>CM039687.1:21420000-23920000 GCA_022530915.1 Paspalum notatum
CCACCCTCTCTAATTTCTTTACCTATGCCGCCACCTAGTTTGGCGCCACTATTCAGGGCATACAGTGTGGCAAATTTGATGATTTTACGGCTCGTGACTTATTTCTTTCCCGCGGCGTCCACTTACGCATGTCATGTCCTTATACTTCAGCTCAAAACGGCACGACTGAGCGCAACATCCGATGACCGATCCATTAACAATTTTTCCCGCTCCCTTTTGTTCCAAGCTTGCCTCCCCCTTCCTACTGGGTAGAAGCTCTTCACACTGCAACTCATCTCCTCAATCTTCGACCCACTTCCACCCTACAGCACTCTACCCCGCACCTTGCTCTGTTTGGCTCTCCCCCATCCTATGAGCATCTTCGTGTGTTTGGTTGAAAGTGCTTTACCAATTTATCTGCTATTGCCCCTCACAAATTAGCTCCTCGCTTTACTCTCTGCGTCTTCCTTGATTATTCCGCACATCACAAAGGATACCGCTGCCTCAATCTCTCCTCTAACCCTGTTATTATCTCTCGATACATTACCTTTGATGAGGCTTCTTTTCCCTTTGCTGAGCGGGCTGCCTCTCCTAGCGCTGCTGACTTTGATTTTCTTGCTGATTATACTAATGTTGCCCCAGTCCCCATTGGCCCACCACACAAGTTTTCTTCTGCAGGAACCTTCTTCCCCTCCGCACAGGCACATGCGGCTGCCAGTCCTGCTGCGCGGCGCACGGCTGCCAGCCATGCTGCCCCATCCACGGCACCGACTCAAGAAGACGTTGCAGCGGCTCCCTTGCTGCCGGTGTCTCTATCGCCAGCTCATCCGGCCGCAGCCTCTACAGCACCCAACTTCCCCCAAGGCCCATCCCTCTATTCACTCTACGCCATCACTAGCACCCAACTTCCCCCAAGGCCCAAGCCCCTGCAGTCAAGGTATTCGTCCCCAATGAACTAAAGTTCATGACACATAGATGGTTCACTCCATCAGCAGAATACCTAATGGTAGAAAGGTATCACTAGAACTAAAACCAAACCACAGAATACCAAGCATAATTTGTTTTCGTGGACAAAAGCATGTTGTGTTGCAGGTCTCCTATGAGAACTGCAGGCCCTCTGAGATGCAATTCTATATTCAAGCATATAGATTCACTTTATGCAGATGATGCGGTCCTTTTTGTGAGGCCTTCTCGAGAGTCGAGATGATCTTCTCATGATCAGATATTCTGGACTGTTTCGGTCATGCTTCTGGCTTGCGGACTAATCTGAATAAAAGCTCAGCAGTGTCCATTCAGTGTAATGAGGATGATGACAAACTCATTTTGGGAACTCTATCTTGCAAAGTCAGCAAGTTCCCAACCACCTACTTGGGTCTGCCTCTTGACTCTTCATAAGCCTTCTAAATCTGATTTGCTTCCCCTGGTTGACAAGGTGGCAGATAAGCTCCCTGGATGGAAGGCCGAGCTTTTGAACAAGGCTGGCCGGCTAGTGATTGTCAAGTCTGTGTTAAGCGCTGTGCCCATTTACTTAATGATCGCCATGGATTTACCCAAATGGGTGATTAAGTCAATTGACAAGAGGAGAAGTTTTCTCTGGAAGCAACGCGAACAAGCTCCATGGCATTCATGATTAGAGCGGCTCCACGGTGGTAATTGCCTAGTTTCTTGGACTCGGGTTCAGAGGCCTTTGATGTATGGTGGCATTGGCATTCATGATTAGAGCGGCTGGGTTGGGCTCTGTGTATCCAGTGGCGCTGGTTACTCAAGACTGATGACTCAAGACTGATGACTCCAGGCCTTTGATATGGCTGTAGTAACCACCATCGGTAATGGAGAATCTACAAAATTCTGGACTGATCGCTGGTTGCAGGGGAAGACTATGGCTGAGCTAGCTCCTAACCTCCTCAATGCAATTCCTAAAAAAATTGTAAAAAGGCGTACAGTGAGTCAGGCACTTGTTAACCGTAGCTGGGTGACAGATATTAAAGGAGCCCTAACAGTCCAGGTGCTAAGAGAATATCTTCTTATCTGGGACTTGGTCGATGAGGTGACCCTCCAAGATGGCATCCAAGACCAACATCGGTGGAAGCTTTCCTCCTTGGGCCCCCTTCAGCAGCAGATCAGATTATCTTGCTATGTTCATGGGGACAATCAAATTCTCCCCTTGGAAAAGAATTTGGAAGAGCTGGGCACCCCCTAATTGCAAGTTCTTTGTCTGGTTGGCCATTTTGAACCGCTGCTGGACGTCTGATCAGTTGGCCAAGCGAGGATTGCCTCACCAGTCAGCCTGCATCTTTTGCGATCAAGAAGAGGAAACGGTCAATCACACCCTCACCTCCTATGTGCTGTCCAGGGAGGTCTGGACTCGGGTGTTGAGCAGCCTCAATTTTGCTTGGGTAGCACCTCCAACCTCTGCTAGTCGCTTTAATTCCTGGTGGATTGAAGCCACAAGATCTATTCCTAAACAATTCCGGAAGGGTTTTAATTCCCTGGTCTTTCTTGTTTCCTAGGAGCTTTGGAAGCATAGAAATGCCTGCATCTTTGAGGGTCGTCGCCCATTTAAAAGCAGTGCTCTGTTCGGTGGCCGCGGAGAGTAGTCTGTGGTGTCAAGCGGGAGCTTCTGACCTGTAAGACATCCTCCTCAACGTTGCAGGCCCCGCCCCTTAGTCGTGGTCGTGTCCTGTTTGATTTTTTAGTTATTTTCAGTGTTTGTTTCATTTAGAGGGGTCCACCATCTCTTGTACTCTATGTACTCTCTTTCTTGCTTAATGAAATGACACGCAGCTCTCCTGCGTTGTTTGAAAAAAAAAAGCATCTAGCTAAACCACAGTGAGGAGTCCCATCCCACCATCCCAGCAGCATGGAGTTCCACTTTTCAAGGATGTGCTTAGATATTTAATAGCAGAGAACAAAGCACTACTGTTAATGATACAAAGCTGAAAAGGATTGTATTGATATAAGAAACAGAAGTCAGGACTGCATGCACAGAAAATTTGGTGTGCAGTTATGAAGCAAGAGGCCAGAAGTGATAGCTAGACTTGATCATTCAACTAGTAATTTTAATGGAATCCACACTACAAAGCAAAATTAACCCATACAAATTAACTAAATCCAGCTACAATGGCACCATGTGCAAGGTGAAAAATTACCTCTCTGTGAAATCTTTGTAATGCTCTGAAAAATCTTCTCCGAGTCTATCTGACGGTTGCCCAGTAACAATCTTGTAACCGCAGAGACTGTTTGTTGTGTTTGGAGTCTGAAATGCAGATTAGATCAGCACTTGAGCCAGCAATTATGAAGAAATAATATAATATTTCATAATTGATGACCAACCAAACCTTGTGAGCCAAATGATGAAAAGTATACAGCAAGCATTCAACATAACTGTGGTTGATATCTTCAACCTTCTTCCCAGGCATATACTTCTGCAACACAAACAGCAAACAGAATGCTCAAAGTGTGCAGAATAATAACAAATGTTAAACTGTCTGCTATCAAAAGAAATCATCATATTGCATCTTTTGATATAAAATGAAAACCAAGAAAAATGGCGCACATAAACATATCTGAATTAAGAAGCGTACTAACCTTGAGCAACTGAACAACAGATGGAAGAAGCTGACGTGAATCTTGAGCTGCAGCATATGGTGAACTTGCAGCAATAGTCTTGAGCAAATCTAGTTTTTTTTCTTCAGGAATCTAAAATATGCACAGCAGGGCAAAAGAAAATTTTAAATGATTTGTTTGAAAAAATATCTACAGTTTATATGTGATATGGACAGAGTTTGATCGAAGTGCAAGTTTTTTTAACAAGACAACCGCATAAACCTTCATAACTACTGTGCGGAGCAAATTCCTCTGTCGTTAATTTATCCCATGTTAGCTTCCGTTAAAGAGGTTAGCAGTGTTGAATACTTGACTGTGCATAGAAAGAAGATAAGCAACAGTGTTTTCACTTCATAAACAAATTAGTCCATTTGATAGCCACATCCATGAGACCATGAAACAATTCACTGGACAAGACAAACCATGGAGTAAACAGGAATTTTTAAGAGTCAAATAGAAACTAGAGACTTCACAATGATTCTTGTAGCCAAACAATTATGCAACAAAAAACATGTTAAAGAATTCTTTGTTCAGTATGAAAATACAAATTCAAACAAGATAAACAATCTGTTCCCTTTCGTGTTGCATTTAAAGTACCTCTCCCTACAAATTAGATAGGGAAAAGTACAAGTGGAGAGATTTACCTTATCAAAAGCTGGAACAATTTGCTTAATGAAGTAATTGAGGAACTTGCTGCTTGATGCACCTCTCTGTAGATCATGTAATCCAAGTAACATTATGATATTAACCAATTTAAACAACTCATCATTAATTTTACTAAATTTAGGGATACCATGAAGATCGGAAGAGCCATATACATGCATGAAATCCACCTCTCAATGTGATCAATGTCAGAAACCTGGAAGGATGAATGAGAATGCTGAGAAAACAAAAGCAACTCAAGGTAAAGAATAGGAAATAAAGTTTAATTTTTGGGCCACGACAAAAAGTTCATGCAAAATTTATCGATTCATTCACATATATCTAATATGCTCTTATAAACATTCAAGGTTAGTAGAAAGCATTGAAAATCACAACTGTTAGCTCAAGCATACACAAGTCGGATATTCTACAGGACATAAAGGAAGAGAGTTAAAGAGAAAAAAAGATCAATTGCGAGTCTGGTGTAAAATGTGAATCTAGTGTAATTTCTATTGAATTGATCTAATATTTGCACATCAAAATACAGTAAATTTTGTTCTAATACTGTTCAAATAGTAATATGCTTACATTGAATTGTGAATCGAGATCAGCCTGTGCTTGAATAATTTCAATTAGTTCTTGCAAGGACTCCCTAGGAGCAGAATCACCAAATATGCTCAAGCTTTGCAGGAAACCCATGAATAATTCAAATTCTGACCCAGTTACATCCTGTACACTCTGAATAATGGCATGCTTTGTTAAAGTGTAACACGTAACAATATAAATTGAAACTGAAAAAGTCTACATAACCCCCAAACATTTGTATAAGTGGCCACAACAGCCCCTCACCTTTAAAACCAGATTTTAAGAACCTTGAAGTTTGAAAAACTGGATAAATAACCGCCTAAGTGGTTTTCATAGGTGGTATAGAAGATGTGGCAGCTGAACTGGCAACGGGGCCCACAAGTCATGCGCCCAAACACAGTTTAGGGAGTTATCCATAAATCGCAGGGGCTAAATTACAAAATAGTCTTTCTTCCTCATCAGAACTTCATCCGGCAATTCGAGCGCCGTCTTCAAGCTCATCGCATCAGAACTATTACGGAGCTATTCGCATAGTGATGGGCTCAGCTCGGCCGGTCTTCGAGGGCCGTCCTTGGCTTACCGGCAGTGAGAACTACAGGTTGCAGCCGGTCGGCGGCGCTCAGTGCAGCAGTGAGTGCAGGGCAAAGAGGTAGGGGCAGCAGCTGTTACTCGAAGCCGCCACTGTGGTGGAAGGCTGCAGGAGTGTGTGCGGTAGGGCAGCGTGTCGCAGCAGGGAGCGAGCGGGAGGGCGGAGCAGCGAGAGCATGGGTGATCGGAACGTGCTAGATTCACGCCACCCTTGTAGCAGCCAGACCTCCGCAGAAGCTCCATTACAGAGAAGTTCCCGTAGCTCCTGAATGCACTCGCTTTGGGTTTCTGAATTCCATCGTACATGAATCCAAATTTCCAAACTCTGCCAGTGGAGAAAGGCTGGTCCTGAAGTAGATGCAGGATGGACAAGACCTGAGAGCTTGCTGTGGTAGCCGCAGTCAGCACAGGGTAGTGCGGCAGCCCCGACGCCCACGGATGGCATGAACTCGCAGCAGCTGTAGAGTGTCAAGGCTAGGCCTAGCAGCAGGCGTCCGGCGGCCGCCAGTTCAGGAACGCCATTCGGTGAGATATTTATGGATAACCCCCTAAAATGTTCATCACGCATGACATGTGGCCTCTGTTGAAAGTTCAGCTCGCCACGTCATCGATACAGCCTATGAAAACCACTTAGGGGTTTTTTATCTGGTTTTCAAACTTTAAGGTGTTCAAAACCCGGTTTTAAAGGTGAAGGGGTGTTGTGACCATCTATACAAAGGGTGATCTAGACTTTTCCTTTAAAGATGTAAACCAATCAGATAGCCAAAGACTGAAAGCATACTTTCTTTATCAAATCAGTTATAAATCTCTCCATTTCTTCTTGAGGTTTCAGTAACTCTGCTTTAAGAGGAAAGACCTGAGAAAACAAGATTACATGAATTCTTGGTCTAGCACACTGCAAGTGATCTCTTATGAAATATGTATTCCATATATACAGCTACGTACCTTGTCTCTAAGAAAACAAATAATCTTCTCACGAATCTCTGATCCTTCTTCCACCTGCTTAAATAAAGGTTGCAAAGAATCTGGCCAATAGAGGGTACAAGTTAACAGCAGGTACCAATGAACACCTAAGACAACAAATAACTGCAGAAGAATTTCAGATAATACAAGCATAGCATGCATTTCAAATTCCAAAATGCATTTACCATTCTATAAACTAGGAGAATGTCATAGATTGGCATTGATGCCAAATCCATGTGCAAGCCAAAGGCTGATATTAAAAGCAAAAGAAATTGGAAGTTCCCACCCATATGAAAAGAAATTACTATATCTAAACAGAAGAACATGAGTATTAAGTGATTTAGCATGACAAAGCATGGTTGTGTCCATCAAACATAGTGCACATGCATAAAAGGTTCAGGCTTCATAGATTCAAACAATGGCTACATAACAAGAGAATATCTGAATTTTGAAGTGCAGAAAATGGTTGTGATCCAATTTTTCCCTGTGTACTAACAATAAATGCCTCAAGAAAGTGCCATTAAAAGAACAAAGACTAGCAAAAGAAATGTATGGCAGATTAACAATGGGTACCAAGCTAGTACATTAATAAAAAACAAGATAGGTTTATTGCCTTTTTAAAAAAATAGCAAGAAAGAGCAGTGCCTAATTAGTTGCCATTTTTAGGAGATATCTTTAAAAGTGGATAATCAACAAAGACAACATTTACACAATTTTTGGCACAACCATAACTCTGTAAGACTACATCGTCGCTCACGGAAGAAAATTCACATAGATTCACTACATTGTCTAGTAATTCAAATTTTATAATTATAAACAATGAGCAATGGAAGCTTACTTTTAACGTCTTGTCGTATAAGGGACATGAGGGCTTTATGAACAGCATCACGCTCCACATTTTCCTCTGAAATATAGGAACAAATTAGTGTGCATACACAAATACCATTGCTGCCTAGTAAATATAGGATGACATACCGCTACTAAGGAGTTGTCCTAGAATATCTGCAATTTTTGACACAAATTCAGTATCTTTGCCAAGAAGCGGAAAACCCCGAATAGCTTGTATTCTGATCTGTAGGAACATACAGAAATGAAAAAACATATTATTTAAAAGAAAGCATGCTAATTCTTCTCTTTTTAACAAATGGAGGAAACACTACCATGATCAAAGAAGAGCATAATAGTTTCGTACAGTATCAAATACATTCCAAAACAACTAGTTAAACTCTTGACTAGACATCCTGTGCAGATGTATCTCAAGTAGAACGTGGCAGAATGCAAATGTTTATACAGCATCAAGGTATTGAGTCTCACAGCACAGCGTAGCAAGTGAACATCACTCATCACAATCCTATGTGATGTAACCACCAAAGTGCAATGCTCCTTTTCCAGTGTTCAAAGATAACTCAAAATTCATACCCTAATAACTCAAAAGGCCTTTTTTGTTTCATGTTTAGATCCAAATTTTACTCTTATACTCCCTCTGGTTTTTTTTGTTTGACGCTTTTAGTTCGAAAATGAACTAGCCGGCAACATACATTTGAGAATGGAGGTAGTAGTAAGACAAAAGAGAGGACATATCCTGTGCAACCAGACTTACTGTCGCGATTGTAAGTCTGATATGTCCTCGACAAAAGACTATGCATTAGTATTATAACAGACACCAGGTCATTTGGTGCAAGTACCAAAAATACATTGATAGTATATTCACTTTGCTGGCTAACAATTGATTAGGAAAGGGTGGGAGAATTTCAAATGACAGATTGTACTCTGTACAGACATCTGAGCTATTGTAAGGCCCTGTTTGGAAACAAAGTTTTGGAATACTATGGTTTTGGAATACCATGGTTTGAATCTGTACATGACACAAATACTATGGTTTTGCTATACTTCAAAAAAACCACAGTATTTCTGAAAACCACGAACCGTTTGGTTCCAAAGTATTTGAGTTCACGTCCATCAAAGACCCTACTGTCCTCTACACCATCGCCCTCTCCCTCCCAGAGTCGCCCCCATCCCCGCGTCGGCGAGGACCAAGATGTGGCCAGCAGCCAGCGGCCCGCCCCCATCCCCGCGCCGGCGAGCAGCAGACCCTCTCCATGCGTTGGCGACGGTGGCACATCCCTTTGCGGCGGCACGCGTGCGGCCGAGGCCAGCACGTCCCTGTCGCCGCCCGCCGCGAGGTGCGCCTGCGGGAGGTACACGACAGCGCTGCTCCGCCGCGGCAGCGCGACCCTCACGCCGGCTCGTCGTCCTCTGCCGACGGGTGCCATGCGCGGCCGGATGGCGCTGTAGATCGGAGGCGGAGCGGGACGAGGGTGGGGCGGGCTCGAGCTGGAGCCACGGCCGGCCGCAGGATGGCGCGGCGGCCGGGTGGGAAAGCGCGGCGGCGCGAGCGGGGAGAATGGCGCGGCGGCGGCACGGCGAGGGAGGGAGCAGCGGTCGGGCGGGGATGGCACGGCAGCGCAGCGAGGGAGGTCGGCGGGTGGGCGCGGGAGAGCCGGCGGCGCAGGCCGGGGAAGGCAGAGACCATGTGGATCTAGACTGGAGAGGGACGACGCGCGATGAGGACCGGGACGACGCGCGCGAGCAGAAAACTGAGGTCCAGACCACAGTCTCCAAAACTCCAAAAATACTATAGTTTTGCATATACCATGGTATTGAAAACTGTGATATTCATGGTCCAACCAAACATCTTTCAACCCCAAATACTGTAGTATTGATCAATACTATGGTTTTGAGGAAAAACTGCAAAAATACTTCCATATCAAACAGGCCCTAAGTGTCCATCGCGACTCGTAAGAAATAGATGAAATGGTAGGAAAAAACACTTGATGTAGAGTAAATAAGTAAAATACTCAAAAAAGTAAATTTTTTTTAGAAATTCAGTTTTCCAAATGAAGCTGCGCAAAAATATGAGTCACCAAGCAAGGTTTTTTTAGTTGGCTAAGAACAGCAAACCAACTTATCGCAGGTTCGCTCTCAACTAGTGGTTACACAGATTAAATTTGCCAAAACGTCTCGCTTCACCTGGGGCAAATTAATTTAGAGAGATGTGAGCACATACCGCGAGTTCCTCCATCTCGACGAGGTCGAACA
The DNA here is from genome assembly GCA_022530915.1 of Paspalum notatum. Classification (NCBI taxonomy): domain Eukaryota; kingdom Viridiplantae; phylum Streptophyta; class Magnoliopsida; order Poales; family Poaceae; genus Paspalum; species Paspalum notatum. The sequence goes on from CM039687.1 coordinate 21,429,463, forward strand.
TGGCCGACATGGCGCGCGTAGCGAGTGCAGGGAAGCTCCGAAAGAACCTGGGGATCAGCTGCGCTGCGAGCTGCTTCGCCTTGACGCTCTGCCCCTTCACCGCCGCTATAATCGCCTCATAGTCTGTGGCGTGCTACAATTTCAAAAACGCGGAGACGAGAAAAGCCACCCATGTCAATCAAAACCCTATGGCGAGCCGGAACACCTGAACCGAGGAAACCCTAGGCAAATGGGAACGCGGGGGGCACCTCGGACTTGTCCTTGGCGGAGGAGAGGCGGTCGCCGAGCTCATACAGCCGCTCCACCTCGGCAGCGTCGGCGTGGGCGGCGGCCATGGGAGGAGCGCGGGAGATTCTGGGCTTAGGGTTTGGGACGGAGGAGTGGAGAGAATCAATGAGATGGGAAGCCAGGGGGCAAAATATTTTTAACAATATACCAATATACCAAAACCAAACCCATCGCAGGACTGCTCGTCGATGTTCTTAGGGTCCGGTTGGTTGGAAGGCGAGTCCCAATATACCAAACCCAATCAAAATTTTGACATCAAATTGCGAATCAATCAATTGAATCTACTCTTTTGAATCACAAGCAAGCAGTGTAGCATAGAGCTTACCTTATCATATATTAATTACATCAAGTTTCGACATGATTCAGAGGGAATTTCAACTTACGGCTCTTATTTAATTTCAAACACCTGGATCTAGATTTTTTTTTTTTAGAAACACAATATAAATACAGACGCTCACACACGCATACACACATTATCCCTATGAGCACCTCCGAAAGACTGGGCTGGTAGATCTTGAAATTGACGAAGTCACCACAGGCCCCTCGCTGTCGACGGAAATGTAGCCTACCACTTAATGAACAAAGCCGTTAAAATCCCGTAATAATTCGCTCCCAGCAGGAGTCGAACCCAGGACCTCAGGTACCGCTCGAGCTACTGCAACCACTGGGCTACAGGCCCTTTGGCTACTCGGTACATCTAGCATGTAGTTATTAGAGTAACAGGCCTCGAACAGAGGAACAGAAAGAAGGAAGGGGACCAGTCGGCAGAGCTAGGACCCAGACCACCCGGGCCATGGCCCGGGGCGTGGCCCAACATTTTTTTCAACCCCCTCCTCAGTTCTCTAGCCCAGTTCCCGATGGCCCAAGTAATGGTCACCGCCGACCAGCATCCGACCTCACTCTCGAGACCGATGCCCTCCTAGTCGTTGAAACGACCCGGATTCCGCGATGCCGAAATCCAAGTCTTTACTCATTGCGATAGTCCCAGGATTCACATAAACTATCGCAATTTATATGTTTCAATCGGTATCTCGTCCATAGCTTCGATTAACATTACATTTATACATTATTGGGTTAAGCCGGTACAAGTCCAACAGGACTGATTCAAACAGAAATCATAATCTAGCAGCGGAAAGTGAGTCTTTGGATCCATCTCCACAGGCATCTTTGAGCGTAGCACAGTGATCCTCAATCGTTCCGTTCCGTCCGTCATGGGAATGGTCGTCATCCAGCTCATCTTCGTGTGTCGTAGGAGTGGTCGTCGTCCAACTCTTCTCCAAAACCTGCATTGCTAGGAACGCAGGCCACCCTGAGACACTCCCCTAAGCGGCAGCATAATAATAAAATCTAAAGGGCTAGGTCAAGTGGAAGGCTCTGGGCTTCCTATGCAAGCAAGTATATAAATAAAATTATCCAGTTTACCATACCATTGTTCCATTCGGGAATTCGATCACACGACCGGTTCCCCTGCTCATCACTCATCCCAACACATACACACCTCACCACCATACACCTCTTCCATATCATCCACACTCATCATACTACATCTGTGGCTAAGGAAGCTCCCACCCGCCTAAGCCTCAGATGTTGAGAAAGAAGTGATGGACTACGATGAAGGTAACAGCTCCAAGAGGAAGCGCACCGATCACTTTACCCAAGCGGAATCATCTCAAAGGCTCAAGTTTGACCTTGGTGATAGTGATAATGACTTGGGTTGCAATGTTGATGTGCATGGTTCCATTCGCCAGAGGCAGACCTATCCGCCCTTAGGAGAGGACTCATGGGAAAAGCCATCCACACCTGTCCCTACTTCAGATGACTTGGAGGATTTCGTATGTGGCGGTCCAGATCACGAGGCTGATTTATGCCTGTACAAGGAGAAGAAGAAGAGAAGGAGAAAAAGACCTGCCAAGACACATGCACACCGAAGGACAGTTCAATGCTCTTAAGCCTGTGCACCACAATCAGTTATACAAGGCTAGTTGAATCATGTGACTACCGAGGATGCTACCGATGCACCAGATGTTGTACTTGGTGAGTTCTTGGTAGATGGAACTAATGCCTTAGTGTTGTTTGATTCTGGAGCAACAAGTTCTTATGTATCATCTAAGTTTGCTAATCAGAATTCATTGGTAAGTATAACTCGAAAAAGACACATAGTCACTAGCTCACCCTTGGGAAAGATGAGTTGTACCTTGATATGCAAAGGTGTGAGCATTCTAATAGCAGGATTGGAATTCAAGGCAGACTTGACCATCCTCAGTTCCAATGGATTAGATGTGATTTTGGGTATGGACTGGCTCACTAGACATAGAGGTGTGATTTCTTGCGTGCTTTCCTCGCTCAGTCAAGCTTGCACACCCTAGTGGACAGGAGATAAAGTTTGAGCCTGTACGGTTGTCAGCAACCCACTGGTTGCACTGTCTTGTCACCAAGACCTTAGCAGAGGTCCCAGTTGTCTGTGAGTATCCAGATGTCTTTTCGGATGAGTTGCCAGGGCTACCGCCAGATCGAGCTGTGGAGTTTGCGATCAATCTTGTGCCAGGGACTGCTCCTATTGCAAAGGCACCCTACAAAATGTCGGGAAAGGAATATGACGAGTTGAAGAAGCAACTGGATGAACTGCTGGAGAAAGGGTTAATCAGGTGCAGTGTATCACCATGGGGAGCCCCTGTGCTGTTCGTGAAGAAGAAAGACAGGTCTATGAGATTGTGCGTTGATTATCGTGAGCTAAATGCGGTCACAATAAAGAGCAAGTGCCCAATGCCCCGAATTGATGATCTGCTTGATCAGATGAAGGGGGCAAAGTACTTCAGTAAGATTGATCTCAGGTCTGGGTACCATCAGATGAAGATCCGTGAGGAGGACATACCGAAGACAGCCTTCGTGACTCGGTATGGTCACCATGAGTTCACTGTTGTTTCTTCAGGTCTCACGAATGCTCCAGCCTACTTCATGAATATGATGAACCTGATTCTTAAGGAAGAACTTGACCAATTTGTAGTGGTTTTCACTGATGATATCCTGATTTACTCCAAGACACGTGAATAATATGAGAAGCATCTGCGAACTGTGTTAGAGAAGCTCCGAAAGAACTAGTTGTATGGAAAGTTTAGCAAGTGTGAGTTTTTGTTGAAGAAAGTTGCCTTGTTTGGCCACGTGTTGACAGCAGAAGGTGTGCCAGTGGATCCTGAGAAGATTGAAGCCATATCCAACTGGAAGACTCCTCGAAATGTGACTGAGATCAGAAGTTTCTTGGGGTTAGCTAGATACTACCGGAGGTTCATTGAGAATTTCTTCAAAATTGCAAAACCAATGACCGAGCTGCTCAAGGACAAAGTGTCCTTCGAATGGAATGATAAACGTGAGAAAAGCTTTCAGTGTATGAAGAACAAGCTGACTACGACTTCGGTGCTTACCTTGCCAGATTTGCAGAAGGACTTTGTGGTATACTGTGATGCATCTAGGCAGGGATTGGGATGTGTGCTGATGCAGGATAACCGAGTGGTGTCATATGCCTCCCGACAGTTGAGAGCACATGAGGAAAACTACCCGACTCATGATTTAGAACTTGCAGCAGTTGTGCACGCGTTGAAAATCTGGAGACACTATCTGATGGGAAACAAGTGTGACATTTACACAGATCATAAGAGCCTAAAGTACATATTCACTCAATCTGAGCTGAACAAGAGGCAGAGAAGATGGTTGGAATTGATCAAGGACTATGAGCTAGAAATCCACTACCACCCTAAAAAAGCAAATGTGATAGCTGATGCCTTAAGCCGCAAGAGTTACTGCAACCTTTTGACAGGAGAAGAAATGTTAGCAGAGCTATGCGCAGAGATAGAGCAGTTGAGGCTTGATTTTGTTACTACCGAGCAGCTGAATGAGTTGAGAGTCAGATGCATTGTGAAGATCAAATCAGAGAAGCTCAAAAAGATTGCCCAAGCATATCAAAACTAAGAGTGGGAATGGAGAAAGGCTTACTTCCTGATTTCAGGATAGATGATCGGGGCACCATTTGGCTGAAAGAACGCTTGTGCGTTCCACTTGATGAAGGGATCAGAGAGTCCATTCTAACTGAGGCTCACTGTACTAAGTACTCGATTCACCCAGGAAGTACCAAAATGTACCAAGACTTGAAGAAATTGTTCTGGTGGAGAAGAATGAAGTGTGACATAGCTGCCTTCGTTGCACAGTGCGACACTTGCAACCGAATAAAAGCTGAAAAGCAAAGACCTGCCGGTTTGTTGAAGCCCTTGGATATTCCGATGTGGAAATGGGAGAAAATCACCATAGACTTTATAGTTGGACTTCCTCGCTCTCCGAAGGGGAACGATTCAATCTGGGTTATAGTCGATCGCTTGACCAAGTCAGCTCACTTTATACTAGTGAAAGCTACTCACAACGCCCCAAAGTTAGCTGAGCTATATATACAGAATGTGTTGAGACTCCATGGGGTTCCTATCAGCATCGTCTCTGATAGAGGACCGCAGTTCACCACCAGATTTTGGAAGAGTTTGTATGAAGCTTTGGGCACTAAGCTAGACTACAGTACCGCTTACCACCCCCAGACTGATGGGCAGACAGAACGAGTGAATCAAATTTTGGAAGACCTTTTGAGAGCTTGTGTGCTAACCTACGGGTCGAATTGGGAGGACAGCTTGCCGTTTGCAGAGTTCTCGTACAACAATAGCTACCAAGCCAGCATAGAGATGTCACCGTTCCAAGCTTTGTATGGTCGTCAATGCATAACTCCCTTGATGTGGGAAAAAGCAGGAGAGTGACAATTCTTTGGGCCAGCTATGTTCGTAGAAGCAGCAGAAAATGTGGCAAAGGTTCGAGACAACCTCAGAATAGCTTAGAGTCGCCAAAAAAGCTATGCAGACAAGCACAGACATGAGCTCACTTTTGAAGTCGGAGAATTTGTGTACTTGAAAGTGTCACCCCTACGTGGTACCAAGAGGTTTCACACAAGAGGGAAGCTCGCACCAAGGTACGTTGGACCTTATAGGATCAAGAAGAAGATTGGAGATCTAGCTTACGAGCTCGAGTTGCTAGAGCACCTGTCTGGAGTACACCCGGTGTTTCACGTCTCTCAGCTTCGTAAATGCTTGAGATTACCTGAGGATCAGATATCACCAGATGCAATAGACTTGCAAGATAACCTGGAATACTTGGAGTACCCAGCACAGATTCTTGACCGGGCAGAAAAAGGAACCAGAAGAACAAGGATTCCAATGTGCAAAGTGCTATGGAGCAATCACTCAAAGAGAGAGGCTACTTGGGAGAAGGAGTCAGAACTTCGCGAGAAGTATCCGCACCTCTTCGAGAATGAATAAGTTACTCCTAAATCTTGAGGACGAGATTCTTGTGAGGGGGGAGACTGTAACAACCCTAAATTTTTGTAAACTAAAAATCGCAACTTAAAATTTTCGTTTGTACTTATGCTTGTTGCACTGCATGTAGTTATTAATTAGGTTAATTAATTAAACCTAGATAATCATCATTAGCTTAAATTTGGTAAGTAACTTTAATTTTGTTCTACCTTGTACTTAATTTTTGTGCATCATCTATTTGGTTCTTTTTGGATCTTTGTTTGAGTGTAAATTATTCAAATCTCCAATCAAATTAAATTAAGGAATAAAATAGAAAAGGAGAGAATAGGAAAAAGGGCTTTCGGCCCATCCCAAACCCGCCAGCCCAACCAGCATCGCGCGTGGGCCAAAAGCGACAATGCTTCGGCCCAAACGAGGCCAACCCTGCGCCTAGCCGCTGCCAGGCGGGCCATCGCCCTCACAGCCATTGACGGGTAGAGCCCACTCGTCAGCTTTCCCTTCCATCTCCACCAAATCCCATCTCTGCACTCTGCTTTCTCTGCCCGAGCTGGCTAGGCTTGTTCCCGCCATCCGAATGACTTGTAAGCCAAGATGGTGGGAAGAAGATAGGATTGACCTGCTCATGCTCAACTACCCTCGACCGTGCGGGGCCCAGGTCATGCAATCGGAGTGACTCTGTTCCCTCGCCGAGAGAGAGAAAAGAGAGAGGCCAAGCTGCCGAGCCCCAATCCGCCTTCCCCTGGGCACCAAACACTAATTCCCCTCGCTGGCGCTATAAGTAGGCAACCGCACACCCCCTTGGAACCCTAGTCCGAACCAGGGCTTGCCCCAGATCCACCTGCGCCGCCACCCGAGGGACACAGAGAGGACAAGGTGAACCGGAGCGGAAGACGAAGGAGGGACAGCGACGCCGTTCATGCCAAGGAGAAGGACGCTGACGCTGAGCCAAGAAGGAGGGGTCGCCGCCATTCGTTTTGTGGAGGAGGCGACGCCGCGCCACCAGAGCCGATGCCATACCGTGACGCCAGGCCGTTCGCTGCGACACCGACGTCGCACCGCCGTCCCTCTGCTTCCTCGACGTCGTCACAAGTTCGCCTACGCGTCATCAAGCCAAGCCCGGTGAGAACCCACCTATCCCCTTTGCCAACCTCGCTGCGGACCGAGTCTCCCATGGAGTCCCTCTCTGTTCCACGCTCATGCCGCTGCCAAGACATCCTGGAGCCGGCCTTCGAGCCGTGTCTCGCGTCGATGGCTGCCGTTGTGAAGCCGTAGTGTGCTAGCTTGTCGCACGCATGCGTCTGCATGGCGTTACACTGTTTGTTGACATCGGGAGGCCGGACCTGAGCCGAGCCACCCCTGTTCTCGCGCCGTTTGCACGCCACGCCGCGGGCGGGCAGTGCCGCCGCGGCCGGGTACACCCGCAACAGCGCAAGGCCTCTTCGCCTAGAGGTCGTTTGCGCTAGTCCTAGGAGCTGCGTAGTTGAGCCTGCATCGTGCGTTGCCACGCCCGGGCTAAGCCCGAGCTCGCGCGTGTTCACGCCGTGACTCGCCACCTGACCGCCTTGCTTGTCGCCGCGCCCGGGCATCGCCTGTGTCCGCGCGCGTGCCTGTGCGTTCTGTTTTGTTGCCATCGCGCCGCCGTGGTCGGGGATGCCCGCGTCCACGCAGGGTAGCGTCTTGCTGCTTGGTTTCTGTGGTTGACCCTCGAATCGATGCCGTTCGCGTTTGAGCAGTCCGTCGCTGCGACCGGGTTCAACCTGAGCTCGCGCGCATCCACGCGACGGCAAGCGTGTGACTCACCGCCGCTACCGCTGAGAGGTACCACCACCTGTAGACTATCTCTGCCTAGTGCCGACGTGACCGAGGCCCTCGCCGCCAAGCCAAACAAAGGAAAGTCTCGCCTCGCCATCGCGGTCAGGTTCGCTCCATGTCTGCGCATCTTTCCGCGCCGCCGAGCGCCAATCCTTGTGGCCGCGCGTGGTGACCGCCGCGTCCCCTTGCCATTGGTCGAGCGGTCACCCTTGAGAGCTATGGTTAGTGCAGGAGGAAGAGCTCGCGCAGCCGCGTGTTGCTGCAGCTCCGGCGAGTGCCGTCGCGCTGCTACTCCTTGGAAGCTTCTCGTTGAACACCTGGTTGGCGAGGTGGAAAAGAGTGCAGAGAGAGAAGGACATAGATTGGACTCCCACCCGATCTGGGCTATGACGAGAGGGGGAGTTGGGCTGCGTCAGGGCCCAAGAGCGTTGCGAGCTGCCGAAGCGAAGAGGAGAAGGAAGGAGAGTGGGCTCCGGTCGGCCCAAGGCTGAGCCCTGCAGGCCGGGACTCGCGGGCTGCCCCTGCCAGGATGCCCTGCGGGCCGCGCCATGAAGGAGCCGAGTAGGCCAAGAAATGGCCCAGTGACCGACCCTGCCTGTTGGGAATTTTTTTCCAGAAAACATTAAACCCCAAATTTAACTTAGTAAATTCATACGAAGTCCAAATAATATGAGACCAGTTCCTAAATTCATCTAAAATCAAACTCCAAGAGATAATGCTATTGTTTGAGTGATGTTGATTCTCATTGCATCTTATTTGGAGTTGGTGTGCATTTGATTTATTCGAATTTTATTTGAAATTGGCACGAAGGACCCGGAAGATCTTGTTCATCTGCTTGAAGCTACGACAAAGCCCTAGAGCGACCAGCTCTACCCGAGGTCACCATTCAGACACTTCCTTGCTTCATAACCTATAGACACGCAACTTGCTACTGCTACTTTTATTATTTATGCTTGCTGTTAACCTAAGATAGGGAGCCTTTTTTCATGTAGCCACCATTACCTTGCTTGCTACATCACCACCATTATACTACTATAACTAAGTAAAATGAACATGATATGAGATTGGGTGATATGATGGTGGAATGTGATAACTCTTGGCGTGTATGAAGTGGGTGGATTTCAGAGCGAGATGGTGTGTGAGATGGGTGGCGAGAGTCGGCACCGAAAACATGGGAGAGACTAGAACTCTCTTCAGAGTGGAGTGAGGTGTGTGGTGGTGCGCGGCCCACCGCTGAGGGTGGAAACCGATCCTTGGAAGGCTTGCTCTCGCCGATTAAGGACCGAGTATGGGTGACAGTATCTTGGACTATGACTCGTGCATACCATGCGATCTCAGGCCCGGTTCTTAAATTTCCCCAATGGCACTGGAACTGTTGGCGTAAGGCGATAGTGTTAGGGGGCAATGACGGTTGCGGGGGTAATCTCTCGCCCCTGATATACTCAACCCGTGGGGCCCCGGATCAGTCGAGCTCACAGTTCTGAGAGTGCGGTGGGATTGTATCCGCACAGTTTCTAGCTCAGGAAAGCAGGAAAGGTGCTAGAAAGGGAGGGTTATCTATCGGTGTGGTGGGCCCGGGGCAGATCGCTACTGCCTCCGTCCCATCTCGTGTGGGTACAGATGTACAACATCCTCTCGAGAGTGTATGATCTATACGTATAGCCGCCGGCCCCGGTCAAAGGACGATCCAAGAGCGGAGTCACCTCATCTAGCATGGGATTTCTTCTCTTCTCCCTCGAGTGTTTGGACACCGGCCGTGGCCGCTGAGGCTTAGGCGGGTGGGAGCTTCCTTAACCGCAGATATAGTATGATGAATGTGGATGATATGGAAGAGGTGTATGGTGGTGAGGTGTGTATGTGTTGGGATGAGTGATGAGCAGGGGAACCGGTCGTGTGACCGAATTCCCGAATGGAACAATGGTATGGTAAACTGGATAATTTTATTTATATACTTGCTTGCATATGAAGCCCAGAGCCTTCCACTTGAGCTAGCCCTTTAGATTTTATTATTATGCTGCCGCTTAGGGGAGTGTCTCAGGGTGGCCTGCTTCTTAGCAACGCATGTTTTGGAGAAGAGTTGGATGACGACCACTCCTACAACACACGAAGATGAGCTGGATGACGACCATTCCCATGACAGACGGAACGGAACGACTGAGGATCACTGTGCTACGCTCAAGGATGCCTGTGGAGATGGACCCGAAGACTCACTTTCCGCTGCTAGATTACGATTTCTGTTTGAATCAGTCCTGTTGGACTTGTACCGGCTTAGGCCAATAATGTATAAATGTAATGTTAATCGAAGCTATGGACAAGATACCGATTGAAACATATGAATTGCGATAGCTTATGTGAATCCTGGGACTATCGCAATGAGTAAAGACTTGGATTTTGTAACACCTTGAAAATTAATGCCGGAATTTTTCTTCTAAATCTCCCCCTAATTTAAAATCGTTTTTCGAAAAACTTGCTTGCTTGTTTGTCATGTGTGTAATATGAGCTCAACAAAAATCTCCAAATATTCCAAATAGCCCCCACCAAAAATCTCCACAAAATCTCTCCCAAAACCCCAAATACAAAATTCAGAAAAAAGGGAAAAACACCTCTTGGGCCAAATCCCTCTCCCCGCGGCCCATCTCTCCATTCCCCCTTCACTCGGCCCACCACCCCGGCCCAACTCCCTCCCCCCCACCCGGCCGAGCCGGCCCGCCGCCCGCCTCCTCCCACTGCCGCCCGGGCCCGCCTCGCCAGTGCCTCCTCTCTCTGCCAAGCGGCCCCCGCTCGCCAGCCGCCCTCCCTCACCCCCTTCTTCCTACTCCGGCACGCGCCGCACGCCGCAACGCGCGACGCCGCGCCAAAACCACCTCCGACCCCAGCTCCATAGCGCCCCGCCACCGCGCCGCTCCGCCACTTGGACACCGCGCCGCTCTGCCATTTGGGTAGCACACCGCGCCACCACGTCGCCGCCGCACACCACTCCATCTATAAATAGCCACCCACCGCCGCCCGTCGCCCTCGCTTCTCCCCTCACCCCCACCGCACTGCCCTGCACCCGCCTCGTCCGACCCCCCTGAGCCACTCGGGAGTCGTTAGCCGCAGGCACCGGCATCCATTTGCCTCCCGCGCATTACTCCGGTGCGCCACCACCGCCACGAGCACGTCGCCTAAATGCACCATCCACCGGCCTCCACAGCTCGATTACCTGCTCCCTGAGCTTCGCCACACTTCCCTTCACTGTCCCCGGCACTCGCCGTCTCCTCCCCCGCACCGCAGAGCCGCCGCCGTGCGCGCGCCCCCAGCCGCCGACGCGCGCCTACGCCACCTCACCGTGGAGACCCCTCCTTGAGGCACCCGTCCACCTCCACACCTCCACCACCCGAACCGCCGCACCGCCCTACACCTCTCCGTCCAGCTCTAGTTGCCGGAACCGCCGCCGACGGTGAGAACCGTCGGTGCGCTTTCGCGAACCGTCGCCGTCCGGTTCAACCGAACCCAATCGCCGTCACCTCTCCTAAGACCGTTTCCCCTACCCTTGTCATTGCGCGTGGGACCCGCACCAACGGCGTTGGCCGCGCCGTCCCCACCCTCGGGGGCCGGCCCGGTGAGGCCACGCGCGCGCCGCGTGTTGGGCCGAGCCAGGCCGAAAGCCGACCCCAGCCCAAGTTCAGTTTCCCAGGGCCAAAATCAGAAAAAGTTCCTTTTGTACCCCCTGAACTTTCTAGAAAAGTCTAAAATTACCCCCTAGCCACTGTATACCCCATATCTCCTCCGTTCGAACTCCGATTTGGGCGATTCTTGCGCCTAAATTCATCTAAAATCAAAATCTATCCATCTATACACTCCACATAGTCATTCCCCTGGCTAGAAGACACCGCCATGCCACCATGACGCGTCCTACGCCCAGTCAGTGCTTCACACTGGTCCCACACGAGTTGTGCGCCTGGTGTGATGCCGTTGACCTCCTACTCTCTATCAAAAGATCCTTGATCCTTCCCATTCCACTTCAAATGATGAAGATACCGAAAATCATCTGAATACTGATTCTATTTCACAAAGACTTCCCCATCCCAATATCATCATGCGATCGCCTCTCCTCCAACGTCGCCGCCCTCGCATCATCGTCCCACCACCCCTACCATGGTATCTCCGTAACTGTCATTACCGAGCCCGCCAGCTCGCCCAAAAGATCGCTACACCCGAACCACTTGCAATGATATCGCCAGTAAGGATCCCGGATAATCCTTGTCTCTCCATCCAAACCCAACTCACCAAATACTCGTTGAGCTCATATTGTACCGCATGTGTTGTGTGCTTTCTTGTTTGTGCACGTAGGAGAGTCCGATCATCCCGTTTCCCGGAACATTCGACCCGGCAACCATAGAACTCATGATGCCCGAACATCAACCGCTTCATGTTCAAGTTGAAAGGCAAGCCCACTGGAATCCCCACTTGATGCATAAAATTCCTATGTTTTACAACCACAACCCTTGGCCTGATAATCACATAAAAACTTGCATGTTTTGCTTGCTAAGGTAAACCCCACAAATATACAGCCACCTAAGCTATTTTAGATGTAGCGCGCATAGGTGGGATTACTCACTTAATTATATCTATCATAATCTTGATGTTAAGTTGGGATTATGGTTGTGGAATTTGATGGGTTTGGAAATGAGGATGGGTGTGTGCATGTTTTGAAATAAAATGGGGAAGAACCCCGGCAAACGACCCACCGGTCGGGATACGCCATTTAAAGGGCAGGGTCTGAATGGTAACTTAGCAACCCGTAGTTACCCAGGTCTCGGTCTTCATGGAGATGATTGGGTAGGTGGATGCTCGCGGTGTCAAGCAATGTAAGGTGTTGATGGTTCTACCTGAGCTCTATAAGGACCGCGTTGATTTTCATCTTGCCTAACTCTTTAGTACAACCACTCGCTCTGTATGAGGCATTGGCTGGGCCTGAGCTGGAGTGGATAGCCTAGTAGCTTCCGTGTTGGCGCACAAGGGGCAAGGCAAAAGGTTGTATGCCGAGGAGGTGTCGAGGGACACCAGGGTGCGGCTCGGTGGCCCGAACCTCTAAAGAACTGCTAGGTGATGAAACAAAGGCAACGGTTTGGTTTGGAATTCGGACGCTTATTTAGCGGTAAGTGTTGCTGAGTCCAACTTGTGGGAATTAGTACAACTCTGGCCAGTAGTAAAATCTATTCGAGTAGTCTGAGTCCACTGGTATGGATGAGTTACGGCTTGGTTCTTCAATTAGCACTTTTTCATAAACTAAAAATGGTGGGAATTGGTTTGTTTTTGGGTTGGGACAAAGTGGTTTTTGGTGGATGCTAAGCTACGGGGATAGAACCCTGTGGAAAGTGTGATGGCTGGAAGGTCATTGACCATGTGGACCGGCAAGTCCAATGGCACCCTTTTTTGGGAAAAACCTTATTTTCTGAATGACTAAAACTTGTTAGACTAGCATAAACCCTGCATACAAAATGTTTTCATGCAAACTTCCTGAGCTCCAGATATGACTTGCATGTAGATATAGCTATACCCCTACTCCTTATGGAGGAAGGTGGGCTTGTTGAGTACGTATGTACTCACCCTTGCTTTGTTGTTGGTTTACAGAGATGGAGAAACCATCGTGTACCTACTAGATTGAGGGCTACGACCTACTTCCCAACCGTGAAGTGTGGAAGAGTTGGGCCTACATTTTATATTCCGCTGCTTAGATTCAGGGCTGCGCCCCTTTGATGTCCGACCCGTTAGGGCGGATCTGTATCACTCTGATGTAAGAATGTGATTACCAAACCCTGGGATGGTAATAAAGCACATTTTAGTCCCATTATGGAAACTGGGGCATTTCAGATTTCGGCATCGCGGAATCTGGGTCGTTTCAGTCGTACTCGCACCGCCGCCCCCTTCCCCCAACTCTCTTGCCCGTCATCTGACTCCACTCCTGTCGCCTGCCGGCTTCTCCAGGCTCCCCTCCCGTCGGCACCGCTTTAGCTCCAGGATCCCCTCCGGTCTTGCTCCTGTCGTGCGTCAGCTCTTCCTTTCTCCCTATGCTTGCTGCCCCCAGCAGCCCACCAACCGGCGGTGAGGATCCCAGGACAATAGGGAGGCGGGCAGGCACCCAGGCCTCTTGCATAGCAGCACCATAGTGACGCAATGTGCAGCAGTTTGTGAATAATATTGTTGTTCCACTGTTGTTTCTGCTTTCCTCATGTCGAAGGCTGGTATATATGGGCCTGATTGGTTTATGGTCTTTATTAGCTAGGCCACGATTTGACTATGTTTGACTCTGAATTAAAATTTAACCAATCAACATAATTTTTATCTATGTGGTTCATTTGGCTATGTCTAAACCATATAAATGAGTAATTTATTGATTTGTTAAATTTTAATTTAAAGTCAAACATAGTCAAACCGTGGCCAAATTTTGGCCTGGCCACTGAAGGCCTTGAACCAATCAGGCCCTATGTACCTTTTCATTTTAGTTTGTAACTCAGTGTCATTATCAAATCTTGTACATGTCATTTTTCAGTTTCTATCATGATAGGACATCAATTATATATGCACATGACAAAACATCTTTTTTTCACATGACAATTGGGTGTCATTGTTTATCTGAATTTAAATTGAATGTTATATTGCATTCTTTTTCAGGTTAAAGGTAGACAATGGAAAGGTTCAAGACATTTAGATCTTTTTTCTCCGGTGATAACACTCGTTATTCCAGCACAATCACAAGAAAATATCAAAATAAATCTTCAATAATGGGTAGAAACATGCGCTAGTATTGATAGTCATGCTCCTATTGTTGAAACCGATTGACATTATCTTTTGTTACCTGTTTCAAATATTTAATATATGTTTTTTCATTCTTGCAGTTGATTCTACCTCTAGACTTCGAACAATTGATGAAGACAAATAAAGATATTATTTTGCACCGACGCTTTTTCGTATGTTATCTATTTTTATGTTATGTTGTCATGTATCTTTTGACCTATATGTACCTCTTTATCCTTTAAGAAATCACCATCTTCAGAAGTGCTTCCCACGGTTTGTCCTGCCACGCTGCGATGAGTGTCGCGTGGCCTTACTGCATCGATCCGCTCGTGTGGTGATTCCATCGGTTCCGCCGAGCTCTGACCCAGTGTAGCCCGTGTGTCCACGTACATTATGTGGCTCGGTGTTTGTCCAAGTCGACCCTCCTCGCGTTGTCTGACTCCTGCTCCAACCATCGCCCCTCGCCTGTACTTCACGAGGAGGTCCGGAACGGTGGCCGCCAACCTTTCTTCTGCTTCCTCTACTTCCTCTTCATGCAGAGGTCCTCCGCGTGCCTCCTCCGCTGCGCCTGACGCCTCTCCTACTCCTTTGTGCACCGGCCCTACTCCGCTGCGCCATCTGCCTCCCCTCCGCGCGGCTCTGCACCAGGACCGGAAGGAGGACAAGGAGGAGCGGTTGAGGGGGCCAGCGTTGTGGATACGTCACCGGTGTAAGGTTCGGATGCCCAAGAGGGGGTGAATTGGGCTAATTTCAAACTCTAATCGAAAAGCCTTAACCTAGCGAACTACAATTAGCCTACTCCACCCTCTACACAAAAACAACCCTAAATCTAAACAGAAGCAACCCTACTCATGCTAGTGAAAGTAAGAACCCTACTCATGCTAGAAACCACAATAATGACCACAGTAATCCGAAGTATTGTCCGAAGTATGATTCGGACAATCTGGTTTATGTTAATTTTTGAACCCTAGAAAACTAGTTGTTGCTGTGCAGGTTAATTTGTCCTTGGGTTGTCCGAAGTATGGACTTCGGACAATTCGGTCCATGTATAACTTGCACACCCCTAAAAAACATACCCTCAAGTTTCTTTGTCCTTAGGTTTGTCCGAAGTAGGGGGTTAGGACAATCCGGTCCCTTGTTTTGCTGATTCTCTCTCAAATTCATACCTTTAGGTTAATTTGTCCTTTCTTTTGTTCGATGTATGGGGTTAGGACAATCCGGTCCATTACTTCAAAGCTTTGGGATACTTTGTCCTTAGGTTTGTCCGGTTACACTAAACCTGATTGTCCGGTCTGCTGATTTGCATGACCTTTAGACCGGAAAACTTCACCAGAAACCTCAATTTGTCTGCTCCCTTGTTTTGCCTCAGAGAGGACTGTCCGGTCCATGTATCATTTTTCTGATTTCTAACTTTCTTCGAGTGTTTTGATTTCAACTTTGTTTTTCTTGGACCTTTAGCCTATGTGGCTTGTACCTTTGCTATCTTTGAATGATTTGGCTTGTGTGTGCATCCTAAACTTGGCAATTCTCTTGATCAAGGTACTAACCATTGACTCCCCTTAATAGTGCGGACTCTAGAAAGCTATAAACCCTAACTACGCAAGGATCTCTCAACACCAATGATCCTTGACTCTAGAAGAGTCCTTAGCGTTCGAGATACGGATGAAAACCAAGTCCATCTCCATGAAGTTTAACCTTGAAACTGAGGGGCCATATACATATCCAATGAGCAACCATATCAACGTGATATATAGAACCTACACTCAATAGCTCATAAGACCAGAATTAAGCTTGTCATTCAATCACCGAAACTCACCTTAGGGCCTAGATGCTTACAATATCCCCCTTTTTGGTGATTGATAACAAGTAAAAGATGGCAAGAGTAGTGATGGTAAATAGAATTAAGTGCAACACCAACTACTCTAGCCTTAGACAAGGAATGGAACACAAGGAGCTCGAAGGCTCACCTAGAGTGAAATAGACATGATAAAACAGTGCATACACGAAAGCCAAACATCATGTCCATCCACAACTTCCAAAAGATGTAATTATCATAGAAGTCATCATCTACAAGCATGTCTCTCCCATGGCCCACAAGGCAATAGAATCTATCCTACCCCTTCCCAAACTATCTCCCCCTTTGTCATCAAGGACCAAAGAGGGGAACTAATCGCTCTGAGGAGGAGGAGGAGGTCGACGCGAAACAATCTGGAAGCAGGAGTCGTCACCGCAGTCGAACTGGTAGTGGGCGTCGTCATCTGAGTTTGACTCTCCCATCTCGGCAGCAGCCCTATCCACAGCACTCTGTGGTGAGTCGGGAACGACCTTTGTCTCTAGAGCCTCAGGTACGGTGTCAGGCTGTGTAGCAGCTGCCTCGGAGCTCTCTAGCTGCGTTATCTGCTCTATCACTGGCTCCACTGTCCGCTGAAGAATGTCTCTCCTAGAGGGTATCCCTGTGTCTGTCGGTTTGGAAGAGGAGGGAAAAGCTGTGACTGCAGGTTGTTGACGTCTCTTAGCGTAACAGATTTTACTCCGCAAGCGCATGGAGATTCGCTGTAGCTTTTTCACTTAGAATATTCCGAGTATCGTAAAAATCCACAGGGAAGCAAGGGCGAATAGGTGGAATCAAATGTTGAACTTTCGAGCAGTACTATAACTTAGATAAAACACCAGCAAATCTTACAACGGGGGTAAAAATAAGGATAGTGTATGGTGGGAAGATTAAAACAGGGACTAAAGAAGCCTAACACTTAGGTAGTTGCTTGGGAGGACAACGAGTGAGATTAGATTTCCAAACTCTACTACTTAACCGCTGCAGAGGAGTATTCGCGGTTGAACCAAGTTAACTGCAAACAAGCTAGGATCTTGCGTCGAGCGAAATTCCGGCGCCTCAAGGGGTCAAGGGGTAGATAGTAGACCTCCGAAGGAGACCCGGCTAATGCCTACGGGCTTACCGAACGATGGGGTGGAATACTGAGACCTCTAGAGCTATCACCTAGAGAGGCTACCAACCAGATCTGCGTGGGTAAGATGGCATGCTATACTAGTGTTCAATTGAGAACTTGAACACTAAAGCTCTTCCTTGATCAGAGGGTGAGAACTAACTTAATCTTAGATCAAAAGCCTAAGACATGCTTATAGCGCCAGCAAGTCTAATAGGATTCAGATAACATAAGAACAACACAAACCTAAGTCTTGGATCTAGTGTGCAATAAAGGTACACCACACTAGGCAAGCGTTAAGAAGTAAAGTAAAGTATAACAGAAGATAGAACAATGAAATATATTATACTGGAGTAACAAGAGTACAAAGATAGAAAGATACAAGAGCTTTACCATGACTTGAAGAAGACTCCGGAATCCCTGAGGCAAAAGCTCAGACTCAACTCTAACTCCCAGGACTAACCTAGTGCTACTAGACTAAGCGATAATATGAGCTACTCAACTTCCACACTCCACAAGCCTAGGGGGTATTTATACCTTCTAAGGTCGGTGAGGCAGTTGGAGAGGCAGTTAGAGGTCGTGCGGCCTCTGGTGGGGCCAGGCGGCTCCACCCCTAGGCCGGGCAACCCGGGTGACCGTCCGATCCACCGACTTGCTTCATCAAATGCTCCATATTGCTTCCCTAGGTCGGTTGCATGGCGGTTATGGCGGTTATAGTTGTGCTTTTGCCTCAACCACTGATTTCACTTGTGTTTCTTCCTTAGCCGCAGGATTGAAGTGCCAAGGATCGCTGACTTCACCAATCCAAGTGTTGGATCGATGATGTGGCAAGCCTTCCGGGATTTGACGTGTTGGTTTCGGCATTTGGACTTCATAGCCGTGTTGACACGTCACTTAGGCACATGCAGGTCGAAGATGAAGTGAATTGGCCACATTGTCAGGCTGGGCGGCCTGGGGTGGGGCCGGGCGGCCTGGCCCACTTGCCAGTCACCTCCTGACTTAGCCATATTTTGTCTGTTTTCAGCTGATCTTTCACCTGCAATCAAATATTCAACACAACTTGTGGAACTATGTTAGTAGCAAGGGTTAATCCATACTTTGGCATGTTTTCCTCCATGTTTGTGGTTAGTTGATGGTCATTGGTAGTGCAATAATGACCGTCAACACCCCCCAAGCTTAGACCTTTGCTTGTCCTCGAGTAAAGCCAAGATGGGTTATGGATCAGGAGTTGCTGCAATATCGATGCTCATAAATAGAAGTTATGCACAGACGACACCAATGCTTTTATCTTGAACCATGGTGTATGCAATGATCACTCTTACTCATACCTGTGGTGCATCTTTTTGTCTTACCATGTCTTGGGCGGTTGAGAGAAAGAACAACTTAGCTGCAGGTTCTGCTCCAAGCATGTCTTTTGGGATTCCCATCTCAGGTGTTTTTAAAGATTTTTCAAAAGAAAACAAGTTTCCCCAAAGGTACTCTTGATCGCTCAAAGTGTATCCTCACCATTTGAAGCCAAGAGCATGGCTAAGAACTTCCTATACTAAGGCTTATGTGGAGCTCAGGGTCATGGAAGAACTTAGCTTACTTAAATTGTTTATTTTTGCAAAGCCAACGATTGGACCAAAGAAATGTACTACATCATCTAGCCTTGTTCCTTGTTGGAGCTTTATTTGGTGGATGGATGGATGAATCTCCTTGTTTCCTTTCCTTTTTGATTGATAGGTATGAATATGGAGCTTTTTTGTATTTTTTTCTCTCTTTTTGCCATGCTTGACTAGCATGCTTTTCTTTTTCTCATATTTTTTGCCATGCTTGACTAGCATGCTTTTCTTTTTCTCATATTTTTGTTGGCTCCATACTCTACATCTTTTTGATTGAAAGGAGTAAGGATTATTTTGGGAGATATATGGATGCATACCCAGGATAGGTAAATGCATTTGTGTTGGTGGATTTTTGCTCCAACAATTCACAAGATAGAGATGATTCCATTCTAAGAGACTCAAAATTTGACAAAGCTCAAAACAACTTTAAGTAGCTTAAACAAGCTAGGCTCAGATATTTCAGTGTATTTGGCTCTGGTAGGTATTCAAAACCGATGGGGGAACTTCATTTCATTTTTCAAAAGAATAAACCTGAGATGTTTATCTTACTAGGGACATGTGGAGAAAACCTAGTGCTTAGCCATATCATTTCTCACAACAACTTTGACATAGTTATGCAAATGGCATCCACTAAGTACAAGATTAAGTTTTCAACTTATACACACGAGCTCAAAATTAAGCTAAGTGTAGAATGTGCATAAACAACTATGTATGAACATAATAGAGCAACTATTCATCATTTCCATATGAAGGATATATGCCTCAAAGTTGGGAGTTGCTTTTATTGACACTTTTTTAGATAAAGCAATAAATAGGGAAATACATAAAAAACATTATTAAAAGTACTTACCTTGGTTGGACGGTGATGCTGCTACTCGGTCGGACGGGGTACTGCTGGTACTGGTAGGACGGGTGATGCTGCTCGGTCGGACAGGGGTACTTCTGCTGCACATGGAAGGAGACAGGGACAAGAAACGGGGACACCTAACTCTGAGGGGACATAGGCGCGAGGAGGCATGCTCATAACGGTCTGCCATCCCCCCAAGCTTCAATGAAGCTAGGGGTTTTGGTAGTAGTAGTTGTAGAAGTTCTGAGCATTGAGGAAGCCGGTTCCAACTTGCTCGTTCAGATTCTGGAGCATTTCCGTGTTGGTTTGGAGCCGTTGACCCATTTCTTCCGTGCGTTGGTAGATGTCACCTACCTCCTGGTACAACCTCTGATCGTACTAGCCCAAGTTCATCCTCCCCATTGCGGAGTTGATGTCGGCCATGTCAGGTGTGTGGTATCGGGCTGAAGCAGAGTGACCTAGGTCTCTACTGAGTGCACGTGATGCATTACCGCCTTCGTAGTGTTGTGTACTATGGGAAGGCTGGTAGGAACTCTTGCCACCGATACTGGAGAAGTACCAGGATGGCTCAGATGGCGTGGAAACATGGATGGGTTCCTCAGAATCTTCTTCTTGGGCTCTATGGTGTGACTCCTCCGCTCGCCGTCGCTGGGCTCTGGTCATGACGCCGCCGATGCTTTGGCGTGGTGCCTCCACATCTAGCTGCATGGTTAGGCTTCTAACGGTGTACATGTCGAACTGCGGTGCTGGAAGCGGCAGCTCAAGACTGTGCCTGAACCATGTCATGATCATTCTCTTAGTTGCGGCGTCTCGCCTCATGAAATGTGCCTGGACAAAGTGCTGCTCCCCCACATAGTGTGATGTGTCATCGGGAAGGTAGTCAAGTTGGGCATTCTCTAGGAGGCCCAAGTTGGTTGCTATCCTGGTGACAAAGGAAGTGATGCTTATGGGGGTGTTGGTCGGTCTCATGCCCATCCAGTGGTGGACAATGTCGAGGACCGAAGCATAGCGCTTTTTTTTGACCATGGCATATAGGCACTTGAGGTCTTCGTTGGGTGCACAATGAACCTCGCCTCTCGGGAAGACGATGAGCGAGACCCAGCGAGCTAAGAGTCTCAGAGTGGGGTTGTGAATTTTGGTGGTGCTATGTTTTCCCTTCCCATACTCCCCACATATTTCCACACAAAAAGATTTTATATCATACCCGACTGGATCACTCAACGAACAGTTGGAGTGGAAACCCAGGAGGTCGGCAAACTGCCGCGGGTAGACAGAAAATTCAGTGTTGAACAGGCAGAAATTTATAAATGTACCTGTTGTACGCTTATCTATGCGGAGAGTCATCAGGAATTCTTGTGTGAGAAGGACGGATCCTTTCTCTGTAATGTTAGCGAAATCCGACCAACCAACATAATCAAAGGCTTTAATGAATGGGTCCAACATACCTATCTCGACGAGGAAGAAGGCATCGAAGCACTTGGTCCTCCCAAAGACCTTGGTGGTAAGAGCTTGTAACGTCTGAGCTTCCTCATCGCCTTGGATGTCGATGTCCTGCAGGTTCATTAGTCGGCGCTGCGGTTGTTGCTGAGAAGAAACTCCTTCATCTTGTTCCTGGTCCTGGCGGCTGCGTGTACCGCTGATAGACATCCTGTCGGATGCTGTTGGAGTCCTAGAGCTTCCACTTTGTGAACGAGAGCGTGAGCGCTCGTCCGACGAAGACGGGAACTTCAGGTGCAGCCCTTTCCCTGTGTTGCTCAGAGCCTCCTTCGCTTTCCTAAAGAAAGGAGACATCCTGTAAAAATAGACAATAGGCTACACAAGGGACAAAGTAGTTACAATTGATTAGCGTTAGTGGTTAGTCGTCCAGAAGTCAGTCGTCCAAGAGTTAGTCGTCCTTGCGGGGCAGAGCCTCCACAAAATGTCCAAAAGCCGAGGGTGTAGCACTTATTTTATTGGACAGAATTTTGACTAAGTGCTAGAATTAAAACTAAGTCCTAAACTAGTGCTTAAGAGAGTGTTTAGGGGGGAGAAAGGAGTTGCTCACGCTGCAAGGAAGAAGGGAGTGCATGCACGTATATATAGCCGCGCGAGGGAGCAGGCAGGCAGGCAAGGGCAGGCCGGGCGGCTTGGGGCCAGGCTGGGCAACGCCGGTGGGTGGCCGGGCGGCCTAGGGGCTATGCCCCTAGCCTGGTGGTTGCGGTGCGCGGCGATGGGACTCCAACAGCGCAGCGGCAACGGGCGGTGTCGGTGCGTAGGGGGGCCGAGCGGCGCCTGCAGGTGCCGGGCGGCACCGAGGCTCGAGTGTCTGCGGCACTTAGTGTATGCGTGCATGAACCGAGGGAGCAAAGGGGGGCTCGGGGGCTGAGTGGCTCAGGAGGAGCTGGGCGACTCAGGAGGAGGCGGGCGACCTGGGCCCAAAGCCCTGTGGCTCCTGGTGCACGCGGGAGAGGAAGTGGGGGCCGGCCGGCCCAAGTGGGGCCGGGTGGCTCCGAAAAGTATATATTTTTTTCCGCAAAATTAGAACTAACTAAATGCAAACTTAAACAAAAAATTGATGACATTTAAACATGCAATGGTGAAATTCAAAATAGGTGCATGAAAGATAACAAAATACTGCGGGAAATTAAATATGCAGTGGAGGGTAATGCCAGTTTACCTCCTGGCGAGGGTAAGTCATACCTTAGGTGTGGTGTCAGCGCGTGACGGAGACTTAGCGGCCGTCTGTGCTGCAACTTTTGCTCGCCAAACCTTCTTGGTTGCCATAGCCTTTTCTTTTTGAGGTTTGATCTTCTTCTCTGGCTTTGGCTTTGGCGTCTCCTGTTTCTTCCGCCATTCTTGGGATGTGTTCGTTGTCTTGGCGGTGACTTCTTTTCAGGAGCTATGCCTCCTGATTCCTTTGGCAGTGGCTGGGCTAGTGAGGCACGTCTTAGTGACTCGGCTCTGCGATCGGCTTTGAGCTTGCGGGCTTCTCCATCATACAGGAGCTTTTCCATGGCTACGAGGAGAGAGTCCATTTTCGGCTTGCTTGGCGAAAGCTCGATCTTCTCTCTTCTTGTTTCCCGGGGTGCCTGACACTTAGATTTGAAAGTTTTTACCTGTCGGCACTGTTTGACCTTCGGTTTGAAAGCGAACGTCTCCCGTCTGCCATTGATATTGAGGTGGACTTCTCCAGCTCCAACATCAATGTTGGCCTCAGCGGTGCTTAGGAATGGTCGCCCAAGGATGGGCGGCGTCTTCGTGTCTACCTCCATGTCTAGCACCACGAAATCCACCGGGACGATGAAGTTCCGGATTTTCACCGGGACATCTTCGGCGATCCCGACGGGGTAGCGAATTGATTGATCCGCTAGCTGCAGGCACATAGCAGTATGGGCAAGTGTAGCATGCGTAAGTTTATCAAAGACTACCTTTGGTATGACGCTGACGCTTGCTCCCAGATCACAGAGAGCTTGATCAAAATTCTGGTCCCGATTGAGCATGATATGGAGGGGTTCCCAGGATCCTTCTTCTTTTCAGGCGGCTGGTTGAGTATAGCAGCGCTACACTCCTCCGTGAGGTGCACAACTTTGGTCGATGGCAGCGGCTTTTTGTTGTTGAGGATGTCCTTCAGGTACTTAGCATATGTAGGCACCTGCATCGCATCTAGCAATGGGATATTGACATATAACTTCTTGATTACCTCAACGAATTTGCCGAACTGATCGTCGATCGAGGCTTTCTTCTGCCTTTGAGGAAAAGGGAGCACTGTGCTATCATAAAACTGATGCGGAGCTGACTTTGGTGCTTCCTTCACCGGTGGTGGTTCACGATCCACCTCATCTTCTTCCTCTGGTGCGGCCCACTTTCCCTGTTCTTTTCCTGCAGCTCTAGGATGTGGGGGGTCTTGTGTAGACCTTCCACCCCTAGTGGTTACAGCATTTATATGTTCCTTCGAGGGTGGCTTGGGCTGTCCTAGAAGCTTCCCCGAAGTAGGACTAGGTAGAGCGGCGGTAAGCTGAGCTATCTGGGTTTCTAACATTTTATTAAAGCTCAGTTGGTTCTTCATGGCACTATTCAGAGTTTCCAATTGATTTGACAGAGATTCAAGAACTCTATTATTCGCATGGAACTTCTTACTAATGCTATCGTTCACAGCTTTTTGATCAAAAGAATTTTTATTAAACTGCTGAGAACTGCCAAAAGACATACCTTGACCAGCGAGAGGTAAGTTGGGTCATGAGTTCCAACCTGGTTGAGGACGAGGCCCGTTTCTGAAGCCATTGTTGTTGATGAAGTTGACGTCCTCCGATCCATTTTCGGGGCAGCTGTTCCCCGTGTGGCTGGTGTTCCCACAATGCTCGCAAGTCATGCGAGAATCCATTGCCTGAACCGGCACAGCTTCAGGAGCGCCCTCCAGCTTCTTTAGCAGGAGGTCCATTTTGGCTGCAAGCATGTCAGAGCCATCAATATGGTGGACTCCATGGGGCTTATTGTTCGCCCTCTCCTCTCTCCATACTTGGTTGCTTGCCATCTTCTTGATGAGAGTGCGGGTAGCGGCAACGCTCAAGGACAAGAATGATCCTTCAGCGGCTGCATCGAGGTGTTCTTGCGCGGACCAGTGTAGTCCGTGGAAGAAATTCTGGATTATCAGCCACTGTTCCATTTCATGGTGGGGGCAGGCGGCGATGTACTCTTGTAGTCTCTCCCATGCCTCCGCCACGGACTCATCAGCGAGCTGTTTAAAGCTCGAGATTCGGTTCCTCAGTGAGCTTGTCTTCCCAGAGGAAAGTACTTTGCAAGGAAGGCATTGGAGCATGCCTCCCAAGTCGTCAAGTTGTTGCGGTTCAGGTAGAACCACTGTTTCGCCTTCCCTATCAGAGAGAATGGGAAGAGGCGAAGCCGAACAGCATCGGTGGTTGCACCCTTAATGGTGAAAGTGCTACATATCTCCAGAAATTGTTGGAGATGGCTGTTTGCATCCTCCGACGCCAATCCGCAGAATGGGCTAGCTTGGACCATGTGGATGACACCTGGCTTGGAGCTCGAATCCATCTTCAACAGTCACACTGGGCCCCGTAGGGATGTTGTTGCAGGATGGGATAGAGAACTCGCGAATGGTCTTCTCAGCCATGTGTGTCGTGTCGGTTGTGCTTGATGATCCAAACTCCAGTGTAGCTGGCACACGCCTCTGCCCGTGGATTGTCTTCTAACGGACCCTCCTTCTAAGCAGCGACTCCGGATTGTTATGAAAGTTTGCCAGTAAGTCAAAACCGGTAATACACCTCTCTGTCACCCATCAATAAAGTAGACAGATGCAAATAAGCCCGCTAAGAGATAGCGGTATGTTATCAAGTTATAAGTACCTAGGTTCGAACAAATCAAACTTCTATTGCCAATTGCTTCCCCGGCAACGGCGCCAGAAAAAGCTTGTTGACATCTCTCAGCGTAACAGATTTTACTCCGCAAGCGCATGGAGATTCGCTGTAGCTTTTTCACTCAGAGTATTCCGAGTATCGTAAAAATCCACAGGGAAGCAAGGGTGAATAGGTGGAATGAAATGTCAAACTTTCAAGCCGTACTATAACTTAGATAAAACACCAGCTAATCTTACAACGGGGTAAGATAAAAGATAGTGTATGGTGGGAAGAGTAAAACAGGGACTAAAGAAGCCTAACACTTAGGTAGTTGCTTGGGAGGACAACGAGTGAGATTAGATTTCCAAACTCTACTACTTAACCGCTGCAGAGGAGTATTCGCGGTTGAACTAAGTTAACTGGAAACAAGCTAGGATCTTGCGTCAAGCGAAATTCCGGCGCCTCGAGGGGTCAAGGGGTAGATAGTAGACCTCCGAAGGAGACCCGGCTAACGCCTACGGGCTTACCGAACGACGGGGTGGAATACTGAGACCTCTAGAGCTGTCACCTAGAGAGGCTACCAACCAGATCTGCATGGGTAAGATGGCACGCTATACTAGTGTTCAAGTGAGAACTTGAACACTAAAGCTCTTCCTTGATCAGAGGGTGAGAACTAACTTAATCTTAGATCAAAAGCCTAAGACATGCTTATAGCACCGGCAAGTCTAATAGGATTCAGATAACTTAAGAACAACACAAACCTAAGCCTTGGATCTAGTGTGCAATAAAGGTACACCACACTAGGCAAGCGTTAAGAAATAAAGTAAAGTATAATAGAAGATAGAACAATGAAAAATATTATACTGAAGTAACAAGAGTACAAAGATAGAAAGATACAAGAGCTTTACCAAGACTCGAAGAAGACTCTGGAATCCCTAAGGCAAGAGCTCAGACTCAACTCTAACTCCCAGGACTAACCTAGTGCTACTAGACTAAGCGATAGTATGAGCTACTCAACTTCCACACTCCACAAGTGAGGCCTACGGGGGTATTTATAGCTTCTAAGGTCGGTAAGGCGGTTGCAGAGGCAGTTAGAGGTCGGGCGGCCTCTGGTTGGGCCGGGCGGCTCCACCCCTAGGCCGGGCAGCCCGGGTGACCGTCCGATCCACTGACTTGCTTCATCAAATGCTCCATATTGCTTCCCTAGGTCGGTTGCATGGCGGTTGTGGCGGTTATAGTTGTGCTTTTGCCTCAACCATTGATTTCACTTGTGTTTCTTCCTTAGCCGCAGGATTGAAGTGTCGAGGATCGCTGACTTAACCAATCCAAGTGTTGGATCGATAATGTGGCAAGCCTTCCGGGACTTGACGTGTTGGTTTCGGCATTTGGACTTCACAGCTGTGTTGACACGTCACTTAGGCACATGCAGGTCGAAGATGAAGTGAATTGGCCACATTGTCAGGCTGGGCGGCCTGGGGTGGGGCCGGGCGGCCTGGCCCACTTGCCAGTCACCTCCTGACTTAGCCATATTTTGCCTGTTTTCAGCTGATCTTTCACCTGCAATCAAATATTCAACACAACTTGTGGAACTATGTTAGTAGCAAGGGTTAATCCATACTTTGGCATGTTTTCCTCCATGTTTGTGGTTAGTTGATGGTCATTGGTTGTGCAATAATGACCATCAACACTGGTCTCTGGGACTATGACTCAAAAGTTTGATTCGTAGCAGGAAGCGGTGAGAGCACCAGCCGCAGGTCTGTCCGCAGCAGGGGTGACAGAGAGAAAGTCCCTGGAGTGGAAACACCTGCTAACGGAGTTGAGGGAGTAAGTAGGAGAGGCTGGGTAGCTAGCAGTAAAGGTTGTGTAGTCATCTGTATCTGCTGAGGCTATGATTGTGGTGGTTGCGACTGCGGCAAGCCAAGCGCTCCTTGCACCTGAGTCCTCAAGGCATCTATCTCTTGCCTGTACTCCTGCCTCTGATCCCTGAGCGACGTCCGGATCTCCTTAAGTATAACTGTCTGCCCGCTGGAACTGAAGTTGGGCCTCCTGTAGAGCGACTAGCTGCTGTGTCTGCTCACGCTGCACACGGGTCTGCTCGGCATGCTGTTGTACCAGAGTCTGGAGTATACTCGCGAGGGCGTCGGGCTAAGTAACCTGAGCCAGAGAGACCTGTGGGGCCAGAGGTGGTGAAAGTGGTCATGGCTCTCCTAACCCTCCACCCTCGGCGGTGTGTGTTGCATGTGGAAAGTAATGAACCTGCTCCTCCTCCTCATCATAATCGGAGTCTGAGTTAGTGGACGCATAGTAGTACAAAAGAAATCCTCCCTCTGTTGCCTTCAGATCCTCGTCCTCTGCCTCTATCTCAGCCCTATCCTCTGTAGGAATCTGCTCGCGAATAGCTCTGGCTACCCTGCCATCTCTCCTCTGATCATCTCTCACGGCTGGCCTGTAGTCTGAGAAGCGGGTGCGGGTGGCATGGTATAGAGTACGGTAAGTTGCATCCTCCTTGCCCAACTGATATAGCATATGTGTAATCCAGTGGGCATAGGTGTGGCAGAACCGCCCTGCTTAATCCAGACTAAGCACACCTGCCACCTCTGGCTCGCAGTGCACTTAGGCCAGACTAAACCCGGTAGTCCGTCGAGAGTACTTCAGCTCTCGATAACACCAAATCCCAGAGGAACCGACATCAAACACATCCGACTCTTAATGGAGCCACAACAATTACATCATCACATGCAGTTGAAATAGAGAATAATAGACTGGATATACAAATATATGAAGTCAAATACATTTCATAAAATAGCGGAAGCGAATTCAGAGTATATATGTATAGCGGAAGCGTTTTCAAAATCTCGCAGCGGAAATAAACTCAAGTAGTCTTCATGAAGAGATGAACAAGGCGAATAGCACCGAGCCCACCGGTACTACCACCTCCAACACAGTTGTCCAGCTATCGTCGGTACCTGTAATCCAAAAGTGGGGGCAAACCCTGAGTACTAATTACTCAGTAGGACTTAATGGACGGGGCTTACGGCTGACGCAAAGCATGCTTACTAATCATGTGGGTCCTTAGTGTTGATTCTTAAATCAAGGTCATGTTGGCATAAGATAGCATGATTTAACAGCTGCTACCCATTAGTCATGAGGATCAATTATATCATAAAGTAGATTCTTGCATGAAGTAAAACAGGAATACATGTCCCGTCCCAAGATTCACAGTGCCTCCATCCAACCCCTTGGGAGTAGCCGTCTCAAGAGCGATACCACGGTACGTCGGGTCAGCCCTCCCTCGACCTCAAAGCATCTCCCAAGTCCATCGACCTCCTAGCAGTGGATGGGCAACACCATGAATAGAGAGACGGATCAAACACATCCAAGCATGTTGTACTGAAAAGCGTGATTTAATGAACAGCATGTTACAGTTATTACTACGTTGCCCGACAGTGATATTTGGCACTCGCACACCTGGTAAGCATCAGCGATTCGAACCGATTTTTATATTCTCGGGAATAACTAGAAGTACCAGGATGACATATACTTACCAACTCCCAGCGTTCCCACATATGCTTCTCCCATCTCCACTTGTCCCATCCCAAGTTCGATTCAATCCTTCCATTGTTCCCAGGTTGTGCCGCCTTAGGAACGATACCACGGTAACGTCGGGTCAGCCCTCCCACGACTACAAGCTCCCCAAGATGTCACAGTAGGAGTCTGTCTCTGTTCTTCGGATGGCACAAGTAAGACTTTCACCAGGCCCATGTCCTGAATAAGCACTCTAGCAATGTTATGCCAATCAGCAGACGAACA
Source organism: Paspalum notatum (assembly GCA_022530915.1). Lineage (NCBI taxonomy): Eukaryota > Viridiplantae > Streptophyta > Magnoliopsida > Poales > Poaceae > Paspalum > Paspalum notatum. The sequence goes on from CM039687.1 coordinate 21,458,218, forward strand.
GCGGACGGGCCTTATGCGACTCGGGCGGAGTCCAGTGCACAATGGCATAAACAATAAATAACTCATAAAACCTCCGCCCGGTCTCCATTTAAAACATAAGCATGTATAATAACTTCCATAAGTGAGATTTTTGTCACATTGTAAAGTCGCACCTACGAGACGAGTACAATCACTCGTGTCTACTCGCACCTAGTAATTCTAAGCACTCGTCTTACGAACTCTACGTATAGGTGCTAGGGCCAGGGCGGCCAGGAAGTCTAATGCAGTTGGTTTCAAACAACTCCTAATGCATATGCGTAATCATCACACATGATTGTATTTGCTGGGAGAAGTCATGGTCCTGCCTACCTTTGATTGTTCTTAAGAAAACCAATAAACTAAACTAAGTTAGTTTGCCGGGTTGTGAGGCTTTGCCCCAGGCAACCCCTTGAAGCAGGGACGGATTTTATTAGCGACACTTCGTCTTTTTGCTCCGGATATAGCCTGTAGTCCGGTTCCTTGATCACTGGTTTCTCCTGCGTTGATAGCTCCTTGCACACGGGGTCTATATGCATGATAGAATGCAAGTGAGTGCAAGAGAATGCAAATACATGCATATGATACAGGTTATATGCATGACATAGTGCAATCATGAGTGCAACGAATTGCAAATGTATGCATGAGGTGTCAATAAAATGTAATGCATGATCAAGCCGTTTGTGAAGTATGGATGCGAGTGCTCTCAGTTTAACACATCCCATAACAAGAAAACCTAACAACATTTCTAAGAAATCATACAACCCATCACTAAGAAATCATACAAATCATCACCACATTTTATCTTTGAAGTTATTAGGAATAATTGTTCTATATGTGTACACCGTTCCTATCAAATGAAACGAAGTTGTCTCTTGAAAGCACCTTTATGAATATAATGTACTTATGAGTTCATGTAGTTAGACAACTCAAATTGATCTCAAATTTTTATCACATGCAGAAACATACTACATGATGCTACTCCTAAAATTTTAGCTTCAAACAAGTTATAATTAATTTATTAAAATTACAACGAGTTATCAGCCCTATAGTTTTCCGGATTTTTCATAATTTATAGGAATGAGTTCTGGACTTGAAATTTTTACAGCAACCATTTCATGGCATGAACATCATATACAAAAATCAGCAAGCACAAAATCTATAGTTTTGTAGGACACCTATTTTCTATATACTTATCTCACTATGAAAATTATATAAATTAAAACAGCAGTAATAAAATGCACAAAAGTACTTTTTGGAATCAAGACATCACTAGTAGGCTACTAGATTTTTCCCAAAATTTTCCTACCAGTTTAAATACACTTTTTCCTATTTTCTTTTTCAACTAGTAACATTTTATCATTTTCAAATCAGCAGCTTAAACATAGATGCACTACCTCATACTTTACCAGTGAACTACTCATACTATACCAAGTACATGAAAAATACCAGAGGTTATATTTGAGCATATTTCATATAGCCTTCATTTTCCAAGTTAAATAAATACACAAATCACATGCATAAGGGCAAAACAGTAATTTACCAAGCCTTGCCAGGGCTACCAAAAATCAAACAGTACCTAGATGCCATAAGAAAGCTACTGTCCAGGTTTCATAATTTTTGGAGTTCATTTAGTCCATTTTTCCCATTTATTTACCCGCACCATGCATGCAAGTTAAACAAGGGCAAAACAGCATTTTCACGCATCCACATCATACCTATCCTGTCGATATACTCAAGAGGAGTCCATAGCCACTGAGTTTGTCCATTTTGGATTTTTATTTGAATTGATACGATTTTTTAAAGTTCAAAAACGAAATATATAAATTAACCCTAGATCTAGGACTTAGACGTAATTATTCATAACTTCCAGGGGTTAGATCGCGATAACCGCAAGACTCAATGCACAACGCTCTGTTTGGATCCATGAAATACAAAAACGACGAGGGTTAAAGTGCAAAGTTCAGGTCTCTTCTTCTACCTTCGGCCGATGGCGTGAGCGCGCGGCGAGCCGGCGTTCACGCTCGCGGCGCGGCGCGTAGAGGCTGGGACTTGGCGCCGAACTGGTGGCGGTCGGTGTCGCCGGCGACGGGGAGACTTTTCCGTAAGGTCTCGTCAGCGGGGGTGGAGAGGAGAGGCGTCGCGGCGAGGGCGGACCGGAGCGGCGACGGCACGGCGGTGCGCGGCGGCTCCATTCAAATCCGGCGAGGGAGCGAGGCAACCGACGTCGAGGCCTAGCGCGGAAGGTGCTCGGTGAGGCGGCGAGTCCGGTGGAGGCGGAGTGGAGGTGGGGGGATGGCCCGAAGTGGCTGTCCATGGCGAGGGGCGGCGGCAATGGCGGCCGGGGTGAGCGCGCACGCGGAGAAGGGGGCTAGAGGCAAGGGCGAGGGGCGAGACCGTGCGGGATCGGTGGAGAAACGCGAGGCGAGCGTGAGGCGCGCGTCGACGGGGCGGGAGGCGGCTCGAGGCGGCCGGCGTGTACGAGCTTGCCGCGGCGGCTATGGCGGCGGCGGACTGCGCTTGGGGAGGGGAGGCGGAGGGAGACTACTAGACCTAGCGCGTTGGGCGCGGGAGGTGGAGACGGATGCAATGGCGGGGTCTGGAGGCGCGGGGACGGGCCGTGGCGACCGGCGCGACGAGCTCGAGCTCGGCGCCAATGGCGGCGGCGTTCAGTGCGGTTGGAGAAAGCGAGAGAGGGAAAGAGCTAGGCGAGGCGGATTGCTTCGGGGCGAAGGGCGCTCGGCACCGGCTCCATCTTATGGCCGGGATGGCGTCTAGGTGCGGATGGGGGCGCGGGGCGCGGCCTCGGCGCGGCTCAGCCGGCCGGCGTCGAGCGCGTGGCGCGGCGCAGGCGTCGTCCGCCGCGTGGGCGCGTCTGAGCGGGAAAGGAGGGAGGTGTCCGTTGGGTGGACCGGGCCCATGGACCGGGTGCGGCTGACGGGTGGGACCGGGTCCAGGGGTGGAGCTCGGGTCCAGTGGACCGGGTGCGTGGAGGCGCGCGATGGTGGGACCCACTACGGCCGGGTTTCCAATTCCGCGGGCGGGATTCCGGGTTGGCCTGCCAGTGGGGCCCGCCTGTCGTAGAGAGAGAAAAAAGGGAAAAATCCTGAAATTGAAAAATCCCAGTTTGACCGCAGGAACACTTGTTTGCATTTCCCGTTTTTGAACGAGTTAGAGGCCGAATTTGATAATACCCCAATTGTATGAAATGTTCTAAATTTATTCCTCTACATTTCCTTTATAAACTTGCATACCATGTTGTCTTCAAAAATATGGTTTAAATTTGAATTTAAGCTGCTGACCAATGTTTGACCAACAAAACCTTCCTAGTTTAAAAATTCTAAAAGTTCATTTTCTAGGCACTTTCACAAAAGGAGTTTTATACCAATGTTGTTCAGAATTTTATGACCTACAACTTTCTCAATACCAGCATTGTAAGGTTTTGGCTTTAAAATCAAGAAAATTTGAAATTACTAAACAGGTCATGTTTGGACAGAATTTACATGCTGATAGAAAAAGACCCAAATCTCTAGGCAAACCTTCATGCATGTCAAAGCACCAATTACAAAAGTTGCTCATCATCAAATTATCTACAAGTTTGTTAATATGAGTTTCACCTAAATCTAAATAGGATCAAAGTTATGGGCTCAATCACAGAGACATATATGCAGAAACAGGTTTCGACAAGTGGCATTTCAACCAAGTTTAAATTTGGGCTCAAATGCATGTCATTGTATGATGCATTATGATGAATGTTGCATGTTTGTGAGATGATTATGCACTTGAGATGCCGGAGCATCACAGCCCACCCCCCTTAAAGAAATCTCGTCCCGAGATTCTGTGATGTGGGTCAAAAAGTTAAACGAGAGAAAGTGCATTGTGTATGAATTTGAAACTTTAAATTGCTGTGACGTACTCAATTGGAAGTGGATGGAAGAAAACCAGGATACTTTGTTTGCAAAAATTCTTCTTGTTCCCATGTTGCCTCTTCTTCGGAGTGATTACTCCATTGCACTTTGTAGAAGTTAATGGTTCTTCGTCGTGTGGATCTCTGCTTTTGGTCAAGGATTTTTATGGGCTTCTCTTCGTAAGTGAGGTCAGGTTGGATCTGAATTTGGGAGGTATTAATCACTTCCTCTGGCACTCGTAAACACTTCTTGAGTTGCGAGACATGAAACACGTCATGGACCGCAGCAAGGTGTGGTGGCAATTCCAATCTATAAGCTACTGATCCACATCTCTCTGTGATCTTGAATGGACCAACATATCTTGGTGCTAGCTTGCCTTTTACTCCAAATCGGTGTACTCCTTTCATTAGTGATACTCGAAGATACACGTGATCGTCTTCTTCAAAGGCTAATGGCCTCCTCCTCTTATCTGAATAGCTTTTCTGTCTAGATTGTGCTCTTTTTAGATTGCTATGTATGAATTTAACTTGCTCTTCTGCCTGTTTCACCAAGTCAGGACCGAATGTGACACGTTCTCCCGGTTCCGACCAGTTGAGTGGTGTTCTACATCGTCTACCGTATAGAGCCTCAAAAGGAGCCATTTCCAAGCTCTTCTGGTAGCTGTTGTTATAGGCGAACTCCGCCAAGGGGAGACACTCATCCCACTTGGTGGAATAGGTCAAAGCACATGCCCTCAACATGTCCTCTAAGATCTGATTCACTCTTTCTACTTGGCCGCTTGTTTGAGGGTGGTATGCTGAACTCCGAATCAATTTGGTTCCAAGAGCAGTTTGCAATTGCTCCCAGAAACGAGACACAAACAACGATCCTCGATCAGAAGTGATGGTCTGTGGCACACCATGCAAGGATACAATCCGTGATATGTAGATTTCAGCATAAGTGGCCACAGTGTAATGAGTTTTGACAGGCAAGAAGTGAGCGGATTTGGTAAGACGATCAATAATGACCCAAATGGAGTCATAGCCCTTCTGGATGCGAGGCAAACCCACTATGAAGTCCATGTGTACATCCTCCCATTTCCAGGCTGGAACTACCAATGGCTGGAGCATACCAGCAGGCTTTAGATGATCAGCTTTGACTCGCTGATACACGTCACACTCAGACACATACTTGGCGATCTCCCGTTTCATACGGGTCCACCAGAATTTTTGTTTCAAGTCTTGGTACATTTTATTGCCGCCCGGGTGCATGGTGAACATGGAAGTGTGGGCTTCGTCAAGTATCTTCTTTCTCAACTCCATGTCCTTAGGTACCACTAAGCGATTTTTAAACCATAAGACTCCCTGGTCATCAAGTGTGAAGCATGCTCTCTTCTTCTCATCTAATCCTTCGCGAATATGTGCCATACTCTTATCTTGCTTTTGTGCAACGATGATTTGATCCTTTATTGTAGGTTCAATGATGAGGCTATATAGTTCAGCGTGCTGCTCTGTAGGCATTTCTATCTCATCCATCTCACAACATATAACTCTCACTGTCGGGCGAGCTTCGATCACATTGCAATGAGCCTTACGGCTTAATGCATCAGCTACTACATTGGCCTTGCCAGGATGGTAGTGAATCTCTAGATCATAATCTTTTATCAGCTCTAACCACCGGCGTTGCCTCATATTTAATTCGGGTTGTGTGAGGATATACTTGAGACTCTTGTGGTCAGTATAAATGTGACACGTATTACCTAGCAGATAGTGTCTCCATATCTTTAGTGTGTGTACAACTGCTGCAAGCTCAAGATCATGTGTTGGGTAGTTGGCTTCATGCTTTCTCAGTTGGCGCGAGGCGTAGGCAATTACTCTCCCTTCTTGCATTAATACACAGCCAAGCCCACTGCCGGAGGCATCACAACACACATCAAATGGCTTAGTGACGTCCGGTTGAGCCAGCACTGGTGCAGAGGTTAACAATTTCTTCAGCGTCTGAAAGGCTTCCTCACAGTTCGAACTCCATACATACTTCGCATTTTTCTTTGTTAGTGATGTCATTGGCTCCGCAGTTTTGGAGAAGTCCTTAATGAAGCAGCGGTAGTAGCCCGCTAAACCAAGAAAACTCCGGATCTCAGTCACTGTCTCTGGTTGTTTCCAGTTCAGAACATCCTTTACCTTGCTAGGATCGACTGCTACTCCCTTCTCAGACAGAATGTGACCTAAGAAACTCACTTCCTTTAGCCAGAATGCACACTTACTAAACTTGGCATAGAGCTTATGCTCTCTAAGACGAGCGAGTACTATTCTCAAGTGCTCCTTGTGTTCTTCCTCACTTTTAGAGTAGATTAATATGTCATCAATGAACACTACTACAAACTTATCCAGTTCATTCATGAAAACCGAATTCATCATGTACATGAAGAAAGCCGGTGCATTGGTTAACCCAAAGGACATGACCAAATACTCATACAAGCATATCTGGTCGAGAAAGCTGTTTTGGGTATATCCTCTTCTTTGATCTTTATTTGATAGTAACCAGACCTCAGATCGATTTTTGAAAAGACCTTAGCTCCAGCTAACTGATCAAACAAAATGTCAATGTGTGGTAGCGGGTATTTATTTTTGATGGTGACAGCATTCAAAAGCCGGTAATCAACACATAGCCTTTTACCACCTTGGTCCTTCTTTTCAACAAAGAGGGCTGGGTAACCCCAAGGTGATGAGCTAGGTCGAATAAACCCTTTATCTAGCTGTTCTTGCAACTGCACTTTCAGCTCTTTCAATTCATCCGGTGCCATTCTGTATGGCCTCCGGGAGACGGGTGCGGTGCCAGGTACAAGCTCAATGGCGAACTCAACATTTCTATCCGGTGGGAGCCCAGGAAGTTCTTCCGGAAACACATCTGGAAAATCAGAAACCACCGGTATCTTCTTGATCAACTGGGCTTCTGTGGCATTTACTATGGGTGGTGAATGCTTGTGACTTGGCAGGTGAATGTGCATAGTTTTTCCACTCCTGCTAGACTTCATTTGAATTGTCCTGCTAGTAATGTCTAACAAGACATTATGCTCTTTCATCCAATCCATCCCTAAGATGATGTCAATCCCTTGATTAGGAAGTACCACAGGATCAACATAGAATTCTTCTGTGCCTATGCATAAGAGTAAGTGCCTCACAATCTGATTCGTGTCAATTGGTGACCCCGGGGCTGTGATATGGTATTTTGCCTTCATATTATCCATGTGATAACCATGTTTGGCTGCATATGACCTGCTGATGAAAGTGTGTGTTGCTCCGGAGTCAAACAAAACCACTGTAGGGTGCTCGTTGACAAGAAATGTACTTGCTAACACGGGTTCGCCTTCTGGAATCTGATCTACGTGGGTGTAGTGCACACGACCTTCTGTTGGTGCTGGATCTCGCTTTGGTCCTTTCTTCTTATTCTGGCGTTGTTTGTCTCTAATCAACAATGGTGCCTGGCTTCGACGAAGGGCAAGGCAGTTCTTGCTGAAATGGCCAGTCTTTCCGCACTTGTAGCAGGGGTATTTGGCATTTGGTTTGGCTGGTGGCATTGAAGCAGGCGGATGAGGCGGTACACTGTAGGAGGAGGGATGGTGTTGCGTCCCACAGTGTTGTTCTTGCTGCTGGGGCATGTCAATGTAACAGATGCGTGGCGGTGGGCGATGCACAACCCATCGCCGCTGAGATGAACCCGACTGAAGTGTGCTTGCAAGTCTTTTCCTCCGTTGATCCTCGTGGGCCTGATTGAGGCGATGCTCCATGTCAATGGTGACGTTACCAACTTAGTGAAGCTGTCGTAGCTGCGCCCCAAGTGAGTCAGCAGGGTGGGATCAAATCCATCCAACAGACGGGTAGCCCTACGTGGGTCAGTGTTGACGTCTTCAGGGGAGTACTGCGATAGGCGGATGAAAGCCTGCACGTACTCGAGTACCGACATGTTCCCTTGTCGAAGTGCACTGAACTCTCGTTGCTTGAGCTCGATGAGGCTAGGCGAGAGATAGTGAGCCCGGAAAGCCGTACGAAACTCATCCCACGAGACCTGGTGCCCAGCTGGTTGCATTGACAGGAACGAAGCACACCAGGCCCCCGAGGGACCATGTAGACACTGTGCTGCAAAGCGAGCCTTCTGTTGCTCATTGAGGCGAGGCAGTAGACTGAACTTGGACTCGATGATCCGAAGCCAGTCATCAGCATCCAACGGATCTGTGGCAGTGGTGAAGATTGGCGGTTGTAGCGCCGCAAAGTCAGTGTAATTGATCTCTTGCGGGTCACGCCGTTGTTGCGCTTGAGCTATCAAGTCGATGAGTTGCTGAGCGACCTGAGTGGCTAACTCAGAAGGAGATGGTGCTCCATGAGCAGCCCCCTGAGCAGATGTCTCGGGTGGGGTGACCATCTGCAGAAATAACGCCAGTCGAGTTTAGTTTAAGAACTTGCATGCGATCGATACGGTGATAAAAGACTGTAGCACCATAAATATATGCTGGATACATGAAAGCATGTAAGTGAACAGAATAACTAGAAGGCACATAAAGTGTTAGCTGTCATCTGGTAAGCTTGGGCAATCGTATTTGTTAACGGCAAACTTGTGCGCTGTGTCTCGTCGGTATGGGTGTCTAGACTTTTGAACCCAAAGGTTTTCAGTTATAACTCTCGAATGAAACACTTTTTCGAGAAACTCCATAGGAGAGGCTTTTACTTAGCGAATTGTATTAGTTGCTTCCAATTGATGAATTATGTAGCGAAACGTGCAGAAGGTAGGTTTAAGTCATGATTTATTCCATTCGTCTTTTAGTAATACCCCCAAAGATGATAACAAAAGACACATGATGCATGATTCGTCCTGTTCGGTCTCACATCACACATCCTATGTATTATACATATATAACTAGCGATAATTCGGTGACATATATGCACATCTCTCCTTAATGCAACTAGCCGTTCTCTAGTCGTTCTTAGATTCGCATGTGGTTAGTGTACCAGCAGAAGAATGCATGCTCATACATTACCACCTAGTGTGGCATCCACGCATGACCGCTGCGTGGACAACGTTGGTGGGCCGATGCACCTTTTCCTCAAAGCCTGACTTTCCACCAGTACTGGGGATTGTCGAGAAAAAGGTGGATCCCAAAACCAAATGTAAGTGTGGTGCGTATGAAAGCATCCAAAGCATGCCCACCACCCTTAAAGAGCTTTTACTATGGGGCATGAATGCAGGGTTTACAACCGTTTGCAAATCCCGACAGCTTCCACCAGTACTGGGGACAGCTATGGCCGAAAGGTTGCTTCCCAAAGCGCCGAATATGCATATGAGTTCTATCTAGGTCAGAATGTCAGTGATGTCACCTGGATAACACTAACATCCTTATACGGGCATAGCGTATACTCTCATTTTTTAATTGCTTGAAGGTGGGTTTTCGAAAATAGTTTTGTAAACCAAAACTTGATGATATAACTGTTGTCTGTGTTTGATCGGCTCTGATACCAGCTGTGGCGGAACCGCCCTGCTTAATCCAGACTAAGCACACCTGCCACCTCTGGTTCGCAGTGCACTTAGGCCAGACTAAACCCGGTAGTCCGTCGAGAGTACTTCAGCTCTCGATAACACCAAATCCCAGAGGAACCGTATCAAACACATCCGACTCTTAATGGAGCCACAACAATTACATCATCACAGGCAGTTGAAATAGAGAATAATAGACTGGATTTACAAATATATGAAGTCAAATACATTTCATAAAATAGCAGAAGCGAATTCAGAGTATATATGTATTGCGGAAGCGTTTTCAAAATCTCGCAGCGGAAACAAACTCAAGCAGTCTTCATGAAGAGATGAACAAGGCGAATAGCACCGAGCCCACCGATACTACCACCTCCAACACAGTTGTCCAGCTATTGTCGGTACCTGTAATCCAAAAGTGGGGGCAAACCCTGAGTACTAATTACTCAGTAGGACTTAATGGATGGGGCTTACGGTTGACGCAAAGCTTGCTTACTAATCATGTGGGTCCTTACCTGTTGATTCTTAAATCAAGGTCATGTTGGCATAAGATAGCAGGATTTGACAGCTGCTACCCATTAGTCATGACGATCAATTATATCATAAAGTAGATTCTTGCATGAAGTAAAACAGGAATACATGTCCCGTCCCAAGATTCACAGTGCCTCCATCCAACCCCTTGGGAGTAGCCGTCTCAGGAGCGATACCACGGTACGTCGGGTCAGCCCTCCCTCAACCTCAAAGCATCTCCCAAGTCCATCGACCTCCTAGCAGTGGATGGGCAACACCATGAATAGAGAGACAGATCATACACATCCAAGCATGTTGTATTGAAAAGCGTGATTTAATAAACAGCATGTTACAGTTATTACTACGTTGCCCGACAGTGATATTTGGCACTCTCACACCTGGTGAGCATCAGCGATTCGAATCGATTTTTATATTCCCGGGAATAACTAGAAGTACCAGGATGGCATATGCTTACTAACTCCCAGCGTTCCCACATATGCTTCTCCCATCTCCACTTGTCCCATCTCAAGTTCGATTCAATCCTTCTGTTGTTCCCAGGTTGTGCCGCCTTAGGAGCGATACCACGGTAACGTCGGGTCAGCCCTCCCTCGAGTACAAGCTCCCCAAGGTGTCACAGTAGGAGTCTGTCTCTGTTCTTCGGATGGCACAAGTAAGACTTTCACCAGGCCCATGTCCTGGATAAGCACTCTAGCAATGTTATGCCAATTAGCAGACGAACAGCGAACGGGCCTTATGCGACTCGGGCGGAGTCCAGTGCACAATAGCATAAACAATAAATAACTCATAAAACCTCCGCCCGGTCTCCATTTAAAACATAAGCATGTATAATAACTTCCATAAGTGAGATTTTTGTCACATTGTAAAGTCGCACCTACGAGATGAGTACGATCACTCGTGTCTACTCGCACCTAGCAATTCTAAGCACTCGTCTTACGAACTCTACGTATAGGTGCTAGGGCCAGGGCGGCCAGGAAGTCTAACGCAGTTGGTTTCAAACAACTCCTAATGCATATGTGTAATCATCACACAAGATTGTATTTGCTGGGAGAAGTCATGGTCCTGCCTACCTTTGATTGTTCTTAAGAAAACCAACAAACTAAACTAAGTTAGTTTGCCGGGTTGTGAGGCTTTGCCCCAGGCAACCCTTGAAGCAGGGACGGATTTTATCAGCGACACTTCGTCTTTTTGCTCCGGATATAGCCTGTCGTCTGGTTCCTTGATCACTGGTTTCTCCTACGTTGATAGCTCCTTGCACGCGGGGTCTATATGCATGATAGAATGCAAGTGAGTGCAAGAGAATGCAAATACATACATATGATACAGGTTATATGCATAACATAGTGCAATCATGAGTGCAACGAATTGCAAATTTATGCATGAGGTGTCAATGAAATGTAATGCATGATCAAGCCGTTTGTGAAGCATGGATGCGAGTGCTCTCAGTTTAACACAACCCATAACAAGAAAACCTAACAACATTTCTAAGAAATCATACAACCCATCACTAAGAAATCATACAAACCATCACTACATTTTATCTTTGAAGTTATTAGAAATAATTGTTCTATATGTGTACACCGTCCCTATCAAATGAAATGAAGTTGTCTCTTGAAAGTACCTTTATAAATATAATGTACTTATGAGTTCATGTAGTTAGACAACTCAAATTGATCTCAAATTTTTACCACATGCAGAAACATACTACATGATGCTACAGCTAAAATTTTAGCTACAAACAAGTTATAATTAATTTATTAAAATTACAACGAGTTATCAGCCCTATAGCTTTCCGGATTTTTCATAATTTATAGGAATGAGTTCTGGACTTGAAATTTTTACAGCAACCATTTCATGGCATGAACATCATATACAAAAATCAGCAAGCACAAAATCTATAGTTTTGTAGGACACCTATTTTCTATATACTTATCTCACTATGAAAATTATATAAATTAAAACAGCAGTAATAAAGTGCACAAAAGTACTTTCTGGAATCAAGACATCACTAGTAGGCTACTAGATTTTTTTCCAAAATTTTCCTACCAGTTTAAATACACTTTTTCCTATTTTCTTTTTCAACTAGTAACATTTTATCATTTTCAAATCAGCAGCTTAAACATAGATGCACAACCTCATACTTTACCAGTGAACTATTCATACTATACCAAGTACATGAAAAATACCAGAGGTCATATTTGAGCATATTTCATATAGCCTTTATTTTCCAAGTTAAATAAATACACAAATCAAATGCATAAGGGCAAAACAGTAATTTACCAAGCCATGGTAGGGCTACCAAAAATCACACAGTACCTAGATGCCATAAGAAAGCTACTGTCCAAGTTTCATAATTTTTGGAGTTCATTTAGTCCATTTTTCCCATTTATTTACCCACACCATGCATGCAAGTTAAATAAGGCCAAAACAGCCTTTTCACGCATCCACATCATACCTATCCTGTAGATATACTCAAGAGGAGTCCATAGCCACTGAGTTTGTCCATTTTGGATTTTTATTTGAATTGATACGATGTTTCAAAGTTTAAAACCGAAATATATAAATTAACCCTAGATCTAGGACTTAGATGTAATTATTCATAACTTCCAGGGGTTAGATCGCGATAACCGCAAGACTCAATGCACAGCACTCTGTTTGGATCCGTGAAATACAAAAACGACGAGGGTTAAAGTGCAAAGTTCAGGTCTCTTCTTCTACCTTCGGCCGATGGCGTGAGCGCGCGGCGAGCCGGCGGTCACGCTCGCGGCGCGGCGCGTAGAGACTGGGACTTGGCGCCGAACTGGTGGCGGTCGGTGTCGCCGGCGACGGGGAGACTTTTCCGTAAGGTCTCGTCAGCGGGGGTGGAGAGGAGAGGCGTCGCGGCGAGGGCGGACCGGAGCGGCGACGGCACGGCGGTGCGCGGCGGCTCCATTCAAATCCGGCGAGGGAGCGAGGCAACCGACGTCGAGGCCTAGCGCGGAAGGTGCTCGGTGAGGCGGCGAGTCCGGTGGAGGCGGAGTGGAGGTGGGGGGATGGCCCGAAGTGGCTGTCCATGGCGAGGGGCGGCGGCAATGGCGGCCGGGGTGAGCGCGCACGCGGAGAAGGGGGCTAGAGGCAAGGGCGAGGGGCGAGACCGTGCGGGATCGGTGGAGAAACGCGAGGCGAGCGTGAGGCGCGCGTCGACGGGGCGGGAGGCGGCTCGAGGCGGCCGGCGTGTACGAGCTTGCCGCGGCGGCTATGGCGGCGGCGGACTGCGCTTGGGGAGGGGAGGCGGAGGGAGACTACTAGACCTAGCGCGTTGGGCGCGGGAGGTGGAGACGGATGCAATGGCGGGGTCTGGAGGCGCGGGGACGGGCCGTGGCGACCGGCGCGACGAGCTCGAGCTCGGCGCCAATGGCGGCGGCGTTCAGTGCGGTTGGAAAAAGCGAGAGAGGGAAAGAGCTAGGCGAGGCGGATTGCTTCGGGGCGAAGGGCGCTCGGCACCGGCTCCATCTTATGGCCGGGATGGCGTCTAGGTGCGGATGGGGGCGCGGGGCGCGGCCTCGGCGCGGCTCAGCCGGCCGGCGTCGAGCGCGTGGCGCGGCGCAGGCGTCGTCCGCCGCGTGGGCGCGTCTGAGCGGGAAAGGAGGGAGGTGTCCGTTGGGTGGACCGGGCCCATGGACCGGGTGCGGCTGACGGGTGGGACCGGGTCCAGGGGTGGAGCTCGGGTCCAGTGGACCGGGTGCGTGGAGGCGCGCGATGGTGGGACCCACTACGGCCGGGTTTCCAATTCCGCGGGCGGGATTCCGGGTTGGCCTGCCAGTGGGGCCCGCCTGTCGTAGAGAGAGAAAAAAGGGAAAAATCCTGAAATTGAAAAATCCCAGTTTGACCGCAGGAACACTTGTTTGCATTTCCCGTTTTTGAATGAGTTAGAGGCCGAATTTGATAATAACCCAATTGTATGAAATGTTCTAAATATGTTCCTCTACATTTCCCTTATAAACTTGCATACCATGTTGTATTCAAAAATATGGTTTAAATTTGAATTTAAGCTGCTGACCAATGTTTGACCAACAAAACCTTCCTAGTTTAAAAATTCTGAAAGTCCATTTTCTAGGCACTTTCACAAAAGGAGTTTTATACCAATGTTGTTCAGAATTTCATGACCTACAACTTTCTCAATACCAGAATTGCAAGGGTTTGGCTTTAACATCAAGAAAATTTGAAATTACTAAACAGGTCATGTTTGGACAGAATTTACATGCTGACAGAAAAAGACCCAAATCTCTAGTCAAACCTTCATGCATGTCAAAGCACCAATTACCAAAGTTGCTCATCATCAAATTATATACAAGTTTGTTAATATGAGTTTTACCCAAATCTAAATAGGATCAAAGTTATGGGCTCAATCACAGAGACATATATGCAAAAAACAGGTTTCGACAAGTGGCATTTCAACCAAGTTTGAATTTGGGCTCAAATGTATGTCATTGTATGATGCATTATGATGAATGTTGCATGTATGTGAGATGATTATGCACTTGAGATGCCAGAGAATCACAATAGGCATCTGTCGTCTAGTGGGCATCCCGTCCACTATCACGTCCTCCATCTCTGCCAAGATGACATCCACAATGTCAAAATCTATGAAAGTGGTGAGAAAAGTCATCACTGCCTGCTGTAGAGCGGTGAACCCCTCCCGAAATTATGCTTTAGGGATCAAGGATCTCCTCAGAATCTGAAGCATAAGCTGAAACTCTAGCCTAAGCCTGTTTCAAGTCCTCGGGGTGTCTGCAACCATCTCGCCTCTAAACAGGTGTCTGAACTGGTCCAACGGTGGTGCCGTACCTGTGTGTCCCCTGTAGGGTGGAGATACTCCATCGTAAACGACAGAGTGCACTGAACGATCACGCAGAGGTACACCTAGCAGTTCAACTCCTTGCTCTCTCTCATCAAATAAACAGAATGAAGTGCCTCTGGTCAGCGATGCACATGGTGGCGTAAAAGACTCGAACCCAATCCTCAACATACTTGTGCGATGTGGTCATCAAGTCCACAAGTCCTGGGTAGTGCTCAAATACCTCATGATGTTGTGCCCACTAATAGAGTTAGCTCGATCAAAGTCAATAGCTACCTGAGGCATGAGCCTGTGACCTCCCTACAACGCATTCTTGTACAAGCTGGCCTGTAGCATTGTCCAGAACCGCCTGTCAATCCTGAAGTCTCGCGGCTTGGGATAGAACTCATCCACAATCATCTCATACCTGAGGGACTTGATGCCCTTAGTCTTCTTGTTCCTGAGATGAAACAGGCAGACGTCCTCATTAGATGTCACGCTGCAAGGACTTGTGTGCAGTGGCTCTCGGGGCTACTCCTGTGGCTGCTCCTGCTCACTAAGCCGGCCTGTTGACGGAGTTGCACATCCACGAGTGCTAGGACGGCGCCCTCTGTGGGAGCGAGCTGTGCTCGGAGGTGTAGCTGTCTGGGATGGAGCCTGTTGCCACCCTCCTAAACTTAGAGCTCAAAGCTTGAGAACGAAAATTACCCTAAAGAAATGAAAACCTAGCTGCCAAGACTCCCTCTAATGACCAGCTCTTAGGCTATTTATACACCGGTTCAGTTTTGACATTTTTACACATAGACCCCTAACACTAGAAATGCCCGGAGGGGCTAAAACAGAAAAGAACCCAAATATCGGGGACGGACGACCACGATGAAGACTTGATCTTCTTAGCTTCCATGCAATCTTCAGATGTCCTCCACGTGGCCAGTAGTCCAATCCACCTTTGCACCCCCGGTTTTGAAGTCAGAAACCGGGAAACTTTAGGAAGTCTCCGTCTGGGCCGGACTTGGCCCATCTTCTCTATCTTGGCGAGTTGTGGCCCAACTCATCAAGCCTTGGGTAGCTTAGGTGGCGGTTTTGAGCTGAAGCCGACAAAGCCTCCCTCGCACACCTTCGCACCATGCACTCGGGTTGGAGTACCATGGTGGCACTCGGCTGCTCCAGTCCATCGGAGTCGCCTCGCGGTCCATCGGAGGGCTTACACCATCTTTGCCGAACCGTCCCTCCGTGTACCTAGCTCCCATGGCCCATCGGAAGGCTTGAGTTCATTGACAATCACTCAGCAGACCATGAGAGCAATGAGGCCGGTCCATTGGCTCTCAATCTCCCCCTTGATGAGTGCATTGTCAATACCTTCAACCTGTAACCTGAAATAGAACAAAGACAAGAGGAAAGCGTAAAACCGAAAAAGAAAGAAAGAAGAAAGTTGCTCAAAATGCCTAAGAACCAAATACAAGCAAAGAAACAGGGCATAATGAGACAACAAAAGAAAACAAAGCATCGGCTCCTCATGGCAGAGGCAAAAGGCTCAACGCACCGATGCAAAGAGCATGCTAAAAGCTCAAATCCCCCTGAAATGCATCATCACAAATGCAAAATGAGTGCAAAGCTCCCCCTCAACTAAATCTCTCCTGAGTTCTCCCCCTTGTCCATATTTTTAAAATTTCTCCCTTTTGGAAGTACACTAATTTCTCTCCCTTGTTGACAATGTACACATCAAGGGTTCCTTGAACTCAACTCCCCCTGAACTAGACAACTCCCCCTCAAAATATGCCGTGAAATGCAAGGAGTGTAACTGAAAGAGCTCAGAAGGGATGGAAAGCTAGTAATTACAAGTTCTAGCATACAGAGTAAGTGAGGGCAAGGAAGCATACAACAAGCTCAAATGAATCTATCTTACACATATCAAGAGTAAGCTTGTTTTTCAGGGTTATTGAAAAGAAAGCATCACCAACATGAATAGCACCTAGCAAGATAGGCATGAACAACAAGATGCTAGCAATGCATACAAGGTGTGCTACTCTCAACCAAGGCATATACAACTAGCCATAAGCATTTTAGAGACTTGCAAACTTCAGATTTAAACATTTGTAGTCATAAGCAGGTTCTTTTTGTGCTAGGGGTTATTTACTTGTCTTTTGCCACTTCTTACCAACCAATGCCAAGCCTAGGCTCAAAGAACCATCAGAAGCTTAAGACAAGGTTTTGGTCATACACAACCTAGTCTAAGTTCATGTCAAAGTGCAATGACAAGCAGTCTCAAACTAGATCAGTGTGACAAGAAATTCCACTTGGATCTTTATCAATTTAGCACATAAGACACCACTTGTAAGCATTTTGATTCAGATTTCAATTTAAGCAAGGTGTCATAAAAGCTTAGGCATTAACATAGCAAAGGCATACAACTAGCATATCCAGGCATGAAAAGATAGCATAGTATTCAACATTCCTACACATGCTAGGTAGCCAAAACAAGTGGTGAACATGGTTTTGATTTTCAGAAAAGCAAAAGACTTAGCTCACAATTAGTATTTAACAGACTCAAGAGAGCTTAGCCAACCATGATCAAGCATGCATCTGTACAATCTAGCACAAGCAAGTACTAACTCATCATTCCAAAAGAGCTCTAGTGCTAGTGAAGTGAAAATGCACATGATACAATGCAATGCATGATATGATACAATATGCAAAAGAAACAAAGAGAAATAAAAACAAGACAACAGCAAAAACTAATCTACAAAAGCTATTCCTTACTAAAAGGAATAGCAAACTATTCCTGTCTTTGAGCTTTCAGGTGATGATGAAGAAGGCACCCCCATCTTTGAGGATGAGGAAGGTGCGGTTGATGATGGTGATGCAGGAGCCACTGCACCGGCAGCAGCTCCTGCCCCCTCTTCATCGAGCTCAAATGATGAAGGAGGACCCTTGCCCACGGCTTCCTTCTCACTCCCCAGACAGCAAGCTCATGCAGAGGCTGGACCCGCTGAGGACGCAGGGGAGGTGACTTCCGAGATTGTTCCATCTCGGCAGGTCCAGTGGGATCACCCTCCACACAGGATGATTGGAGACATTCACCAGCGTGTCACACGATATTCGGTTACTTCTCTAGCCTTTTTTCTCCCACTCTGCATATCTTGCTTCTTTTGAGCCCCGGGATGTGTCACATGCATTATCTGATCCTAACTGGGTGAACGCCATGCATGAAGAGTTGGAGAACTTTGAGAGAAACCATGTCGGGGATTTAGTTGAACCTCTACCAAACTGTCGCCCTATAGGTACCAAGTGGGTTTTCAAGAACAAACAGGGTGAGGATGGGATGGTTGTGAGGAACAAAGCGAGATTGGTAGCCCAGGGTTTCTGTCAGAAGGAGGGGATAGATTATGAGGAGACCTTTGCCCCTGTAGCTCGTTTGGAAGCCATTAGGATTTTGCTTGCCTTTGCGGCCTCTAAAGGCTTCAAACTGTAGCAAATGGATGTCAAGTCTGCTTTCCGGGTTCATAGAGGAGGAGGTATATGTGAGACAACCTCCTGGCTTTGAGAGTGCTAGATTTCCAGACCGGGTGTATAAGTTGAGGAAAGCCCTTTATGGTCTAAAGCAAGCTCCTAGAGCTTGGTATGCTAGGTTGAAGAGTTTCCTGCTCAAGTCTAGATTTGTGATGGGTTCAGTAGACAAGACCTTGTTTTTGTTGAGTCGTGGTGGTGACACCCTGATAGTTCAGATATATGTTGATGACATAATCTTTGGTGTCTAGTTTTGCTGAACAGATGAGTAGGGAATTTGAGATGAGTCTCATGGGTGAGCTCCAGTTCTTCCTCGAGCTGCAGATTAAGCAAGGCCTTGAGGGTACCTTCGTCCATCAAGCCAAGTACACAAGGGACGTACTCAAAAAGTTTAACATGGGTGACTCTAAACCCATGGCGACTCCTATGAGTACAAACACGGCGCTTGATGCGGATGAAGATGGGGAGGCGGTGGACCAGAAGGAATTTCGAGGGATGATTGGCTCACTTCTGTACAAACACGGTGCTTAATGCTGATGAAGATGGCAACAGGCCGTATTCACTGCCTCAGCCCAAAAGCGCCTCGGAGTCCTATGCTCATCGAGCATCGTCCGTGCCATCTCAACAAGTGTGCGGTTCTTGCGTTCCACAACACCGTTCTGCGGAGGGGTATATGGAGAAGAAAACTGGTGCTCAAGATCTAGGTCACGATAGAACTCAACCTGACTAGCAGATCAAAGTTCAAGTGACCAAACCTCCTATGCCACTTCCAAATATCAGCAGAAGGACTAGCAACCAAACAGCGAGCAGGGCCAGAAACAGATGTGAGGTCGACCCTAAAAACCTGACCAAAAGGCAGCAAAGAGCAAATCAGGGTCTCCTCAGCATTAAGAACGCAGCATGCACCCTTCTTAAAACGAACCTCAAAACCTTCATCGAGAAGTTGCGAAACAGAAACCAAATTGAACCCCAGATTCCGAACGAAAGCAACTTCTCTCAGGGAAAGCTTAGCGGAGAGCGAAACTGAACCAACACCCAAAACTTTACCTTGACCATTGTCCCCGAATGTGATGTACTCCTTGGTGCTCATGGGGTTGAGGCTGGAGAATCACTTGCGGTGCCTTGTCATGTGCCTAGAGCAACCGGAGTCCATGATCCACACGTCCTCCATGCCTCGATCCTGCACAGTCAAGTAAAGCGATGGTGAGCAAACGGTCCGGCACTGGGGTTAGTACCAAAACTGCTATACCAGTGCCGAGCCATCTGCTCAAAAGTGGGGTAAGCACAGTCAAAGAAATCACCACGAATGGAGTAACCCCGACCCTCAAAGTGGCCTCTCAAGCTCTCTCACAAACCCTCGGTCACGAGGTCCGTAGCTGCGCTGAAAACGACCAGGAGCTCGACCGACAAAGTATCTCTCACCACCAGGAGCACGAGCCTGAAATCCGCCTCCTCTCTCATCACCAGCAAAGTGGTCTCTCATCTCACCGTGGTGGGGTGGATCTTGCCTATCACCCTGGTAGAACTGATCTTGGTTCCCCCAAGCTCTCTCCTGCCTCTCAACCCGCATCCTCCTGAAGCAAAACTTCTCTAGGTGGCCATTCCGCTCGCGAAACTCACAGTGGTAGACAGGCCTCCTAGGAACAGGGTTAGGTTGGGACTTGGGCTTAGGTGTTGTGGCCTTGGGTGGCTCAGGCTGCTGGACTGGCTTCTTGCCCTTGGACTTAAGCTCTTCCTCAACAATCTTATCTGGCTTAGCCTTGGAAGGCTTGGGTGTCCAGTACTGCTTCTTTGGGGTAGCCTTGGGTGGCTCATGGTAAACCCCATCAACAGTCTCACCTGGCTGGGCAGGTGCAGTCTTGATCTTAATTAGGGCACTCTTCTCACCTGAGGTGCTGCACTCCCCAAACCCAAAACCACTCGTGTCACCCTCGGCTCTCTTGGTGCTCTCTATGATCATCTCTAGTTGGGGTTGCCTAGCATATACCCAACTCAACACCTCTCTCAACCTGCAGTTGTCCTCTTGCAAAGACAACACCTGCAACCTCAGATCTTCCAGAACTACTGTCTGGGCAGCACAGGTATCACAATCTAAAGAGGGAAAAACAGGAGCAGCTTTCTCCAACTTCCTAATGGTGGCATCCCTATCCACTAGCTGCATCCTAAGGGTTAGACAGTTATCACAAGTGTCAGTAGGTACTGAAAGCACCTCAAAGTCAGCTCTCAACGGCTCTAACTTGCCTCTCAAAGTAGGACAGACCATACACGCACCCAAAAGCGCAGGTCTAGCCCTAAGCTCCTCAAGCTCCATGAGCTGCCCCTCGAACTTCCCTTTCAGCACAGCTAGCTCACTAGCTAAACGGGGGCAAGACTCATCCAGTTTGGACTGAAGTTTGCCTAGCTCAGCTTTCAGCTCATCTATCTCCTCTACCCGCTTGGCATACCTATCTCTCTTGTCACCAAGCTCCGTCATGAAAGACTCGCAGGTAGGGCACTCAAGCTCACTGGGTTGGGGTCTCACACTCCTCAACCTCTCATTCTCCTCTAAAGCCTCAGCAAGTTGGGCTTTCAACTTCTGCAGCTTCTTAGCTGCCTTCTTCAACATCTTGTCCTAGGCTTTCAGCTCTCGGCTATTCTGCTCTAGCATCTCAAAGATTTCAGCTTGCTCAGGAGTTACCTCATCATCGGAAGAAGAGTTGTTGCCATCATCCTTGTTCTCCTTGTCCTCAAGCGCCATGAAGCAAACTGAGCTCCTCTTGCCCTTGTTCTTGCGCCGTGACTTGGTGGAGACGAAGCACAAGCCAGCTAGATCTCCTTGATCGTTCCTCTTGTCCTTCCTATACGTG
The DNA here is from genome assembly GCA_022530915.1 of Paspalum notatum. NCBI lineage: Eukaryota > Viridiplantae > Streptophyta > Magnoliopsida > Poales > Poaceae > Paspalum > Paspalum notatum. The sequence goes on from CM039687.1 coordinate 21,479,340, forward strand.
ATCTCCTCATCGCTTGAGTTCGATGAGGATGAAGAGAAAGAAGATCCGCTGCTGCAGAACCCGATCTCGGCGAAGAAGGCCTTGTCCCGCTTCCGGTTGTCCTTCTGGTAGCTTTTGAAAGCCTTCCGGAAATTCTTCTTGCCGAAGGGACGCTTGCCGAAGCTGTGCTTGCTAAAGTGGTGCTTGTCAAAGCTTGGCTTGCCGAAGTGGTACTTGTCGGAGTCGCGGGAGTAGCTCTTGCCCTTCTTGTAGTAGTCGTTCTTGTTGGGGCACTCGGCGATGAAGCGGTCGACCTCTCCGCACTCGAAGCACTTGGGCCTCTCACCCCTCTTCTTGCTCATCCGGTTGTCATAGGCACGCTGAAAGTGACTAGACACCAGACATAGCTCCTCATCCCCAAGCGACGCCAACTGCTCCTCTGTCACAGACATCAAAGCAGAAAACGAGAAGTTGTGCATAAGGGGGGTTAGCAATAGACTCACTAGAGGGGGTAGCCAAGGCCAGACTCTTAGACCCTGTACAAGCAAGGGAGTCCTTTAACTTGTAATCTACTTCTACGGCCTTGAGCTTACTATAGAGCGTCTCTACCCCTATCGTATCATACCCTGCCGACTCAATGATTGAGTTTACCTTGATCTCCCATACTTTTCTGTCCAAAGCATACAACAACTTGACAACCTGCTGATGATCGGTGTATGGGAGCTCAGCGGGGGCAGAGTTGACACGCAACTTGTTGATGATCGACTGAAAGCGACCAAACAAGTCATCTACTGACTCTCCCGGCTTCTGGACAAAATTTTCATATTCGCGCCAGTAAGTCTCCACAAGCCTAGCCTTAATCGTCGCAGTACCCTCATGGTGTGCACTAAGCAGTGACCATATCTCACGCGCAGTCTTAAGGTGACTCACTCTCTCATAATCCATGGGACCAAGCCCGGAAAAGAGAAAGTTAACAGCCTTGGCATTGGCCTCATGCCGAGCCACGATATCCTGCGTAGTACGCTCAGCGACTGGAAGCACCACAAAAGTCGTACTCTGAGTAGCATCCCATATGTTCTGACTCTGGGTAATAAGGAACGCCTCCATCCTACCCTTTCAGTAGGGATAGCCATCGGAGCCAAGGATGGGAATCTTTCCGGAGTAAGTCATCGTCGCTACGGTTTCTTCACCGGCTAAGGTATGGGAAACCTAACCGGCTCTGATACCACTTGTAGGACAGAGACGTGCGACTAAAGGGGGGTGAACAAGAGCACTTGAAAACTCAAACTCAATCCCCCGTAGTGCAAACTGAAACAACACCCACAACAAAGCTAGACACCGTCCACTGAGAGGATACGTATCTAGCTTACAACACGTGCTTGGTACCGTCCACTGAACAGATACGTACCAAGCACAAAGCGGAAGCACACGCTCAAACGGCTAAGACAAAGAGCGCAAAAGGAACCAACTCCGGAAAACTGCAGATTTCAGACAGACAGGGCTGCAAAGAAAAATCTCAAAACCCTAGAAGCAAAGCTCCAAACCACCCCAAAAAAATACCACACCTTCACAAAGCAATAGGAAACAGCTCCAAAAAATTCAGGCCAATTGGAGCAAGTTGTGACCACCGGACTGTCCGGTGGTTAACCGCCGGACTGTCCGGTGCTTACAGCGTGACACTCTAAAAAGATTCGGACCAAAACCCAATCAACCAACTCCAAAAATTATGAAATTTTTACTGAAGGTTAAGAAGGGGCCAAGCAACAACTCCACATATTTTCAGCTCAATTGGACAAGAAAATAAAATCCTAGAGCCACCGGACTGTCCGGTGCAGTTCCACCAGACTGTCCGGTGGTTAAAAAACTGACGGACTAACCCTAAAATAAAAATACCAAAACCAGGTCAAAACATCTCCAAAAAATCTAAACTTTTTATGGGAGCTTTATGATTCATAGTATAAGAGCTCCACAAAATTTCAGGTCATTTGGAGCAGGTTTGATCATAGAACCAACCACCGGACAAAATAGACAACCACCGGACATTATAGATAGACAGAAAAATTCTGAAGCCAAAACTTGACCAAACCTTCACCAATCTTCACGAAATTTTGCACACACTAACCTAGCTCCATTTTAAAGCTATTCCCAAAAGATCTATTAAAAATGATTAAGGGATTAGCGGGAATTTCAGATCTCGTGAAGAGGTGAATATTTGGGCAAGAAAGGGGAAAGCTCAAGAACAACTTGCTCGTGGCAATCCTTTGGGATTGAGATGTTCTAAGACATAATCTCCACGTCCTTGCTAGTCCAAAACACAAGGAAAACAAAGGATCCAACCTTGGCCAAATCGTTTTACCCAAAAAGCCAAGGATTGAAGCCAAAAACCAAAGAGAACAAGGGGAGGAGAAGCACACAAAGTTGCTGCATGAAACCACTTCGATTATTAGCCCCAAAAGAGGTCTTAGGTCAGATTCCAATGAAGCATTTCATCCCAAGCAATCACCCTCACCTTCCTTCTTGATTTGGAGACTAGATCTCACCCTAACCCACCTAAACTTGGAGCTCAAAGCTTGAGGACGAAAATTACCCTAAAGAAATGAAAACCTAGCTGCCAAGACTCCCTCTAATGACCAGCTCTTAGGCTATTTATACACCGGTTCAGTTTTGACATTTTTACACATAGACCCCTAACACTAGAAACGCCCGGAGCGGCTAAAACAGAAAAAAACCCAAAATATCGGGGACGGACGACCACTATGAAGACCTGATCTTCTTAGCTTCCACACAATTTTCGGATGTTCTCCACGTGGCCAGTAGTCCAATCCTCCTTTGCACCCCCGGTTTTGAAGTCAGAAACCGAGAAACTTTAGGAAGTCTCTGTCTGGGCCGCACTTGGCCCATCTTCTCTATCTTGGCGAGTGGTGGCCCAACTCACCAAGCCTTGGGTAGCTTAGGTGGCGGTTTTGAGCCGAAGCCGCCAAAGCCTCCCTCGCACACCTTCGTGCCATGCACTCAGGTTGGAGCAACATGGTGGCACCTGACTTCTCCAGTCCATCAGAGTTGCCTCGCGGTCCATCGGAGGGCTTACAGCAACGTTGCCGATCCGCCCCTCCGTGTACCGAGCTTCCATGGCCGACCGACGCCGAGTATTGCCTCCGGTCCATTGGAGGGCTTTTGCCTCAGTCCATCGAGGTCTTCCTCATCTACCTCCAGTCCGTCGGAGGGCCTCCAGTCCATCGGAGGGCTTGAGCTCGTTGACAATCAGTCATCACACCAGGAGAGTAATGAGGCCAGTCCATTGGCTCTCAATTGGCTTTGCAAATTTTGGTTGTTTCTCTTGAAGCTTGTCAAATGCCAGACAATTTTCTCCCCCAAGCTTGGTTTCTGCATTGGATGCTAATTTCAAACTTGCTCCCTATCATGCTCTTATTGGGCTTGATACTTGTCGAACATGACATGTGCCACCAGTCATTGTTTGCCTTTGTGCCACACAGCCATCGACTGCACATCATGACATCGATGTTCTCCCCATGCTTGTAGGTGTTGATTTGTGTTTGCCTTTGTGGTGCTTAAGACGGAGCTCTCCCGTAATGAGAGACGTCTATGCCGACCGAATTTGGGATCTACACCACAATGCCACAGGTACGCAATCCTCCCGTGGGGCAGTAGACCAGTGGCCTACTGACTGTGCAAATTCAAGCATGGATGATAGCATAATGTGATATAGAATTTCATGCGTACCTTGACATGATGCTGTCATTTCTCAAAAAGGGCAAGAGGTTGAGCACGAGAATATCGGCCACGGGGCCTCTATCCTCGCGTGGGGAACGAATGCCTCCTACAACAGGTTAGTGTACAACATATACAAAGGGTCCAAAAATGTGTGACGGGTATTAACCATCGAACCCGTTGTTCACAAAGTGCTATCAAAATATTTCAATCAAAACATAGCACAAACCTGTTGCTAAACCATGACTTCCATCTCCTCAATTTTACTCAAAATCCATGGTTAAAAAAAACGGGTGTGTTTTTGAAACATTACCGGGATTTTTGTGTCTCCATGAAACTTGAGAGATCCAGCTAGTGAAGGATCGCGGTTCATGAACTAGCATGGAATGTCACTACCAAAGTCTACACATAGCTCATTTATCCCGGCACATCGTTTGATAAAAAGAGGCTGATACAACCTAAGCATCACGCTTAATTTGAAAATTAGCCTCTAGGCACACAATGGCCCAAGCTATGCTTTCACGGTAAACTTTGGGCAGCATGAACAAGCATGATCAAGATTTACTCAACGGATAGAGCAAAATTGGAGAGAAAGTTTTCTATCTTTTTGAATTTTCAGATAAAAAGAAAGAGCAATAACAAAAGGATGAACAACATAATAATATTCTAACTCGGCGCTTCCCCGGCAACGGCGCCAGAAAAGCTTGTTGGCGGCTCTTAGCCTAACAGATTTTACTCCGCAAACGCACGAAGACCGCTGTAGCCTTTCACCCTGGAGTATTCCAAGGTATCTTATTTATCCACAGGGAAGCATTGAGACAGAGATATCAAACTATCATTCATCCAGCTGTTACTACTCTTTCACGTCAACCGATAGCTAGGAAAGGTTGACACCAAACACCATGGGATACAAGCCAAGCACCGTTGGCAAGAGAACAGGTAAAGCTAGGATGACAACGAGACAGAGACTGCTATACGGTCTTCTATCTCTGCTAGCATACAAGAGCTATCTGTGCTAAGGGTCAAAAGGATCTCAACAGAGTTATGACTTGCGTCGAGCGAAATTTCGGCGCCTTGAGGGGTCAGGGTGTAGATAGTAGACCACCGAAGGAGACCCGGCTTAACGCCTACGGGCCTACCGAACGAACGGGCCTAGGATACACAGGCACACCACACGCTGTCACCGAGTGGGGCTACCAAGCAAATCTGCGTGGATAGGCTGGCACGCTACAAACGTGTTCATGCGGAGCTTGAACAACAATAGTTCATCCTTTGCCAAAGGAGAGAAACTAACCAGAGCCTAGCGTATAGGTTGGATTGTAACACCGGCAAGCATAACAACGATCAATCTATTCTAGTTTAGCACAACTTAGGCCTCAACTTGGTATGCCCAAAAGGAAAAAGGTGCTTAACAGATGCATACATACCAAGCGAGTAACTAACTAGAGTAGAAAGAGAAGTGCATAAAGTAGAAATTTGAAGTACTTGCACTTGTCAATAAAAGGAAAGTAATGCTCTAGATAAGCAAATGAAATACATTACCAAGTACTTTCGACTGACTCCGATACAACAGACCTTCTCTAACTCCTAACTAAACACAGCTTTCATAATGGAAGCTCCTCCCATAGGGAGCCTCCTAGAGGGAGAAAGAGAGTTCATATGGTGTGAAATGGTACATTTTGGAGTAGGGGGAGTGCCCCCCTCTATTTATAGGACGAAGAAGGTCGGTGGGGCAGCAAGTCGGTTGGTCGGGCAGCCATGTGGGTGGTTGGACGACCATCACGGAGGTCGGCCGACCTTCCCCAAAGGCCGGCCGACCGTCCGATGCACCGCCTCACTTCTCCAACGCTTAGGATGCCTTCTGGAAGTCGGTTTCCGTGGATACACGTGTTGAACATGTCCGGATGGCCAAGTAATGGGCCGGGGGCCTTTTGGGGTGGTCGGCCGTCCATATGAAGTGGTCAGCCGACCATAGGCAAGGTCAACCGACCATCATTCCAGCCTTTCAGCCCTTCCTTGGCCTATGTGGTGGCATTTCGACGTTGGATTCGACTTGGGCTTGTTCGTCCACTTGTATTTGCCCCCTTGGTAACTTCCTTGGTTGAATAACATGAAGGACAAGGCATTTTGAGAGAGTGTAGGATCGGCCGACCATGCCTTTGGTCGCCCGACCAAGGTCATGGTCGCCCGGCCAGCTCTCTTGCTTCCAGCGTAGTGAATCTTGCAACGGCCATAACTTTTATGTTCGGACTCCAAATTAAGTGAACCAAAACTCCATTTTGATTATTTCGACGAGCTCTTTGCAATGGCTTGGTCCATGAGGGCATTTGAGATACTTCATAATGATGATATTTCTCATTCATTCTCAAGCCTTTTTATGTGTTGATTCTCTCTTGCCCCAAATGGTCTTTTTTGTACGGAATGTGAGCTTCTCCCTGTGATACACCGAAAACCACCAAAACTCATGGAATTCATCAGTGTTAGGTAAATAATGCATGGAACTTTATGTATACCCCATTTATTCACCGAGGGATTGACGGTCGAAATTGGAAAATAACGACCGTCAACAACCATGTACCTGTAGGCATAATGAAGATGAAGAAGGAGTTCTTCTCTCTCAAGCAGGGGAACATGTCAATCACAGAGTACCGTGACAAGTTTCGCTATGCTCCTATAGATGTTGCAGATGATAGTGACAAGCAGGAGCACTTCCTAGAGGGCCTTAATGATAACCTCCAGTTGCAGCTTATGAACAACACCTTCAACAATTTCAACCACCTGGTGGACCATGCCTTGCTTACTGAACAGAAGTGCAAGGAGATTGATGAGAAGAAAATGAAACTCAACCCTGCTTCCTCCAACAGCAACACTCGTCTTCGCTACCCACAACAGCAACAATACCAGCAGCAGTATACTCAACAGCAGGGTTACTAGCAGCGTCAGCAGCCACAGCAGACAGGTCAGGGTTAGCGCTACCAGAATCAGAATGAACGCTCTACCTACCGAGCTATGCAATAGGGGCCATCCAACCCTCCTGCCCCAAATCAGGCTACCGTTCCAGTGGTGCGTAACTTCTACAAGTGTGACGATAGTGGGCATCTCGCCAACAATTGCCCTCAGAGGGGGCAACAGCAGCAGCAGGGCGCCAGGCAGAACGCCCCACAACAGCAGCTAGGGCGCCCCAACCAGCAGAATAAGGCACCACTACAGGGCAAGGTAAACCATGTGACGGTCGAGACAGCCGCCGAAGCTCCAAATGTTGTGCTTGGTATGTTCCTAGTCAACTCTCAGCCTGCTACAGTGTTATTGGATACGTGTGCCACACATTCTTTTATCACCAAGTCATTTGCTGAGCAGCACAACATATACATAAATGCCATAAAAAGACCCATGATAATTTCATCTCTGAGGGGAAAGATAAGTACCAGTTCTATCTGTTCTATGGTCCGTATTAATATAAAGGGGATAGAATTCTCTACTGGGTTGATAGTCATAGATTCTACGGGCATTGATGTTATCCTGGGTATGGAGACTCTTACCAAGTGGGGTGTCAAAATAGATTGTGCTAGTCGAACAGTACACCTAATAGATCCAGATGGTCGAAAGGTAGAAATCAGTGCATCAAATCCTTCCGGACATTTGCATCAGATGGAGGCCAGGCCTACAGATGGTATTCGGGTGGTATGTGATTATCCAGATGTCTTTCCTGATGAGTTGCTAGGTATATGCCACCTGGCCGGAATATTGAGTTTTTAATAGAGCTTTTGTCTGGCACTACACCCATAGCATTGAGACAATATAGAATGGCACCTATAGGGCACGAGGAGGTTAAAAAGAATATAGATGAATTGCTAGCTAAAGGATATATCCGCCCTAGTTCCTTTCCTTGGGTTTTCCCAGTATTGCTTGTTGAGAAGAAGGATACTGATGCTAAGCAGATGTATGTGGATTACCGGGCTTTGAATAAGGTAGCCATCAAGAACAAGTACCCACTCCCCTGCATTGATGACTTGTTTGATCAACTTCAAGGTGCATGTGTCTTCTCTAAAATTGACTTGAGATCTGGTTATCATCAATTAAAAATCCATCCCTCAGATATTCCTAAGACTGCTTTCACCACGGCCCTGTTTGGAACACGGGAATTTCACAGGAATTGTGCAGGAATTTCATAGGAATCAGTTCAATTTTACAAGAAAAACGCAGGAACGAGGAATGAATCCCACGTTCCAAACAGGCATAAGTATGGCTTGTATGAGTACACAGTAATGTCCTTTGACCTGACCAATGCCCCTGCCTACTTCATGCAATTGATGAATTCAGTGTTTATGGATTATTTGGACAAGTTTGTGGTGGTTTTCGTTGATGACATTCTGATTTATTCCAAGATGGAGGCAGAACATAAGGAGCATTTGAAGTTAGTTCTTCAGAGATTGAGGGAACACAAGCTGTACGCCACGCTGAGCAAGTGTGAATTCTAGATTGATGAGGTTCCTTTCCTTGGTCACATTTTCTCTAAGGGAGGAATTTGTGGCGGAACCGCCGATTTAATACGGGCTAAGTACACCTGCCACCATTAGCTTACAATGTACTTAGACCGTACTAAACCCGGTCGTCCGTCGAGAGGCCTTCGGCTCTCGATTTGCACCAAATCCCAGAGGAACCGACATCACACACATTCGACTCACGATGGAGCCACAACAGTTACATCATCGCAGGCATTTGAAGAGATAGCAATAAGACTTTAGTTTACAAACCAGGTGCTGAATAAAATAAGATCAACGTAGGTCCATAATAAAATAGAGTTCGAAATAGTCTCTCGCAGCGGAAATTTAAGATCACAGTTCGTGATAAACAAAAGACTTGCAGTAGGGGGTGACATCATGCCCACTGATGCCGCCCCATTGCCATGGCATGACTCCTGTCACTCCTGATGATAACAGGCTCCACCGCCAACACATGCGCAGAAAAGGAACTCCATACCTGAAATCCAAATGTTGGGGGCAAACCCTGAGTACTAATTACTCAGAGGACTTAATGGCAAGGCTTACGGCTGACGCAAAGCTTGCTTACTATCATTGAATCCTTAGCCTTTGATTCTTAGCTCAAAAGTTTATTTACGGATAGGGGGATTTAACAGCCACTACCCTTGTGAAAGAAAGAGATAAACCTTTGCAAGTCATCATTATGAAATATCTGAGTCTCAAATAAAAATCAACCACTTGATCTCTGAAACCATGAACCATATTGCAGAATATTAAGGTTATTACTACGTTGCCCGTGTGCGGTACTTGGCATTCTCACACCTGGTGAGCATCAGCGATTCGAATCGATTTTTAATTCCCGGGAATAACTAAAAATGCCAGGGGCCCATATGCTTACTCGCACGACGGCTTTCCCACATACAGTCCCCCTCCTCCACCTGTCCCATCCCAAGTTCGATTCACTCCCACCTGACTCCCGGGTTGTGCCCCCATGACGAGCCTGCCGACATCTCGGTCTCCCCGTCATGAGCACCAAGCTCCCCCGGGCCACCTTCCTCTCAACCAGTGGGTAGGAACGTGTTTCTGTTCTCCGGATGGCACAAGTAAGGTTTCACCGGCCCCATTAACCGGGTAAGCACTTTAGTAATGGTATGCCAACCAGCAGGCGAACAGCGGACGGGCCTTAAACGACTCGGGCGGAGCCATTACACCGCAACAACACACACCTCGAAAAGTAAAGCTTAATCTCCGCCCGGTCTCCTTTTAATCATCAACAGTAAAGCCATCAAGGCAGTTTTCAGTGTAGCATTTTCCTTTCAAGGTCAACCTACGTGACGAGTGACCATTCACTCGTGTCTACTCGGCCCTATCATTTCTATGCAACTCGTCCTACGGACCTATTTTTGGTGCTAGAGCCAGGGCGGCCAGTGGTTCTAATGCAATAAGGTTCCAAACAATACCTAATGCATATGCGTAATCATAAATCATAATTTGCTAGGAGAATGTAGGGCCTGCCTACCTTCCTCGCTAGGGTTAGCTTCCTCGGGGGCGAAGTCAGGTGCGGCCTGCGGGTGCTCTTCTTGCTGCAGCTCGGGTTCCGGGTCTTCTGGCTCCTCGATCACCGGAATCTCCTGTTCCTCGGGTACGGGGTCTATATGCATGCCAAGTGTATGAAATGAGCGTACAGATTGCACGGAGACAATGCGAATGTCACAAAACGTGACAATGGCTAACTTCTTTTCACCCAACATATCATGCATTTACCCCTACTATAAAAAGAACCCCTTTACTTCCATTTTCTTTCCCTAGCTAGCAACTTTTGTCATTTTCAAAACAAGGACTAAACCTTATATGCACACTTTCAGATTTCACCAGGGAGCTAACTATGCTATACAGAACTTAGGAAAAATATACATGACTCATTTCATGCACTTTTTATGTAGCAACATTTTCCAAGTCACATTTAAATGGTAAAAAGCAAAACACATATAACTTGACAAAAGCTAGGGTGCTAAACATAGTACTCAGGACCTAACTACCCTGTTATAGCCACTGTCAAAGCCTTGGGTTCATTAGAGTTCATTAGATATTCTTTTTCCTATTTACAACATAGAACATGCATGTGCAAAAATTGTGAACAAAAGTTGACATGCACAGATCCACATCATATCCATTGCATAGATCATTTTACTGTGGTTCCAGAACAACAAGATTTTCCTTTTTAGGATTTTTATTCGATTTTATATGATTTTTCAAAGTTTAAACCGAGAAAAAGGAAAATAGAAAAAGAAAAACTCAGATCCGAGGACCTCTGCGTAATTAACCATAGCTTCCAGGGGCTAGCTTGCAAGATCTGCAAGACTCAGCCCCCGCGCGGGAGGACCGGGGTGTAAAATCGAAGAAACCGAGGGGCCGGATCTAAAATTTCCCGGCCCCCCCTTCTTCTTCCTCGCGACGGCCGAGGCCGCGCGGCGCGGCGCGCGCGCGCCGGCGAGCTGGGGCTCGCCGGAGCCGCGACGTGGGGTGGCAGAGGTGCGCGGGAGCTAGGGCTTCACCTTGGGGGTATCGTCGTCGGCGGAGGAGGCGTGGAGCGACGGGGAACGGCGGCGCACCGAGCGTGAACGGCGGCGTCGGTGGCGCGGGCGCGACGTCGAGCCGGGCTCGATCTCCTCGGGGGAGAGGAGTCCGACGACGAGAGCTAGCGGGGGAGGGGCGGCGTGGAGCGGCGGTCGCGGTGGTGCGGTCGGTAGGGCTCGGGGAGGTCGGGAGGCGGCGGCGCGGGCTCGGCCCCGAGCTCGCGGCCGGCGATGGCGGCGGGCGGAGAAACGGGCGGGGCGGCGCGGAGAAGCGGGCGCGCGGTAGGGTTTCTGGGCGCGGGGTGCTTCCTCTTTTAGAGTCCCGGGCGTCGGGCAGCGCGGGCAGGCCGGAGGGGCGCGGGCGGAGGCCGGACGGCGCGGCGGTGCCCGTCGGCCGCGTGGTCGCCGTCGTACCGGGGAGGACGACGCGCCGCGCGGCGCGGACCGGGTCCATGGACCGCGAGTCGCTGACGGGTGGGGCCGGGATGCGGAACGGAGAGGCGGGCGCATTGGACCGGGCCTACGGGGCGAGGCCGAACGGCGCGGGCCGGCCCAATTTTGGGCGCCGCGGGCGGGAACCCGACAAGCGGGGCCCACCTGTCATAGAGAGGGGAAAAGGAAAAAACCGAAAAATGGAAAAATCCCCTTTGACTGCTGAGACACCTCTTTTGTAATTGCGTTTTTGAGCATTTTAGAGGCCGATTTAGATGAAACTCAAATTACAAGAAGTGTTCAAAATTTTGTAAGCTACAACTTTGTTATAAACTTTGACCCCCAGTTCTATGGTCAAAATTGGCCTAAATTTGAATTTAAGTTGCAGCCTCAGGTTTGACCAGCAGGATGCTTCCTCTTAGAAATTCTAAAAATCCCTTTTCCAGCCATTTGCACCTTATGTGCCTTTTGGGAAAGTTGTGTAGAATTTTATGGTCTACATTTGGTTCAATGGGAGTATTTCATGAAAGTGGCTGTAGGTTTGCTCAAACTTGGGTTTTCAAAACCAGCCTGGTTTGGGTTGGTTGTTTGGGCTGACAGAAAAAGGTTCAAAACACCAATTTGAATTTATCTTTTGCCCAAACTCAAATTGACAAAGTGTTTCATTAGATCCTTATCTCCAACTTTGGTAATATGAGTTTCCCCCACAACCCAACAGAATTCAAACTACAAGCCTGGCATTGTCCATGCTTACTGAAAAAAAGAAACAAAAACCCACCTTATGACCAAACCCCACCATCCATGATTATGCCATGATGCTTATGATGCATGATAGTGTACAATTTACTTAATTTGGGTATTTGAGATGCTGGAGCATCACAACCCACCCCCCTTAAGGAAATCTCGTCCCGAGATTTTGATGTGTTGTGGTGGAGAGTTTATAGAGATGAGAAAGTGCAGTGCGACGGGTATTTAAAGGTTTTAAGCAAGTCAAAACATACTCGTTCGAGGCGGACGGAAGGAAACCCGGATACTTGGTTCGCAGGTACTCCTCTGTCTCCCACGTGGCCTCCTCTTCGGTGTGCTCACTCCATTGCACCTTATACATGGTGATCGTGCTACGTCGAGTCGATCGTTGCTTTCGGTCCAGGACTTTCACCGGTCTGGCCTCATAAGTGAGGTCCGGTTCAATCTGAACTTGGGATGTGTCGATCTCTTCCTCTGGCACTCGCAGGCACCTCTTAAGTTGTGACACGTGAAAAATATCATGGACTGCCGCGAGGCGTGGTGGTAGCTCTAACCGGTAAGCCACGGGTCCACATTTCTCGGAAATCTTGAATGGCCCAACGTACCGTGGTGCTAGCTTCCCTTTTACCCCAAACCGGTGCACACCTTTCATCGGCGATACCCGAAGATACACATGATCAACCTCTTTAAACACTAACGGTCTCCTCCTTCTATCTGAGTAACTTTTTTGCCTTGACTGTGCCCTTTTTAGGTTCTCCTGTATAAACCTCACTTGCTCTTCGGCTTGTGTTACCAAATCGGGCCCGAAGGTGACTCGCTCTCCAGGTTCTGACCAGTTCAGAGGTGTTCTGCACCTCCTCCCATACAGAGCCTCGAAAGGAGCCATCTCCAAGCTCTTTTGGTAGCTGTTGTTATATGCAAACTCTGCCAGGGGCAAACACTCGTCCCACTTGGTGGAATAAGTTAAGGCACACGCCCTCAGCATGTCTTCTACGATCTGATTTACTCTTTCCACTTGTCCACTGGTTTGGGGGTGGTATGCCGAACTATGGATCAATTTTGTTCCTAAGGCATTCTGTAGTTGTTCCCAGAAGCGAGACACAAAAACTGAGCCCCGATCTGAGGTGATGGTCCCAGGGACACCATGTAAGGAGACAATCTTTGCTATATACAACTCGGCATACGTGTTGGCACGGTAGACTGTCTTTACAGGGAGAAAATGGGCCGATTTCGTGAACCGGTCGATAATCACCCATATAGAATCATAACCCTTCTGAGTGCGAGGCAAACCCACCACGAAATCCATGTGTATATCTTCCCACTTCCAAGCCGGGATGTTCAAGGGTTGAAGCATACCGCCTGGCTTTAGGTGATCTGCTTTTACTCTCTTGCACACGTGACATTCTGACACATATTTGGCGATTTCCCGCTTCATGCGGGTCCACCAAAACCTTTGTTTTAAGTCCTGGTACATTTTATTGCTACCTGGATGCATGGCCAGTATGGAATTGTGAGCTTCTTCTAATATTTTCTTCCTCAACTCCATATCTTTAGGGACTACTAAGCGGTTTTTGAACCATAGGACCCCTTGGTTATCTAAGGTGAAGCAATCCCTCTTCGCCTCAGCAATACCCTCACGTATGTGAGCCATGCCCGGGTCGTGTTTTTGTGCTTCAACGATCAGATCTCTTAGTGTCGGCTCAATGCTGATGTTATACAGTTCGATTAAGAACTCAACAGGCATCTCAATCTCATCCATCTCCCAACAAATCACTCTTGCCGTGGGCCGAGCTTCAATCACATTGCAATGAGCCCGACGGCTTAGTGCGTCCGCCACTACATTCGCTTTCCCCGGGTGGTAATGAATCTCTAGGTCATAATCTTTTATCAACTCTAACCACCGTCTTTGCCTCATGTTTAACTCGGGCTGTGTGAAGATGTACTTGAGGCTCTTGTGGTCAGTGTAGATATGACAGGTATTGCCCAGCAGATAGTGTCTCCATATCTTCAGGGCGTGCACGACTGCTGCAAGTTCCAGATCGTGAGTCGGGTAGTTGGCTTCATGTTTTCTTAGTTGGCGGGAGGCGTACGCAATTACTCTCCCTTCTTGCATTAGGACACAACCGAGGCCCTGACCGGAGGCGTCACAATACACATCGAAAGGCTTGGTGACGTCCGGTTGGGCTAGTACTGGTGCAGTTGTTAACAGTTTCTTCAATTCTTGGAACCCCTCCTCGCACTTCGGACCCCATGTGAAACTTGCATTTTTCTTTGTTAGGGAGGTCATTGGCTTAGCAATTTTGGAGAAGTCCTTGATGAAGCGGCGGTAGTAGCCCGCTAAACCAAGGAAACTCCTGATCTCGGTTACGGTTTCAGGCTGCTTCCAATTCAGGACATCTTTCACTTTGCTAGGATCAACTGCTACCCCCTTCTCTGATAAGACATGCCCTAGAAAACCTACTTCCTTAAGCCAGAACGCACACTTGCTGAACTTGGCATAGAGCTTATGTTCTCTTAGCCGGGTAAGTACTGTCCTCAAATGTTCTTCGTGTTCTTTGTCATTTTTGGAGTAGACTAATATATCATCAATGAATACCACGACGAACTTGTCGAGCTCGTTCATGAACACCGAGTTCATCATGTACATGAAGAAGGCTGGTGCGTTGGTTAACCCAAAGGACATGACCAGATATTCATACAAGCCATATCTGGTCGAGAAAGCAGTTTTTGGTATGTTTTCTTCTCTGATTTTTATCTGGTAATAGCCCGACCTTAAGTCAATTTTTGAGAAGACTTTGGCCCCAGCTAACTGATCGAATAGGATGTCAATGTGTGGAATTGGATATTTATTCTTGACTGTGACTGCATTTAGCGGCCTGTAGTCCACACAGAGCCTTTTACCTCCCTGATCTTTCTTCTCTACGAAGAGGGCTGGACAACCCCAAGGCGACGAACTAGGTCGGATGAAACCCTTGTCTAACTGCTCTTGGAGTTGTATTTTTAACTCTTTCAATTCATCTGGTGCCATTCTGTATGGCCTCTTAGAGACAGGAGCTGTGCCCGGGACAAGATCTATGCGGAATTCCACATCCCTGTCCGGGGGTAGACCCGGAAGCTCCTCCGGAAACACGTCCGGAAAGTCACACACTACTGGGATCTTTCTAATTTCATCAACCTCGGCTGCATTTACTGTGGCCACCATGTGTTTCATGTCTGGCATATGCACACGTATGACCTTGCCACTGACCCTAGACCTTAACTGTATTGTCCTACTGCCAATATCCAGGACGGCATTGTTTTCCGTCATCCAGTTCATTCCCAAAATAATATCAATCCCCTGGTGTGGCAGCACCACGGGGTTGATGATAAACGTCTCGGCTCCTATTTCCAGCCGTAAGTGCCTGACCCCTAGACTGGTATCGATAGGAGACCCTGGGGCAGTGATGTGGTAGTTTTCCCTTAGCTTGTGCATTTTTACGTCATGCTTCTGTGCATATGCTTTGCTAATGAAGGTATGCGTAGCCCCCGAATCAAATAACACGACGGTCGGGTGACCGTTGATCGTGAACGTACCAGCGAGCACCGGCACACCGGCGGGGATCTGCTCCAGGTGGATGTAGTGCACCCGGCCAGTCTTCTGTGCGGGCCCCTTCTGCTTGCCTTGCTGACTGCCGCCCGCAGGATTCGGGCCTTGGATCCTACGGGGTGCCCTGCAGTCTCTGCTGAAGTGTCCTGTCTTGCCACAGTTGAAACAGGGATTTCCGGGTCCTGGAATAGCGGGGACACGGGGTGCAGGGAGTTGAGCTTGTGTGCCCGGGGTAAGGCGGTGCTGCTGCTGTGGCGCCCTATGGACCCATCCCGGCTGACTTGGCCTGACCACGAAGCGTGACTGCTGGTAGTGCTGCTGTGGAGGTCTGTATGCCGCTTTCTGCTTCTGGGAGGATCCAGCAGCAGAAGTGTTAGCCTGACGCTTGCGCCTCTGGTCTTCATTAGCGACCCGCAGGCGATTCTCCATATCCAACGCGGTGTCCACCAAGTCGGTGAAGCTCTGGTAGCGACGCCCCAAGTGTGTCTGGAGAGTGGGGTCAAAGCCGCTTAGCAGCCTAGCGGCACGAGAGGGGTCATCTCGCACATCCTCCGGTGCATACTGTGACAGGTGAATGAACGCCTGTACGTACTGCATCACCGTCTTGTTCCCTTGCCGGAGCTCTCGAAATTCTCGCTTCTTCTATTCCACCAAGCTATCCGGGATATAGTGGGCCCGGAAAGCCTCAGTGAACTCCTCCCAGGTGGGCTCATGCCCAGCCCGCTGCATCTCGAGGAACGTGGCATGCCATGCTCCCACAGGTCCCTGTAGCAGCTGCCCGGCAAAGCGCGCTTTCTGTTGCTCGGTCAACTCCGGGAGGAGCGTGAACTTGGATCGGATGGTGCGGAGCCAGTCATCAGCATCCAGCGGTTCGGGGCACTTGGTGAAGATGGGAGGGCGCAAATCCTCGAAGTCCCGGTATGAGATACCACGATTTCTAGGCTCCCGCTACCCATTTCCACGGCCTTGGCGCTCTTCCGCTAGTAGTCGGATCAGCTCACCCTGTTGCACAATCAGGGTGGCCAACTCCGGCGGAGGTGGGGCGCCGTTCGCTTGCTGCTCCGAACCCGAGTGTTGCCCATTGCGAGTGTTCACCATCTGCAAGGAGGATGCCAACGTGGTTTACATGAGATTTTCGTGCATAGAAGGTATAGGCTCAGAAATCATGACAGGCACATATCTTGTGTGCAATGCAAACAGGTAGTGCAGGAAACCGAATTCCGGATTTAATTAAAACGATCCAAATTAAGGCTTAAGGTCTAGCCATTACATCATAGGATGGTGGTTACATCGACCAACCATCGAATCACACCCCGAGTGGCGTCCAATATTACATAAATGGGGTACCCGTATGAGCTCTCACCTCACAAATGTTTAGGTACAACCATAAGTAAGCACGGAGCGTGGTGAAACAAAAATATCGCTATCAACGTGCTAGCTACGCGCCACATACTACCACTCTTACTAAGACATCCTCTAAGCCTCCGAGTGACCGGTAGTCGCGGCGTCCTCGTCCTGCTCCATCTCCTGAGGCTCGGAGGACTCCCCGTCCTGGGATCCCTCATACTGCGCGAGGCGCTGCTGGAGCACCGACACCTGCGCCTCCAACTCCTCACGGCGAGCCTGAGCGTCCCTGTGCCTGGCGGCGAAGAACTGGCTGCGGTCCTTCTCCTGAATGTACAGCCCGTACACCTCGCGGGCGTAGTCCACGCACGCGACCTGGGGGCGCGAGGCACCCCGTGCCCGAAGGTCGTCGCGACGGTCCTGCCACGGGTCGTCGTCCTGTCCGAGGGTAGGGAGGAAACGCAGCACCGTGTCACCCGCCTCCTCCTCAGAGCTCAGTACTGCAAGGGCTGTCATGAGAGCACCCTTGCGAGCGTCCTCCCCACTGACTCCGCGGGAAACGATCGTGCGGAAACTACCGTTTGCCGTGGTGAGGACCACCTTGGCCTCACAGACTCCCGGCTCGTGGATCAGCTGCGTGGAGATGAACGGGCAGGGGCGACGTCCCAACTCACGCATGGCCCTGCACAGGATCAGGGACATGGGACAGTCCTCCCGGCAACGCTCATGGACCCATCCACCCTCGGCAACCGGCGGGGTGTGGGTCATAGGGGGCAAAGGGCGCCCTCCGGTGGCCTTGCGCGCGGTCTGCTTCGTCCTCACCATCTGTTTTGCATAAAAAGGAGATGTCTTAGTTTTATAAGGGAGTGGATTTTAAAAAAATCATGATCAAGACGGATCGGAGGGAACGTGTAGAGTGGTGTCTTAAAATTTCGAGTTCATGCAATACTCATATTTTTAGCAGCAACCCCATTTGACAGAAAAGAAAATCATGATGCATGATTCGTCCTGATCGATCTCACATTGCACACCTATTTAGTATTAGTAGCGATAATTCGGTGACATATATGCACGGCTCTCTCTAATGCAACTAGACGCTCACTATCGTTCTTAATATCGCACGTAGTCAGTGTACCTGCAGAAAAATGCATGCTTTCAACATTACCACTCTAAACCTAGAAGTGGCATCCACGCAATTTGCGCCGCGTGGACAACGCATCTGTACGGTCCTCTGCTAGACCGGGCTGGCACCCACGCAAGCAAATTGAATTCTTGCTGCGTCACAACAGGAGAGTGTTCACAAACACCGCAAAAGTGACCACCCCCCTTAAAATTTCTATCCTACCAGCATGAATGCAGAGTTCACAACAATCCGCAAAACTTCCAATAGCTTCCACCAGTACTGGGGAGGGCTAATGGCCGAAAAGTTGTTTCTCAAAACACCGAATATGCATATGAGTTCTATCTAGGTCAAATGTTAGTGATGTCACCTGGATAACACTAACATCCTTAATATGGGCATATCGTATACTCTCATTTTCGAATTACTTGAAAAGGGCTTTCAAAAATAGTTTTGTAAACAAAATCTGGATGATATAATTGTTGTCTGTGTATGATCGGCTCTGATACCAGCTGTGGCGGAACCGCCGATTTAATACGGGCTAAGTACACCTGCCACCATTAGCTTACAATGTACTTAGACCGTACTAAACCCGGTCGTCCGTCGAGAGGCCTTCGGCTCTCGATTTGCACCAAATCCCAGAGGAACCGACATCACACACATTCGACTCACGATGGAGCCACAACAGTTACATCATCGCAGGCATTTGAAGAGATAGCAATAAGACTTTAGTTTACAAACCAGGTGCTGAATAAAATAAGATCAACGTAGGTCCATAATAAAATAGAGTTCGAAATAGTCTCTCGCAGCGGAAATTTAAGATCACAGTTCGTGATAAACAAAAGACTTGCAGTAGGGGGTGACATCATGCCCACTGATGCCGCCCCATTGCCATGGCATGACTCCTGTCACTCCTGATGATAACAGGCTCCACCGCCAACACATGCGCAGAAAAGGAACTCCATACCTGAAATCCAAATGTTGGGGGCAAACCCTGAGTACTAATTACTCAGAGGACTTAATGGCAAGGCTTACGGCTGACGCAAAGCTTGCTTACTATCATTGAATCCTTAGCCTTTGATTCTTAGCTCAAAAGTTTATTTACGGATAGGGGGATTTAACAGCCACTACCCTTGTGAAAGAAAGAGATAAACCTTTGCAAGTCATCATTATGAAATATCTGAGTCTCAAATAAAAATCAACCACTTGATCTCTGAAACCATGAACCATATTGCAGAATATTAAGGTTATTACTACGTTGCCCGTGTGCGGTACTTGGCATTCTCACACCTGGTGAGCATCAGCGATTCGAATCGATTTTTAATTCCCGGGAATAACTAAAAATGCCAGGGGCCCATATGCTTACTCGCACGACGGCTTTCCCACATACAGTCCCCCTCCTCCACCTGTCCCATCCCAAGTTCGATTCACTCCCACCTGACTCCCGGGTTGTGCCCCCATGACGAGCCTGCCGACATCTCGGTCTCCCCGTCATGAGCACCAAGCTCCCCCGGGCCACCTTCCTCTCAACCAGTGGGTAGGAACGTGTTTCTGTTCTCCGGATGGCACAAGTAAGGTTTCACCGGCCCCATTAACCGGGTAAGCACTTTAGTAATGGTATGCCAACCAGCAGGCGAACAGCGGACGGGCCTTAAACGACTCGGGCGGAGCCATTACACCGCAACAACACACACCTCGAAAAGTAAAGCTTAATCTCCGCCCGGTCTCCTTTTAATCATCAACAGTAAAGCCATCAAGGCAGTTTTCAGTGTAGCATTTTCCTTTCAAGGTCAACCTACGTGACGAGTGACCATTCACTCGTGTCTACTCGGCCCTATCATTTCTATGCAACTCGTCCTACGGACCTATTTTTGGTGCTAGAGCCAGGGCGGCCAGTGGTTCTAATGCAATAAGGTTCCAAACAATACCTAATGCATATGCGTAATCATAAATCATAATTTGCTAGGAGAATGTAGGGCCTGCCTACCTTCCTCGCTAGGGTTAGCTTCCTCGGGGGCGAAGTCAGGTGCGGCCTGCGGGTGCTCTTCTTGCTGCAGCTCGGGTTCCGGGTCTTCTGGCTCCTCGATCACCGGAATCTCCTGTTCCTCGGGTACGGGGTCTATATGCATGCCAAGTGTATGAAATGAGCGTACAGATTGCACGGAGACAATGCGAATGTCACAAAACGTGACAATGGCTAACTTCTTTTCACCCAACATATCATGCATTTACCCCTACTATAAAAAGAACCCCTTTACTTCCATTTTCTTTCCCTAGCTAGCAACTTTTGTCATTTTCAAAACAAGGACTAAACCTTATATGCACACTTTCAGATTTCACCAGGGAGCTAACTATGCTATACAGAACTTAGGAAAAATATACATGACTCATTTCATGCACTTTTTATGTAGCAACATTTTCCAAGTCACATTTAAATGGTAAAAAGCAAAACACATATAACTTGACAAAAGCTAGGGTGCTAAACATAGTACTCAGGACCTAACTACCCTGTTATAGCCACTGTCAAAGCCTTGGGTTCATTAGAGTTCATTAGATATTCTTTTTCCTATTTACAACATAGAACATGCATGTGCAAAAATTGTGAACAAAAGTTGACATGCACAGATCCACATCATATCCATTGCATAGATCATTTTACTGTGGTTCCAGAACAACAAGATTTTCCTTTTTAGGATTTTTATTCGATTTTATATGATTTTTCAAAGTTTAAACCGAGAAAAAGGAAAATAGAAAAAGAAAAACTCAGATCCGAGGACCTCTGCGTAATTAACCATAGCTTCCAGGGGCTAGCTTGCAAGATCTGCAAGACTCAGCCCCCGCGCGGGAGGACCGGGGTGTAAAATCGAAGAAACCGAGGGGCCGGATCTAAAATTTCCCGGCCCCCCCTTCTTCTTCCTCGCGACGGCCGAGGCCGCGCGGCGCGGCGCGCGCGCGCCGGCGAGCTGGGGCTCGCCGGAGCCGCGACGTGGGGTGGCAGAGGTGCGCGGGAGCTAGGGCTTCACCTTGGGGGTATCGTCGTCGGCGGAGGAGGCGTGGAGCGACGGGGAACGGCGGCGCACCGAGCGTGAACGGCGGCGTCGGTGGCGCGGGCGCGACGTCGAGCCGGGCTCGATCTCCTCGGGGGAGAGGAGTCCGACGACGAGAGCTAGCGGGGGAGGGGCGGCGTGGAGCGGCGGTCGCGGTGGTGCGGTCGGTAGGGCTCGGGGAGGTCGGGAGGCGGCGGCGCGGGCTCGGCCCCGAGCTCGCGGCCGGCGATGGCGGCGGGCGGAGAAACGGGCGGGGCGGCGCGGAGAAGCGGGCGCGCGGTAGGGTTTCTGGGCGCGGGGTGCTTCCTCTTTTAGAGTCCCGGGCGTCGGGCAGCGCGGGCAGGCCGGAGGGGCGCGGGCGGAGGCCGGACGGCGCGGCGGTGCCCGTCGGCCGCGTGGTCGCCGTCGTACCGGGGAGGACGACGCGCCGCGCGGCGCGGACCGGGTCCATGGACCGCGAGTCGCTGACGGGTGGGGCCGGGATGCGGAACGGAGAGGCGGGCGCATTGGACCGGGCCTACGGGGCGAGGCCGAACGGCGCGGGCCGGCCCAATTTTGGGCGCCGCAGGCGGGAACCCGACAAGTGGGGCCCACCTGTCATAGAGAGGGGAAAAGGAAAAAACCGAAAAATGGAAAAAATCCCCTTTGACTGCTGAGACACCTCTTTTCTAATTGCGTTTTTGAGCATTTTAGAGGCCGATTTAGATGAAACTCAAATTACAAGAAGTGTTCAAAATTTTGTAAGCTACAACTTTGTTATAAACTTTGACCCCCAGTTCTATGGTCAAAATTGGCCTAAATTTGAATTTAAGTTGCAGCCTCAGGTTTGACCAGCAGGATGCTTCCTCTTAGAAATTCTAAAAATCCCTTTTCCAGCCATTTGCACCTTATGTGCCTTTTGGGAAAGTTGTGTAGAATTTTATGGTCTACATTTGGTTCAATGGGAGTATTTCATGAAAGTGGCTGTAGGTTTGCTCAAACTTGGGTTTTCAAAACCAGCCTGGTTTGGGTTGGTTGTTTGGGCTGACAGAAAAAGGTTCAAAACACCAATTTGAATTTATCTTTTGCCCAAACTCAAATTGACAAAGTGTTTCATTAGATCCTTATCTCCAACTTTGGTAATATGAGTTTCCCCCACAACCCAACAGAATTCAAACTACAAGCCTGGCATTGTCCATGCTTACTGAAAAAAAGAAACAAAAACCCACCTTATGACCAAACCCCACCATCCATGATTATGCCATGATGCTTATGATGCATGATAGTGTACAATTTACTTAATTTGGGTATTTGAGATGCTGGAGCATCACAGAATTGCAGTGGATCCACGCAAGGTCAGTGCTATAATAACATGGGAGGTGCCACAAACACCGAAGGAGGTGCGTGGATTTCTGGGTTTATCAGGCTACTATCGGAGATTTATTGAGAACTACTCCAAAATTGTAAAACCCATGACTTCTTTGCTTAAGAAAGATGCAGAATTTAAATGGACAGCTGAGAGGCAAGCAACTTTTGATGAATTGAAGAAAAGATTGACTACAGCACCGGTGTTAACGTTGCCTGATCAACAGAAGAAATTCACAGTGTACTGCGATGCTTCGAGAGATGGTTTGGGATGTGTCTTGATGCAGGAAGGTAAAGTGGTCACTTATGCTTCACGACAATTGCGCAAGCATGAGGTGAACTATCCGACGCATAACCTAGAACTTGCAGCAGTGGCACACGCAATGAAGATTTGGCGCCACTATTTGTTCGGGCAGCGTTGTGAGATCTATACTGATCACAAGAGTCTAAAGTACATCTTCACACAGAATGAGTTGAACATGCGGCAGCGAAGATGGCTAGAATTAATTAAGGATTATGATATAAAAATTCATTATCATCCTGGCAAGGCTAATGTGGTGACAGATGCTCTGAGTCGGAAGAGTTATGCTAATATGGCCTTGGGTTTCGAGATGCCGCATGAGTTATGTGAGGATTTTGAGAGCTTGAGCCTAGGTTTCCTACATCACAGTACAACAGCAACGTTTGAAGCAGAGTCGACATTAGAACATGAAATTCGGAAACACCAGAAGGATGATGAGAAATTGCAAGAAATTTGTGAGCTACTCAAAATAGGCAAGGCGCCCCACTACAGGGAAGATGGACAGGGAACTTTATGGTACAAGAATCGGATCTGTGTACCTAATGTGGACAGCATCAGGAAGCTGATTTTGAGTGAGGCTCGTGATACATCTTATTCTATTCATCCCGACAGCACCAAGATGTACTATAACCTGAAGGAAATATTTTGGTAGTACGGTATGAAGCGTGCCGTGGCCGAGTATGTAGCTATTTGTGATACCTGTCAGCGTGTGAATGCAGAACATCAGAGACCTGCAAGTTTATTGCAGCCGTTGAAGATTCCAGAATGGAAGTGGGAAGAAATAACTATGGATTTCATTGTGGGTTTGCCTCGTACACAGAAGGGATATAATTCAATATGGGTAGAGTGGATCGTTGAACCAAGGTAGCTCACTTTATACCGGTTAAAACTACTTATTCAGGTGCTAAGTTAGCTGAGTTGTACATCTCCAAAATTGTCTGTCTGCATGGCGTACCCAAGAGAATTATATCTGACCGAGGTTCGCAGTTCACTTCTCGCTTTTGGGAGCAGTTGCATGATGCGTTGGACATAAAGCTCAGATTCAGTACAACTTACCATCCTCAGACAGACGAGCAGATAGAAAAAACAAATCAGATACTTCAGGATATGTTGAGAGCGTGTGCCATACAGTATGGGACTAGTTGGGACAAGTGCTTGCCGTATGCCAAGTTCTCCTATAATAATAGCTATCAAGCCAGTCTGAAGAAGTCGCCGTTTGAAGCACTGTACAGCAAGAGGTATAGAACGCCGTTATTCTGGAATCAGAACGGTGAGAAGCAAGTATTCGGACCTGACATAATTCAGGATGCGGAACAACAATTGCGGATTGTTCGGGAGAATTTGAGAGTTGCTCAGTCTAGGTAGAGAAGCTATGCTGATGTTCACAGAAGGGATTTGAATTTTAAGGTGGATGACCAGGTGTACTTGAAGGTGTCACCAATGAGAGGAATTTACATATTCAACATGAAAGGAAAGTTAGCACCAAGATATATTGAGTCGTTTAAAATACTGGAGAAGAAAGGCGAGGTAGCTTACTGCCTAGAATTGCCTCCCAATTTGTCAGGTGTGCATGATGTGTTTCATGTTTCCTAGTTGAAGAAGTGTTTGAGAGTGCCTGAAGAGCAAACACCGTCAGAAGGATTGGAGGTACAGGACGATCTGACCTACACAGAACATCCAGTGAAAATTCTAGACACATCAGAGAGAGTTACTAGAAACAAGAGGATCAAGATGTGCCGTGTGCAATGGAGTCACCATACAGAAGCCGAGGAAACATGTGAACTAGAGGATGAGTAGCATACCCTGTTCTCTTTTCTAACCAGACTATCTGAATCTCGAGGCGAGATTCTTATTAAGGGGTAGGTTTGTAACACCCTAATTTTATATCCAACAGTTTACAATAAATTTATTATGGTTTATTTAATTTTCTAAGGTTTTATATGTCTAGACTTGCATTTTCATGGTTTATTTTATTAAACAAGCAATTTAAATTCATCATAGGTCAACATTGTTGGTGCATTCATGCTGGTGCATATTTTATTTGTTTGTATGCTTTAAGGACTTGAATTCAAATTTATTTGAATTTTAGATTTGGCTTTGGTTTTAAAGGAAAAAAAAAGAAAAAAAGAAAGGAATAGGGCGAACAGCCAAACCAGGCCAGCCCACCCCGTCCTTCCTCCCCTCGGCCTACTCCCGCCGGCCCAGCTTCTCCTTCCCTTCCCCCTGGCCCAACCACGGCCGCCCCGAGCCAGCTGGCCCCGGACGAGCCCAGCCGCTTCCCTCTTCCCTCTCTCCCTAGCGAGTGGACCCCTTCCCCCGAGCTGCTCACCTGTGGCCCCCACTCATCATATCCTTCCTCCACCTCTCGCCGCTCTCTCTGCGCAATGGACCGAGGCGCGCCGCCCTCTTTGTAGCACCCTAATTTTACATTAAGCATTTTACAAATAAATTCAACATGCTTTACTTAATTTTCTAGGATTTTATATGCTTAGCTTTGCATTTAATGATTTATTTATCTCAAGTAAATTAAAATTCATCATAGAGCTACCATATTTTTGTGCATTCATGCTGATGCATTTTTTCTGTTTGTTGTATGCTTCAAGGACAAAAATTCAAATTCATTTGGATTTATAGTTTGGGCTTTGTTTAAATAGGAAAAGAAGTGAAAATTGAAATAGAAAAGAGGAAAAGAAAAGGGCAATGTGGCCCAACCAGCTAGCCTGCCCAACCGGCCCACCTCGCGCCCAGGCCCAGCCAGGCAGGCCGAGCAAGCTAGCCCAGCTAGCCCACCGCGCCATCTCTCTCGCTCTCTCTGCCTGGTGGCCCCGCGCCCATGAGTCGCCGACCAATGGGGCCACTCCGTCAACCCCTGCCTCATCTAACCCTGGCCGCTAGATCTAATCTGGACAGGCCAGATCTAACCCAAACTCGATCTAATTTGAGCCGCCTGACCTAGATCCAAAGGTCCACATGTGCCAGCGCCCGGTCAATACCGGTCAAGGCCGGTCAGCGCTGGCTCTTTTGCTAAAGAGCCCCTGCCTTTATATGAAATCAACCCGCGGCCCAATTTAGTTCAAAAGTAGTTAGATTTAGATCTAGATATTTACGTTTTAGCCCCTGTTCTTTTGAATAATATAACCCGCCGTCCTCACCTGAGAATTTTGGCTCAGAAGCCCTCGGGAAGTTCTTTTATTTATGCATAGGCCCTCGGTTTTGTCAAATAAACCCCGGATCTAGGTTTTTAATCACAGTTATGCCCCTAGAACCTTGTTTTATGCATAACTTGCACGTTTTAGCTCCGATTAGTGTGATTCTTGCGCGCATTTGTTCATAACAGTAGGTAGATTAGTTTTATATGAGTTTCATGTTCTGTTTTTATGTAATGGTGTACTATTTCTTATAGTTTTGCTCTTGTTTGCATGTATGTATGTACGTAAATGCTTGTATGGTGCTATGTTCGTGAGTAGATGTAAGACCGAGACGTGCGACTAGAGGGGGGTGAATAGGAGCACTTGAAACCTCAAACTCAAACTCCACCGCAGTACAAAACGGAAACAACACTCACAACGAACCTAGACACCGTCCACTGAGAGGATACGTATCTAGCTCACAACACGTGTTTGGTACCGTCTACTGAACAGATACGTACCAAGCACCAAGCGGAAGCACACGCTCAAACGGCTAAGAAAAAGAACGCAAAAGGAACCAACTCCGGAAAACTGCAGATTTCAGACAGACAGGGCTGCAAAGAAAAATCTCAAAACCCAAGAAGCAAAGCTCCAAACCACCCCAAAAAATTACCACACCTTCACAAGGCAATAGGGAACAGCTCCAGAAAACTTCAGGCCAATTGGAGCAAGTTGTGACCACCGGACTGTCCGGTGGTTAACCACCGGACTGTCCGGTGCTTACAGCTTACACTCCAAAAAGATTCGAATCAAAACCCTATCAACCAACTCCAAAAATTATGAAATTTTTACTGGAGGTTAAGAAGAGGCCAAGGAACAACTTCAGAAATTTTCAGCTCAATTGGACAAGGAATCAAAATCCTAGAACCACCGGACTGTCCGGTGGTTAAAAAACTGACAGACCAACCCCAAAAGAAAAATACTAAAACCAGGTCAAAACACCTCCAAAAATTCTAAAATTTTTATGGGAGCTTTATGCTTCACAGGAAAAGAGTTCCACAAAATTTCAGATCTTTTGGAGCAGGTTTGATCACAGTACCAACCACCGGACTAAATAGACAGCCACCGGACGTTATAGACAGACATAAAAATAGCAACATAAAACTTGAACTTCCGAAGCCAAAACTTGAACTTCCGAAGCCAAAACTTGACAAAATTTGGCACACACTAACCTAGCTCCATTCCAAAGCTATTCCCAAAAGATCTATTGAAAAAGATCAAGGGATTAGCGAGAATTTCAGATCTCGTGAAGAGGTGAATATTTGTGCAAGAAAGGGGAAAGCTTAAGAACAACTTGCTCGTGGCAATCCTTCGGGATTGAGATGTTCTAAGACATAATCTCCACGTCCTTGCAAGTCTAAAATACAAAGAAAACAAAGGATTCAACCTTGGCCAAAGCAAACACCCAAAAAGCCAAGGATTGAAGCAAAAAACCAAAGCGAACAAGGGGAGGAGAAGTACACAAAGTTGCTGCACGAAACCACTTCGATTATGAGCCTCAAAAGAGGTCTTAGGTCAGATTACAACGAAGGATTTCGTCGCAAGCAACCACCCTCACCTTCCCTCTTGATTTGGAGGCTAGATCTCACCCTAACCCTCCTAAACTTGGAGCTCAAAGCTTGAGGACGAAAATTACACAAAGCAAATGAAAACCTAGCTGCAAAGACTTCCTTTAATGACCAGTTCTTAGGCTATTTATATACCGGTTCAATTTTGGCATTTTTACACAGACCCCTAACACTAGAAACGCCCAGAGGGGCTAAAACAGAAAAGACCCCGAAATATTGGGGACGGACGACCACGATGAAGACTTGATCTTCTTAGCTTCCACGCAATCTTCGGATGTCCTCCACGTGGCCAGTAGTCAAATCCGCCTTTGCACCCCCGGTTTTGAAGTCAGAAACCGGGAAACTGTAGGAAGTCTCCGTTTGGGCCGGACTTGGCCCATCTTCTCTATCTTGGCGAGTCGTGGCCCAACTCACCAAGGCTTGGGTAGCTTGGGTGGCGGTTTTGAGTCGAAGCCGCCAAAGCCTCGCTCGCACGCCTTCGCGCCATGCACTCGAGTTGGAGCACCACGGTGGCACCCGGTTTCTCCAGTCCATCGGAGTCGCCTCGCGGTCCATCGAAGGCCTTACACTACCGTTGCCGAACCGCCCCTCCGTGTACCGAGCTCCCATGGCTGACCGACGCCGAGCATTGCCTCCGGTCCATTGGAGGGCTTTTGCCTCAGTCCATCGAGGTCTTCATCATCAACCTCCAGTCCATCGGAGGGCCTCCAGTCCATCGGAGGGCTTGAGCTTGTTGACAATCACTCATCACACCAGGAGAGCAATGAAGCCGGTCCATTGGCTCTCAATCTCCCCCTTGATGAGTGCATTGTCAACACCTTCAACTTGTAACCTAAAATAGAACAAAGACAAGAGAAAAGCGTAAAACCGAAAAAGAAAGAAAGAAGAAAGTTGCTCAAAATGCCCAAGAACCAAATACAAGCAAAGAAACAGGGCACAATGAGACAACAAAAGAAAGCAAATCATCGGCTCCTCAAGACAGAGGCAAAAGGCTCAACGCACTGATGCAAAGAGCATGCTAAAAGCTCAAACTTCCCCTGAAATGCATCCTCACAAATGCAATATGAATGCTAAGCTCTCCCTCAACAAAATCTCTTCTGAGTTCTCCCCCTTGTCCATTTTTTAAATTTCTTCCCCTTGGAGAAGTACACTAATATCTCCCCAAATTTCTCCCCCTTGTTGACAATGGACACATCAAGGGTTCCTTGAACTCAACTCCCCCTGAACTATATAACTCCCCCTCAAAATATGCCATGAAATGCAAGGAGTGCAACTGAAAGAGCTCAGAAGGGATGGAAAGCTAGTAATCACAAGTTCTAGCATACAGAGCAAGTGAGGGCAAGGAAGCATACAACAAGCTCAAATGAATCTATCTTACACATATCAAGAGTAAGCTTGTTTTTCAGGGTTAATGAAAAAAATGCATCACCAACATGAATAGCACCTAGCAAAATAGGCATGAACAACAAGATGCTAGCAATGCATACAGGGTGTGCTACTCTCAACCAAAGCATATACAACTAGCCATAAGCATTTTAGAGACTTGCAAAACTTCAGATTTAAACATTTGTATTCGTAAGCAACTAGAAGAGCTAAGGGTGGCTTTCATCCATAAGAGCTGGGAGCAGCAGCTAGCAGCAGCAATGTACTCTGCTTTTGTGGTGGAAAGAGCTACACTAGATTGTTTGCGGGAGGACCAAGAGACAAGAGAAGTTCCTAAGAGTTGGCATGTGCCGGAGGTTGACTTGTGATCAATCCAGCAGCCAGCATGGTCAGCATCTGAGAACCCTCTAAGAGAAAGAGAAGAGCCCGAGGAATACCAAAGACCAAACTCAGGTGTGAATTTCAGATACCTGAAAATGCGCTTCACCGCTTGACGGTGGGAAGTCCTAGGAGAAGCCTGGTAGCGCGCACAAAGGCAGACCGCGAACTGAATGTCCGGCCTAGTCGCCGTCAGGTACAGAAGTGAGCCGATCATCCCTCGAAATTCTTTCTGGTCCACCACCTCCCCATCTTCATCAGCATCAAGCACTGTGTTTGTACTAATAGGAGTTGTCATGGGTTTAGAGTCACCCATGTTAAACTTCTTGAGTATGTCCCTTGTGTACTTGGCTTGATGGACGAAAGTTCCTTTAGGGCCTTGCTTGATCTACAGCCCGAGGAAGAACTGGAGCTCACCCATAAGACTCATCTCAAATTCACTGCTCATCTGTTTAGCAAAACTCGACACCAAAGCGTGAGATGAACCACCAAAGATTATGTCATCAACATATATCTGAACTATCAGGGTGTCACCACCACGACTCAACAAAAACAAGGTCTTGTCTACTGAACCCATCACAAACCCAGTCTTGAGCAAGAAACTCTTCAACCTAGCATACCAAGCTCTAGGAGTTTGCTTCAAACCATAAAGGGCTTTCTTCAACTTATATACCCGGTCTGGAAACTTAGCACTCTCAAAGCCAGGAGGTTGTCTCACATATACCTCCTCCTCTATGAACCCATTTAGGAAAGCAGACTTGACATCCATTTGCTGCAGTTTGAAGCCTTTAGAGGCCGCAAAGGCAAGCAAAATCCTAATTGCTTCCAGACGAGCTACAGGGGCAAAGGTCTCCTCATAATCCATCCCCTCCTTCTGACAGAAACCCTGGGCTACCAATCTCGCTTTGTTCCTCACAACCATCCCATCCTCACCCTGTTTGTTCTTGAAAACACACTTGGTACCTATAGGGCGACAGTTTGGTGGAGGTTCAACTAAATCCCAGACATGGTTTCTCTCAAAGTTCTCCAACTCCTCATGCATGGCGTTCACCCAGTTAGGATCAGATAATGCATGTGACACATCCCGGGGCTCAAAAGAAGCAACATTGCAGAGTGGGAGAAAAAGGCTAGAGAGTTAACCGAAGAGCGTGTGACACGCTGGTGAATGTCTCCAATCATCCTGTGTGGAGGGTGATCACGCTGGACTTGCCGAGATGGAACAATCTCAGAGGTCACCTCCCCTGCGTCCTCAGCGGGTCCAGCCTCTTCATGAGCTTGCTGTCGGGGGAGTGAGGAGGAAGCCGTGGGCAAAGGTCCTCCTTCATCATCTGAGCTCATAGCAGAGGGGGCAGGAGCTACAGCCGGTGCAGTGGCTCCTACATCACCTTCATTAACCGCACCTTCCTCATCCTCAAAGATGGGGGTGCCTTCTTCATCACCACCTGAAAGCTCAAAGGCAAGGGTTGTGCAGGGCATAGTTTCATCAAAAGAAACCTCACAAGTCTCAACAACTTGCTTGGCCTCTAAAATCCACACACGAAAAGCCCTAGAACTAGAAGCATACCCTAGAAAAATCCCATCCAAACAACGAGACTCAAACTTGTCCAAATGCCCAGCCTTCTTAAGCACAAAACACCTGCAGCCAAATGCTCGCAAGTGCTTGACGCTGGGCTGCCTACCAAACCGAAGTTCATACGAGGTCTTCCCAAGGAAAGCTCGCAAGAAGATCCGGTTCGCAATGTAACAGGCGGTATTCACTGCCTCAGCCCAAAAGCGCCTCGGAGTCCTATGCTCATTGAGCATCGTCCGTGCCATCTCAACAAGTGTGCGGTTCTTGCGTTCCACAACACCGTTCTGTGGTGGGGTATATGGAGAAGAAAACTGGTGCTCAAGACCTAGGTCACGACAGAAGTTTTCGAAATGAGAGTTTCTGAATTCTCCGCCATTGTCACTGCGGATAGCCCTCATGGTCTTATGACTCTCGTTTCTCAACCTTAGTACTAGATCCCGAACAAACCAAATGCCTCATCCTTAAACTCAATGAAAAATACCCATGAGAACCGCGAAAAGTCGTCCACAACGACAAGCACGTACCACTTCCCACTGACCGACGCTACCCGACCGGGACCTACTGTATCCATATGGAGTAGCTCACCCAGATAGGAGGTCATAACCTGAGACACAGGAGTGTGAGAAGAGGCAACCATATTGCCATGACGACAGGGGTGGCATACTAAGTCCTTCTCAGCTCTCAACTTGGGCAATCCTCGGATTAGGCCCATTGAACTCAACCTGACTACCAGATCAAAACTCAAGTGACCAAGCCTCCTATGCCACTTCCAAATATCAGCAGAAGGACTAGCAACCAAACAGCGAGTAGGGCCAGAAACAGATGTGAGGTCGACCCTAAAATCCTGACCAAAATGCAGCAAAGAGCAAACCAGGGTCTCCTCAGGATCAAGAACGCAGCACGCACCCTTCTTAAAACGAACCTCAAAACCTTCATCGAGAAGTTGCGAAACAGAAACCAAATTGAACCTCAGATTCCGAACGAAAGCAACTTCTCTTTGGAAAATCTTAGTAGAGAGCGAAACAGAACCAACACCCATCACTTTACCTTGACCATTGTCCCCGAGTGTGATGTACTCCTTGGTGCTCATGGGGTTGAGGCTGGAGAACCACTTGCGGTGCCCTGTCATGTGCCTAGAGCAACCGGAGTCCATGATCCACACGTGCTCCATGCCTCGATCCTGCAAAGTCAAGAAAAGCGACGGTGAGCAAACGGTCCGGCATTGGGTTAGTATCAAAACTGCTGTACCAATGCTGAGCCATCTGCTCAAAAGTGGGGTAAGCACAATCAAAGAAATCATCACGACGATCAGGGTAACCACGACCTCCAAAGCGTGAACCCTCGAAAGCTCTCTAAAAGCCTCGGTCACGAGGTCCATAGCCGCGCTGAAAACGACTAGGAGCTCGGCCGGTAAAGCGTCTCTCACCACCTGGAGCACGGGCCTGAAGGCCACCTCCTCTCTCACTTCCAGCAAAGCGGTCTCTCCTCTCACCGCGGTGGGGAGGATCTTGCCTACCACCCTGGTAGAATTGACCTGGTTCCCCCAAGCTCTTTCCTGCTTCTCAACCCACTTCCTTTTGAAGCAAAACTCCTCTAGGTGGCCATTCCGCTGGCAAAACTCGCAGTGGTAGACAGGCCTCCTAGGAACTGAGTTAGGCTGGGACTTGGGCTTGGGTGATGTGGCCTTGGGTGGCTCAGGCTATTGAACTGGCTTCTTGCCCTTGGGCGTAAGCTCTTCCTCAACAATCTTGTCCACCTTAGCCTTGGAAGGCTTGGGTGTCCAATACTGCTTCTTTGGCGCAGCATTAGGTGGCTCATGGTAAACCCCATCAACAGTTTCTCCTGCCTGGGTAGGTGCAGTCTTGACCTTAACTGGGGCACTCTTCTCACCCGAAGTGCTGCACTCTCCAAACCCAACACTACTCGTCTCACCCTCGGCTCTCTTGGTGCTCTCTATGATCATCTCTAGTTGGGGTTGCCTAGCATATACCCAACTGAGCACCTCTCTCAACCTGTTGTTGTCATTCTGCAAAGACAACACCTCCTCCCTTAGATCCTCTAGAACTACAGTCTGGGTAGCACAAGTGTCATAGTCTAGAGAGGAAGCCACAGCAGCTTTCTCCAACTTCCTAATGGTGGCATCCCTATCCACCAGCTGCATTCTAAGGGTTAGGCAGTTCTCACAAGTGTCAGTAGGTGCTGAAAGCACCTCAAAGTCAGCTCTCAACTGCTCTAACACACCTCTCACAGTAGGACAGACCATACACGCACCCAAAAGCGTAGGTCTAGCCCTAAGCTCCTCAAGCTCCATGAGCTGCCCCTCGAACTTCCCTTTCAGCACAAGCCAGCTGGACTTCCTTGATCGTTGCTCTTGTCCTTCCTGTACGTGATCTCCTTATCGCTTGAGCTCGACGAGGACGAAGAGGTAGAAGATCCGCTGCTGCAGAACCCGATCTCGGCGAAGAAGGCCTTGTCTTGCTTCCAGTTGTCCTTCTAGTAGCTCTTGAAAGCCTTCCGGAAGTTCTTCTTGCCGAAGGGGTGCTTGCCGGAGCCGTGCTTGCTGGAGTGGTGCTTGTCAAAGCTTGCCTTGCCGGGGTGGTACTTGTCAGAGTCGCGGGAGTAGCTCTTGCCCTTCTTGTAGTAGTCGTTCTTGTTGGGGCACTCGGCGATGAAGTGGCCGACCTCTACGCACTCGAAGCACTTGGGCCGCTCTCCCCTCTTGTCATAGGTGCGCTGAAAGGGACTAGACACCAGACACAACTCATCATCCCCAAGTGTCGCTAGCTGCTCCTCTGTAACAGACATCAAAGCAGAAAACGAGAAGTTATGTAACATGGGGTTAGTGATAGACTCACTAGAGGGGGTAGCCAAGGCCAGACTCTTAGAACCTGTACAAGCGAGGGAATCCCTCATCTTGTAATCTAGCTCGGTGGCCTTGTTCTTACTATAGAGCGCCTCTACTCCAATCGTATCATACCCTGCCGACTCAATGAATGAGTTCACCTTGATCTCCCATATTCTTCTGTCCAAAGCTTACAGCAACTTGACAGCCTGCTGATGATCGGTATATGGGAGGGCAGCGGGGGCAGAGTTGACACGCAACTTGTTGATGATCGACTGAAAACGACCAAACAAGTCGTCTACTGACTCTCCCGGCATTTGGATGAAATTCTCATATTCGCGCCGGTAAGTCTCCACAAGCCTAGCCTTAATCGTCGCAGTACCCTCATGGCGTGCACTAAGCAGTGACCATATCTCACGCGCAGTCTTAAGGTGACTCACTCTCTCATAATCCATGGGACCAAGCCCGGAGAAGAGAAAGTTAACAGGCTTGGCATTCGCCTCATGCTGAGCCACGATATCCTGCATAGTACGCTCAGCGACTGGAAGCACCACAAAAGTCATACTCTGAGTAGCATCCCATATGTCCTGACTCTGGCTAACAAGGAACGCCTCCATCCTACCTTTCCAGTAGGGATAGCCATCGGAGCCAAGGACGGTAATTTTTCTGGAGTAAGTCATCGTCGCTACGGTTTCGTCACCGGTTAAGGTATAGGAAACCTAACCGGCTCTGATACCACTTGTAGGACCAAGACGTGCGACTAGAGAGGAGGTGAATAGGAGCACTTGAAAACTCAAACTCAAACCCCCACCACTGTACAAAACGGAAACAACACCCACATCGAACCTAGACACCGTCCACTGAGAGGATACGTATCTAGCTCACAATACGTGCTTGGTATCGTCCACTGAACAGATACGTACCAAGCACCAAGCGGAAGCACACGCTCAAACTGCTGAGAAAAAGAGCGCAAAAGGAACCAACTCCGGAAAACTGCAGATTTCAGACAGACAGGGCTGCAAAGAAAAATCTCAAAACCCTAGAAACAAAGCTCCAAACAACCCCAAAAAATTACCACACCTTCACAAGGCAATAGGGAACAGCTCCAGAAAATTTCAGGCCAATTGGAGCAATTTGTGACCACCGGATTGTTCGGTGGTTAACCACCGGACTGTCCGGTGCTTACAGCTTGACACTCCAAAAAGATTCGAATCAAAACCCTATCAAACCAACTCCAAAAATTATGAAATTTTTATTGGAGGTTAAGAAGAGGCCAAGGAACAACTCCACAAATTTTCAGCTCAATTGGACAAGGAATAAAAATCCTAGAACCACCGGACTTTCCGGTGGTTAAAAAACTGACACACCAAGCCCAAAAGAAAAATACCAAAACTAGGTCAAAACACCTCGAAAAATTGTGAAATTTTTATGGGAGCTTTATGCTTCATAGGAAAAGAGCTCCACAAAATTTTTGATCATTTGGAGCAGGTTTAATCATAGAACTAACCACTGGACTAAATAGACAGCCACCGGACGTTATAGACAGACATAAAAACAGCCACACGAAACTTGAACTTCCGAAGCCAAAACTTGACCAAACCTTCACCAATCTTCACAAAATTTGGCACACACTAACCTAGCTCCATTCCAAAGCTATTCCCAAAAGTTCTATTGAAAAAGATCAAGGGATTAGCGGGAATTTCAGATCTCGTGAAGAGGTGAATATTTGGGCAAGAAAGGGAAAAGCTCAAGAACAACTTGCTCGTGGCAATCTTTCGGGATTGAGATGTTCTAAGACATATCCCCATGTCCTTGCAAGTCCAAAACACAAAGAAAACAAAGGATTCAACCTTGGCCAAAACAAACACCCAAAAAGCCAAGGATTGAAGCCAAAAACCAAAGAGAACAAGGGGAGGAGAAGCACACAAAGTTGCTGCACGAAACCACTTCGATTATGAGCCTCAAAAGAGGTCTTAGGTCAGATTACAATGAAGGATTTCGTCCCAAGCAACCACCTTCACCTTCCTTCTTGATTTGGAGGCTAGATCTCACCCTAATCCTCCTAAACTTGGAGCTCAAAGCTTGAGGATGAAAATTACACAAAGCAAATGAAAACCTAGCTGCAAAGACTTCCTCTAATGACCAGCTCTTAGGCTATTTATACACCGGTTCAGTTTTGGCATTTTTACACAGACCCCTAACACTAGAAACGCCCGGAGGGGCTAAAACAGAAAAGAACCCGAAATATCGGGGATGGACGACCACGATGAAGACTTGATCTTCTTAGCTTCCACGCAATCATCGGATGTCCTCCACGTGGCCAGTAGTCCAATCCGCCTTTGCACCCCCGGTTTTGAAGTCAGAAACCGGAAAACTTTAGGAAGTCTCCATTTGGGCCGGACTTGGCCCATCTTCTCTATCTTGGCGAGTCGTGGCCCAACTCACCAAGGCTTGGGTAGCTTGGGTGGCGGTTTTGAGCCGAAGCCGCCAAAGCCTCCCTCGCACGCCTTCGCGCCATGCACTCGGGTTGGAGCACCACGGTGGCATCCGGCTTCTCCAGTCCATCGGAGTCGCCTCACGGTCCATCGGAGGGGTTACCCTACCGTTGCCGAACCGCCCCTCCATGTACCAAGCTCCCATGACCGACCGACGCCGAGCATTGCCTCCTGTCCATTGGAGGGCTTTTGCCTCAGTCCATCGAGGTCTTCATCATCAACCTCCAGTCCATCGGAGGGCCTCCAGTCCATCGGAGGGCTTGAGCTCGTTGATAATCACTCATCACACCAGGAGAGCAATAAGGCCGGTCCATTGGCTCTCAATAGACGTTGAACAGTCCGTGGAGTTTGTAGAGCCACCTCCTGAATTCTTTGAGCAGCTGTAGGAAAACCCCGAGGAAGGCAAGTATAACTTAAACGACACCTAATAACTGTTGAACACTGCATGCGCATTAATTTTGTGTACCGTTAAGGTTTACCTAGCTACCTTTTATCCTTTATATCTACCTTTTGGGATGCATTTGGGTTAAGTTATGCTAGGTGCAGCGCAAACCCTTATATCTTGGTTAAGTAACTTTGATTAATGGTTCTATGTAATTTATATCTTTTGAAACTTGCTTTTTAGCAACATGGCTTAGGGAACCTGAGCAATGTGCTCGTGTGCTTTTGCGGTTCTCTTCGTAAGGACCTGTTCATAGAGCGACAACCTGGATAACCGTGCTACCACAAGATTGGGATGGGGGCAGTCCTAGCTCAGTAATTAGGTCAATTTGGTTTGGGGTAACTTACCTGCGGGGCAAGAGGGAGAGTAAGCTTCTGTGGACCTCGCGCTCCTTGGGTTGAGTGAGTTTTACGTTATATGTATGTGTTTCTCAACTTTGAGGCTTTCCCCACTGTTGTGGCGCTTGATTCCTTGCGGTTACTCTTTGCTAACGTGATCTTTGGAAAGGCTTCGTAGTGGGCTTGCTAGTCATCTCATCTACGGTAATGGGGTGAACAACTAGCGTAGCTCATGACTTGTGGGTAAAGATGTGCAACCTCTCGAGAGTGTAAAACTGATATATCAGCCGTGCTCACGGTTATGAGCGGCCCAGATCCTCCATTTGATTAGTGGTTCCTTGGTTATGGTTTGGTTATGGTTATGTCTCTTTAATATGGTTAATTTTCTTTATGCAATAACTTTAGGCTAATGGTTTCTTCTACTCAACTTTAGTAAATAGTTTGAAATAAAACTTAACCAACTAAAAGCTCATGCAGTCATATCAGCTAACCTTAGAGCCTCATAGTTTATGCTATACTTGTTGAGTACCTCGTACTCACGCTTGTTTTATCTTTATTCCTTATTGGGGGAACAAATCCAACCGCTGCTCAGTTGATGGAGATGCCGAGGAGTACACACAGAGCTATGATGAGTTCTAGGCATTCGTTCACCAGTTGACGTCCCTGTGGCGCCCTAGTTATCTTTTATGCTTCCGCAAATGTTGTGACTCTGAGTTTAAAGACTTATGTCTCTATGTAATAATGATGTTAAAGTGATGTACGTTTTTTCTTTGACATGTGTCTGTGATACCTTTGTAATTTGTCATACATATGCGAGACTTGATCCTGGAGCATATGTATACTTGCTCGGTTTTGTTCATTGGAAACCGAGTGTGACACTCTCCCTCTGTGCCATGGTCCCACCTCCGCCTTCCTCGCGTGTGTGGGCCGTGCGCCAGCCTTCATGCAATCGAAGACCCAAAAGTAGGAGATGTTGGGTTTCCTTCCAATGAGGAGCTCATATGGTGTCTTGCCAAGTAGCCAATGAAGATAAAACCGGTTTGAAGCATGACATGCCGTGTTGATTGCTTCTGCCCAAAAATCTTCTGACGTGCCATATTCATCCAACATGGCTCTTGCAAGAGTGATCAACATCTTGTTCTTTCTCTCAACAACTCCATTTTGTTGAGGTGTGTAGGTGGCGGAGAATTCATGCTTGATGCCCTCTTAACCACACCACTCAACCACCTTGTAATTCTTGATCTCGGAGCCATTTTCACTCCGGACCTTCACAATGTTGAGCCTGAACTCACGTTGATCTAGCTTGGCAAAGATCTTGAACTTGTCCAGAGTCTCACTCTTATCACCTAGAAACAATGTCCAAGTATACCGTGTAAAATCATCAACAATGACTAGGCAATAGAGATTACCACCAATACTCTCATATGTAGTAGGACCAAATAGATCCATGTGGAGGAGTTGGAGTGGCTTGGAGGTTGAGACACAAGTCTTCATTGGATGATGACTTGCAACTTGCTTGCCGGCTTGACATGCGCTACGAAGCTTGTCCTTCTCAAATGTGACATCCTTCATGCCGGTTACCATCCCTTTCTTGACAACCTTCTTGAGTTGGCTCATTCCAATATGAGCAATGCGACGGTGCCAAAGCCAACCCAAGGAAAACTTGGAGAAGAGGCATGTTGTTGAAGAAGTCTCTATATCTCTAAAATTCACAAGGTATAGATGGCCATGCCGGAACCCTTGAAACACCATGGACTTATCTTTCTCACTTTTCACTACAACATTATTCTTGTCAATGTCACATGCTAGACCAAGATCACACAATTATGCGATTGAGAGAAGATTAAAGCTCAAGGACTTAACAATGAGGATGTTAGAAATTAACAAATCGTTAGAGATAGCAATTTTACCCAATCCAATGACTTTGCCCTTTGAATTATCACCAAAGGTGACTTGCTCTTTGTTGCCGGGATCATCTAGTGAGGTGAACATACTATCATTGCCGGTCATGTGTTGCGTGCAACCACTATCAAGTACACAATGCTTTTCACTAGCTTTGTAGTTCACCTACACATATAAACGTAATTTTTGAGTTTTTGGCACCCAAGCAAGCTTTGGTCCTTGCACATGGGTGACTAGAACTTTGGGGACCCAAAGTTACTTGGGGAGCTTTACCTTCTTGCTCTTTATGTCCTTGCCAATGAATTTTGCCTTCACTTGTCAAAAAAAAAATGAATTTTGCCTTCACCTTGCCATCGACCTTACTCAACAAGTAAATGTTACTGTCATACATATATTTGAAGTTAGAAGGGGGCACTCCCTAGTGTGATGTCAGTGATCATGCAATAGTTGCAATATGAGCCCACTCCCTTGATGAAACTTTCCTTGACCTCTGGTGAGGCAGTATCATCCACTTTTGGTGCCTCAGGGTAGGATACTAGCCCTATTCCTTCATAGTTGCGGAGATTATAGAACAATATTTCTTGGTGCTTCAATTCTCCTCTATTAAGCTTGGCTAGCCCACTTTTCAATCCTTCAATTTGAGCCTCCAATTATTCTCCCTTTTCTCCTTCACACTTAGGCAAGTCATTAGTAGCAAGGGGACCTGAAGTGCCCCTGATTTCTTAGGAAGCCAAAAGTGATACAAATACTAGTCCCAGGAGGCTAGCATCATTTTATTCAAGCAGATCACACAGTCTGACTTAATGATTACAACATAATTTACATAAATAAGCGGAAGCAGGATACAACATAGCATTTGTTAGGCCCAACTCCATAGGCGGGTTGGGGATAGGAACACGACCTAGCCGAAGAACGCCTCGGTAAATGCGTCGATATCTTCTGCAACAACAAAGATAGCAAGGGTGAGCACTTCGTACTCAACAAGCTCACCTTACTCCTCGCGGAGAGATGGGTAAAAGACTTACAACTACTTGCAAGGGGTATCTGGGGTATCAGATGTTTTGCAGAAGAATATTTTTATGCTTGGCTCGGTAGTCTCCAAGTTTTAGTTTCGAAAACGATTTTTCCATAAAAGGTTGCCACTGGACTTGCAGGTTCAATGTGGCTTGTGGCACATAGGCCAACACACTTTTTAACACACTCCTCCTTGGCAACCGCAGCTGACTCAAACCAAACTTTTCTTCCCAACCAACCCACATTTTATAAAGAAGCTAGTTCCCGAAACAAAGCCGTAACCTATCCATTCCCGCAGACCACGGACTATCATGATAGGTTCATACTCTAGCCAGAGGTGCTCACTTTACCCACAAGTTGGGATCGCATGATAGGAGCGACCATATCATACCAATCCTATCAAGGTCATCCTCTCGTAAGGCTTCCCCACATTTTAACCATGAGAGACACGGGACCACCTATCGCTTAGACCCGCAGCCAATGCGACTATCGTCCCCTATCTGCAGATATGCGATCGCACCCCATTCCCACTCTCCCATGCATCCTAGCACACTGGCTTCCACCCAGTTTGTCCCTGCGGGTTCTAACCAAGGGTTGCCGCATACAACCTCGAGTGGTTCCGCAAGAAGGGTTAGGCATGATGAACCATTACTCGATCCTTCGAGGTAGAGCTCCCACCACACTCATCTTGAGCAACTCTAGCCCAATGCTCGCTCAAGGACCGGACTCCAGTGTTTCTACCTCGCTGTGGCTTGCCGACCGAAGTCGTATGATGGGGTCTTTCCCCATGTTTTACTGAAAACAACCACCCACACCCATCTCCCAAATATCACCATTTTAATGATAGATGTATAGATATATGAGCAATCCCACCTATGCGCACTACTACTAATGAGGTTTGGGAGGATATCCCACTAGGTTTAATCCTTAGCTTGCAAAACATGCAGGTTTTTCTTGTAGTAAGGTCAGGGGTGGTGGTAATTAAAACTAGGCAATTTATGCATGAAAACGAGGATATCAGTGGACTTGCCGTCGTCAAGGTTTTCGTCGCAGCGAAGGTCAGGAGTCGGTTCTTCAGGTTCGGTGTCGGCGACGGTTATCTCCGGTTCCGGGGGATTCTCGGCCGTTGCGTCTATCGCAAGAAAACAAACACATCCATGAACAAATAGGTATACAAGCTCAAATATGGTTTATCTGGCATCAAATGATAGAGGTTGATTTTAGATTAATTTAGGTGGAAGTATCGTCGAAATTGGAGTTAAATCGACCAAAATATGAATATTCAAAGGAAGAAAGGAATTCATAAATTTATTGGAAAAAGATAAAAGCTTCACGGGCCCGAAATCGACACGCGCAGCCCAACTCCCACGTCCGGGCGGGCTCAGCCCATTGCCCCGTCGCACGCGTGGGCCTTGTGGGCCGGCCCACAAGCGGTGAAGGAGGGGGGACGGCAGACGGACGACGTCTAACCAGTCCACCCGTCAGCCATACAGGGCGAGGGGAGGCGGCATAACGGCTGTTCGGCCTAGCCGGTCTGGGTCTTGAGTGGACTGGCCATCGGGGGCGGAGCGGCTCACCGGCGGCAAGCCACCGGCGTCCCGGTTCTGTCGCCGAGGGTCGACCCTAGAGTGTCGTGGAGGTGTGCCGAAGCCGTTGGTGTAGGTGTGGAGGTGAGCGAGGGTGTGTGAAGCGCCGGCGACGAGCGGTGCCGAGCAGCGGTGGAGGGGCTCCGTAGCGCAGCGGCGCTCCAGTGAAGTTGAGGCGGGGCCGGGCTAGTAAAAAGAGGGGAAAGACGCGCTTCACAGCTGCGAACGCATAGCTCACCTTGATTGACGTC
The DNA here is from genome assembly GCA_022530915.1 of Paspalum notatum. Lineage (NCBI taxonomy): Eukaryota > Viridiplantae > Streptophyta > Magnoliopsida > Poales > Poaceae > Paspalum > Paspalum notatum. The sequence goes on from CM039687.1 coordinate 21,520,983, forward strand.
GAGGTGGGTTTGAGTGGGTGGATTTGAGGTGGGTGCGACTGGCGGTGGAAAACAGAGAAGAGAGTCGCATTCACAGGGAGAGGCTCTCCATGGCGCGTCTCGGAGGGGGTGGGTGGAGGCGTGTGTGGGGCGGAGTGATGTGCGTGCGTGAGGGAGGAGGGAGCCAGCGCGGCATACGGCTATTTATAGCCGTCGGCGAGCTGCGGCTCAGCGGTGGGGCACGTCGCGATGTGTACAATGCGGCGTGCGCGGCACGGGTGTTGTGGCGAGTGTGGGTGCTCTCGTGCAGGCAACGGTGGCGAGAGCTCTATCGAGCAGCGCGAGGTGGCAAGCGCCACCCGGAGCTAGTGCTGACACAAAGCTAGAGACGGTGATGCCAAGCGGAATGGACGGCTGGGGAGAGTGGGGGTGCCGTAGTTTCACGCTGGTAGTGGAGACGTGATGATGGTGGCAGGAGCGGGTGATCCGCCGGGGAAGGGAAGAGAGGGGAGTGGAGTGGGTCGGTGGCCCTACAGGATGAGCAGTCCGGTAGGAAAAAAAGGAGAAGGCCAACCCACTCAGGGTTTATCCCCTTTTTATTTTTATTAAGAGCTGTTTTGAAATTGAATTTGGATTTGAAAGAGATTTTGAGTGGAGAGCTAGGGATTTTGAAAATATTTTTGAAAACCGCATCACTCTAGGGATAGTTTTCCACATGCAAAAATTTTGGAGTGTTACAGGACCGGGAGCAAGATTCTCACAAGAAGTAGAGACATTGACCTTAACCACATGTGGAGTGGTAGAAGTGATCAAGACTTGGGTCAATAATATCATAGGCAATTTCAAGCTCATGATACTTGTGAGTCAACTCTCTATGCTCTTGCCCAAGCCTCTTGTACTTCTCCTCATTTACCTTGCCAATATCACGATTTTTAGAATAGACCATGACACGATCATCATGTTTGGCAAGTAGCTATAAATACCCCCCTAGGCCTCACTTGTGAAGTGTGGAAGTTGAGTAGTTCATACTATCGCTTAGTCTAGTAGCACTAGGTTAGTCCTGAGAGTTAGAGTTGAGTCTGAGCTTTTGCCTCTGGGATTCTGGAGTCTTCTTCGAGTCTTGGTAAAGCTCTTGTATCTTTCTATCTTTGTACTCTTGTTACTCCAGTATAATATATATCATGGTCCAAGCTAGCCCATTCTGCGGATTGGCGTCGGAGGATGCAAACAGCCATCTCCAGCAATTTCTGGAGATATGCAGCACTTTCACCATCAAGGGTGCAACCACCGATCCTGTTCGGCTTCGCGTCTTCCCATTCTCTCTGATAGGGAAGGCGAAACAGTGGTTCTACCTGAACCGCAACAACTTGACGAACTGGGAGGCATGCTCCAATGCCTTCCTTGCAAAGTACTTCCCTTTAGGGAAGATAAGCTCACTGAGGAACCGAATCTAAAGCTTTAAGCAGCTCGCTGATGAGTCTGTGGCAGAGGCATGGGAGAGACTACAAGAGTACACTGCCGCCTGCCCCCACCATGGTATGGAACAGTGGCTGATAATCCAGAATTTCTTCCATGGATTACACCGGTCCACGCAAGAACACCTAGATGCAACCGCTGGAGGATCATTCTTATCCTTGAGCGTTGCCGCTGCCCGCACTCTCATCGAGAAGATGGCAAGCAACCAAGGATGGAGAGAGGAGAGGGCGAACAATAAGCCCCGTGGAGTCCACCATATTAACGGCTTCGACATGCTTGCGCCAAAATGGACCTCCTGCTAAAGAAGCTGGAGGGCGCTCCTGAAGCTGTGCCGATCCAAGCACTGGATTCTCGCATGACTTGCGAGCATTGTAGGAACACCGGCCACACGGGGAATAGCTGCCCCAAAAATAGATCGGAGGACGTCAACTTCGTCACAACAATGGCTTCAGCAACAGGCCTTGTCCTCAACCAGGTTGGAACTCACGACCCAACTTACCTTTCGTTGGTCAAGGTATGTCTTCTGGCAGTTCTCAGCAGTTTAATAAAAATTCTTTTGATCAAAAAGCTGTGAACGATATCATTAGTAAGAAGTTCCATGCAAATGATAGAGTTCTTGAATCTCTGTCAAATCAATTGGAAGCTCTGAATAGTGCCATGAAGAACCAACTGAGCTTTAATAAAATGTTAGAAACCCAGATAGCTCAGCTTGCCGTTGCTCTACCTAGTCCTACTTCGGGGAAGCTTCCAGGACAGCCCGAGTCACCCCCGAAGGAACATATAAATGTTGTAACCACTAGGGGTGGAAGGTCTACACAAGATCCCCCACATCCTAGAGCTACAGCAAAAGAACATGGAAAGCGGGCCACACCAGAGGAAGAAGATGAGGTGGATCGTGAACAACCACTGGTGAAGGAAGCACCGAAGTCAGCTCCGCATGAGTTCTATGATAGCATAGTGCTCCCTTTTCCTCAAAGGCAGAAAAATGCCTCGGTCGACGATCAGTTCGGCAAATTCGATTAGGTAATTAAAAAGTTATATGTCAATATTCCATTGCTAGATGCGATGCAGGTGCCTACGTATGCTAAGTACCAGAAGGACATCCTCAACAACAAAAAGCCGCTGCCATCGACCGAAGTTGTGCACCTCACAGAAGAGTGTAGCACTGCTATACTCAACTAGCCGCCTGAAAAGAAGAAGGATCTTGGGAACCCCTCCATATCATGCTCAATCGGAACCCAGAATTTTGATCAAGCTCTCTGTGATCTGGGAGCAAGCGTCAGCGTCATGCCAAAGGTAGTCTTTGATAAACTTACGCATGCTACACTTGCCCTTACTGCTATGTGCTTGCAGCTAGCGGATCAATTGATTCGCTATCCCATTGGGATCGCCAAAGATGTCCTGGTGAAAATCCGGAACTTCATCGTCCCAGTGGATTTCGTGGTGTTAGACATAGAGGTAGACACGAAGACGCCGCTCATCCTTGGGCGACCATTCCTAAGCACCGCTGAGGCCAACATTGATATTGGAGTTGGAGAAGTCCACCTCAACATCAATGGCACATGGGAGACATTCACTTTCAAACTGAAGGTCGAACAGTGCCGACAAGTAAAAACTTTCAAATTTAAGTGTCAGGCACCCCAGGAAACACCAAGAGAGAAGATCGAGCTTTCGCCAAGCAAGTCGAAAATGGACTCTGTGATGCCCCTGGCATCTCAAGAGCCATAACACGCAGATAGAGACAGGCTAATAGTGGATTAAGACTTAATCATGCTTAGAGGGTAACAAGAAATAGCTGGAGAAATCACTAGGTCAAAATTTTCTACTCAAGATACAAGACCACACATTTCATGGTTGAATAAGTCAACACTCACATGCTTTTGAGCTCAACACCAAATGCTAAACCTCGGTTAAGAAAGTAGCCCTAGACCTTTCTGTTTGACCATGTTCAAAAATCTAAAGACAAGAGGTTTAAAAAGATCAAACCAAATCCAACTAACATTTCTTCCGAGGGTAGCAAGTGTGATCGAGACCAAAATTGAGCCCTAATAAAACTTTGAAATTCATTAAGAACCTGAGCTCAACTCCATTGTCAAAGTTGTTGTACATGTTATGGACCACCCTTTTGTTACCCTGAGCATGGTTTAAAACTGCCTCTAACTTCTTAAATTTTGACCTCAAATACCTCATGAGATCAGCCCCAAAATAGTCTTAGGAAAAATTTCCAAGTCTGAATTTTCAGCTCATCCCAAACTTGGATCTAAAATTACTTTTGTTTTCACCATACAACTTCAAAATCTTCCTTTCTATGAAGTGAAATTAAACTTATCACCTTTCAAATGCACCTATAATGGAGGTGTTTAGACTTCATTCGAGTATTCAAAAGTTTGAAACAAGAAAGACTCCACTTAAACTAAAGCTGCAGTTTTACCAAACCCTCAACAATGTTTGTGCTTATAATTCCAAATCTGTGGTGATCCAAGCCAAACTTTATATACCAAACTTGTAGAAAATTATATTAGGAACAACTTTGGTAATTGAAGTGTTAACATGCACAGTGATTTGGATAGTGTTTTGGGACCTTTTCTGTCAGCATGTGATTTCTGTCCAAACTTGATTTGTTTAGTAATTTCAAATTTAAATTGGTCTAACAGCCATAATCTTGCAAAACTCCAATTTAATAAGTTGTAGATCATGAAATTCTAAACAACATTGGTATAAAACTCCTTGTAAGAAAGTGACCATAAGGGGGACTTTTAGAATTTCTAAACTCATGGGTTCTGTTGGTCAAACATTGGTCAGCGGTTTGAATTCAAATTTAAACCATCTTTTTGAATAGAACATGGTATGAAAGTTTATAAGAAAGTTGTAGAGCTCGAAATTTAGAACATTTCATCCAATTGGGTCCTTCTCAAATTCGGCCTCTAAACTGTTCCAAAACGCGAAATAGAAACGGAGCTTTCTGCGGTCAAAGCTGAATTTTCCAATTTTCGGGATTTTCCTTATCATTGTCTCTATGACAAGTGGGCCCCACTAGTCAGACCCGCGTTGGATTCCCACCCGCGCCAGACCAAACCGAGCCGGTGGGTCCCACATGCCTCGTCCGCTCCACGCACCCGGTCCACTGAGTCGCTCTCTCTTTCTCTCACCCCGGTCCCACCCGTCAGCCTCTACCGGTCTATGGACAGCGCCCACCGCCTGGCCACCGGCCTCCTCCCCCTCTCCCAGACGCGCACACGGCGCGCGGCGTCTGCGCGCGCCCCGCCATGGCCGCCAGCGCACCGGCCGCGCCCCGCGCCCCGCGCCCCTCGCCATAAGCCGAGGCCGAAGCCCTCCGCACCTGGATGCTCTCCCGGCCAAAACCACGCGCTCCCCACCTTCCCACTCCACTGCCTCTCTCTCTGCCTCTCCTCCCAAGCGCAGAGCGCGCAGTGCGCCACCGCCATTGGAGCTCGGCGTCGAGCTCGTGCCGCCGATGCTCTGGTGTCTCTCAGCGCCCTAGGCCGCCGCCTCCACCTTCGCCTCAGCCCTGCGCGTCTGACGCGCTAGGTCTAGGCCGCCGTACCCCTCTCTAGCGGCCGGATCGAAGACGCACCGCCATTTCCGCTGCCGCGGAGCTCACACTGCCGGCCGCCTCGCGCTGCCTCCCACCCCGCCGACGCGCGCCTCGCGCGACCCGCGCCTTCCTCCACCTTCCCCGCCAAGCCTCGGAGCCTCTCACCGCCTCCCCTGCCCTCTCCGCGAGTGACGCCATCGCGCACCGCCATTGCCGCCGGCCGTCACCGTGGGACACCACCTCCCTGCCTTCCCCTCGCCCCCACGACTGCACCCCCGGAACCGTCGCGCCGCCGCGCAGCTTACAAGCTTAGCGGTGGCCCCTACCATGCCCTACCCCGACGGATTGAGCCGGAGCCGCCGCGCACCACCGCGCCATCACCATCCCGGTTCACCATCGCCGCGCCGCCTCTCCTCTCCGTCTCTCACGACGAGATCTGGGGCGGAAAGAAGCCCCCGACCGAGCGCACCTCGCCGGAGCCCATCGGCTCCAAGAGCCAGGCCCTACGCGCCGGCGCAAGGGCCGCGACGCGGGCCGTCGCGCGCCGCTCTCCCCGGCCGGAGGAAGAAGAAAGAGCTAGTGATTTTGCTGAAAACCCCCTGTTCTTTCTTCTATTCATTGCACTATTCAGTCACTGTGCACTGAATGTCTAAAAACTTCTGTGCACGCCCCTGGAAAGTTTGAGATCTATGCACATGAGCCCAAGCTGGATGTTTTTATGAATCTAACCCTAGCTTTTTCCCTTTTCAGTGCACTGTTGGCTGAGTCTTGGGATTATTGCTTGCTAACCCCTGGAAGCTAGGGTTATTCACGATCTGGTCCCCGGTCTAATGTTTTTCTTTTTAAATGCATTTATTTCGGCTGTGAACTTTGAAAAATCATAAGAAATCGAAGAAAAATCCTAAAAAGGCAAACTCAGTTGCATTAGACTCCTCTTAAATAGATCTATTGAATGGTTATGAAGTGGATGTGGGAAATGACCATTTTGCCCCTGGTATTGTGTGTGCATGATTAATCAAGGAAAAATGGAAAACATGGTCTAGATAAAATCCTAAAATGATGAAACTTGGTTAATAGCTTTCTTAGGATGTGTATGGACACTGTGAGGATTTTTGGTGACTCAATGTAATACTGTTCGTTCATTGTTTTATCATTTTACATGTACTTTATGCAATATTTAGTAACTTAAAATGAGGCCCATGCAAAGTATGAGATATATGGCTCACTACCATTTTTCTTATGTCCTATATAGTTTGTGAACCCCACTGGTAAAATATGAGCCCCTGCATGTTAAGTTTGGAAGGTGATTTGAAAATGACAAATCTTGACTTTGAGAAGTAGATAAATGGGAAAATGGGTTCTAAAGTGCAAGATAAATTCTAGAAAAATTCTAGTAGCATGTGGGGGTGTCCAAAAAGTATATTGGTAAGAGTTCTAATCACAGTAGATTTGGGCATTTAGAATAACCTAGGCTAATTAAGTGAAAAATGAAAACCATATCAAACTTATGAGTTTTTACTTGTAAGTTTTTGTGCATATAGTTCATGTCAGGTATAACTCATTGGGAAAATTTCACACCCAGAAACCCTTCCTATAATTCATAAGAATTCTGACAATGTGTAGGGCTGAGAATTTGTTGTAATTTCAGTAAAATAATTATAACTCCAATTGAGTTGAAATTTTGGCAGTAGCTTTGGGTATGCAGAATCTATATGTCATAAAAGTTTGGTCTCAATTGGTCATGTTTTACTGCTACAACTTAGAGGCATAAATTAATTCACAAATGAAAATAAATTACCCTAAGTATAAGCCTTTGCAACGTGTTGAACTCCCATACCATGTTTTTATCCATGACATACCTGCTGCATTCCAACTTTTACATTTCACCTACATCCAGTGTACACATATACTTGATTGATTCTTGTTTACATAGGGTAAGCTAAAGGACAATTTAAGTTGATACTTGAGCAAGAATTAAATCCATGTGTTCCATAGTGCATATCAAATTGTCTGTGTGCATACTTACTTTAGGTTCATAGAGGTACTCGTTGCTTAAGTAGTTTACTAATAACTTTTCCGTCTGCCCATGGAATGATTGCCCATATATGTGCTTAATACTCATGTATCCATTCATTGCATCATGCATGTCATTCATATAGTGACGCTTGTTACAGATACGTGATCAAGAAGCAAGTGCGTGGAGCTACATCGAGCAACGGTGGTCCAAAAGACCAACTAAGACCCAAGCACGACCTAGAGGGCCCATCAGTCGTGTTTGGATGGAGGAGTTGTCCAAAGGATCAAGGGGTTGCCTGGGGCAAAGCCTCACAACCCGGCAAACTAACATTAGCTTAGTTTGTTGTTCTCTTAAATGAAAGCAAAGGTAGGCAGGACCATGCTTTACCCAGCAAATATACTTGATGAATGCTTACGCATCTGCATTAGGAGTTGTTTGGAATCAATTGCATTAGACTCCTTGGCCGCCCTGGCCCTAGCACCTATATGTTAGAGTTCGTAGGACGAGTTGCCTAGAGTTGCTAGGTACGAGTAGACACGAGTGAATGGAGTCACTCGTCGCGTAGGTGATTTTTCAAAAGTTACAAGAAATCTCACTATTATGAATCTTACTTTGATTATGTTATGTTTTAAATGGAGACCGGGCGGAGATATGGAAATGTACGATGAGAATTGGAATATGTGTGGTGGACTCCGCCCGAGTCCTTTAAGGCCCGTTCGTCTGTTCGCCTGCTGATTGGCTAAACATTGCTAAAGTGCTTATCCGGGTCGTGGGACCGGTGAAAGTCTTACCGGCCCCGTCCTACTATTCATGGTGCTGCCCATCCACTGATAGGGGGCCGATGGACTTGGGAGGTGCTTGGAAGTCGAGGGGGGGCTGACCCGACGTACCGTGGTATCGCTCCTGAGACGGCTACTCCCAAGGGTTAGGTGGGGGCGCTGTGAATCTTGGGACGGGACAGGTGGAGATAAGGGATATATGTGTGGAACACGATGGCTAGTAAGCATATATCACTTGGCATTTTTTGTTATTCCCGGGAATTAGAAATCGATTCGAATCGCTGATGCTCACTAGGTGTGAGAGTGCCAAATATCACTGTCGGGCAACGTAGTAATAACTGTAACATGCTGTTTATTAAGTCACGCCTTTTTATACAACATGCTTGGATGTGTATGATCCGTCTCACTATTCAGGGTGTCGCCCATCCACTGCTAGGAGGTCGATGGATTTGGGAGATGCTTAGAGGTCGAGGGAGGGCTGACCCGACGTACCGTGGTATCGCTCCTGAGACGGCTACTCCCAAGGGTTAGGTGGGGGCACTGTGAATCTTGGGACGGGACAGGTGGAGATGAGGGATATATGTGTGGAACGCGATGGCTAGTAAGCATATATCACTTGGCATTTTCAGTTATTCCCGGGAATTAGAAATCGATTCGAATCGCTGATGCTCACTAGGTGTGAGAGTGCCAAATATCACTGTCGGGCAACGTAATAATAACTGTAACATGCTGTTTATTAAGTCACGCCTTTTTATACAACATGCTTGTATGTGTATGATCCGTCTCACTATTCAGGGTGTCGCCCATCCACTGCTAGGAGGTCGATGGATTTGGGAGATGCTTGGAGGTCGAGGGAGGGCTGACCCGACATACCGTGGTATTGCTCCTGAGACGGCTACTCCCAAGGGGTGGGATGGAGGTGCTGTGAATCTTGGGACGGGACATGTATTCTTGTTTTACTTTCATGCAAGTATTTACCTTATGATATAAATGATCTTCTTGATTAATGGATAGCAGCTGTCAAATCCTACTATTATATGTCAACATGAACTTGGTTTAAGAATCAACAGCTAAGGATCCACATGATTAGTAAGCATGCTTTGCGTCAGCCGTAAGCCCCGTCCATTAAGTCCTACTAAGTAATTAGTACTCAGGGTTTGCCCCCACTTTTGGATTACAGGTACCAGCGACATCTGGACAACTGTGTTGGAGGTGGTAGTACCGGTGGGCTGGGTGCTATTCACCTTGTTCATCTCTTCATGAAGACTGCTTGAGTTTGTTTCCGCTGCGAGATTTTGAAAACGCTTCCGCTATACATATATGCTCTGAATTCGCTTCCGCTATATTTGAACATGTATTTGATTTCATACATTTGGCTTGTAAAATAAAGTCTGTTATTCTCTATTTCAACTTCCTGTGATGATGTAATTGTTGTGGCTCCATTGAGAGTCGGATGTGTTTGATGTCGGTTCCTCTGGGATTTGGTGTTATCGAGAGCTGAAGTACTCTCGACGGACTACCGGGTTTAGTCTGGCCTAAGTGCACTGCGAGCTAGAGGTGGCAGGTGTGCTTAGTCTGGATTAAGCAGGGCGGTTCTGCCTCAGCTGGTATCAGAGCCGATCAAACACAGACAACAGTTATATCATCAAGTTTTGGTTTACAAAACTATTTTCGAAAGCCCTTTTCAAGTAATTCAAAAATGAGAGTATACGCTATGCCCGTATAAGGATGTTAGTGTTATCCATGTGACATCACTGACATTCTGACCTAGATAGAACTCATATGCATATTCGACACTTTGGGAAGCAACTTTTCGGCCATAGCTGTCCCCAGTACTGGTGGAAGCTATCGGGATTTGCGAGTGGTTGTGCACCCTGCATTCATGCTGTATAAGTAAAAGCTCTTTAAGGGTGGTGGGCATGTTTGAGGCTTTCATTCCCACCACACTTATATTTGGTTTTGGGATCCACCTTTTTCTCGACAATCCCCAGTACTGGTGGAAAGTCAGGTTTTGAGGAAAAGGTGCATCGGCCCACCAACGTTGTCCACGCAGCGGTCACGCGTGCATGCCACATTAGGTGGTAATGTATGAACATGCATTCTTCTCCAGGTACACTAACCACGTGCGAAACTAAGAACGACTAGTTGCATTAAGGAGAGACGTGCATATATGTCACCGAAATATCGCTAGCTATATATAAAATACATAGGTTGTGCGGTGTGAGATCGGATAGGACGAATCATGCATCATTCATCTCATCTCATGTATTTTGCTATGTGTTGGATTGAAAACGACTAGATTCATATGTTATCGTACGCAGGGTTGTTAGTAATAACAAGTTAACATGAGAATTGCATGTATGATGCTAATGATGGTATGTGAATAAAAATCCAAGAAGAACTAGTTGAGATGTTGTATAAGGTGCTTATAAGGCGTGAAATTGTGACCTTTGCCGAAGTTGTACCTTCTGCAGTGATACCAACGATTTTACTGGAGACTTTCTATAACAAAGCTGTAGAGAACAACGAAACAAATAATTGTTCCTCTTAGGTTTAATTCAAAGGTGTTTGTAAAGGTAACTCACAGTCACTTTAAGTCGGAACTCCATATCGGGACCTTTACGCCAAAATATGGTAACTTGAAGTTTTGAGACCCTTGAGTATAGAACTAGTCATAGGCATCCCTAAGAAAGTTGGAGTAAATGAAGTTTGCAAAGTATTTTCTATGTTTACCATAACCTGGACAGATCTTGGCTGGCTGGGTAGTTGAGTTCTAGACCATACCAAAGTGAAACTAGTAAACGTTGTCTATGCCTACAATGTAGGGTGTAGAACTTCCCACGGCCTTCGTATTCGGAGTTTCTACCAGATCCATTTTTGGGTTCCTTCCAAAAAGCTAACCGCAACCTGTTCACATCAGAAAGGGAGCGATAAAAAGTTGTGTTACACGTGATGATAGGATCGTTTTCATTACACTTTCTCGAGCAAGGAAGTACGATCGCACTATGACCGTACCAAGATTTTCAGATTCTTGTATTGACACAGACCTTATTCTTCCTGCTACAGATGTCGCAGCCTTCGACGCAGCCCTTCGACTTATGCCCTAATTACCAGGAGTCCACGAAATCTAAAACAATAGTACCTCGAGATCTTAAGAAGAGAAAAGCGGGAGAGTCTTCCACTGAGGCATCCTCAGTTCAACATCTGCGACCCGGGATGGTTCTATTGAAAGGATTTGTCAAGCCTGAAGATCAAATCGAGATGGTTCATATGTGTCGACAACTGGGTAAGGGCCTAGGAGGATTTTACAGGCCAAGCCTCAAGAGTGGTGCCAAGCTGAACTTATGGATGATGTCCCTGGGAAAGAACTGGGATCCGACGGCACGCTCATATGGACCCACACGTCCATTCGATGGAGCACCAACCCCGACAATACCAGACGCTTTCAAGATGATTGCTCAAACTACGAACTCCACTGCAAGCAAGTTTCCTCAGATTAACCCGGACATATGCATCGTCAACTACTACACCAACTCCGGGAAGCTCAGACTTCACCAAGACAAGGACGAGTCAGAGAGTAGCCTTACCAAAGGTTTACCTTTCATATCCATCTCCATAGGAGACACTGCCGAGTTCTTGTTCGGCGACACGAGAGACAAGGACCAAGCGACCAAGATTAACCTCGAATCTGGTGACGTTCTCATACTCGATGGAGAATCAAGACTATTGTTTCATGGCATTTCCCATGTGAAGACCAACACTGCACCAAGTTGGTTGAAAGAAGAAACGGGCATTCGTCCTGGACGCATCAATCTTACGTTTAGGCAGTACTAGCTAGATACTAGTTGGAGTGCTAGCAGTCATCGCAAACTTTTGTAATGGGAGGATGTTGACTCTCATAACTCTTGAGATTCTCTTGTACCCAGCTCCTTGCAGTCGGCATGTGTCCAACCCTCATGTCTAATGTATCTCTGTTTTCAATGGAGCATTTCAAACTCTTGTAGTTCTCACGCTTCATGCTCTTGTCATTCAGGCACTTCAATCTTTGTAATCCATGACACTTTAGTTGTTGTTACCTTGTTCCCGATTCAAATAAATCCGATAAATTATACCTTCGAAAACATTGTGCTATGGCATGTAGGACTCCTTGTTCATGTCTTTCTATAACCTCATGTTATTTGCATATTCCCTGAGGTTGGATGGAAATACCGCTCTTGACGGGGTGTTTACCCGAGCAGTCTATGGTGCCGCGACGGAACCTAGGGTCCCGTGTGTACTGCCGTCACTCGGTTCCACTAGGGGCGCGCTGGTATCAAGACATGCAAAGGCAAGACACCGCTGCAATTGTGGAACATTCTTATCCATTTTCTATCGCCTTGTTGACCTCTATACATCTAATTCTTGGAAACGATTTACTCTATTTACACTACCGCATTGTATCATTTCCTTGCTTTGTTTCACCTTGCCTTTCTCGGTCTGTGGGGAAAGATCCATCTTAATCCTACTCTCGTTCGCATCTCTCCATTGCCTTGTTGAACCATGTCTCTCTCGATCCGTGGAGATGGATCAATTCTATGTTCACACATAGTCCGCACCTTTCATTACTTTGTTTATCCTTGCTAGTCGTGCTTCATGGGGATGATCAATTCTAATCTCCATGGTACGATTACAACCATTGGACCTAGTCTCGGACTCCTCTATGCTTACCTTGATTAGCTTTAACGTCCGTATCTGTGGGAATGCTAGGTTCCACTTCCACTGTTTTGCCATATCATTCCATTGCCTTCTTCCAATATTGCCTCTCTTGATTTGTGGGGAAACAATCAACCCTGTTTCCACCACTATATCTTATGTTTCCTTCCATCGTATATATTGAATCTTATCTCCTAAAGGTAAGCTTCAGCATCATCCACTGCACTAGGCTTTTGTTCTCGGTTAATGCTTTCATCGCATTGCCCTTTTCAAGGGTTGCTTTATTCTTCCTTGAAATTATCTTGAAAGTTGGGCTCACTAACCTTGATAAGTGTTCTGTTAGTAAGCACAAGCCCTCTGCCTATACTTTTCTTGGTCAGCCTTGATCGATTATATGAAATCATACCAACCATCACCTTGTCTAGGTGAATATGTCCTATTCTCTTTCCACGGCACCTTTCTCGAAACAATGAGTAGAATGTGCTATGTATCACCACATCTTACTCTTTGAAGAATGTTCGGATTTAATATCTTATATGTGTACACAGCCCTTATCAAATGAAATGAATGTGTCTCTCAAAAGCACATCCATTGATAACCCTTTAAATCCCAAGAGCCTTCGTGGTTCGGTCCCCCGATTGTGTACACCTTGCTTCTAATTGTTCTAAGACCTATATATTCATCACGTTTCTAAATCTTGGTGCCAAAGTCAGGGAGTAACCCTGTTCCATTATTCGAGTAAATCACTGTCGTTTTCGCATTGGCCACACCGTCCTTGTGGTTTATTCATTCGCTCTCATATAAGACACGACTTGGTGAGTATCTTAGAAAGGCCACCATGGACCAATTAAAAGAAGCTTTGTAACTACCTTGTGTTAAAGAGGCACTAACCATTCATGAGCCAGTTAACAAAGCAATTTGATGAAGGATTAAGTGTTACCATGTATGTCAGAAGCACCCGAACAACGATGCCAAAACCATTTACATTGCGCAGTAAGCCATAGAACCCCGCTTCCTCCAAATCTCAGGACGAGATTTCTTTAAGGGGGGTGGGTTGTGATGCCCCTGGCATCTCAAGAGCCATAACACGCAGATAGAGACAGGCTAATAGTGGATTAAGACTTAATCATGCTTAGACGGTAACAAGAAATAGCTGGAGAAATCACTAGGTCAAAATTTTCTACTCAAGATACAAGACCACACATTTCATGGTTGAATAAGTCAACACTCACATGCTTTTGAGCTCAACACCAAATGCCAAACCTCGGTTAAGAAAGTAGCCCTAGACCTTTCTATTTGACCATGTTCAAAAATCTAAAGACAAGAGGTTTAAAAGATCAAACCAAATCCAACTAACGTTTCTTCCGAGGGTAGCAAGTGTGATCGAGACCAAAATTGAGCCCTAATAAAACTTTGAAATTCATTAAGAACCTGAGCTCAACTCCATTGTCAAAGTTGTTGTACATGTTATGGACCACCCTTTTGTTACCCTGAGCATGGTTTAAAACTGCCTCTAACTATCTTAAATTTTGACCTCAAATACCTCATGAGATCAGCCCCAAGACAGTCTTAAGAAAAATTTCCTAAGTCTGAATTTTCAGCTCATCCCAAACTTGGATCTGAAATTACTTTTGTTTTCACCATACAACTTCAAAATCTTCCTTTCTATGAAGTGAATTAAACTTATCACCTTTCAAATGCACCTATAGTGGAGGTGTTTAGACTTCATTCGAGTATTCAAAAGTTTGAAACAAGAAAGACTCTACTTAAACTAAAGCTGCAGTTTTACCAAACCCTCAACAATGTTTGTGCTTATAATTCCAAATCCGTGGTGATCCAAGCCAAACTTTATATACCAAACTTGTAGAAAATTATATTAGGAACAACTTTGTAATTGGAGTGTTGACATGCACAGTGATTTGGATAGTGTTTTGGGACCTTTTCTGTCAGCATGTGATTTCTGTCCAAACTTGATTTGTTTAGTAATTTCAAATTTAAATTGGTCTAACAACCGTAATCTTGCAGAACTCCAATTTAATAAGTTGTAGATCATGAAATTCTAAACAACATTGGTATAAAACTCCTTGTAAGAAAGTGACCATAAGGGGGACTTTTAGAATTTCTAAACTCATGGGTTCTGTTGGTCAAACATTGGTCAGCGGTTTGAATTCAAATTTAAACCATCTTTTTGAATAGAACATGGTATGAGAGTTTATAAGAAAGTTGTAGAGCTTGAAATTTGGAACATTTCATCCAATTGGGTCCTTCTCAAATTCGGCCTCTAAACTGTTCCAAAATGCGAAATAGAAACAGAGCTTTCTGCGGTCAAAGCTGAATTTTCCAATTTTTGGGATTTTCCTTTTCATTGTCTCTATCACAAGTGGGCCCCACTAGTCAGACCCGCGTTGGATTCCCGCCCGCGCCAGACCAAACCGAGCCGGTGGGTCCCACATGCCTCGTCCGCTCCACGCACCCGGTCCACTGAGTCGCTCTCTCTTTCTCTCACCCCGGTCCCACCCGTCAGCCTCTACCGGTCTATGGACCGCGCCCACCGCCTGGCCACCGGCCTCCTCCCCCTCTCCTCGACGCGCACGCGGCGCGCGGCGTCTGCGCGCGCCCCGCCATGGCCGCCAGCACGCCGGCCGCGCCCCGCGCCCCTCGCCATAAGCCGAGGCCGAAGCCCTCCGCACCTGGACGCCCTCCCGGCCAAAACCACGCGCTCCCCACCTTCCCACTCCACTGCCCCTCTCTCTGCCTCTCCTGCCAAGCGCAGAGCGCGCAGTGCGCCACCCGCCATTGGAGCTCGGCGTCGAGCTCGTGCCGCCGATGCTCTGGTGTCTCTCAGCGCCCTAGGCCACCGCCTCCACCTTCACCTCAGCCCTGCGCGTCCGACGCGCTAGGTCTAGGCCGCCGTACCCCTCTCTAGCGGCCGAATCGAAGGCGCACCGCCATTTCCGCTGCCGCGGAGCTCACACTGCCGGCCGCCTCGCGCTGCTTCCCACCCCGCCGGCGCGCGCCTCGCGCGACCCGCGCCTTCCTCTACCTTCCCTGCCAATCCTCAGAGCCTCTCACCGCCTCCCCTGCCCTCTCCGCGAGTGACACCATCGCGCACCGCCATTGCCGCATGCCCTCACCGTGTAACACCACCTCCCTGCCTTCCCCTCGCCCCCACGACTCCACCCCCGGAACCGTCGCGCCGCCGCGCAGCTTACAAGCCTAGGGGTGGCCCCTACCATGCCCTACCCCGACGGATTGAGCCGGAGCCGCCGCGCACCACTGCGCCGTTACCGTCCCGGTTCACCATCGCCGCACCGCCTCTCCTCTCCGTCTCTCATGACAAGATTTGGGGCGGAAAGAAGCCCCCAACCGGGCGCACCTCGCCGGAGCCCGTCCGCTCCAAGAGCCAGGCCCTACGCGCCGGCGCAAGAGCCGTGACGCGGGCCGTCGCGCGCCGCTCTCCCCGGCCGGAGGAAGAAGAAAGAGCTGGTGATTTTGCCGAAAACCTCCTCTTCTTTCTTCTATTCATTGCACTATTCAGTCACTGTGCACTGAATGTCTAAAAACTTCTGTGCAGGCCCCTGGAAAGTTTGAGATCTATGCACATGAACCCAAGCTGGACGTTTTTATGAATCTAACCCTAGCTTTTTCCCTTTTAAGTGCACTGTTGGCTGAGTCTTGGGATTATTGCTTGCTAACCCCTGGAAGCTAGGGTTATTCACGATCTGGTCCCCGGTCTAATGTTTTTCTTTTTAAATGCATTTATTTCGGCTGTGAACTTTGAAAAATCATAACAAATCAAAGAAAAATCCTAAAAAGGCAAACTCAGTTGCATTAGACTCCTCTTAAATAGATCTATTGAATGGTTATGAAGTGGATGTGGGAAATGACCATTTTGCCCCTGGTATTGTGTGTGCATGATTAATCAAGGAAAAATGGAAAACATGGTCTAGATAAAATCCTAAAATAATGAAACTTGGTTAATAGCTTTCTTAGGATGTGTGGACACTGTGAGGATTTTTGGTGACTCAATGTAATACTGTTCGTTCATTGTTTTATCATTTTACATGTACTTTATGCAATATTTAGTAACTTAAAATGAGGCCCATGCAAAGTATGAGATATATGGCTCACTAGCATTTTTCTTATGTCCTATATGGTTTGTGAACCCCACTGGTAAAATATGAGCCCCTGCATGTTAAGTTTGGAAGTTGATTTGAAAATGACAAATCTTGACTTGGAGAACTAGATAAATGGGAAAATGGGTTCTAAAGTGCAAGATAAATTCTAGGAAAATTCTAGTAGCATGTGGGGGTGCTACAGAGTCCAAAAAGTATATTGGTAAGAGTTCTAATCACAGTAGATTTGGGCATTTAGAATAACCTAGGCTAATTAAGTGAAAAATGGAAACCCTACCAAACTTATGAGTTTTTACTTGTAAATTTTTGTGCATATAGTTCATGTCAGGTATAACTCACTGGAAAAATTTCACACTCAGAAACCCTTCCTATAATTCATAAGAATTCTGACAATGTGTAGGGCTGAGAATTTGTTGTAATTTTAATAAAATAATTATAACTCCAATTGAGTTGAAATTTTGGCAGAAGCTTTGGGTATGCAGAATCTATATGTCATAAAAGTTTGGTCTCAATTGGTCATATTTTACTGCTACAACTTAGAGGCATAAATTAATTCACAAATGAAAATAAATTACCCTAAGTATAAGCCTTTGCAACGTGTTAAACTCCCATACCATGTTTTTATCCATGACATACCTGCTGCATTCCAACTTTTGCATTTCACCTACATCCAGTGTACACATATACTTGATTGATTCTTGTTTACATAGGGTAAGCTAAAGGACAATTTAAGTTGATACTTGAGCAAGAAATAAATCCATGTGTTCCATTGTGCATATCAAATTGTCTGTGTGCATACTTACTTTAGGTTCATAGAGGTACTCGTTGCTTAAGTAGTTTACTAATAACTTTTCCGTCTGCCCATGGAATGATTGCCCATATATGTGCTTAATACTCATGTATCCATTCATTGCATCATGCATGTCATTCATATAGTGACGCTTGTTACAGATACGTGATCAAGAAGCAAGTGCGTGGAGCTACATCGAGCAACGGTGGTCCAGAAGACCAACTAAGACCCAAGCACGACCTGAAGGGCCCATCCGTCATGTTTGGACGGAGGAGTTGTCCAAGGGATCAAGGGGTTGCCTGGGGCAAAGCCTCACAACCCGGCAAACTAACATTAGCTTAGTTTGTTGTTCTCTTAAATGAAAGCAAAGGTAGGCAGGACCATGCTTTACCCAGCAAATATACTTGATGAATGCTTACGCATCTGCATTAGGAGTTGTTTGGAACCAATTGCATTAGACTCCTTGGCCGCCCTGGCCCTAGCACCTATATGTTAGAGTTCGTAGGACGAGTTGCCTAGAGTTGCTAGGTACGAGTAGACACGAGTGAGTGGAGTCACTCGTCGCGTAGGTGATTTTTCAAATGTTACAAGAAATCTCACTATTATGAATCTTCCTTTGATTATGTTATGTTTTAAATGGAGACCGGGCGGAGATATGGAAATGTACGATGAGAATTGGAATATGTGTGGTGGACTCCGCCCGAGTCGTATTGCCTGTTCGTCTGTTCGCCTGCTGATTGGCTCAACATTGCTAAAGTGCTTATCCGGGTTGTGGGACCGGTGAAAGTCTTACCGGCCCCGTCCTACTATTCATGGTGCTGCCCATCCACTGGTAGGGGGCCGATGGACTCGGGAGGTGCTTGGAAGTCGAGGGAGGGCTGACCCGACGTACCGTGGTATCGCTCCTGAGACGGCTACTCCCAAGGGTTAGGTGGGGGCACAGTGAATCTTGGGACGGGACAGGTGGAGATGAGGGATATATGTGTGGAACGCGATGGCTAGTAAGCATATATCACTTGGCATTTTCAGTTATTCCCGGGAATTAGAAATCGATTCGAATCGCTGATGCTCACTAGGTGTGAGAGTGCCAAATATCACTGTCGGGCAACGTAATAATAACTGTAACATGCTGTTTATTAAGTCACGCCTTTTTATACAACATGCTTGTATGTGTATGATCCGTCTCACTATTCAGGGTGTCGCCCATCCACTGCTAGGAGGTCGATGGATTTGGGAGATGCTTGGAGGTCGAGGGAGGGCTGACCCGACATACCGTGGTATTGCTCCTGAGACGGCTACTCCCAAGGGGTGGGATGGAGGTGCTGTGAATCTTGGGACGGGACATGTATTCTTGTTTTACTTTCATGCAAGTATTTACCTTATGATATAAATGATCTTCTTGATTAATGGATAGCAGCTGTCAAATCCTACTATTATATGTCAACATGAACTTGGTTTAAGAATCAACAGCTAAGGATCCACATGATTATTAAGCATGCTTTGCGTCAGCCGTAAGCCCCGTCCATTAAGTCCTACTGAGTAATTAGTACTCAGGGTTTGCCCCCACTTTTGGATTACAGGTACCGGCGACATCTGGACAACTGTGTTGGAGGTGGTAGTACCGGTGGGCTGGGTGCTATTCGCCTTGTTCATCTCTTCATGAAGACTGCTTGAGTTTGTTTCCGCTGCGAGATTTTGAAAATGCTTCCGCTATACATATATGCTCTGAATTCGCTTCCGCTATATTTGAACATGTATTTGATTTCATACATTTGGCTTGTAAAATAAAGTCTGTTATTCTCTATTTCAACTGCCTGTGATGATGTAATTGTTGTGGCTCCATTGAGAGTCGGATGTGTTTGATGTCGGTTCCTCTGGGATTTGGTGTTATCGAGAGTTGAAGTACTCTCGACGGACTACCGGGTTTAGTCTGGCCTAAGTGCACTACGAGCCAGAGGTGGCAGGTGTGCTTAGTCTGGATTAAGCAGGGCGGTTCCGCCTCAGACTCTCTCCTCGTAGCCATGGAAAAGCTCCTGTACGATGGAGAAGCCCGCAAGCTCAAAGCCGATCGTAGAGCCAAGTCATTGAGACGTGCCTCACTGGCCCAGCCACAGACAAAGGAATCATGTCACGCCCAGTTCTCAACCAATGGAACTGGAACAACATATATGTGCCAGGAATGAATCTCACATATATTATGACAATAGTGACATCACAGAACATGCAAAAGATAAAATAAAATGTTTACATAGCGTATATCATCACTTTATTACAATAAGACAACATGTCTTTAAACCAGAGTCACAGCGGAAGCGTAAACGAAGATGAAACGAGCCGCCACAGGGACGTCGACTGGTGGACTGGTACGCCTAGAACTCATTGAAGTCCTGAACATACTCTTCGAAGTCTTCTTGAACTGAGCAGCGGTTGGGTTCCAGCCAACAGTAGGTTTAAAGTAAAACAAGCGTGAGTATTTCATACTCAACAAGTATAACATGGACTATGAGGCTCTAAGGTTGGCTGACACGTTGCATGAGCTTTTAGTTGGTCAAGTTTTATTAAGCAACTAATTACTACAAGTGAGTTGATGAACCATTAAACCCAAGATATTGCATAAAAGATTAAACAACATTGTTAACATAAGAACCAACCTCCAAACCCAACCAGGAACCACTAATCTGCATAAAGGATCTGGGCCGCTCATAACCGTGAGCACGGCTGACATGTCAGTTTTACACTATCGAGAGGTCGTACATCTTTACCCACAAGCCATGTGCTACGCTAGGAGTTCATCACATTGCCTGAGATGAGATGACTAGCAAGCACACTACGAACCCTTTACAAAGATCACGTTGGTCAAGGAATCAAGCGCCGCAATTGTGGTGACTGCCTCACACAAAGGGAGAAGCACACAGCACACTCAACCTAAGGTAGTGCAGCGACCACAAAAGCTTACTCCCCTTCTTGCCCCGCAGGTAAGTTACTCCAAACCAAAACGATCTAATTAATCAGCTAAGACCGTCCCATACCAGTCTCATGGTAGCACGGTTGTCCCAGGTTGTCGCTTTGCGAACCGGTCCTTACGGAGAGCGGCTATAAGCAAACCACTAAGCACATGCTCATGCCCCCTAAACCAAGTTGCTAAAAAGCCAATTTTAAGGAGACATGAACCACTCAAGCACACAGCACAGAGGGTCAAGCTCAACAATTATATTGCATAGATCCATTAACAATATTATTAACAAAAGTAACATGTGTTCACGCAGCAACTAGCAAAACTTAACCAACATGCAACCCATAGGTGAATATATCAATAAAAGAGGCTACGATACAGTCCTTAGGGCATACAAGTTTAGACACATGCGTATGAAATGTTTATAAAGTTATTAGGTTATCCAAGTTATACTTGCCTTGCTCAAACTGGTCTTGAGGCTGCTGTTCAACACCCTCAAATTGCTGCTCTTCTTCATCAACAAACTGCTCACCGTCTAAACACGTACACGGCAACATACAAGCATTTTCACGCATACATACATGCAAACAATTATCAAAAGATGAGAAACAGTACATCATATCATAAAAACAGAAGATAAAACTGTACTAAAAATATTCTACGCATTTCTACGAACACGTGAGCGCAAGAATCACTCAAATCGGAGTTAAAACATGAAAGTTATGCATAAAATGGGCTCCTAGGGGCATAACTGTGATAGAATAAACTAAACCAAGGGCTAGATTTGAAAAACCGAGGACCTATCCGTAAATAACCATAGCCGCCGAGGGTTTCAGGGCAAAAACCCGTGACCTGGACCGCAGGTTCAAAAACCAGGAAACTCAGGGCTAAACCGAAAAAAACAGGACTAAAACCTAAATACTTTTCCACAGGACTGGACTGCGGGTTGATAACCGGAAAAGACAAGGGCTTAAGAGCAAAAGACCGCGGTTGACCGGGTCTACGCTGACGCGGAGCTGACGCGGCGCGCTCGTGGCGTGACACGTCGGCCAGACGTGCGGGGCCGGGCTGAGTCGGATTAAGTGAGTTACGTGGCGCTCGGTGATTGGCCCACGAAGGGGTATGACACGTTATGATCTCGGCCGCCCATATCAGATCCGAGGGCTAGGGTTGTAAGGGATGGGGAGGCGCCGGCGGTGACCAAAACCCACGGCGGGGTTCAGCCCGCGCGGCGGCGGCTCGCCGGAGTGGCATACGCCAAGGCCTAGGGGTGATTTCGCTGGACTAGATCTAGCTGGAAAGGGAGAGGAGGCCGAGGCAGAGCTCACCGAGGGATCGAGGGAGACGGGGAGGCGGCGGTGAGAGCTCGCGATGTAGACCCGCGGACGGGCATGGACGGCGCTCGCGGGAAGGGGCTTCAGAGTGGCGTGCTCGCGACTAGAACCCACGGAACGGCTCCCTGAAACTCCTGCGAACCAGTTGGCGGTGGTTAGAGGGCCGAAGACGGCTCGCCGGTGAGGAATTTGGGCAGCAGAGCGGCTTACCGAGGCGGGACTCCGGCGGCGGATTGCGGGCGCGTCGAGGCACGGGAGTGGAATTAGAGAGGTGGAGCGGTAAAAGGGACGGAGGCGAGCCTCGGGGTGGGATTTATAGGAGGCTAGGCGGGGCGGAGTGACGCGAGCGTGGTGATTCCGCTCGCGGCTTGAAAGCTCGCGTCGGCAGCGAGGGAAGGTGAGGGGAAAGGGGAACCGGTGCGGGAAAGGCGGGGTTTGAATGCGGGCGTTTAAGGAAGGAAGGGCGCGGCCTCGGATTCGGCTTCCCCGCGGGCGGAGCGCCAGCGTGGCCCGAGCAGAGTAGGAAGGCGCGGTGTTTACGGCGAAAGGAGGAAGAAGGGATTGACAGGTGGGGTCCGCCTGTCAGTGGGGGACGGGGCGCGGGGAGGCGCTGCGACCGGGCGGCCGAGTTGGGCCAGCCTTTCGGCCCAGGCGGAAAGAGGAGGCGGGGTTGAGCGGGCCGAGCCAGGCCTGGCCGGTTTGGCTGCCCCCCTTCTTCTTTCTTTTTTTTTTCTCTTCTGTTTTTGAATTCTTTTGAATGGGGATACAAATAGTTCTAATATTCAAATGAATTTGAATTTGATTCCTTAATTCAATCAAACAAGAAACAATGCACCAGCATGTATGCACAAGGAAGTTGGGCCTATGATTTATTTTGTACAAGTATTTATTTTAAATAAAACCTGTTAAATGCAACTAAACACTTGAGACTTACAAAATTAAATAAATTGCTTACAAAAATTTGTAAAAAGCTGGTATTTAAACTAGGGTGTTACAAATCAGGAGGTAAAGCTCCTGAAAAGAAGGTCACCGCCAAGATAACGAACACATCTCAAGAATGGCAGAAGAAGGAAGTTGAGATGCCAAAGCTAGAGAAGAGAACCTCAGAAACAAAAGGCTGTGGCAACCAAGAAGGTTTGGCGAGCAAAAGTTGCAGCACAGACGGCCGCTAAGTCTCCTTCAAGCGCTGACACCACACCAAAGGTATGACTTGCCCTCGTCAGGAGGTAAACTGGCTTTATCCACCACTGCATATTTAATTTTCCGCGTTATTTTTTTTCCTTATCTTTCATGCACCTACTTTGAATTTCACCATTGCATGTTTGAATTTTCATCAAATTTTTGATTATGTTTCCATTTAGTTAGTTCTAATTTTGCGAAAAAAGGAGAATTTTGGAGACGCCCGGCCCCACCTGGGCTGGCCGGCCCCCCTCTCTCTCTGCTCCACCAAGCTAAGTGCCGAGGGCACTTGGAGCAGGCTGCTCGGCCCCCCTGGTCACCTCCTTGCTCCCTCCGTTCCTCTTCTGCGCGCGCACGAGGCAAGTGGCCAAGCCATAGAGGCCGCCCGACCTCCCACCGATGCCGCCCGGCTGCCCTGCACCGTCCGCGTACAGTCCACCAACAGGCCTAGGTGCCTTAGGCTCCTGCTCTTCGCACTGAAGCCGCCCGGCACCCTCTCTGGCCGCTCGACCCCCTGCTTGCGCCACCCGGCCTGGCCCCGAGCCGCCCGGCCTACCCTGCTGCCCTGCTGCTCCCTCTCGCGCCTATAAATATGAGTGCATGCACTCCCTTCTTCCTTGCACCGCTCAGCAGCGCGAGCAACTCCTTTCGCCCCCCTAAACACTCTCTTAAGCACTAGTTTAGGACTTAGTTTTAATTCCAGCACTTAGTCAAAATTCTGCCCAATAAAATAAGTGCTACACCCTCGGTTTTTGGACGTTTTGTGGAGGCTCTGCCCCGCAAGGACGACTAACTCTTGGACGACTGACTTCTGGACGACTAACCGCTAACGCTAATCATTTGTAACTGCTTTGTCCCTTGTGTAGCCTATTGTCTATTTTTGCAGGATGTCTTCTTTCTTTAGGAAAGCGAAGAAGGCCCTGAGCAACATAGGGAAGGGGCTGCACCTGAAGTTCCCGTCTTCGTCGGACGAGTGCTCATGCTCTCGTTCACAAAGTGGAAGCTCCAGGACTCCAGCAGCATCCGACAGGATGTCTGTCAGTGGTACACGCAGCCGCCAGGACCAGGAGCAAGATGAAGGAGTTTCTTCTCAGCAACAACCGCAGCGCTGACTAATGAACCTACAGGACATCGACATCCAAGGCGATGAGGAAGCTCAGACGTTACAAGCTCTTACCACCAAGGTCTTTGGGAGGACCAAGTGCTTCGACGCCTTCTTCCTCGTCGAAATAGGTATGTTGGACCCAATCATTAAAGCTTTTGATTATGTGGGTAGGTCGGATTTCACTAACATTACAAAGGAAGGATACGTCCTTCTCACACAAAAATTCCTGATGACTCTCCGCATAGATAAGCGTACAACAGGTACGTTTATAAATTTTCGCCTATTCAATACTGAATTCTCTGTCTACCCGCGGCAGTTTGCCAACCTCCTGGGTTTCCACCCCAACTGTTCATTGAGTGACCCAGCCGGGTATGATATGAAATCTTTTTGGGTGGAAATATGTGGGTAGTATGGGAAGGGAAAACACAGCACCACCAAAATTCACAATCCCACTCTGAGACTCTTAGCTCGCTGGGTCTCGCTCATCGTCTTCCCGAGAGGTGAGGTTCGTTGTGCACCCAACGAAGACCTCAAGTGCCTCTATGCCATGGTAAAAAAGAAGCGCTACGCTCCGGTCCTCGACATTATCCACCACTAGATGGGCATGAGAGTGACCAACACCCCCATAAGCATCATTTCCTTTGTCACCAGGATAGCAGCCAACTTGGGCCTCCTAGAGAATGCCCAACTTGACTACCTTCCCGACGACACATCACACTATGTGGGGGAGCAGCACTTTGTCCAGGCACATTTCATGAGGCGAGACGCCGCAACTGGGAGAATGATCATGACATGGTTCGGGCACAGTCTTGAGCTGCCGCTTCCAGCACCGCAGTTCGACATGTACACCGTTAGAAGCCTAACCATGCAGCTAGATGTGGAGGCACCACGCCAAAGCATCGGCGGTGTCATGACCAGAGCTCAGCGATGGCGAGCGGAAGAGTCACACCACAAAGCCCAAGGAGAGGATTCTGAGGAACACATCCATGCTTCCTTACCATCTGAGCCATCCTGGTACTTCTCCAGTACCAGTGGCGAGAGTTCCTACCAGCCTTCCCATAGTACACAACACTATGAAGGCGATAGTGCATCACGTGCACTCAGTAGAGACCTAGGTCACTCTGCTTCAGCCCGGTACCACACACCTGACATGGCCAACATCAACTCCGCAATGGGGGGATGAACTTGGGCCAGTATGATCAAAGGCTGTATCAATAGGTAGGTGACATCTACCAACGCACGGAAGAGATGGGTCAATGGCACCAAACCAACACAGAAATGCTCCAGAACCTAAACGAGCAAGTTGGAGCCGGCTTTCTCAATGCTCAGAACTTCTACAACTACTACTACCAAAACCCCTAGCTTCATTGAAGCTTGGGGGGGATGGTAGACCGTTGTGAGCATGCCTCCTCGCGCCTGTGCCCCTCAGAGTAAGGTGTCCCCGTTTCTTATCCCTGTCTCCTTCCATGTGCAGCAGCAGTACCCCTGTCCGACCGAGCATCAGCATCACCCGTCCTACCAGTACCAGCAGTACCCCGTCCGACCGAGCAGCAGCATCACCGTCCAACCAAGGTAAGTACTTTCAATAATGTTTTTATGTATTTCCCTTTTTATTGCTTTATCTAAAAAAAAGTGTCAATAAAAGCAACTCCCAACTTTGATGCATATATCCTTCATATGGAAATGATGAATAGTTGCTCTATTATGTTCATACATAGTTGTTTATGCACATTCTACACTTAGCTTAATTTTGAGCTCGTGTGTATAAGTTGAAAACTTGATCTTGTACTTAGTGGATGCCATTTGCATAACTATGTCTAAGTTGTTGTGAGAAATGATATGGCCAAGCACTAGGTTTTCTCCACATGTCCCTAGTAAGATAAACATCTCTGGTTTATTCTTTTGAAAAATGAAATAAAGTTCCCCCATCGGTTTTGAATACCTACCAAAGCCAAATTCACTGAAATATCTGAGCCCAGCTTGTTTAAGCTACTTAAAGTTGTTTTGAGTTTTGTCAAATTTTGAGTCTCTTAGAATGGAATCATCTCTATATTGTGAATTGTTGGAGCAAAAATCCACCACCACAAATGCATTTACCTATCCTGGGTATGCATCCATATATCTCCAAAATAATACCCTTAGCCTTACTCCTTCCAATCAAAAAGAGGTAGAGTATGGAGCCAACAAAAATATGAGAAAAAGAAAAGCATGCTAGTAAAGCATGGCAAAAATATAAGAAAAAGAAAAGCATGCTAGTCAAGCATGGCAAAAAGAGAGAAAAAATACAAAAAGGCTCCATATTCATACCTATCAATCAAAAAGGAGAAGGAAAGGAAACAAGGAGATTCATCCATCCATCCACCAAATAAAGCTCCAACAAGGAACAAGGCTAGATGATGTAGTACATTTCTTTGGTCCAATCTTTGGCTTTGCAAAAATAAACAACTTGAGTAAGTTAAGTTCTTCCATGACCCTGAGCTCCACATAAGCCTTAGTATAGGAAGTTCTTAGCCATGCTCTTGGCTTCAAATGGTGAGGATACACTTTAAGCAATCAAGAGTACCTTTGGGGAAACTTATTTTCTTTTAAAAAAATCTTTAAAAACACCTAAGATGGGAATCCCAAAAGACATGCTTGGAGCAGAACCTGCATCTAAGTCGTTCATCCTCTCAACCGCCCAAGACATGGTAAGACAAAAAGATGCACCACAGGTATGAGTAAGAGTGACCATTGCATACACCATGGTTCGAGATAAAAGCATTGGTGTCGTCTGTGCATAACTTCTATTTATGAGCATCGATATTGCAGCAACTCCTCATCCATAACCCATCTTGGCTTTACTCGAGGACGAGCAAAGGTCTAAGCTTGGGGGGGTGTTGACGGTCATTATTACACTACCAATGACCATCAACTAACCACAAACATGGAGGAAAACATGCCAAAGTATGGATTAACCCTTGCTACTAACATAGTTCACAAGTTGTGTTGAATATTTGATTGCAGGTGAAAGATCAGCTGAAAACAAGCAAAATATGGCTAAGTTAGGAGGTGCCTGACAAGTGGGCCAGGCCGCCCGGCCCCACCCCAGGCCGCCCGGCCTGACAATGTGGCCAATTCACTTCATCTTCGACCTGCATGTGCCTAAGTGACGTGTCAACATAGCTGTGAAGTCCAAATGCCGAAACCAACACGTTAAGTCCTGGAAGGCTTGCCACATCATCGATCCAACACTTGGATTGGTGAAGTCAGCAATCCTCGACACTTCAATCCTGCGGCTAAGGAAGAAACACAAGTGAAATCAATGATTGAGGCAAAAGCACAACTATAACCGCCATAACCGCCATGCAACCGACCTAGGGAAGCAATATGGAGCATTGGATGAAGCAAGTCGGTGGATCGGACGGTCACCCGGGCCACCCGGCCTAGGGGTGGAGCCGCCCGGCCCCACCTGGAGCCGCTCGGCCCCACCAGAGGCCACCCGACCTCTATCCGCCTCTCCAACTGCCTCACCGACCTTAGAAGCTATAAATACCCCCCTAGGCCTCACTTGTGAAGGGTGGAAGTTGAGTAGTTCAAACTATCGCTTAGTCTAGTAGCACTAGGTTAGTCTTGGGAGTTAGAGTTGAGTGTGAGCTTTTGCCTCAGGGATTTCGGAGTCTTCTTCGAGTCTTGGTAAAGCTCTTGTATCTTTCTATCTTTGTACTCTTGTTACTCTAGTATAATATATATCATTGTTCTATCTTCCATTATACTTTACTTTACTTCTTAACGCTTGCCTAGTGTGGTGTACCTTTATTGCACACTAAATTCAAGCGTTAGGTTTGTGTTGTTCTTAAGTTATCTGTATCATGTTAGACTTGCCGGTGCTATAAGCTTGTCTTAGGCTTTTGATCTAAGATTAAGTTAGTTCTCACCGACTGATCATGGAAGAGCTTTAATGTTCAAGTTCTCACTTGAACACTAGTATAGCGTGCCATCATACCCACGCAGATCTGGTTGGTAGCCTCTCTAGGTGACAGCTCTAGAGGTCTCAGTATTCCACCCCGTCGTTCGGTAAGCCCGTAGGTGTTAGCCGGGTCTCCTTCGGAGGTCTACTATCTACCCCTTGACCCCTCGAGGCGCCGGAATTTTGCTCGACGCAAGATCCTAGCTTGTTTCCAGTTAACTTAGTTCAACCGCGAATACTCCTCTGCAGCGTCCCTGTTTTACTCTTCCCACCATACACTATCTTTTATCTTACCCCCGTTGTAAGATTAGCTGGTGTTTTATCTAAGTTATAGTACTGCTTGAAAGTTTGACATTTCATTCCACCTATTCGCCCTTGCTTCCCTGTGGATTTTTACGATAGTCGGAATACTCTGAGTGAAAAGTTACAGCGAATCTCCGTGCGCTTGCGGAGTAAAATCTGTTACGCTAAGAGACGTCAACAATCGCCCTTTGGAGCGGCGAGTTGAAAGATAGGCGTGGAATCCATATGGTAGATGGTGTGTGGTATTTGGTGGGGATTTATGTGGTGGTTGTGTATGGTGTGAGTATGGATGATCCTAGGTTCTAGTTGAATTAGCTACTGCTCCCCGGCAACAGCGCCAGAAAAGCTTGTTGGCGTTTCTTAGCCTACTGATATAGATCCGCAAGCGCACAGAAACATGTTGTAGCTTTTTACCCAATAGTATTCCAAGGTATTGAAATCCACAAGGAACGAGGAGTAACTCAACGTAAAACAGATAGAACCGAACAGCAAAGCCAGCAAAAGTAGAGACAAAAGATAGAGTAGAGCAGGTTCACTACTTTAAATAAAACAACTTAACTTTACTAAACAAACTAGCGTATAGAACCAGAGTGCTAATAACCCAGACGAGAAAGGCGGGCACTACAGAACTTAGCTATGCGTCGATGACTACTTATCCGGACGATGGGGTGGAGTACACAGGGTACACGCTCTCTGTCACCAAGCAGACCTACCACCAAAGCTGCATGGGACAAGACACCCTCCAAAGCAAACTCTAGTCTAGACACCATGTCTAGACAACCGAGTTTACTACTATACAGGTTCGAAGCTTGAGAGCAAGCACAACTGTATAGCTAAACTACACAGAGCACACTTGGCACCCGTAAATTACTTAGCAAAGCACTGAGTATGTAAATAAAGTAAGTATGAAATAAATAAAGAAGGGAGCAAGGAACTTTACTGTATCCTGGAAATAGAGTAATAATTCCTTTGAGAATAAGAGCTTGGGAATAGAAGACCAAAGAGAATTCTGACTCCTTCACTCTACAACTCACTATTCACTCTTGATACAACTTGGCTCTCTCTACAATGCCAAGGGTGGCTTCACTACAACACTCACACTCAACTACACAACCACACTTGTGTACTATTGATCCACCACACCTTGCAAATGACCTCCCGGGGGGTATTTATAGCTTAGAGACCAAGGGCGGTATTTGTAGGCATGTAAAGTCGGTAGTTGAGGGGAGTCGGTGGTCGGCCGACCCTAAGGGCAGGTCAGCCGACCTCCCCGAAGGTCGGGCGGCCATCCGATGCACCGCCTTTTGTGATCCTGATGCTGAGATGCTTTTCAAACATCGGTTTGCGGTTGTGGCAATTGGAACACGTGAAGAATGCTTTCGAGGGGAGGTCGGGCGACCACGTGTTAGCTCCCGATTGGTTGCATGGCCCTTCCCCTAGATTGATGACATCATTGATCCACGGTTCGGTGATCTTTCGAGGCTTGGATGCCTCGGACATTTGATCCAATGGTTGGGGTTGACATGTTTTGTGTTTCTTTGCATGCAGGTCCAGGATCGGTGACATGGCAGGGTAGGGCGACCTAGCCTCCTGGGCCTAGGGCTGCCTGATGGGCTACCTGGGTCGGGTGACCTGGTTCCTGGGTCGGCCGACCTGTGGTGGTGGTCGGCCGACCAAGGTGTGGCCGGCCGGCTTGGGTTTCTGGCCCACTGCCCTTCTCCTTGCCTTATTGCCTCCATTGTGTTCATTTCTCCATTGTTTTGAATATGAAGGGTCCTGCATACAACATTTATGCACAACTCGAGGAACTAGTTAGAGATAATTGAAACCTTGGTAAAGTGTACTCTAGATCATGAAATGTTGGTGGTCGAAATGGGTTTTATCGACCGCCAACACAGGGCTACTTGAAGATTCCTGATAATCAACCTTGGGCATCTCTCTAATCCTTTTGGACCTTCTAGTCTTCATCTCCTTTGGTTGAATCGAAAGCTTGGCCATGTTCTTCGTAACCTCACACTTCCCGACGAAACCATGCACCCTTGCCTCTAGTTCATCGTCGGAGAAAACAACACGCGAAAAATTGCGGCGAAACCCGGAAAGCAGGGGCTAGTCGGCCAACTTTGACCCCCAGGTCGGCCGACCCCGCCTCCCGCTTCGGCGAAACGTTGTCCCTCTTCTCGAGCTGGCTCTCCATCTCCTTAGAACTTCTCGTGGGTTGGTTTGGATGCATTTGGAATTGATGTCTCAAACCCATGGCCTGCCCTTGGTTTTATACTCCGGAGATTGACAAGAAACAGAAACACGACAAAGATTCTGACCCGAACTCTTCCTCAAATTTGTTTGGAAAACGTCGGAGACTATGCCATAAAAAAAACCTAAAACGACTCGGAAAAGCCCCGGGTCGGCCGACTTTGACCATCTAGGTCGGCCGACCTGGCTTTTTCCCTAGCCAAAAACCTTCAACTTTGGTCAGTAACTTTATTTCCTAATTTATAAAATATATGTAAGGAAAATTTTGAAAAATATGAAACTAAACCTGACTATTTATATACATAAGAGTAAAACTAGAAACTAGGGACTAGGGATTCATGTCATGGTACCGCACCTTCACTTCCTTGAACTCTTATGTATCAATATATTTGATTTGAAACTTGTCCTCTTCAAGGAATATCTTAAGTCTTTGTCCATTTACTATAAAACGATTCCCTTCTATATCCATAATTGTAACTGCTCCGGTAGGTGATACATCATGTACTGTATAAGGTCCATCCCATTTACTTTGTAATTTTCCTTTTCCAAATAATTTGAACCTTGAATTATAAAGAAGAAACTTATCACCTTCCTTAAACTCTTTCCTTTGGATTCTCTTATCAAACCATCTCTTAACTCTTTCCTTATAAATGCTGGCATTATGATAAGCATGTAATTTTGCTTCATCAAGGGTATTAAGTTGAATCCTTCTATTGATCAAAAAGCATCTAAGTCAAAATTTAATTCCTTAATTGCCCAATAAGCCTTATATTCCATCTCTACTGGTAAATGACACGTCTTTCCATAAACAAGCTGATAAGGTGTCATTCCAATAGGAGCCTTAAATGCAGTCCTATAGGCCCAAAGAGCATCATTAAGTTTCTTTAACCAATTTTTACCACTTTTAATTACTGTTTTCTTTAGAATGTCTTTCAACTGTTTATTTGATGGTTCTGCTTGACCATTAGTTTGTGGATGATAAGCTGTAGCAACTTTATGCCCAATTCCCAATTTCTCTAAATAATTAGTAAATTCTTTTTTCAGTAAATTGTGATCCTCCATCTGAGATAATAACTATAGGAACTCTATATCTTGAAAAAATATTATCCTTAATCGTCTCAATGAATTCTGTCACAGAGGCCTTTTTGCATGGTATAGCTTCGCAAATGGTCCCACAAAATCCATTACCCAAACGTCAAATATATCCATTTGTAAATTATATTTGAGGGTCATTGAATTTCTTGCAGTAATATTTCTAGATCTCTGACACTCAGGACAAGAAGCAACAAATTCCCTTGTATCTTCATGCATTTCTAGCCAATAAAATCCACTCCCCCATATCTTAGCTTGAGTTCTGAAATGACCATGATGTCCTCCATATTCTGCTGAGGGGCGTTTTCTTAAAATTTCCTCTCTTTCCTCTACTGGCACACATCGTCTAAGGACATCATCCGATCCATATCTATATAGGTAGGGAGCACTCCAATAATATTTCTTTGCTTCAGCTAGAACTCTTCTCTTTGAATTATAGTTGAGGTGTGGTAGTGGTTCTCCTTTTATAGCTCTTATAACATCTCTCATCCATGAATCCTTATCTAAGACCACATAAAGAGTATCATCTCTTAGTGCATCTTCAATAGGTGGACCATCCCCTCCATGGTTCATCCTTGATAATTGATCTGCCACTACATTCTCAACTCCCTTCTTGTCTCTGATCTCTACATCAAATTCTTGTAACACTAAAATCCATCTATTGAGTCGAGGCTTAGCATCCTTTTTAGTAAGTAGATATTTGATAGCAGCATGATCAGTGTAAACTATAACCTTCGAATTTACGATATAGGATCTAAATTTTTCAAAGGCAAAATTACTGCTAACAACTCCTTTTCTGTAGTAGCATAATTAAATTGAGCCTCATTGAGAGTCTTGATGGCATAACAGATAGCATGTACTTTCCCATCTTTCATTTGTTCTAGTATAGCTCCTACTGCATAATCACTTGCATCACACATAATCTCAAAAGGTAAATTCCAATCTGGTGGCTAAATGATCGATGCACTAATAAGTAACTGCTTGACTTTTTGTAAAAGCATCCTCACACTCCTTAGCTATTTTGAATGGAATATCCTTTTGAAGTAGGTAAGTAAGTGGCTTTGCTATTTTTGAAAAATCTTTAATAAATCTCCTATAAAATCCAGCATGTCTGAGAAAGCTCCTTAGAGATTTGATATCAGTAGGCGGTGGTAACTTCTCTACTGCTTCTATTTTTGCTTTATCAACTTCAAACCTCTTAAGCACTTTTTCATGATTCCTTTTTTAATCATAAAATGACATTTTTCCCAGTTTAGCACTAAATCAACCACTTGAAACCTCTTAAGCACTTTTTCATGATTCCTTAAACAGTTGTCAAAACTTGTGCCATGAACTGAGAAATCATCCATAAAAACCTCCATAATATCTTCAATAAAATCTGAGAATATTGCCATCATACATCTTTGAAAAAAAGCTAGTGCATTACATGGACCAAATGGCATTCTCCTATAGCCAAAGGTTCCGTATGGACAAGTAAAAGTAGTCTTGTGTTGATCATCTGGATGAATAGGGATTTGAAAGAAACCTGAATATCCATCTAAATAGCAAAAAATGGTTATTCTTTGCGAGTCTCTCTAACATCTCATCTTTAAAGGGTTGTGGCAAATGATCCTTCTTTGTAGCTTTGTTGAGCTTTCGGTAATCAATACACATCCTCCAACCAGTCACTGTCCTTTGTGGGATCAACTCATTTTTCTCATTTTTAACTACAGTTAAACCTCCTTTTTTAGGCACACAATGGACCGGGCTTACCCACTCACTGGTTGGTACTGGGTAAATAATTCTGGCATTTAAAAGTTTGATAACTTCCTTTTTCACTACAGATCTCATCTCATTACTCAGCCTCCTTTAATTGTCAACTATTGGCTTGTGATTTTCCTCGATTGGAATACGGTGAGTACAAAATGCTGGACTAATTCCTTTTAGATCTGCTAGAGAATAATAAATTGCCTTTTATGCTCCCTTAACACTGTTAGCAGCCTCTTCACTTCCTCTGGACTTAGCTCATCACTAATAATTACTGTGTAAGTTTTATCTTCTTCTAAAAACTCGTATTTAAGTCTGTCAGGTAGTGGCTTTAGCTCCACATCGGGTGCCTCATGGTGATTTAGGTGGCCTAGTGGCTCTAGTGTTTCTGGTTTCTTCTACATTTTCTTCAAGTTCATTAGTGGCAATGGTTGTTTCTTCGAAAAAGAAACCTTCTTCTTCTCCTTCTAAGACTAGATTTAGAGGTTCTCTAAAAGCATTAATATAGTTAATACTCTCTGTCTCCTCTATATCGGGAGTGAGATTAATAGGCACTTTAGATGCCGGTAGAAAATCAAAATCATATTTCAAACCATTAATATTAAGAGTAACTTTACCTTTTTCCTTATTAACTAAAGCATTAACCAACTTAAGAAAAGGTCTACCAAAGATTAAATTAATATTATCATCATAGACATTTATCACATAAAAATCAGTTGGTATAATTTTATATGCAAAGTTAACTTCAACATCTTTAATTATCCCTATAGGTTTAATTATTTCATTACTAGAAAGCTTAATCTTAAGATTAGTAGAAACTAAACATGGTTTATCATAAAGCTTAGAATAAACTTCATAGCTCATTGTACTTACCTGGGCTTCCATAGAGCAGTGGATGCTGTTGAAGCTTTCTTTGTTGATGGAGCATGAAATTCAAGTCGAAGATTCCTCCAGCGGTAGATGGACGATAACCTCCTCTGTACTCCGATCACATGCTTCACTCCAGAGATAAAGTCACTATCCAGCTTTTCTTCCTGGAATAATTTGTGCAGCATCTCTCCTGTATCTTGACTATCAGAATCTTTCCTTAGTGGTATTTCTGGTGGAAATAGCTCTTCCTCCTCCACTAAGTCTTTTGGTGGGAGTGGTCCTGCACACTTGAGTGTATCTCCAAAATCTACGGGCATCCAGCTCATTCTCTCGAATTCTGTCAAAGTTTTTGCACTGGCAAGACTTCTATACTCTACACTCTTAATATCCTCTAGAGTTGCAAAACTTTCAAAATCTTCCTCATCAAATGCATGAGATTGGAGTCTTTTTGATAGGTAGCTGGTCTTCAAATATGGCAGGTACGGGCGCCATTAGCTTCTCATCTGGCTCCTTCACTCTTTTGACTTTTCTCTCTCTCTCACTTTTTGAAGTCAAGAAGATGTTAGACTAGATCTCTTTGGCTTCACTGCTTGACTTGCTCATGAGTGATCCTCCTGCACTTATATTCACATGCTTGAAAGCTTCTGACGTCAGACCAAAATAGAATATCTGAATAGCCATTTCAGATGTCACTCCAAGTAGTGGTCCTTGCAGCAGCAAATCGTTGAGTCTTTCCTAAGCTTCATCGACGTCTTCATCCTCCTTCTGCTCAAAGCTCCAAACTTCCTTCCTCAACTTATGTACTCAAAGTAGAGAGAAGAACTTGGTGAGGAACTTTTGCTCTAGCATTCCCCAATCTCATTGAGCTTCCACTAAGGCAACTTGGTACCATCTCTTGGCTTTATCGACAAGGGTGAATGGAAAGAGGTTCCACTTAACCCACTCCACTAGAACTCCCTCTTGATAGAAAGTGTGGCACACTTGGTTGAGCTTCTCCAAGTGCTTGTAAGGATTTTCATCGTCTTCTAAACTGAACAGATTTTTAGGATCGGAGCAATCTGGATGATTCCTGCCTTTAGCTCGTAGGATTCTGCTTCTGGCTTCTTGTTTGATTCTTGAAACTTCAAATCTTCAGCTTTTGGAGTTGAAACTCTCTAAGCGTTAAGCGTTGAAGATCTTCAAGAAACGTAGTCATATCTGACACAAAAGTAGAAACAGAACACAAACGAAAAATCTATGACAGCAAAGTTGATGGGTTAGTTTGAATTAAGAACGAACACAAGAACGAATGATAATAACAAAAACTAAATTAGAGAACATATTTAGATAACTCTAAATAACAAGACCTGAACTTTAACACATAAAAACTAAACTCACACAAAAAAAATATTTTGCACACAATTAGAACAAGATTAACACACAATTAGCAAACATTATAACCATTAAAACGAGCAGTAAAAAGGTTAATAAAAGATTTATATTAACTTAAACAAAAACAATCCCCGGCAACGGCGCTAGAACAGCTTGTTGACGGCACTTAAGAACGTCAAACTTTATACTGCAAGCGCACAGTATCGTAGCAGCTTTTCCCCAGCATGAGTATCTTGGGTTTTTGTCAATACATGGATAATTATGTTTAAGCTATAATTAATCTAATATAAACTTAATTACTGAGTAATTCTAATAGATCTAAACAAGCTCAAAGATAGCAAAGAACTATTCTAATTATACTCTAATTATGGTCTAAACTATAGCATAAAATGATAGAACAAGTATTAAACTATAAAGCGAGATAGATATGATATAAACATAGCGAAGGGATCCACAAGAGATATGAGAAAAACAACTTATAAACTAAGAAACACCTTGAAACTAGATCTAATCATAAGGCAAAGATTAAATATGATTATGAATGTCAAAGGCTTGCTCAAACCTTTCTTTAGCTCTACTGTCATTAGAAACCACGTAATCGATGAACTAGCAAACCCAAACCATCTCTAAGCATGAGTAGATTCAATCAACTAATTGAAGTAAAAAGATCTACTAAAAGAAAGCAAGATGTTGACATTAAGCATTGCAAAGCTATGGATCATAAACATGCATAAACATGAAGCTAAGTATAAAAGACAAACTTTATTGATCAAATCTCAAGATTTCATCAAAGTAATATAAGAAGTACGAGAAATTACTCGAGATACATCTTTGAAGCATAGTCGTCAAGATCAACTAGACGAAGAACGTCGAAAGATGAACTCGAGAAGCCCTCGGAACACCAGGGGTTGACCGACCAGACCACCTAGGGGTCGGCTGACCCCCTTGGGTCCAGCCTCCTCTTGCTTCCTCCTTTCGCCGAGATCCCCTTCTCGCCGAGTTGAACGCCTTTGAACCCCGAACTCTGCCCTAGACGCTCGACTTTCAATGAATTGGTGGTGAACAATGAAACCACTCTCCCTTGGGAGGCTCTCTATTTATACCCTGGAGGGTGTCCAATACATGGAAGCTAATCAGTCGGTTCTAAGAGTCCTAAAACACCTAAAAGACCTATTTCTCTGTATATACAAGTATCTAGAAGAGTCTTGGACGTCCATATACTCTTTTCCTTGTTGAAGAAGTCCTTCCTTGTCTTCCCCGAAATCCATCTTTCCATATTCTGCAGCTTGTAGTATTTCGACCATAACTCCCTTATCCGACATAACAGGAAAACAGTTAAAGTTCGTGGGTCAAATACCCACGAATTTAGGCCGAAACCCACGAACTTAAGCTAAGTTCGTCGGCCAGCCGTCGAACTTATCTGTCGAACTAAACTCGACATTTTTATGCATGTAAGTTCGACGGCCCCGACGAACTTAAACTTACCTTAAGTTCGCTGGTTCCACCCTGGCCGACGAACTTAAACGGCTAGCGCCATTAAGTTCGTCGGTCCCCAGGCGGCCAACGAACTTAAGGTAAGTTCGTGGGCCCCGGGAGGCCAACGAACTTAAGGTAAGTTCATGGGACCCGGGAGGCCGACGAACTTACCTAGTGCGGGCCAGCTAAGTTCGTCGGCCTTCAGAGGCCCACGAACTTACTTGTTTTTATTGCATTTTTCCTTTCTATTCATCAAAAATTCTAGAAAATTCAAACAAAATTCCAGAACATCACATGCAGAATTATATATATCATACCACACAGAAATGCACAAGCTCATCAAGTCTCGCACATGCAAAGTCTTAAGTAGTCCAACACATACAAATTCAAGTCCCAAATGCAAAGTCCAAGAAATAATATGAAGTCCAAATTAGGGTACATGGAAAGCACCGTACACAGTTCATCAAGTTGTGACCACTACTTCCTCCGCCGCCACCGGATTGGTTGAAGAAGCAATCCACATCTTCATGATTTTGTGACGGGGCACGGGAAGTAGAACCCTGCAACTGTATCGCAAATTGGCTTAAAATTGCAAATTTCACCTACATTTGGCGAAAATGGAAAAGTAAACTTAAATTTGACATAAAATTGCAAACTAAACCTAAATTTGGCTTCACATGATACACTTAGCATGAAATTGACCAATATATTTGTATATAAGTCAAACATAACCTAAATTCCAACTATATTCTGTATATAGGCCACACTTAACATGAATTTGGCCAAACTGCATACTTTACCAAAATTCAAGTAAAAAAGACAAATTCAAGGTAATCTCAAGGTGACAATTTGAGTTTAACGTAAGTACAACTAATAAGTCAAGAATTCAACTAAGTCATTGAATGTAAGTTGTATCCGTTAAAAATAGCACATAAGTTTCCTATGTTTGTTTGGTTTCCTATTGGATAACTTGGACATGTTTACATACTGGCGGTGTCGTCGGTGGAGGTGTGGAATGCCACGGCACGTAGTAGGGCTGTTGGCCAACGGGGTGAAACATCGGCTGCCCACGATACATCATCGGTTGACCAGGGAACATCCACTGCGGAGGTTGCCATCCCTGGTTGACAATACAAAGCATAAATGAGATATTATAAGTCATATGTTTCCATTTTAACTTGGTTAATTAGAAAAAAGATGTTAAAGCATTTTAACCTGAGAAGAATCTCCAAAGGGCGGTCCTTGGGTATGATATATCCATTGTTGAGGCTGGGAACCCTACAACTCAAATACATAGATATGCTATAAATATTAAAGAACATAAATAGGTCGCTTAAGCGATAGTGACTCAAATAAAGCGAATTGTTTACCTGGGTGGCATCTCCAACCAAGGGGCTTGGCCAGATGGGACTATCCAATTAGGAGGAGGCTGAGAACCCTGAGCATCTCCAAATGGTGGTCCTTGGGTGCTAGGAGTGCTGACGAAGTAGTTAGGTGGAACCTAGAAAACATGTACATCAATAGATTAGGTGGTTTAGCGGTAGTAACTGATACAACCAGAATTTACGTCTGGGAAGAGTTGTGGAGGTCAAAACTCTAGGACATTAGATCCAAGCCTCTGAGACAATTCCTGTTCATGATTTATTACTTAGATCACAAATAAATGTAAAATAGTATAGCATTGTCCACATAACACGATATAGCTCATACCACAAGATGTGTCTTCATGTAATCATTGTCTTCTCGAAGTCTACGAGTTTCCTCATCAAGTCTATGAGTTTTCTCTTGCGCTTCTTGCTGGGCTCTCAACGATGTCCCGTGAGAGCTCCCTTGGCCTGTCCGTTGCTGCCTTGGAATACGATCGTACTCCAAGGCACCATCACCCAACCCCCCCAACCCCCAACTATGAACATTAGTTGGCAATGATTCTACAACTAGTAACAAAAAACATTGAACTATCTTCAAATTCTGAGGTTTACATACCTGCCATGGGGTAACCCACCGCCGGCATGGTATATGGCTTCAACGTCTAGTGGGCCGCCCCTCCAATCATAGTCCTGTCCATGGCGTTGGATTACCTGTTCTTTGTACTTTGCCTGCAAAACATAGTACTTAGTGTATTGCAGTTGCTAGTCAATGTTCACTACATTTAATATACTTACAAGCCTCTCGGTCGCTTGCTCATCGCACAGAACTTCTGGATTCTCCGGATCTGGGCCTTGGTGCCCCCGAATAAATACATCCACAAAGCTTGGACGAACGCCAAGTTCAGCCTCCTGCAATACAAAGTTAGTGACATTGACTTATATCAAATTTTAAGGTGGTAACATGCATACTACCATGCTTTGTTCTTTGCCAATGAACCCATCTGCTCCGAACCTTTGCATCCCCGGTTTACTGGTTCTGTTGCCTCAATTTCTATTCGATGCCCCTTGGAAGTCACCTCCTGCCCAATACACGCAGATCCACCTCCAAGCTTCAGGATCCTTTATGACCCAATCAACCTCTCCTTGAATCAACTCTTCTGCTTCAAGGTGCATTTTCTTCACTTCTGGTGCCTTTTTGATATTAATATTCTTCACCCTCTTGTGGAAATTCACAATCGCTTAGATACGTGCATTGCTGAAATAGTCCCTGACAACTTTTGTGGATGCCTTTTGGAACACTCGTTTGGCCATTTTCTCCTTTTCATAGTCACCTTCGCAATCCAAGCGGTATCGTTCCTGCATTATCACATGATGTCAAGTTCTTTCTTGTCGGAAGCATAATTTCGATGAGCATACAAATCGTTAGTCTAGCCAACTCACCCAAAAACCTTTCCACACAGCGCCCTGGCAGATGCCTCCACCCACATCCTGAGCCTGTCCTTCCACATGTTCCTTGAGCCCCCAATGTGACCACTTGTGGGACGCTACTCGATCTCCGTTGGGCAGGGTGACCATGCCAGGGTAGTAGAAGCGCAGAAGGCACCCAATGCCGAGTTAACCGGTGTACGGTGGCCTACCCTTGACTGACCCACCTCTCTCCAACTCCTGCAATCAAAGACATTAAATCATATTAATATGTATATATATATACTAAGAAATTAGTATTACCTAAATACATGATATCAGCAATCGGTACCTGTCTCCTACCGCCACAATCACTGACCTATCCGCAAGGTTACATCGCGGTTGGATGGAGACGGACTTTCAAAACCTAGCATGTAAAAAAGAATTTATAGATTAGATCACATAACACTTGCATAGTACATGTGGAAGTCGAATACGAGAAAATTAGTATGACTCATACCTAATTGTGCCACCTGAAGAAGACCCGCCAGTCTCTACTCCATCCATCATAGGGTTAGCTGCATGTGACGTAGCCAACTCCGCATCTGCTCGAGCCTCCTCCTCGGCATTTACCTCCATCTGCCCCTCCGCCTGCTGCTCCTCCGCTTGCTCCTCAAACTTTGCCTGTTGCTCCTCCGCCTGCTGCTCCTCCGCCTGCTTTTGTGCACACTCCTCCATACACCCAAGGAGCTGCCGCTGCCTACTCTGCACAGTCCCCTGAAAAATGTTCCCAACTGAGGATGATCCTCCATTAGAACCCTTACTCCTTGACCTCGCCTTAGAAAAGGCTTTCTTTGCATGTCGTAACATCTGCACAAATCATATAGAGTTTGTTAGTATAAGAAAGCATAAATGGACTCGAATTGCATAAGAAAGCATAAAAATGAGATAACATAAATGGGTATACATAAATGAAATACATTATGAAATAACATAAATGGATATACATAAATGAAATACATTATACTTATCAAAATCCCTAGGCATCATCCGCTGCATCTTGGACTCGAATTGCATTAAGACGTTCTTGAATCTGTTGAATCCTTCGAGATCTTCTACGTTTTCTACTAAAAGGACTTGGCTCTACATCTATTAGCTCCATGACATCTCTACCTAATTGATTGAGACCTGCCTCATGGTGCATTGGAGAACACCTGGGGTTATGCAACCGAAATCTCCACTCCAACCATATCTCACATCATATATAGGTCATATGCAACAACATACATTTTTCGGCTGTCCCAAAATATACGCGGGGACAATTCTGGAACCACGCATGTCACAACCAAATGTGACATGTGTTGTTCCGAAACGGGTGAGGCCTAGGCTCGCTATTGTTTGACGTACGAATTAGACATAACACAATGCACTCTGTTGCACCAGGGATCCAATGGGTAGCACCCTTGGTAGGCTAACACAATAGAGTCGGGAGGCGTATGTGGACGTAGGGGTCTCTCCTCCTTGCTGCGGCTCACGATCGGCTGAAACGACTAGCCGATCGACTGGCGGTGGGGGTTGGGCATGCCACCTGGTTGATAACCTAACCAGTAAGGTCGTGGTTGCGGTGATGATGATGATGGTCAGCTCCTGTTCCCCTGCAAAGAAGACAACACAGACAAATGAAACGTTATACACTAGCCAGATCATTCAGATCGGCTCTTCCCACGTCGGATCTTCTACATCGGCTTAACATGCCATCTTGCCGATGATACATTCAAGTTGTGTATAAGATATGGAATAAAAGAGAAGTAAAAGCCAAACTAGATCTATCCTAGACAAGCAAGCTTCAATTAAATACTTCCATACTTTTAGAACCGAACTTGTACTAGAGATTATACTAATAAATTAACAAGAAGACAAATCTCTATAAATATTGGCAAAAGACAAGAGCATGGGTATATCGGATCTTCTCTGGTGAGAGACGATTTGCAGATACAGCTTTTAAAGATAGATCAAACTTGGATATAAAACCTGCTTTATGCTAATCTTACAACATAAACCATGTAGCATAGGGGCATACATCATAAAGATCATTAACATAAAGCATGTTGTGTATGAGCCGACATGCTTTGGCTCATTGCATGTGAATCAATCTATAACATGAAGCACATATATATGAAGAGATCGGCAAACATACAAGGATAAAGATAAACAGGCTTGTTACGAGATTCATCTGGATGGACGATGTACCTCACGTTGAGCTAAGCTCACCATGAGATTCACTGAGGTAACTAATGGATCCCGTGCCAAGCTAAGCTTGCCACGAGATTCATCATGGTAACTAGCAAACCGTGACATAAAAATGTTTCAGTACACGATTTGCCAGGCGACTAACGCCCTAATGCCCTAACGAAGTGAATCATTAGAGCATCATGACGATTACCTGAAACTCTAGTCGCTAGAGGTGGCCATGCGCCAAGGGAATGTGGAGACAACCGCTGCTTGATGAATGTATGTCGTAAATC
Source organism: Paspalum notatum (assembly GCA_022530915.1). Classification (NCBI taxonomy): domain Eukaryota; kingdom Viridiplantae; phylum Streptophyta; class Magnoliopsida; order Poales; family Poaceae; genus Paspalum; species Paspalum notatum. The sequence continues at coordinate 21,563,329 of CM039687.1, forward strand.
TTATTCAATGTGGACTTGGGCGAGCTTGCCCTTTCCTTAATTAACACAAAAACCCTAACCGACTCAATTCCTAACTGGACTCTCTTAACTTAAATTACTAAACTACGATACAAGTCCTGGCGGCCTACTCGGACTTGGTGTACGGCATCGCTTCCTTGGATGGCTCTTCTCAGCCCAAAGCCGTTTTAGGCCCATTAATCGGGTCGGCTAAATTCTGGTACCAACACATGCCCCCCTGGTTTTGGCAAATAATACTTTTTATTTCAAAACCAAGATAAGAAGGAACCTCTGGCCCATACGTCCCGTCGAACTGAACCGCCACACGGTCTTCCATGGAAACTGTAATGATGACCCGCGTGACCCTCCAGTTTCCCTGTACGGCGCCCCTTCGCCTCACGCTTAATAAAAGGCATGGCTCCCCTGCCTCTCCTTCATCGGCATCTTCTCTTCTTCTTCCTCTAGCCCGAAAGAGCCGAGTTGTGGCGGAACCGCCCGTTTAATCTAGACTAAGCACACCTGCCACCCCTAGCTCGTAGTGCACTTAGGTTAGGCCAAACTCGGTAGTCCGTTGAGAGTCCTTCGGGCTCTCGATAACACCAATCCAGAGGAACCGACCTCATACACATCAGACTCTCGAAGGAGCCACAACAATTACATCATCACACGCAGTTGAAAGAGTAATAATAATAGACTTTAGGATTACAAACTGGTTTTGAATTTAAAGTACAAATCTCAACATAATGTCATAAGCTAGAATGAGTTCTTAAAAGTATCTCGTAGCGGAAATTAAAGTTCATGGTCCATGATAATCAAAAGCCTTGAAGCATCAGAACAACATCGAGCCCACCAACGTTGCCTCGCAGCCACGGAAGAAAGTCATCAGCCCTGCTGAGAACAGACACCCCCGCCTACACAGGCACAAACGACGAACTCCATACCTGTAATCCAAAAGTGGGGGCAAACCTTGAGTACTAACTACTCAGTAGGACTTAATGGAACGGCTTATGGCTGACGCGATGCTTGCTTACTAGTCATGTAAGTCCTCAGCTATTGATTTTAAATAATGTCATGATTACACAAGATGGCAGGATTTGACGGCTGCCCTCTTTCATCTTGATTGGTCCATATTGTCAATAATAGAACTTGCATGAAAGTAAAACATCAGGATATATAATCAAGCCTGTGGTATTTGAAAACATGAGTATAAACATAAGGTATTCAAGTAGTTACTACGTTGCCTGACAGTGATATTTGGCACTCTCACACCGGGTGAGCATCAGCGATTCGAATCGATTTTTAATTCCTAGGAATAACTATCATGCCAGGGGTATATGCTTACTAGCCATCGCGTTACCACATATAGCCCCCATCTCCACTTGTCCCATCGCAAGTTCGATTCACTCCCGCCTGACCCCTGGGTTGTACCCCCATGGTGAGCCTGCCGATATCTCGGTCTCTCCGCTATGAGTACAAAGCTCCCCCGGGCCACCTTTCTCTCAACTAGTGGGTAGGAACGTGTCTCTGTTCTCAAGATGGCACAAGTAAGATTTCACCAGTCCCATGGCCCGGATAAGCACTCTAGCAATGTTATGCCAATCAGCAGACGAACAGCGGATGGGACTTACATGACTAGGGGGGAGTCCATAGTGCGACATCATGAAAAGTAAATACTGAATAAAATCTCCGCCCGGTCTCCACTTAAAACTTGAGCACGATGAAAATCTTCCACCATAGTGATATTTTTCTGATTTTGAAATATCACCTACGCGACGAGTGACTCCTTTCACTCGTGTCTACTCGTACCTAGCATTACTAGGCATACTCATCCTACGAACTCTATGCATAGGTGCTAGGGCCAGGGCGGCCGGGAAGTCTAATGCAAAGGGGTTTCAAGCAACTCCTAATGCATATGCGTAGTTTAAATCATATAGTATTTGCTGGGTTGAAGAATGGTCCTGCCTACCTTCTTCGCTAGGGTTAGTCTCCTCGGTGATGGGGTCAATGGTCGGCTGCTGGTCCTCCTGCTCGTCCTCGGGCTCTTCGATCAGTGGTTGCTCCTGCACGACTTGCTCCTCGTACGCTGGATCTATATGAGTGACAAAGTGCAGATATGAGTGCAGATATGTATGCATATGGTGTAGATGAGTGCAGACATGAGTGCAGACATGTATGCATATGGTGTAGATGAAATGCAAATGACAGCATGCAGCATATGCTTTATGGAAAGTGACTTGTGTTTTGTAGTCAAATCAACATTCATGCACATACATAGTGTCAATCTTGCTCATTTGTGAATTAAATCATGCGTCTGAGTTCCAGCAATTAATCAAAGCCAAATGAGACCAAATTTTTATGACATACAGATACTTAATACGCAAAGCAACTGAGAGCCAATGGACCGGCCTCATTGCTCTCCTGGTGTGATGAGTGATTGTCAATGAGATCAAGCCCTCCGATAGACTGGAGGCCCTCCGATGCACAGGAGATAGATGACGAAGACCTCGATGGACTGAGGCAAAAGCCCTCCAATGGACCGGAGGCAATGCTCGGCATCGGTCGGCCATGGAAGCTCGGTACACGGAGGGGCGGCTCGGCAACGGTGGTGTAAGCCCTCCGATGGACCGCGAGGCAACTCCGAGTGCATGGCGCGAAGGCGTGTGAGGGAGGCTTTGGCGGCTTCGGCTCAAAATCGCCACCCAAGCTACCCAAGGCTTGGTGAGTTGGGCCACGACTCACCAAGATAGAGAAGATAGGCCAAGTCCGGCCCAGATAGAGACTTCCTAAAGTTTCCCGGTTTCTGACTTCAAAACCGGGGGTGCAAAGTGGATTGGACTACTGGCCACGTGGAGGACATACGAAGATTGCGTGGAAGCTAAGAAGATGAAGTCTTTATCGTGGTCGTCCGTCCCCGATATTTCGGGTTCTTTTCTGTTTTAGCCCCTCCGGGCGTTTCTAGTGTTAGGGGTCTATGTGTAAAAATGCCAAAACTGAACCGGTGTATAAATAGCCTAAGAGCTAGTCATTAGAGGGAGTCTTGGCAGCTAGGTTTTCATTTCCTTAGGGTAATTTTCGTCCTCAAGCTTTGAGCTCCAAGTTTAGGAGGGTTAGGGTGAGATCTAGCCTCCAAATCAAGAGGGAAGGTGAGGGTGGTTGCTTGGGACGAAATCCTTCATTGTAATCTGATCTAAGATCTGATTTGAGGCTCATAATCGAAATGGTTTCGTGCAGCAATTTTGTGTGCTTCTCCTCCCCTTGTTCTCTTTGGTTTTTGGCTTCAATCCTTGGCTTTTTGGGTGTTTGTTTTGGCCAAGATTGAATACTTTGTTTTCCTTGTGTTTGGGACTTGCAAGGACATGGAGATTATGTCTTAGAACATCTCAATCCCGAAGGATTGCCACGAGCAAGTTGTTCTTAAGCTTTCTCCTTTCTTGCCCAAATATTCACCTCTTCACGAGATCTGAAATTCCCGCTAATCCCTTGATCTTTTTCAATAGAACTTTTGGGAATAGCTTTGGAATGGAGCTAGGTTAGTGTGCAAAATTTTGTGAAGATTGGTGAAGGTTTGGTCAAGTTTTGGCTTCGGAATTTCAAGTTTCGTGTGGCTGTTTTTCTGTCTGTCTATAACGTCCGGTGGCTGTCTATTTCGTCCGGTGGTTGGTCCTGTAACCAACGTGCTCCAAATGACCTAAAATTTTTTGGAGCTCTTATCCTATGAATCATAAAGCTCCCATAAAAATTTCAGATTTTTTAGAGGTATTTTGATCTGGTTTTGGTATTTTTCTTTTGGGGTTGGTCTGACAGTTTTTTAACCACCGGACAGTCCGGTGGGTCTGCACCGCACAATCCGGTGGCTCTAGGATTTTTATTTCTTGTCCAATTGAGCTGAAAATTTGTGGAGTTGTTACCTGGCCCCTTCTTAACCTTCAGTAAAAGTTTCATAATTTTTGGAGTTGGTTTGATTGGGTTTTGGTCTGTATTTTTTTGGAGTGTCAGGCTGCAAGCACCGGATAGTCCGGTGGTTAACCACCGGACAATCCAATGGTCACAATTTTCTCCTTTTGGTCTGAATTTTTCTAGAGCTGTTCCCTATTGTCTTGTGAAGGTGTGGTAATTTTTTGGGGTGGTTTGGAGCTTTGCTTCTAGGGTTTTGAGATTTTTCTTTGCAGCCCTGTCTGTCTGAAATCTGCAGTTTCCCAGAGTTGATTCCTTTTGCGCTCTTTTTTCTTAGCCGTTTGAGCATGTGCTTCCACTTGGTGTTGGTACGTATCTGTTCAGTGGACGGTACCAAGCACGTGTTGTAAGCTAGATATGTATCCTCTTAGTGGGCGGTGCCTAGCTTCATTGTGGGTGTTGTTTCCGTTTTGCACTGCGGTGGGGGTTTGAGTTTGAGTTTTCAAGTGCTCCTATTCACCCCCCTCTAGTCGCATGTCTCGGTCCTACAAGTGGTATCAGAGCCGGTTAGATTTCCTCTTACCTTAACCGGTGACGAAACCGTAGCGACGATGACTTACTCCGGGAAGATTCCCGTCTTTGGCTCTGATGGCTATTCCTACTTGAAAGGTAGTATGGAGGCGTTCCTTGTTAGCCAGAGTCAGGACATATGGGATGCTACTCAGAGTACGACTTTTGTGGTGCTTCCAGTCGCTGAGCGTACTATGCAGGATATCGTGGCTCGGCATGAGGCGAATGCCAAGGCTGTTAACTTTCTCTTTTCCGGGCTTGATCCCGTGGATTATGAGAGAGTGAGTCACCTTAAGACTGCGAGTGAGATATGGTCACTGCTTAGTGCACACCATGAGGGTACTGCGACGATTAAGGCTAGGCTTGTGGAGACTTACCGGCGCGAATATGAAAATTTCGTCCAGAAGCCAGGAGAGTTTGTAGACGACTTCTTTGGTCGCTTTTAGTCGATCATTAACAAGTTGCGTGTCAACTCTGCCCCCGCTGAGCTCCCATACACCGATCATCAGCAGGCTGTCAAGTTGTTGTATGCGTTGGACAGAAAAGTATGGGAGATCAAGGTGAACTCAATCATTGAGTCGGCAGGGTATGATACGATAGGAGTAGAGACGCTCTATAGTAAGCTCAAGCCCACAGAAGTAGATTACAAGTTGAGGGATTCCCTTGCTTGTACAGGTTCTAAGAGTCTGGCCTTGGCTACCCCCTCTAGTGAGTCTGTTGCTAACCCCCTTATGCACAACTTCTCATTTTCTGCTTTGATGTCTGTGACAGAGGAGCAGTTGGCGTTGCTTGGGGATGAGGAGCTATGTGTGGTGTCTAGTCGCTTTCAGCGCGCCTATGACAACCGGATGAGCAAGAAGAGGGGCGAGAGGCCCAAGTGCTTCGAGTGCGGAGAGGTCGGCCACTTCATCGCTGAGTGCCCCAACAAGAACGACTACTACAAGAAGGGCAAGAGCTACTCCCACGACTCCGACAAGTACCACTCTAGCAAGCCGAGCTTTGACAAGCACCGCTCCAGCAAGCACGGCTTCGGCAAGCGTCCCTTTGGCAAGAAGAACTTCCGGAAGGCTTTCAAGAGCTACCAGAAGGACAACCGAAAGCGGGACAAGGCCTTCTTCACTGAGATCGGGTTTTGCAGCAGCGGATCTTCTTCCTCTTCGTCCTCGTCGAGCTCAAGTGATGAGGAGATCACGTACAGGAAGGACAAGAGGAACGATCAAGGAGGTCCAGCTGGCTTGTGCTTCGTCTCCACCAAGTCCAGGCGCAAGAACAAGGACAAGAGGAGCTTGGTTTGCTCCATGGCGCTTGAGGACAAGGAGAACAAGGATGACGGCAGCAACTCTTCTTTCGATGATGAGGTAACTCCTGAGCAAGCCGAAATCCTTTAGATGCTAGAGCAGAACAGCCAAGAGTTGAAAGCCCAGGATAAGATGCTGGAGAAGGTAGCTAAGAAGCTGCAGAAGTTAAAAGCCCAACTTGCTGAGGCTTTAGAGAAGAATGAGAGATTGAGGAGTGTGAGACCCCAACCCAGTGTGCTTGAGTGCCCTACCTGCGAGTCTTTCATGACGGAGCTTGGTGACTAGAGAGATAGGTATGCCAAGCGGGTAGAGGAGATAGATGAGCTTAGAGCTGAGCTAGGCAAACTCTAATCCAAACTGGATGAGCCTACTTTGAGTGGAGAGCTCGAGTGTGAGTCTTGCCCCTGTTTAGCTAGAGAGCTAGCTGTGCTGAAGGATAAGTTTGAGGGGCAGCTCAAGGAGCTTGAGGAGCTTAGGGCTAGACCTGCTCTTTTGGGTGCGTGTATGGTCTGTCCTACTTTGAGAAGCGAGTTGGAGCAGTTGAGAGCTGACTTTGAGGTGCTTTCAGCACCTGCTGACACTTGTGAGAATTGCCTGACCCTTAGGATGCAGCTGGTGGATAGGAATGCCACCATTAAGAAGATGGAGAAAGGTACTCCTGTGATACCCTCCCTAGACTGTGACACTTATGTTGCTCAGGCTGTAGTTCTGGAGGATCTGAGGGAGGAGGTGTTGTCTTTGCAAGATGACAACAATAGGTTGAGAGAGGTGCTGAGTTGGGTGTATGCGAGGCAACCCCAACTAGAGATGACTATAGAGAGCACCAAGAGAGCCAAGGGTGACATGAGTGGTTTTATGTTTGGGGAGTGCAGTACCTCGGGTGAGAAGAGTGCCCCAGTTAAGATCAAGACTGCACCTACCCAGCCAAGAAAGACTGTTGATGGGGTTTACCATGAGCCACCCAAGGCTGCCCCAAAGAAGCAGTACTGGACACCCAAGCCTTCCAAGGCTAAGCTAGATAAGATTATAGAGGAAGAGCTTAAGCCCAAGGGCAAAAAGCCAGTCCAGCAACCTAAGGCACCCAAGGCCACACCACCTAAGCCTAAGTCCCAGCCTAACCCAGTTCCTAGGAGGCCTGTCTACCACTGTGAGTTCTGCCAGCGGAATGGCCACCTAGAGGAGTTTTGCTTCAGGAGGAAGCGGGTTGAGAGGCAGGAGAGAGCTTGGGGGAACCAGGATCAGTTCTACCAGGGTGGTAGGCAAGATCCTCCCCACCGCGGTGAGATGAGAGACCGCTTTGCTAGTGGTGAGAGAGGAGGCGGCTTTCAAGCTTGCGCTTCTGGTGGTGAGAGATGCTTCGTCGGTCGAGCTCCTAGTCGTTTTCAGCGTGGCTATGGACCTCGTGACCGAGGGTTTGTGAGAGAGCTTGAGAGGCCACGTTTTGAGGGTCGTGGTTACCCCGATCGTGGTAGGAGGGATGATTTCTTTGATAGTATTTACCCCACGTTTGAGCAGATGGCTCGGCACTAGTTTAGCAGTTTCACTAACCCCGGTGTCGGACCGTTTGCCCCTCCATACTATCACTGACTTGCAGGTTTGAGTTCTGGAGAACATGTGATGAGTGAGAGTTGATGGTTCTCCAGGCTTTGAGGTTGCTCATGGGCTTATATCCTTTGTACATTTGAGAGCATTGCTCATTGCTCTCCTGTGTATTTTGTATAGCTTGTGCCATTTTTTTTGTTTCTTTTGGTACTTAGCTTTCTTGCTTGTATGCTTGGTGGACTAGCCACGTATCATGCTAGCTTTCCTGATACCAGTTGTATGCCTCCTTTGCTAGTCTTGTCTTTCTTGCATGCTTGCATGTGATCCTTGTGAATCTCGTGCCATGCTTTCTCTATCTTGGCATGTTATTCACTTGTGATCAGTTTGATTGTTCTTACCTATTTAGCTTTCGCTTTTTTTAGTAGATTTTGCCTGCTAGGTTTGTGTTTGCTTCGGTGGGCTAGCCACATGACATGCTAGTTTGTGTGTTTCTTTCATATACCATATCTTGCTAGCTTTGTTTATGTTGGTGGACTAGTCACCTTTATCTGTTAGCTTGTGATAGCTCATAAAAATCATGCCATGTGACATTTCAAACAGCTATAGCTTTTCAAGTGATATTGTTCTTGGCATGTTATTCATGTATTATCATTTTGATTTTTCCTTCTCTAACTTAATGTTTTGTAGTCTAGCTACCTTGTCTCATGACTTGGTTACCTTTGCTTTGTGTAGTGTAGACTTGTGTATATTTATTTTGATTGAGCTAGTTTTCCATTGTGTATGTGAGTTTTGTACATTTGTGCTCACTTTGCTTTGCAGGATTCATGCCTTGTGCCTAAATCCACAATTGGTACCTTCCATAAGTGGCATATTTATTTCTTATGCATGATTTCCTGCACTAACCCCTAACTTGAGCCAATGGACACTTTTAGTTCATCGGTGTCTTCTGTTTTTCTTTTTGTCTAGTTGTAGATACTAGGTGGCTCGAGTGAGGGGGAGCTCCACTCTGCTACATCAACCTTGGAGGAGGAAACATGTACCACTACTTCCACTTCTACTTGTGTTTCCACCTCTACAACGATAGCTTCCTATACATGCAGAGATGAACCTGCTGAGGACGCAGGGGAGGTGACCTTAGGGCGTGCATGCACCCCGAAAGGTCCAGCGGGATCGCCTCAAGCTTTTGAGCTTGTCAGGTATATGATGTGGTTCTTGTCTTCCTTTGGAAAGACATTGGTCTTGGCTTCTTCGATGGCTTTTCTACATGTTTGGATCATAGCATGCATGTCATTCATGTATCATATGCATTTTCACTTACACTAGCACTAGAGCTCATTTGGAATGACTAGCCAGTACTTGCTTGTTCTAGAGTGTACAGTTGCTTGCTTGATCATGGATGGCTAAGCTCTCTTGAGTCTGTTGAATACTAATTGTGAGCTAAGTCCTTTTATTTCCTGAAATCCAAAAACATGATCACCACATGACTTGGCTGCCTAGCATGTATAGGAATGTTGAATGCTATGCTATCTTTTCGTACCTGGATATGCTAATTGTATGCCTTTGCTAAATTAATGCCTAAGCTTTTATGACACCTTGCTTAATTTGAAATCTGAGTTAATTGTTTACAAGTGGTGTCTTGTGCTGAAATGAGAAAGATCCAGGTGGGTTTGCTTGTCACACTGATCTAGTTCGAGACAGCTTGCCTTTGCACTTTGGCATGAACTTGGACTAGTCTGTGTATGACCAAAACCTTGTCTTAAGCTTCTGATGGTTATATAACCTAGGCTTAGCATTGGTTGGTAAGAAGTGACAAAAGACAACTAAATAACCCCTGGCACAAAAAGAACTTGTTTATGAATACAAATGTCTAAATCTGAAATTTGCAAGTCTCTAAAATGCTTATGGCTAGTTGTATATGCTTTGGTTGAGAGTAGCACACCTTGTATGCATTGCTAGCATCTTGTTGTTCATGCCTATCTTGCTAAGTGCTATTCATGTTGGTGATGTTTTTTTCATTAATCCTGAAAAACAATCTTACTCTTGATATGTGTAAGATAGATTCATTTGAGCTTGTTGTATGCTTCCTTGTCCTCACTTGCTCTGTATGCTAGAACTTGTAATTACTAGCTTTCCATCCCTTCTGAGCTCTTTCAGTTGCACTCCTTGCATTTCATGCCATATTTTAAGGGAGAGTTATCTAGTTCAGGGGGACTCGAGTTCAAGGACCCTTGATGTGTCCATTGTCAACAAGGGGGAGAAATTAGTGTACCTCCAAGGGGAGAAATTTAAAAATATGGACAAGGGGGAGAACTCAGGAGAGATTTAGTTGAGGGGGAGCTTTGCACTTATTTTGCATTTGTGAGGATGCATTTCAGGGGAAGTTGAACTTTTAGCATGCTCTTTGCATCGGTGCGTTGAGCTTTTTGCTTCTGTCTCGAGGAGCCGATGCTTTACTTTCTTTTGTTGTCTCATTGTGCCTTGTTTCTTTGCTTGTATTTGGTTCTTGGGCATTTTGAGCAACTTTCTTCTTTCTTTCTTTTTCGGTTTTACGCTTTTCTCTTGTCTTTGTTCTATTTCAGGTTACAGGTTGAAGGTGTTGACAACACACTCATCAAGGGGGAGATCGAGAGCCAATGGAACGGCCTCATTGCTCTCCTGGTGTGATGAGTGATTGTCAACGAGATCAAGCCCTCCAATGGACTGAAGGCCCTCCGATGGACTGGAGGAAGATGATGAAGACCTCGATGGACTGAGGCAAAAGCCCTCCAATGGACCAGAGGCAATGTTCGGCGTCGGTCGGCCATGGAAGCTTGGTACATGGAGGGGCGGATCGGCAACGGTGGTGTAAGCCCACCGATGGACCGCGAGGCAACTCCGATGGACTGGAGAAGCCGGGTGCCACCGTGGTGCTCCAACCCGAGTGCATTGCGCGAAGGCGTGCGAGGGAGGCTTTGGTGGCTTCGGCTCAAAACCGTCACCCAAGCTACCCAAGGCTTGGTGAGTTGGGCCACGACTCGCCAAGATAGAGAAGATGGGCCAAGTTTGGCCCAGACAGAGACTTCCTAAAGTTTCTCGGTTTTTGACTTCAAAACAGGGGTTGCAAAGGTGGATTGAACTACTTGCCACATGGAGGACATCCGAAGATTGCGTGGAAGCTAAGAAGATGAAGTCTTCATCGTGGTCGTCTGTCCCTGATATTTCGGGCTGTTTTCTGTTTTAGCCCCTCCGGGCGTTTCTAGTGTTAGGAGTCTATGCGTAAAAATGCCAAAACTGAACCGGTGTATAAATAGCCTAAGAGCTGGTCATTAGAGGAAGTCTTGGCAGCTAGGTTTTTATTTCCTTAGGGTAAATTTCGTCCTCAAGCTTTGAGCTCCAAGTTTAGGAGCGTTAGGGTGAGATCTAGCCTCCAAATCAGGAGGGAAGGTGAGGGTGGTTGCTTGGGACGAAATCCTTCGTTGTAATCTGATCTAAGACCTCATTTGAGGCTCATAATCGAAGTGGTTTCGTGCAGCAATTTTGTGTGCTTCTCCTCCCCTTGTTCTCTTTGGTTTTTGGCTTCAATCCTTGGCTATTTGGGTGTTTGTTTTGGCCAAGATTGAATCCTTTGTTTTCCTTGTGTTTTGGACATGCAAGGACGTGGAGATTATGTCTTATAACATCTCAATCCCGAAGGATTGCCACGAGCAAGTTGTTCTTGAGCTTTCTCCTTTCTTGCCCAAATATTCACCTCTTCACGAGATCCGAAATTCCCGCTAATCCCTTGATCTTTTTCAAAAGATCTTTAGGGAATAGCTTTATAATGGAGCTAGGTTAGTGTGTGCAAAATTTCGTGAAGATTGGTGAAGGTTTGGTCAAGTTTTGGCTTCGGAAGTTCAAGTTTCGTGTGGCTGTTTTTCTGTCTGTCTATAACGTCCGGTGGCTGTCTATTTCGTCCGGTGGTTGGTTCCGTGACCAACGTGCTCCAAATGACCTGAAATTTTGTGGAGCTCTTATCCTGTGAATCATAAAGCTTTCATAAACATTTCAGATTTTTTGGTGGTGTTTTGACCTGGTCTTGGTATTTTTCTTTTGGGGTTGGTCTGACAGTTTTTTAACCACCGGACGGTCCGGTGGATCTGCACCGGACAGTCCGATGGCTCTAAGATTTTTATTTCTTGTCTAATTGAGCTGAAAATTTGTGGAGTTGTTACCTGGCCCCTTCTTAACCTACAGTAAACAGTTCATAATATTTTGAGTTGGTTTGATTGGGTTTTGGTCCGTATCTTTTTAGAGTGTTAGGCTGTTAGCACCGGACAGTTGGGTGGTCACAACTTTCTCCTTTTGGTCTGAATTTTTCTGGAGCTGTTTCCTATTGTCCTGTGAAGGTGTGGTAATTTTTTGCGGTGGTTTGGAGCTTTGCTTTTAGGGTTTTGAGATTTTTCTTTGCAGTCCTATCTGTCTGAAATTTGCAGTTTCCCGGAGTTGGTTCCTTTTGCGCTATTTTTCTTAGCCGTTTGAGCGTGTGCTTCCGCTTGGTGCTTGGTACGTATCTGTTCAGTGGACGGTACTAAGTACGTGTTGTAAGCTAGATACATATCCTCTCAGTGGACGGTGCTAGCTTCGTTGTCGGTGTTGTTTCCGTTTTGCACTGCGGGTTTGAGTTTGAGTTTTCAAGTGCTCCTATTCACCCCCCTCTGGTCGCATGTCTCGGTCCTACAGCAACAGCCAAAATTTCAGCCCAATCAGAGATATAATTATTTTTTCAAAATTACATCAATTTTTCAGAATTATAGCTTGTCAGAATTTCCATAAATTATAGAAATGGTTTCTGGGTATGAAATTTTCTTAATGAATTATACTTGGCATGAACTGTATGTATAAAAATTAGCAAGAAAAAACTCTCAAGTTTGACAAGGTTTCTATTTTACGCTTAATTTGCTTAGGTTATCCCAAATGCACAATTCTGAAGTGATTATAACTCCCACTAATATACTTTTTGGACTCTATACTACCCCCATATGCTACCAGAATTTTACTAGAATTTATCTTGCAATCTAGAACCCATTTTTCCATTTATTTAGTTCTCTAAGACAAGATTTGTCATTTTCAAATCACCTTTCTAACCTAACATGCAGATGCTCATATTTCATCAGTTAGTTTCACATGCTATGTAAGACACAGAAAAAATACCAGTGAGCCATATTAAGCATATATTGTACAGTCCCCACTTTCCAAGTTGCTTAAATGCATATATTTCACGTACAAAGGCAAATCAGTGATTTCTCCTTCTGTGCTAGAGCCATTAAAATTTACACATTGCCATAATAACCTAAGATAGCTACAGACCAAGTTTCACCATTTTAGAACTTCATTTAGACCAACTTTTCCATTCATGCTCATACAAAATCAGGGGCAAAACTGTAAATGCACAATCCACATCATACCCATCTTGTAGATCTATTCACATGGAGTTTCTAGCCACTGAGTTTGTCTATTTTGGATTTTTATTTGATTTTATATGATTTTCTAAAGTTTTAGCCGAAAATAACAAAAAGAAAATGGAATAGATCCAGGGGCTAGACCGGGATTATTTCGAAACCCCGAGGGCTAGCATGCAGGATCTACAAGACTCATTCAACAGCGCATGGATTAAATTAATTATAAAAACAACAAAACTCAGGGGCTAGATCTGAAAAAGGCCTCGGCCTTCGTTTTCCTCGCGCTGGCCGTGGGCCGCGCGGCGCGCGTGCGCTAGCGAGCTAGAGCTCGCTGGGGCCGCGACGAGGGTCGGGTAAGGAGCGCACGGACACGGCGTACTACCTCATGTAGGTCTCATCGGCAGAGAGGGCGTGGACAAGGCGGCGGAGGAGGCGAACCGAGCATGAACCGAGGCAGCGACGGCGCGGTCGCGACGTCGAGGCGAGGTCGAACCGGCGGTGGAGGGGACGGACGGCGACGAGATTAGGTGGCTCGGGCGCGTGGTGGAGCGGGGGTTGCAATGGTGGAGGTCTAGGGCGCCGAGGTGGACGGGCGGCGGCAGCGTGAGCTCGAGACCGAGCTTTGGCCGGCAATGGCAGTCGGCTCGGCGCGGGCGAGAGCAAGGCGGGGAAGAGGCAAACGATGAAGGGAAGGAAAGAGGAGAGCCCGGGGGACGCTCCTCCACTCAACGCCGCGGCCACGAGGGCGATCCGCGGGCGGAGGGCGTTGCCCGTACGCCGGCGGCCACGCGGCGCGTGCCGGCTCGGCGTCGCGTGCGGCGCTGACCGGTGGGCCCGGGACGTCAGTGACTCGGTGAAAGACCAATTTGATTTGTGTTTTCTCCCCCTCTGTAAGTAGTCTATTTGACCTATTTAGAGCCCAATTTTGGAAAAAGTCCAATTGGAAGAAATGTTCTACTCTTTGAACTCTACAACTTTTTCAAAAGACTCAATACCAAATTCTAGGTGGAAATAAGATTTAAATTTGAAATTAACTAGCAGCTCTCAATTTGGGCCGGGGACCTTTATTGCTTCGGAAATTCAAAAGTCCTATTTCTATGCATTTTCACCCAAAGTGGCTTTTCGTAATGTTGCTTAGAATTTCAAGACCTACAACTTATCCAATTTGATCATTGCATAAAAATAGCTGTAGGCTAGAGAAAATTTGAGATTACTAAACAGGTCAGTTTTGAACTGGTTTTCTGTGTTGGTAGAAAATGACTCTAATCACCATGTAAACCTCCATATATGACCAAGCCCCAATTATCAAAATTGTTTACCACATGTTTGTCTACAATTTTGGTAATATAAGATTTACCTAGATCTCAAAGGAATCCAAGTTATGACCACATACATAGATACATACATACAAAAACAGGGTTTGGAAACTTGCATTTAAATCAAGTTTGCTCATGTTGCTCAAACATAGGCTATGACAATGTGCTTTATGATGCATGCTTCAAGTATCAAAGGTGATTATGCACTTGAGATGCCTGGAGCATCACAACCCACCCCTCTTAAGGAAATCTCGTCCTGAGATTTTGATGTGATGTGGGTGGACAAGTTAAATGAGAACAGAGCGTATTGTATAAAAGTTCAAGTGTAAATCTGAAACTAAAACCACTATGACATACTCATTTGAAGTTGAAGGAATAAAACCCAGATATTTGGTTTGCAAGTATTCCTCTTGTTTCCAAGTTGCTTCTTCTTCGGAGTGATTACTCCATTGCACTTTGTAAAAGTTTATACTTCTTCGTCTTGTTGATCTTTGCTTGTGGTCAAGGATTTTTATGGGACGTTCTTCATAAGTGAGGTCCGATTCAGTCTGAATTTGAGAGGTATCTACTACCTCTTCTGGCACTCTTAAACACTTCTTAAGTTGCGAGACCTGAAACACGTCATGAACTGCAGCTAAGTGTGGTGGTAACTCTAGTCGATAGGCTACTGGCCCACATCTCTCGGTGATCTTGAAAGGACACACGTACCTTGGTGCCAATTTCCCTTTCACTCGATGTATTCCCTTCATCAGTGACACTCGAAGGTACACGTGATCGCCCTCTGCGAACACCAACGGCCTTCTTCTTCTATTAGAGTAGCTTTTCTGTCTAGATTGCGCTTGTTTCAGATTTTTGTGTATGAATTTCACTTGCTCCTCGGCTTGTGTTACCAAATCAGGACCAAACGTAACATGTTCACCTAGTTCGGAACAATTGAGTGGTGTTCTACACCTCCTACCATATAGAGCCTCGAAAGGAGCCATTTCTAAGCTCTTCTGGTAGCTGTTGTTATAAGCAAATTCTGCTAAGGGGAGACATTCATCCCACTTGGTGGAATAAGTCAAAGCACACGCCCTCAATATGTCTTCTAAGATTTGATTTACTCTCTCGACCTAACCACTAGTCTGTGGGTAGTATGCTGAACTGCGAATCAAAGTGGTCCCAAGGGTGGTCTGTAGATGCTCCTAGAAGCGAGACACAAACAGTGAACCTCTATCCGAAGTGATGGTTTGTGGAACACTGTGTAAGGACACAATCTGAGAAATGTATAATTCAGCATACGTGGTTGCTGTGTAATGGATCTTGATGGGTAAGAAATGTGCTGACTTGGTCAGACGGTCAATGATAACCCAGATAGAGTCATAACCTTTTTGAGTGCGAGGCAGCCCGACGATGAAGTCCATGTGAACATCTTCCCATTTCCAGGCTGGGATTGCTAGTGGTTGAAGCATACCCGTAGGTTTTAAGTGATCAGCTTTTATTCTGTGACACACATCACACTCGGACACATACTTGGCGATCTCTCGTTTCATACGAGTCCACCAGAATTTTTGTTTCAGGTCTTGGTACATTTTGTTGCTGCCCGGGTGTATGGTAAACATGGAAGTGTGTGCTTCATCGAGTATTCTCTTTCTCAACTCCATGTCCTTAGGTACCACTAATCAGTTTTTGAACCATAGTATACCTTGGTCATCAAGTGTGAAACAGGCATTCTTTTTATCATTTATCTTTTCGCGAATATGCGTCATACCCTGGTCTTGCTTCTGTGCTGCTATGATTTATTCTTTTAGTGTAGGTTCAATGATTAGGTTATAAAGTTCAGCCATCTGCTTGGTGATCACCTCGATTTCATCTATTCGTAGCATATCACCCTTGCTGTGTGTCGGACTTCAAGCACATGGCAATGAGCCTGACGTCTTAGTGCATCTGCCACATCATTCGCTTTGCCTGGATGGTAGTGGATCTCTAGGTCATAATCTTTTATCAACTCTAACCATCGTCGCTGTCTCATATTTAGTTCAGGCTGTGTGAGTATATACTTAAGACTCTATGGTCAGTGTAGATGTGACAAGTGTTGCCTAGTAGGTAGTGTCTCCATATCTTCAACGTGTGCACAACGGCTGCCAGCTCCAGGTCATGGGTTGGGTAGTTTACTTCATGTTTTCTTAGCTGGCGGGATGCATAAGCTATCACTCTTCCCTCTTGCATCAGGACACAGCCAAGCCCGTTGCCGGAGGCATCACAATACACATCGAACGGCTTAGTGACGTCCGGTTGTGCTAGCACTAGTGCAGAGGTTAGCAATTTCTTTAATGTCTAGAAGGCTTTCTCACAATTCGGACTCCACACGTATTTTGCATTTTTCTTCATGAAGGAAGTCATAGGCTTCGCGGTTTGGAGAAATCCTTGATAAAGCGGCGGTAGTAGCCTACTAAACCAAGGAAACTCTGGATCTCAGTTATTGTTTCTAGTTGCTTCCAATTTAACACATCCTCCACTTTGCTAGGGTCGACTGCTACTCCCTTTTCAGATAGAATGTGCCCTAAGAAGCTTACTTCTTTCAACCAGAAGGCACACTTGCTGAACTTAGCGTAGAGCTTGTGTTCTCTGAGTTGAGTGAGTACTATTCGTATGTGCTCTTCATGTTCTTTTTCATTCTTGGAGTAGATTAGTATATCGTTGATGAATACTACCACAAACTTGTCGAGTTCATTCATGAACACCGAGTTCATCATATACATGAAGAAAGCCAGTGCATTGGTTAGTCCGAAGGACATGACCAAATACTCGTACAATCCGTATCTGGTGGAGAAGGTTGTCTTTGGTATGTCTTCCTCCCTGATTTTTATTTGATAGTATCCGGACCTTAGATCTATTTTTGAGAAGACCCTAGCCCCAGCTAGTTGATCGAACATGATGTCAATGTGGGGCAATGGGTACTTATTCTTGACCGTGACTGCGTTCAACGGTCGATAATCAACACAGAGCTTTTTGCCACCTTGGTCCTTCTTCTCAACAAAGAGAGCCGAACAACTCCAAGGTGACGAGCTAGGACGGATGAACCCCCTGTCTAGCTGTTCTTGTAGTTGTGTTTTCTGTTCTTTTAATTCGTCTGGTGCCATTCTGTATGGCCTCTTAGAGATAGGTGCCATTCCTGGGACGAGTTCAATTCTAAACTCCACATCTCTATCCGGTGGAAGACCAGGAAGTTCCTCCAGAAACACGTCTGGAAAATCACAAACTACTGGTATCTTTTTGATTTCTGTGAGTTCGGTTGCATAGACCATGGGCTCAATGTGCTTTTGATTTGGCATATGTACCCTTAAAATCTTTCCACTGATGCTAGACCTTATCTGCATCGTCTTGCTGCCAACATCCAGGACTGCGTTGTTCACTGTCATCCAATTCATGCCCAATATGATATCAATCCCTTGGTGTGGCAGCACCACAGGGTTGAGGGTATAACTCTCTGTGCCGATACTCAACTTTAAACTTTAACTGTCTAACCACTAGGCTTTTATCTATGGGGGAACCCAGAGCTTTGATGTGGTAGTTCTCTTTTATCTTAGACATTTTTATCCCGTGTTTCAATGCATATGACTTGCTGATGAAAGTATGAGTGGCCCCCGAATCAAATAACATGACGGTCGGCTGACCGTTGACTGTGAACGTACCCGGAGCACCGGTTCTCCGGTTGGTATCTGTTCCATGTGAATGTAATGAACACAACCTATCTTCTGCGCGGGCCCCTTCGGTTTGCCCTGCTGGCTACCGCCCGCAGGGTTAGGATCTTGGATCCTATGAGGAGCGCGGCAGTCCCGGCTGAAGTGCCCGGGCTTCCCGCAATTGAAGCAAGGGTTCCCGGCCCCTGGAACAGCGGGAGCACGGGGTGCAGCGAGTTGTGCTGGAGCGCGGTATGAAGGATACTCCTGTTGCTGCTGCGGCGCCCTGTGGATCCAACCCGGTTGATTAGGCCAGACCACAAAACGAGGCTGCTGGAAAAACCGCTGTGGTTGCTGGTAGTTGGCCCTCGGTTTCTACGAAGAGCTAGCAGGTGCACTGTTGGCCTGACGTTTGCGTTTCTGGTCCTTGTTGGCGATACGGAGGCGGTTCTCCATGTCCAGCGCTGTGTCCACCAAGTCGGTGAAACTCTCATAACGGCGCCCCAGGTCTCCATATCTTCAACGTGTGCACAACGGCTGCCAGCTCCAGGTCATGGGTTGGGTAGTTTACTTCATGTTTTCTTAGCTGGCGGGATGCATAAGCTATCACTCTTCCCTCTTGCATCAGGACACAGCCAAGCCCGTTGCCGGAGGCATCACAATACACATCGAACGGCTTAGTGACGTCCGGTTGTGCTAGCACTAGTGCAGAGGTTAGCAATTTCTTTAATGTCTAGAAGGCTTTCTCACAATTCGGACTCCACACGTATTTT
The DNA here is from genome assembly GCA_022530915.1 of Paspalum notatum. NCBI lineage: Eukaryota > Viridiplantae > Streptophyta > Magnoliopsida > Poales > Poaceae > Paspalum > Paspalum notatum. The sequence goes on from CM039687.1 coordinate 21,581,798, forward strand.
GCATTTTTCTTCATGAAGGAAGTCATAGGCTTCGCGGTTTGGAGAAATCCTTGATAAAGCGGCGGTAGTAGCCTACTAAACCAAGGAAACTCTGGATCTCAGTTATTGTTTCTAGTTGCTTCCAATTTAACACATCCTCCACTTTGCTAGGGTCGACTGCTACTCCCTTTTCAGATAGAATGTGCCCTAAGAAGCTTACTTCTTTCAACCAGAAGGCACACTTGCTGAACTTAGCGTAGAGCTTGTGTTCTCTGAGTTGAGTGAGTACTATTCGTATGTGCTCTTCATGTTCTTTTTCATTCTTGGAGTAGATTAGTATATCGTTGATGAATACTACCACAAACTTGTCGAGTTCATTCATGAACACCGAGTTCATCATATACATGAAGAAAGCCAGTGCATTGGTTAGTCCGAAGGACATGACCAAATACTCGTACAATCTGTATCTGGTGGAGAAGGTTGTCTTTGGTATGTCTTCCTCCCTGATTTTTATTTGATAGTATCCGGACCTTAGATCTATTTTTGAGAAGACCCTAGCCCCAGCTAGTTGATCGAACATGATGTCAATGTGGGGCAATGGGTACTTATTCTTGACCGTGACTGCGTTCAACGGTCGATAATCAACACAGAGCTTTTTGCCACCTTGGTCCTTCTTCTCAACAAAGAGAGCCGAACAACTCCAAGGTGACGAGCTGGGACGGATGAACCCCCTGTCTAGCTGTTCTTGTAGTTGTGTTTTCTGTTCTTTTAATTCGTCTGGTGCCATTCTGTATGGCCTCTTAGAGATAGGTGCCATTCCTGGGACGAGTTCAATTCTAAACTCCACATCTCTATCCGGTGGAAGACCAGGAAGTTCCTCCAGAAACACGTCTGGAAAATCACAAACTACTGGTATCTTTTTGATTTCTGTGAGTTCGGTTGCATAGACCATGGGCTCAATGTGCTTTTGATTTGGCATATGTACCCTTAAAATCTTTCCACTGATGCTAGACCTTATCTGCATCGTCTTGCTGCCAACATCCAGGACTGCGTTGTTCACTGTCATCCAATTCATGCCCAATATGATATCAATCCCTTGGTGTGGCAGCACCACAGGGTTGAGGGTATAACTCTCTGTGCCGATACTCAACTTTAAACTTTAACTGTCTAACCACTAGGCTTTTATCTATGGGGGAACCCAGAGCTTTGATGTGGTAGTTCTCTTTTATCTTAGACATTTTTATCCCGTGTTTCAATGCATATGACTTGCTGATGAAAGTATGAGTGGCCCCCGAATCAAATAACATGACGGTCGGCTGACCGTTGACTGTGAACGTACCCGGAGCACCGGTTCTCCGGTTGGTATCTGTTCCATGTGAATGTAATGAACACAACCTATCTTCTGCGCGGGCCCCTTCGGTTTGCCCTGCTGGCTACCGCCCGCAGGGTTAGGATCTTGGATCCTATGAGGAGCGCGGCAGTCCCGGCTGAAGTGCCCGGGCTTCCCGCAATTGAAGCAAGGGTTCCCGGCCCCTGGAACAGCGGGAGCACGGGGTGCAGCGAGTTGTGCTGGAGCGCGGTATGAAGGATACTCCTGTTGCTGCTGCGGCGCCCTGTGGATCCAACCCGGTTGATTAGGCCAGACCACAAAACGAGGCTGCTGGAAAAACCGCTGTGGTTGCTGGTAGTTGGCCCTCGGTTTCTACGAAGAGCTAGCAGGTGCACTGTTGGCCTGACGTTTGCGTTTCTGGTCCTTGTTGGCGATACGGAGGCGGTTCTCCATGTCCAGCGCTGTGTCCACCAAGTCGGTGAAACTCTCATAACGGCGCCCCAGGTGTCTCTAGAGGATGGGGTCAAAGCCGTGTAAGAGTCTGGCCGCTCGGCGAGGATCATCCGCAACATCCTCAGGTGCGTACTGTGAGAGGTGGATGAAGGACTGAACGTACTGCATCACAGTCTTATTGCCCTGCTTGAGCTCCCTGAACTCGCGCTGCTTTTGTTCCATTAGGCTCGCCGGGATATAGTGAGCCCGAAAAGCCTGGCGGAACTCTTGCCATGTGGGTACGTGATCCCTATCCTATCTGGCGAGGAACGTGGCGTGCCACGCCCCTGCCGGCCCCTGCAGTAGCTGAGGAGCATATCGAGCCTTCTCTTGCTCAGTCAGCTCCGCAGAAGTGTGAACTTTGACTCGATGGTACGGAGCCATTCATCCACAGCAAGTGGTTCCGGGCAGGTCGTGAAGATATGAGGGCGCAGTCCCTCGAAGTCTTGGTAGGAGACACTATGGGGATGGCGCTCCCGTGGCTGTTGTTGTCCCTGGCCCCGTCGCTCTTCTGCAAGCAAGCGAATCAGCTCCACCTGCTGCACGACTAGGGTGCCTAGCTCTGGCGGTGGCAAGGCACCCTGCGCTTGTGGTCCCGATCCAGAGCTCTGGCCAGTGCGGCTGTTCACCATCTGCAAGAAGGAGGCTAGCTGTGTTTAGTCGAATAGCTTTTGTGCAACACATGCGACGATAAAAGAACCATAGCATCTAAGATATATTCTGAATACATGAAAGCATGTAAGCGAACAGAACAATTCAGTTGCACATAAGGTGTTAGCCATCCTCTTGTAGGTGTGGACAATTGCGCATACTAAAGATACGCGTGCAGTTTTTAAATGCACAGTGGCACTTCCGATCTTCGTCGGGATGGGTGTCGAGCTGTATGATCTAGACGAAGGTCCGAATTAAAGAGGCGTTCAACACTTAGTCCTCCACAACCTTCCCATGCATCACTTTCAAATAACTAATTTGGATAGTGGCGCAAAGGTTGATTTGCTAGCTGCATTCCGGTTTCCAGCTTAAACAGGGATAGTATCAGTTTTAAATTTTGAACTGCTTCAATTCAGTGCATTATTAGCCTTTGACCCTTTTTGCAAAGTTGGCCAAGATGTTGTGCTCTACCACCTTGTTATTTAAAGTTTTTGCCGATTCTTGTTGTAAGGTGGTCGAATTTTCAGTATTTAACCGCGCACGTCAATTCTGTCCAGATTTCCGATCCCAAACGGTTTCAGCTATAGCTCTAAAACTAAGCACTTTCGGAGAGAATTTTGTATAGTAAAGTTGATGCACACAAATTTCCCTATAACTTTGGTACATGAATCCCAGTTCAAACCCACCCTATGGGTGTGCAAAGTGTATTTTCCCTCCTGGTGCTTCTCCAGTCCAGATTACATTTTCGGAGAAAATCTGACCATAACTCCGAAACCATGCACATTCAGGGTAAGCTCCAATTGTCAAACTTGTGCACCCGGAAGTACTCTACAACCTTGGTATTCAATTCTCAACCCAGTTCTCACCAGGTTTCGAGATATACCCAGTTTTAGTTGCAGCTATGCGCAAACTGCAGATTGTGTCTGCAACATAACTCAAGGCATAACTTCACATTCATCCATACCACACATCTCAGATTTCTCCGCGTCATAAAGCAAACTTCAAGTGCGAATTTAAAAGGTTCGAAAGCAACTAAACGTCTTACGATTACATCATGGTCATAAAGCAAACTTCAAGTGCGAATTTAAAAGGTTTGAAAACAACTAAACGTCTTACGATTACATCATGGTGGTGGTTTCATTGGCCGACCACCCAAATAGCACCATAAGTGATGTTCATCATCTACTTAACCGGCATACAATGAATGAGTTCTCACGACCTCACCAATGTTTAGTACAACCACAAATACGCGCACGGAGCGGAATTATACAAAACATCGCTTTCAACGTGCCATCTCACAAAAGCTTCTACTCATCATCACGAACTCCCAACCCCTCTAGACCGCAGAGTGGGCGTCAGAAACCTGGACCTCCTCTTCCATCTCCATCGGCTCAGAGGATATCATGACTGGGTGCAGCTGCGGCTCATACCCCGCGAGGCGCTGCTGTAGCTCCTCCACCTGTGCCTGGGCCTGAGCGAGAGCAGTCTGGCGCTGCTCGTCCTGTGCCACACGAGCGGCTAGCTGTCCCTCCAGCTCCTCCACTCGTGCTCGTGCATCCGTGGTCTGGTCTTAGTAGTAGCGGCTGCGGTCCTCCGCACGGAGGTACATCCGCTGCGCGTCTTGGGCAAACTGCATGCAGCATAGGGCCTAGTGTCAGCCCTGCTTTCCAGCTGCTCATGACGACGAATCCACTCGTCATCCATCTCGTCAGTGGGGAGGAAACGCAGGACCGTGGGGCCTGCCTCCTCGGTGGAACTTAGGTTCACTAATGCTGCCATAACTGCCTTTTGATAGGCCTCCTCCTCAATGGCCCCATAGGTGGTGATCGTGGTCTGCCCCGTGAAGTGACCTCGGGGAAGAACGACCTGGGCCCAGCAGTTCCCCACCTCGTGTGCAGTCTGCACAGAGATGAAGGGGCAAGGACGGCGCCTCGGCTCCCTCATAGCTCTGCACAGGATCTGGGAAATGGTGCAATCCTCCCTGCAGCATGTGTGGAGCACGCCACCCTCCACCGTGTGAGGAGTGTGAGTCACATCTAGAAGGGGAGCAGCCCTCTGCCCCTCCTGCCTGCGGAGTCCCCTCACACTGGTAGTCTTACGTGCGGTTTGCTTGGTCCTGGCCATCTGTTTTTAATAAGCAATGCTTCAGATTAGTGGATTGAAAAATCTTTATAAAAGTAGAATCTAATAGGAGTATAACAGTGAAACGTGCAGAAGGAAATTTAGAATTACAATTTATTCCATTTGCATTTTCATAACCCCACAATAAGAATAAAACATATGATATGATGCATGAGTCGTACTAACCGGCCTCACACCACACATCCTAATATCTCTTATATAGCTATCGTTAATTCGGTGACATATATGCACGGCGCTCCCTAATGCAACTAGCCGTTTTCTATTCATTCTTAAGTTCGCACGTAGTTAGGGTACCTACAGAAGAATGCGTGCACATACATTACCACCTAGTGTGGCATCCACGCGTGACCGCTGCGTGGACAACGTAGGGTGGGCCTTTGCACCTTCTCTCAAAGCCTGACTTTCCACCAGTACTGGGGATCGTCGAGAGAAAGGTGGATCTCCAAACCAAATGTAAGTGTGGTGGGCATGAAAACATCCAAAGCATGCCCACCGCCCTTAAAGAGTTTTCCTACCCAGCATGAATGCAGGGTTCACAACCATTCGCAAATCCCAATAGCGCTCCTCCAGTATTGGGGATAGTTATGGCCGAAAGGTTGCTTCCCAAAGCCCCGAATATGCATATAAGTTCTATCTAGGTCAGAATGTTAGCGATGTCACCTAGATAACACTAACATCCTTAGTAAGGGCATATCGCATACTCTAATTTTTGAATTACTTGAAAAAGGTTTTTCAAAAATAGTTTGCAAAACAAAACATGATGATATTATTGCTGTCTGTGTATGATCAGCTCTGATACCAGCTGTGGCAGAACTGCCCGTTTAATCCAGACTAAGCACACCCGTGACCCCTGGCTCGCAGTGCACTTAGGCTAGGCCAAACTCGGTAGTCCGTCGAGAGTCCTTCGGCCTCTCGATAACACCAATCTAGAGGAACCGATATCATACACATCAGACTCTCGAAGGAGCCACAGCAATTACATCATCACAGGCAGTTGAATAGAGTAATAATAATAGACTTTAGGATTACAAACTGGGTTCGAATTTAAAGTACAAATCTCAACATAATGTCATAAGATAGAATGAGTTCTTAAAAGTATCTCGTAGCAGAAATTAAAGTTCATGGTCCATGATAATCAAAATCCTTGAAGCATCGGAACAACATCGAGCCCACCGATGTTGCCTCACAGCCACGGAAGAAAGTCATCGGCCCTGATGAGAATAGACACCCCTGCCTACACAGGCACAAATGACGAACTCCATACCTGTAATCCAAAAGTGGGGGCAAACCCTGAGTACTAATTACTCAGTAGGACTTAATGGAATGGCTTACGGCTGACGCGATGCTTGCTTACTAGTCATGTAAGTCCTTATCTATTGATTTTAAACAATGTCATGATTACACAAGATGGCAGGATTTGACAGCTGCCCTCTTTCATCTTGTTTGATCCATATTGTCAATAATAGAACTTGCATGAAAGTAAAACATCAGGACATATAATCAAGCATGTGGTATTTGAAAACATGAGTATAAACATAAGGTATTCAAGTAGTTACTTGTTGACGGTCGTAATCTCACGATATCTACAGTTAATTACCAACCAAATGGAGCAATGCAAGTGAATAAATATGGACTAACCCTTCTACTAATGAGTTCCACAAGATGTACATGAATATTTGGTTGCAGGTACACATTTACATATAAAAATGGATGACACAAGGAAAAGGAAGGAAAAAGGAACAAACAGGCCAAATGCTGGTGGCCGCCCGACCCACTGCCAGGTCGGCCGACTACCAGGTTGGCCGCCCAGCCACCTCACAAAGCCGGTTTCTCCCACTTCCACTCCTGCATGCAAAGAAACACATGTGCAAGTCAATCCAACCGTTGTATCAAGCATCCAATGTATCCAAAGGCCGAAAGTCCACCAAGTCACGGATCCATGACGTCAACAATCCAAGGGAAGGGCAATGTGGCCAATGCAAGGCTGACATGTGGTCGCCCGACCTCCTCCAAGGTTGGCCGACCTACCCTCGGAGGCATTTTACATGTGCAACAACCGTCCTAACCGCCAACCACCATGGGGACGCAAGATCAAGCCGTTGGAGTGCAAAGGCGGTGGATCGGATGGTCGCTCGACCTCGGGCTAGGTCGGCTGACCTCCCCCTAGGTCGGCCTCCCACCGACCTTTGCCTCCTACAAGTACCTTCCCCCCTCACATATTGGACTATAACTAGGCCTGTAGAGCTCATTTGTAAAGGTGTGGAGAAGTTGAGAGCCATATTCTACCTTAGAGAGTGTCATTTTCCACATCTTAGTAGTTAGGATAGTCCTGGGAATTAGAGTGAGTCGAGCTTTGCCTCGGAGTTATCGGAGATTCTTCCGAGTCTGCGGTAAAAGCTCTTGTATCTTTTGTACTCATATCTTCAATATAATTCAGTTATATTTTACTTTATTTCTATCTCTTGCAAGTGTGGTGTACCATTTATTTTGAATACTTGCTAGGCTTAGGCTGTGGTTATCTTAGTTGGTCAAGTCCTGTTATTCTTGCTGGTGCTATAATCCAACCTGTACGCCAGGCTCAAGTTAGGTCCTCTCATCTGATCAAGGACGATCTATTGTTACTCAAGCTTTGCTTGAGTACGTTTATAGCGTGCCAACCTATCCATGCAGATTTGCTTGGTAGCCCCACTCGGTGACAGCGTGTGGTGTGCCTATGTATCCCAGGCCCGCTCATTCGGTAGGCCCGTAGGCGTTAGCCGGGTCTCCTTCGGTGGTCTACTATCTACCCCCTGACCCCTCGAGGCGCCGTAATTTCGCTCGACACAAGACCCTGACTTGCTACTTGAGTTTCTTAGCTAACCACGACATAGTCTTTGCAGCCGAATAGAATAGAGTTTGGGAACTTTATCTCACTCGTTGTCCTCCCAGGCAACTATACCTTTCTACGTGTATCTTAGGTAGTTTAATTTACTTCTATCCACCATACACACATACGTTTATCAGACTTACCCCTGTCTAGTGACTAGCTGGTATATTTATTTAAGTACGGATCATTCGATTTGAGTTTATCCAATTATACTCTCTCGCCTGCCGCTTCCCTGTGGATAAAAATACGATACTCGGAATACTCTGGGTGAAAAGCTACAGCGGTCTTCGTGCGCTTGCGGAGTAAAACCTTTTAAGGCTAAGAGACACCAACAAGTTTTTCTGGTGCCATTGCTAGGGAAGAGGCAGAGATATAGTTGATAATCTCTTTTCGAACCCCGTGTCTTTCATAAAAATACCAACTAGTCTTTAGCAGGCTCACTTGTCTCTGTTTTATATGTTGTGGTTACAACAGAGAGGTGTATGACCGGTTTCGACCTGCTGGAAAACTTCCACAATAATCCAGAGTCATTGCTCAGGAGGGTCCGTCCTAAGACCATCCACGGGCAGATACCTGTCCCAAGGGAACTGAACCTTGAAACGGCCACGTCAAGTAGTTCCTCGAACACCAACGACATGGCCGCAACTCCTGAGAAGACCATCCGTGAGTTCTCCATCCCATCTAGCAACAATGTCCCTACGGGACCAGCAGTCAACGTAGGGGAGAACTTTGAACTCAAGCCGGGAGTCATTCACATGGTTCAAGCCATTCCCTTTTGCGGATTAGCAATGGAGGATGCCAACAATCACCTGCAGCAATTCCTAGAAATCAGCAATACATTTACCATGAAAGGTGCATCCGCCGATGCTGTCAAGTTACGCCTCTTCCCATTTTCACTTGTCGAAAAGGCGAAGCAATGGTTCTACCTCAACCGTGCAACACTGACAACATGGGATGCGTGCTCAAACGCATTCCTCGCCAAGTACTTTCCTTTGGGAAAGACCAACGCGTTGAGGAACAAGATCTCAAGCTTTCAACAGCTCACAGATGAAACGGTGGTGGAGGCCTGGGAAAGATTACAGGAATATATAGCAGCCTGCCCCCACCATGAATGGAAGAATGGCTGATCATTCACAGTTTCTTTCACGGGTTAAACCGTACTGCTCAAGAGCACCTGGATGCAGCCGCTGGAGGATCTTTCCTATCCCAAAGTGTGAGAGCGGCCAAAAATCTGATTGAGAAGATCACCACTAACCAGGGATGAAAGGAAGAAAGGTCACACACACGATCCCGTGGAGTCCATCACATCGACAGCACGGACATGCTGGCCGCCAAGATGGACTTGCTCTTAAAGAAGCTGGAAGACAATCCTGAGACCGCACCAGTCCAGGCCCTCGACACTCGCATGACTTGTGAAGTCTACGGGAACACGGGGCACTCAGGGAGCAGTTGCCCTAAAACGTGACCGGAAGACGCTACCAACTTCATCGGTAATTCTGGCAACTTCAACAACGGGAATCGCCCCCAACCAGGCTGGAATTCGCGACCATATATTCCATTCTCCGGACAAGGTAACTCCTCTGGTAATTCACAGCAGTTCAATAAGCCTAGCTCTTTTGATCCAAAAGCTGTGTATGATAGCATCAGTAAAAAGTTTCATGCAAATGATAGACTTTTTGAATCTATTTCATTACCAACGGAAACTTTTAACAGTGCTATGAAAAATCAACTAAGTTTCAATAAAATGTTAGAAACACAAATAGCTCAGTTGGCTGCCTCTTTGCCTAATGCTAATGCGGGAAAGCTTTCGGGACAACCGGAACCTCCTCCCAAAGAGCACATCAATGCTGTCACCACTACGGGTGGTAAGTCCACTCAGTACCCTCCACATCCTAGTGGTGCATCACGCACTAACCATACAGGCAAGGAACAGGAGAAGACCATCGAAACAGAAGAGAATGACGAGCAAGAAACCAGCACTGATGCCGCGAAGGAGAAGGCACCATCGAAAACTCTTCCACATGAGTTTTATGACACAATGGCGTTGCCCTTCCCTCAGCGCAACAAGAAGGCTGCCGCCGATGAACAATATAGTAAGTTTGTTGATGTTATTAAGAAGTTATATGTCAATATACCCCTGCTAGATGCTATGTGTTGACGTCTCTTAGCGTAATAGATTTTACTCCGCAAGCGCACGGAGATTCGCTGTAGCTTTTTCACTCAGAGTATTCCGAGTATCGTAAAAAATCCACAGGGAAGCAAGGGCGAATAGGTGGAATGAAATGTCGAACTTTCAAGCAGTACTATAACTTAGATAAAACACCAGCTATTCTTACAACGGGGGTAAGATAACAAGGTAGTGTACGGTAGGAAGAGTAAAACAGGGACTAAAGAAGCCTAACACTTAGGGAGCTATCTGGGAGGACAACGAGCGAGATTAGATTTCCAAACTCTACTACTTAACCGCTGCAGAGGAGTATTCGCGGTTGAACTAAGTTAACTGGAAACAAGCTAGGATCTTGCGTCGAGCGAAATTCCAGCGCCTCAAGGGGTCAAGGGGTAGATAGTAGACCTCCCAAGGAGACCCGGCTAACGCCTACGGGCTTACCGAACGACAGAGTGGAATACTGAGACCTCTAGAGCTGTCACCTAGAGAGGCTACCAACCAGATCTGCGTGGGTAAGATGGCACGCTATACTAGTGTTCAAGTGAGAACTTGAACACTAAAGCTCTTCCTTGATCAGAGGGTGAGAACTAACTTAATCTTAGATCAAAAGCCTAAGACAAGCTTATAGCACCGGCAAGTCTAAGAGGATTCAGATAACTTAAGAACAACACAAACCTAAGCCTTGGATCTAGAGTGCAATAAAGGTACACCACACTAGGCAAGCGTTAAGAAGTAAAGTAAAGTATAACAGAAGATAGAACAATGAAATATATTATACTGGAGTAACAAGTGTACAAAGATAGAAAGATACAAGAGCTTTACCAAGACTCGAAGAAGACTCCGGAATCCTTGAGGCAAAAGCTCAGACTCAACTCTAACTCCCAGGACTAACCTAGTCCTAATAAACTAAGCGATAGTATGAGCTACTCAACTTCCACCCTTCACAAGTGAGGCCCAGGGACCTATTTATACCCAAAACTGAGTGAGGGGTATTTATACTCGAGGTAGGTCTGTAAGGTGGTTAAGTTGGTGGTCGGGCGGCCAGGTGGCAAGCCGGGCGGCCTGGTAGGAGGCCGGGCGGCCTCACCCCAGGTCGGGTGGCCTGGTGCACCCTTGGATCCACCGCCTTCCAGCATCCAACGCTCCATGTTGACTACCTAAGGCAGTTTGGGGTCGGTTAACGGTTAAACTTGTGCTTTTCCTTGAGCCATTGGATCCTCACTTGTGTTTCTTCCTTAGCCGTAGGATTGAAGTGCCGAGGATTGCTGACTTCACCAATCCAAGTGCTAGATCGATGATGTGACAAGGCCTTCCGGTACTTTGCATGTTGCATTCGGCATTTGGACTTCACAACTGTGTTGACACGTCACTTAGGCACATGCAGGTCGAAGATGAAGTGAAATGGACACCTTGTCAGGCCGAGCAGCCTGGGTGGGGCCGGGCGGCCTGGTCCTCTTGTCAGGCACCTCCTGACTTAGCCATATTTTGCCTGTTTTCAGCTGATCTTTCACCTGCAATCAAATATTCAACACAACTTGTGGAACTATGTTAGTAGCAAAGGTTATCCTATACTTTGATGTATTTTCTTCCATGCTCATGGATAGTTGGCGGTCGAAATGGTGCAATAACGACCGTCAACACCCTCCCAAGCTTAGACCTTTGCTCGTCCTCGAGTAAAGCCAAGATGGGTTATGGATCAAGAGTTGCTGCAATATCGATGCTCATAAATAGGAGTTATGCACAGACGACAGCCATGCTTTTACCTCGAACCATAGTGTATGTAATGATCACTCTTACTCATGCCTGTGGTGCATCTTTTTGTCTTACCATATCTTGGGCGGTTGAGAGGAAGAACAACTTAGCTGCAGGTTCTGCTCCAAGCATGTCTTTTGGGATTCCCATCTTAGGTGTTTTTAAAGACTTTTCAAAAGAAAACAAGTTTCCCCAAAGGTACTCTTGATCGCTCAAAGTGTATCCTCACCATTTGAAGCCAAGAGCATGGCTAAGAACTTCCTATACTAAGGCTTATGTGGAGCTCAGGGTCATGGAAGAACTTAGCTTACTTAAGTTGTTTGTTTTGCAAAGCCAAAGATTGGACCAAGGAAATGTACTACATCATCTAGCCTTGTTCATTGTTGGAGCTTTATTTGGTGGATGGATGGATGAATCTCCTTATTTCCTTTCCTTCTCCTTTTTGATTGATAGGTATGAATATGGAGCCTTTTTGTATTTTTTTCTCTTTTTGCCATGCTTGACTAGCATGCTTTTCTTTCTCTCATATTTTTTCCATGCTTGACTACCATGCTTTTCTTTTTCTCATATTTTTGTTGGCTCTATACTCTACCTCTTTTTGATTGGAAGGAGTAAGGATAAGGGTATTATTTTGGATATATATGGACGCATACCCAGGATAGGTTAATGCATTTGCTGTGGTGGATTTTTGCTCCAATGATTCACAAGATAGAGATAATTCCATTCTAAGAGACTCAAAATTTGACAAAGCTCAAAACAACTTTAAGTAGCTTAAATAAGTTGGGCTCAGATATTTCAGTGTATTTGGCTCTGGTAGGTAATCAAAACCGATGGGGGAACTTCATTTTATTTTTCAAAAGAATAAACCTGAGATGTTCATCTTACTAGTAACATGTGGAGAAAACCTATTGCTTAGCCATATCATTTCTCACAACAACTTAGACATAGATATGCAAATGGCATCCACTAAGTACAAGATCAAGTTTTCAACTTATACACGAGCTCAAAATTAAGCTAAGTGTAGAACGTGCATAAACAACTGTGTATGAACATAATAGAGCAACTATTCATCATTTCTATATGAAAGATATATGCATCAAAGTTGGGAGTTGATTTTATTAACACTTTTTTCAGATAGAGCAATAAATAGGGAAATACATAAGGACATTATTTTATTAAATAATGTACTTACCTTTGGTTGGACGGTTGATGCTACTGCTCGGTCGGACGGGGTACTGTGGTACTGGCAGGATGGGTGATGCTGCTGGACGGGTACTGCTGCTTGGTCAGACACGTACTGCTGCTGCACATGGAAGGAGACAGGGACAAGAGACGGGGACACCTTACTCTATGGGATACGGGCATGAGAAGGTTTGCTCTTAACGGCCTATCATCCCCCCCAAGCTTCAATGAAGCTAGGGGTTTTGGTAGTAGTAGTTGTAGAAGTTCTGAGCATTGAGGAAGCCGGCTCCAACTTGCTCGTTCAGGTTCTGAAGCATTTCCATGTTGGTTTGGAGCCGTTGATCCATCGCTTCCGTGCGTTGGTGGATGTCACCCACCTGCTGATACAGCCTCTGATCGTATTGGCCCAAGTTCACCCCCCCACCCATTGCGGAGTTGATTTCGGCCATGTAATCTGGGTGGTACCGGGCTGACGCAGAGGGACCTAAGTCCCGGCTGAGCACACGTGACGCACTACCGCCTCCGTAGTATTGTGTACTATGGGAAGGCTAGTAAGAACTCTGGCCACCGGTACTAGAGAAGTACCAGGATGGCTTAGATGGCATGGAAGCATGGATGGGTTCCTCAGTATCCTCTCCTCGGGCTCTGTGGTGTAACTCCTCCGCTCGCCGTCGCTGGGCTCTGGTCATGACACCGCCGATGCTTTGGCGTGGTGCCTCCACATCTAGCTGCATGGTTAGGCTTCTAACGGTGTACATGTCGAACTACGGTGCTGGAAGCGGCAGCTCAAGACTGTGCCCGAACCATGTTATGGTCATTCTCCCATTTGCGGTCTCGCCTCATAAAATGTGCCTAGACAAAGTGCTGCTCCCCTACATAGTGTGATGTGTCGTCGGGAAGGTAGTCAAGTTGGGCGTTCTCTAGGAGGCCCAAGTTGGCTGCTATCTTGGTGACAAAGGAAGTGATGCTTATGGGGGTGTTGGTCGCTCTCATGCCCATCCAATGGTGGACAATGTCGAGGACCAGAGCATACCGCTTCTTTTTGACCATGGCATAGAGGCACTTGAGGTCTTTGTTGGGTGCACAACGAACCTCGCCTCTCGGGAAGATGATGAGCGAGACCCAGCGAGCTAAGAGTCTCAAAGTGGGATTGTGAATTTTGGTGGTACTGTGTTTCCCCTTCCCATACTCTCCACATATTTCCACCCAAAAAGATTTCATATCATACCCGGCCGGGTCAGTCAACGAACAGTTGGGGTGGAAGCCCAAAAGCTCGGCAAACTTCCACGGGGAGACAGAAAATTCAGTGTTAAACAGGCGGAAATTAATGAACGTACCTGCTGTACGCTTCTCTATGCAGAGAGTCATCAGGAATTCTTGTGTGAGAAGGACAGATCCTTCCTCTGTAATGTTAGCGAAATCCGACCAACCCACATAATCAAAAGCTTTAATGAATGGGTCCAACATACCTATTTCAACGAGAAAGAAGGCGTCGAAGCACTTGGTCCTGCCAAAGACCTTGGTGGTAAGAGCTTGTAACGTCTGAGCTTCCTCATCGCCTTGGATGTTGATGTCCTGCAGGTTCATTAGTCGGTGCTGCTGTTGTTGTTGAGAAGAAGCTCCTTCGTCCTGGTCCTGTCGGCCGTGTGTACCGCTGATGGACATCCTGTTGGACACTGTTGGAGTCCTGGAGCTTCCGCTTTGTGAATGAGAGCGGGAGCTCTTGTCCGACGAAGACGGGAACTTCAGGTGCAGCCCCTTCCCTGTATTGCTCAGGGCCTTCTTCGCTTTCCTGAAGAAAGACGACATCCTGTAAAATAGACAATAGGCTACACAAGGGACAAAGCAGTTACAAAAGATTAGCGTTAGCGGTTAGTCATCTAGAAGTCAGTCGTCTAGAAGTTAGTCGTCCTTGCGGGATAGAGCCTCCACAAAACGTCCAAAAACCGAGGGTGTAGTACTTATTTTATTGGGTAGAATTTTACTTAAGTGCTTAACTAGTGCTTAAGAGAGTGATTAGGGGAAGAAAGGGAGTGTGCTCATGCTGCTGAGCGGTGCGAGGGAGAAGTGCATGCATGCACTTGTATTTATAGCCGCGCGAGGGAGCAGGCAAGCATGGGAGGCCGGGCGGCTCAAGGTGCAGGCTAGGCAGCCTGGTGCCAGGGCTAGGCGGCCAGAGGCAGCAGCTAGGCGGCTCGGTGGATGGAGCAGGAGCCTAGCTCCTAGGCTGGTAGGTACGCGATGAGACGTGAACGGCGCAGGGGAGGCCGGGCGGCGCCGGTGCCTGGCCGGGCGGCCTGGTGGCTCGGCCACTTAGCCTTGTGCGTGCGCAGAGGGGGAGCAGGGGGGCCGGCCGGCCCTGGTGGGGCCGGACGGCTCCAAAAAAATATTTTTTTTTTCACAAATTTAGAACTAATTAAATGCAAACTTAAGCAAAGATTTGATGAAACTTAAACATGCAATGGCGAAATTCAAAGTAGGTGCATGAAAGATAAGAAAATTACGACGGATAAATTAAATATGCAGTGGGGGATAAAGCCAGTTTACCTCCTAGCGAGGGCAAGTCATACCTTTAATTCAGTGTGAGCGCTTGACGGAGACTTAGTGGCCGTTTGTGCTACAACTTTTACTCGCCAAACCTTCTTGGTTGCCACAGCCTTTTGCTTCTGAGTTTTGGTCTTTTCTGGCTTTGGCTTTGGCATTTCCGTTTCCTTCTTCCGCCATTCTTGAGATGTGTTCATTGCCTTGGCGGTGACCTTCTTTTCAGGAGCTTTGCCTCCTGATTCCTTTGTCGGCGGCTGGGCTTGTGAGGCACGTCTCAGTGACTCGGCTCTGCGATCGGCTTTGAGCTTGCTGGCTTCTCCATCGTACAGGAGCTTTTCCATGGCTACGAGGAGAGAGTCCATCTTTGGCTTACTTGGAGAAAGCTCGATCTTCTCTCTTGGTGTCTCCCGGGGTGCCTGACACTTATATCTGAAAGTTTTTACCTGTCGGCACTGTTCGACCTTTGATTTGAAGGCGAATGTCTCCCGTCTGCCATTGATGTTGAGGTGGACTTCTCCAGCTCCAACATCAATGTTGGCCTCAGTGGTGCTTAGGAATGGTCGCCCAAGGATGAGCGGTGTCTTCGTGTCTACCTCCATGTCTAGCACCACGAAATCCATCGGGACAATGAAGTTCTGGATTTTCACCAGGACATCTTCGGCGATCCCGACGGGGTAGCGAATCGTTTGATCCGCTAGCTGCAAGCACATAGCAGTAGGGGCAAGTGTAGCATGCGTAAGTTTATCAAAGACTACCTTTGGTATGACGCTGACACTTGCTCCTAGATCACAGAGAGCTTGATCAAAATTCTGGGTCCCGATTGAGCATGATATGTAGGGGTTCCCAGGATCCTTCTTCTTTTCAGGCGGTTGGTTGAGTATAGCAGCGCTACACTCCTCCGTGAGGTGCACAACTTCGGTCAATGGCAGCGGCTTTTTGTTGTTGAGGATGTCCTTCAGGTACTTAGCATATGTAGGCACCTGCATCGCATCTAGCAATGGAATATTGACATATAACTTTTTGATTACCTCAACGAATTTGCAGAACTGATTGTCGACCGAGGCCTTCTTCTGCCTTTGAGGAAAAGCGAGCACTATGGTGTCATAAAACTCATGCGGAGCTGACTTCGGTGCTTCCTTCACCAGTGGTGGTTCACGATCCACCTCATCTTCCTCCTCTGGTGCGACCTGCTTTCCCTGTTCTTTTCCTGCAGCTCTAGGATGTGGAGGGTCTTGTGTAGACCTTCCACCCCTAGTGGTTATAGCATTTATATGTTCCTTCGGGGGTGGCTCGGGCTGTCTTGGAAGCTTCCCCGAAGTAGGACTAGGTAGAGCGGCGGCAAGCTGAGCTATCTGGGTTTCTAACATTTTGTTAAAGCTCAGTTGGTTCTTCATGGCACTATTCAGAGTTTCCAATTAATGTGATAAAGATTCAAGAACTCTATCATTCGCATGGAACTTCTTACTAATGCTATCGTTCACAGCTTTTTGATCGAAAGGATTTTTATTAAACTGCTGAGAACTACCAGAAGACATACCTTGACCAGCGAAAGGTAAGTTGGGTCGTGAATTCCAACCTGGTTGAGGACGAGGCCCGTTACTGAAGCCATTGTTGTTGATGAAGTTGACGTCCACCGATCCATTTTCAGGGTAGCTGTTCCCCGTGTGGCCGGTGTTCCCACAATGCTCGCAAGTCATGCGAGAATCCAATGCCTAGACCGGCACAGCTTCAGGAGCGCCCTCCACCTTCTTTAGCAGGAGGTCCATTTTGGCAGCAAGCATGTCGGAGCCGTCAATATGGTGGACTCCACGGGGCTTATTGTTTGCCCTCTCCTCTCTCTATCCTTGGTTGCTTGCCATCTTCTCGATGAGAGTGCGGGCAGCGGCAACGCTCGAGGACAAGAATGATCCTCCAGCGGCTACATCGAGGTGTTCTTGCGCGGACCGGTGTAGTCCATGGAAGAAATTCTAGATTATCAACCACTGTTCCATACCATGGTGGGGGCAGGCGGCGATGTACTCTTGTAGTCTCTCCCATGCCTCCGCCATGGACTCATCAGCGAGTAGCTGAAAGCTCGAGATTCGGTTCCTCAGTGAGCTTGTCTTCCCAGAGGGAAGTACTTTGCAAGGAAGGCATTGGAGCATGCCTCCCAGTTCGTCAAGTTGTTGCGATTCAGGTAGAACCACTATTTCGCCTTCCCTATCAGTGAGAATAGAAAGAGGCGAAGCCGAACAGCATCGGTGGTTGCACCTTTGATGGTGAAAGTGCTGCATATCTCCAGAAATTGCTGGAGATGGCTATTTGCATCCTCCGACGCCAATCCGCAGAATGGGCTAGCTTGGACCATGTGGATGACACCTGGCTTGAGCTCGAATCCATCTCCAATAGTCACACTGGGTCCTGTAGGGATGTTGCTGCTGGATGGGACAGAGAACTCGCGAATGGTCTTCTCAGCCATATGTGTCTTGTCGGATGTGCTTGTTGATCCAAACTCCAGTGTTGTTGGCACATGCCTCTGCCCGTGGATTGTCTTCTGATGGACTCTCCTTCTGAGCAGTGACTCCGGATTGTTGTGAAAGTTTGCCAGTAGGTCAAAACTGGTCATACACCCCTCTGTCACCCAACAATAAAGTAGACAGAGGCAAATAAGCCCGCTAAGAAATAGCGGTATGTTATCAAGTTATAAGTTTTTAGGTTCGAACAAATCAAACTTCTATTGCCAATTGCTTCCCCAGCAACGGTGCCAGAAAAAGCTTGTTGACATCTCTTAGCGTAACAGATTTTACTCCGCAAGCGCATGGAGATTCGCTGTAGCTTTTTCACTCAGAGTATTCCGAGTATCGTAAAAAATCCATAGGGAAGCAAGGGCGAATAGGTGGAATGAAATGTCGAACTTTCAAGCAGTACTATAACTTAGATAAAACACCAGCTATTCTTACAACAGGGGTAAGATAACAAGGTAATGTATGATGGGAAGAGTAAAACACCAGCTATTCTTACAACACTTAGGTAGCTATCTGGGAGGACAACGAGCGAGATTAGATTTCCAAACTCTACTACTTAACCGCTGCAGAGGAGTATTCACGGTTGAACTAAGTTAACTGGAAACAAGCTAGGGTCTTGCGTCGAGCGAAATTCCGGCGCCTCGAGGGGTCAAGGTGTAGATAGTAGACCTCCGAAGGAGACCCGGCTAATGCCTACGGGCTTACCGAACGAAAGGATGGAATACTGAGACCTCTAGAGCTGTCACCTAGAGGGGCTACCAACCAGATCTGTGTGGGTAAGATGGCATGCTATACTAGTGTTCAAGTAAGAACTTGAACACTAAAGCTCTTCCTTGATCAGAGGGTGAGAACTAACTTAATCTTAAATCAAAAGCCTAAGACAAACTTATAGCACCGGCAAGTCTAACAGGATTCAGATAACTTAAGAACAACACAAACCTAAGCCTTGGATCTAGTGTGCAATAAAGGTACACCACACTAGGCAAGCGTTAAGAAGTAAAGTAAAGTATAACAGAAGATAGAACAATGAAATATATTATACTGGAGTAACAAGAGTACAAAGATAGAAAGATACAAGAGCTTTACCAAGACGCGAAGAAGACTCCGGAATCCCTGAGGCAAAAGCTCAGACTCAACTCTAACTCTCAGGACTAACCTAGTGCTACTATACTAAGCGATAGTATGAGCTACTCAACTTCCACCCTTCACAAGTGAGGCCCAGGGACCTATTTATACCCAAAACTGAGTGAGGGGTATTTATACTCGAGGTAGGTCGGTAAGGTGGTTAATTTGGTGGTCGGGCTGCAAGGTGGCAAGCCGGGCGGCCTGGTAGGAGGCCGGGCGGCCTGGTAGGAGGTCGGGCAGCCCCACCCCAGGTCGGGCGGCCTGGTGCACCCTTGGATCCACCGCCTTCTAGCATCCAACGCTCCTTGTTGACTGCCTAAGGCGGTTAGGGGTCGGTTGACGGTTAAACTTGTGCTTTTCCTTGAGCCATTGGATCCTCACTTGTGTTTCTTCCTTAGCCGCAGGATTGAAGTGCCAAGGATTGCTGACTTCACCAATCCAAGTGCTGGATCGATGATGTGGCAAGGCCTTCCGATACTTTGCGTGTTGCATTCGGTATTTGGACTTTACAACTGTGTTGACACGTCACTTTGGCACATGCAGGTCGAAGATGAAGTGAAATGGCCACCTTGTCAGGCCGGGCACCCTGGGTGGGGCCGGGTGGCCTGGCCCTCTTGTCAGGCACCTCCTGACTTAGCCATATTTTGTCTGTTTTCAGCTGATCTTTCACCTGCAATCAAATATTCAACACAAGTTGTGGAACTATGTTAGTAGCAAGGGTTATCCTATACTTTGATGAATTTTCTTCCATGCTCATGGATAGTTGGCGGTCGAAATGGTGCAATAACGACTGTCAACACTATGTAGGTCCCGACATATGCAAAGTACTTAAAAGATATACTCAACAATAAGAAGCCACTGCCATCAGTGAAAATTGTGCACATGACCGAGGAGTGTAGCGCAGCTATACTCAACCAACCTCCACAAAAGAAGAAGGACCCTGGCAGTCCTACCATTCCATGCTCAATTGGGAACCAAGTCTTCAATCAAGCCTTATGTGATCTCGGAGCAAGCGTCAGTGTCATGCCTAAAATTGTCTTCGACAAACTCAATCATGCAGCACTTGTCCCCACAAGTATGTGCCTGCAACTTGCGGACCAGTCTATCCAACACCCCACGGGAATCACCGAGGATGTCCCGGTGAAGATCCGGAACTTCCTTATTCCCGTGGACTTTGTGGTGTTGGACATGGAGATTGATGCCAAGACACCGCTCATTCTTAGGCGGCCGTTTTTGAGCACCGCGGAAGCAAGCATTGATGTTGGAGACTGAGAAGTCCACCTCAACATCAACGGAATGAGGGAGACATTCTCCTTTAAACCAAAAAGTGGAGCAGTGTAACCAAGTGAAGTTTTTCAAGTGCCAAAATTATGTGCCGAAGCCACTAGCCTACGACGCTTCCGGGAACGAGATGGACAGTCTCGTAGCATTCATGAAACGGAAGTTATCCACCGAGGCTGCCATCCGACAACGGGAAGAAGACGAATGGAAGAAGGCGAAAGCCATGAAGGCTAGCCGCAAGAACCAGAAAACAGGAGGCAAAGCTCCTGTTAAGAAGGTCGGCACCCATGAGCCTATAAGACCCATTATGGGGCATGTTGAAAACAAGCGTGCCCAGGACCCATCCACGACAAACTCCAAGTGGCTCGCAAAAGTACCACTTACCTCCCCATACGTACGTCCATGCGACATCTCGAAGGGTGGTAAATGGTTCGCTCCCGCCAAGAGGTAAATCTGACATTATCATTCGACGGCATATTTTTTTCCACTAGTTTTAATTTCCCGTTCTCCACTGCATATTTAAATTTTTGCAATGCATAAATTTAATTTCTTGCATTCAGTTTAATATCTTCTTTTACTCTCGATACCTATGTCATGATCTATAGGGGGTACAACTTTGAAGTGCCTCTACCAGCACCACATTTCAAAATCTACCACGTGGACACACTCTCTATGCCAATAGAGGGCATCCCAGTAGAAGAGCCTTTAGAGGAGCCCGGACATAGTGTAGCGGGAGTCATGACCAGGGCACAGAGGAGAGCAGCCCAAGAGCGCATACAGAAGCAAGCACAGGACGCACAAGCCACCGGGACAGGACCTACCTGGTTCCATACCGCGACTGGCACATCATGGCAAACCCAGGGAACAGACCCGACATGGCAGCCTCACAGAGGATCTGCAAACACGCCATGGGGACACGAGCCGAGTGCTGCATTCCCTCAGCAGCAAGGAGGAGGAATCTACTATGGGTATGGGTCAACACCTTACGAGGCAGGACCATCTGCCTCTGCATGCTTTGCAGAAGACCCTTTGAGCGCCATCTTTGGGTCCCTGACCATTCAGGACCAGCGCACAGCTGGGATGGCCCAGCAGCTTAATCAGGTCGATGAGCGCACTCAGGTCATCCAGCAGACCCAGGATGAACAATATAACCGCCTCCTAGAAATAGAAGCGACGGCTCAGCACACCTTTGATGAGTCCCAGCGATTCTTCTAGTACTACGAGTACTACCCCGAGTAGCTTCGTTGAAGCTTGGGGGGACCCAAATCGACAGCTGGGTACGTATGATAGTCCCCCATTTTCTGCACCACCCATGTATCATGCTTGAGAGTTTGCTAGTTTGCTTATTCAGTTTGCTTAATTTAGTTTGTTTAATTGAGTTATTTAAAAAAACTCCCATGCTTTAATGATAAGTTCATATGCTAGCTTCATTTTGGAAATGATGAATAATTGCTCTATCAAATGAATGATTTAATTCTTGCATGTGATTTATGTTTAGCTTAGTTTAGAGTTTGTGAATAAAAGAAGTAAACCAAGGTTCTATCTTGTGGTTGCCATTTGTGATAACAAGCCTAAGTTGTTGTGAGATGATAACAAGCCTTAGTTTTGAGTTTGTAAATAAAAGAAGTAAATCAAGGTTCTATCTTGTATGTTGAATATGGGATAATTCTTTCACGCTCTTAGTAAGATGAATATCTCAGGTTTTTATTTTGAAAACAACAAATTATAGTTCCCCTTGGTCAAAAATACCTACCAGAGCCAAAAATGCTTCAATTAGTTTAAACTGCTACAAAGAGCTGCTTAATGATATTTTGAGCTTTGTCAAATTTTAAGTCTCTTTGAGTAGAAATATCACCTTCTGTTGATAGCTGGAGTACAAAAGCAAAAATGCAAGTGATCCATTCTGGACTTTGCATGCACCAAAATATCTCCAAATACTTCTCATAATCCCTAGCATTCAAATCTCAAGGAGTAAGGGTATGGAGCCAAAAAAAAGCATGCAAAAGCATGACAAAAAGAAAAATGCGTGCAAAAGTACGGCAAAATGAAAAGCATGCAAGTTCAAGCATGGCAAAAATAAATAAAAGCTCCATATCCACTCCAAATCAACAAAAGGCTACAAGGGATGAATACCAAGAAAAGGAGGCATACAGTACCACCACTCATACTCTAGTGATCAATAGAAGAAGTGATAAAGTACACTCTTTGGTCCAATCTTTGACTTAGCAAAATAAATATCCTAAGTGTGCCACATTCTCCCTACCTGAAGCTCCACAAAGGCCTTAGTGTACGAAAGTGTTGGCCGAATCTGGGCCCTTGGTGAGGAAACACATTTTGAGCGCCAGAGAGCACCTTGGGGAAGCTACTTTTGTTTTGGAAATCTTGAAAACACCTAAGAAAGACATCCAAAAAGAGAAGTTAGAAGAACTCCTGTACAATGGCCGTTCCATCTCTCAACCGCCCAAGGCAAGGTAAGCAAAAAGATGCACCACCGGTAATACACAAGGTAAGTTTTAATTATTTCACTACTCGAAACAAAACCATGAGTATTGAGTCATATATAAGAATTTCTCTTCATCTTCGATATTGGAGCAACTTCTGATCCACTTTCTGCCTTAGCTTTGCTCGAGGACGAGCAAAAGTTTAAGCTTGGGGGTGTTCACAGTCGTAATTTCACGATATCTACCGTCAATTACCAACCAAATGGAGCAATGCAAGTGAATAAATATGCCACTGAGTTTGTCCATTTTGGATTTTTATTTGATTTTATATGATTTTCTAAAATTTTAGCCGAAAATAACAAAATGAAAATGAGAAAACATTAGATCCAGGGGCTAGATCGTGATTATTTTGAAACCCCAGGGGCTAGCATGCAAGATCTATAAGACTCATTCAACAACGCATGGATTAAATCGTAAAAACAACAAAACTCAGGGGCTAGATCTGAAAAAGGCCTCAGCGGCGCGGCGCGCTTGCGCCGGTGAGCTCCGGCTCGCCGGGGCCGCGACGTGGGTCGGGGAAGGATCGCACGGACGCGGCGTACTACCTCATGTAAGTCTCGTCAGCGGAGAGGGCGTGGACAAGGCGGTGGAGGCCGCGAACCGAGCGTGAATGGAGGCGGCGACAGCGCGGTCGCGACGTCGAGGCGAGGTCAAATCGGCGGTGGAGGGGACGGACGGCGACGAGATTAGGTGGTTTGGGCGCGCGGTGGAGCGGGGGTTGCAATGGTGGAGGTCTAGGGCGCCGAAGTGGACGGGCGGTGGCGGCGTGAGCTCGAGACCGAGCTTTGGCCGGCAATGGCGGTCGGCTCGGCGCGGGCAAGAGCAAGGCGGGGAAGAGGCAAGTGACGAAGGGGAGGAAAGAGGAGAGCCCGGGGGACGCTCCTCCACTTAACGCCGCGGCCACGTGGGTGATCCGCGGGCAGAGGGCGTTGCCCGTACACCGGCGGCCACGCGGCGCGTGCCGGCTCGGCGTCGCGCGCGGCGCTGACCGGTGGGCCCGGGTCGTCAGTGACTCAGTGAAAGACCAATTTGATTTGTGTTTTCTCACCCTCTGTAAATAGCCTATTTGGCCTATTTAGAGCCCGATTTTGGAAAAACTCCAATTGGATGAAATGTTCTACTCTTTGAACTCTACAACTTTGTAAAAAGGCCCAATACCAAATTCTAGGTGGAAATAAGATTTAAATTTGAAATTAACTAGCAGCTCTCAATTTGGGCTGGGGACCTTTATTGCTTTGGAAATTCAGAAGTCCTATTTCTAAGCATTTTCACCCAAAGTGCCTTTTGGCAGTGTTGCTTAGAATTTCAGGACCTAGAACTTATCCAATTTGAACATTGAATAAAAATGGCTGTAGGCTAGAGAAAATGTGATATTACTAAACAGGTCAGTTTTGAAGCCTCGAGATCGATGTGCAACTTCTTTAGAGATGAGTTGCCCTCCTCAATTTGCTTAACATATGCTTTGGTCTTAACTTGCCCTTTAAGCAAGACATTATGTTTTTCAAGCAAATCTTGGTGGGTTTCCTCTAGTTTAACAAGTGTTCTCAAGATGCCTTATGTTAGGGTTTTAATCTGGCAATGCACCACGGGATGTACCACGGGATGCTTTTGTGGGCGTCTGCGTCAACCGTAGCTCGATGGTTCGCAAGAGGTGCGACAAAAAACAAAAAACACAAAGAAGACACGATTTATATAGGTTCGGGCCGCGAGATGCATAATACCCTACGTCCTGTTTGGTGCTGATTGTATTGCTTTGAGCTCTCGGGATTACAATGAAGGCTACGAGTTAGAGAGAGTTTCTACGAGTTGAGGGGGTTGAGTTCCTATGGGGTTGAGGAGTTGTGTGGGAGGGTTCCCTAGCCCGCCTTATATAGTCCGGCGTGGTTTGGGTTGCAAGTTAGTTTCCTTCTATAGAGTCCTAGACGGCTTAGATTACAAAAGATAGAAAGTCTTTGTCTTGTGCGCCAAGTCAGTAGGTCAACTTCTAGATTGGGCCCTCCGACGGCCCATGTACAGAATATGATCCATGAGGACCCATGGGATATCTATCCCCCACAAGCCCCCGAGCTTCAAGTTGACTTGAGAAACAATCAGCTTGAAGGTCAAAAATCATCTTTCTGAATGTCTTGCTTCATAATCTTCTGAGTCGACAAAATCATCGGGTGCACCGCCAAGGTACACCCCATGGGGTAGCCCCCGAGCTTTAAGTCGACTTGAATAACATTCGGCATGAAGGTCCAAATTCTGCTTTCTGAATTGTCTTGCCTTGTAGTCTTCAAAAAATTTCTGATATTATCCTCCATGCAGCCCCCGAGCCTCAAGCTGATTAGCATAATCAGGTTGAGGATAAAGTAGTCGAGTGGTCTTTAGAAATTCTGAGTGAGTCAGCGAAGCGCGCGGCGATGCAGCCCCTGAGTCGACAAAGTAGTAAGTCAGCGAAGAAGTGAGTCAGCGAGGCACACAGCGGCGCAGCCCCCGAGCTGACAAAGTAGTTGGCGAGGCGGGCAATAGCCCAGCCCCCCGAGTCGATGAAGTAGTAAGTCGGCAAGGTGCGCAGCGGCGCAGCTCCCGAGCGGATGAAGTGGCAAGGCACGTAGCGGCGCAGCCCCCGAGTCGACAAAGTAGTAAGTTGGCAAGGCGTGCAGCGGCGCAGCACCCAAGTAGACGAAGCAGTGAGTCGGCGAGGTGGACAACAGCCCAGCCTCCCGAGTCGGCGAAGTAGTGAGTCAGCGAAGCGCGCGGCTGCGCAGCTCCTGAGGCGACGAAGTAGTCGGTGAGGCGAAAAATGAGTCAGCGAAGCACACGGCGGCACAGCCCCCGAGCGGACGAAGTAGTCTGTGAGGCGAAAAATGAGTCAGCGAAGCACACGGCGGCACAGCCCCATGACGAAGTAGTCGGCGAGGCTGGCAACAGCCCAGCCCCCGAGTCGACGAAGCAGTAAGTCGGCAAGACGCGCAGCGGCGCAGTCCCCGAACTGACTCAACATGTTGTTGGCGTAGACTTTGCACTGATATAAAAAGTATTTTCCTAAAACGGTAATCAAGAAACAACCCGAGTAGTACTATTTGGAGAGAAAATATACTCAAATAATATCGAAGCGACAGAGCAAACAATTGGACAAACAGCTTATGCGCATGCATAAGTAAATATAGAAGTAACTTAACTGATGGAGATAGAGTGAACTCCCCGTTTTAACTCCGAGTATAGCGAAGGCATTGAGCGTCGGTGGGCCAGATCGACTGCCCCATATAAGCAAGCAAGAGCATGTAACACCAGCTGTAGGTCAGGTAACGACCTGAGTAGAGGGCCAGAATGCACCCTAACATGAGTTTTGCAAAGACATGTAGCATCGCGCTGTCGGTCATCCGACCTAAGCCGATTATCTTTGTTTTGTTGGGGCCCTGAGTGCTCCCCAACATGAGGTCCTGCAAAGGCATGTAGCACCGTGCTGTCGGTCATCCGACCTAAACCGATTGCTTTTGTTTTGTTGGGGCCCTGAGTGCTCCCCGATATGATTACGAATGAAAGCATGTAACACCGTACTGTCGGTGGTCTGACCTAGGTCGATTGCTTTCATGGGTAGGGCCGGAGACATCCCCGTCATGAGTAAGAGTGGGCATGTAACACCGTGCTGTCGGTCATCCGACCTAGGCTGATTGCCCCAAACGAAGAGTGCGGAGGGATAGAGGACACTCTGTTATTAAATGAGCGAAGGCATGTAGCGCCGTCATATACAAGGATCTTGGCAGAAAACACTGAGACTTGTCAAAGCACGAGATGCGACAGAAACTATTTGACTCGGCGAAACACGAAATGCAACAGAAAAAATTTGACTCGACGAAACATGAGATGCAAATAGACACAATGTGCCAAGAAATAATTCGGAGAAGTACACAAAGTAGAAAATGTTTCAGCTTACTGAGGTGTGTCATACACGATTTGAATGATCTGAAATAATCTGAGTGATCTGAAGAATAATACTGATCCAGAAATAATGGTCTGAAATAATATGAGTAGCCAAGTGATCCTAGAAATAATATGAATGATCCAGCCCTGAAATAATATGAATGACCCAAAAATAATGAAACGGAAATTAATATGAATGATCCGAAATAACGCGAGTAATCCAGAGTCGATCTGAGTAAAGCCAAGTGATCCGGGATCCGAGTGATCCAGCAATAATATACATAATCAGAGCGATCCATAAAAAATCCAATTGATGCAATAACTCGAATATTCTAGAAATAATTCAATTGATCCACAGCCCGGATGATTTTGAAATAATTCAATAGATTCACAGCCCGGATGACTAAGAAATAATATGAGCAATACCCAGATCACTTTGACTGAGCGCGTTGTAGATATCTGTGCTGACATGAAATATTTTTCTGAAATAATAATCTGGAGACAAATCGAGTAGTATTTATTTGTAAAGAGTATACTTGAAAATAATATTCGAGCAATTAGACGGAGCTGGTCGGATAAACGAGAGATTAAACAGCATAATTAAATGTATAACGTAAATGTTGAAAGGACTTAGCTGTTTGATGTACACAGCGCTGTACAATGTATGCGTTTGGTATTTGCTGAAGTACAAGCAGAACGTGCCCGAGTCGAACCGCCAACCAGAATAACAGTCGAAAAATATGTTATCGAAGTAGTAGCATCGGAGCTGGCCAATCTGGAGTGTGCCCCGTGATACGACTGGACGTCCCATGTTCGTGCATGCATGAGACCTGTACTTGCTTGCGTGGATCAGAATGCGCATACTCCTGATTAATTCAGACTCCACCAAATTTGCGCAGTCTGGCTTTTTCAGATTCCAAACTTTATCCGGAGACACCTCGGCGGGTCAATCCTCAGACTCCACAAGATCGAGATATGCACACAGATGCAATTAATGCCACATCCGGGAGAGCAGGCTCTCGTTGATGAAAACAACTGGGAGTTGAACTGTATAGCAGCAATCTTGACACGTTGTAGCAACCGATGAGTACTAGTAGGTCGGCTCCAATCTTCGACGTGTTGCAGCGGAGCAGGGACTTGTTCTCTTGATTTCTCGCAGTAGTAGATTGATCCGCGCAGGGTCTTTTCTGTGCGTGAAGTCCAAACAGGTGTGCCACTCCGGACCTGACGTACCGCCGTAGAAGATAATGTAAAGATCGCCAAACTCATCGACGACGGAGGTGATATAAGCCGAAGATGAAAGATTCCTCGGCTGGAGCTTGATCCTGTTGATGGTGATGGCCATGAAGCTAGGAATGTTGTTGAAGCAGACACCCCTGCTTGGCGTGCCAACTGTCGGGGTTTTAATCCGGCAATGCACCACGGGATGTACCACGGGATGTTTTTGTGGGCGTCTGCGTCAACCATAGCTCAATGGTTCGCATAGAGATGCGACAAAGAACATAAAACACAAAGGAGACACGATTTATACAGGTTCGGGCCGCGAGATGCGTAATTCCCTACGTTCTGTTTGGGCTGATTGTATTGCTTTGGAAAGGCTTCGTAGTGTGCTCGCTAGTCATCTCATTTAAGGTAATGGGGTGAACTCCTAGCATAGCTCATGATTGATGGGTAAAGATACGTCACCTCTCGAGAGTATAAAACTGACATGTTAGTCGTGCTCACGGTTATGAGCGGCCCAGACCCTTTCCAGTGATTAGTAGGATTCTTGGCTGAGATTCCTTGGTTTTGGTATGGTTACGGTGATGGTTATCTTTTTTAATGTTATTTAATTCTTATGCAATATCTTTTGGGCTAATGGCATTGCTACTAATTTTTAGTAATTAGGCCTTAATAAAAGTAATCAAGTAAAAGTTAATGCAGTCTACAGCTAACCCTAGAGCCTAATGATTTATGTTATTTTTTTGGTACCTTGTGCTCACACTTTTTTTATATTTATTTCTTGTTGGTGGGAAAAATTCAACCGCTGCTCGGATGATGGAGGTATTGAAGACTATGTGCAAGACTACGATGAGTATTAAGTGCTTCGTTCAACAGTCGATGTCCCTATGGCACCCTAGTCATATTTTGTGTTACGCTTCCGCAATGCTACGTTATACTCTATGTTTCCGGCCATAATATCACTGTGTAATAATGATATATTTAATATTATGTACGTTTTTATTTTTGACATGTGTCGGTGGTACTTTTGTGATTTGTCATGTATGTGGGAGACTCGATCCTGGCGCATATATAATTGCTCGGTTTTGTTAGTTGGAAACTAGGTGTGACAAATTTGGTATCAGAGCCATGTTTTCTGTAGGACAAAAGCCTAGTTAGAACTGGTCGTATTAAGGATTTCATCTTCCCCTTGTCTTACCTGCTCACTTTTAAAATTTTGTCTTTATTTTATTTTATTACCTAATTGCTCACATTATGTTTGAAAATTTTTATTTATTCCTTCTGTCGTATAGAGCTTAATGCAAGTATTTCTATCATTTCTATAGATGCCACCACTAGGTTATTTTTCAAGAGGATTAGATTACCAATATAATGTCTCGTTAGCAGACTTTGATTTGGTGTGTGAATGCCTGTCATGATAAATTATGTTTGATTTGGTTCTTTGATTGATTGCTAGTCTAGCTGTGAGGTATGTCTATAGTACAAACAACTATGAAGATTAAATTTAAATAACAAAGTTAGATCGTTGGTGTTAAATAGCCTTCTACTCTATTGCTCTTACTTTATCTGTCAGCTATGCTTATCATCTTGGTTATATGCAACGGCTGTTACTTATGCTGTCTCAACTGCTGCCAACATATTGTGAACACTAGGAACAGAGGCAATGGACCGAAGGACAACAATCCGGCAAATGGCGCTCAACTGCCCAACCCTCCGCAATTGACTGTAGAACAATTCTATAACCTACAGATGCAGATAATGGCCACCCTCAATAATACTGCTCAAGCTTTACAGCATGTTCACGCCAACCCACCACAGCAGCAGAGGGACAGACGTGGGGACTTTCAGAAGGGGCACCCTCCTACATTTTCCCACTCCGCTAATGAAGCGCCCCCATTTTCATGAGAATTTAAATGTGATACAAATACTAGTCCCAGGAGGCTACCAATACATTTATTTCAAATAGTACTGAGTCTGACTTAACGACTACAAACCAGATTACATAAATAGGATAAAAGCGGAATATAGCGGAAGCATCTTTATTTGCCCAATGCCACAGGCTAGTTGGGGATAGGACCATGACCTAACTAAAGAGGGCTTCAATCAGGGTTTCCTCGTCGTTTCAAAAACATAGTAATAGCAAGGGTGAGTACAACCGAACTCCGCAAGTCCACCTTCCCCCAATAGGAAAGGGTAATGACTTATTTCTACATATAGGGAGTATATGGAGCTTAGGTCATTTTTGCGGAAAACATATGCAAGGTTTAGTGGTTCACCATTTTAATTTGTGAAAACTCATTTTTCCAAAAGGGCGGTCCGCCATGGCTCGTGGCACGCATACCACAGGTTATATCCATTACCACAGGGCCACGCCCCGCAACATCCAAAACACACCAATTTTTCACCCAGCCCAAACCATACCCAATTTTTTTATAAAACATCTAGAGGAAGAAACCAAGCCATAACCCGTCCATACCAGTGGACAACGGACTATCCGGATAGGTTTATACTCTAGCGAGAGGTGCACACTTTACCCACAAGTTTGGTCCAGGACTGTCATCGTCATGAGGTCCTTTCCCGCCCAAAGCTCTACCCTCGCAAGTATTCCCCGACCTTAACCAAGGAGAGACATAGGCCCTGTCGCATCAATGCCAGTGCCAGCAGACACACGACTTCCACCATTCCCAGTCCCCCGGTGCTCCCAGCCTATGGGTATCGGTTGGTTCTTCCTTGCGGGTTCCGGCCCAGTGTTGCCGCATACAACATCAAGTGGTTATACTATAAAGAGTTAGGCAAGATGAGACTCCCAGTTCGGTCCTTCGGGGCAGAAACTCCATAGTGCTCACACGAGCCATTTGTCCAGCCCTCTCCACAAGGCCCCGGACCCCAGATAAACCGTAAGAGCGGTATCCAGGCATTCTACCCTTTAACACATGGCATGGACGACAGAAGTCGGCCGCCGGGGTCTTTCCCCATGTTTTCGCAAACGCACACACCAACCCATCAACAACCCAAATTTCCAGCAAGATTAAAGTATATCACATTGAGTGAGCGATCCCTCCTAAGCGCGCTAGGTCTAAGATTGGTTTGGGTGGCTATCCTACCATGTTTGACCATAGCTAGCAAAACAATGCAGGTTTTGTGGTTGTCATGGCAAGGGTCGTTTTGTAAAAACTAGGAGTTTTATTCATCAAAGGGTTTCAGTTGACTTGCCATCATCGATGTTCTCGTTACAGCAGAGGTCAACGTTCGGTACCTCGGGCTCCTGGTCCGGCACGGTTACGTCGGGTTCGCAAGTCTCCTCCGGAACGGTTTCTACGCGTACACAAACAAGAAACATACATAAAATGACAATCAGATATTCTCCAGAGGCTATGCAGAAGGTATGGATGGATAGAGGGTGATTTTAGAAGAATTTTGGCACAAGAATTGTCGGATTCCGAGACCGCGTGGCCGAGATATGAATTTCCTAAGAAAAAAATCCATAAATCGAAAAGGAAAAAGGGAAAGAGCTTCGCGGGCCAAATACCACGCGCGGCCCATCTTCTTTTCCCGCGCGGTTCGGCCTGCTCCACCCTCCGCTGAGCCATGGGCCTTTTGAGCTGGCCCACAGGCTGCGATGACGCGGTGACGGCAGGACGGCGTGGCCCCATGCGTCAGCCACACGGCAGAAAGGCGACGGCATCGCGGTCGGCTCGGCCGATCCGAATAGCACCTGCGCCCGCGGCTCGCCGGCGGTTCACCGCCGGTGGCCCGGTTCTGGCGACGGGGTTAGGTCGGTGAGGTAGAGGAGGTCGGGGCGAGTGCGTCGGTGGTGGTGTGGTTGGGGGCGGTTCGGCGAGCAGCTATGGCGGCGTGTGGCCAGAGCGCCGGCGAGGCGTGGTCTTGGCTGGGAAAGCGAGGGAGGAGGCATGTGCGAGGGTGGTGGAGTTTGTGCCTACCTTGATTTGGGGATAGGGAGATGGGAGAGGGCGAATTTGGGCGGTGGCTGGTGGGGAAAGACAGAGTGCCCCTCGGTGGGTTTGCCCACCGCGAGCATTCCGGCAAGGACTATGTGTGCGTGTGTGTGCTTGGGTGTGTGCGGGTGGGAATGGCGCGAAGGTGGCCAGGGTTGGCGCCTCCTTTTATTGGCGATGATGAGGGTGGCTGGCGTGTCGTGGCTGGGTCCGGCCGGGCCCGAGCAGCGAGGTATGTGCAGCGCGGTGGCGAGGACGGCGCTAGCAGGCGATGATGTGATGAGGCCATGGTGTCGGGGCTCAGCTTTACAGCGGCGCCGTTGTGCGTCACAGGGAGAGGAAAATGGCTGGGTATGCCAAAAAATGGCGGTGGGACGAGACGGTGCGAGGGAGGGGCATTTCTCCTGGGTGTTGGGACGCGGTTTCACAGCGGCGGTGGGATGCTCGGACGGTGGCGACGAGAATCCCGGGTGGCGCGTTGTGCGGCATCGAGGCCCGCCCATCGGGAGGCGTGGGTGGCACGGCGGCGTGGTGCTATGAGAGAGAGGAAGAGGAAGGAAGGGGCTGACTCATGGGGCTAGCCTGTTAGTGGCGGGAAGCGCGCCGACGTGTGGGCCCGAGGTGGCAGTGAGCAGAGGGGGGAAAGGGCACGGCGCTGGGCCGGCCTGGCTTGCTGGGCCGAGTGAAGGGGAGGGGAAGGGTTTGTGTGGGCTGAGCGAAAAGGGAAGGGCGTGAGGAAGTGGCCCATTAAGGAGTTTGGTTGTTTTTCTTTTTCTGCTGGCCGATTTGGGCTTTGAATTTGAAATTTTGAATTTGGGGAGTGTGTGCATGTGTGGAAATTTGAAGGGCGATTTGAAAAAAAAGATTTGGAAGGGCTAATAGGGAGGATGGACAGAATGATGATGCATTTTTTTGAAAATGTTTTTGAAACCGTGTGGTTTAGTTGGTGATTTTTGGTTAGCGATTTTGGGACGTTACAGCTGATCTACTTCAGGCAGATGATTGGCTCCATGCAGTGGAGCGATAGTTTGACATTGCATAGTGCAATGATCAAGAAAGGGAGTATGCTGTAGGACAACTTTGAGGTGCTGCCGTAGACTGATGGGAATCTTACAGACAACAGGACAGAGAGCGCTTGTTGGAGACCTGTCACTACATACACAACATTACAGTAATAGGGCAACATCAAATACGACGAAGCTCTCCATCCAAAGCTCTTCGAATCAATATTATCACCTTTGTATTTCTTGCAAAGTTTTAAGTAAGAAAATGCACAACATACAGGAAGAAGTAATCAAAAAGAGAATAAGTACCTATAGAATAAGAGAAACTTCAAATGAACCTTTAAACCTTTGGATTTATTATTAGGGCTGACGTCAGTCAGTTACAATGCGAGACCGCCAAGTGTCATCATCCCCTCTGTCGGTTGATCTTCTTGGTATTTATAGGGGTCAACCGATTGACTACTTTACAAGGAATTTACAATGTTGACCCCAGTCATTCCATATACATTTTCCCTATTCTTGACACCACTTGTACCCATTTGGTAATTTCACATCCAATGTCAATTTGCATACTCAATCTTCCGGCAGCTGTATCCAACTTGACTTTCTCCGACTGCATCTGCTGAGCCGCGTGCTTCGAATCCCAGGCTCAAGTGCGTGCTTCGAATCCCAGGTGCAGCTTCAACTTAGGACGGCATCGCTCAATCATAGACCTTCGGACCTGATCATGGTCCTTCGGACTTGTCCACCGATCCGCGGAATCATCCGTCGACGTTCGGACTCGGAGCTGACATCCAACCACTTAGTTATTGGACTTCAGTTCTGGGGAAATTCCAGATGTCTTGTGTGCTCGTGTCCTCCGAAGTATCACTTGAAACTCATAATTGAAATAAACAAATACACGTCCATTCGAAGCATAATGGATCAGGACCTTCGGGCCCCAACAGCAGCCCCTCGCAGGATTAGTTCATTTTTCCAAGATGAGCTCAAACTGCGACCAAATGACAAGCCAAAGGTTTACCCGTGCTTTGATGCCCAAGACACCTCCCCCCGTTTTGAGATTATTTTGGAAAAGAGAAAAAATATTGTTATTTATTACTATCAGTGGTGCGTCGGGAATGGACATGCATCAGCGTTTTATTGGGTCCTTCGTTTTTACCATACGCCTTTTCGATTTCCACGCCTGGGTCAGTATATAAGCGGGGGTGAATCGATCACGACCCCCTCCCCTCTTGCTAGCGCAACCCTGCTGCTCTTGTTTTTACTGCTCTAAAGCTCTATTTATACTGTTTTGACCTTTCCGCCTTTGTGCTTCGGACTACTGAAAGGTTAAGTCTTTCATGGTTGAAGTTTATTTCAAGCTTTGATTCCTGAACTATTAGATTGACTTACAGATATTTTTATGACTAGAACCAAACTCCGAAGCTGAGTCAGCAGGTGAAACTCACAATATTGCTGGCGACAAGAACCTTGCTCATACCTCTCCGATACACATGGATATCAGAACTGAAGGAGCTTCTAAAGAGTCTGAAGATGAGTGACTTGTGGAGGATGAAGAGGGTACTAGAAGATGTTGATGACGATGATGAGAATGAAATCATCTGTCCTAAGAAACAAAGCCATTTGGTTTTTGGAAGTTCTTGCATCAAGGAGGATGATTTCAAGTACTACAAAGAGATGAACTCTATAAAGGACGTGAGCCAATGCCGTTGCCCAGGTGATGAAGAAACTCCTATGCCATCATCTAATGAAATTGTACTATTTGAAAGCTTTTTCACCGCCGGGCTTTGGATTTTGATGAACCGAGTACTGGAACGCTTTGGGATTTACTTTCATCGACTTACTCCTAATGTATTTGCACGACTAAGTGTATATGTTTGGATAATGGCTAGCCAAGGACTTGAGCCAGAATTAGATCATTTCTGCCATTCTCATGAGCTGCATTATCAGAGAAAGGCTGATAAGACCACTAAACTTCATCCTAACTTCGGCTGTTACAGCTTCCGAAGCCATCAAGATTCGGTTGGCCCTGTGACTGCATATCGTAGCAAATGGTCCAATGGCTAGACTCACAAGTGGTTCTACTATAAAGTTGACGTAGAAGAGAATTCAGAATTTACTCCATGCCTTATGAGTCCACTAAAATTGTCCTTTGACTTTAAGAGGCCTCTCTATGCTGCTGTTACAGCTTCCGAAGCCATCAAGATTCGGTTGGCCCTGTGACTGCATATCATAGTAAATGGTCCAATGGCTAGACTCACAAGTGGTTCTACTATAAAGTCGACGTAGAAGAGAATTCAGAATTTACTCCATGCCTTATGAGTCCACTAAAATTGTCCTTCAGCTTTAAGAGGCCTCTCTATGCTCAGTCTGACAAGGTTCAAACTGCCAGCAGGGCTTACAACGCTGTGTGCTCCCAGATTTATATGCATTGTTTAGCTCAAGAGTTTGCTGCCTAGAGTAACTCCTCTTCGGAACAGATTTTCCATGCCCAAACCCGAAGAAGCGGTTGATCCTACTAAGCTTGTTCATTTACCATACAAGTTTAAACCTATTGGTAAGTACAAATCTCCCATTGAGAGTTGGCGGATAAACGTTGAGAAGACTATGGACTTGATGCTTGGAAATTATACCAAGTTTGAGTATAAACGCCTACGACAGGCCTTCGGAGATCGTCCGAAGCTTCGACAAAATTGGGTTTTTGATGCTTTTGGCGTCGACTATCCTAACTAGAAGCGTTTCGACCAGGATGTTAAAAATCCCTCTGGAAAAATTGCTAAGCGCAAAGCTACTAATACAGTTGAAATTGGTACTTCGAAGCATGAGGCGGCTGCCAAAAAGAGGATTAAGATTGCAATGAAAAAGAAAACTGCTACCATTCCTCAGGCTCCGAAAGTCTTTCATCATTAGGCAACATCGACGAAGGTCGTTCCTGAAGCAATTCCTGAAGTAGCTAATGCGACGAAAGAGGACGATCCTGCTCCAACTATGTCATAAGGTGTCACCTCTAAGGTTAATAAGATGATAGGTTCTATAGTTGTGAGAGGAGGTCCCAGCCATGTATTAAGCCCTCTTGATTCTAACATCATTAGGCTGACTCAAAAACCCCCGTCTCCTGCCGATTCTGAACATTTCCCTTGGATAGCCTCTCCTTATGCTTTAGCCTATGATGAGGAGTCAACTGGGCTTCCCCACGCTATGAAGGTGTTATTGAGGCCAAAATAGTAGCACCTAGAGCCCCTTCAATCCTGCACACTCCTGCCAGCGATCTTGACGGCAAACATTCCCAAATGGAGATGTCAAACAAGGAACTAGAGAACAGAAGCACCTCGGAAAACATTGCCCATGTATTGGCCAATCTTCATGAGAAGCAACCCAAAGGTAGCTCTTCTAGCCATACATATGAAAATGTTTATAATGATGTCCCGGCCACTGGTCATCCTGGCCTTCTCTGCATCATTGGCACTGAAGATGTGCCACAAGAAGAGGATGTCGGACTTCGTACCATTGCCGCCCGACTTGGTTGCAAGAAGAATTACACCATTTTTGGTGGCAATTCCGTGGCGGATTTGCAATGTTTAGGATTCGAGGGTGATATGCATGTTGGCGATGTCTTCGGAAACTCATTTTGCTTTCCTGATGCTGAAGAGAAGGTTCTAAAGTAAGTCCTTTCCTTTGTTTATTGAACTATTATTTACAATACCTTTGTATATGCACATGTATATAACTTTGGCTTTACTTTACTAATTTTTAGGGTTTGATTCTTGCAAAAAATCTTCCAAAGAGAATGCTTTTGGAAGGGTCAGCTGTAGATGCTAAAATTGATTCTCTTGAGAAGCGAGTTAAAAATCTTGGTCAGACCAATCAAGAACTCTCAAATGAAGTGGTTTAGCAATGAAGCTAAGTAAAATTATCAGAAGACGACAACTCAACTCTTAAGGATGAATTGCTAAAGCAAACAGCTGCTGCTTCGGAGGCAAACAAACTTTTGGCTAGGGAGAAAGAGGCTCGGCGAATAGATGTAGATATGGTTGAGGATCTTAAAAAGTCTATTTCACAACATGAATCTGACACAGCGGGACTTCGTAAAGAGGTGGAAGACAAGGACAAAGAGATAACATCTCTTTGTGCACAGTTTGACACGTTGTCTCATGAAAAAGAAAATCATGACAAAGTCTTATACGAAAAGATATCCTCTTGTGCCTTGGTGGTTGATTCAACCATATCTCACATGGGAGCCCGGACTCGGACCCAGAGGTTCGAAGCAGGAGACAACTTAGGGGCACTAGATTGGATGGCTAATGAAATATCTGAGATTCCTGAGCTCATGGGTTCTTATGGCGGCTATTGTGTTACAGCTGGCGCCCAAGCCGTTGCTTCTTCTCTGCAAGCCGCTAGCTATGAACACGTTCACAAGTTCAGAGCGCCTAACCTTTCAGCTATGTCCTATTGAGAATATTTTTCAATGCAACCGTGATTGTGAAAACGTTGGTCGTCGGGTTTACAATTTATTATGGAACAAGGGTCTTAAGACCAAAGTTGCAAAGAAAATCCTTGAACGTCGGAGGGAGGTATACTATTACTCGTGAAATTTTTTGGTTTGTGGTTTTTTTTCTCATGTACTAACTTGTGCAACACCTGTTTTTCAGGCTGAGGACGAAGTTCGGAAGCGTTCCGAAGAACAAGCTGCCCGTGCCCAATCTGCTGCACTTGTTGCCCCTTCTGCCGGAACTTCTCGGCCATCTGATGCCCCACTACCGGGAGAGACTTCGAAGCCGGAAGAAGTTCCAAAATCTTCTGATGAAGAAAACAAGATGCAGGCCTAAATTCTGTAGTTGTGCTCGATGAGCCTTTTTGACAACTTTTGTGATGTAAAGACATCGACACATGACTTCGATAGATGCCAGACCTTGTTGTATATAACAGTAAGCCTTACTGCGGGCTTGCTATTTTGAGGACTTTTAAACTGCCCTTTTTTAGGTTTTGACATTAATGTTACTTCGGGTTCTTTTGTTGCATGCACTTGTTTTTTGAGAACTTAACTTGTTAATCCGGTTTAAGCCCCTTCGGCGGGCATTGTTGTTGAATATGTATGTTTTTTCGATGTGTCTCTATTCCCGATCATTTTATTGCTTAGTTTTATGATTCCACTTTTGAGGTTGTGATTTTAAACTACGATGTCCAAAACACTATACACTTGTTTGACGAAATGCTGACTTGCAACTAGACTTCGGCGAAAATAGTTTTTTTTCCAGATCACTATCATGTTTTTATTCATTGGATTGAAGTGAGCTCTGGATCAGGGGAATACAATTGATATCAGAAACAAAAATAAAAACATAGCTGCCGAAGGCACCGTTACTGATGCTTGTTCGAAGTTGGGGGGTCATATGCAGCAGCTAGAGAGCCCCGTCTTGGAACTCCAGCGGATCTATGTTCAGGCAAAATTGCCTCCTCCTGCCATTTCATTTTCCTCCAAATGCATTGAGGCAAACGAGTAGGTATGGTGACAATATCACCTATTCAGGCCATTATGCTCTTTGTTAGGAGCATCCCACGGCCCGATGAAGAATCAGGTTTGACCTGATATAGTAGAAGCTTAGGAGAATCTCATGATCTGAGTTGATTGTTGATGTGTGTGCATCGTAGGTTATTCGGAGTTTGTCTGTGGTGTGCTTCATGTTTCTAGTGATGTGCTTGCGAAATGGTGTGCTTCATGTTTCTAGTGATGTGCTTGCGAGATGGCCGAATGAGGCTTGCATTGGTATCTATTTATAGTGGTTTGAGACTACTTGTTGGGATATTTTTTTCCGAGAAAAGGACCCCCATGTGGCTATCTACAGTATCATCATGATATTCAGGACTCGAAATTATTACCACTTGAGGATCCAATGTGCGCACAGTTCAATACAAGGAATACGATGCTTCTACAGTTCGAAGTCAAACGTAAAGAATCCAGTGTTGCAATGATTTCATGTAGGAATCCAATGTTTACGAAGCAAATTTTTTTGCCTTCCCACTGCACCCTTGGCCAACTTCTATGGTGTTATGCACTTTGTCAAACTTTTTGTTCGACGAAAGTGTCTTAATCAAAGCGTGCTTTTTTGCGCATTGACGATAGCAGTATGCTTGTTCTTTGCGCGCGTGATTTCATTTGATCTTTACAACATTAAACCTTCTGGCGATGCCCTTCAGAGTTGAATATGTTGTTTCATTGATTCGAAGCTTGATTACATGCATCTGCCCTGTTAAAAAACCTTACACCCTTGAGACTTTTTCAGGGTTTCCCCTATAAGGAAAAAGGGTGCAGTGCTTTTAAATAAATTCTACTTCTACGGATAATAGCGTCGAAGGTCATTTATTCCATGACCTTGGCACCCCTTTACCGAACATGTCTTCTACTCTAAACGACCCTGGCCTATTCGAGGCTTTCACCAGCAAAGGGCCATCCCACTTACTTTGTAACTTATCAATTGTGTCTACATTAGCCATAAGAAGTTTCCTGGCTGTATTGTCTTGAGCTTTACTTTACTTTTCTATCTCTCCACTTTTTTGTTTCGGCTTGATATCTTTGGATGTTATCCACTGCTTCGAGCCTTAAGGCCTCATCTGTGTCTTTAGCCACTAACTGCTCACTTCGTTCCTCTTTGGACTTCCCTGCTCTAAATGAGTTGTGTTTAAAGCTCTTTGGGTGTCATTGCTTCTTCTCCGTACAACAACTTGAATGGAGTACTTGAAACTGTA
Source organism: Paspalum notatum (assembly GCA_022530915.1). NCBI lineage: Eukaryota > Viridiplantae > Streptophyta > Magnoliopsida > Poales > Poaceae > Paspalum > Paspalum notatum. Next base: position 21,621,145 of record CM039687.1, read on the forward strand.
GTATTATGACTCCACACTACACTTGTCATCTGATCCACCCATCTTCCTTTTGGCAGTCCCACAAACTTTTTTTGCAATGCCAGAGAGAATTATGCTATTGGCTCTTTCTACTGTGCCATTCGACTGTGGGTGTCGCACCGATGCAAAGTTCAAACCCGTGCCAACCTGATGACAAAACCTTCGGAATGCTTCTGCATCAAAATGTGTTCCATTATCTACTGTTAACGCTCTTGGTACTCTGAAGTGACATATGATGTTCTGCCAAAAGAACCTCTGCATTATGGTTGAAGTTATTGTTGTTAACGGTTTGGCTTCGATCACTTAGTGAATAATTCAACCGCCACCACTGCAAACTTTAGATTTCCCTGAGCTGTTGGCATCGGACCGACGAGATCCATGCCCCATCTTTGCAATGGCCATGTTGGTTCAATCAGCTAAGTGTACGAAGCGGGTTGGTTTTAGTGTTTTGCCATTTTCTAACAATTATCACAAGTTTCAACTAATTCTTCAACGTCGGTAGCTGCCTTCGGCCAGTAAAATCCCATCCTGAGAGTTTTCCCTAACAATGCTCTTGGTCTAATATGAGCACCACACATTCTGTAGTGTATTTCCTTCATTATTTCCTTGCCTTCTTCTCGTGACAGGCATTTTAACAATGGGGCGCACACACCTTCCTTGTATAGCTTGCCACCTATTAGTTTGTATTGTCTGGCCTGCTGACTCATCCGTTTCAGCCAAGCTTCATCATCGTCTTGATATGTGCCATTCAAGTATGCTATTATTTCAGAACGCCAATCGTCACTGTTTACTGGTGATATTGATAGCACTGCTCTCTCCTGTAATTCAGATGGTGCCAGTACTTCTAAGAATACCTCCGGCGGTAGTGGAGTTCCTTGTGAGGCTGCTCTGGCCAATGCATCAGCTTCGTCGTTTAGTCCTCCGTATCTTCTTGACCGTAAATCCCTCGAAATGGGTTTCCATTCTTCTGATTGTTTGCAAGTATTTTTGTAACCTCTCTTCCTTGGCTTTTGAGGTTTTTTTTAATGTGCTCCAATATGACCTGAGAATCTGACATCAAAATAGCTCTTTTTACACCTAATGCTTTTAACATTCTCAAACCCAACATTATTGCTTTGTATTCTTCCACATTGTTAGTGCTTGGAAAATCTAATATGACTGCATTCACCGACTTTGCTCACGAAGGCGAAAGAAGTATTGCTGCTGCTCCAGCCCCAGTTGCTGTCCATGAACCATCGCAATACACTTGCCATATCTTATCTTTGGCTGGTAATTCTATGTTTTCTCCAGATGGTGTCCAGTCAGCTACGAAGTCCGCCAATGCTTGTGACTGAACTGCTGTTCTGTGAACAAAATCAATCACATATTCATTCAGTTCTGCACCCCATTTTCCAACTCTTCCACTGGCTTCTTTGTTCCGAAGCACATCTCTGAGCGGCTGAGACGAAGGCACGAGATGTTATGTGCTTGAAAATAGTGCCGAAGCTTCCTGGAAGCTATTACAACTGCATATATGATCTTCTCTATCTCCGAGTAGTTCATCTTTGTTGGTGTCAAAGCTTCAAATACATAATATATTGGCCTTTGTTTCTTTTGACCATCAATTTCCCTTTCTTGAGCAAGGACTGCACTAATTACCGACGGAGCCACTACTACATATAATAACAACATAGCACCTTGCATAGGCGGCGATAATGTTGTCAAATGTATTAAATAGCTCTTGAGATCTTTGAATGCTTCCTGCTGCTTTTCCCTCCAAGTAAATGGATTTGTTCCTCTCAATACTTCGAAGAATGGTAGACTTTTCTTAGCTGATCTGGAGATAAACCGAAAGTGATGCTAATTTCCTGCTAGTTTTTGGGTTGATTTTTTGGACTTCGGAGGTTCCATTTTCAGTATGGCCTCGATTTTTGTTGGGCTTGCTTCGATGCCTTTGGTTGACACCAAACAACCTAAAAACTTTCCTTTTGAAATTGCAAATATACTCTTTACAGGATTTAACTTGAGTCCTGCCTTTCGGAAGTTTGCAAATGTTTCCCGAAGGTCCTTTATGTGATCCTCCTTTTTTATGCTTCGGACTATGAAGTCTTCTATGTATGTTAACACATTTCTGCCCAATTGGTCACCAACCACATTCGCTGTCATTTTGTTGAAACTTCCACCTGCATTCTTCAACCCTTCAGGCATTCTGATGTAACAATATGTTCCTGCTGGAGTGACGAAGCTTGTTTTTGGTTCATCTTCTTTTCGTAACCAAATCTGATGATAGCCAGAATATCCATCAAGCAAACTCATCATTTCAGAACTTGCCGCTACATCTACAAGACTGTCAATACGCGGGAGAGGAAACTCGTCCTTTGGACAAGCTTTGTTGAGGTCAGTAAAATAAATGCATATTCTCCATTTACCACTTGGTTTTTTCAACATTACCACATTTGGTAACCATTTTGGATATTCAATTGGTCTGATGACCCCAGCTTCAAGTAATCTATTCACTTCGGATTTTGCCCCTTCAGCCCTATCTTTGGACATCTTTCTTAACTTCTACATCTTTGGTTTTACTGTTGGATCGATGTTCAACGCATGCTTGATGACGCTTCTATCAATTCCGCATAGGTCTTTTGCTGACCATGCAAAGACATCTATATTGCTTGGTAGAAATGCAATTAGTTCCTCTTCTTGCTTAGACAACTTTGTGCCAACTAATATAGTTTGGTCTGGACGATTCTGTTGGCGGCTCTTAGCCTACCGAATTTTACTCTGCAAGCGCACGGAGACCGTTGTAGCCTTTCACCCGGGAGTATTCCAAGGTATCGTATTTATCCACAGGAAAGCATTGAGATGGAGATATCAAACTATCATTCATCCAGCTATTACTACTCATTCATGTCAACTGATAGCTAAGAACGATTGACACCAAGCACCATGGGATACATGCCAAGCACTATTGGCGAGAAAGCAGGTAAAGATAGGAGGACAACGAGGTAAGAGCTCAGATTCCTGATGAGGACTTTCTATACTAAGGTGAGCCAGACAGACTAAGCTAGATCAACATGCTGCTCTGACGGAGGTAATGACTTATCTAGTTGTCAAGGATACTTACTTCGCCACCGAGCCTGCTTTCCACTTCCGGGCACCAGAGTGCTGATAACCCGATAATGACAAAAGTGCGATGCCCGAATATTTGTCCCAATCTTTCACGGTACTAGAAACAAATAGCTGGCTGTATTTTTCTCAACTAAAGCAACAAGTAACAAGCCTCAAAGATGCAGTAGCAAACTCTTAGAAAATTATGTGTGTCCCAGATATAGCAGCAACAATAGCAGCAATCAATAAATCTTGAGCAGAATAACAAACAGTGTTACCACGAGCAACAATGCATATGATGGACTAATGACTTGTAGTGCTGAATCAATCATGTAATCCAGTAGGTAGCAACAGAATATATGATGGGATTAACCAAATACAGGTAGCAGTAGCAGATAGATGGGATCAGCTTACAATGGATGATTGCAAACCAAACCCTAGATAAATTCTTCCACCCACGGCGACGAACCACAATCAGAAGAAGGGGAATTCCAGCAGGAATCTGATGCGCGCCCAAGCTGCAGCTCGATCGCACGATCAACACAAATCCATGAGGGGATCCGGGACAATAGTCTTTAGCACGAAGAACCTAGGGAATCACCACCTAAGGTTTAGGAGAGCGACGGCTCGCCGGGGGATAAAATCCACAAATAACCAAAACCTTCCTTCTCTGTCACACCCCAAATTTTCCAATTTAGAATGTGACACTTTTGGCTTGAATTAATACAGTAAATTCCTTGAATATTTAAAATTTTGTCGAGCAATTATATATTTACCAAGATATTTAGTGTAGGAAATAATTATTTTATAAAAAAACAAATATAATCTATGTTGTAATAATATATGTGTTGCATTCATGCTGGTTCACATGGTGATTTTCTAAATGAGTTTAAACTACGAGTAACCTTTCCTGAGAACTTTCTAGATTTTTCTACAAGCTTTTTCCCATTTTCCTTGGAGCACAATCCATTTATTAGAAGCTCTTAGAAACCTTTCCATGAGCTCCAAATATTTTATTTAGGTTCATTTGGTCCAAAACTATTTCTGGGATTCTTTCTAGAATTTTTGAGATTGTCGGGATATTTTTTCGGACTTCAAGTATTGATTCTAGACTTATCTAGAATTATTTTAATTCTGAAAATAAATAATTCCGAATTTAATTAGGCTTTCTCCATTTAAATATGCTGGAATCTCAATAAACCTCTAAGGCCCGTTTATGGGTTATCTAATGGGCTTTAAGCTCATTAAGCCCATTAGTGGAGGTGGGAGATGTAAATCAATAGTACCATATTGCTTGTTGACGCGCATCTATAGAGCTTTTCTCCCTCTATAATAAACCCAACCCCTCGGTCTCTATGCCCTAGCAGCCGTCTCGTCTCCCATATCGCCACCGGCCGTCCTTCCATCCGCATGCACTACGTGACCGCTGGTCGCTCGATCCTATGCCGCCTGCGCCGCGCCGGGGTGGCCTCCCCACTGAGCCGAAGCCCGCGGCATGGCACACGCACGGTGCCAAGCTGCGATGGCGGTGCTTAACGCGCGTCGCCCGTCAGCCGCCCGTACAGCCCAAGCCATGGCGTCCTGCCCTTCCAGCTGCACCTCGTCGCCAAGCACTCCCTCTGTGCGTCATCATGCAACGTCACGCAAGCAGAAGCAAAAACCAGCCAAGCCAAAGATGCCTCTCAAGAAAGAGTTCACGTGAAGATGACGACCGATTTGCAAACATGGCCTAATGCAGATGGTAATCTCTCACTGCGTTTCTTGTGTCTTGCTTGATCTACAAACAACTTCTTACATCTATTTGATTCCTACACTGCAGCCCAAGTTCTGTTGCTTTATAGATCAAACCATGCTGTTCCATCTTTTCACATCAATGAGTCACACGCTCAGGTTGTTAGTCCCTGCACTCTTCCTATTCACCATCTATCCCTAGTCCTTTAATTCTTTGCATCTAATTCATTTAAACTAATTCATTTAAGCTCTGTCTTATGCCGTTCCTGTTGCGTTAGATTCGTAACGATGAAACCTACGTTTAGCGTTCATGGTAACCATATATGTTCCTGGTTTTAAATATAAACATTACTTGGATCAATGCTATTCTCATTATTTTTCTATAAATAAAATCAATTTAGGGTCTAATCTCGTTTTTCCTAAACACATGTTAATATGACTAATGTTGTTTACATTTTTTTTCAAACAAAAGCAATATAGGGTTTCTTAAACACATGTTAGTTTGATTAAAGTTTATTCCAATAGTTTTCTTATTTAAACCAATTTGGGTTCAAACCTTGGTTTTGTACCATATGCTTGTTAATATGGTTAATGACGATATAACTAGTTTTTTTCAATTAAAATATGAACAGGTTATACTTTACCTTTTCATAATTAATTTTGTTAATTTGATTAATGCCAATTATAATATGTTTTCAACTGTACGTACGTGTTTAGTTTAAACACGATAGGTGCAAAAGCTTGGATAGGTTGATCTCACTAGCTTCTCTATAATAAATGGTTTCAACGGTATAATTACTTTGAAATATTTACAAATAAAATATAATTAGTTTCAACTACAGTTTTCAGTTCAAATATAATTTGGGTTAATCTAGTTATATTTTTATGAACTCCTTTTTCAATATTTTGGTATTTAGAAATAAATGCAGCTTATAGTCTTCTTTATTCATCAACAATGCAAACCTTTCGTTAGTTGCATCTTTTCAACCGTAATACGTTTTTAGTGTTCCTTTGTTCATGTGACCGTAGCAAACGAGCCCTCTCTCTTGGCACGTGTTTTATAAATCTTTTCTTTTGATTGGTGTATTGTTTCTTATGTATGTATGATTGTCTGTCGTGTATGTTGTCTGTGTTGTCACGTATAGAACGAGTATCATACGTGCGAGTACAAGCTTTTCAAGACCTACAAGTGAAGATTATTTGAGCAGCTATATAATTGGAAATAAGACAAGTATTCTTTGACCTATTGTTCTATTCACATTAAAAACTTACTTTATCGCACAACCAAGCATGCTCAACCTAAGGATGACTAGCCACTTATTTTTCTATCAATGTTTTATCCTATGGGAGGGCTGTGATGTGTAGATAAATGCTAGCGCTCAACAAATCTTACTCATGTTGCTAATCTTAATTAATTAATGGTATAATGATGATGAAAGTTTGGTTACTTTGCAACCTGAGGACTTGATCATATTTTTGTTGGTTTTGCTCAAGTGCTTCACCCTAAGGATCGTTTCGCCGAGCGACCACCCAGAAAAACAGTACAACCACAGGACTCACATGGGCACTGGGCTTGACTGATTAATTAGATGAACTAGAGTTTTGGCTTGCTTTCCTGAAACATGGTGTACGAGGGGTTTGGGGGATATGGGACTTTGCCCTTTGCCAATGTGGTGCAGTTTGATTTATTTATCACCCGTTGGAACGGAACTCTCATATCTTTAGTTGACTGGAGTAACCTGTAACGAGTGGGCCACAACTCTAGGAATTTTTTGTAAAGGTCTCGTAATGAAACCCTGCCGATTTATCAAAGGATAGTGAATATATGGGGTTTGGCCACCTCTTGGCATATGGGAATCATGACTTGTGGGTAAAGATGTATAACCTCTCAACAGTGTTTAAAACTGATATATCAGCCGTGCTCACGGATATGAGCGGCCTGGACCCTCACAGATTAGAGTTTTTCAAAGAAAAGGATCACATGACAATAATGGTAAAGATGGTGTGATAATGGAACGGTGATGGAATGATGGTGGTTTATTTTAGATACTTTATTGTATTTATGCTATTCCAGTTATGGGATGGGTTATGCTAATTCATTGTTAGTAAATAAAAATTGACCAACTAAAAGCAACCGCTATGCCTGTCCACTATAAAGCCAGTCCACTTTATACTAAACGGAATACTTGCTGAGTATGACATATACTTACCCTTGCTATCCCCAAACAATATAGCTATGCTCTATTCAAATTGATGGTGACCTAAAGATGAAGTGGATCCAGAAGTCTACTTGGCGTTAGGCGTATGTGCCCCCAGTCAACCTTCCTATGAAGATGGAGTTCCGCTACGAGATAGAATTTCCGCTATACTCTGATATATTGACCTTTGTGTCAAATGTAAGTTTTATACGCTTATATAATGCACTGTCTATTGATATTCACTAATGAAGTGGGCCATATGTGTGAAAAATAGATCCTGGACACACATATGGTGTCATCTGGTTTTGTTTATAAAACCGGGTGTGACATTCTCCTAGCAACCCTAGACGCGTCTAAGATGGACTCACACACGATACATGGACCAATGGACCAAATTGGGGGCGCAGCACCCTAGACAGATTCTGTACCTCAACTTGCGATGCGAATTCCTATCGCCTCCGAGGTCCAAAAGGCCTGAAACTGGTTCGATTGGAAAGATTATGTTTTTATCTTTCCAAGCATATGTGGTTCACCGAAAACCGAGCCCATTTGTGGCCTAGGCGATGATATTAGTGCACACTGATCCTCGAGGCCGAGGTGGCCGACTCTGAGATGAATTGGGCCTTCAACTTGACTTGGACGCCCTCCTTACTTCCCTCCTTGCCTTTGCTGGTTCTTTTGCATATTAGCTCCAACATAAATTTTCTTAGATGGTATAGAAGCAATGGAAAATAAGTGATCTTGGGTATTGTATTTTCATCCAAAAACACAGCACCAAATTGAAGGCCAGGGCACAAATTTTCAGCAGAATTAATTTGAGGAGCCATGGGCTCATCATCCTCTCCTCCTTGAAACAAAGCTATCCTCAGCTTTAAGATAAATTTAGTAGATCCTTTCAGCAAATCATCAACATGATTTATTTGATACTTGCAATGCATGGAGCCAACTATGATGCCTGATTTGTTCAAATCCTCACAAACACAAGGAGAATCATTTTTTGCATATGCTTGAATATTTTCTTCCTTGAGATCAACTTCATCTTTCTTGCTGTACAGCTTCATCATGTCACTAGAAAAATCATAATGGCTAGCAAATGCTTCGAAAGAATTACCAATATCATTTTTTGAAACTTTCCATTCAATATCTGATATAGAAGAGGCCATGACTAGAATATCTTCTATAACATTAGCGGTAACTAAACCAATCCTTAAACTAATCTAAACGAAGCATAAAATATACTAATATATATATATAAGATAGACAATTAGGACAGAACTAGAACTCTAATCAAAGGGTATTAACTACAGTCTAATCAAGCTCTAATTCGATCCAAGACATGTAAGATAACGGGAACCACAACAAGATTAGAGTATCGAGATAACTAGTAGCTCAACGTAAACAAGCATGTTCAAGCATATTCATCATAGCATAATTAAATCAAGATCAATCAACCTAACCCCCCAGATCGGCTTAACCTTTCCTCGGACTCTACTGTCACTAGTAACTAGGCAATCGACGAGAAACTTTCAACAGGCAAATAATTAGAGAACTAGCTTCTAATTACTTTTATAGTCTAATAACATAATTAGCACAACAAGAATCTCTAATCACCAAGATTACAAGAACTAGAAACACAACCATATCATTAGTAAACTAGATTAGAGATCAAGAACGCTATATGAATAATACCCTTAATGACATGATCTAATCAACAAGCATCCAGACATAAAGTGAATTATAACCAGAACATGTGTAATTAGAACAAGAACATGATAATTAGACAAGAACAATGCTTCGTTAATAAATTGTATCATACTTACAACCACGGCCGTAGCTCTTGATGATACAATTAGACCTCTAGAGCTAGGTCATTAGAGCACCGTTCAAGCCCTCTAATCACCTCTAAGAACTAGAAGAACTCTAATCCTAGACTAGAAACTCAACCCTCTAGTCTCCTCTAGTTGTGGTCCCTCTATATCGTGTCGCCTTAATAATAAATTAAAGTGAATTGGATGGCCTTGGGGTCTCATGGGGGTTTGTATTTATACCCCGGAGGTGCCTTGGGGCGCCCCCACCTTCCTCTTGCTTGGAGTTGGAGTAGGACTCTTGTTTCCCCCGAAACCGGACTTTCCTGTTTTCTGCACCTTTTGTATTTCGACCATATCTCTGTAATCCGGACTCCAAATAAGGCAAACTCAGACTCTAAATTGTAGAGCTCGAAGAGATCTACAACTTTGGTATTCAAACTTCCTTCGTTTGATGTCATTTATATCTCTGAATTGGGCCTGCAAGGTGTTGTTGTCTTGGAATCCGAAAATATCTCGAGATTTAATTTGAGTTTTGATGGATCTCATAATATACCTTCTTTATCTTCAATTCTTTCGTACCGAAGCAATCCTTATCTCTTTGGAATCTTCAGGAAGAGGCGTGGTAGAAAGGAGAACACAAGACAGCATCGGAAGGGAGCCGGTCGGCCGACTTGGGGGGGTCTGGGTCAGCCGACCCGGACTCTCCCTCTCCCCGTTTGTTTCCATCTTTCGCGGGGACATTGCTTAACTCCTAAGAAATGCTTGTACGAGGGTTCTCGGACTCTTGGGGTTCTGGAATCTTGTGTATTCTTTGAGAGTTGACGAAGTCTTCTAGTTTTGGGTATAATTGAAGTATTTTTCCCACATGTGTTTCCATAATTTTATAGCACTTGATGCCTTCATGAAGTTTCTGATTAGAAAGTCTTGATCAACACAGAGGGGGCATGAATTAACCAAACTTTCCTTGTTCATCATCTTCAATGAATGTCATCTTAGTGGTCTTTTCTCACTCGAGGTAGATCGTGGTGAATTTCGCGAAAAATTGGTCAAAAACCTGTAAAAATCACATATAGCATATTTCCAAGACAATATTGCAAAATCCACAATAATCGATGATAATTGTTAGTAAAAGATATAGTTGACGCATAAAAACAGTGAAAAACCATATAAAATGATGCAAAATATTCGTACATAAGTCGTGTCAACAATGTTGAACAATCACCAGGAATTGAAGACCCAAACAATCCCAATCATGTCTATAGGTTGTCCAAGGCTCTCTATGGACTTAAGCAAGCACCTTGAGCTTGGTATGAGAGGCTTAGGGACTTCCTCATTGAAAAAGGGTTCAAGATTGGCCGAGTTGACACCACTCTTTTCACTAAGAAGATGGATGATGATCGCTTTGTTTGTCAAGTGTACGTGGATGACATTATCTTTGGCTCAACAAATGAAGAGTATTGCAAGGAATTTGGCAAGATGATGGCAAAGGAATTCGAGATGTCGATGATTGGCGAGCTTAACTTCTTCCTTGGGTTTCAAATCAAGCAACTGAAGGAAGGGTCTTTCATCTATCAATAAAAATATACAAGAGATCTACTCAAAAGATTCAAGATGGATGATTGCAAGCCAATAGACACCCCAATATCTACTAATACGGTGCTCGATGTCGATGAAAGTGGTATCAAGGCAGACCAAACTCTCTAACGGTCCATGATAGGTTCGTTGCTTTATTTGTGTGCTTCTAGGCCGAATATCATGTTTAGTGTGTGTTTGAGTGTCCGGTTTCAAGCAAATCCTAAAGAGTCCCATCTCACCACGGTGAAGAGGATTTTTCGGTATCTCAAGCACACCCCTAGCATAGGCTTGTGATACCCCAAGGGCGCTAGTTTTGAACTCTTGGGCTACTCGGATTCGGACTTTGCCGGATGCCGAGATGAGCGCAAGAGTACCTTCGGGGGTTGCTACTTGCTAGGGCGCTCGCTCGTTTCGTGGTCATCTAAGAAGCAAAACTGCGTATCCTTATCTACTTTGGAAGCGAAATATATAGTGGTTGGGTCTGGTTGTGCCCAACTTATATATATATGAAGCAAACTGTAACACCCTGATTTTCGGTACCTGAAAATTTCGTGCTAAAATAATTTAATACACTAGTATTTATGTGTTTATGCATGACACCCTGTTCATCTATTTGTTTTTCTAATTAATCAAGTCAAATAAAACCTAGGAATAACATGCGTATTGCATTCATGCCGCTTTGCATGGTGTTTTTGTGTGCTAAAAGTTTATAAATAATTTTAAACTCTGAGTAACTTATTCAGAAGTTTTTTGCTTTTTCTAGAAGCTTTTCTCATTTTTTCTAGAGTAAAATCCATTTATCGGATGCTCTTGAAAATCTTTCCCTGAGCTCTAAATATTTTATTTGGGTTCATTAGGTCCAAAACTGTTCCTAATATTTTTTTCCTAGAATTTTTGAGACCATTGGAATATTTTTCGGACCTCAAATATGTATTCTAGACTTTTCTAGAATTATTTTAATTCTAAAAACGAATAATTCTGAATTTATATGGGCTTTGTCCATTTAAATACCCTGGAATTTTAATAAACCTTAAAGGCCCGTTTATGGGTTCTCTATTGGGTTTTATCCTCATTAAACCCATCAGTGAAGCTGAAATGTGCAAATCAATTAGTACCATATTGTCAATTGACGTGCATCTACAAGCCTTTTCTCCCTATATAACAAACTCAACCCCTCATCTAAACGGCACACAAAAAAATACACTATTCTTTGGGATGCTCCGAAGTTTGAGAACCCTAAGATAGTCTATATCTTTTGTCTAACTCCGACTAACTTCCTGTATTGCCGTACCGCCGCCGTCGTCGCTGTACGCCATCACCCGCCTCTCGTCGTCCTTGTTCTGCCGCCCCATCCCTCGAGCATCAGCCGCTGCGGCCTGTCCAACGCAGCTGCTGCGACGGTCATCGCTGCATGCCCACCCAGCCCCGACGCCGTCTTGGGAGCATAGCGCCTGGCCGCTTGCTACCGCTTGCAATGTCAGCGCCGGCCGCCGCGCATACCACCCCTGCACGTGCTGGTGCTGCACCCTGCATGTAGGCAACCCCAGACGTCAGACCACGCTGCCCTACAGTGCCAACGGCGAGGCCCTGCAGCCAGTTCCAGCTCCGATCCCTGATCCTTCAGCCGATCGTCTCCTTCCCCCTGGCGAGAAGCAGCATACGTACACTGGCCACGAATGAGTCCCTGGGAGGTGCATTCGTGAGGAACTGGCCCTGGAAGACATGGTAATCATCTGCCTGTTCTTTATCTCTTATCATATCAACCTGTTGATAGCCTCTGTGTACGTTAGATTCCTCTAATCCAATCCATGCTTTTAATTTCTTCGGATCTAACCCTGCTGTTTTTACCTTTTCACGTGTACTATTCGTTGAGTGATGTTAATATCATCTATCAAAGTGCTAAACCTTCTCAGCTAAGGTTAATCACGTTCAAGCCCCTTGATCTTAAATCTCCTATTAGTCTTTAGACCTGTTTTAATCTGGACCTGTTGCATTAGATGAGACAAATTAAACTACGCTTTAAGTGCTAATATTTACCCGGTTAATTTCGAATTAAATATAATATGATTAATGCTATTTACAATGGTTTCCTAAATAAAATCAATAGAGTTTAATATCGGTTCTCTTAAGCGCATGTTAATTTGATTAATGCTTATCCCGATAGATTTCTAATTTAAACCAATTTAGGTTTAAACCATGAATTTATTAAATGCGTGTTAACTTGACTAATGATTATGCGATTATTTTCTAATTAAAATATGCATAGGTCTATATCTAGACTTTTCACAATTCATTAAGTTAATATGATTAATGCCGACTATAATGTGTTTTTAATTATAATTTGTTTAGATCAAAAACGTTATGTGCTAAAGGTCCAAATAGATGATCTATAAACTGGTCTTTCTTAAATTAAATTATTTCAATGGTATAACATATATGAAATCTTTATAAATAAAAGATTGTTAGTTTCAACAACGGTTTTCAATTAAAATATAATTTAAATTATTTTATTAGTTAAAGTAAGTGATGCTCATAGTTCCCTTTGTTGATCAATACTGCAAATCTTCAGTTAGCTGTATCTTTTCAACCATTGCCCCGTTTTCAGCGTTTCTTGCGCTCCCGTATCCATAGCAACGAGCCCTCTCTTTTAACACATTTTATAAAGCTTTTCTTTTGATTGGTGTATTGTTTCTTATGCATGTATGTTGTCTACTTGTATGTTGTTTGTGTTGTCACGTATAGAACGTGTATCATACGTGAGAGTGAAGAATCAAGCTTTTGAAGATCTACCCGTGAAGGTTTCTTCGAGCAGTTATATACTTAGGAATAAAAGCAAGTATTCTTTGGCCTATATCCTATTTACTTTAATCACATGATCTAGAGCCTAAATTTGCATGCTCCTATTAAGGATGACTAGCTTGATATTCCTTTACATGTCTATACACCTAGGAGGGCTGTGATGTTGTAAATTAATTGCTACCGCTCAACTCACTTTATTTATGTTGCTAATGTTGATTAATTAATGATGAACTTGATGATAAAAGTATGGTTTTTGCAACATGAGGATTTGAGCATGTTTTGTGGGTTTGCTCGATGGCCTCACCCTAAGGATCGGTTCGCCGAGCGACCACCCAGGAAAATAATACAACCACAAGACTCACATGGGCACTGGGCTTGACTGATAAATTAGATGAACTGGAGTTTTGGCTTACTTTTCTGAAACATGGCGTATGAGGGGTCTAGGGGTTATGGGACTTTGCCCTTTGCCAATGTGGTGCAGTTTGACTGTCACCCTTTGGAACGGAACTCTCATATCTTTAGTTAACTGGAGTAACCTGTAACGAGTGGGCCATAACTATAGGAATTCTTTGTAAAGGTCTCGTAATGAAACCCTGCCGATTCATCAAAAGATAGTGAATATATGAGGTTTGGCCGCCTCTTGGCATATGGGAATCATGGCTTGTGGGTAAAGATGTACAACCTCTCGAGAGTGTTTAAAACTGATATATCAGCCGTGCTCACGGTTATGAGTGGCCTGGACCCTCACAGATTAGGGTTTTCCAAAGAAAAGGATCTCATATAAATGATGGTATGATAATGGGACGATGATGGAATGATGGTGGTTTATTTTTAGATATTTTATTGTATTTATGTTATTCCAGTTATGGGATGGGTTATGCTAATTCATTGTTAATAAATAAAAGTTGACCAACTACAAGCAACCGCTATGCCTGTCCACTATAAAGCTAGTCCACTTCATCCTAAACGGAATACTTGCTGAGTACGACATGTACTTACCCTTGCTATCCCAAAACAATATAGCTTTGCTCTATTCAAGTTGATGATGCTATGGAGACAAAGTGGATCCAAAAGTTTACAAGGTGTTTAGGCGTACGTGCCCCTAGTCAACCTTCCTGTGAAGATGTAGTTCCGCTACGAGATAGAAGTTCCGCTATACTCTGATATATTGACCTTTGTATCGATCGTAAGTTTTATACGCTTATATAATGCACTGTCCATTGATATTCACCAGTGAAGTCGGCTGTATGTGTGGAAAATAGATTCTGAGCACACATATGGTGTCATCTGGTTTGGTTTATAAAATCGGGTGTGACAGAAGTGGTGTTAGAGCTGTGTTGACTGTAGGACGTAAGCCTAATTAACACGGTGCACTTTCCGACCTTACCTTGCTATATAATCCTTTACCTCCGTTATTCTTGCTTTCCAAGGTATCAAATATATTGTTGTCTCGAAGCATTTTGTGTATCCTTGTTCTGGTTCTATTCCTTTTCTCCATCCTCTTACAAAGAACTTAAGGGGGGTAGTGCTTAAATCATGTTTTCGGCACCTGAATAGTTTCTTTCCACGCACTTCTATCCAAACACAACTCTTCTCGTACAGCCCATTCTTTCTAATTATTTTTGTTACCTCATCCTATGTCAGCTTTGGTTGGCCCCTGTCTCTCTTCACATTATTGTCTCGTCTTATGATGCCTCTATGCACTAGTGCATCAAAAGGCCCCCTTCGTACATGTCCAAATCACCTCAACCGAGGCTTGTTAGGTTTCTCTTCAATTGGAGCTACTCCTGGCCGATCACCTATCTCATCATTCCTCACTTGATCCAACCTTGTATGCCCACAGATCCAACGCAACATCCGCATCTCCCTTAAAATTAAATAGTGAACATGCTACCTTTTAGTAGGCCAACATCCTGTCCCATATAACTTTGCAGGTCTAATTGTCATCCTATGAGACTTGCCTTTTGAGGTATCCTCTTGTCACCTAGAACTTCAGATTCTTGACACCACCACATCCATCCCGCTTTCACCCTACGGCTAAAATCTTCATCAATATCTCCATCTATCTGCAACATCAATCCCAAGTATCAAAAAGAACTTTTCCTATGTACCACATGGCCTTTTATACTCATATCCTCATACTTCATCTTTATCCAATCATCGCCTATCATTAACCAATCCATTTGACTCACTTCTTGATTCTACGTATTACCCTTGGTAGTGGTTATATCCTTTATAACCAATTTGCCTCTATTCCTTTTCTATAATATTTAATGTTTTCTCCCCCCTCCCCAAACTGTTTTCTTGCCTTTCCGGCTAGTCTTGTTTTATCATCTACCTTTCCATCTTGCTTATGTGGTCCTTTAATATCACATTCCTTATCTTACCCTTATCTCGTGGTCTCTAGGGAATATAGAAACCCTTTTTAAAAAAGTCCATGTAATTACAAGGTAACAAGTAGCAATGAGTTTGTATGCTTGTTATTGTGCTACATGTGTGATTTGGTTTTTTGTAATGATTGTTAGTGTGTTGTTAGATTTTCATCCACAGTAGCTTCAAAGTTGCTATATAATAAATAGATAGGTTCTTTTCTATCCCTATTCATCTTTCCTTTTTCTTTTGTAAAACTTATTCCTAATTGAAGTGCAACTACAAAGAAGAATAATGCCTCCACCAACATGATCAAGATCAACACTCTACTCTTATCCCTTTCATCAAGTGCAGCAAGAAACAACTCGTAAAGCCTTATCTTTTTAAGAGGGGTAGACGTAGAGATTGGAAGAGGTTGGACTAACAAGAATTTGGTCTATCATGAGAATTGAGTATTTCAGATGAAGTGAGAAAATTACCACCAGTAAGTCGCTAATGGTAAAGAGTCAATCATGGGTCAACAATTTTAAAACCATCTTTCGTTCCTTGCAAGATTCCTTTAAGGGGGGTAGATTTGTAACACCCTGATTTTCGGTCCCTGAAAATTTGATGCTAAAATAATTTAATACACTAGTATTTATGTGTTTATGTATGACACCCTGTTCATCTATTTGTTTTTCTAATTAATCAAGTCAAATAAAACCTAGGAATAACATGCGTATTGAATTCATGCCGCTTTGCATGGTGTTTTTGTGTGCTAAAAGTTTATAAATAATTTTAAACTCTGAGTATCTTTTCGGGAAGTTTCTTGCTTTTTCTAGAAGCTTTTCTCATTCTTCCTAGAGTAAAATCCATTTATCGGATGCTATTGAAAATCTTCCCCTGAGCTCCAAATATTTTATTTGGGTTCATTAGGTCCAAAACTATTCCTAATATTTTTTTTCCTAGAATTTTTGAGACCATTGCAATATTTTTCGGACCTCAAATATGTATTCTAGACTTTTCTAGAATTATTTTAATTCTCAAAATGAATAATTCCGAATTTATATGGGCTTTCCATTTAAATACGCAGGAATTTTAATAAACCTTAAAGGCCCGTTTATGGGTTCTCTAATGGGCTTTAACCTCATTAAGCCCATTAGTGAAGGTGGAAGGTGCAAATCAATTAGTATCGTATTGTCAATTGACGTGCATCTACGAGGCTTTTCTCCCTATATAACAAACTCAACCCTTTATCTAAACGGCACACAAAAAAATACACTATTCTTTGGGATGCCCCGAAGTTTGGGAACCCTAAGATAGTCTATATCTTTTTCTCCAACTCCGACTAACTTCCTGTATTGCCGTACCGCCGCCGTCGTCGCCGTACGCCATCACCCGCCTCTCGTCGTCCTTCTTCTGCCGCCCCATCCCTCGAGCATCAGCCGCTGCGGCCTGTCCAACGCAGCTGCTGCGACGGTCATCGCTGCATGCCCACCCAGCCCCGACGCCGTCCTAGGAGCATAGCGCCTGGCCGCTTGCTACCGCTTGCAATGTCAGCGCCGGCCGCCGCGCGTACCACTCCTGCACGTGCTGGTGCTGCACCCTGCATGTAGGCAACCCCAGACGTCGGACCACGCTGCCCAACAGTGCCGACGACGAGGCCCTGCAGCCAGCTCCAGCTCCGATCCCTGATCCTTCAGCCGATCGTTTCCTTCCCCCTTGCGAGAAGCAGCATACGTACGCTGGCCATGAATGAGTCCCTGGGAGGTGCATACGTGAGGAAGTACACCGATATGTGAAGATGGCCCTGGAAGACTTGGTAATCATCTGCCTGTTCTTTATCTCTTATCATATCAACCTGTTGATAGCCTCTGTGTACGTTAGATTCCTTTAATCCAGTCCATGCTTTTAGTTTCTTCGGATCTAACCCTGCTGTTTTTACCTTTTCACGTGTACTACTCATTGAGTCATGTTAATATCATCTATCAAAGTGCTAAACCTTCTCAGCTAAGGATAATCACGCTCATGCCCCTTGATCTTAAATCTCCTATTAGGCTTTAGACCTGTTTTAATCTGGACCTGTTGCATTAGATGAGACAAATTAAACTACGCTTTAAGTGCTAATATTTACCCGGTTAATTTCGAATTAAATATAATATGATTAATGCTATTTACAATGGTTTCCTAAATAAAATCAATAGAGTTTAATATCGGCTCTTTTAAGCGCATGTTAATTTGATTAATGCTTATTCTGATAGTTTTCTAATTTAAACCAATTTAGGTTTAAACCATGAATTTATTAAATGCATGTTAACTTGACTAATGATTATGCGATTGTTTTCTAATTAAAATATGCATAGGTCTATATCTAGACTTTTCACAATTCATTAAGTTAATGTGATTAATGCCGACTATAATGTGTTTTTAATTATAATTTGTTTAGATCAAAAACGTTATGTGCTAAAGGTCCAAATAGGTGATCTATAAACTGGTCTTTCTTAAATTAAATTATTTCAATGGTATAACATATATGAAATCTTTATAAATAAAACATTGTTAGTTTCAACAACGGTTTTCAATTAAAATATAATTTAAATTATTTTATTAGTTAAAGTAAGTGATGCTCATAGTTCCCTTTGTTGATCAATACTGTAAACATTTGGTTAGCTGTATCTTTTCAACCATAGCCCCGTTTTCAACGTTTCTTGCGCTCCCGTGTCCATAGCAGCGAGCCTTCTCTTTTAATGCATTTTATAAAGTTTTTCTTTTGATTGGTGTATTGTTTCTTATGCATGCATGTTGTCTACTTGTATGTTGTTTTTGTTGTCACGTATAGAACGTGTATCATACGTGAGAGTGAAGAATCAAGCTTTTGAAGATCTACCCGTGAAGGTTTCTTTGAGCAGTTATATACTTAGGAATAAAGGCAAGTATTCTTTGGTCTATATCCTATTTACGTTAATCACATGATCTAGAGCCTAAATTTGCATGCTCCTATTAAAGATGACTAGCTTGATATTCCTTTACACGTCTATACACCTGGGAGAGCTGTGATGTTGTAAATTAATTGCTACCGCTCAACTCACTTTATTTATATTGCTAATATTGATTAATTAATGATGAACTTGATGATAAAAGTATAGTTTTGGCAACATGAGGATTTGAGCATGTTTTGTGGCTTTGCTCGATGGCCTCACCCTAAGGATCGGTTCGCCGAGCGACCACTCAGAAAAACAGTACAACCACAAGACTCACATGGGCACTGGGCTTGACTGATTAATTAGATGAACTGGAGTTTTGGCTTACTTTGCTGAAACATGGCGTATGAGGGGTCTAGGGGATATGGGACTTTGCCCTTTGCCAATGTGGTGCAGTTTGACTGTCACCCTTTGGAACGAAACTCTCATATCTTTAGTTAACTGGAGTAACCTGTAACGAGTGGGCCATAACTATAGGAATTCTTTGTAAAGGTCTCGTAATGAAACCCTGCCGATTCATCAAAAGATAGTGAATATATGAGGTTTGGCCGTCTCTTGGCATATGGGAATCATGGCTTGTGGGTAAAGATGTACAACCTCTCGAGAGTGTTTAAAACTAATATATCAGCCGTGCTCACGGTTATATGCGGCCTGGACCCTCACAGATTAGAGTTTTCCAAAGAAAAGGATCTCATATAAATGATGGTATGATAATGGGACGATGATGGAATGATGGTGGTTTATTTTCAAATATTTTATTGTATTTATGTTATTCCAGTTATGGGATGGGTTATGCTAATTCATTATTAGTAAATAAAAGTTGACCAACTAAAAGCAACCGCTATGCCTGTCCGCTATAAAGCCAGTCTATTTCATCCTAAACGGAATACTTGCTGAGTACGACATGTATTTATCCTTGTTATCCCAAAACAATATAGCTTTGCTCTATTCAAGTTGATGATGCCATGGAGACAAAGTGGATCCAGAAGTTTACAAGGTGTTTAGTCGTACGTGCCCCCAGTCAACCTTCCTGTGAAGATGGAGTTCCGCTACGAGATAGAAGTTCCACTATACTCTGATATATTGACCTTTGTGTCAATCGTAAGTTTTATACGCTTATATAATGCACTGTCTATTGATATTCACTAATGAAGTCGGCTGTATGTGTGGAAAATAGATCCTGGGCACACATATGGTGTCATCTGGTTTGGTTTATAAAACTGGGTGTGACACAAACGCTCTTGGATTATGGAGTGAAGCTTTCTAGGGTTTGTTGGCGGTCGATAAAATCCATTTTCAACCACCAATACTTCATGTGTGAGGACATAATTTATCAAGGTTTCATGTATTACTAACCGGTTCCATGAGTTGTGTACAAAAGTTAGATACAGGAGCATGTCACGTCCAATTCTACGAAAGAATGTACAAAATGTGGACAAGAAGGCAAGGAAGAGCTAATGGGCTAAGGAGCATGGCCGGCCGGCAA
The DNA here is from genome assembly GCA_022530915.1 of Paspalum notatum. NCBI lineage: Eukaryota > Viridiplantae > Streptophyta > Magnoliopsida > Poales > Poaceae > Paspalum > Paspalum notatum. Next base: position 21,641,177 of record CM039687.1, read on the forward strand.
TGTCCCATGGCCGCTCGGCCACCTACCATGGCCGGCCGGCCACCCCCCTTGGCCGCCTGGCCACCAGGGAAGCCCAGACAGCCTCCAGGCCCACTCAGCCCAAGTGAGGTGGCCGCCCGACCCATTACCATGGTCGCCCGGCCACGTCATTAATCCGAACTTTCGACCTGCATGCAAAGAAGCACAAAAGAAGTTAAATGCAACCGTTGGACCAGGAATCCAATGCATCCAAGGGTCGGAAGAACATCGTGCAACGGATCGGTGACGTCAGCAATCCAGGGCAGTGGCCGCCCGACCAATGAGAGTGGTCGGCCGACCACCCCACCGACTCATTTTTCACGTGCACCGACTCCAATAACTACCAACCGACTCCAGGAATGCATATCAACCGTTGGAAGGTCAAAGGCGGCAAGTTGAGTGTCCGCTCGACCACCCTTGAAGGTCGGCCAGCCGCCCCCCCTGGCCGCCCGGACACCGACCTACCTCCACTACCGACCTAGAGCACCTACAAGTACCCGCCTCGGTCTCCAAGCTATAAATACCCCCCGAGAGGTCACTTGCAAGGTGTGGTGGATCAAGAGAATACAAGTGTGGTTGTGTAGTTGAGTGTCGAGTATAGTAGTGAAGCCACCCTTGGCATTGTAGAGAGAGCCAAGTTGTATCAAGAGTGAGTAGTGAGTTGTAGAGTGAAGGAGTCGGATTTTTCTTCGGTATTCTATTCCTGAGCTCTCAGCCTCGGAGGGATTATTACTCCATTTCTAGGATTGAGTAAAGTTCCTTGTTCCCTTCTTTATTTATTTCTTACTTACTTTATTTACATACTCAGCACTTTGCTCAGTAGTTTACGGGTGCCAAGTGTGCTCTGTGTAGTCTAGCTATGTAGTTGTGCTTGCTCTCTAGCTTCGAACCAGTGTAGTAGTAAACTCGGTTGTGTAGACGTAGTGTCTAGACTAGAGTTTACCTTGGAAGGTGTCTTGTCCCACGCAGTTTTGGTTGGTAGTCCCACCTAGTGAAAGCGGGTGTGTGTTCTATGTAGTCCAACCCCGTCGTTCGGATAAGTTGTCATCGACGCATAGCTGAGTTCTATAGTACCCGCCTTTCTCGTCTGGGTTATCTACACTCTAGTGCCCGGAAGTGGTCCTATAGCCTCGGTGTCCAAGTAAACCTATTGAGTAGAATACTAGTTTGTCTAGTAAAATTAAGTTGTTTTATTTAAAGTAGTGAACCTGCCTTCCTCTGTCTTTTATCTCTACAATTGCTGGTTTCGCTGTTCGTTCCTACCTTTCTACGTTGAGTTACTCCTCGTTCCTTGTGGATTTTGATACCCTGGAATACTCTTGGGTGAAATGCTACAACGTGTTTCCATGCGCTTGCGGATTTATTCAGTAGGCTAAGAAACGCCAACAAGCTTTTCTGGCGCCGTTGCCGGGGAACGGTAGCTAACTTGACTAGAACCTTAGGATCGTCCATACTCACACCATACACAACCACCACATATATCCCCACCAAATACCACATATCACCTACCACCATATGGATTACACGCCTATCTATCGACTCGCTGCTCCAAAGGGCGATTATTTGGAGCCTCCACCATCATCCACACCCATCACAGCAGACGGCTATCAGCTACGTCCCGACTTGATAGCCATGGTTCGGGATCAATCATTTGGAGGATTGGAATCTGAATGCCCTTACTCACACCTCCGGGAGTTCGAGCACTATGCAGCTGTTTGATCATCTCGGGGATGTCTAGTGAGACTCTACGATGGTTGCTTTTCCCGTTCTCGCTAACGGGGGATGCAAAAATCTGGTGCAATCAGACGGTCAGTAAAGTAGAAGGGAGTTGGGAAGAGTTTAAATCCAGTTTTTGTCTGCGCTTCTTTCCGCCAAACAAGGTTGTCGATCTCCGTTACGAAGTACTTTCATTTTGACAACGAGAGAGAGAATCCTTGGGGGCAGCATGGGCAGCCGCCTGACATCCTCAGGCCCAGACTTGGCTATTCCTGAGGCAATGTTACTACAGCACTTCGTCCAAGGTCTCTCACCTGGTGCTGACCTTTGCCTCGATCTAGCCTCGGGAGGATCGTTCTCACACCTAAAGCCATGCGAGGGTCGAAACATTCTCGACAAAATTCTCGAGAAGGCTTCTGACCTCGGCACTCTAGAAGAACAACCTCCACAGAAGCCACCTTGCCAAAATCCTACTGAAAAGCGATAAATCACACATCAACCCACTCCACCACCATCTCCCCGAATCGAAGAAATTCCAAAACCATCGTCACGGCAAACTGAGAGGGTCAGTTTAGCCTTGACGATCCCTCCGTCGGCACCTCCGTTCTCTTTCGAGGACGAAATATTCATGGAGTTTGGCAACGCCTCTCGGTTGCCTAAACTAGACCGACGCTTCGCCAGGGCCTCCAAACCATCATACATATTACCAAACCATAGAGAACATATGAAGGAGGACCTACTCTGGCTTTCAGCAGCAATCAATCAGGATTGGCTAGAGGAGAGACGCCTAGACACAAAAGCTATCAAATTTTATCCGGACCCTAGCGTCATCCCTGGCCAGGTATCAAGGCTTCAACCACAAGACATCATATACGACCCACGTATGGAGTGAACATAATTCCTAAGTATGTGATGGACAATCATTTCCCCGTTGAGCCACTATCAAAATCAGCCATCCGTTTGAAATGGACAGATGGCAGATATTTGAAATGCAAAGGTGTGCTCCTTGTAGTACCAACAACCTTGCGGGATACTCAGGTGTTCTTGGACTTCCATGTCTTTGACATCCCCGAGGGATCCACACCATTGATTGCGGTAGGGATCCCAATCACAGCCCTCACCAGCTCAGATATATACAGAGGGAGATTGCAGCTTCAGTTGGGCAATGAGGACAACAACGTGAACATCGACAGATCACTCAATGCCAAAACAGAAGCAAAGCCAGAGATTGACCCCATGGAAGAAGTGATGAGCCTTTCACTTTAGGAAATGGGTCAATACAAAAGCCTAGAGGAAGAGGCTATTAGCGACTTCAGTGCGGAAGGGGAACCGCTCGAGTTTGAAGAACTTGGTGAATCGTTGCGGCCCGAAGCTCCAAAAATTGAGCTGAAACAACTTCCGCCTGGCCTGAAGTACGCCTTCCTCCATGGGAAAGAGGACAAACCGGTGATCATCAGCGATAAGCTGACAGAGAGTGAAAGCCGGCGATTGCTTTCTGTTCTGGAGAAGTATAGTGCTGTGCTTGGATGCTCTCTCCAAGACCTAAAGGGAATCAGTCCCAACCTGTGCACACACCGCATACCTATGGAGGTCGACCACAAACCCATGTGGGAACCTCAATGCAGATTGAATAATGTGATGCGAGAAGTAGTAAAGAAGGAAGTGCTCAAACTCCTACACGCGGGTATCATCTACCCCGTACAAGATAGCGAATGGGTCAGCCCCGTACAAGTTGTGCCTAAGAAGGGAGGGATGACAGTTGTCAAGAACCAGAACAATGAATTAATTCCACAGAGAACTGTCACCGGTTGACAGATGTGGATTGACTACAGGAAACTGAATACCGCCACCAGGAAGGACCACTTTCCTCTTCCCTTCATCGACGAAATGCTAGAGAGGCTGGCTAATCATGCTTTCTTCTACTACCTCGATGGTTACGTACTCTGGCTACCACCAGATTCCGATTCACCCGGAGGACCAGAGTAAGACCACTTTCACATGCCCTTACGGAACGTTTGCCTACCGGCGAATGTCGTTCGGGCTATGTAATGCTCCAGCATCATTCCAGCGGTGCATGATGGCAATCTTCTCCGACTTCATTGAAAATATTATGGAAGTTTTCATGGACGACTTCTCAGTCTATGGCAAGAGCTTTGACCAATGCCATGAAAACTTGGAAAAAGTTCTGCAGAGATGCAAAGAGGTCGACCTGGTGTTAAACTGGGAAAAATGCCATTTCATAGTCAGAGAAGGTATTGTGCTAGGCCACAGAATCTTAGAAAGAGGCATTGAGGTAGATCGTGTAAAGATTGAGGTCATTGAATAGCAAACATCAAGGCCATCCGAAGCTTCTTAGGCCATGCTGTGTTCTACAGGAGATTTATCAAAAATTTCTCCCACATAGCCCGGCCTCTGACTAATTTGCTAGCCAAGGATGCTCCCTTCGTGTTTGACAAGGAATGTCTCAAAGCTTTTCACAAGCTCAAAGAAGCACTGGTCACAGCACCCATCATCCAGCCGCCTGATTGGAACAAACCATTTGAAATCATGTGTGATGCAAGCGATTACGCTATTGGAGCAGTACTGGACCAAACCAATGATAAGAAGCACCATGCTATCTCTTATGCGAGCAAAACTCTTACTGGCCCGCAACTGAACTACTCGACCACCGAGAAAGAATTGCTAGCAGTGGTCTTTGCAATTGACAAGTTCAGATCATACTTAGTAGGAGCAAAAGTCATCATCTACATAGATCATGCAGCTCTCAAATACCTTCTTACCAAGAAAGAGGCAAAGCCACGCCTGATCCGGTGGGTTCTGTTACTCCAAGAATTTGACATTGAAATCAGAGACAAGAAGGGAGTAGAAAATTCAGTTGCAGATCATCTCTCACGGATGAAATTTGAAGAAACATATCCCTTGCCGATCGATGACTACATGAGAGATGATCAACTCCTTAAGGTGACAACAGCCCAACCTTGGTATGCTAATCTGGTGAATTACATCGTTGCTGGCTATGTCCCTGAGGGAGCAGACAAGAGGAAATTGGCCCACGATAGCCGATTCTATCTCTGGGATGACCTCTACCTATACAAACTCTGCGCAGATGGACTCCTACATCGCTGCATTCCAACTTGTGAAGCACCGCAAGTCCTAGATGGATGCCATGCATCCTCCTACGGAGGACACTATGGGGCTTATCGGACTCATGCAAAAATCTGGCAAAGTGGGTTTTACTGGCCCACTATGTACGAGGATGCAAAAGAGTTCGTGAGACGGTGTCCAAGGTGCCAGCGCCAAGGAAATATAAATCCAAGAGATGCTATGCCACTCACAAGTAATCTTCAAGTTGATGTATTCGACGTGTGGGGCATAGATTTCATGGGACCTTTTCCCAAGAATGGAGACAAGGAGTATATTCTGGTCGCAGTGGACTACGTGTCAAAATGGGTAGAAGCACTGCCATGTCCCGCAGCGGACTCAAGACACTCCATAAAGATGTTCTGGGAAACCATCTTTCCTCGCTTTGGAGTACCACGGGTCATTATCAGTGATGGAGGCACACACTTCATTGACAAGCGCTTTAGGAAGTGCCTCGCTAAACTCGGTGTGGACCACCGTGTTGCCACCCCTTATCATCCGCAGACAAGTGGCCAAGTTGAGACGTCGAACAAACAACATATTGCAAAAGACAGTCAAAACTATGGAAAAAGAATGGGTATCCATGCTACCCGATGCTCTCTGGGCATACCGCACTGCATATAAAACTCCCATTGGCATGACACCATACCAGATGGTGTACGGCAAGACTTGTCATCTTCCAGTGGAATTAGAGTTCAAATCTCACTAGGCGGTAAAGAGGTGGAACATGGATCTCTAATCGGCAGTCATAAGAAGGCAAATTCAACTGGCCGAGCTGGAGGAATGGAGGGAGAAGGCGTACCACAATGCCAAGCTATATAAGGAGCGCACCAAGAGATGGCACGATAAGCGGATCAAGATCAAGACATTCAAACCGGGAGACAAGGTACTACTCTTTAACTCTCGTGTTCGTTTATTTGGTCATGGTAAGCTTAGAAGTAAGTGGAAAGGACCTTTTACGGTCCTTGAAGCCGCCGATCACGGCGCCGTCACCGTCCAGGACGATGATGGGAAGGTTTTTAAGGCGAATGGGCAACGCCTTAAAATCTTTCTTGAGCCCGAAATGCCTACGCTCGAAGAAGTGGACGTCTTCGAGCTGCATGAGGTAGTTTGATCACGCGTCCATAGTCGAGCTCAGACCATAAAAGAAGCCATGTACACTACTCTCTTTTCTCCCTTAAAATTCTATCTAATCTCATCTTATTCTCCAAAATCTCAACAAAACCGCTGTTCTGCACGCATAGTTGGATCCGCAATGCACCCTTGGGCCAAACCTCAACTCACGGCACGCCTGGCCCGAGTTGGGCAGGGTTGCCCGGCCATCTTAGGTGGCCGCCCGACCACTTTGGTGGGTCGGCCGGCCATGGAAAAGAAGCCCAGCTGTTAGGGCTCAGTCGCGTCACTTTGGGCCTGGACGCCCGACCCTAAGGGTGGGTCGGCCGGCCATAGGTGGTGCTCGCCCGACCACCTCCTTTTGCCGCCCGGCCACCGAAAACTCAAATTTTGAGTTGGGAGCGTCGATCCTTTATCTACGGGGCTGTTGAGTGGATGAAGGCGATCTTCTCCGACGTTTTAAGGACGAGGAGTCATCTTCTTCCCCATCTACACTCCACCTTCATCTCCACTCAGCCATGGCACCTCTCTCCCCTAGGGGCAAGGGCAAGGTTGCCATCTCCATCTCATCCGACACCACCGCAACCTACAACCCCGCTTCCATGGACTCACCGCAACCTCTCCAAGCCATCCCGTTCGAGGAAAGCCTAGAAACATCGCTCCAGGAGTCGCCCTGGCTGACGGGGTTCAACCCCCATGGCCGCCCGACCACACCCCATGGCCGCCCGGCCATAGGTGGTGGCCGCCCGGCCATGGGTGACTCACCCCGGGGCCGCCCGACTACCCGTGATGGCCGTCCCGACTCCCCACGCCATTCCCACAGCATGGACAAGCCAGGGAGGGCACTGTCTCCGGCCAGAACCATCGCCAAGAAGGTGGCCCGTCCGTCTCCGCGTCCTACCATGGGTGTGATCGCCCCCGTGAACTGTGTCAAGAGCCTCTTCCAAGAGGAGGCCGCTGGACCATCCAAGGAGCCGGTCTTTCCTAGCCCGTCCACCCATACCCTCCGTGGGATGAAAACTCCTACTGGTGGGTATGCTAAGGTGTTCATCCCTAGGGTTCCAAAGCCCGACGCTTCCATCGATGAGTCCATTGACTCAACGCCACCACGAAGGACGGTGGAGAGGGTGGTCAGGACGCCTTCAATCAAGGGGCCGCCTGGACAGTTCGAGGACTCCTCAGATGAGGAGGAGGAGGAGAAGGACACGGTGGCATCGTTAAGGGAGGAGCTAGCAGCGCTCAAGGCTAAGTTTCAGAACTTAGAAGAGCGCTGTGCTGAGGGTGAGCTTTGGCGGATGGAGATCGATGATAAGATCAATATCCTTAGGAAGGGTCTCTCCGCCAAAGTTCGCCGTCTTGCGGATGCAACTGGGCGCCCCTATCTCTATGATCCTCCCGCACCATAGGCGTCCAGTGCATCTAGTTATCATAGGCGCGTTTATTTTCATCCATTTAGTTCTTAGGTTGTTTTGAACTCATTCATTAATGTAATAAGTGCCTTATATTTGTTTCATCCTATAAAGTATTTTTTGTTTCCCTTCCAATAATGAGCCTGAGTAGAATGGGCAAAGCCATTCGACTCCCTATCAGTAACCCTGCAGAAACCACGAGCAAAATATGACGTACAGGGTACAACCTCGCTACTCAGAAATTTTCAGGGGAATTGGGCGAAATGCAGTGGCCGCCCGACCACACATAGTGGCCGCCCGACCACCTATTTTCACGAAAACGTGTCGCGCGGACTTGTCACGTCTCCCCACGGCTCCCTCGACAAAATGCACCAGCACACGGGTTGAACACCCAGAGTTGGGTGGCCGCCCAACCACCTCCATGGGTCGGCCGGCCACCAAGTAGGTTGCTCGACCCTCTCACATGGTCGCCCGACCATGGTATTGGGCTGGATGGCCCATCAACACGTCAAACCCACGCCAGGAGGTCAGGTATACATGTTACATTCATGTACCTCCATTTTTTTATTTGTGCTTTACACATGAACTTGATCAAATCATGCTCTACATGTTCACAATGTCACATCTTACTTATGCTTGCACCTTTTTATTTCCTATGCTAGAGTAATCTTGCCTTTGGATACTATCATGATTCGGGACCCACTTGAGTTTAGATCGTTGATCCATGTGAGATAAGTTAATTAGAGGAAACTAAAGGAACCTCCCGCATGAGAAAGAGTTTTATTTTGCAAAACAAAATAAGGGCTTCATCTCTGATGATCTCAAGTTCCTGTCCTACCAGTGCCACATATGAAAAGAAAACATGTATATTCTTGCTGCCTTGATTGTTTTGAGTCTTATCAAACCTTGTGCCATTATAAGAGTTTGAATCAATTGAGAATTTTTGGCCTCCACACGCACGTTCCATGAAATAAAGTCTCTCAAAAAAGGTATGCAATAAGATGTCAATGATCCCATTCAGCTCTATTTGAAAAGAAAGAGAGGCATGGGAGTTCGAAAAATAAAATAGTGTGAAAAAAAGTATGAGAAAAAATGAGAAAGAGAAAAGAAAAGAACTCCATGCCCTCTACTCAAACATGGGACTCATATCAAGCACCACAAGAGACAAGATCCATACACTACACTTGCACTTGGCCAAATCTCATTTGATTATGAATTCTTTCTTGACACTTGATTTGATTCGACAACATAAGCTTGATAGGAAAGCCTCATTCTCCCCTCTACCTAGAGCTCCACAAAAAGCCTTAGTAGTATAGAAGGTGAGAAATACAAGATGTTGGCAAGGACACCTTGTCCTATGAGTGACCGAGAGTTGAAATTGAGATCAAAAGAGTTGGTATGCCCTGCTTTTGAAAAATCTTGAAAACCTCTTTACTCATGTGGCTGGGAACCTGAAGTTAACTTTGATACTCTTATTCCATGCTTCAACATTCTAAAACCCAAGTGTAGACACCACTGAAATCCTAAGTGAGATGAAATAGTTGGAAGTACTCTTGTGTTTGCTATAGTGGATGATGATATTATGCCTTTCCCACTTATGCTTAACTCTACTCTTTGCTCGAGGACGAGCAAAGGTCTAAGTGTGGGGGGTGTTGGCGGTCGATAAAATCCATTTTTGACCACCAATACTTCATGTTTGAAGGCATAATTTATCAAGGTTTCATGTATTTCTAACCGGTTCCACGAGTTGTGTACAAAAGTTAGATACAGGAGCATGACACGTCCAAATCTATGAAAGAATGTACAAAATGTGGACAAGAAGGCAAGGAAGAGCTAATGGGCTAAGGAGCATGGCCGGCCGGCCATCTCCCATGGCCGCCCGGCCACCTACCATGGCCGGCCGGCCACCCTCCTTGGCCGCCTGGCCACCAGGGAAGCCCAGACAGCCTCCAGGCCCACTCAGCCCAAGTGAGGTGGCCGCCCGACCCATTACCATGGTCGCCCGGCCACGTCATCAATCCGAACTTTCGACCTGCATGCAAAGAAGCACAAAAGAAGTTAAATGCAACCGTTGGATCAGGAATCCAATGCATCCAAGGGTCGGAAGAACATCAGGCAACGGATTGGTGACGTTAGCAATTCAGGGCAGTGGCCGCCCGACCAATGAGAGTGGTCGGCCAACCACCCCACCGACTCACTTTTCACGTGCACCAACTCCAATAACTACCAACCGACTCCAGGAATGCATATCAACCGTTGGATGGTCAAAGACGGCAAGATGAGTGTCCGCCCGACCACCCTTGAAGGTCGGCCGGCCACCCCCTGGCTGCCCGGACACCAACCGACTCTAGGAATGCACTTTGCTCAGTAGTTTACGGGTACCAAGTGTGCTCTGTGTAGTTTAGCTATACAGTTGTGCTTGCTCTCTGGCTTCGAACCAGTGTAGTAGTAAACTCGGTTGTGTAGACGTGGTGTCTAGACTAGAGTTTACCTTGGAAGGTGTCTTGTCCCATGCAGTTTTGGTTGGTAGTCCCACCTGGTGACAGCGGGTGTGTGTCCTGTGTAGTCCAACCCCGTCGTTCGGATAAGTTGTCATCGACGCATAGCTGAGTTCTATAGTACCCGCCTTTCTCGTCTGGGTTATCAGCACTCTGGTGCCCGGAAGTGGTCCTATAGCCTCGGTGTCCAAGTAAACCTGCTGAGTAGAATACTAGTTTGTCTAGTAAAGTTAAGTTGTTTTATTTAAAGTAGTGAACCTGCCTTCCTCTGTCTTTTATCTTTACAATTGCTGGTTTCACTGTTCGTTCCTACCTTTCTACGTTGAGTTACTCCTCATTCCTCGTGGATTTCGACACCCTGGAATACTCTTGGGTGAAAAGCTACAACGTGTTTCCGTGCGCTTGCGGATTTATTCAGTAGGCTAAGAAATGCCAACAGGGTTCCTCTCCTTTGTGACAATGAGAGAGCGGTTAAGCTTGCCAACAATCCGGTCCAACACTCTCGAACCAAACAAATAGATATCCGCCATCACTTCATAAGGGACCACATCGCAAAGGGAGACATCCTCTTGCAAAATGTGGGAACTAAGGAGCAATTGGCGGACATCTTCACTAAGCCACTAGATGAGAGTACCGTTTGCAGGTTGTGAAGTGAGCTCAACGTGTTAGACGCTAGAATGATCATGTAAGTTGCCAGGCCATATAATTTGTATCATATGTATATGCTAGTCGCTTGCCTAACCGCTGCAAGATAGAGAGGAGCGAGGGTCTTGCATGAGCCGGTGGAACTTGGTTTCTCTCATGGCATGTAGAATGGGTCCTCTTGAAGAAGCTTGCAGGGGGAATCAATGTGGTAAGTGTAGATTTAAAACACGGTCGTGCATTGCATTCCTTGTCATATAGATGTGCACGCATGTTTCAATTCCTATCCATGCTTGTTATAGCTTTCACGTGCATTGCATTCGATAGCATCACAAAGGAACACTCTTGATGATATAGAGACTTGTTTCATGTGCAAGCATCTCAAGTCATGAAAAGAGAATAGAGTAAAGGTTTGGCATTGTTCTTCATGACTAGTGAGTCAAATCCCTCTGGGACAGGAGCTAATCATCTCTAGTTCTCCTACAGATAGACTCATACATATTTGGATCTTAATTGCCAATATTCCTGTTTTTAGTTTTCATGCTTGAAAAATCTAAAACTATATAAAGCATGTGAGAAAATGCAACTATTTTTGAGTGTTTGAGGGGTAAGGGTTTCACTTTGGATTGCCTATACTTGTGTTTACTTGAATCTTCAAAAAGTTGGGCAAAAAAAGGAGTTTTTCAGTTGTTCCTATGTCTGTTTCCACCATCGGACCGTCCGATGGTCTAACATCGGACCGTCTGATGGTCCTCTAGCTGTTGCTCCAATCCTCTATTTATCTCGTCCGATGATCCATCGGACCGTGCCATGGTCCAACCATGGGACCGTCCGATGGTCGTCAAAGCCTTGCAAACCCCTCTGCCTAACTAGTCCGATGGTCCATCGGTCAGGACCATCGGACCGTCCGATGGTCCCGTCGCGGCTAGGGCTCACCCGGTTTTAAACGTTTAATGAGTGGGCCCGGCTCCTTCTATTCACTCTTTTGCTCACGCTCTAACCCTAACCGCCCCAAGCTCTTGCCTCTCCACGCCACCGGCCGCCCTCGCCGTCCCCTCGCCGGGCCACCGAACCCCCACTTCGCCACGCCACCTCCACCTTGCCACGCCGCCGCCGGCCATCCTTGGCGCCGCCACGCCGCCTTCACCTTGCCGCGCCGCCGTCAGCCTCCCTAGCCGCCGCCGTCTTCCCCAAGTCTGGCACCTCCTTCCTCTTTTCATCCGTGGTGAGCTTCGACTCTTCCCTCTTCCCCTTCTATCTAGCTCACCATCTTTATCTAGGTTTTCATTCTTTCCTTGAATTTGTTGCATGTGGTACTAAAAAGGATTGAGATTCAACGTTGATTATGTTTAATGGACACAAGAAATTGGATTTTGGTGTGAGATGTTCACGCACCTCTATCTAAATCTTTTTAGATTTGAAACTCAACATGCATGCCACATTTTCACAAATCCATTGCCAGGCTATAGGTCTCACCTTGTTTAGATTGTATTCCACTCATCTAATTCTTCTCATCTATCTATCTCTCGATGTTTGGTTCCAGATGGCTAGAGAAGGCAAGGACAAGGGCAAGGCAGTTGCCCCTGAGCCTCCAAAGAAGAAGCGAAAGACTCGTGAGGAGCGTGAGGCTGAGGCCGTCAAGAGGGTTGCGGATGCTTTTGATGCCATGGAAAGCCACCGAGCGGGGGCATTCGGATCGAAAAGCCATGTCAGAACCCCCCTCGTGTCGCTAAGCCTATACAGATTCCGGCGAACCCTCAGCTACCAAAGGGGTACAAGGCACGTACCAAGTTTCCTACTCCAAAGCGCCAGCGTCAGCAGAGACCGAGTGGCAAAACGACCTCTGCTGCAGATATTGTTGCTAGACAGGAGGCAGACGTCAAGAAGAAGGCCAGAACAGCACCCACGGCACCTGCACAGCCAGCCCAGTGTTGACGGTCGTTATTGCATTACCTACGACCATCAACTATCCATGAATATGAAGGAAAATGTGCCAAAGTATGGAATAATTTATGCTACTAACATAGTTCCATAAGTTGTGTTGAATATTTGATTGCAGGCACAAGATCAGCTGAAAACATGAGAAAATTGGCTAAGTCACAACACTGGCAAATGGGCTAGGCCGCCCGACTCCAACCCCGAGCCGCCCGGCCTGACAAAGTGGCTAAACCGACTCATCTTCGACCTGCATGCACAAGAATGAAGTGTCAACACAACTCCAAGGTGTAAGCCACGAATGCAACATGCAAAGTACCAGAAGGCTTGCCACATCACTGATCCAGCACTTGGATTGGTGAAGTCAGCAATCCGAGGGACTTCAATCCTGCGGCTAAGGAAGAAACACAAGTGAAGATCAATGGTTGAGGAAGAAACACATGCATAACTGCCACAACCGCCAGAATCCTTATAACATGATAACATACCACTATTTCTTAGCAGGCTTATTTGCCTCTATCTACTTTATTGTTGGGTGACAGAGAGGTGTATGATCGGTTTTGACCTATCGGCAAACTTTTAAAACAATCCGGAGTCGCTGATCAGAAGGAGAGTCCGTCAGAAGACAATCCACGGGTAGAGGCTGGTGCCAGCTACACTGGAGTTTGGATCCACAAGCACATCCCACTTGACACCCATGGCTGAGAAGACCATTCGCGAGTTCTCTGTCCCATCCAGCTGCAACATCCCGACTGGGCCCAATGTGACTGTTGGAGAGGAGTTTGAGCTCAAGCTATGTGTCATCCACATGGTCCAAGCTAGTCCATTCTGTGGATTGGTGTCAGAGGATGCGAACAGCCATCTCAGCAGTTCCTGGAGATATGCAGCACTTTCACTATCAAAGGCGCAACCCCTGATGCTGTTCGGCTTCGTCTCTTCCCATTCTTACTGATAGGGAAGGCGAAATAGTGGTTCTATCTGAATCGCAACAACTTAACAAGCTGGGAGGCGTGTTCCAATGCCTTCCTTGCAAAGTACTTCCCCTTAGGGAAGAAAAGTGTGGGGGATAGATATCCCCTGGGCCCTCATGGCCTGGATTCAGTGTATGGGCCGTCAGAGGGCCCAATAGAGACAACAGGCTCCCAAATAGGGCGCCGCCTGGTCTTGTGGGCCCGAAGACGAATGACGTGCATGAAGACCGAGTCAAAGTGCTACGATTTCAGGAAAGACGTGACGAAACATGGTTCGGATTCTGGATTACAGAAGCAGCGGGATTCAAGGAAGGAAACATGTAATTGTAGATTCTGCGTACTCCTTTAGGCTTCCAAACAGAGTAGGACTCGTAGATGGAAATTGACTTATAACCCAAGCCTTGCCAGGACTATATAAGGCGGGTGAGGGACCCCTACGTAGATCATCGATCATCTCATCGCATACCAGACACCCTAGCCCTCATTGTACCCTCGAGAGCTCAAATCAATACAATCAGCCCCAAACAGGACGTAGGGTATTACACATCTCGCGGCCCGAACCTTTATAAACCCTTGTGTTTTGTCGCATCTCTACGCGAACCATCGAGCTACGCCGATTTCGCCACCCCAAAAGCATCACGTGACACACCCCGTGGTGTATTGCCGGTATCAAACACCGACAACAAACTCACTGAGGAACCGGATCTCGAGCTTCAAGCAGCTCGCTGATGAGTCCATGGCGGAGGCATGGGAAAGACTCTAAGAATACATCGCTGCCTGCCCCCACCACAGTATGGAACAGTGGCTGATAATCCAGAATTTCTTCCACGGGCTACACCAGTCCGCGCAGGAACATCTCGATGCAGCCGCTGAAGGATCATTCTTATCCTTGAGTGTTGCCGCTGCCCGCACTCTCATCGAGAAGATGGCAAGCAACCAAGGATGGAGAGAGGAGAGGGCGAACAATAAGCCCCGTGGAGTCCACCATATTGACAGCTCTGACATGCTTGCCGCCAAAATGGACCTCTTGCTAAAGAAGCTGGAGGGCGCTCCTGAAGCTGTGCCGGTCCAGGCACTGGATTCTCGCATGACTTGCGAGCATTGCGGGAACACCGGTCACAGAGGGAACAGGTGCCCCAAAAATGGATCAGAGGATGTCAACTTCATCAACAACAATGGCTTCAGCAACAGGCCTCGTCCTCAACCAGGTTGGAATTCACGACCCAATTTACCTTTCGCTAGCCAAGGTATGTCAGTTTTTAGCAGTTGTGATACCTCCTGTATCTCAAAGGCAAATCCACATGCATTTCATGTTCATCATACTAGTTCATGTACATTTGCACTAGTGGCCATGTTAAAATGCTTTAGTGTGACTGAAATCTCAAACTATGGTTGAAATCAGTGCGTTTGGCTACTGTTTTGGTGCATAGATCAAAATGCAAATAGAACGGGTAGAAACTTGCCATATGAAACCTGTAGGTAATGAAATATGTGACAACTTTTATATATAATGTTTTCTCCAAATATGCTTAGTTTTTGAGTTAAAAATCAAAATCACCCCAGGGTCCAAATCTGGAAAATTCTTAACCTTTCACCAAGGTTTCAAATTTGCAATGTCATATAGACCTTTTCTGTGAAAATTTTAAATACCAAAGTTGTAGTAAATTACCAGGTGCACAACATTGATATTTTCATCTTAGCCTGAAAATGCTTACAATTCGAAAAATATCTGAAAATAGTAGCAGCTCAGGAGTGGATTAAATTGAGTTCAGTTTAGTAACTTGAAAATTTAAGCCACCTATAAATAGTTTCAGCAAAACATTTACTTACCAAAGTTTTAGAGGATCAAAACGTCAACAAGTTTTGCATTCTGAGTTTCCTTCAAATTGGCCATTTGACCTTCAAATTTGCATGACAAATCCGGTACATATTCTGCTCACGTGCACCTGAGTATAGTCTGTACTCTGAATTTTCAGACCAATGAGGGTTGAGTTAACCAAATTTCGGCACCTTATATCTCAAAGCACATAGAGTTTTAGACTGAATGTTTATAACAAAGTTGAAGATCTATCAGCCACCTTTAACTTTTGTATAAACATCTTGGATCCGTTCTATCAGAATTTGGGACAAAAACATGCACAAAGTCGAGCTCTAGGTTCGCTAGCTTTCTGAATTTCGGGATTTGATCAGTTCTACCAAACTTTTGCTTGCTGTATTTTGCAAACTACTGCGTTTTAGATCTAACTGTTTATAGAAAACTTTTAGCCCTTTGAACCATCGACAATTTTCGTATTTAAGGATTTGTACATTGCTGCACAAAAACACGGGGAAATTGCCAACAAAATCTGTTATGCGCGTGTACGTTTGTGGCCTGAACCAGCTCTCATCGTCCCGTCTCGCCTGCGGCACGAGCCCACTGCCGGCCTGCCGCCCACCGTTTTCTCGCAGCGCCCTCGGTTTTGCTCCGCCCCGCCACGTCCCAGGCCACGCGCCACGCGCCACGCGCGCTGGAGCCGCGGACGACACGCGCCTGCACCCTCCTGCTCGCAGGCCCGAGCGGCTCCCAGCCGCCCTGGCCGCTCGCCATACCCTCGCCCCGTCCGTCGTCTGCGCCGTAAAAAGGCAAAGGCAATGCTGCGCTCTCCCTTTTGTTCCCTCGGTCTGACGGTGCCCTGCCCCCGATGCCCACCTCCTCCGCGTTGCTCTCTGGTGCCACGCCGTAGCCGTCTCGTCGTCACCCTCCCTGGCGCCTCCCACAAGTACCAGCAGCAACAAGGCCGCCGGCCTTCTCCCAGCAGCAGTACAGTTTCCTTCCTGCAGTTCGCTGCTTAATCTCCAACCCTGGAGGCAACGATTTTGATCAGTGCCTTCCCGTTCTTCTTTTCCCCACCAGCGCCATGACCTAGGACAAGACTGCCGCCGCCGTTCCTCCCCCGTCCTGCTCTCTTCCGCGAGCAGCAGCAGCAAGCAACGCTTCCTTCCCTGTGTCAATAGCAGCAGCAGTAATTTCCTCTTTCTCCTTGGTGTGCTGCAACAGTCGGCCATCCCTGCCTCTCCATCCCATTGACGCTAAAGCAAGCAGCAGCAGCAGCACTACTCCCCATTTCTCAAGTTGAATCAAGGTATTTTGATTTTCTATTCCTATGAGTAAACTGATGGATTAGAGCATGGTTAGATTGATTCATATATTTGACTGTGGTGCTTGATTCTGTACACGAAGTTACCTCTGCACCACACCTCTTGGCCCAGCAAAAACATGGCGAAAACGTGAACCATTCCTATTTTTGCCTTTTGCCAGTACATAACTGCACTATGAGTTATCACCTGGTTGTTTGGTAGCTTGTGTAACTAGTTGCCTTGCTGCTAGATTGATATTGCTTTTAACCATTTATGTTATGCTCTGTCAAATTCACAATTGATAAACCACTAAAAAAAAGAGAAAAGAAATCATTTTGTTTGGCTTGAATGTCCAGATTCTAGGTTGGGGAGGAATGCTTTATCGGATGGGTACATCTTGCTGAGACATGTTGATAACTCTGATATAAATTAGTTTAATTGTGCAGCCCACCAGTTGTTCATATTCCTTGGTTCAGACCAATCAGCAGTAGGAGTTGCACGAACAACAACTGCGGTTTCTTCTTTTTTCTCCGGGCGTGCTGCAGAAATCCCTGCTGCCACTCTCTGATTTTCTGCAACAGTAGTAGGAGTCAGCAACAGCAGCCTTGTGGTACTTGAGTCTAATAATTTGCCGTTAAGTCATAACATAATTAAACTCGATAAGGTCAACTTAAGTGGGCTTAATAATTATGGTGATCCTTCCTATCAAACTACATTTGGGCAGGAGGTATTTTAAGAAATAGTTCATTCTTACCCACCTCATATACTATTCTGCCTAGGTGATTTCCCTACAAGCTTTGAGACACTTTTAAACTATCTTGTTGCACTTTGTTTAACCTCTGATAAATAAAGGTATAATCTTTCTTAGCTAATAAATAGTTCCATTACCCTACGAAGTTTAATAATATGTTTTAGGACTTCACATTCTGTTTAATTTTGACCCTCGGTTAGACACTTCTGTGAGGACCAACCAACACTTGCTGTTAAACAAACACTTGTTTCATTGGAATTGCCTTCATACAGCTTCCTTAGCAGAGTTTGGTTTGTCCAGTACAGCCATCTTGGAGTAGGGATTTATTAAGAATCATTGGTGCTTAGTACAGTTCGGACATGATTGCGTAGGCAGCCTATTTAGCTCTTTGTGCCATATTAATTAAATTTAAGTTGGATTAATCACTAGTTAACTTCTACAACTAGGATTAAGATTTGTTGAACAATCTTTCTCCTAAATGCATCTCATGCGTCTTATCTAATTTAAATATGCAATATTTCATCTGTTCACATCTATTCAAAAACGTACATATTCAGATAGTGAATATTCTGCATAATGCATTGTGATGCATGATCATTTAAACCTGCACAGTTATTATAGCTGGAACCAGCCATTGCTATGCAATCAAACCGTCCCCACTTGGTGCACCTTCCGTTTAAAAGTCAATGCGCATCTTAATGCATTCTGCATATGGCTGTTTTGCATGTATTGCACCCTTTCATATTATTTTGCATTCTTGCATTGCAATGCATTACTCATTTCATGCATATAGGATCACTAACTACGGAAATCTCTCGAGCAGGAGCTGGTTTTCCATAAAGATGAAGACGGTGGGTCGCTGATTAAATCCGTCCGTGTTTCAAGGGGTTGCCTGGGGCAAAGCCCCATAATCCGGCAAACTAACCTAGATTAGTTTGTTGGTTTTCTTAAAAATAAGCAAAGGTAGGCTCCTAAGCATACTCCTATGTAGAGAGTCTTATCACTCTATTTTTAAAATGCATTAGGTTCAGGAGTTGTTTGAAAATTCATATGCATAAATAATCCTTAGTATACCTTGTTTAGTATCCCTGCTAGAACGAATAGAGCGGTCTTATGCTTAGTTATAGGATCGACTAGATACGAGTGAATGGAGTCACTCGTCGATCAAGTAAAATTTTGCCAACAATTAAAATGAACATGATGAGAGTATGATGAATTGTTCACATGAGACAGGACGGGGCATATGATGATGATGCGATGTTTATGTTATTATGATTTTGTTATGCTAGCGGCCCCGCCTGTGTCAATTAAGGCCCGTTTGTTGTGCGCTTGGGATCGGCATTTACTCTTACCATAACGCATAGTTCTCGAAGCCCCCTCTCGAGCGCACCAAACAGTTGAATTGTTATCTGCCAGCTGAGATTGGAGGTAGTGAGACTTGGGGGAGCTTCGTACTCACGGGGACCGGTGATGGCCGCGAATCCCCCGTGGGGGCAATAACCCGGGGGTTCGGCAAGTGCAAATCAGACTTTGGTTGTAGTTGTTTTGGAGTAGATATATGTGCGAAAGCTACGGCAAGTAAGCATATACCGTGCGGTTTGGAATATTTTCAGAAATTAAAATCGATTCGAATCGCTGTGGCTCGCCAGATGTCAAGCATATTGTATCACTGCCATCCAACGTAGAAGTATTTGGGAACTTGATGAATTAAAATGATGCTCTATTATTGATGCCTTCGTTTATAATTGTTTTCATATGACATGTTTATTTATCAAAGTACTACAATTATTTTTTTCGAATCATATGAATCATGTGTAGTTGATTTAAAATGATAACCATTGATACTTAGCTCTGAAAAGCTAAGGATCAAATAAATAGTAAGCTGCTTAGTGCGGGATGGTCAACCAGTCCACATAAGGCTATGCATACCTAAATGAGTCGGGCATATAAGACCCATGGGTAAGTCCTACCGAGTACCCCACGTACTCAACGTTGTTGTTGATATTTTTTCAGGTGCTTGTGTGACCGAGAATGGCAATAGTGGGCTCAATGCCATGTCTTGGTGTTTTATTTCCGCTGCATTAATTTATATTTGTAAAATATATTTCGCTTCGACTTTATTTTGGACTCTACTTCAATATAATTGTATATTATTTGAAAAAGGTTTTGTAATAAATTAAGCTATGTTTTTATGAAATGATGGGTTGTAATCATTGTGACTCCATCGAGAGTTTTATGTGTATATTGTCGCTCAAATGGGAAATATGGTTTATCGAGGGTTTCTTGGGGCACTCGATGCATGACCGGACTTGGTCCGTTTCAAGCATGTTGCGAGCCAATGGATGGTAGACGTGTTTGAGCCAGATTTAGTTGGTGGTTCCGCCACAGAGGGTATCAGAGCCGATCATACACAACAATGATTACAATGATTCTTATTTTGGTTTTTAAACTATGTTTGAAAACTATTTTCATAAAAATGAGAAGCGATATATGCCCAACAAGGATGAAATAGTCTATATTCAGGTGGTTATAGATAGGGATTAACAAATTAACCCTTATGTATATTTCCTTTAAGGAGGGAGACAACTGTTGGGTTGTTTTGTGACATCTCCTCTCTTGATTTTGAAGAATGATAGTTGTTCACCTGGTGCGAACTTTGGCTCAGGCATATGCCCGCCTTTTCGAGGGTACATGAAGTTCGATAAGATGAGTCGGTTTGACTCCAACACATACTCGATCTCGAGGGTATGTGAGTTCGTTTTTATTTTATTTTTATTTTTTTTAAGGGCTGCGGTGAACTGCAACTCTGTCCTCCTATGCGGACTGTTGCATAAACATGGGCTCGACCACGAGAGTTCATGCCAGCGATGTTGTGTGTGAAACTGTGAATGAATTATCACTAACGTTGTTTTGCAGGGCTAACCACTTTTTGCATAAATTATAGATCGATAGTTCTATCGACTAGCGAATGATTGGTGAGAGCGAATATCATACCACCGAAGTAACGTTAGCTATAAATAATAAGGATTTGTGAGGACGAATAAGACGATTCATGCATCATGACATCATGCTTCTCATCTTGTAACAATTTCATATTTGAATGAAAATACATGAGCATATGAATGTGTTTTTAATTGTATCCACCACACCAACGTTCACGCTACAACCAGGACTATATATGTTCTATAGGTACTATCTAGATAAAAATTTCACAATACTGGTAGGGATATTGATATAGCTCAAGAGAATTAGGTACGATAGGGCAGAAAAGCAACTAGCAGATGATACTCGATTGAAGCGCGCGCACACACAAAAAAAATATTCTATTAACCTATTCTTTAGCCGGTAGAATAGTAGCAACATTAAACGGTCAGACCATATGCATCCTTTGGAGTCTGTATGACACACAACAGGACTGGGTATATATTCTCCTTTGGTTTTGCAAGCCAAGTAGTAGCAGTAAAGGAAGGATTGTTTTTCCCAACTCTAAACTAATACAAACCCACGATAAAAATCAGCACCCATATGACCTTCTGTTAAATATTTTAATTTCTGTGTTAATCTAGATGTTTTTTGTGAACAATTTCTTTACAAGAGTTCTAGGTAAGAACCTAATGAACGACTTTATATTGTTACTTCTGGTTAAACATGCTTGTATTTGGATCCGATGCTAAATGTTTATACATCATGATATCTGTACAGCCCGCTTTCAACTAGTAAACTAGAAGATATTCCCATTTTTTTTTATACAGACCTTGGTAAAGAAATATATACCTAAATCTTAGTATATAAGGTTTATATCAAGTTTTATATTTTGACCAAGTCATGAAAACACTTCTAACTTGACCAAAAACTAGAAGTTTACGTGAGACCCAAATCTGGACAGATTGGACCTTACTCTCATGTTTCTAAAGTTCATATATCATGTCATTTTTAGTAAAAGTGTTATACACAAATATTGTAGATAATTCAATTATGAGAAAACTTTGTACTTTGAGTTTTGTCTAAATCATTCAAATACCATGTCAAAAATACGAAATAAAACTGAGAGTACACCCAGCCATAACACTGAAAATCTGTTTTTGTAACCATGTGTGCATAGTAGAAACAACGATTATTTTCTTACGTGAACAAAATGAAATACAATACAATTAGTCAGTAAATTCTGAAACACACTCATTCTAATCCTAGGCTATTTTGTTCACTTAACAGATGTCGAGAACCCCGTTGTGTCCCTTTGATATCTGCTTTGGCAATGATAAGCCCCTAAAATCAAGCCCCTTATCATCCGAGGACAAGAAAAGAAAAAGGCAAGATGAAGAAGGCTCTGATGTGACCTCCTTTCAACAACTAAGACCAGGGATGGTGTTGCTGAAAGGGTTTATCCATCCTAAAGATCAAATTGAAATTGGTAGGAAGTGTCGTCAGCTTGGTGTTGGCCCTGGAGGATTTTATAGACCTGGCTACAAAAATGGAGCCAAGCTAAAACTTTGGATGATGTGTTTAGGTAAAAATTGGGATCCAAGTTCAAACTCATACAGAAACATTCGCCCTTTCAATGGTGCTCAAGTCCCTACTATACCGGAAGAGTTCAACAAACTTGTTAAGGAAATCATACACACATCAAATGAGTTCTTGAAGAAACAAGTTGGAACCACAACTAATGTAGAAGAGATACCTTCCATAACCCCTGATATATGCATTGTTAATTTTTATGATGAGAGTGGAAAACTAGGCTTCCATCAGGACAAGGATGAATCAAAAAGTAGCATCAACCAA
Organism: Paspalum notatum; assembly: GCA_022530915.1. Classification (NCBI taxonomy): domain Eukaryota; kingdom Viridiplantae; phylum Streptophyta; class Magnoliopsida; order Poales; family Poaceae; genus Paspalum; species Paspalum notatum. Next base: position 21,663,267 of record CM039687.1, read on the forward strand.
GGCTTACCTGTCATTTCCATATCTTTAGATGTACCTGACCAACACCAATGGAATTTCACTCAATCCGGGGTTTATAGCAGCAAATCAGCCTACTCTACTTTCTTTTTGGGGGCGGTTGGTTTCAGTGGTTGGAAGAGGATCCGGAAGGGATGGGCACCCTTGAAGTGCAAGTTCTTTTTATGGCTTGCAAAAAATAACTGATGTTGGACAGCGGATCGTCTTGCTAAGAGAGGTCTCCCACATCCTTTAGCATGCCCTTTTTGTGATCAGGATGATGAGACAATCCAGCATATCCTGGTGGGATGCGTGTTCTCGCGGCAGATCTGGACCAGCATACTTCACACCCTTAATTTTGCCTCACTCGCGCCTTCGGCTGAGGATACTCGCTTCTTTACCTGGTGGGCAAGATCCATCTCTTTGGTGCCCAAGGAGGCACGGAAGGGGCTTAACACGTTGATCATCCTAGTAGCCTGGGAGATTTGGAAATTCAGAAACTCCTATATCTTTGAGGGCTGTCAGCTGCGCGTCGAGAGGGTTCTCCAGTTAATAGAAGAGGAGGGACTGCTGTGGTGTAGGGCTGGAGCCACCAACCTCCAGGAGCTTTGTTCAAGGTCGCAGGCCACAGGAGGGTAGGCCAGGTGGCCTGAGTCGTTGTGTGTGTTTTCTTGGGAGAGGTCCCTAGTCTTGTGTGTGCATGGTGTTCGGGTTGGGCATCCTTCTGTCCACCCGTTGTATTTGTTCTTCTACCTTAAATGAAATGACGCGCAGTTTTCCTGCGTGGTTCGAGAAAAAGAAAAGATACTAGAGACAGAGAAGGCTTCCAGAGTCGATCTTGAATCCGGCGATGTCCTGATATTTGGTGGCAAATCAAGGCTAGTGTTCCATGCTATTTCCCACATGGAGCCTCACACAATGCCTACATGGCTAAAGGAAGAAACTAGCCTTTGACCCGGCAGTACTAAACATCTGGTAGATAAGTCCTATGATGCCAATGAACGCTGTTGGTGTTGTAAAAAAAAAATGAACAGCGTTATCTTTGCAATCTATGTATGCGCAAGACATAAAGTGTGTAATGGCTGAACTCACTTGCTTATTCCTTACTCTCGCCTCGTTACTCCTCTGACTTGTTGCCAAGTTAACAAAAAAAATTTTGCAAATTGCATGCATGTTTTCAATTATAGGAACACCTACTTTCTAAGATGCATAATATGAACTATGATAACTAGTCATCATGTAGAGTGTTGGTAGCATATTCTACAGTCATGTTATCGTATACATGAGCTACGTCACCAGTTAATGCATCAAAATTGCATTGTATTGCATTACCACCTCAATTGCACCACTTGCACTTGCATCATTCGAGTATACGATACGGAAAAAAAAATCACAAACCAAAACATACAAAATAAACATATTGATTTATGCATGTGGGTGACAACCAACCTAGGAGCTAGGCTCCTGCTCCATCCACCGAGCCGCCCGGCGCCCATCTCAGGCCGCCCGGCCCCCTGCCTGAGCCCGAGCCGCCCGGCTCCCCTGCCTGGCTATAAATACGTGCATGCACCCCCTTCATTCTTTGCACCGCTCAGCAGTGTGAGCACACTCCCTTTCTCCCCCTAATCACTCTCTTATACATTAGTTAAGCACTTAGTTTTAATTCCAGCACTTAGTCAAAATTCTGTTGCTAAAATAAGTGCTACACCTTTTCGTTGAACTTTTTGTGGAGGCTTTGCCCTGTAAGGATGGCTAACTTTTGGATGACTAACTTTTGGGCGACTAACCGCTAATGCTAATATTTGTAACTACTTTGTCCCTTGTGTAGCCTATTATCTATTTTGCAAAATGTCATCTTTTTCAGAAAGGCAAAGAAGGCCCTGAGCAACACAGGGAAGGGGTTGCACCTGAAGTTCCTGTCATCGTCGGACGAGCGCTCACACTCTCGTTTGCAAAGCGGAAGCTCCAAGACTCTAGCAGCGTCCGACAGGATGTCCGTCAGCAGTACACGCAGCTGCCAGGAGCAAGATGATGGAGTTTTTTCGCAACAACAACAGCAGTGCCGACTAATGAACCTACAGAGCATCAACATCCAGAGCAACGAGGAAGCTCAGACGTTACAAGCTCTTACCACCAAGGTCTTTGGGCGGACAAAGTGCTTCGACGCCTTCTTCCCTGTCGAAATAGGTATGTTGGACCCATTCATTCAAGTTTTTGATTATGTGTGTTGGTCGGATTTCGCTAATATTACAGAGGAAGGATATGTCTTTCTCACACAAGAATTCCTGATGACTCTCTGCATGGAGAAGCGTACAGCAGGTATGTTCATAATTTTCGCCTGTTTAATACTGAATTCTCTGTCTCCCCGCGGCAGTTTGCCGACCTCCAGGGTTTCCACTCCAACTGTTCATTGAGTGACCCAGCCGGGTATGACATGAGAACTTTTTGGGTGGAAATATGTGGGGAGTATGGGAAGGAGAAACACAGCACCACCAAAATTCACAACCCCACTCTGAGACTCTTAGCTCGCTGGGTCTCGTCATCGTCTTCCCAAGAGGCGAGGTTCGTTGTGCACCCAATGAAGACCTCAAGTGCCTCTATGCCATGGTAAAAAAGAAGTGTTGTGCTCCGGTCCTCGACATTGTCCACAATTGGATGGGCAAGAGAGCGACCAACACCCCCATAAGCATCACTTCCTTTGTCAATAGGATAGCAGCCCACCTGGGTCTCCTAGAGAATGCCCAGCTTGACTACCTTCCCGACGTCACATCACACTATGCAGGGGAGCAGCACTTTGTCCAGGCACATTTTATGAGGCGAGACGCCGCAAATGGGAGAATGATCATGACATAGTTCGGGCACAGTCTTGAGCTGCCGCTTCCGGCGCCGCAGTTCGACATGTACACCGTTAAAGGCCTAACTATGCAGCTAGATGTGGAGGCTCCACACCAAAGCATCGGCGGCGTCATGACCAGAGCCCAGCGACGGCGAGCGGAGGAGTTATACCACAGAGCCCGAGGAGAGGATAATGAGGAACCCATCCATGCTTCCACGCCATCTGAGCCATCCTGGTACTTCTCCAGTACCGGTGGCCAGAGCTCCTACCAGCCTTCCCATGGTACACAATACTACGGAGGCTGCAGCGCGTCACGTGCGCTCAGCCGAGACCTAGGTCCCTCTGTGTCAGCCCGGTACCACCCAGATTACATGGCCGACATCAACTTCGCAATGGGGGGATGAACTTGGGCCAATACGATCAGAGGCTGACATCCACCAACGCATGGAAGCGATGGATTAACGGCTCCAAATCAACTCCGAAATGCTCCAGAACCTGAACGAGCAAGTTGGAGCCGGATTCCTCAATGCCAGAACTTCTACAACTACTACTACCAACACCCCTAGCTTCATTGAAGCTTGGGGGGATGGTAGGCCGTTATGAGCATGCCTCCTTGCACTCGTGTCCCTCAGAGTAAGGTGTCCCCGTCTCGTCTCTGTCTCCTTCCATGTGCAGCAGCAGTACCCGTCCGACCAAGCAGCAGTACCCGTCCAGCAGCATCACCCGTCCCACCAGTATCAGCAGTACCCCGTTCGACCGAGCAGCAGTATCACCCGTCCGACCGAAGGTAAGCACGTTTAATAAAATAATGTCCTTTATGTTTTTCGATTTATTGCTTTATCTAAAAAAGGTGTCAATAAAAGCAACGCCCAACTTTGATTCATATATCTTTCGTATGGAAATGATAAATAGTTGCTCTATTATATTCATGCTTAGTTGTTTGTGCATATACCATACTTAGCTTAATTTCGAGCCCGTGTGTATAAGTTGAAAGCTTGATCTTGTACTTAGTGGATGCCATTTGCATAACTATGTCTATGTTGTTGTGAGAAATGATATGGCTAAACATTAGGTTTTCTCCACATATCCTAAGTAAGATAAACATCTCAGGTTTATTTTTTTGAAAAATAAAAATAAAGTTCCTCTGTTGGTTTGAAACATCTACCAGAGCCAAATACACTGAAATATCTAAGCCTAGTTATTTAAGCTGCTTAGTGTTGTTTTGAGCTTTGTCAAGTTTTGAGTCTCATTGAATGGAATCATCTCTATCTTGTGAATTATTAGAGCAAAATCCATCACCACATTTACCTATCCTGGGTATGGTATGATGGGGAGGTGTGAATGTACGGTTTTGCCCCTGTTTTTGAATATGCATGATAAATCAAGTAAAAATAGAAAACATGGGCTAATTGGAATCCAAAGGAGATGAAACTCGGTCAGTAGCCTTCTTAGGGTGTTTTGGTACTGTGATAATTGTTGGTGACTTAATAACTTACTGTTCACTCTTGGTTTTACCATTTTACATCTTTTTTTTTTTTGCATTATTTGGTAACTTGAAAATGAGGTCCATGCAAAATATGTTGTATATGTCTCACTGATATTTTTCTTAGGTCCTATATAGTTTGTGGACACTACTGGTAAAATATGAGTCTCTGCATGTTTAGTTTTGGTGGTGATTTGAAAATGACAAATCTTGACTTGAAAAACTAGATAAATGGAAAAATAGGTTCTAATGGGCAAGGTAAATTCTAGGAAAATTATAGTAGCATATGGGAGTGCAGTAGAGTCCAGAAAGTATATGCTAGAGGGCTATTCTCACTGTTTATATGTATATCTTAATTTGCACTAGTTTTATATATGGGAAATAGATGTCCTGTCAAAACTTGAGAGTTCTAGCTCGTAAATTTTTGTACATGCAGTTCATACTAAGTATAGTTCTCTGGTAAAATTTCATCTTCAGAAACCATTCCAATAAATTATAAAAATTCTGACAAGGTGTAGGACGGAAAACTTGCTGGAACTTTAATAAAATAATTATAACTCCAATTGGGCTGAAATTTTGACAGTAACCTTGGGTATGAAGTATCTGCATGTCATAAAAGTTTGGTCTCAATTGGGTTAGTAGAACTGCTAGAACTCAGATGCATGATTTAATTCACAATTGTGCATGTGTCTAGTTTTAACTACTATGCACATGTCGTTTTCCATGAAGTATATGCTGCATACTGACATCTGCACTTCATCTACATCAAATGCATACATCTGCATTCATATGCGCTCATGTCTGTACCTCTCATGCATATAGACCCCGCGATCGAAGAAGAGACGGTGTAGGAGCAACCCCTAGGCGAGGAGCCCGAAGAGGAACAAGAGGACCCACTGCCGACCGCTGACCCCGCTGCTGAGGAGACTAACCCTAACGAGGAAGAAGATAGGCAGGATCATACAATTCCCAGCAAATAAAATATCTGTTGATTACGCATATGCATTAGGTGTTGTATGGAACCAAGTGCATTAGATCCCCTGGCCGCCCTGGCCCTAGCACCTAGACATAGAGTTCGTAGGACGAGTGCCTAGAATGGGTAGGTACGAGTAGACACGAGTGAATAAAGGTCACTCGTCGCGTAGGTGTTACTTTTCAAAAAAGAAGAAGTCTCACTATGAAAGTTATTATTATCATGCCATGATTATGTTATGTTTTAAATGGAGACCGGGCGGAGATATGGGTATGAATGTTGAGAATTGAGATAATGTGTGGTGGACTCCGCCCGAGTCGCATAAGGCCGGTCGTTGTTCGCCTATTGGTCGGCATACCATTGCTAGAGTGCTTATCCGGAATCCATGGGCCGGTGAAAGTCTTACTTGTGACGTCTCAAGCAAGGGGCACGTTCCTACCCACTGGTTGAGAGGAAGGTGGCCGCGGAGGCGGGTGTCAAAGTAGGGCAGAACCCGATGTAACCGAGGTACCGCTCCTGCGACAACGCGCTTCGGGAGTCGGGCGGGAGTGGTCATCGAACTTGAGACGGGACAGGTGGAGATGGGGGAAGCATATGTGGAACGCTGGGAGTTTGTAAGCATATGCCATCCTAGTGCTTCTAGTTATTCCGGGAATATAAAAATCGATTCGAATCGCTGATGCTCGCCAGGTGTGAGAATGCCAATACCACTGACGGGCAAAGTAGTATCCATATGAATAAGCTGTATTAAGAATTCATGGTTTTTGACAACTACATGCTCGGATCTGCCTGATGTATTTCTATGCAATACTGGTCACATTCATGATACATGCTTTACTTTCCTGCCATGCTATGCCATATCCAATATGTTCCTACAATTATGATGACTCGAGCAGTTGTTAAATCCTGCTCGGGTGCGATAATTTAAGCAGCTATCAAATCCTGCTTCCACTGATTAATTTGATCCTATATAAAAGAAATGGCTAAGGACTCAGATGCTAGTAAGCAAGCTTTGCGTCAGTCGTAAGCCTCATCCAATAAGTCCTACTGAGTAATTAGTACTCAGGGTTTGCCTCCACTTTTGGCTTACAGGTACGGAGTTCCTCTTCTGTGCCTGTGTTGGTGGAGGGTCGTGTTCCCATCAGGAATGAGGAGAGTCATGATCTGGCAAGGAGCGGCATCAGTGGGCTCGATGCTCGTTCTTTTATGCAAATCTTTTGAGTACCATGAAACTTGAACTTTAAATTTCCGCTGCAAGAGACTATTTGAACTATGTTGTTGTAAGACACTATGTTGAACTCTATTTGATTTCGAACTTGGTTTGTAACTAAAGTCTATGTAATATCTATTCAACTGCCTGTGATGTTGTAACTGTTGTGGCTCCATCGAGGGTCGGATGTGTATGACGTCGGTTTCTCTGGGAAATGGTGACATCGAGATCCCGAAGGACTCTCGACGGACTACTGGGTTTAGTCTAGCCTAAGTGCACTGCGAGCCAGAGGTAGCAGGTGTGCTTAGTCTGGATTAAGCAGGGCGGTTCCGCCACAGCTGGTATCAGAGCCGATCATACACAGACAAAAGTTATATCATCCAGTTTTGATTTACAAAACTATTTTCGAAAGCCCTTTTCAAGTATTTGAAAAATGAGAGTATACAATAAGCTCATACTAAGGACGTTAGTGTTATCCAGGTGACACACTGACATTCTGACCTAGATAGAACTCATATGCATATTCGGCGCTTTGAGAAGCAACTTTTCGACCATAGCTGTCCCCAGTACTGGTGGAAGCTATTGGGTTTTGCGAACGGTTGTAAACTCTGCATTCATGCTGAATAAGTAAAAGCTCTTTAAGGATGGTGGGCATGTTTGAGGCTTTCATACCCACCATACTTACATTCGGATTTGGGATTCATCTTTTCTTTGACAATCCCCAGTACTGGAGGAAAGTCAGGCTTTGAGGAAAAGGTGCATCAGCCCACCAACGTTGTCCACGCAGCGGTCATGCGTGGATGCCACACTAAGTGGTAATGTATGAGCATGCGTTCTTCTGCAATTACACTAACCATGTGCGAAATTAAGAACGGTCAGGAAACGACTAGTTGCATTAGAGAGTGCCGTGCATATGTGTCACCGAAATATCGATAGCTATATGTACTCTTCTTTTAGATGTGTGATGTGAGCCCGTTTTAGATACGAATCATGCATCATGTCTACTGTTTTTATTATTGGTGGGACCTTATTAAAATGCAAGTAAATAAATCGTGACTTTAAATTTACCTTTCATAACCTCTCACATGAAAAGTATGTTCCTCACTAATGCACAACCTTGCTTATCCAAAACAGATGGCCAGGACCAAGTAGACCGCATGCAAGGCCACCGGAGCCAGGACCACCGTTCTCCCTGACGTGACCCACACTCCCCCTGTGGTGGAGGATGGGTTGCTCCACACTCGTTGCAGGGAGGAGTGTCCCCTGTCCCAGTTGCTGTGCAGGGCCCTGAGGGAGATGGGGCATCGTCCCTGTCCCTTTATCTCGGTGCAGACGGTGCACGAGGAGGGCAACTGCATGGCCCAAGTTGTCCTTCCACGAGGGACCTTCGCAGGCCAGCAGACCCTCACCACTTACGGGGCCAACGAGGAGGAGGCTTACCGTAAGGCGGTGATGGGAGCCCTCACTTCATTGAGCTCCAGGTGGGAGGCAGACCACACGGTCCTGCGCTTCCTCCCCACACGCGACCTTGACCACGCTTGGCAGGACCGCTGCGGGTGGCTTAGGGACAGGAACGGCTCTCGGCCCTTGGTAGCGTGCATGGACTATGCACGTGAGGCGCACGGGATGTACCAGCGTGCGAAGAACCGGAGTCGCTTCTACTTTTCCAGGTACACGGAGACCCGTACCTGTGTGGAGGAGTTAGAGGCCCAGGTGGCGCAGCTGCAGCAGCGTCTGGCCGAGTACGAGCCGCCACAGCAGCCCGCGCCTTTGGAGGAGGAGGAGGACGAGTCCTCGGAGCCCATGGAGGTGGAGGAGGAAGAGGAGAACGACCCCTCTGATGCCAACTCCAGGGTGTAGGGTGTTTGATGGAAGAAGGAATTTAAGCTTTAAGTTAGTGACGCGTTGAAAGCGATATTTTGTAATACTCCGCTCCGCGTTTTAGATTCATGGCTGTACGAAAACATGGGTGAGTTGTGAGAGCTCATTCGGTACACCATTTGATGTTGTGATGGACCATTTTATTATGCACTATTCGATGGATGGTTGATGTAGCCACCATCCCATGATGTAATCCTAAGACTCTTTAGGGGTAATCGAACCTTCTAAATGGCACTGATGTTAGTTTTACGTTATGATGGCATTTGAGGTGGTTGTGTGTATGGAATTGTGAGTTGCACCTCGTTTTGGATTGCACCTTGCAATCTGAAATTTTGCGCAGCTGCAGCCAAAAACTGAAGTTATCTTAGATTGTGTAAGGATTTGAGCCAAGAGTTGAATAGCAAAGTTGTAGAGAACTGTCTGGTACAACTTTGTCAATTGGAGCTTTCTCTAATTGTGCTCAGATCTGGAGTTACGGTCGAAATTCTCAAGAACCTGTAATCTGGACTGAAGCACCACCAGTAGGAAAATCCCATTTTGCACACCCTTAGTGCAGGAACTGAAATGAGAGCGTATTGTCAAAGTTATAGGTCTGGAAGTGTAGAACAACTTTGTTATACAAAGCTTCTCCTAAATACGTCTCATTTGGGGGATATGGCTGAAATCACGCAGTCACTGAAATTCTGAACTGAACTGGTATATACCGACGTATACTAAATTTCGAACGAGCTACTAATAGAACCCTCAAAACCTTCTATACGAAAGTAAAAGACCACAGAACAAGGAATAACTTTGCTAAGGGGAGCATAATCAAAAGATGCACGGTTTAAGAGCGGCGCACCGATAAAGTCGTTGCTGTCTAGAAATTCACGCGATAGTCAGGTGCTAAACGCCAACACACCGAGCTATGACTAGATGTGACAGTGGTCGAACCGCTGCAAGAAGGAAGCTAACACTTTACTGCAATTATATGTTTTTGTCTTACATGTTTTGTAACTGTGTTTCGGCGCATTTAATTGCTTTTAAAGTGGTTGGACTAAATACTGTTAGCTTCATTCTTGCAAATGGTGAACACTCGCAATGGGCAGACCTTAGGCCAGCAGCCACACGATGCACCACCCCCGCCGGAGCTAGCTACTTTGGTTGTGCAGCAGGCGGAGTTAATCCGCATGATGGCAGAAGAACGCCAAGCACAGGGACAACAGCGGGCACGGGAACACCAGCCCCGCGGCATCACCTACCAAGACTTTGAGGGGTTGCGCCCTCCTGTCTTCACCACGTGCCCTAAGCCACTGGCAGCAAATGATTGGCTCCGCATGATCGAGTCCAAGTTCACACTGCTTCCGGGTTGACCGAGCAAGAGAAAGCTCGGTTTGCGGCACAGCTACTTCAGGGCCCCGCTGGAGCTTGGTACGCCACGTTCCAGGCTATGCAGCAGCGGGATCACGTGATCACATGGGAGGAGCTCCGTACGGCTTTCCGGGCCCACTACATCCCGGCAAGTCTTATGGAGCAAAAGCAGCGCGAGTTCAGGGAGCTCAAACAGGGCAGCCGCACGGTGATGCAGTACGTGCAAACGTTCATACAACTGTCACAGTACTCGCCTAGGGATGTGGCAGATGATCCTAGCAGAGCGGCTAGACTCTTGCAGGGTTTCGACCCCACCCTGCAGACACATCTCGGGCATCGTTACCAGAGCTTCTCGGAGCTGGTCGACACTGGACTGGACATGGAGAACCGCCTCCGTGTTGCAAATGAGGATCAAAAGCGGAAACGCCAGGCCAACAATGCACCTGGGTCATCTCAGAAGCAGAAGGCCAGCTATCAGCAGCCACAGCAGTACCACCAGCAGTCTCGCTTTGTAGTCCGGCCCAATCAGTCGGGTTGGATCCACAGAGCGCCCCAGCAGCAGAGGTTCCCCACCTACCGCGCACCACCACAGCAGGCACAGCTTCCTGCACCCCGCGCTCCTTTCTCACAGGGAGCTTGGGGTCCTTGCTTTAACTGCGGCAAGACCGGACACTTCAGTAAGGACTGTAGGGCACCTCGTCGCATCCAGGGTCCCACCCCTGCGGGTGGCAGCCAGGGAAAGCAAAAGGGGTCCAATTCTAAGACGGTCCGAGTTCACTTCATCCACATGGACCAGGTCCCAGCCGGAGAGCCGGTACTTGCTGGTACGTTCACTGTCAACGGTCACCTGGCCGTCGTGTTATTTGATTCTGGAGCCACACACACATTTCTTAGCAAGTCGTATGCATTGAGGCACGGGATAAAAATGTACAAGCTAAAGGAAGATTATCACATCACCGCACCGGGTTCCCCTGTCGCCACTGGTTTAATGGCCAGACAATTGAAGATAGACATCGGTCCCAAGAGCTTTGTCATAAATCCCGTGGTGCTGCCACACCAAGGGATTGACGTTATTTTGGGTATGAATTGGATGGTAGAAAACGATGCAATCCTACATGTTGGCAGCAGGGAAGTGCAATTAAAGTCTAAGGTCACTGGGAAGGTACTAAAGGTGCACATACCACAACAGAAACATCTAGAGGCCACAGTAAATACATCTGAACTTCAAGAGATTAAAAAGATACCGGTAGTGTGTGATTTCCCGGACGTGTTTCCGGAGGAGCTTCCTGGGCTTCCTCCAGATAGGGATGTGGAGTTTAAGATAGACCTCATTCCAGGAACGGCACCTGTTTCAAGGAGGCCGTACAGAATGGCACCAGATGAACTCAAGGAATTAAAAACACAATTACAAGAACAGTTGGATAAATGGTTCATTCGTCCTAGTTCATCACCTTGGGGCTGTCCTGCTCTCTTCGTAGAGAAGAAAGACCAAGGTGGTAAGAGATTGTGCGTGGACTATAGACCATTAAACGCTGTCACAATTAAAAACAAGTACCCACTACCACACATTGATATTCTATTCGATCAGCTAGCAGGGGCCAAAGTGTTCTCAAAAATTGATTTAAGGTCAGGCTACTTTCAGATAAAAATCAGGGAAGAAGATATAACTAAAACAGCCTTCTCTACTAGATACGGCCTATATGAATACCTGGTCATGTCCTTCGGGTTAACAAATGCACCAGCCTTCTTCATGTATATGATGAACTCAGTATTCATGAACTAGCTGGATAAATTTGTAGTCGTATTCATTGACGACATCCTCGTCTACTCTAAGAATGAGGAAGAACACGAGGAGCACTTGCGAACAGTGCTCACCCGGCTGAGAGAACACCAACTCTATGCCAAGTTCAGCAAATGTGCATTCTGGCTAAGAGAAGTGAGTTTCCTAAGCCACATCTTGTCCGAAAAGAGGGTAGCCGTCGATCCGAGTAAAGTGGAGGTTGTACTGAATTGGAAACAACCCGAAACAGTAACAGAAATTAGGAGTTTCCTCGGTTTAGCGGGCTACTACCGCCGCTTTATCAAGGACTTCTCCAAAACTGCAAAGCCAATGACATCTCTGACCAAGAAAAACGCGAAGTATCTATGGGATCCAAAGTGTGAAGAGGCCTTCACAAGCTTGAAAAAGTCATTAACCTCCGCACCAGTACTAGCTCAACCGGACGTCACTAAACCATTTGACGTATATTGTGATGCCTCCGGCAATGGGCTTGGCTGTGTCCTAATGCAAGAAGGAAGAGTAATTGCCTATGCGTCACGCCAGTTAAGAAAACATGAAGCCAACTACGCAACACATGATCTGGAGCTAGCAGCAGTGGTACACGCCCTAAAGATATGGGGACATTATCTGCTGGGCAACACTTGTCACATATACACAGATCATAAGAGTCTCAAATACATCCTCACGCAGTCTGAACTTAACATGAGACAACGACGATGGCTAGAACTGATAAAAGATTATGACTTGGAAATCCATTACCATCCCGGCAAAGCAAATGTCGTAGCAGATGCACTAAGCCATCGGGCTCATTGCCATGTGCTTGAAGTCCACCCCACGGCAAGGGTGATCTGTTGCGAGATAGATGAGATCGAAGTAATCACTGAGCAGATGGCAGAACTTTACAGCTTGATCATAGAGCCTACCATAAAAGAGCAAATTATAGCGGCACAGAAACAAGATAAAAGTATGGCATACATTCGTGAAGGTATAGATGAAGAGAAGAGAGCGTGCTTCACGCTTGATGACCAAGGCGTCCTATGGTTCAAGGGTCGCTTAATGGTACCTAGGGACGTGGAGTTGAGAAAGAAAATCCTAGACGAAGCCCACACCTCCATGTTCACCATGCACCCGGGTAGCAACAAAATGTACCAAGGTCTAAAACAAAAGTTTTGGTGGACCCGCATGAAACGGGAGATCGCCAAATACGTATCCGAGTGTGACGTGTGCCAGAGAGTAAAAGCCGATCATCTAAAACCGGCAGGGATGCTTCAACCGCTAGCCGTACCATCCTGGAAGTGAGAGGACATTCACATGGATTTCATCGTGGGTTTACCCCGCACCCAGAAAGGTTATGATTCCATATGGGTGATTATTGACCGACTCACAAAATCAGCCCACTTTATTCCCGTGAAAACAATCTACCATGCCAAGACCTATGCTGAACTATACATCGTAAGAATAGTCTCTTTACATGGTGTTCCTCGGTCAATCACTTCAGATAGGGGCTCTCTGTTTGTATCCCGTTTTTGGGAGCACTTACAGACCGCTCTTGGCACCACTTCGATTCACAGTTCGGCATACCATCCACAAACTAGCGGCCAAGTTGATAGAGTAAATCAAATCCTAGAAGACATGTTGAGAGCTTGTGCATTAACTTATTCCACCAAATGGGATGAGTGCCTTCCTCTAGCTGAGTTCGCCTATAACAACAGCTACCAGAAGAGCTTAGAAATGGCTCCGTTCGAGGCTCTATATGGGAGGAGATGTAGAATACCCCTCAACTGGTCCGAACCAGGAGAACGGGTCATCTTTGGCCCTGATTTGGTAACCCAAGCCGAAGAGCAAGTTAAACTTATACACAACAACCTAAGAAGAGCACAGTCCAGACAAAAGAGCTACTCTGACAAGAGAAGACGACCATTGGTTTTTGAGGTAGAAGATCATGTGTACCTTCGGGTGTCACCGATGAATGAGGTACATCGTTTTGGTGTGAAGGGGAAGTTAGCCCCGAGATACGTGGGTCCGTTTAAGATCACTGAGCAGTGTGGGCCAGTTGCTTACCGGTTGGAGCTACCTCCACATCTGGCTGCGGTTCATGACGTGTTTCATGTCTCGCAACTTAAGAAGTGTTTGAGAGTGCCGAAAGAAGCAGTGGACACCTCGCAAATTCAAATCGAGCCTGACCTCGCTTATGAGGAACGTCCTATAAAAATCCTCGACCAAAAACAAAGAGCAACAAGAAGAAGAGCAATCAACTTTTACAAAGTACAATGGAGTAATCACTCCGAAGAAGAAGCTACTTGGGAGCAAGAAGAATACTTGCAAACCAAATACCCGGGTTTCCTTTCAGCTACTACAAACGAGTATGTTTAACCATCTAAATACAAGTTTTTATTCGAAATCCTACACAATGCACTGCATCCTAATTTAACTTATCCACCCACATCACATCAACAAATCTCGGGACGAGATTTCTTTAAGGGGGGTGGGTTGTGATGCTCCGGCATCTCAAGTGCATAATCACTCATCTTACATGAAGCATTTATCTTGAGCATCATGGCATAACATGTGTGGGTGCATTGGAAACAAGATTGGTTTATATTACATAGTGAAAAATCGTGTCATTTCATGTGTGATGCTATGTTTATAGTCGTATCTTTGATTCTATGGAGATCTGGGTGAAGTTCATACTGACAAAACTGTAGAGACACATGAGATAAACAACTTGGCTAATTGGGGTCTTGTCAGATAATGAGGTTTACAAGGTGATTAGGGTCATTTAATGACAGTACAGAAAACCAGTTCAAAGTGGGGCTGATTTGAAATTCTAAGTTTAATCTGACCTACAGCCACTTTCATGCAAAGCTCAAATTAGAGAAGTTGTAGGTAATGATCTAGGGAGCAACTTTTTCAATTGGGGTCTGGTTAGAAAATGAATTCTAGTTAATGATTTGAACCATTTTCTGTCAGCCTAGAAACACAGTTTAAATCTGACCAGTTGGTAAATTTGGTTTTTCTCCAACTTAAAGTCATTGTCATGTCAAACCCAAATGGAATGAAATATAGATGACTAAATTATAAACAAACTTGTCAATGGGAGTTTTAGAAGTTAAAACCCAGAAATAGGAGTTTTTCACTTCACAAGAAATAGAGGTACTCTGCCCCCATCTAGAGCTGTCAGCTAAATTCAAATGGAATTCATATTTCTAGACCAAACTTGAGTTGGAGCCTTTTGACAAACTTGTAGAGCTGGAAGAGACCAACATTTCATCCAATTACCACCTTTCCTAAATCGGACTCTAAGTAGGCTAAAAATGCGATTGAACGCCGCAGTGTCGCGGCCGGTGAACGCCGCGTGTTCACCGGCGTACGGCCCGTTCGCCTCACCCACGGATCGCGCCCCCTGCCGCGGCGTTAAAGGGTGAAGCCGCCGGGCTCCTTCCCCTTTCCGTTTCCCCTCACCATTCGCTACTCCCGAACCCTCCCTCGGCCTCACTCCGCCACGCCGACGCCGCTGCCATTTGCCGAGCTCAAGCTCGAGCCCGAGCTCGCGCCGCCGTCTCTCGTCCTTCCCGAGCCCCTAGACCTACACCACCACCACCGCCTCAACCTCGCGCGTCCGACGCGCTAGGTCTCGTCGCCGATCCGTTCCTATCTGAGGAGATCCACCCCGGCGTGACGTCCTCGTCGCGAGGGTTCACGCCAACGCCGCCGCCGTCCGTCGCCTCTACCACCTCAACCTCGCCTTCCCCGACCTCAAGGCCTAGCTCAGGTAGAAGCCCGAGCCCTCGCGCACCCCCGGCGCCTCGCGTCGCGGCCCCGGCGAGCCGAAGCTCGCCGGGGCGCGCGCGCCGCCGCGCGGTCCCGCGCCGCGTCGGGAGGAAGAAGAAAAGGGGGGACATTTTCGGATCTAGCCCCCAGATTTTTCGTTATTTCCATATCGGTCCATGCGCTATTCACTGAGTCTTAGCATTCTTATGTGCTAGCCCCTGGAGTCTAGGTTTAATTATGTTCTAGCCCCCGGAGTTATGTTTTTCCATTTCTTTTTCATATAATTCGGCTGAAACTTTGGAAATTCGTATAAAATCGAATAAAAATCGTAAAAAGGAAAACTCAGTTGCATTGTACTCCTGGTAAATAGATCTACACAGTAGATATGATGTAGAGGTGTGAATGTATGGTTTTGTCCCTGTTTTGGAATATGCATGATAAATCAAGTAAAAATAGGAAACATGGGCTAATTGGAATCCAAAGGAGATGAAACTCGGTGAGTACCCTTCTTAGGGTGCTTTGGTACTGTGATAATTGTTGGTGACTCAATAACTTACTGTTCACTCTTGGTTTTACCATTTTACATCTATTTATTTTGCATTATTTGGTAACTTGAAAATGAGGTCCATGCAAAATATGTTGTATATGTCTCACTGATATTTTTCTTAGGTCCTGTATAGTTTGTGGACACTACTGGTAAAATATGAGCCTCTGCATGTTTAGTTTTGTGGTGATTTGAAAATGACAAATCTTGACTTGGAAAACTAGATAAATGGAAAAATAGGTTCTAATGGGCAAGGTAAATTCTAGGAAAATTATAGTAGCATATGGGAGTGCTGTAGAGTCCAGAAAGTATATGCTAGAGGGCTATTCTCACTGTTTATATGTACATCTTAATTTGCACTAGTTTTATATATGGGAAATAGATGTCCTGTCAAAACTTGGGAGTTTTAGCTTGTAAATTTTTATACATGCAGCTCGTACTAAGTATAGCTTTTTGGTAAAATTTCATCTTCAGAAACCATTCCAATAAATTATAAAAATTCTGACAAGTGTAGGGCTGAAAACTTGCTGGAATTTTAATAAAATAATTATAACTCCAATTGGGCTGAAATTTTGACAGTAACCTTGGGTATGAAGTATCTGCATGTCATAAAAGTTTAGTCTCATTTGGGTTAGTGGAACTGCTCGAACTCAGATGCATGATTTAATTCACAAATGTGCATGGCTTACACTAAGTATATGCATGTGTCTAGTTTTAACTACTATGCACATGTCGTTTTCCATGAAGTATATGCTGCATACTGACCTCTGCACTTCATCTACATCAAATGCATACATCTGCATTCATATGCGCTCATGTCTGTACCTCTCATGCATATAGACCCCGCGATCGAAGAAGAGACGGTGTAGGAGCAACCCCTAGTCGAGGAGCCCGAACAGGAACAAGAGGACCCACAGCCGACCGCTGACCCCGCTGCTGAGGAGACTAACCCTAACGAGGAAGAAGATAGGCAGGATCATACAATTCCCAGCAAATAAAATATCTGTTGATTACGCATATGCATTAGGTGTTGTATGGAACCAAGTGCATTAGATCCTCTCGCCGCCCTGGCCCTAGCACCTAGACATAGAGTTCGTAGGACGAGTGCCTAGAATGGGTAGGTACGAGTAGACACGAGTGAATAAAGGTCACTCGTCGCGTAGGTGTTACTTTTCAAAAAAGAAGAAGTCTCACTATGAAAGTTATTATTATCATGCCATGATTATGTTATATTTTAAATGGAGACCGGGCGGAGATATGGATATGAATGTTGAGAATTGAGATAATGTGTGGTGGACTCCGCCCGAGTCGCATAAGGCCGGTCGTTGTTCGCCTATTGGTCGGCATAACATTGCTAGAGTGCTTATCCGGAATCCATGGGCCGGTGAAAGTCTTACTTGTGACATCTCAAGCAAGGGGCACATTCCTACCCACTGGTTGAGAGGAAGGTGGCCGCGGAGGCGGGTGTCAAAGGAGGGCAGAACCCGACGTAACCGAGGTACCGCTCCTGCGACAACGCGCTTCGGGAGTCGGGCGGGAGTGGTCATCGAACTTGAGACGGGACAGGTGTAGATGGGGGAAGCATATGTGGAACGCTGGGAGTTAGTAAGCATATGCCATCTTGGTGCTTCTAGTTATTCCCGGGAATATAAAAATCTATTCGAATCGCTGATGCTCACCAGGTGTGAGAATGCCAATACCACTGACGGGCAAAGTAGTAATCCATATGAATAAGCTGTATTAAGAATTCATGGTTTTTGACAACTACATGCTCGGATCTGCCTGATGTATTTCTATGCAATACTGGTCACATTCATGATACATGCTTTACTTTCCTGCCATGCTATGCCATATCCAATATGTTCCTACAATTATGATGACTCGAGCTGCTGTTAAATCCTGCTCGGGTGCGATAATTTAAGCAGCTGTCAAATCCTGCTTCCACTGATTAATTTGATCCTGTATAAAAGAAATGGCTAAGGACTCAGATGCTAGTAAGCAATCTTTGCGTCAGCCGTAAGCCTCATCCAATAAGTCCTACTGAGTAATTAGTACTCAGGGTTTGCCCCCACTTTTGGCTTACAGGTACGGAGTTCCGCTTCTGTGCCTGTGTTGGTGGAGGGTCGTGTTCCCATCAGGAATGAGGAGAGTCATGATCTGGCAAGGAGCGGCATCAGTGGGCTCGATGCTCGTTCTTTTATGCAAATCTTTTGAGTACCATGAAACTTGAACTTTAAATTTCCGCTGCGCGAGACTATTTGAACTATGTTATTGTAAGACACTATGTTGAATTCTATTTGATTTTGAACTTGGTTTGTAACTAAAGTCCATGTAATATCTATTCAACTACCTGTGATGTTGTAACTGTTGTGGCTCCATCGAGGGTCGGATGTGTATGACATCGGTTCCTCTAGGAAATGGTGAAATCGAGAGCCCGAAGGACTCTCGACGGACTACCGGGTTTAGTCTAGCCTAAGTGCACTACGAGCCAGAGGTGGCAGGTGTGCTTAGTCTGGATTAAGCAGGGCGGTTCCGCCTCACTATTCGCCCTTGCTTCCCTGTGTATTTTTACGATACTCGGAATACTTTTGAGTGAAAAAGCTACAGCGAATCTCTGTGCGCTTGCGAAGTAAAATCTGTTACGCTAAGAGATGTCAACACCCAGCCTACTTCTAACCTCAACACTGAGTCTGACACAGAGATAGAGTCAGAGCAGGGATCGGCTGAGGAGGAGCTTGAGCTTCTGATCAACCCTGTAGCTCCAGTCGTCACCGGCGATGCACAGCTGGTCAGTTACCAGGGTTACCGTGGTGAGAAGCTGAAGAAGATCTGATACTTTGTCACCCAGAGCAAATGGTTCCCGAAGCAACGTGACCCACGTGTGGACAGGAGGTTCTGGACTCTCATCCAGGCCTCACTCTACTAGAGCTACCGGCGAGCTAGGATAGACCTATTCCCACATGCGGTTCTGAGTTTACCGAGGATAGGTACAGTGCTTGGCCAGAATGTAACCCTTACTTCCAGCACATACTTGGTTTGACAGATCTACTTGAGCACAGATACAGATACAGTGAGGAGTGGGTACACGTCTTCTACGCCACCTTGTTTATTAAGGAGGATAGACAGTACATACAGTTCATGTTCTAGGGGCAGCATTACAGGCTTTCTAGGCAGGAGCTCGCCCAGCTCCTGGGCCTTACTCTCTTTGACAGACGCCTGCACTTTGACATCTACGGTGACTCGGAGCCCCCTTGATGTTCCAAGGACGGGGGAACCCTCTCGGGGTGATCTTCAGAGAGGGGTACTATGAGCGCCTGCCGTCCGAGCTCACTCCGCTTGCCGACAGACTGCACAGGGCCATGGCCAAAACCCTACTTCCTAGGAAGGGTGCTCGTGATCGTCTCATGAACCTTCAGCAGTACCTCCTCAGAGCCCTCGTCCAGCGTATCCAATTCTGCATGGCAGACTTCTTGATCGCTGAGATGGAGGACGTGATCACAGATGGGATCAAGATGCACATGAGCTTTCCGTACCCACACTTCATCTCTCACATGCTCAGTCGCATTGGATTAGATCCTCAGCACCCGACGCCTCACCTCACCTTGTATGATAGTGGGCGTTTGACTTATTATAAGATCTACAAGGCAAGTGCTCAGACCGTGCGCCCTGTGCGAGATGCACCCCAGAGAGAGTCAGTCTACACAGGATGTATCATAGTTGTGGCGAAACCGCCTTGCTTAATCCAGACTAAGCACACCTGCCACCTTTGGCTCGCAGTGCACTTAGGCCGGACTAAACCCGGTAGTCCGTCGAGAGTCCTTCGGCTCTCGATAACACCATTCCCAGAGGAACCGACATCAAACACATCCGACTCTCGATGGAGCCACAACAGTTACATCATCATAGGTGTTGACGTCTCTTAGCGTAACAAATTTTACTCCGCAAGCGCATGGAGATTCGCTGTAGCTTTTTCACTCAGAGTATTCCGAGTATCGTAAAAATCCGCAGGGAAGCAAGGGTGAATAGGTGGAATGAAATGTCGAACTTTCAAGCAGTACTATAACTTAGATAAAACACCAGCTAATCTTACAACAGGGGTAAGATAACAAGGTAGTGTATGGTGGGAAGAGTAAAACAGGGACTAAAGGAGCCTAACACTTAGGTAGCTATCTGGGAGGACAACGAGTGAGATTAGATTTCCAAACTCTACTACTTAACCGCTGTAGAGGAGTATTCGCGGTTGAACTAAGTTAACTGGAAACAAGATAGAATCTTGCGTCGAGCGAAATTCCGGCGCCTCGAGGGGTCAAGGGGTAGATAGTAGACCTCCAAAGGAGACCCGGCTAACGTCTACGGGCTTACCGAACGACGGGGTGGAATACTGAGATCTCTAGAGCTGTCACCTAGAGAGGCTACCAACCAGATATGCGTGGGTAAGATGGCACGCTATTCTAGTGTTCAAGTGAGAACTTGAACACTAAAGCTCTTCCTTGATCAGAGGGTGAGAACTAACTTAATCTTAGATCAAAAGCCTAAGATAAGCTTATAGTACCGGCAAATCGAACAAGATTCAGATAACTTAAAAACAACACAAACCTAAGCCTTGGATCTAGTGTGCAATAAAGGTACACCACACTAGGTAAGCGTTAAGAAGTAAACTAAAGTATAATAGAAGATAGAACAATGATATATATTATACTGGAGTAATAAGAGTACAAATATAGAAAGATACAAGAGCTTTACCAAGACTCGAAGAAGACTCCGGAATCCCTGAGGCAAAAGCTCAGACTCAACTCTAACTCCAAGGACTAACCTAGTGCTACTAGACTAAGCGATAGTATGAGCTACTCAACTTCCACACTTCACAAATGAGAGCTCGGGGGTATTTATAGCCACCAAGTGAGTGGGGGTACTTATAGGGTCGGTATGGCGGTTAAGGGGACAGGTGGCAGGTCGGGCGGCTTGGTAGGGAGCCGGGCGGCCCCACCCTAGGTCGGGCGGCCTGGCCTACCATCAGATCCACCGCCATTCTTCATCTTGTGGTCCATCTTGACTCCCTAAGTTGGTTGCATGGTGGTTAAGGCGGTTATCCTTGTGTTTTCTCCCGATCCATTGGATCTCACTTGTGTTTCTTCCTTAGCCGCAGGATTGATGTGCCTAGGATCGCTGACTTCACCAATCCAAGTGTTGGATCAATGATGTGGCAAGCCTTCCGGGACTTGATGTGTTGGTTTCGGCATTTGGACTTCACAGCTGTGTTGACACGTCATTTATGCACATGCAGGTCAAAGATGGAGTGATTTGGCCACTTTGCCCGGTCGGGCGGCCTGGGGTGGAGCCGGGCGGCCTGGCCGACTTGTCAGGCACCTCATGACTTAGCCATATTTTGCCCGTTTTCAGCTGATCTTTCATCTGCAATCAAATATCCAACACAACTTGTGGAACTATGTTAGTAGCGAGGGTTAATCCATACTTTGGCATGTTTTCCTCCATATTTGTGGTTAGTTTATGGTCATTGGTAGTGCAATAATGACCGTCAACAATAGGCAGTTGAAATATAAGTTAGACTTAGTTTACAAATCAAATATATGTAGTCAAATACATGTTCAAAATTTAGCGGAAGCAATTTCAAAAACATCTCGTAGCGGAGACAAAATACTCAAGTAGTCTTCATGCGGAGATAAACAAGGCGATTAGCACCGAGCCCACCGGTACTATCCTCTCCAACACAGGCGTACACAAAGAACTCTATACCTGTAATCCAAAAATGGGGGCAAACTTTGAGTACTAATTACTCAGTAGGACTTAATGGAAATGGCTTACAGCTGACGCAAAGCTTGCTTACTAATCATGTGAATCCTTAGCCATTGATTTTAAATAAGGTCATGTTGACATAAGATAGCAGGATTTGACAGCTGCAATCTTTCATCATAATAGTAACTGAGAGCCAATGGATCGGCCTCATTGCTCTCCTGGTGTGATGAGTGATTGTAAACGGCACAAGTCCTCCGATGGACTGGAGGCCCTCCGATGGACTGGAGGTAGAGGAAGACGAAGGCCTCGATGGACTGAGGCAAAAGTCCTCCAATGGACCGGAGGCAATGCTCGGCGTCGGTCGGCCATGGAAGCTCGGTACACGGAGGGGCGGTTCGGCAACGGTGGTGTAAGCCCTCCGATGGACCGCGAGGCGACTCCGATGGACTGGAGAAGCCGGGTGCCACTGTGGAGCTCCAACCCGAGTGCATGGCGTGAAGGCGTGCGAGGGAGGCTTTGGCGGCTTTGGCTCAAAACCGCCACATCCAAACCGGGGGAAGCTTCCGGACTACTGGCTACGTGGCGCACATCCAAGCGAGGCGGAGAAACCGAAGATGATCAAGTCATCATCGTAGTCGTCTGATTGTATCTTTTCGGTTCGGCCCCCTCCGGGCATTTTTAGAGTAGGGGTCTTAATGTAATTGTGTCGTTTAGGGCCTAGGGTATAAATAGACTTGAGAGGCTCCCTTGGAGCTCATCTTGGCAGCCACAAACCCTAGGATTTCCTAACCCTAGCAGCCAAGGTCCAAAGAGAAGAAATAGAGAGGATTAGCTAGGAGATGAGTGCCTAGTTTAGTCTAATCTTGTCATTAGTGGGAGGATGAAGGGAGGTAGGCTCTAGGAAACTCTTGTAACCATAATTTCGTGGTTAATTCAAGGTTCTTTGTTGTGAAATTCCAAGTCTTGAGCAGCAATCTCGTCCCTCCCTCTTTGCCCCATTTCTAGTTTCGTTTTTGGTCCCGTTTCTTGGATTTTGGCTCGTTTTGTATTGTCCAAGGATGAGACCTTTCTTTTGCCGGTATTTTGCCTTGCTAGAACGTGGTGCATCTCACTAGCCAAGTGTTAGAATCATCCAACCACGAGCAAGGGCCGTTCTTGACGTTTCTAGGTTTTTTGGGTTCAACTCACCAACCTCACGAGATCTGAAATTCCCGTGCAACCCTTGATCTTTTCAAGTGGATCTTTTGGAGTTTGCTAGGGAAGGTACTTAGGATCATCCATGCAAATTTTCGTGAAATTTCGTTGAGAATTGACCCAGTTTTGGTTCGGTCTTTGGAGTGCCTGCGTGCAGTTTTTTTTCGGTTGTCAACTCGCCTACCTCACGAGATTTGCAATTCCCGTGCATCCCTTGATCTTTTGGAGCTGATCTTTTGGAATTTGCTAGGGAAGGTCCTTAGGATTGTCCATGCAAATTTTCATGAAGTTTCATTGAGATTGGACCCCGTTTCGATCGTTTTTCGTAGAGGTGTCGGGGTGTTTTCTGCGCGCAGTTTTTTGGAGAACTGACAGTACTCATCGTTTGTCCTTAGGTTTGTCCGAACCCTATACTTTGGATTGTCCGATCCCTTTCCCTCGGATTGTCCGGTCTATAGGTTTTTAGGGCTGTTTCAGCCTCTTTCTTTGGGTTTGTCTGGTCAATTCTTTTGGTTGAGACAGTATTGTCCGGTCTAATGTATTTAGGGCTGTTTTTGCGTGTTTCTTTGTCCGCTTGCTTTGGGGTTTGTTTTTCTTGGTTTCTTTGTTTTTTTGGAGTGTTGTGGTTTGCTTCAAGCTTGTTTTGTGTCAACCACTGCATGCCCATACTCTTCACTCACTGTTCTTAAGTGAGGCATACTTCGGTGTGTTGAGTGGCTAGTGTGCGACGCTTGCAAGCTTTGTAGCTTGTCTTGTTTTATTTGTGCCTTGTTGTTCTTGCTTGCTTTGATGGTGCTTTAGTGTTTTTAGTTTAAGGTTTCTCAATGTGCCCTAGGGTTAGTAGCTTGTCTATGCTACATAACTCTGCACATTAGAGAGGTGTAGTTTTAGGTGTTGTGTGTGTTTGTTTGGGTGTAGTGTGTTTGCTCGTTTAGGTGTAGTTTGGTGCTCATCTTACGTCCGTTTCATTGGGCGTTATTTCGAGTGCTTCCGCTTTCCACCCGATACGTATCTGTTCAGTGGACGGTATCGGGTGTGCGTGTGTTTTCGTGAGAGCGCACTTTGGGGGTTTGAGTTTGAGTTTTTCAAGTGCTCCTATTCACCCCCCTCTAGTCGCACCTCTTGGTCCTACAAGTGGTATCAGAGCCGGTTAGGTTTCCTATACCTTAACCGGTGACGAAACCGTAGCGACGATGACTTACTCCGGGAAAATTCCCGTCCTTGGCTCCGATGGCTATCCCTACTGGAAAGGTAGGATGGAGGCGTTCCTTGTTAGCCAGAGTCAGGACTTATGTGATGCTACTCAGAGTACGACTTTTGTGGTGCTTCCAGTTGCTGAGCGTACTACGCAGGACATCGTGGCTCAGCATGAGGCGAATGCCAAGGCTGTTAACTTTCTCTTCTCCGGGCTTGGTCGCATGGATTATGAGAGAGTGAGTCACCTTAAGACTGCGCGTGAGATATGGTCACTGCTTAGTGCACACCATGAGGGTACTGCGACAATTAAGGCTAGACTTGTGGAGACCTACCGGCGCGAATATGAGAATTTCGTCTAGAAGCCGGGAGAGTCAGTAGACGACTTGTTTGGTCGCTTTCAGTCGATCATCAACAAGTTGCGTGTCAACTCTGCCCCCGCTGCCCTCCCATATACCGATCATCAGCAGGCTGTCAAGTTGCTGTATGCTTTGGACAGAAAAATATGGGAGATCAAGGTGAACTCAATCATTGAGTCGGCAGGGTATGATACGATTGGAGTAGAGGCGCTCTATAGTAAGCTCAAGGCCACCGAGGTAGATTACAAGATGAGGGATTCCCTCGCTTGTACAGGTTCCAAGAGTCTGGCCTTGGCTACCCCCTCTAGTGAGTCTGTCACTAACCCCATGTTACACAACTTCTCATTTTCTGCTTTGATGTCTGTTACAGAGGAGCAGCTAGCGACGCTTGGGGATGATGAGTTGTGTCTGGTGTCTAGTCGCTTTCAGCGCGCCTATGACAACCGGATGAGCAAGAAGAGGGGAGAGCGGCCCAAGTGCTTCGAGTGCGGAGAGGTCGGCCACTTCATCGCCGAGTGCCCCAACAAGAACGACTACTACAAGAAGGGCAAGAGCTACTCCCGCGACTCCGACAAGTACCACCCCGGCAAGGCAAGCTTTGACAAGCACCGCTCTAGCAAGCACGGCTCCGGCAAGCGTCCCTTCGGCAAGAAGAACTTCCGGAAGGCTTTCAAGAGTTACCAGAAGGACAACCGAAAGCGGGACAAGGCCTTCTTCGCCGAGATCAGGTTCTGCAGCAGCGGATCTTCTTCCTCTTCGTCCTCGTCGAGCTCAAGCGATGAGGAGATCACGTACTGGAAGGACAAGAGGAACGATCAAGGCGGTCCAGCTGGCTTGTGCTTCGTCTCCACCAAGTCCAGGCGCAAGAACAAGGACAAGAGGAGCTCGGTTTGCTCCATGGCGCTTGAGGACAAGGAGAACAAGGATGATGGCAGCAACCCTTCTTCCAATGATGAGGTAACTCCTGAGCAAGCCAAAATCCTTGAGATGCTAGAGCAGAACAGCCGGGAACTTAAGGCCCAGGATAAGATGCTGGAGAAGGCAGCTAAGAAGCTGCAGAAGTTGAAAGCCCAACTTGCTGAGGCTTTAGAGGAGAATGAGAGGTTGAGAAGTGTGAGACCCCAACCCAGTGAGATTGAGTGCCCTACCTGCGAGTCTTTCATGACGGAGCTTGGTGACCAGAGAGATAGGTATGCCAAGCGGGTAGGGGAGATAGATGAGCTAAAGGCTGAGCTGGGCAAACTCCAGTCCAAACTGGATGAGCCTACTTTGAGTGGAGAGCTTTAGTGTGAGTCTTGCCCCTGTCTAGCTAGAGAGCTAGCTGTTCTGAAGGAGAAGTTTGAGGGGCAGCTCATGGAGCTTGAGGAGCTTAGGGCTAGACCTACGCTTTTGGGTGCGTGTATGGTCTGTCCTACTTTGAGAGGTGAGTTAGAGCAGTTGAGAGCTGACTTTGAGGTGCTTTCAGCACCTACTAATACTTGTGAGAACTGCCTAACCCTTAGGATGCAGCTGGTGGATAGGGATGCCACCATTAGAAAATTGGAGAAAGCTGTTGTGGTTCCCTCCCTAGACTGTGATACCTGTGCTGCCCAGACTATGATTCTGGAGGATCTGAGGGAGGAGATGTTGTCTTTGCAAAATGACAACAACAGGCTGAGAAAGGTGCTCAGTTGGGTATATGCGAGGCAACCTCAACTAGAGATGATCATAGAGAGCACCAAGAGAGCTGAGGGTGAGACAAGTGGTGTTGGGTTTGGAGAGTGCAGCATTTCGGATGAGAAGAGTGCCCCAATTAAGGTCAAGACTGCACCTACCCAGCCAGGAGAGACTGTTGATGGGGTTTACCATGAGCCACCCAAGGCTGCCCCAAAGAAGCAGTACTGGACACCCAAGCCTTCTAAGGCTAAGCTGGACAAGATTGTTGAGGAAGAGCTTAAGCCCAAGGGCAAGAAGCCAGTCCAGCAGCCTGAGCCACCCAAGGCCACACCACCTAAGCCCAAGTCCCAGCCTAACCCAGTTCCTAGGAGGCCTGTCTACCACTGTAAGTTTTGCCAGCGGAATGGCCACCTAGAGGAGTTTTGCTTCAGGAGGAAGCGGGTTGAGAGGCAGGAGAGAGCTTGGGGGAACCAGGATCAGTTCTACCAGGGTGGTAGGCAAGATCCTCCCCACCGCGGTGAGATGAGAGACCGCTTTGCCGGTGGTGAGAGAGGAAGTGGCTTTCAGGCTCGTGCTCCTGGTGGTGAGAGACGTTTTACCGGCCGAGTCCTAGTCGTTTTCAGCGCGGCTATGGACTTCGTGACCGAGGCTTTGAGAGAGCTTTCGAGGGTTCACGCTTTGGAGGTCGTGGTTACCCTGATCGTCGTGATGATTTCTTTGATTGTGCTTATCCCACTTTAGAGCAGATGGCTCGGCACTATTTGGGACTAACCCCAGTGCCGGACCGTTTGCTGACCGTCGCTTTACTTGACTTTGCAGGATCGAGGCGTGGAGGACGTGTGGCTCATGGACTCCGGTTGCTCTAGGCACATGACAGGGCACCGCAAGTGGTTCTCCAGCCTCAACCCCGTAAGCACCAAGGAGTACATCACATTCGGGGACAATGGTCAAGGTAAAGTGATGGGTGTTGGTTCTGTTTCGCTCTCTACTAAGCTTTCCCAGAGAGAAGTTGCTTTTGTTCGGAATTTGGGGTTCAATTTGGTCTCTGTTTCACAACTTCTCGATGAAGGATTTGAGGTTCGTTTTAAGAAAGGTGCGCGCTGCGTTCTTGATGCTGAGGAGACCCTTGTTTGCTCTTTGCTACCTTTTGGTCAGGTTTTTAGGGTCGACCTCACATCTGTTTCTGGCCCTGCGCGCTGTTTGGTTGCTAGTCCTTCTTCTGATATATGGAAGTGGCATAGGAGACTTGGTCACTTGAGCTTTGATCTGCTAGTCAGGTTAAGTTCAATGGGCCTAATCCGAGGATTGCCCAAATTGAGAGCTGAGAAGGACTTAGTTTGCCACCCCTGTCGTCATGGCAAGATGGTTGCCACCTCTCACATTCCTGTGTCTCAGGCTATGACCTCCTATCCGGGTGAGCTACTCCATATGGATACAGAAGGTCCCGCTCGGGTAGCGTCAGTCAGTGGGAAGTGGTACGTGCTTGTCGTTGTGGACAATTTTTCGCGGTTCTCGTGGGTATTTTTTTATGGAGTTTAAGGATGAGGCGTTTGGTTTTGTTCGGGATCTGGTACTGAGGTTGAGAAATGAGAGTCATAAGGCCATGAGGGCTATCCGCAGTGACAATGGCGGAGAATTCAGAAACTCTCGTTTCGAAAACTTCTGTCGTGACCTAGGTCTTGAACACCAGTTTTCTTCTCGACATACCCCTCCGCAGAACAGTGTTGTGGAACGCAAGAACCGCACACTTGTTGAGATGGCATGGACGATGCTCGATGAGCATAGGACTCCGAGGCGCTTTTGGGCTGAGGCAGTGAATACGCCCTGTTACATTGCGAACCGGATTTTCTTGCGAGCTTTCCTTGGGAAGACCTCATATGAACTTCGATTTGGTAGGCAGCCCAGCGTCAAGCATTTGCGAGCGTTTGGCTGCAGGTGCTTTGTGCTGAAGAAGGCGGGGCATTTGGACAAGTTTGAGTCTCGATGTTTGGATGGGATTTTTCTGGGGTATGCTTCTAATTCTAGGGCTTTTCGTGTGTGGATTTTAGAGGCCAAGCAAGTTGTTGAGACTTGTGAGGTTTCTTTTGATGAGACTATGCCCTGCACAACCCCTGCCTTTGACCTTTCAGGTGATGATGAAGAAGGCACTCCCATCTTTGAGGATGAGGAAGGTGTGGTTAATGATGGTGATGCAGGAGCCACTGCACTGGCTGCAGCTCCACCCCCTCTGCTACGAGTTCAGATGATGAAGGAGGACCCCTGCCCACAGCTTCCTCCTCACTCCCCCGACAGCAAGCTCAAGCAGAGGCTGGACCCGTGAGGACGCAGGGGAGGTGACTTCCGAGATTGTTCCATCTCGGCAAGTCCAGCGGGATCACCCTCCACATAGGATGATTGGAGATATTCACCAGCGTGTCACACGCTCTTCGGTTAACTCTCTAGCCTTTTTCTCCCACTCTGCATATGTTGCTTCTTTTGAGCCCCGGGATGTGTCACATGCATTATCTGATCCTAACTGGGTGAACGCCATGCATGAGGAGTTGGAGAACTTTGAGAGAAATCATGTCTGGGATTTAGTTGAACCTCCACCAAACTGTCGCCCTATAGGTACGAAGTGGGTTTTCAAGAATAAACAGGGTGAGCATGGGATGGTTGTGAGGAACAAAGCGAGATTGGTAGCCCAGGGTTTCTGTCAGAAGGAGGGGATAGATTATGAGGAGACCTTTGCCCCTGTAGCTCATTTGGAAGCCATTAGGATTTTGCTTGCCTTTGCGGCCTCTAAAGGCTTCAAACTGCAGCAAATGGATGTCAAGTCTGCTTTCCTGAACGGGTTCATAGAGGAGGAGGTATATGTCAGACAACCTCCTGGCTTTGAGAGTGCTAGATTTCCAGACCGGGTGTATAAGTTGAGGAAAGCCCTTTATGGTCTGAAGCAAGCTCCTAGAGCTTGGTATGCTAGGTTGAAGAATTTTCTGCTCAAGTCTGGGTTTGTGATGGGTTCAGTAGACAAGACCTTGTTTTTGTTGAGTCGTGGCGGTGACACCCTGATAGTTCAGATATATGTTGATGACATAATCTTTGGGGGTTCATCTCACGCTTTGGTGTCTAGTTTTGCTGAATAGATGAGCAGGGAATTTGAGATGAGTCTTATGGGTGAGCTCCAGTTCTTCCTCGGGCTGCAGATCAAGCAAGGCCTTGAGGGTACCTTCGTCCATCAAGCCAAGTACACAAGGGACATACTCAAGAAGTTTAACATGGGTGACTCTAAACCCATGACAACTCCTATGAGTACAAACACAGCGCTTGATGCTGATGAAGATGGGGAGGCGGTGGACCAGAAGGAATTTCGAGGGATGATCGGCTCACTTCTGTACCTGACGGCGACCAGGCCGGACATTCAGTTCGCGGTCTGCCTCTGTGCGCGCTACTAGGCTTCTCCTAGGACTTCTCACCGTCAAGCGGTGAAGCGCATTTTTAGGTATCTAAAATTCACTCCTGAGCTTGGTCTTTGGTATTCCTCGGGTTCTTCTCTTTTTCTTAGAGGGTTCTCAGATGCTGACCATGCTGGCTGCCGGATCGACCGCAAGTCAACATCCGGCACATGCCAACTCTTAGGAACCTCTCTTGTCTCTTGGTCCTCCCGCAAACAAGCTAGTGTATCCTTGTCTACCACAGAAGCAGAATACATAGCTGCTGCTAGCTGCTGCTCCCAGCTTTTATGGATGAAAGCCACCCTTAGTGATTTCGGGCTTAGGTTTGGAAAAATCCCTCTTCTAGTTGATTCTACTTCTGCTATTTCTGTAGCTAAGAACCCCGTCTTGCACTCTAGAACCAAACACATAGACGTGAGGTTTCACTTTCTGAGAGATCACTATGAGAAGGGGGACATAAACTTAGTCCACGTAGCATCTGAAAACCAGTTGGCCGATATCTTTACCAAGCCCCTAGAGTTTGGCGCTATTGTGCGCTTGAGAGGTAAGCTTGGAGTGTGCTATCCCTTTTAGTCAGGGATAATACGCTATTCCTTTTAGTAAGGAATAGCTTCCATAGTCTAGAATTTGCTTTTATCTGGCTTTTATTTCTCTTTGCTTCTTTTGCATGTTGTATCATATCATGCATTGCACTGTATCATATGCATTTTCACTTCACTAGCACTAGAGCTCTTTTGAGATGATGAGTTAGTACTTGCTTGTGCTAGATTGTACAGTTGCATGCTTGATCATGGTTGGCTAAGCTCTCTTGAGTCTGTTGAATACTAGTCGTGAGCTAAGTCATTTTATTCTTTGCAAATCAAAAACTATGATCACCACTTGATTTGGCTATCTAGCATGTGCAGGATTGTTGAATGCTATGCTATCTTTTCATACCTAGATATGCTAGTTGTATGCCTTTGCTAAGTTAATGTCTAAGCTTTTGTGACACCTTGCTTAAATTGAAATCTGAATCAAAATGCTTACAAGTGGTGTCTTATGTGCTGAATTGAGAAAGATCCAGGTGGGTTTGCTTGTCTCACTGATCTAGTTCGAGACAGCTTGCCTTTGCACTTTGGCATGAACTTGGACTAGACTGTGTATGACCAAAACCTTGTCTTAAGCTTCTGATGGTTATATAACCTAGGCTTGGCATTGGTTGGTAAGAAGTGGCAAAAGACAAGTAAATAACCCTGGCACAAAAAGAACTTGCTTATGAATACAAATGCATAAATCTGAAATTTGCAAGTCTCTAAAATGCTTATGGCCGGTTGTATATGCTTTGGTTGAGAATAGCACACCTTGTATGCATTGCTAGCATCTTGCTGTTCATACCTATCTTGCTAGGTGCTATTCATGTTGGTGATGATTTCTTTTCATTAAACTTGAAAAACAAGCTTACTCTTGATATGAGTGAGATAGATTCATTTGAGCTTGTTGTATGCTTCCTTGCCCTCACTTGCTCTGTATGCTAGAACTTGTGATTACTAGCTTTACATCCCTTCTGAGCTCTTTCAGTTACACTCCTTGCATTTCATGATGTGTCTATTGTCAACAAGGGGGAGAAATTTGGGGAGAAATTAGTGTACTTCCAAAGGGAGGAGTCTTAAAATATGGACAAAGGGGGAGAACTCAGGAGAGTTTTAGTTGAGGGGGAGCTTTGCATTCATTTTGCATTTGTGAGGATGCATTTCAGGGGGAGTTGAGCTTTTAGCATGCTCTTTGCATCAGTGCGTTGATCCTTTTGTCTCTGTCTTGAGGAGCCGATGTTTTGTTTTTCATTTTGCTTTAAGCTGCCTTGTGTTTTGCCTTTGTTTGGTATTGGTAGCTTGAGCATTTCTTTTCTTTTTCCTTTCTTTTTCAGTTTTACGCTTTTCTTTTGTCTTTGTTCTATTTCAGGTTACAGGTTGGAGATGTGTTGACAATGCACTCATCAAGGGGGAGATTGAGAGCCAATGGATCGGCCTCATTGCTCTCCTGGTGTGATGAGTGATTGTCAACGGCACAAGTCCTCCGATGGACTGGAGGTAGAGAAAGACGAAGACCACGATGGACTGAGGCAAAAGTCCTCCAATGGACCGGAGGCAATGCTCGGCGTCGGTCGGCCATGGAAGCTCGGTACACGGAGGGGCGGTTCGGCAACGGTGGTGTAAGCCCTCCGATGGACCGCGAGGCGACTCCGATGGACTGGAGAAGCCGGGTGCCACTGTGGTGCTCCAACCCGAGTGCATGGCGTGAAGGCGTGCGAGGGAGGCTTTGGCGGCTTCGGCTCAAAACCGCCACTCAAGTTCAAATGACTTGGTGGGTTGGGCTCCGACTCGCCAAGATAGAAGATTGGGCCAAGACATGGCCCAGGAAGCCCGTAGAATAAAGTTTTCCGGTTTCTGACTTCAAAACCGGGGGAAGCTTCCGGACTACTGGCTACGTGGCGCACATCCAAGCGAGGCGGAGAAACCGAAGATGATCAAGTCGTCATCGTAGTCGTCCGATTGTATCTTTTCGGTTTGGCCCCCTCCGGCCATTTTTAGAGTAGGGGTCTTAATGTAATTGTGTCGTTTAGGGCCTAGGGTATAAATAGACTTGAGAGGCTTCCTTGGAGCTCATCTTGGCAGCCACAAACCCTAGGATTTCCTAACCCTAGCAGCCAAGGTCCAAAGAGAAGAAATAGAGAGGATTAGCTAGGAGATGAGTGCCTAGTTTAGTCTAATCTTGTCATTAGTGGGAGGATGAAGGGAGGTAGGCTTTAGGGAACTCTTGTAACCTGAATTTCGTGGTTAATTCAAGGTTCTTTGTTGTGAAATTCCAAGTCTTGAGCAGCAATCTCGTCCCTCCCTCTTTGCCCCTTTTCTAGTTTCGTTTTTGGTCCCGTTTCTTGGATTTTGGCTCGTTTTGTGTTGTCCAAGGATGAGACCTTTCTTTTGCCGGTATTTTGCCTTGCTAGAACGTGGTGCATCTCACTAGCCAAGTGCTAGAATCATCCAACCACGAGCAAGGGCCGTTCTTGACGTTTCTAGGTTTTTCTGGTTCAACTCACCAACCTCACGAGATCTGAAATTCCCGTGCAACCCTTGATCTTTTCAAGTGGATCTTTTGGAGTTTGCTAGGGAAGGTACTTAGGATCATCCATGCAAATTTTCGTGAAGTTTCGTTGAGAATTAACCCAGTTTTGGTTCGGTCTTTGGAGTGCCTGCGTGCAGTTTTTTTCGGTTGTCAACTCACCTACCTCACGAGATTTGCAATTCCCGTGCATCCCTTGATCTTTTGGAGCTGATCTTTTGGGATTTGCTAGGGAAGGTCCTCAGGATTGTCCATGCAAATTTTTCATGAAGTTTCGTTGAGATTTGACCCCGTTTCGATTGTTTTTCGTAGAGGTGTCGGGCTGTTTTCTGCGCGCAGTTTTTCAGAGAACTGACAGTACTAATCGTTTGTCCTTAGGTTTGTCCGAATCCTATACTTCGGATTGTCCGATCCCCTTCCCTCGGATTGTCCGGTCTATAGGTTTTTAGGGCTATTTCAGCCCCTTTCTTTGGGTTTGTCCGGTCGGTTCTTTTGGTTGAGACAGTATTGTCCGGTCTAGTGTATTTAGGGCTGTTTTTACGTGTTTCTTGTTCCGCTTGCTTTGGGGTTTGTTTTTCTTGGTTTCTTTGGTTTTTTGGGGGGTTGTGGTTTGCTTCAAGCTTGTTTTGTGTCAACCACTGCATGCCCATACTCTTCACTCACTGTTCTTAAGTGAGGCACGCTTCGGTGTGTTGAGTGGCTAGTGACGCTTGCAAGCTTTGTAGCTTGTCTTGTTTTGTTTGTGCCTTGTTGTTCTTGCTTGCTTTGATGGTGCTTTAGTGTTTTTAGTTTAGGGTTTCTCAATGTGTCCTAGGGTTAGTAGCTTGTCTATGCTACATAACTCTGCACATTAGAGAGGAGTAGTTTTAGGTGTTGTGTGTGTTTGTCTGGGTGTAGTGTGTTTGCTCGTTTAGGTGTAGTTTGGTTGCTCATCTTACGTCCTTTTCTTTGGGCGTTATTTCGAGTGCTTCCGCTTTCCACCCGATACGTATCTGTTCAGTGGATGGTATCGGGTGTGCGTGTGTTTTCGTGAGAGCGCACTTTGGGGGTTTGAGTTTGAGTTTTTCAAGTGCTCCTATTCACCCCCCTCTAGTCGCACGTCTCGGTCCTACAGTAACAACACCATAATAGTAACTTGCAGTAACATCATGATACAATAACAACATCTTGCATGAACTGTAAAGCATACATATCCAAGCATGTGGAATTTGAAAACATGTATACAAGCATAATATGTTCAAGTTGTTACGACATTGATCGTCAATGGCATTGGCATTCTCACACCTTGTGAGCATCAGCGATTCGAATCGATTTTTAATTTCCGGAAATAACTAAAAATGCCAGGGGTATATGTTTACTGGCCATCGCGTTCCCACATATAGTCCCTATCTCCACTTGTCCCATCCCAAGTTCGATTTAATCCCGCCGTTGTTCCCAGGTTGTGCCCCCGCAGGAGCGATACCTCGGCGTACCGGGTTAGCCCTCCCTTGAGTACAAGCTCCCCAAGGTTTAACAGTAGGAACCTGTCTCTGTTCTTCGGATAGCACAAGTAAGACTTTCACCAGGCCCATGTCCTGGATAAGCACTCTAGCAATGTTATGCCGACCAATAGGCGAACAACGAACGGCCTTATGCGACACGGATGGAGCCCAACAACAACAACGCACATCACGAAAAATAAACTTATGCTCTGCCCGGTCTCCATTTAAATCATAAGCATAAATAATATTTCCATCATAGTAAGGTTTCTTTTGTTTGAAAACCACCCACGTGAATAAGCATAAACTTATTCACTCGTGTCTACTCGCACCTAGCATTACTAGGCACTCGTCCTACGAACTCTATGTATAGGTCTAGGGCCAGGGCGGCTAGAGAATCTAATGCAATCGGTTTCAAACAACTCCTAATGCAGATGCGTAATCATCAATTATATTCATATTAGCTGGGAAAATCATGGTCCTGCCTACCTTTCTTGCTAAAGTTAGGTGTTGCCTCTGGTGTGACGCCAGGTGCCAGCTGCTGGTCCTTCTGCTGCTGGTTCACTAGCTCCTGGTGCAGGGGGCTCGTTGTCCGGCTCCTTGATCAGCGGCTGCTCCTGTGTTGGTTCTTCGTTCGCAGGGTCTATATGCATGACATAGTGCAATCATGAGTGCAACGAATGCAAATGTATGCATGAGGTGCAAGTGAAACATAATGCATGGTTAGGTAGCTTGTGACAAAATGGCTTAAGTATTCTCAGTTTAAATACATCCCATAATAAGGAAACTGAACAACTTTACTAAGAAATCGTACAACCCATCATTAAAAAATCGTACAAACCATCATTAAGAAATCGTACAAACCATCACCGAACCTAGTTCAACTTATCGTTTATAACATCACAAAAAACTTGTCGCATGGGACCTAGTGCAGCAAGCGACATTTCATACTTATATGAGATATATCTAGGCCCATTATACAAGTTTGTCCATTTATTGAATTAAAGTACTCGTGCCAAGTTCATATTGTTATACAGCTCCAAATGAGTTCAAATATTTATGACAAGGAGATCACTACTGTATTGAGTTACTGCCAAAATTTTAGCAACAAAAGACTTATAATCATTTTATTAAAATTCTAACAATATGTCAGCCCTTTAACTTCTCAGATTTTTCATGATTTATAGGAGTAAGTTCTAGACCTGAAATTTCTACAGCAAGCATATTATTGCATAAGCACCACTCACAAAAATCAGCAAGCTCAGAATCCATATTTTTTATCGGACATCTATTTTCCCATATGGTTATCTAGGTCCATTTTTAGTGCTCATCAAAGCAGTGTTTACAATCTTCACAAAAATGCTTTCTGAAGCCTATATGTCATCAGCAAGTTACCAAATTTTCCATGAAATTTTCTTAGTACTCTAACATCCCTTTTTCCAATTATCAACATCAACAAGTAACATTTTGTCATTTTCAAAACAGTATCAAACTAAACATGCAGAGTCTCATATTTTATTAATGAGCTACTTATACCATATAGAGCATATAAAAAATACAGAGAGTCACTTTGAGTATATTTTATGTAGCTTCTATTTTCATAGTTAAATAAATACACAAAATACATGCATAATGGTAAAACAGTAATTTACCAACCAATGCTAGGGCTACCAAAAATCACATAGAACCTAGATGCCATAACAAAGCTGCTGTCCAAGTTTCATAATTTTTGGAGTTCATTTGGTCCACTTTTACCAATTATTTACCCTCAACATGCATGCAAGAAACCAGGGGCAAAACTATACTTCCTCACATCCACATCATATCTATCCTGTAGATCTACTCACAAGGAGTTCATAGCCACTGAGTTTGTCCATTTTAGATTTTTATTTGAATTGTTATAATTTTTCAAAGTTTACAGCCAAAATAATGCATTTAAAATGAAAAAGCTATAGACCCAGGGACTAATCCGTGATTATTTCAAAACATCTAGGGCTAGCACGCAAATAAACTCAGACCCAGTGAACAGCGCGTGAGAAACTCCTAAAGCACGAGGTTAGATCTGCAAAAATGCCTGGGCTCGGGTTAGAAATACGAAACCCCAATGGATCCAGGGGTGTTTTCATAATTTATTCAAGACACAATCAACAGTGATAAAATAAGCAATAAGCGGAGGGTCTTTTCTGCAAAAAGACGACTACTTCTACCTTCCGCCCGAGATGAACGGCGTGGCGGTCCGGCGTCCTCGCGCGCGGCGCGGCGCGTAGAGGCGCAGACTTGACGCCGAATCGGTGGCGGTCGGTGGCCTCGGCGATAGGGATCACGTTCCCTTAGTCCTCGTCGAGCGGGGAGGTCTCGATGAGCGACGCGAAGGCAGTGAACCGGGGCACGGCCGCGGCGTGGCGACGGCGGCGTGGCATCGATGCGACAGTGGAAAGGCGGAGCGGTGACGAATCTTGGCTCTGCGAGTGCGCGAGGTGATGGCGAAGCTTTTGGTGGAGGCTAGAGGCGCAGGGATGGCCCGAACGGCGGTGGCGCAAGGTCGCTGCGGAGCTCCAATGGCGGGTGGCGTACTGCGCAGCTCTAGGCAGAGAGACAGGGAGAGAGCGAGAGGGAATGAGTGCGAGGGAGAGTGAGTAGGAGAATGGAGGGGGCGTCCCCCGCTTTCGCTTAAGGCCGAAGGAACGGGTAGGGGGGCGGCCTCAGCCGGCTATGGCGCGGCACGGACAGGCGGCGTTCGCCGCGTGGGCGCGCGGGGGAAGGGATGAAAGGGGGTGGCCGCGGCGTGGATGAGGTCCATAGACCCAGTGATACTGACAAGTGGGTCCGGCGAAGGGAAACGATGTTTGGGTGCGTGGACTGGGTGTACGAAGCGACGGTGAAGTGGGACCCGCAGCCGTTGCCGTCTCCGCGTGGAACCGAGGCTCTGACGGGTGGGTCCCGCGTGTCATAGACACAAACAAAGAGAAAATCCCGAAATTGTAAAATCCTAGTTTGACTGCAGGAACCTTTGTTTGTATTTCGCGTTTTCGGACATCCTAAGGGCCGATGTAGATGAAACTTAAAATACAGGAACTTCAAACTTTGTATACCTACATTTCCCTTATAAACCTCCACCCCATGTTCTGTACAAAAACATGGTTACATTTTGAATTTAAACTGCTGATCAATGTTTGACCAACAAACTCATCAGTTTAGAAATTCTAAAAGACCACCTTAGGATCATTTTTATACAAAGAGTTTTATACCAATGTTGTTCAGAATTTCATTACCTACAACTTTCTCATCTAAAGTTTTGCATAAAAATGACTGTAGGTCAAAGAAAAATTGAATTTACTAGACAGGTCAGACTTTGGCAGATTTGACAAGTTGACAGAAAAAGCCCCAAAACTCTATGCAAACCTTACTGCATGTCAAAGCACCAATTATCAAAGTTGTTCATCATGAAATTGTCTACAAGTTTGGTATAGAAAGTTTCATCTAATTCACCACAGAAATAAAGTTATGATCACCAACACAACAGCACACATGCAGAAATTGAGTTCAAAAGGTAGCATCTCAATCAAGTTTGATCATGGAGTGCCAATGCATGTCATAATATGATGAAATGCTGCATGTATGGAGATGCTAATGCACTTGAGATGCCTGGGGCATCACAATAGTCAGGGGGAGCTACAGCTACTGAGGAGGAGGAGAGTGAGGACGACACCACTGGTGGAGATGCGTCCCGCGTGGCAATTTCCTGGACCAACTCCGAGTCATATCGGCTCTGGCAAGAGCCGATGCTGAGTCCGATCGGGACACAACCTTGCAGGTTTGACTCGAACGTCTACATATGGTACGCACAGTTGGACCTCTATTTGGACTCGAATACTTGATCCGCAAGCAATAGAATCCTAATGGGCCTTTACGCGGCTAAAGCCCATTAGTGGAGACTATATATACATGAGAGGGCACGGCTTTGGATAATCTAACCGGTGCGTATGTGAGCCGCCGCAGAAAAGGTTTCTGCGGAACCCTAGCTGTGCCCTAGTCCAATCTCTCAAGATCCGCCGCTAAGTTCGTGGTGCTAGCACGCCAGCACTCGGCGTCGCCTTCCCGCACGTGTGGATACCGTAGAGGCATTGCTGCGATTGCTACGCTGATTAGCCGACTAGTTCCCAACTCATTGCGAGGGCGGCCGAGTGATTCCTGATCGAGATCGGCTTGGTGACTCGACATCGGCTCTTCTCTGCATTGACTCGGTGCGCGCTTGACTCGGCACCCGGCGGCATTTACTCGACGCCCGACTGCTTCGGCTTGTCTTCCGCCGCACTGCGCGTCTAGTGGTAATGATCTATGATCCCTTGCTTGTACGAGTTCCTGTGTTTACGTGGTAGTAGGAAAATATTTTCATGCTATGGTAGCCTACCCTGTAAACCTACAGTGGTATCAGAGCCGATCGTACGTAGCTTTCTGGTCTACATCGATGTTATAGATTGGATCTATTACCATAGTAGATTGGATCTACTGTGGCTCCATGATAATAGATTGAATCTGTTATAGGCTCTATACAATGATTTATTGGATGAATGGATGGTAATAGATTGGATCTGTTACAAGCTATTCACACTGGTTCATTATATGAACGATGCAAAGCTCATGGATGAAACTTGCACTCGGTTTGATTGGATCAACCCGATGAGTTTTCATAGATTAGATCTATGGTCCATATTTTTGTTATCACATGCCTCTTTTTTCTTGCATTAGATGTGTTAGAATAGATTCCCTTAGAAAAATTCAAGAAGTTCTTGATGCCCTTCCAATCGCTACACCTATAAGGACTTCGATCGTTGTTCGGTGGGTCTGCCAAAGTAGGGTACCGTCAATTATCTTAATCAAATAGGGTGGATGTTGGACATCCACAAGTACGGGATTGGTTTGCTTAATGAGGCTATCAAATCAGATTTGGGCCTTGGGCATGATGTTGGATGTTTAGACATGGGATGTCGCTCAGAAACGAGAGTCACATAGGATGTGATTAACAATGGTTGTCTACCGGTTTCGCTAAGTTTTTAGCAGTGATGCCAAAGCTCACTAGAGGCTTAGATAAACGTGGATCTCGTCCACTATGTGTCGTGAAAGGGAATACGATTGCAAACATATAGTGGGAGTATCTTTTGTTAAATTCTTTAATAAAAGATCTACATAAAATATTGT
This sequence comes from Paspalum notatum, assembly GCA_022530915.1. Taxonomy (NCBI): domain Eukaryota; kingdom Viridiplantae; phylum Streptophyta; class Magnoliopsida; order Poales; family Poaceae; genus Paspalum; species Paspalum notatum. Next base: position 21,702,450 of record CM039687.1, read on the forward strand.
GCTAATGTTGGCATCGGAATTTGGCCGACCTAGTTAATGGGCTTGAATCGACTCTGGGCTGAGAGAAGCTGTCCAAGGAAGCGATGGCGCGCACCACGTCAAGTAGGCTAGCAGGCCTTGTATCGTAGTTTAATGGTTTGAGTTAAAAGAGTCCAATTAGAGATGAGTCGATTAGGGTTTTTAGCTTAATTAAGGGAAGGGCAGGTTTGCCGCCCAAGTCCTCAGGACTATAAATATGTACCCGTACCATTGAATAAAATTTGACAACACACGTTCATCAAGCAGCGGTTGTCTCCACATCCCTTTGGTGCATCGCTGCCCTTAAGAAATTAGGGCTTTTCAAGGTATATCGTCATGCTGCTCTATCAATCTCTCTAAGTAGATGTTGATAGGGCATCGCGACGTTTTGCCGATGGTAGTTCTTGTACTGAAGCGTTTTTTATGGCAAGATCTACTAGTTATCTCATGCATTGAGTTGACATGCTTGCATATCGACTCATGCACAACTTGCTTCATGTTAATAATCGTTATGATGCATGTCTTTACGCTGCATGGTGTATATATATATATTGTAAGCTTAGCATGATGCAAGCTTCATATCTAGGTTTGATCTGTCCTTAGGAGATATATCTACAAATCGTTTCCTGCTAGAAAAGATTCGATGTTCCCTGTGCCATGTTTTATCTTTGCCGATCTTAACAAAGATCTGTTCTTTTATGCTTGTTTCTTTGTTTAATCTTTGGCATAAGTTTATTCTAAAAGCATAATGAGTACTCGGATGGATCATGACTGTCTAGAATAGATCTAGATAGGTTTCTTTTCCCTCTTATTACATGTTCGTACATATTATTTGGATGTATCATCGGCAAGACAGCAGGGTCATGCCGATGTTGAAGATCCGATGCGGGAAGAGCCGATCCGAGTGATCTGGTTAGTATTTAACGTTTGCCCTGTTTTATCTGTCTTTGCAGGGGAAACATGAGCTAACCACCATCACCACCATCATCACAACCTTCCTGGGTAGGTCATCAGCTAGGTGGCACGCCTGATCACCATTGTCAGACGATCGGTTAACTGCTTAGCCGATCGTGAGTCGCAGCAAGGAGAAGCGACTCTTACGTCCACATACACTTCCCGGCTCGCATTGTGTGGTGCAACACATTTTTGGCACGCCCGGTGGGATGAACGAAGATCTCAACTCATCATCATGGCTGGGGATGCTCGCAAGAATTCTAGCGAGGATGACGAAGTCGCGCCCGTTGAAACGGTCGAAGACCTCCCTGAAGCGCACCAAAAGCAGTACGCCACGATCGTGGAAGATCTGAAGAAGAAGCTGCTCGCCATGTATGGGCAATCTCGTCATGGCCACATCAAGATCCATGGAGTCCCCGATACACTCCTTGACAAAGTCGACCTCATGACTTCATCACGCGAGCGTACTAAGACGCTCCGTGAAGAAATCTAGAGGATCACGACGAACGCCCTCATCTAGTAGTCAAAGGCGACCATCAACTGCATGGATAACATCGTGGTCAAGACTGTCCGAGCTGCTTTGGCCGGTGAACCCCTTCACATTACCGGCCCCGAATTGAACGGCCATGTTGGAGAGGCTATGTTCTACTCCAGGCCGCTCACCCCCTATCCACATTGAGGTTCAACGTGACAACATCGCAGAGTTTGTCATGCATCCTCCACGCGACGGCATCCCCTTGCAGCCCCGGGCATATTCCACTCCACCGTTAGTTATACCTGATGGATATTTCTGCAAGTTGAGGTATCGACAGTTGGAAGATGGGGAAGCGCGTCCTACCCCGTACCCCAATTCGGTCCTTGTCAATCTGTGACGAGGCCTGCAGCAGGACCTGTCGAAAGCTTGACCCCCACATGGGGCAGAAAAAACCACAGACCAAGAGATGCTTGATTGGCAACACACGTACGGGTCTGGGTCGATCCAAAACGATTAGGCCATGCATGCTGCAGGAGCCGATTCTGACGTAGTTCGAGATCAAATCTCTGAAATTTTGAGGAGCCAATACGGGATTACACCTAAGCAAAGGGTCACCTACTTCAAATCCTAACCAGAGGTATATGATCACCTCGAAGCGCCTCCCAAGTTCAAGATCCCAGATTTCTCCAAATTCAGTGGCAACGACGGCGCTAGCACCGTCGAGCATGTGAGCCGATACTTGGCGCAGCTAGGACCCGCATCTCGAGCTGAAGATATGAAGATTTGGCTGTTCTCTCTGTCGCTAACCGGGCCAGCCTTTGGGTGGTACACCACGTTGGCCCCTAGATCGATTACTACTTGGAAACAGTTGGAAGAGAAGTTCCATGCACACTTCTTCTCTGGGTCTGATAAAGCGACAATGACAGACCTCACCAGCATCTACCAATACCCAGGAGATTTAATGCAAAAGTACATCCAGCGTTTCTACGAGTTAAGGAACAGGTGTTATTCCCTCCACCTAGAGGAAAGGTTCTTGGCGGAATTGGCATACAAGGGCTTGAACAAAGCTGTCAAAGCAGCATATGGGCCGACTGATTTTGAATCTGTCATCCACTTAGTGTCCAAGGTCTCTGCTTACGAACGAAGCCACCCAGAGGTGTTCCAGGAAAAGCAAAGAAGGAACATCGGCTTCATCCAGACTGAAGAAGACGATCTGCTGGATGATGCCGATGCGTGCCTTGTCCAGTGGGCAAGAACAAACCAGCCGTTGCAGTGCCAGTGGGTGAAATAGCCTGAACCCACTCCGGGTTTCGACTTTGATGTCTCCTAGACTGAAGCCATCTTTGACTTGCTACTCAAGGAGAAACACTTGGTGCCAATAGCCGGGCATCAAACGCCCACGGCTAAAGAGATACATGGCCGCAAGTACTGCAAATGGCATAACAAGCTCGATGGGCACAATACAGTTGATTGCAGGATCCTGCGGTCCGAGATTCAGAGAGCTATCGAGTAGGGAAGGCTGGTCTTTGCCCGTGCTCCAATGAAGATAGATACAACGCCTTTCCCAGTCAACACGGTCTACACGACCAAGTCACCATTCGTGAAGGACTACTTGGTGCCTCCCTCTACCGATCCAATGTTCCGAGCATGCCTGGGTGAAGCAATCACTGCAGGCAGGGTCCTACGCCGTGCTAATCAAAAGTTGTACCCTTATTTGCTTCAAAATGCTTCCTTCTCAATCAACATGGTCAATATGCCCACGGACACAAGAGGGAATGCCAAAGCCGACCCTCATGACGATCTGCCTTTGGAGTTCAGGGCCGAAGAACACACTTCGGTCAGAGCAATTGAAAGAAATCGTCGATTTCGCCCTAACTCAGGGGCATTGATCGACATGTACGCGCGCTATCATCGGCGCAACGAGGAGCGTCGTCGCATAGACGAGGAGGAAGACTATCACCGCGAGCGGCGGCGTTATCACGAGGAACATCGTCGCTAATACCTTCGTTCACCAAGGCATGAGGAGAGGCACTGGGAGGACCGTCGGCGGTACGAGTAACACCGTGACGCCGTCAATCGCGAGGAACATTGGCACTGCCCCTACTTCCACTTCTGCTGGAGCCAAGGTATGGACAGGCTTCCAACCATTGATGACTGCCCAGAATGTTCCAACCGCAGGGCTCAGCACGGTAAGGTGAGCATGTTCGAACGCTTGCGACGCGCGCCGTCGCCACACCGTCATCGCGTGCCCTCGCCGCGCCATGCGCACGTGATCCTAGTCCCCTGCCACGGTGACCTGCATCTCCACCGCCGAGGCATCGACCTGCATGTGGCGGAACCGTCCTGCTTAATCCAAACTAAGCACACCAGCCACCTCTGGCTCGCAGTGCACTTAAGCTGGACTAAACCCGGTAGTCCGTCGAGCTACCCCAAAGGGTACTCGATGTAACCATCGCCCAAGGATATCGACATCACACACATTCAGCCCTCGATGGAGCCACGACAGTTACATCATCACACGCAGTTTAATCGTGAAAATAAGGTAAAGCGATACAAGTAGTCGACGCCAAATCAAAAGCGGAAGCGGTTTTTAAAACATCTCGCAGCGGAAACAAATCTCTTAAGTAGTAGTCTTCATGTACTGACGAACGAGACGAGTAGCACCGAGCCCACCGGTACTACCCTCCTCCAAGCAACTGTCCAGATGCCATCGGTACGTGCACTCCAAAAGTGGGGGCAAACCTTGAGTACTAATTACTCAGTAGGACTTAATGGAAGGGATTATGGCTAACGCGAAGCTTGCTTACTAATAAGTGGATCCTTAGCCATTGATTTTTAAACAGTGATGAGTTAACCATAGAGTAACGAGTTCCATCATTTTCATGTATCAACATAATAATAATAACTTGCAGGAATGTAAACATAAAATACAAGCATGTGGTATTTGAAAACATGAGTAATAAGCATAATTTGTTCAAGTAGTTACTACGTTGCCCATCAGTGATATGGCATTCTCACACCTGGTGAGCATCAGCGATTCGAATCGATTTTTATATTCCGGGGAACAACTATCATGCCAGGGGTATATGCTTACTAGCCATCGCGTTCCCACATATAGCCCCCATCTCCACTTGTCCCATCCCAAGTTCGATTTACTCCCGCTTGACCCCCGGGTTGTGCCCCCATGGCGAGCCTGCCGACATCTCGGTCTCCCTACCATGAGCACCAAGCTCCCCTGGGCCACCTTCCTCTCAACCAGTGGGTAGGAACGTGTCTCTGTTCTTCGGATGGCACAAGTAAGATTTCACCGGTCCATTATCTCGGATAAGCACTCTAGCAATGTTATGCCGATCAGCAGGCGAACAGCGGACGGGGACTTAAACGACTCGGGCGGAGTCCACCAACCATTCATGTACTCATCATCATCATTTATTTTCTTGTATACCCATATCTCCGTCCGGTCTCCATTTAATTATAAACACAAATATAACTTCCATTCTGGTGATACTTTTGAAATCTTTGCAAGATCACCTACGCGACGAGTGACTCCATTCACTCGTGTCTACTCGTACCTAACATTGCTAGGCATACTCGTCCTACGTATTCTATTGTAGGTGCTAGGGCTAGGGCGGCCAAGGAGTCTAATGCAATTGGTTTCAAACAACTCTTAATGCAGATGCGTAATTATCAACCATAATATGTTTGCTAGGAAAAGCGTGGTCCTGCCTACCTTTGCCTTACTTCAATAAAAGCAACAAACTAAGCTAAGGTTAGTTTGCCGGGTTGTGATGCTTTGCCCCAGGCAACCCCTTGATCTCTTGGACAACTCCTCCTTCCAAACACGACTGATGGGCCCTCCAAGTCGTGAATGGGTCTTAGTTGGTCTTTTGGACCACCGTTGCTTGATGTAGCTCCCCGCACTTGATCACGTATCTGCAATAGCGTTGCTACATGAATGATATGCATGATGCAATGCAGAAGGTGCATGGAGATAATTACACACATAACCAATCATTTCATGGACATGCAGCAAGGTGATTGATATCTAGTTAAATACAGCACATTTATGGACCTAGGGTAAACATTTACGCAAACCATCATACAATATCATCACACATGCACCCATTCAGCTACTAGTTGCTAAGGAAGCATATCAAGTGCTTTTGTGCCGCTATGACCAGCATACAACTATGCAATCTGACGTTCGCAATGCAACATAGAAATTTATTATATGGTCAAGCATTAATTTATTAAGTGATTCTTTTTATACCATATGCAAGCAAAACATCACACATCATATATTTACACATGCATGGAATGCTAGTATCATCACTCGTGTTACTAGTGGCAATAGAACTGTTATGAACCTAGAGCAGGCATACATCAACGCAATCATATATACCTTATCAAGTGATTCATCTTACAGAGAACATGTTAAATAAAGCAACATGTGAATGAGACACCCAAGGATGAGGTAAATCAAAGAAAACAATATTAATTGATTTACTTGGAATGAGTCATTTAACATTAAAAAGGTCACTTCGTTTATGGTAACTACATTGAACCAAATGACTTCAAATATTTATGACATGCAGAACATTAACACACAATACCACTGACCAAATTTCAGCCCCAAAGGATCTACAGATAAATTACAAAAATTCTAACAATTTATCAGCCCTACAGCTTCTCAGATTTTTTTATAATTTATAGGACAAGTTTTTGGTCCTAAAATTTACTCAGTAAACAATACAGGACATAAACAACATGTACAAAAATCAACAAGTGAAATATCCATAGTTTGAGAGGACATCTATTTTCTATATAAATAATAGGGTTTAATTCAACTGCACACTAAAACAGTCCTCACACATCCCACGAAATATTTTCTGGAGCCCATACGCGATCAGCATACCACCATCTTTTTCATGTATTTATCCTTGCACTATAGAACCTCTTTTTCCTATTATTTCGTTAATTAAGTCATTAATTGTCATTTTCAAATCACCATGTAAACTTTACATGCACAGCCTCATATTTTACCAGTGAGCTTCTTACACCATGTAGAGCATATAAAAAATACCAGGACGTCATTTTAAGCATATCTTAGGTAGCTTCCATTTCCAGGTTAATTAAATACACAAAGCACATGTATAATAGCAAAACAGTGTTTATACAGTCAATGCTAGGGCTACCAAAATTAGCATAGAGCCTAAATAGCACTCTAAAGCTACTGTCGAATTTCAAGCCATTTGGAGTTCATTTAGTCCATTTTTCTTATTTTCCTAGTTTTAACATGCATGCAACAAACTGAGGGCAAAACAGTCCTTTTACACATTCACATCATAACCATTCAATAGATCTAATTAAGAGGAGTCCAATGCAACTGAGTTTGTCTTTTTAGGATTTTTATTTGATTTGTTATGATTTTCCAAAGTTCCGAGCCGAATTAAAGGCATTTAAATGGAAAACAGTAGATCTGGGGACTAGAACGTAAATAAACATAGTTTCTAGGGGCTAGCAAGCAAGATCCGAAAGGCTCATTCAGTAGTGCACGTTATAACCACGCGAAAATGCCGAAACCCCAGGGGCTAAATTGCAAAACCCCCTGGGTCATCTTCTTCCTCCTGCCGGGGAGGAAGCCCGGCGGCGGCACGCGCCGGTCTGGCCGGGCGAAGCCCTGGCGGCTCGCCGGCGGCGGTCGGGGAGGGAGATTAGAATGCGGGGAACCTCACCCCTACTACCTTGGTCGACGAAACGGCGTGGAGAGGCCCGGCGATGGAGCTCGCGAACAGAGAAGCTTCGGCTGTGGAATGCGGCTTGGTGGAGAGGGAACGGCAGCCTAGGTCATGGGGGAACGGCGGAGTGGTGGATGGGGGAAACCGGCGCGGTGCCCTAGTGGCGTGGGGAGGAGGGGAACGGCCAGCGTGATGAGCCGGGACGACGGCGACGCGAAACGGCGGCGCGGCGGGGTCAAATCCTGTGATGGAGAGGTCGATCGGTGGCGGGACCTAGCGCGTTGGATGCGTGAGGCCACGGCGAGGGGTGGTGGGGGTGACCTCGAACGTGGGGAGGCAGTAGAAGGGGGTGCGCAATGGCGGTGAACTGGGCGTGAACCGGCACGGCGGGGATGTCGAGTGGCGGCTTGATTTGCTTGTCGGGGTGGAGGAAGGCGGCGACGTCAAGCGTCGCGGGGGCGCGAGGTCGTGGCGATGGTGGTGGCGGTCTAGTGGCACGGGGAGGGCGGAGGCGGTCGCGCGAGCTCGAGCTCCGAGCTCGGCTCCAATGGGGGGTCGGTGCTCTGGCGCCTTGAGCCCGTGGGGTTGGAGGGCAGGAGAGGCGCAGAGGGGGCGGAAGATGAGAAGGCGAGGCAAATGCGGCCAGGTGAGAAGAGGGTGCGTCGGGCGGAGGTTCGGCTGGCACCGCGGCGCGCGGGCAGGCCATGGCCGCCGCGTGGGTGAAGCCGAGAGGGGATGGAGGTCGGTGGTGGGCGCGTGGACGTGGTCCAGTGGACCGTTCCACAGACAGGTGGGGCCAGGGTGAGGGTGGAGAGAGGGCGGTCCATGGACCAGGTGCACCGAGGCGCGGGGAAGTAGGGCCCACAATGGTGTCGTCGTTTGACCACGGGCGGGATTCCGAAATGGGCCGACAGGTGGGGCCTGCATGTCGTAGACTCGTAGAGGAAGAAAATCCCGAAAAATAGAAAAATGAGTTTGACTACTGAAACCCTCGTTTGTATTTCACATTTTTGATCAGTTTAAAGGCCGAATTTGGAAAAAACCCCAATTGAAAGAATTTTTGTATTATTGGAGCTCTACAACTTTGTCAAAAGGCTTGACACCAAGCTCTATGTGGAAACATGACTTAAATTTGAATTTATCTAACAGCCCCAAATTTGGACAAGGGACCCTTTTTTCTTAGAAATTTCAAAAGTCTTATTTCTAGCCATTATCCCCCAAAGTGCCTTTTGACAATGTTGCTCGTAAATTCAAGGCTACAACTTATCCAATTTGATCATTGCATAAAAATGGCTGTATGTTAGAGAAACATTGAGATTTCTAAACAAGTCAGGTTTGGACTAGTTCTCTGGGCTGGTAGAAAATGACTCTAAACCCCATTTAAACCTCAATATATGACCAAGCTCTAATTATCAAAGTCATTTACCACACAATTGTCTACAGTTTTGGTATAATAAGTTTTACCCAAATCACTACAGATTTTGAAATACAAGTGCAATCATGTTCAGAGGTTGGATCCAACAGCAGGTTTTCTTTATGTATAGTCTTTCTTGTTTTCCACGTTTGAAGTATCAAATGAAGTCCAAACACTTCAAGGTCAGATGCATTTGGAAGGTGATAAGTTCAATTTTACCTCATAGAAAGGAAAATTTTGAAGTTGTATAGTGAAATCAAAAGTAATTTCTGATTCAAATTTGGGAAGGGCTGAAAATTCAGACTTGAGAAATTTTCTTAGTCTGACTTGGGCTGACTTCAAGAGACATTTAGGTTCAATTTGAACTAAGTAGGTGACAGTTTTGATTCGTGCTCAGTGTAACAAAAGTGTAGCACATGATCTGCACTACAAGTTTGACCTAAAGTTTAAGCAAAGGTGCTTAATGGATTTGGAAGTTTTATTAGGGTTCAAATTTGGTCACGATCACCATTGGCACCTCTCAACGAACTTCTGATTTGATTTGGTCTCGGCTTTTAAACCTCATAACATATGATTTCACAGATGGCCATAATACCAAAGTTGAAGGTAACATCCCGAATTAAGACTTTGTATTTGTTGTTTTGCAAGAAAGCTTGTGGGTGGTGACTAATCACCCAAACCACGTAGAGTTTTGTATTCTCCTAGACAATTTTTGACTTAGTGACTTCTCCATCTAGTCTTCGTTACTCTCTAAGGACCATTAAATCCTAATTCATCACTAGCTTGTCTCGAACCGTGTGTTAAGGGTTTTGAGATGCCAGAGGCATCACAACACATCTCCACCACCAAGGCGCTAGCCGCCCCCTGTCGTGCGGCATGAGCCCGAGGACGATCAGCGTCGTGCGGAGTGCCACCTACCAAGGTGGTGCCCCGAGGGTTTGACCAAGTCACAGAAGCGCAGAGTTCAACGCCTGCGCAGTCTGGAACAAGCCGAAGAGGAGTACCTTCGGCTGCTCACGAAGGTTGGCTGTGCAATGGAAATCCCAAGTCTACGGATGAACCGCAACCTCGTTTGGAAGCGCAAGCCGCAGTCCGACGCGGCTGAAACATCAACGAGACCAAGTCGACTGGACCATCTAAATAGGAAGCAAAAGAGGGGCCGTCAGGTATGGCCAGTGATGACCTCTCTGATGAGGAGGACGACTTCAAGGAGGAGGTCAGCAAGGTGATCAAGAAGGCAGCAGCAAGTACAAACATGGTTTTCTACCTTCCAGAAGATTTTTGTTCTCCCAGCAGCGAGCAGAGGGCCGAGTCCATGGCACAACTTAGTCTCGGCCCCGCAACTGTAGTTTTTGAGAAGCCAGTCGACAAAAAATATCGGCACTTCAAGCCTCTGTACATAAAGGGCTTCATCAACGGCAAACCGGTTGGCGGGATGCTCGTCGACGCGTGCGCAACTGTCAATATTATGCCATACTCCTTGTGCCGCAAGATCGGCAGGTCTGTCGACGATCTTGTGAAGACCAACGTTACCCTCAATGATTTCAAGGGAAATTCGTCCTAGGTGAAAGGGGTCCTCAATGTTGAGCTGACTGTTGGCCACAAGACATTGAACACTTCCTTCTTCGTGGTCGATGATCATGGGCCCTACTCGGCTCTCCTTGACCGAGACTAGATTCATGTCAACTGCTGTGTGCCTTCCTCAATGCATCAGTGTCTAATCCAATGGGATGGTGACAACATCGAGGTGGTCTCTGTAGATGATTCCCACAGCATTGCGCAGTCATCTACATCAGATGAAGCGGAGTGTCTATCAGGAAGGCAGGAGTTGGACTGGAGTTTTGTCGATGAGGCAAAAAACGGGATCACGCCGGTTTTGGCAATCAGCATTCTTTTCTAGATGATGAGATAGTATTACCAAGAGTGTCGGCCGATTGGCATCGGCTTGTAAATGTTAGTAGTTTGTCTATGGATGCACAGTCCGTAGTGGCCGATCTGTGCGATCGGCCTCAAAAAATTTGTAATCATATTTTATGTGAAACTCCTTTTCTAACCAATCTGCGTGATCAGTCTCAAAACATCAATTTAATTTATGTTACTTCTAATAAAGATGTTTTGTCATGCGATGGTCAATTCCTTGATGATGAGGAGAAACCTGAGATGGTGCCTCCTCATCCATCCCCGACATCGTCGGGATCTACTCAAGAATTTGCCGAGGAAGGCGACCTCGGCTTTGGTTTTACTCCCTCAGATGAGCTTCAAGCAGTCGACATCGGTCCAGGCGATTGCCCTAGGCTTACATGGGTTAGTAAGAAGCTCGACCCAGAATTCAAAGCCAAGTTGATAGAATTGCTTAGAGAATTCTCTGATTGCTTTGCCTGGGAATATCATGAGATGCATGGCCTTGACCGATCCATTGTCGAACATCGGTTGCCGACCAAGCCTGGGTTTTGTCCGTTCGCTCAACATCCCAAAAAAATCGATGTGAAGATCGTGGATACAGTCAAAGAAGAAATAGAGAAGATGATTTGTGCTGGGTTTATTCGTCCTTGCCGATATGCCACCTGGATATCGAGCATTGTCCCTATGTGGAAGAAAAATGGAAAGCTTAGAATATGCATTGACTTCTGAGACTTAAACAGGGCCATGCCAAAAGATGAGTATCCGATGCCCATTGCTGAATCACTTGTCGACGCTGCGGCCGGCCACAAGAGGATGGGCTTTCTTGATGGTAATGCCAGGTATAATCAGATCTTTATGGCCGAAGAGGATGTCTACAAAACAGCTTTTCATTGCCCACAAGGCTTGTTTTAGTTTGTTGTTATGACCTTCGGCTTACGCAATGCTGGAGCTACTTATCAGCGGGCCATGAATTACATCTTCCACGACTTGATTGGACGGCTTGTGGAGGTATACATTGATGATGTAGTAGTAAAATCGGTTTTGTAGGAAAATCATCTAGATGATCTTCATCAAGTCCTGGAGCGTACTCAAAAGCACGGTATGCGGATGAACCCTAATAAATGTGTGTTTAGTGTCACAGCTAGCCAATTTTTGGGGTTTATGATACACGAAAGGGGGATAGAAATTGGCTCAAAGAGTAAGCATGCTATCAAGACAATGGTACCCCCGACGACCAAGAGGGAACTTCAAGAGTTAATTGGCAAGATTAATTATATTAGGAGGTTTATCCATAATTTATCGGCCAAGCTTGAAGCATTTATGCCATTGATCAGGGCGCAAAAGAGCAACGAGTTCATATGGGGACCTAACCAACAATTGGCATTTGATAATTTGAAGAAATATCTGACATCACCTCCAATGATGGCTCCACCTGTCGGGGTTTGATGCTGAAAATGCACCACGGGGTGTGTCACGTGATGCTTTTGGGGTGGCGAGATCGGTGTAGCTCGATGGTTTGCGTAGAGATGCAACAAAACATGAGGGTTTGTACAGGTTTGGGCCGCAATAAGCGTAACACCCAACGTCCTGTTTGGGGCAAGTTGTATTGATCTGAGTTCTCGAGGTTACAACGAGGGTTTCGAGGTCTGGTGGCTGGCGTGCGATGAGATGATCGATCGATGTTCTACGTAGGGGTCCCTTACCCGCCTTATATAATCCGGCCAGGCTTAGGTTACAAGCTAAGTTCTATCTACGAGTCCTACTCTATTTGGAAGCCTAAAGAGTATACGGAATCCACGATTACATGTTTCCTTCCTTGAGTCCCGCTGCTCCCGTAATACAAAGTCCGAACCAACTCCCTTGCGTCTTTCCTGAATTATAGCGCTTTTGACTTGGTCTTCAAGCTCGTCATCCGTTCTCAGGCCCATGAGATCAGTCGGCACCCTGAGAAGGGCCTGCTGTCTCTACTGGGCCCTCCAACGGCCCATGTACTAAATCCGTGCCGTGAGGGCCCAGGGGATATCTATCCCCCACAAGCCCCCGAGGCTCGAGTTAATTTAGAGATTAATTGACTCGAGACTCCAAAAAAAATAACATACTGCTCATGAGTTCCTCACCTGAGTCCACACTTTTTCTCATGGTGCACCGCCAAGTGCACCCCATGGGGTAGCCCCCGAGCTTCAAGTTGACTTGAGTATCAATCAGCTTGAAGATCTAAACTTTTTGATCAGGCTTTACAGGATGTAATCCTCAAGCACCGAGTCAACTTGAGGAATAGCAAATCCTCTTATCCGAGTTATCATCTTCTCCCAGTTTTCCGAGTTATAGAAAACCGACCCAAGCTTCCTGCTTTCTCAGATTTTAGGAAAAAGAATAATTTTCCACAAATCCCGCACCCCATGGGGTTAACCCAAAGGGAACGAGCAGAGGGACCGAGGAGTTACCCCAAAAAGGCCCTAGGAAATAGGAAACTTCCGAACACGCAACAGCCATTACCCTCCCACGCGATAATTGACGCGTGGAGGAAGTCGAAACGACGCAGCCTATTGAATCCTTTGCACAGAGCTCGAAGCAAAGCGGCCGTGCTATAAGAGCAAATCCATCGCCCACCCATCCATTACGCCTCCACTGAGTGCCAGTTTGTCAAGAAAACCCCAAGAAACTCCCCACTCCCCTGCTTTCAGCCATGGCCGGGGGGAAGGGCAAGAAGCGTGCGCGCTCGCCACCACCATCGGAGTACTCGGACTCCGACGACGCGCTGTTTGGCGGTGCGTACGACGACCCCTCAGAGGACTTCTCCAGCGAGGAGGAGAAAACCCCCAAGGAGGTGCCGCAACCGGAGTACGAGTCGGAGCCCAACACCGACGACTCCCAAGGCTACGGCGCCAAGGAGCGAGCCAAGCTCCGGGGCCTCCGTCGCACCGCCTTCGAGGACTCCACCGACGAGGAGGAGGAGGAGAGCGAGGAGGAGGACTCCGACTCCGACGACGACGCGGACGACGATGGCCCCGGCGGCCATGATGGCCCGGGCGGCCATGACAGCGGCGACGGCGGCCACGACGGCGGAGATGAGGCCGATGCTCCGGCCTCCAAGCGCCGCCGCGTCCCTGGGCCCCCAGCTGGGCCATCCACTGGTGTGTAGGCCACCACCACCACCATATTAGTAGTAGTAGATTAGGATAATCTCCCCTCTTATATGTAATCCACCTTGATGAACTATATATATTATATAATGATGAAATCCATCTATTATCCTTCATTCCTGAGTTCTTCTGTGTGTTCGTATCTTGCATCCGAGTCAAATCCGCCGTTTGAGTTCTTTGAACTAAGACCAAGAGCGTCATAAAAGAAACCATAGTTTGTTTATGCCCAGAGTTCAGACAAGACTTATACTGCTAGGTTCGACTGAATAACTCATTCTCCGAGTAATAGAGAACATGAACCTGTACTATTGAATACCGATTGAATAACTATGCTTAAGAAATCGTCCCGATTGAAATAGACGACTTAATTCCAGTGCACTCCGACTCAACTGTTATCGTCAAAGAATCCGAGTTAATCTTGACAATACCCGCCGATTCCATCAATCCACGCGAACTGTTACTAACGGCGTCAGGGTTATTTTGAGATCTATACCCTGAACCAAAAGTTCTCTTGTCCAAGACCTGAACTGTCCTTCTTCCCCACTGAGACTGCCGCCATTGTTGTTTGAAATCAAAGTTCCCCTGCACCTACTTCTTCTCGAATCCCCATCCAAACAGACGCATCCACCTCCATGGCTCCCAAGAGAAAAACCTTGAGCGAGCGCGGAAACACCGCTGAGGGCCTGCCGCATAACGAGAACCAGCAGATACCTTCACCATACCTGGCGTACCGCCCTTCTATTGTCACTGAGCCCATGCTACAATCTTTGGTGGATATGGGCGTCCTGCCTCCGAAGGAAATGGCAAACTGGAGGGTGTGCGAGAAGAAAGATGACGCTGCTCCAACTAAAGATACTTACGAGGCAATGGTGTTCATGCTGTTCTTCATCCGCGGGTTAGGTCTCCTCATCTGCTCATTCGCACGAGGCCTTCTGCAGTTCTATGCCATCAATCTAACCCATCTGAATCCCAATTCAATTCTGCAACTTTCAATTTTCATCCACCTCTGCGAGGCATTCCTTGGAATCATCCCGCACTTTGGCTTGTGGAAATATCTTTACCACTGCAAAGCCGATCTGAGAGATGGAGTGCTACAAGTGACTGGAGGGGCCAGCTTTGAGCTGCGGAAGAATCGCAAAGCTGTTTATTTGGATATCCCCCTCCCAGATAACAACAGAGGATGGCACTCCGAGTGGTTTTACATTGAAAATCATGGAAACTCCCTCCCCCCGAGGTCTAGGAGACAACCTGACAGCAAGCTGCCCAGCTGGGAAGAAGGTCCAACTGTTGAGGAGCAGGCCGAGGTTGACACATTGTTGGAAGAAATAGCCAATCTGAAAGAAAGAGGCCTCACTGCCCATGCCGTGGTGATAGACTTTGTGTATCGCTGCATTCAGCCTCTGAAGGATAGGATCTACCCTGCTTATCTATATGTCGGAGCTAGTGATCCAACTAGAGAAACAGCTCGATCTATGACTGAGGATGATGTCAAAGCCCGAGTGGAGTTAATACTGAGAGGTGAAGCTCACAACGAGGGTACTCCCAAACCATACTCTGCCTGGAATCCAACTCCCACTGTAAGTAACCTTACTGTGATTTCTTTAAGTATCCTTGCACATAATCGCATTCTGATTCATGAAAGTACTGCAGAGCAACATATCCAAGTTTTTGTCAGACCCTACAACCTCTGGATCTATCGGGCTATCAAAGCGACAATCCGAGTTATCCACTGAAGAGATGGAAGCTGTTGTTGCTGCTGCCCATGGTGCAGGAAACAATGAAGAGCATACATTTATTATGATACCACGTACAGCTCAGACCGCCCAAGAGCTCGGTGTGAGCAACGTCACCAAAGCGGCCCCCGAGCTTACAGCTGCTCCAAGCGGTGTGAAGACACGAGCCGCAACTGGTCAGGGACGCGTCAAGGCGAAAGCAACTCGCACTGTGGTGACACGTAGGAAGAGGACACACAAGAGGACGATCAAAGATCTGACAAGCTCTCCAGAGTTAGCAGACAGAGCTAAGAAATCCAGATATTCCTCCCATACCACAACTAAAGCTGACAACACCATTGGGGTTGACTGGAGTAGCTTGGTTGATGAGGACGAAGGAGAAGAAGAAGAAGAAGCTCAACTGTCTCATCGTGAGAGGCGATCCAAGAAACATCATGATGGCACTGTATCAGCCCCTTCTGCATCCATACTGCCGCTTGAGGAGGATGAAATTGATCTGACAGTAGAAGATATGGATCTAGACCGAATTATCAGAGATACATGCAAATTCCCCTTCACCGTATGCACTAGTGAAGATTTAGAGTCACTGTCAACATGCTCCAGGGGAAAACAAACTGAGACCACAAGCCCCCGAGCGAAAATAGAGCTAAGATCAAAGAGTGTAGAGTCTGAAAACCCCACGAGCCCAATGTCAAGAGATATTCCTGAGGATGAGACTGCTCATACGAGTAAAGCCATTGAAACTGGGCATAAGGTACCAATGCCATCTGAAAACTGGCAACAGGCATTAACTGGGGCAGCTCCAGAAGAGAAACAACAAGAACCTGCAACCGAGCCATTGCCTGAAACTACCGGCTCTCAGGAACGCCTGACTGAGATCGATACAGGCGATACTCCTCATTCCCCATCCGAAGCTCATGAGCCAGCTCTAGAGAAGGAAACTGAAGAACCGAAGGATACTGATCAAGTCGTAAAGGGACAATCAGACTCCCTAGCCACGACTGAGCCAGTGAGCATCCAACCCTCTCCAACTGAAGCAGGTGATAGCAGTCACCAAATAGTACCAGCACCCCCAAGCTCAGGGTTGCTCACAGCTTTCGAGGTATGCTAACTGTGCACATAGCCTGTATTGACCTTACTGTTGCTTGAACAACTCGAATTACTCTCTGCAGGCTATGCTAAAGACACTCCAAGGTGGGATGCTGCAAGCCAACTTAATCCATGAGAAGATTGCCGCGCTATGCAGCCTGGAGGTTACTACATTAAGGCAACAACTGGCTGACTCTGAGGCTATATGAAAAGCTGAAACAGCAGGTACGCATACAACTGTTCCATACTCCAATATCTGAGATCTCAAACTGAACTTAGGACTTGCTGCCAGCTTCTGCTGCTGAGATTGCTCGCCTGAAACAAACGGCTATGACTCGAGAGACAGAGCACCGCAATGCTATTGCTGACAGAGATCAAGCCAGAGACCTAGCAGCAGATCTGCGCAGACAGCTGGATATTGAGAAGAAAAATCATGAGGTAATCCGTCAAGAATCCCAACTAGCCTATTCTTTGCTCACAGAAGCATATGAACTGTATCATTCCACAAGAGAAGATGCGCCAAAGAAACGATGAGTACCAACAGCTACAGAAATCACGAGACGGCTTTGAAAAGTCATTCCGTGAGACTGCCAGCTCCTTGGAATCTTTGAAGACTAGCCACTCCTTAACACGTCAAGCACTTAAGGACAAAGAAATCGAACTGGCTGAATCTCAAAGCGCCCTTGAGAAAATGAAGAAGGTACTAGCCTCCACAAGGTCTGCACTTAAAGAATCCCAAGATCATGCTGCTCATCAGGCTCAAGTGTCAGAGGTCTTGCAAAAGAACTATGAGACTAGCAAGAGAAACTGCAACAAGCTGAAAGATGCCCTTGAGAAGGCAAAGGAGGATGCCTTGAATGCCAATACTGCCTTGATCAAGATCCTAGACATCTGTGTGCCAGAAAAATCTACACCTCGGCCTCTAAGTGACCGAATAACAACCTACCTGGATGATATGAAGTCCAAGGTATCCGATCGAGTAAAAACCGTACTTACTCGCGTCCTTATGGTCATCAAGAGGTCACAACCTGAGATTGACTTGGCAGGTTTACCAGGAAAAATAGTAAACGAGAATCAGGGTATTGAGCACGAAGATGAGGCCCGAGTGATTGCCGAGCTCCTTGTTGGTGATAATGATTGAACAATGATCTCTCATGTAATATAATGAACTGAATGCTGTGCATATGTATTTTTGTATCTTGCGTGGACAATCTTGACTATTTACTCTGCAAAACCAAGTTAATTTAAAAATCAAAGATATGTCATACGTACCTGGGGGTTATTCCTGTGCAGAGAGAACAAGTGACATTATCATAATCTGAGTTTGAACTGAATATAAGAAAAACAACATATAACAGTAAAAAACACGAACACTGTAAGATAGAGTATGGTGATGAAAAAAGACATGCAGTGACGAGCTATAGGTCGTCGAAACCTTTGCCCTTCTATCTTTGTTCGGCCGGGGCCCTGAATGTTCCCTGATTATGAGGTCCTGCAAAGGCATGTAGCATCGTGCTGTCGGTCGACTGACCTAGGCCGATTGCCTTTGTTTTGTTGGGGCCTTGAGTTCTCCCCTATTATGAGTTCGAACGAGAGCATGTAACACCGTGCTGTCGGTCATACGACCTAGGCCGATTGCTCTCGTGGTTGGGGCCAGAGATATCCCCGTCAAGAGTAAGAGTGGGCATGTAACACCGTACTGTCGGTCATACGACCTAGGTCGATTGCCCGTATACAACGAGTGAATATCACGAGTAAAAAGTTGAAAAGAGAACACTGAGTACTTTATCTCAAGAGTACATTTATTTATAGAACATAAATGAGGACAGAGTACAAAAGATAACACTGACTGCTAAAAAATCATAGAGAAAGAGAAAAGGCTATGCGTAGAATCTGCGCAGATGCTCTATGTTCCAGGAGTTCCCGACTGGTGTCCCATCCATTTGAGATAGACAATATGATCCTGGACGAGTAACTTCTGTCACGATGTATGGGCCTTCCCAAGAAGGAGATAACTTATGCTGTCCGGCAGTTTTGAGCACCTTGCGCAGCACCAGGTCCCCGATTGAGAAGGAATGAGGCCTCGTATACCGATCATGATAACGACATAAAGTCTGCTGATATCGAGCCAACTGAATAACACAGTTAAGATGCTCCTCCTCGAGCAGGTCGATCTCTTCGAGTCGGGTTGCTTCAGCCTCAGCAATGCTATTGAAAACCAAACGTGGGGCTCCAAACTTGAGGTCAGCAGGTAAGACTGCTTCTGATCCATATACCATGAAGAAGGACGTGTTCCCTGCGAGAGCTTTGCTAGGTTGTGTTAGAAGGCTCCAGACCACATACGGCAATTCGCGTATCCTCTTCCCAGCCAGCTTCTTGTCCTTGTCAAAGATCTTTTTCTTGAGTGCATCCAGTATCATGCCATTAGCTCACTCGACCTGCCCATTAGCTCTGGGGTGAGCCACCGAGACATACTTGACATGGAATGACCTTTGTTCGCAGAAATCGAAGAATTCGGAGCCTGTGAAGTTGGACCCCAGGTCTGTGATAATGGAACTCATGACCCCAAAGCAAAAGATGATGTCTTGAATGAACTCCACCGCTTTGGCAGATGTTAAAGAAGCAATGGGCTTGAACTCAATCCATTTGGAGAACTTGTCAATGGCAACCAGCACATGAGTGTATCCACCTTGAGCTTTCCTGAAAGGCCCAATCATATCCAGCCCCCAGCAGGCAAAAGGCCATGAGACCGGTATATTCTGCAACTGCTGTGCTGGAAGGTGATGCTGCTTGGCGAGGAACTGACAAGCCTCGCAGTGCTGCACTAACTCGGCAGCATCCTTCTTCGCTGTGGGCCAATAGAAACCAGCCTTGAACGCCTTCCCGACCAGTGTGCGTGAGGCGGCATGAATCCCACAAATTCCAGGGTGTATCTCTTTTAGCAAATTCTGCCCTGATGAGGTACTTAGGCATTTCAGCAAAACTCCTGAGGCAGCCCGCTTGTATAACTCGTTATTGATCAGAGTATAGCTGGAGGACCGTCTTGCTATTCGCTCGGCCTCTGCTTTATTCTCTGGAATTTCTTCGTTCAGGATGTACTTGATGATGGGGGCTCTCCAATCAGTTGGCGCATCCAGAGTTAAGATATGCTGGTCGGGAGGCATGCTCAGCTCGTCTAGCTGAACGGAAGGATGATGAAGCTCTTGGACAAAGATGCCAGAGGGTACCTTGGCGCGTGACGAGCCC
Organism: Paspalum notatum; assembly: GCA_022530915.1. NCBI lineage: Eukaryota > Viridiplantae > Streptophyta > Magnoliopsida > Poales > Poaceae > Paspalum > Paspalum notatum. The sequence continues at coordinate 21,722,162 of CM039687.1, forward strand.
AGCTTGGACAGAATGTCAGCATCCACATTGCGATCCCGATCCACATGAATGTAATCGAGGCCCTGAAATCTGCCTTCTAGTTTATGAACTGCCTCACAGTATTTGTCCATACTTTCTGTGGAGCGATCCCACTCCTTGTTGACTTGATTAATGACCACCAAAGAATCGTTGTAGGCCATTAAACGCTGGATCCCAAGTGATATGGCAATGCGCAGGCCATGGAGGAGGGCCTCATATTTAGCTGCGTTGTTGGAAACCGGGAAGAGAATTTTCAATACATACTTGAGTTTTTCCCCTGCTGGCGAGGTGAAGACGACGCCAGCGCCAGCCCCTTCCAACTTCAGCGAGCCGTCAAAATACATCTTCCAAACTTCCATAAGTTCTCGCTTCTCAGGCACTTGATGCTTAGTCCACACGGAGACGAAATCAACTAGTGCTTGAGTCTTTATTGCAGTACGAGGACGAAAATCAATGTTGTGAGCCCCCAGCTCGCAAGCCCACTTGGCGATACGCCCCGTGGCCTCTCGATTATGCAAGACCTCTCCAATTGGGAACTCCGTGACCACTATGATTTTATGTTCCTCAAAGTAATGGCGCAGTTTGCGTGCAGTAATGAGAACTGCATATAGTAACTTCTGTACTTGAGGATACCTGATTTTGGAGGGACTGAGGACCTCGCTGATGAAGTAGACCGGGTGTTGCCTGGGTACCGTGTGTTGCCCATCCGGTCGCTTGACCACCAATGCGGTGCTGACCACGTGAGTCGTACAGGAGATGTAGAGGAGTAAATCTTCTGCCGGTGAGTGGGCAGTGGCCCGATTAGGAGACTTGAGTACAGGAGGTGACGTTAGGAACTTTTTCAAGGCGTCCAGCGCTTCCTATGCCTCTGTAGTCCATTGAAACCTGTCGACCTTTTTGAGTAGCTTGTAGAAGGGCATACCACGTTCACCGAGCCGTGATATGAATCGGCTCAAGGCTGCCATGCACCCAGTCAGCCTCTGAGCGTCTTTCTGCGATCTAGGAGGGTGCATGCGCAGAATAGCCTTGATCTTCTCGGGGTTGGCTTCGATTCCTCTGTTGCTAACAACAAAACCGAGCAACTGACCAGCGGGGACGCCGAAGACGCACTTGGTAGGGTTGAGCTTCCACCAGAATTTTCTCAGGCTGTCAAACACCTTGCGCAGATCATAGAAGAAATCCTCTTCGTTCTTGGTCTTGATCACAACATCATCAACATAAGCCTCGACACGTTCGACCCAATGATCGGCGAGGCAAGTTTGAATCACCCTTTGGTACGTTGCTCCTGCGTTCTTCAACCCGAAAGGCATTGAGGTATAGCAGTAGGCACTGAAAGGCGTGATGAACGCTGTCTTCTCCTGATCTTCAGTCGCTAGGCTAATCTGATGATAGCCCGAGTAACAATCGAGGAAGGAGAGCAAAGCGCAGCCGGCCGTAGAGTCAACGACCTGATCAATGCGAGGCAACCCAAATGGGTCCTTAGGGCAGTGCTTATTGAGATCGGTATAATCAACACACATCTGCCAGTCCTTTTTATTATTCTTGAGAACGAGTACAGGATTTGCATGCCACTCGGGATGCATGACCTCTCTAATAAAACCGGCAGCCTTCAGCCGGGTTAACTCTGCCCTAATGGCCTCTCGCTTTTCTGGAGTGAATCACCGCAGCCTCTGCTTGATGGGTTCGGCATTGGGGAACACTTTGAGTTGGTGCTCGGTCAATTCCCTCGGGACCCCAGGCATATCTGCTAGCTTCCATGCAAATATGTCGCGGTTGGCCGTCAGGAACTGGACGAGCGCATCTTCCTATTTGGGAGGAAGAAGAGCATTCATGGCGGTCGTCTTGGTCACGTCCAAGGGGTCGAGACTTATCTCTTTCGTCGGGACGGCTGGCTGGATTGCTGCGCTGGAGGCTGCCTCTTGAGTCCGAATCTGGAGGTCTTCCTGCGATATGTCGGTTTCGTCCGCCTTGAGCTTCTTCTGTGCTGCCATGTGATTCTGCTCAAGGGCCATTTGCATGGCCTCTTGTACGCACTCCGAGGCTCCCTTGAAGTCGGTGCGTATGGAGTGAGTACCACCCGGGGCTAGCATCTTGAGAATGAGGTATGGGTAGTGTGGGATAGCCATGAACTTGGCCAGCCCTGGACGCCCAATGATGGCGTTGTAGACGCTGTTGAAGGTCGGGACTTCAAATCTCAATGTCTCGATGCGAAAATTCTCTGCCGTGCCAAAAGCGACCAGCAGATAGATGTGTCCGAGCGGGTATTCACCTACGCCAGGGACAATCCTGAAGAACGGGGTATCCGATCTCTTGAGATCGCTGAGCGGGATCCCCATCTCTTGCAGAGCCCAGGGAACACCACATTGATGCTGGCCCCTCCGTCGATCAGAACCTTCTTGAGTCGGGTGTCGCTGACTATAGGAGTTACCAGCAGCGGGTACTTGCCCGGCTCATCGAAGTTGAGCCACTGATCCCCCCAACTGAACAAGACCGGCTCGTGGGACCAATCGTATGGCTATGGCGGCTCTGAGGTGGCCGCGTTGATCCGCCGATCCTCCAGCTTCTACTGGCGCTTGCTCTTGTACGCTCCGTGCCCTCCTAGGATGAAGTTGACCTCCTTGTTGACGTTGGGGCAGCGTTCATTACTGCCTCCAGCCGGCCGCTGCGGCGGCTGGTTCCGTGGTGGAGGAGGCGACGGAGAAGCTTGCGCCGTCGCAAACTGGCCACGGTTCAGCATGGCTCTGAAGTCGCGGCAATGCCTGAGAGTATGGCGCATATCCTTGTGCGCCAGGCATGGCTCGTCGAGGAGCTGATCAAGGGTTCGAGTGTGGGCTAAAGGTGGGCCGCGTGGTCGTACCGGAGCTGGAGCCATGGCACGGACCTCCTCCCGAGGCCTCTTGTCCCAGCGTCGATCTTGTCGCGGGGGTTCTTCATGCTTCTCCTGCTTGCCCTTGCCCCGGTCGTCTTGCCGTGGGTGAACGAGGTCGCGAGCTCATTCATCCGCTGTGATGTAGCGGTCCGCTTCCTGGAAGAGATGCTCCGAGGTGGTGGGTGCCCTTTCCAGTATGTGCTTCACGAAGACTTGATCGTTGGAGCCCTAGAGGAAGTCGTCAATCACCGTATCCTCGGATATATCGGGGATGCGGTTTCTGAGAGCCTGGAACCGCTTGAGGTACAATCGCAGGCTTTTTGAATCCTTGCGTCTGATGGTCTTGAGGTCCCACCGTTGCGCCGGCTTATCGGAGAGTGACTGGAAGTTGGCGATGAACAGGCGACAGAAGTCTCCCCAGTCCTCGATGCTGCCCCGCCTGAGGTGGCGAAGCCAATGAAGCGCGTCCTGCCCCAACTTGATTGGGACATAGGCCGTCATGAGATCCTCCGAGGCATTGGCCGCTCGGGCCGCGGTAGTGTACACGGCCAGCCAGTTCCGCGGATCCATCTTCGTCTCAAATTTTTCAATGTTTGAGATTTTGAAGTTGGGTGGCCACTCGACATCTTGAATTCTCCGACCGAAGGCGGCTATAGCTGCTTTTGCGGTGCCAGCCGAGTTGCTGCGGTCCTCCACTGGGCGGCAAGGCGGGGACTGAAGTCGATGATCCCGCTCGGATCTGTCTCGGGGGGCGGAGCTGTTCACGGAGACAGCCCTCGAGTGACACCTAGCGGCTGGGGCGCGCTGCGGGGGGCCGTAGTCTCGGTCGTAGTTCGCGCGCTGATCCGTCTCGAGCTGGTGTCTCTGAGCACGAGATTGCTCAATGCTGTGGCGTGCGTCGCGGTTGCCGTTGATGACTTGTCGTGCGTCGGCAACCTCTTGCTGCCTGGGCACGAGGTGGTCTGCTGCCCGAGTGAGAACGGTCTTGATGGCCACCCCATCTTTGTTGTTATGGATGAGTTCGCAGAGCTTGACCAACGCCCCTCCGGCTTGACTCGGGGTCTCCATGACTCTCTCTAACTCCTTCAGAAGATTGCATGCGGGGATTGCTGCCCCACGCTGTCGCCTGGCTTGAGCAGCCTGCCAATCGCGGCACCGCTGCCGCGTCTAGTTCCTGCGCCGGTGGCTCTACACTTCCTGCTTATCCTCACTTGCCCGAGTTACCTCGTCTATCGAGACAGGCAGCGTAGGATCCTTGTTCCCCAGGATGTGACGGCGGTGGATATTACGAATGCGGTTCGCCCTCTCCCTCTTGTGGCGATCTTGCGAGGTTTCAGCAAGGACGGGTTGCTCATCATCCGAGACCACTTTGTCAATTTCCTTCCCCGCACCGCTGATGACGAAAACCTCAGGGAAGCAAAGAGTGCAGCCAGAAAACGATCCCTGGGACCTGCTGGTGGTTGTGGCCGCCACCCTCACGCTGGCGTCCGAGGCAGGGACCGTGGACACCGTGGTCGTTGCGGTAGTTACAACGTGTTCAGAGACCGTAAGAGTATCGATGTTGTAGATCATATGAGGGCGTCCTGAGTTACGAGCCCTCTCAGTGTTCTCCGGGCGACGGCAAGCCTCACCAAGCGATGAGGTGCTCCGGCGAACGGATCTTTCCGCCGGCGTGGGATCGATGACGAGTCGTGGGCGACGACCCGCCGGCGGCGCGTCGAGCCCGCTGCAGATGCGATCGTCCAGAAGAGGCACGGACTGCCTTGAGCTGGGCGCCCCCCGCGCACCCTCGTCGTAGTTGAGGGGAGCCGAGGCACGGGAGAGAAGCCCCTGGTACGTAGCAGCAGAGTTGCGGAGACCAAACGGGATGGAGGGAACGGCAGGCTCCACCCGAGTCTTCTATCAACCCTGGGCGGGCGAGGCCGGCCGAGCTCGTTTCAATGCTGGCGGAGGTGGTGGGACCCGTAGCAGACGTGGGACCCAGGAACGAGTATCAACAGGGACTCGCACCGGGTCCTGTGAAGTGCTGCCCGAGGGGCGGGCTCGCCGCGGATCTCGTGAGGGGTTCCCTGAGGAACCTGGTCTCGGCCCTAGACTAATCCGAGTCCAGATTTGAGTCCGGGAGGTCGAGAGCGCCGTGCGACGAGTCGAGGTCAGAGCGGTGGTGGTCGCAGGTTCCGCTCGGGCTGGCGTGGTCGACGTAGATCCAACCCTAAAGGAGACCCTGTGGTTAGCTCGTGCTCCCGAGTCATAGTGACCACGGGGAGCCCGATCTGACTCAGCACGACGTGGAGCTGGGTTTTGGCGAGGGGCCGGCGCCTCGCGCCGACGTGCTGGAGCTTGGCGCGGAGTTGGTGGACGCTGGCGAGGTGCCGGTCCCTGGCGATGATCTGATGGCGCAGGCCGCTCGGGAGTGGTCGATGGTTCCACGACGATGCGTGGTCGCACCGGCGTATTGCGAAGCTGGTGGAGGTTGCCGCTCCGATCGGCGATGAAGGTGATTGATCCGAACTGTATCATGTCGCCTGGAGTGAAGCCATTGACGAGACGATTAGCCATGGAGCTAGCTGATGCTGATTTCGCCGCCCCCTACCTGGTGCGCCAACTGTCGGGGTTTGATGCCGACAATGCACCACAGGGTGTGTCACGTGATGCTTTTGGGGTGGCGAGATCGGCGTAGCTCGATGGTTTGCGTAGAGATGCAACAAAACACGAGGGTTTATACATGTTCGGGCCGCAATAAGCGTAACACCCTACGTCCTGTTTGGGGCAAGTTGTATTGATCTGAGTTCTTGAGGTTACAACGAGGGTTTCGAGGTCTGGTGGTTGGCGTGCGATGAGATGATCGATCGATGTTCTACGTAGGGGTCCCTCACCCGCCTTATATAATCCGGCCAGGCTTGGGTTACAAGCTAAGTTCTATCTATGAGTCTTACTCTGTTTGGAAGCCTAAAGAGTATACGGAATCCACGATTACATGTTTCCTTCCTTGAGTCCCGATGCTCCCGTAATACAAAGTCCGAACCAACTCCCTTGCGTCTTTCCTGAATTATAGCGCTTTTGACTTGGTCTTCAACCTCGTCATCCGTTCTCGGGCCCATGAGATCAGTCGGCATGCTGAGAAGGGCCTGCTGTCTCTACTGGGCCCTCCAACGGCCCATGTACTGAATCCGCGCCGTGAGGGCCCAGGGGATATCTATCCCCCACACCACCCCGTCTCGACATTCCATTTATCATCTATTTATCGGCTGATGAGACGTCCATCGGCTCCGTCCTGATTCAAGAAGTTGATGGGAAGGAGCGTGTTGTCTACTACCTCAGCCGATGGCTGCTCGATGCGGAGACCAGGTATGCCGAGATGGAGCAGTTATGCTTATGTTTATACTTTACATGTACCAAATTACGACATTACTTGCTCAACGCTGAAACATGGGTGGTGCGTAAAGCCGACATTATTATGTATATGCTGTCAGCCCCAATTCTCAAAGGGAGGCTCGGCAAATGGATGCTTGCTCTGGCAGAATTTGATATCAGGTACAAGCCGGCCAGGGCCGTCAAGGGCCAGGCGTTAGTCGATCTCATCACCGAGTGATTGGCTCCACAATACTGTTTCATCGGCATATCATCTTGGGCTTTATTTTTTTATGGGTCTACGTGTGATGCTTGCTGCGGCATTGGACATCTTATTGTTTCCCCTCGGGGAGCACAGTATGAATTTGCTTTTCGCCTTAGCGAGCGACGCACCAACAACCAGACAGAATATGAAGCTTTGTGCAAGGGCTTTGAATTGTTATTAGAAGCTGGTGCTGAAGCAGTAGAAGCCTTCGACGACTCCACGGTTGCCTTAACCAATCAACGGAGGATTTCAACTGTGCAAGTGATTTGTTATATCCCTACCTCCTACATTATCAAGAGTTGATGACAAAATTTAGATATGTCCAGCTAAAATGGATACCAAGAGAAGACAATGCTGAGGCCAATAAATTAGCGCTAATAGCTTCTGGTTACGCAGAACAAGACGATGATATTTGTGTCAACATCATGCAGTTAAATTCAGTCGACGGGAGAGCCGATCTCTTCAATTACTTGAGGGATCCGGCTCGGGGGGCAGATAAGAAGACAAGGCATCGTGCTTTGAAACACATGCTTGTTGGCGACGAACTCTACTTCAAGAATATAGAGGGGCTGTTGCTAAAGTGCCTGGGACCGTCAAAAGCACTTGGAGTTATGGACGATGTTCATGAAGGGGTATGTGGAACCCACCAATCGGCCCATAAAATGAAGTGGTATTATTGGCATTGCTTCAAGTATTACAAAGGTTGCTAGGATTGTTAGAAATTTGGAGCTGTCCAGATGGTCCTGGCCGGGCCATTGAAACCTATCGTCAAACCACGGCCGTTTAGAGGATGGGGTATGGACATGATTTGACAAGTAATCCTCTGATCAGCAAGGGACATAAGTGGATTTTGGTCGCCACTGACTATTTCACCTAATGGGTAGAGGCCGTGCCGATGAGAAACGTCACGGCCAAGGATGTGGTACACTTTGTTAAGGAACACATTATTTATCGTTTTGGTATACCACAGACTATTACTACGGATCAGGGCACCGTCTTTTCGGCTCAAGAATTCAAAAAATTTGCCAAAGAAATGGGTATTACTTTGATACAGTCCTCGCCGTACTATGCCCAAGCTAATGGACAAACCGAGGCGTCAAATAAGAGTCTCATCAAACTAATCAAGCGAAAAATAGATGAGTATCCTAAACAATGGCATGATCGGCTAGCTGAGGCATTATGGGCGTACAGGATGTCATGCCATGGAGCTACTAAATGTACTCCATATCAGTTGGTATACGGCCAAGAGGTCGTTATGCCATGGGAGATCAACATCAGCTCACGGAGGGTGCAGTTTCAGAACGATCTATCAGCTGATGAATACGCATCTCTCATGAATATCAACACGGACGATTTGATAGAACTTTGGCTTTGGCCTTTTGAAAAGATCAAGGATAATAAAGCTAGAGTAGCAAGAACTCACAATAAGATGGTAAAGTCGAAGAATTTCCAGGTGGGCGACCTTGTATGGGAGTTGGTCTTGCCAGTTGGCACAAAAGACCCGGCATTTGGAAAGTAGTCACCTAATTGGCATGGACCCTATCGTATAGTAGAGACCGATCTAGGGAATTTCTACAGGATGGAGACATTAGAAGGAGTCTGGTTCAGTAGGAACATTAATGGCAAGTACATGAAGAAGTATTACCCTAGCCTGTGGATCGGATCATAATGTACACAAAGGCCGATGCGTTGCTATCTGGTCTTGACTAGAGCCAATGTACCAAACATCGCCTTAAGGAGAAAAATAGACTGATGCGTTGCCATCTGGTCTCGATGGAGCCTATGTGTAAAAACATCGCCTTAAGAAAAAAAAATAAACAAACCAGATGAACAATAGATTTCAAGGCCGATGTGCGTCACATGCCTTAATTATAGTTGATGCAAGTTAGGCATCGCCTTCAGTACAAAAATACAAGAACGAGAAGTCTAATGTTTTTTGCCGAGCTGCACGCTCGGGGGGCATGGCTAAAGAAATATATTCGGTAATTAAAGAAGCAGCTACGAAGAGGAAAAAGCTGACAGTTTCTTTAGATATTGACGGACCGCAGTGATGGCCTTTAGCCGTACTTCATCGGCAGAGCTGAGAATTTGCCAATCTGGCTTGTCGGAGCCAATGACCAGCCCCTTGTTCAACTCTCGGATGCGTGCTATGCTGGTCTTAAGCGATGTTGATAGCCTTCGCTTTTCGTCAGCGACCTTCTTCACGTCTACATCACTGGCCACGATGGCAGCATCGACTTCGGTCAATTCTTGCTGAAGGCGCTTGATTTCGTCATTGATCTCTGTCTTCCTCGCGTCAAGCTTCTGCCTTGACGTCTTCAGTCGGGTCTCCTCCCTTTGGTCATCTAGAGCCGCCTTCAACTGGTTTGCTACGGCACACTCCTTGGTGATTTCTTCCTTTAGAGTTGGTTGGTTATTGCAAGAAGCTATGCGCGATGCAGCTGCCAACATGTCCTCACGAAGGAAGCCAAGGTGAGCTGTAGGCCGGAGCGCTTGCTTTAGGCCCGAGGGTAGTGTGTCAACGATCGGCTCAAGGGCTGTGCGGATCCCATCACAGTCGATGACCAGCCACTCGATCGGGGCTTCTAGCTGTTTGGCAATGTCCTCGAGCTTGATAGCTATGTCTGCCGTGGTTGAAGGAAACGTTGGAGGGCTCTCGGTTATCAGAAATTCACCAAGGGACGAAGGATCAAAATTCAGCAACGCTGCCACGTCAAAGGTCTAACAACAAGGCAATCAGGTTGAGCAGTTTCAGATAAACTGCAAAGATACAGATGGAAGAGTACCTGAGGAGGGTCAGCTTCAGTGCTGTGGCCTTTGTCTGCATGATCAGGGGTGTCTTTGGGAGAAGCGCATGTCTGATCAGGTGAAGCCTCTTCTTCATCATCTTCTTGCTCCTGGCTGTGAGAGCTGTAATCCTACGCGACAGATGAGGTGCGTAATTAAATGTGAAATTCAGTAGCCAGGGCGATAGAGAAAAGTTTACCGGTGAATCGGAGAGAGGTGGTTGGGCTGAGGCAATAGCTAGAGTCTTGGAAGGAGTTCTCTTGAGCCTCGGTTGTCGCAGTCCTTTTCCCTTTCGTTTGCGCTTATATCCAGGAGCAGCAAAGATGAATTTGTCAAAGGAAGGTGCTTTGGCTTGATACATGGGCAGGAGGGCCATTTGGAGGTATTTGAATGGCTGGCTAGTTTCATCAGTTGGAATGGGACCGTCCTGTGTCTAGAAAGAAAAGGAATTCAGTTAAAACAAAGCAGGAAGGTAATAGAAAAAAACGAACGTAAGTTTACCTCCTCGGGTGTAGCCTCGTGATCTGGATCGAATGCAATGAGAGCCGATGCAACCGCACGCTGGAAAAGGTGAGACCTCCAGTAGTCCCACTAAAAGTTGAAGCCATCGGTTGTGCGCACGAACTCCATTTCGTCGGAGACATTCAGTTTCAAGTTATAGAAAATGGAGTAGCTTTGGAGGCTACAAGGGAGTCAATCAGCTCGGCTCGGCTCTAAAATATCTCATGAATGATCAGGTGAGGGGAAGTCTGATTGAGGCCAAGTTGGCGAGCAGCTAGAACAGGTTGGTAAGACTCGTACCCTGGCTTGTTAATTCTGTTGCTGGTACTCATACTGACTGGAAGGAGGCAAGGAGTGGTCATGATGCCGAATATAGCATGAGTCTCGTCATCAAACCCAAAGGTGTCTAGCCTGAAGAAGGATGGGTTCTCAAAGTGCTCACATTCGGCAAACGCGTCGTATACAGGGGTGGTTTGGGAGCTGTGGAAGCACCGGTACCATTTGGCTATGTCTACCCCAATAGTTTGAGTTATAGGCAGTTGATGCAGGGATTGGCTGAACAAGGTGCAGCGGATAGACTTGCCAGAAGAGTCAGGGAAGGATTGGGGTTCAAGCTCTGGAAAGTCTAGAATTTCATTGCGAAAGTATAGTTGGCACCAAAGTTGAACAAACCACCAAGGTCCTCCTATTTTGATGTGCTGCCTAGCTAGGATTCGGTAGGTATTCAGGGAAAGATGGTGGTATAATATGCCCAGGAAAAGCTTTCCTAGAGAAAGGGTTTGGCCTTTGGCTAAAGCGGTGGCCAGGTTAACATAATTCTTCGTCGGGACCAAAGAGGGACCATTAAAGAGGAAATGGTCAAGCCAAAGGTTCAGAAAGGCAATTTGCTCTTTCTCTGTGACTGGGCCAGTTTGCTTATTGTGTTGACTGATGTACTAGCTCTAGTTTCATGTGCTGCTTTTCTCTACTATCTTCTTGTGGGGGCATTCAGTCAAGAAGAAGGGGGAAGGACAGATGGAATGCACATCTAAACCAAGAATCATGACGACGTCCATCAGAGTGGGTGTCATGGGCCCAGAGCCGAACAAAAAATAGTTCAGGCTATCTGACCAGAAATAGCCAATGGATCTAAGAAGGTTGTCGTCTTTCTCCATTGGAGAGAGGGACATGGTTAAAGCATTGGCTATATGGGTTGTTTGCCATAGAGAACTATGGGCTCGTTCAACACAGTTGTACCATTCTACCCACCCGTCCATGGGGAATGGCCAAGCGCGGAGCTAGTCTGTCCATAGATCTAGGTCTGGGTCAGTATGAACAAAAGGTAGGCGCTTGGTTTCAGTTCTGGCAAGTTCATATGGGGGTTCATATGATTTGAGCCCTAAACTGAAAGATTTGAAATTGGCCGATGTGAGGATCAACATTTCGTTGGCCTGATTAATCAAAGAGAAAATTCAAGGTAAAGGGAACAGTTGTGCAGGTATCATGGGATTTCAGGAGAGGGCAAGTTCTTTACCTTCCATTCAAAGACGCGCTCGCAGAGAGTCTGTTCTTCCGTCGTGCTGCTGGTTGCCGCCATCTCGCGAATCGCACGGAAGAAGTTTGCAGTGGCAGTATGTTTATAATTTTGAGAGGTGGAAGACGAGTCTCGGGTTTGACACGCGTGCTTTTAATAAAGCCCTAGCCCGCGTGGGGTTTTGGAAATTTTGGCTGAAGGAAATGCGCCTTTGGCCGGATCGGCCGTTACATTAATTTGGTGATGAGCCGATGAGTTGGTTAAATGCCGATCTAAGTAACTTGTTTAAAGTTCGTTTCACGAAAGATGGGCTAAGGAAAAGAGAATGGATCGGCTTGCTATACTAAAAGCCGATCGAGGGACTATACGAGTCAGTGCGTTGCCATTAAGACGATGTTTGCTCTAGTAAAATTCCTGAGGTAGAAGGAATAGGCAAAGGAAGGAAGTAGATTTCATTAATTTACATATTAGGATGAAAAAAGATATGTATATCCCTAAGCCGATACCACGGCTGTTAGCTTCCAAAATTTGGGGATTTTCTTCCTAAAGCCGATGCAACGGCTGATGCTTGTAGGACCAAGACGTACGACTAGAGGGGGGTGAATAGGAGCACTTGAAAAACTCAAACTCAAACCTGAAAGTGCACTCTCACGAAAGCACACGCACAACCGATACTGTCCACTGAACAGATATATATCGGGTGCAAAGCGGAAGCACAAGCTACACTAACCAAGCCGAGACACTATGTCTAAACGAACACGCACAAAAAGAACACCCTCAGCTATGAGTCACTCACTTAGCCACTCCACACCTAAGTGCATCTCACTGAAAATAGCGAGCGATGAGTATGGGTTAGCGGTGAGTTTCACGCAACCAAGTACAAACCAAAACAACCGACCCAAGCTAACTATATTACACAAACAATCTAAGCTAGCACTAAAAGAACCAAACTTAGTGTGCAAAATTGCGTAGCAAAACCAAGCTACCAATTTTAGGACACACTAAACACCCGGAAGAGAGATGCACTCAAGCACTAAAAAAGAACTGGCACAAAACAGCAAAACGCAACACACAAGACCGGACAAAAACTAGACCTAAACCGGACATGAAAACTGAAAAAGAAGAGGCCAAAAACTGAACCAAAGACCGGGCAAACAAAGAACCAAGCAGCACCCAGCAGACCACGCCAAGAACCAGCAGCATGAGCAGACCAGACAACTTGAAGACCTGACTGGAAAAAAGGAAGGACAAAATAACTAACACACAAAACGCAGGAAAATGGGACCTAGACCTGACTGTCAGGTCTCAGCAAGAGAACCTGACTGGACAAAGACAGCAGGGAGAGAAGCACGCGCAACAACAGCAGCTGAACCGGACAAACCGAAGCTCAAAGATCGGACAAAAGAACTGCCAAATCAACCTGAGAGAAGAGCCACGCAGCAGAAAAAAGAAAGCAGACCGGACAGTCAGGTTTGAGGGGTTCGGACAAAAGACCTGACTGTCCTGTCCACACCCCGCAAACACCCGAAACAGAAACCTGAAAACTGCACACAGGCACTCCAAAAACCGAACCAAAACCGGGTCAAATCTCAACGAAACTTCACAAAAATTTGCATGGCTGATCCTAAGGACCTTCCCTAGCAAACCCCAAAAGATCCACTTGAAAAGATCAAGGTTGCACGGGAATTGCAGATCTCGTGAGTAGGTGAGTTGAACCCGAAAAACCGAGAAACGTCAAGAATGGCCCTTGCTCGTGGTTGGATGATTCTAGCACTTGGGTAGTGAGATGCACCACGTCTTAGCAAGGCAAAATACCGGCAAAAGAAAGGTCTCATCCTTGGACAACACAAAACGAGTCAAAATCCAAGAAACGGGACCAAAAACGAGACTAGAAAGGGGGGCAAAGAGGGAGGGACGAAATTGCTGCAAGACATGGAATCTCTCAACAAGGAACCTTGGATTAAACACGAAATTCAGATTACACAAGTTCCCTAGAGCCTACCTCCCATCATCTCCCACTAATGACAAGATTAGACTAAACTAGGCACTCATCTCCTAGCTAATTCTTTCTATTTTCTCTCTTTGGACCTTGGCTGCTAGGGTTAGGAAATCCTAGGGTTTGTCGCTGCCAAGATAAGCTCCAAGGGAGCCTCTCAAGTCTATTTATACCCTAGGCCCTAAATGACACAATTACATTAAGACCCCTACTCTAAAAATGCCCGGAGGGGGCCAAACCGAAAAGATACAATCGGACGACTACGATGACGGCTTGATCTTCTTCTTCTGTACGCCACGCTTGGATGTGCGCCACATAGCCAGTAGTCCGGAAGCTTCCCCCGGTTTTGAAGTCAGAAACCGGGAAACTTTATTCTGCGGGCTTCCTAGGCCGGGTCTTGGCCCAATCTTCTATCTTGGCGAGCCGAAGCCCAACCCACCAAGTCACTTGAACTTGGGTGGCGGTTTTGAGCCGAAGCCACCAAAGCCTCCCTCGCACGTCTTCGCGCCATGCACTTGGGTTAGAGCACCACGGTGGCACCCGGCTTCTCCAGTCCATCGGAGCTGCCTCGCGGTCCATCGGAGGGCTTACACCACCGTTGCCAAAACCGTCCCTCCGTGTACCGAGCTTCCATGGCCGACTAACGCCGAGCATTGCCTCCGGTCCTTTGGAGGGCTTTTGCCTCAGTCCATTGAGGTCTTCATCATCTACCTCCAGTCCATCGGAGGGCCTCCAGTCCATCGGAGGGCTTGAGCTCGTTGACAATCACTCATCACACCAGGAGAGCAATGTGGCCGGTCCATTAGCTCTCAATCTCCCCCTTGATGAGTGCATTATCAACACCTTCAACTTGTAACCTGAAATAGAACAAAGACAAAAGAAAAGCGTAAAACCAAAAAAGAAAGGAAAAAGGAAAAGAAATGCTCAAGCTGCACAAAACCAAACAAAGGCAAAACACAAGGCAGCTTGACTTGAAGCAAAAAGAAAACAAAGCATCGGCTCCTCAAGACAGAGGCAAAAGGCTCAACGCACTGATGCAAAGAGCATGCTAAAAACTCAACTCCCCCTGAAATGCATCCTCACAAATGCAAAATGAATGTAGCTCCCCCTCAACTAAATCTCTCCCGAAGTTCTCCCCCTGTGTCCAATACTCCAAAATCTCTCCCCCTTGTTGACAATGGACATATCAAGGGTTCCTAGGACTCCCCTTGAACTAAGCAACTCTCCCTCAAAATATGCCATGAAATGCAAGGAGTGTAACTGAAAGAGATCAGAAGGGATGGAAAGCTAGGAATTACAAGTTCTAGCATGCAGAGCAAGTAAGGCCAAGGAAGCATGCAACAAGCTCAAATGAATCTTTCTTACACAGATCAGGAGCAAGCATGTTTTTTCAAGGTAGTATTTAAGAGAAAGCATCACCAACATGAATAGCACCTAACAAGATAGGCATGAACAACCAGATGCTAGCAATGCATACAAGGTGTGCTACTCTCAACCAAAGCATATACAAATAGCCATAAGCATTTTAGAGACTTGCAAATTTCTGAATTGAGCATATAAATTCATGAGTAAGTTCTTTTTGTGCCAGGGGTTATTTACTTGTTTGTTGTCACTTCTTACCAACCAATGCCAAGTCTAGGCTCAAAGAACCATCAGAAGCTTAAGACAAGGTTTTGATCATACACAGCCTAGTCCAAGTTCATGTCAAAGTGCAATGGCAAGTAGTCTCAAACTAGATCAGTGTGACAAGCAAATCCGCTTGGATCTTTCTCAATTTAGCACATAAGACACCATTTGTAAGCATTTTGATCCAGATTTCAATTTGAGCAAGGTGTCATAAAAGCTTAGGCATAAACATAGCAAAGGCATACAGCTAGCATATCTAGGCATGAAAAGATAGCATAGCATTCAACAATCCTACACATGCTAGGTAGCCAAATCAAGTGGTGGTCGTGGTTTTTGATTAGCAAAGAATAAAATGACTTAGCTCACAACTAGTATTCAACAAACTCAAGAGAGCTTAGCCAACCATGATTAAGCAAGCATCTGTACAATCTAGCACAAGCAAGTACTAACTCATCATTCCAAAAGAGCTCTAGTGCTAGTGAAGTGTAAATGCATATGATACAGTGAATGCATGATATGATACAATATGCAAAAGAACCAAAAAGAAATAAAAGCAAGATAAAAGCAAAACTAGAAATCAAAGCGTGAGATGAACCACCAAAGATTATGTCATCAACATATATCTGAACTATCAGGGTGTCACCGCCATGACTCAACAAAAACAAGGTCTTGTCTACTGAACCCATCACAAACCCAGACTTGAGCAGGAAACTCTTCAGCCTAGCATACCAAGCTCTAGGAGCTTGCTTCAGACCATAAAGGGCTTTTCTCAACTTATACACCCGGTCTGGAAATCTAGCACTCTCAAAGCCAGGAGGTTGTCTCACATATACCTCCTCCTCTATGAACCCATTCAGGAAAGCAGACTTGACATCCATTTGTTGCATTTTGAAGCCTTTAGACTCCGCAAATGCAAGCAAAATCCTAATGGCTTCCAAACAAGCTACAGGGGCAAAGGTCTCCTCATAATCTATCCCCTCCTTCTGACAGAAACCCTGGGCTACCAACCTCGCTTTGTTCCTCACAACCATCCCATTCTCACCCTGTTTGTTTTTGAAAACCCACTTGGTACCTATAGGGCGACAGTTTGGTGGAGGTTCAACTAAATCCCAGACATGGTTTCTCTCAAAGTTCTCCAACTCCTCATGCATGGTGTTCACCCAATTATGATCAGATAATGCATATGACACATCCCAGGGTTCAAAAGTAGCAACATATGCAGAGTGGGAGAAAAAGGCTAAAGAAGTAACCAAAGAGCGTGTGACATGCTAGTGAATGTCTCCAATCATCCTGTGTGGAGGGTGATTGTGGCGGAACCGCCCTGCTTAATCTAGACTAAGCACACCGGCCACCTTTGGCTCGCAGTGCACTTAGGCTAGACTAAACCCGGTAGTCCGTCGAGAGTCCTTCGGGCTCTCGATGTCACCATTTCCCAGAAGAACCGACGTCATACACATCCGACTCTCGATGGAGCCACAACAGTTACAACATCACAGGCAGTTGAATAGATATTACATAGACTTTAGTTACAAACCAAGTTCGAAATCAAATAGAGTTCAACATAGTGTCTTATAACAACATAGTTCAAATAGTCTCTCGCAGCGGAAATTTAAAGTTCAAGTTTCATGGTACTCAAAATACTTGCATAAAAGAACGAGCATCGAGCCCACTGATGCCGCTCCTTGCCAGATCATGACTCTGCTCATTCTTGATGGGGGCACGACCCTCCACCAACACAGGCACAGAAGAGGAACTCCGTACCTGTAAGCCAAAAGTGGGGGCAAACCCTGAGTACTAATTACTCAGTAGGACTTAATGGATGAGGCTTACGGCTGACGCGAAGCTTACTTACTAGCATCTGAGTCCTTAGCCATTTCTTTTATAAGACAGCTGCTTACATTATTGCACCCGAGCAGGATTTAATAGCTGCTCGAGTCATCAAAACTGGTGGAACATAATAGATATGGTATAGCATGGCATGAAAGTAAAGCATGTATCAGAAATGTGACAAATATTGCATAAAGTAAATCAGGCATATCCAAGTATGTAGTTGTCAAAACCATGAATTCTCAATACAACATATTCATATGGATTACTACTTTGCCCGTCAGTGGTATTGGCATTCTCACACCTGGTGAGTATCAGCGTTTCGAATCGATTTTTATATTCCCGGGAATAACTAGAAGCACCAGGATGGCATATGCTTACTAACTCTCAGCGTTCCACATATGCTTCCCCCATCTCCACCTGTCCCGTCTCAAGTTCGATGACCACTCCCGCCTAACTCCCGGAGCGCGTTGTCGCAGGAGCGGTACCTCGGTTACGTCGGGTTCTGCCCTCCTTTGACACCCGCCTCCGCGGCCACCTTCCTCTCAACCAGTGGGTAGGAACGTGCCCCTTGCTTGAGACGTCACAAGTAAGACTTTCACCGGCCCATAGATTCCGGATAAGCACTCTAGCAATGTTATGCCGACCAATAGGCGAACAATGACCGGCCTTATGCGACTCGGGCGGAGTCCACCACACATTATCTCAATTCTCAACATTCATACCCATATCTCCGCCCGGTCTCCATTTAAAACATAACATAATCACGGCATGATAATAATAGCTTCCATAGTGAGACTTTTTCTTTTTGAATAGTAACACCTACGCGACGAGTGACCTTTATTCACTCGTGTCTACTCGTACCTAGCCATTCTAGGCACTCGCCCTACGAGCTCTAGGTATAGGTGCTAGGGCCACGGCGGCCAGGGGATCTAATGCAATTGGTTCCATATAACACCTAATGCATATGCGTAATTAACAGATATTTTATTTGCTGGGAATTGTATGATCCTGCTTACCTTCTTCCTCGCTAGGGTTAGTCTCTTCGGCGGTGGCGTCAGCGGTCGGCTGTGAGTCCTCCTGCTCCTCTTCGGGTTCCTCGACCAGGGGTTGCTCCTGCACTGTCTCTTCTTCGATCGCGGGGTCTATATGCATGAGAGGTACCGACATGAGCGCATATGAATGCAGATGTATGCATTTGATGCAGATGAAGTGCAGATGCCAGTATGCAGCATATACTTCATGGAAAACGACATGTGCATAGTAGTTAAATCAACCTTCCTGTATATATTTAGTGTAAACCATGTACATTTGTGAATTAAAACATACATCTGAGTTTTGGCAGTTCAACTAACTCAAATGGTACCAAACTTTTATGACAAGCAGATACTTCATACCCAAAGCTACTGTCAAAATTTCAGCCCAATTGGAGTTATAATTATTTTATTAAAATTCCAGCAAGTTTTCAGCCTTACACCTTGTCAGAATTTTCATAAATTACTGGAAAGGTTTCTGAAGGTGAAATTTTACTAGTGAGCTATACTTAGTATGAACTACCTGTACAAAAATTTACAAGCTAAAACTCTCAAGTTTTGACAGGACACCTATTTTCCATATATAAATCCAATGCAATTTAAGTTGTACATATAAACAGTGAGAGTAGCTTCCAAGCATATACTTTCTGGATTCTACAGCACTCCCATATGCTACTAGAATTTTGATAGAATTTATCTTGCACATTAGGTCCCATTTTTTCCATTTATCAAGTTCTCCAAGTCAAGATTTGTCATTTTCAAATCACCATCAAAACTATAAATGCAGGGGCTCATATTTTATCAGTGGTGTTCACAAGCTATATAGGACCTGAGAAAAATACTAGTGAGCCCTATTTCACATAGTTTGCATGGACCCCATTTTCAAGCTATCAAATAATGCATAAAGTACATATAAAATGGTAAAACCATGAATGAACAGTAAGGTACTGAGTCACCAGGAATTTCCACAGTATCAAAATACCCTAAGAAGGCTACTGACCAAGTTTCGTCATTTTTGGATTCCATCTAGGCCATGTTTCCTATTTCTCATTGATTTATCATGCATCTTTAAAAATAGGGGTAAAACCGTACATGCACATCCCCACATCATACCTACTGTGTAGATCTATTTACCAGGAGTACAACGCAACTGAGTTTACCTTTTTACGATTTTTATTCGATTTTATATGAATTTCCAAAGTTTCAGCCGAATATAGGAAAAAGAAATGGAAAAAGATAGAACTGAGGACTAGAACACAATTAACCCTATACTCCAGGGACTAGCACGTAAGAATGCCAAGACTCAGTAAACAGCGCGTGAATTAAAAATGTAAATAAACCATACTCCGGGGGTAGCTTGCAAAAACCCCTCCGGCCTTTCTTCCTCCTCCCGCCGCCGCGCGGCGCGCGCGCCGGCGAGCCGGGCTCGCCGGAGCCGCGACGCGACGCGCATCGGGTGCGCGGTAGCGCGGCGCTCAAGCCGGGCTAGATCTTGGCGGCGGGCACGGCGAGGGTCGGTGGTGGAAGGCGGTGAACCGCGGGTGCGCGACGGCGTCGGCGGCGTGGCCACGACGTCGGGCGGCGGTGGATCTAGGCGAAGGGTGGGTGAACGGCGACGAGGCCTAGTGCCTCGGGTGTGCGGGAGCGAGGCGAGTGCGGTGAGAGTGCTCTAGGGACGCGATGAGGGCGGTAGGCGGCGGCGCAAGCCCGAGCTTGAGCTCGGCCCGGCCATGGCGGGCGCGACGGGGCTCAGCCCGATCTAGAGAATGAGGGGGAGAGGGACGACGAGGTCTACCTCGGCGGGTGCGCAAGGGCGAGGCGAGGTTGATGGCGGCGGTTGGGGGCGCGGAGAGGGACCGAGGAGGCCGGCGTAGCGAGCTCTCGATCGGCGGCTATGGCGGGCGGCGCGCGAGGGTGGAGAGAGAGCGAGCGAGGAGCGGGGGAATGAACGCGGACGGCTTCGCGGCTAGGTAAGGGCGCGGCCTCGGCCGAGGGGGGGGCGATCCGCGTGCGCGCGTCGTGGCCGTACGCCGGCGGCCACGCGGCGACCGCGAGCTGGGGGAGCGGGGCGGCGCTGACGAGTGGGCCCCACTCGTCAGTGACCGTGGGGAAGGAAAATCCCAGAAAAAGAAAAATGTGTTTCCTCACCCTCTGTAAATCGCCATTTTGACCTATTTAGGAGCCGAATTTGGAAAAATGGTAATTGGATGAAATGTTCCACTCTTTGAATTCTACAGCTTTGTCAAAAGGTTCCAACTCAAATTCGGTCTAGAAATATGAATTCCATTTGAATTTGGCTGACAGCTCTAGATGGGGCAGAGTACCTTTATTTCTTGTGAAGGGAAAAACTCCCATTTCTGGGTTTTAACTTCTAAAACTCCCATTGACAAGTTTGTTTATAATTTAATAATATATATTTCATTCCATTTGGGTTTGACATGAAAATGACTTTAAGTTGGAGAAAACCCAAATTTACCAACTGGTCAGATTTAAACTGTGTTTCTAGGCTGACAGAAAATGGTTCAAATCATTAAATAGAATTCATTTTATAACCAGACCCCAATTGAAAAAGTTGCTCTCTAGATCATTACCTACAACTTCCCTAATTTGAGCTTTGCTTGAAAGTGGCTGCAGGTCAGAGTAAATTTGGAATTTCAAATCAGCCCCTATTTGGACTGGTTTTCTGTGCTGACTATAATTGACCCTAATCACTTTGCAAACCTCATTATTTGACAAGACCCCAATTTGGAAAGTTGTTTATATCATGTTGACCTACAGTTTTGTCAATATGGACTTCACCCAGATATCAACAGAATAAAAGATATGATCATAAACATAGCACCACACATGAAATGACAGTGTTTTTCACTATGCAATATAAACCAAACTTGTTTCCAATGCACCCACACATGTTATGCCATGATGCTCAAGATGAATGCTTCATGTAAGATGAGTGATTATGCACTTGAGATGCCGGAGCATCACAACCCACCCCCCTTAAAGAAATCTCGTCCCGAGATTTGTTGATGTAATGTGGGTGGATAAGGTAAATTAGGATGCAGTGCATTGTGTAGGATTTCGAATAAGAATTTGTATTTTGATGGTTATACATACTCGTTTGTAGTAGCTGAAAGGAAACCCGGGTATTTGGTTTGCAAGTATCCTTCTTGCTCCCAAGTCACTTCTTCTTCGGAGTGATTACTCCATTGTACTTTGTAAAAGTTGATTTCTCTTCTTCTTGTTGCTCTTTGTTTTTGGTCGAGGATTTTTATAGGACGTTCCTCATAGGTGAGGTCAGGCTCAATTTGAATTTGCGAGGTGTCCACTGCTTCTTCCGGCACTCTCAAACACTTCTTAAGTTGCGAGACATGAAATACGTCATGAACCGCAGCCAGATGTGGAGGTAGCTCCAACCGGTAAGCAACTGGCCCACACTGCTCAGTGATCTTAAACGGACCTACGTATCTCGGGGCTAACTTCCCTTTCACACCAAAACGATGTACCCCTTTCATTGGTGACACCCGAAGGTACACATGATCATCAACTTCAAAGACCAACGGTCGTCTTCTTTTGTCAGAGTAGCTCTTCTGCCTAGACTGTGCTCTTTTCAAGTTGCTATGTATAAATTTAACTTGCTCCTCGGCTTGTGCTACCAAATCAGGGCCAAAGATGACCCGTTCTCCTGGTTCGGACCAGTTGAGGGGTGTTCTACATCTCCTCCCATATAGAGCCTCGAAAGGAGCCATTTCTAAGCTCTTTTGGTAGCTATTGTTATAGGTGAACTCAGCTAGAGGAAGGCACTCATCCCATTTGGTGGAATAAGTTAATGCACAAGCTCTCAACATGTCTTCTAGGATTTGATTTACCCTCTCGACTTGGCCACTGGTTTGCGGATGGTATGCGGAACTGCGAATCAAAGTGGTGCCAAGAGCAGTCTGTAGGTGCTCCCAAAAGCTGGATACAAACAGAGAGCCCCTATCTGAAGTGATTGACCGAGGAACACCATGTAAAGAGACTATCCTCGTGATGTATAATTCAGCATAGGTCTTGGCATGGTAGATTGTTTTCACGGGAATAAAGTGAGCTGATTTTGTGAGTCGGTCAATAATCACCAATATGGAATCATAGCCCTTCTGAGTGCGAGGTAAACCCACAATGAAATCCATGTGTATATCTTCCCACTTCCAAGATGGTACGGCTAGCGGTTGAAGCATTCCTGCCGGTTTTAGATGGTCGGCTTTTACTCTCTGGCACACGTCACACTCGGACACGTATTTGGTGATCTCCCGTTTCATACGGGTCCACCAAAACTTTTGTTTTAGATCTTGGTACATCTTGTTGCTACCCGGGTGTATGGTGAACATGGAGGTGTGGGCTTCATCTAGGATTTTCTTTCTCAACCCCATGTCCCTAGGTACCACTAAGCGACCCTTGAACCATAGGACGCCTTGGTCATCAAGCGTGAAGCACGCTCTCTTCTCTTCATTTATACCTTCCCGAATGTATGCCATACTTTTATCTTGTTTCTGTGCCGCTATAATTTGTTCTTTTATGGTAGGCTCTATGATCAAGCTATAAAGTTCTGCCATTCGCTCAGTGATTACTTCAATCTCATCTATCTCGCAACAGATCACCCTTGCCGTGGGTCGGACTTCAAGCACATGGCAATGAGCCCGACGGCTTAGTGCATCTGCTACAACATTTGCTTTGCCGGGATGGTAATGGATTTCCAGGTCATAGTCTTTTATCAGTTCTAGCCATCGTCGTTGTCTCATGTTAAGTTCAGGCTGCGTGAGGATGTATTTGAGACTCTTATGATCTGTGTATATGTGACAAGTGTTGCCCAGCAGATAATGTCTCCACATCTTTAGGGCGTGTACCACTGCTGCTAGCTCCAGATCATGTGTTGCGTAGTTGGCTTCATGTTTTCTTAACTGGCGTGACGCATAGGCAATTACTCTTCCCTCTTGCATTAGGACACAGCCAAGCCCATTGCCGGAGGCATCACAATATACGTCAAAGGGTTTAGTGACGTCCGGTTAAGCTAGTACTGGTGCGGAGGTTAATGACTTTTTCAAGCTTGTGAAGGCCTCTTCACACTTTGGATCCCATAGATACTTCGTGTTTTTCTTGGTCAGGGATGTCATTGGCTTTGCAGTTTTGGAGAAGTCCTTGATAAAGCGGCGGTAGTAGCCCGCTAAACCGAGGAAACTCCTAATTTCTGTTACTGTTTCGGGTTGTTTCCAATTCAGTACATCTTCCACTTTACTCGGATCGACGGCTACCCCCTTTTCGGACAAGATGTGGACAAGGAAACTCACTTCTCTTAGCCAGAATGCACATTTGCTGAACTTGGCGTAGAGTTGGTGTTCTCTCAGCCGGGTGAGTACTGTTCGCAAGTGCTCTTCGTGCTCTTCCTCATTTTTTGAGTAGACGAGGATGTCGTCAATGAATACGACTACAAATTTATCCAGCTCGTTCATGAATACTGAGTTCATCATATACATGAAGAAGGCTGGTGCATTGGTTAACCCGAAAGACATGACCAGGTATTCATATAGGCCGTATCTGGTAGAGAAGGCTGTCTTGGGTATATCTTCTTCCTTGATTTTTATTTGATAGTAGCCTGACCTTAAATCAATTTTTGAGAACACTTTGGCCCCTGCTAGCTGATCGAACAAGATGTCAATGTGAGGCAGTGGATACTTATTTTTGATTGTGACTGCGTTTAATGGTCTATAGTCCACGCACAATCTCTTACCACCTTGGTCTTTCTTCTCTACAAAGAGAGCAGGACAGCCCCAAGGTGATGAGCTAGGACGAATGAACCCTTTATCCAACTGTTCTTGTAATTGTGTTTTTAATTCCTTGAGTTCATCTGGTGCCATTCTGTACGACCTCCTTGAAACAGGTGCCGTTCCTGGAATGGGGTCTATCTTAAACTCCACATCCCTATCTGGAGGAAGCCCAGGAAGCTCCTCCGGAAACACATCCGGGAAATCACATACTACCGGTATCTTTTTAATCTCTTGAAGTTCAGATGTATTTACTGTGGCCTCTAGATGTTTCTGTTCTGGTATGTGCACCTTTAGTATCTTTCCAGTGACCTTAGACTTTAATTGCACTTCCCTGCTGCCGGCCTCTAGATGTTTCTGTTCTGGTATGTGCACCTTTAGTATCTTTCCAGTGACCTTAGACTTTAATTGCACTTCCCTGCTGCCAACATGTAGCATTGCATCGTTTTCTACCATCCAACTCATACCCAAAATAACGTCAATCCCTTGGTGTGGCAGCACCACAGGATTTATGACAAAGCTCTCGGGACCATTGTCTACCTTCAATTGTCTGGCCATTAAACCAGTGGCGACAGGGGAACCCGGTGCGGTGATGTGATAATCTTCCTTTAACTTATACATTTTTATCCCGTGCTTCAATGCATATTACTTGCTAAGAAATGTATGTGTGGCTCCTGAATCAAATAACACGACGGCCGGATGATCATTGACGGTGAACGTACCAGCAAGTACCGGCTCTCCGGCTGGGACCTGGTCCATGTGGATGAAGTGAACTCGGCCCGTCTTAGAGTTGGACCCCTTTTGCTTCCCCTGGCTGCCACCCGCAGGGGTGGGACCCTGGATGCGACGAGGTGCCCTGCAGTCCTTACTGAAGTGTCCGGTCTTGCCGCAGTTAAAGCAAGGACCCCAAGCTCCCTATGAGAAAGGAGCGCGAGGTGCAGGAAGCTGTGCCTGATGGGATGGTGCGCGGTAGGTAGGGAACCTCTGCTGCTGCGGTGCCCTGTGAATCCAACCCGACTGATTGGGCCAGACTACAAAGCGAGACTGCTGGTGGTACTGCTGTGGTTGCTGATAGCTGGCCTTCTGCTTCTGAGATGACCCAGGTGCATTGTTGGCTTAGCGTTTCCGCTTTTGATCCTCATTTGCAACACGGAGGCGATTCTCCATGTCCAGTGCAGTGTCGACCAGCGCCGAGAAGCTCTGGTATTCTCGCCCCAGATGCGTCAGAAGTGTAGAGTCAAACCCACTCAAGAGCCTAGCTGCCCTGCTAGGATCATCAGCCATGTCCCCCGGTGAATATTGTGACAAGTGTATGAACGACTGCACGTACTGCATGACCGTTCGGTTGCCCTGCTTTAGTTCCCTGAATCTGCTTCTGCTCCATAAGACTCTTCGGGATGTAGTGGGCCCGAAAAGCTGTACGGAGCTCCTCCCACGTGATGATGTGCCCTTGCGGCTGCATAGCTTGGAATGTGGCGTACCACACTCCGGCTGGGCCCTGAAGTAGCTGTGCCGCAAACCGAGCTTTCTCTTGCTCGGCCAACCCCGGAAGCAGTGTGAACTTGGACTCGATCGTGCGGAGCCAATCATTTGCTGCCAGTGGCTCAGGGCACGTGGTGAAGACTGGAGGGCGCAAATCCTCAAAGTCTTTGTAGGTGATCCCGCGGGGTTGGTGTTCCCGTGGCCGCTGCTGCCCTTGAGCTTGTCGTTCCTCCCTCATGAGGCGGATCAGCTCGCCCTGCTGCACGACCAGGGTGGCCAACTCCGGCGGGGGTGGTGCATCGTGTGGCTGCTGGCCTGAGGTCTGCCCATTGCGCGTGTTCACCATCTGCAAGAATGAAGCTAACAGTGTTTAGTCCAACCACTTTAAACCAATTAAATGCGCCGAAACATAGTTACTCAAAACATGTAAGACGGAACATATAATTGCAGTAAAGTGTTAGCTTCCTTCTTGCAGCGGTTTGACCACTGTCACATTTAGTCATAGCTCGGTGTGTTGGCGTTTAGCAGTAGGCTATCGCGTGAATTTCTGGACAGCAATGACTTTACCGATGCGCCGCTCCTAAACTGTGCATCTTTTGATTATGCTCCCCTTAGCAAAGTTATTCCTTGTTCTGTGGTCTTTCACTTTCATATGGAATGTTTTTGGTGATTCCATTTGTAGCCCGTTCGAAATTTAGTCTACGTCAGCATATACTAGTTCAGTTCAGATTTCAGTGACTGTGTGATTTCAGCCATATCTCCCAAACAAGTTGTATTTAGGAGAAGCTTTGTATAACAAAGTTGTTCTACACTTCCAGATCTACAACTTTGACAATACGCTCTCAGTTCAGTTCCTGCACTAAGGGTGTGCAAAAATGGGATTTTTCTACTGGTGCCGCTTCAGCCCAGATTACAGGTTCTTAAGAAATTTGACCGTAACTCCAGATCTGAGCACAATTAGAGAAAGCTCCAATTGGCAAGGTTGTGCACCAGACAGTTCTCCACAACTTTGCTATTCAACTCACCCTTACACATCCTAAGATAACTTCAGTTTTTGGCTGCAGCTGCGAAAAATTCCAGATTGCAAGGTGCAATCCAAAACGAGGTGCAACTCACAAATCCATACATACAACCATCTCAAAGGCCATCACGACGTAAAGCCAACATCAGTGCCACTTAGAAAAGTTCAATTACCGCTAAAGAGTCTTAGGTTTACATCATAGGATGGTGGCTACATCAACCAACCATCGAACAGTGCGTAATAAAATGGTCCATCATAACATCAAATGGTGTACGGAATGAGCTCTCACAACTCACCAATGTTTTCGTACAACCATGAGTCTAAACGCGGAGCGGATTATTACAAAACATCGCTTTCAACGCGTCACTAACTTAATGCTTAACTTCCTTCCATCAATCCATCAAACACCCTGCACCCTGGAGTTAGCGTCAGAGGGGTCGTTCTCCTCCTCCTCTTCCACCTCCATGGGCTCTGAGGACTCCTCCTCCTCCTCCTCCTCCTCCAAGGGCGTGGGCTGCTGCGGCGGCTCGTACTCGGCTAGACGCTGCTGCAGCTGCACCACCCGGGCCTCTAACTCCTCCACACGGGTACGGGTCTCCGTGTACCTGGAAAAGTAGAAGCGGCTCCGGTTCTCCGCGCGCTGGTACATCCCGTGCGCCTCACGTGCATAGTCCATGCACGCTACCAAGGGCCGAGAGCCGTTCCTGTCCCGAAGCCACCCACGGCGCTCCTGCCAAGCGTGGTCGAGGTCGCGTGTGGGGAGGAAGCGCAGGACCGTGTGGTCTGCCTCCCACCTGGAGCTCAACGAAGTGAGCGCTCCCATCACCGCCTTACGGTAAGCCTCCTCCTCATTGGCCCCGTAAGTGGTGAGGGTCTACTGGCCTGCGAACGTCCCCCGTGGAAGGACAACCTGGGCCATGCAGTTGCCCTCCTCGTGCACTGTCTGCACCGAGATGAAGGGACAGGGACGACGCCCCATCTCCCTCAGGGCCCTGCACAGCAACTGGGACAGGGGGCACTCCTCCCTGCAGCGAGTGTGGAGCAACCCATCCTCCACCACAGGGGGAGTGTGGGTCACGTCAGGGAGAACGGTGGTCCTGGCTCCGGTGGCCTTGCGTGCGGTCTGCTTGGTCCTGGCCATCTATTTTGGGTAAACAAGGTTGTGCATTAGTGAGGGGCATATTTTTCATGTGAAAGGTTATGACAAAGATATAACAGTGCATCATATGGAAGGTAAATTTAACATCGCGATTTGTTTCATAGCATTTTAATAATAACCCAATGATAAAAGCAGTAAACATGATGCATGTTTCGTATCTAAACGGTCTCACATCACACATCTAGGAGAAGAGTACATATAGCTATCGATATTTCGGTGACACATATGCACGGCACTCTCTAATGCAACTAGTCGTTCCCTGGCCGTTCTTAGTTTCGCACGTAGTTAGTGTACCTGCAGAAGAATGCATGCTCATACATTACCACATAGTGTGGCATCCACGCGTGACCGCTGCGTGGACAACGTTGGTGGGCCGATGCACCTTTTCCTCAAGGCCTGACTTTCCTCCAGTACTGGGGATTGTCGAGAAAAAGGTGGATCCCAAAACCAAATGTAAGTGTGGTGGATATGAAAGCCTCAAACATGCCCACCACCCTTAAAGAGCTTTTACTTATACAGCATGAATGCAGAGTTCACAACCGTTCGCAAAACCCGATAGCTTCCACCAATACTGGGGATAGCTATGGCTGAAAAGTTATTTCTCAAAGCGCCGAACATGCATATGAGTTCTATCTAGGTTAGAATGTCAGTGATGTCACCTGAATAACACTAACATCCTTATACGGGCATAGCGTATACTCTCATTTTTCAATTGCTTGAAAAGGGCTTTCGAAAATAGTTTTGTAAACCAAAACTTGATGATGTAACTGTTGTCTGTGTATGATCGGCTCTGGTACCAGCTGTGGCGGAACCGCCCTGCTTAATCCAGGCTAAGCACACCTACCACCTCTGGCTCGCAGTGCACTTAGGCTAGACTAAACCCGGTAGTCCGTCGAGAGTCCTTCGGGCTCTCGATGTCACCATTTCCCAGAGGAACCGACGTCATACACATCCGACTCTCGATGGAGCCACAACAGTTACAACATCACAGGCAGTTGAATAGATATTACATAGACTTTAGTTACAAACCAAGTTCGAAATCAAATAGAGTTCAACATAGTTCAAATAGTCTCTCGCAGCGGAAATTTAAAGTTCAAGTTTCATGGTACTCAAAATACTTGCATAAAAGAACGAGCATCGAGCCCACTGATGCCGCTCCTTGCCAGATCATGACTCTGCTCATTCTTGATGGGGGCACGACCCTCCACCAACACAGGCACAGAAGAGGAACTCCGTACCTGTAAGCCAAAAGTGGGGGCAAACTCTGAGTACTAATTACTCAGTAGGACTTAATGGATGAGGCTTACGGCTGACGCGAAGCTTACTTACTAGCATCTGAGTCCTTAGCCATTTCTTTTATATAGGATCAAGTTAATTAGTGGATGCAGGATTTGACAGCTGCTTACATTATTGCACCCGAGCAGGATTTAACAGCTGCTCGAGTCATCAAAACTGGTGGAACATAATAGATATGGTATAGCATGGCATGAAAGTAAAGCATGTATCAGAAATGTGACAAATATTGCATAAAGTAAATCAGGCATATCCAAGTATGTAGTTGTCAAAACCATGAATTCTCAATACAACATATTCATATGGATTACTACTTTGCCCGTCAGTGGTATTGGCATTCTCACACCTGGTGAGTATCAGCGATTCGATTGGATTTTTATATTCCCGGGAATAACTAGAAGCACCAGGATGGCATATGCTTACTAACTCCCAGCGTTCCACATATGCTTCCCCCATCTCCACCTGTCCCGTCTCAAGTTCGATGACCACTCCCGCCTAACTCCCGGAGCGCGTTGTCGCAGGAGCGGTACCTCGGTTACGTCGGG
Source organism: Paspalum notatum (assembly GCA_022530915.1). Classification (NCBI taxonomy): domain Eukaryota; kingdom Viridiplantae; phylum Streptophyta; class Magnoliopsida; order Poales; family Poaceae; genus Paspalum; species Paspalum notatum. Next base: position 21,751,244 of record CM039687.1, read on the forward strand.
TTCTGCCCTCCTTTGACACCCACCTCCGCGGCCACCTTCCTCTCAACCAGTGGGTAGGAACGTGCCCCTTGCTTGAGACGTCACAAGTAAGACTTTCACCGGCCCATAGATTCCGGATGAGCACTCTAGCAATGTTATGCCGACCAATAGGCGAACAATGACCGGCCTTATGCGACTCGGGCGGAGTCCACCACACATTATCTCAATTCTCAACATTCATACCCATATCTCCGCCCGGTCTCCATTTAAAACATAACATAATCATGGCATGATAATAATAGCTTTCATAGTGAGACTTTTTCTTTTTGAATAGTAACACCTACGTGACGAGTGACCTTTATTCACTCGTGTCTACTCGTACCTAGCCATTCTAGGCACTCGCCCTACGAGCTCTAGGTATAGGTGCTAGGGCCACGGCGGCCAGGGGATCTAATGCAATTGGTTCCATACAACACCTAATGCATATGCGTAATCAACAGATATTTTATTTGCTGGGAATTGTATGATCCTGCCTACCTTCTTCCTCGCTAGGGTTAGTCTCTTCGGCGGTGGCGTCAGCGGTCGGCTGTGAGTCCTCCTGCTCCTCTTCGGGTTCCTCGACCAGGGGTTGCTCCTGCACTGTCTCTTCTTCGATCGCGGGGTCTATATGCATGAGAGGTACCGACATGAGCGCATATGAATGCAGATGTATGCATTTGATGCAGATGAAGTGCAGATGCCAGTATGCAGCATATACTTCATGGAAAACGACATGTGCATAGTAGTTAAATCAACCTTCATGTATATATTTAGTGTAAACCATGTACATTTGTGAATTAAAACATGCATCTGAGTTCTGGCAGTTCAACTAACTCAAATGGTACCAAACTTTTATGACAAGCAGATACTTCATACCCAAAGCTACTGTCAAAATTTCAGCCCAATTGGAGTTATAATTATTTTATTAAAATTCCAGCAAGTTTTCAGCCTTACACATTTTCAGAATTTTCATAAATTACTGGAAAGGTTTCTGAAGGTGAAATTTTACTAGTGAGCTATACTTAGTATGAACTACCTGTACAAAAATTTACAAGCTAAAACTCCCAAGTTTTGACAGGACACCTATTTTCCATATATAAATCCAATGCAATTTAAGTTGTACATATAAACAGTGAGAGTAGCTTCCAAGCATATACTTTCTGGATTCTACAGCACTCCCATATGCTACTAGAATTTTGGTAGAATTTATCTTGCACATTAGGTCCCATTTTTTCCATTTATCAAGTCCTCCAAGTCAAGATTTGTCATTTTCAAATCACCATCAAAACTATACATGCAAAGGCTCATATTTTACCAGTGGTGTTCACAAGCTATATAGGACCTGAGAAAAATACTAGTGAGCCTTATTTCACATATTTTGCATGGACCCCATTTTCAAGCTATCAAATAATGCATAAAGTACATGTAAAATGGTAAAACCATGAATGAACAGTAAGGTATTGAGTCACCAGGAATTTTCAAAGTATCAAAATACCCTAAGAAGGCTACTGACCAAGTTTCGTCATTTTTGGATTCCATCTAGGCCATGTTTCCTATTTCTCATTGATTTATCATGCATCTTTAAAAACAGGGGTAAAACCGTACATGCACATCCCCACATCATACCTACTGTGTAGATCTATTTACCAGGAGTACAACGCAACTGAGTTTACCTTTTTACGATTTTTATTCGATTTTATATGAATTTCCAAAGTTTCAGCCGAATATAGGAAAAAGAAATGGAAAAAGATAGAACCGAGGACTAGAACACAATTAACCCTATACTCCAGGGGCTAGCACGTAAGAATGCCAAGACTCAGTAAACAGCGCGTGAGTTAAAAATGTAAATAAACCATACTCCGGGGGGTAGCTTGCAAAACCCCCCGGCCTTTCTTCCTCCTCCCGCCGCGCGCGCTGGCGAGCCGGGCTCACCGGAGCCGCGACGCGACGCGACGCGCATCGGGTGCGCGGTAGCACGGCGCTCAAGCCGGGCTAGATCTCGGCGGCGGGGATGGCGAGGGTCGGTGGTGGAAGGCGGTGAACCGCGGGTGCGCGACGGCGTCGGCGGCGTGGCCACGACGTCGGGCGACGGTGGATCTAGGCAAAGGGTGGGTGAACGGCGACGAGGCCTAGTGCCTCGGGTGAGCGGGAGCGAGGCGAGTGCAGTGAGAGTGCTCTAGGGACGCGACGAGGGCGGTAGGCAGCGGCGCAAGCCCGAGCTTGAGCTCGGCCCGGCCATGGCGGGCGCGACGGGGCTCGGCCCGATCTAGAGAATGAGGGGGAGAGGGACGACGAGGTCTACCTCGGCGGGTGCGCAAGGGCGAGGCGAGGTTGATGGCGGCGGTTGGGGGCGCGGAGAGGGACCGAGGAGGCCGGCGTAGCGAGCTCTCGATCGGCGGCTATGGCGGGCGGCGCGCGAGGGTGGAGAGAGAGCGAGTGAGTGAGCGAGCGAGGAGCGGGGGAATGAACGCGGACGGCTTCGCGGCTAGGTAAGGGCGCGGCCTCGGCCGAGGGGGGGCGATCCCCGTGCGCGCATCGTGGCCGTACGCCGGCGGCCACGCGGCGACCGCGAGCTGGGGGAGCGGGGCGGTGCTGACGAGTGGGCCCCACTCGTTAGTGACCGCAGGGAAGGAAAATCCCAGAAAAAGAAAAATGTGTTTCCTCACCCTCTGTAAATCGCCATTTTGTCCTATTTAGGAGCCGAATTTGGAAAAATGGTAATTGGATGAAATGTTCCACTCTTTGAACTCTACAACTTTGTCAAAAGGTTCCAACTCAAATTCGGTCTAGAAATATGAATTCCATTTGAATTTGTCTGACAGCTCTAGATGGGGCAGAGTACCTTTATTTCTTGTGAAGGGAAAAACTCCCATTTCTGTGTTTTAACTTCTAAAACTCCCATTGACAAGTTTGTTTATAATTTAATCATCTATATTTCATTCCATTTGGGTTTGACATGAAAATGACTTTAAGTTGGAGAAAAACCAAATTTACCAACTGGTCAGATTTAAACTGTGTTTCTAGGCTGACAGAAAATGGTTCAAATCATTAACTAGAATTCATTTTATAACCAGACCCCAATTGAAAAAGTTGCTCTCTAGATCATTACCTACAACTTCCCTAATTTGAGCTTTCCTTGAAAGTGGCTGCAGGTCAGAGTAAATTTGGAATTTCAAATCAGCCCCTATTTGGACTGGTTTTCTGTGCTGACTATAATTGACCCTAATCACTTTGCAAACCTCATTATATGACAAGACCCCAATTAGGAAAGTTGTTTATATCATGTTGACCTACAGTTTTGTCGATATGGACTTCACCCAGATCTCAACAGAATAGAAGATATGATCATAAACATAGCACCACACATGAAATGACAGTGTTTTTCACTATGCAATATAAACCAAACTTGTTTCCAATGCACCCACACATGTTATGCCATGATGCTCAAGATGAATGCTTCATGTAAGATGAGTGATTATGCACTTGAGATGCTGGAGCATCACAGTGATCCCGCTGGACCTGCCGAGATGGAACAATCCCAGAGGTCACCTCCCCTGCGTCCTCAGCGGGGCCAGCCTCTGCATGAGCTTGTTGTCGGGGGAGTGAGGAGGAAGCCGTGGGCAAGGATCCTCCTTCATCATCTGAGCTCGTAGCAGAGGGGGCAGGAGCTGCAGCCGGCGCAGTGGTTCGTGCATCATCAACATTATCTGCACCTTCCTCATCTTCAAAGATGGGGGTGCCTTCTTCATCATCACCTAAAAGCTCAAAGGCAGGGGTTGTGCAGGGCATAGTTTCATCAAAAGAAACCTCACAAGTCTCAACAACTTGCTTGTCCTCTAAAATCCACACACGAAAAGCCCTAGAACTAGAAGCATACCCCAGAAAAATCCCATCCAGACAACGAGACTCAAACTTGTCCAGATGCCCCGCCTTCTTAAGCACAAAGCACCTGCAGCCAAACGCACGCAAATGCTTGACGCTGGGCTGCCTACCAAACCGAAGTTCATACAAGGTCTTCCCAAGGAAAGCTCGCAAGAAGATCCGGTTCGCAATGTAATAGACCGTATTCACTGCCTCGGCCCAAAAGCGCCTCGGAGTCCTGTGCCCATCGAGCATCGTCCGTGCCATCTCAACAAGTGTGCGGTTCTTGCGTTCCACAACACCGTTCTGCGGTGGGGTATATGGAGAAGAAAACTGGTGCTCAAGACCTAGGTCATGACAGAAGTTTTCGAAACGAGAGTTTCTGAATTCTTCGCTATTGTCACTACGGATAGCCCTCATGGCCTTATGACTCTCGTTTCTCAACCTCAGTACCAGATGCTGAACAAAACCAAACGCCTCATCCTTAAACTCCATGAAAGATACCCACGAGAACCGCGAAAAGTCGTCCACAACGACAAGCACGTACCACTTCCCACTGACCGATGCTACCCGAGCGGGACCTACTGTATCCATATGGAGTAGCTCACCCGGATAGGAGGTCATAACCTGAGACACAGGAATGCGAGAAGCGGCAACCATCTTGCCATGACGACAGGGGTGGAATACTAAGTCCTTCTCAGCTCTCAACTTGGGCAATCCTCGGATTAGGCCCATTGAACTCAATCTGACTAGCAGATCAAAGCTCAAGTGAGCAAGCCTCCTATGCCACTTCCAAATATCAGTAGAAGCACTAGCAACCAAACAGCGAGCAGGGCCAGAAACAGATGTGAGGTCAACCCTGAAAACCTGACTAAAAGGTAGCAAAGAGCAAACAAGGGTCTCCTCAGCATCAAGAACGCAGCACGCACCCTTCTTAAAACGAACCTCAAATCCTTCATCGAGAAGTTGCGAAAGAAAGACCAAATTGAACCCCAGATTCTGAACAAAAGAAACTTCTCTCAGGAAAAGCTTAGTAGAGAGCGAAACAGAACCAACACCCATCACTTTACCTTGACCATTGTCCCCGAATGTGATGTACTCCTTGGTGCTCACGGGGTTGAGGCTGGAGAACCACTTGCTGTGCCCTGTCATGTGCCTAGAGCAACCGGAGTCCATGATCCACACGTCATCCATGCCTTGATCCTGCAAAGTCAAGTAAAGCGACGGTGAACAAATGGTTCGGCACTGGGGTTAGTACCAAAACTGTTGTACCAGTGCCGAGCCATCTGCTCAAAAGTGGGGTAAGCACAGTCAAAAAAATCACCACGACGATCAGGGTAACCACGACCTCCAAAGCGTGAACCCTCGAAAGCTCTCTCAAAGCCTCGGTCACGAGGTCCATAGCCGCGCTGAAAACGACTAGGAGCTCGGCCGGTAAAGCGTCTCTCACCACCTGGAGCATGGGCCTGAAGGTCGCCTCCTCTCTCACCACCAGCAAAGTGGTATCTCATCTCACCGCGGTGGGGAGGATCTTGCCAACCACCCTGGTAGAAATGATCCTAGTTCCCCCAAGCTCTCTCCTGCCTCTCAACCCGCTTCCTCCTGAAGCAAAACTCCTCTAGGTGGCCATTCCGCTAGCAGAACTCATAGTAGTAGACAAGCCTCCTAGAAACTGGGTTAGGCTGGGACTTGGGCTTAGGTGGTGTAGCCTTAGGTGCCTTAGGCTGCTGGACTGGCTTCTTGCCCTTGGGCTTAAGCTTTTCCTCAACAATCTTGTCCAGCTTAGCCTTGGAAAGCTTGGGTGTCCAGTACTGCTTCTTTGAGGCAGCCTTGGGTGGCTCATGGTAAACCCCATCAACAATTTCACCTAGCTGGGTAGGTGCAGTCTTGATCTTAACTGGAGCACTCCTCTCACCTGAGGTGCTGCACTCTCCAAACCCAAAACCACTCGTGTCACCCTCGGCTCTCTTGGTGCTCTCTATGATCATCTCTAATTGGGGTTGCCTCGTATATACCCAACTGAGCACCTCTCTCAACCAGTTGTTGTCATCTTTCAAAGACAACACCTCCTCTCTCAGATCCTCCAGAACTAAAGTCTGAGCAGCACAGGCATCACAGTCTAGAGAGGGACACACAGCAGCTTTCTCTAACTTCCTAATGGTGGCATCCTTATTCACCAGCTGCATCCTAAGGTTTAGGCAGCTATCACACGTGTTAGTAGGTGCTGAAAGCACCTCAAAGTCAGTCTCAACTGCTCTAACTCACCTCTCAAGGTAGGACAGACCATGCACGCACCCAAAAGCGCAGGTCTAGCCCTAAGCTCCTCAAGCTCCATGAGCTGCCCCTCAAACTTATCCTTCAGCACAGCTAGCTCTCTAGCTAAACAGGGGCAAGCCTCACACTCAAGCTCTCCACTCAAAGTAGGCTCATCCAGCATGGACTGGAGTTTGCCTAGCTCAGCTCTAAGCCCATCTATCTCCTCTACCTGCTTGGCATACCTATCTCTCTTGTCACCAAGCTCCGTCATGAAGGACTCGCAGGTAGGGCACTCAATCTCACTGGGTTGGGGTCTCACACTCCTCAACCTCTCGTTCTCCTCTAAAGCCTCAGCAAGTTGAGCTTTCAACTTCTGCAGCTTCTTAGCTGCCTTCTCAAGCATCTTGTCCTGGGCTTTCAACTCTTGGCTATTCTGTTCTAGCATCTCAAGGATTTCGGCTTGCTTAGGAGTTACCTCATCATCGGAAGAAGAGTTGCTGCCGTCATCCTTATTCTTCTTGTCCTCAAGCGCCATGGAGCAAACCGAGCTCCTCTTGTTCTTGTTCTTGCACCTGGACTTGGTGGAGATGAAGCACAAGCCAGCTGGACCTCCTTGATCGTTCCTCTTGTCCTTCCTGTACGTGATCTCCTCATCACTTGAGCTCGACAAGGACGAAGAGGAAGAAGATCCACTACTGCAGAACCCGATCTCGGTGAAGAAGGCCTTGTCCCGCTTCCGGTTGTCCTTCTAGTAGCTCTTGAAAGCCTTCCGAAAGTTCTTCTTGCCGAAGGGACGCTTGCCGAAGCCGTGCTTGCTAGAGCGGTGCTTGTCAAAGCTTGGCTTGCCGGAGTGGTACTTGTCGGAGTTGAGGGAGTAGCTCTTTCCCTTCTTGTAGTAGTCATTCTTGTTTGGGCATTCGGCGATGAAGTGGCCGACCTCTCCGCACTCGAAGCATTTGGGCCGCTCGCCCCTTTTCTTGCTCATCCGGTTGTCATAGGTGCGCTGAAAGCGGCTAGACACCAGACACAACTCATCATCCCCAAGTGTCGCTAGCTGCTCCTCTGTAACAGACATCAAAGCAGAAAACGAGAAGTTGTGTATCATGGGGTTAGTGACAGACTCACTAGAGGGGGTAGCCAGGGCCAGACTCTTAGAACCAGTACAAGCGAGGGAATCCCTCATCTTGTAATCTACCTCGGTGGCCTTGATCTTACTATAGAGCGCCTCTACTCCAATCGTATCATACCCTGCCGACTAAATGATTGAGTTCACCTTGATCTCCCATATTTTTCTTTCCAAAGCATACAGCAACTTGACAGCCTGCTGATGATCGGTATATGGGAGGGCAGCGGGGGCAGAGTTGACACGCAACTTGTTGATGATCGACTGAAAGAGACCAAACAAGTCGTCTACTGACTCTCCCGGCTTCTGGATGAAATTCTCATATTCGTGCCGGTAAGTCTCCACAAGTCTATCCTTAATTGTCGCAGTACCCTCATGGTGTGCACTAAGCAGTGACCATATCTCACGCGTAGTCTTAAGGTGACTCACTCTCTCATAATCCATGGGACCAAGCCCGGAGAAGAGAAAGTTAACAGCCTTGGCATTCGCATTATGCTGAGCCACGATATCCTGCGTAGTACGCTCAGCAACTGGAAGCACCACAGTCGTACTTTGAGTAGCATCCTATATGTCCTGACTCTGGCTAACAAGGAACGCCTCCATCCTACCTTTCCAGTAGGGATAGCCATCGGAGCCAAGGACGGGAATTTTCTCGGAGTAAGTCATCGTCGCTACGGTTTCGTCACTGGTTAAGGTATAGGAAACCTAACTGGCTCTGATACCACTTGTAGGACCGAGACGTGCGACTAGAGGGGGGTGAATAGGAGCACTTGAAAAACTCAAACTCAAACCCCAAAGTGCACTCTCACGAAAGCACACGCACAACCGATACCGTCCACTGAACAGATACGTATCGGGTGCAAAGCGGAAGCACAAGCTACACTAACCAAGCCGAGACACTATGTCTAAACGAACATGCACAAAAAGAACACCCTCAGCTATGAGTCACTCACTTAGCCACTCCACACCTAAGTGCGTCTCACTGAAAATAGCGAGCGATGAGTATGGGCTAGCGGTGAGTTTCACGCAACCGAGTACAAACCAAAACAACCGACACAAGCTAACTATATTACACAAACAATCTAAGCTAGCACTAAAAGAACCAAACTTAGTGTGCAAAGTTGCGTAGCAAAACCAAGCTACCAATTTTAGGACACACTGAACACCCGGAAGAGAGAAGCACTGAAGCACTAAAAAAGAACTGGCACAAAACAGCAAAACGCAACACACAAGACCGGACAAAAACTTGACCTAAACCTAACACGAAAACTGAAAAAGAAGAGGCCAAAAATTGAACCAAAGACCGGGCAAACAAAGAACCAAGAAGCACCCAGCAGACCACGCCAAGAACCAGCAGCACGAGCAGACCAGACAACTTGAAGACCAGACCGGACAAAAGGAAGGACAAAATAACTAACACACAAAACGTAGGAAAACGCGACCTAGACCTGACTGTCAGGTCTCAGCAAGAGAACCTGACCAGACAAAGACAGCAGGGAGAGAAGGACGCGCAACAACAGCAGCTGAACCGGACAAACAGAAGCTCAAAGACCGGACAAAAGAACTGCCAAATCAACCTGAGAGAAGAGCCACGCAGCAGAAAAAAGAAAGCAGACTGGACAGGCAGGTTTGAGGGGTTCGGACAAAAGACCTGACTATCCTGTGCACACCTTGCAAACACCCGAAACAGAAATCGGAAAACTGCACACAGGCACTCCAAAAACCGAACCAAAACTAGGTCAAATCTCAACGAAACTTCACGAAAATTTGCATGGATGATCCTAAGGACCTTCCCTAGAAAACCCCAAAAGATCCACTTGAAAAGATCAAGGGTTGCACGGGAATTGCAGATCTCGTGAGGTAGGTGAGTTGAACCCGAAAAACCGAGAAACGTCAAGAACGGCCCTTGCTCGTGGTTGGATGATTCTAGCACTTGGCTAGTGAGATGCACCACGTCTTAGCAAGGCAAAATACCGGCAAAAGAAAGGTCTCATCCTTGGACAACACAAAACGAGTCAAAATCCAAGAAACAAGACCAAAAACGAGACTAGAAAGGGGGCAAAGAGGGAGGGACGAAATTGCTGCTCAAGACATGGAATCTCTCAACAAGGAACCTTGGATTAAACATGAAATTCAGATTACACAAGTTCCCAAGAGTCTACCTCCCATCATCCTCCCACTAATGACAAGATTAGGCTAAACTAGGCACTCATCTCCTAGCTAATCCTTTCTATTTTCTCTCTTTGGACCTTGGCTGCTAGGGTTAGGAAATCCTAGGGTTTGTGGCTGCCAAGATAAGCTCCAAGGGAGCCTCTCAAGTCTATTTATACCCTAGGTCCTAAACGACACAATTACATTAAGACCCCTACTCTAAAAATGCCCGGAGGGGGCCAAACTGAAAAGATATAATCGGACGACTACGATGATGGCTTGATCTTCTTCTTCTCCACGCCTCGCTTGGATGTGCACCACGTAGCCAGTAGTCCGGAAGCTTGCCCCGGTTTTGAAATCAGAAACCGGGAAACTTTATTGTGCGGGCTTCTTGGGCCGGGTCTTGGCCCAATCTTCTATCTTGGCGAGTCGGAGCCCAACCCACCAAGTCACTTGAACTTGGGTGGCGGTTTTGAGCCGAAGCCGCCAAAGCCTTCCTCACACGTCTTCGCGCATGCACTCGGGTTAGAGCACCACGGTGGCACCCGGCTTCTCCAGTCCATCGGAGGTCTTACACCACCGTTGCCAAAACCGCCCCTCCGTGTACCGAGCTTTCATAGCCGACCGACGCCAAGCATTGCCTCCGATCCATTGGAGGGCTTTTGCCTCAGTCCATTGAGGTCTTCATCATCTACCTCCAGTCCATCGGAGGGCTTGAGCTCGTTGACAATCACTCAACACACCAGGAGAGCAATGAGGCCGGTCCATTGGCTCTCAATGCTAATATCTAACTAATCCTACTATTATTAAGATGGGATGCTCTAAGCATCGCTATTGTTGGCCGATTCCTCATCAGCTTCCTTGTCGCCGTCGTCGGCTTCGACGTCGACGTCCTCACTCCCGGAGGAGCCAAGGTCGGACGGACCTTCCTCGTACTGTGCAAGGAGGTATGCGTCCTCGTCCGGCTCCTCCGGCTCGGCGTCTTCATCTGACTCCGCCGATTCGTCGTTGTCATCCTCCTCATCCTGGCTATCGTCGTCGGTGGACGATGAGGCCTCCACCCGCCTCTTTTTGGCGGGGCGCTTTGGTGATGGTGATCGGCGCGGTGGAGGAAGGTTCCATGGAGGAGACACCATCGCGTCCTCAGGATCCTCGGCTATGCCGAGGTTCACCTGCGCCACAGATGGAGGGTCCGGGATGTCTGGCCCGAAGATAGCCAGCCAGTCCTTGGTGGCCTGGTCCGGCAATCCTTCTTCGTCGTCCCCCGGCGCGGCCGGACGACTGTAGCTAGCACCCGCCGCTGGCAAAGAAGCAGAGCCTGGCAGCATGGCGTCGACTGGAGGTGGTGGAGCCAGCACATTGGCAGCCGCTAGGGGTGCGAGGGCTGCCATGCCCACAATGGAGGCGATGGAGGGCGAAGCTGGGGTGTAGGCCCTCGGGGTCCCATCACGGAGGATGAAGAGAAGGGCTCTATGGGGATGTTGCTGCCGATGGAAGACATGGCGAGAAAGGGGTTTTTGCGGCTCTTTTCTTGGCAAGAGGAGGAAGAAGGGCAAATGCAGATGGGGAAGAAAACAGGGAAACCGTGCCTTTTATTAAGTATGAGGCGATGGAAGGCAAAAGGGCACCGTACGAAGGTATTGAAGGGTCACGCGAGTCATCATTGAGTTACCATGGAAGACCGTGTGGCGGTTCAGTTCCGACGGGACGTATGAGCCAGAGATTTCCTCTTATCTTGGTTTTGAAATAAAATCTTTATTTGCCAAAACCAGGGGGCATGTGTTGTGGCGAAACCGCCCTGCTTAATCCAGACTAAGCCCACCTGCCACGTTTGGCTCGCAGTGCACTTAGGCTAAATTAAAGCCGGTAGTCCGTCGAGAGTCCTTCGGGCTCTTGATAATACCAATCCAGAGGAACCGACATCACACACATCAGACTCTCGAAGGAGCCACAGCAATTACATCATCACAGGCAGTTGAATATAGAAGTAATAACAGAATTTAGGATATTACAAACTGGGTTCGAATTTAAAGTACAAGTCTCAACTTAAGGTCATATGATAGAATAAGTTTTCGAAAGTATCTCGCAGCGGAAATCAAAGTTCATGGTTCATGGTAAACAAAAGCCTAGAAACTTCAAAACAACATCGAGCCCACGCCCACCGATGCTGTCTCACAGCCACGCAAGGAAGACATCAGTCCTGGTGAGAATAGACACCCCCGCCTAGGCAGGCACAAACGACGAACTCCATACCTGTAATTCAAGAGTGGGGGCAAACCCTGAGCACTAATTACTCAGTAGGACTTAATAGAAGTGGCTTACGGCTAACGCGATGCTTGCTTACTAGTCATGTAAGACCTTAGCCATTGATTTTAAACAATATCATGATTGGCAGAAGAAGGCAGGATTTAACAGCTACCCTCTTTTATCTTGATTAGTCTATATTGTCAATAATAGAACTTGCATGAAATTAAAACATCAGGATATATAATCAAGCATGTAGTATTTGAAAACATGAGCATAATCATAAGGTATTCAAGTAGTTACTACGTTGTCCGTGTGCGATATTTAGCATTCTCACACCTGATGAGCATCAGCGATTCGAATCGATTTTTATATTCCCGGGAATAACTATCATGCCAGGGGTATATGCTTACTAGCCATCACGTTTCCACTTATAGCCCCCATCTCCACTTGTCCCATCCCAAGTTCGATTCACTCCCACCTGACTCCCGGGTTGTGCCCCTATGGTGAGCCTGCCAACATCTCGGTCTCCCCACCATGAGTACAAAGCTCCCCCGAGCCACCTTCCTCTCAACCAGTGGGTAGGAACGTGTCTCTGTTTTCAGGATGGCACAAGTAAGATTTCACCAGTCCTATGGCCTGGATAAGCACTCTAGCAATGTTATGCCGATTAGCAGGCGAACAGCGGATAGGCCTTATACGACTCGGGCGGAGTCCATAGTGCGACATCATAAAAAGTAAATACTGAATAAAATCTCCACCCGGTCTCCACTGAAAACTTGAGCATAATAATAATCGTCTGCCATAGTGAGTTTTTTTTTTGATTTTTGAAACATCACCTATGCGACGAGTGACTCCTCTCACTCGTGTCTACTCGTACCTAGCATTACTAGGCATACTCGTCCTACGAACTCTATGTATAGGTGCTAGGGCCAAGGCGGCCGGGAAGTCTAATGCAATAGGATTTCAAGCAACTCCTAATGCATATGCGTAATTTAAATTATATAACATTTGCTAGGTTGAAGTATGGTCCTGCCTACCTTCTTCGTTGGGGTTAGTTTCCTCGGATGCAGAGTCAGTGGTCTGAGGTGGGCCCTCCGGTAGCTGCTCCTCCGTGTCCTGGTCGTCGGGTTCTTCGATTAGGGGCAGCTCCTAGGTCGGCACCTCGTTCGCAAAATCTATATGCGATGACATAGTGCATATGATTGCAAAGGCATGAAATGCAGATACATGGTGCAAGAAGAATAAATATGGTGCACGACGTTTGATGCAAAACCCAAGTAACCACATTTTCAACTCATATTATATCCACGAGACTTGCAAGCCTTACATTAAGAGATTTGCACAACCATTATAAAGAAATCGTACAACCCATCACCTACACTTAGTTAAGTCCATCGTACATAACATCACAGGAACTTTTAACAAGCATCATGGTGGAACTAATAGTATACTACACCCACATGTCTATACATAGGCCTAGTGTCCAAGTTTTACCTTTTATTTCTACACTATAAAAGAACGAGTTTTCTAAGAACCTTTTTTACCTACAAAGGCATAGGTATACCCCTCACGCTGACCCCATTGCGCAGTTTGGAAAAGGTTAGAAAGGGGTGGAAAGGCCCAAAACTCATAGATGCAAAATGTTTCATCCACTTTCTCTCTTTATTTCTCACCTCATTTTATATCCATACCCACCTGTTATTTTCCTTCTCTTGGTTTTAATGAGAAAGGAATGACGCTAATCAATCAGGACTCCTTCCTTTTAATTCTATTTTTTTCCTTTCTATTGTCTGCTTGATTATCTCACAACACGTGCATGTTGCACGTACATCTATGCTAGTTATACCAAAATTCTCAGTTCTGATTCATATTGCTACACAGCCCCAAATGAGCTCAATTATTTATGACATGCAGGTCAATGTTGATATAAGCTACTGCCAAAATTTCAGCCCTAGTAGAGTTATATTTATTTTTCCAAAATTCCAGCAAGTTATCAGCCTTTTAACTTTCTAGATTTTTCATAATTTGTAGGAATGGTATTTGGGTATGAATTTTTCACAGATAGCTCAACTTAGCATGAGTATTATGCACAAAAATCAGTAAGCCTAAAAGTCATGTATTCACAGGACATCTATTTTCCATATTTTAATTCATCACAATATTCATGCCATGCAAAACAGTAGCAAGAAAATTCACAAAAATACTTTCTGGAAACTAGACATCATCCACAAGCTACCATATTTCCCATAGAATTTTCTTAGAAGTTTAGATGCACTTTTCCCTATTTTCTTTCCTAGCTAGTAGTTTTTTGTCATTTTCAAATCACCACACAAAGTTAACATGCACGGCTTCATATTGCATCAATGAGCTACTTAGGCTAACCAAAGCCTAGAAAAAAATTCCAGAAAGTCTCTTTGAGACCATAGCATATAGCTTTCATTGTATAACTTGATTGAAAGCACCAATAATATACATAAATGCAAAACAGTGAGCAAATAAGCAATGCTAAGGCTACAATATTTCACATAGTGTCAAAATACCCTAAGCATGCTACTGTCCAAGTTTCAGAATTTTTGAGATTCATTTAGTTCACCTTTTCCTATTAACTTGATTTAACATGCACAGGCAGATCCAAGGGCAAAACCATACATGTATAACCTCTCATCATACCTACTGTGTAGAGCATTTTATAAGGAGTTTATAGCCACTGAGTTTGTCCATTTTGGATTTTTATTTGATTTTATATGATTTTTCAAAGTTTCAGCCGAAAATAACAAAAGGAAATGGAAAAACGCTAGATCCAGGGGCTAGATCATAATTAAACCTAACTTTCAAGGGCTGGCGTACAAGATCTACAAGACTCAACCAACATCGCTTCGGATTAAACTGCAAAAAGAAGAAAACAGAGGGGGTAGATCTAAAAAGATCCCCCTCGTCTTCTTCCTCGCACCGGCCCGATGCCGCGCGGCGAGGCGCGCGCGCCGGTGGGCTCGCCGGAGCCGCGATGCGGGGTGCGGTGGGTGCGCACGAGCTCGGGTTTCAACCTGAGATAGACGGCAGCGACGAAGGAGGACGGATGGCGGCGCGGGAGGTGGTGAACTCGCGCGGCGACGGCGTGAACCGGCGGCGCGGCGGGCTCGGATCTTGGCGTAGAAGGGCGGAACAACGACGAGGCCTACGGCTCCGGATGCGCGAGGAGATGGCGAGTGCGGTGGTGGTGGTCTAGAGGCTCGACGGTAGGCGAAGGCGGCGGCGCGGGCTCGACTCCGAGCGTGAGCTCCTCAATGGCGGCTCGGCTCGGGAGGACTAGAGCGAGGCGGTGAGGGCGTGAATGGCGAGCGGGTCGGAAGGGAAGAACCGAGGGGGTGCTTCTCCACTTAACGCCGTGGCCGGGGCGTCGATCCGTGGGCGTCGCGGCGTGACCGTACGCCAGCGGCCACGCGGCGTCCATGGGCTGGGGAAACAGGGCGGCGACCCGTCAGTGGCTCAGGGAAAAATCCCAGGAAAAGTGTGTGTTCTCCTCCACTGTAAATCGCATTTTTGACCTATTTAGAGCCCGATTTTGAAAAAGTCCCCATTGGAAGAAATGTTTTGCTCTTAGAGTTATACCACTTTGTCAAAAGGCATAATATCAAAATCAGCATGGAAATGTGATTTATATTTGAATTTACCCTGCAGCCCGCAAATTGGACAGTGTACCTTTATTGCTTGTGAAATTAAAAAATCCTATTTCAGAGCATTATCACCCAAAGCGCCTTCTGGCAGTGTTGTTTAGAATTTCAAAACCTACAACTTATCCAATTTGAGCATTGCATAAAAATGGCTATAGTCTAGAGAAAAATGGAGATTACTGAATAGGTCAGTTTTGAACTGGTTTTCTGTGTTGGTAGAAAATGGCCCTAATCACCATGTAAACCTCAATATATGCTCAAGCCCCAATTAACAAAGTTGTTCACTACATCCTTACCTATACTTTTGGTAAGATAAACTTCATCCATAACTCAATGGAATTGAAGTTATGACTACAACACAGAGACAACACATACAAAAACAAAGTTTGGAAACTTGCATTTATATCAAGTTTGCTCATGATGCTTAAACATAGACTAGGATTATGTGCTTTATGATGCATGCTTCATGTATGAAAGATGATTATGCACTTGAGATGCCTGGGGCATAACATGTGTTGGCATCGGAATTTGGCCGACCCAGTTAATGGGCCTGAATCGGCTCTAGGCTGAGAGAAGCTGTCCAAGGAAGCGATGGCGCGCACCACATCAAGTAGGCCAGCAGGCCTTGTATTGTAGTTTAATGGTTTGAGTTAAAAGAGTCCAATTAGAGATGAGTCGGTTAGGGTTTTTAGCTTAATTAAGGGAAGGGCAGGCTTGCCGCCCAAGTCCTCAGTACTATAAATATGTACCCGTACCATTGAATAAAATTTGACGACACACGTTCATCAAGCAGTGGTTGTCTCCACATCCCTTTGGCGCATCGCCGCCCCTAAGCAATTAGGGTTTTTCAAGGTATATCGTCATACATCTCTATCAATCTCTCTAAGTAGATGTTGATACGGCATCGCGGCGTTTTGCCAACGGTAGTTCTTGTACTGAATCGTTTTTGATGGCAAGATCTACTAGTTATCTCACGCATTGAGTTGACATGCTTGCATATCGACTCATGCACTGTCGGGGTTTGATGCCGACAATGCACCACGGGGTATGTCACGTGATGCTTTTGGGGTGGCGAGATCAGCGTAGCTCGATGGTTTGCATAGAGATGCAACAAAACACGAGGGTTTTTACAGGTTCGGGCCGCAATAAGCGTAACACTGTCCTGTTTGGGGCGTTGTTGTATTGATCTGAGTTCTCGAGGTTACAACGAGGGTTTCGAGGTCTGGTGGCTGGCGTGCGATGAGATGATCGATTGATGTTCTACGTAGGGGTCCCTCACCCGCCTTATATAATCCGGCCAGGCTTGGGTTACAAGCTAAGTTCTATCTACGAGTCCTACTCTATTTGGAAGCCTAAAGAGTATACGAAATCCACGATTACATGTTTTCTTCCTTGAGTCCCGCTGCTCCCGTAATACAAAGTCCGAACCAACTCCCTTGCGTTTTTCCTGAATTATAGCGCTTTTGACTTGGTCTTCAAGCTCGTCATCCGTTCTCAGGCCCATGAGATCAGTCGGCACCCTGAGAAGGGCCTGCTGTCTCTACTGGGCCCTCCAATGGCCCATGTACTGAATCCGCGCCATGAGGGCCTAGGGGATATCTATCCCCCACAAGCCCCCGAGGCTCGAGTTAATTTAGAGATTAATTGACTCGAGACTCCAGAAAAAATAACATACTGCTCATGAGTTCCTCACCTGAGTCCACACTGTTTCTCATGGTGCACCGCTAGGTGCACCCATTGGGGTAGCCCCCCGAGCTTCAAGTTGACTTGAGTATCAATCAGCTTGAAGATCTAAACTTTTTGATCAAGCTTTATAGGATGTAATCCTCAAGCGCCGAGTCAACTTGAGGAATAGCAAATCCTCTTATCCGAGTTATCATCTTCTCCCAATTTTCTGAGTTATAGAAAACCGACCCAAGCTTCCTGCTTTCTCGGATTTTAGGAAAAAGAATAATTTTCCACAAATCCCGCACCCCATAGCCCAAAGGGAACGAGCAGAGGGACCGAGGAGTTACCCCAAAAAGGCCCCAGGAAACAAGAAACTTCCGAACACGCAACAGCCATTACCCTCCCACGCGATAATTGACGCGTGGAGGAAGTCGAAACGACGCAGCCAATTGAATCCTTTGCACAGAGCTCGAAGCGAAGCGGCCGTGCTATAAGAGCAAAGCCATTGCCCACCCATCCATTACGCCTCAACTGAGTGCCAGTTCATCAAGAGAACCCCAAGCTAGTCTTTGATAAACTTACGCATGCTACACTTGCCCCTACTGCTATGTGCCTGCAGCTAGTGGATCAATCGATTCGCTACCCCGTCAGGATCGCCGAAGATGTCCCGGTGAAAATCCGGAACTTCATCGTCCCTGTGGATTTCGTGGTGCTAGATATGGAGGTAGACACGAAGACGCCGCTCATCCTTGGGCGACCATTCCTAAGCACCGCTGAGGCCAACATTGATGTTGGAGCTGGAGAAGTCCACCTCAACATTAATGGCAGACGGGAGACGTTCGCCTTCAAACCAAAGGTCGAACAGTGCCGACAGGTAAAAACTTTCAAATTTAAGTGTCAGGCACCCCGGGAAACACCAAGAGAGAAGATCGAGCTTTCGCCAAGCAAGCCGAAAATGGACTCTCTCCTCGTAGTCATGGAAAAGCTCCTGTATGATGGGGAAGCCCGCAAGCTCAAAGCCGATCGCAGAGCCGAGTCACTGAGACGTGCCTCACTGGCCCAGCCGCCGACAAAGGACTCAGGAGGCAAAGCTCCTGAGATAAAGGTCACCGCCAAGGCAATGAACACATCTCAAGAATGGTGGAAGAAGGAGGAAACGCCAAAAGCCCAGCCAGAAAAGAAGACTAAAACTCAGAAACAAAAGGCTGTGGCAACCAAGAAGGTTTGGCGAGCAAAAGTTGCAGCACAGACGGCCGCTAAGTCTCCGTCGAGCGCTGACACCAAACCAAAGGTATGACTTGCCCTCGCTAGGAGGTAAACTGGTCGTATCTTCCACTGCATATTTAATTTTCCGCGTTTCAATTTTGCTATCTTTCATGCACTTCCTTTGATTTTCACCACTGCATGTTTTAATTTCATCAAAATTTTTTCTTAAGTTAGCATTTAGCTAGTTCTATTTTGCGAAAATTTTTTTTTTGGAGCCGCCCGACCCCACCAAGGGCTGGCCGGTCCTTCGCTGTCCCTTCTGTAGGCGCACACGGCCAAGTGGCTGACCCACCGCGCCAGCGTCGCCCGGCCCCTTGCACAGGGCGGTCGGCCCCTCTCTCCCTCTTCTGTGCGCTCCACCAGGCCGCCCGGCTCCAGCTGGCGCCGCCCGGCCCCTGCGCATCGACGCCGCCCGCTCGCCTCTCCACCGTTGCCGTCCCATCGCCGCGCACTACACCCACCAGGCTAGGGGCATAGCCCCTAGGCCGCCCGGCTTCTGCCGACGCCGCTCGGCCCCAGGGCAGGCCGCCCGGCCTCGCCTGCCTGCGTGCATGCACCCCATCGTGCCTATAAATACGCATGCACGCTCCCTCTTCTTCCTTGCACCGCTCAGCAACGTGAGCAATTCTCTTTCTCCCCCTTAATCACTCTCTTAAGCAATAATTTAGCACTTAGTTTTAATTCTTGCACTTAGTTAAAATTCTGCCCAATAAAATAAGTGCTACACCCTCAGTTTTTGGACGTTTTGTGGAGGCTCTGCCCCGCAAGGACGACTAACCCTTGGACTACTGACTTCTGGACGACTAACCGCTAACGCTAATATTTGTGTCTGCTTTGTCCCTTGTGTAGTATATTGTCTATTTTTGCAGGATGTCTTCTTTCTTCAGGAAAGCGAAGAAGGCCCTGAGCAACACAGGGAAGGGACTGCACCTGAAGTTCCCATCTTCGTCGAACAAGCGCTCGCGCTCTCGTTCACAAAGCGAAAGCTCCAGAACCCCAGCAGCATCCGACAGGACTCCCGCAGTGTCCGACAGGATGACTATCAGCGATACATGCAGCCGCCAGGACCAGGAGCAAGATGAAGGAGTTTCTTCTCAGCAACAACCGCAGCGCCGACTGATGAACCTGTAGGATATCAACATCCAAGGCGATGAGGAAGCCCAGGTGTTACAAGCCCTTACCACCAAGACCTTTTGGAGGACCAAGTGCTTCGACGCCTTCTTCCTCGTCGAGATAGGTATGTTGGACCCGTTCATTAAAGCATTTGATTATGTAGGTTTGTCGGATTTCGCTAACATTACAGAGGAAGGATCCGTTCTTCTCACACAAGAGTTCCTGATGACTCTCCGCGTGGACAAGCATACAACAGGTACGTTCATAAATTTCCGTATGTTCAATACTGAATTCTCTGTCTACCCGCGGCAGTTTGCCGACCTCCTGGGTTTCCACTCCAACTGCTCATTGAGTGATCCAGCCGGGTATGACATGAAATCTTTTTGGGTGGAAATATGTGGAGAGTACGAAAAGGGGAAACACAGCACCACCAAAATTCACAATCGCACTCTGAGACTCTTAGCTCGCTGGGTCTCGCTCATCGTCTTTCCAAGAGGCGAGGTTCGTTGTGCACCCAACGAAGACCTCAAGTGCCTCTATGCCATGGTCAAAAAGAAGCGCTATGCTCCGGTCCTCGACATTGTCCACCACTGGATGGGATGAGAGCGACCAACACCCTTATAAGCATCACTTCCTTTGTCACCAGGATAGCAGCCAACTTGGGCCTCCTAGAGAATGCCCAACTTGACTACCTTTCCGACGACACATCACACTATCTGGGGGAGCAGCACTTTGTCCAGGCACATTTCATGAAGCGAGACGCCGCAACTGGGAAATTGGTCATGACATGGTTCGGGCATAATCTTGAGCTGCCGCTTCCAGCACCGTAGTTCGACATGTATACCATCGGGAGCCTAACCATGTAGCTAGATGTGGAGGCACCATGCCAAAGCATCGGTGGCGTCATGACCAGAGCCCAGAGACGGCGAGCGGAGAAGTCACACCGTAGAGCCCGAGGAGAAGATTCTGAGGAACCCATCCATGTTTCCACACCAGCTGAGCCGTCCTGGTACTTCTCCAGTACCGGTGGCGAGAGTTCCTACCAGCCATCCCATAGTACACAACACTACGGAGGCGGTAGTGCATCACGTGCGCTCAACCGAGACTTAGGTCACTCTGCTTCAACCCGGTACCGAACACCTAACATGGCCGACATCAACTCTGCAATGGAGGGGATGAACTTGGGCCAATACGATCAGAGGTTGTATCAGCAGGTAGGTGACATCTACCAACGCACGGAAGAGATGGGTCAACGGCTCCAAACCAACACGGAAATGCTCCAGAACCTGAATGAGCAAGTTGGAGCCGGCTTCCTCAATGCTCAGAACTTCAACAACTACTACTACCAAAACCCCTAGCTTCATTGAAGCTTGGGGGGGATGGTAGACCGTTATGAGCATACCTCCTCGCGCCTGTGTCTCCTCAGAGTAAGGTGTCCCTGTCTCTTGTCCTTGTCTCCTCCCATGTGCACCAGCAGTACCCCGTCCGACCGAGCAGCAGCATCACCGTCCTACCGAGGTAAGTACTTTCAATAATGTTTTTATTTATTTTCCTTTTTATTGCTTTATCTAAAGAAAAGTGTCAATAAAAACAACTCCCAACTTTGATGCATATATCTTCCATATGAAAATGATGAATAATTGCTCTATTATGTTCATGCTTAGTTGTTTATGCACGTTCTACACATAGCTTAATTTCGAGCTTGTGTGTATAAGTTGAAATCTTGATCTTGTACTTAGTGGATGCCATTTGCATAACCTTGTCTAAGTTGTTGTGAGAAATGATATGGTTAAGCACTAGGTTTTCTCCACATGTCCCTAGTAAGATAAACATCTCAGGTTTATTCTCTTGAAAAATGAAATGAAGTTCTCCCATCGGTTTTTGAATGCCTACCAGAGCCAAATACATTGAAATATCTGAGCTTAGCTTGTTTAAGCTACTTAAAGTTGTTTTGAGCTTTGTCAAATTTTGAGTCTGTTAGAATGGAATCATCTCTATCTTGTGATTTGTTGGAGCAAAAAATCCACCACCACAAATGCATTTACCTATCCTGGGTATGCATCCATATATCTCCAAAATAATACCCTTAGCCTTACTCCTTCCAATCAAAAAAGAGGTGGAGTATGGAGCCAACAAAAATATGAGGAAAAGAAAAGCATGCTAGTTAAGCATGGCAAAAATATAAAGAAAAAAAAGCATGCTATTCAAGCATGGCAAAAAGAGAGAAAAATACAAAAAGGCTCCATATTCATACATATCAATCAAAAAGGAGAAGGAAAGGAAACAAGGAGATTCATCCATCCACCCACCAAATAAAGCTCCAACAATGAACAAGGCTAGATGATGTAGTACATTTCTTTGGTCCAATCTTTGGCTTTGCAAAACAAACAACTTAAGTAAGCTAAGTTCTTCCATGACCCTGAGCTCCACATAAGCTTTAGTATAGGAAGTTCTTAGCCATGCTCTTGGCTTCAAATGGTGAGGATACACTTTGAGCGATCAAGAGTACCTTTGGGGAAACTTGTTTTCTTTTGAAAAAACTTTAAAAACACCTGAGATGTGAATCCCAAAAGACATGCTTGGAGCAGAACCTGCAGCTAAGTCGTTCTTCCTCTCAACCGCCCAAGACATGGTAAGACAAAAAAATGCACCACAGGTATGAGTGAGAGTGATCATTGCATACACTATGGTTCGAGGTAAAAGCATGGGTGTCATCTGTGCATAACTCCTATTCATGAGCATCGATATGGCAGCAACTCCTGATCCATAACCCATCCTGGCTTTACTCGAGGACGAGCAAAGGTCTAAGCTTGGGGGGTGTTGACGGTTGTTATTGCACTACCAATGACCGTCAACTATCCATGAACATGGAGGAAAACAAGCCAAAGTATGGATAAACCTATGCTACTAACATATTTCCACAAGTTGTGTTGAATATTTGATTGTAGGTACAAAGATCAGCAGAAAACAGGCAAATTTGGCTAAGTCATAGGGTCACTAGCAGTGGACCAGGTCGCCCGTCTCCAAGCCAAGCCGCCCAGCACCATTCCAAGCTGCCCGGCCTGACTCAGGAGCCAAATCAGCTCATCTTCGACCTACATGTGCATAAATGATGTGTCAACACACTTGTGAAGTCCAAATACCGAATGCAACGTGTCAAGTACCGGAAGGCTTGCCACATCACCGATCCAACACTTGGATTGGTGAAGTCAGCAATCCGCGAGACTTCAATCCTGCGGCTAAGGAAGAAACACAAGTGAGATCAACGGTTGAAGGGAAAACACACTTGTAACCGCCATAACCGCCATACAACCGACGTGGGGAGTCAAGATGGACCGTAGGATGAAGAATGGCGGTGGATCCAAGGGCTGGCCAGGCCGCCCGGCTTGAGGTGGGGCCGCCCGGCCTCCTACCAGGCCGCCCGGCTTGCCACCTGTCCCCTTAACCGCCATACCGACCCTATAAGTACCCCCACTCACTTGGTGACTATAAATACCCCCCTAGCTCTCATTTGTAGAGGGTGGAAGTTGAGTAGCTCACACTATCATTTAGTCTTGTATCACTAGGTTAGTCCTGGGAGTTAGAGTTGAGTCTGAGCTTTTGCCTCAGGGATTCCGGAGTCTTCTTCGAGTCTCGGTAAAGCTCTTGTATCTTTCTATCTTTTGTACTCGTTACTCCAGTATAATATTTATCATTGTTCTATCTTTTGTTATACTTTACTTTACTTCTTAACGCTTGCCTAGTGTGGTGTACCTTTATTGCACACTAGATCCAAGGCTTAGGTTTGTGTTGTTCTTAAGTTACCTGAATCTTGTTAGACTTGCCGGTGCTATAAGCTTGTCTTAGGCTTTTGATCTAAGATTAAGTTAGTTCTCACCCTCTAATCAAGGAAGAGCTTTAGTGTTCAAGTTCTCACTTGAACACTAGTATAGCATGCCATCTTACCCACGCAGATCTGGTCGGTAGCCTCTCTAGGTGATAGCTCTAGAGGTCTCAGTAATCCACCCCGTCGTTCGGTAAGCCCGTAGGTGTTAGCCGGGTCTCCTTCGGAGGTCTACTATCTACTCCTTGACCCCTCGAGGCGCCGGAATTTCGCTCGATGCAAGATCCTAGCTTGTATCCAGTTATCTTAGTTCAACCGCGAATACTCCTCTGCAGCGGTTAAGTAGTAGAGTTTGGAAATCTAATCTCGCTCGTTGTCCTCCTAGGCAACTACCTAAGTGTTAGGCTTCTTTAGTCCCTGTTTTACTCTTCCCACCATACACTATCTTTATATCTTACCCCCAATGTAAGTTTAGCTGGTATTTTATCTAAGTTATAGTACTGCTTGAAAGTTCGACATTTCATTCCACCTATTCGCCCTTGCTTCCTTGTGGATTTTTACGATACTCGGAATACTCTGAGTGAAAAAACTACAGCGAATCTCCGTGCACTTGTGGAGTAAAATCTGTTATGCTAAGAGACGTCAACACCTCCCATACCACAACTAAAGCTGACAACACCATTGGGGTTGACTGGAGTAGCTTGGTTGATGAGGACGAAGAAGAAGAAGAAGAAGAAGCTCAACTGTCTCATCATGAGAGGCGATCCAAGAAACATCATGATGGCACTGTATCAGCCCCTTCTGCATCCATACTGCCGCCCTGAGGAGGATGAAATTGATCTGACAGCAGAAGATATGGATCTAGACCGAATTATTAGAGATACATGCAAATTCCCCTTCACCGTATGCACTAATTAAGATTTAGAGTCACTGTCAACATGCTCCAAGGGAAAACAAACTGCGACCACAAGCCCCCGAGCGAAAACAGAGCTAAGATCAAAGAGTGTAGAGTCTGAAAACCCGACGAGCCCAATGTCAGGAGATATTCCTAAGGATGAGACTGCTCATACGAGTAAAGCCACTCAAACTGGACATAAGGTACCAATGCCATCTGAAAACTGGCAACAGGCACTAACTAGGGCAGCTCCAAAAGAGAAACAACAAGAACCTGCAACCGAGCCATTGTCTGAAACTACTGGCTCTCAGGAACACCTGACTGAGATCGATACAGGCGATACTCCTCATTCCCCATCCGAAGCTCATGAGCCAGCTCTAGAGAAGGAGACTGAAGAACCCAAGGATACTGATCAAGTCGTAAAGGGACAATCAGATTCCCTAGCCATGACTGAGCCAATGAGTATCCAACCCTCTCCAACTGAAGCAGGTGATAGCAGTCACCAAATAGTACCAGCACCCCCAAGCTCAGGGTTGCTCACAGCTTTCGAGGTATGCTAACTGTGCACATAGCCTGTATTGACCTTACTGTTGCTTGAACAACTCGAATTACTCTCTGCAGGCTATGCTAAAGACACTCCAAGGTGGGATGCAGCAAGCCACCTTAATCCATGAGAAGATTGCCGCGCTATGCAGCCTGGAGGTTACTACACTGAGGCAACAACTGGCTGACTCTGAGGCTACATGAAAAGCTGAAACAATAGGTACACATACAACTGTTCCATACTCCAATATCTGAGATCTCAAACTGAACTGAGGACTTGCTGCCAGCTTCTGCTGCTGAGATTGCTCGCCTAAAACAAACGGCTATGACTCGAGAGACAGAGCACCGCAATGCTATTGCTGACAGAGATCAAGCCAGAGACCTAGCAGCAGATCTGCGCAGACAGCTGGATATTGAGAAGAAAAATCATAAGGTAATCCGTCAAGAATCCCAACTAGCCTATTCTTTGCTCACAGAAGCATATGAACTATATCATTCCACAGGAGAAGATGCGCCAAAGAAACGATGAGTACCAACAGCTACAGAAATCACGAGATGGCTTTGAAAAGTCATTCTGTGAGACTGCCAGCTCCTTGGAATCTTTGAAAAATAGCCACTCCTTAACACGTCAAGCACTTAAGGACAAAGAAACCGAACTGGCTGAATCTCAAAGCGCCCTTGAGAAAATGAAGAAGGTACTAGCCTCCACAAGGTCTGCACTTAAAGAATCCCAAGACCATGCTGCTCATCAGGCTCAAGTGTCAGAGGTCTTGAAAAAGAACTATGAGACTCGCAAGAGGAACTGCAACAAGCTGAAAGACGCCTTTAAGAAGGCAAAGGAGGCTGCCTTGAATGCCAATACTGCCTTGATCA
The DNA here is from genome assembly GCA_022530915.1 of Paspalum notatum. Taxonomy (NCBI): domain Eukaryota; kingdom Viridiplantae; phylum Streptophyta; class Magnoliopsida; order Poales; family Poaceae; genus Paspalum; species Paspalum notatum. The sequence continues at coordinate 21,776,752 of CM039687.1, forward strand.
AGATCCTGGACATCTGTGTGCCCGAAAAAGCTACACCTCGGCCTCTAGGTGACCGAATAACAACCTTCCTGGATGATATGAAGTCCAAGGTATCCGATCGAGTAAAAACCGTACTTACTCGCGTCCTTATGGTCATCAAGAGGTCACAACCTGAGATCGACTTGGCAGGTTTACTAGGAAAAATAGTAAACGAGAATCAGGGTGTTGAGCACGAAGATGAGGCCCGAGTGATTGCCGAGCTCCTTGTTGGTGATAATGAGTGAACAATGATCTCTCATGTAATATAATGAACTGAATGCTGTGCATATGTATTTTTGTATCTTGTGTGGACAATCTTGACTATTTACTCTGCAAAACCAAGTTAATTTAAAAATCAAAGATATGCCATACGTACCTAGGGGTTATTCCTGTGCAGAGAGAACAAGTGACATTATCATGATCTGAGTTTGAACTGAATATAAGGAAAACAACATATAACAGTAAAAAACACGAACACTGTAAGATAGAGTATGGTGATGAAGAAAAGACATGCAGTGACGAGCTATAGGTCGTCGAAAACTTTGCCCTTCTGTCTTTGTTCGGCCGGGGCCCTGAATGCTCCCCGATTATGAGGTCCTGCAAAGGCATGTAGCACCGTGCTGTCGGTCGACTGACCTAGGCCGATTGCATTTGTTTTGTTGGGGCCCTGAGTGCTCTCCTATTATGAGTTTGAATGAGAGCATGTAACACCGTGCTATCGGTCATACGACCTAGGCCGATTGCTCTCGTGGTTGGGGCCGGAGATATCTCCGTCAAGAGTAAGAGTGGGCATGTAAAACCGTACTGTCGGTCATACGACGTAGGTCGATTGCCCGTAAACAACGAGTGAATATCACGAGTAAAAAGTTGAAAAGAGAACATTGAGTACTTTATCTCAAGAGTACGTTTATTTATAGAACATAAATGAGGACAGAGTACAAAAGATAACACTGACTGCTAAAAAATCATAGAGAAAGAGAAAAGGCTACGCGTAGAATCTGCGCAGATGCTCTATGTTTCAAGAGTTCCCGACTGGTGTCCCATCCATTTGAAATAGACGATATGATCCTGGACGAGTAACTTCTGTCACGATGTATGGGCCTTCCCAAAGAGGAGATAACTTATGCTGTCCGGCAGTTTTGAGCACCCTGCGCAGCACCAAGTCCCCGATTGAGAAGGAATGAGGCCTCGTATACCGATCATGATAATGACGTAAAGTCTGCTGATATCGAGCCGACTGAATAACACAGTTAAGACGCTCCTCCTCGAGCAGGTCGATCTCTTCGAGTCGGGTTGCTTCAGCCTCAACAATTCTATTGAAAACCAAACGTGGGGCTCCAAACTTGAGGTCAGCAGGTAAGACTGCTTCTGATCCATACACCATGAAGAAGGGTGTGTTCCCTGCGAGAGCTTTGCTAGGTTGTGTTTGAAGGCTCCAGACCACATACGGCAATTTGCGTATCCACTTCCTAGCCAGCTTCTTGTCCTTGTCAATGATCTTTTTCTTGGGTGCATCCAGTATCATGCCATTAGCTTGCTCGACCTACCCATTAGCTCTGGGGTGAGCCACCGAGACATACTTGACCTGGATGGACCTTTGTTCGCAGAAATCAAAGAATTCGGAGCCTGTGAAGTTGGACCCCAGGTCTGTGATAATGGAATTCATGACCCCAAAGCGAAAGATGATGTCTTGAATGAACTCCATCGCTTTGGCAGATGTTAAAGAAGCAATGGGCTTGAACTCGATCCATTTGGTGAACTTGTCAATGGCAACCAGTACATGAGTGTATCTACCTTGAGCTTTCTTGAAAGGCCCAATCATATCCAGCCCCCAGCAGGCAAAAGGCCATGAGACCGGTATATTCTGCAACTGCTGTGCTGGAAGGTGATGCTGCTTGGCGAGGAACTGACAAGCCTCGTAGTGCTGCACTAACACGGCAGCGTCCTTCTTCGCTGTGGGCTAATAGAAACCAGCCCTGAACGCCTTCCCGACCAGTGTGCGTGAGGCGGCATGAATCCCACAGATTCCAGCGTGTATCTCTTTTAGCAAATTCTGCCCTGATGAGGTACTTAGGCATTTCAGCAAAACTCTTAAGGCAGCCCGCCTGTATAACTCGTTATTGATCAGAGTATAGCTGGAGGACCGTCTTGCTATTCGCTCGGCCTCTGCTTTATCCTCTAGAATTTCTTCATTCAGGATGTACTTGATGATGGGGGCTCTCCAATCAGTCGGCGCATCCAGAGTTAAGATATGCCGGTCGGGAGGCATGCTCAGCTCGTCTAGTTGAACGGAAGGATGATGAAGCTCTTGGACAAAGATACCAGAGGGTACCTTGGCGCGTGATGAGCCCAGCTTGGACAGAATGTCAGCATCCACATTGCGATCCCGATCCACATGAATGTACTTGAGGCCCTGAAATCTGCCTTCTAGTTTACAAACTGCCTCACACTATTTGTCCATACTTTCTGTGGAGCGATCCCACTCCTTGTTGACTTGATTAATGACCACCAAAGAATCGCCGTAGGCCATTAAATGCTGGATCCCGAGTGATATGGCAATGCGCAGGCCATGGAGGAAGGCCTCATATTCAGCTGCATTGTTGGAAACCGGGAAGAGAATCTGCAATACATACTTGAGTTTTTCTCCTGCTGGCGAGGTGAAGACGACGCCAGCGCCAGCCCCTTCGAACTTCAGCGAGCCGTCAAAATACATCTTCCAAATTCCATAACTTCTGGCTTCTCAGGCACTTGATGCTTAGTCCACTCAGAGACGAAATCAACTAGTGCTTGAGTCTTGATTGCAGTACGAGGACGGAATTCAATGTCATGAGCCCCCAGCTCACAAGCCCACTTGGCGATACGCCCTGTGGCCTCTCGATTACGCAAAGACCTCTCCGATTGGGAACTTCGTGACCACTATGATTTTATGTTCCTCAAAGTAATGGCGCAGTTTGCGTGCGGTAATGAGAACTGCATATAGTAACTTCTGTACTTGAGGATACCTGATTTTGGAGGGACTGAGGACCTCGCTGATGAAGTAGACCGGGTGTTGCCTGGGTACCATGTGCTACCCATCCGGTCGCTCGACCACCAATGCGGTGCTGACCACGTGAGTCGTACAGGAGATGTAGAGGAGTAAATCTTCCGCCGGTGAGTCGGCAGCGGCCCGATTAGGAGACTTGAGTACAGGAGGTGACGTTAGGAACTTTTTCAAGGCGTCCAGCGCTTCCTGTGCCTCTGTAGTCCACTAAAACCTGTCGACCTTTTTGAGTAGCTTGTAGAAGGGCATACCACGTTCACCGAGCCGTGATATGAATCGGCTCAAGGCTGCCATGCATCCAGTCAGCCTCTGAGCGTCTTTCTGCGATCTGGGAGGGTGCATGCATAGAATAGCCCTGATCTTCTCAAGGTTGGCTTCGATTCCTCTGTTGCTAACAACAAAACCGAGCAACTGACCAGCGGGGACGCCGAAGACGCACTTGGTGGGGTTGAGCTTCCACCGAAATTTTCTCAGGCTGTCAAACACCTTGCGCAGATCATCGATGAAATCCTCTTCGTTCTTGGTCTTGATCACAACATCATCAACATAAGCCTCAACGCGTTCGCCCTAGTGATCGGCGAGGCAAGTTTGAATCGCCCTTTGGTACGTTGCTTCTGCGTTCTTCAACCCGAAAGGCATTGAGGTATAGCAGTAGGCACTGAAAGGCGTGATGAACGCTGTCTTCTCCTGATCTTCAGTCGCTAGGCTAATCTGATGATAGCCCGAGTAACAATCGAGGAAGGAGAGCAAAGCGCAGCCGGCCGTAGAGTCAACGACCTGATCAATGCGAGGCAACACAAATGGGTCCTTAGGGCAGTGCTTATTGAGATCGGTATAATCAACACACATCCGCCAGTCCTTTTTATTCTTCTTGAGAACGAGTACAGGATTTGCAAGCCACTCGGGATGCATGACCTCTCTAATAAAACCAGCAGCCTTCAGCCGAGTTAACTCTGCCCTAATGGCCTCTCGCTTTTTTGGAGTGAATCGCCGCAGCCTTTGCTTGATGGGTTTGGCAATGGAGAACACTTTGAGTTGGTGCTCAGCCAATTCCCTCGGGACCCAGGCATATCTGCTGGCTTCCATGCAAATATGTCGCGGTTGGCCCTCAGGAACTGGACGAGCGCGTCTTCCTATTTGGGAGGAAGAAGAGCATTGATGGCGGTCGTCTTGGTCACGTCCGAGGGGTCGAGACTTATCTCTTTCGTCGGGACGGCTGGCTGGATTGCCGCGCTAGAGGCTGCCTCTTGAGTTGGAATCTGGAGGTCTTCCTGTGACATGCCAGTTTCGTCCGCCTTGAGCCTCTTCTGTGCCACCATGTGATTCTGCTCAAAGGCCATTTGCATGGCCTCTTGTACGCACTCCGAGGCTCCCTTGAAGTCGGCGCGTATGGAGAGAGTACCACCCAAGGCTGGCATCTTGAGAACGAGGTATGGGTAGTGTGGGATAGCCATGAACTTGGCCAGCCCTGGATGCCCAATGATGGCGTTGTAGACGCAGTTGAAGGTCGGGACTTCAAATCTCAACGTCTCAATGCGAAAATTCTCTGCCATGCCAAAAGCGACCGGCAGATAGATGTGTCCGAGCGGGTATTCGCCTACGCCCGGGACAATCCCGAAGAACGGGGTATCCGATCTCTTGAGATCGCTGAGCGGGATCCCCATCTCTTGCAGTGCCCTGGGGAACACCACATTGATGCTAGCCCCTCCGTCGATCAGAACCTTCTTGAGTCGGGTGTCGCCGACTATAGGAGTTACCAGCATCGGGTACTTGCCTGGCTCATCGAAGTTGTGCCACTGATCCGCCCAACTGAACGAGACCGGCTCGTGGGACCAATCGTATGGCTGTGGCGGCTCTGAGGTGGCCGCGTTGATCCGCCGATCCTCTAGCTTCTACTGGCGCTTGCTCGTGTACGCTCCGTGCCCTCCTAGGATGAAGTTGACCTCCTTGTTGACGTTGGGGAAGCATTGATTACTGCCTCCAGCCGGCCGCTGCGGCGGCTGGTTCCATGGTGGAGGAGGCGGCGGAGGAGCTTGCGCCGTCGCAAAGTGGCCACGGTTCAGCATGGCTCTGAAGTCGCGGCAATGCCTGAGAGTATGGCGCATATCCTTGTGCGCCGGGCATGGCTCGTCGAGGAGCTGATCAAGGGTTTGAGCCTGGACTGGAGGTGGGCTGCGTGGTCGTACCGGAGCTAGAGCCATGGCACGGACCTCCTCCCGAGGCCTCTTGTCCCAGCGTCGATCTTGTCGCAGGGGTTCTTCATGCTTCTCCTGCTTGCCCTTGCCCCGGTCGTCTTGCTGGGGGCGAATGAGGTCGCAAGCTCGTTCGTCCACCGTAATGTAGCGGTCCGCTTCCTGGAAGAGACGCTCCGAGGTGGTGGGCACCCTTTCCAGTATGTGCTTGACGAAGACTTGATCGTTGGAGCCCTGAAGGAAGTTGTCAATCACTGTATCCTCGAATACATCGGGGATGTGGTTTCTGAGAGCCTGGAACCGCTTGAGATACAATCGCAGGCTTTTTTCTGAATCCTTGCATCTGATGGTCTTGAGGTCCCACCGCTGCGCCGGCTTGTTGGAGAGTGATTGGAAGTTGGCGATGAATAGGCGACAGAAGTCTCCCCAGTCCTCGATGCTGCCCCGCTTGAGGTGGCGAAGCCATTGAAGCGCGTCCTGCCCCAACTTGATTGGGACATAGGCCGTCATGAGATCCTCCGAGGCATTGGCCGCTCGGGCCGCGGTAGTGTACACGGCCAGCCAGTTCCGCGGATCCATCTTCGTCTCAAATTTTTCAATGTTTGAGATTTTAAAGTTGGGTGGCCACTCAACATCTTGAATTCTCCAACCGAAGGCGGCTGTAGCTGCTTCTGTGGTGCCAACCGAGTTTCCGCGGTCCTCCACTAGGCGGCGAGGCGGGGACTGAGGTCGATGATCCCGCTCGGATCTGTCTCGGGGGGCGGAGCTGTTCACGGAGACAGCCCCCAAGTGACACCTAGCGGCTGGGGCGTGCTGCGGGGGGCCGTAGCCTCGGTCGTAGTTCGCGCACCGATCCATCTCGAGCTGGTGTCTCTGAGCACGAGATTGCTCAATGCTGTGGCGTGCGTCGCGGTTGCCGTAGATGACTTGTCGTGCGTCGGCAACCTCTTGCTGCCTGGGCACGAGGTGGTCTGCTGCCCGAGCGAGAACGGTCTTGATGGCCACCCCATCTTCGTTGTTGGGGATGAGTTCGCAGAGCTTGACCAACGCCCCTCCAGCTTGACTCAGGGTCTCCATGACTTCCTCGAACTCCTTCAGAAGATTGCGTGTGGGGATTGCTGCCCCGCGCTGTTGCCTGGCTTGAGCAGCCTGCCAATCGTGGCGCCACTGCCGCGTCTGGTTCCTGTGCCGGTGGCTCTGCACTTCTTGCTCATCCTCACTTGCCCGAGTTACCTCGTCTATCGAGACAGGCAGCGTAGGATCCTTGTTCCCCAGGATGTGACAGCGATGGATGTTACGAATGCGGTTCGCCCTCTTCCTCTTGTGGCGATCTTGCGAGCTTTCAGCGAGGACGGGTTGCTCATCATCCGAGACCATTTCGTCAATTTCGTTCCCCGCACCGCTGATGAGGAAAACCTCAGGGAAGCAAAGAGTGCAGCCAGAAAATGATCCCTGGGACCTGCTGGTGGCTGTGGCCGCCACCCCCACACTGGGGTCCGAGGCAGGGACCATGGTCGTTGCGGTAGTTACAACGTGTTCAGAGACCGTAGGAGTATCGATGCTGTAGATCATATGAGGGCATCCCGAGTTACGAGCCCTCTCAGTGTTCTCCGGGCGACGGCGAGCCTCACCAGGAGATGAGGTGCTCCAGCGAATGGATCTTTCCGCCGGCGTGGGATCGATGACGAGTCGTGGGCGACGACCCGCCGGCAGCGCGTCGAGCCCGCTGCAGATGCGATCGTCCGGAAGAGGCACGGACTGTCTTGAGCTGGGCGCCCCTCGCGCACCCTCGTCGTAGTTGAGGGGAGCCGAGGCACGGGAGAGAAGCCCCTGGTACGTAGCAGCAGAGTTGCGGACACTGAACGGGATGGAGGGAACGGCAGGCTCCACCCGAGTCTTCTTTCGACCCTGGGCGGGCGAGGCCGGCCGGGTTCGTTTCAATGCTGGCGGAGGTGGTGGGACCCGTAGCGGACGTGGGACCCAGGAACGAGTATCAACAGGGACTCGCGCCGGGTCCTATGAACTGCTGCTCGAGGGGCGGGCCCGCCGCGGATCTCGTGAGGGGTTCCCTGAGGAACCTGGTCTCGGCCCCCGACTAATCCGAGTCCAGATTTGAGTCGGGGAGGTCGAGAGCGCCGCGCGATGAGTCGGGGTCAGAGCGGTGGTGGTCGCAGGTTTCGCTCGGGCTGGCATGGTCGATGTAGATCCAACCCTAAAGGAGACCCTGCGGTTAGCTCGTGCTCCCAAGTCATAGTGACCACGGGGAGCCCGATCTGACTCAGCACGACGCGGAGCCAGGTTTTGGCGAGGGCCGACGCCTCGCGCCGACGTGCTGGAGCTTGGCGCGGAGTTGGTGGATGCTGGCGAGGTGCCGATCCCTGGCGATGATCTGACGGCGCAGGCTGCTTGGGAGTGGTCGATGGTTCCACGACGATGCGTGGTCGCACCGGCGTACTACGAAGCTGGTGGAGGTCGCCGCTCCGATCGGCGATGAAGGTGATTGATCCGAACTGGATCATGTCGCCTGGAGTGAAGCCGTTGACGAGATGATTGGTCATGGAGCCAACTGATGCTGATTTCGCCGCCCCCTACCTGGCGCGCCAACTGTCGGGGTTTGATGCCGACAATGCACCACGGGGTGTGTCACGTGAGGCTTTTGGGGTGGCGGGATCGGCGTAGCTCGATGGTTTGCGTAAAGATGCAACAAAACACGAGGGTTTATTGTAACACCCTAGTTTAAATTCCAGCATTTTATAATAAATTCTAAGTAATTTATTTAATTTTCTAAGGCTTATGTGCTTAGTTGCATTTTTAAATGATTTATTTAAAATCAACACTTGTATAAAATAAACCATAGGCCAAACTTTCTTGTGCATACATGCTGGTGCATCCTCTCTTGGTTGTGTGAATTAAGGATTCAAATTCAAATTTATTTGAATTCTAGACCCATTTTCTATCCAAATTCAAAGGAATTCAAAACCAGAAAAAGAAAAAGGAAAAAAAAAAAAGGAGGGGGAGCCAGGCCGACCGGCCGGCCCGGCCGACCGGCCAGCCCAGCCCCGCGCCTCCTCTCCCCGCCTGGGCCGGCCCAGCCAGCCCCGCGCCCCCGCTCCTCCCGCCTGGGCCCCGGCCCGACCGGCCGCCGCGCGCGCCCTCCCTCCACCTGGGCCGAAAGGCCGGCCCAAGGCCGCGCCTCCCTCCCCTCTCCGCGTCTCGCCGACAGGCGGACCCCACCAGTCAGGGCCGTCTCCCTCCTCCCGCCGGACATCTCGCGTGCTTTCCTTCCTCCGCTCGGCCACGTCCGCGCCCGAGCCTCCCGAGTCGAATCCGCGTCCCGCTCCTTTCCTTAAACGCTCCCCTCTTCAAATCCCGCAGCTCCCGCCCCGGTTCCCCCTTCTCCCTCGCCTTCCTTCACTGCCGGGTCCGGCCTTCAAAGCCGCCGAGCGGGATCACCGCGGCCGTGCTTATCCCCTTCGGCCGAGGCTCTATAAAACCCACCCCGAGGCTCGCCTCCGTCCCCTTCGCCTCTCCACCAGAGCTATTGCCCTCCCGTGCCCTCTCGAGCTCGCAATCGTCGCCGGAGCCCCGCCTCGGTAAGCCGCTCCGCCGCCGAATTCGGCGTCGGTGTAGCCCCTCCGGCCCTGAATCCTCCCTCTCTCGTGTCGCAGGAACATCCCGGAGCTTCGCCGCCCATCCTCGGAGTCCCGGAGACGCTTCACCCTCACGTTCCACGCGGGCGAACGCCACCCGTGAACCGACGCCGCCGCCGCTCGTCGCCAGACCGCCACCGACCATCTCTCGCCGCCCTCAAGCCCTCGGTGAGCTCGCCGTAACACCCTCGTCCTTTTAGGCTAGCTCTAGTCGAGCCTAGCACACTCCCTGAGCCGGAACGCCGCCGCGCCGCCGTTCCCGCCGCGCGCCGAGAGCGCCATGGGCGCGGTCGCCGTCGCCCGCGGCCCCGGTCTCCCTCCGTCGTCGGATCTCGATCCGACGCACGAGAACAGAACCCTGATCCGATCTAACGTCGCCGTTGGATCGAGATCTAACCGCTCCCACTCGCCGATGACCGGTCAATACCGGTCAGCGCGGTTCGTTTTGCTAAAGAGCCCCTGGACTTTCGGGAAATCAACCCGCAGTCCACCGACGTTGAAAAGTAATTAGGTTTTAGTCCTGGTTTTAGCGTTTTAGCCCCTGCGCTTTTGAAAATTAGAACCCGCCGTCCAGACCCTGGAGTTTTGCACCAGAACCCTCTGCGGCTAGGTTTAATTACGTATAGGTCCTCGGTTTTTCAAATCTAGCCCCTGGTTTAAGGTTTCTATCACAGTTATGCCCCTAGGAGCCCGTTTTATGCATAACTTTCGCGTTTTAACTCCGTTTTGAGTGATTCTTGCGCTCACGCGACCGTGGAAACACGTAGAATGTTTTTAGTACAGTTTTACCTTCTGTTTTTATGATATGATGTACTGTTTCTCACCTTTGGCCAATTGTTTGCATGTATGTATGCGTGGAAATGTTTGTACGTTGCCGTGATCGTGGTTAGATGGTGAGCAGTTTGTTGGTGACGAGGAGCAGCAGTTTGAGGGTGTTGAGCAGCAGCCTCAAGACCAGTTTGAGCAAGGCAAGTATAACATGGACACAACCCAATAATCATTAATCACTTCATATGCATGTGTCTGTTCCTGTATGCCAATAAGGACTGTACCTAGCCTCTTTATCGCAATGTTTACCTATGGGAATGCATGTTGGTTAAGTTTTGCTTGTTGCTGCGCGAACTCATGTATCTTTCATTAATAATTTTGTTTAATGGATCTATGCAATCAAATCTTGAGCTTGACCCTCTGTGGTTCATGTTCCCTTAAAAATGGCTTTTTAGCAACTTGGTCTAGGGGGCATGAGCATGGGTTTTGCTTATAGCCACTCTCCTTAAGGACCGGTTCGCAAAGCGACAACCTGGGATAACAGTGCTACCATGAGACTGGAATGGGACGGTCTTGGCTAATTAATTAGGTTACATTGGTTTGGGGGTAACTTACCGACGGGGCAAGAGGGGAGGTGAGCTTCTGTGGCCCTCGCGCTACTTGGGTTGAGTGCGTTTATCTCCCCTTGAGGCTTGCTCCACAGTTGCGGACCCTGAAACCTTAGCGGTTACACCTTACCAACGTGATCTTTGTAAAGGCCTCGTAGTGTGCTTGCTAGCCATCTCATCTAAGGTAATGTGGTGGACCACTAGCGTAGCCCACGACTCATGGGTAAAGTTGTACGACCTCTCGAGAGTGTAAAACTGACATGTCAGCCGTGCTCACGGTTATGAGCGGCCCAGATCCTTTATGCAGATTAGTGGTTCTGTTGGGTTTCCAAAGTGGTTCATATGATCATGTTGTTAAATAATGTTCACATGTTATATCTTGGGTTAATGGTTATCAACTCTCTTGTAGATGCTAGTCGTTTAATAAAAACTTGACCAACTAAAAGCTCATGCTAAGTGTCAGCCAACCCTAGATGCCTCATAGTTCATGTTGTGCTTGTTGAGTATGAAATACTCACGCTTGCTTTACTTTAAACCTACTGTTGGCTGGAACCCAACCGCTGCTCAGCTCCAGAAGACTTCGAAGAGTATGTTCAGGACTTCAACGAGTTCTAGGCGTACCGGTCCACCAGTCGACGTCCCTGTGGCGGCTCATTTGTCTTCGTTTACGCTTCCGCTATGACTCTGGTTTAAAGACATGTTGTCTTATTGTAATAAAGTGATGTTATACTCTATGTAAACGCTTTATTTATCGTTTAAGCACGTTCTGTGATGTCACTATTGTCATTATATATGTGAGACACGTTCCTGGCACATATATGTTGTCCCGGTTCCGTTGGTTGAGAACTGGGCGTGACAGAGTGGTATCAGAGCCGTGTTGACTGTAGGACGAAAGCCTAGTTAGAAACAGACGTAAATAAGGACCTCTTTCCCCTTTTGCCCTCTTGCTGTTTTATGAAAATTTTATTTTGCTATCAAACTATATGTTCACCCTATGTTAAATTATCACTTTTTGCTTTATTCATTCAATCATATAGAACTGATCTCCATCTTACTCCATCCTCCTTATAGGTCATGGCACGCAGCAAGCAGACTGCCCGCAAGAGTACTGGGGGCCGCCTTCGCCGTGTTGCACCGCCGACCCCACGGCGTACCCCAGTACCTCGTCCACCACAGCAGCTCGAGCCTCCGTCACCGGAGCTGCCCGAGCCGTTGCCACCACCGCCCTTCGAGTACGCCCCCATGGACCAGGCGCCACACCCCTTTGAGGGGAATGGTCTGCTTCCGGCAGACACTGACCCTGAGGAGGAGGAGGAGGAGGAGGATCCAGTGGAGGTGGTTTACTACCTCGACTCAGACGGCGATGGTGATGCACGGGGAGAGGCTCCATCGTCACGCCTGCCGACACCAACACCTCCTTCCCCGCGTGCGCCGACACCACCACCTTCTCCAGCGGCACCTGCAGCTTCACCGGCACCCCCACCGCCACCGCCTGCCGCACCCGAGTGGCCGTTCCGTGTGGCTGTCCCTTCCGACGAGGGTGGCCAGCGGGAGGTTGACGCCTGGGTCGACCTGACGCACCCACACCACGGTGCTGACTTGGAGTTCCCGGGGCTACTCCGCGACTGCCTCTACGACCTGGGTTACACTACCCATGAGGTCGTCTACCAGGTCCGGCAGCGAGCGCGCCCGGACCACACCACCCTCTGGTCCGCCGGTGCGCAGATCCTGGAGCCCAACCCCAACCATGGGGGACACACCGTGCTGCGCCGGCACTACAGCATCGCGGAGCACGAGACCATGGAGATGGCCATGGAGGATGCTGCTCAGCAGGCTCTTGGGGTCCTCTGCCAGCACTACCACACTCCGCTCTGCCAGACTCAGTACCGCTACTTTCCCCGCCGGCAGTCCGGGGATACTGAGCACGCGATCGCGTCCATCCGGGGCGAGGACAACCGGCAGCTGTTGAAGCTGGTCCGGTATGTGTCAGCCCTAATCACTGCCTACGTCAGGGTGTCCGAGGAGCTCCATCACCGGAACGGTGAGGTGTTCCACCTTCAGGCGCAGCTGGATCGAGTGGCAGGTCCACCGCCCCAGGTGCCAGTGGTGGATCCAGCTCAGACTCCACCTCGCCGGAGGCCTGGCACAGGAGAGTTAGGTGGTGCCACCAGGATACTCCCTCAGGATGACTAGTCGTCCTCATGTATCGCGTTAGCACGTTTGTTTAAGTTGTCATGATGAGTTGGTCATGTGGAACTTAAGTTAAAGTGTGTGGGCTGGTTGTTTGTTATTTTGAACCATGTTTGATTTGGATCTTTGGTTGTGTGCTGTCCAGCTGTGGGGATTTGTCCCAGCATGAACAAGTTAATGTTATAAGTTAGTTCGTGGGGTTAAACACTATATCCACTCTATCGCTCTTACTACTTTATCTTTAGTCGTTACCTCTTGTGCACCCTTACGTTGGCTATATGTTTACGGTGTCTCTGCTACAAACAGATGGTCAACACAAGGCGCAACGCTACCGGTGGAAGTGCTAGCCAGGGTAACCAGGGGGGTGGCAACCCGCTGCCTAACCCTCCACCACTGACACCGGAGCAGTTTTACAACCTCCAGATGCAAATGATGGCCACAATGACCAACGCGGTGCACGCTCTCCAGCAAGCCCAAGCTCAACCACCACCCCCACCACCTCGGGACAGGCGTGGAGATTTCCTGAAGGGTCATCCACCAACCTTCTCCCATGCCACAGAGCCACTGCAAGCGGATGATTGGCTTCGCGCAGTGGAACGCCAGCTGGACATTGCTCAATGCAATGACCGAGAGAGGGTCTTGTATGGCTCCGGTCAGTTAAGAGGTGCAGCCCTGGATTGGTGGGAATCCTACAGACCTCAAGATAGGGATGCTTTCACTTGGGCACAGTTCAGGGAGAACTTCCGCAACCACCATGTGCCTGCAGGGTTGATGAAGATGAAGAAGAAGGAATTTCTTTCCCTGAAGCAGGGCAGCATGTCTGTGACTGAGTATAGGGATAAATTCCTTCAGTTGGCCAGGTATGCCACTGCAGAGGTGGCAGCGGACAGGGAGAAACAAGAATACTTCTTGGAAGGTCTGAATGATGAGCTCCAGTACCGGCTGATGAATCATACCTTTCCTAGCTTCCATCAGCTGGTGGACAGGGCTCTGTTCACTGAAAGGAAGCGCCAGGAGATTGAGGAAAGGAAGAGGAAGTACAACAATTCCTCATCAAGCAGCAACACCCGTCCCCGGTTCTCTCAGGGTCCGAGCTCACAGCAGCAGCGGGCTCAAGGCCAGCAAGGCTACCAGTCCCAGCAGCGCTATCAGGGTCAGCCAGCTCGCCCTATGTACTCAGCTCAGCGCCCAGTGCAGACCACCCCTCCCACCACGAACCAGACCCCAGGCGTTGGGCCTTGCTACAAGTGTGGTGGAGCGGGCCACTATGCTAATGCTTGTCCCCGTAGGGTGCAAGGTAACCAACAGGGGCAGCAGACGGGCCAAAGGCAAAACCCTCCCCAGCCGCAGCAAGGGCGCCCCAATCAACAGAGCAAGACGCCGTGGCAGGGGAAGGTGAATCATGTGACAGCTGAGTCTGCAGCTGAAGCTCCTAATGTCGTGATTGGTACGTTCCTGGTCAACTCTCACCCCGCTACAGTTCTTTTTGATACCGGTGCCACGCATTCATTTATTACCAAATCATATGCTGAGCAGTACAATATTCCTATAAGGTCTACAAGTAGACCCATGGTAGTATCTACACCGGGGGGAACGTTGAGCACAAGTTTAATATGCCCTCGGGTTAGCATAAACATAAGGGGGGTAGAATTCTGCACCAAGTTGATAATCATTGGTTCTGCGGGAATTGATATCATCTTGGGGATGGAAACGCTTGCTAAGTGGGATGTCAGAATTGATTGTGCCAAGCGAACCGTCCACTTAACAGCTCCTGATGGTCAGAAAGTGGAGGTCAGTGCCACAGAACCTTCTGGTTGTCTGCATCAGATGGAGGCGAAGCCCACGGAGGGGATTCGAGTAGTGTGCGAGTACCCGGATGTCTTTCCAGATGAGTTGCCAGGTATGCCACCTGACCGAGAAATTGAATTCTTAATAGAACTTCTACCTGGTACAGCCCCTATAGCAAAGAGGCAATATAGAGTGGCACCCAAAGAACAAGGGTTAATAAAGGAAAATATAGATGAGTTGTTAGGAAAAGGGTTTATACGGCCTAGTTCTTCACCTTGGGCTTTTCCAGTTCTATTTGTTGACAAAAAGGATGGGACACGGAGGATGTGTGTGGATTATAGAGCCTTGAATGATGTCACCATCAAGAACAAATATCCCTTACCTCGAATAGATGATTTGTTTGATCAGTTGCAAGGTGCATGTGTGTTCTCAAAAATTGATTTGAGGTCAGGCTATCATCAACTGAAGATTCGTCCATCCGATATTCCAAAGACTGCTTTCATTACCAGATTTGGGTTATATGAATATACAGTGATGTCTTTTGGGTTGACAAATGCTCCTGCTTATTTCATGAATCTTATGAACAAGGTGTTTATGGAGTATCTTGACAAGTTTGTTGTAGTGTTCATTGATGATATATTGATCTATTCCAAGACGGAAGAAGAACACGAAGAACACTTGAGGTTAGTTTTGCAGAAGCTGAGAGACCATAAGTTGTATGCAAAGTTGAGCAAGTGTGAGTTTTGGCTTGATCAAGTGCCTTTCTTGGGACATATAGTCTCGAAAGGTGGAATCATGGTGGACCCCAGCAAGATCAGCAGTGTCATGGATTGGAAGGTGCCAGAAGTTGTGAGAGAAGTTCGTGGATTTTTGGGTCTAGCAGGATATTACAGAAGGTTTATCGAGAGTTTCTCCAGGATTGCAAAACCAATGACATCATTGCTCGAGAAGGGTGTTCCATTTAATTGGACTAAGGAGAGGCAAGCTGCATTTGATGAACTAAAGAAGAGACTCACCACAGCCCCAGTGCTTACTCTACCGGACTTAACCAAGAGTTTCACCGTGTATTGTGATGCCTCTAAGGAAGGTTTGGGTTGTGTGCTGATGCAGGAGGGAAAGGTGATTGCTTATGCTTCACGCCAGCTAAGAAAGCATGAGGTCAATTATCCCACTCATGATCTGGAGTTAGCAGCTGTTGTGCATGCTCTGAAGATCTGGAGGCATTATTTGTTCGGGAATAAATGTGAGATATACACCGACCACAAGAGTCTCAAATATATCTTCACACAGAATGAGTTGAATATGAGGCAGAGAAGATGGCTAGAGTTGATTAAAGATTATGACCTGGAGATACATTACCATCCGGGGAAAGCTAATGTGGTAGCGGATGCCTTAAGCAGAAAAAGTTATGTTAATATGGCAGTTGCTTTCCAGATGCCCTTTGAGCTGTGTGTGGAATTTGAGAGTTTGAATTTGGGGTTCGTGCATCACACCACAGTAGCAACCTTTGAAGCAGAGCCTACCCTGGAACAAGAGATAAGGAACCATCAGAAAACGGACGAGAAAATTCAGGAGATCCGGGAACGGATCAAGTTGGGCAAGGCGCCACACTTTCGTGAAGATGAACAAGGTACTGTCTGGTACAAGAATCGGATCTGCGTGCCAGATGTGGACAGTATCAAGAAGTTAATACTCAGTGAGGCTCACGACACCGCTTACTCAATTCACCCGGGCAGTACAAAGATGTATCATGATTTGAAGGAAAGGTTCTGGTGGTATGGAATGAAGAGAGCAGTGGCAGAATATGTCGCAGTGTGTGACACTTGTCAGCGCGTGAAGGCCGAACATCAGAGACCTGCAGGTTTGTTGCAACCTTTGAAGATTCCAGAGTGGAAATGGGAGGAAATAAGTATGGACTTCATTGTGGGGTTACCCAGGACTCAGAAAGGCTACAACTCGATCTGGGTAGTTGTTGATCGGCTGACCAAAGTTGCTCATTTTATTCCGGTAAACACTACTTATTCGGGTGCAAGGTTAGCAGAGTTGTACATCTCCAGAATCGTTTGCTTGCATGGTGTACCTAAGCGGATCATATCTGATAGAGGTTCACAGTTCACATCTCGTTTCTGGGAGCAGTTGCATGATTCATTGGATTCCAAGCTTCGGTTCAGTACAGCGTATCACCCACAGACAGATGGTCAGACGGAAAGAACAAATCAGATTCTAGAGGACATGTTGAGGGCATGTGCTATACAATACGGAACCAGTTGGGATAAGAGTCTGCCTTATGCCGAGTTCTCCTATAACAACAGCTACCAAGCCAGTCTGAAGAAGTCACCGTTTGAGGCACTGTATGGCAGAAGGTGCAGGACACCGCTATTTTGGAACCAAACAGGAGAGAAGCAGGTGTTCGGGCCCGACCTTATCAAGGATGCTGAACAGCAGATCAAGATGGTACGTGAGAATTTGAGAGTTGCTCAGTCTAGACAGAAAAGCTATGCAGATGTGCGACGCAGGGACTTGACCTTTAAGGTTGATGACTTTGTGTATTTGAAGGTGTCACCAATGAGAGGTATCCGGAGGTTTAATATGAAAGGAAAGCTGGCACCAAGATACATTGGTCCCTTCAAGGTAGTGGAAAGGAAAGGTGAAGTGGCTTATAAGTTGGAGTTGCCACCAAACCTATCTGGCATACACAATGTGTTCCATGTGTCACAACTAAAGAAGTGTTTGAGGGTGCCGGAAGAACAAGCACCACTGGAAGGTCTGGATGTGCAGGAGGATTTGACATATACCGAACACCCAGTGAAGATTCTTGAAACATCTGAAAGGGTTACCCGAAATAGGAGGGTCAAAATGTGCAGAGTGCAGTGGAAACATCACACGGAGGATGAGGCAACTTGGGAAAGAGAGGAGGAGTTGAGAGCAACTTATCCTGGTCTCTTTGCTAACCACCTATGAGAATCTCGGGGCGAGATTCCTGTTAAGGGGGGTAGGTTGTAACACCCTAGTTTAAATTCCAGCATTTTATA
Organism: Paspalum notatum; assembly: GCA_022530915.1. Lineage (NCBI taxonomy): Eukaryota > Viridiplantae > Streptophyta > Magnoliopsida > Poales > Poaceae > Paspalum > Paspalum notatum. The sequence goes on from CM039687.1 coordinate 21,794,038, forward strand.
ATAAATTCTAAGTAATTTATTTAATTTTCTAAGGCTTATGTGCTTAGTTGCATATTTAAATGATTTATTTAAAATCAACACTTGTATAAAATAAACCATAGGCCAAACTTTCTTGTGCATACATGCTGGTGCATCCTCTCTTGGTTGTGTGAATTAAGGATTCAAATTCAAATTTATTTGAATTCTAGACCCATTTTCTATCCAAATTCAAAGGAATTCAAAACCAGAAAAAGAAAAAGGAAAAAAAAAAAGGAGGGGGAGCCAGGCCGACCGGCCGGCCCGGCCGACCGGCCAGCCCAGCCCCGCGCCTCCTCTCCCCGCCTGGGCCGGCCCAGCCAGCCCCGCGCCCCCGCTCCTCCCGCCTGGGCCCCGGCCCGACCGGCCGCCGCGCGCGCCCTCCCTCCACCTGGGCCGAAAGGCCGGCCCAAGGCCGCGCCTCCCTCCCCTCTCCGCGTCTCGCCGACAGGCGGACCCCACCAGTCAGGGCCGTCTCCCTCCTCCCGCCGGACATCTCGCGTGCTTTCCTTCCTCCGCTCGGCCACGTCCGCGCCCGAGCCTCCCGAGTCGAATCCGCGTCCCGCTCCTTTCCTTAAACGCTCCCCTCTTCAAATCCCGCAGCTCCCGCCCCGGTTCCCCCTTCTCCCTCGCCTTCCTTCACTGCCGGGTCCGGCCTTCAAAGCCGCCGAGCGGGATCACCGCGGCCGTGCTTATCCCCTTCGGCCGAGGCTCTATAAAACCCACCCCGAGGCTCGCCTCCGTCCCCTTCGCCTCTCCACCAGAGCTATTGCCCTCCCGTGCCCTCTCGAGCTCGCAATCGTCGCCGGAGCCCCGCCTCGGTAAGCCGCTCCGCCGCCGAATTCGGCGTCGGTGTAGCCCCTCCGGCCCTGAATCCTCCCTCTCTCGTGTCGCAGGAACATCCCGGAGCTTCGCCGCCCATCCTCGGAGTCCCGGAGACGCTTCACCCTCACGTTCCACGCGGGCGAACGCCACCCGTGAACCGACGCCGCCGCCGCTCGTCGCCAGACCGCCACCGACCATCTCTCGCCGCCCTCAAGCCCTCGGTGAGCTCGCCGTAACACCCTCGTCCTTTTAGGCTAGCTCTAGTCGAGCCTAGCACACTCCCTGAGCCGGAACGCCGCCGCGCCGCCGTTCCCGCCGCGCGCCGAGAGCGCCATGGGCGCGGTCGCCGTCGCCCGCGGCCCCGGTCTCCCTCCGTCGTCGGATCTCGATCCGACGCACGAGAACAGAACCCTGATCCGATCTAACGTCGCCGTTGGATCGAGATCTAACCGCTCCCACTCGCCGATGACCGGTCAATACCGGTCAGCGCGGTTCGTTTTGCTAAAGAGCCCCTGGACTTTCGGGAAATCAACCCGCAGTCCACCGACGTTGAAAAGTAATTAGGTTTTAGTCCTGGTTTTAGCGTTTTAGCCCCTGCGCTTTTGAAAATTAGAACCCGCCGTCCAGACCCTGGAGTTTTGCACCAGAACCCTCTGCGGCTAGGTTTAATTACGTATAGGTCCTCGGTTTTTCAAATCTAGCCCCTGGTTTAAGGTTTCTATCACAGTTATGCCCCTAGGAGCCCGTTTTATGCATAACTTTCGCGTTTTAACTCCGTTTTGAGTGATTCTTGCGCTCACGCGACCGTGGAAACACGTAGAATGTTTTTAGTACAGTTTTACCTTCTGTTTTTATGATATGATGTACTGTTTCTCACCTTTGGCCAATTGTTTGCATGTATGTATGCGTGGAAATGTTTGTACGTTGCCGTGATCGTGGTTAGACGGTGAGCAGTTTGTTGGTGACGAGGAGCAGCAGTTTGAGGGTGTTGAGCAGCAGCCTCAAGACCAGTTTGAGCAAGGCAAGTATAACATGGACACAACCCAATAATCATTAATCACTTCATATGCATGTGTCTGTTCCTGTATGCCAATAAGGACTGTACCTAGCCTCTTTATCACAATGTTTACCTATGGGAATGCATGTTGGTTAAGTTTTGCTTGTTGCTGCGCGAACTCATGTATCTTTCATTAATAATTTTGTTTAATGGATCTATGCAATCAAATCTTGAGCTTGACCCTCTGTGGTTCATGTTCCCTTAAAAATGGCTTTTTAGCAACTTGGTCTAGGGGGCATGAGCATGGGTTTTGCTTATAGCCACTCTCCTTAAGGACCGGTTCGCAAAGCGACAACCTGGGATAACAGTGCTACCATGAGACTGGAATGGGACGGTCTTGGCTAATTAATTAGGTTACATTGGTTTGGGGGTAACTTACCGACGGGGCAAGAGGGGAGGTGAGCTTCTGTGGCCCTCGCGCTACTTGGGTTGAGTGCGTTTATCTCCCCTTGAGGCTTGCTCCACAGTTGCGGACCCTGAAACCTTAGCGGTTACACCTTACCAACGTGATCTTTGTAAAGGCCTCGTAGTGTGCTTGCTAGCCATCTCATCTAAGGTAATGTGGTGGACCACTAGCGTAGCCCACGACTCATGGGTAAAGTTGTACGACCTCTCGAGAGTGTAAAACTGACATGTCAGCCGTGCTCACGGTTATGAGCGGCCCAGATCCTTTATGCAGATTAGTGGTTCTGTTGGGTTTCCAAAGTGGTTCATATGATCATGTTGTTAAATAATGTTCACATGTTATATCTTGGGTTAATGGTTATCAACTCTCTTGTAGATGCTAGTCGTTTAATAAAAACTTGACCAACTAAAAGCTCATGCTAAGTGTCAGCCAACCCTAGATGCCTCATAGTTCATGTTGTGCTTGTTGAGTATGAAATACTCACGCTTGCTTTACTTTAAACCTACTGTTGGCTGGAACCCAACCGCTGCTCAGCTCCAGAAGACTTCGAAGAGTATGTTCAGGACTTCAACGAGTTCTAGGCGTACCGGTCCACCAGTCGACGTCCCTGTGGCGGCTCATTTGTCTTCGTTTACGCTTCCGCTATGACTCTGGTTTAAAGACATGTTGTCTTATTGTAATAAAGTGATGTTATACTCTATGTAAATGCTTTATTTATCGTTTAAGCACGTTCTGTGATGTCACTATTGTCATTATATATGTGAGACACGTTCCTGGCACATATATGTTGTCCCGGTTCCGTTGGTTGAGAACTGGGCGTGACATTTATACAGGTTCGGGCCACAATAAGCGTTACACCCTACGTCCTGTTTGGGGCGAGTTGTATTGATCTGAGTTCTCGAGGTTATAACGAGGGTTTCGAGGTCTGGTGGCTGGCGTGCGATGAGATGATCGATCGATGTTCTACGTAGGGGTCCCTCACCCGCCTTATATAATCCGGCCAGGCTTGGGTTACAAGCTAAGTTCTATCTACGAGTCCTACTCTATTTGGAAGCCTAAAGAGTATACGGAATCCACGATTACATGTTTCCTTCCTTGAGTCCCGCTGCTCCCGTAATACAAAGTCTGAACCAACTCCCTTGCGTCTTTCGTGAATTATAGCGCTTTTGACTTGGTCTTCAAGCTCGTCATCCGTTCTCGGGCCCATGAGATCAGTCGGCACCCTGAGAAGGGCCTGCTGTCTCTACTGGGCCCTCCAACGGCCCATGTACTGAATCCGTGCCGTGAGGGCCCAGGGGATATCTATCCCCCATATGCACAACTTACTTCATGTTAATACTCGTTATGATGGATGTCTTTACGCTGCATGGTATATATATATTGTACGCTTAGCATGATGCAAGCTTCATATCTAGGTTTGATCTGTCCTTAGGAGATATATCTACAGATCGTTTCCTACTAGAAAAGATCCGATGTTCTCTATGCCATGTTTTATCTTTGCCGATCTTAACAAAGATCTGTTCTTTTATGCTTGTTCCTTTGTTTAATCCTTGGTATAAGTTTATTCTCAAATCATAATGAGTACTTGGAAGGATCTCGACTGTCTAGATCTAGATAGGTTTCTTTTCCCTTTTATTACATGTTTGTACATATTATTTGGATGTATCATTGGCAAGACAGCAGGGTCATGCCGATTTTGAAGATCCGATGCGGAAAGAGCCGATCCGAGCGATCTGGCTATTATTTAATGTTTGCCCTGTTTTATCTGTCTTTGCAGGGGAAACAGGAGCTAACCACCATCACCACCATCATCACAACCTTCCTGGCTAGGTCGTTAGCCATGTGGCACACCTGACCACCATTGTCAGACAATCGGTTAACTGCTTAGCCGATCGTGAGCCGCGGCAAGGAGGAGCGACTCTTACGTCCACATACACCTCCCGGCTCGCATTGTGTTGACTCACCAAGGGTACTACCCGTTGGTTTCCTGGTGCAACAACTAAATCTTTGCATATTTACTTCCTGTTGTAGTTGATCGTGGCAGGTAATCCCACTCAAAGTTCTGGCTTTAATTTGTGATCTATTCTTGATAAAGAGAAGTTGTCTGGAACTAACTTTACTGATTGGTATCAAAACATGAGAATTGTTCTCAACCAAAGAAAAAGGAATATGTTCTTGAGCAGCCCTATCCTAAGGAAACTAAGAACAGTGCTATTGCGTTGACCACAGGGCTTATGAGAAGCACTGCAATGACTCGCTTGATGTTAGCTGTCTCATGCTTGCTACTATGTCCCCTGAGCTTCAGAAGCAATATGAGGACTCGGAGGCCTACAATATGATTTAAGGGCTCCGTGGCATGTTTGAGAACTAGGCAAGAGTCGAGAGGTATAACACCTTAAAAGCCTAGTTTGGTAGTAAGCTAGCTGAGGGGAGTCATGTCAGCCCTCATGTGATCAAGATGATTGGTCACATTAAGGCCCTTGACAGACTTGGTTTTGAGCTTGATCCAGAGCTTGCGACGGATGTGATCCTCCAATCTCTGCCTTCTAGCTTCGAGCAGTTTATCATGAACTATCATATGAATGGCTTGGATAAGACCTTAACCGAGTTGCCTGGGATGCTGAAAACTGTCGAGGATAGCATCAAGAAAACCTCAAATCATGTGATGATGGTCCATAGGGATAGCAAGAAGAGGAAGCGCAAGGGCAAGGGAAAAGGTAAGGCTGAGGATAGGATCCAAAAGCTGAGAACTGATGCTAAGCCTAAGGCTGGTCCCTCTCCCTTGGACAAGTGCTTTCACTGTGGGGACAGTGGGCATTGGTCGAGGAACTGCTAGGAGTACCTGGAAGAGAAGAAGAATAAGAAAGGAAGTGAGACTTCCGCTTCAGGTATTAATGTTATTGAAATTAATCTTGCAACTTCTTCTAGTGAATCATGGGTATTTGATACCGGGTCCATGATTCATACCTGCAAATCGTTGCTGGGACTAAAACAGACTAGAAGTTTTGCGAGAGGCAAGTTGGACGTGCAAGTCGGCAATGGAGCAAAGGTTGATGTATTGGCGGTCGGCACATATCACTTGTCGCTTCCCTCAGGATTAGTTTTGGAATTAAATAATTGTTATTTTATTCCTGCGTTGAGAAAAACATTATCTCCTCTTCATGTTTTGGAGGAGGATGGTGGTTATGAGATAATAATAAAGAACAAGTGTTGTTCTATTTATTTGAATAACATGCTCTATGCACATTGTCCATTAGTGAATGGATTGTATGTTCTTAATCTTGAGGATGACCCAATTCTTAACATTAATGCTAAACGACTCAAGCCGAGTGGTTTGAATCCTGCTTATGTCTGGCATTGTCGCCTTGGCCATATCAACAAGAAATGTGTGGAGAAGTTCCATAAAGATGGACTCCTCGACTCATTTGATTATGAATCATTTGAGACATGTGAATCTTGTTTACTTGGCAAGATGACAAAGGCACCCTTCACTGGTAAAAATGATAGAGCGTCCGCGTATTGGCCCTTGTACATACTGATGTATGCGGTCCAATGAGCTCTGTAGCCAGAGGCAATTTTCAGTATTTCATTACTTTTACTGATGATTTCAGTAGGTATGGCTATACCTACCTAATGCGACATAAGTCCGAGTCGTTTGAAAGGTTCAAACAGTATTAGAATGAAGTACAGAATCACTTGGGCAAGATGATAAAATTCCTACGGTCGGATCGTAGTGGAGAATATCTGAGCCAAGAGTTCAATGACCATCTGAAGAGTTGTGGAATTGTTCCACAGCTGACTCTACCCAGAACGCCACAATGGATTGGTGTATCTGAGAGGAGGAACCGCACCTTGTTGGACATGGTGAGGTCAATGATGACTCAAACTAATCTTTCGTTGTCCTTTTGGGGGTTACGCTCTAGAAACTGCTGCCTTTACAATGAACCAAGTTCCATCAAAGTCTGTGGAGAAAACACCATATGAGATATGGACAGAGAAGTATCCCAGGTTGTCTTTGCTTAAGATTTGGGATTGCGAGGCTTATGTCAAACATTTGACGTCTGACAAGCTTCCTCCTAAGTCGGACAAATGCTACTTTGTGGGCTATCCTAGGGAAACCAAAGGATATTATTTCTATAACCGGGAGGAAGCAAAAGTGTTTGTTGCCCGGAATGGTGTCTTTCTAGAGAAAGAGTTTCTCTTGAAAGGTGAAACTAGTCGGAACCAGGTGCAACTCGAAGAGGTTCGTGAAACACTGGAGAATGGTTCTGATCTGACTGACTTCCAACAGGATGAATCAAGTGTTGAGCACTCTGTTGAAACACCATTAGCCCCGCGTAGGTCGCAGAAGGTACATCGTGCACCCGACCGTTACATGTTCCTCACCATGGGTTGGCACGATATATTGTTGTTAGACAACGATGAGCCTAAGACTTACAAAGAAGCTATGATGGGACCCCACTCTGAGAAATGGCTAGAGGCCATGAGATCCGAATTGAAATCCATGGCTGACAATCAAGTTTGGAACTTGATCGAGCCACTTGATGAGGTGCGAGCTATCAAGTGCAAGTGGGTTTTTAAGAAAAAGATAGACACTGATGGAAATGTTCACGTCTATAAAGTACGGCTTGTGGCAAAAGGGTTTCGTGAGATTCAAGGTGTTGATTATGATGAAACATTTTTGCCCGTAGCTATGCTAAAGTCTATCCGGATCCTCCTAGCGATTGCCGCATATCATGACTATGAGGTGTGGCAAATGGATGTCAAAACGGTTTTCCTTAATGGAAACCTAAGTGAGGATGTGCACATGACACAACCTGAAGGTTTTGTTGATCCACATAATGCTGGGAAGGTATGCAAGCTTTTGAAGTCCATTTATGGACTCAAGCAAGCATTTTGGAGTTGGAATCTATGTTTTGATGAAGTGGTCAAAGGGTTTGGCTTCATCAAGAACGCAGAAGAACCTTGTGTATACAAGAAGGTCAGTGGGAGCGCACTCATCTTTCTGGTCTTGTACGTAGATGACATATTGTTGATCGGAAATGACATTCCTATTTTAAAAGCTGTAAAGGACTCATTGAGAAAGAGTTTCTCCATGAAGGATTTGGGAGAAGCAGCTTACATCTTGGGTATAAAGATCTATAGAGATAGATCGAAGCGCTTAATTGGATTAAGCCAGAGTAAATATATTGACAAGGTGTTGAAACGGTTCAACATGCATGACTCCAAAAAAGGTTTCTTGCCCAACTCACCTGGCACGATCTTGAGCAAGACTCAATGTCCGTCGACTACTGATGAGCAAAAGAGGATGAGTGAGATCTCATATGCCTCCGCAATTGGATCCATCATGTATGCCATGATATGCACTCACCCAGATGTCTCCTTTGCTCTAAGTGTTACGAGCAGATACCAATCATGTCTAGGTGAAGGTCACTGGATTGCTGTAAAGAATATCCATAAGTACTTAAGAAGGACTAAGGATGTGTTCCTAGTGTTTGGAGGTGAGGAAGAGCTCGTTGTTGATGCTGGGAAAACGGGCGGCCGAAGGCCCCACCTCCGCGTCACAGAGACAAATGTAATTTAATTTAATTTAAATGAGATGAAATAAAAAGATACAGCTATTGCGAGTCCATACTTCTATAATTCTTACATTTGCATAAAAATTATGTTAATTACATCTCCGAAGAGAACACCCCTGATTAAAAGTTCCAACTTGAAAATAAAAATTGCAGCATATTGCTTCCTATTACATGACTATGATATAAAAATAAAAGATAAGTCTTCAGCTTTGCCTCCACGATAGTCAACAGTTCTGCGATAATGGCATATTTCGTTTAAATTTGAACATGATATCATGTCCATTTATGCATGAAATCCATTTGTATTTTTTTGGATCACGTATTATGATTGCATGTAATCTATTTTAACTACTAGCAATCTATGCATGCGTCGTAGCGAATTTGAGCATATGAATCATGCATTCTGGTGCGTATTTGAGGCAAGAACGCATAGAGTATTTATTTTCATTATATTCAAAATATTTTAATTTGGTTTCTTTTATATCAATTTTTACTATCAGCATAACTATCAGGTATACATACAGTATACTTCGAAAATTAGGAGTATAGCCTACGTGATAGTTTGTCTTTATATTCATTTTTTACTGCTAGTGCAATTATTTTTTATGCACATGCTATACTATGAAAATTAAGAATATAGCTTGCACATGAGATGAATGTTTATTTATTTCTCTTATATCTACACGGGAACGACATAAAACTCAATTTCATATATGTAAATTAGTTTGGATGACAGAACATATATGCTTGACCAACTTCTGTTTGTACTAATTGTCAGGACCAAGTACGATTCAAGATCAAGTCTCTCACTCGTTACTTGTATCCAACATGTAGGACCAGGCCTAGTTGATGAAATCATTATGTTCACCAATTGTTTGTATCTACTGTAGCGACCGAATAAGATTCGAGGAATGAGCCTCTCACTCATTACTTCTATCAGCTAGCCGGACCGAACAATGCGGCGTAATAGAATATCTATGATCGATAATATTGATTGCGCTTACATGACTTGTATCGCAATGACCAAGCCAACAGCACGAAGATGTTCCCTAAATTTGTATCCAACATATAGGATCAAGCCTAATTGATGAGATTACCATGCTCACCTATTGTTTGTATCTACTATTGGGACCGAGTAAGATTTGAGTAACGAGCCTCTCACTCGTTACATGTATCCACTAACCGAACCGAACAATGCGGCGTGAAAAAACCATCGCATATATCTCTGCTCCTTAAGGCAGCAAGGCCGATTCGCTACACCTTCGTACGTCGCCCCCGGCTTCGTGCGTCGCCCCGGCTCAGCGCGCTTCCTCCGGCCGGCTTCGTACACGTCGCCTCCAGCTCGACGCGCTTCCTCCGCAAGTCCGCAAGCCGATTGGTGGCCCCTCCGTATGTCCCCACGATTTCTCCGGACGTACCAAACCGCGACCCCCACCTCTCTCTCGTACAGCCCCGTCTGTTTCCTATACGAGCGGAGAAAATCACGCATAATCTACTCACGAGTCACGGCTCAAGGCGCTGAACCACCCATCGCTACCGGACGCCATCGACGCACCTCAGCGGACTGCGTACATCCTCGCCCTAGACTTCGACCCAGGGGCGAAGCTAGAACGAAATTGATGGTGGTGCACACGGCTATATACATGTGTTAATATACTAATTTTGGCTGTCAGAACAGACACTTTACCTTGAATTTTGGTTTTCTAGGGTGGTGCCTGTGCACCACCTATGTTGAACGTGGCTTCGCCACTGCTTCGACCTAGACACGGGTGATTCGGCAGCGCCTCACTTGCGGACTTGCGGGTGATTCGGCGGCGCCTCACTTGCGGACTTGCGCCATCGACACACCTCAGCGCGGCGACTGCACGCATCATCTGGCCTCCACCAGGTGAGGGCTCGATCTTCTTCTATCTGCATGACCAGTGCTTGTTCTGCATTATGCCCTCGCTGCAAATTTCGTTTTCCTCGACCTCGCCGCCAAAATCATCCTCCAATTCTGCATCAGGATCACAGCCATGGGCGCGTATAGGAGGCGGAACGCAATATGGCTTATCCAATAAGAACGTCGGGCTTGTTGACGTCCGGTACAAGTGACGGCACCGTGACTGATGACCTGCTCGTTGTGGGGCTGTCCATGACCATGCCCAAGAACAACGGCTTCGATGAAATTGAGATCATCGGGGACCTGTCCATTAGGCTACCGGATGTAGGATGTCCTGTTTTATGCGTTGTCTAGCGACATGTGAATTGCAGTTCTTTTTCCTTTTCTCTTCTGTTTTTGTGTAAGCCTTGCATGTTGATTCCATAATCATCACAAATGTTGTTGCAGCTGAAAGAAAGAATCTAGGAGCTACTTGAAAAGGCGGATAGAAAGACAACTGTAACAAGGTAAACTACATCTCATGCTACCAGAATAACCTACATGATACAAACAGTGAAAAAAAGCTGGTGATAGCTATTTTATTAATGACCTTCAATTTAATGGTCTCAGTAGATACGAGCACAACTAAGTTTCCCGCTCAATCTTATTTGTTGCCCTTGTTTTTATCTTGGGGTCCCTCTTTTTTACTGGAATTTTATAAATTATATCATTTATTTAGGTTGCTCGGCGAAATTTTAAAATGCTACTATTTTCGGGTGTCTCATCCATAAATAACGTCCTTTCAATGATTTGCGTGTGGATGTCTCTGAACCTTTCAGGTGACCTATTATTAAAACAAGGGCTATGGTTATATTAATACTGAAGCATACAATTATACTGATCCCTGTGAATGATTTGCGTGTGGGTGTTTCTGAACCTTTCAGGTGACCTACTGTTATAACAAGGGCTATGGTTATATTAATACTGAAGCATGCAATTATACTGATCCCTATGACTAATTTTTATCGGTAGTAATAATACTTTGTGACTAACTTTCGACAAATAAAAAGTGTTCTGACTGATATATCAAAATAAAAATATCATATTGTAATGTTGTGAAAAATGAATAATATATATGTCTGCCGAGCTCTGAAAGTGTATGGACGAAGTTGTAGTTATAATAGTGGAGCATCAGTGTGTATGATGTCTTCTCATTTATTTTAAATGCAATGTCCAATCATTGGCAATATCTAATATATTTACGTAGTAGACATATACATATGTGATCAACAATATGGACCAAGAGGAGAATACAGGTAGTCGCACACCATTGGGAGACTTAACAAACAACACCAATCAAGGTTAGTAATAATCATGCCTATTTGTGATGAAAAGGTCTCATATGATTTGATAATAAATGGATGTGCATGTGCTTTGATTTCAGACACTCCAGATCCAAACAAAAGAAGGCAGCAAAGGGATAGAGCCAGACGTGCATCTATGTTTGCTGAGGAAAGGAACCAGAGGAATAAGAAGTGTCGTGAATCTTATCAACTGAAGAAATGCCAACAGATAATAGATGCACCTCCAAATGGTAAGTCATCAAATGCATTTTATTATCCTTTGGTTTAACACAATACAACTATGTCTAACATGATGTTGGTCAAATGATTTCTAGGTGATAATCTTGAATTAAACAAAGAAAATGTCCAAGCAGCTGATGATAATGATTGGTTGCATACAAATATGTCTTACCGGCCCCATAACATTGATGATGAAGACATTTCCAATGATTTATCAGGTACAATCACTTCTTGTTGTGTGAGATGAAAGGATATGGTGGCCTTCTATTAGTTCACGCACTATTAAAAATAATTGCCTATGTACAGCATGCACCTATCTCCACTAATGTCCCACTTAGCATAGCGTATGTACAATGTGCAGATATTACATGTTCCAGTTCATGCAATCTTAACATCCACAATAACTAAAACTAGGTAATAGTTTATCTAAGCTCGACATCAAATGCTGAACTTAATTTGGGACAGGTGATCAGAATGGATCAAATGCAGTCATCTGTGCAAAGGAACATAAGAGAGCAATGGACAGATCCCGATATGCGTCAATGGCAATTGATCAAAGAAGATTGCGTAATACAACCCCTGCCCAGAGGGAGTCCAAATGGTCATATAAAAGAATACAACAAGACATGCTGAAGAATACTTTGCACCATGATTCCATCGCTATGGAGAACCCAAGGTATATTCCTGAGGTTGTACGACCTACAGTGGATGCATTGGAACCTCATGGGCACCAAGGTAGTGCCCTTGACTGGATCATTCCTGAATTGAGCCCAAGACTTTTCGTACCAGCTCCTACGCAAACCATGGATGTCGAGACCTCCAATGTGTCTCCTAAGCAGAGGCATAAACGTCATGTACCAGCTGGGGAAAGACAATCCTTGCTAGCCCGTCGAAACCAGGAAGTTCAAGAAACTATTGCAAGGGACTTAGCTGCTGGAACTGAGGAATGTGAATGTGTTCTTGGAGAAAGGGACAATGGAACACAACCTCAGACAACAGAGGTCATCAACAATGGTAATTACTCCTTTTTTTATTGATTTGACACATCGATTAAAAACCACCAAACTGATTAAACACATCTTTTGTTGGATAGAAAGTAGTGGTCCATGCTTAGGCCATGACAACACAACAAAGGAGAATGAATGTGTGACTCCAAAAGGAGATAATGGGACACATCTCCTGACAATGTCAGAGGTCATTGACAATGGTAATTACTAATCAATTCTAGCATATGCATTTTGATTTGGCACCACCATTGATTGCCTCATCTTTACACAATAGAATTCTATGAATAGAAGATGATGAGGGCGTCGTATTCGAAGAAGATGAGGAAGAGGACGAAGGCTACCTATTCACCGGACAATGCACTTTTGTTGAATATTGCATTACTTTCAAAGCTTTTATGATTATTCATGTCTTACCCGTCGTTTTTCTATGACAAAATTAGATGAGGACATTGATGATGATATAGAGATTGATGGAGCTCAAGATGATTCTATCATGTCCTCTGACATCCCAGACCCTTATGACAAGGTGTATAGTAACAACCCCGAAGAAACACACATGTTGAAGCCCATTGACAACTATGGGCATTGCATAGCGAAGAAGTTTGAGTATGAGCCACCTGGGTTTTGTTGTCGTAATGGGAAGATTAAGCTATCCCATCAAGATACCATACCCCAGCTTAGGAGGCTGTGGAAAAGTGCAGACGCCGATGCTAGGCACTTTCGTGATAACATTAGGTTCTTCAACGGTCATTTTTCATTTTCAGTTCCCTGTACTGTTGCCTCGACAATATGACAACCAATATGAGAGAGTGTGGTATCTACACATTTCGTGCACATGGTGTCATGTACCACAACATAAGGTCATTTGGTACGGAGGCTGGAGCAGAGCATAAACACCTTGAGCTTTACTTCTATTATGACGATCCTAGCCTCGAGCATCGGTATCGAAGGTGCCATGAAGAACATCTTGAAAAGGACAAAGATGTCATCAAACAATTAGTTGGTATCCTTAAAGGGAATCCATACTCTGAGAACCTTAGGAGTATGGGACATGTTGAAAACCTTGATGACTACCGTATCACATTGAACCTAAACCAAACGCTGGACCAAAGGAGATACAACACGCCACTCACTTCGGAGGTGGCAGCTGTTTGGGTCAAGGGAAGCGGACGGCGAGGTCAATTCAATAACAATGTTATGCTACATGGAAAGCATAGGTCAAGTCACAGCATCCGTTCATATCACGGATGCTACGATGCGCTATCGTACCCTCTATCCTTCCGGTGAACTTGGTAGGCATGCAAATATTCCAAAGGTTAATGTAACCATGGGAGAAGTGGAAGCATACCGTGCGACACATAAAAAAGTAATGAAAATGATGACGAGACAGGTTAGTTGTTTTGTTGTAATTTATACGTAATCTATCATTAGTTATGCTATCACCATCATTAATAACAAAAAGTTGTGTATATATGCAGACTCTCCTAGCCATTTATGTGTGTCTGTGAGAGACTACTATTGCTATAAATTCCAAATACGCCCTAGCATATTCAACCCTATACTTAATGGCAAGCGACTTTTCCAGCAGTTCGCGGTTGACACGTACATCAAGATTACATAAGAGGAAATTAAGACCGGCTAAGGGAAGATCTTTATCAGGGTTTAGTAGGTAGCATGCATGCTGGCGAGGGTAGAGTAGGACTGAGACGTGCGACTAGCGGGGGATGAATAGGAGCACTTAAAAACTTAAACTCACAACCCCCTGGTGCAAACTAACACACTTCACACAACAAACGCTAGACACCGTCCACTGAAAGGAAACGTGTCTAGCAAGCAATTGGTGTCGCCCACCGAACGGGTACACACCAAGCGAGCGGAAGCACAAGACTCAACGACCACAAGATCGCAAATCAAGTGAAACAACGTCACTCGCAAAACAGGATCCAACGTAGCCACTCTGCACCTAAAAGCGTCTCACTGATGAGCAGAGAGCGAAGAGTATGGGCCAGTGGTGAGAATCACTTGGGCAAGAACGAAGCAAAACCCAAACGGAAAAAACTCCAACAAAAATCGACTGCACAGCCAAGTGCACATCACCGGACAGTCCGGTAGAGACCGGATAGTCCGGTGACCTGCACCGGATAGTCCGGTAGAGGCTGGGACGAGGGCCGAATCTGGATAGTCCAGTGCACTCCGTCGGACTGTCCGGTAAGATACCAGATAGTCCGATGGTTGCACCGGATAGTCCTGTAGAACCCTAGAACTTGAGTTCCCAAACCTAAAACCTGACCAAATCTTGTCCAATCTTCACGAAAATTGACACAGGCTATCTGAGCACTATTCTAAAGCTATTCACAAAAGATCCATGGAAAAAGATCGTTTGAGTTTGCGTCGTGTCACCGTGTCCTTTTCCATCACGTCATTGCGTCCGGTTCGGAATTGTTTGTGTCCAGTTCGGTATTTTGATGATATCTCTCACATACGAACTCGGATTTTAGTGTTCTAGTACTTTTTGGAAAGCTCGGGAAATTGTATACAACTTTGTCAACTGCGATGTTTCCAGGAAAATTCGTTATCAGTGCCTAAATCTTGTTGGGAGCAAATCTGTTCGTGACCCAGAATTTTCTGAACAGTCTGTATTTCGGGGTCCATATCTCCTACTTCATTTATCTAAAAAAGGTGTTCCATATATTTTCTGGAAAGAGAAAAATGTATATCTACAACTTTTGTGTTGTAAGTTTTGGCATTTAAAGTCATTAAGAGTGTGAAATCGTCTATGCAAGTTTGGTAGAAAATCTGTGATTTACGGACGAAAGTTTTGTGACAGTGTGTTGTTGTATCTCGCTTTTGCGGCACTTTTGAGAAAAAAAAGCAAAAGACAAGTGCATAAAAAAATCCGTACAAGAAAAAAAAATACAAGTGCATAAAAAAGAGCCGCACAAAAAAAAAGAAAAAAAATCAGAAGTGCTTGCATCCTTTATTTCCTTTGTACATCATATGTGTGACGTGCTTAATTGAGCTAGTTCTAGAAACAAGTTTAGGCTACCAACATTGACAAGTATTTTGGACACTTATTCAATTTTGCTATCTGATTTCGATTCGTGCTAATCGTTGCTACTATATAAAGCCATCCAAAGCTCCACATATAGACTTCTACTCAGAACAGGTTCAACTATTGCAATCGCAACGCTCACGCTCTCACGGTATCACGAACCAGCCACCGGTTGTATCCTCCACTGCTTTGCATTGGTAAGAACACTCGTAAGAGCTTGGTAAGACGCTTAAGAGTGTGTGATTCCACTGCATATACATAGTAGTTAGTAGAAAAATATACTTTTTGTGTTTTTTCTTGTTTTCTGCTAACAATGACAGGGCATAGCACTGCTCGGATGAAAAATATAAAGACATGTGAGAGCTACACCACATTTCAAACATCCGTGTCGAAAAGTTCAGGTATCAATTAGGAAACAATGTTTAATCATTTATATCATGAAATATCACTTAATAGATTAAAACGCTTGAAACAACGAGATAGAACTGTCATGACTTATTATCAGAAGTTTAAATCTATATTGTCGTGTTGTGATTTCGATGAATCTGATGAAGCCACTGAAATACATTTTTTAAATAGTCTTAACAAGAAAATTCAGAACAATCTTGTTTATATGGAATATAATTCTCTACATGATTTAATTGATCTAGCTTATGAGATTGAAGATCAAATTAAAAATGATAATGTCTTGCTGAAATTAAACATCATGACACACAATCTATGGAGACTTCTTTTGCTAATAACAATGCACAGAATATTGAGAGCAAAGATGAAGGAGACAACACGCTACTAGAGGATAAGCATTGCACTAGATATGTGAGCGCAGGTAATAGCATGGGTGCAGTGGTTACACAAGGTGAGCAAATTTTTGATGTGCTGCATTCAACCATAATTGAAGATGATTTTGCTGCTACCTCGTTTGATAAAGAAGAGTTGTGTGATGATGCTGCTGCTATTTCCATGTCACAAGTTGTGAATAAAGATACTATGGCTCTAAAACCTATTGTTTGTGCTGAAAGTAAATTTTTTCTCCTAATTACTAGTTTGCAAGAAGAGCTGAAATTGTTATATTCATTGAATACTTTGGGTTATATTGAATTTGATATTCTTTGCAATCTGAATAATTTGAATGAAAAACTTTTTCTTCCTGCTGATTTGCCTTGGATATCTAAACATACGTACCATGTCATTGGCAAGTATGATAGTAATGGAGAATATATGGTTCATCGTGTTTATATCTCTTCTAATTGTGGCTCTCATTATATCGATGAATATCAAAATAAAGTAAAGGGCTACTGTACAACTAACCATATCATGTCTAGATCCACCTGTTCTTCTTTGTTTATTTTGTCACAACAGGTTCAATTTCAAGAAGGGGAGCAATATTGAATTATGTCAAAAGGTGAAACAACTACTTCCGCACGCATCGACGTTTTTGAGTCGAGAATGACTCAAAACCAAGAAGGGGAGAATGATGAGGACATGACCAATACACATACGACCAAGTACCAAGCGAAGATAGAGTTCAAAGCCCAATCAACATTGAAATCCTATTTATTCGCGAGTCCGGTTCAGACTGCTAGGCCTCACGAAAACGGACGCCCAGGCCGCATACGGGCTCCGTTTTGAGCGTTCTACATATCGTTGGAAAGTTAAGGAGATAAACTTTCTAACCCAATTGGTTTCATATCATTTGGACTTCGGACTCGACCAGAAATTGCATCGCAAGGTGACGGATAGAATCTGCCAGGGTGCTGCGAAGCTGGTTTTTGGGCCCACTGGCCTTGTACGCCCTAGGGTTGCTCGGCCACCCCCTTGGCCGCCTCCTAGCCCTCTCTCTTGTATATATTCTGTAGCCATCATTAGAGTAGATGGGTTTTGCTTAGATTATTCTGTCATTATGAACAGTTGCGCCGTGTGAGAATACTTCGGTTTGTGAAACCCCAACTTGTGATCTTAATCCTTTCTATTCGCAATTTTAGTTTGCATCTACTATATTCTTGCTTGTGTTCTTCGATTCGCAGGCAGGGATAAGCCTTCGTAGTGAGGTCAATCGTGTGTGCACGGTTGATTACCAGAGGAGATGTGGTGCTGCGATTGCAGGGTTCGAATCGTGTTGATTGGAAGCCGGATCGTGTGTGTCGTGCCTCCACCAAATCGATAGTTATCTCGACCTGACGGAAGATCGGGAACCCCCCTCCCCTGGTCCCCATCAACCAGGCTGGAGCTCAAGGCCACACAATTCTTCTCCTAGACAAGTTAACTCTTCTAGCAATTCACAGCAGTTTGATAAATATAATCAGCTTGACCAAAGAGCTGTAAATGATAGCATTAGCAAAAAGCTCCATGTGAATAATAGGCTTTTTGAAATAATTTTTGTTCAAATGGAAACTTTTAATAGTGCTATGAAATACCAATTGAGTTTTAACAAAATGCTTGAGACCCAAATTACTCAGTTGGCTACTTCTTTACCTAATGTTAATGCGGGTAAGCTGCCGGGACAGTCTGAACCTCCTCCCAAGGAGCATATAAATGCAGTTACCACTAGGAGTAGGAAATCCACACAGGACCCCCCACATCCCCGTACTACCCCTAACAATGCAGGAAAAGAGCAGAAAAAGACTACCAAACCCGAAGAGAAGGATAACACTGAGAGTAGACCTGGAGCAGAGGAGAAAACAGCACCGGAGACGTTTTCGCGTGAGTTCTATGACACTACGGTGCTGCCATTTGCTCCTCACATTAAGAAGGCTGCCATCGATGAACAATACAGTAAGTTTATTGAGGTTATAAAAAAATTATATGTCAACATACCACTGCTAGATGCTATGCAGGTATCGACATATGTGAAATACTTGAAAGATATCCTCAACAACAAGAAGCCCCTACCATCAGCGGAAATTGTGCACATGATAGAAGAGTGTAGCGCAGCTATACTCAATCAGCCTCCACAGAAGAAAAAGGACCCTAGAAGTCCTACCATTCCATGCTCAATTGGAAACCAAATCTTCAATCAAGCCTTATGTGATCTCGGAGCAAGCGTTAGTGTTATGCCCAAAGTTGTCTTCGACAAACTCAATCACGCTGCACTCGCTCACACCACCATGTGCCTGCAGCTCGCAGATCAATCCATACGACACCCCGCAGGGATCGCTGAGGATGTCCCGGTGAAAATCCGAAATTTCCTAATCCCGGTGGACTTCGTGGTGTTGAATATGGAGATAGATGCAAAGACACTGCTCATCCTTGGGCAGCCATTCCTGAGTACTGCAGATGCAAGTATTGATGTCGGGGCCGGAGAAGTCCACCTCAACATCAACGGAACGAGGGAGACATTCTTCTTCAAACCGAAGGTGGAGAAGTGCAATCAAGTGAAGTTATCCCAATGCCAACCACAAAGATATATGCCGAAGACCTATATCCATGAAGACGTTTCCGAAAAAAAGATGGACAGTCTCGTCACATTAATGAAATCAGATAGCGAGGCTGCCATCCGACAAAAACAAGAATCTGATAAACAGGAGGCAAAGCTCCTGGAAAGATGGTCGACGCCGGTATGCAAGTCCTGACAATAGAAGAACGGCGTGCAAAATACTATGAAAGAAATCCCACCTACCTACATCTTCTTGATATCCCAAAGGGTAGGGTGTGGAAGTCCCTTGCCAACAGGTAAATTGGCATTATCTTTCGACAGCACATTTATTTTCCTGCCAAATTCAATTTCTTGCACGCCAATACATGTTTACTTTTTCTACAAATTGCATTTTCAACATTTATTTTGGTGACCCTTTTTGCATTAAAAAAAATGATGGCATGGTCGGCCGGCCACAAGCTTGGCCACTCGACTAGCTCTTTCCCCCTCTCCTCCTTTTCGTTTCTTGTCTTTTTCTTTCCCTTTTCTTTTCTTCTTTACCTAAGCATCATTGAAGCTTGGGGGCAAAGGGCTTGACAACTCAAGGTATGTGTGTTCTACCCTCTCTTTGTTCAACTGTTCTCACCATGAGAGTAGTATTGTATCTTTAATTTCAGCATATTAGTTTTAATTTGCTTACTTCGAATAAAAAAAATTAACTCCCACACTTTTAATGATAAGTTCACTTGTTAGCTTCATTTTGGAAATGATGAATAGTTGCTCTATCAAGTGAATGATTTAATTCTTGCATGTGACTTATGCTTAGCTTAGTTTTGAGTTTGTGAGTAAAAGAAGTAAACCAAGGTTCTATCTTGTGGATGTCATTTGTGATAACAAGCCTAAGTTGTTGGGAGATGATGATATGACTTGAGTTTGGGATGCTTCTTTCATGCTCTTAGTAAGATGAACATCTCAGGTTTTTATTTCGAAAAAAATAACAAAATATAGCTCCCCTTGGTCAAAAATACCTACCAGAGCCATAAATACTTCAAATAGATGAAACCACTACAAAGAGCTGCTTAGAATGTTTTGAGCTTTGTCAAATTTTGAGGCTCTTTGAGTAGAAATATCACCTTCTGTTGATAGCTGGACTTTGCATCCACCAAAAAGTCTCCAAATACTTCTCATAATCGCCTAGCCTTCAAATCTCAAGGAGTAAGGGTATGGAGCTAAAAAGAAAAGCATGCAAAAGCATGGCAAAAAAAAGCGTGCAAAAGCACGGCAAAATAAAAAGCATGCAAGTTCAAGCATGGCAAAAAGAAATAAAAGCTCCATATCCCCTCCATTTCCACACAAGGCTACAAGGGACGAAAATCAAGAGAAGGAGACATTCAGTGCCACCACTCATACTCCAGTGATCAAACAGAAGAAGTGATAGAATATACTCTTTGGTCCAATCTTTGTCTTAGCAAAATAAACACTCTAAGTGTGCCACAGCCTCCCCTGCCTAAAGCTCCACAAAGGCCTTAGTATAGGGAAGTGTCGGCCAAAATCATGGCCCTTGGAGAGGAAACACCTTTGAGCGATCAAGAGCACCTTGGGGAAGCTTCTTTTGTTTTGAAAATCTTGAAAACACCTGAGGAGAAGATCCAAAAAGAGCAAGTTAGAAGTACCCCAGTAACAAAGTCGTTCTGTCTCTCAACCGCCCATGGCAAGGTAAGCAAAAAGATGCACCACAGGTATTACACAAGGGAGAACTTCAATTATTTCACTTCTTAGAACAAAAGTTTGAGTATTGAGTCATATATAAGAATTTCTCTTCATCTTCGATATTGCAGCAACTCCTGATCCACTTTCATTCTTAGCTTTGCTCGAGGACGAGCAAAAGTTTAAGCTTGGGGGGTGTTGACGGTCATAATCTCACGATATCTACCGTCAAATACCAACCGAATGGAGCTATGCAAGTGAATAAATATGGACTAACCCTTCTACTAATGAGTTCCACAAGTTTTGTATGAATATTTAGATGCAGGTACCAAAATACACATAAAATAGCTGAAAACATGTCAAGGATCAAATATGAGACACACTAGCCAAAGTGACCAGGTCGGCCGACCCTACCACTAGGTCGGCCGACCAAGGGTCAGGCCTACCTGGTGCAGCCAGGTCGGCCGACCAGGGGGGTTGGTCGCCCGACCCAATGGCCAGGTCGGCCGACCTAACCCTAGGTCGGCCGACCAAGGCCAGGCTAAGCCTGACTCAGCCAGGTCGGCCGACCAGGGGGGCTGGTCGCCTGACCCAATGACTAGGTCGGCCGACCCCTGGTTCAGGCCGCCCAGCCACCCAAGTGAGCCACTTGCCCCCTCATTGATCCAATTCACAAAGAAACACAAGTGCACTCAAATCCAACCGCAAGACCAAGCATCCAATGTATCCAAAGGC
Source organism: Paspalum notatum (assembly GCA_022530915.1). NCBI lineage: Eukaryota > Viridiplantae > Streptophyta > Magnoliopsida > Poales > Poaceae > Paspalum > Paspalum notatum. The sequence continues at coordinate 21,815,217 of CM039687.1, forward strand.
CGAAAATGCACCAAGTTACGGATCCACAACGTCAACAATCCGAGGGAAGAGCAAAATGGCCAATGTAGGGCTGACACGTGGTCGCTCGACCTCCTACAAGGTCGGCCGACCTACCCTCGGAAGCATTTTCCACGTGCAACAACTGTCCTAACCGCCAACCGCCATGGGGACACAAGATCAAGCCATTGGAGTGCAAAGGCGGTGGATCAGGTGGTCGCCCGACCTCGGGATAGGTCGGTCGACCTCCCCCCTAGGTCGGCCTCCCACCGACCTCGGCCTCCCACCGACCTAAGCCTCCTACAAATACCCTCCTCTCATATGGGACTATAAATAGGCCTGTAGAGCTCATCTGTAAAGGTGTGGAGAAGTTGAGAGCTACATTCTACCTTAGAGAGTCTTATTTCCACATCTTAGTAGTTAGGATAGTCCTGGCAGTTAGAGTGAGTCGAGCTTTGCCTCGGAATTCTTGGAGATCCTTCTGAGTCTGTGGTAAAGTTCTTGTATCTTTGTACTCTTTTTATCTCTAGTATAATTTATTTACTTTACTTTATCTCTATCTTTTGCAAGTGTGGTGTACCTTTCTTTGCATACCTGCTAGGCTTAGACTGTGGTTACTTGAGTTAGTCAAGTCTTGTTATTCTTGCTAGTGCTATAAGCCTTTCTTAGACTTAGATCTAGGAGTCTGGTTAGCTCTAACCCTTGGAATCAAGGACAAGTTTTAGTGCTCAATCACTATTGTGGTGATAGCGCTTGAGCACTAGTATAGCGTGCCATCCTATCCACGCAGATTTGCTTGGTAGCCCCACTCGGTGACAGCGTGTGGTGTGCCTGTGTATCTCAGGCCCGTTCGTTCGGTAGGCCCGTAGGCGTTAGCCGGGTCTCCTTCGGTGGTCTACTATCTACCCCTGACCCCTCGAGGCACCAGAATTTCGCTCGACGCGAGACCCTGACTTGTTTACATGAGTTTCTTAGTTAACCACGACATAGTCTTTGCAGCCGAATAGAATAGAGTTTGGGGACTTTATCTCACTCGTTGTCCTCCCAGGCAACTATACCTTTCTACGTGTATCATAGGTAGTTTATTTTACTTCTTCACCATACACCTATCTTTATTTGACTTACCCTTGCTTAGATACTAGTTGGTACATTTATTTAAGTTTATGGAACACTTGATTTGAGTTTATCCAATTATACTCTCTTGCCTGCCGCTTCCCTGTGGAAATTATGATACTCGGAATACTCTGGGTGAAAGGCTACAGCGGTCTCCGTGCGCTTACGGAGTAAAACCTGTTAAGGCTAAGAGACGCCAACATCTGCTCCTTCAGGGACATAGCCAGTAACGATGTAATTCACCAGATTAGCATACCAAGGTTGGACTATTGTCACCTTTAGGAGCTGATCATCTCTCATGTAGTCGTCAATCGGCAAGGGCGATGTTGCTTCAAATTTCATTCATGAGAGATGATCTGCAACTGAATTATCTACTCCCTTTTTATCTCTGATTTCAATATCGAATTCTTGGAGTAACAGCACCCACCGGATCAATCGCGGTTTTGCATCGTTCTTGGTTAGGAGGTATTTGAGAGCTGCATGATCTGTGTAGATAATGACTTTCGATCCTACCAAGTATGATCTGAACTTGTCGATTGCAAAGACCACTGCTAATAGTTCTTTCTCGGTGGTTGAGTAATTCAGTTGTGGGCTAGTGGGCATTTTGCTTGCATAAGAGATAGCATGATGCTTTTTATCCTTCCTCTGACCCAATACTGCTCCAACAGCGAAGTCGCTTGCATCACACATGATTTCAAAAGGTAAGTTACAGTCGGGTGGCTGAATAATTGGGGCTGAGTGTCACGCCCGGTTTCAACAAACAAAACCGTGCAACATAAATATGCGCCAGGAAACGTCTCACATATACATGACAAATTACAAAGTACCACAGACACGTGCCATAAATAAAAATGCACATAACATTAAATATATCATTATTACACTGTCACATAATTGTTTAACTCAGAGTATAACGTAGCATTGCGGAAGCATAAAACATAAAAATAACGAGGGCGCCACAGGGACATCGACTGGTGAACGAAGCTTATAAACTCATCGTCGTAGTTTTGTACATAGTCTTCATTACCTCCATCAACTGAGCAGCGGTTGGATTTTTCCCCACAACAAGGAATAAATATAAAGAAGCAAGTGTGAGTACAGAATACCCAACAAATATAACATAAACCATGAGGCTGTAGGGTTAGCTGACAGACTGCATTAGTTTTTAATTGTTACTTTTATTAAGGCCTACTTACTATGAATTAGTAGCAACTCTATTATCCCAAAAGATATTACATAAGAATTAAAATAACATTAAACAGATAAAACCATTATCATAACCATAACCAAAACCAAGGAACCTCAACCAAGGATCCTGCTAATCACTGGGAAGGGTCTGGGCCGCTCATAACCGTGAGCACAGCTGATATATCAGTTTTACACTCTCGAGAGGTGGTGCATCTTTACCCACAAGTCGTGAGCTACGCTAGGAGTTCATCACATTACCGGAGATGAGATGACTAGCAAGCGCACTACGAAGCCTTTACAAAGGTCACGTTGGTAAGGTGTAACTGCTAAGGTTTCAGGGTCGCAACGGTGGTGTCCGCCTCCAAAGGGAGAAGCACATACATCACGTAAAGCACACTCAACCATGAGGTAGCGCAGCGACCACTGAAGCTAACCTCCCCTCTTGCCCCGCAGGTAAGTTACTCCCAAACCAAAACAACCTAATTAGTCAGCTAAGATCGTCCCATTCCAATCTTGTGGTAGCACTGTTGTCCCAAGTGGTCGCTTTGTGATTCGGTCCTTACGGAGAGAACTAGCAAAAGCACACGATCACATTGCTCAAGCTCCCTAAACCATGTTGCTAAAAAGCCAGTTTGACAAGAGACATGAACCACTCAAGCACACAGCACAAAGGGTCAAGCTCACATTAATTGCATAGAACCATTATTCAACATTAATTAACATAAAGCCAGTATGTGTTCATGCAGCACCTAGCACAACTTAACCATATGCATCCCAAAAGGTAGGTATATAAGGATAAAAGTAGCTAGGTAAAACCTTACAGGCATACCAATTTAAATGCACATGCAATAAGTAAAAGGTTATTAGGTGTTTATGTTATACTTGCCTTCTTCAAATATTCCTTGCTGCTGCTCAAAGGCTTCTGGAGGTCGCTCTTCGAACTCAACAGCTGGATCAACGTCTACGCATGATCGTAAAGCGCCACACAAGCATTCATATGATCACATGCAAGCAAAGAAATGCAAAAGATAAGAAACAGTACATCATTACATAAAAACAAAAGGTAAAACATATTTAAAATTATTCTACACATCATCTAGGGCTTGGACTGCGGGTTAAATAGAGAAAACTAGAGGGCCTCTTTAGCAAAACGGTGGCGGCTGACCGAAATTTGACTGGAGTTGACCGGTCTCCGGTGGTTTATGGCCGCTGGATCAAGATCTGACGGTTGGAAATGAAAGGGGAAGGGGCGGGTCGGCGGTGACCTTCCTGGACGGCGGAGTCCGACCACTAGCGGCGGCGGCTCGCCGGAACAAAGTGCTTTGGGCGCTGCGGGGCTCTACGGGCAGTGAGGTTCAGCCTGAGAGACAGAGAGAGAAGGGCATGACGGAGAGAGAGAGAGCTGAGCAGCCGGACGACGGTCAGGGGTGGACTGCGACGGCCGGTGTTTACGTGCACCGTCGAGGAGGCAATTTCGGACGTCCAACGCGAGTGAGACTGCACTGGTGTGCTCCTGCGACGAAGGCAAAGGGTCACAGAGAGCAAGAGAGGGGCAACGGTGACGAATTTGGGCGGTGGCTTACCTTGAGCTCCAACGGTGAAAATTGATGGCAGCGCGAGGGTGCTAGGGCTTAGGGCACTGCGCGTGTGGCGAAAAGAGATGGTGGCGGAGCTGGCAAACCCTTTTATAGGGGAAGAGCGAGGGCGACGCGGGTAGAATAGGGTCCGACTCGATTACCAGTTCGAGTGGGGACGCGATGCGAACTCGACCGGGTCCGGTTCAGGGCGGTGCGGAGTCCGCGTTGGGGTGGCGTCGCGCACACATCGCGGCAGCAGTGCTGGCAGGCGGGCCTAGGCCACTCTCCGCGCGGGGCCATGGGTAGAGATGGCGGTGTGCGAGAAACCCGGGCGGAGGAGGGAGATGGAGCTGCCAGGTGGGTCCAGCGGGGCCATCTGTCAGCCAGAGAGGGAGAAAGGTGGGCGGCTCCTCTGGCTCCCGGCTGGGTCGGCCCAGGTAAAGCCCGAGCGGGCCAAGGGAGAGGAGGTGGGCTCGTGGGCTGCTCCAGCCTGTTGGCTGGTGCCTTTTTTTTCTTTCCCTACTCATTTCTTTTTAAAACAGAGATAAACAAATTCTAAAATTCAGATAAAACTGAATTTAAAACCTTTAGTCATACAATAGAAAACTATGCAACAGCATGTATGCACAACCAAGGTTGACCTATGATGGAATTAAATTACTTGCTTATAATAAAATAAACCATGAAAATGCAAGCCTAGGCATATAAAACCTTAGGAAAAAAAATAAATAAACCATATTAAATTTGTTGCAAACTGCTGGAAATTAAAAAAATTAGGGTGTTACACTGAGACCAGTGCCTTTTTAACCGTGTGAAAGGCCTCGAGACATTCTTCATCAAACACAAAGGGAACATCCTTAGCCAACAAATTGGTCAGAGGCCGGGCTATATGGGATAAATTTTTGATGAATCTCCTATAAAACCCTGCATGGCCTAGGAAGCTTCGGATGGCCTTTATGTTGGTGGGTGGAGGTAGTTGTTCAATAACCTCAATCTTTGCACGATCTACCTCTATGCCTCTTTTCGAAATTCTATGTCCTAGAACGATTCCTTCTCTGACCATAAAGTGGCATTTCTCCTAGTTCAGGATAAGATCAACTTCTTGACATCTTTTGAGAACTTTTTCAAGGTTCTCTAAACATCCGTCAAAGCTCGTGCCGTATACTGAGAAGTCATCCATAAATAATTCCATGATATCTTCGATGAAATCAGAGAATATTGCCATCATACACCGCTGGAATGATGCTGGAGCATTACACAGCCCAAACGACATTCGCCTGTAAGCGAGAGTTCCATAAGGGCATGTGAAAGTCGTCTTACTCTGGTCCTCCGGGTGAATCAGAATCTGGTGGTATCCAGAGTAGCTATCAAGGTAGCAGAAAAATGAATGTTTTGCCAGTCTTTCCAACATTTCATCAATGAAAGGAAGAGGAAAGTGATCTTTCCTGGTGGCAGCATTAAGCTTTCTGTAGTCAATGTACATCCGCCAACCTGTGACAGTTCTCTGTGGTATGAGCTCATTATTTTGATTATTGATAACTGTCATCCCTCCCTTCGTAGGCACAACTTTACTGGACTGACCCATTCGCTGTCACTCATGGGGTATATGATTCCCGCGTGAAGTAGTTTTAGTACTTCCTTCTTAACTACCTCTCTCATCGCATTGTTAAGTCGATGCTGTGGCTCCCTAGTTGGCTTGTGATCAGCCTCCATAGGGGTACGATGAGTGCATAGGTTGGGACTGATTCCTTTCAAGTCTTGAAGAGAGTATCCAAGCACAGATCTATACTTCTCTAGAACTAAAAGTAATCACTGGCTCTCACTCTCTGTCAGCTTGTCGTTGATGATCACTGGTGTGTCCTTATTCCCGTTGAGGAAGGCGTACTTCAGGCCAGGCGGTAGTTGCTTTAGTTCTATCTTTGGAGCTCCGGGCCGTAAGAATTCACCAAGTTGTTCGAACTTCCATGGCTCCTCTACCGTACTGAAGTTGCTAACAGCCTCTTCCTCTAGGCTATCTTGACCCATTTCCTCAAGTGCAAGGCTCAGCACTTCTTCCATAGGGTCAATCTCTGGCTTTGCTTCAGTCTTGGCATTGAGTGTCCTATCAATATTGACATTGATTTCTTCATTGCCAAGCTGAAGTTGCAATCTCCCTATGTATATATCTGAGCTGGTGAGGGCAGCGATTGGGATCCCAACCACAATTAATGGTGCAGACCCCTCGGGGATGTCAAAGACGTGAAAGTCTAAGAACACCTGAGTATCCCACAAGGTTGTTTGAATTACCCTTAGAACACCTTCGCATCTCAAATAGCTACCCTTCGTCCATTGCAGACGCATGGCAGATCTTGATAGCGGCTGTGTTAAAAAGTCGGGTAGTACTCGTCCATTACATGCTTAGGAATTATATTGATTCCTACCCTTGGATCATATGTAATATCTTGCGGTTGAAGCCTTGATACTTGGCCCGGGATGATGCTGGGGTCTAGAAAGAATTTAACTGTGTGTGTGTCCAGCCGTCTTTCCTCTAGCCAATCCCGATTGATTGCTGCTGAAAACCAGAGTATATCCTTGTTGACAGCACTTAAGCATGCCAAATCCTTATACTGCAAGCGCACAGTATCGCGGTAGCTTTTCCCCAGGATGAGTATCTTGGGTTTATCAATCCGGGATTAATTATGTTTAAAATGCTATTAATCAATTATTAACAATATTACTATCTAATTCTAATATATCTAATAAGCTTAAATAAGAGATAAAGGTTATCTAATTACAACTAATAAAGACTCTAATTCTACTCTAATCAAGATCTAATCTATATTCTAATCTATTGCATAAAAGGTATAAGCAAAGACTTAAACTCGGGGTATATAGGATTTAAACAGGCAAAAGGATCCACAAGAGATATGAGACAAACTACTAAAGTACTACGAACCACCTTGACTTAGATCTAAACATTAAGCATAGAATAAGCATGAACATGAATGTCAAGAACCTACTCGAACCTTTCCCCGGGCTCCACTGTCACTGGTAACCAGGTAATCGACGAACTAGTAAACCCTAACTATGCCTAACATGAGCAGATTAAATCTACTAAAAGACATGTGAAGTACTTAACAGTGGCCACTGATTTACACAATTAGAAAACAAGCATTGCTAAGCATAGATCATGAACAAGCATAAACAAGAAGCAAAGTCTAAAAGACAACTTTATAGATCCATAATCAAGGTTTTATCATAGTACAGAAGAAGTTCGAGGGGTTTACTCAAGATACATCGGAATTCGTGAGCCAAAGTCGTCGAGATGAACTAGACGAAGAAGTCGACGAAAGACGAACTCGATCTGCCCTCGGGATGCCAGGGGTCGGCCGAGCCAGACCCCTAGGGGTCGGCCGAGCCCCCTGGGTCCTATCTCCTCTTGCTTCCTCCTTTCGCCGAGATGTTCCTCCCGCCGAGTTGAACTCCTTTGGCCCTCGAGCTCTGCCCTAACCTCTCGGTTACAATGGATTTGTGGCGAGTCTCTCCCCTCATCTCCCTAGATGGAGCCCTCTATTTATATCCCGAAGGAAACCCTATACATGGAAACTAATAGATTGGTTCTAAGAGTCCTAGAACACCTCATACATCTATTTCCAAGTATAATCAAGCTTCTAGAAGAGTCCCGGTCGTCCATATCTTTCCTTGCTTGATGACGAAGTCTTCTCTCTTTAATTCCCGAAATAAACCTTCCCGGTTCTGCAACTTGTAGTAAATTGACCATAACTTTGCCTTCCGAAGTCCAATAAATGCAAACTCGGACTCTAAATTGTAGAGCTCGAAGAGATCTACAACTTTGGTATTCAAACTTTCTTCATTTGACGTCGTTAAGGTCTCCAAATCTGGCCCACAAGTTGCTGTTGTTATTGACTTCGCGAATATTTCAGGAATTGCCTTTCCTAGCAACCTTCATCTTCTAGAATACTCCTTTAATTGGGCTTTATCCTTCAATTGGGCTTCATTATCCTTTTGCACTTGGGCTTTGCTCATCTTAGCATAAATCCTATTTCCGAGAATTCTTCAAATATATCAATTATTACCTGTTTTCCTGCAAAAAATGAATAATGCACAAAAACAAAGAGCATTCTCGAAAACGGGGTTAATTGTTAGGAAAATAATAATAAATCACAATATTAATTCATTAAATGGCATAAAATCATATGAAATTATAACATAAATTTAGTACTTAAGCCGCGTCAACAATATCCCCACACTTAGATCATGCTAGTCCTCGAGCATAAGATCGATAAATCTTAAAATAAACTCTCAACTAAATTTATGTTCATTCTAAACAAATACCCATCAAAAATAACTTTACTTCAGAAATCACTCAAATCATAACATGGGAATATTTATTTAACTTTCATGCATATAGATCCCCACAAGATTTATCGAGATTAAATAAATCATAACTATGCCAAAGTCTCTTTTCAGAATATAAAAGAGGTTTTTCAATATATTTTTTAGAAAAAGCAAAAACTCTTCAAATGATCAAGAAATTACTAATCCCTTTTAATCAAGCTCTCAAAAAGACACTCTATATAGGTGGCTATCTTAAAAGATAACACTCTCTCTCTCTCACAAAGGAAATATATGTGGAGCTTGGTAAAGGCCTAGCAAAGTTAAACATTTTATTGTTCAAATAAGTTATCTTTCTAAAGCTCAATCAATCAAATTAAACAACCTTGGTCATCGAGAATAAAGAAAATAATATATATAGACAAAGGAAAAGAAGATATAGATAGTGGACATGTGCATATAGATGATGAAATTGGAATAAATTCCGGAATTTTTGCACATGGTTGGAAAAAGTGAAAGTCTTTGCCCATTAATTTTTAAACAACAATCTGTGAGACTTTCAAAGAAACTAACTTTTAATTTTATATAAATTTTCTCCCCCTTTTCTCCTTTTTCCTAATTCTACCTCTCTTTTCCTTACCCTTTTTTTATTTATTTCGGCCACTTGGCCATTATTTTCTCCCTCTATTTTTTCCTTCTTTTTTTTTCTTTTTTTTTTTTTAATTTCGACAACTTGGTCTTTCCTTTTTTTTTAACTAGAACCTCTTCTCCTTTTTCATCTCAAAAAGTCCCTTTTTATTTCAATTTTAATTAATGAGCAAAAACCTCACTTAAATAGGTAAAGGTAGACAAAAGAGATGAAAGGTTTATAAGGTAAAGGAATTGCTTATTATTTTTAAGCAATTGAAATATAATAAGGCTAGCAAACGATGAAAAATGTCAATGACCAAGAATTATTTTAAATGATCAAAATTACTAAAGAAATCAAACTTAATCAAACTCACATGAAATAACTTGCTCATAAAGTGGACTTAAAACTAAGCTCTAATAGGTATTTAAAAACTCTCTCTTGATTAAGGGATGTAAAACTTGATCAAATAAAGATAATTTTAAACAAAAGATTTTTATAAACCCCTCTAATTTTTTCTTAATTGGAAACTTTGGCAAAGCTATAAAACATCATCTCCCAACAGAACATGGGTTATACATTATTAATTATTTTAGTAATTCCCATATTACTCTAATCATGATAACTTAGGCAAAATTAAATATCAAAGTAATTGCATAGAATAAACTTAAATAAAGTGAGACAAAATTATCACTAAATATTAATACTTTATTAATAATAAGAATATTCATAATAACGCCATCCCAGCAACTCACACCTAATAGAAAATAATAAATAAAAAAAAATAAAAATAAATGATAAATGGGCGTTATTATTTCAAACGCTTTATTCTTCTAAAGGGGAAAATACATCCCCACACTTAGCTAATGCTAAGTGTCCTACTCATCTTCGGTGTCCCACTCCCAGCCATCCTCTGGATCATCGAGTGGATCTTCTCCTGGCCTGTAGAAAGCTGGTTCTTCAACCTCTGGCTCATTCCAAACTTCATTTGGTTGATAATACTGAGGATTATACAGCTTGAAGTTGATGTTCTCCAGAGCATTGTTTAGATGTTGCATTTCTCTTAGCATAAAGCTCACTTCTCCTTTCATACGCCTAGAGAAATTCTCAACATCTCTCCTAATTCCGATCATCTCAGTGGAAAGCCTGTCTTCGAGATCATCTATGACGGTGAAGGTGTCACTATTCTTCCGCAAAAGAGCTCTAATGGCCTCCCTACACTTGGCACAGCAACGTTGTCCATCTCCACCTCCCAGATGATAAGTGTCAATACTAGGGACAACATGAACAGAACTTACTTCTTCATGGTCATTATCTGGATAATCACTGTCATTAGAGTTGATGGTCCCTCCTTTGCTGACTGAAGACTCTGCATAATTGATCTTCTTCTTGCCTGCAATCCGCTTAGACCGCTTCATATCTACTGGCTCAATGGATAGCTTGGCTAACCTCTTCGAAACATCACGACGTCTTCCAGCTGCAGCACATACCCTCTCAAGTTCCTCATCATCAGAGAAGACAACCTGAGAAAAATTGTTGCGAGCACCCTTGAAAACGAGGTAGGTCGGCCGAGCCTGGGCCTTCTGGTCGGCCGAGCCCCCTTCCTTGTTGCTCTCCTCGCCTCCGTTCTTCTCGTGCTGCTTCTCCATGTCTCTGGAAACTGTTGTGGCTATGATTTGGTTGTGTTTGATTTTGATGTCTTGATGTAAAGGTCTGCCTATGGTTTTATACTCCGGAGAAACGATAGTTTTGGTAGGAAAAGTTTCCAATCCGACTCGAACTCCAATCCAAAACAACTCAGAACACCGCGAGACATCGCATACCAAAAATTGAAATGAATCCGACTCGAAAACCCCCCATGTCGGCCGAGTTGGGCCTCTCTGGTCGGCTGACCTGGGCCCCCCTTCTGGCTGCTGGGCCTCAGGTTTGGTCGGAAGGTTTATTTATTAAATAAAAATATTTATGTACAGAAAAATTTGAAAAATATTACGCAACTAAAATATATACAAAGGATAGGTTACTTATGGAAATCTAAGGGTCATATCTATGGTAACCAATTCTAACTTCTTCGAAAATGAAAGTCTCGATATAATTGATGTCAAATTTTTCCTCTTCAACATAGACCTTCAATCTTTGTCCATTTACCATATACTTGTTCCCTTCAAAATCCATAATGGTAACAGCTCCGGCAGGTGATACGTCATGAACAATATAAGGTCCATCCCATTTACTTTGTAATTTTCCTTTTCCAAATAATTTGAATCTTGAATTATAAAGAAGAACCTTATCACCTGGCTTAAACTCCTTCTTGACGAGCTTCTTGTCAAACCATCTCTTAATCCTCTCCTTATAAATGGTAGCATTATGATAGGCTTGCAAACGAGCTTCATCAAGGGTACTTAATTGAATCCTTCTTTTAACTAAGGCGGCATCTAGGTCTAAATTTAATTCCTTAATTGCCCAATAAGCTTTATGTTCTAGCTCAACTGGTAAATGACAAGTCTTACCATAAACTAATTGATAGGGTGTCATTCCAATAGGTGCTTTAAATGCAGTCCTATAAGCCCAAAGAGCATCATTAAGCTTCTTTGACCAATTTTTGCTTCCTTTAATTACCATCTTTTTAAGGATTTCTTTTAATTGTTTATTTGATGTTTCGGCTTGGCCATTAGTCTGTGGGTGATAAGCTGTAGAAACTCTATGTTCAATTCCCATCTTAGCCAGATAATCTGTAAACTCCTTACCAATAAAATGCGATCCTCCATCAGAGATAATTACTCTAGGTACTCCATATCTTGGAAAGATGTTATTCTTGATCATCTCTATGGACTCTTGCGTTGACGCTTTCTTACATGGCAAGGCTTCTACCCACTTTGAGACATAATCCACAGTTACTAAAATATACTCATATCCATATGAATTCTCAAAGGGTCCCATAAAATCCATTCCCCAAACATCAAATAAATCAATCTGTAGATTGTATGTCAAAGGCATAGAATTTCTAGCTGTTATATTTCCAGTTCTCTGACACTCAGGACAAGAAGCGACAAATTTCCTTGCATCTTCATGCATTCCTGGCCAATAGAATCCACTCGCCCATATCTTAGCCTGGGTTCTGAAATGTCCATGATGCCCCCCATATTCTGCAGCGTGACACTTTCTCAAAATCTCACTTCTCTCATCTGCAGGTACGCATCTTCTGAGGACTCCATCAGATCCAAATCTATATAAGTAGGGTGAATTCCAATAAAATTTCTTGGCTTCGGCAAGGACTTTCCTTTTTGAATTATAGTTGAGATGAGTCAATGGCTCTCCTTTAATGGCTCTAATTACGTCTAACATTCAAGAGTCCTTGTCTATAACTGCATAAAGGGTGTCGTCTCTTAATGCATCTTCAATTGGTGGACCTCCTTTACTATGGCTCATCCTAGACAAGTGATCTGCCACTACGTTCTCAACTCCCTTCTTGTCTCTGATCTCTACATCGAATTCTTGTAGCATAAGGATCCATCTAATTAAACGAGGTTTAGCATCTTTTTTAGTTAAAAGGTATTTGATAGCAGCATGATCAGTGTAGACTATAACCTTTGAATTAACTATGTAGGATCTAAATTTCTCAAAGGCAAAAACTACTGCTAATAACTCCTTTTCAGTGATTGCATAATTAACTTGGGTCTCGTTAAGAGTCTTGCTGGCATAATAAATGGCATGTACTCTTCCGTCTTTTCTCTGCCCCAGCACAGCTCCTACGGCATAGTCACTGGCATCACACATGATCTCAAAGGGTAAATTCCAATCAGGTGGTTGAATGATAGGTGCCTTAACTAGTAATTCCTTAATTTTTCTAAAGGCTACTTCACACTCATCAGTAAACTCAAATGGAATGTCCTTCTGGAGTAGGTAATTCAGTGGCTTAGCTATTTTAGAAAAATCCTTAATAAATCTCCTATAAAACCCAGCATGTCCGAGAAAGCTTCTAAGAGATCTAATATCTGTAGGTGGTGGCAATCTTTCTACAGTCTCTATCTTGGCTTTATCTACTTCAATTCCTTTCTCAGAAATGATGTGTCCCAACACAAGTCCTCTTCTCACCATGAAATGACACTTCTCCCAATTCAACACTAAGTCTACTTCTCCACATCTCTTCAGAACTTTCTCTAAATTCTTTAGACAGTGGTCAAAACTAGTGCCGTGAACTGAGAAATCGTCCATGAAAACCTCCATGATATCCTCAATGAAGTCTGAGAAAATGGCCATCATACACCGTTGAAATGACGCTGGTGCATTGCATAATCCAAAGGGCATTCTCCTATAGGCAAAGGTTCCATAAGGACAAGTGAAAGTTGTCTTGTGTTGATCGTCTGGATGGATAGGGATTTGAAAGAATCCAGAATAACCATCTAAATAGCAAAAATGGGTATTCTTAGCAAGTCTCTCTAGCATTTCGTCAATAAAGGGTAAAGGGAAGTGATCTTTCTTAGTGGCTTTATTAAGCTTCCGGTAATCTATACACATTCTCCAACCAGTGACAGTCCTTTGTGGAATTAATTCATTATTCTCATTTTTAACTACAGTTAAACCTCCCTTCTTAGGCACACAATGAACTGGGCTAACCCACTCACTAGTTGGTACTGGGTAGATAATTCCGGCGTTTAGTAATTTGATTACTTCCTTCTTCACTACAGATCTCATTTCGTTACTCAGTCTCCTTTGATTGTCTACCACTGGTTTGTGGTCTTCTTCCATTGGAATCCTATGAGTACAAAATGCTGGGCTAATTCCTTTAAGATCTGCTAGAGAATAACCTATTGCCTTCTTATGTTCCCTCAACATTCCTAGCAGTCTTTCCACCTCTTCTGGACTTAGCTGGTCACTAATTATTACAGGATAGGTTTTATCTTTTCCTAAGAATTCATACTTAAGTCCTTCGGGTAGTGGTTTAAGCTCAACATCGGGCGCCTCCTGTGGATTAAGGTCTCCTAATGGCTCTACAGGAATGTCTTTGGTTTCTTCTTGATTAAGGTCAAGTTGTTTAGTGGCAATGGTTGTTTCCTCAGAGAAGAATCCTTCTTCTCCTCCTTCTAATACTAATTTTAATGGCTCTCTAAAGGCATTAATATAATTAATACTCTCTATCTCCTCTATATCGGGAGTGAGATTAATAGGCACTTTAGATGCCGGTAGGAAATCAAAGTCATATTTTAATCCATTAATATTAATATTGATTTTTCCTTTATCATTATTTACTATGGCATTAACCAACTTAAGAAAAGGTCTACCAAGAATTATATTAATATCATTATCGTAGACATTAATTATATAAAAATCAGTTGGTATAATATTATTAGCAAAGTTAACATCAACATCTTTAATTAAGCCTACAGGTCGAATTATTTCATTATTAGGAAGTTTAATCTTAATACTAGTAGAAACTAAGTGTGGTTTATCACTTAAAGTACAATAAACTTCATAGCTCATAGTACTTACCTGGGCTTCCATAGAGCAGTGAATATTGTTGAAGTCTTCTTTGTTGATGGAGCAAGAAATACCAGTCGAAGATTCTTCTGGCTCCAGGTGGACGATAACCTCCTCAGTTAGTGATGACTCCGGCTTGACACCAATCACCCGCTTCACTTCAGAGACAAAGTCACTGTCCAGCTCCTCTTCTTGGAATAATTTCTGCAGTACCTCCCCTGTACTTAGATCATCTGAGCTTCTCCTTAGTGGTACCTCTGGTGGAAACAGCTCTTTCTCTTCTTCTAAGTCTTCTAGTGGGAGTGGTCCTGCACACATCAGTGTATCTCCAAAATCTACTGGCATCCAGCTTGTCTTGTCGAATTCTGTCAGTGGTTTTGCACTAGCAAGGCTTCCAAAATCTGAACACTCTGTCTTCACTTGTGGTGCAAAACACTCGTACTCCTCTTCCTCAGCTGCATAAGACACTGGAGTCTTTCTGGCAGGTTGTTGCTCCTTGTAGATAGCATATGTAGACGTCACTTCTGCTAGCTTCTGCTCTTCACTCTCCCTCCTATCTCTTTCAGCCTTCGCGGTCAAGCAGCAATCTGACAGAATCTTCATGGCTTCATCTACATTTCGGCTCAGCAGTGATCCTCCAGCACAGATGTTCACTTGCTTGAAGTCTCTAGTGTTTAGACTGAAGTAGAAGGTTGAAATGATTGTCTCCTCGTCAAAGTTAATGGGTGGTCCTTGTGTCCTCAGTTCTTCCAGTCTGTCCCATGCTTCATCAAGGTCTTCACTCTCAAGTTGCTTGAAGTTTATGATTGCTTTCTTCAACAGGTGTACTTTTATTGGAGAAAAGAATCTTTTGGTGAACTTCAATTTGAGAGCGTCCCAATCACCTTCAGCTTCTATTGATGCAGTGTCGTACCACTTTCTGGCTCTGTCTTCCAATGTAAACGGAAAGAGATTCCACAAAACCCATTCTTCTGGAACTCCGTCTTGATGGAATGTGCGACACACTTGCACTAGCCTCTTCAAGTGAGTGTACGGGTTCTCATCGTCTTCACCACTGAACGGATGTTCGGCAGCAATTCGGATGATTCCTGGCTTCAGCTCGTAGGATCCTGATTCCGGCTGCAGATTTGATCTTTGGAACTTCAAATCTTCCGCTCTTGGAGTTAAAAACTCCCCAAGCGTCAATTTTCTGCCCAACGTAGTCATACCTGAAATTTAAACAAAAACAAAAACAAAAACAAAGATCTATGACAGCAAAAATTTGCTGTACTTAGACCAAATTAAATCCAAACAGAATAACAGAATTTAAAATTTCAGAATTTAAAAATTACTCCTAATTTCGAAAATTGTAAAATAAAATAAATCTAAAACACTAATTAATAACAAAATTAACTAAAAACAATAAACAAAACTAAATATTAAAACTAGAAGTAGCAAAACTTAATAAAAGATTAATAATAATTTAAACGATAATTATTCCCCGGCAACGGCGCCAGAAAAGCTTGTTGACAGCACTTAAGCATGCCAAATCCTTATACTGCAAGCGCACAGTATCGCGGTAGCTTTTCCCCAGGATGAGTATCTTGGGTTTATCAATCCGGGATTAATTATGTTTAAAATGCTATTAATCAATTATTAACAATATTACTATCTAATTCTAATATATCTAATAAGCTTAAATAAGAGATAAAGGTTATCTAATTACAACTAATAAAGACTCTAATTCTACTCTAATCAAGATCTAATCTATATTCTAATCTATTGCATAAAAGGTATAAGCAAAGACTTAAACTCGGGGTATATAGGATTTAAACAGGCAAAAGGATCCACAAGAGATATGAGACAAACTACTAAAGTACTACGAACCACCTTGACTTAGATCTAAACATTAAGCATAGAATAAGCATGAACATGAATGTCAAGAACCTACTCGAACCTTTCCCCGGGCTCCACTGTCACTGGTAACCAGGTAATCGACGAACTAGTAAACCCTAACTATGCCTAACATGAGCAGATTAAATCTACTAAAAGACATGTGAAGTACTTAACAGTGGCCACTGATTTACACAATTAGACAACAAGCATTGCTAAGCATAGATCATGAACAAGCATAAACAAGAAGCAAAGTCTAAAAGACAACTTTATAGATCCATAATCAAGGTTTTATCATAGTACAGAAGAAGTTCGAGGGGTTTACTCAAGATACATCGGAATTCGTGACCCAAAGTCGTCGAGATGAACTAGACGAAGAAGTCGACGAAAGACGAACTCGATCTGCCCTCGGGATGCCAGGGGTCGGCCGAGCCAGACCCCTAGGGGTCGGCCGAGCCCCCTGGGTCCTATCTCCTCTTGCTTCCTCCTTTCGCCGAGATGTTCCTCCCGCCGAGTTGAACTCCTTTGGCCCTCGAGCTCTGCCCTAGCCTCTCGGTTACAATGGATTTGTGGCGAGTCTCTCCCCTCATCTCCCTAGATGGAGCCCTCTATTTATATCCCGAAGGAAACCCTATACATGGAAACTAATAGGTTGGTTCTAAGAGTCCTAGAACACCTCATACATCTATTTCCAAGTATAATCAAGCTTCTAGAAGAGTCCCGGTCGTCCATATCTTTCCTTGCTTGATGACGAAGTCTTCTCTCTTTAATTCCCGAAATAAACCTTCCCGGTTCTGCAACTTGTAGTAAATTGACCATAACTTTGCCTTCCGAAGTCCAATAAATGCAAACTCGGACTCTAAATTGTAGAGCTCGAAGAGATCTACAACTTTGGTATTCAAACTTTCTTCATTTGACGTCGTTAAGGTCTCCAAATCTGGCCCACAAGTTGCTGTTGTTATTGACTTCGCGAATATTTCAGGAATTGCCTTTCCTAGCAACCTTCATCTTCTAGAATACTCCTTTAATTGGGCTTTATCCTTCAATTGGGCTTCATTATCCTTTTGCACTTGGGCTTTGCTCATCTTAGCATAAATCCTATTTCCGAGAATTCTTCAAATATATCAATTATTACCTGTTTTCCTGCAAAAAATGAATAATGCACAAAAACAAAGAGCATTCTCGAAAACGGGGTTAATTGTTAGTAAAATAATAATAAATCACAATATTAATTCATTAAATGGCATAAAATCATATGAAATTATAACATAAATTTAGTACTTAAGCCGCGTCAACAATATCCCCACACTTAGATCATGCTAGTCCTCGAGCATAAGATCGATAAATCTTAAAATAAACTCTCAACTAAATTTATGTTCATTCTAAACAAATACCCATCAAAAATAACTTTACTTCAGAAATCACTCAAATCATAACATGGGAATATTTATTTAACTTTCATGCATATAGATCCCCACAAGATTTATCGAGATTAAATAAATCATAACTATGCCAAAGTCTCTTTTCAGAATATAAAAGAGGTTTTTCAATATATTTTTTAGAAAAAGCAAAAACTCTTCAAATGATCAAGAAATTACTAATCCCTTTTAATCAAGCTCTCAAAAAGACACTCTATATAGGTGGCTATCTTAAAAGATAACACTCTCTCTCTCTCACAAAGGAAATATATGTGGAGCTTGGTAAAGGCCTAGCAAAGTTAAACATTTTATTGTTCAAATAAGTTATCTTTCTAAAGCTCAATCAATCAAATTAAACAACCTTGGTCATCGAGAATAAAGAAAATAATATATATAGACAAAGGAAAAGAAGATATAGATAGTGGACATGTGCATATAGATGATGAAATTGGAATAAATTCCGGAATTTTTGCACATGGTTGGAAAAAGTGAAAGTCTTTGCCCATTAATTTTTAAACAACAATCTGTGAGACTTTCAAAGAAACTAACTTTTAATTTTATATAAATTTTCTCCCCCTTTTCTCCTTTTTCCTAATTCTACCTCTCTTTTCCTTACCCTTTTTTTATTTATTTCGGCCACTTGGCCATTATTTTCTCCCTCTATTTTTTCCTTCTTTTTTTTTCTTTTTTTTTTTAATTTCGACAACTTGGTCTTTCCTTTTTTTTTTAACTAGAACCTCTTCTCCTTTTTCATCTCAAAAAGTCCCTTTTTATTTCAATTTTAATTAATGAGCAAAAACCTCACTTAAATAGGTAAAGGTAGACAAAAGAGATGAAAGGTTTATAAGGTAAAGGAATTGCTTATTATTTTTAAGCAATTGAAATATAATAAGGCTAGCAAACGATGAAAAATATCAATGACCAAGAATTATTTTAAATGATCAAAATTACTAAAGAAATCAAACTTAATCAAACTCACATGAAATAACTTGCTCATAAAGTGGACTTAAAACTAAGCTCTAATAGGTATTTAAAAACTCTCTCTTGATTAAGGGATGTAAAACTTGATCAAATAAAGATAATTTTAAACAAAAGATTTTTATAAACCCCTCTAATTTTTTCTTAATTGGAAACTTTGGCAAAGCTATAAAACATCATCTCCCAACAGAACATGGGTTATACATTATTAATTATTTTAGTAATTCCCATATTACTCTAATCATGATAACTTAGGCAAAATTAAATATCAAAGTAATTGCATAGAATAAACTTAAATAAAGTGAGACAAAATTATCACTAAATATTAATACTTTATTAATAATAAGAATATTCATAATAACGCCATCCCAGCAACTCACACCTAATAGAAAATAATAAATAAAAAAAAATAAAAATAAATGATAAATGGGCGTTATTATTTCAAACGCTTTATTCTTCTAAAGGGGAAAATACATCCCCACACTTAGCTAATGCTAAGTGTCCTACTCATCTTCGGTGTCCCACTCCCAGCCATCCTCTGGATCATCGAGTGGATCTTCTCCTGGCCTGTAGAAAGCTGGTTCTTCAACCTCTGGCTCATTCCAAACTTCATTTGGTTGATAATACTGAGGATTATACAGCTTGAAGTTGATGTTCTCCAGAGCATTGTTTAGATGTTGCATTTCTCTTAGCATAAAGCTCACTTCTCCTTTCATACGCCTAGAGAAATTCTCAACATCTCTCCTAATTCCGATCATCTCAGTGGAAAGCCTGTCTTCGAGATCATCTATGACGGTGAAGGTGTCACTATTCTTCCGCAAAAGAGCTCTAATGGCCTCCCTACACTTGGCACAGCAACGTTGTCCATCTCCACCTCCCAGATGATAAGTGTCAATACTAGGGACAACATGAACAGAACTTACTTCTTCATGGTCATTATCTGGATAATCACTGTCATTAGAGTTGATGGTCCCTCCTTTGCTGACTGAAGACTCTGCATAATTGATCTTCTTCTTGCCTGCAATCCGCTTAGACCGCTTCATATCTACTGGCTCAATGGATAGCTTGGCTAACCTCTTCGAAACATCACGACGTCTTCCAGCTGCAGCACATACCCTCTCAAGTTCCTCATCATCAGAGAAGACAACCTGAGAAAAATTGTTGCGAGCACCC
Source organism: Paspalum notatum (assembly GCA_022530915.1). Lineage (NCBI taxonomy): Eukaryota > Viridiplantae > Streptophyta > Magnoliopsida > Poales > Poaceae > Paspalum > Paspalum notatum. The sequence goes on from CM039687.1 coordinate 21,834,971, forward strand.
TTGAAAACGAGGTAGGTCGGCCGAGCCTGGGCCTTCTGGTCGGCCGAGCCCCCTTCCTTGTTGCTCTCCTCGCCTCCGTTCTTCTCGTGCTGCTTCTCCATGTCTCTGGAAACTGTTGTGGCTATGATTTGGTTGTGTTTGATTTTGATGTCTTGATGTAAAGGTCTGCCTATGGTTTTATACTCCGGAGAAACGATAGTTTTGGTAGGAAAAGTTTCCAATCCGACTCGAACTCCAATCCAAAACAACTCAGAACGCCGCGAGACATCGCATACCAAAAATTGAAATGAATCCGACTCGAAAACCCCCCATGTCGGCCGAGTTGGGCCTCTCTGGTCGGCTGACCTGGGCCCCCCTTCTGGCTGCTGGGCCTCAGGTTTGGTCGGAAGGTTTATTTATTAAATAAAAATATTTATGTACAGAAAAATTTGAAAAATATTACGCAACTAAAATATATACAAAGGATAGGTTACTTATGGAAATCTAAGGGTCATATCTATGGTAACCAATTCTAACTTCTTCGAAAATGAAAGTCTCGATATAATTGATGTCAAATTTTTCCTCTTCAACATAGACCTTCAATCTTTGTCCATTTACCATATACTTGTTCCCTTCAAAATCCATAATGGTAACAGCTCCGGCAGGTGATACGTCATGAACAATATAAGGTCCATCCCATTTACTTTGTAATTTTCCTTTTCCAAATAATTTGAATCTTGAATTATAAAGAAGAACCTTATCACCTGGCTTAAACTCCTTCTTGACGAGCTTCTTGTCAAACCATCTCTTAATCCTCTCCTTATAAATGGTAGCATTATGATAGGCTTGCAAACGAGCTTCATCAAGGGTACTTAATTGAATCCTTCTTTTAACTAAGGCGGCATCTAGGTCTAAATTTAATTCCTTAATTGCCCAATAAGCTTTATGTTCTAGCTCAACTGGTAAATGACAAGTCTTACCATAAACTAATTGATAGGGTGTCATTCCAATAGGTGCTTTAAATGCAGTCCTATAAGCCCAAAGAGCATCATTAAGCTTCTTTGACCAATTTTTGCTTCCTTTAATTACCATCTTTTTAAGGATTTCTTTTAATTGTTTATTTGATGTTTCGGCTTGGCCATTAGTCTGTGGGTGATAAGCTGTAGAAACTCTATGTTCAATTCCCATCTTAGCCAGATAATCTGTAAACTCCTTACCAATAAAATGCGATCCTCCATCAGAGATAATTACTCTAGGTACTCCATATCTTGGAAAGATGTTATTCTTGATCATCTCTATGGACTCTTGCGTTGACGCTTTCTTACATGGCAAGGCTTCTACCCACTTTGAGACATAATCCACAGTTACTAAAATATACTCATATCCATGTGAATTCTCAAAGGGTCCCATAAAATCCATTCCCCAAACATCAAATAAATCAATCTGTAGATTGTATGTCAAAGGCATAGAATTTCTAGCTGTTATATTTCCAGTTCTCTGACACTCAGGACAAGAAGCGACAAATTTCCTTGCATCTTCATGCATTCCTGGCCAATAGAATCCACTCGCCCATATCTTAGCCTGGGTTCTGAAATGTCCATGATGCCCCCCATATTCTGCAGCGTGACACTTTCTCAAAATCTCACTTCTCTCATCTGCAGGTACGCATCTTCTGAGGACTCCATCAGATCCAAATCTATATAAGTAGGGTGAATTCCAATAAAATTTCTTGGCTTCGGCAAGGACTTTCCTTTTTGAATTATAGTTGAGATGAGTCAATGGCTCTCCTTTAATGGCTCTAATTACGTCTAACATCCAAGAGTCCTTGTCTATAACTGCATAAAGGGTGTCGTCTCTTAATGCATCTTCAATTGGTGGACCTCCTTTACTATGGCTCATCCTAGACAAGTGATCTGCCACTACGTTCTCAACTCCCTTCTTGTCTCTGATCTCTACATCGAATTCTTGTAGCATAAGGATCCATCTAATTAAACGAGGTTTAGCATCTTTTTTAGTTAAAAGGTATTTGATAGCAGCATGATCAGTGTAGACTATAACCTTTGAATTAACTATGTAGGATCTAAATTTCTCAAAGGCAAAAACTACTGCTAATAACTCCTTTTCAGTGATTGCATAATTAACTTGGGTCTCATTAAGAGTCTTGCTGGCATAATAAATGGCATGTACTCTTCCGTCTTTTCTCTGCCCCAGCACAGCTCCTACGGCATAGTCACTGGCATCACACATGATCTCAAAGGGTAAATTCCAATCAGGTGGTTGAATGATAGGTGCCTTAACTAGTAATTCCTTAATTTTTCTAAAGGCTACTTCACACTCATCAGTAAACTCAAATGGAATGTCCTTCTGGAGTAGGTAATTCAGTGGCTTAGCTATTTTAGAAAAATCCTTAATAAATCTCCTATAAAACCCAGCATGTCCGAGAAAGCTTCTAAGAGATCTAATATCTGTAGGTGGTGGCAATCTTTCTACAGTCTCTATCTTGGCTTTATCTACTTCAATTCCTTTCTCAGAAATGATGTGTCCCAACACAAGTCCTCTTCTCACCATGAAATGACACTTCTCCCAATTCAACACTAAGTCTACTTCTCCACATCTCTTCAGAACTTTCTCTAAATTCTTTAGACAGTGGTCAAAACTAGTGCCGTGAACTGAGAAATCGTCCATGAAAACCTCCATGATATCCTCAATGAAGTCTGAGAAAATGGCCATCATACACCGTTGAAATGACGCTGGTGCATTGCATAATCCAAAGGGCATTCTCCTATAGGCAAAGGTTCCATAAGGACAAGTGAAAGTTGTCTTGTGTTGATCGTCTGGATGGATAGGGATTTGAAAGAATCCAGAATAACCATCTAAATAGCAAAAATGGGTATTCTTAGCAAGTCTCTCTAGCATTTCGTCAATAAAGGGTAAAGGGAAGTGATCTTTCTTAGTGGCTTTATTAAGCTTCCGGTAATCTATACACATTCTCCAACCAGTGACAGTCCTTTGTGGAATTAATTCATTATTCTCATTTTTAACTACAGTTAAACCTCCCTTCTTAGGCACACAATGAACTGGGCTAACCCACTCACTAGTTGGTACTGGGTAGATAATTTCGGCGTTTAGTAATTTGATTACTTCCTTCTTCACTACAGATCTCATTTCGTTACTCAGTTTCCTTTGATTGTCTACCACTGGTTTGTGGTCTTCTTCCATTGGAATCCTATGAGTACAAAATGCTGGGCTAATTCCTTTAAGATCTGCTAGAGAATAACCTATTGCCTTCTTATGTTCCCTCAACATTCCTAGCAGTCTTTCCACCTCTTCTGGACTTAGCTGGTCACTAATTATTACAGGATAGGTTTTATCTTTTCCTAAGAATTCATACTTAAGTCCTTCGGGTAGTGGTTTAAGCTCAACATCGGGCGCCTCCTGTGGATTAAGGTCTCCTAATGGCTCTACAGGAATGTCTTTGGTTTCTTCTTGATTAAGGTCAAGTTGTTTAGTGGCAATGGTTGTTTCCTCAGAGAAGAATCCTTCTTCTCCTCCTTCTAATACTAATTTTAATGGCTCTCTAAAGGCATTAATATAATTAATACTCTCTATCTCCTCTATATCGGGAGTGAGATTAATAGGCACTTTAGATGCCGGTAGGAAATCAAAGTCATATTTTAATCCATTAATATTAATATTGATTTTTCCTTTATCATTATTTACTATGGCATTAACCAACTTAAGAAAAGGTCTACCAAGAATTATATTAATATCATTATCGTAGACATTAATTATATAAAAATCAGTTGGTATAATATTATTAGCAAAGTTAACATCAACATCTTTAATTAAGCCTACAGGTCGAATTATTTCATTATTAGGAAGTTTAATCTTAATACTAGTAGAAACTAAGTGTGGTTTATCACTTAAAGTACAATAAACTTCATAGCTCATAGTACTTACCTGGGCTTCCATAGAGCAGTGAATATTGTTGAAGTCTTCTTTGTTGATGGAGCAAGAAATACCAGTCGAAGATTCTTCTGGCTCCAGGTGGACGATAACCTCCTCAGTTAGTGATGACTCCGGCTTGACACCAATCACCCGCTTCACTTCAGAGACAAAGTCACTGTCCAGCTCCTCTTCTTGGAATAATTTCTGCAGTACCTCCCCTGTACTTAGATCATCTGAGCTTCTCCTTAGTGGTACCTCTGGTGGAAACAGCTCTTTCTCTTCTTCTAAGTCTTCTAGTGGGAGTGGTCCTGCACACATCAGTGTATCTCCAAAATCTACTGGCATCCAGCTTGTCTTGTCGAATTCTGTCAGTGGTTTTGCACTAGCAAGGCTTCCAAAATCTGAACACTCTGTCTTCACTTGTGGTGCAAAACACTCGTACTCCTCTTCCTCAGCTGCATAAGACACTGGAGTCTTTCTGGCAGGTTGTTGCTCCTTGTAGATAGCATATGTAGACGTCACTTCTGCTAGCTTCTGCTCTTCACTCTCCCTCCTATCTCTTTCAGCCTTCGCGGTCAAGCAGCAATCTGACAGAATCTTCATGGCTTCATCTACATTTCGGCTCAGCAGTGATCCTCCAGCACAGATGTTCACTTGCTTGAAGTCTCTAGTGTTTAGACTGAAGTAGAAGGTTGAAATGATTGTCTCCTCGTCAAAGTTAATGGGTGGTCCTTGTGTCCTCAGTTCTTCCAGTCTGTCCCATGCTTCATCAAGGTCTTCACTCTCAAGTTGCTTGAAGTTTATGATTGCTTTCTTCAACAGGTGTACTTTTATTGGAGAAAAGAATCTTTTGGTGAACTTCAATTTGAGAGCGTCCCAATCACCTTCAGCTTCTATTGATGCAGTGTCGTACCACTTTCTGGCTCTGTCTTCCAATGTAAACGGAAAGAGATTCCACAAAACCCATTCTTCTGGAACTCCGTCTTGATGGAATGTGCGACACACTTGCACTAGCCTCTTCAAGTGAGTGTACGGGTTCTCATCGTCTTCACCACTGAACGGATGTTCGGCAGCAATTCGGATGATTCCTGGCTTCAGCTCGTAGCATCCTGATTCCGGCTGCAGATTTGATCTTTGGAACTTCAAATCTTCCGCTCTTGGAGTTAAAAACTCCCCAAGCGTCAATTTTCTGCCCAACGTAGTCATACCTGAAATTTAAACAAAAACAAAAACAAAAACAAAGATCTATGACAGCAAAAATTTGCTGTACTTAGACCAAATTAAATCCAAACAGAATAACAGAATTTAAAATTTCAGAATTTAAAAATTACTCCTAATTTCGAAAATTGTAAAATAAAATAAATCTAAAACACTAATTAATAACAAAATTAACTAAAAACAATAAACAAAACTAAATATTAAAACTAGAAGTAGCAAAACTTAATAAAAGATTAATAATAATTTAAACGATAATTATTCCCCGGCAACGGCGCCAGAAAAGCTTGTTGACAGCACTTAAGCATGCCAAATCCTTATACTGCAAGCGCACAGTATCGCGGTAGCTTTTCCCCAGGATGAGTATCTTGGGTTTATCAATCCGGGATTAATTATGTTTAAAATGCTATTAATCAATTATTAACAATATTACTATCTAATTCTAATATATCTAATAAGCTTAAATAAGAGATAAAGGTTATCTAATTACAACTAATAAAGACTCTAATTCTACTCTAATCAAGATCTAATCTATATTCTAATCTATTGCATAAAAGGTATAAGCAAAGACTTAAACTCGGGGTATATAGGATTTAAACAGGCAAAAGGATCCACAAGAGATATGAGACAAACTACTAAAGTACTACGAACCACCTTGACTTAGATCTAAACATTAAGCATAGAATAAGCATGAACATGAATGTCAAGAACCTACTCGAACCTTTCCCCGGGCTCCACTGTCACTGGTAACCAGGTAATCGACGAACTAGTAAACCCTAACTATGCCTAACATGAGCAGATTAAATCTACTAAAAGACATGTGAAGTACTTAACAGTGGCCACTGATTTACACAATTAGACAACAAGCATTGCTAAGCATAGATCATGAACAAGCATAAACAAGAAGCAAAGTCTAAAAGACAACTTTATAGATCCATAATCAAGGTTTTATCATAGTACAGAAGAAGTTCGAGGGGTTTACTCAAGATACATCGGAATTCGTGACCCAAAGTCGTCGAGATGAACTAGACGAAGAAGTCGACGAAAGACGAACTCGATCTGCCCTCGGGATGCCAGGGGTCGGCCGAGCCAGACCCCTAGGGGTCGGCCGAGCCCCCTGGGTCCTATCTCCTCTTGCTTCCTCCTTTCGCCGAGATGTTCCTCCCGCCGAGTTGAACTCCTTTGGCCCTCGAGCTCTGCCCTAGCCTCTCGGTTACAATGGATTTGTGGCGAGTCTCTCCCCTCATCTCCCTAGATGGAGCCCTCTATTTATATCCCGAAGGAAACCCTATACATGGAAACTAATAGGTTGGTTCTAAGAGTCCTAGAACACCTCATACATCTATTTCCAAGTATAATCAAGCTTCTAGAAGAGTCCCGATCGTCCATATCTTTCCTTGCTTGATGACGAAGTCTTCTCTCTTTAATTCCCGAAATAAACCTTCCCGGTTCTGTAACTTGTAGTAAATTGACCATAACTTTGCCTTCCGAAGTCCAATAAATGCAAACTCGGACTCTAAATTGTAGAGCTCGAAGAGATCTACAACTTTGGTATTCAAACTTTCTTCATTTGACGTCGTTAAGGTCTCCAAATCTGGCCCACAAGTTGCTGTTGTTATTGACTTCGCGAATATTTCAGGAATTGCCTTTCCTAGCAACCTTCATCTTCTAGAATACTCCTTTAATTGGGCTTTATCCTTCAATTGGGCTTCATTATCCTTTTGCACTTGGGCTTTGCTCATCTTAGCATAAATCCTATTTCCGAGAATTCTTCAAATATATCAATTATTACCTGTTTTCCTGCAAAAAATGAATAATGCACAAAAACAAAGAGCATTCTCGAAAACGGGGTTAATTGTTAGTAAAATAATAATAAATCACAATATTAATTCATTAAATGGCATAAAATCATATGAAATTATAACATAAATTTAGTACTTAAGCCGCGTCAACAATCCTCCTTCATATGCTCTTTATGATCTGGCAGTATGTATGTTGGTTTGGAGGTCCTGAGAGGCGTCACCAAAATCCATGAAGATTTTGTCCTCAAAAGAGAACGGAGGTGCCGACGGAGGAACCGTCAAGGCTAAACTGACCCTCTCAGTTTGCCTAGACGATGGTTCTGGGATTTCCTCGATTCGAAGGGGTACTGGTGAAGAAGGGGTATATGGTGTTTGTCTCTCTTCAGTTTTGAGTGTCTTGGGTGGCTTCTGTGGAGATGGCTCTTCTAATGTACCGAGGTCAGAAGCTTTCTCGAGGATTTTGTCGAGAATTTTTCTTCCCTCGGATGGTGTCAAATGGTAGAACGACCCTCCTGAGGCTAGGTCGAGACAGGGATTGGCTTCGGGTGTAAGGCCCGAACGAAATGCTGTAACAAACAATGCCTCTGAAATACCCAAATCTGGCCCTGCTGAGGCTAGACGGTTGAAACGTTCCCAAGCTACCCCAAGGATTCTCTCTCGCGTTGTCGGAAGTTGAGTACTTCGCAGTGGAGATCGATAACCTTATTTGGCTGAAAGAAACGAAGACAGAAACGGGTTTTTAAGTCCTCCCAACTCCCTTCTACTTTACCAAGTGCCTGCTTGCACCAGATTTTGCCTCCCCCATTAGCAAAAATGGAAAAAGCAACCATCGGAGTGTGTCGCCAGACATTCCTGAGATGACCAAACAGCTGCATAACTGCTCGAACTCCCGGAGATGTGCATAGGGACATTCTGATTCATGCCCTCCGAATGATTTATCCCGAACCATGGCCATCAAGTCGGGACGTAGCTGATAGCCTTCTATGGTGATAGGTGCTGATAGCTGATAGCCTTCTATGGTAATAGCTGACAAGCGAGTTGAAAGATCGGTGTGGAATCCATATGGTAGATGGTGTGTGGTATTTGGTAGGGATATATGTGGTGGTTATGTATGGTGTGAGTATGGACGATCCAAGGTTCTAGTTGAATTAGCTACCGCTCCCCAGCAACGGTGCCAGAAAAGCTTGTTGGCATTTTTTAGCCTACTGATATAGATCCGCAAGCGCACGGAAACACGTTGTATCTTTTCACTCAAGAGTATTCCAGGGTATCGAAATCCATGAGGAACGAGGAGTAACTCAACGTAAAACATGTAGAACCGAACAGCAAAGCCAGCAATTGTAGAGACAAAGGATATAGTAGAGCATGTTCACTACTTTATATAAAACAACTTAACTTTACTAAACAAACTAGTGTTCTACTCAACAGGTTACATGGACACTAAGCCTATAGAACCACTTCCGGGCACCAGAGTGCTGATAACCCAGACGAGAAAGGCGAGCACTACAGAACTCAGCTATGTGTTGATGACTACTTATCCGGACGATGGGGTGGAGTACACAGGGTACACGCTCGCTGTCACCAAGCGGACCTACCACCAAAGCTGCGTGGGACAAGACACCCTCCAAGGCAAACTCTAGTCTAAACACCACGTCTACACAACCAAGTTTACTACTACACAGGTTCGAAGCCTGAGAGCAAGCACAACTGTATAACTAAACTACACAGAGCACACCTGGCACCTGTAAACTATTGAGTAAAGCACTGAGTTTGTAAATAAAGTAAGTATGAAATAAATAAAGAAGGGAGCAAGGAACTTTGCTGTATCCTGGAAATAGAGTAATAATTCCTCTAAGAATAAGAGCTCAGGAATAGAAGACCAAAGAGAATTCCGACTCCTTCACTCTACAACTCACTACTCACTCTTGATACAGCTTGGCCCTCTTTACAATGCCAAGGGTGGCCACTACAACACTCACACTCAACTACACAACCATTTGTATTCTATTGATCCACCACACCTTGCAAATGACCTCCCAGGGGGTATTTATAGCTTGGATGGCTGAGGGGGGTATTTGTAGGTGTGTAAGTCGGTAGTGGAGGTAAGTTGGTGGTTGGCCGACCTAGTCGGTGGTCGACTGACCATGGGGGTAGGTCAGCCGACCTCCCTGGAGGTCGGGCGGCCATCCGATGCACCGCCTTTCATGATCCTAAGGCTGAGATGCTTTCCAAATGTCGGTTGGCAGTTGCGGCGGTTGGAACACGTGAAAAATGCTTCTGAGGGGAGGTCGACCGACCATAAGAGAGGTTGGGCGACCACATGTTGGCCCCCGATTGATTGCATGGCCCTTTCCCTGGATTGATGACATCATTGATCCATGGTTCAGTAATCTTTCGGCGCTTGGATACCCCTGACATTTGATCCAATGTTTGTGGTTGACATGCTTTGCGTTTCTTTGCATGTAGGTTTAGGATCGGTGACGTGGCGGGTCGAGCGACCTGGGCCAGGGTCGGGCGACCCGGGTTCCGAGTCGGGTGACCTGGGTCCTGGGTCGGCCGACCTGGCCTTCTAGGCCTGGGGCTACTGATGGGCCTCCAGGGTTAGCCGACTTGTGATTTTGGTCGGCCGGCTTGGGGTTCTGGCCCACTACTTCCCTTCTTGCCACATTGTCTCCGCTTGTTCATTTCTATGTAGTTTTGATTGTGTAAGCCCCTGCATACAACTTTTATACACTAGTTAGAAATAAATGAAATCTTGGTAAAGTATACTCTAAATCATGAAATGTTGGTGGTCGAAATGGGTTTTATCGACCGCCAACAACTGTCTAGCCATAAGACTAGGGAAATTGTACCTAAAGCCTCCTGATCGGTCTGGTTGAAACCATGAATGATAACATTAGACCGGCTTAGATCTCTAGTAGAATATCCTATCTTTTTGAGAGTGCGCAGAGGTAATAAATTGATGGCTAAGCCACCATCAATCATTATACGACAAACGGACAAACATAAGAAGAGGCATGTTATGTTTCTTATCACCTAGCAATAGATCCTCATCATTAAAAGTCATGTTTTGAGCATGGGCCAACTCTGCTTTGACTTGGGAGACTTCGGCCCTATAATCTTCTGGAAATGAAAGTGCTGTAACAAGGGCTTTACGCAATTCAGGTTAAAGACACAAGGCATCATACACAGAAAGCATAGCCGGTATTTTCCTTAAGTGTGCGATTACATCATACTTGACAAACACACTAGGCACAGGGTCAGTCACATCATCCTGAGCTACATCTTTGTTCTGGATATTTTTTGCAGGAGGACGCAAGCTAGGAAGTTGACGACCTGATCTAAACTGAATTTCATCAACTTCCTGACCCTCTTGTTGTGGAAAGTAGAGGGACCCCTCATCATCCTCAAACACTCCAATGGCCAAACTAGCACATTTTTCAGGAGTGTCATCCGTGTACTCCTTAGCATTTGGAGTGAAGCACAAGGGTGTAAGCATCTAGGCCCTAAGGTGAGTTTCGGTGATTGATTGACAAGCTTAAGTGTTGTCTAATGAGCTCATGAGTGCAGGTTTAATAATGAATACAAAATAGTTGATCATTGGACATTGTGCATGGCCCCTATGCAAATGGTTTCATCACTTGGAAGCGGACATGGTTTTCTTTCGTATCTCGAAGGCTAAGGACTCTTCTAGAGTCAAGGATCAAAGAGGATGAGGGATCCTTGCTTAGATAGGGTTTTCTAGCTTTTTAGCGTCCGCACTATTAAGAGGGGTCAATGGCTAGTAGTTTGATCAAGTGAAACACCAAGTTAATGATGCACACACAAGCCTAAGTCTCAAATACTTCAAATATGCAAGCTACAAAGGTACATGGTCCAAAGGATATCAAGGGAACTCCAAAGCACTTGAATGAAATCGAGCCCAGCAGAATTTACTTGGACCGGATGGTCCGGTCAGCAGAAAATGGACAGAGCGTACTATGTTGTGGCAAGCAGTATTCATCAACAGACAGGACTGCATGGAAATCAGTCAGACAGTATAGTCTGATTTAGTGCTTACGGATCAATTGACGGACCAAGTTATTCACGGATAGGATTTGGAAGTAGAAGGCAGTCTGTATGGACCGGATGGTATGGTTTGACAAAACCGTCCAATAACCATCCTAAGTAACCCGCAGGTACCAAACCCTTAGATGTGATTGAAAATTGGACGGTCCGGCAAGACCGTACTTGAACCGTACTAAACAACCCGAGGGGTGCAAACCTTCCGATGGATTCAAGGTAGGACGGTCTGTGAGACTGTATAATAACCGTACCAAGAAACTCAGTGGCTTTGGTCCCGGAAGAAATAGATCTGCAGTGGGCCGTATATTGCAAGTATTTGAATGGAGAAAGCAAGAAAAGGTAAGCAAAATCCTTAACAACGACCAGTTCTATTCTAGGCTTGCGTCCTACGGTCAGCACGGCTCTGATACCACTTTTGTCACACCCAGTTTTAGAAACAAAACCAAGTGCTAACCATGTATGTGCCAGGATCAGTTTAACCACATACACAGCATAAACAAAAGTAATAACACAACCAGTACTTTAACTTAAGGGTAATAACCAATATTACAGACCATAAATGTCTTTAACGAAACCGAGTATCTGAACGAAAACGAGTTAACTAAACGACAGCGGAAGACGACCGTGATCCACAGGCAACTGACGGATGGCACACCAGCCTAGAACTCGTCGTAGTCCTGGAACTCCTGGTTAGGATCACCACAACTTCCTTCTGGATCTGAGCAGCGGTTGCAATGGATGCAATGGATATAAAACAAGCAAGGATGAGTACATGATGCACTCAGCAAGTATTCCGTTTAGGATAAAAGTGGACTGGCATTATAGTGGACAGGCATAGCAGTTGCTTTTAGTTGGTCAAGTTTTAGTTACTATCAATGATTAGCATAACCCATCCCCTTTATTATAAAGACAGTAAAACATATTAAAAAGATAAGCATGAACCATAACCATATCCATCATCATTACCATTATCACCATGAGCCATTTACTTTGAACATGAAACTCTAATCTGTGAGGGTCCAGGCCGCTCTTAACCGTGAGCACGGCTGATATATCAGTTTTAAACACTCTCAAGAGGTTGTACAACTTTACCCACAAGTCATGATTCCCAGTGTGCCCGAGGTTTGCAAAGCCCCATTTATTCATACCTTAGATGAATCGGCAGGGTTTCATTACGAGACCTTTACAAAGAATTCCTAGAGTTATGGCCCACTCGTTACAGGTTACTCCAGTTAACTAAAGATATGAGAGTTCCGTTCCAAAGGGTGACAAATAAAAACTGCACCACATTGGCAAAGGGCAAAGTCCCATATCCCCCAGACCCCTCATACGCCATGTTTCAGGAAAGTAAGCCAAAACTCTAGTTCATCTAATTAATCAGTCAAGCCCAGTGCCCATGTGAGTCTTGTGGTTGTACTGTTTTCCTGGGTGGTCGCTCGGCGAACCGATCCTTAGGGTGAAGCACTTGAGCAAGACCAACAAAACATGCCCAAGTCTCCATGTTGCTAAAACCAAACTTTTATCATCAGGTTCATCATTACTTGATCAATATTAGCAACATAAGTAAAGTGAGTTGAGCGGAAGCAATTAATTTACAACATCACAGCCCTCCCAGGTTATGAAACTTGTAAAGGTATATGAGGCTAGTCATCCTTATTAGGAGCATGCAAAATTAGGCTCTAGATCATGTGATTAAAATAAATAGGACATAGGTCAAAGAATACTTGCCTTCCTCAGCAAAAACTTGCTCAGGAACTTCCCAAGTTGGATTTTCAGCAAACTCGGACGGAACGTCGGCTACACGTTGCATACATACAAGCAATGAGCATTAACTGACTAAAACAGTACACCAAACATCATGAACAATGATTAAAAAGGTTTTAAATCTAATCTACGCATTATGACGATTCCATAGGTTCAAGAATTGTACAAATCGGAGTTAAAACGCAAAAGTTATGCATAAAATAATGAAAAGAGTTTAAAATAAAAGAGATTTGAAACTCCAGGGGCCAAACTGCAAAGATTTGGACCTAACCGTAACAAAACGGGACTGCGGGTTGATTTGCGAAAAGCGCTGGGGCTCTTTAGCAAAACTACGACCGCTGACCGGTATTGACCCGATCGCGCGCGTTGTGGGGCGTTGGATCCCGATCGGACGGATGGAAACAGATCGAGCGGTGAGAGGGGAGTCCGGCGGCGAGGTTGACTGGCGGCGGTCACCGCACGCGGCGGAACTTCGCCGGAGCTACTCGTATCCGCGGCTCCGGTGGGCGTAGGGCGAACGGAGCGAGCATGCAAGCGAGCAGGGACTGCGGCGAAGCGGTTGAGGGGGTTTAGGCGGCGGCGCATCAGCCGTAGGCGGCTGACGACGAGGCACGGCGGAGGCGGAGCTCCGGCGAGAAATCGCCGTCGGTGTAGGGCGAGATTGAGGACTAGAACTAGCTAGGGAGCTTCCTCACCTCACGGCGAACCTTCGGGTGTAGGTGTAGTCGACAGAGAGGCGGCGACGGCGTGCGGCGACGTGCGGCGGCGACCGGTGGCGTCCTGCGTGAACCGGCGGCGGCACGGCAGGGTCAAAACGATGACACGAGATGAAAGAAGGGTCGGGATTAAGCGGTTAAGTGTTCTACCTTACTACGAAGCTCGGGGACTAGACCTCGTTGGCGGAGACGGCTTACAGAGGCGAATCCCGATAGTGAACTCCGCGGCGACGCGGCGCGCGAGTGCACGGGCTAGGGCACAAGGTGGCTAGGGTTGAGGGCGCTTGGTGGCTGCGGACGTCGAGGTCGGGCGGCTTATATAGGGGCGGAGTCCAAGACTTGCGAGAGGGGCAAGGAAAGGGCGGCGCGAGGGAAAGTCCGGTTCCGGCCGGACATCATGTCCGCGTCGGACTCTGTCCGCGCGCGCACAGAAGGAAAGGGAGAGGTGGGGAAAAGGAAGGCAAGGCGTGGCGGGCGCGCGATCCTCGGAGCTGGGACAGGGAAGGAGGAGCGCGGGGTTGGACCGAGGCCGCGGCGTAGCTCGAGCGCGGGCTTGAGCTCGTCCATCGGGCGTCGGACCGAAAAGGAAAGAGGGAGGAAGGTGATGACAGGCGGGGCCCACCTGTCGGCGCCATGAGAGAGGGAAGGCGCGGGCCGCCTTCCAGCTGGGCCGGCGCGCGCTGAACCGCGCGGCGTGCTGGGCCGGGGCGAAGAGAAGGAGAAGGGAGGAAGGGGCTGGGCCGGCGGGGGGTTTGGGCCAAAAGAGAGGAAGAGAAGGGAAGGAGGAAAAAGGAATTTTTCCTAGGTTGTTTGGAGTTTGAGAAATTTTGGAGAGATGCAAAAAAAAGGTTTTGAATTCAAACTTTGAACACTGCAAATCATCCAATAAAATATGCAAGGGCATGAATGCTCACACACGTGGTTCCTATGATTCTTTTTAATTAATTATTTTGAAATCACATAAAATCAAATAGGTGTCATGTATGATCAAGCAATATGAATAAATTAAATTGGTTCCAAAAGATTTTATTTGTGGCAAAATTTAGGGTGTTACAAACCTACCCCCCTTAAAGAAATCTCGCCCCGAGATTTTAGGATTGGCTAGCAAAGAGTTCCGGGCAATCTGCTCTGAGGTCATCCTCTCTTTCCCAGGTGGCCTCCTCTGCCGTATGGTGGCTCCACTTAACTTTGCACATCTTTATTACCCTGTTTCTGGTAGTCCTCTCTGCCATTTTCAAAATTTGGACTGGATATTCTGTATAGGTCAAATCATCCTGCACATTAAGTTTATCCTCCTGCAACTTCTCTTCAGGTACTCGCAAACACTTCCTCAATTGGGATATATGGAACACATTGTGTACCCATGATAATCTGTCAGGCAATTCCAGTTGATATGCAACTTCTCCCTTATGGTCAATTATTTTAAAAGGCCCAATATATCGTGGTGCTAATTTCCCTTTCACTTTGAATCGGCGTAGACCACGAATAGGTGATACTTTCAAGTACACATAATCTCCTACTGCAAATTCCAAATCTCTTCAACGGTTATCCGCATAACTCTTCTGCCTGGTTTGAGCAATCCTCAAATTCTCCCGAATCATCCATACCTGACGCTCGGCATCTTCTATGATTTCAGGACCAAACAACTGTTTCTCCCCAGGTTGATCCCAATGCAAGGGAGTCCTGCACCGTATACCATACAAAGCCTGAAAAGGTGACATCTTGATACTAGTCTGATAACTATTGTTATAAGAAAATTCGGCATACGGCAAACTTTTATCCCAACTAGTACCATATTGTATTGCGCAAGCTCTCAACATATCTTCTAATATCTGGTTGGTTCTTTCTGTCTGCCCATCGGTCTGTGGATGATATGCTGAACTAAAATTTAATTTAGTGCCCATTGACTCATGCAAACGCTTCCAAAAGTGAGATGTAAACTGAGTTCCACGATCAGACACAATCTTCTTTGGTACCCCATGCAAACACACAATTCTGGACATATACAATTCAGCTAACTTGGCTCCCGAATAAGTAGTCTTGACAGGAATAAAGTGAGCAACTTTGGTTAATCTGTCCACTACTACCCATATAGAATCAAAACCACTTTGTGTACGCGGTAGGCCGACAATAAAATCCATACTAATTTCCTCCCACTTCCACTCTGGAATCTTGAGCGGCTGTAACAATCCAGCGGGCTTTTGATGCTCAGCTTTCACCCTCTGACAAACGTCACACAAAGCTACATATTCCGCTACTTCACGTTTCATGCCGTACCACCAAAATTTCTGCTTCAGATCTTGGTACATCTTTTCACTTCCAGGATGGATAGAGTAAGCTGTCTCATGTGCTTCCTTCAGAATTAAATCCCGTATAGACTTTATGTTCGGAACGCAAATCCTATCCCCATGCCATACCGTGCCGTCGGCATCCACTCGAAATCCCGGTGCATTGTCTAACTTGATTAACTCCTTTACTTCCTTGATTTCTTGTTCCAACGTAGGTTCAAACTCCATGGAGACGGTGCTTTCCATATTATTAAGAAAACCCAAACTTAGTCGGTCGAACTCTATGGCTAACTCATCCGGCAACTCTCTTGCCCACAACAAACTGATCTGACTCTTCCTGCTCAAAGCATCTGCTACTACATTTGCCTTGCCAGGATGGTAATGTATCTCCAGATCATAATCCTTGATTAATTCTAACCATCGTCTTTGCCTCATATTCAACTCAGTCTGGGTAAATATATACTTTAAGCTCTTGTGATCAGTATAAATATCACACTTCTGCCCGAACAGATATTGCCTCCATACTTTTAATGCATGCACCACTGCAGCTAATTCCAAATCATGAGTTGGGTAATTCTTCTCGTGCTCCCTCAGTTGTCTAGAGGCATAGGCAATAACCTTGCCTTCTTGCATAAGAACACATCCTAAACCTAGCCGTGAAGCATCGCAATATACTGAAAAAGGTTTATGCATATCTGGAAAAGTTAGCACTGGCGCTGTGGTTAACCTCTTTTTCAACTCCTCGAAGGCTTTCTGACAAGCTGACGTCCACTGAAATTTAATATTCTTCTCTAACAAAGCTGTCATTGGCTTAGCAATCCTGGAAAACCCCTCAATGAAACGCCGATAGTAACCAGCTAATCCGAGAAAACTCCTGATGCCTTTCACATCCTCTGGGATCCTCCAATTCTGCACTTCAGATACCTTACTCTGATCAACGGCAATCCCTCCATTGGATATGACATGACCTAGAAACTTAACCTCCTCAATCCAGAAATCACACTTGCTGAACTTCGCATAAAGTTTATGTTCTCTAAGTTTCTGCAACACTAATCTTAGATGTTCCTCGTGTTCCTCTTCAGTTTTGGAATAAATCAGGATATCATCGATAAATATCACAACAAACTTATCAAGATATTCCATAAACACACTATTCATCATGTACATAAAGAAGGCTGGGGCATTAGTCAAACCAAAAGACATAACTGTATATTCATATAACCCATAACGACTAATGAATGCCGTCTTTGGTATATCTAAAGGTCTAATTCTTAGTTGATGATATCCAGATCGTAAATCAATTTTGGAGAATACACAGGCACCTTTGAGCTGATCAAATAAATCTTCAATCCGGGGCAGTGGATATTTATTCTTTACGGTAACGGCATTAAGACCTCTGTAATCGACACACATTCGCAAGGTTCCATCTTTCTTTTCACTAAGCAAAACTGGTGAGGCCCAAGGTGAGGTGCTTTTGCGAATAAACCCTTTCTCCAATAGTTCATCTATTTGTTTCTTAACTTCAAGTAATTCGACACCAGATATTCTATATGCTTTCTTATAGATAGGTGCAGTTCCAGGTACTAGTTCAATGGAAAATTCAATGTCACGTTCAGGTGGCATACCTGGCAACGAATCTGGGAAGACATCCGGAAATTCTGACACTACTCTGATGTTCTCCAAGGCTGTGGCATCAATAGCATTAACTCCTGCTTGAGGCGGGTCTATCAGAACTTCCATGTTCTCTCCGGCTGGCGTAGTCAAAGTCACTTTCCTCTCAGCACATGAGATTACCCCGTTGTATCTTTGCAGCCAATTCATACCCAGGATAACATCTACTCCTTGTGCTTTCATAACTATTAATGATGCTGGAAAATCTACCCCCCTTATTTTAATGGATGCATCATCACAAGCGAACTCGGATCGCATGTTTCCCCCAGGTGAACTAACTAGCATTGTTTTTACCATCTTTATCATAGGCAAATTATACCTCTCTACATGCTGAGCAGTAACGAAGGAATGCGTAGCACCAGTATCGAATAGTACTAAGGCGGGTTGGGAGTTGACCAGGAACGTACCTATGACAGCATTTGGACCTTCCTGGGCAGCCTCCGCGGTGATGTGGTTGATCTTGGCGTGGCTGGAAGCTTGGTTGCGGGTGCCCGCCTTCGAACTCGGTTGCGGTGTCTGTTGCGGCGTCCCTCTATATGGGCATTGCTTAGACCAGTGACCTGTTCCTCCGCATTTGAAGCAATTTGCACTTCCCGGTGGTACTGGCGTGCCTGTCTTCACTGGGGTATTGGTAGGAGTTGGTTGGCGGGGAGCTTGATTGTTTGAGCACTGCATTTGGGGATTGTTCTGCTGAGACTGATAGTTCGGGCGCTGATAGTTGCCATTATTGTTGTAGCGCTGGAACTGGGGCTGCTGCTGTCCGGAGTTCTGTGTAGGACGGTTCTGAAAATTCTGCGACCCAGAAAACCGCGGGCGGGTGTTGCTGCTAGATTGCTGTGCCTTCTGTTTGCGCTTCTTTTCCTCCATCTCGCGACGTGTATTCTCCGTCACGATAGCTCGGTCTATCAGATGCTGGCAGTTAGGAAAAGTGTGGTTCATGAGCTGGTACCTGAGTGGATTGACCAAGCCTTTGAGGAAACAGTACTGCTTCTTGGGGTCGGTGTTAACCTCCTCTGGACAGTAGCGGGACAGCTGTAGGAACTTGTCTCGATACTCACTGATGGTCAGGGTGCCCTGGGTGAGTGCTAGGAACTCTTCTTTCTTCAGTGACATCACACCAGCTGGAACATGATGCGCTCTGAACCTCTCTGTGAACTCCTGCCAGGTAATGGTGTTGGGGTTGTTATGAGCCAAGCGGTACGATTCCCACCATTGTTGAGCGGCACCCCGTAGCTGGTGTGGGCCGTAGAGGACTTTCTCCTGGTCGGTGCACTGAGCGACGTCCAGCTTCTGTTCTATTGCGCGGAGCCAGTCTTCTGCATCCATAGGATCGGCAGAGTGGGTGAACACAGGTGGGTGTCCCTTCATAAATTCTGCGCGTCTGTCTCACGGTTGAGGCGGTGGTGGCGGGGGTGGTTGCTGCTGCGCCTGGTGCATGGCTGCCACTGCTTGACCGAGAGCTTGTATCACTTGGGTCTGGTTCATGATCAGTTGTTCCATAGTCATTGGTGGCGGTGGATTTGGGAGTCCTCCTTCTCCGCGACCTCCTCTACCTCCGCGGCCACGACCACGTCCACGTCCTGTACTCATCTGATGGACCAAATATACCATTAGCATTTTTTTTCCGACCATACATCTCATTCAACGTTAGTAACCAAGACAGATGAGATAAGGATCTAAACATTTACATGGATAGAGCAAGGTTTTCCCAAACTAACTAACTTTATTAAACTTATTAAGCATCCAACCAAAAGACTAAGTTGTGGACATCACCCCACAACTTAAGCACTCATTACAAAGAACCAAATCATCCATAAGACACAATCATAAGCAAACGAGCACACTTGCAATCGTTCTAAGTCTAACCGAACTAACTAAGCGATACTAATAGAACCTTATTACAAAAGGGATAACATCCTAGTCCTCATGATGCCGTATATAGGTCCTAGCTTCCGGATCGTTGTAGCGGGCCTTCTTCCTGCGCGGAGCATCAGCAGGGTCTTCTACAGGTTCTTCTTCTGCGGGCTCAACGCCATGTGCAACCCATGCTCGAAGCTTCCGGTTCTCATACCTCACCATGTCCAACTCGTCCAAGGCGGCGTTGTAGTCGGTGTTGAGGGTAGCGAGGTACTCAATAGTGGATTCCAAGCGTGGGTTCTGTTCTGCCTCCAGGTTGGCGATCCAGGCGTCAAGTCTTTCGACCGTACGGCAAGGGTAGTACCGGCGTGAAGTGATGGCCATATCTTCTCGGTGCGCGTGGCACAACGTCGTCAAGGCCTCCCTGGCAGCATCACTAATGGCGGCTTCATGGTTGTTGCGGTGAGTAGGTGCGTGCCTGACGTGAATGTTCCGGCGGGATCCGAACTCATCCGGGATACTGATCTCCACTGTCATGTCCCAATCATCATGTAGGACAGGATGGCGGTAGCGATTCCCCACGTAGTGGAGCATCTCCAGCGTCTCTCTCAGCATCCGAGGAACAGGCAGCGGGTAGTCGAACCAGCGGTGGGTAGTGGTGACCACGGGTCCAGCTTCATCGTCGTCCTCATCATCGTCCGATGGGGGTGCGTCACCGTCATCTGGATCTTGTTCTGGGTGTTCAGGGTCAACAACTGGGTCTTCTGGATCCTCCTAGGGTTGCTCCTGCGGCGGCGCCGAAGAGGGTACTGGTGGCTGCACCTCTAAGGGTTCTTCCTGCGGCTCCTCTCCTGGTTCATCTTCGGACAGCTCAGGGACAAGTTCTTCTGGGTCCTCCTCCTCGGACTCAGTCAGGTCTACCCACTCTTGTGGCGGTGGAGAAGGTGGGGTTGGGGTAGGCAATCTGATCCTGTTGGGTCTGCCATAACCTCGTCCACCAACACGCATGCGGGCAGTGCGCTTGAAAGTCGACATCTGCAGGCCCACAACGTAAGCAAACATAAGAAACAGTTCTATTATGGGATAGATAAGTAGATATAGAAAATCTTAATTGAAATAGACAAGTATGGATATCAAAATAGCATATATTGCAAGTATTTGAATGGAGAAAGCAAGAAAAGGTAAGCAAAATCCTTAACAACAACTAGTTCTATTCTAGGCTTGCGTCCTACGGTCAGCACGGCTCTGAGACCACTTTTGTCACACCCAGTTTTAGAAACAAAACCAAGTGCTAACCATGTATGTGCCAGGATCAGTTTAACCACATACACAGCATAAACAAAAGTAATAACACAACCAGTACTTTAACTTAAGGGTAATAACCAATATTACAGACCATAAATGTCTTTAACGAAACCGAGTATCTGAACGAAAACGAGTTAACTAAACGACAGCGGAAGACGACCGTGATCCACAGGCAACTGACGGATGGCACACCAGCCTAGAACTCGTCGTAGTCCTGGAACTCCTGGTTAGGATCACCACAACTTCCTTCTGGATCTGAGCAGCGGTTGCAATGGATGCAACGGATATAAAACAAGCAAGGATGAGTACATGACGCACTCAACAAGTATTCCGTTTAGGATAAAAGTGGACTGGCTTTATAGTGGACAGGCATAGCAGTTGCTTTTAGTTGGTCAAGTTTTAGTTACTATCAATGATTAGCATAACCCATCCCCTTTATTATAAAGACAGTAAAACATATTAAAAAGATAAGCATGAACCATAACCATATCCATCATCATTACCATTATCACCATGAGCCATTTACTTTGAACATGAAACTCTAATCTGTGAGGGTCCAGGCCGCTCTTAACCGTGAGCACGGCTGATATATCAGTTTTAAACACTCTCGAGAGGTTGTACAACTTTACCCACAAGTCATGATTCCCAGTGTGCCCGAGGTTTGCAAAGCCCCATTTATTCATACCTTAGATGAATCGGCAGGGTTTCATTACGAGACCTTTACAAAGAATTCCTAGAGTTATGGCCCACTCGTTACAGGTTACTCCAGTTAACTAAAGATATGAGAGTTCCGTTCCAAAGGGTGACAAATAAAAACTGCACCATATTGGCAAAGGGCAAAGTCCCATATCCCCCAGACCCCTCATACGCCATGTTTCAGGAAAGTAAGCCAAAACTCTAGTTCATCTAATTAATCAGTCAAGCCCAGTGCCCATGTAAGTCTTGTGGTTGTACTGTTTTCCTGGGTGGTCGCTCGGCGAACCGATCCTTAGGGTGAAGCACTTGAGCAAGACGAACAAAACATGCCCAAGTCTCCATGTTGCTAAAACCAAACTTTTATCATCAGGTTCATCATTACTTGATCAATATTAGCAACATAAGTAAAGTGAGTTGAGCGGAAGCAATTAATTTACAACATCACAGCCCTCCCAGGTTATGAAACTTGTAAAGGTATATGAGGCTAGTCATCCTTATTAGGAGGATGCAAAATTAGGCTCTAGATCATGTGATTAAAATAAATAGGACATAGGTCAATGAATACTTGCCTTCCTCAGCAAAAACTTGCTCAGGAACTTCCCAAGTTGGATTTTCAGCAAACTCGGACGGAACGTCGGCTACACGTTGCATACATACAAGCAATGAGCATTAACTGACTAAAACAGTACACCAAACATCATGAACAATGATTAAAAAGGTTTTAAATCTAATCTACGCATTATGACGATTCCATAGGTTCAAGAATCGTTCAAATCGGAGTTAAAAAGCAAAAGTTATGCATAAAATAATGAAAAGAGTTTAAAATAAAAGAGATGTGAAACTCCAGGGGCCAAACTGCAAAGATTTGGACCTAACCGTAACAAAACAGGACTGCGGGTTGATTTGCGAAAAGCGCAGGGGCTCTTTAGCAAAACTACGGCCGCTGACCGGTATTGACCCGATCGCGCGCGTTGTGGGGCGTTGGATCCCGATCGGACGGATGGAAACAGATCGAGCGGTGAGAGGGGAGTACGGCGGCGGGGTTGACCGGCGGCGGTCACCGCGCGCGGCGGAACTTCGCCGGAGCTACTCGTATCCGCGGCTCCGGTGAGCGTAGGGCGAACGGAGCGAGCATGCAAGCGAGCAGGGACTGCGGCGAAGCGGTTGAGGGGGTTTAGGCGGCGGCGCATCAGCCGTAGGCGGCTGACGACGAGGCATGGCGGAGGCGGAGCTCCGGCGAGAAATCGCCGTCGGTGTAGGGCGAGATTGAGGACTAGAACTAGCTAGGGAGCTTCCTCACCTCACGGCGAACCTTCGGGTGTAGGTGTAGTCGACAGAGAGGCGGCGACGGCGTGCGGCGGCGTGCGGCGGCGACCGGTGGCGTCCTGCGTGAACCGGCGGCGGCACGGCGGGGTCAAAGCGATGACACGAGATGAAAGAAGGGTCGGGATTAAGCGGTTAAGTGTTCTACCTTACTACGAAGCTCGGGGACTAGACCTCGTCGGCGGAGACGGCTTGCAGAGGCGAATCCCGATAGAGTGGTTGACATGCTTTGTGTTTCTTTGCATGTAGGTTTAGGATCGGTGACGTGGCAGGTCGAGCGACCTGGGCCAGGGTCGGGCGACCCGGGTTCCGAGTCGGGTGACCTGGGTCCTGGGTCGGCCGACCTGGCCTTCTAGGCCTGGGGCTACTGATGGGCCTCCAGGGTCAGCCGACTTGTGATTTTGGTCGGCCGGCTTGGGGTTCTGGCCCACTACTTCCCTTCTTGCCACATTGTCTCTGCTTGTTCATTTCTATGTAGTTTTGATTGTGTAAGCCCCTGCATACAACTTTTATACACTAGTTAGAAATAAATGAAATCTTGGTAAAGTATACTCTAAATCATGAAATGTTGGTGGTCGAAATGGGTTTTATCGACCGCCAACAACTGTCTAGCCATAAGACTAGGGAAATTGTACCTAAAGCCTCCTGATCGGTCTGGTTGAAACCATGAATGATAACATTAGACCGGCTTAGATCTCTAGTAGAATATCCTATCTTTTTGAGAGTGCGCAGAGGTAATAAATTGATGGCTAAGCCACCATCAATCATTATACGACAAACGGATAAACATAAGAAGAGGCATGTTATGTTTCTTATCACCTAGCAATAGATCCTCATCATTAAAAGTCATGTTTTGAGCATGGGCCAACTCTGCTTTGACTTGGGAGACTTCGGCCCTATAATCTTCTGGAAATGAAAGTGCTGTAACAAGGGCTTTACGCAATTCAGGTTAAAGACACAAGGCATCATACACAGAAAGCATAGCCGGTATTTTCCTTAAGTGTGTGATTACATCATACTTGACAAACACACTAGGCACAGGGTCAGTCACATCATCCTGAGCTACATCTTTGTTCTGGATATTTTTTGCAGGAGGACGCAAGCTAGGAAGTTGACGACCTGATCTAAACTGAATTTCATCAACTTCCTGACCCTCTTGTTGTGGAAAGTAGAGGGACCCCTCATCATCCTCAAACACTCCAATGGCCAAACTAGCACATTTTTCAGGAGTGTCATCCGTGTACTCCTTAGCATTTGGAGTGAAGCACAAGGGTGTAAGCATCTAGGCCCTAAGGTGAGTTTCGGTGATTGATTGACAAGCTTAAGTGTTGTCTAATGAGCTCATGAGTGCAGGTTTAATAATGAATACAAAATAGTTGATCATTGGACATTGTGCATGGCCCCTATGCAAATGGTTTCATCACTTGGAAGCGGACATGGTTTTCTTTCGTATCTCGAAGGCTAAGGACTCTTCTAGAGTCAAGGACCAAAGAGGATGAGGGATCCTTGCTTAGATAGGGTTTTCTAGCTTTTTAGCGTCCGCACTATTAAGAGGGGTCAATGGCTAGTAGCTTGATCGAGTGAAACACCAAGTTAATGATGCACACACAAGCCTAAGTCTCAAATACTTCAAATATGCAAGCTACAAAGGTACATGGTCCAAAGGATATCAAGGGAACTCCAAAGCACTTGAATGAAATCGAGCCCAGCAGAATTTACTTGGACCGGATGGTCCGGTCAGCAGAAAATGGACAGAGCGTACTATGTTGTGGCAAGCAGTATTCATGAACAGACAGGACTGCATGGAAATCAGTCAGACAGTATAGTCTGATTTAGTGCTTACGGATCAATTGACGGACCAAGTTATTCACGGATAGGATTTGGAAGTAGAAGGCAGTCTGTATGGACCGGATGGTACGGTTTGACAAAACCGTCCAATAACCATCCTAAGTAACCCGCAGGTACCAAACCCTCAGATGTGATTGAAAATTGGACGGTCCGGCAAGACCGTACTTGAACTGTACTAAACAACCCGAGGGGTGCAAACCTTCGGATGGATTCAAGATAGGACGGTCTGTGAGACTGTATAATAACCGTACCAAGAAACTCAGTGGTTTTGGTCCCGGAAGAAATAGATCTGCAGTGGGCCGTATAGTCCGGTCTTGCACGAGCGGACTATAGACCGGACTATAGTACAGTGACTTATGTGTCCGGTGACCGTTGGTAAAGTACATGGACCGTATGGTCCGGTCCCTTCTTTTTGTGTAGCGGACCATCCGGTCTTCACTGCGTCAGCCACCCTCTTTTGCAACGGCTCTATCATCTTGGGGGCTATATATATATGGGTCATTTGGGATCTTTTTGTGCTCTTTGACACTCCAGTAACTTCATACACTCAGAGAGCCCTTGTGCTTCAACTCTTTGCAACAACCACTCACATATTCACCCTTTGAGAGCAAGATCAAGGTCAAGGCTTGTGTGCATCCATCTTGGTGAGGATCAAGATCAAGTGAAGACCGGTGGCTTGTTACTCTTGGTGATTGGCAGCACCTAGGCGGACTTGGTGACCGGGGTGCGTTCTTGGAGCTTGCCAAGGAGATTGTGGAAGCCCGAAGAACAACGGTGTACAAGGCTTGAGCTCCACCTTGCCGGGATGGCGAACGGAGACTCTTAGTGAGCGCCCACAAGTATGGGAGGTGGCAAAACACTCTAGGGTGTACCGCAACGTGGACTAGGGGAGGGTGCCAAACCTCCGATACCACGGGAAAAATCCGGTTGTCTCTCTCCCTTGTCCCTCTACTTGATGCTCTTTTGATTCTTGCTATTTTCATGGATTGCATCTAGTAGTCATCATGGTTAGTCTCCTCTTGGCTAGTATGTCCCTTGCTATGGTCATTAGTGTTGCTAGTCTTAGCTTCCGTTGCGGTTTTTTTTCCATTAGCATGAGTAGGGTTCCTTGTTTTGTCGTGTAGAGTAGGTTCGTGTAGAAGGGTGAAGTGGGCTAATTTGTAGCTTCGTTAGGCTAAGGTTTTTCATTTAGAGTTTGAAATTAGCCCAATTCACCCCCCCTCTTGGGCATCCGATCCTTTACAAGTGGTATCAGAGCCTCGTTGCTCATAGGGTCACTAAGCTTCACCGCTTAGAGCAAGATGTCTAAGATGGGTGGCTCGGTCCCCTACTTTGAGGGCAATAACTTTAGCTATTGGAAAGCTCGCATGCGAGCATACCTTGAGTCTATTGCCCCCGAAGTATGGGAAGCTACCGAGCATGGTTTCGTTGCGCCTCACACCAATGACCAAATCAAGTGGACTGCTAGGGCCCGAAATGCTATCTTTGAAAGCATTAGCCAAGAGGTGTTTGCTAGGGTCTCGAGCAAACTCAATGCTTGTGATATTTGGGCCGAACTTGTTGAAATTCATGAGGGCACCACTAAAGTTAGAGAGCAAAAGTATCATGTGTTTAAGGCTAAGTATGATGACTTCAAGATGCATTCTTATGAAAATTGTAATTCCATGTATTCTCGCTTGAATGTCATCATTGAGGACATTAATGCTCTTGATGTTTGTAAACTTGACAAGGGCACCATCAACCGGAAGATCCTCCGCATCCTCATCAAGCCCAAGTACAACATCATCAACACCATGCTTCAAAAGGAGAATCTGGATACACTTGAAGTGAGTGAGGTGGTGAGCCAAATTCGAGCTCATGAGATGGGGGTTCTTGGCATCATGGAAGAGTCTTCCCCAAGCAAGATCGTGGCACTCAAGGCCAAGACCAAGAAACCCCACACTCCCAAGCAAGTAATGCCTCCACCTCCAAGCACCTCAAGCGAAGAAGAGCAAGAAGAGCAAGATGATGACTCAAGTGGTGATGAGGATGATGCAGACCTAGCTCTTATGATGAAGAAGTTCAACTGCCTTCATGCAAAGATCAACAAGAAGGGGTTCAACTTTGACTCCAAGAGGAAGGCGTTCCGGCCAAGGAGAGATGACAAGAAGAAGTGCTACAATTGTGGTGAAAATGGCCACATCTCTTATGAGTGCCCCAAGCCGGACAAGCGCAAGGGCAAGATCAAGAAAGATGAGTCCGATGATGAAGAGGAAGAGAAGCCCAAGCGCAAGCCATTCTATAAGAAGAAGAATGACTCTAAGGCAAAGCTCTTTCCAAAGAAGAAGAAAGATCCCCAAAGAAGCTTCATGTGTGAAACAAATGAATGGGTGACCGATGAAGAAACAAGTGAAGGCTCAAGTGATGATGATGACTTTGCCGGGCTTGCTATCTCTACCAAGGGGCCAACACTTCCTCCACCACCCATGTGTCTCATGGCCAAGGGCTCAAGGTACGGGAAATAGAAGTAGATGATAGTGATGATGAGCTTTCTCCCGATGAACTTGCTTCTTTGATCGATGAGTACGTTTCCGTGATCAAAAGGGAAAAAGGCAATGTAAAGAATCTTGAGAGCACTCTTGCTAAACTAGAGGAGAGCCACCATGATTTGCTTGAGAAACATAATGCCTTGCTTAAAGAGCAAGTTAAGACCAAAGCATATGTCAAGCAAATTGAGGAGGGAAACTCAACTCTAAAGAAGTTGCACATTGATCTCGAGGCTTCTCATAACTCATTACTTGCTAAACATGAAGACCTTGTCAAGGTCCACTCCAAAAATCATGACATTAGCAAGATAAATGAGAAGAAGTACAAGAGGCTTGTGCAAGAGCATAGAGAGTTGACTCACAAGTATCAAGAGCTTGAAATTGCCTATGAGATCATTGACTCAAGTCTTGAGCACTCTACCACCTCCCATGTGGTCTAAGTCAATGTCTCTACCTCTTGTGAGGACCTTGCTCCCGGTCCCCTTGCTACTAATGACTTGCCTAAGTGTGAAGGAGAAAGGGTGAAAGAATTGGAGGCTCAAATTGAAGGATTGAAAAGTGGGCTTGCTAAGCTCAATAGAGGACAATATATTCATCAAGAAATATTGTTCCATAATCTCCGAAATTATGAAGGAAGAGGGCTTGGATCCTACCCCGAGCCACCAAAAGTGGATGACACTCCTTCACCGGAGGTCAAGGATAGCTTCATCAAAGGAGTGAGCTCCTATTGCAACTATTGCATGATCACCGGTCACCACACTAGGGAGTGTCCCATCCCCAATCGCCCTCCTCCTAAATTACCTTCTAACTACAAATCTATGTATGATAATAACATCTACTTGTTGAGCAAGGTTAATGGCAAGGTGAAGGCAAAGTTCATTGGCAAGGACATAAAGAGCAAGAAGGGGAAGCTTCCCAAGCAACTTTGGGTTCCTAAAGTCTTAGTCACTCACGTGCAAGGACCAAAGATTGCGTGGGTGCCCAAAACTCAAAAATGACTTCTCTATGTGTAGGTGAACTACAAAGCCGGTGGAAAGCATTGGGTACTTGATAGTGGTTGCACGCAACATATGACCGGCAATGATGGTATGTTCACCTCACTAGAAGACCCCAGCAACAAAGAGCAAGTCACCTTTGGTGATAATTCAAAGGGCAAAGTCATTGGGTTGGGTAAAATTGCTATCTCAAATGATCTATCAATCTCTAACGTTCTCTTTTTCAAGTCCTTGAGCTTTAATCTCCTCTCAATCGCACAATTGTGCGATCTTGGTCTAACGTGTGATTTTGACAAGAATTGTGTTATAGTGAAAAGTGAAAAGGATAAGTCCATGGTATTTCAAGGGTTCCGGCACGGCCACCTCTACCTTGTTGATTTTAGTGAGATGAAGACTTCATCAACAACTTGCCTCTTCTCCAAGTCTTCGTTGGGTTGGCTTTGGCACCGGCGCATTGCACACATTGGAATGAGCCAACTCAAGAAGGTTGTCAAGAAAGGGATGGTGACCGGCGTGAAGGATGTCACATTTGAGAAGGACAAGCTTTGTAGCGCATGTCAAGCCGGCAAGCAAGTCACAAGTCACCATCCAATGAAGACTTGTGTCTCAGCCTCCAAGCCGCTCCAACTTCTTCACATGGATCTATTCGGTCCCACTACTTATGAGAGCATTGGTGGTAATCTCTATTGCCTAGTCATTGTTGATGATTTTACACGGTATACTTGGACTTTGTTTCTAGGTGATAAGAGTGAGACTCCGGACAAGTTCAAGATCTTTGCCAAGCGGGCTCAACGTGAGTTTGGGCTCAACATTGTGAAGGTCCGGAGTGACAATGGCTCCGAATTCAAAAATTACAAGGTGAATGACTGGTGTGATGAAGAAGGCATCAAGCACGAATTCTCTGCCACCTATACACCTCAGCAAAATGGAGTTGTTGAAAGAAAGAACAAGACGTTGATCACTCTTGCAAGAGCCATGTTGGATGACTATGGCACGTCGGAAGATTTTTGGGCGGAAGCAATCAACACGGCATGTCATGCTTCAAATCATGTCTATCTTCATCGGTTACTTGGCAAGACACCTTATGAGCTCCTCATTGGGAGGAAACCCAACATCTCCTACTTCCGGGTCTTCGGTTGCAAGTGCTTCATCTACAAAAAGAAAAGGCTCGGTAAATTCGAAAAACGTTGCGATGTTGGTTTCTTTGTGGGTTATGCATCAAACTCGAAGGCATACCGTGTATTCAATCAAACCACCGGAATGATTGAAGAAACATGTGACGTAGAGTTTGATGAGACTGATGGCTCCCAAGGGGATATGTTCTCTCATGATGATGTAGATGATGAACCCCTACGCGATGCTATGAAGAATATGACTATAGGGGACGTAAAGCCGGACGAGGTGCATGAAGACAATGATCAAGGGGGAGGAAATTCTCCATTGAGACCAAGCACCTCCATGACACCTCATGTGGATGAGAATGAAGAAAGAGAGATAGAACAAGGTGGAGTTGATGAAGTGCCGGACAATCGAGATCAAGGAGTGCCACAAGCATCAAATGATGAGTCGTCATCACCCATGGCACCAAGGAGGCCACTAGTGAGATATGGACGCATCTCCAAGGATCACCCCATCGACCAAGTGATTGGGAGTCCTTCAAGGGGAGTAAGAACTCGTTCTCGTAACCTTGTCTCATTTTGTGAACATTACTCGTTTGTTTCTTGTGTGGAGCCTACTTGTGTCGAGGAAGCTCTTGCGGACCCCGATTGGATCATAGCCATGCAAGAGGAGTTGAACAACTTCGCTCGCAATGAAGTGTGGGTGCTTGAAGGGCGTCCAAAGGACAAGAACATCATTGGCACCAAGTGGGTCTTCCGCAACAAACAAGATGAACATGGTGTGGTGGTGCGCAACAAGGCAAGGCTTGTGGCAAAGGGATTTGCACAAGTGGAAGGTTTGGACTTTGGTGAAACATTCGCCCCGGTTGCAAGACTTGAAGCCATCCGTATCCTTCTCGCTTACTCTTCACATCATAAGATAAAACTTTATCAAATGGATGTGAAGAGCGCCTTTCTCAATGGTTTTATTAATGAACTTGTTTATGTTGACCAGCCACCCGGATTTGGAGATCCGAGGAAGCCTAACCATGTGTATAGGTTGCACAAGGCCTTGTATGGACTCAAACAAGCTCCACGGGCATGGTATGAACGGCTAAGGGACTTCTTCATCATGCAAGGATTCAAGATCGGCAAAGTTGACATGACATTGTTCACCAAAGACATCAACGGGGATCTCTTCGTTTGTCAAATCTATGTTGATGATATTATCTTTGGTTGCACTAACGAGAAACTAAGCCATGAGTTTGGTGAAATGATGTCTAGGGAATTTGAGATGTCCATGATTGGCGAGCTAAATTTCTTCCTTGGTTTTCAAATCAAGCAAGTGAAGGGAGGAATATTCATCCATCAAGAAAAATATTGTAGAGATCTACTCAAGAAGTTCAAGATGGGTGATTGCAAGCCAATTAGCACTCCAATGTCTACGAATGAACATCTCGACGCCGACGTGGACGGGAAGCCCGTTGATCAATCCACCTACCGCTCCATGATCGGTTCGCTACTCTATCTCACCGCATCTAGGCCGGATATAATGTTTAGTGTGTGCTTATGCGCTCATTTCCAAGCGGCTCCCAAGGAATCCCACCTTACGGCTGTGAAGAGGATACTTCGGTATCTCAAGCACACCCCAAGTATAGGCCTTTGGTACCCCGAGGGCGCTAAGTTAGAACTCTTGGGATACTCGGATTCGGATTTCGCCGGATACCGTGTCGATCGCAAGAGTACCTCCGGGGGGTGCCATTTGCTTGGGCGATCCCTAGTTTTGTGGTCGAGTAAGAAACAAAACTGTGTGGCTTTGTCCACTGCGGAGGCGGAATATATAGCGGCCGGTGCATGTTGTGCCCAAATTCTATATATGAAGCAATCCCTTTTGGACTTTGGTGTTGTTTGTGGCTCTGTGCCTCTCCTTTGTGACAATGAGAGTGCCACTAATATAGCTAAAAACCGCGTCCAACACTCTCGCACTAAGCACATTGATATTCGCCATCACTTCTTGCGTGATCATGAGGCCAAAGGTGATATCACCATAACCGGAGTGAGATCCGAGGAGCAATTGGCGGATATCTTCACTAAGCCCTTAGGAGAGGAGACCTTTTGTAGGTTGCGAAGTGAGCTTAACGTGTTGGACTGGTCCAATTTCATATAGTTTGCCCTGTCATATAATCTTGCATTGCATGCATTTTGCCATAAGTAAGTGCTTGTCAGACTCCTTCAAGATAGGGGTGAGCAGGGTCTAGCTTGAGCTGGTGGTACTTGGGTTCGCTCAAGGCTTGTTGTTGGGCTCACCCTGAGGAAGCTTGTGGGAGGGTCAAACTTGACAAGCTAGATTTAAATTCTTGCAATACATTTTTCCTGTCATATAGATGTGCATGCATATTTAAATTCCTGTAATGCATGGTAGCTTGTTTGGCATTGCATGCGGTAGTGTCACAAAGGAGCCACCAAATGGGAAAGAAATATTGCCCTTAATGCAATTCTTTCAATTCATAAGAGTGGGCAAAGTAATGTTTTATGAGTGCTTAACGCTTATTGAGTTATGTTCCCGAAGGACTAGAGCATCCATCTCTATTGAGCTCTTCGGAAAAGACTCATACATTTTCTTTGGTTCTTTTTGAATCTTCATTTGCCTTTTCTAAAATCAAATTATATGCACAAGTTTGATGCAAAATATTTTGAGGGGTGAGGGTTTCGTTCCTACATGCCTGACACATGTGTTTGTTCGAATTTTATATGTGGAAGGCCAGGTGGGAAAGTATTTCAGCGAAAAACTCAATTTCTGCGAAGACTGTACTATCCGCTCCTCGAGAGGTTACCTTGATCGGACCATACGGTCCAGGATGAGGGAAGCCGGATGCTCAAGTTAAATAGTACGGTCCAGGCAAAAAGAACAGAGCGGACCATACGGTCCATGAAAGAAGTAATCTTTGAAGGAAATGGAAATCCTCAGTATTTTGGGATGATTGTTAGTACGGTCTGACGGGACCGTCCTATATGTGGTGGTGTCCGAAGGTTTGGTGGTCTCGGGTTTATTACAACGGTTTAAGTATGGTAACATAGGACCGTACCTTTTTACCCCCAAATTGGACTAAACAAAGCCGCCGAAGACCGGACAATATGGTTATTTAGTACGGTCTAGCCCAAAATGATAGAGCGGACCATACGGTCCATTAGGCTCGCGCTGCTCAGAAACCGAAGGTTGTTTTGGACGATTGTTAGCACGGTCTGAAGAGAGCGGACCTTCCGGTCTTCTATGGTTACTGACTTGTGGGACCACCACATATGAACTCGACCAATCATTTTTCTCGTCACTCCCTCCGTACGCCGCCGCCACACCTCACACCAAAGCGCCGCCACCTCTCCACATCTTGCCGCCGCCTCTTCGCATCTCGCCGCCGCGCCGTACCTCGCCGGCGCGCCGCGCCTCGCCGCCGCGCCGTGTCTCCCCGTCGCGCCGCGCCTCAACGCCGCACCGCCATAGCGCGTCCTGCGCCGCCACAGCACCACCGTCGCGGCCACCCCTTCCTCCACACCGCAGCATCCTTTTCCGCCGCCGGCGACGTCGTCTCTCGTGCTCCGGCGGTGAGCTCCATTTCTCCCTCTTGCACCTAGGGTTTGGCTTCTGTTTCCTCAAATTCATGTATACCTAGGGCAAAATCCGAGAAATTGAGGTCAAATTCATGAGTTTCGAGTTACGTTTGATGAAATTGGAGAGTTGTTGCCACTAGAATCGAGTTTCTATCTTCAATGTGCATGGATTTAGGGGGAGTCTATGGTTTGATAGCCCTAGTGTGAGAATATGAGTATGGATTTGAGATTTTCATGTTGATTAAGAATTGACAAAGAGATTTGGCTCTAATTGTGAGATGGTCACGCAATTTTAGCTAAAATTTCTAAGTTTTGACAATCGACATGACATGCTAGGCTATCACAAGTCCAATTGATTTGCTTTAGGGTCTTCCCTACATCTAGCTATCTCGTATACTCATCTGTACTCTTCTTGTCTATCTTGTACTTGAAAATTGACAGATGGCAGGCGACAAGAGGAAGGGCAAGAAGAAGAAGACCAGAGCAGATAGAGAGGCAGCGATGGCACAGGCAGTGGTAGAGGCTGCGGACAGAGCTGAGGCAGAAGGAGCAGGGGGTAGTGTGCAGATAGGAGGACCGCGCAGATCCTCACGTGACAGACGTCCTGCGGCACCACCGCCTACGACAGTGACCCCACAGCACAGCACTCGAGTACGCACTCGTGGAGGTGCTACTCCACAGGGCCGAGGTGGTCGCCCCAGAGCACCACAGAGTGTCACTCCCTCCGCCGGAGAGCTCGGTAGAGAGGTTGAGTCTGAGCAGGAGGGAGAGCAGCAGGACACTCCTCACGCAGGGCCTCGTCGTGTCACAGGAGAGGCCGGAATTCAGCTGATTGATCTGAGGTCCAAGACTACCAAGCAGATCAAGGCCATCAGATATGACATGACAGCCTACGAGTTCTACCCTCAGCCGCGTGACCCAAGGATTGACAGGAGGTTCTGGACCCTAGCTCAGGCCAGCCTCTACGAGAGTGCACTGAGGGGAGGACACAGACTGATGCCACATGCCGCACTCGACTTCAGCAGACTACAGACATCAGTGGGAGAGACTTCAGGCCCTACTTCTCTCAGTACCAGGGTCTTGACGTGTTGGTGTCTAGCGTGCGCCGGTATGTCGAGGATTGGATCAGGGTGTTCTACGCTACCTTGTACATTGGATACGAGCGCAGTTTCATCCAGTTCATGTTTGACGGGACTCAGTACAGGCTAGTGCCAGCTAGGATTGCAGAGCTGCTTGGGATCGAGAGTCGAGGGATCTCTACACACTCTTGTGTGTACAAGGCCACTACACCGCCCTATAGGGGACACCCAGGATGAGCTCCGGAGATTGAGCACGTGCGTCACCTGTTCAGGGGCACTCTGTCTGCTGACACCCTGAGGACACCTGATAGGCTACGCCCAGAGTATTACTTGCTTCTACAGTGTCTGAGGAGGACCTTGATCCCGAAGGCGGGATACAAGGAGGGACTGACAGCCTTGCAGCAGGCAGTGCTGACCTGTATATCTCTTGAGCACGATATCGACCTCATAGCTCTGATGATTGCAGAGATGGAGGATGTAATAGTTGACGGCATGCCTACCAAGAGGCAAATGCCGTATAGCCACTGCATCTGCTACATGTTGAGCCAGCTAGGAGAGGCAGATGCCCAGACGCGTGACCTGTACCGTGACACACGGACCCTCTTCCCTTTGTACAGGCCAGTGCTGAGGAGTGACAGTCGCCGAGGAGGCAGAGCAGCCAGGGCAGTGCGAGAGCACTTCACAGCTGAGGAGAGGGCAGAGCAGGAGGCTGAGGATGAGGAGCTTGACAGAGTAGATGAGGTAGTCCAGGATTTCTTCTTCTCGTCTAGTTCAGGTTCAGATTTCGAGGACGAGGACGAGGAGGAGACTCAGTACTTCCCTACAGCTTTACACGACCACGAGGCCGGAGGATTTCGAGTACCACGCTCACCCTCACCACCTCCGGCTCAGGTCACTCAGCCTCAGGTTACTCAGGCTCAGGTTGCTCAGCCTGATGCGCTTGCGAGCATTCTTCAGGCTA
Organism: Paspalum notatum; assembly: GCA_022530915.1. Taxonomy (NCBI): domain Eukaryota; kingdom Viridiplantae; phylum Streptophyta; class Magnoliopsida; order Poales; family Poaceae; genus Paspalum; species Paspalum notatum. The sequence goes on from CM039687.1 coordinate 21,869,711, forward strand.
TAGTGCAGCAGTAGGGAGAGCAGTCCAGAGCCTAGAGAGAGCAGAATGCTTAGTTGCTACTTCTCCAAGAGCGCCAGATGACGATACTTGAGGAGATCCGGACGTCGCTCCGTGACTAGAGGCGTGAGTACAGGGAGAAGATAGCTGCTCTGAGGTCTGAGTTTCAGAGTCACCTTGGCTTGCCACCAGCGCAGCCATCACAGCTACAGTCTTCACTGCCAGCTCCACCGCTGCTTACTCCTCCTCCCGCAGCAGCTGCTTCCACTCCAGGGACTTTTCCCCTTTCACCACTGCTGCGGACAGACCTGCGACCGGTACTCTCATCTCTTCCTGCGATTTCACTTTCTTTTGAGTCACCGGTCCAGACTTCTGTGGTCGCCACTGCTCCTGCTGCCACTTACACTACCCAGGACGACAGAGCTACACACTCTAGGCTAGACATACTACAGCAGGTAGTGGAGCCAGTGATAGAGCAGGTCACGCAGCCAGCGAGTTCCCAGGCAGTTGCTGCACAGCCAGACACCGTGCCTGACACTTCAGAGACAGCGGTAGTACCCGACTCACCGCTGGGTGCCGTGGACAGGGCTGCTGCAGAGATGGACGACGATTCAGACGCCGCTAGTGACGATGACACGCGCTTCCAGTTTATCTCGCGTCGCCCTCCCCCACCTCCGGCCCTTCTCCTCCACCTACTTCGAGTGGTTAGGTCCCCTCTTTGGTCCTTGATGACAAAGGGGGAGATAGTTTGGGAGTGAGATGGTAAGGGTAAATGGTAGGGGTAGTTTCTGCTTTGTGGACTTTTAGACTTGGTTTGTATGATATTTGCATCTTTTGGATCTTGTGGCTGGACATGACTTTTGGTACTTGTGTATGCTCGTTTTTATCATGTCTATATCACTCTAGGTGAGCCTTCGAGCTCCGTGTGTTTAATTCTTTGTATAAGGCTAGAGTAGTTAACGTTGTTCTTAATTTGTTTACTCTTGCCATCTTTTACTTGTCATCAATCACCAAAAACGGGGAGATTGTAAGCATCTAGGCCCTAAGGTGAGTTTCGGTGATTGATTGACAAGCTTAAGTGTTGTCTAATCAGCTCATGAGTGCAGGTTTAATAATGAATGCAAAATAGTTGATCATTGGATATTGTGCATGGCCCCTATGCAAATGGTTTCATCACTTGGAAGCGGACATGGTTTTCTTTCGTATCTCGAAGGCTAAGGACTCTTCTAGAGTCAAGGATCAAAGTGGATGAGGGATCCTTGCTTAGATAGGGTTTTCCAGCTTTTTAGCTTCCGCACTATTAAGAGGGGTCAATGGCTAGTAGCTTGATCGAGAGAAACACCAAGTTAATGATGCACACACAAGCCTAAGTCTCAAATACTTCAAATATGCAAGCTACAAAGGTACATGGTCCAAAGGATATCAAGGGAACTCCAAAGCACTTGAATGAAATCGAGCCCAGCAGAATTTACTTGGACCGAATGGTCCGGTTAGCAGAAAATGAACAGAGCGTACTATGTTGTGGCAAGCAGTATTCATGAACAGACAGGACTGCATGGAAATCAGTCAGACAGTATAGTCCGATTTAGTGCTTACGGATCAATTGACGGACCAAGTTATTCACGGATACGATTTGGAAGTAGAAGGCAGTCTGTATGGACCGGATGGTACGGTTTGACAAAACCGTCCAATAACCGTCCTAAGTAACCCGCAGGTACCAAACCCTCGGATGTGATTGAAAATTGGACGCTCCGGCAAGACAGTACTTGAACCGTACTAAAAAACCCAAGGGGTGCAAACCTTCGGATGGATTCAAGATAGGACGGTCTGTGAGACCGTATAATAACCGTACCAAGAAACTTAGTGGCTTTGGTCCCGGAAGAAATCGATCTGCAGTGGGCCGTATAGTCCGGTCTTGCAAGAGCGGACTATAGACTGGACTATAGTACAGTGACATATGTGCCCGGTGACCGTTGGTAAAGTACATGGACCGTATGGTCCGGTCCCTTCTTTTTGTGTAGCGGACCATCCGGTCTTCACTGCGTCAGCCACCCTCCTTTGCAACGGCTCTATCATCTTGGGGGCTATATATATATGGGTCATTTGGGATCTTTTTGTGCTCTTTGACACTCCAGTAACTTCATACACTCAGAGAGCCCTTGTGCTTCAACTCTTTGCAACAACCACTCACATATTCACCCTTTGAGAGCAAGATCAAGGTCAAGGCTTGTGTGCATCCATCTTGGTGAGGATCAAGATCAAGTGAAGACTGGCGGCTTGTTACTCTTGGTGATTGGCAGCACCTAGGCGGACTTGGTGACCGGGGTGCGTTCTCAGAGCTTGCCAAGGAGATTGTGGAAGCCCGAAGAACAACGATGTACAAGGCTTGAGCTCCACCTTGTCGGGATGGCAAACGGAGACTCTTAGTGAGCGCCCACAAGTATGGGAGGCGGCCAAACACTCTAGGGTGTGCCGCAACGTGGACTAGGGGAGGGTACCAAACCTCCGATACCACGGGAAAAAAATCTGGTTGTCTCTCTCCCTTGTCCCTCTACTTGATGCTCTTTTGATTCTTACTATTTTCATGGATTGCATCTAGTAGTCATCATGGTTAGTCTCCTCTTGGCTAGTATGTCCCTTGCTATGGTCATTAGTGTTGCTAGTCTTAGCTTCCGTTGCGGTTTTCTTTCCACTAGCATGAGTAGGGTTCCTTGCTTTGTCGTGTAGAGTAGGTTCGTGTAGAAGGGTGAAGTGGGCTAATTTGTAGCTTGGTTAGGCTAAGGTTTTTCGTTTAGAGTTTGAAATTAGCCCAATTCACCCCCCCTCTTGGGCATCCGATCCTTTACAATGGGTTCATCTTTGTCCATCATTCATCGTAGAGCAAGTCGTCTCGAGAGCTGCTGTCGATGCTCTCCTGATCTTCTGGAGGTAGATGGCCCACCTCTTGGGGTGTGAATCCACCTATGGAGAGCCTTGCTTTCATGCTGGCACTCAGCTTGCTGTTGCGGATATCCTGGGATAGGAATATTAACATACTCAGGTTTTGATATCAGCATACATTGACGATAAGTTGGCGACATTTTTGAGATTGCACAACTCACGAATTATCGTGAAAGGTGGTGACATTTGTGGTGTCCATTTTCTTTCCTCTCTTCATGCTTTTGAGGAGGTCAGCATCTATGGTTCCCTCGTCTATCAATTTCTAGATGATATTTTTCACTACAAAGCAATCTTTGAGCATATGGCTCAAAATGCGGTGCTAGTGGCAGAAGTTTGGTTCCTTGAACTTGGAAGCCTCTTCTGGCCTTTTTGGTTTTGGGAGCTTTATGAGGTTTAGCTCCCGTAGGCCCATGAAAAGATCCTCGACCTCTTCTGTTGGGAAGGAATATTCTTGATTTTGGCGCTCACTTAGAGTTGGCCTTTTAGGAGCTGATGTCTCCCCCCTATTGTGGTTCCTTTCTGCGACTCCCCTAGTTTGGAATTTTTGAGGAACTGTCATTGCCTCCATTGTGTGCACGTGCTTTGGCTTGGCAGGGCCCTTGTCATGGTGACCACTCCTGTCTGCTAGCTTGTTGAACGGCCTAGCATGGCGAGACACATGCTGCATATAATTTTCAATGTCTGTGGCTTTTGAGGCCAACTCTTCAAATGTGATAGGCCATACACCTTGCAGATAGATTGCCATATCTAGACTTAAATTATTCATACACATGCGAACCGCTTCTGGTTCTGTGATTAGTTGAGGGCAGTGTAGGGTCAAATTCCTCCACCGATTAGTGAAGTCGACGGCCTTTTCATGGCCCCCCTGCAAAGTTTGTGTTAGCTCCATGAGCCCCACCGTCCTTTGAGTGCTATAAAAGAGCTCTAGGAAGGTGTTTTGCATTTGCTCCCATGTTCTGATGGAGCCTGGTGCTAACTTGTTGTACCATGTGAAGGCTGATCAAGACAGAGTTTGCACGAACTGTCGAAGCAAGAGAGCCCTATTATGTGATGTGTCTTGGCAGGCAGCCAAGAAGTGAGCCACATGTTCATGGGGTGATCTAGTTCCATTAAACTTGCTGAATTGTGGTTGACAGTAGTTGTTCAGGAATGGCACCATATCGACCTCTAGCTGATATGGCTTGACATACCCTAGATGCATGGAATAGTGCGTCTGCATATACTGAGCTCTGACACCTTCGGAGATCATCCTCTGTATGGCTTCAAGGGTAATCTCTAGATTACGCTGCCAGTTGTGTTGGTTTATAGAACCTCCCGACCCGTCGTTACGGTTTGAATGGTTAGCTACCTGCTCACGGAGAGCAACCAACTCATCATCTCTTTGCTGGAGCGCAGCTGTAAGCTGGTTGATTTGTTCTTGGGCTGAGCTACTTTCATTTGTAGCAAACACTTGCTCCACAAAATTTGTCTCGCCTTCCATTCTTGGGGAAGTGAGTGGTTCATCATCATTTTGGGCGTTTTGATTGCCCTCACCTGCAGAACCCAAAAATTCAAATTCAGGGTATAGAGGTTCATTGTATAGGGGATTATGACACCTAACAAAAATTGTATGATTTTTCTCATTACCAGATTTTTTCAGACTTCGAGTAACCGGGCGATGGCCCAGTGGAATTTGTTGATGAGGTTTCTTCCTCTTAAAATGCACCGAAGCAAGGTAGCTTCTGTGATATCCACCGGCATCGATGAAAGCACCTCATATTTATTGTTTGGGACCCTCTTTCTAGTGGGCCATGGAGAAATGCACGGCACAGTCGTCATTGGTGGCGTCGATGTTTTCGCTTCTTCTTGATAGCCGTCACCATGACTTGAAGATGCAGCCCAATGCACCCTACTAGCCCTGGAATTGGCTGATAGGGCCATCTCTCTCCTCTTGTATCCGGTGCGCCTTTCGCGCACGTTGGCAGCTTGTTTGGCATATTTTGCTCGTCGAGAATCCCTTTTTAGGGACTCTTGGTACTCTGGCCATTTGGTTAAAGCTTCCGCTCGATGCATGATTTCACCCTCTGCATTATCAGCGGATGAGGATAAACCTGGCAACAAATTTCTTAGATCTTGGCATATTGTTCTTTCTATGGATGCCTCGATCTCTCGCCTCACCGCGTCTTGAATTTTGCGGCGATCCCTTCTATACTGTGCTAGAAGTGAATCACAAACGAAGGTGCATTGTTCATTAGTCATGGTGTCAACTGCGTTTGAGAAGTCGGCCCATGCCCGATGAATGTTGCGTTGCCGTCGGTGGTGACGCCTTGGAGACATAGAGCTATGAACCGATGGTCTTGGAAGCGTTCTCTCTGACGATATTGGGTCAGAGATTGCAGCAGTTGGATCTGCATGTCCCTTCTCTATATTATCATGGGACAAATAAACTCCTTGCCACCGTAGTTCACGTTTTGGTTGAGCCTTGCCGGAGTTATAGACCGGCGATGGAATGAACTTCGGCACCTCGGCACGAAGTCGTGACTTTGTGGATGATGCGTTGCTTTCGGTGGATGAAGTATCTTCCATCGCTGCCTTCCCTTTGTCACAGGGCAGTGGACGATGAGTTTGACCCACCGATATTGGAGTCGTTGGAGACGTGGACGGCGACACCCTCAATATGCTTGGGGCTAGTTTGGTGGAGCGTTCACCCTGTGCTTTGTTGGGAGTTGGTGAAGTCACTTTCATCGGTTTAGACGATGTCGACTTTGCGGAACTCCCGCGCTTCACTAACATGGGCCATTCCCCCAGCGTAGTTCAGCGAGAGCTTGGCCTCACCACATGCCTTGGAGGAGTGGAGCTTGCAGGCTTCGAGAAGCTAGGAGAGGTTGCCCTAGAAGGTGCAGCCTTGCGCACGCAGGTAGTGCCATTTTTTAAGGCAATGGCTCTTGCCACTGTGGCAGTTCTCCTCGCTCTCCGCTTTGCTGCTTTGGAGACGACGGGGATGAACTCACCCTCAGGCTTGGAGTTGACTTCTTGTTCATGTGCAACCACAGCTGGCGAAGCAGCCGTAGTGTGGAACGACTCAGCGCTGTTGGTAGCCAGGAAGGGCCCTACTGGAACATCAATCTAGAGGGAGCCGATGCAGATCGTGACGAACTCTTGGATGCGACTAGCCATACCTTCATATAAGAAAACCATATATGAGTTTTCTTGAATGCATATATGTGTGCATCATTTTTTTTTTGACAATTTATGTTGAAGCCATATGCTGTAGCTATGCTGGAACTCGAAGATGAGGGGAGAAGCATGTCCCGCTGGGCGTGCCAGAATCTGATGTTGGGAAAACGGGCGGACGAAGGCCCCGCCTCCGCGTCACAGAGATAAATGTAATTTAATTTTATTTAAATGAGACGAAATAAAAAGATACAGGTATTGTGAATCCATACTTTCATAATTCTTACATTTGCATAAAAATTATGTTAATTACATCTCCGAGGAGAACACCCCTGATTAAGAGTTTCAACTTGAAAATAAAAATTACAGTATATGGCTTCCTATTACATGACTATGATATAAAAATAAAAGAAAAGTCTTTAGCTTCGCCTCCATGATGATCGACAGTTCTGCGATAATGGCATATTTCGTTTTAATTTGAACATGATATCGTGTCCATTTATGCATGAAATCCGTTTGTATTTTTTGGATCACATATTATGATTGCATGTAATCTATTTTAACTACTAGCAATCTATGCATGCGTTGTAGTGAATTTGAGAATTTGAATCATGCATTCTGGTGCGTATTTGAGGCAAGAACGCATAGAATATTTATTTTCAATATATTCTAAATATTTTTATTTGGTTTCTTTTATATCAATTTTTACTATCAACATAACTATCAGGTATGCATATAGTATACTTCGAAAATTAGGAGTATAGCCTATGTGGTAGTTTCTCTTTATATTCATTTTTTACTACTAGCACAATTAAGCGGCTAAATTACAGCCGGCCGTAAAATCGGCCTTCCGTACGCACACCCATAAAAGGAAAAAAAACCATACACCCAGTCCAAATAAGGAAATCAGGTAGCACACACATGCATGGGGAGGAGAGGGTGTGGGGATGGTGGCTAGCAGAGAGGGAGGGGCATGGGATGACCACCACCTTCGCCATGTGCAGGTCAGATCAGAAGAAGAAAAATGTGCACGCATAAATCACGAATAGGCAGTTTTGTGTTTTTGATTAAGCAAAAATACTATTGTCATTAGGAAAATTTGCTGGTATCATTAGCCAAAAATGCAAAAATGTCATTTTTGCCTAATGAAATCACCATTTTGCCTATTGGAAATCACCATTTTGCCTAATGAAATCACCATTTTGCATAATGAATCCTACCAATTTGCTTAATAGACGATGGCGGGGGAGGAGTGCGGCGGCGGCCAGATCCGGCCGACTACCCACCGCATCTCGCCGCGACGGGGCGAGATGAGGGCGCGGAAGTGGGTCTCGCTGCCATGGGGCGATAGGGCGCGGCGGCGCGGTGGAGGCGCGGGCGCGACGGTGAGGTGGGAGGATGTCACACCCTGGTTTTAAAAAGACAAACCAGAGTAAAACTATATGTGTGCCAGGATCTAATCTCACACATATAGAGACAATATACAGTGATATCATAGAACATGTTTTATTACGTAACATTAAACAACATACACATAAGTTCCATAAAAAGACCCATGATAATGTCATCTCCAGGGGGAAAGATAAATGCTAGTTCTCTTTGTTCTATGGTTGATATTATTATAAAGGGAAAGAAATTCCGCACTTGGTTGCTAGTTATTGACTCTATGGATATTGATATCATCTTGGGTATGGACACTCTGTAGAAGTGGGGTGTCAAAATTGATTGTGCTCAATGGACATTTCATCTAGCAGCATCAGACGGCCAGGAAGTGGGGATCAGCGCATCAAGTCCTTAAGGGTATTTACATCAGATGGAGGCTAGACCTACAGACGATATTCGAATCGTGTGTGATTATCCAGATGTCTTCTCTGATGAGTTGCTAGGTATGCCGCCTGACAGAGATATTGAGTTTTTAATAGAGCTTTTACCTGGCACTGCACCCATAGCAATGAGGCAATATAGGATGGTGCCTATAGAGCACGAGGAGGTTAAAAAGAATATAGATGAATTGCTAGCTAAAGGATATATCCGCCCTAGTTTCTCTTCTTGGGCTTTTCCAGTCTTGCTTGTTGAGAAGAAGGATACTGATGTGAAAATGATGTGTGTGAATTACCGGGCTCTAACTAAGGTCACCATAAAAAACAAGTACCCGCTCCCCCGCATTTATGACTTGTTTGATCAGCTTCAGGGTGCTTGTGTCTTTTCCAAAATTGATTTAAGATCTGGTTATCATCAGTTAAAAATTCGTCCCTCAGATATTTCTAAGACTGTCTTCACCACTAAGTACGGCTTGTATGAGTATACAGTAATATCTTTTGGCCTGACCAATGCTCCTGCCTATTTCATGCAATTGATGAATTCAGTATTTATGGATTATTTGGACAAGTTTGTGGTGGTTTTCATTGATGACATTTTGATTTATTTCAAGACTAAAGCAGAACATGAGGAGCATTTAAGATTAGTTCTTCAGAGATTAAGGGAACACAAGTTGTACGCCAAGTTTAGCAAATGTGAATTTTGGATTGATGAAATCCGTTTCCTTGGTCACGTCGTCTCCAAAAGAGGAATTGCAGTGGATCCAAGCAAGGTCAGTACTGTCACAAACTGGAAGGTGTCGGAAATACCAAAAGAAGTTCGTGGATTTCTGGGTTTAGCTGGTTATTATCGGAGATTTATTGAGAATTTCTCAAAAATTGCGAAGCCCATGACTTCCCTATTGGAGAAGGATGCAGAATTTAGATGGATAAATGCACAGCAAGCTGCATTTGATGAGTTGAAGAAAAGATTGACTACAGCACCTGTGTTGACATTGCTTGACCAGCAGAAGAAATTCATAGTTTATTATGATGCTTCCAAAGATGGTTTGGGATGTGTTTTGATGCAAGAAGGTAAAGTGATTACCTATGCTTCACGACAGTTGCGCAAGCATGAGGTGAATTATTCGACACATGACCTGGAACTTGCAGCAGTGGTGCACGCACTGAAAATTTGACGTCACTATTTATTCGGGCAGCGTTGTGAGATTTATATTGATCACAAGAGCCTCAAATATATCTTCACACAGAACAAGTTGAATATGCGGCAGCGAAGATGGTTGGAATTAATTAAGGATTATGATATGAAAATTCATTATCATCTTGGCAAGGCTAATGTGATGGCAGACGCTCTGAGTAGGAAGAGTTATGCTAATATGCTTTGGGTTTCATGATGCCGCATGAGTTATGTGAAGAGTTCGAAAGATTGAGCTTGGGTTTCCTATATCACACTACAGGCGCAGCGTTTGAGGCAGAGCCGACGTTAGAGCAAGTGATTCGGGAGCACCAGAAGAATGATGAGAAATTGCAGGAAATTCGTGAGTTGCTCAAATTAGGCAAGGCGCCTCACTTTCGGAAAGATGAACAGGGAACTTTATGGTACAAGAACAGGATCTGTGTGTCTAATGTGGACAGTATCAGAAAATTGATTTTGAGTGAGGCTCATGATACGGCTTATTCTATTCATCCCGGCAGTACTAAGATGTACCATGACCTGAAGGAAAGATTTTGGTGGTACGGTATGAAGCGTGCCGTAGCTGAGTATGTGGCTATTTATGATACCTGTCAGTGTGTGAAGACAGAACATCAGAGACTCACAGGTTTATTACAGCCGTTAAAGGTGCCAGAATAGAAGTGGGAAGAAATAATCATGGATTTCATTGTGGGTTTGCCTCGTACCCAGAAAGGTTATAATTCAATATGGGTAGTAGTGGATCGTTTAACCAAGGTAGCTCACTTTATACCGGTTAACACCACTTATTCAGGTGCTAAGTTGGCTGAGCTGTACATCTCCAGAATTGTCTGTCTGCACGGCGTACCTAAGAGAATTATATCTGACTGAGGTTCACAGTTCACTTCTCGCTTTTGGGAGCAGTTGCATGATTCATTGGACACAAAGCTCAGATTCAGTAGAGTATACCATCCTTAGACAGATGGGCAAACGGAAAGAACTAAGCAGATACTTGAGGATATGTTGAGAGCTTGTGCCATACAGTATAGCACTAGTTGGGACAAATGTTTGTCGTATGCTGAGTTTTCCTATAATAACAGCTACCAAGCCAGTCTGAAAAAGTCGTCGTTTGAAGCATTGTACGGCAAGAGGTGCAGAATGCCGTTATTTTGGAATCAGACCGGTGAGAAGCAGGTATTTGGACCTGACATAATACAGGATGCTGAACAACAATTGCGGATTGTTCAGGAGAATTTGAGAGTTGCTCAGTCCAGGCAGAGAAGTTATGCTGATGTTCACAGAAGGGATTTGTCCTTTAAAGTGGATGACCATGTGTACTTAAAAGTGTCACCAATGAGAGGTATTCGCAGATTCAATATGAAAGGGAAGCTAGCGCCAAGATATATTGAACCATTTAAAATCTTAGAGAAGAAAGGTGAAGCAGCTTACCGCCTGGAGTTGCCTCCCAGTTTGTCAGGTGTGCATGATGTGTTTCATGTATCCTAGTTGCAGAAGTGTCTGAGAGTGCCCGAAGAGCAAGCGCCACTAGAAGGATTGGAGGTACAGGAGCATCCAGTGAAAATTTTAGACACATCAAAGAGGTCTACAAGAAACAAGAGGATCAAGATATGCCGTGTGCAGTGGAGTCATCATACAGAGGCCGAGGCAACATGGGAACGAGAGGATTAATTAAAAGCAACATACCCCGCTCTCTTTGCTAACCAGACTATCTGAGTCTCGGGGCGAGATTCTTGTTAAGGGGGTAGGTTTGTAACACCCTAAATTTAATTTTGGTATTTTATAATAAATTTAATATGGTTTATTTAATTTTCTAGGATTTTATATGCTTAGCCATGCATTTAATGCTTTATTTTATCTACAATAATTAAAATTAATCCTAGGTCAACTTTTGTTGTGATTTCATGCCGATGCATAGTTTTATTCCTCGTAAGAACTAAGGATGGAAATTTAAATTTATTTGGATTTTAGATTTTGTTTTTGGCCTTGGTTTTGAAAAGAGAAAAGGAAAGAAAAAAGAAAAAAAGAAAGGGGGATGAGCAGGCCAGTGAGAACCGGCCCACCCATCCCACATTCTCCCCTAGCGGCCGACCGGCCCAATGCGAACCGGCCCAGCCGCGCGCCCCTCTCTTCCTCCCTCTCACTCTGTTGCGTGGGCCCGCGGCCCTGTGCCGCTGCCACCCGGCCCCGCCCGTCAGGGGGTTCTTCTTCCCCACGCCGCCTCCGCGCCTACCTCTCCGCGTATGGACCGCTGCGCCGCCTTCTCTCTGGCCATGGCCTCAAGCCACCCGTAGTCGAGGCCCACCTTGCAGTGCTCCCTTTATCCTCTTCAACACGTCCTCCGCATGGGCTCCAGCTTGACCCGAGTCTAGGTCGCACCGAACGCGATTCGAGCTCACCCCGCCAAGAACCCGAGTTGGGCTCGAATTCACCTCCAGCACCCTAGCTTAGCCCCTATAAAAGGGTTTGCCAGCTCCGCCGCCATCTCTTTTCGCCACTACGCCCCAGGCCGAGCCCTAACAACCGCACGCACCATCAAATTTCTGCCATTGGAGCCGAAGGTGAGAGCCACCGCCGCCGCTCAATTCCGCCGTGGCGCTCCTTCTCCGGCCAAATTGACCCTACCATCGGCTTCATAGGGCCTTGGTGACCTCGTTCCGCTGGTTCTTGGAGCCCCGGAGCCACTTCTTGGCGCCCTCCCGTGAGCCCCGAACCGCCTCGCCGCCGCCGCCGTCACAAGCAGCCGGCCCCCTCCGCTGCTCCGCCGCTGCATCCGACCCCTAGTGAGACGCACCGCACCACCCCCTTCCTTCTGGGCTAGACCTAGTCGCCGCTAGCCTCTCCCCGCGCCCGAAGCGCCGCGCTCCGGCGAGCCGCCACCAGCGGTCGGACGCTGCCGTGGCCAACGGTCACCGCCGGCCGTTCTCTCCCCTTTTGTCCAGAGCCGTCGGATCTTCATCCAAGGGCCTTGATTCGCCGGTGACCGGTCAATCGGGGTCAATCGCCGGTCAGCCGTCGGCGTTTTGCTAAAGAGACCCTATCCTTTCTGGTAATCAACCCGATGTCCCTTTCAGTAGAATGCAGGCCCTGACTTTATCTTTTAAACCCAAGTTTTCGAAATGTATTTACAATTAGGTTATATCACCTTCAAGAGGCTATAACTTCACCGTTTTAAATCCATTTTCAGCGATTCTCGCGCCCACGCGATCGTATAAATGTGTAAGATAATTTTAAGTACGTTTTACCTTCCATTTTTATGTCATGATGTACTGTTTCTTACCTTTTGCATTTGTTTGCTTGCATGTGTGATCATGTGTATGCTTGTTGGTGCCGTGTATCATGACATTGATCCGCCAGTTGAGTTCGAAGAGCAACCTCCAGAAGCCTCTGAGCGGCAGCAAGGAATAAATTTTGAGTAAGGCAAGTATAACATAAATAACACCTAACAATCTTTTTATTTACTGCATGTGTATTTTAATTTATATGTCTGTAAGGTCTTACCTAGCTATTTTCATCCTTATATATCTACCTTTTTGGGATGCACATGATTAAGTTGTGCTAGGTGCTGCACAAACTCATATCCTTTGTTAATTTAATTTTGATTAATAATCCTATGAATTAATTGTTGGGCTTGACCCTAATCGGTTCATGTCCATTTTAATATGTCTTTTTAGCAACATGGTTTAGGGAGCTTGAGCAATGTGCTCGTGTGCTTTTGCTAGTTCTCTCCCTAAGCACCGAATCACAAAGCGACCACCTGGTACAACAGTGCTACCACAAGATTGGAATGGGACGATCTTAGCTGACTAATTAGCTAGTTTTGGTTTGGGAGTAACTTACCTGCGGGGCAAGAGGGGAGGCTAGCATCAGTGGTCACTGCGCTACCTCATGGTTGAGTGTGCTTTACATTACATGTATGTGCTTCTCCCTATAGAGGCGGACACCACCGTTGCGACCCTGAAACCTTAGCGGTAACACCTTATCAACGTGATCTTTGTAAAGGCTTCGTAGTGCGCTTGCTAGTCATCTCATCTCCGGTAATGTGATGAACTCCTAGCGTAGCTCACGACTTGTAGGTAAAGATGTACAACCTCTCAAGAGTGTAAAACTAACATGTTAGCCGTGCTCACGGTTATGAGCGGCCCAGACCCTTCCCAGTAATTAGAAGGACCCTTGGCTGAGATTCCTTGGTTTTGGTTATAGTTATGATAATGTTTATATCGGTTTAATCTTATTTAATTTCTTATGCAATATCTTTTGGGCTAATGGTTTTGTTTTTAATTCATAGTAATTAGGCTTTAATGAAGTTTTTAAATTGAAAGCTAATGCAGTTTGTGAGCTAACCATAGAGCCTCATGGTTTATGTTATATTTGTTGGGTATTCTGTAATCACGCTTGTTTCTTTATATTTATTCCTTATTGGGGGGAAAATCCAACCGCTGCTCAGATGATGCAGGTAATGAAGACTATGTGCAAGATTACGACGAGTATTAGGCGTTTCGTTCACCAGTTGACGTCCCTGTGGCGCCCGTTATATTTATGTTTTATGCTTCTGATATGCTACGTTATACTCTGAGTTAAACACTTGTGTCACAGTGTAATAATGATATATTTAATGTTGTGTACGTTTTTATCTTTGGCATGTGTTTGTGGTACTTTGTAATTTGTCATGTATATGTGAGACGTTTCCTGGCGCATATATACGTTGCACGGTATTGTTCATTGAAATCGGGTGTGACAAATTTGAATAAAACTATGCATCGGCATGAAAGCACAACAAAAGTTGACCTAAGATTAATTTTAATTATTGTAGATAAAATAAAGCATTAAATGCATGGCTAAGCATATAAAATCCTAGAAAATTAAATAAACCATATTAAATTTATTATAAAATACCGAAATTAAATTTAGGGTGCTACAGAGGAGGAGGAGGGGGCACGGCGGGCGGATCTCGCCGCACCAAACGCGAGAGGAGGAGGAGGAGTGCGGTGGAGGAGGAGGGGCATAGCATCGCGACAGCCGGATCTCACCGCGGCGGAGCGAGAGAAGGACGCCGCGGTGGTGCAGTGGAGGGAGGTGTGGCAGTAGAGAGGAGAAGGGTTGGCCGCGGGCGAGGAGGACGAGGAAGGTGGGGGACCGGGGGAGGCGAAGTAGTAGTGGGGAAGAGAAATGGACATGGGTAGAAATGTGTGCGGCAGTGGGACGAATTTACGGCTATATGCACATAAGATGAATGTTTGTTTATTTCTCTTATATCCATACTGCATATGGGAATGACATAAAACTCAATTTCATATATGTAATTTAGTTTGGATGACAGAACATGTATGCGTGGCCAACTCCTGTTTGTATCAATTGTCAGGACCAAGTAAGATTCAAGATCAAGTCTCTCACTCGTTACTTGTATCCATTGACTAGACCAAACAGGATGGCATAAGCAAATATATATGGGCTGGCAATAATACGTGGAAGCCGAATGGAAATTTAGGAAATGAATTTTCCTAGGATTGTATCCTATATGGAGGATCAATCCTATGTAATGAAATTATTATGCTCACCAATTGTTTGTATGCACCGTAGAGACCGAGTAAGATTCGAGGAATAAGTCTCTCACTCATTATTTGTATTCACTAACCGGACCAAACAATGCGGCATCATAGAATCATCTGTGATTGACAATATGAAGAACATGAATTATCTATTTTCTGCATATAAAATATATTGGTTGTGCTTACATGACTTGTATCGTAATGACTAAGCCAACGGCATGATGATTTTTTCTAGACTTGTATCCAACATGTAGGACTAGGCCTAGTTGATGAAATCATTATGCTCACCAATTGTTTGTATCCACTGTAGCGACCGAATAAGATTCGAGGAACGAGCCCCTCACTCATTACTTCTATCAGCTAGCCGGACCGAACAATGCGGCATAATAGAATCATCTATGATCGATAATATTGGTTGCGCTTACATGACTTGTATCGCAATGACCAAGCCAACGGCACAAAGGTATTTCCTAGACTTGTATCCAACATATAGAATCGAGCCTAGTTGATGAGATTAACATGCTCACCTATTGTTTGTATCCAAAGTAGGGACTGAGTAAGATTCAAGTAACGAGTCTCTCACTCATTACTTGTATCCACTGACCAGACCGAGCCTCCTCACCTTCACGCTGATGTGTTGATGTCGACTTTGATGCCGGTGGTCTCTGATGACGAAGGCGTGCCCCGGGGCGACAGGACTTTGGAGCGCTCCTGCTCTCTTTGCCTGGCGGCGCAGTAGAGTCGGTGATGAATTTGCAGGCAGCTTGACGAAACTTCTTGCGTGTTTGTGTCTGGGCAGCCTGGTGGCGATTGGCAATGTATGTCTCTGATTCGTACGGTGGTTTCATATTTATAGAGAGGACTCTCAACGACGCGGCGGCAGCACGCACGGGATCGTGGCCGCGAGATTCCTGGAGACGTGCTGGGCGTGATCCTAACTTGGTGCGCGACCAACGCGAGGACGTGGGATGCCTGGCCGGTTCGTCGACTCATCACGTAGCGTGCACGTTCTTTTTTTCACGAGAAACGACCATTTGCAAGAAGCTGAGTGGTGGGCCTCATGGTGATTAAGCTGCCAATGCTCGATCGGCATACAATCTTATCCATTGCCTTGACTGGGTCCCTATTTAAACAATTCATATTTATTCTTTTCTTTCTGCGCGTATACTGAACCCCGGTATGCATGCATGAGCATAGTACGACGTATTTCATTTTATTTTATCTCTTTTCGAACATGTGTACTTGCACGATCCGATACTTTTTTTATCCTATTAGTATTCACGTCATTTGTTTTCTTATATCCTTCTTTTGACGCATGAGTGTATTAATTTAATTACACATGGCTGCTTGATCTACCCAAACCCATTTTACCAGTAGGGCACGTATATTTGACGGGTATATTTTGAGATCATATATATATATATATTTATATTTATATTTATATTTATATTTATATTTAATCTCTTGGTGCCACAGTTTTACGGCCAAAGGTATATTATATAATACAATAGTTGTTTAAAGATTATTTATTTTGTACTTCAATAAAAATGGGTTTTAGCCATTTATTTAGATAGTACCATTGAACATATTTTGGGTGGCCAAAATCTGTGTCAATAGTTGCAAAAGGTTACATCAATGCTGGTTTCTAAACAGACAAAGATGACAGGAGATCGCAAGTCGGATTTATATTCTGCCTCAATGGTAGAGCTGTTAGTTAGAAGAGTTCCAAGCAAGATATGGTAGCGGATTATGCAATAGAAGCCGAGTATATTGCAGCTTTGGAAGCTACAAAGTAGGCAATTTAGATCAGAAAGTTTGTTTCTTAGTTGGGTGTTGTTCCGAGTGCTTCGAGCCCGTTGGACCTTTACTGTGATAATATCGGTACCATTGCTCAAACTAAGTAATCTAGGTCACACCAAAAATCCAAACATATACTCCAGCGATATCACCTGATCAAACAGATTGTTGGTAGAGGTGATGTGAAGATATGTAAAGTGCACACGGACTTAAATGTAGCTGATCCGTTAACGAAGCCTCTCCCACAATCCAAGTTTGAGGCACACACGAAAGCATTGGGTATTGGATACCTAAGTTGACTCTAATGTACGTTTGATGAGAATTTGTTATGTTTTATTTCGAATAAATGTTATTCATTGTTGTTTCTTGAACATGCTGCTGTAAACAATAGATCAACGAGTGCGTGACTCGTTCGTGAGACTCTTGTTGAATTGTCGTGTTCTAAATAGTCCCTAGCCTATAATTTTTATTTGGGACAATAATGATTTAAGGGCTAGCACATGGATTGATTGATGATCATGTCTTGCGGATCATGGATATTGGATATCAAATCAATGAAGTGGACAGATGTTAGAGAACATGGTGTTGGATCTGACTCAATCCGAGACGTTGTTGGGATTGTTATGGAGAACATGGTGTTGGATCTGACTCACTCCGAGATGTTGTTGGGATTGTTATGTTTACAAGTGCCATCAAGCGATCTCGAGTGATATACCCGCTAAATCCTCTGACCTGACATAACCATTGTTTCTCACTGTGCGTAGTGGTGTACTTAAGAGTTACCCAATGCTATTCCGTAACTGGGTAGTTATAAAAGTGACTTTTGGGTGCATTGCGAAATATGGATTGGAATGTGAGTAGATCAAGATGGAATTTGCCCCTCCTACATAATAGGGGAGATTGCCTTTGGGCCCTTCGAGGTGGGTGGATTAGAAAATGCATGGCCGTGCTATGTGATTAATGTTTGATCATATTCGGACTAATGGTTAGTCCAGTAATCCACCATTGACTAGTGATATTAGTCTGACTATTAAAACAAGGGTGGCATAAATCTTGCCTTGGGTAGGACTGGCGTCGCGTGGCAAAAGGATATAGGACGAGTAGTATATCAAGGTTTGGTTGATATGATCATTGTGCTTTCGGGGGTCAACATGTGCTGCCAGGCGCCGCAGTTGATCGATTGGCATGAGAAAGGGTTTTTCGCCATGGCCGAGTGCATGAGAACCTACAGGGTTACACACTTAGGGGATTGGTGACACTAGGATATTGCCCCTTGGGCAAGTGGGAGATTGATGGAGATGTGCCCCGCGTGGCAATTTCTTGGACCAACTCCGAGTCGTATCGGCTCTGGCAAGAGCCGATGCTGAGTCCGATCGGGACACAACCTTGCGGGTTTGACTCGGATGCCTGCATATGGTACGCACAGTTGGACCTCTATTTGGACTCGGATACTTGATCCGCAAGTAATACAATCCTAATGGGCCGTTACGCAGCTAAAGCCCATTAGTAGAGACTATATATATACATGAGAGGGCACGGCTTTGGATAATCTAACTGGTGCGTACGTGAGCCGCCGTAGAAAAGGTTTCTGCAGAGCATACAGAGCAAGTGAGGGCAAGGAAGCATGCAACAAGCTCAAATAAATCTATCTTACATATATCAGGTGCTAGCATGTTTTTCAAGGTAGTTTAAAAAAAAACATCACCAACATGAATAGCACCTAGCAAGGTAGGCATGAACAGCGAGATGCTAGCAATGCATACAAGGTGTGCTACTCTCAACCAAAGAATATACAACAAGCCATAAGCATTTCATAGATTTGCATATTTCAGAT
This sequence comes from Paspalum notatum, assembly GCA_022530915.1. Lineage (NCBI taxonomy): Eukaryota > Viridiplantae > Streptophyta > Magnoliopsida > Poales > Poaceae > Paspalum > Paspalum notatum. Next base: position 21,887,987 of record CM039687.1, read on the forward strand.
TTAATCGCTTGTATTACATGAGCAAGTTCCATATTGTGTTAGGGGTTATTTACTTGTTTTTTGCCACTTCTTACCAACCAATGCCAAGCCTAGGTTCAAAGAACCATCAGAAGCTTAAGATAATGTTTTTGGTCATAAATAGCCTAGTTCAAGTTTATGCCAAAGTGCAAAGGCAAGCTGTCTCGAATTAGATCAGTGTGACAAGCAAACTCACCTGGATCTTTTTATTTCAGCACAAGACACCACTTCTAAACATTTAATTTAGATTTCAGATTAAGCAAGGTGTCATAAAAGTTTAGGCATTAATTTAACAAAGGCATAAAACTAGCATATCCAGGCATGAAAAGATAGCATAGCACTCAACAATCCTACACATGCTAGGTAGCCAAATCAAGTGGTGATCATAGTTATTGATTTGCAAAAATGGTGATCATAGTTATTGATTTGCAAAAAATGACCTAGCTCACAACTAGGATTTAACAGACTCAAGAGAGCTTAACCAACCATGATCAAGAATGCATCTATACAATCTAGCACAAGCAAATACTGACTCATCATTCCAAAAGAGCTCTAGTGCTAGTGTAGTAAAAATGCATTTGATAGAATGCAATGCATAATATGATACAATATGCGAAAGAAACAAAGAGAAATAAAAGCAAGATAAAAGCAAAAACTAAACTACACAAATTATTCCTTACTAAAAGGAATAGCACACTATCCCTAACTAAAAGGGATAGCACACTCCAAGCTCACCTCTCAAGCGCGCAAAAGCGTCAAGCTCTAGGGGCTTGGTAAAAATATCGACCAACTGGTTTTCAGATGCTACATGGACTAAGTCTATATCCCCCTTCTCATAGTGATCTCCCAGAAAGTGAAACCTCACGTCTATGTGTTTGGTTCTAGAATGCAAGACGGGGTTCTTAGCTATGGAAATAGCAGAAGTAGAGTCAACTAGGAGAGGGATCCTACCAAACCTAAGGCCGAAATCACTAAGGGTGGCTTTCATCCATAAAAGCTGGGAGCAGCAACTAGCAGCAGCAACGTATTCTGCTTCAGTGGTGGAAAGAGCTACACTAGCTTGCTTGTGGGAGGACCAAGAGACAAGAGAGGTTCCTAAGAGTTGGCATGCGCCGGAGGTTGACTTGCGATCAATCCGGCAGCCAGCATGGTCAGCATCTGAGAACCCTCTAAGATAAAGAGAAAAACCCAAGGAATACCAAAGACCAAGCTCAGGGGTGAATTTCAGATACCTGAAAATGCGCTTCACCGCTTGACGGTGAGAAGTCCTAGGAGAAGCCTGGTAGGGCGCACAAAGTCAGACCGCAAACTGAATGTCCGGCCTGGTCAACGTCAGGTACAGAAGTGAGCCGATCATCCCTCGAAATTCCTTCTAGTCAACCGCCTCCCCATCTTCATCAGCATCATGTGCCGTGTTTCTACTCATAGAAGTTGTCATGTATTTAGAGTCATCCATGTTAAACTTCTTGAGTATGTCCCTTGTGTACTTGGCTTGATGGACGAAGGTACCCTCAAGGCCTTGCTTGATCTGTAGCCCGAGAAAGAACTGGAGCTCACCCATAAGACTCATCTCAAATTCACTGCTCATCTGTTTAGCAAAACTAGACACCAAAGCGTGAGATGAACTACCAAAGATTATGTCATCAACATATATCTGAACTATCACGGTGTCACCGCCACGACTCAACAAAAACAAGGTCATGTCTACTGAACCCATCACAAACCCAGACTTGAGCAGGAAACTCTTCAACCTAGCATACCAAGCTCTAGGAGCTTGATTCAGACCATAAAGGGCTTTCCTCAACTTATACACCTGGTCTGGAAATCTAGCACTCTCAAAGCCAGGAGGTTGTCTCACATATACCTCCTCCTCTATGAACCCGTTCAGGAAAGCAGACTTGACATCCATTTGCTGCAGTTTGAAGCCTTTAGAGGCCGCAAAGGCAAGCAAAATCCTAATGGTTTCCAGACGAGCTACAGGGGCAAAGGTCTCCTCATAATCTATCCCCTCCGTTCTCATCCTGTTTGTTCTTGAAAACCCACTTGGTACCTATAGGGCGACAGTTTGGTGGAGGCTCCACTAATTCCCAGACATGGTTTCTCTCAAAATTCCTCCAACTCCTCATGCATGGCGTTTACCCAGTTAGAATCAGATAATGCATGTGACACATCCCGGGGCTCAAAAGTAGCAATATATGCAGAGTGGGAGAAAAAGGCGAGAGAAGCAACTGTAGAGCGTGTAACACACTGGTGAATATCTCCAATCATCCTGTGCGGAGGGTGATCCCGCTGGACCTACCGAGATGGAACAATCTCAGAAGTCACCTCCCCTGCGTCCTCAACGGGGCCGGCCTCTGCTTGAGGTTGCTGTCGGGGGAGTGAAGAGAAAACCGTGGGCAAGGGTCCTCCTTCATCATCTGCAGCCGGTGCAGTGGCTCTTGCATCACCAACATCAACCGCACCTTCCTCATCCTCAAAGATGGAGGTGCCTTTTTCATCATCACCTGAAAGCTCAAAGGCAGGGGTTGTTGTAACACCCTAAATTTTCATATTCAGAATTTTAAATTGTTAAAATGTTTTTCTAAAGTTATTAGATTTTTTTTCTTGTTTAGAACGAGCATTTAAATGATTTTTATAAAATAAAGTTTAAAAGCAAATAAAATAAATTTAGGCCAACTTGTTGCTGCATTCATGCTGGCGCATACTTTTATGTTGGTATGAAAGGATCCAAAATTCAAATTTATTTGGATGGATAGAGCTTTTGCCTCCTTAATTCAAAAGAGTATTTGAAATAATCTAAAACAAAAAATAGAAAGGCGAGCAGCCCAGCCAGGCTTTCAGCCCAGCAGCACCCAGCTTCCTTCCCCTTCCCCTTTCCAGCCCGCTCCCGGCCCAGCTCGCCGAGCGAGCCAGCCCAGCCCAGCTGCGCTTTCCCTCGCCCTCTCTCTCTAACAGTGGCCCCGTGCCTCCCTGTGCCACTGACCGCTGGGTCCCAGTTGTCAGCTCCTTCCCTCACCTTCAGCCACATCCCCCGCACAAGCTCCCTCGCCCTCTCGCTGGCCGGTGGCCCTGCGCGCGTTCCGCTAGGCCCGTGCAACAGCCTCTGCTCCTCCCTTGGCTTGTGCCCCGTGCGGACTCAAGTCCGGATAGAACCGCGTCGTCGTCCCCTTCCGCAAGCCTCAGTTGTGCCGTTCCATGCCTGCGCTCTGGGCCCGCCTGCTAGGCCGACTCCCCCGCGACGTTCGCGGCATGTACACCTCGCCAGGTTAACGTGGACTCCGCTTAGGCTCAACATTGAGTCGAATCGGATCCCGACCGAGCCGCGCCGCAACTACTCGCGAGTTCAAGTCCGACTCGCCCCGCCGCCGCCCTATAAAGAGCTCTCCTAGCCCCACAAACACGCCCTTTTGCCGCTACATCCAAGCCCTAGCCCTAAACCCCTTCGACGGCGTCAAATTCCGCCGCCGGAGCCCGCCACTGTGAGCCGAGCCGCCGCAAAATTCACCGCCGCAATGGGTCTCCGTCCCACCTGACCCGCTCCCTGTCGTTGCAGGTCCTATGCGCAACTGTTCCGCCTGCTTTGGGCACTCGGAGCTGCCTTCACGACGCCATTCCGCGAGCTTCGACCGCCACCGTCTGCCCTCGACGTCGCCACACCACCTCAGTCCCTTCCCGCCGTCACCAAACCAGCGATGAGGTTCCTCTTCATGCGCTCTCTCTTCCTAGTCGGTTTCCATCCCACTCCGCTCCCGGCAGCGTCCCCGAGCCTGCGCTCCGGCGGTGTGCCGCCGCGTCCCCAGCGGACTCCGCCGCAGCTGTTGGTCGTCGCCGGCAAACCCCCTCTGTTTAACCTCAACCGCCGGATCCCGATCCGATGGCCCCCGTCAACCGCTGACCGGTCAAAACCAGTCAACAGCCGGTCAGCGCTGCCAGTTTTGCATAAAGGCCCTTCTGTTTTATTCAAATCAACCCGCAATCCTTCCTATAGTGACCAGGCCCTGTTTTTAGTGTTTTCGACCCCGGTTCTTGAAAAGTATTTACAAAATAGCCCTTGCAACCTTTAAAACCACGTATCTCCTTCATTTTAAATCCGTTTTCAACGATTCTTGCGCTCACGAGTTCGTAGCGACGCATAGAATAGTTTTATAAACCTTTTATCTTCTGTTTTAATGATATGGTGTATTGTTTCTTATAGTTTGTATTTGTTTGCTTGAATGTGTGATCATGTGTATGCTTGTTGGTGCCGTATATCGTGCGTAGACATTGATCCGCCTATTGAGTTCGAAGAGCAACCTCCAGAAGCCTCTGAGCAGCAGCAAGGAATAAATTTTGAAGAAGGCAAGTATAACATAAACAACACCTAATAACCTTTTATTTATTGCATGTGCATTTTAATTTTGTATGCCTGTAAGGTTTACCTAGCTACTTTTATCCTTATATATCTACCTTTTGGGATGCATCTAGTTAAGTTGTGCTAGGTGCTGCGTAAACTCATGTCCTTCTGTTAACTTAATTTTGATTAATAATCCTATGCAATTAATTGTTGGGCTTGACCCTGATCGGTTCATGTCCATTTTAATATGGCTTTTTAGCAGCATAGTTTAGGGAGCTTGAGCAATGTGCTCGTGTGCTTTTGCTAGTTCTCTCCCTAAGGATCGAATCACAAAGCGACCACCTGGGACAATAGTGCTACCACAAGGCTAGAATGGGATGGACTTAGCAGATTAATTAGCTTGTTTTGGTTTGGGAGTAACTTACCTGCGGGGCAAGAGGGGAGGCTAGCTTCAGTGGTCGCTGCGCTACCTTATGGTTGAGTGTGCTTTACGTTATATGTATGTGGTTCTCCCTTTGGAGGCGGACACCACCGTTGCGACCCTGAAACCTTAGCGGTTACACCTTACTAACGCAATCTTTGTTAAGGCTTCGTAGTGCGCTTGCTAGTCATCTTATCTCCGGTAATGTGATGAACTCCTAGCGTAGCTCACGACTTGTGGGTAAAGATGTACAACCTCTCGAGAGTGTAAAACTAACATGTTAGCCGTGCTCATGGTTATGAGCGGCCCAGACCCTTCCCAGTGATTAGTAGGACCCTTGGCCGAGGTTCTTTGGTTTTGGTTTTGGTTATAATGATGGTTATATCTTTTTAATCTTATTTAATTCTTTATGCAATATCTTTTGGGTTAATGGTTTATCTACTCATGTTTAGTAAATAGTTGTTAATAAAATTTGACGAATTAAAAGCTCATGCAGTCTGTCATCCAACCTTAGAGCCTCATGGTTTATGTTATATTTGATGAGTGCGAGATGTACTCATACTTGCTTCTTTATATTTATTCCTTGTTGGGGGGAAATTCCAACCACTGCTCAGAAAGAGGAAGGCATGAAGGAGTACAGTGAAGGTTCGTGTTGTTCTAGGCGTGCGACCCCCAATCGGTTTCCCTGTGGGCGGCTTGAAGATTTAGTTACGCTTCCGCTACTCTGTGTATGTCTTATGTTATATGTTGTTTAACGTTATATAATAAAGCATGTTCTGTTATATCATTGTTTATTGTCTCTATATGTGTGAGATTAGATCCTGGCACACATATAGTTTTGCTCTGTTTGTGTTTTTAAAACCAGAGTCTGATAGTTGTGCAGGGCATAGTTTCATCAAAAGAAACCTCACAAGTCTCAACAACTTGCGTGGCATCCAAAATCCACACACGAAAAGCCCTAGAACTAGAAGCATACCCCACAAAAATTCCATCCAAACAACGAGACTCAAACTTGTCCAAATGCCCCGCCTTCTTAAGCACAAAACACCTGCAGCAAAATGCTCGCAAGTGCTTGACGCTGGGCTGCCTACCAAACCGAAGTTCATACGAGGTCTTCCCAACGAAAGCTCGTAAGAAGATCCGGTTCGCAATGTAACAGGCCGTATTCACTGCCTCAGCCCAAAAGTGCCTCAGAGTCCTATGCTCATTGAGCATCGTCCGTGCTATCTCAACGAGTGTGCGGTTCTTACGTTCCACAACACCGTTCTGCGGTGGGGTATATGGAGAAGAAAACTGGTGTTCAAGACCTAGGTCACGACAGAAGTTTTCGAACCGAGAGTTTCTGAATTCGCCGCCATTGTCACTACGGATAGCCCTCATGGCCTTATCACTCTCGTTTCTCAACCTCAGTACCAGATTCCGAACAAAACCAAACGCTTCATCCTTAAACTCCATGAAGAATACCCACGAGAACCATAAAAAGTCATCCACAACAACAAGCACGTACCACTTCCCACTGACCGGCGCTACCCAAGCGGGACATACTGTATCCATATGGAGTAGCTCACCCAGATAGGAGGTCATAACCTGAGACACAGGAGTGTGAGAAGCAGCAACCATCTTGCCATGACGACAGGGGTGGCACACTAAGTCCTTCTCAGCTTTCAAATTGGACAATCCTCGGATTAGGCCCATTGAACTCAACCTAACTAGCAGATCAAAGCTCAAGTTACCAAGTCTCCTATGCCGCTTCCATATATCAGTAGAAGGATGAGCAACCAAACAACGCGCAGGGCCAGAAACAGATGTGAGGTCGACCCTAAAAACCTAACCAAAAGGCAACTGACCAAAAGGCAACAAAGAGCAAACAAGGGTCTCCTCAGCATCAAGAACGCGGCACGCACCCTTCTTAAAATGAACCTCAAAACCTTCATCGAGAAGTTGCGAAACAGAGACCAAATTGAACCCCAGATTCCGGACAAAAGCAACTTCTCTTAGGGAAAGCTTAGCAGAGAGCGAAACAGAACCAACACCCAACACTTTACCTTGACCATTGTCCCCGAATGTGATGTACTCGTTGGTGCTCACGGGGTTGAGGCTGGAGAACCACTTGCGGTGCCCTGTCATGTGCCTAGAGCAACTGGGGTCCATGATCCACACGTCCTCCATGCCTCGATCCTGCAAAGTCAAGTAAAGCGATGGTGAGCAAACGGTTCGGCACTGGGGTAAGTACCAATGTACCAGTGCCGAGCCATCTGCTCAAAAGTAGGGTAAGCACAGTCAAAGAAACCACCACGACTAGAGTAATCACGACTCTCAAAGCGTGGCTTCTCAAGCTCTCTCACAAACCCTCGGTCACGAGGTCCATAGCCGCGCTGAAAACGACTAGGAGCTCGACTGATAAAGCGTCTCTCACAACCAGGAGCACGGGCTTAAAAGCCGCCTCCTCTCTCACCACCAGCAAAGCGGTCTCTCCCCTCACCGCGGTGGGGAGGATCTTGCCTACCACCCTGGTAGAACTGATCCTGGTTCTCCCAAGCTCTCTCCTGCCTCTCGACCCGCTTCTTCCTCCTGAAGCAAAACTCCTCTAGGTGGCCATTCCGCTGGCAGAAGTCACAGTGGTAGACAGGCCTCCTAGGAATTGGGTTAGGCTAGGACTTGGGCTTAGGTGGTGTGGCATTGGGTGGCTCTGGCTACTAGACTGGCTTCTTGCCCTTGGACTTAAGCTCTTCCTCTATGATCTTGTCCAGCTTAGCCTTGGAAGGCTTGGGTGTCCAGTACTGCTTCTTTGGGGCAGCCTTGGGTGGCTCATGGTAAACCCCATCAACAGTCTCACCTGGCTGGGTAGGTGCAGTCTTGATCTTAATTGGGGCACTCTTCTCACCCGAAGTGCTGCACTCTTCAAACCCAACACCACTCGTCTCACCCTTGGCTCTCTTGGTGCTCTCTATGATCATCTCTAGTTGGGGTTGCCTAGCATATACCCAACTCAGCACCTCTCTCAACCTGCTGTTGTCATTTTGCAAAGACAACACTTCCTCTCTCAGATCCTCCAAAACTACAGTCTGGGCAACACAGTTATCACAACCTAGAGAGGGAAAAACAGGAGCAGCTTTCTCCAACTTCCTAATGGTGGCATCTCTATCCACCAGCTGCATCTTAAGGGTCAGGCAGTTCTCACAAGTATCAGTAGGTGCTGAAAGCACCTCAAAGTCAGCTCTCAACTGCTCTAACTCACCTCTCAATGTAGGACAGACCATACACGCACCCAAAAGCGCAGGTCTAGCCCTAAGCTCCTCAAGCTCCATGAGCTGCCCCACAAACTTATCCTTCAGCAAAGCTAGCTCTCTAGCTAAACAGGGGCAAGACTCACACTCAAGCTCTCCACTCAAAGTAGGCTCATCCAGCTTGGACTGGAGTTTGCCTAGCTCAGCTCTAAGCCCATCTATCTCCTCTACCCACTTGGCATACCTATCCCTTTGGTCACCAAGCTCCGTCATGAAAGACTCGCAGGTAGGGAACACAAGCTCACTGGGTTAGGGTCTCACACTCCTTAACCTCATTCTCCTCCAAAGCCTCAGCAAGTTGGGCTTTCAACTTCTGCAGCTTCCTAGCTGCCTTCTCCAGCATCTTATCCTGGGCTTTCAACTCTCGGCTGTTCTGCTCTAGCATCTCAAGGATTTCGGCTTGCTCAGGAGTTACCTCATCATCGAAAGAAGAGTTGCTGCCGTTATCCTTGTTCTCCTTGTCCTCAAGCGCCATGGAGCAAACCGAGCTCCTCTTGTCCCTATTCTTGCGCCTAGACTTGGTGGAGACGAAACACAAGCCAGCTGGACCTCCTTGATCATTCCTCTTGTCCTTCCTGTACGTGATCTCCTCATCACTTGAGCTTGACGAGGACGAAGAGGAAGAAGATCCGCTGCTGCAGAACCCGATCTCGGCGAAGAAAGCTTTGTCCCACTTCCGGTTGTCCTTCTGGTAGCTCTTGAAAGCCTTCCAGAAGTTCTTCTTGACGAAAGGACGCTTGCCGAAGCCGTGCTTGCTGGAGCGGTGCTTGTCAAAGCTTGGCTTGCCGGAGTAGTACTTGTCGGAGTCACAGGAGTAGCTCTTGCCCTTCTTGTAGTAGTCGTTCTTGTTGGGGCACTCGGCGATGAAGTGGTCAACTTCTCCGCACTCAAAGCACTTGAGCCTCTCGCCTCTCTTCTTGCTCATCCGGTTGTCATAGGCGTGCTGAAAGCGACTAGACACCAGACATAGCTCTTCATCACCAAGCGACGCCAACTGCTCCTCTGTCACAGACATCAAAGCAAAAAACGAGAACTTGTGCGTAAGGGGGTTAGCAACAGACTCACTAGAGGGGGTAGCCAAGGCCAGACTCTTAGAACCTGTACAAGCAAGGGAATCCCTCAACTTGTAATCCCTCAGCTTACTATAGAGCGCCTCTAGTCCTATCGTATCATACCCTGCCGACTCAATGATTGAGTTTACCTTAATCTCCCATACTTTTTTGTCCAACGCATACAACAACTTGATAGCCTGCTGATGATCGGTGTATGGAAGCTCAACGGGGGCAGAGTTAACACGCAACTTGTTAATGATCGACTAAAAGTGATCAAACAAGTCATCTACTGACTCTCCCGGCTTCTAGACGAAATTCTCATATTCGCGCTAGTAAGTCTCCACAAGCCTAGCCTTAATCGTCGCGGTACCCTCATGGTGTGCACTAAGCAGTGACCGTATCTCACGCGTCGTCTTAAGGTGACTCACTCTCTCATAATCCACAGGACCAAGCCCAGAAAAGAGAAAGTTAACAGCCTTAGCATTCGCCTCATGCCGAGCCACGATATCCTGCGTAGTACGCTCAGCGACTGGAAGCACCACAAAAGTCATACTTTGAGTAGCATCCCCTATATCTTGACTCTGGCTAACAAGGAATGCCTCCATCCTACCCTTCCAATAGGGATAGCCATCGGAGCCAAGGACGGGAATCTTCCCAGAGTAAGTCATGGTCACTACGGTTTCTTCACCGGTTAAGGTATATGAAACCTAACCGGCTCTAATACCACTTGTAGGACCGAGACGTGCGACTAGAGGGGGGTGAATAGAAGCACTTGAAAAACTCAAACTCAAACCCCCCAAAGTGCGCTCTCACGAAAACACACGCACACCCGATACTGTCCATTGAACAGATACGTATTGGGTGGAAAGTGGAAACACTCGAATTAACGCCTAACGAAACGGATGTAAGACGAGCAACCAAACTACACCTAAAAGAATAAACACAACACCTAACACTACACCTTTCTAATGTGCAGAGTTGCGTAGCATAGACAAGCTACCAACCCTAGGACACATTGAGAAACCCTAAATGGAAAAACACTAAAGCATGCAACAAAACAAGCGAACACAACAAAGCACAAACAAAACAAGACAAATTACAAAGCTTGCAAGTGTCGCACACTAGCCACTCAACACACTGAAGCGTGCCTCACTTAAGATCAGTGAGTGAAGAGTATGGGCATGCAGTGGTTGACACAAAACAAGTTTGAAGCAAACAACAACACTCCAAAAACCAAAGAAACCAAGAAAAACAAACCCCAAGACAAGCGGAGCAAGAAACTTGCAAAAACAGCCCCAAAAAGGCTAGACTGGACAGTCCTCTCTCCACCAAAAGGCCTGACCGGACAAACACAAAGAAGGGGGAAGAAACAGCCCAAAAACACAACAGACCGGACAGTCCGAGGTCTCGAGACTGGACAGTCTAAAGTCCCTACTTCGGACAAACCTAAGGACAATTGATTTGTCCTGTCAGTTCTCCGAAAAACTGCGCAGAAAAACAGCCCGACACCTCATCAAAAAATCGATCGAAACGGGGTCAAATCTCAATGAAACTTCACAAAAATTTGCATGGACAATCCTAAGGACCTTCCCTAGCAAGCCCCAAAAGATCCACTTGAGAAGATCAAGGGTTCCATGGGAATTGCAAATCTTGTGTGGTAGGTGAGTTGACACCGAAAACTCAAAATCCGACAAGAACGGCCCTTGCTCGTGGTTTGATGATTCTAGCACTTAGCTAGTGAGATTTACCACATCATAGCAAGGCAAAATACCAGCAAAATAAAGATCCCAACCTTGGATAAACCAAAACACACCAAAATCTAAGGATTGGAACCAAATACGAACTAGAACGGGGAGGGGAAAAGGAGGACGAAATTGAGCTGCTCAAGATATGGATTACACAACGAGGAAACTTGGATTAATCATGAAATTCAGGTTACACAAGTTCCCTAGAGCCTACCTCCCATCATCCTCCCACTAATGACAAGATTTGACTAAACTAGGCACTCATCTCCTAGCTAATCTCCTCTCTTTTCTCTCTTTGGACCTTGGCTGCTAGGGTTAGGGAAAACATATGGTTTGTGCTGCCAAGATGAGCTCCAACGGAGCCTCTCAAGTCTATTTATACCCTAGGCCCTAAATGACATAATTACACTAAGACCCCTACTCTAAAAATGCCCAAAGGGGGCCAAACCAAAAAGATACAATCGGACGACTACGATGACAGCTTGATCTTCTTCTTCTCCACGCCTCGCTTGGATGTGCGCCACATAGCCAGTAGTCCAGAAACGTCCCCCAGTTTTGAAGTAAAAAACCGAGAAACTTTATTTCGCGGGCTTCCTGGGCCGGGTCTTGGCCCAATCTTCTATCTTGGCGAGTCGGAGCCCAACCCACCAAGTCATTTGAACTTGGGTGGCGGTTTTGAGCCGAAGCCACCAAAGCCTCCCTTGCATGCCTTTGCGCCATGCACTCGGGTTGGAGCACCATAGTCGCACCCGGCTTCTCCAGTCCATCGGAGTCGCCTCACGGTCCTTCGGAGGGCTTACACCACCGTTGCCGAACCGCCCCTCCGTGTACCGAGCTCCCATGGCCGACCGATGTCAAGCATTGCCTCCGGTCCATTGGAGGGCTTTTGCCTCAGTCCGTCGAGGTCTTCATCATCTACCTCCAGTCCATCGGAGGGACTCCAGTCCATCGGAGGGCTTGAGCTTGTTGACAATCACTCATCACACCAGGAGAGCAATGAGGCCGGTCCATTGGCTCTCAACACATAGATGTGAGGTTTCACTTTCTGAGAGGCCACTATGAGAAGGGTGATATTGACTTAGTCCATATAGTAACCCAAAACCAGTTGGCCGATATCTTTACCAAACCCTAGAGTTCAGCGCTTTTGTACGCTTGAGAGGTGAGCTTGGAATGTGCTATCCCTTTAAGTCAGGGATAGTGTGCTATTCCTTTTAGTAAGGAATAGCTTCTGTAGTTTAGATTTTGCTTTTATCTTGCTTATATTTCTCTGTGTTTCTTTTGCATTTTGTATCATATCATGCATTGCACTATATCATATGCATTTTAACTTCACTGGCACTAGAGCTCTTTTGGAATGATAAGTTAGTACTTGCCTGTGCTAGATTGTACAGCTGCTTGCTTGATCGTGGTTGGCTAAGCTCTCTTCAGTCTATTAAATACTAATTGTGAGCTAAGTCTTTTGCTTTCCTGAAAATCAAAAACATGATCACCACTTGACTTGGCTACCTAGCATGTATAGGAGTGTTGAATGCTATGCTATCTTTTCATACCTGGATATGCTAGTTGTATGCCTTTGCTAAGTTAATGCCTAAGCTTTTATGACTCCTTGTTTAAATTGAAATCTGAATTACAATGTTTACAAGTGGAGTTTCTTGTGCTGAAATAAGAAAGATTCAGGTGGGTTTTCTTGTCACACTGATCTAGTTCGAGACAGCTTGCCTTTGCACTTTGGCATGAACTTGGACTAGGCTGTGTATGACCAAAACCTTGTCTTAAGCTTTTGATGGTTCTTTGAACCTAGGCTTGGCATTGGTTGGTAAGAAGTGGCAAAAGACAAGTAAATAACCCCTGGCACAATATGGAACTTGCTCATGTAATACAAGCGATTAAATCTGAAATATGCAAGTCTCTAAAATGCTTATGGCTTGCTGTATATGCTTTGGTTGAGAGTAGCACACCATGTATGCATTGCTAGCATCTTGCTGTTCATGCCTATCTTGCTAGGTGCTATTCATGTTGGTGATGCTTTCTTTTAAATTACCTTGAAAAACATGCTAGCTCTTGATATGTGTAAGATAGATTCATTTGAGCTTGTTGCATGCTTCCTTGCCCTCACTTGTTCTGTATGCTAGAACTTGTGAATACTAGCTTTCCATCCCTTCGGAGCTCTTTCTGGTACACTCTCTGCATCTCATGGCATATTTTGAGGGGGGGTTGTCTAGTTCAGGGGGAGTCCTATGAACCCTTGATGTGTCCATTGTCAACAAGGGGGAGAAGTATTGGACATAGGGGGAGGACTCAGGAGAGATTTAGTTGAGGGAGAGCTTTGCATTATTTTGTATTTGTGAGGATGCATCATTTTGCATTTGTGAGGATGCATTTCAAGGGGAGTTTGAGCTTTTAGCATGCTCTTTGCATCAGTGCGTTGAGCCTTTTGCCTCTGTCTTGAGGAGCCGATGCTTTATTTTCTTTTATTGTCTCATTGTGCCCTGTTTCTTTGCTTGTATTTGGTTCTTGTGCATTTTGAGCAACTTTCATCTTTCTTTCTTTCTTTTTCGGTTTACGCTTTTCTCTTGTCTTTGTTCTATTTCAGATTACAGATTGAAGGTGTTGACAATGCACTCATCAAGGGGGAGATTGAGAGCCAATGGACCGGCCTCATTGCTCTCTTGCTGTGCAGAGTGATTGTCAACGAGCTCAAGCCCTCCGATGGACTGGAGGCCCTCCGACGGACTGGAGGTACATGATGAAGATCTCGATGGACTGAGGCAAAACCTCTCCAATATTGGACCGGAGGCAATGCTCGGCGTCGGTCGGCCATGGGAGCACGGTACACGGAGGGACGGTTCGGCAACGGTGGTGTAAGCCCTCCGATGGACTGTGTGGCGACTCCGATGGACTAGAGAAGCTGGGTGCCACCGTGGTGCTCCAACCCGAGTGCATGGCGCGAAGGTGTGCGAGGGAGGCTTTGGCGGCTTTGGCGGCTTCGGCTCAAAACCGCCACCCAAGTTCAAATGACTCGGTGGGTTGGGCTCCGACTCGCCATGAAAGAAGATTGGGCCAAGACCCGGCCTAGGAAGCCCGCAGAATAAAGTTTCCCGGTTTCTGACTTCAAAACCGGGGGAAGCTTCCGGGCTACTGGCTATGTGGCGTACATCCAAGCGAGGCGTGGAGAAGAAGAAGATCAAAGTGTCATCGTAGTCGTCCGATTGTATCATTTTCATTTCAGCCCCTTCCGGGCATTTTAGAGTAAGGGTCTTAGTGTTAAATGGTGTTGTTAGGCCTGGGGTATAAATAGCCTTGTAGCTGGTCATCTAAGTGACTCTTCCACCATTAGAAAACCCTAGGCTTAGTTTTCCATACAGCCAAGTGCAAAAGAGACAAAGAAGAGCTTTAGGCTAGTATTTGAGTCCCCTAGCTAGGGATCTTCACATCAAGAGGGAGGATCAAGGGTAGTAGGCTGTAGGAACCTTTGTATGCACTTAATTTCGTGATTAATCCAGCAATATTCCACTGAAATTGGAGTGCTTGTGTGCAGCCCCTTCCTCTTCCCCCTTCTAGTTTGGTTTTTGGATAAAACTCAAAGGCTTTTGGTGATTTGTGTTTGCCTACAAGTTAAGCCTCTTCTTTTGGTGTTTTAGACTTGCAAGGACATGGAGATTATGACCTAGTTCATCTCTACAGGTTTGCCACGAGCAAGTCGAATTTGGGTTTTTGCCTTTTCTTGCCCAAAGCTTGCCTCTTCACGAGATCTAAAATTCCCGCTAATCCCTTGATCTTTTTCCATGGATCTTTTGGGAATAGCTTTGGAATAGTGCTCAGATAGCCTGTGTAAATTATCATAAAGATTGGACAAGGTTTGGTCAGGTTTTAGGTTTGGGAACTCAAGATCCAGGGTGCTACCGGACTATCACGTGCAACCACCGGACTATCCGGTCCTTTACCTGACAGTCCGACGGCGTGCACCGGACTATCCGGCTCCAGGCCCTCGCCTAGCTTTTACCGGACAATCCGGTGCAGGTCACCGGACTATTCGGTCTCTACCGGACTGTCCGGTGAGGTGCACCGGACTATCCGGCGTGTTGCTGGCTGTTTGGTTTTGGTTGGTGCTTTGCTGTCCGGTTCTTTGCTTCGACCTCGCTTTTAGTGTTCCTTGCTGCTGCCCATACTCTTAACTTGCTGTGAACCAGTGAGGTGTATTTAGGTGCGTTGAGTGGCGGGCAAGACGCTAGTGCGTGAGTCGTTGTTTCGCTTGACTTGCGATCTCGTGATCGTTGAGTCTTTTGCTTCCGCTTGCTTGGTGTGTTCCCGTTTAGTGGGCGACACCAAGTGCTTGCTAGACACGTTTCCTTTCAGTGGACGGTGTCTAGCATTTGTTGTGTGAAGTGTGGTAGTTTGCACCATGGGGTTCTGAGTTTGAGTTTTTAAGTACTCCTATTCACCCCCCTCTAGTCGCACCTCTCGGTCCTACATACGTTGATCGCGTAAGAGCGGATGGTAGAAAATAAAGGCCCAAAGGGTGGAAACATTTCCCTTCTATCGGTTTTAGACCCTTTCCAACCATTTCCAATGCTTTCTAACCTGTGCAGTAGAGCCAATATGAGAGATACATAAATTTTCGTTGGGTGAAAAAAGGTATTATGAAAACTCGCTCTTTTACACTATAGATTGAAAGACGCATGGACCGTGAGCCGAGACATCCTAAGAAGGGGTGAATTAAGATTCTAAAAACTAAGTCTCTTAAAAACCAACTTAAAAAAACCTATGCAAGATAAACAAGATATGTGCACTAAAGTTTTGCTAAGTGGCGCTAACTCTACCATGACCAAATCTTGTAACTTAGTTCCACCTCCATTCTTAAATATTCCATTAGTTTTCTAGATTTATTTTAATTCAAATTATTTCAAATTTAACCAAATTTATAAAAAAATACTTTTTTTATGAAATAGACATTATTAGGGCCGTATATGGAATAAAGGTTTTGGAATAGCAAATCCGCGAAGACCAAAATCTATTCATTGAAGATTCTAGGCATGTTTGTTGGGCTCCCCAATCTGTCTAGGCGCACGAGTCCATCCGCATACTATATTTGCACCTTCTATTGCACAGTGCTTAGATTGGGATAGGGACTTTTGAGAATGAAAGTAGAGACAGATCATTTTTGTATATATAAAGACATAATGGTAGGAGCTGGTAGAATATGGATAGTAAGATTCCAAAATCTAGCCTTCAAGATTCTAGAACCTAGTAGAATTTGTTGGCTACTTGGACTGAAATCTATGTTTTAAAATTTGGATTGCATAATTTACAAGGTTCTATACAGGCCCTAGATCCATCTCAAAATACATTTTCATAATTGACTATTTTAATATGACAAATGATAATATTTTTATCTATAAGTTTCATCAAACCGAAGATTATTTGACTTAGGACAAATCTAGTCAGGCATTTAATTCTAGAATATATTTGTTGCACCAGGGAATCAACAAGTAGCACCATGGAGAGCTTCACACAATAGGGCCGGGAGGTGTATGTGGACCGTAGAGATCGCTCCTCCTTGCTGCGACCCATGACCAGCTGAACGACTCAGCCGATTGTCTTGGCTTGATGGTGGTTGGGCGTGCCATCTGGCTGACGACCTAGCTAGGGAGGTTGTGGTAGTGGTGATGGCATTGGTCGTCTCCTGTTTCCCCTGCATAAACAGACAAAACAGAGCAAACGTTAAATACTAGCCGGATCGCTCGGATCGGCTCATCCCGGATCGGATCTTCCGCATCGGCAAGGCCCTACTATATCACCAGTAGCATATCTAGATGTAATATACAAAGTACTTAAATAAAGGAAGAAGAAGCATGACTAGATCTATTCCAGATGGCTAAAAATCCAGATGAACATCAAACACGCCTTAAGATCTACTATTACACCAAAGATTACACAGGAAAGCTATACAAGCAAATGCATCTTTGATAAAATCAACAAAAGGCATGGCAGGGTATACATCGGATCTTCCTAGTAACATGTGATCTGTAGATGAAACTGTAAGAACAGATCTAATCTATGCTCTAAGCTTGTGCTATGCTAATCTAGCAATGAACCAGCAGCGTGAAAGCATGCATCATGAAAGATATTAACATAACAAGTTGTACATGAGTCGATATTAAAGCATATCGACTCATGCACACGATGGATCTCGCACCAAGCTAGGCTTAACGTGAGATTCATCGGGATAACTAATGGATCTCGCGCTAGGCTAATCTTAGCGCGAGATTCATCATGGTAACTAGCAAACTGTGCCATCAAAAACGCTTCAGTACACGATCTGCCAGGCGACTAACGTCGTAATGCCCATAACGAGGTAAATCATTAGGGCAGCATGACGATTACCTGAAACTCTAGTCGTTAGAGGTGGCGATGCGCCGAGGGAATATGGAGACAACCGCTGCTTGATGAACATGTGTCGTCAATCTTATTCAATAACAAAGGGTACATATTTATAGTCCGGAGACTTGGGCGGCAAGCCTGCCCTTCCTTCATTAAACTACAAACCCTAACCGACTCGAACTGGACTCTTTTCATTAATCTACGATACAAGGCCCAATGGCCTGTTTTAACACGCATCGTCGTTTCCTTGGACAGCTTCTCCTCAGCCCAAAGCCGATTTTGGCCCATTAACAGGGACGGCCAAATTCCGATGTCAACACATGCCCCCCTGGTTTTGGCATATAAAGATTTGTTTATTTCAAAACCAGATAAGTGTGAAACCTGGCCATGCACGTCCCATCAACCTGCACCGCCACACGGTCTTCCATGGCAACCGTCATGATGACCCGCGCGACCCTGCGGCTTCCCGTACGGCGCCCTTCACCTTCCATCGCCTCACACTTAATAAAAGGCAGGGCTCTCCAGTTTTCCCTCAATCGGCATCTGCTCCTCTTCTTCTTTAAGCCAAAAAAAGAGCCGAGCAAAAACCCCTTTCTCACCATGTCTTCCATCGGCAACAGTGATCCACCATCGCCACCTTCCTCCTTCTCTGCGATGGGGCCTCGAGCGCCTACACCACCTTCTTCGCCCTCCATCGCCTCTGCTCTAGGCGCGGCGGCCAATGCGCCAGCGCCGCTGCTGCCCTACCCGGCCGTACCGCCGAGCTTCCCTCCATTGCCGGCATCAGGAGCCGATCAGGCTCCTCCAGCCGCTCCAGCGGCCGATGAGAGGCGGTCCCCAGACCAGGCCATCAAGGCCCGGCTAGAAGTCTAGGGCAAGGATATCCCGTCCCCTCCGTCCGGGGTGAGGATCAACCTCGGCTGTGCCGAGGATCCAGAGGATGCGGTTGCTTCCTCTCCATGGATCCCTCTTTCGGACCACCAGTAACCTAAGCGCCTTGCCAAGAGGAGGCGCTTGGGGGCGCCACCCTCCGATGATGAAGAAAAGGGTGACGAGGATGAGGAGGAGGCCAGCGATGAGGAGGACAGCGCCGACGAGCCGGAGTACTCCTCCGACGAAGCTGGTCCAGAGGAGCCGAACGAGGATGAAGACCTCGTGGCTCAGTACGAGAAAAGCTCGTCCGATCTTGCTCCCACCGAGAGCGAGAACGCCGGCGATGATGTCGACGGCAGGAACGAGGAAGCCGACGAAGAATCGGCTGATGATAGTGATGCTTAGAGCATCCTATCTTAGTAGTAGTATTAGTTTTTAGTAATAGCCGTTGCATCGGCTATTAGAAGGAAACCCCCAAACTTTTGGCAGTTTGTCAACCGTGATATTGGCTCTTGGGGATGTAATTATATTCTGCTATGTAAATTAATGAAACTTCCCTTCCAAAATTTCATTTCCACTTTTGCCGATCCTCTTTATCTTAGACCTCTGTAGCAAACATCGGCTTAGTCGCAATGCACGACATAGTGGTGGCGCACTATCTCAAAGACTCCCAGAATCGGCATTGAATGGTGATGCATTAAGCCGATCCGCTCCGCTTAGCATTAATAGGTACTAGATCGGCTCCAGAGCCAACCATCGGCTTAGCTGCCAAATTAATACAACTTAGCCGATCTGGCCAAAGGCAGATTTCCTTTAGCCGAATTTTCCAAGTCCTACGTAGGTCAGCACCCCATAAAAGTCTTCCGTGTCAAAACCTAAAGCACACCTTTACCTCTTGCCACTGACAAACACTTTTCCACCACCTCCCTGCTCCAAGCAATTCGCGAAATGGCGGCGTCCAGCAGCACAATAGAAGAACTGACCCTTTGCGAGCACGTATTTGGATTGAAGGTAAAGGCCTCGCCCATTTTTGAAATTACGATTCTCGTGTAGCTGCTCTCTTTACCTTGTACTTGCTTTTAATCATCCAGGCCGATGCAATACTGATCCCAACCTCAGCCAACTCCAATTCCTTCAGTTTAGGACCCAAATCCTATGGGCCACCATACGACCTTATTAGGACAGAAACCAAACGCTTGCCTTTTGTTCATGCCGATCCAGACCTAGATCTATGGACAGACCAGCTCCATGCCTGGCCATTCCCCATGGACAGGTGGGTTGATTGCTACAAACGTGTTGAGCATGCATACAGCTCAACCTAGCAAACCGTCCGCATAGCCGATGCCCTGACTCTATTCCTTTCTCTCATGGAGAAGGATGACAACCTACTTAGATCCATCGGCTGCTTCTGGTCAGACAGTCTGAACTGTTTCTTGTTCGGCTCTAGTCCCATGACTCCCACTCTCATGGACGTTGTCATGATTTTAGGACTAGATGTGCGGTCCACCTGTCCTTCTCCCTTTTTTATAGCTGAATGCCCTCACAAGAAAATAGTGGAGAAGAGCAGCACCCAAAACTAGAGCCAATACATTGCCCAACACAACAAACACTTTGGCTCAGTTTCAGAGAAAGAACACATCACCTTTCTGAACCTCTGGCTTGACCATTTTCTCTTTAATGGACCTTCTCTGGCGCGGACCAAGAATTATCTCAACCTAGCCACTGCTCTAGCCAAAGGCTAGACTCTTGCCCTAGGAAAACTTTTCCTTGGTGTGTTGTACCGTCATCTTTCTTTGAACACCCAGCGCATTCTGGCTGGACAACGTATCAAGACAGGCGGACCCTGGTGGTTTGTTTAGCTCTGGAGTCAACTGTACTTCCATAATGAAATTTCAGACTTTCCACAACTTGAGTCTCAGTCTTTCCCAGATCTTTCAGGCAAATCTATCTGTTGTACTTCATTTGGCTAAGTCTTGCATCAATTGCCCATAACCCAAACCGATGCAGCTGAAACAGCCAAATGGTACAAATGCTTCTACAGCTCTCAAACCACCCCTGTATATGACGCACATGCCGAATGTGATCAATTCGAAAACCCATCCTTCTTCAGGCTAGACATCTTTAGTGCTGACGAAGAAACTCGTGCCATATTCGGCATCATGGCTACCCCTTGCCTTCTTCCAGTCAGCATGAGCACTAGTAACAGAATTAACAAGCCAGGGTACGAATCATACCAACCTGTTTTAGCTGCTCGCCAACTCGGCTTGAACCAGACTTCTCCCCGCCTGATTATCCATGAGAAAATCCAAAGCCGAGCTGAACTGACTAACTCCCTTGTAGCCACCAAAGCATACTCCATCTTTTCTGAACTGAAGCTGAATATACCCGACACGATGGAGTTCGTGTATACAGCCGATGGCTTCAACACCTGGTGGGATTTCTGGAGGCCCTACCTTTTTCAAAGTGCTATGGCATCGGCTCTTATAGCTACCGATCCAGAGCATGAGGCTACACTAGAGGAGGTAATCCCACGCTCAGTTCGGTCTTCTTTTTGCCTCGTTGTCTTATGATATAACCAAACTTCTTGCTTACAGATGCAAGCAGGACCTATTCCAACTGATGATGTAGGCCAGCCATTCAAATACTTGCAAAAAGCACCATTGCCCATGTACCAGGCCTACATGCCTTCTTTTGACAAGGTCATCTTTTCACCCCCTACGATGAAGCGCAAGAGGGAGGGCAAAGGACTTCGTCAGCCGAGGTTTAAGAAAGCCGCCATCAAGCCCAAGTCCACTGTCTTATGATATACAATAAAGCCCAAGTCTAGACAGGCGCTTGATGCAAAGAAGACGAAGATCACTGAAGAAATCAAGCGCCTTGAGGAAGAGTTGTCTCAGGTTGATGCTGCCATCCTGGCCAACGATGCAGGCATGAAGGCACTTGCAGGTAATAAGCACAAATAGTCAACATCACTCAAAGCCAGCATCGCGCGCATCCGTGAGCTGAACAAGGGACTGGTTGTCGGCTCTGATGAACCAGATCGGCAAATCATCAACTCCGCCGATGAGGTCAAGACAAAGGCCTTGACTGCAGTTCGCCAATACCTTTAGAGACTATCAGCATCTTCCCCTGCGTAACTCTTTCTTGATCACTGAACATTGTCTGTCGTGCCCCCCCCCCGAGCGTGTAGCTCGGTCAAGAACATTATGCTTTTTTGTATATTGTACTAAAGGCGATGCCTAGCATCGGCTCTCATCTAAGGCCAATGGCACACGTTGGCCCTGCCATTCACAGTTTGCTTATTTATTTTTTTCCTAAAGGCGATGCCTCAATACATCGGCTCCTGCTAAAACCAGATGGCAACGCACCAGTCTAATTTTGTACTAAAGGCGATGCTTTGAATCATCGGCTTTCTCTTAGGACCAGATGGCAACGCATCAGTCCAAAACAATTCATACTGAAGGCGATGTTTGTGCATCGGCTATTATGCAAGTCACGATCCGATCCACATGCTTGGATAGTATTTCTTTAGATATTTGCCATTGACATTCCTACTGAACCGGACTCCTTCCAGCATTTCCATCCTGTATGAATTTCCTGGGGCAGTCTCCACTATGCGATAAGGCCCATGCCAGTTATGTGACCATTTTCCAAATGCTAGATCCTTTGTTCCAACTGGCAAGACCAACTCCAAGACAAGATCACCAACCTAGAAATTCTTCGGTCTTACTTTCTTGTTGTAAGCCTTTGCTACTTTGGCTTTATTGTCTTTAATTTTTTCAAAAGCCCATAACCAAAGTTCTATCCGGTCATTTGTGTTGATATTCATGAGAGATGCATACTCATCAGCTGATAGATCGTTCTGAAACTGAACTCTCCGAGAGCCGATGTAGACTTCCCATGGCATGACGGCCTCCTGGCCGTATACCAACTGATATGGAGTACACTTGGTCGCACCATAGCACGGCATTCGGTATGCCCACAACGCTTCAGCGAGCCGATCATGCCATTGCTTGGGATATTCATCTATTTTCCGCTTGACCAGCTTAATGAGACTCTTGTTCGACGCCTCGGCTCACCCATTAGCCTGAGCATAGTAGGGTGAGGACTGCAACAACGTGATGCCCATCTCTTTGGCAAAATTTTTGAATTCCTCAGCCAAAAAGACGGTACCCTGATCCGTGGTAAAAGACTGTGGTATACCAAAGCAATAAATAATATGTTCTTTAACAAAATGCACCACATCCTTGGTCGTGACGTTCTTCATTAGCATGGCCTCCACCCATTTGGTAAAGTAATCGGTGGCAACCAGGATCCACTTGTGTCCCTTGCTGGTCGGAGGATTAACTTGCCCAATCATATCCATACCCCAGCCCCTGAATGGCCATGGTTTGACAATAGGATTCAATGGCCCAGCCGGCGCCATCTGGACAGCTCCAAATCTCTGACATTCCTGGAAACCTTTATAATATTTGAAGCAATCCTCCAACATGGTTGGCTAGTAATACCCCGACCTTCTAATTAGCCATTTCATTTTATGAGCCGATTGGTGAGTACCACACACTCCTTCATGGACATCGAGCATAACTTTGAGCGCTTTTGTTGGTCCCAAGCATTTTAGCAATAGCCCTTCCATGGTTCTGAAGTATAACTCATTACCAATAAGGACGTGTTTCAAAGCACAATGTCTTGTCTTCTTATCCGCCCCCCGAGCTAGATCCCTGAAGTAATTGAGGAGATCGGCTCTCCAGTCGTTTGTATCGATTGGCATGACGTCAACACAAACATCATCGTCTTGTTCCGCGTATCCAGAAGCTATTTATGCTAACTTGTTGGCCTCCATATTGTCTTCCCTCGGTATCCATTTCAACTGGACAAATCTAAATTTCACCATCAACTCTTGACAACGCAGGAGATAAGGATATAATAAATCACTGGCACAATTAAAATCCTCCGTTGACTGATTGATCGCAACCCTAGAATCGCCAAAAGCTTCCACTGCTTCGGCTCCTGCTTCTAGCAATAACTCAAGGCCCTTGCACAAAGCTTCATACTCTGTCTGGTTGTTAGTGCGTCGCTCGCTGAGGCGAAAAGCAAATTCATATTGTACCCCCAAGGGAAAATAATAAGAAGCCCAACACCGCAGCCAGCATCGCACGTAGAATCGTCAAAAAACAAAGCCCAAGACAATATGCTGACAAAATATTGTTGTGGAGCCGATCGTTCCGTAATGAGATCGGCTAATGCTTGACCTTTCACAGCCCTGGCTGGCTTGTACCTGATATCAAATTCAGAGAGAGCAAACATCCACTTGCCAAGCCTCCCTTTAAGGATTGGGGCTGACAGCATATGCTTAATAATATCGGCTTTACATACTACCCATGTTTCAGCATTGAGCAAGTAATGTCATAATTTGGTGCATGTAAAGTATAAACATAAGCATAAACGCTCCATCTCAGAGTACCTGGTCTCCGCGTCAAGCAACTGTCGGCTGAGTAGTAGATAACCCGCTCCTTCCCATCGACCTCTTGAATCAGCACAGAGCCGATGGTCGTATCGTCAGTCGATAGATAAACCATAAACGGAACATCGAGACGAGGTGGAGCCATCATTGGTGGCGCCGTTAGGTACTTCTTCAAATTATCAAACGCCAGCTGCTGATCAGGCCCCATATGAACTCGTCACTCTTTTGCGTCCTGATCAATGGCATGAATGCTTCAAGTTTGGCAGACAAGTTAGGAATAAACCTTCTGATATAATTGATCTTGCCAATTAGCTTTTGAAGCTTGTTCTTGGTTTTCGGAGGCACCATTGTCTCGATGGCGTCTTTACTCTTTGAGCCAATTTCTATTCCTCTTTCATGGATCATAAAGCCAAGAAATTGGCCAGCTGTGACACCGAAAGCGCATTTATCAGGATTCATCCACATCCCGTGCTTCCGAGTGCGCTCGAGAACTTGGCGAAGATCGGCTAAATGATTCTCTTGTAGAACCGATTTCACCACTGCATCATCAATATAAACCTCCACAAGCCAGCCGATCAAGTCGTGGAAAATATAATTCATGGCTCGTTGGTAAGTAGCTCCAGCATTGCGCAAGCCAAAAGTCATAACCACAAACTTGAATAAACCTTGAGGGCAACGAAAAGCTGCCTTGTAGACATCTTCTTTAGCCATGAATATCTGGTTATATCCAGCATTACCATCAAGGAAGCTCATCATTTTATGGCCGGCTGCAGCATCAACAAGAGATTCGGCAATGGCATTGGATACTCATCCTTTGGGGTAGCTCTATTCAAATCTCTGAAGTCAATACAAATCCTAAGTTTCCCGCTTTTCCTCCACACAGGAACAATACTCGATATCTAGGTGGCGTATCGGCAAGGACGAATAAACCCGGCACGAATCATCTTCTCTATTTCCTCCTTGACCGTATCTAAAATCTTCACATCGATTTTACTGGGGTGTTGTGCAAATGGTCGAAACCCAAGCTTTGTTGGCAACCGATGTTCAACAATAGATCGATCAAGGCTAGGCATCTCATGGTACTCCCAGGCAAAACAATCAGGAAACTCCCTAAGTAGTTCTATCAATTTAGCTTTAAATTCTAGGTCAAGCTTTTTACTCACCCATGTGAGCTTGGGGCGATCGCCTGGACCAATGTCAACTGCTTCAAGCTCATCGGAGGGAGTAAAACCAAAACCGAGCTTACCCTCCTCGGCAAATTCCTGAGTAGAGCTTGATGATTCTGGAGATGGATGGGGAGGTGCAATCTCGGGTTTCTCCTCATCATCAAACAACCAACCATCGCATGACAAAACACCTTTGTTAGAAGAAGCATAAATTAAAATGATGTTTTGTGACCAATCACCCAAATTGGCCAATACAGAATTGTTACAAAAAATATGATTACAAATTTTTTGGGGCCAATCGCGCAGATCGGCCACTACGGACTATGCATCCATAGACACGCTACTAGCATCAACAAGCCGACGAAGATCGGCCGATGCCATTGGCTGAAGCAACCTACTGTCTACAAGTGAATGCCGATTGTCTGAACCGGTGTGATCACATTTTTTCCCTCGTCTACGAAGCTCCAGTCCAACTCCTACCTGCCTGACAGACACTCTGCTTCGTCTGATGTAGAGGATTGTGCAACGCTGCGAGAGTCGTCCGCGGCACTACCTCAATGTTGTCACCATCCCACTGGATCAAACATTGGTGCATTGAGGAAGGCACACAACAGTTGGCATGAATCCAATCTCGGCCAAGAAGAGCCGAGTAAGGACCATGATCATCGACCACAAAGAAGGAAGTATTCAGTGTTTTGTGGCCAATTGTCAACTCGACATTAAGGACCCCTTTGACCTGGGACGAATTTCCCTTGAAATCATTGAGGGTGACATTGGTCTTCACAAGATCTTTGACGGACCTCCCAATTTTGCGGCACAAAGAGTACGGCATGGTGTTGACAGTTGCGCCCACGTCGACGAGCATCCCGCCAACTGGCTTGCCGTTGATGAAACCTTTCACGTAGTGTAACACCCTAGTTTAAATACCAGCATTTTTACAATTAATTGCAAGCAATTTACTTAATTTTCTAAGGCTCATGTGCTTAGTTTGCATTTAACATGTTTTATTTAATATAAATATTTGTATAAAATTAATCATAGGCCTAACTTCCTTGTGCATACATGCTGGTGCATTGTTTCTTGGCTTGTTTGAATTAACGATTCAAATTCAAATTCATTTGAATTTTTAGAACCATTTATTCCTTATTCAAAAGAATTCCAAATCAGAAAAAGAAAAAGAAAAAAAAAGAGAAAGGGAGCAGCCAGGCCGGCCAGCCCACCCGGCCTGGCTCGGCTCCCATCCGCTTGGGCCGGAAGACGGCCCACCAGCGCAGATGCTTCCCCCTCTCCCTCAATGCACCGTCGACAGGTGGGGCCGCGCCCTTTCTCTCCTTGACCAGCGGGCCCCTTTCATCAGCGCCACCTTCTTCCTCCGACCGCCATCTCCGCCGCGTCTCCCGCTCGGCCACGTCGGCGCCCGAAGCAAGGGAAGTTCGAATCCAAGCCCCCGCTCCCCTTTCCTTCGCACACTGCCTCAATCCTGCACCCGCCGCACCGGTTTCCCCTTTTCCCTCCACCTTCCTCCGCTCCGCTTTCAAGCGCATTCAAACCCGGGCGGCATCACCGCGCCACGACGCCCTTGACCTTCACAGCGCCTATAAAGCCGACCCCGAGCTTCGCCCTCGCCCTCTTTACCACGCCTCTACTCCAATCCCACTCCCGTGCACTGACGAGCTTGCAATCCGCCGCCGAAGTTCGGCCTCGGTAAGACACTCCACCGCCAAATTCACCGCCAGTGAACTCCCTGTAGCCCTCATTCCACCTCCTCCTTCTCCGCAGGACCGTGGTGGAGCTGCTTCGTGGGTTGTGGACGCAAGCACGCGACGCCAAGGCCCTGCCCGCGAACGCCGTTCGAGCCCGTCCATCGCCATGCCTCACCGCCGGTTCCCCGTCTAATTCAACCCTCTGGTGAGCTTCGCCTTGGCCCTCTCTCTCTCTCTTGATCTAGCTCTAGGGACACCAGACCAGCCCAAGGCCCCGGCGCACGAGCGTCCGGCGAGGCGCCGCCGTGCGGGCCGAGTCTCCGCCGTGGGGGAAGGTCACCGCCGGCGCCCCCTTTGCCCTTTCACCATGGCCGTCCGATCCGTCATCAACGGCCACGATTAAAACGTGTGATACCGCTTCACCAGCCAATCATAGAGCACCATGTCGCGCTACTTAATCTGACTCAGCACCAGCCCCACTTGTGACGCCACGTGGCCGGCTAACGCCTACGGACTTACCGAACGACGGGGTGGAATACTGAGACCTCTAGAGCTGTCACCTAGAAAGGCTACCAACCAGATCTGCGTAGGTAAGATGGCACGCTATACTAGTGTTCAAGTTAAAGTTCTTCCTTGATCAGAGGGTGAGAACTAACTTAATCTTAGATCAAAAGCCTAAGACAAGCTTATAGCACCGGCAAGTCTAACAAGATTCAGATAACTTAAGAACAACACAAACCTAAGCCTTGGATCTATTGTGCAATAAAGGTACACCACACTAGGCAAGCATTAAGAAGTAAAGTAAAGTATAACAGAAGATAGAACAATGATATATATTATACTAGAGTAACGAGTACAAAGATAGAAAGATACAAGAGCTTTACCGGTACTCGAAGAAGACTCCGGAATCCATGAGGCAAAAGCTCAGACTCAACTCTAACTCCCAGGACTAACCTAGTGATACAAGACTAAACGATAGTGTGAGCTACTCAACTTCCACACTCTACAGGTGAAGTCTAGGGGGGTATTTATAGGTCCCAAGGTCGGTGTGGCGGTTCTAACCGGAAGGCGCCGAGGCAGGGCCGGGCGGCTCCACCCGAAGCTGGGCGGCCCGGGTGACTGTCGGATCCACCGCCTTTCTCCATCTTGTGGCTCATATTGCCTCCCCAAGTCAGTTGCATGGCAGTTATGGCGGTTAGAAGTGTGCTTTTCCCTCAATCGTTGATCTTCACTTGTGTTTCTTCCTTAGCTGCAGGATTGAAGTGCCCAGGATTGCTGACTTTACCAATCCAACTGTTGGATCGGTGATGTGGCAAGCCTTCCGGTACTTGACGTGGTGCATTCGGCCTTTGGACTTCACAAGTGTGTTGACACGTCACTTAGGCACATGCAGGTCGAAGATGAGCTGATTTGGCTCCTGAGTCAGGCCGGGTGGCTTGGGATGGTGCCGGGCGGCCTGGCTTGGAGCCGGGCGACCTGGCCCACTGGCCAATGACCCTGTGACTTAGCAAAATTTGCCTGTTTTCTGCTGATCTTTGTACCTACAATCAAATATTCAACACAACTTGTGGAATGTGTTAGTAGCATAGGTTTATCCATACTTTGGCATGTTTTCCTCCATACTCATGGATAGTTTACGGTCATTGGTAGTGCAATAACGATCGTCAATAGGCGCTAGGTTTATTACGGCTAGGTCCTCGGTTTTGCAAAGTTAGCCCCTGGTTTAGTTGTTTTATCACATATTTGCCCCTAGGAGCTTGTTTTATGCATAACTTTCACGTTTTAACTCCGATTTAAGTGATTCTCACGCTCACGTGATCGTAGCAGTGCGTAGAATGTTTTTAGTACAGTTTTTATCTTCTGTTTCTATGAGATGATGTACTGTTTCTTATCATTTTGTTCTTATTTGCAAGTATGTGTGTTTGGGAATGCTTGTATGTTGCCGTGATCACGTTTAAACGGTGAACCTTTCGTTGGAGAAGGCGAGCAGCAGATTGAAGGTGTTGATCAGCAGCCCGAACAGTTCGAGGAAGGCAAGTATAGCATGAACACAACCTAATAACCATTTAATCACTTCATATGCATGTGTCTAATTTTGTATGCCCTAAGGACTGTACCGTAGCCTCGTTTATCGATATGTTTACCTATGGGAATGCATGTTGGTTAAGTTTTGCTAGTTGCTACGCGAACTCATGTATCTTTTGTTAATAATTTTGATTAATGGATCTATGCAATTAAATCTTGAGCTTGACCCTCTGTGGTTCATGTTCCTTAAAAATGGCTTTTTAGCAACCTAGCTTAGGGGGCATGAGCATGTGTTTTGCTTATAGCCACTCTTCGTAAGGACCAGTTCGCAAAGTGACAACCTGGGACAACAGTGCTACCATGAGACTGGAATGGGACGGTCTTGGCTAACTAATTAGGTTGCATTGGTTTGGGAGTAACTTACCGACGGGGCAAGAGGGGAGGTGAGCTTCTGTGGCCCTCATGCTACTTGGGTTGAGTGCGTTTATCTCCCCTTGAGGCTTGCTCATAGTTGTGGACCCTGAAACCTTAGCGGTTACACCTTACCAACGTGATCTTTGTAAAGGCCTCGTAGTGTACTTGCTAGCCATCTCATCTAAGGTAATGTGGTGGACCACTAGCATAGCCCACGACTCATGGGTAAAGATGTACGACCTCTTGAGAGTGTAAAACTGACATGTCAGCCGTGGTCACAGTTATGAGCGGCCCAGATCCTTTATGCAGATTAGCGGTTCCTGGTTTGGTTTGGGTGTTGGTTCTTATGTTAAATTTATTGAATAATGTTCTTATGCAATACCTTGGGCTTAATGGTTTATCTACTCACTTGTAGTAACTAGTTGCTTAATAAAACTTGACCAATTAAAAGCTCATGCATTGTGTCAGCCAACCTTAGAGCCTCATAGTTCATGTTATACTTGTGGAGTACGAGTTGAAGTACTCACGCTTGTTTCTTTTTTTTCAACCTACTGTTGGCTGGAACCCAACCATTGCTCAGTTCAAGAAGACTTCGAGAAGTATGTTCAGGACTACAATGAGTTCTAGGTGTACCAGTCCACCAGTCGACGTCCCTGTGGCGGCTCGTTTGTTTCGTTTACGCTTCCGCTATGACTCTAGTTTAAAGACATGTTGTCTTATTGTAATAAAGTGATGATATACGCTATGTAACGTTTTATTTTATCTTTTATGCACGTTCTGTGATGTCATTATTGTCATAATATATGTGAGACTCATTCCTGGCACATATATGTTGTTCCGGTTCCGTTGGTTGAGAACTAGGCATGACACGTAGAGGCTTGCCGTTGGTGTTCGGTTCTTTGCTTCGACCTCGCTTTTAGTGTTCCTCGCTACTGCCCATACTCTTAACTTGCTGTGAACCAGTGAGGCGCATTTCGGTGCGTTGAGTGGCGAGCAAGACGCTAGAGCGTGAGTCGTTGTTTCGCTTGACTTGCGATCTCACGATCGTTGAGTCTTGTGCTTCCGCTCGCTTGGTGTGTTCTCGTTCAGTGGGCAATAGCAAGTGCTTGCTAGACACGTTTGCTTTCAGTGGGTGGTGTCTAGCATTTGTTGTGTGAAGTGTGTCAGTTTGCACAACGGGTGTGAGTTTGAGTTTTTAAGTGCTCCTATTCATCCCCCCCTCTAGTCACACGTCTCGGTCCTACAAGTGGTATCAGAGCCGGTTAGGTTTCCCATACCTTAACTGGTGAAGAAACCGTAGCGACTATGACTTACTCTAGGAAGATTCCCATCCTTGTCTCCGATGGCTATCCCTACTGGAAGGGTAGGATGGAGGCATACCTTGTTAGCCAGAGTCAGGACATATGGGATGCTACTCAGAGTATGACTTTTGTGGTGCTTCCAGTTGCTGAGCATACTACGCCTGAGATCGTGGCTCAGCATGAGGCGAATGCCAAGGCTGTTAACTTTCTATTTTTCAGGCTTCGTCCCATGGATTATGAGAGAGTGAGTCACCTCAAGACGGCGCGTGAGATATGGTCACTGCTTAGTGCACACCATGAGGGTACCGTGACCATTAAGGCTAGGCTTGTGGAGACTTACCGGCGCGAATATGAGAATTTCATCCAGAAGCTGGGAGAGTCAATAGACGACTTGTTTGATCGCTTTTAGTTGATCATTAACAAGTTGCGTGTCAACTCTGCCCCCGCTGAGCTCCCATACACCGATCATCAGTAGGCCGTCAAGTTGTTGTATGCTTTGGATAGAAAAGTATGGGAGATCAAGGTGAACTCAATCATTGAGTCGGCTGGGTATGATACGATACGAGTAGAGGCACTCTATAGTAAGCTCAAGGCCACAGAAATAGATTACAAGATGAGGGATTCCCTCGCTTGTACAGGTTCCAAGAGTCTGGCCTTGGCTACCCCCTCTAGTGAGTCTGCTACTAACCCCCTGTTACACAACTTCTCGTTTTCTGCTTTGATGTCTGTTACAGAGGAGCAGTTGGCGATGCTTGGGGATGATGAGCTTTGTCTGGTGTCTAGTCGCTTTCAGCGCGCCTATGACAACTGGATGAGCAAGAAGAGGGGAGAGAGGCCCAAGTGCTTCGCGTGCGAAGATGTCGGCCACTTCAGGTTTTACTGTTGGCGCTTGAGGACAAGGAGAATAAGGATGAC
The DNA here is from genome assembly GCA_022530915.1 of Paspalum notatum. Taxonomy (NCBI): domain Eukaryota; kingdom Viridiplantae; phylum Streptophyta; class Magnoliopsida; order Poales; family Poaceae; genus Paspalum; species Paspalum notatum. The sequence continues at coordinate 21,919,085 of CM039687.1, forward strand.
TGTTGGCGTCTCTTAGCCTTTACAAGTTTTACTCCGCAAGTGCACGGAGACGGCTGTAGCCTTTCACTTGGAGTATTCTGAGTATCGTAAATTTCCACAGGGAAGCGGTAGGCTCAAGAGTAGGGATGAAAGTGGGACGGATATTTCCCGACTATCCGTCCGTCCGAAGGGTTCAAACAGCATTCGGATAGCAAATCTGGAAATTCGGATACCTTAATCGGATAACGGATACGGATATCGGATAGTCTGTCGGATATCGGATACGGATACGGGATGTTCTATATCCGTCGGATATCGGATATCCGATCGGATATCTATCCGGATATCCGACCTATTATCCGTCTAGACCGGACAACACGAAAACGGGCACCAAAGTCGCATACGGACTCCGTTTTGGACATTCTATATATCGATGGAAAGCTAAGAATATCATCTTTCCAATAGAACTAATTTCAGTTGATGTTCTAAGGTTATTTGTGTATTATTAATTATTTCCTACAGTAAATCATAAAAAGGATATTAAATGTTAAAAATATTGCAGCATTGTCTAAAAAATACAAATAAGTTGCCAAGACCAATAAACATACAATAATAAAATAACCTAAAGTCCCTATATGGAAACAATAAAGTAAAATATTGGTTAGGTCGAAACTTGGATGATTAGGATGACATCACGTGTAACCTAAACTACGAATGGAAGCCATATCAAAAAAACACCGGTATCCTGTGGAGTTTCTTCTCCAAAATTTTTTAAGGATGCTATGTAGACATAAGTTAACCCTCCGCCAAATATCATGAATTTCTGAGTCTATTTGTGTATTATTAATTTTTTCCACAGTAAATCATAAAAATGCAATTAAATTCATAAAATATTACAGTGTTGTCTGAAAATTGCAAATAATTCACCTACACCAATAAACATGCAATAAAAAGCTAACCTCAAGCCCCCACATGGAAATAATAAATTAAACTATGGGTCACGTTGAAACTTGAATAACTAGGTGACTTCACGTGTAACCTAAATTACGAGTGTAAGCCATATGAAAGAAACACCGACACCCTTTAGAGTTTTTTGTCCAAACTTTTTTGAGGATGCTATATGGATATAAGTTTCCACTCCGCCAAATATCATGAATTTCTGAGTCTATTTGTTTATTATTAATTTCTTTCCGCAGTAAATCATGAAAATGCAATTAAATTCATAAAATATTACAATGTTGTTTGAAAATTGCAAATAATTTACCTAGACCAATAAACATGCTATATAAACATAACTTCAAGCCCCCATATGAAAATGATAATGTGAACTATGGGTAATGTTGAATCTTGGATGATTAGGGTGACTTCACGTCTAACCTAAACTACGAGTGTAAGCCATACGAAAGAAACACCGACACTCTTTGGAATTTCTTATCCAAACTTTTTTGAGGATGCTACATGGACATAAGTTGCCCCTCCGCCAAATATCATGAATTTCTGAGTCTATTTGTGTATTATTAATTTCTTTCCGAGTTAAATCATGAAAATGCAATTAAATTCATAAAATATTATAGTGTTGTTTGAAAATTGCAAATAATTTACCTAGACCAATAAGCTTGCAATACAAAGCTGACCTCAAGCCCCCACATAGAAATAATAAATTGAACTATGGGTCATGTTGAAACTTAAATAACTAGGTGACTTCCGTGTAACCTAAATTACGAGTGTAAACCATATGAAAAAAACACCGACACCCTTTAACATTTTTTGTCTAAACTTTTTTGAGGATGCTATGTGGACATAAGTTGCCCCTTCGCCAAATATCTTGAATTTCTGAGTCTATTTGTTTATTATTAATTTTTTTCCGCAGTAAATCATGAAAATGCAATTAAATTCATAAAATATTACAGTGTTGTCTGAAAATTGCAAATAATTCACCTAGACCAATAAACATGCAATAAAAAAGCTAACCTCAAGTCCCCAAATGGAAATAATAAATTGAACTATGGGTCATGTTGAAACTTGAATAACTAGGGTGACTTCACGCGTAACCTAAATTACAAGTGTAAGCCATATGAAAGAAACACCGACACCCTTAAGAGATTTTTGTCCAAACTTATTTGAGAATGCTATATGGACATAAGTTGCCACTCTGCCAAATATCATGAATTTCTGAGTCTATTTGTTTATTATTAATTTCTTTACACAGTAAATCATGAAAATGCAATTAAATTCATAAAATATTACAGTGTTATCTGAAAATTGCAAATAATTTATCTAGACCAATAAACATGCTACATAAACATAACTTCAAGCCCTCATATGAAAATGATAAAGTGAACTATGGGTAATGTTGAATCTTGGATGATTAGGGTGACTTCACGTGAACCTAAACTACGAGTGTAAGCCATATGAAAGAAACACCGACACTCTTTGAAGTTTCTTGTCCAAACTTTTTTGTGGACTCTATGTGGACATAAGTTACCCCTCCGCCAAATATTATGAATTTTTTAGTCTATTTGTGTATTATTAATTTCTTTCCGCAGTCATGAAAATGCAATTAAATTCATAAAATATTATAGTGTTGTCTGAAAATTGCAAATAATTTACCTAGACCAATAAGCTTGCAATACGAAGCTAACCTCAAGCCCCACATGGAAATAATAAATTGAACTATGAGTCATGTTGAAACTTAAATAACTGGGTGACTTCACGTGTAACCTGAACTACGAGTGGAAGCTATATGAAAGAAACACCGACACACTTTGAAGTTTGTTATCCAAAGTTTTTTAAGGATGCTACGTGGACATATTTTGCCCTCCACCAAATATCATAAATTTCTGAGTCTATTTGTGTATTATTAATTTCTTTCCACAGTAAATCATCAAAATGCAATTAAATTCATAAAATACTACACGATTTAGCACAATTTGGTAGTATTTTTTACTCAACAAACATTTAAATGATCATAACATACACGATATATGTGGATGTTGTTTTTACTTGATATCCGAAAGAATTTTCGTGTTCGACGCTATTTGTATCCGGTTCATTACGTATCCGATCCGCAACAATCCGCGCCCATTAACCGAGATATCCGCATCCGCATCTGTATTTGACAAAAATTTGTCCGAGTCCGTATCCGAGAAAAAAATATGGGATCGAGTACGAGATTCCCGATATCCGTCTGTATCCGATCCGGTTTCATGGCTACTCAAGAGTGTAATTGAATAAACTCAAATCGAATGAACTGTAAAATTGGATAAATTATACCAACTAGTAGTTGAACAGGGGTAAACGTGATAAAGATAGGTGTATGGTGGAGGAAGATATCTATCTAAGCTATCTGTAGAAAGGTATAGTTGCCTGCGAGGACAACGAGTGAGATGAAGTCACCAAACTCTATTCTAATTGGCTAACAGCTACGGGCTTGCATCGAGCGAAATTCCAGAGTCTCGAGGGTACCAGGGGGTAGATAGTAGGTCTCGAAAGAGAGTCTGGCTAACACCTACGGGCCTCCCGAACGATGGGCCTGGACTACACAGGCACACCACACGCTGTCACTGAGTAGGGCTACCAAGCAAAGCTTCGTGGAGAGGATGGCAAGCTATAAACGTGTTCAAGCGAAGCTTGAACTACAATAGATCTTCCTGGATTAAAGGAGTGGATCTAGCCAGAGCCTAGCGTCTAAGTCTAGGGTTGAGTTATAGCATCCGCAAGAATAACAAGATTTGAATAACTAAGTGAAACACAATCTAAGCCTAGCGAGTATGCAAAATAAAGGTACATCACACTTGCAGGAGATAGAAATAAAGTAAAATATAACTGAATTATATTGAAGATAATCTGAATCCAAAAGATACAAAAGTTTTACCACAGACTCGAAGATAACTCCGGAGACTCCGAGGCAAAGCTCGACTCAAATCTAACTCCCAGGACTATCCTAACTACTAAGAAAAGAGAGACGCACTCTAGGATAGAACTCTCAACTCAACTCCACACCTTACAAATGAGCTCTCGGGCCTATTTATAGCCTAGGAAGTGAGGGGAGTATTTATATGTGCACTAGGTCGGTAAAGGGGCCGAGGCGGTTGCTGGGCGGCCAAAGTCGGTGGCCGGCCGACCATAGTGGGTGCTCGGGCGGCCACCCGATTCACCGACCTTGAGCATCAGACGATTGATCTCACTCCCTCATGTCGGTTGGTAGTTGAATCAGTTGGTGCATGTGAAAAATGCCGCCGAGGGGTGGTCGGCTGACCACCCTAAGTGGTTGGGCGGCCACGTGTTTTGCTCCGATTCGTTGCATGTTGTTCCCCTCGGATCCTTGACATCACCAATCCTTGTCCCGGTACATTGTGACCCTTGGATATATTGGATGCTCTCTTGTATGGTTGGATCTTCACCTTTTTGTGTTTGTTTGCGCACAAGATCGAAGACGTGGCAAGTGAAGTGGTCAAGGGACCATTCCACATGGTCAGGGGTCCAAAACCGCGTTGGAGGGTGGCCGGGCGGCCACCACCCATGGCCGGGCGGCCACCCTACTTTTGCCATTTCTGCTCATCTTCGATATGTGACATGTTTGCAACCATTTTATGTGTATTTTGGTACCTGCATCCAAATATTAATGTACATCTTGTGGAACTCATTAGTAGTAAGGGTTAGTCCAATTAATTCACGTGTTTAGCTTCATTTGGTGGATATTGACAGTTGCTATCGTGAGATTACGACCGTCAACACCCCCCAAGCTTAGACTTTTGCTCGTCCTTGACCAAAGCTAAGACTAAAAGTGGATCAGGAGTTGCTACAATATTGAAAGCGAAGGAAAATTCTTATATGCAACTCAACACTCAAACTTTTGCCCCAAGTAGTGAAATAATCAAAGCTCACCTTGCGTCATACCTGTGGTGCATCTTTTTGCTTACCTTGCCTTGGGCGGTTGAGAGACAAAACAACTTGTTTGCAGGATTGATTCTAACTCATTCTTTTCGGATGTCCTTCTCAGGTGTTTTTAAGATTTTCAAAACAAACATAAGCTTCCACTTGGTACTCTCGATCGCTCTGAAGTGTTTCCTCACCAAAGGCCATGATTTTTGCCAACATTTTTCATACACTAAGGCTTTTGTGGAGCTTTAGGTGGGGGAGAATGCGGCACACTTAGAATGTTTATTTTGCTAAGCCAAAGATTGGACCAAAGAGTGTACTCTATCATTTCTTCTGTTTGATCACTGGAGTATGAGTGGTGGAACAAAGTGTCTCCTTCTCTAAATTTTCATCCCTATAGCCTTTGATAGATTTGGAGTGGATATGGAACTCTTATTTATTTTTGCCATGCTTGAACTTGCATGCTTTTCATTTTGCTGTGCTTTTGCATGCATTTTTTTTTCTTTTTGCCATGCTTTTGCATGCATTTTTTTCTCTTTTGGGCTCCATACCCTAACTCCTTGAGATTTGAAGGCTAGGGGATTATGAGAAGTATTTGGAGACTTTTGATGGATGCAAAGTCCGGAATGGATCACTTGCATTTATTTCTTTTGTACTCCAGCTCTCAACAGAAGATGATATTTCTACTCGATGAGACTCAAAATTTGACAAAGCTCAAAGCATATCTAAGCAGCTCTTTGTAGCTGGTTTAAAACATTTGAAGCATATATGGCTCTGGTAGGACTTTTTAACCATGGGGAGCTTTATTTTGTTATTTTCAAAGATAAAAACCTGAGACATTCATCCTACTAGGAACATGAAAGAATTATCCCACATTTAAGTCATATCATTATCTCTCAACAACTTAGGCTTGTTATCACAAATGGCATCCACAAAGTAAAATTTTTGGTTTACTTATCTTTATTCACCAACATAGGACTAAGCTAAGCATAAGTTGTCATGCAAGAATTAAACCATTCACTTGATAGAGCAACTATTCATCATTTCCAAAACGAAGCTAGCAAGTGAATTTAACAATTAAGCATGGGAGTTATTTATTGGGATACACACTTTTTTTTAGAAATAAAGTAAAAGATAACTACTGGAACTAAAAGATACAACGGGCACTTCTCTCATGGTAAGGCAGATAGAACTAGACAAGTACAGTGATGAACAAGGCGATGCTGGAACACACATACCTTAGCTGTTGGTTCTCCCCCCAAGCTTCAATGAAGCTCACTCGGGAAAGAACCCTTTCCAGTTGTAGTACATCAGGTTCTGCTCTTGCATGCGGTCGATAGTCGCTCTTGTCTCCAGGATCAAGTTGTGGTTGACTCCTTGTTGCTGCTGAATGTCGGCGATGCTGTCCATTATCCCCAAGGTGCGATGCTCTTGGAGATCTAATGCCCCGAAGAGGGCGGTGAAGTTCCCATCGAGTTCGCCACCGGTGTAGCGGGCAGAGTGGGACGGACCTGCACCATGACCATAAGAGTACTCACCTCCGCTATGATGTGACGGTGTCGGGTCAACGGAGGGCACAATGGAGTTCCACGAGCTGTGCCAGGAACCCAGTGGGTTGGCTTCCCAAGCAGGTGTGCTTGGATGAGCCCATGCAGGTGCGGCTCTTGGCTGCTGTGCATCCTCGTTGGCCTTGCGGATTTGCTCCTCTGCTCGGCGTCGTTCGGCGCGAGTCATGACTCCGAAGACACTGTTTCTTCCTGGTTCTGGCTCGGGTTCTAGCTGCATGGTTAGTGTTCTCACAGAGTATACTTTGAGCTGCAGTGCTGGGAGTGGCAGCTCAAAGTCGCAGCCTCTAAACGTCATGATGTACTTCCCGTTTGTGTCCTTCCTCAAAAAGTGTGCATGGATGAAGTGTGACTCTTTGACTACTCATGTAGGGTCATTTGGCATGAAGGAAATGGTAGCATTTGCTAGCATTCCCAACCCGTTGGCGATCCTTGTCACGAATGACGTGATCGAAATGATATGACCACTCTGAGCTAGTCCTTGCCAGTGGCGGACCATGCCAAGTGTAGGAGCAAATTTTATTTTCTTCCACATGGCATAGAGACATCTAACATCCTCTACTATGACACAGCGGGTATCATCCCACGGGAAAACAACCATGGTGAGCCAGCGGGCTAAAAAAAGCAAAGTGGGGTGCCTAATGTGAGCGATGCTCTTTTTCCTGGGAGCATCTGGTCCTACCAATTCTTTCCAAAACTTTGCTGAATTAAACCCCGCTAAATCCTCACTCAAAGTGCATTGAGGCGAGAAATCAAGCGAGTTGCTAAATTGGCGCAGAGTAAGCTCATAATCAGTATTGAAAAGGCGGAACCAGACGTACGTACCATCCCTTCGGGTGTCGGTGCGGAGCGTCATGAGGAATTCTTTGGTGAGGAGGATGATTCCTCCCTCTGGGATTTCTGCAAAGTCGCTCCACCCAATGGCCTGGAACACCTCGTTGAACTTCTCCCTCATGCCAGTGTCAACAAGGAGGTCCTCGTCGAAGCATTTGGTCAAGGCATAAGTCTTTTGGTTTAAAGACCTTAATGCCTTGGCCTCATCTTGACTACGCGGCACAAGCTGCCACTCGAGGATGAGTATCGGCCGGTGGGTGGACGATGTCTAGAATTCTTCAGGCTCCTCCATGCTGATGTACATCACCTCGGAGGCAGCATGTCGGCTTGCCAAGCCAGAGCCACTCTCCGAGGATGACCAGCGGATGTGTTGTCCTGCCTTGCTAACGGCCTTCTTAAATGCGTTCTTCATCCTGCAAGGCACACAAAAAAATACATGATACCCGAAGGATAGACGACAATAAAAATTAGCGTTAGCGGGTTAGTTGTCTAAAGAAATAGCATCCTTGTCGGGCAGAGCCTCCACAAAACGTTCTCGTCCTGCTTCACAAAAGAGAGAGAGAGTTGCCGAAATTTTATTTGGCTAACCAAATTTTATTCGGGCATTATTTTAACTAAGCTAGTGAGCTTAATTAAGCACTAAGTGAGAGATTAGAGAGGGAGAAGAGTGTTGTTGGGTGGTGCACTGAGCTAGGAAGCATGGGGTGCTATTTATAGCCGAAGGGTTGCATGCAAGTGGCCGGGCGGCCACTGGCTCTAGTCGGCCGGGCAGCAGGCAAAGCTTGGTGGCCATGGCTTGTGTGCGCGAGATAGGAGGCAGCAGGGTGGAACCTTGGCGCCGAAAGTAGAGGGGAGGAGGTGGCCGGGCGGCCACAGGCCTAGGCCGGCCAGCCATGGCAAGGTACCAGGGCGTGTGCGCATGCAGAAAGGAGAGATGATGGGGGCTGATGGAGTCAGTGCGCGCCGAAAGAAGAAAAAGGAGGGGCCGGGCGGCCACCTTCCGAGGCCGGGCGGCCGGCATGGTGCTCATGCACCTAACTTTCGAGTGAGTGGAAGGAGCAGGTATGCATGCATGTACCAAAAGTGTAGGAGCCATGGTCAAAAGCTGCCTCCAATTTGAGATAGTGGGGGGTAATTAGCAAAAGAGAAAAGGGAGGAAGGTGATTAGCAAAAGAGAAAGAAGGGAGGGAGAGATAGGTGTGTGAGTGTGGACGGGTGTCACGCCCAGTTCTCAACCAACGGAACCGGAACAACATATATGTGCTAGGAAAGTGTCTCACATATATCATGACAATAGTGATATCACAGAACGTGCATAAACGATAAATAAAACGTTTACATAGAGTATAACATCACTTTATTACAATAAGACAACATGTCTTTAAACCAGAGTCATAGCGGAAGCATAAACGAAGATAAATGAGCCGCCACAGGGACGTCGACTGGTGGACCGGTACGCCTAGAACTCGTTGAAGTCCTGAACATACTCTTCGAAGTCTTCTGGAGCTGAGCAGCGGTTGGGTTCCAGCCAACAGTAGGTTTAAAGTAAAGCAAGCGTGAGTATTTCATACTCAACAAGCATAACATGAACTATGAGGCATCTAGGGTTGGCTGACACTTAGCATGAGCTTTTAGTTGGTCAAGTTTTTATTAAACAACTAGTATCTACAGGTGAGTTGATAACCATTAACCCAAGATATAGCATGTGAAAAAAAAATTCAACAACATTACCATAAGAACCACTTTCAAAACCCAACAGAACCACTAATCTGCATAAAGGATCTGGGCCGCTCATAACCGTGAGCACAGCTGACATGTCAGTTTTACACTCTCGAGAGGTCGTACATCTTTACCCATGAGTCGTGGGCTATGCTAGTGGTCTACCACATTACCTTAGATGAGATGGCTAGCAAGCACACTACGAGGCCTTTACAAAGATCACGTTGGTAAGGTGTAACCGCTAAGGTTTCAGGGTCCGCAACTGTGGAATAAGCCTCAAGGGGAGATAAACGCACTCAACCCAAGTAGCGCGAGGGCCACAGAAGCTCACCTCCCCTCTTGCCCCGTCGGTAAGTTACTCCCAAACCAATGCAACCTAATTAGTTAGCCAAGACCGTCCCATTCCAGTCTCATGGTAGCACTGTTGTCCCAGGTTGTCGCTTTGCGAACCGGTCCTTATGGAGAGTGGCTATAAGCAAAACACATGCTCATGCCCCCTAAACCAAGTTGCTAAAAAGCCATTTTTAAAGGAACATGAACCACAGAGGGTCAAGCTCAAGATTTGATTGCATAGATCCATTAACAAAATTATTAACAAAGATACATGAGTTCGCGCAGCAACTAGCAAAACTTAACCAACATGCAACCCATAGGTAAACATATCGATAAAAGAGGCTAGGTACAGTCCTTATTGGCATACAAAACTTAGACACATGCATACGAAGTGATTAAAGGGTTGTTAGGTTGTGTTCATGCTATACTTGCCTTGCTCAAACTGGTCTTGAGTCTGCTGCTCAACACCCTCAAACTGCTGCTCTTCGTCACCAACAAACTGCTCACCGTCTAACCACGTTCACGGCAACATACAAGCATTTCCACGCATACAAACATGCAAACAATTATCAAAAGGTGAGAAAAAGTACATCATATCATAAAAACAGAAGATAAAACTGTACTAAAAGCATTCTACATGTTTCTACGGTCGTGTGAGCTCAAGAATCACTCAAATCGGAGTTAAAAGGTAGAAGTTATGCATAAAACGGGCTCCTAGGGGCATATCTGTGATAAAAACAGTAAACCAGGGGCTAGTTTTCAAAAATCAGAGACTTATGCGTAAATAAACCTAGCCGCAGAGGGTTCTGATGCAAAAACTCCAGGGTCTGGACGGCGGGTTCTATTTTTCAAAAGCACAGGGGCTAAAACGCTAAAACTAGGACTAAAATCTAATTACTTTTCAACGCTGGTGGACTGCGGGTTGATTTCCCGAAAGTCCAGGGGCTCTTTAGCAAAACTATCGGCGCTGACCGGTATTGACCGGTCATCGGTGCGTGTGAGCGGTTGGATCTCGATCTAATGGGTGACGTTAGATCAGATCGGGGCTTTGATCTCGTGCGTCGGATCGGGATCCGGCGGCGGAGAGAGGCCGGGGCCGAGGGCGACGGTGACCACGCCCATGGCGTTCTCGTCGCGCGGCGGGGCCGGCGGCGCGGCGGCGTTCCGGCTCGGAGAGGGTGCTAGGCTCGACTAGAGCTAGCCCAAAAGAGCGAGGGTGTTGCGGCGAGCTCACCGAGGGCTTAAGGGCGGCGGGAGATGGTCGGTGGCAGTCCAACGACGAGTGGCGGCGGCGTCGGTTCATGGGAGGTGTTCGTCCGCGTGGAACGCTGGGGTGGAGCGTCTCCGGGATTCCGAGGATGGGCGGCGAAGCTCCGGGCTGCTCCTGCGACACGAGAAGAGGAGGAATCAGGGCCGAAGGGGCTTTGCCGACGGCGAATTTGGCGTCGGGGCGGCTTACCGAGGCGAGGCTCCAATGGCGATTGCGAGCTTGAGAGGGCACGTGAGTGGAATTGGTGAGGTGGGGAGGTAAAGGGGACGGAGGCGAGCCTCGGGGTGGGTTTTATAGGACTCTAGGTAGCCGAGGGTGATGGGCGCGGTGTTGGGGCGGAAGGCCGGGGCGCTCATCACTGCGCAATGAAGAGAGAGGGAGGGAAAAGGGGAAACCGGGCGGATTGTGGGGGATTGAAAGCGGGGCGAGCAAGGAAGGAGAGCCGGGCGCGGATTCGGGGAGGGATCCCCTCGGTTAGCCGTTGTGGCCGAGCGAGGATGAGAGCGGGGCGCGCCGAATCACCGGTGAGAGGAAGGGGATGGGTATGACAGGTGGGGTCCGCCTAGCAGAGGGAGAAGGGGCGCGGCCCACCTGGCAGCGAGGCGCGAAGGAGAGGGGCACGCCAAGTGGGCCGGCCGTTCGGCCCACGCAGGAAGAGGGGGGCGCGGGGTGGCTGGGCTGGGCCCAGGCTGGGAGAGGGGGCGGGGGCTGGGCTGGCCGGTCGGCTGGGCCGGCCGGTCGGCCTGGCTGTCTCTCTTTTTTTTCTTTTTCTTTTCTGATTTTGAATTCCTTTGAATTGAGATAGAAAATGGTTCTAAAATTCAAATAAATTTGAATTTGAATCCTTAATTCAATCAAACAAGAAACAATGCACCAGCATGAATGCACAAGGAAGTTGGGCCTATGATTTATTCTATACAAGCATTTATTTTAAATAAAACCTGTTAAATGCAAACTAAACATATAAGCCTTAGGAAAAATAAATAAATTGCTTGAATTTTATTGTGAAGTGCTGGAATTTTAAACTAGGGTGTTACAACGGGCGGCCACTTGGCCTGGTCGGCCGGCCAGGTAGTGCCTGCTGCACTATGCAAAAGAGGAGAGGGGAAGGGGGCTGGTCGGCCGGCCAGTGGTGGTGGCCAGCCGAGAGATGGGTGTGTGAGTGTGGACGGGCGGCCACTTGGCCTGGTTGGCCGGCCAGGTAGTGCCTGCTGCACTACGCAAAAGAGGAGAGAGGAAGGGGGCTGGTCGGCTGGCCAGTGGTGGTGGCCGGCCGGCCACCCCTTTTTTTCGAAAATGCAAGGTTTAAGGAAATAAACTGATGCAAAACTTAAAATTGGACGTGCAAAAATTAAATATGCAGTGGAATGCAAAACTTAAACTTTGGCGGGAAAGTAAATATGCCATCGGAGGGTAGTGCCATTTTACCTGCTGGCGAGGGGAGCCCATGTCTTGCCCTTCGGAGTTTCATAGAAACTATAGCTGGGGGCTGCCTTCCATTGTGTTCTATTTCTTCTACGCCGCCTTGATGTCAATTTTTCCTCGGCATCGACCTTGTTCTCAGGTGCTGGTTCGGTTGGCCACTTTGGCGTAGTCAATTTATTTTCAGCACCGTGTCTTTTCTCAGGAGCTTTGCCTCCTGGTGCTGTTCTTCTTTCCATTAATGTTCAGGTGAACCTTTCCTGCTCCAACGTCGATTGTTGCATCGGCGGTGCTCAAAAATGGTCGCCCAAGGATGAGTGGGGTTTTTGAGTCAATCTCCATATCCAGCACCACGAAGTCCACTGGAACGAGAAAATTCCGGATTCTCACCGGAACATTCTCTGCCACTCCTTCGAGGTAACGGACGGATTGATCCGCAATCTGTAAACACATAGCTATGGGAGTAAGTGCATCATGATTCAGCTTGTCGAAGATGACCTTCGGCATTACGCTGACACTGGCTCCAAGGTCGCACAATGCTTGGTTGAAGTGCTGGGTACCAATCGAGCATGAGATGGTAGGGCTTCCAGGGTCCTTTTTCTTGAGTATAGCTGCGATACACTCTTCCGTTAAGTGCACAATTTCCGTTGACGGTAGGGGTTTATTATTGTTGAGGATATCCTTTAAGTACTTGGCATATGTCGGTACCTGCATAGCATCTAGCAGGGGTATGTTGACATATAATTTTTTAATGACCTCAACGAACTTACTATATTGTTCGTCAGCGGCAGCCTTCTTATTTCTCGAAGGAAATGGTAGAACCATTGTGTCGTAGAACTCATGGGGTAGATGTTTCGATGCTGGTTTTTTCTCCTTGCCAGGTGTATCTTCATCTCCAACCTTGTCTTCTGACTCGGCAGTCTTCTCCTGCGTTTTACCTGCATGACTAGGAGATGGGGGTCCTGTATGGACTTTCCACCCCTAGTGGTTACTGCATTTATGTGCTCCTTGGAAGGAGCTTTAGGTTGTCTAGGCAGCTTGCCCGCATTTGGGTTAGGTAGAGCAGCAGCCAACTGAGCTATCTGAGTTTCCAGCATTTTATTGAAGCTAAGTTGGTTTTTCATAGCACTATTCAAAGTTTCCATTTGTAAAGATATAGACTCAAACATCCCATCATTAGCATGAAACTTTTTACTAATTCTATCATTCGCAGCTTTCTGATCAAAAGTGTAATTACTCTTAGGAAATTGCTGCGAATTTGAAGAGTTACCTTGCCCAGAGAAAGGGAGATGTGGTCGTGAATTCCATCCTGGCTGAAGATGATTTCCCATTGTTGAAGCTATTGGTACTATTACCAATGAAGTTCACATCTTCGGGTCGCTTCTCGGGGCAGTTGCTCCCCGAGTGCCCCGTATTCCCACAGACTTCACAAGTCATGTGAGCATCGAGGGCTTGCACCGGAGCGGCTTCTGGAGTTTCATTTAGCTTCTTTAATAGCAAATCCATCTTTGCGGCGAGCATGTCAGTGCTCTCGATCTGATGGATGCCTCGGGAACGGGTGCTAGACCTCTCTTCTCTCCATCCTTGATTGGTGGCCATCTTCTCTATGAGGTTTTTGGCCGCTGTGATGCTCAAGGAGAGGAAGGATCCTCCAACAGCTGCATTCAGGTGTTCTTGAGCTGAGCGGTGAAGCCCATGAAAGAAGCTCTGAATGATCAGCCACTCTTGCATCCCGTGGTGTGGGCACGCTGCAACGTACTCTTGCAGACGTTCCCAAGCTTCCGCCACGGTTTCATCAGCGAGCTGTTGGAAGCTCGAGATCTTGTTCCTCAACGCGTTAGTTTTCCCTAGGGGAAATACTTCGCTAGAAAAGCATCGAAACATGCGTTCCAAGTTATGAGTGCTGCTCTGTTGAGGTAGAACCACTGTTTGGCTTTCCCAATAAGAGAGAATGGGAAGAGACGAAGTTTGACGGCATCCGGTGACGCTCCTTTCATGTTGAACGTGCTGCAGATCTCCAGGAACTGCTGCAGATGATTGTTGGCGTCTTACGTAGACAGTCCGCAGAAAGGGATAGCTTGAACCATATGGATCACCCCCGGTTTGAGCTCAAAATCCTCTCCCACTTGAACATCAGGTCCATTGGGGATATTGCTGCTCGAGGGGATGGAGAACTCACAGATAGTCTTTTCGGCCATGGTGGTGAAACGTAGAGTACTAGTTGAAGTACTTGGTTCTAGCTCCCTGGGTACAGGTCTCTGCCCGTGAATAGTCTTGCGACAGACTTTCCGGAGCAGTGACTCTGGGTTGTCGTGGAAACTTATCGGTAGGTCAAAACCGGTCATACACCTCTCTGTTGCAACCACAACAAAACAACAGAGCAAAGTGAGCCTGTTAACGACTAGCGGTAAAACCTATCAAGTATATAGGTTCTAAATGAGATATCAATTATCTCTTGGCCAATTGCTTCCCCGGCAACGGCGCCAGAAAAGCTTGTTGGCGTCTCTTAGCCTTTACAGGTTTTACTCCGCAAGCGCATGGAGACCGCTGTAGCCTTTCACTCAGAGTATTCCGAGTATCGTAAATTTCCACAGGGAAGCGGTAAGCTCAAGAGTGTAATTGCATAAACTCAAATCGAATGAACTGTAAACTTGATAAATTATACCAACTAGTAGTTGAACAGGGGTAAACGTGATAAAGATAGGTGTATGGTGGAGGAGGATATCTATCTAAGCTATCTGTAGAAAGGTATAGTTGCCTAGGAGGACAACGAGTGAGATAAAGTCACAAAACTCTATTCTAATCGGCTGCAAAGATTATCCGTGTCTAACTAAGCTATTCAAATAAACAAGCCAGGGTCTTGCATCGAGCAAAATTCTAGAGTCTCTAGGGTACCAGGGGGTAGATAGTAGGTCCCGAAAGAGAGTATGACTAACACCTACGGGCCTCCCGAACGACGGGCCTGGACTACACAGGTACACCACACGCTGTCACCGAGTGGGGCTACCAAGCAAAGCTGCGTGGAGGATGGCAAGCTATAAACGTAACAACAATAGATCTTTCTGGATCAGAGGAGTGGATCTAGCCAGAGCCTAGCGTCTAAGTCTAGGGTTGAGTTATAGCACCCGCAAGAATAACAAGATTTGAATAACTAAGTGAGACACAATCTAAGCCTAGCAAGTATGCAAAATAAAGGTACACCACACTTGCAGGAGATAGAAATAAAGTAAAATATAACTAAATTATATTGAAGATAATCTGAATCCAAAAGATACAAGAGTTTTACCACAGTCTCGAAGATAACTCTGAAGACTCCGAGGCAAAGCTCGACTCAACTCTAACTCCCAGGACTATCCTAACTACTAAGAAAAGAGAGAAACACTCTAGGATAGAACTCTCAACTCAACTCCACACCTTACAAATGAGCTCTCGAGGCCTATTTATAGCTTAGGAAGTGAGGGGAGTATTTATATGTGCACTAGGTCGGTAAAGGGGCTGAGCCGGTTGCCGGGCGGCCAAAGTCGGTGGCCGGCCGATCATAGTGGGTAGTCGGGCGGCCACCCGATTCACCGACCTTGAGCATCCAACAGTTGATGTGGCGGAACCGCCGAGTTAATACAGGCTAAGTACACCTGTCACCATTAGCTTACAGTGTACTTAGACCGTACTAAACCCGGTCGTCCGTCGAGAAGCCCTCGGCTCTCGATTTGCACCAAATCCCAGAGGAACCGACATCACACACATCCGACTTGCGATGGAGCCACAACAGTTACATCATCACAGACAGTTGAAATATACAGTAGGTGGACTTAGTTTACAAACCAAGAAGGTATATAGTCAAATACATGTTCATAATACATATAATGCGGAAGCGTTTTCAAAACATCTCGCAGCGGAAACCAATTACTCCAGTAGTCTTCATACAGACCAACGGGGCGAGAAACACCCAGCCCACCGGTGCTACCCTTCTCCAAGCAGCTATCCAGATGCCGCCAGTATCTGTGAGCCAAAAGTGGGGGCAAACCCTGAGTACTAATTACTCAGTAGGACTTAATGGATAGGGTTTACGGCTGACGCAAAGCTTAGCTTACTAGCAAGTAGGTCCTTAGCCACTGATTTTAAACTGTAAAATGTTGCCATAGGATAGCGAAATTTGACAGTCGCTATCCTTTAATCATGATTATCCACTATGTTTTAGTGCCATGCTATAGCGGGATTTGACAGCCGCTAGTCCTTATCCTGAATGTCATTGGTAATGTAAAGTGAATAATTTGCATGAAGTAAAGCATATATATCCATTGTGTAATATCAGATCGACAATTCCATAAAACATCATGCCTTAAACTGTCCTACGTTGCCCGTGTGCGATATTGGCATTCTCACACCTGGTGAGCATCAGCGATTCGAATCGATTTTTATATTCCCGGGAATAACTAGAAAATGCCAGGGGCCCATATGCTTACTCACACGACGGCTTTCCCACATATAGTCCCCCTCCTCCACTTGTCCCATCCCAAGTTCGATTCACTCCCGCCTGACTCCCGGGTTGTGCCCCCATGACGAGCCTGCCGACATCTCGGTCTCCCCGTCATGAGTACCAAGCTCCCCCGGGCCACCTTCCTCTCAACCAGTGGGTAGGAACGTGTTTCTGTTCTCTGGATGGCACAAGTAAGGTTTCACCGGCCCCATTAATCGGATAAGCATTCTAGCAATGTTATGCCGATCAGCAGGCGAACAACAAACGGGCCTTATGCGACTCGGGCGGAGCCATTACACCGCAACAATGCACACCGCGAAAAGTAAACTTAATCTCCGCCCGGTCTTCAAGTAATCCTCAGCATAATACAGCATCTTGGCATAGACAGTGTTCTCTTTCTTTTCGAAACACCTACGTGACGAGTGACATCTCACTCGTATCTAGTCGAGCCTATCATTTCTAGGCAACTCGTCCTACGTACCTAGTGTAGGTGCTAGGGCCAGGGCGGCCAAGGGGTCTAATGCAATGAGGTTCCAATCAACACCTAATGCATATGCGTAATCATAAAACATTTTTAGCTGGGAGAATATGGTCCTGCCTACCTTGATTCACTTTAATAAAACTAACAAACTAAGCTACTGTTAGTTTGCCGGGTTGTGAGGCTTCGCCCCAGGCAACCCCTTGATCCCTTGGACAACTCCTCCTTCCAAGCACGGCTGATGGGCCCTCCAGGTCGTGAATGGGTCTTAGTTGGTCTTTTGGATCACCGTTGGTTGAAGTAGTTCCACGTGCTTATTTCTTGATCACGTATCTGAAATAAGCGTCACTATATGATTGACATGCATGATGCAGTGGATGAGGTGCACGAACATGAAACACACGTATGAATATCCATTTCATGAACAGACGAAAAGGTGCTCGATAAACTACCTAAACACGGAGTACCTCAATGGACCTAGATCAAACATATACTTTCTGGACTCTATACATCAACATTAAGTTACCACATTTTCCAGAGAATTTCCCTAGCCACCTATGACCACTTTTCCTAATTATCTCCTTTAACATGTAGCATTTTATTATTTTCAAATCACCATTAAAACTTAACATGCAGGGATACCTAAAGTATATGAAACTTGCTAGAGAGTCGATTTGAACGTACTCTATGTAGTCTCCCCTTTCTAAGTTAAATAATGCACCTAACACATGTATAAGGGTAAAAGGGTAATTAAACAATAAGTGCTAGGTCTACAAAAATTTACATAGTGCTATAATGCTACAAGGAAGCTACTGTCCAAGTTTCATGCCATTTGGAGTTCATTTAGTGCACTTTTGACTTTTATCCTAATTAATCATGCATGCAACAAACCAAGGGCAAAACAGACATTTCACACCTTCACATCATACCCATCATGTAGATCTATTCAAAAGGAGTCTAACGCAACTGAGTTTGTCCATTTTGGAATTTTCTGTGATTTTATATGATTTTCCAAAGTTCATAGTCAATTTACATACATCTAAATAGAAAATTACTCAAACTAGGGATCTAAACGTAATTAACCGTAGACTCCAGGGGCCTGCATAGAAGATTCCGCTGACTCAGTGAATAGTGCTTAAATATGAGTGCGTAAAAAGTAAAAAGGACAGGGGGTCCTTGGCAAAAATGCCAGGCCCTTCTTCTACCTTCAGACAAAGGACGCGGCGCGCGGCGGCCCGGTGTTCCGGCTTCCGCGCCGGCGCGTAAAGCCCCGGACTTGAAGCCGTGGTGGCGCTGGGAGGTGACCCTCGCCGTGGGGATTCACCTACCCTTTATCTCGTCGCGCGGAGTGGCCGGAATCGACGAGGAACGCTCGTGAACCGGAGGCGGCGACGGCGCTTGGAGTGCGGCGGCCGCGGCTCGATCCGCCGGCTCCGGCGAGGGTAAAGGCTATGGGGTCGCGCCTCAGCTGTGAGAGGACGCAGGGGCCGCGTTGGTGGTGAAGTGGAGGCGAGGGGATGGCCGGAGGGTAGCCGTCCACGGCGAGGTCGAGCTCGGACCTCGGACTATGGCGGCGGCGCGCGGGGAGCGGGGCTAGGGGCGATGGCGAGGGTCGAGACCTAGGGGGTTTGGTAGAGGGGCTCGAGGCGAGCGTGGGGCGCGCGGCGTCATCACGGGAAGGGACCCGAGGAGGCAGTGGTGCGAGGTCGACGCCCGGCGGCCATGGCGGCGTTCATGGCGGCCGCGGCTTGTGCGCGAGGCAGGGAGACAAGAAAAATCGAAGGGAGGAAGGGAAACTGAGGGAGGGAGACGCTCTCTATTCAAGGACGCGGCCGAGCGATGTGGGGACGTCGATCCGCGGCGCGGCGTACGTCGCTGTAGGCCGGCGTCCCCGTGGCGGCCGTCGTACCGAGGTGGAAGGCGACCCTGACGGGTGGGCCCCACCTGTTAGTGTCACCGAAAATAGAAAAAAGAAAATGTGTTTTCTCTCTCTGAAAAATGCATTTTTAATCTATTTAGACTCCGATTTTGGAAGAGCGCCCATTGAATGAAATATTCTACTCTTGGATATCTACAACTTTGTCAAAGTGATAAACACCAAATTCGAAGTGGAAATATGATTTACATTTGAATTTAGCTCTCCAAATTCATTTGGACCTACAGACCAGGGATGCTTAGAAATTCTAAAAGTCCTACTTCTGGCTAATTTCACTCAAGGATCCTATTGGAAATAATGTTTGGAATTTCAAAACCTACAACTTCTTCAATTTGGGCCTTGCGTGAAAATGGCTGTAGTTTGGAGTAAAACTCAATCTACCAAACTGGTCAGATTTAAAGTGTGTTTCTAGGCTGACAGAAAATGGTTCGAAACACCAATTAGAATTCATTTTATGACCAGACTCAAATTGACAAAGTTGTTTCCTAGGTCATTACCTACAACTTTGATAATATGATCTTTCTCTAAAGCATAACAGATTTTGAAATACAGACACAATCATGTTTAGGCTTTTCGTAAAACAGCAGTTTTTCCTGAAGTAAAGCCTTTCTTGTTTCAAACTTTTGAGTGACCAAATGAGGTCCAATCACTTCTAGGTCAGGTGCATTTGAACGGTGATAAGCTTAATTTCATTTCATAGACAGGAAGATTTTGAAGTTGTTTAGTCAAATCAAAAGTAAATTCAGAATGAATTTAGGAAAAGGCAGAAATTTTTGACTTAGTTGTTTCTCCACCAAAACCTAATTACTCTCTAAGCGTGATTTAGTCCTAATTCATCACTAGCTTTTGTATAATTTTGTGTTAAGGCTTCTGAGATGCCAAGGGCATCACAGTTGATCTCACTCCCTCATGTCGGTTGGTAGTTGAATCAGTTGGTGCATGTGAAAAATGCCGCCGAGGGGTGGTCGGCCGACCACCCTAAGTGGTCGGGCGGCCACGTGTTTTGCTCCGATTCATTGCATGTTGTTCCCCTCGGATCCTTAACATCACCAATCTTTGTCCCGGCACATTGTAACCCTTGGATATATTGGATGCTCTCTTGTATGGTTGGATCTTCACCTTTTTGTGTTTGTTTGCGCACAGGATCGAAGACGTGGCAAGTGAAGTGGTCAAGGGACCATTCCACGTGGTCAGGGGTCCAAAACCCCGTTGGAGGGTGGCCGGGCGGCCACCACCCATGGTTGGGCGGCCACCACAAGTGGTCGGGCAGCCACCCTACTTTTGCCATTTCTGCTCATCTTCGATATGTGACATGTTTGCAACCATTTTATGTGTATTATGGTACCTGTATCCAAATATTCATGTACATCTTGTGGAACTCATTAGTAGTAAGGGTTAATCCAATTAATTCATGTGTTTAGCTTCATTTGGTGGATAATTGACGGTTGATATTGTGAGATTATGACCGTCAACAATGACGACTGCAACTCTTCCTCCGATGATGAGGTAACTTCTGAGCAAGCCGAAATCCTTGAGATTCTATAGCAGAACAGCAGAGAGCTAAAAGCCCAGGATAAGATGCTGGAGAAGGCAGCTAAGAAGCTGCAGAAGTTGAAAGCCCAACTTGCTGAGGCTTTAGAGGAGAATGAGAGGTTGAGGAGTGTGAGACCCCAAACCCAGTGAGTTTGAGTGCCCTACCTGCGAGTCTTTCATGACGGAACTTGGTGACCAGAGAGATAGGTATGCCAAGCGGGTAGAGGAGATAGATGGGCTGAAAGTTGAGTTAGGCAAACTCCAGTCCAAGCTAGATGAGCCTACTTTGAGTGGAGAGCTGGAGTGTGAGTCTTGCCCCTATTTAGCTAGAGAGCTAGCTGTGCTGAATGATAAGTTTGAGGGGCAGCTCAAGGAGCTTGAGGAGCTTAGGGCTAGACCTGCGCTTTTGGGTGCGTGTATGGTCTGTTCTACTTT
This sequence comes from Paspalum notatum, assembly GCA_022530915.1. Taxonomy (NCBI): domain Eukaryota; kingdom Viridiplantae; phylum Streptophyta; class Magnoliopsida; order Poales; family Poaceae; genus Paspalum; species Paspalum notatum. The sequence goes on from CM039687.1 coordinate 21,939,947, forward strand.
GAGAGGTGAGTTAGAGCAGTTGAGAGCTGACTTTGAGGTGCTCTCAGCACCTACTTACACTTGTGAGAACTGCCTGACCCTTAGGATGCAGCTGGTCGATAGGGATGCCACCATTAAGAAGTTGGAGAAAACTGCTCTTGTGTTTCCCTCTCTAGATTGTGATACCTGTGCTGCCCAGACAGTAGTTCTGGAAGACCTGAGGATGCAAGTGTTGTCTTTGCAAGATAACAACTGCAGGTTGAGAGAGGTGCTGAGTTGAGTGTATGTGAGTCAACCCCAACTAGAGATGATTATAGAGAGCACCAAGAGAGCCGAGGGTGATATGAGTGGTTTTGGGTTTGGAGAGTGCAGTACTTCGGGTGTGATGAGTGCTCCAATTAAGATCAAGACTACACCTACCTAGCCAGATGAGACTGTTGATGGGGTTTACGATGAGCCACCCAAGGCTGCCCCAAAGAAGTAGTACTCGACACCCATGCCTTCTAAGGCTAAGCTGGACGAGATAATAGAGGAAGAGCTTAAGCCCTAGGGAAAAAGCCAGTCCAGCAACCTGAGCCACCCAAGGCCACACCACCTAAGCCTAAGTCCTAGGCTAACCCAGTTCCTAGGTAGCATGTCTACCACTGTGAGTTCTACTAGCGGAATGGCCACCTAGAGGAGTTTTGCTTCAGGAAGAAGTGGGTTGAGAGGCAGAAGAGAGCTTGAGGGAACCAGGATCAATTCTACCAGGGTGTTAGGCAAGATCCTCCCCACTACGGTGAGATGAGAGACCGCTTTGCTGGTGGTGAGCGTGGAGGCGGCTTTGAAGCCCGCGCTCCTGATGGTGAGAGACGCTTTGTCGGTCGAGCTCCTAGTCGTTTTCAGCGCGGTTACGGACCTCGTGACCAAGGGTTTGTGAGAGAGCTTGAGATGCCATGCTTTGAGGGTCGTGGTTACTACAGTCGTGGTGATGTTTTTTACTATGCTTACCCCACTTTTGAGCAGATGGCTCGGCACTGGTACATCAGTTTTGGTACTAACCCCAGTGCCGGACCGTTTGCTCACCATCGCTTTACTTGACTTTGCAGGATCGAGGCATGGAGGACGTGTGGATCCTGGACTCCGGTTGCTCTAGGCACATGACAGGGCACCGCAAGTGGTTCTCCAGCCTCAACCCAGTAATCACCAAGAAGTACATCACTTTCGGGGACAATGGTTAAGGTAAAGTGTTGGGTGTTGGTTCTGTTTCGCTCTCTGCTAAGCTTTCCTTGAGAGAAGTTGCTTTTGTCCGGAATCTGGGGTTCAATTTGGTCTGTTTTGCAACTTCTCGATGAAGGATTTGAGGTTCGTTTTAAGAAGGGTGCGTGCCACGTTCTTGATGCTGAGGAGACCCTTGTTTGCTCTTTGCTGCCTTTTGGTCAAGTTTTTAGGGTCGATCTCACATCTGTTTCTGGCCCTGCGTGTTGTTTGGTTTCTAGTCCTTCTATTGATATATGGAACTGGCATAGGAGACTTGGTCACTTGAGCTTTGATCTGCTAGTCAGGTTGAGTTCAATGGGCCTAATCCGAGGATTGCCCAAATTGAAAGCTGAGAAGGACTTAGTGTGCCACCCCTGTCGTCATGGCAAGATGGTTGATGCTTCTCACACTCCTGTGTCTCAGGTTATGACCTCCTATTCGGGTGAGCTACTGCATATGGATATAGTAGTCCCCGCCCGGGTAGTGTCGGTCAGGGGTACGTGCTTGTTGTTGTGGATGACTTTTCGCGGTTCTCATGGGTATTGAGTTTAAGGATGAGGCATTTGGTTTTGTTCGGGATCAGGTACTGAGGTTGAGAAACAAGAGTCATAAGGCCATGAGGGCTATCTGCAGTGACACTGGCGGAGAATTCAGAAACTCTCGGTTCGAAAACTTCTATCGTGACCTAGGTCTTGAGCACCAGTTTTGTTCTCCATATACCCCACCGCAGAACAGTGTTGTGGAACGCAAGAACCGCACACTCGTTGAGATGGCATGGACGATGCTCGATGAGCACAGGACTCCGAGGCGCTTTTGGGCTGAGGCAGTGAATACGGCCTGTTACATTGCGAACCGGATCTTCTTGCGAGCTTTCCTTGGGAAGACCTCGGTTTGGTAGGTAGCCCAGTGTCAAGCATTTGCGAGCGTTTAGCTGCAGGTGTTTTTTGCTGAAGAAGGCGGGGCATTTGGACAAGTTTGAGTCTCGTTGTTTGGATGGGATTTTTCTGGGGTATGCTTCTAGTTCTAGGGCTTTTCGTGTGTGGATTTTGGAGGCCAAGCAAGTTGTTGAGGCTTGTGAGGTTTCTTTTGATGAAACTATGCTCTGCACAACCCCTGTCTTTGAGTTTTCAGGTGATGATGAAGAAGGCACCCCCATCTTTGAAGATGAGGAAGGTGTAGATGATGTTGGTGATGCAGGAGCCACTGCACCGACTGCAGCACCTGCCCCCTCGGCTACGAGTTCTGATGATGAAGGAGGACCCTTGCCCATGGCTTCCTCCTCACTCCCCCGACAGCAAGCTCATGCAGAGGCTGGCCCCGCTGAGGACGTAGGGGAGGTGACCTCCGAGATTGTTCCATCTCGGCAGGTCTAGCAGGATCACCCTCTACACAGGATCACTGGAGATTTTCACCAGCGTGTCACACGCTCTTCGGTTAACTCTCTAGCCTTTTTCTCCCAATCTGCATATGTTGCTTCTTTTGAGCTCCGAGATGTGTCACATGCATTATCTGATCCTAACTGGGTGAACGCCATGCATGAGGAGTTGGAGAACTTTGAGAGAAACCATGTCTGGAATTTAGTTGAACCTCCACCAAACTGCCGCCCTATAGGAACCAAGTGGGTCTTCAAGAACAAACAGGGAAAGAATGGGATGGTTGTGAGGAACAAAGTGAGATTGGTAGCCCAGGGTTTCTATCCGAAGGAGGGGATAGATTATGAGGAGGCCTTTGCCCCTGTAGCTCGTTTGGAAGCCATTAGGGTTTTGCTTGCTTTTGCGGCCTCCAAAGGCTTCAAACTGCAGCAGATGGATGTCAAGTCAGCCTTCCTAAATGGGTTCATAGAGGAGGAGGTTTATGTGAGACAACCTCCTGGCTTTGAGAGTATAAAGTTTCCAGACCGGGTGTATAAGTTGAGGAAGGCCCTTTATGGTTTGAAGCAAGTTCCAAGAGCTTGGTATGCTAGGTTGAAGAGTTTTCTGCTCAAGTCTGGGTTTGTAATGGGTTCAGTAGACAAGATCTTGTTTTTGTTGAGTCGTGGCGGTGACACCCTGATAGTTCAGATATATGTTGATGACATAATCTTTGGTGGTTCATCTCATGCTTTGGTGTCTAGTTTTGCTGAACAGATAAGCAGGGAGTTTGAAATGAGTCTCATGGGTGAGCTCCAGTTCTTCCTCGAGCTGCAGATCAAGCAAGGCCCTGAGGGTACCTTCGTCCATCAAGCCTAGTACACAAGAGACATCCTCAAGAAGTTTGACATGGGTGACTCAAAACCCATGACAACTCCTATGAGTACAAACACGGCGCTTGATGCTGATGAAGATGTGGAGGCGGTGGACCAAAAGGAATTTCGATGGATGATCGGCTCACTTTTGTACCTGACGGCGACCAGACTGGACATTCAGTTCGCGATTTGCCTTTGTGCGCGTTACCAGGCTTCTCCCAGGACATCTCACCGTCTATATGTTCGGCCCTTGATGCAATCCCTAGTTGTGCCAAGTACCGACATGCTCCACGGTACTAGCCCCGTCATTGCCACTGAACTTGGTGAAGTTGGGGATCTTGAATTTAGGGGGTGCCTCGAGGTGATCATACACCTCTGGATACGGCTTTGCATAGGTGATGGCACCCCGCAGAGGTGTGATGCGGTATTGGTTATTCAAAATCTCAGAAAGGTTTTTCTGAGACATATCGAAACCTGCTCTTGCCGTGTACATGGCCTGATCGTTATGGATCGGCCCAGCTCCGTAGGCGTGTTGCCAGTCAAGCACCTCCTGATCCGCTGTCTTCACTACTCCTTGTGTGGGCCGAGCTTCTTGCGGATTTTGCTTTGGTCCTCGTGGTGGGTTAACAAGGACCGGGTTAGGGTACGGGGAAGGAGGAGCTTCCCCTTCTTCCAGCTAACGGTACCTCATCTGGCATACAAAACTATCAGGTATGACCAAGGATGCAGTGAAGTACACCTTGGTCTCTAGAGGGAGTTTGTCACTCGGAGGATGTATGACAAATTCTGCAATATTCTCCCTGTACCTCAATGCGGATTGGTACGAGCGGCCTGGAGTAGAACATTGCTTCTCCAACGTGGCCATTCAACTCAGGGCTAGTGATATGAAGTGGCTCACCGGCCAAAGCTGCTCTGACCGTCTTGACCGCGATATCGTCCATGCGATTTATGACCGCCTCAGATTGCCTGATCAGAGCGTGCGCTGTAATCCTGTGTATCTCCTCGTGAAGTGCGTCAGTACGCTGCTGTGAGAGAGTCACGAGGTCAACTTCGTCGAGAAGCGACGAAGGGACTCCATGTATCTTGACGCCGCCGTGGCGAGACCTCTCGTACATAGCGAGCACTTTAGCCCTGAGTTCATTCCACGATCTCAGCGTAGCGCCTCTGGTGAGCTTCGGGAAGATCTTCGGGCTTATCGATGGGGGTGTATTCCTCGCCGTTCTTGTCGACGAACTTCCTGCGTCCTTTCCCAGCCATGCGTGAGTTGAGACTTTCGGGTCCCACCAGACGTGCCAAAAATGTGTTGCACCAGGGAATCAATAAGTAGCACCCTGGAGAGCTTCACACAATAGGGCCGGGAGGTGTATGTGGACCGTAGGGATCGCTCCTCCTTGCTGCGACCCACGACCAGCTGAACGACTCAGCCGATCGTCTTGGCTTGATGGTGGTTGTGCGTGCCACCTGGCTGACGACCTAGCCAAGGAGGTTGTGGTGGTGGTGATGGCGTTGGTCGGCTCCTATTTCCCCTGCATAAACAGACAAAACAGAGCAAACATTAAATACTAGCCGGATCCGCTCGGATCGGCTCATCCTGGATCGGATCTTCTGCATCGGCAAGGCCCTGCTGTCTCACCAGTAGCATATCCAGATATAATATACAAAGTACTTAAATAAAAGAAGAAGAAGCACGACTAGATCTATTCCAGACGGCTAAAAATTCAGATGAACATCAAACACGCCTTAAGATCTACTATTACACCAAAGATTACACAAGAAAGCTATAAAAACAAATGCATCTTTGATAAAATCGACAAAAAGCATGGCAGGGTATACATTGGATCTTCCTAATAACATGTGATCTGTAGATGAAATTGTAAGAACAGATCTAATCTATGCTCTAAGCTTGTGCTGTGCTAATCTAGCAACGAACCAGTAGCGTGAAAGTATGCATCATGGAAGATGTTAACATAACAACAAGTTGTACATGAGTCGATGGATCTCACGCCAAGCTAGGCTTGACGTGAGATTCATCGGGATAACTAATGGGTCTCGCCCTAGGCTAAGCTTAGCGCGAGATTCATCATGTTAACTAGGAAACCGTGCCATTAAAAACGCTTCAGTACATGATCTGTCAGGGGACTAACGTCGTAATGCCCATAACGAGGTAAATCATTAGGGCAGCATGACGATTACCTGAGACTCTAGTCGCTAGAGGTGGCGATGCGCCGAGGGTATATGGAGACAACCGCTGCTTGATGAACGTGTGTCGTCAATCTTATTCAATAACAAAAGGTACATATTTATAGTCCGGAGACTTAGGCGGCAAGCCTGCCCTTTCTTAATTAAACTACAAACCCTAACCGACTCGAACTAGACTCTTTTCATTAATCTACGATACAAGGCCCAATGACTTGTTTTAATACGCGTTGTCGCTTTCTTGGACAGCTTCTCCTCAGCCCAAAGCTATTAGCGGCGCTATATGACTATATGACTTTGCAACAGCCTTCTGAAAACGCTATTAGCGTCGCTATAGTCTGCTATATCCTGCTATTCCTACTGCAACAATTATAGCGACATGCCTTCAGAACCAGCTATAGTCCACTATTTAAAACACTATTAAAAAAACGAATCACGCGAAGATATCTTGCCACCCTCTCAGCAATGCTCATCCTAAAAGTCATGTCAAATAATTTGTTGTAACACCAAACCGATGAGTATGACAAAATGATTATTTTCTAAGTTTTCTATGTGCTACTATTAAGAATTTATATTAAACAGGAGAAATTTAAAGGGTTTTAAGGTTAAATGGTATCGAGACTATATGAGGTCGAACGAGGAATTATATACTACTACTAGAAAACATCTTCAAAGGCTAAAACGGCTGAGAAATTAATGTGCCAATGATTCAAAAAGCGATTAAATGCATACTACTCTGTAGGAGTTGAAATTTTCAATTCTCACGAGCCACAACATGCCATGTCACTGCTGCCGCGGCTATCCGAAATTCCAACATCTTTTCCGTTGCTTTTCCAGCGTGCCATGCAAAGTGCGCGCTCGCTTGCAACAAAGAAAGAAAAGGGTCGTTGGCGACCTATAAAAACAAAAGAAAAGGGTGGTCTACAACGGGAGGGGAGAAAGACTGGAGGAAAGACTGACGGATGGCAGTGACAAAGAAACAAAGAGAAAGACGGTCAGAAGTTTGCCCCCTTGCCCCTGCTGGAGCGTTCATGTTTGCCTTGGGAGCCGCGACTCTCATTTCGCTGTCACCAATTGCGGAAAGAACATGCAATAATTCCAAATCCAGGCATGTGGGCTCTGCAGAATTCACGATCAGTGCACCGCGGTTTTGTTCGATGCGCTCAAAACTGCAGTTTAATCAGTTATTTTGTTTCCTGGTTAAAAAAAGTTAGTACTCCCTTAGTTACAGAGGTATTTTACGGTGGTTGAAATCAATGATAGACATTAATTAGTCATGATGTATTAGTTATAAATAAAAAGGGACCAACTGTAAAGAACCAAGTGTGGTGGATCCGAATCTAAAATTGGTGGTCTAGAACAAAAAAAAATGGTGGACCGGAACTCAAAACAACGGAGGAACCTGAGTTCCTTCCAAGAACCGTAAAAAATCTCTTAGTTACATATTTAAATTCATTTCAGTTTTATATTAAACTCAAGCTTATTTAACCTTTACTTAACTTTTAAAAAGTATATATATACTAGCAATATATATACTCCATACGATCCCAAATTTGTGACATGTTAATTCATTTTTAAACTTAAAAGTGTCAATTAAAAACACATAGTAGATTGCATCAAATTAGCTATATCAAGCATGCGACAAACTAATGCTGCAGTTATTTCATATAGAGTAAAATATGCCACCGGCCCCTAAACTTGCGCGGGTGTGTCATCCCGGTCCACAAACTCCCAAAATGACCATTTCGGACCCTAAACTCTATCCGAGTCATATTTGAGGTCTAAACAAGTTCCGACCCGCTCCATTTGCTAATGTGTTACGCTCAATGTTGGAGACAAGGGGGGCGCAGGGCCAGGCCCCGGCCCCCTAACGATCCCATAAATTCAGCACTAATTATATTGATTAAGCCTCATTAACTCCATTAAATGATATATAATATTGGCCATGCATGGCTCATTGGCCCACCAGGCAACAAGTACAGTACTAATTCTATTGATTAGCCTCTTTTAACCCCGGTAGATTTCTAATGTCTGATTCAGTGATGCCCTAGGCTAGACTTAATTGAATTAATACATTGATTTGTTGTCGATTGACAATGTTTTCTACCTGGATAGTTTAAAATAACGTAATTCTTTATATTTTGATCATTCGGCATCAAAGATTAGCTCTCTCGTTAAATCAAATCTTATGATATAGCTGGTCCTCGTAGAGTCAAATTCAAATTAATATAGATGTAATTATGTAAGTCTCCACTTCTCCACAAAAAACATCAAGTGTACTACATCATTTTCATATTTGTTGGATTTAATTAGTGGATGATTTTATTCTGCAACTTATTGATTTACTTATTACCTTTTCTATATGAAAGCTTGTATATGCATATGTATATATCATGGCATATTTTTGTCGCTTTATATAGCTAGTGAATTGGCTCCCTATACCAAAATCCTGGCTCCGCCAATGGTAACGCTGACATGGAGCTAGGCTCATATGTCATCTCCATCTTGCGTTCGGTGACTTCACTGTGTGCACGCCTTCCTCCCACACACACCATCGGCCCCTGCTCACATCTCCCCGTGTCGGCCACCCTTGCAGCCTCCTCCGCATGGTGGCCGCGATTACTCCTTCCTTGTCACGTCCGGTTTCAACGAACAAAACCGTGCAACACATATATGCGCCAGGAAACGTCTCGCATATACATGACAAATTACAGAATACCATAACACATGCCAAAGATAAAAACGTGCATAACATTGAATATATCGTTTATTACACTGTGACACGAGGGATTACACTGTGACACGAGGGTTTAACTCAGAGTATAACGTAGCACAGTGGAGGCATAAATCATAAACATAACGGGCGCCACAGGGACGTCAACTGGTGAACGAAACGCCTAATACTCGTCGTAGTCTTGCACATAGTCTTCATTACCACCATCATCTGAGCAGCGGTTGGATTTTTCCCCCCAACAAGGAATAAATATAAAGAAACAAGCGTGAGTACAGAATACCCAACAAATATAACATAAACGATGAGGCTCTATAGTTAGCTGACAACTGCATAACCTTTTAATTTAAAACATTTATTAAGGCCTAATTACTATGAATTCGTAACAACACCATTAGCCCAAAAGATATTGCATAAGAATTAAATAAGATTAAACAGATATATCCATAACCAAAACCAAAGAACCTCAGCCAATGGTCCTTCTAATCACCGGGAAGGGTCTGAGCCGCTCATAACCGTAAGCACGGCTAACATGTTAGTTTTACACTCTCGAGAGGTTGTATATCTTTACCCACAAGTCGTGAACTACGCTAGGAGTTCATCACATTACCGGAGATGAGATGACTAGCAAGAGCACTACGAAGCCTTTACAAAGATCATGTTGATAAGGTGTAACCGCTAAGGTTTCAGGTTCCGCAACCGTGGAGCAAGCCTCAAGGGGAGAAGCACATACATATAACGTAAAGCACACTCAACCCAAGCAGCGCGAGGGCCACAGAAGCTCACCTCCCCTCTTGCCCCGCAGGTAAGTTACTCCCAAACCAAAACAACCTAATTAATCAGCTAAGTCTGTCCCATTCCAGTCTTATGGTAGCACTGTTGTCCCAGGTGGTCGCTTTGTGATTCGGTCCTTAGGGAGAGAACTACAACCTAATTAATTAGCTAAGTCTGTCCCATTCCAGCCTTGTGGTAGCACTGTTGTCCCAAGTGGTCGTTTTGTGATTCGGTCCTTAGGGAGAGAACTAACAAAAGCACACGAGCACATTGCTCAAGCTCCCTAAACCATGTTGCTAAAAAGCCATATTAAAATAGACATGAACCGATCAGGAGTCAAGCCCAACAATTAATTGCATATGATTATTAATCAAAATTAAATTAACAAAGGATATGAGTTTGCGCAGCACCTAGCACAACTTAACCATATGCAACCCACCAAGTAGATATATAAGGATAAAAGTAGCTAGGTAAACCTTACAGGCATACAAAATTAAAATACACATGTAGTAATTAAAAAGATTATTAGGTGTTGTTCATGTTATACTTGCCTTCCTCAAAATTTATTCCTTGCTGCTGCTCAGAGGCTTCTGGAGGTTGCTCTTCGAATTCAACAGGCGGATCAACGTCTACGCATGACATACGGCACCAACAAGCATACACATGATCACACATGCAAGCAGACAAATGCAAAAAAAGGTAAGAAACAGTACATCATAACATAAAAACAGAAGGTAAAACGTATATAAAATTATTCTACACATTTATACGATCGTGTTGGCGCGAGAATCGCCGAAAACGGATTTAAAACGAAGAAGTTATGGCCTTTTGAAAGCTTTTAGGACTGAATTGTAAGTACTTTTCAAAACCCGGGGATAAAAACATTAAAACAAGGGCTTTCTCACTATGGCTTGGACTGCGGGTTCATTTCATCCAATTGGAGGGTCTCTTTTGGAAATCTGCCATGGCTGACCGGACTTTTGACCGGAGCTGACTCCAGTTGACCGATCACCGGCGGCTACGGGGCGTCGGATTGCGATCGGACGGCTCGGGTTGGAGGGGAACAGTAGCAGGTCAGCGACGACCTCTGGAGACGGCGGCGTGTCCGTCCGCCGCGGCGGCGCCTCGCCGGCATGCGGCGTTCCGGGCTCGGGAAAGTGCTAGCGTCGACTAGATCTAGTCCAAAAGGAAGAGGACGGCGTGGCAAACCTTTCCAGGGGCTTGGAGGTGGCAGTGGTTCGATAGAGGGGCCGGACGACGAGAGGAGGCGGACGGCGGAGTCGGTGCTCGCGGGGAAGCGCCAACAAGCGGCCACAGGGCTCCAAGAACTGGCGGAACGAGGTCGCGAAGGTACTGTGAAGGCGGCAACGGGGTCAAACGGGCCGGAGAAGCCTCAACGGCGGCGAATTGCCCGGCGGCGGTGGCGCTCACCTTCGGGTTCCCGTGACGGAATTGATGGCGGCGCGGGCGCTCTAGGGCTTGGGCGTCGCGCGTTGTGGCAAAAGGGTGCGGCAGCGGGATATGGGAAGTTCTTTATAGGCCGCGGGCTAGGGCGGCGGTATGAGCCCGAGTTCGGCTCGAATCGGAGTTCTTGGCGACGCAAGATGAGGTCCGGCTCGGACTTGAGCGCGAGCCACAGATGAAGAGGCGCTGGCAGGCGGCCGTGTGGGCGCGGGACGAGGGCCACAGCACAGAGAGGAGGACGGCCGGGGCTCGGTACCTCGGGCCACGGTGCAGAGAGGAGGCGGTCCACGCGTAGCGGCGCGAGGTCGGGGACGACCCTGACCCTCGGGCCCCGTCCGGCAGCGGCCCCGGGGTCGCGGACCCACAAGACAGAGAGAGCGAGGGGGAGAAGGGTGCGCAGCTGGGCCGGCCGAGCTGGGCCGGTCCGGCCGGTTGGGCCCGGTGGCGCGGGGGAAAAGAGAATGGGATGGCTGGGCCGGCCGGGGTGGCTGGCCTGGCTGTCTTCCTTTTTTTTATGAATATAGCTTTGAATAAGAATGCAAAAGCTCTATCAATTCAAATAAATTTGAATTTTTGAATCCTTAAATCCTACAAATAGAAAACAATGCATCTGCATGAATGCACCAACAAAAGTTGACATATGATTAATCTTAATTATTGTGGATAAAATAAAAAAATTAAATGCATGGCTAAGTATGTAAAATCCTAGAAAATTAAATAAACCATATTAAATTTATTGTAAAATACTGAAAATAAAATTAGGATGTTACGTTCCTGCATTGCCTACCTCCCGCTACCGAGCTCCTCATCCCTGCACCGCAATCGGTCGCTAGATCTCAAGGCTCTAGCCGTGGACTATGACGGCGCGGCGTTCCCGTCGCTCTCACTGTGTGGGTGTGGAGCAGAGGATGAGTGGCACCGACGCCGGGTGGTGGCACAAGGTCAAGGCGGCTGCGGCTGAGGATGTAGACGGCACTGACGACAGCAGGTGGAATGACTCCTAGCTCTTCATGGGCTGCGCCGCAGCGGCAGCGGCGAGGGCTGCTAGATATTCCGCCGCTGCGACATGGGCGACGGGCGTGACGGGAGGTGGTGCTGGTGTGCGCAGGCCTTGGCATGGCTGTTGGAGTTCGCGTTGTCGTTGGCCTTGGGCACCATCGCATTCTTGGCACGGATGGTGTCCAACATCTCCACGTACTTCTGCAGCCGCTTCTCCTGCACGAAAATCAACGGTTTGGTTAGAGCAGAGCTGCGCGGCAGGTAGTATTTAGGATTGAGCTCTAGCGCTCGCGAATCCATCTATGAAGTAGCAGCAAGCCGACAAGAAAATCAAAATCAGCCCTTCTGCGCGTACATCGACCTGCATACGCCGCTACACCTTGACCTTGCCATCGGGCGTTGGCGGCAACGGAGTCCAACTTGACCAGCTTGTTCATGAGCGCCTCGGTGAGGGTGACCACATCGGCGTCCACCACCTTGCCACCCTTGCCCATGATGGCCTCCAGCTCCGACACCTGCAGCGAGCAAGCGAATCAAGAGCCAAACGCCCAAATTCAACACCAATCCATCTGACTGACAAATAGAGCTAAAGCTAGCACTAGCGGGCCGCACCCGCGATCGATCCTTACCTTGGTGGCGAGCATGTCGACGTCGAGGCTCATGCATGAGATGGACTTGGCGGCGCACTCCGCCATGTCGGTGCGGCGCTGCTCGAGTTCTACTACGGGCCTCGCCTCCTCCCGTGCCGGTCAGCTAGGGCCACCGTCTCTGCCTTGTCCGCACGCAGGATAAGGGAGCAGCCGAGCAGGGTCATGGGACCGAGAGGATGGGGAAGAAGATAGATGAGGTGGCATGTCAGCCCCAGAGTAGCTCCATGTCAGCATGCCACATCACTACTCAAAATCCGTTTAGACCTCAGATGAGAGCCGAATAGAGTTTACGGACCAGGGTGATCACTTTGAGAGTTTGTGGGCCGTGATGACACACCCGCGCAAGTTTAGGGGCTGGTGGTGTATTGTACTCTTTCATATATTTGGTGTCAATTGTCAAAGCATTTTACAAAGTTAGGCTAAGCTTTATTTGCCAAGTACTCACACCGTCCCAAAATATAAGTAATTTTTTCTAGCACCCAGTGTTTGACCAATCACTTTATATAAGTAAATATAAGTAATTTTTTCTAGGCTGCTTCATCTTGGTGTCCACCTATGCCATTGTCATCGCATCCAGTGTCGTCGTTGGAGGTGGGTACACGAAATGTATTTGCCTTGGTGGCATTGTGTGGGCTAGGGTGCTTATTAAGGATTAGCATCAAGCATGTGCTATGGGAGGCCATGCGGTCGTTGATAGGCTAGCAGAAGCCACAACCCCAACAATTTAACAATTTAAGGAGGGTAGGAAGAAGGTGAGTGGCAAGGGATGGCAAGGAAAAGTTAGGGCCCGTATCTGATGGTAAGAGGGCCCAACATAATATATTTATACTCTATATTTTATATACATACATCAATAATATATAATAGAAACTAAATATATCGTCACATATGATTCTCCATGCATTTATCAATGAAAAAAATAAATCGTCGCGATCCAAGTACTCCTAGTATCTTTGCACGCATGGATTAGGAATTGGTAATGGCTCGCACATCACAGTTGTCCTTGAGTCTCGACCTCTAGGGGATGCCTGTCGACGATAGAAGGCATTGCCATTTGTTTCTAATTAACGCTTCCAACTAGAAAATTATACGAGAAGTAAGTCATGTTTTTTTTTTTGTCGCAACATCATTTAGATGAGAACAAAGAGAGTAAATAATATTTATATTATTCTTAACTTTATCAATTGCGATGCTAGAAATGGAATGAGCATATGGTGCTAAGTTTACTCTAGAGCCGGCATAGGAAAAGTGGTAGACAAGGGTGGATTGGTTGCCACTAGGCTTGCCAGGGTTACATGGGCAGGGGGTTGGGGTGGAGGGGTTGTTGATAATCAGACTGAGTGTCTGAGAAGATAATGTAGAGTGATAGAGATAAATGTGTCTTTTCCCAATCTGTTAATATATTTTTTGCAAGGTTTGGATAACTAATGTGTTAATGGTTGGTAAAAATTACTCATCCGTTAATGCAATATAAAAAGCAGAGAGATTTTAGGACAAATTAGTTGTGATCGCAAATAATCCATATGCCCCTGCAGCTTAGAATGGTGAGAAGCTATGTTTGTTTTTATAATTGGTAGGTAACTCTTTAGGCCTTATTGAAGTAGCGGGATATGGGGAGTGAGATAGGGATATCTCTGTTCTACTCCTCTCACATCCCCTGCCTCTTATCTTTATCATACACTCTGTTCCCACTCTTTTATCCCATTGTCTAAACATATCTTTAGTTTTGGCAATTTTTATTGGAGAGGAATACAAATGCTTCGTTCGTTATAACTTGAGGATATTTTTAAACATTTTTTTTCTCTCTATTTCAGCAGGTGTTCTTTCTAGATTGTACGGCATGGCATGGAGCAGTTTAGCCATTCGCTTCGACTTTTTGCATAGACGGTGTTGATTCTATACATACGGGGATCCCGCCACACGTCCTCCCTCCGCGGCCATGGCTCCGGTGGCAGCCGGCCTCACCTCCGTGGCCGGATCCCGCCGCACCACCTCAACGTTTACTTGCAAGAAGTTGTACCACCTGCTTAGACGGCTAGGCGCCAATGCTATTTGATTTATCCTACAAGTAATTTTACATGAATACGGTCTTCATTTAGACACACTCCTACACTAGAGCCGAACAAAAATTTGGAGCGAAATGTGCGCGGCCCACATGGCCCCTATTCGAGATGGACAAAGAAAGCCCAGAGCTCATCCCCCCGCTTTCCCGCCCATTCTCCCGTGCTAGCCTACTCCTAGCATACCTCCATGGTGCCACCGCTCAGATGAGGTATCGAAGACCAGAAGACTAACAATGGCTACCGAGGCTTCCAGTCACAGCATCACTGCTGGCTTCACCATCGTTTGTCAGATCGCTCGGGACGAGATCATCTTCACTGCTGGCATTGCCACCGTCGTCGTCCTCGTCCTCGTCAGCGCACAGGTTCAAATCAAGGCCGCCGCCGTTGGCTTTCCACCGCTTGGATTCTCTCGGCAGCCAGGCGTCCTCCCCCTTTCTCTTGAGAAGCCCGGACGGCAGCTCATTGGTCCACAAACATGGAACCCTCTTCATGTCGCTGGAATTCCTAGCCCCCGCATCTGGTTCCTGCACCACCAGCTTGGCGTCCATGTCCTCGCTCTCGTGGCGGTGGACCTCGTTGGAGGCCTCTACGGAGTCTGGGAGGAGGCTCAAAGTGGTCTTGACATTCTGGTGCTTGATCTTGCTTGTGCCTTGAGAGACTGGAGTCTCAAAGCCTAGGCAGAGCCCTGGTGCGATGGTTGGGCGAGCCGACTGGTTCCTCTGCGAGTGAACCCTCTGACACAATCGGCTCCATTTCCTCTTCAGGTCCATCAGATCATCCTACATCAATCAGACAATATTATTAGGTTCAGAAGCTTCTTGCTGGTTTTTGCATCATTATTGGGTGCTGGCTATGTATTTACCTTGTGTGACGTTTGGGGTTCATCTGCCTGCGGCCAACCAGGGAAGAAGGTCAGCGCAAAATTGGTGCCATCCACCTTTGCTCTCACCGCCGATGCTTCAGTCTCGTAGTTCTTGGTGCAGTCAGCACACAAGGTCGGCATGGCGTCCTGCTCTTTGGGCCCAAAATGCAGCAGTGGGAACTGAGCAACCTTGCCGTCAGCCGCGGGGCTGCTAATGAAGACAGCGAGAACAGATGTTAAAAGCTTCATCGTTGCATGCAGTTCTCATATAACAGAAGTCGGTGCAAAGATATGAGTTGTGTGTAATCGTATTGTTTGCACTGGAATCCTGCTAATCATTAGAGTATTTTCGTAGTTATTTCAGGCTATGGTTGGATGCCTAGGCAATCAATTATTTCAGGGTTGTTTCAGGCTACACCATGGCATGGAATGCAAGCGGCAGCGCAGTCAGGCTATGCCTGTCCAAACAGAGCGAACCAAACAAAAAGCAGAGCAGGACAGGACAGCCGACAGTAACACATCAGTCACAGCAAAGTGAAACAAAACAAAGCAAAGCATACGAAGCAAGGGAACAGTAAAGCAACAGCACTGCCACGACGCTTAACGCTTTGTCACCTTGCGGCGCGAGGCCCGAGCTGGAGGCCGAGGCCGAGGCCGCCGCCGGCCGGGACGGCCACCGGTTGCAGCGCCCACGTCGACTCGAGGTCCAGCGACGACCGTCGGCACCGCATGTAGGTACCGTAGCTGGCGGCCGCCACCAGCCAGGTGCGCCCGGGGCGCGACGCCGACGTCGACGCGGCGCGGAGCTCGCCGAGCAGTCGGGCAAGCTCAGCGGCCAGGTACGCGGCGGGGCTGTAGCCGGACGCCGCCTGGACGCGGGCGTCGTCGTCGCTGTCGACGGCCCAGAGCATGTCGCCTACGTAGATGACGAGGCCGGCGCCGGCGGAGTTGGTGGCGGCGATGACGCTGCGGCGCAGGTCGGCCGCCCACGCGTCCACGTCGGCACGGGTCATGAGGCGCACGTGGACGTGGGAGAGGTGGAGGCGGAGCACCCGCGCGCCGCGGAGCTCGTCGGGGACTTCGCCCCGCTCCATCCGCCGCATGAGCTCGGCGACGGAGGCCTCGGCGACGGACACGGAGTCGCCGACGACGACGGGGTTGGCTCGTCGTCTCCCTCTCCCTCCCTCCTGGTGCCGCGACATCACCTCCAGGATGGCTCGCACGTCTTCCGCCTCCGCCTTGCATGGGAACTCGAACTCGACGTCGGGGGCCTGGAGCTGCTGCTGGTGGTGGTGGTTCAAGAACGGCGCTGGCCACATCGCGCCGCCGCCACTGGTGGCGAGCGCAGGGAGGAAGAACTGGGGCGGTACGGCCGCGGCCGGATCAACGGACGAGGACGGTGTCGGCGTCGAGGAGTGGCCGATGCCAAGCACCATGGCGGCGCTCTCCTCCTCTAGGTTGGTCTTGACGGTGGCGCTAGATAAGCCGGCCTCCCGCATGACCCGGCTGACGCTGGGGTCGTCGAGGATGGAGATGATTAGCTGGTCCAGCTCCACCTTGATGGTGAGCATAGGTTGCTGCTGCTGCTGTGCCGGGGAGGCGGTGGAGAGCGGCGGCGGCTGTGTCTGCAGCTCGACACAGCCGCGGCGCTGGTTGGCCTGCGCGCGCTTGAGCGCGGCGACGAGCGCGTTGGACAGCGTGGGGTTGGGCTGGTGCAGGAGCGAGGCCGCGAAGGATGTGGAGGAGGCGGATGAATTAGAGGATGGCGATGAGTGCGGCGAGCCGACGACGGCATTGGCCGTGGGGAGGCGGTTGAGCGCGACGTTGAAGCAGAGCTCCAGCGCCCGGCACTGCGCGGGGTGCGGGTGCGGGCCGGGGTGGGAGTGCGACCTGGCGCAGGCGCGCCTGAGGAGGCCGTAGGCCGGCGCGGACGCAGCGAATGCTGCGGCGGTGGCGAAGAGCGGGGGCGTCGACGCGGTGGAGGCGCCGAGCAGCGTGTAGGCGACGTGCAGCGGCGTGACCTGCGCGTGGCCGCGGCGCCGCGCCAGGCCCAGCGAGAGCTTGAGCACCGCGGCGGCCTCCGCGGTGAGCGACTGGTGCACCGTGTATCCCCCCGCCCGCATCGCTTGCTGTCACTCGGCAGTCGTCACCGCCCCAGCAAAGCGGCTAAAATGAGAGCGCGTGAGGAGGGGACTGCTCACTGAGTCACTGCTTGAGTGCTTGCTGCTTGCTGCGTGCGAATTAGTAAATGAGTAGCGGCGGCAGCAGGGAATCGCGGTTTCACATTTTTGTGGAGGGATCGAAGGAGGAGGCGCGTAGCGTGGCGTAGCTTTCTGTGGGTTCTTTGAGGGTACGGACGTTGGTATTGTAGTCTGGGCGGGCAGAGTCTCCGATCGATGCAAAGTGGCTTTATCGTGTTTCTCTCCATCTGATCGTGACCGGCATGCCAATGCTAATGCCCTTTCTCGTTCCGATTCATCTGTGCCTCGTGTCTCTTTCTGCAGAGAAAGAGGGGGGGCGCAGGGCCAGTTTGTCTCTTTTTCACGCACTAGTGGGACTGGCTGCACTGGACTAGCCCGGCCCGCCGTGGACGACGCAACGCACCAGCCTTTGCTTTCCTTTCTTTGCCTTTGCTCCCCCTCCCTGGGACGGGAGGGACAGCCCATTGAGCAGCGCTGCCTACTGTAGCATGTATACGCATGCATCCCCCTTTCAGTCTTTCTGCCGCCAGGCCCCCTGTGGGCTGTGGCATGCACCCTTTCTTTCTGGTATCGTCACACTGCCATGCTCTCGCCCTCGGTCATGCATGCATGTTTCTTTTCTTTCGGCATAAGTTAATATCAACCTAAGCCTTAAATTTCTTGCGGCGTTTTACATGCAGGCGAGCAGTAGTCTAGTAGCATACTCTGTCTAGCTGGATGGACACATGGTCTGAAAAATCCATTCTGAATTATATAGGAGTAGTATTCACCTGCAGTGGCTGTGCGCATGATGATGATTGCCATTGCATTGGCTTAAGCAAAAATCATCTCTACCACTTAAAAATTCGTAATGTTTCCTAGTTTCCGCCTCCCGCAGTCTGGCGCTCGGTGTCTCCCCCCGCGGTCCGTCTCCTCCCTCCCTCTCGCTCCCGCAACACCGAGACCTTCGCCCTGCAATCCGTCGCCTCCCTGTCGCTTTGCCACGCTTCCCTACCCGTGCTTGTCGCTGAGATTCTTTGAGAGCCACGACCGCTTAGATGGAGAACGAGCGCCGCTCCCTGGCCCGCGCCGTTGTGGGTGTCTATGTGGCCGCATCGCTCCACTCGTGCCTCGCCGACGCCGAGGCACGCAACGACCAGCTCAAGCGTGAGGCCGCTAATTGGAACGAGCTCATCACCGCGCTCCTTGCTGCCACCTCCTCGCACGCCGGCGACCTCCACACAGGCCAAGAGGATGAGGAGGAGCGGGTGCTCCACGATGCGTAAGAGTGGGATATGCCTCTTTATTGCGGGCAGGCGTAGCCGTGCAGAGAAGGCGGCAATGGAGCCCCGCTCCACGGCGTGGAGGTGTGCGGTGCGGGCAGCGGAGGGCCTCGCATGGAGAAGATGGGCGGTGGAGGAGGGCCAGATCCAGTGGCCAAGGCCTACGCGGTCGTCGACGGAAGGCTAGATGCGGTAGACAAGGATGGGGCACATGCTGTCGCCAGTGGGGTCGGAGTTGGCATCGGAGGGCCCACGGCGGCTGAGAAGGCAAGCTGGCGGCATGCCTTAGGTAGGAGAGGGCGCGGCGGTGTCGGATCGAGTAGTGGACGGAGAGGAGTCAGGGTGGGAGAGGTCTGGTGGTGGCGGTGGACCTCGGGTCAGAGAGAGCGACAGATCGAGCCAAGTAGGAAGAGGAGTGGGGCAAGCAGAGAGATGGAGATGAGACTAGTCGGACTCGACATCAGCCTCCTTCTCTCCCTACCGTTGCTTCTGCCAACGCTCCTCCCACAATCACCCTGTAAGGAAAATGGGCCCAAGCCTTGCGCTTAGTTCCTATATGTGGTTTTGGTGGTTGAAATGACAACACGTGCCATCGGACTAATATTTATGTACAAGTGTTTTTGGTTAAGTCTCAGGATGCAAAAGGTGGACTTGGGATACAAACACCTCAAAGGAGGACCTTAAAGACACTAGAGAAGACCCAAGCCGCCATCAAGTTGCAAGCAAGGATCCTGACTCGGCGGTCCCGCTTTTTTGGGCTACTAGAAGGTCAAAAAGAGCCCCATCGAGAGGTCCGGAAAGAAGAACAAGGAGCCAAAACAAAGGCTGAAGACCCGGTGCAAATTCATGCACCGGACAGTTCGGTGGTTCACCACCGGACGATATAGACCGACAACACTTCAAGTTGAAGACTCGGCAATATAATGCACCGAACAGTCTGGTGGCTCACGGCCGAACAGTCTGGTGGCTCCAACGGTCGACTCCGAGCCCAATAGTTGAATGGTCAGAGGCAACAGTTTACATGCACTGGACAGTCGGTGATGTACCACCGGACTGTCCGGTGGGTACGCAGAAAAGTGGCAGTTTGCCTCTAACGGCTAGTTTTGGAGGTGAGGCCTATATAAATAGCCCCTTGGCCAGCCTCCACTATGTGGTTGGTGTAGGCATCTCTTAGCCTAAACAGATTTTACTCCGCAAGCTCACGAAGACCGCTGTAGCCTTTCACCCAGAGTATTCCGAGTATCGTAAATTTTCACAGGGAAGCGATAGGCGAGAGCGTATAATTGAATAAACTCAAATCGCATGATCCGTAAATTAAATAAATATACCAGCTAGTATCTAAACAGGGGTAAGTCTGGTAAAAAGATAGGTGTATGGTGCAGAAGTAAATAAACTACCTAAAATACACGTAAAAAGGTATAGTTCCTGGGAGGACAACGAGTGAGGTAAAGTTTCGAAACTCTATTCTATTCGGCTACAAAGACTATGTCGTAGTTAACTAAGAGACTCAAGTAACAAGTCAGGGTCTCGCGTCGAGCAAAATTCCGGCGCCCTCGAGGGGTTAGGGGTAGATAGTAGACCACTGGAAGAGAACCCGGCTATCACCTATGGGCCTACCGAACGAACGGGACTGGACTACACAGGCACACCACACGCTGTCACTGAGTGGGGCTACCAAGCAAATCTGCATGGATAGGATGGCACACTATAGATGTACTCAAGCAAAGCTTGGGCAACAATTGATCGTCCTTGATCAGAGGAGAGCATCTAACAAGAGCCTGGCGTACATATTGGATTATAGCACCGACAAGAGTAACAAGACTTGACTAAGATAACCACAGTCTAAGCCTAGCAAGTATGCAAAGAAAGGTACACCACACTTGCAGGAGATAGAAATAAAGTAAAGTAATTATATTATACTGGAGATGAAAAGAGTACAAAGATAAAAGAACTTTACCATAGACTCAAGCGATCTTCGAGAACTCTGAGGCAAACCTCGACTCACTCTAACTCCCAGGACTATCCTAACTACTGAGATGTCGAAATAGGACTCTGTAAGGTAGAATGTAACTCTTAATTTCTCCACACTTCACAAATGAACTCCCAGGGCCTATTTATAGTCTAGCAAGTGAGGGGGTACTTGTAGGTGGCTGAGGTCAATTTAGGGGGGGTAAGGCGGTGGTCGGCTGACCATGTAGGGGGTCAGCCGACCTTGCCCATGGTTGGACGACCACCCAATCCACCGCCTTAGCCATCCAACGGCTTGATCTCGCTTTCCCATGTCGGTTAGCAGTTGAGACGGTTGGTGCACGTGTCAAATGAGAGCCTTGCATGGTCGGCCGACCTTGCATGAGGTCAGGCGACCACGTGTCCTGCTTTGATTTGCTGCATGGCTCTTCTCTTGGATTAGTGACGTCACCGATCTGTGGTTTAGTGGTCTTTCGGCCCTTGGATACATTGGATGCTTGGTCTTGTGGTTGGATTTGACTGCACATGTGTTTCTTTGAGGTGTGGATCAATGATGTGGCAAATGGGCTCTGGGTGGTTGGGCGGCCAGGGTACAGGGTCGGGTGACCCTGTAGGTGGTTGGGCGGCCAGGACCCTTGCCCGACCGACCCAGCCACTTCACCGGTGATGCTCATCTTTGATCCTTGACACGTTTTTAGCTGTTTTATGTGCATTTTGGTACCTGCATCCAAATATTCATACAAAACTAGTGGAGCTCATTAATAGCAAGGATTAGTCCATTTGTATTCAGTTGTTTTGCCTCATTTGGTGGATAATTGACGGTAGATATCGTGAGATTACGACCGTCAATAGTTGGTGACTCCTGAGCTCATACTAGTGTTGATACACATTTCCCATGCCATTGGAAGTGTAGCAACCATATTTGTGAGCCCAACCACCATATGAACATATAGACACATCCTAGAATAGCGAGAGCTAGTTAGCATCTTGGCTTAGGCCTATATCTTCTCCGTGCCTACATGCATGTCCTTGGTGTATCAAGTGCGGCTATAAGTCTTGCGAGACCCTCCGGAGTGTGGAGTGGCCGCCACCATCTTGTGAAAGGGAGGAAGGCCCTCAACGGTTTGGCCAAAAGCTTCCCATAGTGGAGACGGCGGGGTAACTCCACGACAAGGATTCGGAAGACCCCAACAACCCCGACAATCCTCTACCCTTGCGTGGGCGAGGCCATAGTCCAAGACTACATGGGAGAAGGGCTTGTGTGGGTGTGTAACGTGGATAACTGGAGACCCGACCGGGATTGCTTGACTTCCGCGGAAGTCAGTCTGCCATCCTCCACCCTTGTGTGGGCGAGGCCACACTCCTTTGAGGATTGCGAAAGAGCAAAGCCTATGGGGGCACCACGTCAAAAGACCTAGCCTTCTCTGACGTTTAGAAAACACCACAAACAGATTTTTTGTCACAGAAGGTATTCTATGACGCCTCAATGACGAAAACTGAACGTCACAGAAGGTGCGTGACTAAAGACCTTCTGTGACGTTGCAATATGAAACGTCATTAATTTTGTGACAAACCAATTATCGTCACAACCATCCATGACACTTCATTTCGTCATAAAAAATGTCACTAACCATCTCATGGGGTGCTGCCACATGGCTAATGACGTGGCAAAGTGACATGGATGTTGACGTGGCGTATGACATGGAATAAAAGTTGTCACGATTTTAAGCATCATAAATTTATTTTGGACTGATTTGGATTAGCCCATTTTGAATTTATTTTGGGCTTGCTTTTAGTCCCTTGGCAATGGACTTTCAACTCAATTTAATTTTAGACCTACGCAACAAAACATAATATAATTACAGCCCAGCTCACATTGTATGGCCTTTTTCCATTTTTTTCCCCAAAAAATCATGGGCTTGCTGGGCACCTGGGCTATGGCTCAACTAACGAAGGATGCAGAATGGGTCGGCTAAAGATCAATTAATTACGTGAATGTGTTGTTTCAAATAGAATTCAATTAATTCTGATTTGTTTTTTTTTGTGTGGACCATTCACACTCAGTAAAAACACAAAAAAACCACCAAAAATTTGGTGGTGCACACTGTGCACCTCCCTCAAAATTTAGCCGAAGAATTGCTTATTTTTTGAATCTAATTAAACTAAATTTAAAAATTTTATTTGTGTTAAGAAAATACTTTTTGAGCCAAAAAAATCCTAATTTTTTGAACCTGTTTTAAGACATTAAGAAATTACAAAGACTAATTATGACTATAATAAACATTTTTAGTTATCTTGCTTCATTTAGGAAATATATACAGAAAAATTCTAAACATTAATACTATATGTGACCCACTAATTAGGATGCAAGTGGGACCCTTATGATAAGTGGTTACCTTCTTTAAAAACACTTATGACAAACTACAATGTCATAAACATATTGATATGGTTTATGACAAATTGTTTCCGTCTGTTGACAGCACTTAAGCATGGCAAACCTTATACTGCAAGCGACAGTATCGTATGTAGCTTTTCCCCAAGATGAGTATCGTGGATTTTGCTAATTCAAGGAACGAACTAGTATACTCTATTTAACAAGAGTTAAGTTAATCTAAAGGTAAAAAGGTAGTCTAATCTATATCTAAACCAATCCTTAGCCTAATCTAATAGAAACTATACTATATAAACATAAGATAGACAATTAGAACATAACTAGAGCACTAATTAAATGGTACTAACTAGCTCTCTAATCAAGCTCTAATTGTATCCAAAGCATATGCGATATATGGATGACACTTCAAGAATAGAGTAGCGAGATAACTAGCAGCTCATGGTAAACAAGTATATTCAAACATATTCATCATAGCATGATTAAATTAAGATCAACCAATCTAATCCCCTAGATTGAGTTTAACCTTTCCCCAAACTCTACTGTCACCAGTAACTAGGTAATCGAGGAGAAACTCTCAACAGTCATATATAGTTAGAGAACGCGCTTTTAATTACTTCATATAGTCTAATAACATAATTAGAGCAACTAGAACTTCTAATCTCCATGATTACAAGAATTAGAAATACAACCATATCATTAGTAAACTAGATTAGAGATCAAGATCGCTAGATGAATAACACCCTTAAAGACATGATCTAATCAACAAGCATCTAGACATAAAACGAATTACAGCCAGAACATGCATAATTAGAGCAAGAACATAATAATTAGACAAAAACATAATAATAAATTGTATCAAGATTACAACCATGATCATACTTTCCCTTGATGATACAATTGAACCTCTAGAGCTAGGTAACTAGAGCACCGTGCAAGGCCTCTAATCACCTCTAGGAACTAGAAGAATTCTAATCCTAAACTAGAAACTCGACCCTCTACTCTCTTCTAGTTGTGGTCCCTCTTATCGCCATCTTCACGCTTTGATAATGAATTGGATGCCTCGCCACGGGGCCTATGCTCGCTATTTATACCCTGGAGATGTCATGGGAAAAAGGAAATCTCTAACCGACTTAAGGAGTCCCAGGGTCAGCCGACTAGGGGGGTCTGGGTCGGCCGACCCGGACCCTCCCTGCGTCCGGTTGTTTCCATCTTTCGCGAGGTAGCTCCTTGATGCTTAAGTAATGTTTGTGCGGGGCTTTTGTGGACTTTTGTGCTTCTGGAATCTTCTTTATGGGCCGAGATTTGACGAAGTCTTCTAGTCTTTGACATATTTGATGATTCTATTGAATAATTATCTCCAATTCCTAGTAGCTTTTGATATCTTTTTGAAGTTTCTGATCAGAAAACCTTGATTAATACAGGGAGAGGTATGAATTAACCTAGCCTTCCTTGATCATCATCTTCAATGAATATCGTCTTAGAGGTCTTTTCTTACTCGACGTAGATTGTCGTGAATTTCACAAAAAAATAGGTCAAAAACCTGTAAAAATCATATATAGCATATTTCCAAGACAATATTGCAAAATCCACAATAATCGGTGATAAATGTTAGTAAAAGATATAGTTGACGCTAAAAAACCATGAAAAACTATGTAAAATGATACAAAATATTCGTTTATAAGCCGCGTCAACAGCATCCCCACTCTTAAACCACCTTGCTCGTCCTCGAGTAAGTCAAATTTTATAATTAAGTCAATTTCTAAGCTTACATCAAACAATCAAACTTAATTTAAACTCTCAAATTTTTCTATGTTTTAGACTAATAAATCATATAGATAAATAGATATTCATGTAAGCATACCCCACAATTATATAAGAAGAAATCAAAATTCATCAATAACAAATCTCCTTGTTTTTCAAATAATTTTTTCAAAAAGGATCAAGTATCAAAGATTAAAATATATAAGGCCCAATAACTACTCTCATCTTTCCAGCCTCTCAATACATGTGTGGAAAAATAAACTGAACTATAAGAATATATAAGTGTAAGCTTATCTAGAGCTTGGTAAGATTCCTAATCAAAATTTAAACTCAATATACTATCAAACTAAGAAAAGAATCTGCTGGTATTACTGAGACTTCTCAAAAAGGTCATGGAAATCGTAATGATTAAAAGAAAAGAAAAAAATAAATATAGAAAAGTGGACATATGCAAATAAACTATTGATCTCAAGGCACAAATTAAGTCCTTGTTATCGCATTGTATATGGTTGGAAAATCTTCTAGAGTATTTCTAACAAACTAAGTCATATACCATGAATAAGGCATATGAAATCGAAGGGGAGCAACATATTATTATTATTTTTAGACAACTAATTCTATTTTGACCACTTGGTCTCTTTTTTTTATATGTGGCGTCCATATTTTTTTTTTACTTTTGCCTCCTCAAAGATTCCTACCTAAATATGACAGCTCCATCCCCACTCTTAGATAATACTCATCCTTGAGTATTTTTAAACAATGATAACAAGGGTATACACTATCTAAAAATTCTTTCATACTCCAGAAAATTAATAGATTATGGCAAAGGAAGATATAAGAGTTGATATTCTTGGTTTAAGGATGGATATCCAGCGAAGTTTGCAATCTCTCCAATATAGAGAATTACAATGCATGGATAAAAAGGCTAGCAAATGAAAAGATAAACAAATTCGAATGACCAGTTTTGAAGTCTCAAACCCTAGATTCAAATCTTAATCCAATTCAATCAAGAATTAAATTTGATCAAACTACAGTTTTAAGAATAAAGTTCTAATAGGTAGGGCCTTTAATAAAATAATCATTAAAAACTTGATCAAAAAGTTGATAGCTCAAAATAAAATTTTAAGGAGATTTATTATGACAAAAATGAAATCAAAATATGAATAACACGTGGGTCTTT
The DNA here is from genome assembly GCA_022530915.1 of Paspalum notatum. Taxonomy (NCBI): domain Eukaryota; kingdom Viridiplantae; phylum Streptophyta; class Magnoliopsida; order Poales; family Poaceae; genus Paspalum; species Paspalum notatum. Next base: position 21,965,892 of record CM039687.1, read on the forward strand.
ATGAAATATCATATCTACTATATAAACGTTAATCATAATTTCGATTAAATTGCATTAATGAGAGCATAAATCAGCTTAATTAATGACATCAGATTATAAGAAAACAAGCATTTTATTTTATTTCACCAAATGACAATACATGATCATGATTAAACTAACTTACAAAAGATAACTTAAAAACACTCATATTATAAATAAATAAAATAAAATAAAGATAAGATAAAAAGAAAAATAAAGAAAAATACATAGAAAAATAAAATTAAACCAAAAATACATTTAAAAATAAAATCAAACCAAAATCTTCAGCGTTCTTGATTCTACATGCGAAGATTATAGAGTTGTTCTTCAAGGCCTTGAGTATTTTCTTCATATTGATCCATATTCTGTTTCACATTATCAATGATCCGATAATTTGCCGCCACCATGTTCTCCACGCCATAAAAAGATTTATGTGGCATACCCTGTGTTGCAACTTTCTCAGCAGTGTAAGTCCTTACTCTTCTTGGAATGAACGTTGCAGGCGGAAGGTTATAAGATGATGGCTGGAATACTGGTGTGGAGGTAGGATCATAAGAGTTAACTGGTCTTGGATTAAAAATTGGACTTTGCGATGATCCTACTCCTCTGAATTGCTCATTCATGAACTGTTGGCTTGGTTGTGCAGAGGAAGGCTTCCAGGCACCCATCCAGATGATGGTTGCTGGTTTGATTCCCCTTCCTCAAACATGAATCTCTCTAGCCAATCAAATCTCCCTTGAGCAAATAAAGCAAGCCTCTGATTGGGAATTTTGAAATTGGTCAACCCTAATAAAGAAACCACTAGCCTTATTTCCATAAATATATTTCCCTTTCTTCAAGGAATTGTCATCAATATTGGCTGGTGTCTTTGTATAGATTGGATTGAACACTAATTCAGGATTTAATGAAGAAGCAATGATAGTTAAATAATGCCCAAATCCAAGTAACCCAGTGCTTCTATTTCTTTGGGTAATCCAATGATTGATCATAGAATGAGCTAGATTAATTCCTATAGGCTGACGAAGTGCAACATATAGCCATTTCAACTCAGAAGACTGCACTTTGGTGTCATATAGCCTCTCCAAAACTCTAACAGTCATGTATCTATGAATAATCCTGATTATGGGATTAACTATCCTCATTCTTTCCTTGAAAGAATTAGAAGCAATTTGCAACCAGAAATTATCTAGGACATCTTGATTCACATCAATATTTTTAGGTACATTCTCCCAGAATCCCAACAATGAACCAATCATACCCAAAGATATTTCTATCCACTCCTCCTTGATGCTAAATCTCGGAGTATAATTTAAATCAGAGGATTGAACTATATCCATGGTGGTATGACTTCTAATGCTATGTCTCGCTGATATATAGCACTAAGGTGAATAAAATTACTCCAACTCAAATTCTGAAAATCTCTATGCTTGGAGTAAAATCTAGATAGCTCATGAAGTCAAAATCCAGATCAAAGTTGGAGGTAATTCGGCCTTTATAGTTGTCATACCTCTGTTCTTCAAAAGAGGTTCACAGAGAGAAACCTTCTAGAGAGAATTTCCACTCCTCTTCATCAACATTCATAGGTTGAGAATCTTGATCTTGAGCTCGGGTAGAAGAACGGGTTCTCGGCCTCCTTGCTGGCTCCAAAACATCATCAACATTAACAGAGAAGCGGGAAAAACAACCTCGTAGGCCTTGATCATGACGGAGAGTCCTCCCGGAGTCGGAGCTTCCCATTTCCGAGACGGAATGCCTTCTTGATGAACTCCTTGATGAATCTTCCTCCTCCTTGCGGGAACCCTCTCTTGATGAAGAACCTTTGAAGGTCTTCTTGAAAAACTTCTTCATTCTCTCAAGATTTTTCTCTCAAACTCTTCACCTCTTCTCTTCTCCTCAGGAAAACTGGGCTCTGGTAGTATTTCTGGTGGTGAAAGGCCGATACAACTACTCCACTTATATAGGCAAAGAAGAGATGCGAAGGGGAGGTGCATCTGGTGGAGGAATGCCTGGGGTCGGCCGACCCGGGGGGGGAGGGGTTGGTCGGCCGTGTAAAGAAAATGGGCCCTAAGCCTTGTGCTTAGTTCCCATATGTGATTTTGGTGGTTGAACTGACAACACGTGCCATGGGACTAATATTTGTGTGCAAGTGTTTTTGTCTAAAGTCCCAGGGTGTAATTGGTGGACTTGGAGTACAAACACCTCAAAGAAGGATCTAAAGACACAAGAAAAGACCCAAGCCGCCATCAAGTTGCAAGGGAAGGTCGTGACTCGGCGGTCCCGCTGACCAGTCAGCGGGCCGATTTTTTGGCTCAAGAATAGAAGAAAAAGCATGCACCGGACATACCGGTGGTGCAGCACCGGACAGTCCGGTGCCTACAAGGAGCCGAGCCTAGAGCTGAAGAACCGGTGCAAAATTGCTTGCACCGGACAGTCCGGTGGCTCACCACTGGACGATATAGACTGAGAAGGCAGTGGCGAAGTCCGGCGCAAAACCTACCACCGGACAGTCCGGTGGCTCACCACCGGACAGTCCGGTGGTACCACCGGACGATATAGACCGAGGAGCATCACAAGTGAAGAACCGGCGCTACAACGCACCGGATAGTCCGGTGGCTCACCGTCGGACAGTCCGGTGGCTCCAACGGTCGACTCCAAGCCCAACGGTCGAATTGTCAGAGGTCCGGTGGTGTACCACCGGACTGTCCGGTGGGTACGCAGAAAAGTGAAACTTGCCTCTAAGTTTTGGAGGTGGAGGCTATATATACCCCCTTGGCCGGCCTCCCCATAGTGGTTGGAGTATCATGAGCCTAGCACAAGTGTTGATACAGATTTCCAAGCCCATTTGAAGTGTAGCAACCACATTTGTGAGCCCAACCACCATATGAGCTAATAGACACATCCCGGCATAGCGAGGGCTTGTTAGCATCTTGGCTTAGGCCTATTTGTCTAGTATCCGTGCCAGCGTGCACGACCTTGTGTCAAGTGTGGCTGTAAGTCTTGCGAGACCCTCCGGAGTGTGGAGTGGCTGCCACAATCTTGTGAGAGGGAGGAAGGCCCTTGGCTAGTTGGCCGAAGCTTCCCATAGTGGAGACGGCGGGGTAGCTCCGCGAGAAGGACTCGGAAGACCCCAGCGACCTATCCATCCTCTACCCTTGTGTGGGCGAGGCCGTGGTACGGGAGGACCACGCGAGAGATAGGTTCGGGTGGGTGTGTACCGAGGATATCTGGAGACCCGACCGGGGTTGCTTGACTTCCGCGGAAGTCACTTTGCCATCCTCCACCCTTGAGTGGGCGAGGCCGTGTTCCTTTGAGGACCACGCGTGAGCAAAGCCCTTAGTAGAGCGCCAACGAGGATTAGGGGGTAGAGACCGTGAGTCTCCCCGAACCTCGGGAAAAAATCTCCGTGTCTTCATTGTGTGCCGTCACCGTCATCGTCTACGGGAGTTTGCATTTTCTATCTCATCTCCTTAGCTTCCGCATTTACATTTTTGCAATTGTGTGCTTACTTTCCTAGACTAGCTTGATAGGTTAGTTTCTAGGTGGAACTAGGTTGCAAGACTTGGCCATGATAGAAGTAACAACACTTAGCAAAACCTTAGTGCACTTAGGTAGATTTACTTGCATAGGTTTTGCTTAGTACTTGTAGTTTTTAGTGAGCCTTGTTTTTAGAAATCCTAATTCACCCCCCCTCTTAGGCATCGGTCCTACCTTCAATTGGTATCATAGCCGGGCCGCTCAATCTAGTCCATTTCATTGTCATTAGAGCTCACAACTTATATTTGAACTTTTGGCTTCACCGCCGGATTGAGTACTAGAGACGTCTTAGAGTGGGAGGATGAGTACCGGTAGTGCTCCTCACTTTGACGGCACGAACTACCCCTATTGGCGTGTTAGAATGGCTAGTTATCTAGAGGCCGTAGGGTTGGATGTTTGGAGAGTGATGAAGGAAGGAACGAAACCCCTCTCTCGGCCGGCAAAACCGACAAAAGCCGATGAGAAAGAAATACAATTCAATGCCATTGCTCGTGACATTTTGTTCGGGTCTTTGAGCATTGATGTATTTAGTAGAGTATGTAGCCTCTCAAGCGCTCATGAGATTTGGGAATCGCTTCAAGCACTCCATGGCGGCACAAGTGACGTCAAGGAGCAAAAGCTTGGCTTGGTTAAGCGTGCTTTAAATTCCTTTATTATGCTTCCTAATGAATTGGCTAATGACATGTACTCACGCCTAAATTTTATTGTCAATGAGTTCAATTCAATAGGTGAAACCAAGCTAAGCGATGCCGATGTTGCAAGGAAGATCGTCGAAGTGCTTCCAAAAGACAAATATGCAAGCATCACCACCTATCTTCTCCAACAAGATATGAGCACTTTGATGCCCACCAAGGTTCTTGGCAAGATCATTGCATTTGAGCAATACTAAGGGATTGGCCAAGACACCTCTCCATCCAAGTCACATGCACTCACCATTCATGGTGAAAAGAAGAAGATGGAGAAGGGCAAAAGCAAGAAAGAAACAAGCTCGAGCTCAAGTGAAGAAGAAGAAGATAGTGATGAAGATGATCAAGACTAACGCTCCTCCTCCGATGATGATGAAGAAGAAATTGCAATGTTGATCAAGAGGATGGGGAAGGCGTTGAAGAAGCTCAACTCTATGGGCGTCCCTATCACCATTGAGGAAATTGAGCACAACCGCCAAAGGAAGAAGGAAAGAAGAGATGGTTGCTTTGGATGTGGTGAGAAAGGGCATTACATGGACTCATGTCCTATCATTGCCAAGGAGGAAAAGAAGAAGAGGCACAAGCTCAAGAAGAAGGAAAAAGAACAAAGAGATAGGCACAAGGCGCTTATGAGCATAGGCATGTGGCTAGATGTGTCATGCGATGAAGATCATCATAAGAAGCACTCCCACAAGTCTACTTCGCGCAAATCATCCTCTACATCGCACAAATGCCTTATGGCCCAAGGTAAAATTGAAAGCGATGTAAGTAATGATGGTGCCCTCTCCCCTAATGAGCTTGAACAAAAAGTAGCTAGATTAATTTGTGAAAACGAGAGTCTTAAAGCTCAATTGGCTAGCTCATCAACCAATTATGAAGAATTGGTGCTTAAATTTAATATGGTCCTAGACCATAATGATGAGCTAACAAAGAAAATTGAGACTCTTGAATTAAAAGCTACTTTAAGTCATGCATCCACACTCTCTTTTGAAAAATCTAAAAAGGATGCTTCTACCTCTTGCTTTGATTTAAATGCTAAACCTCACTCACCCCCTTGCAAGCCGTTTGTTAGTTGGTATGAAGAAACTTGTGGGGATGAGGAATTTGAGGTACTTAGGCATGAGGTGGATCGACTCAAGAAGGATGTGGCAAGGCTACAAGGTCAAAGGGAGCAAGCCCAACCTTCTCAAGATAACCGCCTCAAGGTGGTAAAGAAGCTTGAGGAGAGTCAAACCGTGGTTTGTTTCTTTTGCAACAAAGAAGGCCACAAGTCCTACATGTGTAAGTTAAAAAGAAGAGAAGAGGCCATCAAGAAAGAGAGAAAACTAAAGAACGCCGTCACTCCCAAAGCACCGTAGGGTCACAAGGGTTAGGAGGACTTGGAGATTTGGTTACGTTTGGATATAAGGTTTCAAGTTACAAAGCCAAGTGAAGAAATTCATCACATATCCAAGTCCTTCATTTGTTGGTAACTAGGATTGTTTTCTTTTGGTATTTCCTTTAGCATCCAGTTGCCTTTCCTGCCTAGGTTTGCATGAGCATATTTAAATTCAAGTAATGCATGCCTCGGCTATCTTATGGTAGGTTGCTTGTGTCTCATGTCTAACCCATGACCAACCTACATGGTTTCTTAGTTTAGGTCCAAATCATAGGGTGAGCTCCTCTAATGGACTTAACGTCTCGTGCATGGTTCTCACAAGCATTTCAAAGCTTGTATGCACATATTTATGGGGACTCCATCCTATGGTTTGTTACTTTGAGACTTACAATGTTTTCAAGTTTATCTTGTGTGTAGTCTCACCTATGTCCCCGGATGTACGCATGAAGTTAAGGAAAATGGGCTTCAATTGGTAACACCTTCCTTAGTGTACATTTAAATTATTTAGAGCTACCTCCATGCATAATATAGTTTAAGCTTCCCCTTGTCTCAATTGACTAAATGTGCATATGGTTCGTCTACCATCTTATGTATGCACACTTTTAGGGGGAGTTTAACCTATGTTATGCAAGTCTCATGCATTGTGATCCGTTTGACTTCCATTTCTTAAGGATCATAGTGTGCGGGACTCTCCCTTGTGCTTTTAATGCTTTCCTTTTCAGTGTTTGATTCCAAAGGGGGAGAGATTATGGACCCAAGCAAGCATGCAAGGAGTTGAACATGAACCGGGAAGGAAAGATCAAAGAGGACCAAAAAGGGGGTTGCCGCATGATCAAGAACAATAGGGGAGAAATGAAGATCAAGATCAAGGCAATGGTCCAACAATAAGAGGGAAGTGGCATTGGAGTAAGGGGAGCCTTATGTCCATTGACCACAAGAGGGGACAAGATCATAGCAAGGGCAAGACATGAGCAAATTCTTCCAATCTTTGGTGGAATAAAATGTCAATTGGTATTATTGCATATTTCAATTAGCATCTTTGATCTTGCCTTTTCATTGCATCCTAACAAGTAGCATGGTTGTGTTCTTCAATTAATATCTTTTGTTGCTTGCTTGGTCGTGTTGTCATCAATCACCAAAAAGAGAGAGATTGTAAGAAAAATGGGCCCTAAGCCTTGTGCTTAGTTCCCATATGTGATTTTGGTGGTTGAACTGACAACACGTGCCATAGGATTAATATTTGTGTGCAAGTGTTTTTGTCTAAAGTCCCAGGGTGTAATTGGTGGATTTGGAGTACAAACACCTCAAAGGAGGATCTAAAAGACACAAGAAAAAACCCATGTCGCCCTCAAGTTGCAAGAGAAGGTCCTGACTCAGCTGTCCCGCTGACCGGTCAGCGGGCCGATTTTTTGGCTCAAGAACAGAAGAAAAACCATGCACCGGACAGTTCGGTGGTGCAGCACCGGACAGTCCGGTGCCTACAAGGAGCCGAGCCTAGAGGTGAAGAACCGGTGCAAAATTGCATGCACCGGACAGTCCTGTGGCTCACCACCGGACGATATAGACTAAGAAGGCAGTGGCAAAGTCCGGCGCAAAACCTACCGCCAGACAGTCCGGTGGCTCACCACCGGACGATATAGACCGAGGAGCATCACAACTGAAGAACCGGCGCTACAATGCACCGGACAGTCCGGTGGCTCCAACGATCGACTCTAAGCCCAACGGTCGAATTGTCAGAGGCGCGATATTACACGCACCGGACAGTCCGGTGGGTACGCAGAAAAGTGAAACTTGCCTCTAAGTTTTGGAGGTGGAGGCTATATATACCCCCTTGGCCGGCCTCCCCATAGTGGTTGGAGTATCCTAAGCCTAGCACAAGTGTTGATATAGATTTCCATGCCCATTTGAAGTGTAGCAACCACATTTGTGAGCCCAACCACCATATGAGCAAATCGATACATCCCGGCATAGCGAGAGCTTGTTAGCATCTTGGCTTAGGCCTATTTGTCTAGTATCCGTGCCTGCGTGCACGACCTTGTATCAAGTGCGGCTGTAAGTCTTGTGAGACCCTCCGGAGTGTAGAGTGGCCGCCACCATCTTGTGAGAGGGAGGAAGGCCTTTGGCTAGTTGGCCGAAGCTTCCCATAGTGGAGACAGCGGGGTAGCTCCGCGAGAAGGACTCGGAAGACCCCAGCGACCTATCCATCCTCTACCCTTGCGTGGGCGAGGCCGTGGTACGGGAGGACCACGCGAGAGATAGGTTCGGGTGGGTGTGTACCGAGGATATCCGGAGACCCGACCGGGGTTGCTTGACTTCCGTGGAAGTCACTTTGCCATCCTCCACCCTTGAGTGGGCGAGGCTGTGTTCCTTTGAGGACCACGCGTGAGCAAAGCCCTTAGTGGAGCGCCAATGAGGAGTAAGGGGTAGAGACCGTGAGTTTCCCCGAACCTCGGGAAAAAATCTCCATGTCTTCATTGTGTGCCATCACCGTCATCGTCTACGGGAGTTTGCATTCTCTATCTCATCTCCTTAGCTTCCGCATTTACATTCTTGAAATTGTGTGCTTACTTTCCTAGACTAGCTTGATAGGTTAGTTTCTAGGTGGAACTAGGTTGCAAGACTTGGCCACGATAGAAGTAACAACACTTAGCAAAATCTTAGTGCACTTAGCTAGATTTACTTGCATAGGTTTTGCTTAGTTGTTGTAGTTTTTAGTGAGTCTTGTTTTTAGAAATGCTAATTCACCCCCCTCTTAGGCGTCGGTCCTACCTTCAGGCCGAGCCAGGCTCTATCTAGCCCTGCTAGCTCCCAAACTTCACTCATACGCTCCCTAGAGGATTCCTTGCAAACGTACCTAGCTTCCACAGCAACATTGTTAACATGCATGCAGGCTTTGACAGAAATTCAATCAAGATTTAAAGTTTGTCCCCTTGGATGCTTGTCCTTTGATTCTTTCCTAGTCAAATTTTTTAATTATAACCCATGTTTCTATGTTTGCTGGTTATATTATGATTAAAGAAGGATCCTATGTTGCCTAATTAACTTTCTTTACTAAGTAGCTGATTATCTTCGCTAATTCTATATCCTTAATTTGCAATTATTGCAACATAAATATATATATAAATAAATATACCTACTATGGTAGGTTTAGAAACACTCAATCAAACAAAGTTTATTTTTAAGACAAAGATATTCTTTAATTGCTATTATTAAAATAAACCTATGTTATATTTTGTATAAAAACAAATGTTCGGTTTATTCAACCGTGTTTAATTTCAGAATAAAGATAAGCAACTCAATTCATGAATTGAATTGAATTTACTCATCTTATCTCTTTGGCGTGGCTTTGGTGTACGCCTAGTTTTTGGATAAAATAGAGAGAAAATTTTGAGATCACATAATAGTATGGAGATTAAAATCTAATAAAATGTGTCTCTCTTTATTTTATAAATCGCTTAAAATCGAGTCAAATTCAAAAACAGGCAAAAGCTTCGCAATTTTTCAAAGTCAGACAGCTACGTAAGTGAGAGTAGCCATCTTTTTACTATCAAACCCTTAAAATTAAATTTTAACTAATCTAAACACTTTATTAACTTAACCATGGTTCATCAAAACACTGAAGTTTTCAAACTAAAAACTCTCTAAAAAGAAAAGACTAATAAACTAAATTAAACTAAAAACTTTCTAAAAATACCGGGGTTGCCTCCCGTAAAGCGCTTGAGATAAGTCCTTCAGCCTGACTGTGTCGGGCGCCCACCAATGTCCTGCGTGGACATTGCAGATGAGTCTTCATCTTCAAGCTTCGTTCTCTTCAATTGCTCGACACACTTCATATCTTGGACGAAATTTGAATGAACTTGATTCTCCATTGATGTTGAACTTGATCACTCCTTCTCCCACATTGATGTTGGCTTGAGCTGTGCTAAGAAAAGGTCTTCCAAGTATCAATTACCGAACAGGCGCGTAAGCACTTGTTCAGCATGTATATATTTGTACATTTGTTAATGGAATACACACAGTGATTCATTCACTAATCATTCGCTCAATCTCTCGATCTCTCATTTCTAAACACGTTATCACGCACGCGACTCAACCACTGAGAATGCAAGAAACTGCAGTGAAGAACTTGGCGCAGCGACGAACTCCGGCGACTGGAAAGAAAAGACACAGTAAGAACTCCAGCGAGGAAATGAAAGAACAAGGTACCGAAGATGCCGATGCTTACCCTTCGACGCCTGGTGAAGAAACTTCGCCGCACCGTCATCCGAGAGTTCATCCACGCCTGCCACGCCGGCGTGCTTGATGACGACCACATCGGCTTCGCCATCCACCGCGCCATCATGCGCCTGAGCGCCGCCGGCTACACCGGCGTCTTGCTCCCCACTCCCTGGAGGCCGGCTCGTCGCGAACCACTTCGTCGTGGCCCTCCGCGTCGCCATGAAGCAACGCCACCAGTGGTGGTGGCTCCTCCGCCTTCGGCTCCGGTGATGGGGGTGCCTGCCTCCAACCCGTTCCCACCGGGCTACTGCCCGGTCCACGGGTACGAGCCGTGTGTCCTCCGCGACGCCGGCGTCTTGGACTCCACCATCACCACCGCGCTTCGCCTCAACGCCTCCAACACTCCCACTACTCCACCGACTCCGACTCCGGCCAAAGAGAAGAGGCCTCGATGGAGGCCCCCAACGCCCGCGCCGCCCGGTTTCGGCCGTCGCCCAACCATGGCGGCCAGGACGGGTTGCCCACCCTTCTACACCAATGCCTTGGATGAAGCGGACACCGATGCCGTGGTCACCGACGATGAGACCATCCCACCGCCGCCCTCCGCCCTCCCGATGTCGCCTCCTTCCATGCTTCCTCCGCGCCGACACGCCGGAGAGGTGGCCGCGCGTCGCCTGGCACTCCGCCCCATCCAAGACGAGAACTCCACCACCGGCGCCCTCCCCAACAGCTTCGGCACCGGCGGGTGGCTCTCCTCCGACGAGGAGAGAGCGGACTCCATCTCCTAAATCGACACGGGAAGAGGGGGAGAAAGGGGCTACGGCAGCTGCGGTGGCGAGATCCGGCTGCGGGACGGCAAGACCTTGCGGCCTTGGTGGCGGATCTGGCCGGAGGACCGACGAGGACGGCAGCAGTGACTGATCGGTGGCGGCGGTAGAAACAGAGAGGAAGCGGCGGCGGTTTCGGGAGCAAGGGACGCGACGCTAGGGTTCGTAACCCTAGCCGTCAGTTCGCACCCCCTTTATATGCGGGACGGACGCCTTGCTCCTGGGCTAGGCCTTCAGCAGGCCGCCTCGGGCGAGCGCCAGCAGGCCACCCGCGCGAGCGCCTCACTCCCGGGCCGGGCTGCCAGCAGGCCGTCTCAGGCCGCGGACAGAGCAGGCCGCCACGGGCCTAATCCGATGCAGGCCGCAGGAAATTGAGGAGCCCCTATTTACCCCCTGTTATCGTGGTTATGGTCTACTCAGGCCCATACCCGGTTTATTAGTCTGTATATATGTGTTAGTTTACATATTTTCAGCATTTTTCTTTTACATTTCTTAACTATAGTATTAGTTAGATGTGTTTAATATTATGTCTCTGTTGTAATATGTAACCGTGAATATGTGAATGTATATATGTGTTTGTGTATATTTTTATCTCTTGTGCATCACATAAAATGACACTACACAATACAATTAAACTCTCACAATCAAATATATAAGAGTTTCAACAAAACTCTCACACTTAGTATATATTTGAGTTGTTTTTAGAGTTAAAAAGAAGCATTCATTCACATAGATTGCGATATTTTATTTATTTATTTATTTATAACACATGTATCATTAATTTGGAATATATCTTACATTAATTTGAGAGATAACATAGGGTGATAGAGATTGGGCATTGGCTGCATTTTATTCAAATTATGAATATTTCTGCCCAGAGACCATGCCTTTTGAGCTGCAATTTATATTGCCTATCACTAAGAGGTCTACATTATGTCTCAATATAATGACTACCTACAAGTGTTACTCTCTAACTAATATTTTGATACTTGTACTGGTATCTAAACTTGTAAGATATATAACAATTTTAATATTACAACACCACCATTAAGGTTTTTAAAATTTACGACATAGGTAAATTAATAAATCGATGGTTATGCATTGTAGAACAAAATGCAAGGAATCAAAGAATTTGAGGAACTTGCTCTCGATGGAAGCAATTATCCTACTTGGGCATCAGACATGAAAATTGCATTTGCATCACGGAAAATTTTACCTGCCATTAATCCACTAGTTCAAAATGGTTCTGAGATAACTGATCCCATGAAGTATACTGCATTACTCTTATTAAGGGCTTCTATCCACAAAGATCTAAAGAAAGAATATCTTTTGAAAGAAAACCCTTACACTCTATGGGTTGCATTAAAAGAACGTTATGAACTGCAAAAGGAATTGATATATCCTGATGCAGATCATGCATGGAATCACCTACGCTTTCAAGATTTTAAATCTGGAGCTGATTATGATCATAGAGTTCATGACATATGCACAAGTTTGAAATTTTGCGATAAAGAACCAACGGATGCAGAAAAGATAAGGAAAACTTTATCATCTATGCATCCATCGGATAGGGTATTAACTAATCAATACCGTAAAGAGAACCATCAGGTCTATTCCCAACTTATTCACTCTTTAACTCAGTCAGAGAGACATGATGAACTATAATTGAAAAATCATCATTTGCGCCCAGTTGGCTCCGCACCTCTACCTGAAGTTAATTATGCACAAAATAAGGCTAAGAATAATAAAAGGAAAATTAGTGGATCTCCACCAAGAAATCCAAATATCCCACCTGGTCGTCGTGGTCGCAATTTCAACAAGAACCATAGACACAAAGAAAATAAGAGGGCACGCGGGAATGCACCACTCCCAAATGATAAACCTAGAGTTTGTCATAAGTGTGGTTGTAACACGCATTTTGCTGCCACTTGCCGTACTCCTAAACATTTGGTAGACCTTTATTTAAAGTCACTTCGTGATGGCAACAAAAAATCAAGATATGAAGCTCACTTCAATCAAACTGCTGAGGAAGATAAGAAGGATGGTTGTTCGTCCCAGGTTCACCATGAATCGCCCAGCAACAATACACTCACTCAGCAGATGGATAATATGATGATCGAATACAACTCGGGCGACGTATGCGGAGATTTAGTTTAGATATCTAAATCTGAAATTATGATACCCAATTATTATTATAAGTGTTGTAAAAGTTTATAGTTCAAACTCACGTAGCTTGGAGTTTAAACTTAGTTGTATTAATAAGAGTTGTACTAATATTAGTATGAAACTCATGTATGTCCTAATATTATTATTATGTTTTGGATATTAGATACCATATGTATGTATTGATAAGTATAAAATAAATAAAGAATGAATTATATAATTCTTGTGTTTAATTTAGATGTCTAATGAAGACGGTTCACCGGAGGAGAAATTATGCCTTGTGGATAGTTGCACCACAAACTCTATACTAACTGAAATTAAATATTTCCAAACTTTAAAGAAAAGGGAAGAAAATGTTTTAACAATTGCCGGGAAAGATGCATTGATAGTTGGTTCTAGTAGAGCCATTATCACTCTCCCGATGGGTACTCAAATTGTAATTGAGAATGCTTTATTGTATCCTGATTCAACTCGTACCTTACTAAGTTATAGAGATGTTCGTAAAAATGGTATTCATGTGGAAACATACGAAGAAAATAAGGAAGAATATCTTCTTTTTACCAAACCTACTGAATATGGCAAACAAATATGCGAAAAAATTCCAACTCTTGAATCCGGATTATATTATACATATATTAAGCCCATTGAACGTGTTGCATATAAGGTAATTTTTCAGAATGTCGATGCATTTCAAACTTGGCATGATCGACTTGGGCACCCAGCTATCGGGATGATGAGAAAAATTATCACCAATTCTATTGGTCATGATTTGACGAAAGCAAAATTTCCTAAAACTTCAGATTATGTATGCACTGCATGTGCTACAGGGAAATTGATTTTAAGACCTTCACCTCTTAAAATTTGAGCAGAACCACTTAGATTTCTTGAAAGAATTAAGGTGATATTTGTGGTCCCATTGAGCCATCCTCTGAACCGTTCAGATATTTTATGGTTTTAATTGACGCATCTACGAAATGGTTACATGTGTGTTTATTATGCAGTAGAAACCATGCCTTTGCCAAAATAATGTCTCAAATTATAAAGTTAAAGGCACATTATCCTGAACATCGAATTCAATCAATTCGAATGGATAATGCTGCTGAATTTTCCTCCCATGCTTTTAATGATTATTGCATGGCTTTAGAAATCCAAATTCAGCACTCAGTTCTTTATGTCCATACTCAGCACTTTGCCTACGTCATGTTGGGGTAATGCAGTTTTACACGCTGCCGACCTACTACAACTAAGACCAACTGCATATCATGACTCCTCCCCTATGGAGTTAGTACGAGGGGACCCTCCTAGGATTTCCCATTTGCGTAAATTCCGGTGTGCTGTTTACATACCGATATCACCACGACAGCGTACCATTATGGGTCCCCACAGAAAGTTAGGTATTTACGTGGGTTACCAATCTCCGTCGATAATAAAGTATTTAGAACCCCTAACGGGTGATCTATTTACGGCCTGGTTCGCTGATTGTATTTTTAATGAGGAACATTTCCCGGCATTAGGGGGAGATTTCAAGTACCAGAAAGGAGAATGCCGAGAAATTGATTGGGATGCGAAGAGTATCTCCTCCTCAGATCCCCATACTAAAGAAAATGAACTTCAAGTTCAGAAAATCATTGGTTTGCAAAATATTGCAAATAATCTGCCTGATGCATTTACTAACTACAAATGTGTAACAAAGTCTTTCATTCCTGCTAGGAACGTGCCTGAAAGAGTGGAGGTACCAAATAAAACCACTCAAACTCCTACTAATAAAAGGGGGAGAAGTAAGGCAACTAATAAGAAGTCAACTCCTTCAAAGAAAAGAAAGACGGTGAATGCACATCAACAAGTAATTGATGAAACTCAAAGTGGATTTGATCCACAGCCCTCTTCGAATGCGCGCATGGTCGAAGTAGGGATATCGGAAAACCCAAGGACCATGGATACGAGAAATCCTGATGTGTCCTTAAGGGTAGATGAACTAGCTACCAACTATATAGAGACTGGCGAAACCTTTGACCGCAAGGCTACTATTGTCGACACTTATTTCTCTGAACAAGTTGCTGACATCCTTAGTGATCCAAATCCTAAATCCATGGTATAGTGTAGAAAACACTCGGACTAGAATCAGTGGAAAGAAGCTATTGAAAAAGAGATTGCCTCGCTTTATAAAAGAGAAGTATTCTCGGAAGTAATGTTAACCCCTAAAGGTACATTCCCTGTAGGATACAAGTGGGTTTTCGTTCGCAAATGAAACGAAAATAACGAAGTGGTGAGATATAAAGCAAGGCTAGTAGCACAAGGCTTCACGCAAAAGCCCGGCATCGATTATAATGAAACGTATTCCCCAGTAATGAGTGGCATAACATTCCGATACTTAATTTCATTGGCAGTTCAAAATCGTCTATCTTTGCAGTTGATGGACGTAGTAACCGCATATTTATATGGGTCACTGGATTCGGAAATTTACATGAAAGTTCCAGATGGAATAAATATACCGAATCCATCGGCAAATCGCAACATGTATTGTGTAAAATTGAAGAAGTCACTATATGGCTTAAAACAATTAGGGCGAATGTGGTACAAACGATTAAGTGAATTCCTTTCTCTTAAAGGGTACACTAAAAATGATGATTGCCCGTGTGTGTTTATTAAGAAATCCACTACTGGATTTTGTATCATTTCAGTATATGTTGATGACCTCAATATTATTGGAAATGAGAAAGATATAAATGAAGCACGTCATCATTTAAAGACAGAATTTGAGATGAAGGATTTGGGTCAAACCAAATTTTGCTTAGGTATCCAACTTGAGCATTTACCTTTAGGTATTTTTGTATATCAATCGGTATAAATCCAGAAAGTACTAGAGAAATTCAATATGGATAAAGCTTATCCAGCTAAGACTCCTATGGTTGTAAGATCACTTGATATGAAGAAAGATCCTTTTCGACCAAAGGACGAAGGAGAAGAGATTTTGGGATCTGAATTCCCATATTTCAGTGCTATTGGAGCATTTATGTATCTTGCAAATAATTCCCGGCCGGACATTACATTTGCAGTGAATTTACTTGCAAGATATAGTGCAGCTCCTACTAAACGCCATTGGGCTGGAATTAAGAATATCTTTAGATACCTTAATGGTACAAAAGATCTTGGTCTTTTCTATGGTAGAAACCAAGACCCTACTTTAGTTGGATATACTGATGCTGGCTATTTATCTGATCCCCATAATGCCAGATCACAGACCGGTTTTGTATTTCTATAAGGTGGAACGGCTATCTCTTGGAAATCATCCAAACAAACTTTGGTAGCTACCTCCACTAATCATTCTGAAATCATTGCATTATATGAAGTCTCAAAGGAGTGTGTTTGGCTTCGCAGAATGATAAACCATATTACTCAGTCATGTGGTATTGGTCCAATTGGTTCACCAACCATTATCTATGAAGATAATGCTGCCTGTGTTGTTCAGATGGAAACTGGTTATATAAAGAGTAATATCACAAAGCATATTGCTCCAAAGTTGTTTTATCCTCGTGAGTTACAAAAGAATGGGGAGATAAACATCCTGCAAACTAAGTCATGTGATAATCTTGGTGATTTATTTACAAAGTCGTTACCATATTCCACATTTTCGAAGTATATTAAAGGAATAGGTATGAGGCGACTTAGAGATTTGCAGGAATCAGGTGGAGTATCACTCTCCAAAGTATAATCAAGTTAACATTATATTATACTCTTTTCTTTATATGGATTTTTCCCTCACAGAGGTTTTACCATCTAAAGTTTTTAATGAGATAATATCGACACAGGAAATGTGTCTTGTCATTTAATTTTCCCATAGGGTTTTTATAAGATGATAATACACATAATAGGATAGATATAGAATAGTTTTATGTATTCTTAGATATTGTAATAGATTTTAGATTGATTCGATGAAGGGGGAGTGTTAAGAACTAACGACGGTGGTGATCTCATAATCAAGGAATACTCCAGAAGATTAGCAGTTGCTTAATTACACCTAATCGTGATTAACTATAGTGTAAACGTGATTAAGGATGAACAGACGCGAGGCCGTCTGTTCATTACCGAACAGGCGCGTAAGCACTTGTTCAGCATGTATATATTTGTACATTTGTTAATGGAATACACACAGTGATTCATTCACTAATCATTCGCTCAATCTCTCGATCTCTCATTTCTAAACAGGGACATCCCGGATCTGCCTTCTTCTGCAAAGGAGTATCCATGATAGCTGCACTACACTCAGTTGTCAACTTCACACACTCAGATGGCATTTCCCTCTTGTTAGCTAGTATATTCTTGAAGTACTTGGCATAAGTGGAAACTTGAAGTGCATCTAGCAACGGCATATGGATATATAGCTATTTGATCACTTCAAGAAACCTATTGAAATGCTCATCTGTCTTATTCACTCAAACCCTGCTCTTTTCTGGTAGTATCCTCGTGTCTTCTACTGTCACTTCAGGTTCGTCTTCACTCTGTGCTTCAGCGTCCACTGAACTGGCAAGTCTTGTAGGTATTTCTGGGTCTCTTTTCTCCCTTCCAGATCTGATAGTGACTGCTTTCAGTGACTCTTTAGACTGTGGTTGTTCAGTCAACTTTCCTTCATTTTTATTCGGGAGATGCTCTGCAAGTTGAGAGAGTTGATTCTCCAAAATCTTCATCATCCCCATTAGCTGTTGATTTGAACTTCCCACAGTGGTGATCTTGCCATCGATGTTCTCTAGTACCTTGTCCATAGCCTTGAACTTGGAGTGTGTATCCTTGTTGATCTTTGCTTGCTCTTTCATAAAGTCTTTAAGTTGAATCCGTAGAGGAATGACATTCTGAATAGTTGATCCGGCAGTGAACTGTTGTCGATTCTATCTATAGTTGGACGGAGGAATCCAACCTTCCTTTCTTGCATAGTCCAAAGCCTTAGCTTTCTCTGGGCAACTTTTCTTTGAATGTCCATATTCTCCACACTCTTCACAAGTCATCATGGCTTCTGTGGACTTCACTTCCTCTGCTCTGCCACTTTCCATCTTCTCAATCCTTCTCATGAGTGAGTCGACCTTTCCACCTAGGATCTCCACCTTCTCCATTTACAGCACGCTCTTTACCACTCCAGCTGATGGGGCTGTTACTGAAGAAGGCACCACCCTGTCTGCTCCCCATGTTCCATTCTCAGCGATCTTCTTAAACAATGCTTCGGTCTCTGTGGGAGTGAGACTGAGAATTGATCCTCCGGACGATGCGTCAAATTGAGCTCTACACACTGCGTTGAGTCCTCCATAAAATTTCTGCACTAAATCCCACTTCTGAAAGTTGTGGTGCGGGCAAGCTGACATGTAGTCGTTGAATCTTTCGTAGGCTTCATCGAATGTCTCCGTGGGGTATTGCACGAATGTTGAGATCTTGTTGCGCAGAGGTTGAGTCTTCCTAGGTAAAAAGTACTTGGCGACGAATGCTTGTAGTAACTGCTGCCAATTGTTGATTGTCTCTTCTGGAAGCGTGGACAGCCACTGATGAGCCTTCCCAATCAGTGAGAATGGGAACAACCTTGCTCTAATCTGATCGTTAGTGACTCCATCGATGTTGAAAGTGTTGCAAATCTGCAGAAACATCTTCAATTGTTGATTCGGGTCTTTCTTTCCACTGAATGGTTGGTTCTGTACCATGCTGATCACTGAGCTTCTGATCTTGAATGCTCTGTGAGGTGGAGTGAGATCTCTGATCTTCAAATCAGCTGAGGTTGGCACACATAGCTCCACGAGCCTCCTTTCTCGGTTGTTGTCGTCTCCCATCTCCGGTAGAGTTTCGTCTTGCTTCCGAGAAAATTGGGCAGAGCTTCGGGACTTTCTTAGTAACTTCTCTGGATTATCCACATAATTAGTTGGTTTATTGGACAGTGGTGCATCCATCCCTGCTAATGTTATTGGCAGAGAATGTATACGAAGAAAAACTAAAGTCTAGAAAATTTACGCTAAACTAAAAAGCAATATTATAGTTATACATAAAAATTATTATTTACAAAGGATAAATAAAGAAAAATTCAAAAAGGAAAAAGATAAATAAAATCATATATATACAAGGCACAAGAATAAATAAAAATAAAAACGAAAATAGATAAATAAAGGAAAAAGCTAAAATATACAAAAACCAAAATTACATGTAAAAGATAAAAGCTAATTACATACAAACTTAAGTTAATTAGAGGATAACTAATTAGTCTCCGGCAACGGCGCAAGAAACTTGTTGACAGTACTTAAGCATGGCAAATCTTATACTATAGGCGACAGTATCGTATGTAGCTTTTCTCCAATATGAGTATCGTGGGTTTTGTCAATCTAAGAGACGAACTACTATACTCTAGTTAACAAGAGTTAAGTTAATCTAAATGTAAAAAGTTAGTCTAATCTATGTCTAAACCAATCCTTAATCTAAACGAATTCTTAGTCTAATCTAATAGAAACTATACTATATAAACATAAGATAGACAATTAGAACATAACTAGAGCACTACTTAAAGGGTATTAACTAGTTATCTAATCAAGTTCTAATTGGATCCAAAGCATATGCAATATATGGGTGCCCCTTCAAGAATAGAGTAGCGAGATAACTGGTAGCTCAAGGTAAACAAATATATTCAAGCATATTCATCATAGCATGATTAAATCAAGATCAACCAATCTAATCCCCTAAATCGAATTTAACCTTAACCAGGTAATCGACGAGAAACTCTCAACAGGTATATATAATTAGAGAACGCGTTTTTAATTACTTCACATAGTCTAATAACATAATTAGAACAACTAGAACTTCTAATCTTCATGATTACAAGAAATAGAAACACAACCATATCATTAGTAAACTAGATCAGAGATCAAGATCGTTTGATGAATAACACCCTTAAAGACATGATCTAATCAACAAGCATCTAGACATAAAGCAAATTACAGCTAGAACATGCATAATTAGAGCAAGAACATGATAATTAGACAAGAACAATATTTCATTAATAAATTGTATCAAGATTACAACCATTATTATACCTTCCCTTGATGATACAATTGAACCTCTGGAGCTAGGTAATTAGAGCACCGTGCAAGCCTCTAATCACCTATAGGAACTAGAAGAATTCTAATCCTAGACTAGAAACCCGACCCTCTACTCTTTTCTAGTTGTGGTCCCTCTTGTCGTCGTCTTCACGCCTTGATAATGAATTGGATGCCTCGCCCCGGGGCTTATGCTCGCCATTTATACCTTGGAGATATCGTGGGAAAGGGAAAATCTCGAACCGACTTAAGGAGTCCCAGGGTCGGCCGACTAGGGGGGTCTGGGTCGGTCGACCCGGACTCTTCCTGCGTCCGGTTGTTTTCATCTTTCGCGGGGTAGTTCCTTGATGCTTAAGTAATGTTTGTGCGGGGCTTTTGTGGACTTTTGGGCTTCTGGAATCTTTTTTATGGACCGAGATTTGACGAAGTCTTCTAGTGTTTGACATATTTGATGATTCTACTGAATAATTATCTTCAATTCCTAATAGCTCTTGACATCTTTTCAAGTTTCTGATCAGAAAACCTTGATCAATACAGGGAGAGGCATGAATTAACCTAGCTTTCCTTGATCATCATCTTCAATGAATATCATCTTAGAGGTCTTTTCTTACTCGACGTAGATTGTCGTGAATTTCACGAAGAATAGGTCAAAAATCTATAAAAATCATATATAGCATGTTTAGAAGACAATATTGCAAAATACACAATAATCGGTGATAAATGTTAGTAAAAGATATAGTTGACGCTTAAAAATCATGAAAAACTATGTAAAATGATACAAAATATTCGTACATAAGCCGCGTCAACACCGTCACTGAACAATATAGAGCATTCGTCACAAAACTAGCATTGGACTGGTTTGTGATGAATTTAGTGACGCACGTCTTATTTTCGTTATTAAACCACGGCTCACTTCAAAACAGAAAACGTCGTAAACAGAGCGATTTACCGACGAATTAATCCTTTGTCATAGGAAATTCGTCATAGAAGGTAAAGTCTCTTATAGTGCACGTTGGCCTCCCCGAACTTTGAGAAAAAAAATCTCCTTGTCTTCTCCGTTTGTCTTCGCCGACATCGTTATCGAAAGTTTGCATTCTCTACCTATCCTTTAGGTTCCGCATTTATATTCTTACAATTATGTGCTTACTTTATTATATTAATTTGATACGTTAGTTTTGAGATGGAACTAAGTTGCAAGACTTGACCACGGTAGAAATAACAACACTTAGTAAAATTTTAGTGCACATAAAGATTTACTTTGTATAGATTTTACTTAGTAGTTGTAGTTTTCAGTGAATGATAGTTTTTAAAAATTCTAATTCAGCCCTAGGCGATCCAACCTTCATCACCCACCGCCCGGACACCGCTCCGCCCATCCTGCTCTCGAGCCACCACCCCAGCCCGTTGTCCGATGGTGCGCTCACACTGGCTGTCCATCGCTCCGCTCGAGGTGCCCGTCCGTCGCTCTGCCTATCTGCGTTATTCCCACGCTGGTGGTCTGCCTCAGATCCGCGACGCCATCCTCAGGCTGGCCTATCTGCGGTAGGGATGTCAATACAAAGAAAAAGGTACTTTACTGCATGTTGTAATTCAATTGAATCCAATTAAGTCTTGCCAAAACAAATAGCTGACAGCTCAATCGTTGTTGCATTTCGAAGACCTTGAATAATTATGAAACCTAAGTTGATTCAGAAACTGTATATTGTATATTTCATGGGAGCTGGCCATTTCTTTTTTTTTTTTCAGATTGACATATTAATCTACACTATAAAAGAATGCGTTTTCTAAAAATCTTTTTTTATCTAGAAAGGCATAGATATACCTTTCACGTTGGTTTCACTGTGCAGTTCGGAAAAGGTTGGAAAACGGTGAAAAAACCAAAAATCCATAGATACAAAATGTTTCATCCACTTTTTCTTTTTATTTCTCACCTCATTTTATACTCATACCCACGTATTACTTTCCTTCTCTTGGTTTTAATGAGAAAGGAACGAGCCAATCAATCATGTGTTCTTTCTTGAATTCTATTTTCTTTTTTCTCCTTCCTATTATCTGCTCGATCATCTCACAACATGTGCGTGTTGCACGTACATCTATGCTATTTAATATAAATAATGACTATTAGCAAAGCATATAGAATGGTAATGATAAGGCATTCTTCTGATAGTTTGCAAATGTGAGCTCAGGCTCAACACTTCAACAATTTGGCAACCGAAATAAGCATATGAGTGTTATAATATGCTCCCTGCACTTGTTTAGGTGGAAAAAACAAATGTTTTAGGCTGGTTTACCTCTATCCAAGCCTACCCTACTAGAGTCACAGACCAAGCCGTTGTTTTTAGCCCTAAGCCACATTCCATTATAGGATATAGTTAGTTGCAAGTATGCATTTCAATATTAGAAAACGAGATAGTTATGCTACTCCCACATGATTGACATCATTTGGTAGTACTGCAGATTGAGGTCATACGACATATGCGGAGGTTGCGTGCCAGATCCAGTTCACCCAGAGGAACTCCTTCAATGATGGCAATATATGGAATAGGGAGTGCCTATTGAAAGATGTGATTTGTAAGTACTATAAGAATAACTTATGCAAATCGAATAACCATGGTCAATTACAAGAAATTAAGGCCTCCTTTGGAATGGAGGAAAAGTTTCCTGTTCCTGCGTTTTTCCAGTGAAATTGAATCGTTTTCTGTGAAATTCCTGCACGATTCTTGTGAAATTACTGCGTTCCAAAAGGAGCTTAAGTCATGTGCACAAATTTTAACTAACTACACTACGTAGACATGGGAAATATGTCTCAGCAGACCTCTTTGGTTTAAAATTAGAAAAAGAATTACCTACAAATTCATGAATTGCTCGCATATGAATGAAATTCTATAGATTGTTTTTACACCAAATTCGTGTTGCCTCTTGTTTATATTTTCATATAAACATGAGCGTTGACATTATGTTGTCACATGGAACGTTTGGTTAATGAAATGTGATATAGGTGATTTAGATACTCACTATGATGGACACAGTGAAGGGACCAATACTTTTAATAATTTTATTGGGCTTAAAAATATTCCATTATTGGACAATAAAAATGACATGTGGGATACTTGATTTTAGCTATGAGCTATGAAAATGACTTAACATTTCAGTTCAAAACCCGATGATGCAGTCCTGGTTACAGTTCAAACCTGTTCAAAAACATTCTAAATTCTAATTGATTACCTGACGAAATCGAATCGAAAATTTATTGACAAGTTTTTGATCGAAAAATATCAGAACCTAGCTCTGTTAATGCTTTGACTGTCCCGGGTATTTGTATGTTTGAGTGTCAAATGTTGGAGTAGGTATATTATTTCATTATTCTTCAGTTCTTTTTAGTTTTTGCCTGTTTTGTTACTTTTTGTTGATGGTTCTCTCTTTTCCCAGAAAATAGAGGAGGAATCAAAAGTGAGCAAGTGCTCAGAGGAAAACTGCAGGTGAGGAAAAGGTGAACCTTCTTAGAGTGAGCAAAGGCTGAGGAGCGAAACAGAGTTGCTACAAGACATGATAAAGAAAACAACCATCCATTCATGTCATTTACATTCAGTTTCTACAGTTATTGTCCTGCAGTAACTACCACCGCTTGCTATACATGTATTTGTAAAAACAATGGTATCTCATTTGCTTAGTTTCCATAGTGATTGAAGTAGAGGATAAGATGACCGGTCGGTGACGTAGACATCAGCATGGAGGCAAACTCCATACTGGGCTCACATCTTGCATTTCCCGGTTCATGATCTTGGGCTCTTGGCAAATATGTTGGCACATCTGTGCTTCTTTTTTTGTTCGTATAGGGAACTTGGATGTTTGATAAGTGCATGGAACGTACGATTGGATATTATTTTAGCTCTGGAGTAAACTTCCATTAATAAGAGTACAATAAAACTATAATTTCATTTAATCTTTAAATGCTTGCACGCTAAGACATATATGGATATGGACTTGGACCCAAGGGGAAATGTTGAGCCTAAATGCTCACGGATACTTATTTACACATATTGTCATACAACATTTTTTATCGTAATTATTATATACTATATGTATGAATATTGTTTGTCATTCTGCGTTTATGTATTATTCAATTTCTTTTACTCCTATGGCAACGCACAGAAAAAAACTAGTCTATACTACTAACATTAAAGCAAATAAAGTTTCACGGTGCGTCGTGACAGGTGGACCCAGTTGGTCAATCCTTCCCCATCCTGTATCCGATAATCCGAATCACACTTACAATACGAATCAAATTCGTACTGCAGAAGGAGCCCACGCAAAAACGGACGCCCTACGGATTCCGTTTTCGATGTTAAATATATCAATGAAAAGTTAAAATAATAATCTTTCCAACCCAACTGAAACCACTTTAAAATTCATTCTCAGTCAATAGAAATATTTGAAACAATATGATATGAAGTTTATTCGCGAGTTCAGAGTGCAGTCCAACCCATGCGAAAACGGACGCACAGATCGCATACTGACTCCGTTTTTTAGGTTCTATATATCGATGGAAATCTAAATAACAACTTTTCCAACCCAATTGATATCACTCTAAAATTCTCTTACATTTAATGAGAATCATCAAATATTTAAAAATCTGATTTAGACGACAGGAATAGCCTACGTAAAAATAGATACCCATATCATATATGGATTCCGTTTTCGATGTTCTATATATTGCCGGAAATCAAAAAGTAATACCTTTTACCAAACTAATATCACCTAAATTTCAGTTACATGTAGAAAAAAATCGAAACAATAAGATATGAAATTTATTTGTGAGGCTATTGTTATATGTATCGATTAAATGTGCTTTAAGTATTTTTTTCTCTCATTACGACGCATCAGCATTTTGCTATTAGAGAATAATAATAACGACCCCCTCCTCGAGGCCGCTCGTAATCGTACTGCAGACCGTCCGGCCCACCCTAGCGCGCGGGCTCGCTCATCTGCTTGCGGACAGGCAGAGCAGAGAGCTGCTGCACGGGGCGAGTCACGGGCGTTCCCTTCCCGTGGAAAGGGAAAATGGAATCGACGACGACGGACGCAGCCGGGCGCGCCCCACGAGGAAATTCCACTCGTTTCATTCCATTCCATGGGCACGTCGTTATACGACGACAGAGGCGATCTTTTCACCCATCGAACTCCGCGCGCCGATCCGTGCATGCATCTCCTCTTTCCCTCTTTCTTTCTGTAGGGAGTCTGTAGTCTGTACCACTACCATACCAGCAGGCTGCCCTGCGTGGGACCCTGCCGGCCGGCCGCGCGTCTGCGTCTGCCTATGGGCTCTGCTGCCCTGCCACTGCATGCCACGGAGGAGGAATTCGAGGTGCTTTTCTTTTGGCTCCATCGGACGGAAGAGAAGAGAAGAGAAGAGATGAGATAGTGCCGGGGTAGGGAGACGATGGATGATCGACGGGTTCGCATCGCATCCCACTCCTCCACTAGCAAGGGAGCCGGGCTTTCCCGTTCCCGGCCGCCTTTTCCTCGGACTCCGGGCCTCCGGGGTGCCGATACTTCGCTATCGCCGTCTGCTCGATCACGGCCCCGGCGCGACCTTGACCGCTCACGGCCCGCCGGGTTTCCGGTGTGCAAAGGAGTTCGCTCATCGGGCAGCCTTTCGAGGCGTCTCTTTTCTTTTCGCCGTGAGATGCTGCCTGGCGCCTGGGACGACCAAGCCGCGCACCAACTTTATCAAAACTCAAAGAAAAGTTTACCCTGATTATTGCCCAGCTCCCCCTCACCTTTTGCTGCAGCCAACCGGCGCGAAGAAAGGACCGGCTGGTCAAATGGCAACGCCAATTCGCATTCTCATATAGCGATAAATATTAGTAGTATTGGAGAATCGTGTCGAATCGGCGGCGTTCAATTCATGGATCCGATGGGAATGTCAAGGTATTCTAAAATGCTAAGAAACTCTAAAATCGGGTATATCCGACCATCTAACTATCGGAACCGGACATATTTGGTCCCCTCGTGGTTTCAAAAGCAGTTTTCATTTTTAAAAATAATAAAAATATAATTAATCTTCAAAAATTAATAACTAGTTCATTTTAAATCAAAAAAATATGAAACTAAAACCAAAATGTTTCTAAAAATGTAATGCATCAACTAGTTCTTTACTTAGAGTTATATGAATCTCATTTATTACCCCTACTAGTGTTTTATTGTTCATATCCACGTCTAATATTTATATAAATTGTTGTTTTGCACTAT
This sequence comes from Paspalum notatum, assembly GCA_022530915.1. Lineage (NCBI taxonomy): Eukaryota > Viridiplantae > Streptophyta > Magnoliopsida > Poales > Poaceae > Paspalum > Paspalum notatum. The sequence continues at coordinate 21,992,026 of CM039687.1, forward strand.
ATTAAATTAGGAAATAACCCAAAATCTTACATTATTAGAAAAAGTTTGGCACTTGTTTCATATTTTTATGATTTAAAATTAATTACTTATGAATTTTTAAAAATTAAAAGATAAAAAATATATTTACTCTAATTAATTTTAAATCATAAAAATACGAAACCAGTACAAAAAATATTCTAAAAATGTAATCTTTTGGGTTATCTCCTGATTCAATATAGTGTAAAACAATAATACATATAAATATTAGACGTGGATATGAACAATAAAACACTAGAAGGGGTAATAAATGAGATTCATATAACTCTAAGCTGAGGAGCAGTGGATAGATTACATTTTAGAAAAACATTTTACTATTTGTCTGATTTAAAATGAACTAGCATAGATGTACGTGCAACATACACGTGTTGTGAGATAATCAAGCAGACAATAGAAAGAAAAAAAGGAAAATAGAATTAAAAAAAAGAGTCCTGATTGATTAGCGTCGTTCCTTTCTCATTAAAACGAAGAGAAGGAAAGTAACAGGTGGGTATGGGTATAAAATGAAGTAAGAAGTAAAGAGAGAAAGTGGATGAAACATTTTGCATCTATGGGTTTTGGGCCTTTCCACCTCTTTCCATCCTTTTTCAAACTGCGCAGTGGGGTCAGTGTGAGGGGTATACTTATGCCTTTGTAGGTAAAAAAGATTTTTAAGAAACTCGCTCTTTTATTGTGTAGATTAGTTATGAATTTTTAAAGATTAAATATAATTTTTATTATTTTTAAACATGAAAACCACCCTTGAAACCACATGGGGGACCAAATATGTTCAGTTTTAATAGTCCAATGGTCCGATATACCCAGATTTAGAGTCCAATAGCTAAATCCGGACTTGTGCGATAGTTGGATGGTCAAAAATAGACTTTTCCAATTGCTAATGCGTGTTAATGATTTTCGAGAATAAAATGCATGGAGCCAGTGTATTGAGGTTGTCCAGAGGAGAAGGAACCATGTTCCGTTGTCTCATTACGCGCTGAATTTTAAAAATGTGCCATTACTATTAATCTATTTGGACTAGATTTGTACCTTGTGCGTTGCCATAGAAGGCATATGTTGTGCATAGGGTTCTATGTTAGAAGCCAATAAAATTGTAGTGAGTTTTTGTGTATACATTCGTGTGTTGTAATGCAACAACACATCAACTCCTCAACTTACAAAGTCATCGGAGTATCACACGATTTAATTTAAGCAAATTCAGTGAAATCTAAATAACTTTCTTCGTTTACTAGTAATTGACCCGTGCGTTGCTACGGGCATGTTATTTTTCCATCACTCTAAGTCTTTTTACTACGTCGAGTTAGAATTGTTTTTTCCAAACTTTCAATCATGGGTATATATATGTCACATGTGTGCCTTTTTTACTTAATCATTCCGTATTTTTGCGTTAGCCTTCAAAATATCAAATATATTAATGTAAGATTGACACTCATCCAAAGAGGATGATTTTATACTCATCCAGAGTTTATATACACTCCAATAATATCCGCAAATTTGCATGTCACAAATAAACAAGCGTCAACAGTGTTAGGTCCTTCAATGGAGAGGACCCTGTCTGTGTACACATAAAAGGTCACGTGTCAAAATATATCCAAGAAACATAGCCATATATGGACTCTGAAAATGGCATAAGTAATAATGTTCCTAATAACCACGCACACGTTTTGGAATTTCCTATAATCTCCATTATGTAGTTTCAACCTAAATCGGCATCATATATATAAGTGGCTATAATACGGTTCATAACAACAAGTCACACAACATAGCTAGACAACTAAAACAATTGCACAATCATAGATTTTACCAAATTTCCAGTAGCATACATACTTTCATATCACATCCAAATATACACTCTGGGCACTAAAGCAAGTTTACAAGCATCATCATTAGGGTTGGGATTAAGGATAAAGGAAATAGCATGATTCATAGCCATTCATTCAGATTGCATTGTCTACATAAAGAGGTATTGTCCATCAGAAAACACTTGGTCTCTACTGCTTCTCACCTTTGTGTAAAGTGTAAAGTAAGGTAACACAAATGAATCACCAACTTCTATGTCTCATACCATAGAAAACAATCTTGATCCAACTCATTTAAAAACAAATCTAATTTAATCTATGGTTAAAAATATATAGCTGTGTTAGGAATGACTATTGCAAGATAACCTCATAAAGTTGATCATGATAATTATAAGTAGGAAAAATAAACGAGAAGATGATCATGACAAACATTGAACCTTGCAAAATGAAATCACATGGGTCTTTATGAATAGTCATAATCAACCACAAATTTGCTGGCTGGTTCATTTAAGCTTTTTTTTTGAGAGCCTGCTATTTTGACTAATCAAAATGAAAGCACGGTAAAGATAAAGCAACAACTTTCATCATTTTCTTTAAAGCATTGTTTTAATTATTCAATCAGTTAAACATAGATCATGGTTGTAGCATTAATCACACTATAAATCTTAAATAACACACCAAAAAGAAGAGAAGTACGAAGGGAACACCAAGTTGATAGACATAGGCAAATGTTTGCAGAATTTAAAATAAAATGAGAAGGTGTTAGAAATATGTTACCAGAGATCCTTCAATTTTCTTGTCACCAAATCATTTTCTAGAGTTTAGATATCTAAATGTCACCATTGTCGACTGCTTTGGTCCCTATTCTCTCATCCACCATACACTATCTTGTTTATCATACCCCTAGTGTAAGAATAGCTGGTAGTTATTAGTTTATCGTACTGCTTAAAGTTCGACATATCAATCCACATCGGCACTGCTTCCTTGTGGATTTTACAATACTTAGAATACTCTGAGTGAAAAAGATACATCAAATCTCCGTGCCCTTGTGGAGTAAAATCTGTTCTGCTAAGAGACGTCAACAAGCTTTTTTCTGGCGCCGTTGTGGGGGAAGCAATTAGCAATAGAAGTTTGACCCTAGGTACTGTATAAATTAATAACATACCAATATTTCTTAGCGTGCTCATTTGCCTATATCTACTTTATTATGGGGTGACAAAGAGATGTATGACCGGTTTTGACCTACTTGCAAATTTCCACAACAATCCGAAGTCACTACTTTGGAGAGTCCGTCAGAAGACAACTCCACTGACACCCCAATGGCTGAGAAGACCATAAGCGAGTTCTCCACCCCATCCAGCAACAATGTCCCTACTGGGCCTCAGATGCATGTGGGTGATAACTTTGCGCTCAAGCCAGGTGTCATTCACATGGTCCAAGCTATTCCATTCTGTGGATTGACGTCGAAGGATGCCAACAACCATCTCCAGCAGTTCCTAGAGATTTTTAGCACTTTCACAATCAAAGGTGCAACCCCCGATGTTGTTCGACTTTGTCTTCCCCCATTTTCACTAGTGGGGAAAGTGAAACAGTGGTTCTATTTGAACCGCTCAACCATGACCACTTGGGGGGCATGCTCAAATGCCTTCCTCGCAAAGCACTTCCCACTTGGGATGGCTAGCTGACCGAGGAATAGAATCTCAAGCTTCCAATTGCTTGCAGATGAGTCGGTGATGGAGGGTGGGAAAGAATTCAAGAGTACATCGCTACCTGCCCCCACCATGGCAATGGCTAATCATCTAGAACCTCTTTCATGGGCTACACCGGTCCGTGCAAGAACACCTCGATGCGGTGTTGGCGGTTCTTAGCCTACCGGATCTTACTCCGCAAGCGCACGGAGACTGCTGTAGCCTTTCACCTGGGAGTATTCCAAGGTATCGTATTTATCCACAGGGAAGCATTGAGATAGAGATATCAAACTATCATTCATCCAACTGTTACTACTCTTTCACGTCAACCGATAACTAGGAAAGGTTGACACCAAACACCATGGGATACAAGCCAAGCACCGTTGGCAAGAAAACAGGTAAAGCTAGGAGGACAACAAGATAGGGACTGCTATACGGTCTTCTATCTCTGCTAGCATACAAGAGCTATCCGTGCTAAGGGTCGAAAGGATCTCAACAGAGTTATGACTTGCATCGAGCGAAATTCCGACGCCTCGAGGGGTCAAGGGGTAGATAGTAGACCACCGAAGGAGATTCGGCTAACGCCTACGGGCCTACTGAATGAACGGGCGTAGGATACATAGGTACACCACACGTTGTCACCGAGTGGGGCTGGCTACCAAGCAAATCTGCGTGGATAGGCTGGCACACTACAAACGTGTTCAAGCTCCGCTTGAACAACAATAGTTCATCCTTGGCCAAAGGATAGGAACTAACCAGAGCTTAGCGTATAGATTGGATTGTAACACCGGCAAGCATAACAATGATCAATCGATTCTAGTTTAGCACAACTCAGGCCTCAACTTGGCATGCCCGAAAGAAAAAAGGTGCTAAAAAGCCGCATACATACCAAGCGAGTAACTAACTAGAGCAGAAGATAAGCGCATAAAGTAGAAACATGAAGTACTTGCACTTGTCAATAATAGGAAAGTAATGCTCTAAATAAGCAAATGAAATACATTACTGAGTACTTTCGACTGACTCCGATACTCTAACTCCTAACTAAACACTGCTTTCAGAATGGAAGCACCTCCCGTGGGGCGCCTCCTAGAGGGAGAAAGAGAGTTCATATGGTGAATGGTACATTTTTGGAGTGGGAGAGTGCACCTCTATTTATAGCTTGAGGTGAGTGGGATCTTCCATGAGTTCCCAAGGTGGGATTAACCCCCAAACCATTCTTGGGCTGCTATGTGGGCTTGATGGGCTGCTCCCACGCCTGGTGGGCTGCTGTACGGAGGGGATTGCTGATGTCAGCGATGATGTCAGCAGTCCCTATATTTTTGTATTTTCAATATCTTTTTCATATGAGCTCCAAATGATGCAAATAATATGTTCGTTGGAACCGTCTCGATGAGCTCTACGCAATGGTGTAGGTCTTGAGGGAATTTGAGATACTTTGTAGTGATAGAATTTGCAAATCTTATCTCAAGCCATTTTGTGCGTGATATCTCTCCTTCTCCATAGGATGTTCTTTTGTACGGAATATGAGCTTCTCCCTGTGATACATCGAAAACCACCAAAACTCGTGGAATTCATCAGTGTTAGGTAAATAATGCATGGAACTTTATCTGTACCCCATTTATTCACCGAGGGATTGACGGTTGAAATCGTGAAATAACGACCGTCAACACCCCCCAAGCTTGAACTTTTGCTCGTCCTCGAGCAAAGCTAAGATTTAGGCTCGGCGGATCAGGAGTTACATTAATGTCAATGTCCTGCAAGTATTAGGTGCACAATCCAACACTCTACCTTTATGTCTACACAAACTAGCATAAGTGTACCCCAATCTTTTTATCCGTACCTATGGGGCTTCTGACTTCTCTTACGTTGTCTTTGGCAGTTGAGAGATGGAACAATCTCAGTAAAGTGTCACTGAACTCTATCTCTTTTCTGGTTTCATGCTCGGAGGGTTTTGAAAATTTTGAAATTAAAGAACCAAGTTCCTCAAATGGTAACCCTCGATCATTCAAGTGGTTTTGTATTTCTTTACCAGGCCATTGGCCAAACCTTTCCCTATCAACTAAAAGGCTTATGCGGAGCTCAAGGTAGGGATAAAGTTAGCTTACCTATGTAATGTATGTTGTCAAGTCAAAGATTTGTCCTAGCAAAGTTTGTGATACCTCTGATCCCGATCAAAGGGGAGTGGACCTGTTTTGTGGATGGATATGGTCTTTGGATGAAAACTCCTTATTTGATGAATCCCCTTTTGAAACTTTGAAGCTTTTGAGTGCATGGAGCTATCATTTTCTCTTCTCTTCTTTTTTTTTCTCTCTTCTTTTTTTTCTTTTATTCTCTTTCTTCTTTTTTTTTCATCTCTCTTTTTTTTTTGATAGCTTCATGTCTCCTTCTTGTATGAGAACTTTAGGGATATTGCTGGAATATAACTGGAGTATTTATTTGGAGTCCATATTTGTGGAGAGGTAAGTGGATGATGGATATGGTGGAAAAATGTCCGGTGTAAAAGGATGCTTGAATCCAGTGTAGATTTAAGCATGACCAGACGAAGAAGGGCTAGCAAATAAATGTGGATGTGAGGGATTTGGATCGAGACTTAAAGTGTCACTACTTCATATGAACTCAAAATTTGACAAAACTCAACATAACAATAGGTAGCATATGTATAGGTTTCATCATGTAAAGCATTTGGCTCTGGATAGGCATTTCAAACCACTGAGGAACTTTCTCATTTTGATTTTCAAAAAGAAGACTCCGAGAGTTCACCTTACTAGGATCAAGATGGATTAAACTCATACTATGATTATATCACATCTCACAACAACTTAGACTTGGTTTGAAAGCACTTGCTCCCACAAGATTAAAGATTAAAGGTAGGATCACGACAAAAGCCAATAAGTTCAAATTTTAGGAGAGTGTCAAGTTGTATATGAAAATACATACAAGAAATTAACAGAGCAACTATTCATCATTTCCTTTAAGCAAGGGTATAAACAAAGTTCTAGCATTAAGGCTAGGAGTTAGTTTATTCATGGTAAAAAGCAAATCTTTTTGTAGTTTTTGAATTATGCAAATTTTTATAAGTGTTTTCTTTTATTCAGGATAACAAAAAGTAAATCTTTTTGGTGTCATGGCAATTTTCAGGATTTAAGATATCAAATTGATACAGAGCATTCGGGGTACTCACCAGGTGATCTTCCCCCAAGCTTAGTTCTTGCAAGTGATTGCCAAGAAACTGAGCTTCAAAATTACCTAGCATTGTCTCCTGCAAGCTTGCTTGTTCCCTGGGTGACAACGATGTTGCTTGTGTTGCTCACCTTTGTTAGGCGAATTTCCTTCTCTCTACTCTTGTTCTGCCTCCTCTGTTTCTAAATTGATTGTTTGATGAGAAGTTCTCGTGCTGCTGTTTAGACCGTCTGCAAAGTGTCGGGAGCTTGGATTTATCTGATCTGATGGTACTTCTCCCATGGATGAATGTCTCTTGTTGGATCTCCTGCTCCAACATCATATTTTTGCCTTTAGCCTGATATTCTTCCAAAGTGACACCGTTTCGGTCGCGGCCAGCTGTTTATTCCCAAACAGACTACGTGGAATGATAGAGGTGGATGTTTGTTGGAGTACTGACTCCTTTACATCCTTGGCAGTTTGCCACAAATCTTCGGGAGTTGGCTATTCGCCATGTTTGTGATTGGCGTGCTGACTCATGTTGCGCCATGCTTGTGATGTCGTAGATGGCTCATTGGCGCATTGACTCATGAGTAGAGTAGATCAACCTGACCTCTGGTAAACCGCTTTGTTTTGTTGTATGTCTGTTCAGGGGAAGGGAATTAAGGAATGCTCACTCGTAGCGTTCCTCCATACTTGGGTGATGTCTCTACATATATCTTATGCCAGTTGCAACCTCATACTATAGAGACATCTGCTCTTGTGGTGTTCGAGAAGTACTCTCGGGATGAGAGATGGCCTTTATGTTTGCTTCCCAAGTGATGTAGAGTGTTGACGGTCGTTATTGCACTACCAATGACCGTCAACTATCCATGAACATGGAGGAAAACATGCCAAACTATGGATAAACCTGTGCTACTAACACATTTTCACAATTTGTGTTGAATATTTGATTGCAAGTACAAAGATCAGCAGAAAACAGGCAAATTTGGCTAAGTCAACGGGTCACTGGCCAGTGGGCTAGGTCGCCCGGCTCCAAGCCAGGCCTCCTGGCACCATCCCAAGCCGCCCGGCCTGACTCAGGAGCCAAATCAGCTCATCTTCGACCAGCATGTGCCTAAGTGACGTGTCAACACACTTGTGAAGTCCAAAGGCCGAATGCAACACGTCAAGTACCGGAAGGCTTGCCACATCACCGATCCAACACTTGGATTGGTGAAGTCAGCAATCCTAGGCACTTCAATCCTGCGGCTAAGGAAGAAATACAAGTGAAGATCAACGGTTGAGGTAAAAGCACACTTCTAACCGCCAAAACCGCCATGCAACCGACTTGGGGAGGCAATATGAGCCACAAGATGGAGAAAGGCGATGGATCCGACGGTCACCCGGGCCGCCCGGCTTGGGGTGGAGCCGCCCGGCCCCACCTCGGTGCCTTCCGGTTGTAACCGCCAATCTAAACCGCCACACCGACCTTGGGACCTATAAATCCCCTCATAGACTTTACTTGTAGAGTGTGGAAGTTGAGTAGCTCACACTATCGTTTAGTCTTGTATCACTAGGTTAGTCCTGGGAGTTAGAGTTCAGTCTGAGCTTTTGCCTCAGGGATTCCGGAGTCTTCTTCGAGTCTCGGTAAAGCTCTTGTATCTTTCTATCTTTGTACTCATTACTCCAGTATAATATATATCATTGTTCTATCTTCTGTTATACTTTACTTTACTTCTTAACGCTTGCCTAGTGTGGTGTACCTTTATTGCACACTAGATCCAAGGCTTTGGTTTGTGTTGTTCTTAAGTTATCTGAATCTTGTTAGACTTGCCGGTGCTATAAGCTTGTCTTAGGCTTTTGATCTAAGATTAAGATAGTTCTCACCCTCTGATCAAGGAAGAACTTTAGTGTTCAAGTTCTCACTTGAAACTAGTATAGCGTGCCATCTTACCCACGCAGATCTGGTTGGTAGCCTCTCTAGGTGACAGCTCTAGAGGTCTCAGTATTCCACCCCATCGTTCGGTAAGCCCGTAGGCGTTAGCCGGGTCTCTTTCGGAGGTCTACTATCTACCCCTTGACCCCTCGAGGCGCCGGAATTTCGCTCGACGCAAGATCCTAGCTTGTATCTAGTTAACTTAGTTCAACCGCGAATATTCCTCTGCAGCGGTTAAGTAGTCGAGTTTGGAAATCTAATCTCACTCGTTCTCCTCCCAGGCAACTACCTAAGTGTTAGGCTTCTTTAGTCCCTGTTTTACTCTTCCCACCATACACTATCTTTATCTTACCCCCGTTACAAGATTAGCTGGTGTTTTATCTAAGTTATAGTACTGCTTGAAAGTTCGACATTTCATTCCACCTATTCGCCCTTGCTTCCCTGTGAATTTTTATGATACTCGGAATACTCTGAGTGAAAAAGCTACAGCGAATCTCCGTGCGCTTGCGGAGTAAAATCTGCTACACTAAGAGACATCAACAAGCTTTTTCTGGCGCTGTTGCCGGGGAAGCAATTGGCAATAGAAGTTTGATTTGTTCGAACCTAGGTACTTATAACTTGATAACATACCGCTACTTCTTTGAGGGCTTATTTGCCTCTGTCTACTTTATTGTTGGGTAACAGAGAGGTGTATGACCGGTTTTGACCTACCGAAAAATTTTCACAACAATCTGGAGTCGCTGCTCAGAAGGAGAGTCCGTCAGAAGATGATCCACAGGCAGAGGCCTGTGCCAGCTACACTAGAGTTTGGATCATCAAGCACATCCGACACGACACATATGGCTGAGAAGACCATTCGCGAGTTCTCTGTCCCATCCAGCAGCAACATCCCTACGGGACCCAATGTGACTGTTGAAGATGGATTTGAGCTCAAGCCAGGTGTCATCCACATGGTCCAAGCTAGCCCATCATGCGGATTGGCGTCGGAGGATGCAAACAGCAATCTCCATCAATTTCTGGAGATATGCAGCACTTTCACCATCAAGGGTGCAACCACCGATGCTGTTCGGCTTCGCCTCTTCCCATTCTCTCTGATTGGGAAGGCGAAACAGTGGTTCTACCTGAACCGCAACAACTTGACGACCTGGGAGGCATGCTCCAATGCCTTCCTCACAAAGTACTTCCCGCTGGGGAAGACAAGCTCACTGAGGAACCGAATCTCGAGCTTCAAGCAGCTTGCTGATGAGTGGGAGAGACTACAAGAGTACATCGCCGCCTGCCGCCACCATGGTATGGAACAGTGGTTGATAATCCAGAATTTCTTCCACGGGCTAAACCGGTCCGCGCAAGAACACCTCGATGCAGCCGCTGGAGGATCATTCTTGTCCTTGAGCATTGCCACTGCCTGCACTCTCATCGAGAAGATGGCAAGCAACCAAGGATGGAGAGAGGAGAGGGTGAACAATAAGCCCCGTGGAGTTCACCATATTGATGGCTCTGACATGCTTGCCGCCAAAATGGACCCCTGCTAAAGAAGCTGGAGGGCACTCCTGAAGCTGTGCCGGTCTAGGCACTAGATTCTCGCATGACTTGCGAGCATTGTGGGAACACCGGCCACACGGGGAACAACTGCCCCGAAAATGGATCGGAGGACGTTAACTTCATCAACAACAATGGCTTCAGCAACGGGCCTCGTCCTCAATCAGGTTGGAATTCATGACCCAACTTACCTTTCGTTGGTCAAGGTATGTCTTCTAGCAGTTCTCAGCAGTTTAATAAAAATTCTTTTGATCAAAAAGCTGTGAACGATAGCATTAGTAAGACGTTCCATGCGAATGATAGAGTTCTTGAATCTTTGTCAAATCAATTGGAAACTTTGAATAGTGCCATGATGAACCAACTGAGCTTTAATAAAATGTTAGAAACTCAAATAGCCCAGCTTGCCACCGCTCTACCTAGTCCTACTTCGGGGAAGCTTTCGGGACAGCCCGAGCCACCCCTGAAGGAACATATAAATGCTATAACCACTAGGGGTGGAAGGTCTACACAAGACCCCCCACATCCTAGAGCTGCAGGAAAAGAACAGGGAAAGCAGGCCGCACTAGAGGAGGAAGATGAGGTGGATTGTGAACGACCACCGGTGAAGAAAGCACCAAAGTCAGCTCCACATGAGTTTTATGACAACACAGTGCTCCCTTTTCCTCAAAGGCAAAAGAAGGCATCGGTCGACGATCAGTTCGGCAAATTTATTGAGGTAATCAAGAAATTATAGGTCAATATCCTATTGCTAGATGCGATGCAGGTGCCTAATATGCTAAGTACCTGAAGGACATCCTCAACAACAAAAAGCCGCTGCCATCGACCGAAGTTGTGCACCTCACGGAGGAGTGTAGCGCTGCTATACTAAATCAGCTGCCTGAAAAGAAGGATCCTGGGAACCCCTCCATATCATGCTCAATCGGAACCCAGAACTTTGATTAAGCTCTCTGTGATCTGGGAGCAAGTGTCAGCGTCATGCCAAAGGTAGTCTTTGATAAACTCACGCATGCTACACTTGCCCCTACTGCTATGTGCCTGTAGCTAGCGGATTAATCGATTCGCTACCCCGTTGGAATCGCCGAAGATGTCCCGGTGAAAATCCGAAACTTCGTCATCCTGGTGGATTTCGTGGTGCTAGACATGAAGGTAGACACGAAGATGCCGCTCATCCTTGGGCGACCATTCTTAAGCACCGCTGACGCCAACATTGATGTTGGAGCTAGAGAAGTCCATCTCAACATCAATGGCAGACGGGAGACGTTCGCCTTCAAACCAAAGGTCGAACAGTGCCGACAGGTAAAAACTTTCAAATTTAAGTGTCAAGCACCCCGCGAAACACCAAGAGAGAAGATCGAGCTTTCGCCAAGCAAGCCGAAAATAGACTCTCTTCTCGTAGCCATGGAAAAGCTCCTGTATGATGGAGAAGCCCGCAAGCTCAAAGCAGATCGCAGAGCCGAGTCACTGAGACGTGCCTCACTGGCCCAGCCGCCGACAAAGGACTCAGGAGGCAAAGCTCCTGAGACAAAGGTCACCGCCAAGGCAATGAACACATCTCAAGAATGGTGGAAGAAGGAAACCGAGACGCCAAAGCAAAGCCAGAAAAGAAGACTAAAACTCAGAAACAAAAGGCTGTGGCAACCAAGAAGGTTTGGCGAGCAAAAGTTGCAGCATAGACGGCCGCTAAGTCTCCGTCGAGCACTGACACCGAACCCAAGGTATGACTTGCCCTCGCCAGGAGGTAAACTGGTTTTATCCCCCACTGCATATTTAATTTCCCGCGTTATAATTTTCCTATCTTTCATGCACTTACTTTGAATTTCACCATTGCATGTTTAAATTTCATCAATTTTTTTGTTTTAAGTTTGCATTTAGTTAGTTCTATTTTGCGAAAAAAAATTTTGGAGCCGCCCGGCCCTACCAGGGGCCGGCCGGCCCCCTCTACTCCCTCGCGCGCACACGAGGCCAAGTGGCCGAGCCACCATGCCGCCCAGCCTGGCACCGACGTCGCCCGGCCTTGCCTCTCCACCGTTGCCGTCCCATCGCCGTGCACCGCACCCACCAGGCTAGGGGCATAGCCCTAGGCCGCTCGGCCCTAGGCATGCCGCCCGGCCCCCTGCTGCTTGCCTGCCTCCTCTCGCGCAGCTATAAATAGGAGTGCATGCATGCACTTCTCCCTTGCACCGCTTAGCAACGTGAGCACTCCCTTCTCCCTCCTTAATCACTCTCTTAAGCTTAGTTAAGTACTTAGTTTAATTCCAGCACTTAGTTGAAATTCTGCCTAATAAAATAAGTGCTACATCCTCGGTTTTTGGACATTTTGTGGAGGCTCTGCCCCGCAAGGACAACTAACCGCTAACGCTAATATTTGTGTCTGTTTTGTCCCTTGTGTAGTATATTGTCTATTTTTGTAGGATGCCTTCTTTCTTCAAGGAAGAGAAGAAGGCCCTGAGCAACATAGGGAAGGGACTGCACCTGAAGTTCCCGTCTTCATCGGACGAGCGCTCTCACTCTCGTTCACAAAGCGGAAGCTCCAGGACTCCAGCAGCATCCGATAGGACTCCGGTAGTGTCCGACAGGATGTTTGTCAGCGGTACACGCAGCCGCCAGGACATGGAGCAAGATGAAGGAGTCTCTTCTCAGCAACAACCGCAGCGCCGACTGATGAACCTGCCGGATATCAACATCCAAGGCGACCAGGAAGCCCAGGTGTTACAAGCTCTTACCACCAAGACCTTTGGGAGGACCAAGTGCTTCGACGCCTTCTTCCTCGTTGAGATAGGTATGTTGGACTCGTTCATTAAAGCCTTTGATTATGTAGGTTGGTTGGATTTTGCTAACATTACAGAGGAAGTATCCGCCCTTCTCACACAAGAGTTCCTGATGACTCTCCGCTTGGATAAGCGTACAACAGGTACGTTTATAAATTTCTGCCTGTTCAATACTGAATTCTCTATCTACCCGCGGCAGTTTGCCGACCTCCTGGGCTTCCACTCCAACTGTTCGTTGAGTGACCCAGCCGGGTATGACATGAAATCTTTTTGGGTGGAAATATGTGGAGAGTACGGGAAGGGGAAATACAGCACCACCAAAATTCACAATCCTACTCTGAGACTCTTAGCCCGCTAGGTCTCGCTCATCGTCTTTCCAAGAGGCGAGGTTCGTTGTGCACCCAACGAAGATCTCAAGTGCCTCTATGCCATGGTCAAAAAGAAGCGCTATGCTCCAGTCCTCGACATTGTCCACCACTGGATGGGCATGAGAGCGACCAACACCCCTGTAAGCATCACCTTCTTTGTCACCAGGATAGCAGCCAATTTGGGCCTCCTAGAGAATGCCCAACTTGACTACCTTCCTGACAACACATCACACTATGTGGGGGAGCAGCACTTTGTCTAGGCACATTTCATGAGGCGAGATGCCGCAACTGGGAGACTGATCATGACATGGTTTAGGCACAATCTTGAGCTGCCACTTCCAACACCGCAGTTTGACATGTACACCGTTAGGAGCCTAACCATGCAGCTAGATGTGGAGGCACCACACCAAAGCATCGGCGGCGTCATGACCAAAGCCCAGTGATGGCGGGCGGAGGAGTCACACCACAGAGCCCGAGGAAAGGATTTTGAGGAACCCATCCATGCTTCCATACCATCTGAGCCATCCTGGTACTTCTCCAGTACCGGTGGCGAGAGTTCCTACCAGCCTTCCCATAGTACACAACACTACGGAGGCGGTAGTGCATCACGTGCGCTTAGTAGAGACCTAGGTCACTCTGCTTCAGCCTGGTACCACACACCTGACATGGCCGACATCAACTACGCAATGGGGAGGGGATGAACTTGGGCCAGTACGATCAGAGGCTGTATCAGCAGGTAGGTGACATCTACCAATGCACGGAAGAGATGGGTCAACGGCTCCAAACCAACACGGAAATGCTCCAGAACCTAAACGAGCAAGTTGGAGCTAGCTTCCTCAATGCTCAGAACTTCTACAACTACTACTACCAAAACCCCTAGCTTCATTGAAGCTTGGGGGTGGATGGTAGACCGTTATGAGCATGCCTCCTCGCGCCTGTATCCCCTCAGAGTAAGGTGTCCCCGTCTCTTGTTCTTGTCTCCTTCCATGTGCAGCAACAGTACCCTTGTCTGACCAAGCAGCAACATCACCCGTCCTACCAGTACTAGCAGTACCCCGTCCGACCGAGTAGCAGCATCACCGTCCTACCAAGGTAAGTACTTTTAATAATGTTTTTATATTTCCTTTTTATTGCTTTATCTAAAAAAAGTGTCAATAAAAGCAACTCCGAACTTTGATGCATATATCTTCCATATGGAAATGATGAATAGTTGCTCTATTATGTTCATGCTTAGTTGTTTATACACGTTCTACACTTAGCTTAATTTTGAGCTTGTGTGTATAAGTTGAAAACTTGATCTTGTACTTAGTGGATGCCATTTGCATAACTATGTCTAAGTTGTTGTGAGAAATGATATGGCTAAGCACTAGGTTTTCTCCACATGTCCTTAGGAAGATAAACATTTCAGGTTTATTCTTTTGAAAAATAAAATGAAGTTCCCCCATCGGTTTTGAACACCTACCAGAGCCAAATACACTGAATTATCTGAACCTAGCTTGTTTAAGCTACTTAAAGTTATTTTGAGCTTTGTCAAATTTTAAGTCTCTTAGAATGGAATCATCTCTATCCTGTGAATTGTTGGAGCAAAAATCCACCACCACAATTTTACCTATCCTGGGTATGCATTCATATATCTCCAAAATAATACCCTTAGCCTTACTCCTTCCAATCAAAGGTAGAGTATGGAGCCAACAAAAATATGAGAAAAAGAAAAGCATGCTAGTCAAGCATGGCAAAAAGAGAGAAAAATACAAAAAGGCTCCATATTCATACCTATCAATCAAAAAGGAGAAGGAAAGAAAACAAGGATAGATGATGTAGTACATTTTTTTGGTCCAATCTTTGGCTTTGCAAAACAAACAACTTAAGTAAGCTAAGTTCTTCCATGACTCTGAGCTCCACATAAGCCTTAGTATAGTAAGTTCTTAGCCATGCTCTTGGCTTCAATTGGTGAGGATACACTTTGAGCGATCAAGAGTACCTTTGGGGAAACTTGTTTTCTTTTGAAAATCTTTAAAAACACATGAGATGTGAATCCCAAAAGACATGCTCGGAGCAGAACCTGCAGCTAAGTCGTTCTTCCTCTCAACCGCCCAAGACATGGTAAGACGAAAAGACGCACCACAGGTATGAGTGAGAGTGATCATTGCATACACTATGGTTCGAGGTAAAAGCATGGGTGTCGTCTGTGCATAACTCCTATTTATGAGCATTGATATTGCAGCAACTCCTGATCCATAACCCATCTTGGCTTTACTCGAGGACGAGCAAAGGTCTAAGCTTAGGGGCGAGGGTGTTGACGGTCGTTATTGCACTACCAATGACCGTCAACTATCCACGAGCATGGAGGAAAACATGCCAAAGTATGGATAAACCTGTGCTACTAACACATTTCCACAAGTTGTGTTGAATATTTGATTGTAGGTACAAAGATCAGCAGAAAACAGGCAAATTTGGCTAAGTCACAGGGTCACTAGCTAGTGGGCCAGGTCGCCCGGCTCCAAGCTAGGCCGCCCGGCACCATCCCAAGCCGCCTGGCTTGACTCTGGAGCCAAATCAGCTCATCTTTGACCTGCATGTGCCTAAGTGACGTGTCAACACACTTGTGAAGTCCAAAGGCCGAATGCACCACATCAAGTACCGGAAGGCTTGCCATATCACCTATCCAACACTTGGATTGGTGAAGTCAGCAATCCTGGGCACTTCAATCTTGCGGCTAAGGAAGAAACACAAGTGAAGATCAACGGTTGAGGAAAAAGCACACTTCTAACTGCCATAACAGCCATGCAATCGACTTGGGAGGCAATATGAGCCACAAGATGGAGAAAGGCGGTGGATCCGATGGTCACCCGGGCCGCCCGGCTTGGGGTGGAGCCGCCCGGCCCCACCTCGGCGTCTTCCGGTTGTAAGTGCCTCTCTAACCGCCACACCGACCTTGGGACCTATAAATACCCCCCTATACTTCACTTGTAGAGTGTGGAAGTTGAGTAGCTCACACTATCGTTTAGTCTTGTATCACTAGGTTAGTCCTGGGAGTTAGAGTTGAGTCTGAGCTTTTGCCTCAGGGATTCTGGAGTCTTCTTCGAGTCTCGGTAAAGCTCTTGTATCTTTCTATCTTTGTACTCGTTACTCCAGTATAATATATATCATTGTTCTATCTTCTGTTATACTTTACTTTACTTCTTAACGCTTGCCTAGTGTGGTGTACCTTTATTGCACACTAGATCCAACGCTTGTCTTAGGGTTTTGATCTAAGATTACGTTAGTTCTCACCCTCTGATCAAGGAAAAACTTTAGTGTTCAAGTTCTCACTTGAACACTAGTATAGCGTGCCATCTTACCCACGTAGATCTAGTTGGTAGCTTCTCTAGGTGACAGCACTAGAGGTCTCAGTATTCCACCCCGTCGTTCGGTAAGCCCGTAGGCGTTAGCCGGGTACCTTCGGAGGTCTACTATCTACCCCTTGACCCCTCGAGGCGCCGGAATTTCGCTCGACGCAACATCGTAGCCTGTATCCAGTTAACTTAGTTCAACCGCGAATATTCCTCTGCAGCGGTTAAGTAGTCAAGTTTGAAAATCTAATCTCACTCGTTGTCCTCCCAGGCAACTACCTAAGTGTTAGGCTTCTTTAGTCCCTATTTTACTCTTCCCACCATACATTATCTTTATCTTACCCCCGTTACAAGATTAGCTGGTGTTTTATCTAAGTTATGGTACTGCTTGAAAGTTCGACATTTCATTCCACCTATTCGGCCTTGCTTCCCTGTGGATTTTTACGATACTCGGAATACTCTGAGTGAAAAAGCTACAGCGAATCTCCGTGCGCTTGCAGAGTAAAATCTGTTACGCTAAGAGACGTCAACATAGAGCATGGTCATTGTTTTGCAGCGCTGAACCACTGTTGGAGGTTGAATATCAAAGTCCTTCCTCTCAGGGGGTGGGTTGGATGATAGATCTTTGGCCCATCTTCCCCCAAGCTTGATTCTTGTGTTGTCATGAAACAAACCTTCAGTTGAAGTTTTCATGTTCCGCTTTGATCCTTTATTCAGATTCCAATGGAAGGCATTGTCCAAACATGGCGCGAAGAAACACTCAAGATCGAGAGTGGATGGCGTGATGACATTTTCGTTCCTTCTTTATGGTCTCCGGAAACCTCCTTCTACCTTCCCTGCATGTTAGGGGTCGACACATGCATTTGTCTACGTAACAAGATTTTTCATAAGTTGGGCAGAGTAGAGGGCTAGCTTAACTGATCAGGATACGCTAACATATGATAGCACTATTGGAAACTCTTATGGTCGTAGGATCTTAGCATGAAAGTTTGGTTTCAAGTGCTACCATGATAGCACTACTAGAAGATCCTAGCACGATGAAAGTTTTGTTCCAAGAGCTATCACTAACAGGCATTTTAAAACAACCTCTAAAAAGAGAATGTTGAAAATAGTTGTTAGAGGGGGTTACCTTCATTGATGTTGGAAGTAACGATGTTAAAAATTCCATCTCGGCAGTAGGTACATTGGGTTCTTGCTCCATGGTCGGTCATTGGAATATTGATGTAGCGGATATCCTTTAAACATTGCTTTGTTGGCTTGGAAATTTTAGTTGTTTCTCTAGAAGCTTGAATGCCATACAATTTTCTCCCCCAAGCTTGGTTTCTGCACTGAATGCTGATTCCAAACTTGCTCCCTTTCATGCTCTTATTGGGCTTGATACTTGTCGGGTATGACATGTGCCACCAGTCGTTGTCTGCCTTCGTGCCACACAGACATCGACTGCATATCATGACCTCGACGCTCTCACCATGCTTGTGGTGATTGATTCTTCATTGCCTTTGTGGTGCTTAAGACAGAGCTCTGCCTGCGATCAGAGGTGTCTATGCCCGCCCAAGCATGGATGATAGCATGATATGATATATGATCCATAACATGATGCTAACATTTCCCAAAAAGGACAAAAGGTTGAGCACAAGAATATTGGCCATGGGGCCTCTTCTCTCGTGTGGGGAATGAATGCCTCCTGCAATAGGTTAGTGTACAACATATACAAGGGTCCAAAATATGCATGAAGAGCATTAACTACCGGGCCCGTTGTTCACATAGTGCTAGCAAATTATTTCAATCAAAACATAGCACAAAGCCTGTTGCTATACCATGACTTTCATCTCTCCAACTTTACTCAAAATCACGGTCTTAAACAAACGGGTGCATTTTTGAAACAACACCAGGATTTTTGTGTCTCCATGAAACTTGAGAGATCTAGCTAGCTCAAGGATCGTGGTTCATGAACTAACATGGAATGTCACTACCAAAGTTTACACATAGCTTAATTATCGCGACACATCGTTTGATAAAAAGAGGCTAATACAATCTAAGCACCACGCTTAATTTGAAAATTAGCCTTTGGGCACACAATGGCCCAAGCTATGGTTTCATGGTAAACTTTGGGCAGCATGAACAAGCATGATCAAGGTTTACTCAACGGATAGGGCAAAATTGAAGAGAAGGTTTTCTATTTTTTTGAATTTTCAAAATAAAAAGAAAGAGCAACAACAAAAGGATGAACAACAGAATAATACTCTAACTCGGCGCTTCCTCGGCAATGGCGCCAGAAAAGCTTGTTGGCGGTTCTTAGCCTACCGGATTTTACTCCGCAAGCACACAGAGACCGCTATAGCCTTTCACCCGGGAGTATTCCATTGTATCGTATTTGTCCACAGGGAAGCATTGAGATAGAGATATCAAACTATCATTCATCCAACTGTTACTACTCTTTCACGTCAACTGATAACTAGGAAAGGTTGACACCAAACACCATGGGATACAAGCCAAGCACCATTGGTAAGAAAACAAGTAAAGCTAGGAGGACAACGAGACAGGGACTGCTATACAGTCTTCTATCTCTGCTAGCATACAAGAGCTATCCGTGCTAAGGGTCGAAAGGATCTCAACAGAGTTATGACTTGCATCGAGTGAAATTCTAGCACCTTGAGGGGTCAGGGGGTAGATAGTAGACCACCGAAGGAGACCCGGCTAACGCCTAGGCCTACCGAACGAACGGGCCTGGGATACACAGGCACACCACAGGACGTCACCGAGTGGGGCTACCAAGCAAATCTGCGTGGATATGCTGGCACGCTACAAACATGTTCAAGTGGAGCTTGAACAACAATAGTTCATCCTTGGCCAAAGGAGAGGAACTAACCAGAGCCTAGCGTATAGGTTGGATTGTAACACCGGCAAGCATAATAATGATCAATCGATTCTAGTTTAGCACAGTTCAGGCCTCAACTTGGCATGCCCGAAAGGAAAAAGGTGCTAAAAAGCCGCATACATACCAAGCGAGTAACTAACTAGAGCAGAAGATAAGCGCATAAAGTAGAAACATGAAGTACTTGCACTTGTCAATAATAGGAAAGTAATGCTCTAGATAAGCAAATGAAATACATTACCGAGTACTTTCGACTGACTCCGATATAGCAGACCTTCTCTAACTCCTAACTAAACACTGCTTTCAGAATGGAAGCACCTCCCATGGGGCGCCTCCTAGAGGGAGAAAGAGAGTTCACATGGTGAATGGTACATTTTTGGAGTGGGGGAGTGCCCTTCTATTTATAGCTTGTGGTGAGTGGGATCTTCCATGAGTTCCCAAGGTGGGATTAACCCCCAAACCATTCTTGGGCAGCTATGTGGGCTTGATGGGCTGCTCCTACGCCTGGTGGCTACTGTACGGAGGGGGCTGCTGATGTCAGCGATGATGTCAGCAGTCCCAATATTTTTGTATTTTCAATATTTTTTTCATATGAGCTCCAAACGATGCAAATAATATGTTCGTGGGAATTGTCTCGACGAGCCCTACGCATTGGTGTAGGTCTTGAGGGTATTTGAGATGCCTTGTAGTGATGGAATTTGCAAATCTTATCTCAAGCCCTTTTGTGCGTGATTTCTCTCCTGCTCCATATGACGTTCTTTTGTACGGAATATGAGTTTCTCCCTGTGATACATCGAAAACCACCAAAACTTGTGGTATTCACCAGTGTTAGGTAAATAATGCATGGAACGTTATCTATACCCCATTTATTCACCGAGGGATTGACTATTGAAATCGTGAAATAACGACCGTCAACATACGGCAGGTGGAGGATCCTTCCTATCCCTAAGTGTCACTGCTGCCTGCTCTCTCATTGAGAAGATGACAAGCAACCAGGGGCGGAAAGCGGAGAGGGTGAACAATAAGACCTGTGGAGTCCACCATATTGGCAGCAACGTCGTGTTCGTGCCAAGATGGACCTCCTACTGAAGAGCTGGAGGATGCTCCTAAAGTTGTGCCGGTCCAGGCACTGGATTCTCGTATGACATGCGAGTATTGCGGCAATACTGACCACATGGGAAACAGCTGCCCCAAAAATGGTTTGGAGGATGTTAATTTCATAAACAACAAGAACTTCAACAATGGGCCTCGTCCTCAACCAGTGTCGGGGTTTGATGCCGACAATACACCACAGGGTGTGTTACATGTTGCTTTTGGGGTGGCGAGATAGGCGTAGCTCGATGATTTGCGTAGAGATGCAACAAAACACAGGGGTTTATACAGGTTCGGGCCGCAGTAAGCGTAACACCCTACGTCCTGTTTGAGGCGAGTTGTATTGATCTGAGTTCTCGGGGTTACAACGAGGGTTTCGAGGTCTGGTGGCTGGTGTGCGATGAGATGATCGATTCCCTACGTAAGGTTCCCTCACCCGCCTTTTATAATCCGGCTAGGCTTGGGTTACAAGTCAAGTTCTATCTACGAGTCCTACTCTGTTTGGAAGCCTAAAGAATACACAGAATCCACGATTACATGTTTCCTTCCTTGAGTCCCGCTATTCCTGTTATGCAGAGTCCAAACCAACTCCCTTGTGTCTTTCTTGAATTATAGCGCCTTTGACTTGGTCTTCAAGCTCGTCACCCGTTTTTGGGCCCATGAGACCAGTCGGCACCCTGAGAAGGGCCGGCTGTCTCTACTGGGCCCTCCAACGGCCCATGTACTGAATCCATGCCGTGAGGGCCCAGGGGATATCTATCCCCCACAAGCCCCCGAGGCTCGAGTTAATTTAGATATTAATTGACTCGAGACTCCAGAAAAAATAACATACTGCTCGTGAGTTCCTCACCTGAGTCCAATACCGTTTCTCATGGTGCACCGCTAGGTGCACCCCATGGGGTAGCCCCCGAGCTTCAAGTTGACTTGAGTATCAATTAGCTTGAAGATCTAAACCTTCTGATCAAGCTTTACAGGATGCGTTCCTCAAGCGCCGAGTCAACTTGAGGAATAGCAAATCCTCTTATCCGAGTTATCATCTACTCCCAGTTTTTCGAGTTATAGAAAATCGACTCAAGCTTCCTGTTTTCTCAGATTTTAGGAAAAAGAATAATTTTCCATAAATCCCGCAACCCATGGAGTTAACCCAAAGGGAACGAGCAGAGGGACCGAGGAGTTACCCCAAAAGGGCCTCAGGAAACAGGAAACTTCCGAATACGCAACAGCCATTATCTTCCCACACGATAATTGACGCGTGGAGGAAGTCGAAACGCGCGGCCTCTTGAGTCGTTGGCACAGAGATCAAAGCGAAGCGGCCGTGCTATAAGAGCAGAGCCATCACCCATCCATCCATTACGCCTCCACTGAGTGCCAGTTCATGAAGAAAACCCCAAGAAATTCTCCACTCCCCGGCTTCCAGCCATGGCCGGAGGGAAAGGCAAGAAACGCACTCGCTCGCCGCCATCGTCGGAGTACGAGGACTCAAACGATGCCTTCTTCAGCGGCGCCTACGACGCCGAGGAATCCTCGGAGGACTTCTCCTCCAGCGAGGAGGAAGAAGCCCCCGAGAATGCCCCACCCCAGGAGGTCACTCAGAGCCCAACACCGACGACTCCCAGGGCTACAGTGCCAAGGAGCGCGCTAAGCTCTGGGGCCTCCGTCGCATCGCCTTCGAGGACTCCGCCGACGATGAGGAGGACGAGAGAGAGGAGGAGGACTTCGACGACGACGTCAACGATGACGACGACGGCCCCGACGGTCGCGATGGCCCGGGCGGCCACGACGACGGCGACGGCGGAGATGAGGCCGACGCTCCGGCCTCCAAGCGCCGCCGCGTTACCGGGCCCCCGGCTGGGCCATCCACCGGCGTGTAGGCCGCCACCACCACTACCACCATATTAGTAATAGTAGTTAGCATTAGATTAGGATAATCTCTCCACCTATATGTAATCCACTTTGATGAACTATATATAATGAAATCCATCTTTTATCCTTCGTTTCTGAGTTCGCCTTTGTGTTCTCATCCTGGAAATCTTGTATCCAAGTCAATTCCTCTCTTTTGAGTTTTTTGAACTAAGACAAAAATTGTCATACATGAAAAGAAAACACACTTGCTTATGCCCAGAATTCAGGCAAAAACTTTAAAATGTTTGGTCCGACTGAATAACTCACTCTCTGAGTAATAGATAACCTGATCCTGTATTCTTGAATACTGACTAAATGGCTATGTTGAAGAAATCACCTTGACTGAAATAGACGACTTAATTCCAATTCAATTTGACTCAACTGTTATCGTCAGGACATCCGAGTTAATCTTAACGATATCCACTTGTTCCGTCAATCCACGCGAACTGTTACTAACGGCGTCAGGGTTATTTTGAGATCTATACCCTGAACCAAAAGTTCTTGTATCCAAGACCTGAACTGTCCTTCCTCCCCACTGAGGCCGCCGCCATTGCTGTTTGAAATCTGAGTTCCGCTGCATCCACTGCTTCTCGAGTCCCAATCCAGACATCAATATCCACTTCCATGGCTCCAAAGAAGAAAACCTTGAGTGAGCTCGGAAACACCACCGAGGGCTTGCCTGAGAGCCAATGGACCGGCCTCATTGCTCTCCTGGTGTGATGAGTGATTGTCAACGAGCTCAAGCCCTCCGATGGACTAGAGGCCCTCCGATGGACTGGAGGTAGATGATGAAGACCTCGATGGACTGAGGCAAAAACCCTCCAATGGACCGGAGGCAATGCTCGGCGTCGGTCGGCCATGGAAGCTCGGTACACGGAAGGGCGGATCGGCAACGGTGGTATAAGCCCTCCGATGGACCGCGAGGCAACTCCGATGGATTGGAGAAGCCGGGTGCCACCGTGGTGCTCCAACCCGAGTGCATGGTGCGAAGGTGTGCGAGGGAGGCTTTGGCGGCTTTGGCTCAAAACCGCCACCCAAGCTACCCAAGGCTTGGCGAGTTGGGCCACGACTCGCCAAGATAGAGAAGATGGGCCAAGTCCGGCCCAGACGGAGATTTCCTAAAGTTTCCCGGTTTCTGACTTCAAAACCGGGGGTGCAAAGGCAGATTGGACTACTGGCCACGTGGAGGACATCTGAAGATTGCGTAGAAGCTAAGAAGATCAAGTCTTCATCGTGGTCGTCCGTCCCCGATATTTCGGGTTCATTTCTGTTTTAGCCCTTCCGGGCGTTTCTAGTGTTAGGGGTCTATGTGTAAAAATGCCAAAACTGAACCGGTGTATAAATAGCCTAAGAGCTGGTCATTAGAGGGAGTCTTGGCAGCTAGGTTTTCATTTCCTTAGGGTAATTTTCGTCCTCAAGCTTTGAGCTCCAAGTTTAGGAGGGTTAGGGTGAGATCTAGCCTCCAAATCAAGAGGGAAGGTGAGGGTGGTTGCTTGGGATGAAATCCTTCGTTGTAATTTGACCTAAGACCTCTTTTGAGGCTCATAATCGAAGTGGTTTCGTGCAGCAACTTTGTGTGCTTCTCCTCCTTTTGTTCTCTTTGGTTTTTGGCTTCAATCCTTGGCCTTTTGGATGTTTGTTTTGGCTAAGGTTGAATCCTTTGTTTTCCTTATGCTTTGGACTTGCAAGGATGTGGAGATTATGTCTTAGAACATCTCAATCCCAAAGGATTGCCACGAGCAAGTTGTTCTTGAGCTTTTCCCTTCTTGCCCAAATATTCACCTCTTCACGAGATCTGAACTTCCCGCTAATCCCGTGGTCTTTTTCCATAGATCTGTTGGGAATAGCTTTGGAATGGGGCTAGGATAGCCTGTGCCAATTTTCGTGATGTTTGGAGAAGGTTTGGTCAAGTTTCGGATTGCTTTTGCGTGAGGTTTCCTGCTGTCCAGTTTTCTTGCTGATTCTGTCAACTTTCAAGTGTTGTTTGGTTTAGGGGTCAAACCTTCGAATTTTGAGCTGAAATTTTGTGGAGCGCTTTATCAGGGAATCATAAAGCTCCCATAAAAATTTTAGATCATTTGGAGGTGTTTTGACCTAGTTTTGGTATTTTTCTTTTCGGGTTAGTGTGTCAGTTTTTAACCACCGGAGGGTCCAGTGGCTCTAGGAATTTTATTCCTTGTCCAATTGAGCTAAAAATTTGTGGAGTTGTTCCTTGGCCCCTTATTAACCTCCAGTAAAAAATTCATAATTTTTGGAGTTGGTTTGATAGGGTTTTGATTCGAATCTTTTTGGAGTGTCACGCTGTAAGCACCGGACAGCGGACAGTCCGGTGGTCAAAACTTACTCCAATTGGCCTGAAATTTTCTGGAGTTGTTCCCTATTGCCTTGTGAAGGTGTGGTAATTTTGGGGGATTTTTTGGAGCTTCTCTTAAGGGGTTTTGAGATTTATCTTTGCAGCTCTGTCAGTCTGAAAATCTGCAGTTCTCCGGAGTTGGTTCCTTTTGCGCTCTTTTCTTAGCCGTTTGAGCGTGTACTTCCACTTGGTGCTTGGTACGTATCTGTTCAGTGGACGGTACCAAGCACGTGTTGTGAGCTAGATACGTACCCTCTTAGTGGACGGTATCTAGTTTCGTTGTGGGCGTTGTTTCCGTTTTGTACTGCGGTGGGAGTTTGAGTTTGAGTTTTCAAGTGCTCCTATTCACCCCCTCTAGTCGCACGTCTCGGTCCTACAAGTGGTATCAGAGCCGGTTAGGTTTCCCATACCTTAACCGGTGAAGAAACCGTAGCGACTATGACTTACTCTGGGAAAATTCTCGTCCTTGGCTCCGATGGCTATCCCTATTGGAAGGGTAGGATGGAGGCGTTTCTTGTTAGCCAGAGTCAGGACATATGGGATGCTACTCAGAGTACGACTTTTGTGGTGCTTACAGTCGCTGAGCGTACTACGCAGGATATCGTGGCTCAGCATGAGGCGAATGCCAAGGCTGTTAACTTTCTCTTCTCTGGGCTTGGTCCTATGGATTATGAGAGAGTGAGTCACCTTAAGACTGCGCGTGAGATATGGTCACTGCTTAGTGCACACCATGAGGGTACTGCGACGATTAAGGCTAGGCTTGTGGAGACTTACCGGCGCGAATATGAGAATTTCGTCTAGAAGCCACGAGAGTCAGTAGACGACTTGTTTGGTTGCTTTCAGTCGATCATCAACAAGTTGCGTGTCAACTCTACCCCCGCTGCCCTCCCATATACCGATCATCAGCAGGCTATCAAGTTGCTGTATGCTTTGGACAGAAAAATATGAGAGATCAAGGTGAACTTAATCATTGAGTCGGCAGGGTATGATACGATTGGAGTAGAGGCGCTCTATAGTAAGCTCAAGGCCACCGAGGTAGATTACAAGATGAGGGATTCCCTTGCTTGTACAGGTTCCAAGAGTCTGGCCTTGGCTACCCCCTCTAGTGAGTCTGTCATTAACCCCATGTTACACAACTTCTCGTTTCTGCTTTGATGTCTGTTATAGAGGAGCAGCTAGCGACGCTTGGGGATGATGAGTTGTGTCTGGTGTCTAGTCGCTTTCAGCGCGCCTATGACAACCGGATGAGCAAGAAGAGGGGAGAGCGGCCCAAGTGCTTCGAGTGCGGAGAGGTCGGCCACTTCATCACCGAGTGCCCCAACAAGAATGACTACTTCAAGAAGGGCAAGAGCTACTCCCGCGACTCCGATAAGTACCACCCCGGCAAGGCAGGCTTTGACAAGCACCGCTCTAGCAAGCACGGCTCCGGCAAGCGTCCCTTTGGCAAGAAGAACTTCCGGAAGGCTTTCAAGAGCTACCAGAAAGACAACCGAAAGCAGGACAAGGCCTTCTTCGCCGAGATCGGGTTCTGCCGCAGCGGATCTTCTTCCTCTTCGTCCTCGTCGAGCTCAAGCGATGAGGAGATCACGTACAGGAAGGACAAGAGGAACGATCAAGGAGGTTCAGCTGGCTTGTGCTTCGTCTCCACCAAGTCCAGGCGCAAGAACAAGGACAAGAGGAGCTCAGTTTGCTCCATGGCGCTTGAGGACAAGGAGAACAAGGATGATGGCAGCAACTCTTCTTCCGATGATGAGGTAACTCCTGAGCAAGCCGAAATCCTTGAGATGCTAGAGCAGAACAGCTGGGAGCTTAAGGCCCAGGATAAGATGCTGGAGAAGGCAGCTAAGAAGCTGCAGAAGTTGAAAGCCCAACTTGTTGAGGCTTTAGAGGAGAATGAGAGGTTGAGGAGTGTGAGACCCCAACCCAGTGAGATTGAGTGCCCTACCTGCGAGTCTTTCATGACGGAGCTTGGTGACCAGAGAGATAGGTATGCCAAGCGGGTAGAGGAGATAGATGAGCTGAAGGCTGAGCTAGGCAAACTCCAGTCCAAACTGGATGAGCCTACTTTGAGTGGAAAGCTTGAGTGTGAGTCTTGCCCCTGTCTAGCTAGAGAGCTAGCTGTTCTGAAGGAGAAGTTTGAGGGGCAGCTCATGGAACTTGAGGAGCTTAGGGCTAGACCTACGCTTTTGGGTCCGTGTATGGTCTGTCCTATCTTGAGAAGTGAGTTAGAGCAGTTGAGAGCTGACTTTGAGGTGCTTTCAGCACCTACTAACACTTGTGAGAACTGCCTAACCCTTAGGATGCAGCTGATGGATAGGGATGCCATCATTAGGAAGTTGGAGAAAGCTGTTGTGGTTCCCTCCCTAGACGGTGACACTTGTGCTATCCAGACTGTAGTTCTGGAGGATCTAAGGGAGGAGGTGTTGTCTTTACAGAATGACAACAACAGGTTGAGAGAGGTGCTCAGTTGGGTATATGCGAGGCAACTCCAACTAGAGATGATCATTGAGAGCACCAAGAGAGCTGAGGGTGAGACGAGTGGTGTTGGGTTTGGAGAGTGCAGCACTTCGGGTGATAAGAGTGCCCCAATTAAGGTCAACACTGCACCTACTCAGCCAGGAGAGACTGTTGATGGGGTTTACCATGAGCCACCCAAGGCTGCCCCAAAGAAGCAGTACTGGACACCCAAGCCTTCCAAGGCTAAGCTGGACAAGATTGTTGAGGAAGAGCTTAAGCCCAAGGGCAAGAAGCCAGTCCAGCAGCCTGAGCCACCCAAGGCCACACCACCTAAGCCCAAATCCCAGCCTTACCCAGTTTCTAGGAGGCCTGTCTACCACTGTGAGTTTTGCCAGCGGAATGGACACCTAGAGGAGTTTTGCTTCAGGAGGAAGCGGGTTGAGAGGCAGGAGAGAGCTTGGAGGAACTAGGATCAGTTCTACCAGGGTGGTAGACAAGATCCTCCCCACCGCGGTGAGATGAGAGACCGCTTTGCCGATGGTGAGAGAGGAGGCGGCTTTCAGGCTTGTGCTCCTGGTGGTGAGAGACGCTTTACCGGCCGAGCTCTTAGTCGTTTTCTGCGCAGCTATGGACCTCGTGACCGAGGCTTTGAGAGAGCTTTCGAGGGTTCACGCTTTGGAGGTCGTGGTTACCCTGATCGTCGTGATGATTTCTTTGATTGTGCTTACCCCACTTTTGAGCAGATGGCTCGGCACTGGTACAGCAGTTTTGGGACTAACCCCAGTGCCGGACCGTTTGCTCACCGTCGCTTTACTTGACTTTGCAAGATCGAGGCATGGAGGACGTGTGGATCATGGACTCCGGTTGCTCTAGGCACATGACAGGGCACCGCAAGTGGTTCTCCAGCCTCAACCCCGTAAGCACCAAGGAGTACATCACATTCGGGGACAATGGTCAAGGTAAAGTGATGGGTGTTGGTTCTATTTCGCTCTCTGCTAAGCTTTCACTGAGAGAAGTTGCCTTTGTCTGGAATTTAGGGTTCAATTTGGTTTCTATTTCGCAAATTCTCGATGAAGGATTTGAGGTTCATTTTAAGAAAGGTGCGTGCTGCGTTATTGATGCTGAGGAGACCCTTGTTTGCTCTTTGCTACCTTTTGGTCAGGTTTTTAGGGTCGACCTCACATCTGTTTTTGGCCCTGCGCGCTGTTTGGTTGCTAGTCCTTCTGCTGATATATGGAAGTGGCATAGGAGACTTGGTCACTTGAGCTTTGATCTGCTAGTCAGGTTAAGTTCAATGGGCCTAATCCGAGGATTGCCCAAATTGAGAGCTGAGAAGGACTTAGTTTGCCACCCCTGTCGTCATGGCAAGATGGTTGCCGCCTCTCACATTCCTGTGTCTCAGGTTATGACGTCCTATCCGGGTGAGCTACTCCATATGGATACAGTAGGTCCCGCTCGGGTAGCGTCAGTCAGTGGGAAGTGGTACGTGCTTGTCGTTGTGGACGATTTTTCGCGGTTCTCGTGGGTATTTTTCATGGAGTTTAAGGATGAGGCGTTTGGTTTTGTTCGGAATCTGGCACTGAGGTTGAGAAACGAGAGTTATAAGGCCATGAGGGCTATCCGCAGTGACAATGGCGGAGAATTCAGAAACTCTCGTTTTGAAAACTTCTGTCGTGACCTAGGTCTTGAACACCAGTTTTCTTCTCCATATACCCCTCCGCAGAACGGTGTTGTGGAACGCAAGAACCGCACACTTGTTGAGATGGCGCGGACGTTGCTCGATGAGCATAGGACTCCGAGGCGCTTTTGGGCTGAGGTAGTGAATACGGCCTGTTACATTGCGAACCGGATTTTCTTGCGAGCTTTCCTTGGGAAGACCTCGTATGAACTTCGGTTTGGTAGGCAGCCCAGCGTCAAGCATTTGCGACCGTTTGGCTGTAGGTGCTTTGTGCTGAAGAAGGCGGGGCATTTGGACAAGTTTGAGTCTCGTTGTTTGGATGTGATTTTTCTGGGGTATGCTTCTAGTTCTAGGGCTTTTCGTGTGTGGATTTTAGAGGCCAAGCAAGTTGTTGAGACTTGTGAGGTTTCTTTTGATGAAACTATGCCCTGCACAACCCTTTCCTTTGAGCTTTCAGGTGATGATGAAGAAGGCACCTCCATTTTTTAGGATGAGGAAGGTGCAGTTAATGATGGTGATGCAGGAGCCACTGCACCGGCTGCAGCTCCTGCCCCCTCTGCTACGAGCTCAGATGATGAAGGAGGACCCTTGCCCACGGCTTCCTCCTCACTTCCCCGACAGCAAGCTCATGCAGAGGCTGGACCCGCTGAGGACGCAAGGGAGGTGACCTCCGAGATTGTACCATCTCGATAGGTCCAGCGGGATCACCCTCCACACAGGATGATTGGAGATATTCACCAGCGTGTCACACACTCTTCGGTTAACTCTCTAGCCTTTTTCTCCCACTCTGTATATGTTGCTTCTTTTGAGCCCCGGGATGTGTCACATGCATTATCTGATCCTAACTGGGTGAACGCCATGCATGAGGAATTGGAGAACTTTGAGAGAAACCATGTCTGGGATTTAGTTGAACCTCCACCAAAATGTCGCCCTATAGGTACCAAGTGGGTTTTCAAGAACAAACAGGGTGAGGATGGGATGGTTGTGAGGAACAAAGCGAGATTGGTAGCCCAGGGTTTCTGTCAGAAGGAGGGTATAGATTATGAGGAGACCTTCGCCCCTGTAGTTCGTTTGGAAGCCATTAGGATTTTGCTTGCCTTTGTGGCCTCTAAAGGCTTCAAACTGCAGCAAATGGATGTCAAGTCTGCTTTCCTGAACGGGTTCATAGAGGAGAAGGTATATGTGAGACAACCTCCTGGCTTTGAGAGTGCTAGATTTCCAGACCGGGTGTATAAGTTGAGGAAAGCCCTTTATGGTCTGAAGCAAGCTCCTAGAGCTTAGTATGCTAGGTTGAAGAGTTTCCTGCTCAAGTCTGGGTTTGTGATGGGTTCAGTAGGCAAGACCTTGTTTTTGTTGAGTCGTGGTGGTGACACCCTGATAGTTCAGATATATGTTGATGACATAATCTTTGGTGGTTCATCTCACGCTTTGGTGTCTAGTTTTGCTGAACAGATGAGCAGGGAATTTGAGATGAGTCTTATGGGTGAGCTCCAGTTCTTCCTCAGGCTGCAGATCATGCAAGGCCTTGAGGGTACCTTCATCCATCAAGCCAAGTACACAAGGGACATACTCAAGAAGTTTAACATGGGTGACCCTAAACCCATGACAACTCCTATGAGTACAAACACGACGCTTGATGCTGATGAAGATGGGGAGGCGGTGGACCAGAAGGAATTTCGAGGGATGATCGGCTCACTTCTGTACCTGACGGCGACCAGGCCGGACATTCAGTTCGCGGTCTGTCTTTGTTCGCGCTACCAGGCTTCTCCTAGGACTTCTCACCGTCAAGCGGTGAAGCGCATTTTCAGGAATTCACTCCTGAGCTTGGTCTTTGGTATTCCTCGGGTTCTTCTCTTTCTCTTAGAGGGTTCTCAGATGCTGACCATGCTGGCTGCCGGATTGATCGCAAGTCAACCTCCGGCGCATGCCAACTCTTAGGAACCTCTCTTGTCTCTTGGTCCTCCCGCAAGCAAGCTAGTGTAGCTCTTTCCACCACTGAAGCAGAATATATTGCTGCTGCTAGTTGCTGCTCCCAGCTTTTATGGATGAAAGCCACCCTTAGTGATTTCGGCCTTAGGTTTGGTAGAATCCCTCTCCTAGTTGACTCTACTCCTGCTATTTCTGTAGCTAAGAACCCCGTTTTGCACTCTAGAACCAAACACATAGACGTGAGGTTTCACTTTCTGAGAGATCACTATGAGAAGGGAGATATAGACTTGATCCATGTAGTATCAGAAAACAGTTGGCCGATATCTTTACCAAGCCCCTAGAGTTTGACGCTTTTACGCGTCTAGGAGGTGAGCTTGGAGTGTGCTATCCCTTTTAGTCAGAGATAGAGTGCTATTCCTTTTAGTAAGGAATAGCTTCTGTAGTTTAAATTTTGCTTTTACCTTGCTTTTATTTCTCTTTGTCTCTTTTGCATATTGTATCATATTATGCATTGCATTGTATCATATGCATTTTCACTTCACTAGCACTAGAGCTCTTTTGGAATGCAGAGTTAGTACTTGCTTGTGCTAGATGGTACAGTGCTTGCTTGATCATGGTTGGCTAAGCTCTCTTGAGTCTATTGAATACTAATTGTGAGCTAAGTCATTTTATTCTTTGTAAATCAAAAACCATGATCACCACTTGATTTGGCTACCTAGCATGTATAGGATTGTTGAATGCTATGCTATCTTTTCATACCTAGATATGCTAGTTGTATGTCTTTGCTAAGTAAATGCCTAAGCTTTTCTAACACGTTGCTTAAATTGAAATCTGGATCAAAATGCTAACAAGTGTGTCTTATGTGATGAATTGAGAAAGATCTAGGTGGGTTTGCTCGTCACACTGATCTAGTTCGAGACAGCTTGCCTTTGCACTTTGGCATGAACTTGGACTAGGCTGTGTATGACCAAAACCTTGTCTTAAGCTTCTGATGGTTATATAACCTAGGCTTGGCATTGGTTGGTAAGAAGTGGCAAAAGACAAGTAAATAACCCCAGGCACAAAAAGAACTTGCTTTTGACTACAAATGTCTAAATCTGAAATT
This sequence comes from Paspalum notatum, assembly GCA_022530915.1. Classification (NCBI taxonomy): domain Eukaryota; kingdom Viridiplantae; phylum Streptophyta; class Magnoliopsida; order Poales; family Poaceae; genus Paspalum; species Paspalum notatum. Next base: position 22,024,021 of record CM039687.1, read on the forward strand.
TGCAAGTCTCTAAAATGCTTATGGCTAGTTGTATATGCTTTGGTTGAGAGTAGCACACCTTGTATGCATTGCTAGCATTTTGTTGTTTATGCCTATCTTGCTAGGTGCTATTCATGATGGTGATGCTTTCTTTTCATTAACCCTAAAAAACAAGCTTACTCTTGATATGTGTAAGATAGATTCATTTGAGCTTGTTGTATGCTTCCTTGCCCTCACTTGCTCTGTATGCTAGAACTTGTAATTACTAGCTTTCCATCCCTTCTGAGCTCTTTCAGTTACACTCCTTGCATTTCATAGCATATTTTGAGGGGGAGTTGTCTAGTTCAGGGGGAGTTGAGTTCACGGAACCCTTGATGTGTCCATTGTCAACAAGGGGGAGAAATTTGGGAGAGATTAGTGTATTTCGCCAAGGGAAAAAAATTTAAAAATATGGACAAGGGGGAGAACTCAGGAGAGATTTAGTTGAGGGGGAGCTTTGCACTCATTTTGCATTTGTGAGGATGCATTTCAGGGGAGTTGAGCTTTTAGCATGCTCTTTGCATCGTTGCGTTGAGCCTTTTGCCTCTGTCTTGAGGAGCTGATGCTTTACTTTCTTTTGTTGTCTCATTGTGCCCTGTTTCTTTGCTTGTATTTGGTTCTTGGGCATTTTGAGCAACTTCCTCCTTTCTTTCTTTCTTTTTCGGTTTTACGCTTTTCTCTTGTTTTTGTTCTATTTCAGGTTACAGGTTGAAGGTGTTGACAATGCACTCATCAAGGGGGAGATTGAGAGCCAATAGACCGGCCTCATTGCTCTCCGGGTGTGATGAGTGATTGTCAACGAGCTCAAGCCCTCCAATAGACTGGAGGCCCTCCGATGGACTGGACATAGATGATGAAGACCTCGATGGACTGAGGCAAAAGCCCTCCAATGGACTGGAGGCAATGCTTGGCGTCGGTCGGCCATGGAAGCTCGGTACACGGAGGGGCGGATCGGCAACGGTGGTATAAGCCCTCCGATGGACCGCGAGGCAACTCCGATGGACTGGAGAAGCCGGGTGCCACCATGGTGCTCCAACCCGAATGCATGGCGCGAAGGCGTGCGAGGGAGGCTTTGGCGGCTTCGGCTCAAAACCGCCACCCAAGCTACCCAATGCTTCGTGAGTTGTGCCACGACTCGCCAAGATAGAGAAGATGGGCCAAGTCCGGCCCAGACGGAGATTTCCTAAAGTTTCCCGGTTTCTGACTTCAAAACCGGGGGTGCAAAGGCGGATTGGACTACTGGCCACGTGGAGGACATCTGAAGATTGCGTGGAAGCTAAGAAGATCAAGTCTTCATCGTGGTCGTCCGTCCCCGATATTTCGGGTTCTTTTCTGTTTTAGCCCTTCCGGGCGTTTCTAGTGTCAGGGGTCTATGTGTAAAAATGCCAAAACTGAACTGGTGTATAAATAGCCTAAGAGCTGGTCATTAGAGGGAGTCTTGGCAGCTAGGTTTTCATTTCCTTAGGGTAATTTTCGTCCTCAAGCTTTGAGCTCCAAGTTTAGGAGGGTTAGGGTGAGGTCTAGCCTCCAAATCAAGAGGGAAGGTGAGGGTGGTTGCTTGGGACGAAATCCTTCATTGTAATCTGACCTAAGACCTCTTTTGAGGCTCATAATCGAAGTGGTTTCGTGCAGCAACTTTGTGTGCTTCTCCTCCCTTTGTTCTCTTTGGTTTTTGGCTTCAATCCTTGGCCTTTTAGATGTTTGTTTTGGCTAAGGTTGAATCCTTTGTTTTCCTTATGCTTTGGACTTGCAAGGACGTGGAGATTATGTCTTAGAACATCTCAATCCCAAAGGATTGCCACGAGCAAGTTGTTCTTGAGCTTTTCCCTTCTTACCCAAATATTCACCTCTTCACGAGATCTGAACTTCCCGCTAATCCCATGGTCTTTTTCCATAGATCTTTTGGGAATAGCTTTGGAATGGGGCTAGGATAGCCTGTGCCAATTTTCGTGATGTTTGGAGAAGGTTTGGTAAAGTTTCGGATTGCTTTTGCGTGAGGTTTCCTGCAGTCCAGTTTTCTTGCTGATTCTGTCCACTTTCAAGTCTTGTTTGGTTTAGGGGTCAAACCTTCGAATTTTGAGCTGAAATTTTGTGGAGCTCTTTATCAGGGAATCATAAAGCTCCCATAAAAATTTCAGATGATTTGGATGTGTTTTGACCTGGTTTTGGTATTTTTCTTTTCGGGTAAGTCTGTCAGCGGTGGTTAACCACCGGACGGTCCGGTGGCTCTAGGAATTTTATTTCTTGTCCAATTGAGCTGAAAATTTGTGAAGTTGTTCCTTGGCCCCTTATTAACCTCCAGCAAAAATTTCATAATTTTTGGAGTTGTTTTGATAGGGTTTTGATTCGAATTTTTTGTAGTGTCAGGCTGTAAGCACCGGACAGTCCGGTGGTTAACCACCAGACAGTCCGGTGGTCAAAATTTGCTCCAATTGGCCTGAAATTTTCTGGAGTTGTTCCCTATTTCTTTGTGAAGGTGTGGTAATTTTGGGAGATTTTTTGGAGCTTCTCTTAAGGGGTTTTGAGATTTATCTTTGCAGCCCTATCAGTCTGAAAATCTGCAGTTCTCCGGAGTTGGTTCCTTTTGCGCTCTTTTCTTAGCCGTTTGAGCGTGTGCTTCCGCTTGGTGCTTGGTACGTATCTGTTCAGTGGACGGTACCAAGCACGTGTTGTGAGCTAGATACATATCCTCTCAGTGGACGGTATCTAGTTTCGTTGTGGGCGTTGTTTCCGTTTTGCACTGCGGTGGGGGTTTGAGTTTGAGTTTTCAAGTGCTCCTATTCACCCCCCTCTAGTCGCACGTCTCGGTCCTACATTGCCGCACAATGAGAACCGGCAGTTACCTTCACCATATCTAGCATACTGCCCCTCCATTGTAACCGAGCCCATGCTACAATCCTTAGTGGATATGGGCGTCCTGCCTCCAAAGGAAATGGCCGACTGGAGGGTATGCGACAAGAAGGATGACACGGCTCCAACTGAGGACACCTACGAGGCAATGGTGTTCATGCCATTCTTCATCCACGGGTTAGGACTCCCCATCTGCTCATTTGCGCGAGGCCTGTTGCAATTTTATGCCATCAACCTGACCCATCTGAATCCCAATTTGATTCTGCAACTTTCAATCTTCATTCACCTCTGCGAGGCGTTTCTTCGAATTGTCCCACACTTTGGCTTGTGGAAGTACATTTACCACTGCAAAGCTCGTTTGAGAGACAGAGTGCTGCAAGTGACTGGAGGGGCCAGCTTTGAGCTGCGAAAGAATCGCAAAGCTGTGTATTTGGATATCCCCCTCCCAGATAACAACAGAGGATGGCACGCCGAGTGGTTTTATATTGAAAATCGTGGAAACTCTCTCCCTTCGAGGTCTGAGAGACAACCTGACAGCAAACTGCCCAGCTGGAAGGAAGGCCCAACTGTTGAAGAGCAGACTGAGGTCGACACCTTGCTGGAAGAAATAGCCAATCTGAAAGAAAGAGGCCTCACTGCCCATGCTGTAGTGATAGATTTTGTGTACCGCAACATTCAGCCTCCGAAAGATAGAATTTACCCTGCCTATCTATATGTCGGGGCTAGTGATCCAACTAGAGAAACATCCCGATTTATGACTGAAGCTGATGTCAAGGCCCGAGTAGAGTTGATACTTAGAGGTGAAGCTCACAACGAGGGCACTCTAAGACCATATTCTGCCTGGAATCCAACTCCCACTGTAAGTAACCTTACTGTGATTTCCTTAAGTATCTTTTTCACATAATCACATTCTGATTCCTAAGATGACTGCAGAACAATATATCCAAATTTCTGTTAGACTCGACAACCTCTGGAGCTGTCGGGCTATCAAAGCGACAATCCGAGTTATCCACTAAAGAAATGGAAGCTGTTGTTGCTGCTGCCCATGGTGCAGGAAACAATGAAGTGCACATATTCATTGTGATACCACGTACAGCTCAGTCCGCCCAGGAACTCAATATGAGCGACATCACCAAAGCCCCCGAGCAAACAGCTGCTTCAAGTGGTGTGAAGACATGAGCCGCAACTGGCCAGGAACGCATTAAGGCAAAAGCAACTCGTACCATGGTGACACGCAGACAAAGGACACACAAGAGGACGATCAAAGATCTGACAAGCTCTCTAGAGTCAGCAGACAAGGCTAAGAAATCCAGGTATTCTTCCCATACCATAGCTAAAGCTGACAGCACCGTAACTGGGGTTAACTAGAGTAGCTTAGTCAATGAGGACGAAGAAGAAAAAGAAGGACAAGCTTACCTTTCTCATCGTGAGAGGCGATTCAAGAAACACCACGATGACACTACCTCAGCCCCTTCTGCATCCATATTACCGCCTGAGGAAGATGAAATTGATCATCTGACAGCAGAAGATATGGATCTAGACCAAATTATCAGAGATACATGCAAGCTCCCATTCACCATATGCTCTGATGAAGATATAGAATCACTGTCAATATGCTCCAGGGGAAAACAAACTGAGGCCACAAGCCCCCGAGCGAAAACAGAGCTGAGATCAAAGAGTGTAGAGTCTGAAAACCCCACAAGCCCAACGTTAGGAAATATTCCTGAAGATGAAGCTGCTCATACGAGTAAAGCCACTGAGACTGGGCATGAAGTGCCAATGCCATCTGAGAGCTGGCAACAGGCACTAACCGGAGAAGTTCCAGAAGAAAAACAACAAGGACCTACCACCGAGCCGCTACCTGAAACTACTGGCTCTCAGGAACGTCTAACTGAGGTCGATATGGGCGATACTCTTCATCCCATGTCTGAAACTCATGAGTCGACCCAAGAGAAAGAAACTGAAGAATCCAAAGATGCTGATCAAGTCGAGAAGGGATGATCAGACTCTCTAGCCACAGCTGAGCCAGGCATCATCCAACCCTCTCCAACTGAGGCAGGTGATAGCAGTCACCAGACTGTACTAGCACCCCCAAGCTCAGGGTTGCTCACAGCTTTCGAGGTATGTTAATTGTGCACATAACCTGTATTTAACCTTACTGTTGCTTGAACAACTTGAATTACTCTCTGCAGGCTATGCTAAAGACACTCCAAGGTGGGATGCAGCAGGCCAACTTAATCCATGAGAAAATTGCCGCATTATCTAGCCTGGAGGTTACTACACTGAGGCAACAACTAGCTGACTCAGAGGCTGCTCGAAAAGCTGAAACAACAGGTACACATACAACTGTTATATACTCCAATATTTGAAATCTCAAACTAAACTGTGGACTTGATGCCAGCTGCTGCTGCTGAGATTGCTCATCTGAAACAAATGGCTATGGCTCGGGAGACAAAGCACCGCAATGCTATTACTGATAGAGATCAAGCCAAAGACCTAGCAGCAGATCTGCGCAGACAGCTGGATATTGAGAAGAAAAACCATGAGGTAACCCGTCAAGAACCCCAACTAGCCTATTCTTTGCTCATAGAAGCATATAAACTGTATCATTCCACAGGAAAAGATGCGCCAAAGAAATGATGAGTACCAGCAGCTACAGAAATCGCGAGATGGCTTTGAGAAGTCATTCCGCGAGACTGCAAGCTCCTTGGAGTCTTTGAGGAATAGCCACTCCTTAACTCGCCAAGCGCTTAAGGATAAAGAAACCGAACTGGCTAAATCTCAAAGCGCCCTTGAGAAAATGAAGAACTAGCATCCACAAGGTCTGCCCTTAAAGAATCCCAAGATCATGCTGTTCATCAGGCTCAAGTGTCAGAGGTCTTGAAAAAGAACTATGAGACTAGCAAGAGGAACTGCAACAAGCTGAAAGACGCATTTGAAAAGGCAAAGGAGGCTGCCTTGAATGCCAATACTGCCTTGATCAAGATCCTGGACATCTGTGTGCCAGAAAGAGCTGCACCACGGCCTCTCGGTGACCGAATAACAACCTTCCTGGATGATATGAAGTCCAAAGTGTCCGAGCGAGTAAAAACCATACTTACTCGCGTCCTTATGGTCATCAAGAGTACACAACCTGAGATCGACTTGGCAGGATTACCAGGAAGAATAATAAACGAGAATCAGGGTGTTGAACATGAAGATGAGGCTTGAGTGATTGCCGAACTCCTTGTTGGTGATAATGAGTGAACAATGATCCCCTCATGTGATGTAATAAACTGAATGTTGTGTATATATATTTTTGTATCTTGCGTGAACACTCTTGAGTAATTATTCTGCAAAACCGAGTTAGCTTTTAAGAACAAATCAAAATATGCCATACGTACCTGAGGATTATTCCTGTGCAGAGCGAACAAGTAACATTATCATGATCTGAGTTTGAGCTGAATATAAGAGAAACAACATATAACAGTCAAAAAATACGAATTCTGTAACATAGAGTATTGTGATGAAGCAAAGACATGCAGTGATGAGCTGTAGGTCGTCAAGACCTACGCCCTTCTGTCTTTGTTCAGGCGGGGTCCTGAATGCTCCCCGAGTATGAGGTCCTGCAAAGGCATGTAGCACCGTGCTGTCAGTCGACTGACCTAGGCTGATTGCCTTTGTTTTGTTGGGGCCCTGAGTGCTCCCCTATTATGAGTTCGAACGAGAGCATGTAACACCGTGCTATCGGTCATATGACCTAGGCCGATTGCTCTTATGATTGGGGCAGGAGATATCCCCATCAAGAGTAAGAGTGGGCATGTAACACCGTGCTGTCGGTCATATGACCTAGGCCGATTGCCCGTATACAATGAGTGAATATCACAAATAAAAAAGTTGTAAAGGAGAATGCTGAATGATTTATCTCAAGAGCACGTTTATTTATAGAATATAAATGAGGACAGGGTACAAAAGATGACACTGACTGCTAACTTTAAAGAGTCATAGAGGAAGAAAAACGACTACGCGTAGAATCTGCGCAGATGCTCTATGTTCCAGGAGTTCCCAACTGGTGTTCCATCCATTTGAGATAGACGATATGAACCTGGACGAGTAACCTCTGTCACAATGTATGGGCCTTCCCAGGGAGGAGATAACTTATGCTGTCCCGCAGTTTTGAGCACTCTGCGTAGCACCAGGTCCCCAATTGAGAAAGAACGAGGCCTCGTATACCGATCATGGTAATGACGTAAAGTCTGCTGATATCAAGCCGACTGAATAACAGAGTTAAGACGCTCCTCCTCGAGTAGGTCGATTTCCTCGAGTCAGGTTGCTTCAGCCTCAGCAATGCTATTGAAAACCAAACGTGGGGCTCCAAACTTGAGGTCAGCAGGGAGGACTGCTTTTGATCCATACACCATGAAGAAAGGCGTATTCCCTGCGAGAGCTTTGCTAGGTTATGTTCGGAGGCTCCATACCACATATGGCAATTCACGTATCCACTTCCCAGCCAGCTTCGTATCCTTGTCAAAGATCTTTTTCTTGAGTGCATCCAGTATCATGCCATTAGCTCGCTCGACCTGCCCATTGGCTCTAGGGTGAGGCACCGAGACATACTTGACACGGATGGACCTTTGTTCGCAGAAGTCGAAGAATTCAGAACCCGTGAAGTTGGATCCCAGATCTGTGATAATTGAATTCATGACCCCAAAACGAAAGATGACGTTCTGAATAAACTCCACCGCTTTAGCAGATGTTAGAGAAGCGATGGGCTTGAACTCAATCCATTTGGTGAACTTGTCGATGGCAACCAACACATGAGTGTATCCACCTTGAGTTTTCTTGAAAGGCCCTATCATATCCAGCCCCCAGCAGGCAAAAGGCCATGAGACCGGTATATTCTGCAACTGCTGTGCTTGAAGGTGATGTTGCTTGGTGAGTAACTGGCAAGCTTCGCAGTGCTGCGCTAACTCGGCGTCGTCCTTCTTCACTGTGGGCCAATAGAATCCAGCCCTAAATGCCTTCCCGACTAATGTGCGTGAGGCAGCATGAATTTCACAGATTCCAACGTGTATCTCTTGTAGCAAACTTTGCCCTGATGAGGTACTTAGGCATTTTAGCAAAACTCCTGAGGCGGCTCGCTTGTATAACTCGTTATTGATCAGAGTATAGCTGGAAGTCCGTCTTGCTATTCGCTCAGCCTCTGCTTTGTCCTCTGGAATTTCTTCGTTCAGGATGTACTTGATGATAGGAGCCTTCCAATCAGTCGGCGTATCCAGAGTTAAGATATGCCTATCGGGAGGTGTGCTCAGCTCGTCTAGCTGAACAGAGGGATGATGAAGCTCTTGGACAAAGACGCCAGAATGTACCTTGGCACGTGACGAGCCCAGCTTGGACAGAATATCAGCGTCCACATTGCGATCCCGATCTACGTGAATGTACTCGATGCCCTGAAATCTGCCTTCCAACATACGAACTGCCTCGCAGTACTTGTCCATGCTTTCTGTGGAGCAATCCCACTCCTTATTGACTTGATTAATGACCACCAAGGAATCACCGTAAGCCATTAGACACTGGATCCCGAGTGATATGGCGATGCGCAGGCCATGGAGGAGGGCCTCATACTTAGCTGCGTTGTTGGAAACCGGGAAAAGAGTCTGTAACACATACTTGAGTTTTTCCCCTACTGGCGAGGTGAAGACGTGTCACGCCCGGTTTCAACGAACAAAACCGTGCAACATGTATATATGCGCTAGGAAACATCTCGCATATACAAGACAAATTACAGAATACCACAACACATGTCAAAGATAAGAACGTACATAACATTAAATATATCATTATTACACTGTGACACAAGTGTTTAACTCAGAGTATAACGTAGCATAGCGAAAGCATAAAAACATAAACATAACGGGCGCCACAGGGACGTCAACTGGTGAACGAAACGCCTAATACTCGTTGTAGTCTTGTACATAGTCTTCATTACCACCATCATCTGAGCAGCGGTTGGATTTTCCCCCCAACAAGGAATAAATATAAAGAAACAAGCGTGAGTACAGAATACCCAACAAATATAACATAAACCATGAGGCTCTATGGTTAGCTGACATCTGCATAAGCTTTTAATTTAAAACATTTATTAAGGCCTAATTACTATGAATTAGCAGCAACACTATTAACCCAAAATATATTGCATAAGAAATTAAATAAGATTAAACAGATATAAACATTATCGTAACCATAACCAAAACCAAGGAACCTCAGCCAAGGGTCCTTCTAATCATAGGGAAGGGTCTAGACCGCTCATAACCGTGAGCATGGCTAACATGTTAGTTTTACACTCTCGAGAGGTTGTACATCTTTACCCACAAGCCGTGAGCTACGCTAGGAGTTCATCACATTACCGGAGATGAGATGACTAGCAAGCGCACTATGAAGCCTTTACAAAGATTGCGTTAGTAAGGTGTAACCGTTAAGGTTTCAGGTTCCGCAACCGTGGAGCAAGCCTCAAGGGGAGAAGCACATACATATAACGTAAAGCACACTCAACCCAAGTAGCGCGAGGGCCACAGAAGCTCACCTCCCCTCTTGCCCCGCAGGTAAGTTACTCCTAAACCAAAGCAACCTAATTAGTCAGCTAAGTCCATCCCATTCCAGCCTTGTGGTAGCACTGTTGTCCCAGGTGGTCGCTTTGTGATTCGGCCCTTAGGGAGAGAACAAGCAAAAGCACACGAGCACATTGCTCAAGCTCCCTAAATCATGTTGCTAAAAAGCTAGTTTTACAAGAGACATGAACTACTCAAGCACAAAGCACAGAGGGTCAAGCTCACATTAATTGCATAGAACCATTAGTCAAAGTTAATTAACATAAAGGTATGTATTCACGCAGCACGTAGCACAACTTAACCATATGCATCCCACAAGGTAGATATAAAAGGATAAAAGTAGCTAGGTAAACCTTACAGGCATACAAAATTAAAATGCACATGCAGTAAATAAAAAGGTTATTAGGTGTTGTTTATGTTATACTTGCCTTCCTCAAAATTTATTCCTTGCTGCTGCTCAGAGGCTTCTGGAGGATGCCCTTCGAACTCAACAGGCGGATCAACGTCTACGCACGATACACGGCACCAACCAAACATCCACATGATCACATGCAAGCAAACAAATGCAAAAGATAAGAAACAGTACATCATGACATAAAAGCAGAAGATAAAACGTATATAAAATTATTCTACACATTTATACGATCGCGTGGGCGCGAGAATCACCAAAAACGGATTTAAAACGGTAAAGTTACGAGCTTTTGAATGCCCTAGGACCTAAATGTAGATAATTTTCAAAAACCAGGGTTTAAATGGTTAAACACAGGGCCTCCGTTCTCAAAGGAAAGGACTGCGGGTTGATTAACTCAAACCCGAGGGGTTCTTTGGCATAATGCCAGTGGCTGACCGAGGTTGACCGTCCTTGACCGGTCACCGGTGGCTGCGGGGCGTCGGATCCGGATCGGACGGCTTAGGTTTAATGGAATGAGGACAGAACCGGTGGTGGCCTTTGGGCGGCGGCGCTACGCCCGGCCGTGGCAGCGGCTCGCCGGAGCGCGCTACTCCAGGCACTGCGGGGCACGGCGCGGTAAGGGAGCAGGCCGGGGAGCAAGAGGGTGCGACGGGGAACTGACCTAGGGGCTCGGTGGCGACAGCAGTCCAACGGAGAGGGCCGGCGACAGAGGAGGGCGGACGGCGGTGGTGGATGCGCGTGGGGCGGTACCAAGGGGCGATTTCGGCGTCCAAGAACCGGTGGATTGGACTCGCAGCGGCTCTGCGAAGAAGATGATGGGGTCAGAGGGTCCGGAGAGGACTCAACGACGATGAATTTGAGGGTGCGGCGGCGGAGCTCACCTCACGGCTCGATGGCGAAGAAATTGATGGAGGCAGAGGGCACTAGGGCTTGGGTAAGGCGTCGAGAGTCAAAAAGAGATGGCGGCGGAGGTCGTAGAGCCCTTTATAGAAGAGGCAGGGCTAGGGATGTGGTGGGATTCAACTCGGTTTCGAGGGATGGCTCGGGCTCCTCCGACTCAGCCTGGAGTCGGGTCCGCGTCGGGGCGACACGGCGGCACTGGCAGGCGGGCCATGTGCACGGGGAAGGTGGAGGCGCGGCCACTGGCACAGAGGGAGGCAGCGACCGGGGCCATTGCGCAGAGAGAAGAGGCGGCGAGTGGCGAGAGGAGGGAGCGGTCCACCGGCAGCGGCAGGAGGTGGAAGAAAGGCCTGCTAAGTGGGCCCGGCGGGTCAGTGGCTCAGGAGGAGCGGGTCCGCCTGCAGGGAGAAAAAGAAAAGAGGCCTCGGGATGGGCCTGGTGAGCGGACTGGGCCGAATTCGGCCAAGGGCTGGGTTGGGTTTTTTTTTTATTTCTCTTCCTTTCAACTTTTAAACCCGAAGCGAAACCAAATCTAAAATTCAAATAAATTTGAATTCCCATCCTTGGTTCATTCAAGAAAATAAAACCATGTATCAGCGTGAATGCACAACAAAAGTTGACCTAGGATTAATTTTAATTATTGTAGATAAAATAAATCAGTAAATGCATGGGTAAGCATATAAAATCCTAGAAAAATTAAATAAACCATATTAAATTTTTTTTTTGTAAAATACTGAAATTACAATTAGGGTGTTACAAACCTACCCCCTTAACAAGAATCTCGCCCCGAGATTCAGATAGGCTAGTTAGCAAAGAGAGCGGGGTATGCTGCTTTTAACTCATCCTCTCGTTCCCATGTTGCCTCGGCCTCTGTATGATGGCTCTACTGCACACGGCACATCTTGATCCTTTTGTTTCTAGTAGACCTCTCTGATGTGACTAAAATTTTTACTGGATGCTCTGTGTAAGTCAGATCCTCCTGTACCTCCAATCCTTCTAGTGGCGCTTGCTCTTCGGGCACTCTCAAACACTTCTTCAACTGGGACACATGAAACACATCATGCACACCTGACAAACTGGGAGGTAATTCCAGGCGGTAAGCTACTTCACCTTTCTTCTCCAATATTTTAAATGGTCCAATATATCTTGACCCTAGCTTCCCTTTTATGTTGAGTCTGCGAATACCTCTCATTGGTGACACCTTCAAGTACACATGGTCATCCACTTTAAAGGACAAATCCCTCCTACGAACATCAGCATAGCTTCTCTGTCTGGACTGAGCAACTCTTAAATTTTCCTAAACAATACGCAATTGCTGTTCAGCATCCTGTACTATGTCAGGTCCAAATACCTGCTTCTCACCTGTCTGATTCCAAAACAACGGTGTTCTGCACCTCTTGCCATACAGTGCTTCAAACGGCGACTTCTTCAGACTGGCTTGATAGCTGTTATTATAAGAAAACTCAGCATACGGCAAACACTTATCCCAACTAGTGCCGTACTGTATGGCACAAGCTCTCAATATATCCTCAAGTATCTGATTAATTCTTTCTGTCTGCCCGTCTGTCTGAGGATGGTACGCTGTACTGAATCTGAGCTTTGTGTCCAATGAATTATGCAATTGCTCCCAAAAGCGAGAAGTAAACTGCGAACCCCGATCAGATATAATTCTCTTAGGTACGTCGTGCAAACAGACAATTTTGGAGATGTACAGCTCAGCCAACTTAGCACCTGAAAAAATAGTGTTAACCGGTATAAAATAAGCTATCTTGGTTAAACGATCCACTACTACCCATAGTGAATTATAACCCTTCTGAGTACGAGGCAAACCCACAATGAAATCCATGGATATTTCTTCCCACTTCCATTCTGGCACCTTTAACGGCTGTAATAAACCTGCGGGTCTCTGATGTTCTGCCTTCACACGCTGGTAGGTATCTCAAATAGCTACATACTCGGCCACGGCACGCTTCATACCGTACCACCAAAATCTTTTTTTTAGGTCATAGTACATCTTAGTACTGCCGGGATGAATAGAATAAGCAGTATCATAAGCCTCAATCAAAATCAACTTTCTGATGCTGTCCACATTAGGCACAAAGATCCTGTTTTTATACCATAAAGTACTCTGTTCATCTTCCCGAAAGTGAGGCGCCTTGCCTAATTTGAGCAACTCACGAATTTCCTGCAATTTTCCATCATCCTTCTGGTGTTCGTGAATCTCTTGTTTTAATGTCGGCTCTGCCTCAAACGCTGCGGCTGTAGTGTGATATAGGAAACCCAAGCTCAATCTTTCGAACTCTTCACATAATTCATGTGGCATCATGAAACCCAAAGCTATATTAGCATAACTCTTTCTACTCAGAGCGTCTGCCACCACATTAGCCTTGCCAGGATGATAATGAATTTCCATGTCATAATCCTTAATTAATTCTAGCCATCTTCGTTGCCGCATATTCAACTCGTTCTGTGTGAAGATATATTTGAGGCCCTTGTGATCAGTATAAATTTCACAACGCTGCCCGTACAAATAGTGATGCCAAATCTTCAGTGCGTGCACCACTGCTGCAAGTTCCAGGTCATGTGTCGGATAATTCAACTCATGCTTTCGCAATTGCCGTGAAGCGTAGGCAATCACTTTACCTTCCTGCATCAGAACATATCCCAAACCATCCCTGGAGGCATCACAATAAACTATGAATTTCTTCTGCTGGTCCGGCAATGTCAACACAGGTGCTGTAGTCAATCTTTTCTTCAACTCATCAAAGGCAGCTTGCTGTGCATTTGTCCATTTAAATTCTGCATCCTTCTCCAATAGGGAAGTCATGGGCTTCGCAATTTTTGAGAAATTCTCAATAAATCTCCGATAATAACCTACTAAACCTAGAAATCCACGAACCTCCTTTGGTATTTCCGGTATCTTCCAGTTTGTTACAGTACTGACCTTTCTTGGATCTACTGCAATTCCTCCTTTGGAGACGATGTACCCAAGGAAACGCACTTCATCAATCCAAAATTCACATCTGCTGAACTTGGCGTACAACTTGTGTTCCCTTAATCTCTGAAGAACTAACCTTAAATGCTCCTAATGTTCTACTTCAGTCTTGGAATAAATCAGAATGTCATCAATAAAAACCACCACAAACTTGTCTAAATAATCCATAAATACTGAATTCATCAGTTGCATAAAATAGGCAGGAGCATTAGTAAGGCCGAAGGACATTACTGTATACTCATATAAGCAGTACTTAGTGGTGAAGGAAGTCTTAGGAATATCTGAGAGACGAATTTTTAACTAATGATAACCAGATCTCAAATCAATTTTGGAGAAAACACAAGCATCCTGAAGCTGATCAAACAAATCATCAATGCGGGGAAGCGGGTACTTGTCTTTAATGGTGACTTTATTTAGAGCTCGGTAATCCACACACATCCTTTTCACATCAGTATCCTTTTTCTCAACAAGCAAGACTGGAAAAGCCCAAGGAGAGGAACTAGGGCGGATATATCCTTTAGCTAGCAATTCATCTATATTCTTTTTAACCTCCTCATGCTCTATAGGTGCCATTATATATTGCCTCATTGCTATGGGTGCAGTGCCAGGTAAAAGCTCTATTAAAAACTCAATATCTCTGTCAAGCGGCATACCTAGCAACTCATCAGGGAAGACGTCTGGATAATCACACACTATCCGAATATCATCTGTAGGTCTAGCGTCCATCTGATGCAAATAACCTGAAGGACTTGATGCGCTGATCCCCACTTCCTGGCCATCTGATGCTACTATATGAACTGTCCGTTGAGCACAATCAATTTTGACATCCCACTTCTCCAGAGTGTCCATACCCAAGATGATATCAATATCCATGGAATCAATAACTAGCAACCCAGTGCGAAACTCTACCCCCCTTATGTTGATACTAACTCTGGTACAGACTGTGTTGGTAGTTATCTTCCCCCCGGTGAATTAATTACCATAGGTCTTTTCATGCAGTTTAAGGGAAGGTTATGTTTTTCAGCAAATGATCTTGTAATAAAAGAATGCATAGCACCAGTATCAAAAAGTATTGTAGTAGGGTTGGAGTTGACTGTAAATGTACCAAGCACAACGTTTGGGGCTTCTGCTGCAGTTTCTGCCGTGACATGATTGACCTTGCCCTGAGGTGGTGCCTTATTCTGCTGGTTGGGGCACCCCTGCTGTTGCTGCTGTGGGGAGTTCTGCCTGCCCTGCTGCTGCTATTGCCCCCTCTGAGGGCAGTTGTTGGTGAGGTGCCCACTGTCGCCACACTTGTAGCAGTTTCTAACAACTGGAACGGTAGCCTAATTTGGGACCGGTGGGTTGGACTGCCCCTGTGGCATAGCTCGGTAGGTAGGGTGTTGGTTCTGATTCTGATAGCGCTGACCCTGACCTGTCTGCTGCTGGTACTGTTGCTGCTGGGGCCGCTGTCGCTGCTGGTACTGCTGCTGCTGCTGGTAGCGGGGGTGGGTGTTGCTGTTGGAAGGAGCAGGGTTGAGCTTTCTTTTCTTCTC
Organism: Paspalum notatum; assembly: GCA_022530915.1. Lineage (NCBI taxonomy): Eukaryota > Viridiplantae > Streptophyta > Magnoliopsida > Poales > Poaceae > Paspalum > Paspalum notatum. The sequence continues at coordinate 22,039,318 of CM039687.1, forward strand.
TTCAATTTCCCTGCGCTTCTGCTCTGTAAGCAAGGCACGGTCCACCAGGTGATTGAAATTATTGAAGTGATTATTCATCAGATGCAACTGAAGATTGTCATTAAGGCCCTCCAGGAAGTGCTCCTGCTTGTCACCATCTTCTGTAACTTCTGTGGAAGCATAGCGAGCAAGCTGCAGAAACTTGTCACGGTACTCTGTGACTGACATGTTCCCCTGTTTCAGAGAGAGGAACTCCTTCTTCTTCATCTTCATTATGCCCGCAGGCACATAGTGACTCCTGAACCTCTCGCGGAACTGAGACTAGGTAAAACATTCTCTGTCCTGAGGTCTGTACGATTCCCACCAATCTAGAGCAGCACCTCGAAGCTGTCCTACGGCATACAGGACCCTCTCTTGATCATTGCACTGCGCAATGTCAAGCTGTCGCTCCACTGCACGGAGCCAGTCATCTGCCTGAAGTGGATTAGCAGAATGGGAGAAAGTTGGCGGGTGTCCCTTCATAAAGTCTCCACGCCTGTCCCTCTGCTGCGGCTGCGGATTGGCTTGAACATTCTGCAGAGCTTGTACTGCATTGTTGAGAGTAGCCATCATCTGCATCTGAAGCTGAAAAGACTGATCTGCTGTCAGCGGCGGTGGGTTCTGCGGTGGGTTTTCGGTGGGTTGCCATTAGCCTGATTCCTAGTGTTTACCATCTGTTGGCAGCAGTTGAAACAATATCAGTAAGCAATTGTTGCACATATCGAGGATGATAAACAACGGTGACCGATAAAGTAAAGAGAAAAGAGTAGATGGCTATTTATAACTCCCAATGATCTAATCTTTATTAATTAATTAATTGAATTAATTTAATCTTCATAGTTGTTTATACTGTGGACATATAACATAGTTAGACTATAATCAATCAAAGAACCAAATCAAGTATAGTTCACCATGATAAGCATTCACACACCAAAACAAAGCGTGCTAACGAGACATTATAAGGGTAATCTAATTCTCATATAAAAGCACTCTAGTGATGTCATCTATAGAAATGATAGAAATACTTGAGTTAAGTTCTATATGACAGAAGGAATAAATAAAAATTTTCGAACATAATGTGAGCAATTAATCAGTAAAAATAAAATAAAGACAAAGCATTTAAAAATCAGCAGGTAAGACAAAGGAAAGTGAAGTCCTTAAACACGACCAGTTCTAACTAGGCTTTCGTGCTACAGTCAACCTGGCTCTGGTACCAAATTTGTCACGCCCGGTTTCAACAAACAAAACCGTGCAACATATATATATGCGCCAGGAAACGTCTCGCATATACAAGACAAATTACAGAATACCACAACACATATCAAAGATAAGAACGTACATAACATTAAATATATCATTATTACACTGTGACACAAGTGTTTAACTCAGAGTATAACGTAGCATAGCGGAAGCATAAAAACATAAACATAACGGGCGCCACAGGGACGTCAACTAGTGAACGAAACGCCTAATACTCGTCGTAGTCTTGTACATAGTCTTCATTACCACCATCATCTGAGTAGCGGTTGGATTTTTACCCCCAACAAGGAATAAATATAAAGAAACAAGCATGAGTACAGAATACCCAACAAATATAACATAAACCATGAGGCTCTATGGTTAGCTGACATCTGCATAAGCTTTTAATTTAAAACATTTATTAAGGCCTAATTACTATGAATTAGCAGCAACACTATTAACCCAAAATATATTGCATAAGAAATTAAATAAGATTAAACAGATATAAACATTATCGTAACCATAACCAAAAGCAAGCAACCTCAGCCAAGGGTCCTTCTAATCACTGGGAAGGGTCTGGGCCGCTCATAACCGTGAGCACGGCTAACATGTTAGTTTTACACTCTCGAGAGGTTGTACATCTTTACCCACAAGCCGTGAGTACGCTAGGAGTTCATCACATTACCGGAGATGAGATGACTAGCAAGCGCACTACGAAGCCTTTACAAAGATTGGGTTAGTAAGGTGTAACCGCTAAGGTTTCAGGTTCCGCAATCGTGGAGCAAGCCTCAAGGGGAGAAGCACATACATATAACGTAAAGCACACTCAACCCAAGCAGCGCGAGGGCCACAGAAGCTCACCTATCCTCTTGCCCCGCAGGTAAGTTACTCCCAAACCAAAGCAATCTAATTAGTCAGCTAAGTCCGTCCCATTCCAGCCTTGTGGTAGCACTGTTGTCCCAGGTGGTCGCTTTGTGATTCAGTCCTTAGGGAGAGAACTAGCAAAAGCACACGAGCACATTGCTCAAGCTCTCTAAACCATGTTGCTAAAAAGCCAGTTTTACAAGAGACATGAACTACTCAAGCACAAACACAGAGGGTCAAGCTCACATTAATTGCATAGAACCATTAGTCAAAGTTAATTAACATAAAGGTATGTATTCGCGCAGCACCTAGCACAACTTAACCATATGCATCCCACAGGGTAGATATAAAAGGATAAAAGTAGCTAGGTAAACCTTACAGGCATACAAAATTAAAATGCACATGCAGTAAATAGAAAGGTTATTAGGTGTAGTTTATGTTATACTTGCCTTCCTCAAAATTTATTCCTTGCTGCTGCTCAGAGGCTTCTAGAGGATGCTCTTCGAACTCAACAGGCGGATCAACGTCTACGCACGATACACGGCACCAACCAAACATCCACATGATAACACATGCAAGCAAATAAATGCAAAAGATAAGAAACAGTACATCATGACATAAAAACAAAGGTAAAACGTATATAAAATTATTCTACACATTTATACGATCGCGTGGGCGCGAGACTCACCGAAAATGGATTTAAAACGGTAAAGTTACGAGCTTTTGAATGCCCTAGGACCTAAATGTAGATAATTTTCAAAAACCAGGGTTTAAATGGTTAAACACAGGGCCTCCGTTCTCAAAGGAAAGGACTGCGGGTTGATTAACTCAAACCCGAGGTGTTCTTTGGCATAATGCCAGTGGCTGACCGAGGTTGACCGTCCTTGACCGGTCACCGGTGGCTGCGGGGCGTCGGATCCGGATCGGACGGCTTAGGTTTAATGGAATGAGGACAGAACCGGTGGTGGCCTTTGGGCGGCGGCGCTACGCCCGGCCGTGGCGGCAGCTCACCGGAGCGCGCTGCTCCAGGCACTGCGGGGCATGGCGTGGTAAGGGAGCAGGCCGGGGAGCAAGAGGGTCCGACGGGGAACTCACCTAGGGGCTCGGTGGCGACTGCAGTCCAAAGGAGAGGGCCGGCGACAGAGGAGGGCGGACGGCGGTGGTGGGTGCGCGTGGGGCGGTGCCAAGGGGCGATTTCGGCGTCCAAGAACCGGTGGATTGGACTCACAGCGGCTCTGCGAACAAGATGATGGGGTCAGAGGGTCCGGAGAGGACTCAACGACGATGAATTTGAGGGGGTGGCGGCGGAGCTCACCTCGCGGTTCGATGGCGAAGAAATTGATGGAGGCAGAGGGCGCTAGGGCTTGGGTAAGGCGTCGAGAGTCAAAAAGAGATGGCGGCGGAGGTCGTAGAGCCCTTTATAGAAGAGGCAGGGCTAGGGATGCGGTGGGATTCAACTCGGTTTCGAGGGATGGCTCGGGCTCCTCCGACGCGGCCTGGAGTCGGGTCCGCGTCGGGGCGACGCGGCGGCACTGGCAGGTGGGCCATGTGCGCGGGGAAGGTGGAGGCGCGGCCACTGGCACAGAGGGAGGCGGCGACCGGGGCCATTGCGCAGAGAGAAGAGGCAGCGAGCGGCGAGAGGAGGGAGCTGTCCTCCGGCAGCGGCAGGAGGTGGAAGAAAGGCCTGCTACGTGGGCCCGGCGGGTCAGTGGCTCAGGAGGAGCGGGTCCGCCCGCAGGGAGAAAAAGAAAAGAGGCCTCAGGATGGGCCTGGTGAGCGGACTGGGCCAAATTCGGCCAGGGCCTAGGTTGGGTTTTTTTTTTATTTCTCTTCCTTTCTCCTTTTAAACCCGAAGGGAAACAAAATTTAAAATTCAAATAAATTTGAATTCCCATGCGTAGTTCATACAAGAAAATAAGACCATGTATCGGCGTGAATGCACAACAAAAGTTGACATAGGATTAATTTTAATTATTGTAGATAAAATAAATCAGTAAATGCATGGGTAAGCATATAAAATCCTAGAAAAATTAAATAAACCATATTAAATTTTTTTTGTAAAATACTGAAATTAAAATTAGGGTGTTACAAGACGACACCAGCACCGGCTCCTTCCAACTTCAACGACCCGTCGAAATACATCTTCCAAACTTCCAAGATTTTTGGTTTCTCAGGCACTTGATGCTCAGTCCACTCGGAGATGAAATCGACTAGTGCTTGAGTCTTGATTGCAGTACGAGGACGGAATTCGATGTCGTGAGCCCCCAGCTCGCAAGCCCATTTGGCGATACGCTCTGTGGCCTCTCGATTACGCAAGACCTCTCCGATTGGGAACTCCGTGACCACTATGATCTTATGTTCCTCAAAGTAATGGCGCAGTTTGCGTGCGGTAATGAGAACTGCGTATAATAACTTCTGTACCTAAGCATACCTGATTTTGGAGGGACTGAGGACCTCGCTGATGAAGTAGACCGGGTGTTGTCTGGGCACCGTGTGCTGCCCATCCGGTCGCTCAACCACCAATGCGGTGCTGACCACATGAGTCATACAGGAGATGTAGAGGAGCAAATCTTCCGCCGGTGAGTCGGCAGTGGCACGATCAGGAGACTTGAGTACAGGAGGTGACGTGAGGAACTTCTTCAAAGCGTCCAATGCTTCCTGAGCCTCTGTAGTCCACTGAAACCTGTCGACCTTTCTGAGCAGCTTGTAGAAGGGCATGCCACGCTCCCCAAGCCATGATATGAATCGGCTCAAGGCTGCCATGCACCCAGTCAACCTTTGCGCGTCTTTATGTGATCTGGGAGGGTGTATGCGCAGGATAGCCTTGATCTTCTCGGGGTTGGCTTCGATTCCCCTGTTGCTGACGACAAAACCGAGTAACTGACCTGCGGGAACACCGAAGACGCACTTGGTGGGGTTGAGCTTCCACCGGAATTTCCTCAGGCTGTTGAACACCTTGCGCAGATCATCGATGAAATCCTCTTCGTTCTTAGTCTTGATTACAACATCATCAATATAGGCCTCGACACGTTCGCCCCAGTGATCAGCGAGGCAAGCTTGAATCGCTCTTTGGTACGTTGCTCCTGCGTTTTTCAACCCGAAAGGCATTGAGGTATAGCAGTAGGCACCGAAAGGCGTGATGGACGTCGTCTTCTCTTGATCTTCAGTCGCTAGGCTAATCTGATGATAGCCCGAGTAACAATCGAGGAAGGAGAGCAAAGCGCAGCCGGCCGTAGAGTCAACGACCTGGTCGATGCGAGGCAAACCAAACGGGTCCTTGGGGCAGTGCTTATTGAGATCGGGATAATCAACACACATCTGTCAGTCCTTTTTATTTTTCTTGAGAACGAGTACAGGATTTGCAAGCCATTCGGGATGCATGACCTCTCTAATGAAACCGGCAGCCTTCAGCCGGGTTAACTCTGCCCTAATGGCTTCTCGCTTTTTAGGAGTAAATCGCCGTAGCCTCTGCTTGATGGGCTTGGCGTTGCGGAACACTTTGAGTTGGTGCTCGGCCAATTCCCTCAGGACCCAGGCATATCCGCTGGCTTCCATGCAAATATATCATGGTTGGCCCTCAGGAACTGGACGAGCATGTCTTCCTATTTGGGAGAAAGGAGAGCGTTGATGGCGGGCGTCTTGGTCGCATCCGAGGGGTCGAGACTTATCTCTTTCGTCGGGACGGCTGGCTGAATTGCCGCGTTAGAGGCCGCTTCTTGAGTCAGAATCTGGAGGCCTTCCTACGACATGCCGGTTTCAACCGCCTTGAGCTTTTTTTGAGCCGCCATGTGATTCTGCTCAAGGGCCATTTGCATGGCCTCTTGCACGCACTCCGATGCTCCCTTGAAATCGGCGCGTATGGAGAGAGTACCACCTAGAGCTGGCATCTTGAGGATGAGGTATGGATAATGCGGGATAGCCATGAACTTGGCTAGCCCTGGACGCCCGATGATGGCGTTGTAGACGCAGTTGAAGGTCGGGACTTCAAATCTCAACGTCTCGATGCGAAAATTCTCTGCCATGCCAAAAGCGACCGGCAGATAGATGTGTCCGAGCGGGTATTCACCCACGCCTAGGACAATCCCGAAGAATGGGGTATCCGATCTCTTAAGATCACTGAGCGGGATCCCCATCTCTTGCAGAGCCCTGGGGAACACCACGTTGATGCTGGCTCCTCCGTCAATCAGAACCTTCTTGAGTCGGGTGTCGCCGACTATGGGAGTTACCAGTAGCGGGTACTTGCCCGACTCATCGAAGTTGAGCCACTGATCCGCCCGACTGAATGAGACCGGCTCGTGGGACCAATCGTATGGCTGCGGCGGCTCTGAGGTGGCCACATTGATCCGCCGATCCTCCAGCTTCTGCTAGCTCTTGCTTGTGTAGGCTCCGTGCCCTCCTAGGATGAAGTTGACTTCCCTGTTGACGTTGGGGAAGCGTTGATTACTGCCTCCAGCCAGCCGCTGCGGCGGCTGGTTCCGTGGTGGAGAAGGCGGTGGAGGAGCTTGCACCGTTGGAAACTGGTCACGGTTCAGCATGGCTCTGAAGTCGCGGCAATGCCTGAGAGTATGGCGCATATCCTTGTGCGCCGGGCATGGCTCATCGAGGAGTTGATCGAGAGTTCGAGTTTGGGCTGGGGGTGGGCCGCGTGGTCGTACCGGAGCTGGAGCCATGGCTCGGACCTCCTCCCGAGGCCTCTTGTCCCAGCGTCGATCTTGTCGCGGAGGTTCTTCATGCTTCTCATGCTTGCCCTTGCCCCGGTCGTCTTGCCGAGGGCGAACGAGATCGCGAGCTCGTTCGTCCGCCGTGATGTAGCGGTCTGCTTCTTCGAAGAGACGCTCCGAGGTGGTGGGCGCCCTTTCCAGTATGTGCTTGACGAAGACTTGGTCGTTGGAGCCCTGGAGGAAGTCGTCGATCACCGTATCCTCAGATACGTCGGGGATGCGGTTTCTGAGAGCCTTGAACCGCTTGAGGTACGATCGCACAGGCTCTCCGAGTCCTTGCGCCTGACGGTTTTGAGGTCCCACCGCTGCGCCGGCTTGTCGGAGAGTGACAGGAAATTGGCGATGAACAGGCAACGAAAGTCACCCCAGTCCTCGATGCTGCCCCACTTGAGGTGGCAAAGCCATTGGAGCGCGTCCTGTCCCAACTTGATTGGGACGTAGACCGTCATGAGATCCTCCGAGGCATTGGCCGCTCGGGCCGCGGTAGTGTACATGGCCAGCCAGTTCCGCGGATACATCTTCGTCTCAAATTTTTCAATATTTGAGATTTTGAAGTTGGGTGGCCACTCGACGTCTTGAATTCTCCGACCGAAGGCGGCTATAGCAGCTTCTGCGATGCCAGCCGAGTTGCCACAACCCTCCACTGGGCGACGAGGCGAGGATTGAGGTCGACGGTCCCGCTCAGATTTGTCTCGGGGGGCGGGCCTGTTCACGGAGACACCCCCAAGTGACACCTGGCGGCTGGAGCGCGTTGTGGCAGGCCGTAGTCTCGGTCGTAGTTCACGCACCGATCCATCCCGAGCTAATGTCTCTGCGCACGAGATTACTCGATGTTGTGGCGTGCGTCGCGGTTGCCGTTGATAACTTGTCGTGCGTCGGCAACCTCTGGCTGCCTGGGCAGGAGGTGGTCTGCTGCCCGAGCGAGGACGGTCTTGATGGCCACCCCGTCTTCGTTGTCGGGGATGAGTTCGCAGAGCTTGACCAATGCCCCTCCGGCTTGACTCGGGGTCGTCATGACTCCCTCGAACTCCATTAGAAGTGAGAGTCAATGGACCGGCCTCATTGCTCTCCTGGTGTGATGAGTGATTGTCAATGAGCTCAAGCCCTCCGATGGACTGGAGGTAGATGATGAAGGCCTCGATGGACTGAGGCAAAGGCCCTCCAATGGACCGGAGGCAATGCTCGGGGTCGGTCGGCCATGGAAGCTCGGTACACGGAGGGGCGGATCGGCAACGGTGGTATAAGCCCTCCGATGGACCGCGAGGCAACTCCGATGGACTGGAGAAGCCGAGTGCCACCGTGGTGCTCCAACCCGAGTGCATGGCGCGAAGGCGTACGAGGGAGGCTTTGGCGGCTTCGGCTCAAAACCGCCACCGAAGCTACCCAAGGCTTGGTGAGTTGGGCCACGACTCGCCAAGATAGAGAAGATGGGCCAAGTCCAGCCCAGACGGAGATTTCCTATAGTTTTCCGGTTTCTGACTTCAAAACCGGGGGTGCAAAGGCGGATTGGACTACTGGCCAAGTGGAGGACATCTGAAGATTGCGTGGAAGCTAAGAAGATCAAATCTTCATCGTGGTCGTCCGTCCCCGATATTTCGGGTTCTTTTCTGTTTTAGCCCTTCTGGGCGTTTCTAGTGTTAGGGGTCTATGTGTAAAAATGCCAAAACTGAACCGGTGTATAAATAGCCTAAGAGCTGGTCATTAGAGGAAGTCTTGTCAGCTAGGTTTTCATTTGCTTTATGTAATTTTCGTCCTCAAGCTTTGAGCTCCAAGTTTAGGAGGGTTAGGGTGAGATCTAGCCTCCAAATCAAGAGGGAAGGTGAGGGTGGTTGCTTGGGACGAAATCCTTCGTTGTAATCTGACCTAAGACCTCTTTTGAGGCTCATAATCGAAGTGGTTTCGTGCAGCAACTTTGTGTGCTTCTCCTCCCTTTGTTCACTTTGGTTTTTGGCTTCAATCCTTGGCCTTTTGGATGTTTGTTTTGGCTAAGGTTGAATCCTTTGTTTTCCTTATCCTTTGGACTTGCAAGGACATGGAAATTATGTCTTAGAACATCTCAATCCCAAAGGATTGCCACGAGCAAGTTGTTCTTGAGCTTTTTCCTTCTTGCCCAAATATTCACCTCTTCACGAGATCTGAAATTCCCGCTAATCCCATGATCTTTTTCCATGGACCTTTTGGGAATAGCTTTGGAATGGGGCTAGGATAGCCTGTGCCCATTTTTGTGATGTTTGGAGAAGGTTTGGTCAAGTTTCAGATTGCTTTTGTGTGAGGTTTCCTGCTGTCCAGTTTTCCTGCTGGTTCTGTCCGCTTTCAAGTCTTGTTTGGTTTAGGGGTCAAACCTTCGAATTTTGGGCTGAAATTTTGTGGAGCTCTTTACCAGTGAATCATAAAGCTCCCATAAAAATTTCAGATCATTTGGAGGTGTTTTGACCAGGTTTTGGTATTTTTCTTTTCGGGTTAATCTGTCAGTTTTTAACCACCGGACAGTCCGGTGGTTAACCACCACCGGACGTTCCAGTGGCTCTAGGAATTTTATTCCTTGTCCAATTGAGCTGAAAATTTGTAGAGTTGTTCCTTGGCCCCTTATTAACTTCCAGTAAAAATTTCATAATTTTTGGAGTTGGTTTGATAGGGTTTTGATTCGAATCTTTTTGGAGTGTCAGGCTGTAAGCACCGGACAGTCCGGTGGTTAACCACGGACAGTCCGGTAGTCACAACTTGCTCCAATTGGCTTGAAATTTTCTGGAGTTGTTCCCTATTGCATTGTGAAGGTGTGGTAATTTTGGGGGATTTTTTGGAGCTTTTCTTGATGGGTTTTGAGATTTTTCTTTGTAGCCCTGTCTGTCTGAAATCTGCAGTTCTCCGGAGTTGGTTCCTTTTGCACTCTTTTTCTTAGCCATTTGAGCGTGTGCTTCCGCTTGGTGCTTGGTATGTATATGTTCAGTGGACTGTACCAAACACATGTTGTGAGCTAGATACGTATCCTCTCAGTGGACGGTGTCTAGTTTCGTTGTGGGCGTTGTTTCCGTTTTGCACTGCGGTGGGGGTTTGAGTTTGAGTTTTCAAGTGCTCCTATTCACCCCACTAGTCGCACGTCTTGGTCCTACAAGTGGTATCAGAGCCGGTTAAGTTTTCCATACCTTAACCGGTGAAGAAACCGTAGCGACTATGACTTACTCTGGGAAAATTCCCGTCCTTGGCTCCGATGGCTATCCCTACTGGAAGGGTAGGATGGAGGCGTTCCTTGTTAGCCAGAGTCAGGACATATGGGATGCTACTCAGAGTACGACTTTTGTGGTGCTTCCAGTCGCTGAGCGTACTACGCAGGATATCGTGGCTCAGCATGAGGCGAATGCCAAGGCTGTTAAGTTTCTCTTCTCCGGGCTTGGTCCCATGGATTATCAGAGAGTGAGTCACCTTAAGATTGCGCATGAGATATGGTCACTGCTTAGTGCACACCATGAGGGTACTGCGACGATTAAGGCTAGGCTTGTGGAGACTTACCAGCGCGAATGTGAGAATTTCGTCCAGAAGCCGGGAGAGTCTGTAGACGACTTGTTTGGTCGCTTTCAGTCGATCATCAACAAGTTGCGTGTCAACTCTGCCCCTCCTGCCCTCCCATATACCGATCATCGGCAGGGTATGATACGATTGGAGTAGAGGCGCTCTACAGTAAGCTCAAGGCCACCGAGGTAGATTACAAGATGAGGGATTCCCTCGCTTGTACAGGTTCTAAGAGTCTGGCCTTGGCTACCCCTTCTAGTGAGTCTGTCACTAACCCCATGTTACACAACTTCTCGTTTTCTGCTTTGATGTCTGTTACAGAGGAGCAGCTAGCGACGCTTGGGGATGATGAGTTGTGTCTGGTGTCTAGTCGCTTTCAGCGTGCCTATGACAACCGGATGAGCAAGAAGAGGGCAGAGCGGCCCAAGTGCTTCGAGTGCGGAGAGGTCGGCCACTTCATCGCCGACTGCCCCAATAAGAACGACTACTACAAGAAGGGCAAAAGCTACTCCCGCGACTCCGACAAGTACCACTCCAGCAAAGCAGGCTTTGACAAGCACCGCTCCAGCAAGCACGGCTCCGGCAAGCGCCCCTTCGGCAAGAAGAACTTCCGGAAGGCTTTCAAGAGCTACCAGAAGGACAACCGAAAGCGGGACAAGGCCTTCTTCGCCGAGATCGGGTTCTGCAGCTGCGGATCTTCTTCCTCTTCATCCTCGTCGAGCTCAAGCGATGAGGAGATCACGTACAGGAAGGACAAGAGGAACGATCAAGGTGGTCCAGCTGGCTTTTGCTTCGTCTCCACCAAGTCCAGGCTTAAGAACAAGGACAAGAGGAGCTCGGTTTGCTCCATGGCGCTTAAGGACAAGGAGAACAAGGATGGCAGCAACTCTTCTTCCGATGATGAGGTAACTCCTGAGCAAGCCGAAATCCTTGAGATGCTAGAGCAGAACAGCCGGGAGCTTAAGGCCCAGGATAAGATGCTGGAGAAGGCAGCTAAGAAGCTGTAGAAGTTGAAAGCCCAACTTGCTGAGGCTTTAGAGGAAAATGAGAGGTTGAGGAGTGTGAGACCCCAACCTAGTGAGATTGAGTGCCCTACCTGCGAGTCTTTCATGACGGAGCTTGGTGACCAGAGAGATAGGTATGCCAAGCGGGTAGAGGAGATAGATGAGCTGAAGGATGAGCTAGGCAAACTCCAGTCCAAACTGGATAAGCCTACTTTGAGTGGAGAGCTTGAGTGTGAGTCTTGCCCCTGTCTAGCTAGAGAGCTAGCTGTTCTGAAGGAGAAGGTTGAGGGGCAGCTCATGGAGCTTGAGTAGCTTAGGGCTAGACCTACGCTTTTGGATGCGTGTACGGTCTGTCCTACCTTGAGAAGTGAGTTAGAGCAGTTGAGAGCTGACTTTGAGGTGCTTTCAGCACCTACTGACACTTGTGAGAACTGTCTAACCCTTAGGATGCAGCTGATGGATAGGGATGCCACCATTAGGATGTTGGAGAAAGCTGTTGTGGTTCCCTCCCTAGACGGTGACACGTGCTATCCAGACTGTAGTTCTGGAGGATCTAAGGGAGGAGGTGTTGTCTTTGCAGAATGACAATAACAGGTTGAGAGAGTTGCTCAGCTGGGTATATGCGAGGCAACCCCAATTAGAGATGATCATAGAGAGCACCAAGAGAGCTGAGGGTGAGATGAGTGGTGTTGGGTTTGGAGAGTGCAGCACTTCGGGTGAGAAGAGTGCCCCAATTAAGGTCAAGACTGCACCTACCCAGCCAGGAGAGACTGTTGATGGGGTTTACCATGAGCCACCCAAGGCTACCCCAAAGAAGCAATACTGGACACCCAAGCCTTCTAAGGCTAAGCTGGACAAGATTGTTGAGGAAGAGCTTAAGCCCAAGGGCAAGAAGCCAGTCTAGCAGCCTGAGCCACCCAGGGCCACACCACCTAAGCCCAAGTTCCAGCCTAAACCAGTTCCTAGGAGGCCTGTCTACCACTGTTAGTTTTGCCAGCGGAATGGCCACCTAGAGGAGTTTTGCTTCAGGAGGAAGCGTGTTGAGAGGCAAGAGAGAGCTTGTGGGAACCAGGATCAATTCTACCAGGGTGGTAGGCAAGATTCTCCCCACCGCGGTGAGATGAGAGACCGCTTTGCTGGTGGTGAGAGAGGAGGCGGCTTTTAGGCTCGTTCTCCTAGTGGTGAGAGACGCTTTACCGGCCGAGCTCCTAGTCATTTTCAGCGCGGCTATGGACCTCGTGACCGAGGCTTTGAGAGAGCTTTCGAGGGTTCACGCTTTGGAGGTCGTGGTTACCCTGATCGTCGTGATGATTTCTTTGATTGTGCTTACCCCACTTTTGAGCAGATGGCTCGGCACTGGTACAGCAGTTTTGGGACTAACCCCAGTGCCGGACCGTTTGCTCACCGTCGCTTTACTTGACTTTGCAGGATCGAGGCATGGAGGACGTGTGGATCATGGACTCCGGTTGCTCTAGGCACATGACAGGGCACTGCAAGTGGTTCTCCAGCCTCAACCCCGTAAGCACCAAGGAGTACATCACATTCGGGGACAATGGTCAAGGTAAAGTGATGGGTGTTGGTTCTGTTTCGCGCTCTGCTAAGGTTTCCCTGAGAGAAGTTGCATTTGTCCAGAATTTGGGGTTCAATTTGGTTTCTGTTTCGCAACTTCTCGATGAAGGATTTGAGGTTCGTTTTAAGAAAGGTGCGTGCTGCGTTTTTGATGCTGAGGAGACCCTTGTTTGCTCTTTGCTGCCTTTTGGTCAGGTTTTTAGGGTGCACCTCACATCTGTTTCTGGCCCTGCGCGCTGTTTGGTTGCTAGTCCTTCTGCTGATATATGGAAGTGGCATAGGAGACTTGGTCACTTGAGCTTTGATCTGCTAGTCAGGTTAAGTTCAATGGGCCTAATCCGAGTATTGCCCAAATTGAGAGCTGAGAAGGACTTAGTTTGCCACCCCTGTCGTCATGGCAACATGGTTGCCGCCTCTCACATTCTTGTGTCTCAGGTTATGACCTCCAATCCGGGTGAGCTACTCCATATAGATACAGTAGGTCCCGCTCGGGTAGCGTCGGTCAGTGGGAAGTGGTACGTGCTTGTCATTGTGGACGATTTTTCGCGATTCTCGTGGGTATTTTTCATGGAGTTTAAGGATGAGGCATTTGGTTTTGTTCGGGATCTGGTACTGAGGTTGAGAAACGAGAGTCATAAGGCCATAAGGGCTATTCGCAGTGACAATGGCGGAGAATTCAGAAACTCTCGTTTCGAAAACTTCTGTCGTGACCTAGGTCTTAAACACCAGTTTTCTTCTCTATATACCCCTCCGCAGAACGGTGTTGTGGAACGCAAGAACCGCACACTTGTTGAGATGGCACGGACGATGCTTGATGAGCATAGGACTCCGAGGCGCTTTTGGGCTGAGGCAGTGAATACGGCCTGTTACATTGCGAACCGGATTTTGTTGCGAGCTTTCCTTGGGAAGACCTCGTATGAACTTCGGTTTGGTAGGCAGCCCAGCGTCAAGGATTTGCGAGCGTTTGGCTGCAGGTCTTTGTGCTTAAGAAGGCGGGGCATTTGGACAAGTTTAAGTCTCGTTGTTTGGATGGGATTTTTCTGGGGTATGCTTCTAGTTCTAGGGCTTTTCGTGTGTGGATTTTAGAGGCCAAACAAGTTGTTGAGACTTGTGAGGTTTCTTTTGATGAAATTATGCCCTGCACTACCCCTGCCTTTGAGCTTTCAGGTGACGATGAAGAAGGCACCCCCATCTTTGAGGATGAGGAAGGTGCAGTTAATGATGGTGATGCAGGAGCCACTGCACCGGCTGCAGCTCCTGCCCCCTCTGCTATGAGCTCAGATGATGAAGGAGGACCCTTGCCCACGGCTTCCTCCTCACTCCCTCGACAGCAAGCTCATGCAAAGGCTGGACCCGCTGAGGACGCAGGGGAGGTGACCTCCGAGATTGTACCATCTCGGCAGGTCCAGCGGGATCACCCTCCACACAGGATGATTGGAGATATTCACCAGCATGTCACACGCTCTTCGGTTAACTCTCTAGCTTTTTTCTCCCACTCTGCATATGTTGCTTCTTTTGAGCCTCGGGATGTGTCACATGCATTATCTGATCCTAACTGGGTGAACGCCATGCATGATGTCACGCCCGGTTTCAACGAACAAAACCGTGCAACATATATATGCGCCAGGAAATGTCTCGCATATACATGACAAATTACAGAATACCATAGCACATGCCAAAGATAAAACGTACATCACATTAAATATATCATTATTACACTGTGACACAAGTGTTTAACTCAGAGTATAACGTAGCATAGCGAAAGCATAAAACATAAACATAACGGGCGCCACAGGGTCGTCAACTGGTGAACGAAACGCCTAAAACTCGTCGTAGTCTTGCACATAGTCTTCATTACCACCATCATCTGAGCAGCGGTTGGATTTTTCCCCCCAACAAGGAATAAATATAAAGAAACAAGCGTGAGTACAGAATACCCAACAAATATAACATAAACCATAAGGCTCTATGGTTAGCTGACATCTGCATAAGTTTTTAATTTAAAACATTTATTAAGGACTAATGACTATGAATTAATAACAACACCATTAGCCCAAAAGATATTGCATAAGAAATAAATAAGATTAAACAGATATATCCATAACCAAAACCAAGGAACCTCAGCCAAGGGTCCTTTTAATCACTGGGAAGGGTCTGGGCCGCTCATAACCGTGAGCACGGCTAACATGTTAGTTTTACACTCTCGAGAGGTTGTACATCTTTACCCACAAGTCGTGAGCTACTCTAGGAGTTCACCACATTACCGGAGATGAGATGACTAGCAAACGCACTACGAAGCCTTTACAAAGATCATGTTGGTAAGGTGTAACCGCTAAGGATTCAGGTTCCGCAACCGTGGAGCAAGCCTCAAGGGGAGAAGCACATACATATAACGTAAAGCACACTCAACCCAAGCAGCGCGAGGGCCACAGAAGCTCACCTCCTCTTTTGCCCCGCAGGTAAGTTACTCCCAAACCAAAACAACCTAATTAATCAGCTAAGTCTGTCCCATTCCAGCCTTTGTGGTAGCACTGTTGTCCCAGGTGGTCGCTTTGTGATTCGGTCCTTAGGGAGAGAACTAGCAAAAGCACACGAGCACATTGCTCAAGCTCCCTAAACCATGTTGCCAAAAAGCCATATTAAAATGGACATGAACCGATCAGGGGTCAAGCCCAACAATTAATTGCATAGGATCATTAATCAAAAAAAATTAAATTAACAAAAGATATGAGTTTGCGCAGCACCTAGCACAACTTAACCGTATGCAACCCACCAGGTAGATATAAAAGGATAAAAGTAGCTAGGTAACCTTACGGCATATAAATTAAAATGCACATGCAGTAATTAAAAAGATTATTAGGTGTTGTTCATATTATACTTGCCTTCCTCAAAATTTATTCCTTGCTGCTGCTCAGAGGCTTCTGGAGGTTGCTCTTCGAACTCAACAGGCGGATCAACGTCTACGCACGATACACGGCACCAACAAACATACAGATGATCACACATGCAAGCAAACAAATGCAAAAGGTAAGAAACAGTACATCATGACATAATAAAAATAGAAGGTAAAACATATATAAATTTATTCTACACATTGCTACGGCCGCGTGGGCGCGAGAATCGCCGAAATCGGATTTAAAACGGTGAAGTTATGCCCAAAACAGGGTTTCAGGGGCACAACTGCGAAGAAAAACTAATGGCAGGGGCTAACTTTGGAAAACCAAGGGCCCAAACGTAAATAAACTTAA
This sequence comes from Paspalum notatum, assembly GCA_022530915.1. Taxonomy (NCBI): domain Eukaryota; kingdom Viridiplantae; phylum Streptophyta; class Magnoliopsida; order Poales; family Poaceae; genus Paspalum; species Paspalum notatum. The sequence goes on from CM039687.1 coordinate 22,055,488, forward strand.
CCGCTGAGGGCTAACATGCTAAACTAGCAGCCCTGGGACGGCGGGTTCAATTTTACCAAAGCACAGGGGCTAAACCGTAAAGAACTGGACCTAGATCTAATTACTTTTGAACTGGAGTGGATTGCGGGTTGAATTCCCTAAAGTTGGAGGGCTCTTTAGCAAAAGTGCCATGGTGGTCGGCGGTTGACTGGTGTTGACCGGCGATTGACCGGGTCGCCGACGCTTGAGAACCGTTGGATCTTGATCTGGCGGAGGAGATTGAATGGGGAAAGAAACGGCCGGCGGCAACCAAGAACCACGGCGGCACGGGCTCTCCCGCGGCGGCACGTCGCCGGAGAACGGCGCTCCGGACGCGGGAAAAAGCTAAGGACCACTAGATCTAGCCTAGAAGGAAGAGGACGATGCGGCGCGTCTCACAAGGGGGTCGGGTGCGGCGGCGGAGCAGCGGAGACGGCCGGCGGCGTGCGGCGGCGGCGAGGCGGCTCGGTGCTCGCGGGGAAGCGCCAAGAAGTGGCTCCGAGGCTTCAAGAACCGGTGGAACCGGGTCACGGAGGCCTTGTGAAGGCGACAACGGGGTCAATTGGACCAGAGAAGGTCTCCGTAGCAAAGAATTTGGGGCGGCGGCCGAATTCACCTTGCGAGCTCCGTTGACAAAATTCACGGCGATGGCGGCGCTACGGCTTGGGCGCTGTGTGTAGGATGAAAAGGAGTGCGGCGGCGACCTCGGGACCCTCTTTATAGGGTGATGCAGCGGGCTAGGGAGGTTGCGGAAGGGCGACGCGTCGGGCTCGACCTGGACTCGGGTCCGCGGCGCCTCGGCGTGCGCTTCGAGCGGAGAGGGGGTAAGGGCGCGGGCAGGCGGGTCCGCGAGGGTGCCCTCGGGTCCACGGAGCAGGGAGGCAGGGCCATGGACAGAGGAAGAGCAGAGGCGGCGCGGGTTCGTCCGGTTCAACCTGGATTCCGTGTCGCGTCCGCGTCGCGTGCAGGCTCTGCATGAGCAACGCGAGAAGGACAATGGCAACTGGGCCTAGGTCACGGCACAGGGAAAGCGAAGGCGGGGCCATGGTTAGAGAGGCGGGGTGGCTTGCTCGGTCGAGAGCCACAGGCGGAGACGGGGAGCGGGCGGTGCCTGCGAGAGGAGGGAGGGAGTGAGGAAGGAGATGGAGCTGACGGGGCAGGCCCACCGGCAGAGAGAGGAAGAGGGAGAGGGGCGCTGCTGGGCCGGTTAGTGTAGGACCGAGACGTGCGACTAGAGGGGGGGTGAATAGGAGCACATGAAAAACTCAAACTCAAACCCCCAAAATGCACTCTTACGAAGACACACGCACAACCGATACCGTCTACTGAACAGATACGTATCGGGTGCAAAGCGGAAGCATAAGGTACACTAACCAAGCCGAGACACTAAAGCACCATCAAAGCAAGCAAGAACAACAAGGCACAAACAAAACAAGACAAGCTACAAAGCTTGCAAGCGTCGCACACTAGCCACTCAACACACCGAAGCGTGGCTCACTTAAGAACAGTGAGTGAAGAGTATGGGCATGCAGTGGTTGACACAAAACAAGCTTGAAGCAAACCACAACACTCCAAAAAACCAAAGAAACCAAGAAAAACAAACTCCAAAGCAAGCGGAGCAAGAAACACACAAAAACAGCCCTAAATGCACTAGACCGGACAATACTGTTTCAACCAAAAGAACTGATCGGACAAATCCAAAGAATGGAGCTGAAACAGCCCTAAAAACCTATAGATCGGACAGTCCGGTTCTATCCAGAAGACCTGACTGGATAAAGCTTCGGACAAAGCAACTCAACTCACTAAGTACCGAAGAGAACAACGGACCGGAGAGTCCGGTTCTACCCGGAAGGCCTAACCGGACAAAACAGATGAGAAATGAACTACGGGCGGTGAAAACCAAAGGACCAGACAGTCCGGTTTAGCAGACCGGACAAAACTTCGGACAAAGAAACCCGAGACACACACTCGAGGTGGCCAAGCCTCGGTTTCTCCGTCACACAGACCGGACAGTCCGCTTGAACGGACCGGACAAATGGACGGATTGTCCGGTCAGGTCTCGCTGCTGGCCCGAGTCTGGACCCGAGAAATCAGCCCGCGAATCCACCGAAAAATCGACCAAACCCAAGCCAAAACTCAACCAAACTTCACAAAAACTTGCACAGAGGAACTTGATTCCATTCCAAAGTAAACCCCTCAAAAATCAACTCAAAATGATCTAGGGATTTACGGGAATTGCAGATCTCGTGGAAGTGGTGTGAGAAAAACTAGGAACCGAAAAACGTCAAGAACGGCCTTTGCTTGTGGTTGGATGATTCTAGCACTTGGCTAGTGAGATGCACCACATCTTAGCAAGGCAAAATTCTGGCAAAAGAAAGGTCTCATCCTTGGACAACACAAAACGAGCCAAAATCCAAGAAACGGGACCAAAAACGAAACTAGAAAAGGGGGCAAAGAGTGAGGAACGAAATTGCTGCTCTAGGACAAGGAATTTCTCAACAAGGAACCTTGGATTAATTCATAAAATCATATTACAAAAGTTCCCTAGAGCCTACCTCCCTTCATCCTCCCACTAATGACAAGATTAGACTAAACTAGGCACTCATCTCCTAGCTAATCCTCTCTATTTCTTCTCTTTGGACCTTGGCTGCTAGGGTTAGGAAATCCTAGGGTTTGTGGCTGCCAAGATCAGCTCCAAGGGAGCCTCTCAAGTCTATTTATACCCTAGGCCCTAAACGACACAATTACATTAAGACCCCTACTCTAAAAATGCCCGGAGGGGGCCAAACCGAAAAGATACAATCGGACGACTACGATGACGTCTTGATCATCTTCGGTTTCTCCGCCTCGCTTGGATGTGCGCCACGTAGCCAGTAGTCCGGAAGCTTCCCCCGGTTTTGAAGTCAGAAACCGGAAAACTTTATTCTGCGGGCTTCCTGGGCCAGGTCTTGGCCCAATCTTCTATCTTGGCGAGTCGGAGCCCAACCCACCAAGTCATTTGAACTTGGGTGGCGGTTTTGAGCCGAAGCCGCCAAAGCCTCCCTCGCACGCCTTCGCGCCATGCACTCGGGTTGGAGCACCACAGTGGCACCCGGCTTCTCCAGTCCACCGGAGTCGCCTCGCGGTCCATCTGAGGGCTTACACCGCCGTTGCCGAACCGCCCCTCCGTGTACCGAGCTCCCATGGCCGACCGACGCCGAGACTTGCCTCCGGTCCATTGGAGGGCTTTTGCCTCAGTCCATCGAGGTCTTCGTCTCCCTCTACCTCTAGTCCATCGGAGGGCCTCCAGTCCATCGGAGGACTTGTGCCATTGACAATCACTCATCACACCAGGAGAGCAATGAGGCCGATCCATTGGCTCTCAATCTCCCCCTTGATGAGTGCATTGTCAACACATCTTCAACCTGTAACCTGAAATAGAACAAAGACAAAACCAAAGCGTAAAACTGAAAAAGAAAGGAAAAAGAAAAGAAATGCTCAAGCTGCCAAAAACCAAACAAAGGCAAAACACAAGGCAGCTTGAAGCAAAACGAAAAACAAAACATCGGCTCCTCAAGACAGAGGCAAAAGGCTCAACGCACCGATGCAAAGAGCATGCTAAAAACTCAACTCCCCTTGAAATGCATCCTCACAAATGCAAAATGAATGCAAAGCTCCCCCTCAACTAAAACTCTCCTGAGTTCTCCCCCTTTATCCATATTTTAAGACTTCTCCCTTTGGAAGTACACTAATTTCTCCCCAAATTTCTCCCCCTTGTTGATAATGGACACATCAAGGGTTCTTTGAACTCAACTCCCCCTGAACTAGACAACTCCCCCTCAAAATATGCCATGAAATGCAAGGAGTGTAACTGAAAGAGCTCAGAAGGAATGTAAAGCTAGTAATCACAAGTTCTAGCATACAGAGCAAGTGAGGGCAAGGAAGCATACAACAAGCTCAAATGAATCTATCTCACACATATCAAGAGTAAGCTTGTTTTTCAGGGTTAATAAAAAGAAAGCATCACCGACATGAATAGCACCAAGCAAGATAGGCATGAACAGCAAGATGCTAGTAATGCATACAAGGTGTGCTACTCTCAACCAAAGCATATACAACCAGCCATAGGCATTTTAGAGACTTGCAAATTTTAAATTTATACATTTGTATACATAAGCAAGTTCTTTATGTGCCAGGGGTTATTTACTTGTCTTTTGCCACTTCTAACCAACCAATGCCAAGCCTATGTTATCTAACCATCAGAAGCTTAAGACAAGGTTTTGGTCATACACAGTCTAGTCCAAGTTTATGCCAAAGTGCAAAGGTAAGCTGTCTCGAACTAGATCAGTGTGACAAGCAAACCCACCTGGATCTTTCTCAATTCATCATATAAGACACCACTTGTAAGCATTTTGATTCAGATTTCAATTTAAGCAAGGTGTCATAAAAGCTTAGGCATTAACTTAGCAAAGGCATACAACTAGCATATCCAGGTATGAAAAGATAGCATAGCATTCAACAATCCTACACATGCTAGGTAGCCAAAACAAGTGGTGATCATGGTTTTTGATTTGCAAAGAATAAAATGACTTAGCTCACAACTAGTATTCAACAGACTCAAGAGAGCTTAGCCAACCATGATCAAACATGCAACTGTACAATCTAGCACAAGCAAGTACTAACTCATCATCTCAAAAGAGCTCTAATGCTAGTGAAGTGAAAATGCATATGATACAGTGCAATGCATGATATGATACAACATGCAAAAGAAGCAAAGAGAAATAAAAGCCAGATAAAAGCAAATTCTAGATTATGGAAGCTATTCCTTACTAAAAGGAATAGCGTATTATCCCTGACTAAAAGGGATAGCACACTCCAAGCTCACCTCTCAAGCGCACAAAAGCGCCAAACTCTAGGGGCTTGGTAAAGATATTGGCCAACTGGTTTTCAGAAGCTACATGCACTAAGTCTATGTCCCCCTTCTTATAGTGATCTCTCAGAAAGTGAAACCTCACGTCTATGTGTTTGGTTCTGGAGTGCAAGACGGGGTTCTTAGCTACAGAAATAGCAGACGTAGAGTCCACTAGAAGAGGGATTTTTCCAAACCTAAGGCCGAAATCACTAAGGGTGGCTTTCATCCATAAAAGCTGGGAGCAGCAGCTAGCAGCAACTATGTACTCTGCTTCTGTGGTAGACAAGGATACACTAGCTTGCTTGCGGGAGGACCAAGAGACAAGAGAGGTTCCTAAGAGTTGGCATGTGCCGTAGGTTGACTTGCGGTCAATCCGGCAGCCAGCATGGTCAGCATCTGAGAACCCTCTAAGAAAAAGAGAAGAACCTGAGGAGTACCAAAGACCAAGCTCAGGAGTGAATTTCAGATACCTGAAAATGCGCTTCACCGCTTGACGGTGAGAAGTCCTAGGAGACGCCTGGTAACGCGCACAAAGGCAGACCGCGAACTGAATGTCCGGCCTGGTCGCCGTCAGGTACAGAAGTGAGCCGATCATCCCTCGAAATTCCTTCTGGTCCACCGCCTCCCCATCTTCATCAGCATCAAGTGCCGTGTTTGTACTCATAGGAGTTGTCATGGGTTTAGAACCCCCCATGTCAAACTTCTTGAGTATGTCTCTTGTGTACTTTGCTTGATGGACAAAGGTTCCTTCAGGGCCTTGCTTGATCTGCAGCCCGAGGAAGAACTGGAGCTCACCCATGAGACTCATCTCAAATTCCCTGCTCATCTGTTCAGCAAAACTAGACACCAAAGCATGAGATGAACCACCAAAGATTATGTCATCAACATATATCTGAACTATCAGGGTGTCACCGCCACGACTCAACAAAAACAAGGTCTTGTCTACTGAACCCATCACAAACCCAGACTTGAGCAGGAAACTCTTCAGCCTAGCATACCAAGCTCTAGAAGATTTCTTCAGACCATAAAGGGCTTTCATCAACTTATACACCCGGTCTGGAAATCTAGCACTCTCAAAGCCAGGAGGTTGTCTCACATATACCTCCTCCTCTATGAACCCGTTCAGGAAAGCAGACTTGACATCCATTTGCTGCAGTTTGAAGCCTTTAGAGGCCGCAAAGGCAAGCAAAATCCTAATGGCTTCCAAACGAGCTACAGGGGCAAAGGTCTCCTCATAATCTATCCCCTCCTTCTGACAGAAACCCTGGGCTACCAATCTCGCTTTGTTCCTCACAACCATCCCATCCTCACCCTGTTTGTTCTTGAAAACCCACTTGGTACCTATAGGGCGACAGTTTGGTGGAGGTTCAACTAAATCCCAGACATGGTTTCTCTCAAAGTTCTCCAACTCCTCATGCATGGCGTTCACCCAGTTAGGATCAGATAATGCATGTGACACATCCCGGGGCTCAAAAGAAGCAACGTATGCAGAGTGGGAGAAAAAGGCTAGAGAGTTAACGAAGAGCGTGTGACACGCTGGTGAATGTCTCCAATCATCCTGTGTGGAGGGTGATCCCGCTGGACTTGCCGAGATGGAACAATCTCGGAAGTCACCTCCCCTACGTCCTTAGTGGGTCCAGCCTCTGCTCGAGCTTGCTGTCGGGGGAGTGAGGAGGAAACTGTGGGCAGGGGTCCTCCTTCATCATCTGAACTCGTAGCAGAGGGGGTAGGAGCTGCAGCCGGTGCAGTGGCTCCTGCATCACCATCATTAACCACACCTTCCTCATCCTCAAAAATGGAAGTGCCTTCTTCATCATCACCTGAAAGCTCAAAGGCAGGGGTTGTGCAGGGCATAGTCTCATCAAAAGAAACCTCACAAGTCTCAACAACTTGCTTGGCCTCTAAAATCCACACACGAAAAGCCCTAGAATTAGAAGCATACCCCAGAAAAATCCCATCCAAACAACGAGACTCAAACTTGTCCAAATGCCCCGCCTTCTTAAGCACAAAGCACCTGCAGCCAAACGCTCGCAAATGCTTGACGCTGGGCTGCCTACCAAACCGAAGTTCATACGAGGTCTTCCCAAGGAAAGCTCGCAAGAAGATTCGGTTTGCAATGTAACAGGCCGTATTCACTGCCTCAGCCCAAAAGCGCCTTGGAGTCCTATGCTCATCGAGCATCGTCCGTGCCATCTCAACAAGTGTGCGGTTCTTGCGTTCCACAACACCATTCTGCGGAGGGGTATATGGAGAAGAAAACTGGTGTTCAAGACCTAGGTCACGACAGAAGTTTTCAAAACGAGAGTTTCTGAATTCTCCGCCATTGTCACTGCGGATAGCCCTCATGGCCTTATGACTCTCGTTTCTCAACCTCAGTACCAGGTCCCGAACAAAACCAAACGCCTCATCCTTAAACTCCATGAAAAATACCCACGAGAACCGCGAAAAATCGTCCACAACGACAAGCACGTACCACTTCCCACTGATTGACGCTACCCGAGCGGGACCTACTGTATCCATATGGAGTAGCTCACCCGGATAGGAGGTCATAACCTGAGACACAGGAATGTGAGAGGCGGCAACCATCTTGCCATGACGACAGGGGTGGCAAACTAAGTCCTTCTCAGCTCTCAATTTGGGCAATCCTCGGATTAGGCCCATTGAACTTAACCTGACTAGCAGATCAAAGCTCAAATGACCAAGTCTCCTATGCCACTTCAATATATCAGCAGAAGGACTAGCAACCAAACAGCGCGCAGGGCCAGAAACAGATGTGAGGTCGACCCTAAAAACCTGACCAAAAGGTAGCAAAGAGCAAACAAGGGTCTCCTTAGCATCAAGAACGCAGCACGCACCTTTCTTAAAACGAACCTCAAATCCTTCATCGAGAAGTTGCGAAACAGAAACCAAATTGAACCCCAAATTCCGGACAAAGGCAACTTCTCTCAGGGAAAGCTTGGCGGAGAGCGAAACAGAACCAACACCCATCACTTTACCTTGACCATTATCCCCGAATGTGATGTACTCCTTGGTGCTTACAGGGTTGAGGCTGGAGAACCACTTGCGGTGCCCTGTCATGTGCCTAGAGCAACCGGAGTCCATGATCCACACGTCCTCCATACCTCGATCCTGCAAAGTCAAGTAAAGCGACGGTGAGCAAACGGTCCGGCACTGGGGTTAGTCCCAAAACTGCTGTACCAGTGCCGAGCCATCTGCTCAAAAGTGGGGTAAGCACAATCAAAGAAATCATCACGACGATCAGGGTAACCACGATCTCCAAAGCGTGAACCCTCGAAAGCTCTCTCAAAGCCTCGGTCACGAGGTCCATAGCCGTGCTGAAAACGACTAGGAGCTCGGCTGGTAAAGCGTCTCTCACCACCAGGAGCACGAGCCTGAAAGCCGCCTCCTCTCTCACCACCGGCAAAGCGGTCTCTCATCTCACCGCGGTGGGGAGGATCTTGCCTACCACCCTGGTAGAACTGATCCTGGTTCCCCCAAGCTCTCTCCTGCCTCTCAACCCGCTTCCTCCTGAAGCAAAACTCCTCTAGGTGGCCATTCCGCTGGCAAAACTCACAGTGGTAGACAGGCCTCCTAGGAGCTGGGTTAGGCTGGGACTTGGGCTTAGGTGGTGTGGCCTTGGGTGGCTCAGGCTGCTGGACTGGCTTCTTGCCCTTGGGCTTAAGCTCTTCCTCAACAATCTTGTCCAGCTTAGCCTTAGAAGGTTTGGGTGTCCAATACTGCTTCTTTGGGGCAGCCTTGGGCGGCTCATGGTAAACCCCATCAACAGTCTCTCCTGGCTGGGTAGGTGCAGTCTTGACCTTAATTGGGGCACTCTTCTCACCCGAAATGCTGCACTCTCCAAACCCAACACCACTTGTCTCACCCTCAGCTCTTTTGGTGCTCTCTATGATCATCTCTAGTTGAGGTTGCCTCGCATATACCCAACTGAGCACCTCTCTCAACCTGTTGTTGTTATCTTGCAAAGACAACATCTCCTCCCTCAGATCCTCCAGAATCATAGTCTGGGCAGCACAGGTATCACAGTCTAGGGAGGGAACCACAACAGCTTTCTCCAACTTCCTAATGGTGACATCCCTATCCACCAGCTGCATCCTAAGAGTTAGGCAGTTCTCACAAGTATCACTAGGTGCTGAAAGCACCTCTAAGTCAGCTCTCAACTGCTCTAACTCACCTCTCAAAGTAGGACAGACCATACATTCACCCAAAAGCGTAGGTCTAGCCCTAAGCTCCTCAAGCTCCATGAGCTGCCCCTCAAACTTCTCCTTCAGAACAGCTAGCTCTCTAGCTAGACAGGGGCAAGACTCACACTCAAGCTCTCCACTCAAAGTAGGCTCATCCAGTGTGGACTGGAGTTTGTCCAGCTCAGCCTTCAGCTCATCTATCTCCTCTACCCGCTTGGCATACCTATCTCTCTGGTCACCAAGCTCCGTCATGAAAGACTCGCAGGTAGAGCACTCAATCTCACTGGGTTGGGGTCTCACACTCCTCAACCTCTCATTCTCCTCTAAAGCCTCAGCAAGTTGGGCTTTCAACTTCTGCAGCTTCTTAGCTGCCTTCTCCAGCATCTTATCCTGGGCCTTAAGTTCCCGGCTGTTCTGCTCTAGAATCTCTAGGATTTCGGTTTGCTTAGGAGTTACCTCATCATCGGAAGAAGAGTTGCTGCCGTCATCCTTGTTCTCCTTGTCCTCAAGCGCCATGGAGCAAACCGAGCTCCTCTTGTCCTTGTTCTTCCGCCTGGACTTGGTGGAGACGAAGCATAAGCCAGCTGGACCGCCTTGATCGTTCCTCTTGTCCTTCCTGTACGTGATCTCCTCATCGCTTGAGCTCGACGAGGACGAAGAGGAAGAAGATCCGCTGCTGCAGAACCCGATCTCGGCGAAGAAGGCCTTGTCCCGCTTCCGGTTGTCCTTCTGGTAGCTCTTGAAAGCCTTCCGGAAGTTCTTCTTGCCGAAGGAGCGCTTGCCGGAGCCATGCTTGCTGGAGCGGTGCTTGTCAAAGCTTGGCTTGCCGGAGTGGTACTTGTCGGATTCGCGGGAGTAGCTCTTGCCCTTCTTGTAGTAGTCGTTCTTGTTATGGCATTCGGCGATGAAGTGGCCGACCTCTCCGCACTCAAAGCACTTGGGCCGCTCGCCCCTCTTCTTGCTCATCCGGTTGTCATAGGCACGCTGAAAGCGACTAGACACCAGACACAACTCGTCATCCCCAAGTGTCGCTAGCTGCTCCTCTGTAACAGACATCAAAGCAGAAAACGAGAAGTTGTGTAACACGGGGTTAGTGACAGACTCACTAGAGGGGGTAGCCAAGGCCAGACTCTTAGAACCTGTACAAGCGAGGGAATCCCTCATCTTGTAATCTACCTCGGTGGCCTTGAGCTTACTATAGAGCGCCTCTACTCCAATCGTATCATACCCTGCCGACTCAATGATTGAGTTCACCTTGATCTCCCATATTTTTCTGTCTAAGGCATACAACAACTTGACAGCCTGCTGATGATCGGTATATGGGAGGGCAGCGGGGGCAGAGTTAACACGCAACTTGTTGATGATCGACTGAAAACGACCAAACAAGTCGTCTACTGACTCTCCCGGCTTCTGGACGAAATTCTCATATTCGCGCCGGTAAGTCTCCACAAGTCTAGCCTTAATTGTCGCAGTACCCTCATGGTGTGCACTAAGCAGTGACCATATCTCACGCGCAGTCTTAAGGTGACTCACTCTCTCATAATCCATGGGACCAAGCCCGGAGAAGAGAAAGTTAACAGCCTTGGCATTCGCCTCATGCTGAGCCACGATATCCTGCGTAGTACGCTCAGCGACTGGAAGCACCACAAAAGTCGTACTCTGAGTAGCATCCCATATGTCCTGACTCTGGCTAACAAGGAACGTCTCCATCCTACCTTTCCAGTAGGGATAACCATCGGAGCCAAGGACGGGAATTTTCCCGGAGTAAGTCATCGTCACTACGGTTTCGTCACCGGTTAAGGTATAGGAAACCTAACCGGCTCTGATACCACTTGTAGGACCGAGACGTGCGACTAGAGGGGGGGTGAATAGGAGCACATGAAAAACTCAAACTCAAACCCCCAAAATGCACTCTTACGAAGACACACGCACAACCGATACCGTCTACTGAACAGATACGTATCGGGTGCAAAGCGGAAGCATAAGGTACACTAACCAAGCCGAGACACTAAAGCACCATCAAAGCAAGCAAGAACAACAAGGCACAAACAAAACAAGACAAGCTACAAAGCTTGCAAGCGTCGCACACTAGCCACTCAACACACCGAAGCGTGCCTCACTTAAGAACAGTGAGTGAAGAGTATGGGCATGCAGTGGTTGACACAAAACAAGCTTGAAGCAAACCACAACACTCCAAAAAACCAAAGAAACCAAGAAAAACAAACTCCAAAGCAAGCGGAGCAAGAAACACACAAAAACAGCCCTAAATCCACTAGACCGGACAATACTGTTTCAACCAAAAGAACTGATCGGACAAATCCAAAGAATGGAGCTGAAACAGCCCTAAAAACCTATAGATCGGACAGTCCGGTTCTATCCAGAAGACCTGACTGGATAAAGCTTCGGACAAAGCAACTCAACTCACTAAGTACCGAAGAGAACAACGGACCGGACAGTCCGGTTCTACCCGGAAGGCCTAACCGGACAAAACAGATGAGAAATGAACTACGGGCGGTGAAAACCAAAGGACCAGACAGTCCGGTTTAGCAGACCGGACAAAACTTCGGACAAAGAAACCCGAGACACACACTCGAGGTGGCCAAGCCTCGGTTTCTCCGTCACACAGACCGGACAGTCCGCTTGAACGGACCGGACAAATGGACGGATTGTCCGGTCAGGTCTCGCTGCTGGCCCGAGTCTGGACCCGAGAAATCAGCCCGCGAATCCACCGAAAAATCGACCAAACCCAAGCCAAAACTCAACCAAACTTCACAAAAACTTGCACAGAGGAACTTGATTCCATTCCAAAGTAAACCCCTCAAAAATCAACTCAAAATGATCTAGGGATTTACGGGAATTGCAGATCTCGTGGAAGTGGTGTGAGAAAAACTAGGAACCGAAAAACGTCAAGAACGGCCTTTGCTTGTGGTTGGATGATTCTAGCACTTGGCTAGTGAGATGCACCACATCTTAGCAAGGCAAAATTCTGGCAAAAGAAAGGTCTCATCCTTGGACAACACAAAACGAGCCAAAATCCAAGAAACGGGACCAAAAACGAAACTAGAAAAGGGGGCAAAGAGTGAGGAACGAAATTGCTGCTCTAGGACAAGGAATTTCTCAACAAGGAACCTTGGATTAATTCATAAAATCATATTACAAAAGTTCCCTAGAGCCTACCTCCCTTCATCCTCCCACTAATGACAAGATTAGACTAAACTAGGCACTCATCTCCTAGCTAATCCTCTCTATTTCTTCTCTTTGGACCTTGGCTGCTAGGGTTAGGAAATCCTAGGGTTTGTGGCTGCCAAGATCAGCTCCAAGGGAGCCTCTCAAGTCTATTTATACCCTAGGCCCTAAACGACACAATTACATTAAGACCCCTACTCTAAAAATGCCCGGAGGGGGCCAAACCGAAAAGATACAATCGGACGACTACGATGACGTCTTGATCATCTTCGGTTTCTCCGCCTCGCTTGGATGTGCGCCACGTAGCCAGTAGTCCGGAAGCTTCCCCCGGTTTTGAAGTTAGAAACCGGAAAACTTTATTCTGCGGGCTTCCTGGGCCAGGTCTTGGCCCAATCTTCTATCTTGGCGAGTCGGAGCCCAACCCACCAAGTCATTTGAACTTGGGTGGCGGTTTTGAGCCGAAGCCGCCAAAGCCTCCCTCGCACGCCTTCGCGCCATGCACTCGGGTTGGGGCACCACAGTGGCACCCGGCTTCTCCAGTCCATCGGAGTCGCCTCGCGGTCCATCGGAGGGCTTACACCGCCGTTGCCGAACCGCCCCTCCGTGTACCGAGCTCCCATGGCCGACCGACGCCGAGACTTGCCTCCGGTCCATTGGAGGGCTTTTGCCTCAGTCCATCGAGGTCTTCGTCTCCCTCTACCTCCAGTCCATCGGAGGGCCTCCAGTCCATCGGAGGACTTGTGCCGTTGACAATCACTCATCACACCAGGAGAGTAATGAGGCCGATCCATTGGCTCTCAGTTAGTTCGGCCCAGGCGGGTGCGCGGAGGGGAAAGTGGGCCGGCTGGTTGGGCTGCCGGCCTGGCTGGTCCGACCGGCCCCTTTCTTCTTCTTTTTTTTCCTTTCTATTTTCCAAAACCTTGGTCAAAAACAAACATCTAAAATTCAAATAAATTTGAATTTCAAACCTTAGACCATACAAGAAATAAAGCAATGCACCAGCATGAATGTACAACAAAAGTTGACCTATGATTAATCTTAATTATTGTGGATAAAATAAAGAATTAAATGCATGGCTAAGCATATAAAATCCTAGAAAATTAAATAAACCATATTAAATTTATTGTAAAATACTGAAAATAAAATTAGGTTGTTACACATGAGGAGTTGGAGAACTTTGAGAGAAACCATGTCTGGGATTTAGTTGAACCTCCACCAAACTGTCGCCCAATAGGTACCAAGTGGGTTTTCAAGAACAAACAGGGTGAGGATGGGATGGTTGTGAGGAACAAAGCAAGATTGGTAGCTCAGGGTTTCTGTCAGATGGAGGGGATAGATTAGGAGGAGACCTTTGCCCCTGTAGCTCGTTTGGAAGCCATTAGGATTTTGCTTGCCTTTGCGGCCTCTAAAGGCTTCAAACTGCAGCAAATGGATGTCAAGTCTGCTTTCCTGAACGGGTTCATAGAGGAGGAGGTATATGTGAGACAACCTCCTGGCTTTGAGAGTGCTAGATTTCTAGACCGGGTGTATAAGTTGAGGAAAGCCCTTTATGGTCTGAAGCAAGCTCCTAGAGCTTGGTATGCTAGGTTGAAGAGTTTCCTGCTCAAGTCTGGGTTTGTGATGGGTTCAGTAGACAAGACCTTGTTTTTGTTGAGTTGTGGCGGTGACACCCTGATAGTTCAGATATATGTTGATGACATAATCTTTGGTGGTTTATCTCACGCTTTGGTATCTAGTTTTGCTGAACAGATGAGCAGGGAATTTGAGATGAGTCTTATGGGTGAGCTCCAGTTCTTCCTCAGGCTGCAGATCAAGCAAGGCCTTGAGGGTACCTTCGTCCATCAAGCCAAGTACACAAGGGACATACTCAAGAAGTTTAACATGGGTGACTCTAAACCCTTGACAACTCCTATGAGTACAAACACGGCTCTTGATGCTGATGAAGATAGGGAGGCGGTAGACCAGAAGGAATTTCGAGGGATGATCGGCTCACTTCTGTACCTGACGGCGACCAGGCCCGACATTCAGTTCGCGGTCTGTCTTTGTGCGCGCTACCAGGCTTCTCCTAGGACTTCTCACCGTCAAGCGGTGAAGCGCATTTTTAGGTATCTGAAATTCACTCCTGAGCTTGGTCTTTGGTATTCCTCGGGTTGTTCTCTTTCTCTTAGAGGGTTCTCAGATGCTGACCATGCTGGCTGCCGGATTGATCGCAAGTCAACCTCCGGCACATGTCAACTCTTAGGAACCTCTCTTGTCTCTTGGTCCTCCCGCAAGCAAGCTAGTGTAGCTCTTTCCACCACTGAAGCAGAATATGTTGCTGCTGCTAGTTGCTGCTCCCAGCTTTTATGGATGAAAGCCACCCTTAGTGATTTCTGCCTTAAGTTTGGTAGGATCCCTCTTCTAGTTGACTCTACTTCTGCTATCTCTGTAGCTAAGAACCCCGTCTTGCACTCTAGAACCAAACACATAGACGTGAGGTTTCACTTTTTGAGAGATCACTATGAGAAGGGAGACATAGACCTAATCAACGTTGTATCTGCAAACCAGTTGGCCGATATCTTACCAAGCCCCTAGAGTTTGGCGCTTTTACGCGTCTGAGAGGTGAGTTTGGAGTGTGCTACCCCTTTTAGTCAGGGATAGAGTGCTATTCCTTTTAGAAAGGAATAGCTTCTGTAGTTTAAATTTTGCTTTTATCTTGCTTTTATTTCTCTTTGTCTCTTTTGCATATTGTATCATATCATGCATTGCATTGTATCATATGCATTTTCACTTCACTAGCACTAGAGCTCTTTTTGAATGCAGAGTTAGTACTTGCTTGTGCTAGATGGTACAGTGCTTGCTTGATCATGGTTGGCTAAGCTCTCTTGAGTCTGTTGAATACTAATTGTGAGTTAAGTCATTTTACTCTTTGTAAAGCAAAAACCATGATCATCACTTGATTTAGCTACCTAGCATGTGTAGGATTGTTGAATGCTATGCTATCTTTTCATACCTGGATATGCTAGTTGTATGCCTTTGCTAAGTAAATGCCAAAGCTTTTCTGACACCTCGCTTAAATTGAAATCGGAATCAAAATGCTTACAAGTGTGTCTTATATGATGAATTGAGAAATATCCAGGTGGGTTTGCTTGTCACACTGATCTAGTTCGAGGCAGCTTGCCTTTGCACTTTGGCATGAACTTGGACTAGGCTGTGTATGACCAAAACCTTGTCGTAAGCTTCTGATGGTTATATAACCTAGGCTTGGCATTGGTTGGTAAGAAGTGGCAAAAGATAAGTAAATAACCCTTGGCACAAAAAGAACTTGCTTTTGACTACAAATGTCTAAATCTGAAATTTGCAAGTCTCTAAAATGCTTATGGCTAGTTGTTTATGCTTTGGTTGAGAGTAGCACACCTTGTATGCATTGCTAGCATTTTGTTGTTCATGCCTATCTTGCTAGGTGCTATTCATGTTGGTGATGCTTTATTTTCATTAATCCTGAAAAACAAGCTTACTCTTGATATGTGTAAGATAGATTCATTTGAGCTTGTTGTATGCTTCTTTGCCCTCACTTGCTCTGTATGCTAGAACTTGTGATTACTAGCTTTCCATCCCTTCTGAGCTCTTTCAGTTACACTCCTTGCATTTCATAGCATATTTTGAGGGGGAGTTGTCTAGTTCAGGGGGAGTTGAGTTCACGGAACCCTTGATGTGTCCATTGTCAACAAGGGGGAGAAATTTGGGGAGAGATTAGTGTACTTCTCCAAGGGGAAGAAATTTAAAAATATGGACAAGGGGAGAACTCAGGAGAGATTTTGTTGAGGGAGAGCTTTGCATTCATATTGCATTTGTGAGGATGCATTTCAGGGGGAGTTTGAGCTTTTAGCATGCTCTTTGCAACGGTACGTTGAGCCTTTTGCCTCTGTCTTGAGGAGCCGATGCTTTGCTTTCTTTTGTTGTCTCATTGTGCCCTGTTTCTTTGCTTGTATTTGGTTCTTGGGCATTGTGAGCAACTTTCGTCTTTCCTTCTTTCTTTCTTTTTCGGTTTTACGCTTTTCTCTTGTCTTTGTTCTATTTCAGGTTACAGGTTGAAGGTGTTGACAATGCACTCATCAAGAGGGAGATTGAGAGCCAATGGACCGGCCTCATTGCTCTCCTAGTGTGATGAGTGATTGTCAATGAGCTCAAGCCCTCCGATGGACTGGAGGCCCTCCGATGGACTGGAGGCCCTCCGATGGACTGGAGGTAGATGATGAAGACCTCGATGGACTGAGGCAAAAGCCCTCCAATGGACCGGAGGCAATGCTCGGCGTCGATCGGCCATGGAAGCTCGGTACACGGAGGGGCGGATCGGCAACGGCGGTGTAAACCCTCCGATGGACCGCGAGGCAACTTCGATGGACTGGAGAAGCCGGGTGCCACCGTGGTGCTCCAACCCGAGTGCATGGCGCGAAGGCGTGCGAGGGAGGCTTTGGCGGCTTCGGCTCAAAACCGCCACCCAAGCTACCCAAGGCTTGGTGAGTTGGGCCACGACTCGCCAAGATAGAGAAGATGGGCCAAGTCCGGCCCAGACGGAGATTTCCTAAAGTTTTCTGGTTTCTGACTTCAAAACCAGGGGTGCAAAGGCGGATTAGACTACTGGCCACGTGGAGGACATCTGAAGATTGCGTGGGAGCTAAGAAGATCAAGTCTTCATCGTGGTCGTCCGTCCCCGATATTTCGGGTTCTTTTCTGTTTTAGCCCTTCCGGGCGTTTCTAGTGTTAGGGTCTATGTGTAAAAATGCCAAAACTGAACCGGTGTATAAATAGCCTAAGAGCTGGTCATTAAAGGAAGTCTTGGCAGCTAGGTTTTCATTTGCTTTGTGTAATTTTTGTCCTCAAGCTTTGAGCTCCAAGTTTAGGAGGGTTAGGGTGAGATCTGGCCTCCAAATCAAGAGGGAAGGTGAGGGTGGTTGCTTGGGACAAAATTCTTTGTTGTAATCTGACCTAAGACCTCTTTTGAGGCTCATAATCGAAGTGGTTTCATGCAGCAACTTTGTGTGCTTCTTCTCCCTTTGTTCTCTTTGATTTTTGGCTTCAATCTTTGGCCTTTTGGATGTTTGTTTTGGCTAAGGTTGAATCCTTTGTTTTCCTTATGCTTTGGACTTGCAAGGACGTGGAGATTATGTCTTAGAACATCTCAATCCCAAAGGATTGCTACAAGCAAGTTGTTCTTGAGCTTTTCCCTTCTTGCCCAAATATTCACGTCTTCACGAGATCTGAAATTTCCGCTAATCCCATAATCTTTTTCCATAGATCTTTTGGGAATAGCTTTGGAATGGGGCTAGGATAGCCTGTGCCAATTTTTGTGATGTTTGGAGAAGGTTTGGTCAAGTTTCGGATTGCTTTTGTGTGAGGTTTCCTGCTGTCCAGTTTTCCTGCTGGTTTTGTCCACTTTCAAGTCTTGTTTGGTTTAGGGATCAAACCTTCGAATTTTGGGCTGAAATTTTGTGGAGCTCTTTATCAGTGAATCATAAAGCTCCCATAAAAATTTCAGATCATTTGGAGGTGTTTTGACCTGGTTTTGGTATTTTTCTTTTCGGGTTAGTCTGTCAGTTTTTAACCACCGGACCGTCCGGTGGTGGTTAACCACCGGACTGTCCGGTGGCTCTAGGAATTTTATTCCTTGTCCAATTGAGCTGAAAATTAGAGTTGTTCCTGGCCCCTTATTAACTTCCAGTAAAAATTTCATAATTTTTGGAGTTGGTTTGATAGGGTTTTGATTCGAATCTTTTTGGAGTGTCAGGCTGTAAGCACCGGACAGTCCGGTGGTTAACCACCGGACAGTCTGGTGGTCACAACTTGCTCCAATTGGCCTGAAATTTTCTGGAGTTGTTCCCTATTGCCTTGTGAAGGTGTGGTAATTTTGGGGGATTTTTTGGAGCTTTTCTCGAGGGGTTTTGAGATTTTTCTTTGCAACCCTGTTTGTCTGAAATCTGCAGTTCTCCGGAGTTGGTTCCTTTTGCACTCTTTTTCTTAGCCATTTAAGCGTGTGCTTCCGCTTGGTGCTTGGTACGTATCTGTTCAGTGGACGGTACCAAGCACGTGTTGTGAGCTAGATACGTATCCTCTCAGTGGACGGTGTCTAGTTTCGTTGTGGGCGTTGTTTCCGTTTTGCACTGCGGTGGGGGTTTGAGTTTGAGTTTTCAAGTGCTCCTATTCACCCCCCTCTAGTCGCACGTCTCGGTCCTACAAGAAGATTGCGCGCGGGTATTGCTGCCCCGCGCTGTCGCCTGGTTTGAGCAGTCTGCCAATCGCGGCGCTGTTGCCGCGTCTGGTTCCTGCGCCGGTGGCTCTGCACTTCCTGCTCGTCCTCGGTAGCCCGAGTTACCTCGTCTATCGAGACAGGCAGTGTAGGATCTTTGTTCCCCAGGATGTGGCGGCGCCGGATGTTACGGATGCGGTTCGCCCTCTCCCTCCTCTGGCGATCTTGCGAGGTTTCAGCGGGAACGGGTTGCTCGTCATCCGAGACCACTTCGTCGATTTCGTTCCCCGCACCGCTGACGAAGATCTCGGGGAGGCAGAGGGTGCAGCTGAAAAACGATCCCTGGGACCTACTGGTGGTCGTGGCTGCTACCCCCACGCTGGTGTCCGAAGCGGGGACCGTGGACATCGTGGTCGTTGCGGGAGTTGCAGCGTGCTTAGAGACTGTAGGAGTGTCAATGCTGCAGATCATATGAGGGCGCCCCGAGTTGCGAGCCCTCTCAGTGTTCCTCGGGCGACGGCGAACCTCATGAGTCGGCGAGGTGTACCGGCGAACAGATCTTCTTGCCGTTGCGGGGTCGATGACGAGTCGTGGGCGATGACCCGCCGGCGGCGCGTTGTGCCCATTGTAGATGCGATCGTCCGGCAGAGGCACGGACTGTCTTGAGCTGGGCGCCCCCATGCACCCTCGTCGTTGTTGAGGGGAGCCGAGGCACGGGAGAGAAGCCCCTGGTACGTAGTAGCAGAGTTGCGGAGGTCGAACGGGATGGAGGGAACGGCAGGCTCCACCCGAGTCTTCTTTCGAACCTGGGCGGGCGAAGCCGGCCGGGCTCGCTTCAATCCTGGCGGAGGTGGTGGGACCCGTAGCGGACGTGGGACCTAGGAACGAGTATCAACATGGACTCGCCCCGGGCCCGCCCGCGGATCTCGTGAGGGGTTCCCTGAGGAACCTGGTCTCGGCCCCCGACTGATCCGAGTCCAGATCTGAGTCGGGGAGGTCGAGAGCGCCGTGCAGCGAGTCGGAGTCGGAACGGTGGTGGTCGCAGGTTCCGCCCGGGCTGGCGTGGTGGTTGTAGATCCAACCTTGAAGGAGACCCTATGGTTAGCTCGTGTTCCCAAGTCATGGCGACCACGGGAAGCCCGATCCGACTCAGCGCGACGTGGAGCCGGATTTTGACGAGGGGCCGGCGCCTCGCGCCGAGGTGCTGGAGCTTGGCGCGGAGTTGGCGGTCCCTGGCGACGATCTGACAGCGCAGGACGTCCAGGAGTAGTCGACGGTTCCACGACGATGCGTGGTCGCACCGGTGTGCTGCGAAGCTGGTGGAGGTCGCCGCTCCGATCGGCGATGAAAGTGATTGATCCGAACTGGATCATGTCGCCCGGAGTGAAGCCGTTGATGAGGCGGTTGGCCATGGAGCTAGCTGATGCTGATTTCGCCTGCCCCTACCTGGCGCGCCAACTGTCGGGGTTTGATGCCGACAATACACCACGGGGTGTGTTACGTGATGCTTTTGGGGTGGCGAGATCGGCGTAGCTCGATGGTTTGCGTAGAGACGCAACAAAACACAGGGGTTTATATAGGTTCGGGCCGCAATAAGAGTAACAGCCTATGTCCTGTTTGAGGTGAGTTGTATTGATCTGAGTTCTCGGGGTTACAATGAGGGTTTTGAGGTCTGGTGGCTGGTGTGCGATGAGATGATCGATTCCCTACGTAGGGGTCCCTCACCCGCCTTATATAATCTAGCCAGGCTTGGGTTATAAGTCAAGTTCTATCTACGAGTCCTACTTTGTTTGGAAGCCTAAAGAATACACAGAATCCATGATTACATGTTTCCTTCTTTGAGTCCCGCTATTCCTGTTATGCAGAGTCCGAACCAACTCCCTTGTGTCTTTTCTGAATTATAGCGCCTTTGGCTTGGTCTTCAAGCTCGTCACCCGTTTCCGGGCCCATGAGACCAGTCGGCACCCTGAGAAGGGCCGGCTGTCTCTACTGGGCCCTCCAACGGCCCATGTACTGAATCCATGCCGTGAGGGCCTAGGGGATATCTATCCCCCACAACCAGGTTGGAATTCACGGCCACATCTACCTTTCTCAGGTTTCTAGTGGATTTCGTGGTGCTAGACATGGAAATTAATAGAAAAACGCCAATCATCCTTGGGCGACCATTTTTTAGCACCGTTGAGGCCAACATCGATGTTGGAGCTGGATAAGTTCATCTCAACATCAATGGCAGAAGGGAGACGTTCACCTTCAAACTGAAGGTTGAGCAATGCCGACAAGTGAAGACATTCAAATGTCAAGCACCCAGGGACACACCAAGAAAAAAAATCAAGCTCTCACCAAGAAAGCCAAAAGTGGATCATCTCATTCCAGCAATGGACGGAATCCTGCTAGATGGAGAGGCCCGTAAGCTCAAAGCTGATAGCAGAGCCGAGTAATTGAAATGTGCCTTGATGGCCAGACCGCTGACGAAGGAAGCAAGAGGCAAAGTTGCAAAGGTCACCGCAAACAACAAGAACACACACACACAAAGAATGGTGGAAGAAAGAAGGAACGTCGAAAGTCAAGACTGAGCAAAAAAAGGGAAGTAAAACTCCGAACCAGAAGGCCATGACAACGAAGAAGATATGGCGTGCAAAAGTTGCAGCACAAACGGCCGTGAAGTTTCCATCGCGTGCTGACTCCAAACAAAGAGGTATGACTAGCCCTTGGCAGGAGGTAAACTGGTGTTACCCTTCGCTGCATATTTAATTATCCGCCCATTTTCATTTTCTCTGCACTTGGACCTTTTAATCCTACCATTGCACATTTAGATTTCAAGTGTTTGCACAAGTTTTGTTTATACTCATCCCTATATTTTAGAAAACAAATTTTTTTGTCGGTCGCCCAGGCCCACCTGGCCAGCCACCCCCCTCTCCCTCTACCTGGCCAACCAGCCCTTAGGTACGCTCTGTCAAGGCTGCCCCAACCTCTTTCATTAGCCACCTAGCCCCTTGACTCCTTGTTCTCCCTCATAGATGCAGCAAGTGGCCAAGCCACTGGGGTGATTGGCTGCCTGGCATGTGCCAACACTGCCTGTGGAAGTCCCGTCGCCCGAGAACTACACCAACCGCCTAGGAGGCCTTGCTCCATCTAGCTACCAACCCCCCGGCTCTCTTCCACTGCGCGCCCGGTCCCCTGCTGTCCCTTGCATGCATGCACCATGCCTTATAATACGCATACACGCTCCCTTCAGTTCCCTGCATGGCTCAGCAGCGCAAGCTCTCTCCTTCTCTCCCTCTAATCACTCAATTAGTATTAGTTCAAGCACTAAGTAAATTCCAGTACTTCGTCAAAATTCTGCCCAATAAAATTTGTGCTCCATTCTCGATTGCTGGACGGTTTGTGGAATTTATCGCTCTACAAGAATGACTAACATCTGGATGACTGACTTCTAGACAGCTAACGATTAACTTTGTATTTGTTTGAACTGGTCTTATCCTTCGGGTATTTTTCCTGTGTCTGTGTTGTTGAAAGATGTTATCTCTTTTCAGGAGGACCAAGAAAGTCCTTAGTAATGTAGGGAAGGCCATGTACACCAAGTTCTTGTACCCGAGATCCCGCTCCCAGAGTGCAACCTCAAAGACTCTGGTGACATCAGACATCATGCCACAATGTTCGCTCATGACCATCCACGAAATCATGCTGCATAACCACAAGGAAGCGGAGATATTGGAATATCTTGACCCCAAACAATTTGGGAGGACAAGATATTTCAATATTCTCTTCCTCGTCAACATCGGCATGCTGGACCAGTTTGGGCAAGCGTTCGAGTAGGCGGGGTGGAGTGACTTCTCAAACATTAAGGTGGAAGGATTTGTCCTTCTTAGCAAAGAGTTCTTGAGGACTCTCAGCATGGAGCGACTCACCATAGGTACGAGCATCCATTTCTGTCTCTTTAACACTAAGTTTGCTCTCTCAGTGAGAAGGCTTAGTGATCTTATAGGCTTCTACTCATGCTGCTCTATAGCAGACGAGCCTTCGTTCAGTGTTTGTACGAAAAAGATATGGCAAACACCATTGCGTAGAGCTCATCGAGACAATTCCAATAGACATATTACTTGCCTCATTCGAAGTTCGTACAAAAAGATATGGCGAACACAAGTTTAAAGGTGTGAAACCACTAGCCAAAAGGGTGTGGCCGGCGGCCATCTCCATGGCTGCCCGGCCATCTGTTAGCACCAGAATTTAGCCGATGGGCCAAATTGGCTAAATGGGCTAGAAGAGCCGACCCGTGAGCGGATCAATCAGTTAATGGGCTAGACGAAGTCATGCAAGGAAGAGGTGATGCCAAGGCCAGTAGGCTGTATATCTTAGTTAATTTGAGTCATGTTGGACCTAGATATAGAAAAAGTTTTATAGAGAGTCAGACTTGTCGTCCATGTCTCCGGACTATAAATATGTACCCTTGTTTTATGAAATAAACCGATGACATTACGCATCCTACAGCTCGTGTCTCCAACTTCTCTCGGCGCATCACCACCCCTAGCAACTAGGATTTTCCAAGGTAACTATCATGCTTTTCTAATGATTCTTTGATTCATTAGGGCATTAGGGCGTATTATCTCGACGAATCTCATGTCGAGCCTAACTGGCACGAGATCCGTTTGCTGTCTCGATGAAGCTCGTAGCAAGCTTTGCTTGGTACGAGATTTGTCTTTTTACCTTGCATGTTTACCGATCTACCTTTGCATCTATGTTCCACGCCATAGTTCGGTTCTCATGTAGATCATTCTACGCTACCTCATCATTTGTTACAATCCACTACAAGCCATTGCAGCATGTGCAAGCGACTTGCTGATAGATTAGCATAGTTCGAGCACCCCATCTATACATGTCATAATATGTATCTGCTTAGTTAGATGGACTTTTTTAGAGGTCCTGGTTAGAAGCCAATTTCGCCCTGCAGGTCTGTTATATCATGCTTTTAGATAGGGTTTTTACATCTTTTCCATGATGGATGCTTTTCTTGGCTGTTTTTATGCTAATCCATGCACATCATGTTGATTCTCCGATGCCCACGCATCGGCCAACTGGAGTACACGATCCCTCGTGTTTGTCGATCCTAGTGATTGGAAGGAATTTAAAGTTTAGATCTGTTGTGTACGCTTTTCAGGGAGAACAGGAGCCAACCGTAGCATCCACACAACCTTCTTGGCAGCAAGGTCAAGCCAGGTGTCACGCCCGTACTACCGCAGAACCATTGATCGGCTTTCCCGCAGAGCCGATTGGACCCGCACGACAAGGAGGCAAGTGCAGCAGCAGCGTGATCCCGGGCTCCCGTGTGCCCTGCCGGTATCCTGGTGCAACACACCTTGGATACGCGCTATGGGACATCAGTTCATCAGCATCATCTTTTGAACAATGGCCTCACGGTATAGTTCCATGAAGGGTTAGTGAAGATCTCAGCCAAACACAACCCAAGCACATGGCCGAGTGATAAGGATGCACCACCCAAGCTTTGATGATCTTCCGCCTGAACATAAAGTGCTCTATGATTGTCTACTAGCTGATTTGGCAGATGAAGTCCTCGATCACTTTACCTGGACTCGGTACAGTAAAGTCAAATGTACCAGACATCCAGATATGTTGCTTGATGGTACAGCTATCTTTGTGCCTTCGGAGATGTGCACCAGGGCTCTTCGAGAAGAGATGAATGAGATGATTGACAAAGCCATGCTGCAAGAATGAGATGTGCAGCTTTGTTGAACTATATGGATGAGATGTGTAGCTTTGTTGAATTCTATGGACAGCGTGGTAGCGTGCATAATCAAGGAGATTATGGCTTGCGAATATCAAGAGACCGGTCCACAGATTGGCATTTGAAGATACCAAATTCTACTCTCGGCCATTATACATTCCTCCTATCAAGACAACAAACATTACCAAGGCCGAGTCATTATGTACGCATCACCAAATCTAGGAGAACAACCTACATGCTATGATGACCCTCTAGCGTTCATACCAGAGGGATTCCTTTGCCAACTCTCGTATAGACCATTACGTGAAGGAGAGGAACCTTCTCGCAAGCCCTCTCAATCAATCAACCTTAGCATACAGGCCACAAAGGCGGTGGCAAAGGTAAGACAAATGATAATGAAGTTGCTAATTGGCAAGCACAGTTTGGGACAGGGATGGTTTTTAACAACAAGGCCAATTTTTCTTTTAATGGTGGATCGGCTCCTCTAGCTGATCTGGATGATTATACTAAGAATTAGTTTGGCATAACACTAATGAAAGGATTAGTTTCTTACTCCGAGTCGTATTCAAAGATGTATGATCAGTTGCCTCCACCACCAAAGTTCAAGGTGCCAGAATTCTCTAAGTTTAGCAGCAATGATAACGCCAGCACAGTGGAACACATCAGCCGATATTTGGCATAGTAGGGTATTGCAGCATCAGCCGAATACATGAGAATTCGGCTCTTTTCTTTGTCTTTGATGGGCCTAGCATTTGGATGGTATACATCATTGGCGCCTAGATTTATTACTACATGGAAATAGTTGGAGGAACTGTTTCATGCACAATTCTTCTCAGGATCGGAAGATGCAACTTTTTCAGACTCAATGGCAATTAAGCAATGACCTAGTGAGTCTGTTAATCAGTACATTCAGCGTTTCTGAGAAGCTAGAAACATATGCTATTGTAACACCCTAATTTTATTTCCAGTATTTTACAATAAATTTAATATGATTTATTTAATTTTCTAGGATTTTATATGTTTAGCCATGCATTTAATGCTTTATTTTATCTACAATAATTAAAATTAATCCTAGGTCAGCTTTTGTTGTGCATTCATGCCGGAGCATCGTTTTTATTGTTTGAGTGAATTAAAGTTTTGGTTTCTGAAATTTCGAATTTATTTGAGTCTATAGTTTTGGGTTTGATTTTGGTTTCAAAAGGAAAATATAAAAAAAAAGAAAAGAGAGGAGGCCAACCACCGGGCCAACAGCCCAGCAGCCAGCCCCCCTCGGCCTGCCTTCCTCTGGCCCAACTCGCGCCCACCAGGCCCAATGGCCGAGTCGGCCCAGCTGCACCACCCCTTCCCTCTTTCTCTCATTGCCTTGTGGCCCTTCCGCCCAGAGACGCCGACAGGTGGGACCCGCCTTGTCATCCTCCACCTCCCACCGCCTTTTCTCTCTGCGCAAGGGACCGAGGCGCGCCGCCCTCCTTCGCTCTGCCCGTGGCCCGCCGTCTTTGCGTCGTGGACCCCCGCTCCGCAGCCCCGCGCTCGAGCCCCAGGCCCGCTCGCCAGCACCTCTCCCCCGCCTTGACGCGCTCACGCGACGTGGACCCTAGTCCGGGTCGAATTCCGCCCCGAGACGAGCTCGTGCCACCAAACCGCGCTCCGCTCGATTTGGACTCGAATCGAGTGTGCCGCCGCCCTATAAAGAGTCCTACCAACACCGCTGCCATCTTTTTTCGCCCCACATGCCACGCCCGAGGCCTAGCTCCATCGTGCCTCCATCAATTCCATCAATACCAGAGCCGTGTTGACTGTAGGACGAAAGCCTAGTTAGAACTGGTCGTGTTTAAGGACTTCACTTTCCTTTGCCTTACCTGCTGATTTTTAAATGCTTTGTCTTTATTTTATTTTACTAATTAATTGCTCACATTATTTTCGAAATTTTTTATTTTATTCCTTCTGTCATCTATAACTTAACTCAAGTATTCCTATCGTTTATATAGATGACATCACTAGGGTGCTTTTATATGAGAATTTGATTACCCATATAATGTCTCGTTAGCACGCTTTGTTTTGGTGTATGAATGCTTGTCATGATGAGCTATGTTAGATTTGGTTCTTTGATTGATTGATAGTCTAGCTATGATATATGTCCACAGTATAAACAACTATGAAGATTAAATTAATTAAATTAATTAATAAAGATTAGATCGTTTGGGGTTATAAATAGCCATCTACTCTTTTCTCTTTACTTTATCGGTCACCGTTGTTTATCATCCTGGATATGTGCAACAATTGCTTACTGATATTGTTTCAACTGCTGCCAACAGATGGTAAACACCAGGAATCAGGCTAATGGCAACCCACCGCAAAACCCACCGTAGAACCCACCGCCGCTGACAGCAGATCAGTCTTTTCAGCTTCAGATGCAGATGATGGCTACTCTCAATAATGCAGTACAAGCTCTGCAGAATGTTCAAGCCAATCCGCAGCCGCAGCAGAGGGACAGGCATGGAGACTTTGTGAAGGGACACCCGCCAACTTTCTCCCATTCTGCTGATCCACTTCAGACAGATGACTGGCTCCGTGCAGTGGAGCGACAGCTTGACATTGCACAGTGCAATGATCAAGAGAGGGTCCTGTATGCAGCAGAACAACTTCGAGGAGCTGCTCTAGATTGGTGGGAGTCGTACAGACCGCAGGACAGAGAATGCTTCACCTGGGCTCAGTTCCGTGAGAGATTCAGAAGCCACCATGTGCCTGCGGGCATAATGAAGATGAAGAAGAAGGAGTTCCTCTCTCTTAAACAGGGGAACATGTCAGTCACCGAGTACCGTGACAAATTCCTGCAGCTTGCTCGCTATGCTCCCACAGAGGTTGCAGAAGATGGTGACAAGCAAGAGCACTTCCTGGAGGGTCTTAATGACAACCTTCAGTTACAGCTGATGAACAACACATTCAACAATTTCAACCACCTGGTGGACCGTGCCTTGCTTACAGAGCAGAAGCGCAGGGAAATCGAGGAGAGGAAAAGAAAGCTCAACGCTGCTTCCTCCAACAGCAACACCCGCCCCCGCTACCCGCAGCGTCAGTAGCCCCAGCAGCAGCAGTATCAGCAGCAGACAGGTCAGGGTCAGCATTATCAGAATCAGAGCCAACGCCCTACCTACCGAGCTATGCCACAGGGGCAGTCCAATCCACCTGCCCCAAATCAGGCTACCGTTCCAGTTGTTCGTAACTGCTACAAGTGTGGCGACAGTGGGCACGTCGCCAACAACTGCCCTCAGAGGGGGCAACAGCAGCAGCAGGGCAGGTAGAACATCTCACAGCAGCAACAGCAGGGGCGCCCCAACCACCAGAATAAGGCACCACTTCAGGGCAAGGTCAATCATGTGACGGCAGAAACTGCAGCAGAAGCCCCAAACGTTGTGCTTGGTACGTTTACAGTCAACTCCAACCCTGCTACAATACTTTTTGATACTGGTGCTACGCATTCTTTTATTACAAGATCATTTGCTGAAAAACATAACCTCCCCTTAAGCTGCATGAAAAGACCTATGGTAGTTAATTCACCGGGGGGAAAGATAACTACCAACACAGTCTGTACCAGAGTTAGTATCAACATAAGGGGGGTACAGTTTCGCACTGGGTTGCTAGTTATTGATTCTATGGATATTGATATCATCTTGGGCATGGACACTCTGGAGAAGTGGGGTGTCAAAATTGATTGTGCTCAACGGACAGTTCATCTAGCAGCATCAGATGGCCAGGAAGTGGGGATTTGTGCATCAAGTCCTTTAGGGTATTTGCACCGGATAGAAGCTAGACCTACAGACGGTATTCGGATAGTGTGTGATTATCCAGATGTCTTCCCTGATGAATTGCCAGGTATGCCGCCTGACAGAGATATTGAGTTTTTAATAGAGCTTTTACCTGGCACTGCACCAATAGCAATGAGGCAATATAGGATGGCACCTATAGAGCACGAGGAGGTTAAAAAGAATATAGATGAATTGCTAGCTAAAGGATATATCCGCCCTAGTTTCTCTCGTTGGGCTTTTCCAGTCTTGCTTGTTGAGAAAAAGGATACTGAGGTGAAAAGGATGTGTGTGGATTACCGAGCTCTAAATAAAGTCACTATTAAAAACAAGTACCCGCTTCTCCGCATTGATGATTTGTTTGATCAGCTTCAGGGTGCTTGTGTTTTCTCCAAAATTGATTTGAGATCGGGTTATCATCAGTTAAAAATTCGTCCCTCAAATATTCCTAAGACTGCCTTCACCACTAAGTACGGCTTGTATGAGTATACAGTAATGTCCTTCGGCCTCACCAATGCTCCTGCCTATTTTATGCAACTGATGAATTCAGTATTTATGGATTATTTAGACAAGTTTGTGGTGGTTTTTATTGATGACATTCTGATCTATTCCAAGACTGAAGCTGAACATGAGAGCATTTAAGGTTAGTTCTTCAGAGATTGAGGGAATACAAACTGTACACCAAGTTCAGCAAATGTGAATTTTGGATTGATGAAGTGCGTTTCCTTGGTCACGTCGTCTCCAAAGGAGGAATTGCAGTGGATCCAAGCAAGGTCAGTACTGTCACGAACTGGAAGGTACCGGAAATACCAAAAGAGGTTCGTGGATTTCTTGGTTTAGCTGGTTATTATCGGAGATTTATTGAGAATTTTTCTAGAATTGCGAAGCCCATGACTTCCCTGCTAGAGAAGGATGCAGAATTTAGATGGACAAATGCCCAGCAAGCTGCTTTCGATGAGTTGAAGAAGAGATTGACTACAGCACCTGTGTTGACATTGCCTGACCAGCAGAAGAAATTCATAGTTTATTGTGATGCTTCCAGAGATGGTTTGGGATGTGTCCTGATGCAGGAACGTAAAGTGATTGCCTACGCTTCACGGCAGTTGCGCAAGCATGAGGTGAATTATCCGACACATGACCTGGAACTTGCAGCAGTGGTGCACGCACTGAAGATTTGGCGCCATTATTTATTCGGGCAGCGTTGTGAAATTTATACTGATCACAAGAGCCTCAAATATATCTTCACATAGAACGAGTTGAATATGCGGCAGCGAAGATGGCTGGAATTAATTAAGAATTATGATATGGAAATTCATTATCATTCTGGCAAGGCTAATGTGGTGGCAGACGCTCTGAGTAGGAAGAGCTATGCTAATATGGCTTTGGGTTTCATGATGCCGCATGAGTTATGTGAAGAGTTTGAAAGATTGAGTTTGGGTTTCCTACATCACACTACAGCCGCAGCGTTTGAGGCAGAGCCGACATTAAAACAAGAGATTCGGAAACACCAAAAGGATGATGAGAAATTACAGGAAATTCGTGAGTTGCTCAAACTAGGCAAGGCGCCTCACTTTCGGGAAAATGAACAGGGAACTTTATGGTACAAAAACAGGATATGTGTGCCTAATGTGGACAGCATCAGAAAAATTGATTTTGAGTGAAGCTCATGATACAGCTTATTCTATTCATCCCGACAGCACTAAGATGTACTACGACCTGAAAGAAAGATTTTGGTGGTACGGTATGAAGCGTGCCGTGGCCGAGTATGTAGCTATTTGTGATACCTATCAGCGTGTGAAGGCAGAACATCAGAGACCCACAGGTTTATTACAGCCGTTGAAGGTGCCAGAATGGAAGTGAGAAGAAATAACCATGGATTTTATTGTGGGTTTGCCTCGTACTCAGAAAGGTTATAATTCAATATGGGTAGTAGTTGATCGTTTAACCAAGGTAGCTCATTTTATACCGGTTAACACTACTTATTCAGGTACTAAGTTAGTTGATCTGTACATCTCCAGAATTGTCTGCCTGCACAGCGTGCCTAAGAGAATTATATCTGACCGAGGTTCGCAGTTTACTTCTCGCTTTTGGGAGCAGTTGCATAATTCATTGGACACAAAGCTCAGATTCAGTACAACGTACCATCCTCAGACAGACGGACAGACAGAAAGAACTAATCAGACAGACGGCTTGACCTTGATCGGTTCATGTCCATTTTAATATGGTTTTTTTTTAGCAACATGGTTTAGGGAGCTTGAGCAATGTGCTCATGTGCTTTTGCTAGTTCTTTCCCTAAGGACCGAATCACAAAGCGACCACCTGGGACAACAGTGCTACCACAAGGCTGGAATGGGACAGACTTAGCTGATTAATTAGGTTGTTTTGGTTTGGGAGTAACTTACCTGTGGGGCAAGAGGGGAGGTGAGCTTCTGTGGCCCTCGCGCTGCTTGGGTTGAGTGTGCTTTACGTTATATGTATGTGCTTCTCCCCTTGAGGCTTGCTCCACGGTTGCGGAACCTAAAACCTTAGCGGTTACACCTTACTAACGCAATCTTTGTAAAGGCTTCGTAGTGCGCTTGCTAGTCATCTCATCTCCGGTAATGTGATGAACTCCTAGCGTAGCTTACGATTTGTGGGTAAAGATGTACAACCTCTCGAGAGTGTAAAACTAACATGTTAGCCGTGCTCTTGGTTATGAGCGGCCCAGACCCTTCCCAGTGATTAGAAGACCCTTGGCTGAGGTTCCTTGGTTTTGATTATGGTTTTGATAATTGTTATATCTGTTTAATCTTATTTAATTCTTATGCAATATCTTTTGGGCTAATGGTTTTGTCATTAATTCATAGTAAATAGGCCTTAATAAATGTTTTAAATTAAAAGCTTATGCAGTTGTCACCTAACCATAGAGCCTCATGGTTTATGTTATATTTGTTGGGTATTCTGTACTCACGCTTGTTTCTTTATATTTATTCCTTGTTGGGGGGAAAATCCAACCGCTGCTCAGATGATGGAGGTAATGAGGACTATGTGCAAGACTACGACGAGTTTTAGGCGTTTCGTTCACCAGTTGACGTCCCTGTGGTGCCCGTTATATTTATGTTTTATCCTTCCGCTATGCTACGTTATACTCTGAGTTAAACACTTGTGTCACAGTGTAATAATGATATATTTAATGTTATGCACGTTTTTATCTTTGGTATGTGTTGTGGTACTTTGTAATTTGTCATGTATATGCGAGATGTTTCCTGGCGCATATATATATTGCACGGTTTTGTTCGTTGAAACTGGGTGTCACAGCTATTCTCTCCATTTGTGCGAGAAGAACCTTGCCAAGATGGCATATAATAGGCTGCATCGGCATACTAAGTCTGCATACGGGCAAACAGATTTCAATTCCATCGGCCATTTATTATCTATAGTGGCAGTCTATGAGCGAACTCACGTGGAGCAATATCAGGAGAGAGACCGCTGTTGACGACCGTTATTTACCTATTTTGACCGTCAATTCCACGATGAATAAATGGGATATAGACAAAGTTTCATGCACTATTTACCTAACACTGATGAATTCCACAAGTTTTGGTGGTTTTCGATGTTTCACAGGGAGATGCTCAAATTTCATACAAGACAACATCATTTGGGGCAAGAGAGAAATCACACAAAAGGTCTTGAGAATGAATTGCAAATAAAATAACTATTAAGTAACTCAAATGCCCTCATGAACCAAACCATTGCAAAGAGCTCATCAAGATAATCAAAATGCAGTTTTGGTTCACTCAATTTGGAGTCCGAATGCAAAAGTTATGGCCATCGCAAGATTGACAATGACAGAGATGGCCGGGCAGCCATGACTTAGTCCGGGCGACCAAAGACATGGCCAGCTGTAACACCCTAGTTTCAATTCCAGCAATTTTTTACAATAAACTCCAAGCAATTTATTTAATTTCCTAAGGTTTTTGTGTTAGTTTGCATTTATCCTGATTTATTTAATTTAAATAATGCATAAAAGTAACATAGGCCCAACTTCCTTGTGCATTACATGCTGGTGCATTGCCTCTTGTTTGCTTGAATTAAGGATTCAAATTCAAATTCATTTGAATTTTAGACCCATTTTCTATCCCAATTCAAAGGAATTCAAAAAGAAAAGAAAAAGAAAAAAAAAGGAAAGAGAGCCAGGCCGACCGGCCGGCCCAGCCGACCGGCCAGCCCAGCCCCCGCCCTCTCTCCCCGCCTGGGCCGGCCCAGCCACCCCGGCGCCCCGCTCCCTCCCGCCTGGGCCCCGGCCCGTCCAGCCGCCCCGGCGCCCCCTTCCACCTGGGCCAAAAGGCCGGCCCAAGGCCGCGCCTCCCTCCCCTCTCCGCGTCTCGCCGACAGGCGGACCCCACCTGTCACTCCCTTCTTCCTCCTTTCGCCGTGAACACCGCGCCTTCCTTCTCTGCCCGGGCCACGCCAGCGCTTCGCCAGCGGGGAAGCCGAATCCGAGGCCGCTCTCTCCCTTTCTTAAACGCCCGCAGTCAAACCCCGCCATCCCCGCACCGGTTCCCCTCTCCCTCGCCTTCCTTCACTGCCGACGCGAGCTTTCAAAGCCGCCAGGCGGAATCACCGCGGCCGTGCTTATCTCCTTCGCCCAAGGCTCTATAAAACCCACCCCGACGCTCGCCTCCGTCTCCTTTACCTCCCCTCCTCACCAATTTCACCACCGTGCCCTCTCGAGCTTGCAATCGCCGCCGGAGTCTCACCGCGGTAAGCCACTCCGTCGCCAAATTCGGCGTCGGTGTAGCCCCTCCGGCCCTGACTCCTCCCCCTCTCGTGTCGCAGGAGCTTCCCGGAGCTTCGCCGCCCATCCTCGGAGTCCCGGAGACGGTTCACCCTCACGTTCCACGCGGGCGAACGCCACCCGTGAACCGACGCCGCCGCCGCTCGTCGCTAGACCGCCACCGACCATCTCTCGCCGCCCTCAAGCCCTCGGTGAGCTCGCCGTAACACCCTCGTTCTTTTAGGCTAGCTCTAGTCGAGCCTAGCACCCTCCCTGAGCCGGAACGCCACCGCGCCGCCGTTCCCGCCGCGCGCCGAGAGCGCCATGGGCGCGGTCACCGTCGCCCGCGGCCCCGGTCTCTCTCCGCCATCGGATCTCGATCCGACGCACGAGAACAGAACCCCAATCCGATCTAACGTCACCGTTGGATCGAGATCCAACCGCTCGCACTCGCCGATGACCGGTCAATACCGGTCAGCGCTGTTCGTTTTGCTAAAGAGCCCCTGGACTTTCGGGAAATCAACCCGCAGTCCACCGACGTTGAAAAGTAATTAGGTTTTAGTCCTGGTTTTAGCGTTTTGGCCCCTGCGCTTCTGAAAATTAGAACCCGCCGTCCAGACCCTGGAGTTTTGCACCAGAACCCTCTGCGGTTAGGTTTAATTACGTATAGGTCCTCGGTTTTTCAAATATAGCCCCTGGTTTAATGTTTCTATCACAGTTATGCCCCTAGGAGCCCGTTTTATGCATAACTTTCACGTTTTAACTCCGATTTGAGTGATTCTTGCGCTCACGCGACCGTGGAAACACGTAGAATGTTTTTAGTACAGTTTTACCTTCTGTTTTTATGATATGATGTACTGTTTCTCACCCTTGGCCAATTGTTTGCATGTATGTATGCGTGGAAATGTTTGTACGTTGCCGTGATCGTGGTTAGACGGTGAGCAGTTTGTTGGTGACGAGGAGCAGCAGTTTGAGGGTGCTGAGCAGCAGCCTCAAGACCAGTTTGAGCAAGGCAAGTATAACATGGACACAACCCAATAATCCTTTAATCACTTCATATGCACGTGTCTGTTTTGGTATGCCCATAAGGACTGTACCTAGCCTCTTTATCGCAATGTTTACCTATGGGAATGCATGTTGGTTAAGTTTTGCTAGTCGCCGCGCGAACTCATGTATCTTTTGTTAATAATTTTGTTTAATGGATCTATGCAATCAAATCCTGAGCTTGACCCTCTGTGGTTCATGTTCTTTAAAAATGGCTTTTTAGCAACTTGGTTTAGGGGGCATAAGCATGTGGTTTGCTTATGGCCACTCTCCTTAAGGACCGGTTCGCAAAGCGACAACCTGGGATAACAGTGCTACCATGAGACTGGAATGGGACGGTCTTGGCTAATTAATTAGGTTACTTTGGTTTGGGGGTAACTTACCGATGGGGCAAGAGGGGAGGTGAGCTTCTGTGGCCCTCGCGCTACTTGGGTTGAGTGCGTTTATCTCCCCTTGAGGCTTGCTCCACAGCTGCGGACCCTGAAACCTTAGCGGTTACACCTTACCAACGTGATCTTTGTAAAGGCCTCGTAGTGTGCTTGCTAGCCATCTCATCTAAGGTAATGTGGTGGACTACTAGCGTAGCCCACGACTCATGGGTAAAGTTGTACGACCTCTCGAGAGTGTAAAACTGACATGTCAGCCGTGCTCACGGTTATGAGCGGCCCAGATCCTTTATGCAGATTAGTGGTTCTGTTGGGTTTTCAAAGTGGTTCTCATGATCATGTTGTTAAATAATGTTCACATGTTATATCTTGGGTTAAGGGTTATCAACTCTCTTGTAGATGCTAGTTGTTTAATAAAAACTTGACCAACTAAAAGCTCATGCTAAATGTCAGCCAACCCTAGATGCCTCATAGTTCATGTTGTGCTTGTTGAGTATGAAATACTCACGCTTGTTTTACTTTAAACCTACTGTTGGCTGGAACCCAACCGCTGCTCAGCTCCAGAAGACTTCGAAGAGTATGTTCAGGACTTCAACGAGTTCTAGGCGTACCGGTCCACCAGTCGACGTCCCTGTGGCGGCTCATTCGTCTTCGTTTACGCTTCCGCTATGACTCTGGTTTAAAGACATGTTGTCTTGTTGTAATAAAGTGATGTTATACTCTATGTAAACGCTTTATTTATCGTTTAAGCACGTTCTGTGTTGTCACTATTGTCATTATATATGTGAGACACGTTCCTGGCACATATATGTTGTCCCGGTTCCGTTGGTTGAGAACTGGGCGTGACACCAGCCGGCCATGTACTCTCCCAAAATGCCTCGGTTTTCATCTTATTCATCCAAGGAAGTTACCAAGGACCCAAACCCACATGGGAGAACAAGCCAAAGTCAAACCTGACGTCGAAACACCATCAAACGATCCAAGAATGTGGCTAAGGCTAGAAAACATGGCCGGCCGACCACCTAATATGGCCGGCCGACCATGCCACGGTAGCAATCCGACATGTCCTTCAACCTTCATGCAAAGAAATACAAAATGAGACAAATCCAACCATGCAATTGAGTATCCAATGAATCTAAGCGTCGGAAGGCCATCATACAAAGATCAGTGACGTCAGCAATCCAGTGGCAGCAACATGTAACCAACTAAAAGGCAACACATGGCCGCCCAACCATAGGGTATGGCTGGCCGACCATGCATCAAAACCCATTTTAAATGTGTACCAACAGACGTGACCCCCATCGACTTGAGGAGTGGATATCAATCGAAGGATGCACTTAATCGGTGAATCGGATGGTTGGCCGACCATCCCTCATGGCTGGCCGACCACCGACTTGGCCGCCTGACCAACTGACAAAGCCTTCCCACCAACCTTCCTACTCCTATAAGTAGAGGGGTGTTGATGCAAGATTTTGACTAAAAATTTGCTGTATTTTTATATAATTTTATGCCTTTTTAAGAGTTAATCTTATGAATTTGTCTTATTTTGCCAACAAATAACCCCATTTTCGAGAAAGCTCTTTGTTTTTGTGCAATATTGATTTTTGCAGGAAAATAGGTAAAATTACGATAATATTGAAGATTTATCGAAGAAAGGATTTATGCTAATAAAGAGCGCGATCTGGAATAAGAGCTAATTGAAGCCCAATTGGAAGTTAAAGCCCAATATCAAGGAGGTTCTAAAAGATAAAGATTGCTTGAAGGGCCAAATCCTGAAATATTCTTGAGATTCATGACAGGAGCACTTTGTGGGCCCAATTCGGAGACCTTGACGGCGTCAAATGAAGAAAGTTTGAATACCTTTAGAGTCCGAGTTTGCCTTATTTGGACTTCGGATGAAGGAGTTATGGTCGAAATACTACAGGCTGCAGAATATAGAGAGTTTGATTTTGGGAAGGACAAGGATGAAGGCTTCTTCTACAAGGAAAGGAGTATATAGACGCCCAAGAATCTTCTAGACACTTGTATATACATAGAAATAGGTTTTTTAGGTGTTTTAGAACTCTTAGAACTGACCTATTAGCTTCCATGTATAGGACACCCTCCGGGGTATAAAAGTAGAGCCTCCCAAGGGGAGGAGGAAGAACAATCAATCCACAATTCATTGTAAGTCAAGCGTCTAGGGCAGAGTTCAGGGTCCAAAGTCGTTCAACTCGGTGAGAAGGGGATCTCGGCGAAAGTTGGAAGCAAGAGGAGGCAGGAAGCCGGGGGTGGCTGAACTCTAGGGGGTCTGGTCGGTCGACCTAGGGCCTTCCTGAGGGATCTCGAGTTCATCTTTCGATATGTTCTTCATCATGTTGATCTCGACGACTATGCTTCAAAGATTATGATGTACCTCAAGTAATTTCTCGTACTTCTTATGTTACTTCAATGAAACCTTGAGATTTGATCAATAAAGTTTGTCTTTTAGACTTAGCTTCTTGTTTATGCATGATTTATGATCCATAGCTTTGCAATGCTTAATGCCCACATGTTGCCTGGCCAGGGTTTAAGTACTTTCATGTTCTCTTAGTAGCTTTTTTCTTTAATTAGTTGATTGAATCTACTCATGATTAGAGATGGTTTGGGTTTGCTAGTTCGTCGATTACCTTCACGTTTAGGGAGTTGAGTGCATATAATTGAAGTAGTGAACCTGCTCTACCCAGTTTATCCTTTGCTTGCTGGTCTTTACCTTTTTGTTCGGTTCTAGTTTTTCTTTGTCATTTTACTTCACGTTCCTCGTGGATTTCGATACCCTAGAATACTCTTGGGTGAAAAGCTACAACAACGTTTCCGTGCGCTTGCGGATTGTTATCTAATAGGCTAAGAAACGCCAACAAGCTTTTCTAGCACCGTTGCCAGGGAATGGTAGCTAATTTGACAGAGAACCTAGGCCGTTCGCATTTCCCACCACCACCGTACCACCACACCATACCATCTTCCACATGGATTCCACGTCCATCTATCATCAATATTCAGCTCCGATGGGCGATTTTCTGGAGCCTCCACCACCATTACACCCATCACCACGTCCTGCTATCAGCTGCGTCCCGGCTTGATAGCTATGGTTTGAGAGCAATCCTTTGGGGGAATGAAATCTGAGAGTCCCTACTTACACCTCCGAGAGTTCGAGCAGTTGTGTAGCTGTATAGTTATCTAGGGAATGCCTGGAGAAGCACTTTGATGGTTGCTCTTTCCATTCTCACTAACGGGAGAAGCCAAGTCATGGTACAACCTGGCAGTTGGCAAAGTAGAAGGGAGTTGGGAAACAATAAAGATCAGTTTCTGTCTTCATTTCTTTCCACCCTACAAGGTTGTTGATCTCCGATGTGAGGTACTCACGTTCCGACAGAGGAGAAAGGAATCTTTAGGGGCAGCTTGGGCACGCTTCACGCGTCTGGTCTCATCAGGACCAGATTTGGCTATTCCAGAACCGATGTTGATGCAGCACTTCATTCGAGGTCTCTCGCTTGGTGCTGTTTTACACCTGGATTCAGCCGCGGGAGGATCGATTTCCCACTTGACCACATCAGAAGGAAGAAAAATACTTGATAAGATCCTTGAGAAGGCCTCTGATAACGGTGAAGCTGAGGAACCACTTCGAGATCCAGAAGATCCACCTATGATGAGGACATCACTCCTATGGTTATGCAAGGACCAATTACAAGAGCACGTGCAAAACAATTGAATCAACAGGTGAGCTCATTTCTTGGTGCCCGTAATTCTACTTATAAGGATGGTATGCTACCTAATGATATTATTGATTATATTGTACTTAGGAATTTAGGAGAGTACCATGAAGGCCTTGGAGACCAGCACAGACCAGGAGGAGGACCAATGGGGCATCCAAGTCAAGATGGAGGCCCAATTCTACTCCGAGACGACTTTCTCGGCCTTCAGGACCAGTCTTCACTAAAATCATCGCCCAGGCCGCAAACAGACTCCGATTTCGATGATCCACATATGCTTGGAAATCTAAGAAGATAACATTTCCAATGCCACTGGTTTGAGGTCATTTGGAGTTCGGAGTCATCGGGAATTCACTTCGGAAGTTAGCAGACAGAATCTATCCAGGGCTGTTTTTTTTCCTATTCGGGCTTTTGGCCCATGTATCGTCTTAGAGTCCATCACGGACGCGTCTAGGCTTCATATGGTCACCCTAAACTCTATATAAATAGTAGCCGCCGCATGAGTTAGGGTTTGGGTTTTGCTTAGAAATTTTCTTTCGAGAACAATTCGCCGTTCGTGTATCGGTTTGTGAAACCCCAACTTTGTGAGCACAAGTTAATTCTTGATTGCGTTCCTTCCTCGTTCTTGCTTGTGTTCTTCGGTTGCATTACAGGAATGATAGCCTTCTTGGCAAGGTCGATTGCGCGCGTCACGCAGTCGATAACCATCGGAGCAGTGGTGTAGTGATTGCAAGGATATGAACCTCCTAGCTCGGAGCCTTCTTCATCAACGTCGAGTTCTCCACCCCTAAATCGACATACCTTATGGAAGATGGGGCTTACACCTATCAACCTAAGCCTAGCAATCAGGAATGGCAGGAACCTGCTCAACAATCTCCAACTCCACCACCACCTTGTACCCATAGGATTGAAGAGATCCCAGAACCATCTACGTCATTGGCCGCTAAGAGGGTCAGCCGCGCCGAGACGAATCCTCCATCGGTACCACCATTCTCATTCGAGGATGAGCTCTTCATGACCTTTGGCAAATCCTCTCGGTTGCCTAAGATCGATCGATGCTTCACTAGGGCCTCTCGTTCAGCCTTCACCTTTCCAGGGGAAGTGCAACGGATGAAGGAGGACCTGCTCTTGCTTTCAGCAGTGAGCACTCGGCAATGGTTAGAGGAGAGAAGGTTAGATACTAAGGCAGTTAAGCTTTACCCGCAACCTAAACTCATCCCTGGCCGAGTATCAACATTACCACTACAAGATATCATGTACGACCCAAGACTGGGGGTGAACATCATCCCCCCAGCAAATAGTTGAGCAACACTTCTCTACTGTCCCTCTGTCCAAGGCCAACATTAATCTACAATGGATGGATGGAACGTTTCTAGAGAGAAAGGGAGTTCTTTGGGTGGTGCTAGTAACATTGCAGGATACTGAGATGTACTTAGACTTACATGTCCTCGACATCCCTGATAGTGTCCCACTGTTGCTAACACTAGTCGGTCTTCCATTGGCATCCCTTGCTAGTGTGGACAAAGGCAGTGGGCAGCTGTGCCTTCAGTTGGGTAAAGAGGAATTGAAGATTAGCTATGCAAGAGCACTCAATACCAGAACTGAAGCAAAGCCAGAGTCTGATCCCCTAGAAGAAGTGATGAGCCAGTCACTGGAGGAGAC
This sequence comes from Paspalum notatum, assembly GCA_022530915.1. Taxonomy (NCBI): domain Eukaryota; kingdom Viridiplantae; phylum Streptophyta; class Magnoliopsida; order Poales; family Poaceae; genus Paspalum; species Paspalum notatum. The sequence continues at coordinate 22,095,130 of CM039687.1, forward strand.
GGATCAGAATAGCCTAGAGGAAGAGGCTTGCGACTTCAGTACGGTAGAGGAGCCGATTGAGTTCGAAGAACCATTGGAGTTCAGTGAACAAGGTGAATCATTGCGGCCCGAAGCTCCAAAAATAGAATTGAAGCAACTACCACCTGGCCTGAAGTACACCTTCCTGCACAGGAACAAGGACACACCGGTCATCATCAGTGACAAGCTGACAGAGAGTGAGAGCCGAAATTGATTGCCATCTTGGAGAAGTATAGGTGTGTACTTGGATACTCTCTCCAAGATCTAAAGGGAATCAGTCCTAACTTGTGCACACATCGCATCCCAATGGAGGCCGATCACCGGCCAACAAGGCCGGTGTTTACGGTCGTAATCTCAAGATATCTATGCAAGTGAATAATTATGGACTAACCCTTCTACTAATGAGTTCCACAAGTTTTGTATGAATATTTGGATGCAGGTACCAAAACGCACATAAAATAGATGAAAACAAACCAAGGATCAAATATGAGGCACACTGGCCAAAGTGGCCAGGTCGGCCGACCATATCACCAGGTCGGCCGACCAAGGGTCAGGCCTGCCTAGTGCAACCAGGTCGGCCGACCTGGGGCCTGGCCGCCCGACCCACTGACAGGGTCGGCCGACCCCTGGTTAGGCCGCCCGACCTCCCAAGTCAGCCATGTGCCACCTCATTGATCCATATCATGAAGAAAACACAAGTGCACTCAAATCCTACCGCAAGACCAAGCATCCAATGTATCCAAAGGCCGAAAATGCACCAAGTCATAGATCCTCAACGTCATCAATCCGAGGGAGAAGCAAAATGGCCAATGCAGGCCTGACACGTGGTCGCTCGACCTCCTACAAGGACGGCCGACCTACCTTCGGAGGCATTTTCCACGTGCAACAACTGTCCTAACCGCCAACCGCCATAGGAAAGCAAGATCAAGCCATTGGAGTGCAAAGGTGGTGGATCGGGTGGTCGCCTGACCTCGGAGTAGGTCGGCCGACCTCCCCCCTAGGTCGGCCAACCACCGACTTTGGCCTCCCACCGACCTAAGCCTCCTACAAATACCCCCTCTCATATGGGACTATAAATAGGCCTGTAGAGCTCATTTGTAAAGGTGTGGAGAAGTTGAGAGCCATATCCTACCTTAGAGAGTGTCATTTTCCACATCTTAGTAGTTAGGATAGTCCTAGGAGTTAGAGTGAGTCGAGCTTTGCCTCGGAGTTCTTGGAGATTCTTCTGAGTCTGTGGTAACAGCTCTTGTATCTTTAGTACTCAATCTTCAATATAATTCAGTTATATTTTACTTTATTTCTATCTCTTGCAAATGTGGTGTACCCTTTATTTTGCATACTTGCTAGGCTTAGACTTGTGGTGTACCCTTTATTTCGCTTGAGTACATTTATAGCGTGCCAGCCTATCCACGCAGATTTGCTTGGTAGTCCCACTCGGTGACAGCGTGTGGTGTGCCTGTGTAGTCCAGGCCCGTTCGTTCGGTAGGCCCGTAGGCGCTTGCCGGGTCTCCTTCGGTTGTCTACTATCTACCCCCTGACTCCTCGAGGCGCCGGAATTTCGCTCGACGCATGACCCTGACTTGCTACTTGAGTTTCCTAGTTAACGACGACATAGTCTTTGCAGCCGAATAGAATAGAGTTTGGGAACTTTATCTCACTCGTTGTCCTCCCAAGCAACTATACCTTTCTACATGTATCTTAGGTAGTTCAATTTACTTCTTCCCACCATACACCTTTCCGTTTACCAGACTTACCCCTATCTAGTGACTAGCTGGTATATTTATTTAAGTACGGTTCATTCGATTTGAGTCTATTCAACTATACTCTCTTGCTTGCCGCTTCCCTGTGGATAAAAATACGATACTCGAAATACTCTGAGTGAAAAGCTACAGCAGTCTCCGTGCGCTTGCGGAGTAAAATCTTATAAGGCTAAGAGACGCCAATAGCCACCACAACACAGACTTAATGATGCGATGCGAGATGTAGTCAAGAAGGAGGTCCTCAAGTTACTCCACGCGGGCATCATCTACCCCGTACAAGATAGTGACTGGGTCAGTCCAGTTCAAGTTGTACCCAAGAAAGAAGGGATGCTAGTCGTCCCAAATCAGAACAATGAATTAATTCCTCAGCGAACTGTCACCGGATGGCGGATGTGTATTGACTACCGAAAACTCAATGCCGCCACCAGGAAGGATCATTTTCCTCTTCCTTTCATTGATGAAATATTAGAGAGGCTGGCCAATCACTCCTTCTTCTGCTATCTCGATGGCTACTCTAGTTACGACCAGATTCCGATTCACCCGGAAGACCAGAGTAAGACCACCTTCACATGCCCTTATGGAACTTTTGCCTACTGGTGGATGTCATTTGGGCTATGCAATGCTCCTGCAACATTCCAACGGTGCATGATATCAATCTTCTCAGATCTGATCGAAAATATCATGAAAGTATTCATGGACGACTTCTCAGTGTATGGCAAGACCTTTGATAGATGCTCAGAGAATCTTGAAAAGGTTCTCCAAAGGTGCAAAGAAGTTGATCTTGTCCTAAATTGGGAGAAGTGCCACTTTATGGTCAGAGAAGGAATTGTGCTAGGACACAGGATCTCAGAAAGAGGCATTGAGGTAGACCAAGCCAAAATTGAAGTCATTGAACAGTTACCTCCCCCCATGAATGTTAAGGAAATCCAACGCTTCCTTGGCCATGCTGGGTTCTATAGGAGATTGATCAAAAATTTCTCCCATATTGCTCAGCCTCTGACTAATCTGTTGGCTAAGGACACAGCCTTTGTGTTCGATGAGGCATGCCTTGAGTCCTTTAACACGCTCAAGAGGGCATTAATCACAGCACCCATCATTCAACGTCTTGACTGGAATGCACCATTTGAAATTATGTGTGATGCCAACGATTACGCTGTGGGAGCAGTTGTGGGCCAAACTATGGATAGAAAGCACCATGCTATCTCTTATGCGAGCAAGACTCTTACTGGCCAACAACTGAATTATTCAACCATCGAAAAAGAATTGTTAGCAGTCGTGTTGCTATAGGCAAATTCAGGTCATACTTGGTGGGAGCGAAAGTCATCATCTACTCAGATCATGCAGCTCTCAAGTACCTCCTCACCAAGAAAGATGCCAAGCTACGACTAATCCAGTGGATTCTGCTCCTCCAAGAATTTGACATAGAAATCAGAGACAAAAAGGGAGTAGAAAATTCAGTTGCAGATCATCTCTCAAGAATGTAGTTCAAAGAGTCATCACCGTTGCCGATCGATGACTACATGAGAGATGATACAATCCTCAAGGTCACAACATCCTCCCCATGGTATGCAAATCTAGTGAACTACATGGTGGCAAGATATGTCCCTGATGGAGTGGACAAGAGGAAATTGGCCCACGACAGCCGATTTTATCTCTGGGATGACCCCTACCTATATAAACTTTGCGGAGATGGACTCCTACGTCGCTGCATTCCAGCTTGTGAGGCACCTCAAGTCCTAGATAGATGTCACTCATCCTCTTATGTAGGTCACTATGGGGCTTACCGGACTCATGCGAAGGTCTGGTAGAGTGGGTTTTATTGGCCCACTATGAATCAAGATTCAAAGGAGTTTGTGCGACGATGTGGAAGATGCCAGCTCCAAGGAAATATAAATCCGAGGGATGCTATGCCATTCACAAGTAATCTTCAGATTGACATCTTTGATGTGTGGGGCATCGACTTCATGGGACCCTTTCCCAAGAATGGAGACAAGGAGTACATATTGGTCGCAGTCAATTATGTCTCAAAATGGGTAGAAGCATTGCCATGTGCAGCTGCGGACTCAAAACACGCCATTAAGATGTTCTATGAGACCATCTTTCCTCGTTTTGGCGTACCGCGGGTCATGATCAGTGATGGAGGTTCACATTTCATCGACAAATGTTTCAGAATATGTCTTGCAAAAATTGGTTTGGACCACCATGTTGCCACCCTCTATCATCCGCAGACAAGTGGCCAAGCTGAGACGTCAAACAAGCAAATCAAGAACATACTACAAAAGACAGTCACAGGTATGGGAAAAGAGTGGCTATCCAAGCTACCCGATGCACTCTGGGCTTATCGTACAGCTTACAAAACCCCAATTGGCATGTCACCATACCAAATGGTGTACGGCAAGACTTGTCATTTGCCAGTGGAACTCGAATTCAAATCTCACTGGGCGATGAAGAGGTAGAACATGGATCTCCAAGCAGTAGGAGTTAGAAGGCAGATTCAACTCGCTGAGCTGGAGGAATGGAGGGAGAAAGCATACCACAGTGCCAAACTCTACAAGGAGCATACCAAGAGGTGGCACGACAAGCGCCTCAAGATCAAGCACTTCAAGCCAGGAGATAAGGTACTACTCTTTAACTCTCGTATTCGTTTATTTGGTCATGGAAAGCTCCGAAGTAAGTGGGAAGGACCCTTTATAGTCCTTGAAGCCGCTGATCACGGCACCATCACCCTCCAAGACAATGATGGGAAAGTTTTCAAGGCGAATGGACAACGCCTCAAAATGTTCCTTGAGCCCGAAATGCCTCAGCTCAAAGAAATGGACGTCTTCGAGCTGCACGAGGTGGTATGATCACAAGTTCATGGTCTAGCTTTAACCCAAAATGAGCCATGTACACTAACATGCTTCCTTCCCTTTTCTTTCTAAACTCACCTTTTGCTTCCACCCCACAAGTCTCACTAAAGATCGAGGATGCACGTAGTAAAATGGGTTTCCGTGTATCAATTAGAGAGATCCCTAACACCTAGCTTGTCCAACCAATGTTGGTGTGGCTGGTTAGCCTAGTGCTTAGTTGTCCACTCCCTAGTGAGGCCACTTGGTCTCTCTCTCCTTGTCTTTGATCTTGGAGGAGGTACGGAACCCATAGGGTTCGGCAATGGTGAGTGGATGATGGCAAGTCTTGCGATCTTTTTCTTCTCAAAGGAAAGAATGCCTTCTCCTTCTTTTAGACTTAGCCAGAATCCCTGTCCAAGAGACCATGGCCTCTTGCCAAGGTCCGCTTCCTTAATAAATAGGCGCTGTTAAGTTCAAGATTTAGTTTGATTCGGTTTAAATCTCCTTTCAATTTCCCTTCATATAAACAGTGCCTCAAATTTGACTTGAATAAAATTTAGTACCTTCCTCTATGAATAAAGTTTGGTTAGATGGCAATGTGCCATCCCATCCCCTCACTAACCCTGCAGGACACGCAAGAAAAATCTAACATGCAGGGCATCTTCACACTACTCGCAAGAATCTGGAGGAATTCATGGCTAGCAGCGCCAATCTGAAGAAATCAACATCAAACAACCTCCAAACGCTCTCTGAACATAAACAAAATCCAAACTCAGGAATCTAGGTATCTCTGTATCTTTCATTTTGAACTTGAGTTTGTGAGCTTTTATACTTGAAACATGGATAAAATTGCTCTACATGATCCTAGTGCTATCCTCTACCTATGCTTGCATCAGTTTTATTTCCTATGCTATAGTAAAATTGCCTTTGGATACTACCATGATTAGGGAACCACTTTGATCTAAGGTGTTTATCCATGTGATATAGCTATCTAGATGCAACTTTGGAAATTTTTCTTCTCCATACAATAAATACCCATGCAATTTTTCTTCTCTAAACGTTTTGAATCTTATCAAACCTTGTGCCAAAAGAGAGTTATGTCATTCAAGTAATATGGCCTTCACATACACGTTCCACAAAATAAACGTCCTCACAAAGGAGGTGTGTTATGCAATCGCTCAAATATCCCTCAATGTTTCCCAAGAAAAGAAAGAGAGGCATGGAAGTTCAAAAAAAAAACAAAAGGAAAAGGAAAAAAAAAGAAGAAGAAAGAACTCCATGCCCTCCATTCAAGCATGGGAATTTGCAAAAATCACCCCATGAGGCATTCACTTTTCACACATGCACTTGGCCATATGTCTTGTCTGAAAACTACTCTTTGACACATGATTTGATTTGATGACATAAACATGATGAGAAGTCTTCGTTTCTTTCACTACCCAAAGCTCCACAAAAGCCTAAGTAGGATAGATGTGAGGACAAAACAAGATCTAATTGGGCAATCTGTCCTTTGAGTGAGTGAGAGAAAATCTTGAAAACAAAAGAGATGAAATGCCTCACCTTTTGAAAATCCCAAACACTTCTTTGTTCAAGTGTGGGGGGAGCCTAAGTTAATTCCATGATATGCTGTTCCATGCTTCAACATCTCAAGCTCACTGTGTAGCCACCTTTGAAATCTTGGGCAAGATGAAATAGTTGGAAATAACTCTTATGCTTGCTAAGGTAAGGGGTGACACTTTGCCCTATATATCCACTTATGATCATTTTGTCCTTTGCTTGAGGACGAGCAAAGATCTAAGTGTGTGTGTGGGGGGGTGTTGGCGGTAGTTAAATCACATTTTGACCACCAACATATCATGTTAAGAGTTACTTTTGCCCTAGTTTCATGTAATTTAATGGGTTCCATGAGTTGTGTATCAAGCTTTCATGCAGGAGCTCAATATTAACAAGGATGTGCTGAAAATGGCCTACAGCACATGTCAATCTTGCGGTGGCCATAACTTTTGCATCCGGACTCCGAATTGAGTGCACCAAAACTCCATTTTGGCTATCTCAACGAGTTCTTCGCAATGGTTTGGTCCATGAGGCCGGCCGGCCTCCCAATGTGGCCAAACACGTCTCCAACTACATGGCATGCAAAGAAACACAAACACATCACATCTCAACCGTGGACACAAGTATTGGGTGAACTAAAGGGTCGGAAGGCCTCCACACAAGGATTGGTGAAGTCAGCGATCCGTGAAAACACTAAGGGAACTAATCTACAGAAGACAAGTGGCAAACCCAGGCCGCCCAACCCCCATGCCAGGCCGCCGGGCCTGGTATCCAAGGCCTTCTAGCACGTGTTTAACCGCCACCGACTTGGAGAGTGATTTGGGGCCGTTGATGATGAAGGACAGTGCATCAGAGGGCCACCCGGCCTCAAGACCAAGCCGTCCGGCCTCCTACGGAGCTGCCCGGATTGCCACCTGGCCGCCCGGCCACAGACCTTAACCTCCCTACCGACCTAGCTGCCTATAAATACCCCCCTTTCATCCTAGGCTATAAATACCCCCTTGGAGGTCATTAGGAGTGTGTGGAAATGTAGTGAAGCCACCCTTAGCTTGTAAAGAGAGTGAGTTCCATTGTATCAAGGGAGAGTAGTGAGGAGAAGAGTGAAGGAGTGAGAATTCTCTTTGGTTTTCTATCTCCAAGCTTATATTCTCAAAGGAAGGATATTCAACACCAGGCTTGAGTAAAGTTCTTTCTTCTTTGTTTCCTTTATATTTACTTTGCTCTACTTCCATACTTAGTCATTTTGCCTTGTCAATTACTAGAACCCAAGTGCATGCTTACAATTAAGTTGTGTAAATGCTTGCGTGCCGCTCTGTTTTAGCTTGCATAGTAGTAGTGAAACCCTTGCTTAGACGTGGTGTTTAGGCTTGGTGTTTTGCCAAGTGGCTGGTGTTCTATCCCACGCAGATTTGGTTGGTAGTCCCACCTGGTGACAGCGGGTGTGTGTCCTGTGTATCCTAACCCTATCGTCCGGATAGTATCATTGACGATATAGCTGAATTCCTGTTGAACCCGCCTTTCTCGTCTGGGTTATCATCACTCTAGTGCCCGGAAGTGGTTCTATAGGGTCAGTGTCTAAGTAATCCTGACAAGCAGAATACCAGTGTGTTTAGGGAGTTGAGTGCATATAATTGAAGTAGTGAACCTGCTCTACCCAGTTTATCCTTTGCTTGTTGGCTTTTACGTTTTTGTTCGGTTCTAGCTTTTCTTTGTCATTTTACTTCACGTTCCTCGTGGATTTTGATACCTCGGAATACTCTTGGGTGAAAAGCTACAACAACGTTTTCGTGCGCTTGCGGATTGTTATCTAATAGGCTAAGAAATGCCAACAATAAGTCATAACTCTATTGAGATGCTTTCGACCCATAGCACGGATAGCTCTTGTATGCTAGTAGAGATGAAAGACTGTACCGCAGTCCCTATCTCGTTGTCCTTCTAGCTTTACCTGTTTTCTCGCCAATGGTGCTTGGATTTTATCCCATGATGTTTGGTGTCAACCTTTTCTAGCTATTGGTTGACAAGAATGAGTAGTAATAGCTGGATAAATGATAGTTTGATATCTATATCTGAATGCTTCCCTATGGATAAATACGATATCTTGGAATACTCCTGGGTGAAAGGCTATAGCGGTCTCTGTGCATTTGTAGAGTAAAATCTGGTACGCTAAGAGCCGCAAACAAGGTTTTCTAGCGCCTTTACCGGGGAAGCGCAGAGTTAGAATATTATTCTGTTATTCATCCTTTTGTTGTTACTCGTTCCTTTTATTTGAAAAATACAAAAAATAGAAAAATAGAAAACCACCCCTCAATTTTGCTCTATCCGTTGGGTAAATCTTGGCCATGCTTGTTCATACTACAAAGTTTCCCATGAAAGCATAGCTTGGGCCATGTGTGTGCCCAGAGACTAATTTACAAATTAAGCGTGGTGCTTAGGTTTTATTAGCCTCTTTTTATAAACAATGTGTAGGATAAATGAGCTATGCGTAGGCTTTGGTAGTGATATTCCCTGCTAGTTCTTATACCGCGATCCTTGAGCTAGCTGGATCTCTCAAGTGTCATGGAGACACAAAAATCCAGGTGATGCTTGAAAAATGCGCCCATTTTTTTAAGGCTATGGATTTGAGTAAGGTTGGAGAGATTGAAGTCATGGTTTAGCAACATGAGTCATGCTATGTTTTGATTCAAAATATTTTGCTAGCACTTTGTGAACAACGAGCCCATTGGGTAATACTCTTTACACATATTGGACCCTTCTATATGTTGTACACTAAACTGTTGCAGGAGGCATTCATTCCCTACGTGAGAGGCGAGGCCCCGTGGCTGAAAGTCTCATGCAAATTATCCAATCTATTTTTGGGAAATGATGGCTATCGACGGCACTTAAACACGGCAAACCTTATACTGCAAGTGACAGTATCGTGTGTAGATTTTCCCCCTGGATGAGTATCACGGGTTTTGTTAATCCAGGAAATTAACTAATTGGGAACTAATTAACAAGAGTTTAAAGTAAACTAAAAGTATAAGATAAGGTCGTAAACTATCTCTAAACTGGCTTTAAACTATATCTAATCTATGTCTAAACTATACTAATACTATATGATAAGCAATTAGAACAGAACTAGAACACTAATCAAAGGGTATTAACTAGAGTCTAATCAAGCAGCGAGATAACTAGTAGCTCAAGGTAGAAAGAATCATGATCAGGCACAAACTTCGTAGCATGATTAAATCAAGATCGAATAATCTAATCCCCTAGATCGAGTTTAACCTTTCTCCAGCTCTACTGTCACTAGCAACCAATTAATCGACGAGAAACTCTCAACAGGCATACATAATTAGAGAACATGCTTCTAATTACTTCACATAGTCTAATGACACACTACAGGAAAAGGCCATTTTTTCGTGGACCGAAACTTTTTCGTGGGTCGGCCCACGAAAAAAGCTTTCGGTCTGTAAACCGACGAAAAAAATCATGTTTTTCGTGGGCCAAGCACGGAGCCCACGAAAAAAGTGTTTTCTCGTCGGTCCGGTGAAGGCCGACGAAAAAGATGCGGTCCTTTTCCGTGGGCCCACGAGCTGGCCGACGAAAAAAACACTCTTTTTCGTCGGCCCACGAGCCGGCCGACGAAAAACTTGAGGGCCTTAGCTCCGGCCCGCTCTCCCGATCCAAATCTTCGTCCCTAGTCGTCCCCGCTCCCAACGCATGCTCTCGCCACCCCCGGTCGCCGCCGCTCCCACCGCCGCCGCCGCTCGCGCCACCATCCCCGACCGCCGCTGCTCCCGCCGCGGCCACCGCCGTCCTCCCGGGCGCCGGCGCCCCGCGCCGCCCGACTTGCAGAGGAGGGCGCCGCCGCCCCCGTCCCGACGCGCAGAGGTGGGCGTCGCCGTCCCCGCTGGCGCGCAGAGGCGGGCGCTGCCGCCCCTGGCCTGGCGCTCAGAGCTAGCGCCCCGCCCCTAGCCCCGTCCGGGCACTGCCGGCCTCGCCCCCCGCCGCTGCGGCTCCGCCCCGGCCCTGTGATGCTCCGGCATCTCAAGTGCATAACCATTCATCAAACATGAAGCATTCATTCATGAGCATCCAAGCATAACATGTGTTGGTGCATTGGAAACAACTTTGGTTCATATTACTCGGTGAAAAGCCTTGTCATTTCATGTGTGATGCTATGTTTATAGTCATATCTTTGATTCTATTAAGATCTGGGTGAATTTCATATTGACAAAACTGTAGATCTACATGAGATAAATAACTTTGCTAATTGGGGTCTTGTCATATAATTAGGTTTACAAACTGATTAGGGTCATTTAGTTACAGTACAGAAAACCAGTTCAAATTAGGGCTGGTTTGAAATTCTAAGTTTACTCCAAACTACAGCCACTTTCATGCAAAGCTCAAATTAGAGAAGTTGTAGGTTATGAAATTCTAAACAAACTTTTCAAGAGGCACCTGGGGAGAAAATGCATGTAACTAGGAGTTTCTATTTCCCTAAGCAATAAAGGTCCCCCTGTCCACATTGGGGCTGCCATATAAATTCAACTGAAATTCATATTTACGAAACGATTTTGGTACGGAACCTTTTGACAAAGTTGTAGAGCTCAAAGAGTAGAACATTTCATCCAATTACCACTTTTCCAAATTCGGATCTAAGTGTGTCAAAATGACGAATTACAGGAGGTGAGAAAACACATTTTTATTTTTCTCCATTTTTCCCTCCCCGCGGTCACTGACCGGTGGGCCTGCGGGCGTGCGCGCGACACCCTGTCTGCGCCGGCGAACGCCACGTGGACGCCGGTGTACAGCCGACGCCGCGCGCCCACAGATCAACCTCGGCCGCGCCCCGCTTCACCGCGCCTTCATCTGGACAGGATACCGCCCCGTTCACTCCCTCCCCCGCTCAACTCATTCACTCGTTCCCTCTCTCGCCCGCGCGCCGTCACCATAGCCGCCGCCTTGAGCTCGCTACGCCGGCCTCCTCAGTCCACCTCCGCGCCTCCAACCGCCGCCGTCGGGTTCGCCTCACTTTTGCGCACCCGACGAGGTAGACCTCGCCGTCCCTCTCCTCCCCAATCTCTAGATCGAGTCGCACCCCGCCGCGTCCGCCATGGCCGGGCCGAGCTCGGTCTCGAGCTTGCGCCACCACCGTCCATCCACCTCGCACCCGTAGACTACCCTCACCGCACGCGCCGCTTCGCCGCGCACCCGTGGCGCCTATCCTCACCGCCGTTCCCCCACCGAGCGCCTAGATCCACCCAAGCTCGACGTCGCCGCCGCGCCGTCGACGTTGCAGTCCATCGCCTCCCCCAACCTCGCCTCCCCTTTCCCGACGCCGAGACCTAGCTCACCTTGAAGCCCGCGTCCGCGCGCACCCGACGCGCCCCGCGTCGCGGATCTGGCGAGCCCAAGCTCGCCGCCGCGCCGTCGCGCGCGGCGGGAGGATGGAGAAAGACTAGGGGGATTTGCAAGCTACCCCAGGGTTTTGCGTATTTCCATTTGTAAAATAAGCGTTGTTTACTGAGTCTAGAAAATCTTGCATGCTAGCCCTTGGAGTTTAGGTTTAATTGTGTTCTAGCCCTTGGATCTATGTTTTTCCATTTCTTTTTCCTATATTTTGGCTAAAACTTTGGAAATTCATATAAAATCGAATAAAAATCGTAAAAAGGTAAACTCAGTTGCGTTGTACTCCTGGTAAATAGATCTACACAGTAGGTATGATGTGGAGATGTGCATGTACGGTTTTGCCCCTGATATTGTATATGCATGATAAATCTAGGAAAAATAGAAAACCTGGTCTAGATGAAATCCTAAGAGGGTGGAACTTGGTCAGTACCTTTCTTGGGGCCTTTGGACACTGTGGAAATTTTGGTGAATCAATATATTATTGTTCATTCTCTATTTTACCATTTTGCATGTATTTTATGCTTTATTTGATAGCTTAGAAAAGAGGCCCATGCAAAATATGATAATTATGACTCACTGGTATTTTTCTTAGGTCATGTATAGTTTGTGAACACCACTGGTAAAATATGGGCCCCCGCATGTTAAGTTTTGTTAGTGATTTGAAAATGACAAATCTTGATTTGGAGAACTAGATAAATAGAAAAATGGGTTTTAATGTGCAAGATAAATTCTAGCAAAATTCCAGTAGCATATGGGAGTGCTGTAGAGTCGAGAAAATATATGTTAGAGGGCTATTCACACTGGTTATATGTACATCTTAATCTTGCACTAGATTTATATATGGAAAATAGATGTCCTGTCAAACTTGGGAATTTTAACTTGTAAATTTTTGTGTACATAGCTAATGCTAAGTATAGTTCATTGGTAAAATTTCACCTTCAAAAACCTTTCCAATAAATTATGAAAATTCTGACAAGGTGAAAGGCTGAGAAATTGCTGGAATTTTAGTAAAATAATTATAACTCCATTTAGGCTGAAATTTTGGCAGTAGACTCGGGTATGAAGTATCTGCATGTCGTAAAAGTTTGGTCTCATTTGGGTTAGTAAAACTGCTAGAACACAGATGCATGATTTAATTCACAAATGTACATGGCTTACACTAAGTATATGCATGAATGTTGTTTTAACTACTATGCACATGTCATTTTCCATGAAATATATATACTGCATGCTGTCATCTGCATGTCATCTACATCAAATGTATGCATCTGCATTCGTATGCATTTATGTCAGCACCTTTCATGCATATAGACCCCACGATCGAAGAAGAGACGGTGCAGGAGCAACCTCTGATCAAAGAACCCGAAGAAGAGCAGGAGGAACCACAGCCGACCGCTGACCCCGCCGCCGAGGAGACTAACCTAGTGAGGAAGAAGGTAGGCAGGATCATGCAATTCCCAGCAAATAAAATAATATATCTGTTGATTACGCATATGCACTAGGATTTGAATAGAACCAATTGCATTAGATCCCCTGGCCGCCCTGGCCCTAGCACCTATACCTAGAGTGCGAAGGAACGAGTGCCTAGAATGGCTAGGTACGAGTAGACACGAGTGAATAAAGGTCACTCGTCTCGTAGGGGTTACTTTTCAAAAGAAAAACTTTCACTATGTAAGTTATTGTTACCATGTTATGATTATGTTATGATTTAAATGGAGGCCGGGCGGAGATATGGTTTTGAATGATGAGATTTGGATAAATGTGTGGTGGACTCCGCCCGAGTCGCATAAGGCCGGTCATTGTTCGCTTGGGATCGGCATAACATTGCTAGGGTGCTTATCCGGGATCAATGGACCGGTGAAAGTCTTACTTGTGCCGTCTCAAGAAAGGGGCACGTTCCTACCCACTGGTTGAGAGGAAGGTGGCCGCAGAGGCGGGTGCCAAAGGAGGGAAGAACCCGACGTAACCGAGGTAACGCTCCTGCGACAACGCGCTCTGGGAGTCAGGCGGGAGTGGTCATCGAACTTGAGACGGGACAAGTGGAGATGGGGGAAGCATATGTGGAACGCTGGGAGTTAGTAAGCATATGTCATCTTGATGCTTCTAGTTATTCCCGGGAATATAAAAATCGATTCGAATCGCTGTTGCTCACCAAGTGTGAGAATGCCAGTATCACTGCCGGACAAAGTAGTAATCCATTTGAATATGCTGTATTAAGAATTCATGGTTTTGACAACTACATGCTTGGATATGTCTGATTTACTTTATGCAATACTCGTCACATTCATGATACATGCTTTACTTTCATGCCATGCTATGCCACATCCAAAATGTTCCTACAATTATGATGACTCGAGCAGCTGTAAAATCCTACTCGGGTGCAACAATATAAGCAGCTGTCAAATCCTGCTTCCACTGATTAATTTGATCCTGTATAAAAGCAATGGCTAAGGACTCAGATGCTAGTAAGCAAGCTTTGCGTCAGCCGTAAGCCTTATCCATTAAGTCCTACTGAGTAATTAGTACTCAGGGTTTTGCCCCTACTTTTGGCTTACAGGTACGGAGTTCCTCTTCTGTGCCTGTGTTAGTGGAGGGTCGTGCCCCTATCAGGAATAAGAAGGGTCATGATCTGGCAAGGAGCGGCATCAGTGGGCTCGATGCTCGTTCTATTTATGCAATGTCTTTTGGGTTATCGTGAAATATGAACTTTAAAAATTCCGCTGCGAGAGACCATTTGAACTATGTTGTTGTATGACACTATGTTGAACTCTATTTGATTTTGAATTGGTTTGCAACTAAAATCCATGTAATATCTATTCAACTGCCTATGATGTTGTAACTGTTGTGGCTCCATCGAGGGTCGGATGTGTATGACGTCGGTTCCTCTGGGAAATGGTGTTATCGAGAGCCCGAAGGACACTCGACGGACTACCGGGTTTAGTCTGGCCTAAGTGCACTGCGAGCCAGTGGTGGCAGGTGTGCTTAGTCTGGATTAAGTAGGACGGTTCCGCCACAGCTGGTATCAGAGCCGATCATACACAGACAACAGTTATATCATCTAGTTTTGGTTTACAAAACTATTTTCGAAAGCCCTTTTCAAGTAAATTCAAAAATGAGAGTATGCGATATGCTCATACTAAGGATGCTAGTGTTATCCAGGTGACACCACTGACATTCTGACCTAGATAGAACTCATATGCATATTCAACGCTTTGAGAAGCAACTTTTCGGCCATAGCTGTCCCCAGTACTGGTGGAAGCTATTGGGTTTTGCGAACGGTTGTAAACTCTGCATTCATGCTGTAAAAGCTCTTTAAGGGTGGTGGGCATGTTTGAGGCTTTCATACCCACCACACTTACATTTGGTTTGGGGATCCACCTTACTCTCGACAATCCCCAGTACTGGTGGAAAGTCAGGCTTTGAGAGAAGGTGCAAAGGCCCACCTACGTTGTCCACGCAGCGGTCACGCGTGGATGCCACACTATGTGGTAATGTATGAGCATGCATTCTTCTGCAGGTATACTGACCACGTGCGAAATTAAGAATGGTCAGGAAACGACTAGTTGCATTAGAGAGTGACGTGCTTATGTGTCACCGAAATATCGATAGCTATATGTACTCTTCTTTTAGATGTGTGATGTGAGACCGTTTAGATGCGATTCATGCATCATGTTTACTGCTTTTATTCATGGTGGGATATTATTAAAATGCAATGAAATAAATCGTGATTTTTAAATTTACCTTCCATATGATGCACTGTTGTACCCTTGTCATAATCTATCACGTGTATAATATGTCTCTCACTAATGCACAACCTTGCTTATCCAAACAGATGGCCAGAACCAAGCAGACCGCACGCAAGGCCACCGGAGCCAGGACCACTGTTCTCCCTGACGTAACCCACACTCCCCCTGTGGTGGAGGATGGGTTACTCCACACTCGCTGCAGGGAGGAGTGTCCCCTGTCCCAGTTGCTGTGCAGGGCCCTGAGGGAGATGGGGCGTCGGCCCAGTCCCTTCATCTCGGTGCAGACAGTGCACGAGAAGGGCAACTGCATGGCCCAGGTTGTCCTTCCACGAGGGACGTTCGCGGGCCAGGAGACCATCACCCTTTACGGGGCCAACGAGGAGGAGGCCTACCGTAAAGCGGTAATGGCAGCGCTCACCTCGTTGAGCTCCAGGTGGGAGGCAGGCCACACCGTCCTGCGCTTCCTCCCCACACACGACCTCGACCACGTGTGGCAGGACCGCCGCGAGCAGCTCTGGGACCGGAACGGCTCCCGACCACTAGTAGCGTGCATGGACTATGCACGTGAAGTGCGCGGGATGTACCACCGGGCCTCTTCTACTTTGAGAGGTTCGTAGAGACGCGCACCCGAGTGGAGGAGCTGGAGGCTCAAGTGGGTGCACTGCAGCAGTGCCTTGCCGAGTACGAGCCGCCACAGCAGCCTGCACTTTGGAGGAGGAGGAGTCCTTAGAGCCCATGGAGATGGAGGAGGAGGGAGAGAACGATCCTTCGGACGCGAACTCCTGGGTGTAAGAGGATGTGATGATGAAGATGTGGACTGATGTTGTAGGGACGGCACGTTGAAAGCGTTGTTTTGTAATATTCCGCTCCGTGCTTTCGATTTATGGTTGTACTAAACACTAAGTGAGATGTGAGAGCTCATTTAAGTACGCCATTTGAAGTAGTTTGGGAACATTTTAGCCTGTAATATTTGATGGTTAGTCGATGAGACCATCATACTGCGAAGTGACAATAAGACCTTTTAATGTTGCTTGAACTATCTATGGGGTTCTTAAAGCTAGATTGATGGCGTTGAAATGATGGGACGAGTTGCATGGAAGTGAAGGAAGTTGTACCTTGTTTTGGATTGCGTCTTGCAATCTGAAATTTTTGCACAGTTGCGGATAAAAAATTGCTATTATCTTGGAATGTGTGAGGAATTGAGCCAAGAGTTAATTAGCAAAGTTGTAGAGAACTGTATGGGGTAAAATTTTGCCAATTGGAGCTATTGCTGATTTTGCTCAGATCTGAAGTTACGGTCAAATTTTTCAAGAACCTGTAATCTGGACTGGAGCAGCACCTGTAGGAAAAACCCAATTTGCACACCCTTAGTGCAGAAACTGAACTGAGAGGGTACTGACAAAGTTTTAGAACTGGAAGTGTAGAATAACTTTGTTATACAAAGTTTATCCTAAAAGTGTCTCGTTTGGAAGTTATAGCCTAAATCGCGCAGTCTCAGAAATCTGAACTAAATTGATATATACCGATGTACACAGAAATTGAACAAGATACTAATTGAACCACCAAAAACTTTTCATACGAAAGTGAAAGGACACAGCAGGGAGAATAACTTTGCTAAGGGGGGCATAATCAAAAGATGCACGGTTTAAGAACAGCTCACCGTTAAAGTCGTTGCTGTCCAGAAATCTACGCGAATGTCGAATATTATGCGTCAACACATCCGAGCTATACTAGATGTGACGATGGTCGGACCGCTGCAAGAAGGAAGCTAACACTTTACTGCAATTATATGTTTCCATCTTACATGTTTCAAGTAACTGTGTTTCGGCGCATCTAATTGCTTTAAAGTGGTTGGACTAAACACTGTTAGCTTCACTCTTGCAGATGGTGAACACTCGTCAAGGACAGACCTCGGGCCAGCAGCCACACGATGCACCGCCTCCACCGGAATTGGCCACCCTGGTCGTGCAACAGGGCGAGCTGATCTGCCTCATGAGGGAAGAACGGCAATCTCAGGGCCAGCAGCGGCCGCGGGAACACCAACCCCGTGGGATCACCTACAAAGATTTTGAGGACTTACGCCCTCCAGTCTTCACCACGTGCCCCGAGCCACTTGTTGCGAATGACTGGCTCCGCACGATAGAGTCCAAGTTCACACTGCTTCCTGGATTGACTGAGCAGGAGAAAGCTCGGTTTGCCGCACAGCTACTCCAGGGCCCAGCTGGAGCATCGTACGACACATTCCAAGCTATGCAGCCGCAGGGTCACATAATCACGTGGGGAGAGCTCCGTACGGCTTTTCGGGCCGACTATATCCCGAAGAGCCTTATGGACAAAAACAGCGAGAGTTCTGGGAACTGAAGCAGGGTAACCAGACGGTCATGCAGTACGTGCAGTCATTCATACACCTGTCACAATATTCACCGGGGGACGTTGCTGATCATCCTAGCAGGGCAGCTAGACTCTTGAGTGGGTTTGACCCCACACTTATGACGCACCTGGGGCATGGATACCAGAGTTTCACACAGCTGGTGGACACAGCACTCGACATGGAGAACCGCCTCCGTGTTGCAGGTAAGGACCAAAAGCGGAAGCGTCAGGCCAACAGTGCACCTGGGTCGTCTCAGAAGCAAAAGGCCAACCATCAGCAGCCACAGCAGTACCACCAGCAGTCTTGCTTTGTGGTCCGGCCAAATCAGTCGGGTTGGATCCACAGGGCACCGCAGCAGCAGAGGTTCCCTACCTACCGCACAGCACCACAGCCGGCACAGCTTCATGCGCCCCACGCTCCTTACACACAGGGAGCTTGGGGTCCTTGTTTTAACTGCGGCAAGACCGGACACTTCAGCAAGGACTGCAGGGCACCTCGTTGTATCCAGGGTCCCACCCCTGCGGGTGGCAACCAGGGAAAGCAAAAGGGGTCCGCAACTAAGATGGGCCGAGTTCACTTCATCCACCTGGACCAGATTCCAGCCGGAGAGCCGGTTCTTGCTGGTACGTTCACAGTCAACGGTCATCCGGCCATCGTGTTATTTGATTCTGGAGCCACACATACATTTCTTAGCAAGACATATGCATTGAGGCACGGGATAAAAATGTGCAAGTTAAAGGAAAATTATCACATCACCGCACCGGGTTCCCCTATAACTATTGGTTTGATGGCCAGACAATTGAGAGTTGACATTGGTCCCGAGAGCTTTGTCATAAATCCCGTGGTGCTGCCACACCAAGGGATTGACGTTATTTTGGGTATGAATTGGATGGTAGAAAACGATGCAATCCTACATGTTGGCAGCAGGGAAGTGCAATTAAAATCTCAGGCCACTGGCAAGATACTAAAGGTGCACATACCAGAACAAAAACATCTAGAGGCCACTGTAAATACGACTGAACTTCAAGAGATTAAAAGGATACCGGTAGTGTGCGATTTCCCGGACGTATTTCCGGAGGAGCTTCCTGGGCTTTCTCCAGATAGAGATGTGGAGTTTAAGATAGACCTCGTTCCAGGAACGGCACCTGTTTCAAGGCGACCGTATAGGATGGCACCCGATGAACTCAAAGAATTAAAACACAATTACAAGAACAGTTGGATAAAGGGTTCATTCGTCCTAGTTCGTCACCTTGGAGAAGAAAGACCAAGGTGGTAAAAGATTGTGCGTGGACTATAGACCGTTAAACGCAGTCACAGTCAAAAATAAGTACCCACTGCCTCACATTGACATTTTGTTCGATCAGCTAGCAGGGGCTAAGGTGTTCTCAAAAATCGATCTAAGGTCAGGCTACTATCAAATAAAAATTAGGGAAGAAGATATACCCAAAATAGCCTTCTCTACCAGATACGGCTTGTATGAATATTTGGTCATGTCCTTTGGGTTAACCAACGCACCAGCCTTCTTCATGTACATGATGAATTCAGTATTCATGAACGAGCTGGATAAATTTGTAGTCGTGTTCATTGACGACATCCTCGTCTATTCTAAAAGTGAGGAAGAGCACGAGGAGCACTTGCGAACAGTACTCACCCGGCTTAGAGAACACCAACTCTACGCCAAGTTCAGCAAGTGTGCATTCTGGCTAAGGGAAGTGAGTTTCCTAGGCCACATCTTGTCCGAAAAGGGGGTAGCCGTCGATCCGAGTAAAGTGGAAGATGTACTGAATTGGAAACAACCTGAAACAGTAACAGAGATTAGTAGTTTCCTTGGTTTAGCGGGCTACTACCGCCGCTTTATCAAGGACTTTTCTAAAACTGCAAAGCCAATGACATCCCTAACCAAGAAGAACGCGAAGTACCTGTGGGATCCAAAATGTGAAGAGGCCTTCACGAGCTTGAAAAAGTCATTAACATCCGCACCAGTACTAGCTCAACCGGACGTCACTAAGCCATTTGACATATATTGTGATGCCTCCGGCAATGGGCTTGGCTGTGTCCTAATGCAAGAGGGGAGAGTAATTGCCTATGCGTCTCGCCAGCTAAGAAAACATGAAGCCAACTTTGCAACACATAATCTGGAGCTAGCAGCAGTGGTACACGCCCTAAAGATATGGAGACATTATCTGTTGGGCAACACTTGTCACATATATACAGATCATAAGAGTCTCAAATACATCCTCACGCAACCTGAGCTTAACATGAGACAACGACAATGGCTAGAACTGATAAAAGATTATGACCTGGAAATCCACTACCATCTAGGCAAAGCGAACTCGTAGCAGATGCACTAAGCCATCGGGCTCATTGCCATGTGCTTGAAGTCTGACCCACGGCAAGGGTGATCTGTTGCGAGATAGATGAGATAGAAGTAATCACTGAGCAGATGGCAGAACTTTACAGCTTAATCATAGAGCCTACCATCAGAGAGCAAATTATAGCGACACAGAAACAAGATAAAGGTATGGCACACATTCGTGAGGGTATAGATGAAGAGAAGAGAGCGTGCTTCACGCTTGATGACCAAGGCGTCCTATGGTTCAAGGGTCGCTTAGTGGTACCTAAAGACATGGAGTTGAGAAAGAAAATCTTAGACGAAGCCCATACGTCCATGTTCACCATGCACCCGGGTAGCAACAAAATGTACCAGGATTTGAAACAAAAGTTTTGGTGGACATACATGAAACGGGAGATCGCCAAGTACGTGTCTGGGTGTGACATATGCCAGAGAGTAAAAGCCGACCACCTAAAACCCGCGGGAATGCTTCAGCCCTTAGCACTTCCAATGTGGAAATGGGAAGATATACACATGGATTTCATTGTGGGGTTGCCTCGCACTTAGAAGGGCTACGACTCCATCTGGGTTATCATTGACCGCTTCACCAAATCTGCTCACTTCATACCGGTGAAGAACCGATACAATGCACAGAACTATGCAGAGATTTATATCTCCTGCATTGTCTCATTACACGGAGTAGAGAAAACCATCACCTCAGATCGAGGCTCGTTGTTTGTGTCCCGTTTCTGGGAGCAATTGCAAACCGCTCTTGGCACCACTTCAATTCACAGTTTGGCATACCATCTACAAACTAGCGGCCAAGTTGAGAGAGTAAATCAGATCTTAGAAGACATGTTGCGAGCTTGTGCATTAACTTATTCCACCAAATGGGATGAGTGTCTTCCTCTAGCTGAGTTCGCTTATAACAACAGCTACCAGAAGAGCTTAGAAATGGCTCCTTTCGAGGCTCTATATGGGAGGATATGTAGAACACCCATCAATTGGTCTGAACCAGGAGAACGGGTCATTTTTGGCCCTGATTTGGTAACACAAGCCGAGGAGCAAGTTAAACTTATACACGACAACCTAAAAAGAGCACAGTCCAGACAAAAGAGCTACTCTGACAAGAGGAGACGACCATTGGTTTTTGAGGTAGAAGATCATGTGTACCTTTGAGTGTCACTGATGAAAGGAGTACATCGCTTTGGTGTGAAAGGGAAGTTAGCACCAAGATACGTGGGTCCGTTTAAGATCACTGAGAAGTGTGGGCCAGTTGCTTACCGATTGGAGCTACCTCCACATCTGGCTGCGGTTCATGACGTGTTTCATGTCTCGCAACTTAAGAAGTGTTTGAGAGTGTCGAAAGAAGCAATGCACACCTCTCAAATTCAAATCAAGCCTGACCTCACTTACGGAGAATGTCCTATAAAAATCCTCGACCAAAAGCAAAGAACAACGAGAAGAAGAACGATCAACTTTTACAAAGTTCAATGGAGTAATCACTCCGAAGAAGAAGCGACTTGGGACCAAGAAGAATACTTGCAAACCAGATACCCGGGTTTCCTATCGGCTACTACAAACGAGTATGTATAACCATCTAAATGCAAATTTTTACTCGAAACGCTACACAATGCACTGGGTCCTAATTTAACTTATCCACCCACATCACATCACCAAATCTCGGGACGGGATTTCTTTAAGGGGGGTGGGTTGTGATGCTCCGGCATCTCAAGTGCATAACCATTCATCAAACATGAAGCATTCATTCATGAGCATCATAGCATAACATGTGTTGGTGCATTGGAAACAACTTTGGTTCATATTACTAAGTGAAAAGCCTTGTCATTTCATGTGTGATGCTATGTTTATAGTCATATCTTTGATTCTATTAAGACCTGGGTAAAGTTCATATTGACAAAACTGTAGATCTAAATGAAATAAATAACTTTGCTAATTGGGGTCTTGTCATATAATGAGGTTTACAAAGTGATTAGGGTCATTTAGTTACAGTACAGAAAACCAGTTCAAATTAGAGCTGGTTTGAAATTCTAAGTTTACTCTGACCTACAGCCACTTTCATGCAAATCTCAAATTAGAGAAGTTGTAGGTTATGAAATTCTAAGCAAACTTGTCAAGAGGCACCTAGGGAGAAAATGCATGTAACTAGGAGTGTCTATTTCCCTAAGCAATAAAGCTCCCCCTGTCCACATTGGGGCTGCCATATAAATTCAACTGAAATTCATATTTACGAAATGATTTTGGTATGGAACCTTTTGACAAAGTTGTAGAGCTCAAAGAGTACAACATTTCATCCAATTACCACTTTTCCAAATTCAGACTCTAAGTGTGTCAAAATTACGAATTACAGGAGGTGAGAAAACACATTTTTCTTTTTCTCCATTTTTCCCTCCCCGCGGTCACTGACCGGTGGGCCCGCGGGCGTGCGCGCGACACCCTGTCCGGGCCGGCGAATGCCGCGTGGACGCTGGCGTACGGCCGACGCCGCGCGCCCACGGATCGCCCCCGGCCGCGCCCCGCTCCACCGCGCCTTCATCTGGACAGGATACCGCCCCGGTTCACTCCCTCCCCCGCTCACCTCACTCACTCGTTCCCTCTCTCGCTCGCGCGCCGTCGCCATAGCCTCCGCCTTGAGCTCGCTACGCCGGCCTCCTCAGTCCACCTCCACGCCTCCAACCGCCGCCACC
The DNA here is from genome assembly GCA_022530915.1 of Paspalum notatum. NCBI lineage: Eukaryota > Viridiplantae > Streptophyta > Magnoliopsida > Poales > Poaceae > Paspalum > Paspalum notatum. Next base: position 22,117,841 of record CM039687.1, read on the forward strand.
GGGTTCGCCTTACCCTGGCGCACCCGACGAGGTAGACCTCGCCGTCCCTCTCCTCCCCAATCTCTAGATCGAGTCGCGCCCCGCCGCGTTCGCCATGGCCAGGCCGAGCTCGGTCTGGAGCTTGTGTCGCCGCCGTCCGTCCACCTCGCACCCGTAGACTACCCTCACTGCATGCGCCAATCCGCCGCGCACCCGTGGCGCCTATCCTCGCCGCCGTTCCCCCACCGAGCGCCTAGATCCACCCAAGCTCGACGTCGCCGCCGCGCCGTCGACGTCGCAGTCCATCGCCTCCCCCAACCCCGCCTCCCCTTTCCCCACGCCGAGACCTAGCTCACCTTGAAGCCCGCGTCCGCGCGCACCCGACGCGCCCCGCGTCGCGGCTCCGGCGAGCCCAAGCTCGCCGCCGCGCCATAGCGCGCGGCGGGAGGAAGGAGAAAGACTAGGGGGATTTGCAAGCTACCCCCCGGGTTTTGTGTATTTCCATTTGTAAAATATGCGTTGTTTACTGAGTCTAGAAAATCTTGCATGATAGCACTTGGAGTTTAGGTTTAATTGTGTTCTAGCCCTTGGATCTATGTTTTTCCATTTCTTTTTCCTATATTTTGGCTGAAACTTTGGAAATTCATATAAAATCGAATAAAAATCGTAAAAAGGTAAACTCAGTTGCGTTGTACTCCTGGTAAATAGATCTACACAGTAGGTATGATATGGAGATGTGCATGTACGGTTTTGCCCCTGATATTGTATATGCATGATAAATCTAGGAAAAATAGAAAACCTGGTCTAGATGAAATCCTAAGAGGGTGGAACTTGGTCAGTACCTTTCTTGGGGCCTTTGGACATTGTGGAAATTTTGGGGAATCAATATATTATTGTTCATTCTCTATTTTACCATTTTGCATGTATTTTATGCTTTATTTGATAGCTTAGAAAAGAGGCCCATGCAAAATATGATAATTATGACTCACTGGTATTTTTCTTAGGTCATGTATAGTTTGTGAAAACCACTGGTAAAATATGGGTCCCTGCATATTAAGTTTTGTTAGTGATTTGAAAATGGCAAATCTTGATTTGGAGAACTAGATAAATAGAAAAATGGGTTTTAATGTGCAAGATAAATTCTAGAAAATTTCCAGTAGCATATGGGAGTGCTGTAGAGTCTAGAAAATATATGTTAGAGGGCTATTCACACTGGTTATATGTACATCTTATTCTTGCACTAGATTTATATATGGAAAATAGATGTCCTGTCAAACTTTGGAATTTTAACTTGTAAATTTTTTTGTATATAGTTAATGCTAAGTTTAGCTTACTGGTAAAATTTTACCTTCAGCAACCTTTCCAATAAATTATGAAAATTCTGACAAGGTGAAAGGCTGAGAAATTGCTGGAATTTTAGTAAAATAATTATAACTCCATTTAGGCTAAAATTTTGGCAGTAGCCTTGGGTATGAAGTATCTGCATGTCGTAAAAGTTTGGTCTCATTTGGGTTAGTAAAACTGCTAGAACTCAGATGCATGATTTAATTCACAAATGTGCATGGCTTACACTAAGTATATGCATGAATGTTGTTTTAACTACTATGCACATGTCATTTTCCATGAAATATATATACTGCATGCTGTCATTTGCATGTCATCTACATCAAATGTATGCATCTGCATTCGTATGCACTTATGTCTGCACCTTTCATGCATATAGACCCCGCGATCGAAGAAGAGACGGTGCAGGAGCAACCTCTGATCGAAGAACCCGAAGAAGAGCAGGAGGAACCACAGCCGACTGCTGACCCCGCCGCCGAGGAGACTAACCCTAGGGAGGAAGAAGGTAGGCAGGATCATGCAATTCCCAGCAAATAAAATAATATATCTGTTGATTACGCATATGCACTAGGATTTGAATGGAACCAATTGCATTAGATCCCTTGGTCGCCCTGGCCCTAGCACCTAAACCTAGAGTGCGTAGGAACGAGTGCCTAGAATGGCTAGGTACGAGTAGACACGAGTGAATAAAGGTCACTCATCTCATAGGGGTTACTTTTCAAAAGAAAAACTTTCACTATGCAAGTTATTGTTACCATGCTATGATTATGTTATGATTTAAATGGAGACCGGGCGGAAATATGGTTTTGAATGATGAGATTTGGATAAATGTGTGGTGGACTCCGCCCGAGTCGCATAAGGCCGGTCGTTGTTCGCTTGGGATCGGCATAACATTGCTAGGGTGCTTATCCGGGATCAATGGATCGGTGAAAGTCTTACTTGTGCCGTCTCAAGAAAGGGGCACGTTCCTACCCACTAGCTGAGAGGAAGGTGGCCGCAGAGGCGGGTGTCAAAGGAAGGCAGAACCCGACGTAACCGAGGTAACGCTCCTGCGACAACGCGCTCCGGGAGTCAGGCGGGAGTGGTCATCGAACTTGAGATAGGACAAGTGGAGATGGGGGAAGCATATGTGTAACGCTGGGAGTTAGTAAGCATATGCCATCCTGGTGCTTCTAGTTATTCCTAGGAATATAAAAATCGATTCGAATCGCTGATGCTCACAGGTGTGAGAATGCCAGTATCACTGCCGGACAAAGTAGTAATCCAATTGAATATGCTGTATTAAGAATTCATGGTTTTGACAACTACATGCTTGGATATGTCTGATTTACTTTATGCAATACTCGTCACATTCATGATACATGCTTTACTTTCATGCCATGCTATGCCACATCCAAAATGTTCCTACAATTATGATGACTCGAGCAGCTATAAAATCCTGCTCGGGTGCAACAATATAAGCAGCTGTCAAATCCTGCTTCCACTGATTAATTTGATCCTGTATAAAAGCAATGGCTAAGGACTCAGATGCTAGTAAGCAAGCTTTGCGTCAGCCGTAAGCCTCATCCATTAAGTCCTACTGAGTAATTAGTACTCAGGGTTTTGCCCCCACTTTTGGCTTACAGGTACGGAGTTCCTCTTCTGTGCCTGTGTTGGTGAAGGGTCGTGCCCCCATCAGGAATAAGAAGGGTTATGATCTGGCAAGGAGCGGCATCAGTGGGCTCGATGCTCGTTCTATTTATGCAATGTCTTTTGGGTTATCGTGAAACATGAACTTTAAAAATTCCGCTGCGAGAGACCATTTGAACTATGTTGTTGTATGACAATATGTTGAACTCTATTTGATTTCGAACTGGTTTGTAACTAAAATCTATGAAATATCTATTCAACTGCCTGTGATGTTGTAAATGTTGTGGCTCCATCGAGGGTCGGATGTGTATGACGTCGGTTCCTCTGGGAAATGGTGTTATCGAGAGCCACGGACTACCGGGTTTAGTCTGGCCTAAGTGCACTGCGGGCCAGTGGTGGTAGGTGTGCTTAGTCTAGATTAAGCAGGGCGGTTCCGCCATAGGCCCCGCGCTTAGGACTGCTGACGCCGCACGAAGGTATATATATAAGAACTAAATCGCGACATTTGTTTAAGACCGGATGGAGTATATGGATTGTTTCGTCGGCTACTTTTTCGGCCGACGATTATTGTGTAGTTTGATTAAGTTATTACATTGGTTTTTTCGTCGGCCATGTCCTAAACCGACGAAATAATTTTGTTTAGTCTTCCAATTGGTTAATGATGTGATTGGACTTGCTATTAGAGACTTAAATAAGTTGAAGAATAGATTTAGATTTCAAATTAACCAATCTTGCTCAATAATCATTTATGTCATTCCTAAATTGTCTTCTTACTATTTATTTATTTCATGAGATTCTAAACTGTCTTCTTACTGTTTATTTCTTCTTACTGCTTATCTCTCTTGTTACTAATATGGTGGCATATGATTATTGTTTATTTGTTTATGCACTTTACTTTATTTTTACCGTTTGTTCTATAGTTTTAGGGTATATTGCGCAAACCAGTAGTTAACCCTAGGCGTCACCCATTCCAGAAGCACGCACATCGCATTTATGGTGGTGTTTGGACCTAATGAAATTGCACAATCTATGGATGCATGGATTGTATAGTTTCATTCGATCCAAACATAGGATTACTTGTGATGTGTGTGGTTCCGGGATTGTCCACGTATTTGGACAGCCGGAGAATGGGGGTGGCCGCATGTGATTCGTGTACGTGTCCTATGATCCGAATGAGATTTCGATAGCATAACCCAGTTGTTCCCCGTCGCGCCAGGAACAGGCGTGCGTTCGGAGAACAGCGGGGTTATGCTGCCGAAATTTCGTTCGAATCATCGGGCACGTCACGAATCGCATGCGGCCACCTCCATTCTTGGGTGGGTTTAGGGCCTTTCCTAGTAGGGTTCTTTGTTATCACCTAAGCCACGTGTCACTACTATATGATGAATTTTGGTTGGTGGTGTAGCCTCGAGAATGGGAGACAATCAAAAGGCTATGTATGAAGGATGGCGAAAGAATTGGGCACACTCCAGGGAATGGCAGGTAATCGTAGAGGATTTTCTCAAGCAAGCATTCAAGGTGGCGAGAGGTCCTGTCATGCTATGTCCGTGCCTTGACTGTAAGAACGGGTCGTGCAAGACCAGACATGTGATGGAGGAACACCTATGTATATTTGGGTTTATGCCTGACTATCTTGTATGGCATAAGCATGGAGAGCAAGCCAGCCATCGCATCTTAGAGCCGGCTTAGCAAAGCCGTGATGGCATGATGATGGATATGCTGAATGACCTTGCTATGGGGTTTGAGTTTGACCCAAAAGAGGACAATCAGCCACTGCCAGAGGTGCAAGAATTCTACCGACTGCTTGAAGCCGGTGATGAGAAGCTGCATGACCATACCGAGAAGACCGTGCTTGATACGGTGTCGAGGCTTATGGCGATAAAATCGAAGCACAACATTTCGAACAGTTGCTTCAATGATATCACTGAACTGGTGTCTCAGGTTATCCCATCTGATCATAAGCTGCCGAAAAACTTATATTTCGCGAAGAAGATGATGGCAGGTCTTGGGATGAAATATGAAAAGATAGATGTCTGTCCTAGCAACTGCATGCTATTTTGGAGGGAGGATGATAAACTGAGTACATGTAGGCACTGTGGGAAGTCTAGGTACATTCAAGTAAAAAATGAGGTGGGGGATAACGTGGACACAACGGTGCCGACTAAGCAGTTGCAGTATATGCCCATCATCCCTTGTCTGAAGCGGCTGTTCCTTTCTATGAAAATAGCTAAGAGTATGAGGTGGCACAAAGAACGCAGACGTGGCAGCCAGAGTGAGGATGTAATGGTGCATGCAGCAGACGGCGATGCATGGAAGGCACTGGACGAGTTCGATCCTGAGTTTGCGAGAGACCCAAGGAGTGTCCGACTTGGGTTGACGACGGATGGGTTCACACCTTTCAGTACTTCTGTTAGCCCATACTCTTGCTGGCCTGTTTTCATTATGCCATATAATCTTCCACCTGAGATGGTGCTTAAAGATGAATTTATATTTCTTGCACTCGTCATTCCAAGACCTGAACATCCAGGGAAGAATCTCAATATCTTCTTACGCCCATTAATAGAAGAACTCAAACAATTGTGGATAGGGGTGAAGGTGTATGATAGTTACACTAAGAAAGAATTTAACCTGCGTGCCGCATACCTCTAGTCAGTACATGATCTACCGGCCTATGGGAATTTCGCTGGATGGTCTGCGAATGGCCGTCTACAGTGTCCCATATGTATGGATGACTCAGATGCATACAGGCTAAAGCATGGTGGAAAATACACTTTCTTTGACTGCACTCGAAGGGAGCTTCCTCCAAGGCACAAGTTAAGGCAGTTGACTACTGCATTTTGAAAGGGTGTTAAAGTCAGAAAGCTACCCTCAAAACGTTAAGACTGCAAAGGAGATAATGGCATGGCATAGACGTCTGAAGGTTGATCCGAGCACCAAAAGGTTTCATGGTTACGGTGAGCTCCACAACTGGACTCACATTTCCTTACTTTGGGAGCTGCCTTATGCTTAGGCTTTGATGCTGCCGCACAATATCGATCACATGCACCAAGAGCGTAATGTCGCGGAAAGCATCGTAAGCATGTGTTTTGATGTGACAGAGAAATCCAAAGACAATATCAAAGCAAGGAAAGACTTAGCGTTGCTTTGTGATCGTTCCAATCTTGAGGTACGGCTAAATGGGAAAGGAAAGGAGTGTAGACCACGAGCCGAATATTGTCCTAAGCCGGAAGAAAGGAAACATATATTCGAATGGTTGAAGACCCTAAAATTTCCAGATCGCTATGCAGCTAACTTAAAGCGGGCGGTAAATGTGAAGACTGGAAAGTTGACCGGACTAAAGAGTCACGATTACCATATCATAATTGAAAGGCTCCTACCTGTAATGTTTCGTGGTTATTTCAAAGACGACCCGTGGAGGTTGTTAGCGGAGCTCAGTTACTTCTGCAGGCACTTATGTGCTAAGTCAATCTTGAAAGATTTGATGGTGCAGTTTGTGAGGGAAATTCCGGTGCTTGTATGCAAATTGGAAAAAGTGTTTCCTCCTGGTTATATGAATGTGATGCAGCACCTGTTGATTCACTTGCCCTGGGAAGCATTGGTTAGTGGACCCATTCAATGCATGTGGATGTATCCCATAGAAAGGCAACTTAAAAAACTAAGGGCTACTGTATGCAACAAGGCTAGGGTTGAGGGTTGTATCGCTGAGGCGTTTGCTCTTAAAGAGATGTCACACTTCACCAAAAGGTATTTCAACAAAATAGACGATGAAAAACACTCCAAGTGGGTTTCTGTTACTAATGTGGAACCACAAAGCGACCTTCGGATTTTTAAGTTCTAGGGTACAACAAGTGGACCTTCGATGGTACGCCATGTGGAAGAATCAGAGCTGAACTTGATTTTGTTGTATATGTTTAGCAACATGAAAGAAATGAACAAATATTTTGAGTATGTCATCTTCTGACTTCATTCTGTACTCTTTGATTTATATCTACTATCATCTCTAATTATCAAATAATCTCCTCCTCTCTGAACATCAAATAACGTAGGTTGTTTGAAAAAGAGTATTGGACATCCACTGACCGACCCACCGCCAAGCAATTAGAGAACCTAATGCGCAATGGGCTATGTGGTGGTCCTAATTTCGTGTAGTGGTTCCGCAAGCATGTAATGAGCATCTCATCATCTCTTTGATCCTATGTGACCTTAACTTGCTTCTTTAATAATGATGCTTTCTTACGTAGTGTCTTACTAATGGAACCGTCCACAAAGACCTAGCCCAGTTTTCTCATGGTCTTGTGAGGGCAAGGAACTACAGTCGATACGATGTTTCTGGATTTCGTTTCAGAACAGCAAAATTAGAGAAGACCCGTCCATTTGCAGCCACTGTCAATAGCGTAGTTATGACCACCGCTTATGATGCTAATGAGAATGTAGTTCACTACTACGGTGTCTTACAAAACATCATTAAGTATGAATTTGATGGTTCCAAACCACTATGTCTGGTGTTCTTTGAATGTGATTGGTTTCATCCACATAATGGCACTCGAGTTGACAACTTTGGCATGGTCGAGGTGAAGCACGGTTCCAAGCTTCAAGGCCAAGACAACGTCGTTCTTGCTCATCAAGCTCAGTAGGTTTACTACCTGCCATATCCTCATCCTAGCTTGCATGCATGGTGGGTGGCATTTAAAGTTAACCCCCAAGTCTTGCCTCCTGGCGATGAAGGGTACAATGAAGACGATGACTGTGGGGGATAGATATCCCCTGGGCCCTCACGGCCTGGATTCAGTACATGGGCCATCGGAGGGCCCATTAGAGACAGTAGGTTCCCAAGCAGGGTGCCGCCTTATCTTGTGGGCCCAAAGACGGATGACGTGGATGAAGACCAATGCAAAGTACTATGATTTCGGGAAAGACGTGATGAAGTATGGTTCGGACTCTAGATTATAGGAGCAGCAGGACTCAAGGAAGGAAACATGTAATCGTAGATTCTGTGTACTCTTTTAGGCTTTCAAACACAGTAGGACTTGTAACCGACTTGTAACCCAAGCCTTGCCAGGACTATATAAGGCGTTTAAGGGACCCCTACGTAGATCATCAATTATCTCATCGCACACCAGCTACCAAACCTCCAGACCCTCGTTGTAACCTCGAGAACTCAGATCAATACAACTCGCCCCAAACAGGACGTAGGGTATTACGCTTATTGTGGCCCAAACCTGTATAAACCCTTGTGTTTTGTTGCATCTGTACGCGAACCATCGAGCTACGCCAATCTCGCCACCCCGAAAGCATCACATAACACACCCCGTGGTGCATTGCCGGTATCAAACTCCGACAGTTGGTGCACCAGGTAGGGGGCGGTGATATCGGCATCAGCTAGCTCCATGGCCAATCGTCTCATCAACGGCTTCACCCTAGGCGACATGATCCAGTTTGGATCGATCACCTTCATCGCCGATCGGAGCGGCGACCTTCACCAGCTTCGCAGCGCACCAGTGCGACCACGCATCGTCGTGCAGCCGTCGACCACTCCAGAGCGGTCTACACCATCGGATCGTCGCCAGGGACCAGCGCCTCATCAACGTCAACCAACTCTGCACCAAGCTCCAGCCCGTCGGCATGAGGCGTCGGCCCCTCGCCAAAATCCGCCTCCGCATCGTGCTGAGTCAGATCGGGCTCCCCGTAGTCGTCGTGACTCAGGAGCGCGAACCGTTCGCAGGGTCTCCTTCAGGGTTGGATCTACATCGACCACGCCAGCCCGAGCAAAACCTGCGATGACCACCGCTTCGGCCCCGACACATCGCACGGTGCTCTCAACCTCCCCAACTCAAGCCTGGACCCGGATGAGTCGGGGACCGAGATCAGGTTCCTCAGGGAACCCCTCACGAGATCCACGATGGGCCCACGTCTCAGGCAGTACTCCACAGGGCCCGAGGCGAGTTCCTATTGATATTCGTTCCTAGGTCTCACGTTCACTACGGGTTCCACCACCTCCGCCGGCATCGAAGCGACCCCGGCCAGCCTCGCCTGCCCAGGGCCGAAAGAAGACTCGGGTGGAACCCGTCGTTCCCTCCATCCCGTTCGGTCTCCGCAACTCTACTACCACGTACCAGGGGCTTCTCTCCCGTGCCTCGGCTCCCCTCAACAACGATGAGGGTGCATAGGGAGCGCCCGACTCAAGACAGTCCGTACCTCTTCCTGACGATCGCATCTACAATGGGCTCAACGCGCCGCCAATGGGTCGTCACCTACGACTCATCATCGATTCCACCCCGGCAGGAAGATCTGTTTGCTGGAGCGCCTCACCGACTAGAGGGGCTCGCCGTCGTCCGGTGAACACCGATAGGGCTCGCAAGGCGGGGCACCCTCATATGATCTACAGCATCGATACCCCTATGGTCTCTGAGCATGTTGCGATGACCGCCACGACCACAACATCCACGGTTCCTGCCTCGAACGTCAGCATGGGGGTGGCGGCCACGATCACCAGCAGATCTGAGGGATCGTTTCCTAGCTCTACCCTCTGCATCCCTGAGCTCCTCGTGATTAGCGGTGCACCGAACGAGATTGACGAAGTGGTCTCGGACGATGAGCAACCCATCCGCGCCGAAACCTCGCAAGATCGCCACAGGAGGGAGAGGGCGAACCGCATCCGTAACATCCAACGCCGCCACATCCTAGGTAACAAGGATCCTACGCTGCCTGTCTCAATAGACGAGGTAACTCGGGAGAGTGAGGATGAGCAGGAGGTGCAAAGCCATTGACGCAGGAACCAGACGCGGCAGCAGCGTCGCAATTGGCAGGCTACTCAAGCCAAGCGACAGCGGCTGGCGGCGCTCCCCGGACGCAATCTTCTGAAGGAGTTCGAGGGAGTCATGGAGACCCTGCGTCAAGAAGAAGGGGCGTTGGTCAAGCTCTACGAGCTCCTCCCTAACAACGAAGATGGGGTGGCCATCAAGACCGTTCTCGCTCGGGCAGCAGACCACCTTGTGCCTAGGTAGCAAAAGGTTGCCGACGCACAACAGGTCATCAACGGCAATCGCGACGCCCACCACAGTATCGAGCAGTTGCGCGCTCATAGACACTAGCTCGAGATAGACCGGCGCGCAAACTACGACCGAAACTACGGGCCCCCGCAGTGCGCTCCAGCCGCTAGGGGTCACTCGGGAGCTGTCTCCGTGAATAGCTTCGGCCCCCGAATCAGATATGAGCGGGATCATCGACCTCAGTCCTCGCCTCGCCGCCCAGTGGAGGACCGCGGTAACTTGGCTGGCACCGCCGAAGCTGCTATAGCAGCCTTCGGCCAGAGAATTCAAGATGTCGAGTGGCCACCCAACTTCAAAATCTCAAACATTGAAAAATTTGAGACGAAGATGGATCCGTGGAATTGGCTGGCCGTGTACACTACATCAGCCCGAGCGGCCATTGCCTCGGAAGATCTCATGACGGCCTATGTCCCAATAAAGTTGGGGTAGGACGCGCTTCAATGGCTTCGCAACCTTAGGCGTGGTAGCATTGAGGACTGGGGCGACTTTCGTCGCCTATTCATCGCCAACTTCCAGTCACTCTCCGACAAGCCGGCGCAACGGTGGGACCTCAAAACCATTAGGTGCAAGGATTCGGAAAGCCTGCGATCGTACCTCAAGCGGTTCTAGGCTCTCAGAAACCGCATCCCCGACGTATCTGAGGATACGGTGATTGACGACTTCCTCCAGGGCTCCAACGACCAGGTCTTCGTCAAGCACATACTGGAAAGGGCGCCCACCACCTCGGAGCGTCTTTTCTAGGAAGCAGCGCTACATCACGGCGGACGAACGAGCTCGCGACCTCGTTCGCCCCCGGCAAGACGACCGGGGCAAGGGCAAGCAGGAAAGGCATGAAGAACCCCCGCGGCAGGATCGTCGATGGAACAAGAGGCCTCGGGTGGAGGTTCGAGCCATGGCTCCAGCTCCAGTACGACCACGCGGCCTGCCTCCAGCCCAGGCTTGAACCCTTGATCAACTCCTCGACGAGCCATGCCCTGCGAATAAGGATATGCGCCATACTCTCAGGCACTGTTGCGACTTCAAAGCCATGCTGACGCGCGGCCAGTTCCCGATGTCGCAAGCTCCTCCTCCGCCTCCTCCACCACAGAACCGGCCGCTAGTAATCAATGCTTCCCCGACGTCAACAAGGAGGTCAACTTCATCCTAGGAGGGCACGGAGCGCCGCAAGCAAAAGCTGGAGGATCGGCGAATCAACGCGGCCACCTCAGAGCCGCCGCAACCATACGATTAGTACCACGAGCCAATCTCGTTCAGTCGGGCGGATCAGTGGCTCAACTTCGATGAGCCGGGCAAGTACCCGTTGTTGGTAACCCCCATAGTCAGCGACACCCGACTCAAGAAGGTCCTGATCGACGGCGGGGCTAGCATCAACGTGGTGTTCCCAGGGCTCTGCAAGAGATGGGGATCTCGCTTAGCGAACTCAATAAGTCGGATACCCCGTTCTTCGGAATTGTTCCGGGCGCAGGTGAATACCCGCTCGGACACATCTATCTACCGGTCGCTTTTGGCACGGCAGAGAACTTTCGCATCGAGACATTGCGATTTGAAGTCCCGACCTTCACCTGCGTCTACAACGCCATCATCGGGCGTCCCGGGCTAGCCAAGTTCATGGCTATCCCACATTACCCATACCTCGTTCTCAAGATGCCAGCCCCAGGTGGTACTCTCTCCATACGCGCCGACTTCAAGGGAGCCGCAGAGTGCATGCAAGAGGCTACGCAGATGGCCCTTGAGCAGAATCACATGGCGGCATAGAAGAAGCTCAAGGCGGATGAAGCCAGCATGTCACAGGAAGACCTCCAGATTCTGACTCAAGAGGCGGCCTCTAGCACAGCAATTCGACCAGCCGTCCCGACGAAATAGATAAGTCTTGACCCCTCGGACGTGACCAAGACGACCACCATCAACGCTTTTCTTCCTTCCAAATAGGAAGACGCGCTCGTCCAGTTCCTGAGGGCCAACCGCGACATGTTTGCATGGAAGCCAGCAGATATGCCTGGGGTCCCGAGGGAATTGGCCGAGCACCAACTCAAAGTGTTCCCCAATGCCAAACCCATCAAGCAGAAGCTGTGGCGATTCACTCTAGAAAAGCGAGAGGCCATTAGGGCAGAGTTAACCCGGCTAAAGGCTGCCGGCTTTATTAGAGAGGTCATGCATCCCGAGTGGCTTGCAAATCCTGTACTCGTTCTCAAGAAGAATAAAAAGGACCGGCGGATGTGTGTTGATTATACCGATCTCAATAAGCACTGCCCTAAGGACCCGTTCGGGTTGCCTCGCATTGACCAAGTCGTTGACTCTATGGCCGGCTGCGCTTTGCTCTCCTTCCTCGATTGCTACTCAGGCTATCATCAGATCAGCCTAGCAACCGAAGATCAGGAGAAAACAACGTTCATCAAGCCTTTCGGTGCCTACTGTTACACCTCAATGTCTTTCGGGTTGAAGAACGCGGGAGCAACGTACCAAAGGGCGATCCAAGCTTGCCTCGCCGATCACTAGGGTGAACGTGTCGAGGCTTACATTGATGATGTCGTAATCAAGACCAAAAACGAAGAAGATTTCATCGATGATCTGCGCTAGGTGTTCAACAGCCTGAGGAAATTCCGGTGGAAGCTCAACCCCACCAAGTGCGTCTTCGGCGTTCCCGCAGGTCAGTTACTCGATTTTGTCGTCAGCAACAGAGAAATCGAAGCCAATCCCGAGAAGATCAAGGCTATTCTGCGCATGCACCCTCCCAGATCACAGAAAGATGCTCAGAGGCTGACTGGGTGCATGGCAGCCTTGAGCCGATTCATATCACGGCTCGGCGAACGTGGCATGCCCTTCTACAAGCTCCTTAAAAAGGTCGACAGGTTTCAGTGGACTGCAGAGGCTCAGGAAGCGCTTTGAAAAAGTTCCTAACGTCACCTCCCATACTCAAATCTCCTAATCGTGCCACTACCGACTCGCCGGCGGAAGATCTGCTCCTTTACATCTCCTGTATGACTCACGTGATCAGTACCGCGTTGGTGGCCAAGCAACCGGATGGACAGCACACGGTACCCAGGCTACATCCGGTCTACTTCATCAGCGAGGTCCTCAGTCCCTCCAAAATCAGGTATCCTCAAGTACAGAAGTTACTATACGCAGTTCTCATTACCGCATGTAAACTGCGCCATTACTTTGAGGAACATAAAATCATAGTGGTTACAGAGTTCCCAATCGGGGAGGTCATGCACAATTGGGAGGCCACAGGACGTATCGCCAAGTGGGCTCGCGAGCTGGGGGCTCATGATATTGAATTCCGCCCTCGTACTGCAATTAAGACTCAAGCACTAGTCGACTTCGTCTCTGAGTGGACTGAGCATAAAGTACATGAGAAGTCGGAAGCCATGGAAGTTTGGAAGATGTATTTCGATGGCTCGTTGAAGTTGGAAGGAGCTGGTGCTGGCGTTGTTTTTACCTCATCAGCAGGGAAAAACTCAAGTATGTGCTACAGATTCTCTTCCCAGTGTCGAACAACGCAACTGAATACGAGGCCCTCCTTCATGGTCTACGCATCGCTATATCACTCGGGATCCAGCGTCTAATGGCCTATGGAGACTCCTTGGTGGTCATTAATCAAGTCAATAAGGAGTGGGATCGCTCCACAGAAAGTAAGGACAAATATTGTGAGGCAGTCCGCAAGCTGGAAGGCAGATTTCAGGGCCTTGAGTACATCCATGTGGATCGAGATCGCAATGTAGACGCCAACATTCTGTCCAAATTGGGCTCGTCACGAGCCAAGGTACCCTCCGGCATCTTCGTCCAAGAGCTTCATCACCCTTCCGTCCAGCTAGATGAGCTGAGCATACCTCCCAACCGGCATATCTTAACTCTGGATGCGCAGACTGACTGGAGGGCCCCGATCATAAAGTACATCCCCAACGAAGAAGTCCCCGAGGACAAAGCAGAGGCCGAGCGTGTAGCAAGACGGTCTTCTAGTTATACTCTGATCAATAATGAGTTATACAAGCATGCTGCCTTAGGAGTCTTGCTGAAATGTATCAGTACCTTATCGGGGCAGAGTTTGCTAAAAAAGATACATGCTGGAGTCTGTGGAATTCATGCCGACTCATGCACATTGGTCGGGAGGGCGTTCAGGGCCGGCTTCTATTGGCCCACAGCAAAGAAGGATGCTGCCGAGTTAGTGCAGCACTGCGAAGCTTGTCAATTCCTCGCCAAGCCGCATCACCTTCTAGCCCAGCAGTTGCAGAATATACCGGTCTCATGGCCTTTTGCCTACTGGGGTCTGGATATGATTGGGCCTTTCAAGAAAGCTCAAGGTGGATACACTCATGTGCTGGTGGTCGTCGACAAGTTCACTAAATGGATCGAGTTCAAACCCATCGCGTCGTTAACATCTGCTAAAGTAGTGGAGTTTATCCAAGACATCATCTTTCGCTTTGGGATCTTGAATTCCATTATCACAGATCTAGGGTCCAACTTCACAGGCTCTGAGTTCTTTGATTTCTGTGAACAAAAGTCCATCAGTGTCAAGTATGTCTCGGTGGCTAACCCTAGAGCTAATGGGCAGGTCGAGCGGTCCAATGGCATGATACTCGATGCACTCAAGAAAAAGATCTTTGATAAGAATAAGAAGCTGGCCGGGAAGTGGATACGCGAATTGCCGTATGTGGTCTAGAGTCTTCAAACACAACCCAGCAAAGCCCTCGCAGGGAACACGCCCTTCTTCATGGTATATGGATCAGATGCAGTCTTGCTTGCTGACCTAAAGTTTGGAGCCCCACGTCTAGTTTTTAGTAGCATTGCTGAGGCTGAAGCAACCCGACTCGAGGAGATCGACCTACTCGAGGAGGAGCATCTTAACTCTGTTATTCAGTCGGCTCGATATCAGCAGACTTTACATCGTTATCATGATCGATATACGAGGCCTCGTTCCTTCTCAATCGAGGACCTGGTACTGCGCAGGGTGCTCAAAAATGCGGGACAGCATAAGTTATCTCCTCCTTGGGAAGGCCCATACATCGTGACAGAAGTTACTCGTCCAGGATCATATCGTCTGTCTCAAATGGATGGGACACCAGTCGGGAACTCCTAGAATATAGAGCATCTGCGCAGATTCTACGAATAGCCTTTTTTTTCGGTGACTTCTAGAGTTAGCTATCAGTATCATCCTTTGTACTCTGTCCTCATTCATGTTCTATAAATAAATGTACTCTTGAGATAAAGTATTTAGTGTTCTCTTTCCTACTTTTTACTTGCGCTACTCACTTGTTGTGTACGGGCAATCGACCTAGGTCAGTCGACCGACAGTACGGTGCTACATGCCCACTCTTACTCTTGACGGGAATATCTCCGGCCCCAACCACGAGAGCAGTTGGCCTAGGTCAGCTGACCGACAGCACGGTGTTACATGCTCTTGTTCGAACTCATAATAGGGGAATACTCAAAGCCCCAACAAAACAAAGGCAATCGGCCTAGGTCAGTTGACTGACAGTACGGTGCTACATGCCTTTGCAGGACCTCATAATTGGGGAGCATTCAAGGCCCCGACCGAACAAAGATAGAAGGGCCTTGGTTTTGACGACCTACAGCTCGTTACTGCATGTCTTTGCTTCATCATAATACTCTATCTTATAGCATTCGTGTTTTTTTTATTTTGTTATGTGTTGTTTTTCTGGTATTCAGTTCAGACTCAGATCGTGATAGCATCGCTTCTTTTCTCTGCACAGGAATAACTCTCAGGTACATATGGAATAATTTTAATTCTCTAAATTAACTCGGTTTTGCAGAGTAAATAGTCAAGATTGTCGACACAAGATGCCAAATACGTACACACAACATTCTGTTCATCATATTACATGGGGAATCATTGTTTACTCATTGTCACCTACAAGGAGTTCAGCAATCATGCGGGCCTCATCTTCATGCTTACCACTCTGGTTCTCGTTTACTATCTTTGCTGGTAAACCTGCCAAGTCAATCTCAGGTTGTGAACTCTTGATGACCATAAGGGCGCGAGTAAGAACGGTTTTTACTCGTTCAGAAATTTTGGACTTCATATCATCCATGAAAGTTGTTATTCGATCACCTAGAGGACGAGGTACAGCTTTTTTGGCACACAGATGTCCAGGACCTTGATCAAGGCAGTATTGGCAGTCAAGGCAGCTTCTTTTGCCTTCTCAAAGGCGTCTCTCAGCTTGTTGCAGTTTATCTTGCTGGTCTCATAGTTCTTTTTCAAGACCTCTGATACTTGAGCCTGATAAACAGCATGGTCTCAGGATTCTTTAAGGGCAGACCATGTGGAGGCTAGTACCTTCTTCATTTTCTCATGTGGGCTTCGAGATTCAGCTAGTTCAGTTTCTTTGTCCTTAAGCGCTTGGCTTGTTAAGGAGTGGCTATTCCTCAAGGACTCCAAGCAACTGGCAGTCTCATGGAACGACTTCTCAAAGTCGTCTCGCGATTTTTGCAGCCGCTGATACTCATCATTTCTTTGGCGCATCTTCTCCTGTGGAATGATATAGTTCATATGCTTCTGTGAGCAAAGAATAGGCTAGTTGGGATTCTTGACAGGTTACCTTATGGTTTTTCTTCTCAATATCCAGCTGTCTGCGAAGGTCTGCTGCTATGTCTCTAGCTTGATCTCTGTCAGCAATGGCGTTACGGTGCTCTGTCTCTCGAGTCATAGCCGTTTGTTTTAGGCGAGCAATCTCAGTAGCAGCAGCTGACAGTGAGAACACGGATTAACTTGAGACCTCAGATATTGGTATAGGGAAACGTTAAATATATATATATGTTGCCTCAGCGTTGCGTGTAGCCTCAGAATCAGCTAGTTGCTGTCTTAAGGAGGTAACCTCCAGGCTAGATAGTGCAGCAATCTTCTCATGGATCAAGCTGGCCTGCTGCACTCCACCTTGTAGCGTCTTCAGCATAGCCTGCAGAGAGTCATTCGAGTTGTTCAGGCAACAGCAAGGTCAATACAGGATACGTGCACAATTAGCATACCTCGAAAGCTGTCAGCAGCCCTGAGCTTGGGGGTGCTGGTACTAGTTGGTGACTGTTATCACCTGCCTCAATTGGAGGGGGTTAGGTGCTGCCTGGCTTAGTTGTGGCTAGGGAGTCTGATTGTCCCTTTTCAACTTGATCAGTATATTTTGGTTCTTCAGACTCTTGCTCTTGGGCCGATTCATAGGCTCTAGAGGAGGGTTCAGGAGTATCACCTGCGTCAATCTCAGTTATGCGCTCCTGAGAGAAAGCGGCTTCAGGTAATGGCTCAGTTGCAGGCTCTTGCTGTTTTTCTTCTAGAGCTGCTCCGGTCAGTGCCTGTTGCCAGTTGTCAGATGGCGTTTGTGCCTCATGCCCAGTTTCAGTGGCTTTATTCATATGGGCAGTATCACCCTCAGGAATACCTTCTGATGTTGGACTCTTGGGGTTTCCAGAATCTAAGTTCCTTGATTCTAGTTCTGTGGTTACTTGGGGGATTGTGGTTTCAGTCTGTTTTCCCCTAGAACATATTGACAATGACTCTATATCTTCATCAGAGCATATGGTGAAGGGGAGTTTGCACGTATCTCTGATAATTTGGTCCAGATCCATATCTTCTGCCGTCAGATCAATTTCATCCTGCTCAGGTGGCAGTATGGACGCAGAAGGGGCTAATATAGAGTCATCATGATGTTTCTTGGACCGCCTCTCACGATGGAACAATTGAGTTTGTTCTTCTTCTTCTTCATCCTCATCAACCAAGCTAGTCCAGTCAACCCCAACTAAGGTGTTGTCAGTTTTAGCTGCGGTATGGGAGGAATATCCGGATTTCTTAGCTTTATCAGCTGACTCTAGAGAGCTTGTTAGGTCTTTGATTGCCCTTTTATGTGTCCTCTATCTACGTGTCACCACAGTACGAGTCGCTTTCGCCTTGGTGCGCCCCTGACCAGTTGCAGCTCGTGTCTTCATACCACTTGGAGCAGCTATTTGCTCGGGGGCTGCTTTGGCGATGTTGCTCACACTGAGCTCTTGGGCGGTCTGGGCTGTACGCGGTATCACAATGAATGTATGGTCTTCATTGTTTCCTGCACCATGGGTAGCAGCAACAACAGCTTCCATCTCTTCAGTGGATAACTCAGATTGTCATTTGGATAGCCCGGCAGCTCTAGAGGTTGCAGGGTCTGACAGAAACTTGGATATATTACTCTGCAGTAATCTCATGAATCAGAATGTGATTACGTGCAAGGATACTTAAGGAAATCATAGTAAGGTTACTTACAGTGGGAGTTGGATTCCATGCGGAATATGGTTTGGGAGTACCCTCGTTGTGAGCTTCACCTCTAAGCATCAACTCCACTCGGGCCTTGACATCATCCTCAGTCATAGATCGAGCTGTCTCTCTAGTTGGATCACTAGCCCCGACATACAAATAGGCAGGGTAGATCCTATCCTTCAGAGGTTGAATGCAGTGATACATGAAATCTATCACCACAGCATGGGCAGTGAGGCCTCTTTCCTTCAGATTGGCTATTTCTTCCAGCAGTGTGTCAACCTTGGCCTGCTCCTCAATAGTTGGGCCTTCTTCCCAGCTGGGCAGCTTGCTGTCAGGTTGTCTCCTAGACCTCGAGGGGAGAGAATTTCCATGATTTTCAATGTAAACCACTCGGAGTACCATCCTCTGTTGTTATCTGGGAAAGGGATATCCAAATAAACAGCTTTGCAATTCTTCCACAACTCAAAGCTGGCCCCTCCAGTTACTTGTAGCACTCCGTCTCTCAGACTGGCTTTGCAGTGATACAGATACTTCCATAAGCCAAAGTGTGGGATAATTTCAAGAAACGTCTCGTAGAGGTGGATGGAAATTAAATGTTGAAGAATTGAATTGGGGTTCAGGTGGGTCAAATTGATTGCATAGAATTGCAAAAGGCCTCGCACAAATGAGCAGATAGGGAGACCTAACCCGCGGATGAACACCATTGCCTCGTAGGTGTCCTCGGTTGGAGCAGCGTCATCCTTCTTCTCGCACACCCTCTAGCTTGCCACTTCCTTCGGAGGCAGGACGCCCATATCCACTAGTGATTGTAGCATGGGCTCAGTGACCGTGGATGGGCGGTAAGCTAAGTATGGTGAAGGCAGCTGCCGGTTCTCGTTGTGCGGCAGGCCCTCAGTGGTGTTTCCGCGCTCGCTCAAGGTTTTCTTATTGGGAGCCATGGAGGTGGATGTCTTTGTTTAGTTGGAGATTCGAGAAGAAGCGGATGCAGTGGCACTTTGATTTCAAACAACAATGGCGGCGGTTTCAATGGGGAAGAATGGCAGTACAGGTCTTGGATAAGAGAACTTTTGGTTCAGGGTATAGATCTCAAAATAACCCTGACGCCGTTAGTAACAGTTCACGTGGACTGACGGAACTGGCGGATATCGTTAAGATTGACTCAGATCTCTTGACGGTAACATTTGAGTCAAATTGCACTGGAATTAAGTCGTCCATTTCAGTCGGGATGATTTCTTAAGAATAGTTGTTCAGTCGGTATTCATAAGTAAAGGTTCATGTTCTCTATTACTTGGAGAATGGGGTTTCCAATTTGACCTAGCCAGTTGTGTTTTGGTTTGAATTCTGGGCATAAGGGAAATGCGAGTTCTTTTGTTGTACGATGATTTCGTCTTTACTTCAAAGAATTTAAAGTGCATTTAACTCGGATGCAAGATTTTCAAAGATACAAACACATGGAAGATCTCAAGAGCAAAGGATAATAGGATGGATTTCATTATATAATATATATAGTTCATCAAGGTGGATTACATATAAGGGGGGAGATTATCCTAATCTACTACTAACTACTACTACTACTATGGTGGTGGTGGTGGTGATGGCCTACACGCCGGTGGAGGGCCCGGCCGGGGGCCCAGTGACGCGGCGGCGCTTGGAGGCCGGAGCATCGGCCTCGTCTCCACTATCGTGGCCGCCGTCGTCACCGTCGTGGCTGCCGTCGACGCCGTCTGGCCGCCCGGGCCATCATGGCCGCTGGGGGCATCGTCATCGTCATCGTCGTCCTTGTTGACGGTCGTAATCTCACGATATCTACCGTCAATAACCAGCCAAATGGGGCTATGCAAGTGAATAAATATGGACTAACCTTTCTACTAATGAGTTCCACAAGTTTTGTATGAATATTTGGATGCAGGTACCAAAATGCACATAAAATAGATGAAAACATGCCAAGGAACAAATATGAGCCACACTGGCCAAAGTGGCCAGGTCGGCCGACCACATCACTAGGTCGGCCGACCAAGGGTCAGGCCTGCCTGGTGCAACCAGGTCGGCCGACCTGGGGGCTAGCAGCCCGACCCAGTGACAAGGTCGGCCGACCCCTGGTCAGGCCGCCTGTAAGGATCGAATGCCCAAGAGGGGGGTGAATTGGGCTAATTTCAAACTCTAAACGAAAATCCTTAGCCTAACGAAGCTACAAATTAGCCCACTTCACCCTCTACATGAACCTACTCTACACGACAAGACAAGGAACCCTACTCATGCTAGTGGAAAGGAAACCGCAACGAAAGCAAGGACTAGCAACACTAATGACCATAGCAAGGGACATACTAGCCAAGATGAGACTAACTATGATGACTACTAGAAGCAATCCATGAAAATAGCAAGAACCGAAAGAGCATCAAGTAGAGGGACAAGGGAGAGAGACAACCGGAATTTTTCCCGTGGTATCGGAGGTTTGGCACCCTCCCCTAGTCCACGTTGCGGCACACCCTAGAGTGTTTTGCCGCCTCCCATGCTTGTGGGCGCTCACTAAGAGTCTCCGTTCGCCATCCCGGCAAGGTGGAGCTCAAGCCTTGTACACCGTTGTTCTTCGGGCTTCCACAATCCCCTTGGCAAGCTCCGAGAATGCACCCCGGTCACCAAGTCCGCCTAGGTGCTGCCAATCACCAAGAGTAACAAGCCACCGGTCTTCACTTGATCTTGATCCTCACCAAGATGGATGCACACAAGCCTTGACCTTGATCTTGCTCTCAAAGGATGAATATGTAAGTAGTTATTGCAAAGAGTTGAAGCACAAGGGCTCTCTGTGTGTATGAAGTTGCTGGAGTGCTAAAAGAGCACGAGATGGAGTGAAGGAACCCATATATATAGCCCTCAAGATGATAGAGCCGTTGCACAAAGAGAGCTGCTGACGCAGAGTACATAGTATTGTCCGGTCCATTGCTTTTTCCAACATCGGACAATACTGTCCATATACTTTACCAACGGTCACTGACTCAGTACGTCATTGTACTTTTGTCCTTAGGTTTATACCATGTCGAACATCGGACAATACTGTCCATGTATTCACTTGCATACTCAGAAAATCGTAGCCTCAGGTTTCTTTGTCCTTAGATTTGTACTGTCCTTAACTTCGGACAATACTGTCCATGTATTCACTTGCATACACAGGAAATCGTAGCCTCAGGTTTCTTTGTCCTTATATTTGTACTGTCCCCAACTTCGGACAATACTTTCCATGTATTCACTGGCATACTCAGGAAATCATAGCCTCAGGTATCTTTGTCCTTAGATTTGTACTGTCCTCAACTTCGGACAATACTGTCCATTGTTTTGGCTGATTTCTCGCAGGTTTGTAGCCTTAGGTTTATTTGTCCGTAGCTTTGTCCGTTTACACTAAACCTGACATTCCGGTGTAGAGGATTTGCATGGGCTTTGGACAGTATAAGTTCACATAAAATCTTGATTTGTCCGGTCCCTTGTTTTGGCATAGAAAGGACAATACTGTCCCTATGTCTTTCTCTGATTTTGAGTTTTCTTCAAGAATTTTGATGTGAAGCTTGATTTTCTTGGACCTTGAGCCTATGTAGCTTATACCTTTGCTGTTCCTGAAAGATTTGGCATGTGTGTGCATCCATAACTTGGCAATTCACTTGATCAAGCTACTAACCGTTGACTCCTCTTAATAGTGCGGACACTAGAAAGCTGTAAACCCTATCTAAGCAAGAATCCTTCAACACCATGATCCTTGACTCTAGAAAAGTCCTTAGCCTTCGAGATACGGATGAAAACCAAGTCCGCTTCCATGAAGTGAAACATTTGAATTAGGGGCCATTCACATAATCCAATGAGCAACCATTTTTGTATTCATTATTAAACCTGCACTCACAAGCTCATTAGATAACACTTAACCTTGTCAATCAATCACCGAAACTCACCTTAGGGCCTAGATGCTTACAATCTCCCCCTTTTTGGTGATTGATGACAAGTAAAAGACGGCAAGAGTAGAGATGGTAAATAAATTAAGAACAACGTCAACTACTCTAGCCTTAGACAAGGAAATTAAGCACAACGGAGCTCGAAGGCTCACCCAGAGTGATATAGACATGATAACAAAGAGCATACACAAGTACCAAAAGTCATGTCCATCCACAAAAGCCAAAAGAGCACAAAGCATACAGAGCACCAAGTCTACTACCATCCTACTCCCAACCTATCTCCCCCTTTGTCATCAAGGACCAAAAAAAGGACCTAATCTCTCGGAGGAGGTGGAGGAGGAGAAGCCGGAGGTGGAGGAGGGCGACGTGAGATGAACTGAAAGCGCGTGTCGTCGTCACTGTCGGCGTCTGAATCACCCATCTCTGCAGCAGCCCTGTCCACGGCACCCAGCGGTGAGTCGGGTACGACCGCTGTCTCTGGCTGTGCAGCAACTGCCTGGGAGCTCGCTGGCTGCGTGATCTGCTCTATCACTGGCTCCACTGTCTCCTCAAGCTGGTCTCTGCGAGAAGGTCCGGAGGAGGAGCCAGCACCTGTGACCGAGGGACCCTGTGCCGGTGACTCAAACGTAAGTGTAGTGGCTGCTAGAGGTGAGAGCACCGGTCGCAAGTCTGTCTGCAGCAGAGGTGAAAGAGGGAAAGTCCCTGGAGTGGAGGCACCTGCTAAGTGAGCAGAGGGAGTGACCTGAGGTGGAGCCAGCAGAGTCATCTGAGGTGGAGCTGGCAGAGTCATCTGAGGTGGAGCTGGCAGAGTCTGCTGAGGCTGTGGTAGACCAAGAGCTCCTCGTACCTCAGACCTCAAGGAATCGATCTCGTGCCGGTACTCCTGACGCTGCTCCCTGAGTGACGTGCGGATCTCCTCAAGTATGATCGTCTGTCTTGCCTCCTGTCTATCAGCTCTGTCTCGAGTCTCTCTCTGAAAGTCAAGCTGAGCCTGGTGTAAGGTCAGGAGCTGCTGAGTCTGCTGCTGCTGCACTCGAGTGTGCTCGGCCTGCTGCTGAAGTAAGGCCTGGAGAATCCCCTGCAGAGCATCTGGCTGTGTGACCTGGGCCTGAGAGACCACTGGGGCCGAAGGTGGTGAAGGTGGTCGTGGCTCCCCTGAGCCTCCGGCCTCGGCATCGTGTGCTGCAGGCGGAAAGAAGTGTGCCTGCTCCTCCTCATCATCATAATCTGAGTCTGAGGTAGTGGAGGCGTAGTAAAACGAAAGAAAACCTGCCTCTGCTGCCTCCAACTCCTCATCCTCTGCCTCTACTTCGGCCCTATCCTCGGCAGGAATCTGCTCGCGAACGGCTCTGGCTGCCCGGCCACCTCTTCTCTGATCATCTCTCATGGCAGGCCTATAGTCCGGGAAGCGAGTCTGGGTGCCACGGTACAGTGCACAAAAGTCTGCATCCCCCTCACCTAACTGATATAGAATGTGTGTGATCCAGTGAGCATATGGCATCTGTCGTCGTGTAGCCATCCCATCGACTATCACATCCTCCATCTCTGCTAGAATAACATCCACAATGTCAAAATCCATGAACTTGGTGAGGAAAGTCATTACTGCCTGCTGTAGAGCTGTGAGTCCCTCTCTGAAGCCTGCCTTAGGAACCAAAGACCTCCTCAAGATCTGCAACAGGAGCTGGTACTCTGGCCTGAGCCTGTCTGGAGTCCTCGGAGTGTCCGCAAGCATCTCACATCTGAACAAGTGTCTGACCTGGTCCAGTGGTGGTGCTGTACCTGCGTGACCTCTGTAGGGTGGAGATATTCCGTCGTAGACGACGGAGTGCACTGAACGATCTCTCACGGGCACACCGAGTAGCTCCGCTATCCTTTCCCTATATAGCCTGTGCTCCGTCCCATTGAACATGAAGTGAATAAAGTGCCTCTGGTCGGCGATGTAGAGGGTAGCATAGAACACCCTAACCCAGTCCTCAACGTACGTGTGTGAACTGGTCATCAGGTCAACGAGCCCTGGATAGTGATCAAAGTACTGCCTGATGTCGTGTCCACTGACAGTGTTAGCCCTGTCGAAATCTATCACTGCCTGAGGCATGAGCCTGTGACCTCCCTGCAAGGCACTCTCGTACAAGCTGGCCTGCAACACTGTCCAAAAGCGACGGTCAATCCTGAAGTCTCTCGGCCTGGGGTAGAACTCGTCCACTGTCATGTCATACCGAAGGGCCTTGATGCCCTTGGTCTTCCTGCGCCTCAGATCAAACAGGCGGATGTCCTCATTGGCCATTACACTGCGAGGTCCTGTGTGCGGTGGCTCTCGGGGCTGCTCCTGTGGCTGCTCCTCCTGACTCAACCGTCCTGCTGATGGAGTGGCTCCTCCGCGAGTGCGAGGGCGGCCTCCGCGGGAGCGAGCTGTGCTCGGAGGAGTCGCTGTCTGGGGTGGAGCCTGCTGCCTGGTGCGAGTGGATCTGCGTTGTCCTCCGATCTGCAGGCTAGCCCCAGCTCCCCCTCTCTCTGCTCTCTCTGCTGCATCTGCTACTGCCTGTGCTATCTCGGCCTCCTTCTGGGCCTTTGACTTCCGCTTCTTCCTAGGCTCCTCTGGAATAGGCTCCTTGCCCTTCCTCTTCTCGTGACCCATCTGTTGACAAGACAAAGAACCAGGATAGGCACGAAGATTTCAAATAAGAATACGAGAATAACTAGACATAAGATAAGTCCTAAAGCAAAGAATTAGACTGATAATAGCCTAGCATGTCATGTCGATTATCAATTCTTAGAATTTTAGCTAAAATTGCGTGACCATCTCACAATTAGAGCCAAAATCCTTTGTCCATACTTAATTGACATGAAAAACTCAATTCCCTACTTAAAACAGCATGCTACGACTATCCATAACTCTCAACTCCCCCTCAATCCATGCACATTGTAGATAGAACCATGAATTCAGTGCCAAAATTACTCCAAATTCATCAATTTGTGATCCAATTTCATGAATTGAGTACTAATTCCATACAAAAAGGCCTAGGGTTACACAAATTTGGGGTAAATTCAAACCAAACCCTAGCTGTTTTGAGGCAAAGGAGCTCACCGCCGGAGAGGAGGGAGGGAGCACCCGGCAGCGGTGAGATGAGACGACGGCGGTGGCGCTCGATGTGGCACAGACCGACGGCGAGGGGGTGGCGGCGGCAGTGGAGAGCGGCGGCTCGGGTGGAGCAGTGGCGAGGACGGTGAGGAGCGGCGGCGCGTGCGGCGAGGAGCAGCGGCGTGTGCGGCGAGGAGCGGCGGCGCGAGGGCAAGCCGGCGGTGGAGTGTGTGCGGTGGCTCGGTCGGCGGTGAGGTAGAGCGGCGACGGCGGTTCGGAGCGGGCGCGCGCGTTGGTGTATGCGGTCAAATGAGAAAGAGAGAAAAGGGATTGGTCACTGCTCGCGTACGGGGCCCATTTGTCGGATAGAGATTAAGACCGGACAATCCGGTTTGGATACCTCGGACAAACGATCGGCCAAAGGGACCTGAGTTCGCAGAATACGGTGGGAGCTAGACCGGACAATCCGTTTTGGTACAAAAGGCTGGAGCGGACAAAGGAGGAGTCTTGTCCGGTCTATGGTTCTGCACAGCGCTTCAAACATGTAGAAGGTATTGTCCGGAGTATATGACCGGACAAAGATCCGTCCTATTTTTCCTGACGCTCATGTCTTGCGATTTCTCTCTATCTTCTTAGGACAGTACAGTCCGGTTTAAGCCGTAGGGCCTGAACGGACAAACTTGTTCATCTTGTCCGGTCTTCGATTGATAAGACGCGCCTAAGCCACCAGAACGTATTGTCCGAGGCTCGAACCGGACAAATGTCCGTCCATGTTTTCCTGACGCTCCTGTTTTCCAGTTTCTCTCCTTCTGCTTGGATCGGATAGTCCGGTTCATCTGAAATAGCCGGAGAGGACAAAGGCTACCATCTTGTCCGGTCTCTGATTCATACGTTGAGCCTGAGCCACTGAGACAGTATTGTCCGAAGCCTTGGACCGTACAAACCTCCCTTCTATTTTTCCTGACGCTTCCAACATTTGATCCCTTTCACCATCTGCGGAGAGTATTGTCCGGTCTCAACCAAACTATGTGAGCGGACAAATGATCCATCTCGTCCGGTCTGCAGTGTGAGGTTTGCACTAGAAAACTGAAGACCGTATTGTCCGACCCTGATAACTGTACCAACCTTCGTCTTATTTTACATGAGACACTGAATTCTCACCTGCTTACTTCTTGCATTAACCGAAATGTCCGAGGCTTGTATCCTCTCTTTTTTTTTAATTTTAAAGAACGGACATTTCGGTTTTGAGAAGTTTTAGACACAGCTGAATAGCTTTCCCACATTGCCTTTCACATATAAAATTCGAACAAACACATGTGTTGGGCATGTAGGAACGAAACCCTCACCCCTCAAAATATTTTGCACCAAACTTGTGCATATAGTTTTGTTTTGTAAAGAGACGAAAGAGGATTCGAAAAGAACCAAAAGGAATGTATGAGTCTTTTCCGAAGAGCTCAATAGAGATGGATGCTCTTGTCCTTCGGGAACATGACTCAATAAGCGTTAAGCACTCATAAAACATTACTTTGCCCACTTTTATGAGTTGAAAGAATTGCATTAAGGGCAATACTTCTTTCTCATTTAGTAGCTCCTTTGTGACTCTACCGCATGCAATGCCAAACAAGCTACCATGCATTACAAGAATTTAAATATGCGTGCACATCTATAAGACAGGAAAAAATGCATTGCAAGAATTTAAATCTAGCTTGTCAAGTTTGAACCTCCCGCAAGCTTCCTCAGGGTGAGCCCAACTACAAGCCTTGAGCAAAACCAAGTACCACCGGCTCAAGCTAGACCCTGCTCACCCCTATCTTGAAGAAGTCTGACAAGCACTTACTTAAGGAAAAATGCATGCAATGCAAGATTATATGACAGGGCAACCTATATGAAGTTGGACCAGTCCAACACGTTAAGCTCACTTCGCAACCTACAAAAGGTCTCCTCTCCTAAGGGCTTAGTGAAGATATCCGCCAATTGCTCCTCGGATCTCACTCCGGTTATGGTGATATCACCTTTGGCCTCATGATCACGCAAGAAGTGATGGCGAATATCAATGTGCTTAGTGCGAGAGTGTTGGACGGGGTTTTTAGCTATCTTAGCGGCACTCTCATTGTCACAAAGGAGAGGCACAGAGCCACAAACAACACCAAAGTCCAAAAGGGATTGCTTCATATATAGAATTTGGGCACAACATGCACCGGCCGCTATATATTCCGCCTCTGCAGTGGACAAAGCCACACAGTTTTGCTTCTTACTTGACCACGAAACTAGGGATCGCCCAAGCAAATGGCACCCCCCGGAGGTACTCTTGCGATCGACACGGTATCCGGCGAAGTCCGAATCCGAGTATCCCAAGAGTTCTAACTTAGCGCCCTCGGGGTACCATAGGCCTATACTTGGGGAGTGCTTGAGATACCGAAGTATCCTCTTCACGGCCGTAAGGTGGGATTCCTTAGGAGCCGCTTGGAAGCGAGCCCACAAGCACACACTAAACATTATATCCGGCCTAGATGCGGTGAGATAGAGTAGCGAACCGATCATGGAGCGGTAGGTGGATTGATCAACGGGCTTCCCGTCCACGTCGGCGTCGAGATGTTCATTCGTAGACATTGGAGTGCTAATTGGCTTGCAATCACCCATCTTGAACTTCTTGAGTAGATCTCTACAATATTTTTCTTGGTGGATGAATATTCCTCCCTTCACTTGCTTTATTTGAAAACCAAGGAAGAAATTTAGCTCGCCAATCATGGACATCTCGAACTCCCTAGACATCATATCACCAAACTCATGGCTTAGTTTCTCGTTAGTACAACCAAAGGTAATATCATCAACATAGATTTGACAGATGAAGAGATCCCCATTGACGTCTTTGGTGAACAGTGTCATGTCGACTTTGCCGATCTTGAATCCTTGCATGATGAGGAAGTCCCTTAGCCGTTCATACCATGCCCGTGGAGCTTGTTTGAGTCCATACAAGGCTTTGTGCAACCTATACACATGGTTAGGCTTCCTCGGATCTTCAAATCCGGGCGGCTGGTCAACAAAAACAAGTTCATTAATAAAACCATTGAGAAAGGCACTCTTCACATCCATTTGATAAAGTTTTATCTTATGATGTGAAGAGTAAGCAAGAAGGATACGGATGGCTTCAAGTCTTGCAACCGGGGCGAATGTTTCGCCAAAGTCCAAACCTTTCACTTGTGCAAATCCCTTTGCCACAAGCCTTGCCTTGTTGCGCACCACCACACCATGTTCATCTTGTTTGTTGCGGAAGACCCACTTGGTGCCAATGATGTTCTTGTTCTTTGGACGCTCTTCAAGCACCCATACTTCATTGCAAGCGAAGTTGTTCAACTCCTCTTGCATGGCTATGATCCAATCGGGGTCCGCAAGAGCTTCCTCTACACAAGTAGGCTCCACACAAGAAACAAACGAGTAATGTTCACAAAATGAGACAAGGTTACGAGAACGAGTTCTTACTCCCCTTGAAGGACTCCCAATCACTTGGTCGATGGGGTGATCCTTGGAGATGCGTCCATGTCTCACTAGTGGCCTTCTTGGTGCCATGGGTGGTGATGACTCATCATTTGATGCTTGTGGCACTCCTTGATCTCGATTGTCCGGCACTTCGTCAACTCCACCTTGTTCTATCTCTCTTTCTTCATTCTCATCCACATGAGGTGACATGGAGGTGCTTAGCCTTGATGGAGAATTTCCTCCCCCTTGATCATTGTCTTCATGCACCTCCTCCGGCTTTACGTCCCCTACAGTCATACTCTTCATAGCATCGCATAGGGGTTCATCATCTACATCATCATGAGAGAACATCTCCCCTTGGGATCCATTAGTCTCATCAAACTCTACGTCACACGTTTCTTCAATCATTCCAGTGGTTTGATTGAATACACGGTATGCCTTCGAGTTTGATGCATAACCCACAAAGAAACCAACATCGCAACGTTTTTCGAATTTACCGAGCCTTTTCTTTTTGTAGATGAAGCACTTGCAACCGAAGACCCGGAAGTAGGAGATATTGGGTTTCCTCCCAATGAGGAGCTCATAAGGTGTCTTGCCAAGTAACCGATGAAGATAGACACGATTCGAAGCATGGCATGCCGTGTTGATTGCTTCCGCCCAAAAATCTTCCGACGTGCCATAGTCATCCAACATGGCTCTTGCGAGAGTTATCAACGTCTTGTTCTTTCTCTCAACAACTCCATTTTGCTGAGGTGTATAGGTGGCAGAGAATTCGTGCTTGATGCCTTCTTCATCACACCAGTCATCCACCTTGTAATTTTTGAATTCGGAGCCATTGTCACTCCGGACCTTCACAATGTTGAGCCCAAACTCACGTTGAGCCCGCTTGGCGAAGATCTTGAACTTGTCCGGAGTCTCACTCTTATCACCTAGAAACAAAGTCCAAGTATACCGTGTAAAATCATCAACAATGACTAGGCAATAGAGATTACCACCAATGCTCTCATAAATAGTGGGACCGAATAGATCCATGTGAAGAAGTTGGAGCGCCTTGGAGGTTGAGACACAAGTCTTCATTGGATGGTGACTTGCGACTTGCTTGCCGGCTTGACATGCGCTACAAAGCTTGTCCTTCTCAAATGTGACGTCCTTCACGCCGGTCACCATCCCTTTCTTGACAACCTTCTTGAGTTGGCTCATTCCAATGTGTGCAATGCGCCGGTGCCAAAGCCAACCTAAGGAAGACTTGGAGAAGAGGCAAGTTGTTGATGAGTCTTCATCTCACTAAAATCAACAAGGTAGAGGTGGCCGTGCCGGAACCCTTGAAATACCATGGACTTATTCTTTTCACTTTTCACTACAACACAATTCTTGTCAAATTCACACGTTAGACCAAGATCGCACAATTGTGCGATTGAGAGGAGATTAAAGCTCAAGGACTTAACAAAGAGAACGTTAGAGATTGATAGATCATTTGAGATAGCAATTTTACCCAACCCAATGACTTTGCCCTTTGAATTATCACCAAAGGTGACTTGCTCTTTGTCGCCGGGGTCTTCTAGTGAGGTGAACATACCATCATTGCCGGTCATATGTTGCGTGCAACCACTATCAAGTACCCAATGCTTTCCACCGGCTTTGTAGTTCACCTACACATAGAGAAGTCATTTTTGAGTTTTGGGCACCCACGCAAGCTTTGGTCCTTGCACGTGAGTGACTAAGACTTTAGGAACCCAAAGTTGCTTGGGAAGCTTCCCCTTCTTGTTCTTTATGTCCTTGCCAATGAACTTTGCCTTCACCTTGCCATTAACCTTGCTCAACAAGTAGATGTTATTATCATACATAGATTTGTAGTTAGAAGGTAATTTAGGAGGAGGGCGATTGGGGATGGGACACTCCCTAGAGTGGTGACCGGTGATCATGCAATAGTTGCGATAGGAGCCCACTCCTTTGATGAAGCTATCCTTGACCTCCGGTGAAGGAGTGTCATCCACTTTTGGTGGCTCGGGGTAGGATCCAAGTCCTCTTCCTTCATAATTTCGGAGATTATGGAACAATATTTCTTGATGAATATATTGTCCTCTATTGAGCTTAGCAAGCCCACTTTTCAATCCTTCAATTTGAGCCTCCAATTCTTTCACCCTTTCTCCTTCACACTTAGGCAAGTCATTAGTAGCAAGGGGACCGGGAGCAAGGTCCTCACAAGAGGTAGAGACATTGACTTTGACCACATGAGAGTGGTAGGGTGCTCAAGACTTGAGTCAATGATCTCATAGGCAATTTCAAGCTCTTGATACTTGTGAGTCAACTCTCTATGCTCTTGCATAAGCCTCTTGTACTTCTCCTCATTTATCTTGCTAATGTCATGATTTTTGGAGTGGACCTTGACAAGGTCTTCATGTTTAGCAAGTAATGAGTTATGAGAAACCTCAAGATCAATGTGCAACTTCTTTAGAGTTGAGTTTCCCTCCTCAATTTGCTTGACATATGCTTTGGTCTTAACTTGCTCTTTAAGCAAGGCATTATGTTTTTCAAGCAAATCGTGGTGGCTCTCCTCTAGTTTAGCAAGAGTGCTCTCAAGATGCTTTACATTCCCCTTTTCCCTCTTGATCACGGAAACGTACTCATCGATCAAAGAAGCAAGTTCATCGGGAGAAAGCTCATCATCACTATCATCTACTTCTATTTCCCGTACCTTGGACCCTTGGCCATGAGGCACATGGGTGGTGGAGGAAGTGTTGGCCGCTTGGTGGAGATAGCAAGCCCGACAAAGTCATCATCATCACTTGAGCCTTCACTTGTTTCTTCATCGGTCACCCATTCATTTGTTTCACACATGAAGCTTCTTTGGGGACCTTTCTTCTTTTTTGGAAAGAGCTTTGCCTTAGAGTCATTCTTCTTCTTGTAGAATGGCTTGCGCTTGGGCTTCTCTTCCTCTTCATCATCAGACTCATCTTTCTTGATCTTGCCCTTGCGCTTGTCCGGCTTGGGGCACTCATAAGAGATGTGGCCATTTTCACCACAATTGTAGCACTTCTTCTTGTCATCTCTCCTTGGCCGGAACGCCTTCCTCTTGGAGTCAAAGTTGAACCCCTTCTTGTTGATCTTTGCATGAAGGCGGTTGAACTTCTTCATCATAAGAGCTAGTTCGGCATCATCCTCATCGCCACTTGAGTCATCATCTTGCTCTTCTTGCTCTTCTTCGCTTGAGGAGCTTAGAGGTGGAGGCATTACTTTCTTGGGAGTGTGGGGTTTCTTGGTCTTGGCCTTGAGTGCTACGGTCTTGCTAGGGGAAGACTCTTCCGTGATGCCAAGAACCCCCATCTCATGAGCTTGAATTTGGCTCACCACCTCACTCACTTCAAGTGTGTCAAGATTCTCCTTTTGAAGCATGGTGTTGATGATGTTGTACTTGGGCTTGATGAGGATGCGGAGGATCTTCCGGTTGATGGTGCCCTTGTCAAGTTTACAAACATCAAGAGCATTAATGTCCTCAATGATGACATTCAAGCGAGAATACATGGAATTGCAATTTTCATAAGAATGCATCTTGAAGTCATCATACTTAGCCTTAAGCACATGATATTTTTGCTCTCTAACTTTAGTGGTGCCCTCATGAATTTCAACAAGTTCGGCCCAAATATCACAAGCATTGAGTTTGCTCGAGACCCTAGCAAACACCTCTTGGCTAATGCTTTCAAAGATAGCATTTCGGGCCCTAGCATTCCACTTGATTTGGTCATCAGTGTGAGGCACAACGAAACCATGCTCGGTAGCTTCCCAAACTTCGAGGGCAATAGACTCAAGGTATGCTCGTATGCGAGCTTTCCAATAGCTAAAGTTATTGCCCTCAAAGTAGGGGACCGAGCCACCCATCTTAGACATCTCGCTCTAAGCGGTGAAGCTTAGTGATCCAATGAGCAACGAGGCTCTGATACCACTTGTAAGGATCGAATGCCCAAGAGGGGGGTGAATTGGGCTAATTTCAAACTCTAAACGAAAATCCTTAGCCTAACGAAGCTACAAATTAGCCCACTTCACCCTCTACATGAACCTACTCTACACGACAAGACAAGGAACCCTACTCATGCTAGTGGAAAGGAAACCGCAACGAAAGCAAGGACTAGCAACACTAATGACCATAGCAAGGGACATACTAGCCAAGATGAGACTAACTATGATGACTACTAGAAGCAATCCATGAAAATAGCAAGAACCGAAAGAGCATCAAGTAGAGGGACAAGGGAGAGAGACAACCGGAATTTTTCCCGTGGTATCGGAGGTTTGGCACCCTCCCCTAGTCCACGTTGCGGCACACCCTAGAGTGTTTTGCCGCCTCCCATGCTTGTGGGCGCTCACTAAGAGTCTCCATTCGCCATCCCGGCAAGGTGGAGCTCAAGCCTTGTACACCGTTGTTCTTCGGGCTTCCACAATCCCCTTGGCAAGCTCCGAGAACGCACCCCGGTCACCAAGTCCGCCTAGGTGCTGCCAATCACCAAGAGTAACAAGCCACCGGTCTTCACTTGATCTTGATCCTCACCAAGATGGATGCACACAAGCCTTGACCTTGATCTTGCTCTCAAAGGATGAATATGTAAGTAGTTATTGCAAAGAGTTGAAGCACAAGGGCTCTCTGTGTGTATGAAGTTGCTGGAGTGTTAAAAGAGCATGAGATGGAGTGAAGGAACCCATATATATAGCCCTCAAGATGATAGAGCCGTTGCACAAAGAGAGCTGCTGACGCAGAGTACATAGTATTGTCCGGTCCATTGCTTTTTCCAACATCGGACAATACTGTCGATATACTTCACCAACGGTCACTGACTCAGTACGTCATTGTACTTTTGTCCTTAGGTTTATACCATGTCGAACATCAGACAATACTGTCCATGTATTCACTTGCATACTCAGAAAATCATAGCCTCAGGTTTCTTTGTCCTTAGATTTGTACTGTCTTTAACTTCGGACAATACTGTCCATGTATTCACTTGCATACACAGGAAATCGTAGCCTCAGGTTTCTTTGTCCTTATATTTGTACTGTCCCCAACTTCGGACAATACTTTCCATGTATTCACTGGCATACTCAGGAAATCATAGCCTCAGGTATCTTTGTCCTTAGATTTGTACTGTCCTCAACTTCGGACAATACTGTCCATTGTTTTGGCTGATTTCTCGCAGGTTTGTAGCCTCAGGTTTATTTGTCCGTAGCTTTGTCCGTTTACACTAAACCTGACATTCCGGTGTAGAGGATTTGCATGGGCTTTGGACAGTATAAGTTCACATAAAATCTTGATTTGTCCGGTCCCTTGTTTTGGCATAGAGAGGACAATACTGTCCCTATGTCTTTCTCTGATTTTGAGTTTTCTTCAAGAATTTTGATGTGAAGCTTGATTTTCTTGGACCTTGAGCCTATGTAGCTTATACCTTTGCTGTTCCTGAAAGATTTGGCATGTGTGTGCATCCATAACTTGGCAATTCACTTGATCAAGCTACTAACCGTTGACCCCTCTTAATAGTGCGGACACTAGAAAGCTGTAAACCCTATCTAAGCAAGAATCCTTCAACACCATGATCCTTGAGTCTAGAAAAGTCCTTAGCCTTCGAGATACGGATGAAAACCAAGTCCGCTTCCATGAAGTGAAACATTTGAATTAGGGGCCATTCACATAATCCAATGAGCAACCATTTTTGTATTCATTATTAAACCTGCACTCACAAGCTCATTAGATAACACTTAACCTTGTCAATCAATCACCGAAACTCACCTTAGGGCCTAGATGCTTACACCGCCCGACCTCCCAAGTCAGCCATGTGCCACATCATTGGTCCACATCATGAAGAAAACATAAGTGCACTCAAATCCAACCGCAAGACCAAGCATCCAATGTATCCAAAGGCCAAAAATGCACCAAGTCACAGATCCACAATGTCATCAATCCGAGGGAGAAGCAAAATGGCCAATGCAGGCCTGACACGTGGTCGCCCAACTTCCTACAAGGTCGGCCGACGTACCCTCAGAGGCATTTTACACGTGCAACAACCGTCCTAACCGCCAACCGCCATGGGGAAGCAAGATCAAGCCGTTGGAGTGCAAAGGCGGTGGATCGGGTGGTCGGCCAACCTCGGTGTAGGTCGGCCAACCTCCCCCCTAGGTCGGCTGGCCACCGACCTCGGCCTCCTACTGACCTAAGCCTCCTACAAATACCCCCCTCTCATATGGGACTATAAATAGGCTTGTAGAGCTCATTTGTAAAGGTGTGGAGAAGTTGAGAGCCATATACTACCTTAGAGAGTGTCATTTTCCATATCTTAGTAGTTAGGATAGTCCTGGGAGTTAGAGTGAGTCGAGCTTTGCCTCGGAGTTCTCAGAGATTCTTCTGAGTCTGCGGTAACAGCTCTTGTATCTTTAGTACTCAATCTTCAATATAATTCAGTTATATTTTACTTTATTTCTATCTCTTGCAAGTGTGGTGTACCCTTTATTTTGCATACTTGCTAGGCTTAGACTTGTGGTTATCTTAGTTAGTCAAGTCCCATTATTTTTGCCGGTGCTATAATCCAACCTGTACGCCAGGCTCTGGTTAGGTCCTCTCCTTTGATCAAGGACGATCTATTGTTACTCAAGCCTCGCTTGAGTACGTTTATAGCGTGCCAGCCTATCCACGCAGATTTGCTTGGTAGCCCCACTCGGTGATAGTGTGTGGTGTGCCTGGGTAGTCCAGGCCCGTTTGTTCGGTAGGCCCGTAGGCATTAGCCGGGTCTCCTTCGGTTGTCTACTATCTATCCCCTGACTCCTCGAGGCGCCAGAATTTCGCTCGACGCAAGACCCTGACTTGCTACTTGAGTTTCATAGTTAACCACGACATAGTCTTTGCAGCCGAAAAGAATAGAGTTTGGGAACTTTATCTCACTCGTTGTCCTCCCAGGCAACTATACCTTTCTACGTGTATCCTAGGTAGTTCAATTTACTTCTTCCCACCATACACCTATCCGTTTACCAGACTTACCCCTGTCTAGTGACTAGCTGGTATATTAATTTCTGTCCTCCTCCTCGTCATCAGAGGAATCCTGGAGGGCGGTGCGGCGGAGGCCGCGGAGCTTGGCGCGCTCCTTGCGGTTGTAGCTCTGGGAGTCATCTGTGTTGGGCTCCGACTCGTACTCCCGCAGCGGCGCATCCTCGGGGGCTTTCTCCTCCTCGCTGGAGAAGTCCTCCGAGGACTCCTCGTCGTACGCGCTGCT
This sequence comes from Paspalum notatum, assembly GCA_022530915.1. Taxonomy (NCBI): domain Eukaryota; kingdom Viridiplantae; phylum Streptophyta; class Magnoliopsida; order Poales; family Poaceae; genus Paspalum; species Paspalum notatum. The sequence goes on from CM039687.1 coordinate 22,153,810, forward strand.
GAACAACGCGTCATCGGAGTCCTCATACTCCGACGGCGGTGGCAAGCGCACTTGCTTCTTGCCTTTCCCTCCGGTCATGGCTGAAGGTGAGGGGTGGGAAGTTCTTGGGGTTTTCCTAAAGAACAGGTACTCAGTGGAGGCGTAATGGATGGACGGGTGATGGCTCTACTCTTATAGTACGGCCACCTCGCTTCGATCTTTGTGAAAACAATTCAATAGGCTGCGTCGTTTCGACTTCCTCCACGCGTCAATTATCGTGTGGGTGAACAGTGGCTGTTGCGTGTTCGGAAGATTCCTATTTTCTGGGGCCTTTTTGGGTAACTCCTCGGTACCCTCTGCTCGTTCCCTTTGGGTTAACCCCATGGGGTGTGGGATTTGTGGGAAAATTGTTCTTTTTTCCCAAGAAAACAGGAAGCTTGAGCCAGTTTTCTATAACTCGGAAAACTGGGAATAGATGGTAACTCGAATAAAAGGATTTGCTATTCCTCAAGTTGACTCGGCGCTTGAGGATTGCATTCTATGAAGTCTGACCCAAAAGTTTAGATCTTCAAGCTGATTGATACTCAAGTCAACTTGAAGCTCGGGGCTACCCCATGGGGTGCACCGCCATTGTTAACTTGGGTGTGAAATTCATGAACAGTATGATACTCTTGTTGGAACCTCGAGTCAATTAAATCCTAAATTAACTCGAGCCTCGGGGGCTTGTGGGGGATAGATATCCCCTGGGCCCTCACGGCCTGGATTCAGTACATGGGCCGTCGGAGGGCCCATTAGAGACAGCAGGCCCCCAAACAGGGTGCCGCCTATGACAGCCAATGGACCGGCCTCATTGCCCTCCTGGTGTGATGAGTGATTGTCAACGAGCTCAAGCCCTCCGATAGACTGGAGGCCCTCCGATGGACTGGAGGTAGATGATGAAGACCTCGATGGACTGAGGCAAAAGCCCTCCAATGGATCGGAGGCAATGCTCGGCGTCGGTCGGCCATGGAAGCTCGGTACACAGAGGGGCGGATCTGCGACGGTGGTGTAAGCCCTCGGATGGACCGCGAGGCAACTCCGATGGACTGGAGAAGCCGGGTGCCACCGTGGTGCTCCAACCCGAGTGCATGGTGCGTAGGCGTGCGAGGGAGGCTTTGGTGGCTTCGGCTCAAAACCGCCACCCAAGCTACCCAAGGCTTGGTGAGTTGGGCCACGACTCGCCAAGATAGAGAAGATGGGCCAAGTCCGGCCTAGACGGAGATTTCCTAAAGTTTCCCGGTTTCTGACTTCAAAACCCGGGGTGCAAAGGCGGATTTGACTACTGGGAATGTGGAGGACATCCAAAGATTGCGTGGAAACTAAGAAGATCAAGTCTTCATCGTGGTCGTCCGTCCCCGATATTTCGGGTTCTTTTCTGTTTTAGCCCTTCCGGGCGTTTCTAGTGTTAGGGGTCTATGTGTAAAAATGCCAAAACTGAACCGGTGTATAAATAGCCTAAGAGCTGGTCATTAGAGAGTGTCTTGGCAGCTAGGTTTTCATTTGCTTTGTGTAATTTTCGTCCTCAAGCTTTGAGCTCCAAGTTTAGGAGGGTTAGGGTGAGATCTAGCCTCCAAATCAAGAGGGAAGGTGAGGGTGATTGCTTGGGACGAAATCCTTCGTTGTAATCTAACCTAAGACCTGTTTTGAGGCTCATAATCGAAGTGGTTGCGTGCAGCAAATTTGTGTGCTTCTCCTCCCTTTGTTCTCTTTGGTTTTTAGCTTCAATCCTTGGCCTTTTGGGTGTTTGTTTTGGGCAAGGTTGAATCCTTTGTTTTCCTTGTGTTTTGAACTTGCAAGGACGTGAAGATTATGTCTTAGAACATCTCAATCCCAAAGGATTGCCACGAGCAAGTTGTTCTTGAGCTTTTCCCTTTCTTGCCCAAATATTCACCTCTTCACGAGATCTGAAATTCCCGCTAATTCCGTGATCTTTTTCCATAGATCTTTTGGGAATAGTTTTGGAATGGGGCTAGGATAGCCTATGCCAATTTTTGTGATGTTTGGAGAAGGTTTGGTCAAGTTTCGGATTGCTTTTGTGTGAAGTTTCCTGCTGTCCAGTTTTCCTGCTGGTTCTGTCCACTTTCAAGTCTTGTTTGGTTTAGGGGTCAAACCTTCGAATTTTGGGCTGAAATTTTGTGGAGCTCTTTATCAGTGAATCAAAAAGCTCCCATAAAAATTTCAGATCATTTGGAGGTGTTTTGACCTGGTTTTGGTATTTTTCTTTTCGGGTTAGTCTGTCAGTTTTTAACCACCGGATGGTCCGGTGGCTCTAGGAATTTTATTCCTTGTCCAATTGAGCTGAAAATTTGTGGCGTTGTTCCTTGGCCCCTTATTAACCTCTAGTAAAAATTTCATAATTTTTGGAGTTGGTTTGATAGGGTTTTGATTCGAATCTTTTTGGAGTGTCAGGCAGTAATTTTCTGGAGTTGTTCTCTATTGCACTTGGGCCGCTCTCCCCTCTTCTTGCTCATCCGGCTGTCATAGGCGCGCTGAAAGCGACTAGACACCAGACACAACTCATCATCCCCAAGCGTCGCTAGCTGCTCCTCTGTAACAGACATCAAAGCAGAAAACGAGAAGTTGTGTAACATGGGGTTAGTGACAGACTCACTAGAAGGGGTAGCCAAGGCCAGACTCTTAGAACCTGTACAAACGAGGGAATCCCTCATCTTGTAATCTACCTCGGTGGCCTTGAGCTTACTATAGAGTGCCTCTACTCCAATCGTATCATACCCTGCCGACTCAATGATTGAATTCACCTTGATCTCCCATATTTTTCTGTCCAAAGCATACAGCAACTTGACAGCCTGCTGATGATCGGTATATAGGAGGGCAGCGGGGGCAGAGTTGACACGCAACTTGTTGATGATCGACTGAAAGCGACCAAACAAGTCATCTACTGACTCTCCCGGCTTGTGGGCGAAATTCTCATATTCGCGCCGGTAAGTCTCCACAAGCCTAGCCTTAATCGTCATAGTACCCTCATGGTGTGCACTAAGCAGTGACCATATCTCACGCACAGTCTTAAGGTGACTCACTCTCTCATAATCCATGGGACCGAGCCCGGAGAAGAGAAAGTTAACAGCCATGGCATTCGCCTCATGCGGAGCCACGATATCCTGCGTAGTACGCTCAGCGACTGGAAGTACCACAAAAGTCGTACTCTGAGTAGCATCCCATATGTCCTGACTCTGGCTAACAAGGAACACCTCTATCCTACCCTTCCAGTAGGGATAGCCATCGGAGCCAAGGACGGGAATTTTCCCAGAGTAAGTCATAGTCGCTACGGTTTCTTCACCGGTTAAGGTATGGGAAACCTAACCGGCTCTGATACCACTTGTAGGACCGAGATGTGCGACTAGAGGGGGGTGAATAGGAGCACTTGAAAACTCAAACTCAAACCCCCACTGCAGTGCAAAACGGAAACAACGCCCACAACGAAACTTGATACCGTCCACTGAGAGGATACGTATCTAGCTCACAACACGTGCTTGGTACCGTCCACTGAACAGATACGTACTAAGCACCAAGCGGAAGCACACGCTCAAACGGCTAAGAAAAGAGCGCAAAAGGAACCAACTCTGGAGAACTGCAGATTTTCAGACTGATAGGGCTGCAAAGATAAACCTCAAAACCCCATAAGAGAAGCTCCAAAAAATCCCCCAAAATTACCACACCTTCACAAGGCAATAGAGAACAACTCCAGAAAATTTTAGGTCAATTGGAGCAAGTTTTGACCACTTCATCGCCGAGTGCCCCAACAAGAACGACTACTACAAGAAGGGCAAAAGCTACTCCCGCGACTCCGACAAGTACCACTCCGGCAAGGCAGGCTTTGACAAGCACCGCTCCAGCAAGCACGGCTCCGGCAAGCATCCCTTCGGCAAGAAGAACTTCCGGAAGTCTTTGAAGAGCTACCAGAAGGACAACCGAAAGCGGGACAAGGCCTTCTTCGCTGAGATCGGGTTCTGCAGCAGCGGATCTTCTTCCTCTTCGTCCTCGTCGAGCTCAAGCGATGAGGAGATCACATACAGGTAGGACAAGAGGAATGATCAAGGAGGTCCAGCTGGCTTGTGCTTCGTCTCCACCAAGTCCAGGCGCAGGAACAAGGAGAAGAGGAGGTTGGTTTGCTCCATGGCACGTGAGGACAAGGAGGACAAGGATGACGGCAACAACTCTTCTTCCAATGATGAGGTAACTCCTGAGCAAGCCGAAATCCTTGAGATGCTAGAGCAGAACAGCCGAGAGCTTAAGGCCCAGGATAAGATGCTGGAGAAGGCAGCCAAGAAGCTGCAGAAGTTGAAAGCCCAACTTGCTGAGGCTTTAGAAGAGAATGAGAGGTTGAGGAGTGTGAGACCCCAACCTAGTGAGATTGAGTGCCCTACCTGCGAGTCTTTCATGACGGAGCTTGGTGACCAGAGAGATAGGTATGCCAAGCGGGTAGAGGAGATAGATGAGCTGAAGGCTGAGCTAGGCAAACTCCAGTCCAAACTGGATGAGCCTACTTTGAGTGGAGAGCTTGAGTGTGAGTCTTGTCCCTGTCTAGCTAGAGAGCTAGCTGTTCTGCAGGAGAAGTTTGAGGGGCAGCTCATGGAGCTTGAGGAGCTTAGGGCTAGACCTACGCTTTTGGGTGCGTGTATGGTCTGTCCTACCTTGAGAAGTGAGTTAGAGCAGTTGAGAGCTGACTTTGAGGTGCTTTCAGCACCTACTGACACTTGTGAGAGCTGCCTAACCCTTAGGATGCAGCTGATGGATAGGGATGCTACCATTAGGAAGTTGGAGAAAGCTGTTGTGGTTCCCCCCTAGACGGTGACACTTGTGCTATCCAGACTGCAGTTCTGGAGGATCTAAGGGAGGAGGTGTTGTCTTTGCAGAATGACAACAACAGGTTGAGAGAGGTGCTCAGTTGGGATATGCGAGGCAACCCCAACTAGAGATGATTATAGAGAGCACCAAGAGAGCTGAGGGTGAGACGAGTGGTGTTGGGTTTGGAGAGTGCAGCACTGCGGGTGAGAAGAGTGCCCCAATTAAGGTCAAGACTGCACCTACCCAGCCAGAAGAGACTGTTGATGGGGTTTACCATGAGCCACCCAAGGCTGCCCCAAAGAAGCAGTACTGGACACCCAAGCCTTCTAAGGCTAAGCTGGATAAGATTGTTGAGAAAGAGCTTAAGCCCAAGGGCAAGAAGCCAGTCCAGCAGCCTGAGCCACCCAAGGCCACACCACCTAAGCCCAAGTCCTAGCCTAACCTAGTTCCTAGGAGGCCTGTCTACCACTGTGAGTTTTGCTAGCGGAATGGCCACCTAGAGGAGTTTTGCTTCAGGAGGAAGCGGGTTGAGTGGCAGGAGAGAGCTTGGGGGAACCAGGATCAGTTCTACCAGGGTGGTAGGCAAGATCCTCCCCACCGCAGTGAGATGAGAAATCGCTTTGCCGGTGGTGAGAGAGGAGGCGGCTTTCAGGCTCGTGCTCCTGGTGGTGAGAGACGATTTACTGGCCGAGCTCCTAGTCGTTTTCAGCGCGGCTATGGACCTCGTGACCGAGGCTTTGAGAGAGCTTTCGAGGGTTCACGCTTTGGAGGTCGTGGTTACCCTGATCGTCGTGATGATTTCTTTGATTGTGCTTACCCCACTTTTGAGCAGATGGCTCGGCACTGGTACAACAGTTTTGGGACTAACCCCAGTGCCGGACCGTTTGCTCACCGTCGCTTTACTTAAGTTTATAGGATCGAGGCATGGAGGACGTGTGGATCATGGACTCCGGTTGCTCTAGGCACATGACAGGGCACCGCAAGTGGTTCTCCAGCCTCAACCCCATAAGCACCAAGGAGTACATCACATTCGGGGACAATGGTCAAGGTAAAGTGATGGGTGTTGGTTCTGTTTCGCTCTCTGCTAAGCTTTCCCTGAGAGAAGTTACCTTTGTCCGGAATTTGGGGTTCAATTTGGTTTCTGTTTTGCAACTTCTCGATGAAGGATTTGAGGTTCATTTTAACAAAGGTGCGTGCTGCGTTCTTGATACTGAGGAGACCCTTGTTTGCTCTTTGCTGCCTTTTGGTCAGGTTTTTAGGGTCGACCTCACTTCTATTTCTGGCCCTGCGCGCTGTTTGGTTGCTAGTCCTTCTGCTGATATATGGAAGTGGCATAGGAGACTTGGTCACTTGAGCTTTGATCTGCTAGTCAGGTTAAGTTCAATGGGCCTAATCCGAGGATTGCCCAAATTGAGAGCTGAGAAGGACTTAGTTTGCCACCCCTGTCGTCATGGCAAGATCGTTGCCGCCTCTCACATTCCTGTGTCTCAGGTTATGACCTTCTATCCGGGTGAGCTACTCCATATGGATACAGTAGGTCCCGCTCGGGTAGCGTCGGTTAGTGGGAAGTGGTACGTGCTTGTCGTTGTGGACGATTTTTCGCGGTTCTCGTAGGTATTTTTATGGAGTTTAAGGATGAGGCGTTTGGTTTTGTTCGGGATCTGGTACTGAGGTTGAGAAAAAAGAGTCATAAGGCCATGAGGGCTATCTGGTACCTAGGTCTTGAACACCAGTTTTCTTCTCCATATACCCCTCCACAGAACGGTGTTGTGGAACGCAAGAACCGCACACTTGTTGAGATGGCACGGACGATGCTCGATGAGCATAGGACTCCGAGGCGCTTTTGGGCTGAGGCAGTGAATACGGCCTGTTACATTGCGAACCGGATTTTCTTGCGAGCTTTCCTTGGGAAGACCTCGTATGAACTTCGGTTTGGTAGGCAGCCCAGCGTCAAGCATTTGCGAGCGTTTGGCTGCAGGTGCTTTGTGCTGAAGAAGGCGGGGAATTTGGACAAGTTTCAGTCTCATTGTTTGGATGGGATTTTTCTGGGGTATGCTTCTAGTTCTAGGGCTTTTCGTGTGTGGATTTTAGAGGCCAAGCAAGTTGTTGAGACTTGTGAGGTTTCTTTTGATGAAACTATGCCCTGTACAACCCCTGCCTTTGAGCTTTCAGGTGATGATGAAGAAGGCACCCCCATCTTTGAGGATGAGGAAGGTGCAGTTAATGATGGTGATGCAGGAGCCACTGCACCGGCTGCAGCTCCTGCCCCCTCTGCTACGAGCTCAGATGATGAAGGAGGACCCTTGCCCACGGCTTCCTCCTCACTCCCCCGACAGCAAGCTCATGCAGAGGCTGGACCCGCTGAGGACGCAGGGGAGGTGACCTCCGAGATTGTACCATCTCGGCAGGTCCAGCGGGATCACCCTCCACACAGGATGATTGGAGATATTCACCAGCGTGTCACACGCTCTTCGGTTAACTCTCTAGCCTTTTTCTCCCACTCTGCATATGTTGCTTCTTTTGAGCCCCAGGATGTGTCACATGCATTATCTGATCCTAACTGGGTGAACGGCATGCATGAGGAGTTGGAGAACTTTAAGAGAAACCATGTCTGGGATTTAGTTGAACCTCCACCAAACTGTCGCCCTATAGGTACCAAGTGGGTTTTCAAGAACAAACAGGGTGAGGATGGGATGGTTGTGAGGAACAAAGCGAGATTGGTAGCCCAGGGTTTCTGTCAGAAGAAGGGGATATATTATGAGGAGACCTTTGCCCTTGTAGCTCGTTTGGAAGCCATTAGTATTTTGCTTGCCTTTGCGGCCTCTAAAGGCTTCAAACTGCAGCAAATGGATGTCAAGTCTGCTTTTCTGAACGGGTTCATAGAGGAGGAGGTATATGTGAGACAACCTCCTGACTTTGAGAGTGCTAGATTTCCAAACCGGGTGTATAAGTTGAGGAAAGCCCTTTATGGTCTGAAGCAAGCTCTTAGAGCTTGGTATGCTAGGTTGAAGAGTTTTCTGCTCAAGTCTGGGTTTGTGATGGGTTCAGTAGACAAGACCTTGTTTCTATTGAGTCGTGGCGGTGACACCTTGATAGTTCAGATATATGTTGATGACATAATCTTTGGTGGTTCATCTCACGCTTTGGTGTCTAGTTTTGCTGAACAGATGAGCAAGGAATTTGAGATGAGTCTTATGGGTGAGCTCCAGTTTTTCCTTGGGCTGCAGATCAAGCAAGGCCTTGAGGGTACCTTCGTCCATCAGGCCAAGTACACAAGGGACATACTCAAGAAGTTTAACATGGGTGACTCTAAACCCATGACAACCCCTATGAGTACAAACACGGCGCTTGATGCTGATGAAGATGGGGAGGCGGTGGACCAGAAGGAATTTCGAGGGATGATCGGCTCACTTCTGTACCTGACGGCGACCACACCGGACATTCAGTTCACGGTCTGCCTTTGTGCGCGTTATCAGGCGTCTCCTAGGACTTCTCACCGTCAAGCGGTGAAGCGCATTTTCAGGTATCTAAAATTCACTCCTAAGCTTGGTCTTTGGTACTCCTCAGGTTCTTCTCTTTTTCTTAGAGGGTTCTCAGATGCTGACACTACTGGCTGCCGAATTGACCGCAAGTCAACCTTCGGCACATGCCAACTCTTAGGAACCTCTCTTGTCTCTTGGTCCTCCCGCAAGCAAGCTAGTGTAGCTCTTTCCACCACTGAAGTAGAATATGTTGCTGCTGCTAGTTGCTGCTCCCAGCTTTTATGGATGAAAGCCACCCTTAGTGATTTCGGCCTTAGGTTTGGTAGAATCCCTCTCCTAGTTGACTCTACTTCTGCTATTTCTGTAGCTAAGAACCCCGTTTTGCACTCTAGAACCAAACACATAGACGTGAGGTTTCACTTTCTGAGAGATCACTATGAGAAGGGAGATATAGACTTGATCCATGTAGTATCAGCAAACAAGTTGGCCGATATCTTTACCAAGCCCCTAGAGTTTGACTCTTTTACGCGTCTAAGAGGTGAGCTTGGAGTGTGCTATCCCTTTTAGTCAGGGATAGAGTGCTATTCCTTTTAGTAAGTAATAGCTTCCGTAGTTTAAATTTTGCTTTTATCTTGCTTTTATTTCTCTTTGTTTCTTTTGCAGATTGTCTCATATCATGCATCGCATTGTATCATTTGCATTTTCACTTCACTAGCACTAGAGCTCTTTTGGAATGATAAGTTTGTACTTGCTTGTGCTAGATTGTACAGATGCATGCTTGATCATGGTTGGCTAAGCTCTCTTGAGTCTGTTGAATACTAGTTGTGAGCTAAGTCATTTTATTCTTTGCAAATAAAAAAAACCATGATCACCACTTGATTTGGCTACCTAGCATGTGTAGGATTGTTGAATGCTATGCTATCTTTTCATACGTGGATATGCTAGTTGTATGCCTTTGCTATGTTAATGCCTAAGCTTTTACGACACCTTGCTTAAATTGAAATCTGAATCAAAATACTTACAAGTGGTGTCTTATGTGCTGAATTGAGAAAGATCTAGGTAGGTTTGCTTGTCACACTGATCTAGTTCGAGACAGCTTGCCTTTGCACTTTGGCATGAACTTGGACTAGGCTGTGTATAACCACAACCTTGTCTTAAGCTTCTGATGGTTATATAACCTAGGCTTGGCATTGGTTGGTAAGAAGTGGCAAAAGACAAGTAAATAACCCTTGACATAAAAAGAACTTGCTTTTGACTACAAATGTCTAAATCTGAAATTTGCAAGTCTCTAAAATGCTTATGGCTAGTTGTATATGCTTTGGTTGAAGAGTAGCACACCTTGTATGCATTGCTAGCATTTTGTGTAAGATATGTGTAAGATAGATTCCTTTGAGCTTCCTGTATGCTTCCTTGCCCTCACTTGCTCTGTATGCTAGAACTTGTGATTACTAGCTTTCCATCCCTTCTGAGTTCTTTCAGTTACACTCCTTGTATTTCATAGCATATTTTGAGGGGGAGTTGTCTAGTTCAGGGGGAGTTGAGTTCACAAACCCTTGATGTGTCCATTGTCAACAAGGGGGAGAAATTTGGAGAGAGATTAGTGTACTTCTCCAAGAGGAAGAAATTTAAAAATATGGACAAGGGGGAGAACTCAGGAGAGATTTTGTTGAGGGAGAGCTTTGCATTCATATTGCATTTGTGAGGATGCATTTCAGGGGGAGTTTGAGTTTTTAGCATGCTCTTTGCATCGGTGCGTTGAGCCTTTTGCCTCTGTCTTGAGGAACCAATGCTTTGCTTTCTTTTGTTGTCTCATTGTGCCCTGTTTCTTTGCTTGTATTTGGTTCTTGGGCATTTTGAGCAACTTTCTTCTTTCTTTCTTTCTTTTTCGGTTTTACGCTTTTCTCTTGTCTTTGTTCTATTTCAGGTTACAGGTTGAAGGTGTTGACAATGCACTCATCAAGGGGGAGATTGAGAGCCAATGGACCGGCCTCATTGCTCTCCTCGTGTGATGAGTGATTGTCAACGAGCTCAAGCCCTCCGATGGACTGGAGGCCCTCCGATGGACTGTAGGTAGATGATGAAGACCTCGACGGACTGAGGCAAAAGCCCTCCAATGGACCGGAGGCAATGCTCGGCGTCGGTCGGCCATGGAAGCTCGGTACACGGAGGGGCGGATCGGCGACGGTGGTGTAAGCCCTCCGATGGACCGCGAGGCAACTCCGATGGATTGGAGAAGCCGGGTGCCACCGTGGTGCTCCAAACCGAGTGCATGGCGCGAAGGCGTGCAAGGGAGGCTTTGGCGGCTTCGGCTCAAAACCGCCACCCAAGCTACCCAAGGCTTGGTGAGTTGGGCCACGACTTGCCAAGATAGAGAAGATGGGCCAAGTCCGGCCCAGTCGGAGATTTCCTAAAGTTTCCTGGTTTCTGACTTCAAAACCGGGGGTGCAAAGGCGGATTGGACTACTGGCCACGTGGAGGACATTCAAAGATTGCGTGGAACTAAGAAGATCAAGTCTTTATCGTGGTCGTCCGTCCCTGATATTTCGGGTTCTTTTCTGTTTTAGCCCTTCCGGGCGTTTCTAGTGTTAGGGGTCTATGTGTAAAAATGCCAAAACTGAACCGGTGTATAAATAGCCTAAGAGCTGGTCATTAGAGAGTGTCTTGGTAGCTAGGTTTTCATTTGCTTTGTGTAATTTTCGTCCTCAACCTTTGAGCTCCAAGTTTAGGAGGGTTAGGGTGAGATCTAGCCTCCAAATCAAGAGGGAAGGTGAGGGTGGTTGCTTGGGATGAAATCCTTCGTTGTAATCTGACCTAAGACCTCTTTTGAGGCCCATAATCGAAGTAGTTTCGTGCAGCAACTTTGTGTGCTTCTCCTCCCTTTGTTCTCTTTGGTTTTTGGCTTCAATCCTTGGCCTTTTGGGTGTTTGTTTTGGACAAGGTTGAATCCTTTGATTTCCTTGTGTTTTGGACTTGCAAGGACGTGAAGATTATGTCTTAGAACATCTCAATCCCAAAGGATTGCCACGAGCAAGTTGTTCTTGAGCTTTTCCCTTTCTTGCCCAAATATTCACCTCTTCACGAGATCTGAAATTCCCGCCAATCCCATGATCTTTTTCCATAGATCTTTTGGGAATAGTTTTGGAATGGGGCTAGGATAGCCTGTGCCAATTTTCGTGATGTTTGAAGAATGTTTGGTCAAGTTTCGGATTGCTTTTGTGTGAAGTTTCCGGCTGTCCAGTTTTCCTGCTGGTTCTGTCCACTTTCAAGTCTTGTTTGGTTTAGGGGTCAAACCTTCGAATTTTGGGCTTAAATTTTGTGGAGCTCTTTATCAGTGAATCATAAAGCTCCGATAAAAATTTCAGATCATTTGGAGGTGTTTTGACCTGGTTTTGGTATTTTTCTTTTCGGGTTAGTCTGTCAGTTTTTAACTACCGGACGGTCCGGTGGTTAACCACCGGACGGTCCTGTGGCTCTAGGAATTTTATTCCTTGTCCAATTGAGCTGAAAATTTTTGGAATTGTTCCTTGGCCCCTTCTTAACCTCCAGTAAAAATTTCATAATTTTTGGGGTTGGTTTGATAGGGTTTTGATTCGAATCTTTTTGGAGTGTCAGGCTGTAAGCTCCGGACAGTCCAGTGGTTAACCACCGGACAGTCCGGTGGTCAAAACTTGCTCCAATGGGCCTGAAATTTTCTGGAGTTGTTCTCTATTGCCTTGTGAAGGTGTGGTAATTTTGGGAGATTTTTTGGAGCTTCTCTTAAGGGATTTTGAGGTTTATCTTTGCAGCCCTGTCAGCCTGAAAATCTGCAGTTCTCCGGAGTTGGTTCTTTTTGCGCTCTTTTCTTAGCCGTTTGAGCGTGTGCTTCCGCTTGGTGCTTGGTACGTATCTGTTCAGTGGACGGTACCAAGCACGTGTTGTGAGCTAGATACGTATCCTTTCAGTGGACGGTATCTAGTTTCGTTGTGGGCGTTGTTTCCGTTTTGCACTGCGGTGGGGGTTTGAGTTTGAGTTTTCAAGTGTTCCTATTCAACCCCCCCTCTAGTCGCACATCTCGGTCCTACAGCCTAATCTCGTGGGCCCAGAGATGGATGACGTGCATGAAGACCAATGCAAAGTACTAGATTTCGGAAAAGACGTGATGAAGTATGGTTCGGACTCTGGATTACAGGAGCAGCAGGACTCAAGGAAGGAAACATGTAATCGTAGATTCTGTGTACTCTTTTAGGCTTCCAAGCACTGTAGGGCTCGTAACCGACTTGTAACCCAAGCCTTGCTAGGACTATATAAGGCGGGTAAGGGACCCCTACGTAGATCATCAATCATCTCATCACACACCAGCTACCAAACATCTAGACCCTCGTTGTAACCTCGAGAACTCAGATCAATACAACTCGCCCCAAACAGGATGTAGGGTATTACGCTTATTGCGGCCCGAACCTGTATAAACCCTTGTGTTTTGTCGCATCTCTACGCGAACCATCGAGCTACGCCAATCTCGCCAGCTCAAAATCATCACGTAACACACCCCGTGGTGCATTGCCGGTATCAAACACCGACAATGACCATGATGTGTTCCAAGAAGGAACGTTCGAGAAGGAACGTTCTGATGATGATGATGATGACAACGACGGCTTTCAACAAGACGAAAGGGTTCAAGCCGAAAGGTTTCATGTTACTGATGGGGACGCTCTAGAGTTGTTACACGAGGAAGATAGGGAATTAATAGAGGAACCCACATGTCAGCGGAAATGGCCCATTACTAGAAAGTCAAAAAGAATTAAGGAGATGGCATGACTCAAAAAACAAGTGAGCATGCAACGAGTCAACGAAGCCGAATCAGATGCTGATGATTTTTGATAAGTATGTATTGTAAGATTTGTTTTCTTGAATTTAAGATTTTCATTGTATACCTGTTGTTTCTATCATGTGTTTTCTTGAATTTAAGACTCTCATTGTATACCTATTGTTTCTGTCATGTCTTATTCAAAATGTATACTAACCTACCTTTTGAATTTTGTAGGTGATGTTCATGCACAGGAGGAATAAGGCTGCCTCTAAGGAGGCGGTCTCCAGCAGCAGTCTTTTTCAGGGCACCTCCCAGAGCAGAGAAAGGCAACAGAAATTTATGGGTTTAATGGATGAGGCAGCTAGGGAATAGGGGGGGTTGAAGCTGATGCGTCTAGGGAGGACGCGGGAGGGGGTGGTGACACTAACTTGGGAGGGGGTGGTGAGACCAACTTCGGAGGGGTGGTGAGAACAGCACGGGAGGGGTTGCTAATGCGGGAGCTGGTGGTCAGATTGACGAGGAGGAAGACGTGGGCTTGGTCGATGCTGATGCTAGGCAGACAGGTTCTTCATCAAGAATTAGGTATCCTTGGTATTACTGTTTTGCAAAGTTAAAGTTATTTTTATCTTTTAACTGACTTTAATCTGTTTGGCTATATGTAGGTTTTGAAAGTGTAATTTAGTTCATCCGAGGCCTGTTGAGAGTCAGAAGCTGCTGATCAAGCCACTTGGAGAGTGGTGAGTCTCATCATATGATATGTTGTAGGTTTATAATGTATACATCTATTGTTGACCCCTTGTATTTTTCACCAAATCCTCTTTGTAGGGACGGTAATAAAGGCCCACGCACCAAGATCAATGGTGTATTGGGTGCCCTCTGTCGCTACCACTACCCTGGCATGGTAGAAGTGAACGGTGAGCGTCAGGCGGCTACTCGCTGGGCACACTGGGCCTTAAGAGGGAGGTTTTGGAAGGTGGTGTCGAGGGTAGGACTCTACAGGGCATTGTTTGGGATGACTTTTGGGTGAGTTGCCATACATTGTGATTTTCGTTGATACATGTGCATAACAACTCATCTGAGTTTGATTTGTTTCATATGCAGACCCGGTACTACACGGATACGGACCAAGACGATCGTGAAGCTATGAAGGCGCTGAAGAGGCACTTTAGCAAAGCTGCCGAGAAGGTCTTCCATATTCACTTTACAATGCAAGGATCACGGCTGTCTGCCACTAGTATAAGTCGGTGAAAGGAGAGTCAATGACCAAGAAGAAAGAAGCCAATATGATATACCTTACGGAAGAAGAGTACCTCAAGACCGAGGTTGATTGGCTTGTGAAGGACATAGAAGCTTGGAGGTGGTTGGCCAAGTTGTGGTCCTCACCGGAGTGGATTGAAAAGTCAGAGAGCAAGCGAATCAACAGAGGGCAGGATCCGGGGCACAAGTATGGAGCAGATGGACACTTTGGGCTAGAGCGACGCATGGTAAGCATGTGGCTCAATGGTTGCCATAACCATATATTCTTTGAGGTCGTATATGTAAAATGCTTGTCATATGTGTTTGCAGGAGGCTGAGAGTGGAACTAAACAAAACTTCATAAATGTATACCTTCGAGGCCACCGAGGTGCTGATCCGAACAACACCGATGTTTTCTGCTCCCAGGCGGCCAAGGACAAACTGGTAAGCAATATTACTTGTTATACAAAGTTTGGTTTTGGTAATATTACTTGGTGTGCTCATTGCTGGTTTGTAGAATCGGTATGGGCAAGAAATGGTGAAGCGTCACGGCGAGGGTGTCCAGTGGATGCAGCAGCCTTTAGATGTAGATGCTTTGTATCACAGCGGTGAGGGTAGAAGACATGGCAGGTTTGCTCCCTTGGATTAGGTCCATTGCTTATTTGATGCGCCTTTGAGATCCTAGTAACATGTCATATGTGGAATCGTTGTTTGTAGGTTCGCCTTTGGCACAGGGGTTGTTGACTACAACCGTCCTGTGTCTCGTGTGGGATCGTCGAGTACGTCTACAGCGACTTCTCGATGGTCTAGGGTTGACGATGCACAAGAGGAGGCTCGCAAGGCTCGAGAGGAGGCTCGCCAGGCGCGAGAGGATGCTCGCCAAACCCGCGAGCAGAACCAACAAGCCTTGGCGTACATGTCTTCATTTATGCATGTAAATACATCTTCATTTATGCATGTAAATACATTGCACTATTGCTGTTGTTTCTATTTGATACCGTTTTGTGAATTTAACGTCACTTAATACATTACAGCAACTGTCGGCTTCTCTCGATCCTGAGGTGAACTTGCCACCGTTCTGCCCTCCTTTTTTCACTTCATAGCAAGGCCAATAGGTAAATATGCTTAGTCTATTTGTTACATTTCTCGACAAACCCAATTCGAATCATATGTTAACTTGATCTCAACATTAGCCACCTCAGGCATGGACGCTACCTCAGGGCCACAGGCATGGACGCAACCTCAGGGCCCGTAGGGATCTGGAGGGTGGCCGGCGTGGCAGGCAACACAAACCTCGCAGATAGTACCGCAGGGCTCGCATATGCTGAGAGCCAATGGACTGGCCTCATTGCTCTCCTGGTGTGATGAGTGATTGTCAACGAGCTCAAGCCCTCCGATGGACTGGAGGCCCTCCGATGGACTGGAGGTAGATGATGAAGACCTCGATGGACTGAGGCAAAAGCCCTCCAATGGATTGGAGGCAATGCTCGGCGTCGGTCGGCCATGGAAGCTCGGTACACGGAGGGGCGGATCGGCAACGGTGGTGTAAGCCCTCCGATGGACCGCGAGGTAACTCCGATGGACTGGAGAAGCCGGGTGCCACCGTGGTGCTCCAACCCGAGTGCATGGCGCGAAGGCGTGCGAGGGAGGCTTTGGCGGCTTCGGCTCAAAACTGCCACCCAGGCTACCCAAGGCTTGGTGAGTTGGGCCACGACTCGCCAAGATAGAGAAGATGGGCCAAGTCCGGCCCAGACGGAGACTTCCTAAAGTTTCCCGGTTTCTGACTTCAAAACCGAGGGTGCAAAGGCGGATTGGACTACTGGCCACGTGGAGTACATCCGAAGATTGCGTGGAAGCTAAGAAGATCAAGTCTTCATCGTGGTCGTCCGTCCCCGATATTTCGGGTTATTTTCTGTTTTAGCCCCTCCGAGCGTTTCTAGTGTTAGGGGTCTATGTGTAAAAATACCAAAACTGAACCGGTGTATAAATAGCCTAAGAGCTGGTCATTAGAGGCAGTCTTGGCAGCTAGGTTTTCATTTCCTTAGGGTAATTTTCGTCCTCAAGCTTTGAGCTCCAAATTTAGGAGGGTTAGGGTGAGATCTAGCCTCCAAATCAAGAGGGAAGGTGAGGGTGGTTGGTTGGGACGAAATCCTTCGTTGTAATCTGACCTAAGATCTCTTTTGAGGCTCATAATCGAAGTGGTTTCGTGCAGCAACTTTGTGTGCTTCTCCTCCCTTTGTTCTCTTTGGTTTTTGGCTTCAATCCTTGGCCTTTTGGATGTTTGTTTTGGCTAAGGTTGAATCCTTTGTTTTCCTTATGCTTTGGACTTGCAAGGACGTGGAGATTATGTCTTAGAACATCTCAATCCCAAAGGATTGCCATGAGCAAGTCGTTCTTGAGTTTTTCCCTTCTTGCCCAAATATTCACCTCTTCACGAGATCTGAACTTTCCGCTAATCCTGTGATCTTTTTCCGTAGATCTTTTGGGAATAGCTTTGGAATGGGGCTAGGATAGCCTGTTCCAATTTTCGTGATGTTTGGAGATGGTTTGGTCAAGTTTCGGATTGCTTTTGCGTGAGGTTTCCTGCTGTCCAGTTTTCTTGCTGATTCTGTCCACTTTCAAGTCTTGTTTGGTTTAGGGGTCAAACCTTCGAATTTTGGGCTGAAATTTTGTGGAGCTCCTTATCAGCGAATCATAAACCTCCCATAAAAATTTCAGATCATTTGGAGGTGTTTTGACCTTGTTTTGGTATTTTTCTTTTCCGGTTAGTCTGTCAGTTTTTAACCACCGGACGGTTAACCACCGGACGGTCCGGTGGGTCTAGGAATTTTATTCCTTGTCCAATTGAGCTGAAAATTTGTGGATTTGTTCCTTGGCCCCTTCTTAACCTCCAGTAAAAATTTCATAATTTTTGGAGTTGGTTTGATAGGGTTTTGATTCAAATCTTTTTGGAGTGTCAGGCTGTGGCCTGAAATTTTCTGGAGTTGTTCCCTATTGCCTTGTGAAGGTGTGGTAATTTTGGGGGATTTTTTGGAACTTCTCTTAAGGGGTTTTGAGATTTATCTTTGCAGCCCTGTCAGTCTGAAAATCTGCAGTTCTCCGGAGTTGGTTCCTTTTGCGCTCTATTCTTTGCCGTTTGAGCGTGTGCTTCCGCTTGGTGCTTGGTACATATCTGTTCAGTGGACGGTACCAAGCACGTGTTATGAGTTAGATACGTATCCTCTTAGTGGACGGTATCTAGTTTCGTTGTGGGCGTTGTTTCCGTTTTGCACTGCGGTGGGGGTTTGAGTTTGAGTTTTCAAGTGCTCCTATTCACGCTCCCTTTAGTCGCATGTCACGGTCCTACATATGCCACCACAGGGCTTTTAGCCACCTATAGGGTGGATGCAACAGGGTCCTTTTTGGGCACCAGGTCCGGATCCCAACTATGGCCCTTGGATTCGGCCAGTTCTGGGTCCGCAGGTACGAGCACTACATCGAGCTAAGTAACTTAAGTAATGCTATTAAACCCTATATTTGGACATCTGGGTAACGCTAAGTAACTTAAATACCTTTTAACTCATGACTTGACCTTTTAACTTCAATTGAGTCTTGTTCAATATGAAACATGTTTTCAAATATATTTGGCCAATGTCATCTGTTTCGTTCGGTCTTTCACCACGTTGATGTAGATAACACGTTCCATATATTTGTGACATACACTTGTGGTTTGGCTCAACTTGAAGTACCTTTTAACTTATGACTTAACCTTTTAACATGAAAGGCACTTTACAATTATTACTTGTGATATAGCCACTTAAACTCATAAGCTTGCACTACTGATAAACTTCTGGCCACATCTGATTCGTTCATTTTGCAAGTATCAGGCTCACGTCCCGGCAATGTGACTCCTGATGCAGAGGTTGACCCCAACGAGTACCTGCGCCATTCAGCCGGAGGATCTGGAAGCGGCCACAACTCCAACAATCCACAATCGTAAGCTAGGGTGTCTGTGGCGGAACCGCCGATTTAATACGGGCTAAGTACACCTATCACCATTAGTTTACAGTGTACTTAGACCGTACTATACCGGTCGTCCGTCGTGAAGCCCTCGGCTCTCGATTTGCACCAAATCCCAGAGGAACCGACATCACACACATACGACTCACGATGGAGCCACAACAGTTACATCATCACAGACAGTTGAAATATAGAATAGATAGACTTAGTTTACAAACCAAGAAGGTATATAGTCAAATACATGTTCAAAATACATATAATGCGGAAGCGTTTTCAAAACATCTCGCAGCGGAAACCAATTACTCAAGTAGTCTTCATACAGACCAACGAGGCGAGAAACACCGAGCCCACCGGTGCTACCCTTCTCCAAGCAGCTATCCAAATGCCGCCAGTACCTGTGAGCCAAAAGTGGAGGCAAACCCTGAGTACTAATTACTCAGTAGGACTTAATGGACAGGGTTTACGGCTGACGCAAAGCTCAGCTTACTAGCAAGTAGGTCCTTAGTCATTGATTTTAACTGTAAAATGTTGCCATAGGATAGCGGAATTTGACAGTCGCTATCCTCAAATCATGATTATCCACTATATTTTAGTGTCATGCTATAGCGGGATTTGACAGCCGCTAGTCCTTATACTGAATACCATTGGTAATATAAAATGAATAATTTGCATGAAGTAAAGCATGTATATCCATTGTATAGTATCAGACCATCAATTTCCATAAAACATCATACCTCAAACAGTTCTACGTTGCCCGTCAGTGATATTGGCATTCTCACACCTGGTGAGCATCAGCGATTCGAATCGATTTTTATATTCCCGGGAATAACTAGAAGCACCAGGATGGCATATGTTTACTAACTCCCAGCGTTCCACATATGCTTCCCCCATCTCCACTTGTCCCGTCTCAAGTTCGATGACCACTCCCGCCTGACTCCCGGAGCGCGTTGTCGCAGGAGCGTTACCTCGGTTACGTCGGGTTCTGCCCTCCTTTGACACCCGCCTCCGCGGCCACCTTCCTCTCAACCAGTGGGTAGAAACGTGCCCCTTTCTTGAATTTACTAAGTAGGTCAGATTTGGGTAGATTTCACAGATTTACAAGAAGGCACCCAAAACACCATCCAAACTACTGTGCATGTCAATACTCCATTTACCAAAGTTGTTCAACACCTCTTTGCCTACAAATTTGGTAATATAAGTTTCACCTAGATCACCACAGATTTCCAACTACAAGCGCAATTGTATTCAGGGGTTTGGTCGAAAAGTGGGTTTACCTTGTGTGGAGCCTTTCTTATTTTCAATTTTTGAAGAATCAAATGAAATCTAAACACTTCCACTCTAGATTCATTTGAAAGGTGGCAAGCTTAATTTCATTTGATAGTAAGGAACATTTTTAAGTTATATAGTGGAATCAAAATTAATTTCAGTATGAAGTTTGGTGTCCAGCTGAAAATCTAGATTTTTTTTTTGTATTAGGATAGAAAAATTTTGATGTAATGGTTTCTCCACCTAATCCTTGTTACTCTCAAAGCGTGATTAAACCGTAATTCATCATTAGTTTGTGTCTAACTGTGTGTCAAGGCGCTTGAGATGCTAGGGGCATCACAGTGTCGAAACTTTGAGAAGTGGACACATTTGGTTGTGTGTTGGTCATATATGTTTAAACTTTGTTGGACTGGACTCTATGTTTGTGATGGATTTGATGAACTATGTTGAACTGTATGTTCGACTGGATTGTATGTGATGAACTATGTTGAACTGTGTGTGTTTGCTTATGTGATGGATGGATTTCTGTTGCATTCTGTGACTGCTATATATGTGCTGTATATATTGTGATTCTTGTTGGATGGAAAAGGAAAAAGAGGTGAGGTCTGTTTGGGGGGGGGGGGGGCACCAGCTTTTTCGTGGGCCAGTGGTGGGGCCGATGAAAAAGCTAGCGGCCTGGTTGCTTTTTTGTCGGCCACTAAAGGGCCCACGAAAAAGGTGCTCGGCCGACGAAAAACCTTTTTCGTGGGCCACGGCAGGGGCCGACGAAAAAGGCTCTTTTTTCCTGGGGGCCGACGAAAAAATCTACACTTTTTCGTGGGATTTTTTTGACGGCCGGCCCATGAAAAAGAGCCTTTTTCGTGGGCTTTTACTGTTTTTCGTTGGCTTTTGGCCCATGAAAAAAAACCTCCTTCCCGTAGTGACATATTTAGCAAAACTAGAACCTCTAATCACCATGATTACAAAAACTAGATATACAACTATATCATTAGTAAACAAGATTAAAGATCAAGAACGCTAGAAGAATATAACCCTTGATGACATGCTCTAATTAATAAGCGTCTAGACCTAAAGTTAACTAGATCTAGAACAAGTATAATTAGAACAAGAAGATGATAATTAGACAAGATCAATGCTTCAATAATAAATTGTATCATACTTACAACCATGGCCATAGCTCTTGATGATACAATTAGACCTCTAGAGCTAGGTAACTAGAGCACCGTGCAAGGCCTCTAATCACCTCTATGAATTAGAGAGGCTCTAATCCTAGCCTAGAATCTCGACCCTCCACTCTCATCTAGTTGTTGTCCCTCTTGCCATCGCCTCCGCGCCTTGATAATGAATTGGATGCCCAACCTCGGGGCCTAGTATTTATACCCTGGAGAAGATGTGGGAGAAAAGAAATCGGAAAATGACATAGGAATAGGTGGGGTTGGCCGACTTAGGGGGGGTAGGGTCGGCCGTCCTCACCCCTTTCCGTGGCCAAATCCTTCCATCTTTCGCTGGGACGTTCCTTATTGCTTGGGCACAAAGTGTTTGTCACAGACTCGGCTTAGAAAGTTCTGAAATCTTCGGTATTGGCCGATGTACACCGAAATCTTCTAGTTTTGGATAGATATGAAGTGTCTTGGCACCTTCTATATAGATTTCTTCTAGTAGCTTCCCTTCCGTAGCATGCGATGATATCTTCTAGAAGTTCCCCGAATAGTAAGCCTTGATCAACTCAGAGGGGGGCATGAATCAACCAATCTTTCCTTGTTTATCACCTTCTAGAACACCATCTCAAAGGCCTTTCCTTACTCGACATAGAATATGGTGAATTTTGAGAAAAAATAGCTCAAAAACCTGCAAAAATTAAGCATAGCATTTTCTAAGGCAATGTTGCAAAATCCACAATAATTGGTGATAACTGTTAGTAAAAGATATGATTGACGCTCAAAATCAGTGGAAAATCACATAAAATGATACAAAATATTAGTCAAAATCTTGCGTCAACAACATCCCCACTCTTAAACCTTCCTCGCCCTCGAGTAAGTCAGGAATCAGCGTTGCTGTTGCATCAGGAAACCGACGGGTAGCACCCTGGAGAGCTTCACACAATAGGGCCGGGAGGTGTATGTGGACCATAGGGATCGCTCCTCCTTACTGCGACCCACAACCTGCTGAACGGATCAGCCGATCGTCTCGGCTCGGTGTTAGTCGGGCGTGCCACCTGGCTGATGACCTAGACAAGGAGGTTGTGGTAGTGGTGATGGCGTTGGTTGGTTCCTATTTCCCCTGTACAAGCAGACAAAACAGATTAAACGTTAAATACTAGCTGGATTGCTCGGATCGGCTCATCCTGGGTCGGATCTTCTGCGTCGGCAAGGCCCTGCTGTCTTACCAATAGTATATCCAGATATAATATATGAAGTACTTAAATAAAGGAAGAAGAAACACGACTAGATCTATTTCAGTCGGCTAAAACATGCAGATGAACGTCAAACACGCCTTAAGATCTACTATTGCACCAAAAATTATACAGGAAAGCTATAAAAGTAGATGCATCTTTGATAAAACGATAAAAGGCATGGCAGGGTATACATCGGATCTTCCTAACAACATGTGATCTGTAGATGAAGCTATAAGAACAGATCTAATCTATGTTCTAAACTTGTGCTATACTAATCTAATAACGAACCAGCAGCGTGACAGCATGCATCATGGAAGATATTAGCATAGCAGCAAGGTGTACATGAGCTGATGTGCAAGCACATCGCCTCACGTACGTGATGGATCTCACGCCAAGCTAAGCTTGGCGTGAGATTCATCGAGATAACTAACAGATCTCGCGCTAGGCTAAGCTTAACGCGAGATTCATCATTGTAACTAGCAAACCGTGCCATCAAAAACGCTTCAGTACACGATTTGCCAGGCGACTAACGTCATAATGCCTATAACGAAATAAATCGTTAAGGTAGCATGACGATTACCTGAAACTCGCCAAGGGGATGTGGAGATGTGGGGGATAGATATCCCCTGGGCCCTCACGGCGTGGATTCAGTACATGGGCTGTTGGAGGGCCCAATGGAGACAGCAGGCTCCTTTACAGGGTGCCGACTGGTCTCGTGGGCCCAAGAATGGATGACGAGTTTGAAGACCAAGTCAAGGCGTTGTAATTCAGGAAAGGTGGAAAAGAGTTGGTTCGGACTCTGTATTCGGAAGTAGCAGGACTCAGGAAAGGAAACGTATAATCATAGATTCTGTGTACTCTTTTAGGCTTCCTAACAGAGTAGGACTCGTAGATAGAAACCGACTTGTAACCCAAGCCTGGCCGGACTATATAAGGCGGGTGAGGGACCCCTACGCGGACAATCAATCATCTCATCGCATACCAGCTACCAAGCATCCAAGCCCTCATTGTAACCTCGAGAACTCAGATCAATACAACTCGCAGCAAACAGGATGTAGGGTATTACGCATATTGTGGCCCGAACCTGTATAAACCTTTGTGCTTTGTCGCATCTCTATGCGAACCATCGAGCTACGCCGATCTCGCCACCCCAAAAGCATCACGTGATACACCCCGTGGTGCATTGCCGGTATCAAACACCGACAGTTGGCGCGCCAGGTAGGGAGCGGTGAAATCGACATCAGCTAGCTCCATGTCCGATCGCCTCGTCAACGGCTTCACCCCAGGTGACATGATCCAGTTTGGGTCGATCACCTTCATCGCTGATTGGAGCGGAGACCTTCATTAGCTTCGTAGCGCACCGGTGCAACCACGCATCGTCGTGCAACCATCGACCACTCCATGGTGATCTGCACCGTCGGATCGTCGCCAGGGACCAGTGCCTCGTCAGCCTCCTTCAACTCTGTGCCAAGCTTCAGCACGTCGGCACGAGGCGCCGGCCCCTCGCCAGAATCCGCCTCCGCGTCATACTGAGTCGGATCGTGCTCCTCGTGGTCTGACTCGGGAGCGCGAACCAACTGGAGGGTCTCCTTCAGGGTTGGATCTGCGTCGGCCATGCCGGCTCAAGCAGCACCTGCGACGACCACCGCTCCGGCCCCGACTCGTCGCACGGCGCTCTCAACTTCCTCGACTCAAGTCTGGACTCGAATTAGTCGGGGACCGAGATCAGGTTCCTCAGGGAACCCCTCTCGAGATCCACGGTGGGCCCACGCCTCAGGCAGCGCTCCACAGAGCCCGAGGCGAGTTCCTGTTGATACTTGTTCCTGGGTCCTACATCCGCTACAGGTCCCACTACCTCCACCAACACTGAAGCGAGCCCGGCTAGCCTCGCCTGTCCAGGGCCGAAAGAAGACTCGGGTGGAGCCCGTCATTCCCTCCATCCCGTTCGGTCTCCGCAACTCTGCTGCCACGTACCAGGGGCTTCTCTCCCGTGCCTCGGCTCCCCTCAACAACGACGAGGGTGCACGGGGGGTGCCCGACTCAATACAGTCCGTGCCTCTTCTGGACAATTGCATCTACAGTGAGCCCGACGTGCCGCCAATGGGCCGTTGCATGCGGCTCATCGTCGATTCCACTCCAGCAGGAAGATCCGTTCGTCAGTATAACTCGCCGATCAACGAGGCTTGTCTTCACTCGCTGGTCAATCGGATGCCT
This sequence comes from Paspalum notatum, assembly GCA_022530915.1. NCBI lineage: Eukaryota > Viridiplantae > Streptophyta > Magnoliopsida > Poales > Poaceae > Paspalum > Paspalum notatum. The sequence continues at coordinate 22,178,012 of CM039687.1, forward strand.
CGCAATGCGGGACATCCCCACATGATATGCAACAACGAGACTCCTATGGTCTCTGAACACAGCGCGACCACCACGACGACCACGGTTCTGGCTTCAAACACCAACGAGGGGGTGGAGACCACGACCACCGGTGGATCCGAGGGTTCGCTTCCGAGCTCTACCCTATGTTTTTCTGAGCTCCTCGTGATCAGCGGCGCACCAAACGAGATCGACAAAGTGGTCTCTGATGACGAGCAACCTGCCCTCGCCGAAACCTCGCAAGATCGCCACCGGAGGGAGAGGGCGAACCGCATTCGTAACATCCGACGTCACCAAATTCTGGGCAACAAGGATCCCACGCTGCCCGTCACGATAGACACTCGCGATAGTGAAAACGAGCAAGAAGTGCAGAGCCATCGGTGCAGGAACCAGATGCGGCAACGGCGTCGCAATTGGCAGGCTGGTCAAGCCAGACGACAACGGGTGGCCGCACTCCCCGAGCGTAATCTTTTGAAGGAGTTCGAAGGGGTCCTGGAGACCCCAAGTCAAGCAGGAGGGGCGCTGGTCAGGCTCTGTGAGCTCCTCCCCAACAACGAGGATGGGGAGGCCATCAAGACCGTTCTTGCTCGGGTAGCAGACCACCTTGTGCCCAGGCAGCAGGAGGTTGCTGACGCACGATAGGTCATCAACGGCAACCGCGACGCACGTCACAGCATCGAGCAATCTCGCGCTCAGCGACACCAGCTTGAGATAGACCGGCGGGCGAACTACCACCGAGACTATGGCCCCTCTCAGCGTGCTCCAGCTGCCAGGGGTCACTCGGGAGCTGTCTCCGTGAACAGCTCCGCCCCCGAATCAGATCTGAGCAGGATCATCGCCCTCAGTCCCCGCCGCGCCGGCCAGTAGAGGATCGCGCTAACCCGGCTGGCACCACCGAAGCTGCCATAGCGGCCTTCGGTCGGAGGATTCAAGATGTTGAGTGGCCGCCCAATTTCAAAATCTCAAATATCGAAAAGTTTGAGACAAAGATGGATCCGCGGAACTGGCTGGCCGTGTACACTACCGCGGCCCAAGCGGCCAATGCCTCGGAAGATCTCATGACGGCCTACGTCCCAATCAAGTTGGGGCAGGATGCGCTTCAATGGCTTCACCACCTTAGGCGGGGCAGCATCGAGGACTGGGGCGACTTCCGTCGCCTATTCATCGCCAACTTCCAGTCACTCTCCGACAAGTCAGCGCAGCGATGGGACCTCAAAACCATCAAGCGCAAGGATTCAGAAAGCCTGCGATCATACCACAAGCGGTTCCAGACTCTCAGGAATCGTATCCCCGACGTATTTGAGGATACGGTGACTGATGACTTCCTCCAGGGTTCCAACGACCAGGTCTTCTTCAAGTACATACTGGAAAGGGCGCCCACTACCTCAGAGCGTCTCTTACAAGAAGCGGACCACTACATTACGGCGGACGAATGAGCTCGTGACCTTGTTCGTCCCCGATAGGACGATCAGGGCAAGGGCAAGCAAGAGAGACACGAAGAACCCTCACGGCAAGATCATCGCTGGGACAATAGGCCTCGGGAGAAGGTCCGAGTCATGGCTCCAGCTCCAGTACGACCACGTGGCCCGCCTCCTGCCCAGGCTCGGACCCTGGATCAACTCCTCGATGAGCCATGCCCTGCACATAAGGATATGCACCATACTCTCAGGAACTGCCGCAACTTCAAAGCCATGCTGACACGCGGCCAGTTCCTGATGCTGCAGCCTACTTCGCCTCCTCCCCCATCACGGAACCAGCCCCTGCAACGACCAGCTCGAGGCAATAATCAACGCTTTCCCGACGTCAATAAGGAGGTCAACTTCATCCTAGGAGGGCACGGAGCATATGTGAGCAAGCACCAGCAGAAGCTGGAGGACCGGCGGGTCAACGCGGCTGTAGGACCGAGACGTGCGACTAGAGGGGGTGAATAGGAGCACTTGAAAACTCAAACTCAAACCCCCACCGCAGTACAAAACGGAAACAACACCCACAACGAGCCTAGACACCGTCCACTGAGAGGATACGTATCAAGCTCATAACATGTGCTTGGTACCGTCGACTGAACAGATACGTACCAAGCACCAAGTGGAAACACACGCTCAAACGGCTAAGAAAAAGAGCGCAAAAGGAACCAACTCCGGGAAACTGCAGATTTCAGACAGATAGGGCTGCAAAGAAAAATCTCAAAACCCTAGAAGCAAAGCACCAAACCACCCTAAATAATTACCACACCTTCATAAGGCAATAGGGAACAGCTCCAAAAAATTTCAGCCCAATTGGAGCAAGTTGTAATCACCAGACCATCCGGTGATTGAGCACCGGACCGTCTGGTGTTCACAGACAGACACCCCGAAAAGATCTCAATCAAAACCCAAACAAATCAACTCCAAAAATTATGAAATTTTTACTGAAGGTTAAGAAGGGCCCAAGGAACAACTCCACAAATTTTCTACTCAATTGGACAAGAAATGAAAATCCAACACTCACCGGACCGTCTGGTGATATGCACACCGGACCGTCCGGTGCTCAGAAACAGACAGACCAACCTCCAAAGAAAAATACGAAAATCAGGTCAAAACAACTCTAAATATTCTGAAATTTTTATGGGAGCTTTACGATTCACAAGACAAGAGCTCCACAAAATTTCAAGTTATTTGGAGCACGTTTGGCCATCGAACTAAACACCGGATGAAAAGGATAACCACCGGACGTTATAGACACACAGAAAAACAGCCACACGAAACTTGAACTTCCGAAACCAAAACTTGACCAAACCTTCACCAAACTTCACGAAATTTTGCACACACTAACCTAGCTTCATTCCAAAGCTATTCCCAAAAGATCTATTGAAAAAGATCAAGGGATTAGCGGAAATTTCAGATCTCGTGAAGAGGTGAATATTTGGGGAAGAAAGGAGAAAGCTCAAGAACAACTTGCTCGTGGCAATCCTTCGGGATTGAGATGTTCTAAGACATAATCTCCACGTCCTTGCAAGTCCAAAACACAAGGAAAACAAAGGATCAAACCTTAGCCAAAGCAAACACCCAAAAATCCAAGGATTGAAGCCGAAAACCAAAGAGAACAAGGGGAGGAGAAGCACACAAAGTTGCTGTACGAAACCACTTCGATTATGAGCATCAAAAGAGGTCTTAGGTTAGATTACAACGAAGGATTTTGTCCCAAGCAACCACCCTCATCTTCCCTCTTGATTTGGGGGCTAGATCTCACCCTAACCCTCCTAAACTTGGAGCTCAAAGCTTGAGGACGAAAATTACCCTAAGAAAATGAAAACCTAGCTGCCAAGACTACCTCTAATGACCAGCTCTTAGGCTAATTATACACCGGTTCAGTTTTGGCATTTTTACACATAGACCACTAACACAAGAAACGCCCGGAGAAGCTAAAACAGAAAAGAACCCAAAATATCGGGGACGGACAACCACGATGAAGACTTGATCTTCTTAGCTTCCACGCAATCTTCAGATGTCCTCCACGTGGCCAGTAGTCCAATCCGCCTTTGCACCCCCGGTTTTGAAGTCAGAAACCGGAAAACTTTAGCAAGTCTCCGTCTGGGCCGGACTTGGCCCATCTTCTCTATCTTGGCGAGTTGTGGCCCAATTCACCAAGCCTTGGGTAGTTTGGGTGGCGGTTTTGAGCCGAAGCCGCCAAAGCCTCCCTCGCACGCCTTCGCACCATGCACTCGGGTTGGAGCACCACGGTGGCACCCGGCTTCTCCAGTCCATCGGAGTTGCCTCGCGGTCCATCGGAGGGCTTACACCACCGTTGCCGATCCGCCCCTCTATGTACCGAGCTTCCATGGCCGACCGACGCCGAGGATTGCCTCCGGTCCATTGGAGGGCTTTTGCCTCAGTCCATTGAGGTCTTCATCATCTACCTCTAGTCCATCGGAGGGCCTCCAGTCCATCGGAGGGCTTGAGCTCATTGACAATCACTCATCACACTAGGAGAGCAATGAGGCCGGTCCATTGGCTCTCAATCTCCCCCTTGATGAGTGCATTGTCAACACCTTCAACCTGTAACCTGAAATAGAACAAAGACAAGAGAAAAGCATAAAACCGAAAAAGAAAGAAAGAAAGAAGAAAGTTGCTCAAAATGCCCAAGAACCAAATACAAGCAAAGAAACAGGGCACAATGAGACAACAAAAGAAAACAAAGCATCGGCTCCTCAAGACAGAGGCAAAAGGCTCAACGCACCGATGCAAAGAGCATGCTAAAAGCTCAACTCCCCTAAAATGCATCCTAACAAATGCAAAAATGAATGCAAAGCTCCCCCTCAACTAAGTCTCTCCCGAGTCCTCCCCCTATGTCCATCATTTCTCCCCCTTGTTGACAATGGACACATCAAGGGTTAATAGGACTCCCCTTGAACTAGACAACTCCCCCTCAAAATATGCCATGAAATGCAGAGAGTGTACTAAAAAGAGCTCAGAAGGGATGAAAAGCTAGTATTAACAAGTTCTAGCATACAGAGAAAGTGAGGGCAAGAAAGCATGCAACAAGCTCAAATGAATCTATCTTACACATATCAAGAGCTAGCATGTTTTTCAGGGTAGTTTAAAAAAAAGCATCACCAACATGAATAGCACCTAGCAAGATAGGCATGAACAACAAGATGCTAGCAATGCATACAAGGTGTGCTACTCTCAACCAAGGCATATACAACTAGCCATAAGCATTTTAGAGACTTGCAAATTTCAGATTTAAACATTTATATTCATAAGCAAGTTCTTTTTGTGCCAGGGGTTATTTACTTGTTTTTTGCCACTTCTTACCAACCAATGCCAAGCCTAGATTCAAAGAACCATTAGAAGCTTAAGACAAGGTTTTGGTCATACACAGCCTAGTCCAAGTTCATGTCAAAGTGCAATGACAAGCAGTCTCAAATTAGATCAGTGTGACAAGCAAACCCACCTGGATCTTTCTCAATTTAGAAAATAAGACACCAATTGTATGCATTTTGATTCAGATTTCAATTTAAGCAAAGTGTCATAAAAGCTTACGCATTAACTTAGCAAAGGCATACAACTAGCATATCCAGGTATGATAAGATAGCATAGCATTCAACACTCCTACACATGCTAGGCAGCCAAGTCATGTGGTGATCATGTTTTTGGATTTCAGAAAATAAAAGGACTTAGCTCACAATTAGTATTCAACAGACTCAAGAGAGCTTAGCCAACCATGATCAAGCAAGCAACTGTACACTCTAGCACAAGCAAGTACCGGCTAGTCATTCCAAATGAGCTCTAGTGCTAGTGTAAGGGAAACTGCATATGATACATGAGTTACATGCATGATATGATACAGTATGCAAAAGAGAAATAAAAGCAAGATAAAAGCAAAATTTAAACTACAGAAACTATTCCTTACTAAAAGGAATAGCACACTATCCCTGACTAAAAGGGATAGCACACTCCAAGCTCACCTCTCAGACGCGCAAAAGCGTCAAACTCTAGGGGCTTGGTAAAGATATCGGCCAACTGGTTTGTAGATACTACATGGACTAAGTCTATGTCTCCCTTCTAATAGTGATCTCTCAGAAAGTGAAACCTCACGTCTATGTGTTTGGTTCTAGAGTGCAAGACGGGGTTCTTAGCTATAGAAATAGCAGAAGTAGAGTCAACTAGAAGAGGGATTTTTCCAAACCTAAGGCCAAAATCACTAAGGGTAGCTTTTATCCATAAAAGCTGGGAGCAGCAACTAGCAGCAGCAATATATTCTGCTTCAGTAGTGGAAAGAGCTACACTAGCTTGCTTGCGGGAGGACCAAGAGACAAGAGAGGTTCCTAAGAGTTGGCATGTGCTGGAGGTTGACTTGCGATCAATCCGGCAGCCAGCATGGTCAGCATCTGAGAATCCTCTAAGAGAAAGAGAAGAACCTGAGGAATACCAAAGACCAAGCTCAGGAGTGAATTTCATATACCTGAAAATGCGCTTCACCGCTTGACTGTGAGAAGTCCTAGGAGAAGCCTGGTAGCGGGCACAAAGGCAGACCACGAACTGAATATCCGGTCTGGTCGCCGTCAGGTACAGAAGTGAACCGATCATCCCTCGAAATTCCTTCTGGTCCACCACCTCCCCATCTTCATCTTCATCAAGCGCCGTGTTTGTACTCATAGGAGTTGTCATGGGTTTAGAGTCACCCATGTTAAACTTCTTGAGTATGTCCCTTGTGTACTTGGCTTGATGGACGAAGGTACCCTCAAGGCTTTGCTTGATCTGCAGCCCAAGGAAGAGCTGGAGCTCACCCATGAGACTCATCTCAAATTCCTTGCTCATCTGTTCAGCAAAACTATACACCAAAGCAAGAGATGAGCCACCAAAGATTATGTCATCAACATATATCTGAACTATTATGGTGTCACCGCCATGACTCAACAAAAACAAGGTCTTGTCTACTGAACCCATCACAAACCTAGACTTGAGCAGGAAACTCTTCAACCTAGCATACCAAGCTCTAGGAGCTTGCTTCAGACCATAAAGGGCTTTCCTCAACTTATACACCTGGTCTGGAAACTTAGCACTCTCAAAGCCAGGAGGTTGTCTCACATAAACCTCCTCCTCTATGAACCCATTTGGGAAAGCTGACTTGACATCCATTTGCTGCAGTTTGAAGCCTTTAGAGGCCGCAAAGGCAAGCAAAATCCTAATGGCTTCCAAACGAGCTACAGGGGCAAAGGTCTCCTCATAGTCTATCCCCTCCTTCTGACAGAAACCCTGGGCTACCAATCTCGCTTTGTTCCTCACAACCATCCCATTCTCACCCTGTTTGTTCTTGAAAACCCACTTGGTACCTATAGGGCGACAATTTGGTGGAGGTTCAACTAAATCCCAGACAAGGTTTCTCTCAAAGTTCTTCAACTCCTCATGCATGGCGTTCACCCAGTTAGGATCAGATAATGCATGTGACACATCTCGGGGCTCGAAAGTAGCAACATATGCAGAGTGGGAGAAAAAGGCTACAGAATTAACCGTGTGACACGCTGGTGAATGTCTCCAATCATCCTGTGTGGAGGGTGATCCCATTGGACCTGCCGAGATGGAACAATCTCAGAGGTCACCTCCCCTGCGTCCTCAGCGGGTCCAGCCTCTGCATGAGCTTGTCGTCGGGGGAGTGAGCAAGAAGCCGTGGGCAAAGGTCCTCCTTCATCATCAGAGCTCGTAGCAGAGGGAGCAGGAGCTGCAGCCAGTGCAGTGGCTCCTGCATTACCATCATCACCCGCACCTTCCTCATCCTCAAAGATGGGGGTGCCTTCTTCATCATCACGTGAAAGCTCAAAGGCAAGGGTTGTGCAGGGCATAGTTTCATCAAAAGAAACCTCACAAGTCTCAACAACTTGCTTGGCCTCCAAAATCCACACACAAAAAGCCCTAGAACTAGATGCATACCCTAGAAAAATCCCATCCAAACAACGAGACTCAAACTTGTCCAAATGCCCCACCTCCTTAAGCACAAAACACCTGCAGCCAAACGCTCGCAAGTGCTTGACGCTGGGCTGTCTACCAAATCGAAGTTCATACGAGGTCTTCCCAAGGAAAGCTCGCAAGAAGATTCGGTTTGCAATGTAACAGGCCGTATTCACTGCCTCAGCCCAAAAGCGCCTCGGAGTCCTATGCTCATCGAGCATCGTCCGTGTCATCTCAACAAGTGTGCGGTTCTTGCGTTCCACAACACCGTTCTGCAGTGGGGTATATGGAGAAGAAAACTGGTGCTCAAGACCTAGGTCACGACAGAAGTTTTCGAAACGAGAGTTTCTAAATTCTCCGCCATTGTCACTGCGGATAGCCCTTATGGCCTTATGACTCTTGTTTCTCAACCTCAGTACCAAATCCCAAACAAAACCAAACGCCTCATCCTTAAACTCCATGAAAAATACCCACAAGAACCGCGAAAAGTCATCCACAATGACAAGCACGTACCACTTCCCACTGACCCATGCTACCCGAGCGGGACCTACTGTATCCATATGGAGTAGCTCACCTGGATAGGAGGTCAAAACCTGAGACACAGGAGTGTGAGAAGCGGCAACCATCTTGCCATGACGACAGGGGTGGCATATTAAGTCCTTCTCAGCTCTCAACTTGGGCAATCCTCGGATTAGGCCCATTGAACTCAACCTGACTAGCAGATCAAAGTTCCTTCCAAATATCAGCAGAAGGACTAGCAACCAAACAGCGAGCAGGGCCAAAAACAGATGTGAGGTCGACCCTAAAATCCTGACCAAAAGGCAGCAAAGAGCAAACCAGGATCTCCTCAGCATCACGAAAGCAGCACGTACCCTTCTTAAAACGAACCTCAAAACCTTCATCGAGAAGTTGCGAAACAGAAACCAAATTGAACCCTAGATTCTGAACGAAAGCATTGTCTTAGGGAAAGCTTAGCAGAGAGCGAAACAGAACCAACACCCATCACTTTACCTTGACCATTGTCCCCGAATGTGTTGTACTCCTTGGTGCTCACGGGGTTGAGGCTGGAGAACCACTTGCGGTGCCCTGTCATGTGCCTAGAGCAACCGGAGTCCATGATCCACACGTCCTCCATGCCACGATCCTGCAATGTCAAGTAAAGCGATGGTGAGCAAATGGTCTGGCACTGGGTAAGTACCAAAACTGTTGTACCAGTGCTGAGCCATCTGCTCAAAAATGGGGTAAGCACAGTCAAAGAAATCACCACGACTGGAGTAACCACGACCCTCAAAGCGTGGCCTCTCAAGCTCTCTCACAAACCCTCGGTCACGAGATCCGTAGCCGCGCTGAAAACAACTAGGAGCTCGACCGACAAAGCGTCTCTCACCACTAGGAGCATGGGCTTGAAAGCCGCCTTCTCTCTCACCACCAGCAAAACGGTCTCTCATCTCACCGCGGTGTGGAGGATCTTGCCTACCACCCTGGTAAGAACAAATCCTGGTTCCCCCAAGCTTTCTCCTGCCTCTCAACCTGCTTCCTCCTGCAGCAAAACTCCTCTAGGTGGCCATTCCGCTGGCAAAACTCACAGCGGTAGACAGGCCTCCTAGGAACTGGGTTAGGCTAGGACTTGGGCTTAGGTGGTGTGGCCTTGGGTGGCTCAGACTGCTGGACTGGCTTCTTGCCCTTGGGCTTATGCTTTTCCTCAACAATCTTGTTCAGCTTAGCGTTAGAGGGCTTGGGTGTCCAGAACTGCTTTTTTTGGGGCAGCCTTGGGTGGCTCATGGTAAACTCCATCAACAGTCTCACCTGGCTGGGTAGGTGCAGTCTTGATCCTAATTGGGGCACTCTTCTCACCAGAAGTGCTGCACTCTCCGAACCCACAACCTCTCATGTCACGCTTGGCTCTCTTGGTGCTCTTTATGATCATCTCTAGTTGGAGTTGCCTCGCATATACCCAACTCAGCACTTCTCTCAACCTGTTGTTGTCATCTTTCAAAGACAACACCTCCTCCCTCAGATCCTCCAGAACTACAGTCTGGGCAGCACAAGCGTCACAGTCTAGGGAGGGAACCACAGCAGCTTTCTCCAACTTCCTAATAGTGGCATCCCTATCCACTAGCTACATCCTAAGAGTTCGGCAGTTATCATAAGTGTCAGTAGGTGCTAAAAGCACCTCAAAGTCAACTCTTAACTGCTCTAACTCACCTCTCAAGGTAGGACAGACAATACACGCACCTATCCTCAAGCTCCATGAGCTGCCCCTCAAACTTCTCCTTCAGCAAAACTAGCTCTCTAGCTAGACAGGGGCAAGACTCACACTCGAGCCCTCCACTCAAAATAGGCTCATCCAGTTTGGACTGGAGTTTGCCTAGCTCAGCTCTCAGCTCATCTATCTCCTCTACCCGCTTGGCGTACCTATCTCTCTGGTCACCAAGCTCCGTCATGAAAGACTCACAGGTAGGGCACTCAATCTCGCTGGGTTGGGGTCTCACACTCCTCAACCTCTCATTCTCCTCTAAAGCCTCAGCAAGTTGGGCTTTCAACTTCTGCAGCTTCTTAGCTGTCTTCTCAAACATCTTGTCCTAGGCTTTCAGCTCTCGGCTGTTCTGCTCTAGCATCTCAAGGATTTCGGCTTGCTCAGGAGTTACCTCATCATCGGAAGAAGAGTTGCTGCCGTCATCCTTGTTCTCCTTGTCCTCAAGCGCCATGGAGCAAACCGAGCTCCTCTTGTCCTTGTTCTTGCGCCTGGACTTGGTGGAGACGAAGCACAAGCCAGCTGGACCTCCTTGATCGTTCCTCTTGTCCTTCCTGTACGTGATCTCCTCATCACTCGAGCTCGACGAGGATGAAGAGAAAGAAGATCCGTTGCTGCAGAACCCGATCTCGGCGAAGAAGGCCTTGTCTAGCTTTCGGTTGTCCTTCTGGTAGCTCTTGAAAGCCTTCTGGAAGTTTTTCTTGCCGAAGGGACGCTTGCTGAAGCGTGCTTGCTGGAGCGGTGCTTGTCAAAGCTTGGCTTGCCGGAGTGGTACTTGTCGGAGTCGCGGGAGTAGCTCTTTGCCCTTCTTGTAGTAGTCGTTCTTGTTGGGGCACTCGGCGATGAAGTGGCCGACCTCTCCGCACTCGAAGCACTTGGACCACTCCCCCCTCTTCTTGCTCATCCGGTTGTCATAGGCGCGCTGAAAGCGACTAGACACCAGACAAAGCTCATCATCCCCAAGCGTCGCCAACTACTCCTCTGTAACAGACATCAAAGCAGAAAATGAGAAGTTGTGTAACAGGGGGTTAGTGATAGACTCACTAAAGGGGGTAGCCAAGGCCAAACTCTTAGAACCTGTACAAGCGAGGGAATCCCTCATCTTGTAATCTACCTCGGTGGCCTTGAGCTTACTATAGATAGCCTCTACTTCTATCGTGTCATACCCTGCCGACTCAATGATTGAGTTCACCTTGATCTCCCATACTTTTCTGTCCAAAGCATACATCAACTTGACAGCTGCTGATGATCGGTGTATGGTAGCTCAGCGGGGGCAGAGTTGACACGCAACTTGTTGATGATCGACTGAAAGCGAGCAAACAAGTCGTCTACTGAATCTCCCGGCTTCTGGACGAAATTTTCATATTCGCGCCGGTAAGTCTCCACAAGCCTAGCCTTAATCGTTGCAGTACCCTCATGGTCTGCACTAAGCAGTGACCATATCTCACACGCCGTCTTAAGGTGACTTACTCTCTCATAATCCATGGGACCAAGCCCGGAAAAGAGAATGTTAACAGCCTTGGCATTTGCCTCATGCCGAGCCACGATATCCTGCGTAGTATGCTCAGCGACTGGAAGCACCACAAAAGTCGTACTCTGAGTAGCATCCCATATGTCCTGACTCTGGCTAACAAGGAACACCTCCATCCTACCCTTCCAGTAGGTATAGCCATCAGAGCCAAGGATGGGAATCTTCCCAGAGTAAGTCATCGTCACTATGGTTTCTTCACCGGTTAAGGTATGGGAAACCTAACTGGCTCTGATACCACTTGTAGGACCGAGACGTGCGACTAGAGAGGGGGTGAATAGGAGCACTTGAAAACTCAAACCCCCACCGCAGTACGAAACGGAAACAACACCCACAACGAGCCTAGACACAGTCCACTAAGAGGATACGTATCAAGCTCACAACACGTGCTTGGTACCGTCTATTGAACAGATACGTACCAAGCACCAAGCGGAAGCACACGCTCAAACAGCTAAGAAAAAGAACGCAAAAGGAACCAACTCCGGGAAACTGCAGATTTCAAACAGACAGGGCTACAAAGAAAAATCTCAAAACCCTAGAAGCAAAGCTCCAAACCACCCCAAAAAATTACCTCACCTTCACAAGGCAATAGGGAACAGCTCCAGAAAATTTTAGGCCAATTGGAGCAAGTTGTGATCACCGGTTCGTCTGGTTGAGAGCCAATGGACCGGCCTCATTGCTCTCCTGGTGTGATGAGTGATTGTCAACGAGCTTAAGCCCTCCGATGGACTGGAGGCCCTCCGATGGACTGGAGGTAGATGATGAAGACCTCAATGGACTGAGGCAAAAGCCCTCCAATGGACTGGAGGCAATGCTCGGCGTCGGTCGGCCATGGGAGCTCGGTACACGGAGGGGCGGATCGGCAATGGTGGTGTAAGCCCTCCGATGGACCGCGAGGCAACTCCGATGGACAGGAGAAGCCGGGTGCCACCGTGGTGCTCCAACCCGAGTGCATGGCGCGAAGGCGTGCGAGGGAGGCTTTGGCGGCTTTGACTCAAAACCGCCACCCAATCTACCCAAGCCTTGGTGAGTTGGGCCACGACTCGCCAAGATAGAGATGATGGGCCAAGTCCGGCCCAGACGGAGACTTCCTAAAGTTTCCCATTTTCTGACTTCAAAACCGGGGGTGCAAAGGCGGATTGGACTACTGGCCACGTGGAGGACATCCGAAGATTGCATGGAAGCTAAGAAGATCAAGTCTTCATCGTGGTCGTCCGTCCCCGATATTTCGGGTTCTTTTCTGTTTTAGCCCTTCCGGGCGTTTCTAGTGTTAGGGGTCTATGTGTAAAAATACCAAAACTGAACTGGTGTATAAATAGCCTAAGAGCTGGTCATTAGAAGAAGTCTTGGTAGCTAGGTTTTCATTTCCTTAGCGTAATTTTCGTCCTCAAGCTTTGAGCTCCAAGTTTAGGAGGGTTAGGGTGAGATCTAGCCTCCAAATCAAGAGGGAAGGTGAGGGTGGTTGCTTGGGACGAAATCCTTCATTGTAATCTGATCTAAGACCTCTTTTGAGGCCCATAATCGAAGTGGTTTCGTGCAGCAACTTTGTTTGCTTCTTCTCCCTTTGTTCTCTTTGGTTTTTGGCTTCAATCCTTGGCCTTTTTGGGTGTTTGCTTTGGTCAAGGTTGAATCCTTTGTTTTGGACTTGCAAGGACGTGGAGATTATGTCTTAGAACATCTCAATCCCAAAGGATTGCCACGAGCAAGTGGTTCTTAAGCTTTCCCCTTTCTTGCCTAAATATTCATCTCTTCACGAGATCTGAAATTTCTGCTAATCCCGTGATCTTTTTCCATAGATCTTTTGGAAATAGTTTTGGAATGGGGCTAGGATAGCCTGTGCCAATTTTTGTGAAGTTTGGAGAAGGTTGGTCAAGTTTCGGATTGCTTTTGTTTAAGATTTTCTGCTGTCCAGTTTTTCTGCTGGTTCTGTCTGTCTTCAAGTCTTGTTTGGTTTAGGGGTCAAACCTTTGAATTTTGGGCTAAAATTTTGTGTAGCTCTTTATCAGTGAATCATAATTTAAGATCATTTGGAGGTGTTTTGATCTGTTTTTGGTATTTTTCTCTTGAGGGTGTTCTTTCAGTTTTTGACCATCGAACGGTTCGATGGTCAAACCATTGGACGGTTCGATGGTTGTTGGATTTTTATTTCTTATCCAATTGAGCTAAAATTTTGTGGAGTTGTTCCTTGGCCCCTTCTTAACCTTTAGTAAAAATTTTATAATTTTTGGAACTGATTTGATAGGGTTTTTGATCAACTCTTTTCATGGTGTTCGTCTGTGACCATCAGACGGTCCGATGCTCTAACCATTGGATGGTCCGATGGTCTAAACTTCATCCTTTTGGTCTGAATTTTTCAGGAGTGGTTCTTAGTTTTCTTGTGAGGGTGTGGTAATTTTGGGGGAATTTTTGGAGCTTCTCTTTTGGGGTTTTGAGATTTTTCTTTGCAGCCCTGTCTGTCTGAAATCTGTAGTTCCCCGGAGTTGGTTCCTTTTGCGCTCTTTTTCTTAGCCGTTTGAGCGTGTGCTTCCGCTTGGTGCTTGGTACGTATCTATTCGGTGGATGGTACCAAGCACGTGTTGTGAGCAAGATACGTATCCTCTCAGTTGACGGTGTCTAGCTTCGTTGTGGATGTTATTTCCGTTTTGCACTGCGGTGGGGATTTGAGTTTGAGTTTTCAAGTGCTCCTATTCACCCCCCTCTAGTCGCACGTCTCGGTCCTACAAGTGGTATCAGAGCCGGTTAGGTTTCCTATACCTTAACTGATGACGAAATTGTAGCGACGATGACTTACTCCGGGAAAATTCCCGTCCTTGGCTCCGATGGCTATCCCTACTGGAAAGGTAGGATGGAGGCGTTCTTTGTTAGCCAGAGTCAAGACATATGGGATGCTACTCAGAGTACGACTTTTGTGGTGCTTCCGGTCGCTGAGCGTACTACGCAAGATATCGTGGGTCAGCATGAGGCGAATGCCATGGCTGTTAACTTTCTCTTCTCCGTGCTTGGTCCCATGGATTATGAGAGAGTGAGTCACCTTAAGACTGCGCGTGAGATACGGTCACTGCTTAGTGCACACCATGAGGGTACTGCGATGATTAAGGCAAGGCTTGTGGAGACTTACCGGTGCGAATATGAGAATTTCGTCCAGAAGCCGGGAGAGTCAGTAGACGACTTGTTTGGTCGCTTTCAGTCGATCATCAATAAGTTGCGTGTCAACTCTGCCCCCGCTGCCCTCCCATATACCGATCATCAGCAGGCTGTCAAGTTGTTGTATCCTTTGGACAGAAAAATATGGGAGATCAAGGTGAACTCAATCATTGAGTCGGCAGGGTATGATACGATTAGAGTAGAGGCGCTCTATAGTAAGCTCAAGGCCACCGAAGTAGATTACAAGATGAGGGATTCCCTCGCTTGTACAGGTTCTAAGAGTTTGGCCTTGGCTACCCCCTCTAGTGAATCTGTCACTAACCCCATGTTACACAACTTCTCGTTTTCTACTTTGATGTCTGTTACAGAGGAGCAGCTAGCGACACTTGGAGATGATGATTTGTGTCTGGTGTCTAGTCGCTTTCAGCGCGCCTATGACAACCGGGTGAGCAAGAAGAGGGGCGAGCGGGCTAAATGTTTTGAGTGCGGAGAGGTCGACCACTTCATCGCCGAATGCCCCAACAAGAACGACTACTACAAGAAGGGCAAGAGCTATTCCCGCAACTCCAACAAGTACCACTCCGGCAAGCCTAGCTTTGACAACCACCGCTCCAGCAAGCACGGCTCCCGCAAGCGCCCCTTCGGCAAGAAGAACTTCCGGAAGGCTTTCAAGAGCTACCAGAAGGACAACCGAAGCGGGACAAGGCCTTCTTCGCCGAGATTGGGTTCTGCAGCAGCGGATCTTCTTCCTCTTCGTCCTCGTCGAGCTCAAGTGATGAGGAGATCACATACAGGAAGGACAAGAGGAACGATCAAGGAGGTCCAGCTAGCTTGTGCTTCGTCTCCACCAAGTCCAGGCGCAGAAACAAGGAGAAGAGGAGCTTGGTTTGCTCCATGGCGCTTGAGGACAAGGAGGACAAGGATGATGGCAGCAACTCTTCTTCCGATGATGAGGTAACTCCTGAGCAAGCCGAAATCCTTGAGATGCTAGAGCAGAACAGCCGTGGGTTGAAAGCCTAGGATAAGATGCTAGAGAAGGAAGCTAAGAAGCTGCAGAAGTTGAAAGCCCAACTTGCTGAGGCTTTAGAGAAGAATGAGAGGTTGAGGAGTGTGAGACCCCAACCCAATGAGATTGAGTGCCCTACCTGCGAGTCTTTCATGACGGAGCTTGGTGACCAGAGAGATATGTATGCCAAGCGGGTAGAGGAGATAGATGGGCTTAGAGCTGAGCTAGGCAAACTCCAGTCCAAGCTGGATGAGCCTACTTTGAGTGGAGAGCTTGAGTGTAAGTCTTGCCCCTGTTTAGCTAGAGAGCTAGCTTTGCTGAAGGATAAGTTTGAGGGGCAGCTCATGGAGCTTGAGGAGATTAGGGCTAGACCTACACTTTTGAGTGCGTGTATGGTTTGTCCTACCCTGAGAGGTGAGTTAGAGCAGTTGAGAGCTGACCTTGAGGTGCTTTCAGCACCTACTAACACTTGTGAGAACTGCCTAACCCTTAGGATGCAGCTAGTGGATAGGGATGCCACCATTAGGAAGTTGAAGAAAGTTGATGTGGTTCCCTCCTTAGACTGTGACACTTGTGCTGCCCAGACTGTGGTTCTGGAGGATCTGAGGGAAGAGGTGTTGTCTTTGCAGAGCGACAAATACAGGTTGAGAGAGGTGCTCAGTTGGGTATGTGCGAGACAGCCCCAACTAGAGATGATCATAGAGAGCTCCAAGAGAGCTGAGGGTGACACGAGTGGTTTTGGGTTTGGAGAGTGCAGCACCTCAGGTGAGAAGAGTGCCCCAGTTAAGATCAAGACTACACCTACCCAGCCAGGTGAGACTGTTGATGGGGTTTACCATGAGCCACCCAAGGCTGCCCCAAAGAAGCAGTACTGGACACCTATGCCTTCTAAGGCTAAGCTGGACAAGATTGTTGAGGAAGAGCTTAAGCCCAAGGGCAAGAAGCCAGTCCAGCAGTCTGAGCTACCCAAGGCCACACCACCTAAGCCTAAGTCCTAGCCTAACCCAGTTCCTAGGAGGCCTGTCTACCACTGTGAGTTCTGCCAGCGGAATGGCCACCTAGAGGAGTATTGCATCAGGAGGAAGCGGGTTGAGTGGCAGGAGAGAGCTTGGGGGAACCAGGATCAGTTCTACCAGGGTGGTAGGCAAGATCCTCCCCACCGCGGTGAGAGGAGAGACCGCTTTACTGATGGTGGGAGAGGAGGCGGCCTTCAGGCCCGTGCTCCAGGTGGTGAGAGACGCTTTACCGGCCGAGCTCCTAGTCATTTTCAGCGCGGCTATGGATCTCGTGACCGAGGCTTTGAGAGAGCTTTCGAGGGTTCACACTTTGGAAGTCGTGGTTACCTTGATCGTTGTGATGATTTCTTTGATTGTGCTTACCCCACTTTTGAGCAGATGGCTCGGCACTGGTACAGCAATTTTGGTACTTACCCTAGTGCCGGACCGTTTGCTCACTGTCGCTTTACTTGACTTTGCAGGATCGAGGCATGGAGGACGTGTGGATCATGGACTCCGGTTACTCTAGGCACATGACAGGGCACCGCAAGTGGTTCTCCAGCCTCAACCCCGTGAGCACCAAGCAGTACATCACATCCGGGGACAATGGTCAAGGTAAAGTAATGGGTGTTGGTTCTGTTTCTCTCTCCGCTAAGCTTGCCCTGAGAGAAGTTGCTTTAGTTCAAAATCTAGGATTCAATTTGGTCTCTGTTTCGCAACTTCTCAATGAAGGATTTGAGGTTCGTTTTAAGAAGGGTGCGTGCTGTGTTCTTGATGCTGAGGAGACCCTTATTTGCTCTTTGCTGCCTTTCGTTCAGGTTTTTAGGGTCGACCTCACATCTGTTTCTGGCCCTACTCACTGTTTGGTTGCTAGTCCTTCTACTGATATTTGTAAGTGGCATAGGAGGCTTGGTCACTTGAGCTTTGATCTGCTAGTCAGGTTGAGTTCAATGGGCCTAATCCGAGGATTGCCCAAGTTGAGAGCTGAGAAGGACTTAGTATGCCACCCCTGTCGTCATGGCAAGATGGTTGCCGCTTCTCACATTCCTGTGTCTCAGGTTATGACCTCCTATCCGGGTGAGCTACTCCATATGGATACAGTAGGTCCTGCTCGGGTAGCGTCGGTCAGTGGGAAGTGGTACGTGCTTGTCGTTGTGGATGACTTTTCGCGGTTCTCGTGGGTATTTTTCATGGAGTTTAAGGATGAGGCTTTTGGTTTTGTTTGGGATCTGGTACTGAGGTTGAGAAACGAGAGACATACGGCCATGAGGGCTATCCGTAGTGACAATGGCGGAGAATTTAGAAACTCTCATTTCGAAAACTTCTGTCGTGACATAGGTCTTGAGCATCAGTTTTCTTCTCCATATACCCCACTGTAGAACGGTGTTGTGGAACGCAAGAACCGCACACTTGTTGAGATGACACGGACGATGCTCGATGAGCATAGGACTCCGAGGCGCTTTTGGGCTGAGGCAGTGAATACGGCCTGTTACATTGCAAACCGAATCTTCTTGCGAGCTTTCCTTGGGAAGACCTCGTATGAACTTTGATTTGGTAGGCAGCCCAGCATCAAGCACTTGTGAGCGTTTGGCTGCAGGTGTTTTGTGCTTAAGAAGGCGGGGCATTTGGACAAGTTTGAGTCTCGTTGTTTAGATGGGATTTTTCTGGGGTATGCTTGTAGTTCTAGGGCTTTTCGTGTGTGGATTTTGGAGGCCAAGCAAGTTGTTGAGACTTGTGAGGTTTCCTTTGATGAAACTATGCCCTGCACAACCCCTGCCTTTGAGCTTTCAGGTGATGATGAAGAAGGCACCCCCATCTTTGAGGATGAGGAAGGTGCGGTTAATGATGGTGATGCAGGAGCCACTGCACCGGCTGCAGCTCCTGCCCCATCTGCTACGAGCTTAGATGATGAAGGAGGACCCTTGCCCACGGCTTCCTCCTCACTCCCCCGATAGCAAGCTCATGCAGAGGCTGAACCCACTGAGGACGCAGGGGAGGTGACTGTTGGCGGTTCTTAGCCTACAGGATTTTACTCCGCAAGCGCACGGAGACCGCTGTAGCCTTTCACCTGGGAGTATTTTAAGGTATCGTATTTATCCACAGGGAAGCATTGAGATAGAGATATCAGATATCAAACTATCATTCATCCAGTTGTTAGTACTCTTTCACGTCAACCGATAGCTAGGAAAGGTTGACACCAAACACCATGGGATACAAGCCAAGCACCGTTGGCAAGAAAACAGGTAAAGCTAGGAGGACAACGAGACAGTGACTGCTATACGTTCTTCTATCTCTGCTAGCATACAAGCGCTATCCGTGCTAAGGGTCGAAAGGATCTCAACAGAGTTATGACTTGCGTCGAGTGAAATACCGACGCCCGTGGGGTCAGGGGGTAGATAGTAGACCACCGAAGGAGACCCGGCTAACGCCTACGGGCCTACCGAACGAACGGGCCTGGGATACACAGGCACACCACACGCTGTCACCGAGTGGGGCTACCAAGCAAATCTGCGTGGATAGGCTGGCAGTCTACAAACGTGTTCAAGCGGAGCTTGAACAACAATAGTTCATCCTTGGCCAAAGGAGAGGAACTAACTAGCGTATAGGTTGGATTGTAACACCGGCAAGCATAACAACGATCAATCTATTCTAATGTAGCACAACTCAGGCCTCAACTTGGTATGCCCAAAAGGAAAAAGGTGCTTAACAGCTGCATATATACCAAGTGAGTAACTAACTAGAGCAGAAAGATAAGTGCATAAAGTAAGAAAGTAAAGTACTTGCACTAGTCAATAATCGGAAAGTAATTCTTAAAATATCAAAATAGAATACATTACCGAATATTCCGACCGACTCCGATACAGCAGACCTTCTCTAACTCCTAAACTAAACACTGCTTTCAGAATAGAAGCCCCTCCCGTAGGGAGCATCCTAGAGGGAGAAAGAGAGTTCACATGGTGTGAAATGGTACATTTTGGAGTGGGGGGAGTGCCCCTCTACTTATAGGAGTCACAAGGTCGGTGGGGGAGCAAAGGCGGCGGCCACGTGGGTGGTCGGCCGACCATCACGGAGGTCGGCCGACCAAGCCCATGGTCAGCCGACCTTCCCCCAAGGTCGCCCGACCGTCCGATGCACCGCCTCACTTGTCCAACGCCTAGGATGCCTTCTGGAAGTCGGTTTCCGTTGATACACGTGTTGAACATGTCCGGGCATACAACGTGGTAACCGTGCAGGACAAGTAATGGGCTGGGCGACCTATTGAGGTGGTCGGCCGGCCAAGCCTAGGGTCGGCCGACCAAGCCCAAGGTCAGCCGGCCTAGCCCAAGGTCAGCCGACCATCATTTCAGCCTTTCAGCAGTTCCTCGGCCCGTGTGGTGGCCTTCCGACGTTGGATTCGACTTGGGCTTGTTCCACCTTGTGTATTTGGGCTCTTGGTGACTTCCTTGGATGAATAAGATGATGTATGAGGCATTTTGGGAGAGTAGGTGGTCGGCCGGCCATGCCTTTGGTCGCCCGACCAAGGTCATGGTCGTCCGACCATCTCTCACAGCCTATGTTGTCAACCTTGCGACGGCCATAACTTTAGCGTCCGGACTCCAAATTGAGTGAAATAAAACTCCATTTTGATTGTTTCGACGAGCTCTTCACAATGGCTTGGTCCATGAGGTCATTTGAGATACTTCATAATGATGATATTTCCCATTCATTCTCAAGCCCTTTTATGTGATGATTCCCTCTTGCTCCATATGATGTTCTTTTGCACAGAATGTGAGCTTCTCCCTGTGATACATCGAAAACCACCAAAACTCGTGGAATTCGTCAGTATTAGGAAAATAATGCATGGAACTTTATGTATACCCTATTTATTCACCGAGAGATTGACGGTCGAAATGGTGAAATAATGATTGTCAATACACCCCCAAGCTTGAACTTTTGCTTGTCCTCAAGCAAAGCTAAGACTTAGGCTCGGCAGATCAGGAGTTGCATCGATGTGAATGTCCTGCAAGTATTAAGTGTACAAACCAACGTTCTACCTTTATGTTCGAACAAACAGGCATAAGTGTACCCCAACCTTTTTACCCATACATGTGGGGCTTCTAGCATTTCTTACCTTGTCTTTGGTGGTTAAGAGATGGAACAATCTCAGTAGAGTGTCACCGAACTCTATCTCTTTTCTGGTTTCATGCTCGGAGAATTTTGAAAATTTTGAAATCAAAGCTCAAGTGGTTTTATATTCCTCACTAGGCCATTGGCCAAACTTTTCCCTAGCAACTAAAAGGCTTATGTGGAGCTCATAGAAGGGATAAAGTTAGCTTACCTATGTCATGTATTTTGTTAAGTCAAATATTGGTCCTAGCGAAGTTGGTGATACCTCTCATCCCGATCAAAGGATAATGTGTTTGTTTTGTGGATGGATATGGTCTATGGATGAAAACTCCTTATTTGATGAATCCCCTCTTGAAACTTTGAAGCATTTGAGTACATGGAGCTGTCATTTTCTTTTTCTCTCTCTTCTTTTTTTTCACACACTTTTTTTCCTTTTCTCTCTCTTTTTTTCGATAGCTCCATGTGTGGCGGAACCGCCCTGCTTAATCCAGACTAAGCACACCTGCCACCTCTGGCTCACAGTGCACTTAGGCCGGACTAAACCCGGTAGTCCGTCGAGCTACCCAAAGGGCACTCGATGTAACCATCGCCCGAGGATACCGACATCACACACATTCAGCCCTCGAAAGAGCCACAACAGATTACATCATAAAAACAGTTGAAGTAGAGAATAAGAGATTTAATTTACAACTCAATTGTATGAAATCAAATACATGTTCAAATATAGCGGAAGCGAATTCAGAGTATATATATAAAGCGGAAGCGTTTTCAAAATCTCGCAGCGGAAACAATATACTTAAGTAGCCTTCATGAAGAGATGAACAAGGCGTGTAGAACCGACCCCACCGGTACTACCACCTCCAGCACAGTTGTCCGGATGTCGACAGCACCTGTAATCCAAAAGTGGGGGCAAACCCTGAGTACTAATTACTCAGTAGGACTTAATGGACGGGGCTTGCGGCTGACGCAAAGCATGCTTACTAATCATGTGGATCCTTAGCTGTTGATTCTTAAACCAAATCATAAGATAGCAAGATTTGACGGCTGCTATTCATTATTCATGAAGATCATTTATATCGTAAAGTAAGTACTTGCAGAAAGTAAAACATGAATACATGTCCCGTCCCAAGATTCACAGCGCCTCCATACCACCCCTTGGGAGTAGCCGTCTCAGGAGCGATACCACGGTACGTCGGGTCAGCCCTCCATCGACCTCCAAGCACCTCCCAAGTCCATCGGCCCCCTATCAGTGGATGGGCAGCACCATGAATAGTAGGACGGGGCCGGTAAGACTTTCACCGGTCCCACGACCCGGATAAGCACTCTAGCAATGGTATGCCGATCAGCAGGCGAACAGCGAACGGGCCTTATGCGACTCGGGCGGAGTCCACCATACCTTGCCACGTCATCATTTTTCTTATAATATTCCCATAACTCCGCCCGGCCTCTATTTAACATCAGCAATAATAATCATAAATTGTATCATAGTAAGATTTCTGAGGTTTGTAAAATCACCTACGCGACGAGTGACTCCATTCACTCGTATCTACTCGTACCTAGCAATTCTAGGCACTCGTCCTACGAATTCTATGTATAGGTGCTAGGGCCAGGGCGGCCAGGAAGTCTAATGCAGTCGGTTCCAAACAACTCCTGATGCATATGCCTAATCATCAAGACATAAGATGTTTGCTGGGTATAGTATGGTCCTGCCTACCTTTGATTCACTTCAATAGAACCAACAAACTAAGCTACTGTTAGTTTGCCGGGTTGTGAGGCTTTGCCCCAGGCAACCCCTTGATCCCTTGGACAACTCCTCCGTCCAAACACGACTGATGGGCCCTCCAGGTCGTGAGTGGGTCTTAGTTGGTCTTTTGGATCACCGTTGGTTGAAGTAGTCCCACGCACTTGGTTCTCGATCACGTATCTGAAATAAGCGCCACTATATGGATGACATGCGCGATGATGCAAGGAATAGGATGCATGAATGTCACGCACACACGATAAACAGTCATTGCATGGTTAGACAGAAAAGTGATTGACAATTATTTAAACAAGGTCACCCTGGTGGACATAAAGCTAGCATAACCCATATAATTAGAGACACGCAATACAACATTCGGACTAATGCATGAGCAAGATATCAAATTAGATTGTTCGTTATCATTTCATGTGTAAGCAAAACGTCACACAAGTATATGACTACACATGTAGTGACTTAATATACCATTCTCCTAGCATGAGTAACAGTAATACATTCATGAACTGATAATAAGCATATCCAATCACATGGCTAGCTAGTAAGTCATTTATCGTAAAGAAACCATGTTGGGTACTACGGGGATGGAATCACACAATGATATCGCAAGGCTAAAACATTATTCGGTGTTTTGTTTGGAATAAGTTATTTAACATGAAAAGATTACTTCATGCACACATGGGGAACATTTACTAATGATGTCACACACTTCGGTTATCTTATGGATTAAGGCCCTATATTAACCTTAAGTGTGTTACACAGTAAACGAATTAACCCCTCAATCAAGTGTGGCATAGACAACAATAGATAGCTTGTAGCTAGACATCAATTCTCATGTATAATGATAGCAAATGCAAATTAACACCGACTGTTATAATTAAACATCATATGCCTACTTTATGAATAAGAAGCATTACTTGTGCTCATATAGTTAGACAACTCTAAACGAGCTCAGATTTTTATGACATGTAGACTTATACTACATTAGGCTACTGTCAAAGTTTTAGGACAATTGGAGTTATAATTATTTTATTAAAATTACAACACATTCTCAGCCCTACACATTGCCAGAATTTTCATAAATTATAGGAATGATTCCTGAAGGTGAAATTTCACCAGTGGGCTATACTTGGTATGAACTGTATGTACAAAAATTTACAACTTAAAACTCCCAAGTTTGACAGGACATCTATTTTCCATATATTAATCCTAGGCGAATTTAAGATGTACATATAAACAGTGTGAATGGGCTTCTAGCATCTACTTTTTGGACTCCATGCATCAACCTTAGGCTACTAAATTTTTCAGAGAATTTTCCTAGCAAGTTATGACCATCTTTTCTATTTATCATTTCCAACCTGCACCATTTTATCATTTTCAAATCACCATTCAAACCTTACATGCACAACCTCATATTTCACCAGTGGCTTACTTATACTAACCAAAGTATATGAAAAATGACAGAGAGTCAATTTGAGCATATTCTACATGGCTTCCAATTTCTAGGTTAAATAAATGCACATAGCACATGTATATGGCAAAAGGGTAATTAAACAGCAAGTGCTAGCGCCACAAAAATTCACATGGTGCTACAATTCCACAAGAAAGCTACTCTCCAAGTTTCATGCCATTTGGAGTTCATTTAGTCCATTTTTATCATTTATTTACCCTAATCATGCATGCAATAAACTAGGGGCAAAACAGACATTTCACATATCCACATCATACCCATTCGATAGATCTATTCAAGAGGAGTCTAATGCAACTTAGTTTGTCCATTTTGGATTTTTATTTGATTTACTATGATTTTTCAAAGTTTCAGCTGAAAATTGCACTTTAAAACCTAGATCTAGGACTAATACGTGATTAACCATATACTCCAGGGGGTAGCATGGAAGATTTCGCTGACTCAGTGAATAGTAAATAAAACAGAGCGCGTAAAAATAGAATAAGGCAGGGGGTTTTTCGCGAAACGGCCACCTCTTCTTCTTCCTTCGGCCGGGGCGATGGCGCGGCGGCTGCCGGCGTCCCCGCGCGCGGTGGCGCGCGTGGAGGCACAGAGTTGGAGCCGACGGGGTGGCCGGGGGTGGTCTAGGCGACGGCGACCCCGACTCGCTAGGTCTTGAGGAGGGAGGAGGTCAAAGCGTCCTGGGAGCTCGCGTGAACCGGAGGCGCACCGAAGGCCGAGGACGCGGCGTCGCGAGTTCGATTCGGCGGCCTCAAGGTGGAACGGCGACGAGACCTAGCGCTTCGGCTGCGCGAGGACGAGGCGAAGGCGGTGGTGGTGGAGTGGAGGTGAGGGAAGGGCCGGGAGATGGCCTCCCACGGTGAGGGGCGGCGGTAATGGCGGCCGGGGTGAGCGCGCACGTGGGGAAGGGTGAGGGAGGCACTGGTGGAGGCCAAGGATGTGCGGGAACGATGGAGGAGCGCGAGGCGAGTGCGGGACGCGCAGTGGACGGGGTGGAGGTAGCCTGCGGTGGCCGCGTCGCGAGCTCGCCGCGAGCTAGGCCATGGCGGCTCGGCGCGCTGCGCTCCGCGCAAGCAGGGGCAGAGAGAGGCCGGGCAGGGAGAGTGAGGGAGTGAGCGTGGACGCGGCCGAGATGGCGTCTAGGTGAAGCCGAGGGCGCGGGCGCGGGCGCGGGGTGGCGATCCGTGGCGCGGCGCGCTGCCGGGTCGCCGGTGACCACGCGGTGGATGCCGGCCGCGACACCGTGTCGTCCCCGCGCTGTGGCCCCCACCCGTCAGTCACTCAAACAAAACCCACTCTTGTTTGTGTTTTCTCCCTTTCAGTTTTTCCCCTTTTTAACCCTGTTAGAGGCCGATTTAGGAGAAACGGTAATTGGAGGAAATGTTGGCCTCTTCAAGGTCTACAAGTTTGTCAATAGGCTCAACACCAAATTCCAAGGAGAAATATGAATTTCATTTGAATTTAGGTTGCAGCTCCCAGTTTGGACAGGGTACCTCTACTGATTGTGAGAATCAAAAGTCCTAACTCTGGTCTTTACCACCCCAAGTGTATATTGAAAAGTTTGTTTAGAATTTCAATATCTACAACTTCTCTAATTTGATCTTTGCATGAAAGTGGCTGTAGGTCATGTAAACATTGAGATTACTAAATGGTCAGATTTGAACTGGTTTTCTGTGTTGGTAGAAAATGACCCCAAACTCCAATTAAAACTCAATATATGATCAAACTCTAATTACCAAAGTTGTTCTCTAGTTTATGACCTAAAAGTTTGGTAATATGACTTTGGTCTGAAACCCCACATATTTTGAATTATAGACACAATTATGTTCCAAGGTTTATTAAAACAGAAATTTCACTTTGTGGAGAGACTTTCTTGTTTCAAACTTTTGGAGTATCAAATGAAGTCCAATTACTTCCACAATAGGTGCATTTGAAAGGTGATAAGTTTAATTCCACTTCATAGAAAGGGATAATTTGAAGTTGTATGGTGAAATCAAAAGTAATTTCAGCTTCAAGTTTGGGAAAAACTGAAAAATCCATACTTGGGAAATTTCTGAGTGTGGATTGACTTGGGCTGATTCTAAGAGGCATTTGAGCTAACTTTGAAATAAATAGGTGACAGTTTTCGAGCCATGCTTAGTGTGGCAATAGGATAGTCCATAACATGTACAACAAGTTTGTCAACGGAGTTGAGCTCGAGTACTTAATGAATTTGAAAGCTTTATTAGGGCTCAAGTTTGCTCACGATCACCCTTGCTATCCACGGAAGAAGTGTTGGTTGGATTCGGTTTGATCTTTTAAACCTCTTGTCTTTAGCTTTTTGAGCATGGTCAAACGGAAAGGTCTAGGGTTACTTTCTTATCCGAGGTTTTGCATTTGGGGTTTGAGCTCAAAAGCATGTGAGTGTTGACTTATTCAACCACGAAATGTGTGGTCTTGTATCTTGTGTAGAAAATTTTGATTTAGTGGCTCCTCCACGTGTTTCTTGTTAATCACTAAGCATGATTAAGCCTTAATCCATCGTTAGCCTTCATCTAACCGTGTGTTTACGGCTTCTGAGATGCCAAGGGCATCACACCATGTCTCCTTCTTGTATAAGAACTTTGGGGATATTGTTGAATATGACTGGAGTATTTATTTGTAAGACCATATTTGTGGATAGGTATGTAGATGATGGATATGGTGGAGAAATATCTGGTGCAAGAGGATGCTTGAATCCAGTGTAGATTTAAGCATGACCAGACGAAGAAATGCTAGCAAATGGACGTGGATGTGTGGGTTTTTGATCGAGACTTGAAGTGTCACTACTTCATAAGAACTCAAAATTTGACAAAACTCAACATAACAATAGGAAGCATATGCATAGGTTTCATCATGAAAGCATTTAGCTCTGGATACTATTTAAACCACCGAGGAACTTTCTTATTTTAATTTTCAAAAAGAAAACTTCGAAAATTCACCTTACTAGGATCAAGATGGGTTAAACTCATACTATGATTATATCACATCTCACAACAACTTAGACTTGGTTTGAAAGCACTTGCTCCCACAAGGTTAAAGATTAAAGGTAGGATCACGACAAATGCCAATAAGTTCAAATTTCAGGAGAGTGTCAAGCTGTATACAAAATACTTACAAGAAATTAACAGAGCAACTATTCATCATTTCCTTTAAGCAAGGGTATAAACAAAGTTCTAGCATTATGGCTAGGAGTTAGTTTATTTATCCTAAAAACAGAAATCTTTTTGTAGTTTTTGAATTATGCAAATTTTTTTAGCTTTTCTTTTATTCAGGGTAACAAAAAGTAAATATTTTTGGTGTCATGGCAATTTCAGGATTTAAGATATCCAAATTGATACAGAGCATTCGGGGTACTCACCGGGTGATCTTCCCCCAAGCTTAGTTCTTGCAAGTGATTGCCAAGAAATTGAGCTTCAGCATTACTTGGCATTGCCTCCTGCAAGCTTGTTTGTTCCTTGGGTGACGACGATGCTGCTTTTGTTGCTCACCTGTGTTAGGCGAATTCGCTTCTCTCTCTACTCTTGTTCTGCCTCCTCTATTTCTAAAAATGACTGTTTGAACAGTTGTTTCTCTCGTGCTACTGTTTGGACCGTCTGCAAAGTGTCGGGAGCTTGGATTTATCCGATCTGATGATACTACTCCCGTGGATGAATGTCTCTTGTTGGATCTTCCGCTCCAACATCATATTTTTGCCCTAAGCCTAACATTCTTCCAAAGTGACACCCCTTTGGTCGGGGCCAGCTGTTTATTCCCAAACAGACTACGTAGAATGATAGAGGTGGATGTTTGTTGGAGTTGACTCATTTACATCCTTGGCAGTTTGCCACCAATATTCGGGAGATGGCTATTCGCGATGTTTGTGATTGGCGTGTTGACTCATGTTGCGCCATGCTTGTGATGTCAGGTGGCTCATTGGCGCACTGACTCATGAGTAGAGTAGATCAACCTGGTCTCTGATGAACTACCTTGTTGTATGTCTGGCCAGGGGAAGAGAATTAAGGAATGCTCACTCGTAGCGTTCCTCCATACTTGGGTGATGTCACTACATAGATCTTATGCCACTTGCAACCTCTCACTATAGAGACATCTGGTCTTGTGGTGTTTGAGAAGTACTCTCAGGATGAGAGATAGCCTTTATTTTTGCT
Organism: Paspalum notatum; assembly: GCA_022530915.1. Lineage (NCBI taxonomy): Eukaryota > Viridiplantae > Streptophyta > Magnoliopsida > Poales > Poaceae > Paspalum > Paspalum notatum. Next base: position 22,205,881 of record CM039687.1, read on the forward strand.
TCCCAAGTGATGCAGAGCATGGTCAATGTCTTGCAGCGATCAACCACTGTTGTAGGTTGAATATCGAAGTCCTTCCTCTCAGGGGTTGGGTTGGAGGATGTATGATATCACTTGGTATATCCTCCACTAAGCTTGATTCTTTAGTTGTCATGAAACAATCCTTTGTCGAAGTTTTCATGTTCTGCTTTGACCTTTGTTCAGATTCCAGTGGAAAGCATTGTCCAATCATGAAGAGATACTTAAGATCGAGAGTGGATGACGTGATGACATTTTCATTCCTTTATTCTGATCTCTGGAAACCTCCTTCTACCTTTCCCTGCATGTTAGGGTTCGACACACGTGCTTGTCTACCTAACAAGATTTTTCCTAGGTTGGGCAAAGTAGAAGGCTAGCTTAACTGATCAGGATAAGCTAACCTAAGATAGCACTATTGGAAGAAATTATGGTAGCAGGATCTTAGCATGAAAGTTTGGTTTCAAGTGCTACCATGATAGCACTACTAGAAGATCCTAGCACGATGAAAGCTTTGTTCCAAGAGCTATCGCTAACAAGCATTGCTTTAAAACAACCTCTAAAAAGAGAAAGTTGAAAATAGCTGTTAGAGGGGGTTACCTTCATTGATGTTGGAAGTAACGGTGCTAAAAATTCCATCTCGGCAGTAGGTACATCGGATTCTTGCTCCATGGTTGGTCATTGGAATGTTGATGTAGCGGATATTCAATAAGTGCTGCTTCGTTGACTTCAAAATTTTGATTGTTTCTCTTGAAGCTTGTCAAATGCCAGACAATTTTCTCCCCCAAGCTTGGTTTCTACACTGAATGCTAATTCCAAACTTGCTCCCCATCATGCTCTTATTGGGCTTGATACTTGTCAAACATGACATGTGCCACCAGTCGTTGCCTGCCTTTGTGCCACAAAGCCATTGACTGCACATCATGACCTCGACGTTCTCACCATGCTTGTAGGTATTGATTTGTGTTTGCCATTTGGTGCTTAAGACAGAGCTCTCCCGCAATGAGATACGTTATGCCTGCCGATTTTGGGATCTACACCACAACTCCATCGGGTACGCAATTCTCCCGTGGGGCCGTAGACCAGTGGCCTACTAGCTGTGCAAATTCAAGCATGGAAGATAGCATAATGTGATATAGAATTTTCATGCCAACCTTGATATGATGCTCTTTTGTGATGAGGACAGTCGTGTCACACCACTTCATCAGTCGTCCATGTCACAATGCTATCATTTCCCAAAAAGGGCAAGAGGTTGAGCACGAGAATGTCAGCCATGGGGCCTCTCTTCTCGTGTGGGGAATGAATGCCTCCTGCAACAGGTTAGTGTACAACATATACAAGGGACCAAAATATGCATGAAGAGCATTAACTACCGGGCCCGTTGTTAACAAAGTGCTAGCAAAATAATTCAATCAAAACATAGCACAAAGCCTGTTGCTATACCATGACTTCCATCCCCTCAACTTTACTCAAAATCCTCGGTCTAAAAAAACGGGTACATTTTTGAAACATCATCGGGATTTTTGTGTCTCCATGAAACTTGAGAGATCCAACTAGCTCAGGGATCGCGGTTCATGAACTAGCATGGAACATCGCTACCAAAGTCTACACATAGCTCATTTATCCCGACACATCGTTTGATAAAAACAGGCTAATACAACATAAGCACCACGCTTAATTTGAAAATTAGCCCCTGGGCAAACAATGGCCCAAGCTATGCTTTCACGGTAAACTTTGGGCAGCATGAACAAGCATGATCAAGATTTACTCAACGGATAGAGCAAAATTGAAGAGAAGGTTTTCTATTTTTTCCATTTTTTTTGAATTTTCAGATAAAAAGAAAAAGAAATAACAAAAGGATGAATAACAGAATAACATTCTAACTCAGCGCTTCCCCAGCAACGGCGCCAAAAAAGCTTGTTGGCGGTTCTTAGCCAACCGGATTTTACTCCGCAAGCGCACGGAGACCGCTGTAGCCTTTCACCCGGGAGTATTTCAAGGTATCGTGTTTATCCACAGGGAAGCATTGAGATAGAGATATCAAACTATCATTCATCCAGCTGTCACTACTCTTTCACGTCAACCGATAGCTAGGAAAGGTTGACACCAAACACCATGGGATACAAGCCAAGCACCGTAGGCAAGAAAACAGGTAAAGCTAGGAGGACAACGAGACAGCGACTGCTATACGTTCTTCTATCTCTGCTAGCATACAAGAGCTATCCGTGCTAAGGGTCGAAAGGATCTCAACAGAGTTATGACTTGCGTCGAGTGAAATTCCGGCGCCTCGAGGGGTTAGGGGGTAGATAGTAGACCACCAAAGGAGACCCGGGTAACGCCTATGGGCCTACCGAACGAACGGGCCTGGGATACACAGGCACACCACACGCTGTCACCGAGTGGGGCTACCAAGCAAATCTGCATGGATAGGCTGGCACGCTACAAACGTGCAACAATAGTTCATCCTTGGCCAAAGGAGAGAAACTAACCAGAGCCTAGCGTATAGGTTGGATTGTAACACCGGCAAACATAACAACGATCAATCTATTCTAATTTAGCACAACTCAGGCCTCAACTTGGTATGCCCAAAAGGAAAAAGGTGCTTAATAGCTGCATATATACCAAGTGTGTAACTAACTAGAGCAGAAAGATAAGTGCATAAAGTAAGAAAGTAAAGTACTTGCACTAGTCAATAATCGGAAAGTAATGCTCAAAATATCAAAATACTAAACACTGCTTTCAGAATGGAAGCCCCTCCCGTAGGGAGCCTCCTAGAGGGAGAAAGAGAGTTCACATGGTGTGAAATGGTACATTTTGGAGTGGGGGGAGTGCCCCTCTACTTATAGCAATCACAAAGTCGGTGGGCGAGCAAAGGCGGTTGGTCGGGCGGCCACGTGGGAGGTCGGCCGACCAAGGCCATAGTCGGCCGACCTTTCCCCAAGGTCGCCCGACCATCCGATGCACCGCCTCACTTCTCCAACGCCTAGGATGCCTTCTGGAAGTCGGTTTCCGTTGATACACGTGTTGAACATGTCCGGGCATACAACGTGGTAACCGTGCAGGCCAAGTAATGGGCTGGGCGACCTATTGAGGTGGTCGGCCACCAAGCCTAGGGTCGGCCGATCAAGCCCACGGTCAACCAGCCTAGCCCAAGGTTAGCCGACCATCATTTCAGCCTTTCAGCAGTTCCTCGGCCCGTGTGGTGGCCTTTCGACGTTGGATTCGACTTGGGCTTGTTCCACCTTGTGTATTTGGGCTCTTGGTGACTTCCTTGGATGAATAAGATGAAGTATGAGGCAATTTGGGAGAGTAGGTGGTCGGCCGGCCATGCCTTTGGTCGCCCGACCAAGGTCATGGTCGCCCGACCATCTCTCACAGCCCATGTTGTCAACCTTGCGATGGCCATAATTTTAGCGTCCGGACTCCAAATTGAGTGAACCAAAACGCCATTTTGATTGTTTCGACGAGCTCTTTGCAATGGCTTGGTCCATGAGGTCATTTGAGATACTTCATAATGATGATATTTCCCATTCATTCTCAAGCCCTTATATGTGATGATTCTCTCTTGCTCCATATGATGTTCTTTTGCACGGAATGTGAGCTTCTCCCTTTGATACATCGAAAACCACCAAAACTCATGGAATTCATCAGTGTTAGATAAATAATGCATGGAATTTTATGTATACCCCATTTATTCACCGAGAGATTGACGGTCGAAATGGTGAAATAATGACTGTCAACATGGCCTCCGAGATTGTTCCATCTCGGCAGGTCTAGCGTGATCACCCTCCTCACAGGAGGATTGGAGACATTCACCAGTGTGTCACACGCTCGTCGATTGCTTCTCTAGCCTTTTTCTCCCACTCTGCATATGTTGCTTCTTTTGAACCTCGGGATGTGTCACATGCATTATCTGATCCTAACTGGGTGAACGCCATGCATGAGTAGTTGGAGAACTTTAAGAGAAACCATGTCTTGGACTTAGTTGAACCTCCACCAAACTGTCGCCCTATAGGTACCAAGTGGGTTTTTAAGAACAAACAGGGTAAGGATGGAATGGTTCTAAGGAACAAAGCGAGATTGGTAGCCTAGGGTTTCTGTCAAAAGGAGGGGATAGATTATGAGGAGACCTTTGCCCTTGTAGCTCATTTGGAAGCCATTAGGATTTTGTTTGCCTTTGTGGCCTCTAAAGGCTTCAAACTACAGCAAATGGATGTCAAGTCTGCTTTCCTGAAGGAAAGCAGAGGAGGAGGTATATGTGAGACAACCTCCTGGCTTTGAGAGTGCTAGATTTCCAGACTGGGTGTATAAGTTGAGGAAAGTCCTTTATGGTCTGAAGCAAGCTCCTAGAGCTTGGTATGCTAGGTTGAAGAGTTTCTTGCTCAAGTCTGGTTTTGTGATGGGTTCAGTAGACAATACCTTGTTTTTGTTGAGTCGTGGCGGTGACACCCTGATAGTTCAGATATATGTTGATGACATAATCTTTGGTGGTTCATCTCACGCTTTGGTGTCTAGTTTTACTGAACAGATGAGCAGGGAATTTGATATGAGTCTCATGGGTGAGCTCCAGTTCTTCCTCGGGCTACACATCAAGCAAGGCCTTGAGGGTACCTTCGTCCGCCAAGCCAAGTACACAAGGGACATACTGAAGAAGTTTGACATGGGGGACTCTAAACCCATGACGACTCCTATGAGTACAAACACGGCGCTTGATGCTGATGTAGATGGGGAGGCGGTGGACCAGAAGGAATTTTGATTGTTGATCGGCTCATTTCTGTACCTGACGGCGGCTAGGCCGGACATTCAGTTCGCGGTCTGCCTTTGTGCGCACTACCAGGCTTCTCCTAGGACTTCTTACCGTCAAGCGGTGAAGCACATTTTCAGGTATCTGAAATTCACTCCTAAGCTTGGTCTTTGGTATTCCTCGGGTTCTTCTCTTTCTCTTAGAGGGTTCTCAGATGCTGACCATGTTGGCTACCGAATTGATCGCAAATCAACCTCCGGCACATGCCAACTCTTAGGAACCTCTCTTGTCACTTGGTCCTCCCGCAAGCAAGCTAGTGTAGCTCTTTCCACCACTGAAACAGAATATGTTGCAGCTGCTAGTTGCTGCTCCCAGCTTTTATGGATGAAAGCCACCCTTAGTGATTTCGGCCTTAGGTTTGGTAGGATCCCTCTTCTAGTTGACTCTACTTCTGCTATCTCTGTAGCTAAGAACCTCGTCTTGCACTCTAGAACCAAACACATAGACGTGAGGTTTCACTTTCTGAGAGATCACTATGAGAAGGGGGACATAGACTTGATCCATGTAGTATCTGCAAACCAATTGGCCGATATCTTTACCAAGCCCCTAGAGTTTGACGCTTTTACGCGCTTGAGAGGTGAGATTGGAGTGTGCTATCCCTTTTAGTCAGGGATTGTATGCTATTCCTTTTAGTAAGGAATGGCTTTTATAGTTTAGTTTTTGCTTTTATCTTGCTTTTATTTCTCTTTGTTTCTTTTGCATCTTGTATCATATCATGCATTGCATTGTATCATATGCATTTTCACTTCACTAGCACTAGAGCTCTTTTGGAATGCAGAGTTAGTACTTGCTTGTGCTAGATGGTACAGTTCTTGCTTGATCATGGTTGGCTAAGCTTTCTTGAGTCTATTGAATACTAATTGTGAGTTAAGTCATTTTATTCTTTGTAAATCAAAACCCGTGATCACCACTTGATTTGGCTACCTAGCATGTGTAGGAGTGTTGAATGCTATGCTATCTTTTCATACCTGGATATGCTAGTTGTATGCCTTTGCTAAGTTAATGCCTAAGCTTTTATGACACCTTGCTTAAAGTGAAAACTGAATCAAAATGCTTACAAGTGGTGTCTTATGTACTGAATTGAGAAAGATCTAGGTGGGTTTGCTTGTCACATTGATCTAGTTCGAGACAGCTTGCCTTTGCACTTTGGCATGAACTTGGACTAGGCTGTATATGACCAAAACCTTGTCTTAAGCTTCTGATGGTTATATAACCTAGACTTGGCATTGGTTGGTAAGAAGTGACAAAAGACAAGTAAATAACCCCTGGCACAAAAAGAACTTGCTTATGAATACAATTGTCTAAATCTGAAATTTGCAAGTGTCTAAAATGCTTATGGCTAGTTGTATATGTTTTGGTTGAGAGTAGCACACCTTGTATGCATTGCTAGCATCTTGTTGTTCATGCCTATCTTGCTATGTGCTATTCATGTTGGTGATGCTTTCTTTTCATTAACCCTAAAAAACAAGCTTACTATTGATATGTGTAAGATAGATTTATTTGAGCTTGTTGTATGCTTCCTTGCCCTCACTTGCTCTGTATGCTAGAACTTGTGATTACTAGCTTTCCATCCCTTCTGAGCTCTTTCAGTTACACACCTTGCATTTCATGGCATATTTTGAGTTCAAGGACCCTTGATGTGTCCATTGTCAACAAGGGGGAGAAATTAGTGTACCTCCTCCAAGAGAAAGAAATTTAAAAATATGGACAAGGGGGAGAACTCAGGAGAGATTTAGTTGAGGGGGAGCTTTGCACACATATTGCATTTGTGAGGATGCATTTCAGGGAGAGTTTGAGCTTTTAGCATGCTCTTTGCATCGGTGCGTTGAGCCTTTTGCCTCTCTCTTGAGGAGCCGATGCTTTGTTTTCTTTTATTGTCTCATTGTGACATATTTCTTTGCTTGTATTTGGTTCTTGGGCATTTTGAGCAACTTTCTTCTTTCTTTTTTTCTTTTTTGGTTTTACGCTTTTCTCTTGTCTTTGTTCTATTTCTGGTTACAGGTTAAAGGTGTTGACAATGCACTCATCAAGAGGGAGATTGAGAGCCAATGGACCGGCCTCATTGCTCTTCTGGTGTGATGACTGATTGTCAACGAGCTCAAGACCTGGATGGACTGGAGGTAGATGATGAAGACCTCGATGGACTGAGGCAAAAGCCCTCCAATGGACCGGAGGCAATGCTCGGCGTCGGTCGGCCATGGGAGCTCGGTACACGGAGGGGCGCATCGGCAACGGTGGTGTAAGCTCTCCAATGGACCGCGAGGCAACTCCGATGGACTGGAGAAGCCAGGTGCCACCGTGGTGCTCCAACCCGAGTGCATGGCGCGAAGGCGTGCGAGGGAGGCTTTGGCGGCTTCGGCTCAAAATCACCATCCAAGCTACCCAAGCCTAAGTGAGTTGGCCCACGACTCACCAAGATAAAGATGACGGGCCAAGTCCGGCCCAGACGGAGACTTTCTAAAGTTTCCCGATTTCTGACTTCAAAACCGAGGGTGCAAAGGCGGATTGGACTACTGGCCACGTGGAGGACATCCGAAGATTGCGTGGAAGCTAAGACGATCAAGTCTTCATTGTGGTCGTCCGTCCCCGATATTTCGGGTTCTTTTCTGTTTTAGCCCTTCCGGGCGTTTCTAGTGTTAGGGGTCTATGTGTAAAAATGCCAAAACTGAACCGGTGTATAAATAGCCTAAGAGCTGGTCATTAGAGGAAGTCTTGGCAGCTAGGTTTTCATTTCCTTAGGGTAATTTTCTTCCTTAAGCTTTGAGCTCCAAGTTTTGTAGGGTTATGGTGAGATCTAGCCTCCAAATCAAGAGGGAAGGTGAGGGTGGTTGCTTGGGACGAAATCCTTCATTGTAATCTGATCTAAGACCTCTTTTGAGGCTCATAATCGAAGTGGTTTCGTGCAGCAACTTTGTGTGCTTCTCCTCCCTTTGTTCTCTTTGGTTTTTGGCTTCAATCATTGGCCTTTTTGGGTGTTTGCTTTGGTCAAGGTTGAATCCTTTGTTTTTCTTGTGTTTTGGACTTGCAAGGACGTGGAGATTATGTTTTAGAATATCTCAATCCCAAAGGATTGCCATGAGCAAGTGGTTCTCTTAAGGTTTTCCCTTTCTTGCCTAAATATTCACCTCTTCGTGAGATCTGAAATTCCTGCTAATCCCGTAATCTTTTTCCATAGAACTTTTGGGAATAGTTTTGAAATGGGGCTACGATAGCCTATGCCAATTTTCGTGAAGTTTGGAGAAGGTTTGGTCAAGTTTCGGATTGCTTTTGTGTAAGATTTTCTGCTGTCCAGTTTTTCTGCTAGTTCTGTCCGTCTTCAAGTCTTGTTTGGTTTAGGGGTCAAACCTTTAAATTTTGGGCTGAACTTTTGTGTAGCTCTTTATCAGTAAATCATAAAACTCCCATAAAAATTTCAGATCATTTGGAGGTGTTTTGACCTGGTTTTGGTATTTTTCTCTTGAGGGTGTTCTGTCAGTTTTTGACCATCGAACGGTCCGATGGTTGTAGGATTTTTATTTCTTGCCCAATTGAGCTGAAATTTTGTGGAGTTGTTTCTTGGCCCCTTCTTAACCTTCAATAAAAATTTCATAATTTTTGGAGCTGGTTTGATAGGGTTTTTGATCAACTCTTTTTAGGGTGTTCGTCTGTGACCATCAGACGGTCCGATGCTCTAACCATCGGACGGTCCGATGGTCTAAACTTCATCCTTTTCGTCTGAATTTTTCTGGAGTGGTTCTTAGTTATCTTGTGAGAGTATGGTAATTTTGGGGGAATTTTTGGAACTTGTCTCGTGGGGTTTTGAGATTTTTCTTTGCAGCACTCTCTGTCTGAAATCTGCAGTTCCCCGGAGTTGGTTCCTTTTGCGCTCTTTTTCTTAGCCGTTTGAGCGTGTGCTTCCGCTTGGTGCTTAGTACGTATCTGTTCCGTGGACGGTACCAAGCACGTGTTGTGAGGTAGATACGTATCCTCTCAGTAGACGGTGTCTAGCTTCGTTGTGGGTGTTATTTCCGTTTTGCACTGCGGTGGGGATTTGAGTTTGAGTTTTCAAGTACTCCTATTCACCCTCCTCACGTCTCAGTCCTACACCGGTGATTGAGCACCAGACCGTCCGGTGTTCACAGCCTGACACTCCGAAAAGATCTCAATCAAAACCCAACCAAATCAACTCCAAAAATTTTGAAATTTTTACTTAAGGTTAAGAAGGGGTCAAGGAACAACTCCACAAATTTTTAGCTCAATTGGACAAGAAATGAAACTCCAACAATCACCGGGCCGGTGATATGCACACCGGACCGTTCGGTGCTCGGAAATAGACAGACCAACCTCCAAAGAAAAATACGAAAACTAGGTCAAAACACCTCCAAATATTCTGAAATTTTTATGGGACCTTTATGATTCACATGAAAAGAGCTCCACAAAATTTCAAGTCATTTGGAGCACGTTTGACCATCAAACTAAACACCGGATGAAAAGGATAACCACCGGACGTTATAGACAGACAGAAAAACAGCCACACGAAACTTGAACTTCCGAAGCCAAAATTTGACCAAACCTTCACCAAACTTCACGAAATTTTGCACACACTAACCAAGCTCCATTCCAAAGCTATTCCCAAAAGTTCTATTGAAAAAAATCAAGGGATTAGCGGAAATTTCAGATCTCGTGAAGAGGTGAATATTTGGGCATGGAAGGGGAAAGCTCAAGAACAACTTGCTCGTGGCAATCTTTTGGGATTGAGATGTTCTAAGACATAATCTCCACGTCCTTGCAAGTTCAAAACACAAGGAAAACAAAGGATTAAACCTTAGCCAAAGCAAACACCCAAAAAGCCAAGGATTGAAGCAAAAAACCAAATAGAACAAGGGGAGGAGAAGCACGCAAAGTTGCTGGACGAAACCACTTCGATTATGAGCCTCAAATGAGGTCTTAGGTCAGATTACAACAAAGGATTTCGTCCCAAGCTACCACTCTCACCTTCCCTCTTGATTTGGTGGCTAGATCTCACCCTAACCCTCCTAAACTTGGAGCTCAAAGCTTGAGGACGAAAACCACCCTAAGGAAATGAAAACCTAGCTGCCAAGACTACCTCTAATGACCAGCTCTTACGCTATTTATACACCGGTTCAGTTTTGGTATTTTTACACATAGATCCCTAACACTAGAAACGCCCGGAGGGGCTAAAACAGAAAAGAACCCGAAATATCGGGGACGGACGACCACAATGAAGACTCAGTCTTAGCTTCCACGCAATCTTCGGATGTCCTCCATGTGGCCAGTAGTCCAATCCGCCTTTGCACCCCCGGTTTTGAAGTCAGAAACCGAGAAACTTTAGGAAGTCTCCGTCTGGGCCGGACTTGGCCCATCTTCTCTATCTTGGCGAGTTGTGGCCCAACTCACCAAGCCTTGGGTAGCTTGGGTGGCGGTTTTGAGCTGAAGCCGCCAAAGCCTCCCTCGCACGCCTTTTGCCTCAGTCCATTGAGGTCTTCATCATCTACCTCCAGTACATCGGAGGGCTTGAGCTCGTTGACAATCACTCGTCACACCAGGAGAGCGATGAGGCCGGTCCTTTGGCTCTCAGCGGCCACCTCAGAGCCACTGCAGCCATACGATTGGTCCCGCGAGCCAATCTCGTTCAGTCGGGCGGATCAGTGGCTCAACTTCGATGAGCCAGGCAAGCACCCGTTGCTCGTAACTCCCATAGTCGAGGATTCCCGACTCAAGAAGGTTCTGATCGACAGCGGGGCGAGCATCAACGTGGTGTTCCCTAGAGCTCTGCAAGACATGGGGATCCTACTTAGCGAACTCAAGAAGTCGGATACCCCATTCTTTGGAATTGTTCCGGGCGTAGGCGAATACCCGCTCGGGCACATCTATCTGTCGGTCACTTTTGGCATGGCAGAGAACTTCCTCATCGAGACACTGTGCTTTGAAGTCCCGACCTTCAACTGCATCTACAACGCCATCATCGGGCGTCCTGGGCTAGCCAAGTTCATGGCTATCCCACATTACCCGTACCTCGTCCTCAAGATGCCAGCCCCAGGTGGTGCTCTCTCCATACGCGCCGACTTCAAGGGAGCCTCAGAGTGTGTGCAAGAGGCCATGCAGATGGCCCTTGAGCAGAATCATATGGCAGCACAGAAGAAGCTCAAGGCGGACGAAGCGGCATGTTGCAGGAAGACCTCCAGATCCCGACTCAAGAAGCAACCTCAAGCGCGGCAATCCAACCGGCCGTCCCGACGAAAGAGATAAGTCTCGACCCCTCGAACGCGACCAAGACGACTGCCTCAACGCTCTTCTTCCTCCCAAATATGAAGGCGCGCTCGTCCAGTTCCTGAGGGCCAATCGCGACATGTTTGCATGGAAGCCTACGGATATGCCTGGGGTACCGAGGGAACTGGCCGAGCACCAACTCAAGGTGTTCCCCAATGCCAAACCCATCAAGCAGAGGCTGCGGCGATTCACTCTAGAAAAGTGAGAGGCCATTAGGGCAGAGTTAACCTGGCTGAAGGCTGCCGGTTTTATTAGAAAGGTCATACATCCTGAGTCGCTTGCCAATCCCGTACTTGTTCTCAAAAAGAATAAAAAGGACTGGCGGATGTGTGTTGATTATACCGATCTCAATAAGCACTGCCCTAAGGACCCGTTCGGGTTGCCTCGCATCGACTAGGTCGTTGATTCTACGGCCGACCGCGCCTTACTCTCCTTTCTTGATTGTTACTCAGGCTACCATCAGATCAGTTTGGCAATCGAAGATCAGGAGAAAACAGCATTCATCACGCCTTTCGGGGCTTACTGCTATACCTCAATGTCTTTCGGGTTGAAGAATGCCGGAGCAACATACCAAAGGGCGATTCAAACTTGCCTCACCGACCACTGGGGCAAGCGTGTCGAGGCCTATGTTGACGATGTCGTAATCAAGACCAAGAATGAAGAGGACTTCATCGACGATCTGTGCTAGGTGTTCGACAGCCTGAGGAAATTCCGGTGGAAGCTCAATCCCACCAAGTGCGTCTTCAGCGTCCCCGTAGGTCAGTTGCTCGGTTTTGTCATCAGCAACAGAGGAATCGAAGCCAACCCCGAGAAGATCAAGGCTATTCTACGGATGCACCCTCCCAGATCACAGAAAGACGCTCAAAGGCTGATTGGGTGCATGGCAGCCTTGAGCCGATTCATCTCACGACTCGGTGAACGCGGCATGCCCTTCTACAAACTCCTCAAGAAGGTCGACAGGTTTCAGTGGACCACAGAGGCTCAGGAAGCGTTGGACTCTCTGAAAAAGTTCCTAACGTCGCCTCCCGTACTCAAGTCTTCTAATCGTGCCACTGCCGACTCACCGGCTGAAGATCTGCTCCTCTACATCTCTTGTACGACTCATGTGATCAGTACCACGTTGGTGGTCGAGCGACCGGATGAACAGCACACGGTACCTAGGCAACATCCGGTCTACTTCTTCAGCAAGGTCCTCAGTCCCTCCAAAATCAGGTATCCTCAAGTACAGAAGTTATTATACGCAGTTCTCATTACCGCACGTAAACTGCGCCATTACTTTGAGGAGTATAAAATCATAGTGGTCACTGAGTTTTCAATCGGAGAAGTCTTGTGCAATTGAGAGGCCACAGGGCATATCGCCAAGTGGGCTTGTAAACTGGGGGCTCACGACATCGAGTTCCGTCCTCGTACTGCCATCAAGACCCAGGCACTTGTTGATTTCGTCTCCGAGTGGACTGAACACCAAGTGCCTGAGAAGCCAGAAATCATGGAAGTCTGGAAGATGTATTTTGATGGCTCGTTGAAGCTGGAGGGAGCTGGCGCTGGTGTTGTTTTCACCTCACCAGCAGGGGAAAAACTCAAATATGTACTACAGATCCTCTTCCCGGTGTCTAACAATGCAGCTGAATACGAGGCTCTTCTTCACGGCCTTCGCATAGCCATATTGCTTGGGATTCAGCGTCTAATGGCTTATGGAGATTCCTTGGTGGTCATCAATCAGGTCAACAAGGAGTGGGATCGCTCTACAGAAAGTATGGACAAATATTGCGAGGCAGTTCGCAAACTAGAAGGCAGGTTTCAGGATCTTGAGTACATTCATGTGGATCGGGATCGTAATGTGGATGCTGTATCCTATCCAAGCTAGGCTCGTCACGAGCCAAAGTACCCCATGGCATCTACGTTCAAGAGCTCTATCATCCCTCTGTTCAGCTAGACGAGCTGAACATACCTCCCGACCGGCACATCTTAACTATGGATACGCCGACTAACTGGAGGGCCCCCATCATCAAGTATATCCTAAACAAAGAAACTCTGGAGGATAAAGCAGAGGCCGAGCGAATTACAAGACAGTCTTCCAGCTATACTCTGATTAATAACGAGCTCTACAAGCGTGCTACTTCAGGAGTTTTGTTGAAATGCCTAAGCACCTCATCAAGGCAGAGCTTGCTCAAGGAGATACATGCTGGAGTCTGTGGAATTCATGCTGCCTCACGCACATTGGTCGGGAAGGCATTCAGGGCCGGCTTCTATTGGCCTATGGCAAAGAAGGATGCTGCCGAGTTGGTGCAGCACTGCGAGGCTTGTTAGTTCCTCGCCAAGCAGCATCATCTTCTAGCGCAGCAGTTGCAGAATATACCGGTCTCATGGCCTTTTGCCTGCTGGGGGCTGGATATGATTGGGCCTTTCAAGAAACCTCAGGATGGATATACTCATGTGTTGGTTGCCATCGACAAGGTCACCAAGTGGATTGAGTTTAGGCCCATTGCTTCTTTAACGTCTGCAAAAGCAGTGGAGTTTATTCAAGACATCATCTTTCGCTTTGGAATAATGAATTCTATTATCACAGATCTTGGGTCTAACTTCACAGGCTCAGAATTCTTCGATTTCTGTGAGCAAAGGTTCATCCGCATCAAGTATGTCTCGGTAGCCCACCCTAGAGCTAATGGGCAGGTTGAACGGGCCAACTGCATGATCCTAGATGCACTCAAGAAAAAGATCTTTGACAAGAACGAGAAGATGGCTGGCAAGTGGAGACGTGAACTGCCATACGTGGTTTGGAGTCTTCGAACACAACCCAGTAAAGCCCTCGCAGGGAACACGCCTTTCTTCATGGTATATGGATCGGAGGCAGTCTTGCTTGCCAACCTGTAGTTTGGAGCCCCACGTCTGGCTTTCAGTAGCATTGCCGAGGCTGAGGCAACACGCCTTGAGGAGATCGACTTACTCGAGGAGGGGCGACTCAACTCTATTATTCAGTTGGCTCGGTATCAGCAGACTCTATGTCGTTACCATGATCGATACACGAGGCCTCGTTCCTTCTCAATAGGGACCTGGTATTACGCAGAGTGCTCAAGACTGTGGGACAGCATAAGTTATCTCCTCCTTGGGAAGGTCCATACATCGTCACAGAAGTTACTCGTCCAGGATCATATCGTCTATCTCAAATGGATGGGACACCAGTCGGGAACTCCTGGAATATAGAGCATTTGCGCAGGTTCTATGCGTAGTGTTTTTTCTGTGACTTCTAGAATTAGCGGTCAGTGTCATTCTATGTACTCTGTCCTCATTCATGCTCTATAAATAAATGCACTCTTGAGATAAAGTATTCTGTGTTCTCTTCCCTATTTTTTACTCATGTTACTCACTCATTGTATACGGGCAATCGACCTAGGTCAGTCGACCGACAGTACGGTGCTACATGCCCACTCTTACTCTTGACGGGGATACCTCCAGCCCCATCACGAGAGCAATTGGCCTAGGTCAGTTGACCAATAGCACGGTGTTACATGCTCTCGTTCGTACTCATAATCGGGGAGCACTCAAGGCCCCAACAAAACAAAGGCAATCGGCTTAGGTCAGTCGACCGACAGCACGGTGCTACATGCCTTTGCAGGAACTCATAACCGGGGAGCATTCAAGGCCCCAGCTGAGCAAAGACCGTGGGCATAGGTTTGACGGCTTACAGCTCAACATTGCACGTCTTTGCCTCATCATGTTATTCTTTCTTACAGTACTCGCACTCGTTGTCGTTATATCTTACTTTCTTATATCATCAGTTTTAACTCAGGTCGCATTATCGACTTAACATTGTCTCGTTTCTCTACACAGGCATGACTCTCAGGTACGCATAGAATATTTTGATTCATTCATAAACTAACTCTGTTTTGCAGAATACTAGTCAAGTTGTCGACATAAGGAGCCAAACATATACACATAGCATTCAGTTCATCATATTACATGGGGAATCATTGTTCACTCATTGTCGCCTATAAGGAGTTTGGCAATCGAGCGGGCTTCATCTTCATGCTCAGCACTCTGGCTCTCTAGTGCACAGATGTCCAGGATCTTGATCAAGGCAGTATTGGCAGTCAAGGCAGCTTCTTTTGCCTTCTCAAAGGCGTCTTTCAGCTTGTTGCAGTTCTTCTTGCTAGTCTCATAGTTCTTTTTGAATACCTCTGACACCTGAGCCTGATGAGCAGCCTCGTCTTAGTATTCTTTAAGTGCAGACCTCGTAGAGGCTAGCATCTTCTTCATTTTATCAAGGGCGCTCTGGGATTCAGCCAGTTCAGTTTCTTTGTCCCTAAGCGCTTGGCGTGTTAAGGAGTGACTATTCTTCAGAGAATCCAATGCACTGGTAGTCTCGCGGAATGACTTCTCAAAGCCATCTCGAGACTCTTGCAGCTGCTGGTACTCATCATTTCTTTAACGCATCTCCTCCTGTGGAATGATACAGTTCATACGCTTCTGTGAGCAAAGAATGTGCTAGTTGAGATTCTTGACGGGTTACCTCATGGTTTTTCTTCTCAATGTCTAGCTGCCTGCGAAGGTCTGCTGTTGTGTCTCTGGCTTGGTCTTTGTCAGCAATGGCGTTACGGTGCTCTGTCTCTCGAGTCATGGCCACTTGCTTTAGGCGAGCAATCTCAGCAGCAGCGGCTGGCAGCAAGTACACGGTTCAGCTTGAGATCTCAGGTATTGGTGTAAGGAAAGGTTGAATACGCACCTATTGCCTCGGCTTTGCGTGCAGCCTCAGAGTCAGCTAGTTGCTGCCTCAGTGTGGTAACCTCAAGGCTGGAGAGTGCAGCAATCTTGTCATGGATCATGCTGGCCTGTTGAACTCCACCTTGTAGTGTCTTCAGCATAGCCTGCAGACGAGTAATTCGAGTTGTTTAGGCAGCAGCACAGTCAATGCAGGATATGTAAGGTTGCAAAGTTGGCATACCTCGAAAGCTGCCAACAGCCCTGAGTTTGGGGGTGCTGGTACTAATGGACGGCTGTTATCAACTTCTTCATTCAGAGGGGGTTGGGCGCTGTCTAATTCAGTTGTAGCTAGGGAGTCTGATTGTCCTGCTTCAACTTGATCAGTATGCGTTGGTTCTTCAGTTTTTTCCTCTTGAGCCGACTCAAGGGCTTCAGATGAGGGCCGGGAAGTATCTTCCGTATCGATCTCAGATGGATGCCCTTGGGAGATAGCGGCCTCAGGTAATGGCTCGGTTATAGGCTCTTGCTGTTTCTCTTCTGGAGCTACCCCGGTTAGTGCTTGTTGCCAGTTTTCGGATGGCATTTGTGCCTCATGCACAGTTTCAATGGCTTTATTCATATGAGCGCAAGCCTCATCCTCAGGAATATCTACTGGCATTGGGTCCGTGGGTTTTTCAGGCTCTAAGTTCTTTGATGCTAGCTCTGTTGTCGCTCGGGGGCTTGTGGTCTCAGGTTGTTTCCCCCTGGAGCATGTTGACAGTGACTCTATATCTTAATCAGAGCATATAGTGAAGGGAAGTTTGCACGTATCTCTGATAATTCGGTCTAGGTCCATATCTTCTGCCGTCAGATCAATCTCATCCTCCTCAGGTGGCAGTGTGGATGCAGAAAGGGCTGATTTAGTGTCATCATGATGTTTCTTGGATCGCCTCTCACGATGACACAACTGAGCTTGCTCTTCTTCCTCTTCATCCTCATCAACTATGCTTGTCCAGTTTACCTCAGATAATGAGTCATCAGTTTTAACTGTGGTATGAGAGGAATACCTGGATTTCTTGCTGGCTCTATCGGTTGACTCGGGAGAGCTTGTCAAATCCTTGGTTGCCCTCTTGTTCGTTCTCTGTCTCTGTGTCATCACAGTACAAGTGGCCTTTGCCTTGGTACGCCCCTGGCCAATCGCAGCTCGTGTCCTCACGCCCTTGGAGCAGCCGTAAGCTCGGGGGCTGCTTTGGTGATGTCGCTCACACTGATCTCTTGTGCGGCCTGGGTTGCACGTGGTATCACAATGAATGTATGCTCTTCATTGTTTCCTGCACCATGGGCAGCAGCAACAACAGCTTCCATTTCTTTAGTGGATAACTCAGATTGTCGTTTGGATAGCCTGTCAGTTCCAGAGGTTGTAGGGTCTGACAGAAACTTGGATATATTGCTCTGCAATAACTCTATGAGTCAGGAGATGATTGCAAGCAAGGTTACTTACGGAAATCATAGTAAGAACACTTACATTGGGAGTGGGATTCCATGCAGAACATGGTTTGGGAGTACCCTCATTGTGAGCTTCACCTCTGAGTGTCAACTCCACTCGGGCCTTGACATCGTCTTCAGTCATGGATCGGGCTGTCTCTCTAATTGGATCACTAGCTCCGATATATAGATAGGCAGGGTAGATCCTATCCTTTAGTGGCTAAATACAGCGATACACGAAATCTATAACCACGGCATGGGCAGTGAGGTCTTTCTCCTTCAGATTGTCTATTTCTTCTAGCAGTGCGTCAAAATCATTTTGCTCCTCGACAGTTGGGCCTTCTTCCTAGCTTACCAGTTTGCTGTTAGGTTGCCTCCCAGACCTCGAGGGAAGAGAGTTCCCGTGGTTCTCAATGTAAAACCACTCGGAGTGCCATCCTCTGTTGTTATCTGGGAGGGGGATATCCAAATAAACAGCTTTGCGATTCTTCCGCAGTTCAAAGCTGGCTCCTCCGGTTACTTGCAACACTCCGTGTCTCACACCGGCTTTGCAATGATATAGATACTTCCATAAGCCAAAGTGCGGGACAATTCCAAGAAACGCCTCGCAGAGGTGGATGAAAATCGAAAGTTGGAGAATCGAATTGGGGTTCAGATGAGTCAGATTGATTGCGTAGAACTGCAAAAGGCCTTGCACGAATGAGCAGACAGGGAGACCTAACCCGCGGATGAAGAACGGCATGAACACCATTGCCTCGTAGGTGTCCTCAGTTGGAGCAGCATCGTCCTTCTTCTCGCACACCCTCCAGTTTGCCACTTCTTTTGGTGGCAGGACGCCCATATCTACTAATGATTGTAGCATGGGCTCGGTGACAGTGGAGGGGCGATATGCTAGGTATGACGAAGGTAGCTGCCGGTTCTCGTTGTGGGGTAGGCCTTCACTGGTATTTCCGCGCTCGCTCAAGGTTTTCTTCTTGGGAGGATGCGGTTCTCTCAGTTGGATTGGAATTGAGAAGCGGAGGATGCATCAGTATTCTGAGTTCAAACAATGGTGGCGGCGGTCTCAATGGGGAAGAATGGCAGCACAGCTCTTGGATAAGAGAACTTTGGTTCAGGGTATAGATCTCAAACAACCCTAACGCCATCAGAAACAGTCCATGAGAGCTAACAGAATTTGCGGTTGTCGTTAGATATTGACTCGGGCCTCATGACGAATGGGTTCAGTCGGGTCACTTTGGGAT
This sequence comes from Paspalum notatum, assembly GCA_022530915.1. Lineage (NCBI taxonomy): Eukaryota > Viridiplantae > Streptophyta > Magnoliopsida > Poales > Poaceae > Paspalum > Paspalum notatum. The sequence goes on from CM039687.1 coordinate 22,224,370, forward strand.
TAAATCGGCGATTTCAATCGGGGAGATTTTTTAGTTGGTACTTGTCAGTGCAAGTTCATGTTCTTTATTACACGGAGAATGGGGTTTTTAGTTTAACCTAGTGAGTTGAGTTTTGCCTGAACTCTGGGCACAAGTAAAGTATGATTTCTCTCGTTTTGGAGCAATTTCGTCTTTGCTTCAAAGAATCTCAAGATGTAGTTGACTCGGATGCAAGGATCTTCAAGATGCATACACACGGAAGAACTCAAAAGCAAGGGATAATACGATGGATTTTCATTATATAATCAAGATGGATTACATATATAGGGGAAGATTATTCTAATCTACTACTAACTACTACTACTATGGTGGTGGTGGCGGTGGTGGCCTACACACCGGTGGAGGGCCCTGCCGAGGGACCAGCGCCGCGGCGGAGCTTGGAGGCTGGAGCGTCGGCCTCATCACCGCCATTGTGGCCGCCGTCGTCGCCACCGTGGCCGCCGTCGCCGCCATCATGGCCGCCGGGGGCATCGTCGTCGTCGTCATCGTCGTCGAAGTCCTCCTCGCTGTCCTTCTCCTCGTCGTCGTTGGACTCCTGGAGGGCGGCGCGGTGGAGGCCGCGGACCTTGGCGATCTCCTTGCAGTTGTTTCCCTGGGAGTCATCGGAGTTGGGCTCCGAGTTGTCCTCCTAGGGCAGAGCATCCTCGGGGGCTTCCTCCTCCTCGCTGTAGGAGAAGTCCTCCGAGGACTCCTCGTCATCGTAGGCGCTGTTGAAAAATGCATCGTCAGAGTCCTCATACTCCGACGACGGTGGCGAGCGCGCGTGCTTCTTCCCTTTCTCGCGCGGGCGAGGGGGAGGGGAGTCTTCTTGGGGTTTTTTCTTGAAGTGGTGAGTGCTGAGTGGAGGCGTGATGGGTGGCCGGGCGATGGCTCTGCTCTTATAGTACGGCCACCCCGCTTTGTTCTCTGTGAACGCGATTCAAGAGGCCGCGTCGTTTCGACTTCTTCCACGCATCAGTCATTGCATCGGCGAATAATGGCTGTTGTGTGTTCGAAAGATTTCTATTTTCTTAGGATTTTTTCGGGTAACTCCTCGGTACCTTCCACCCGTCCCCTCTGGGTTAACCCCATGGGGTGCGGGATTTGTGGGAAAATTGTTCTTTTTCCTAAAACCTGAGAAAACAGGAAGCTTGAGTCGGTTTTCTATCACTCAGAAAACTGGGAATAGATGGTAACTCGGATAAGGGGATTCACTATTCCTCAAGTTGACTCGGCACTTGAAGATTGCATTCTGTGAGGTCTGGTCGGAGAATTTAGATCTTCAAGCTGATTGATACTCAAGTCAACTTAAAGCTCGGGGGCTACCCCATGGGGTGCACCTGGCGGTGCACCAAAATAAACAGTATGGATTCAGGTGAGGAACTCATGAGCGGTATGCTTTTCTTATTGGAGTCTCGAGTCAATTAATCTCTAAATTAACTCGAGCCTCGGGGGCTTGTGGGGGATAGATATCCCTTGGGCCCTCACGGCGTGGATTCAGTACATGGGCCATTGGAGGACCCAATGGAGACAGCAGGCTCCTTTACAGGTGTCGACTGGTCTCGTGGGTCCGAGAACGGATGATGAGTTTGAAGACCAAGTCAAGGCGTTGTAATTCAGGAAAGGCAGAAAAGAGTTGGTTCGGACTCTATATTCGGAAGTAGCAGGACTCAGGAAAGGAAACGTATAATCGTAGATTCTGTGTACTCTTTTAGGCTTCCAAACAGAGTAGGACTCATAGATAGAAACCGACTTGTAACCCAAGCCTGGCCAGACTATATAAGGCGGGTGAGGGACCCCTACGCGGACAATCAATCATCTCATCGCATACCAGCTACCAAGCATCCAAGCCCTCATTGTAACCTCAAGAACTCAGATCAATACAACTCACAGCAAACAGGACGTAGGGTATTACGCATATTGCGGCCCGAACATGTATAAACCTTTGTGCTTTGTCGCATCTCTACGCGAACCATCAAGCTACGCCGATCTCGCCAACCCAAAAGCATCACGTGATACACCCCGTGGTGCATTGCCGGTATCAAACACCGACAGGAGACAACCGCTGCTCGATGAACGTATGTCGTCAACTTTATTTCGATAACAAAGGGTACATATTTATAGTCCGGAGACTCGGGCGGCAAGCCTGCCCTTCTTTAATTAAACTACAAACCCTAACTGACTCAAATTGGACTCTTTTAACTAATCATTAATCTACGATACAAGACCCATTGGCCTGTTTTACCACACGCCGTCGCTTTCCTTGGACAGCTTCTCTTTAGCCCAAAGCCGATTTTGGCCCATTAACACGGACGACCAAATTCTGCTGTCAACACATGCTCCCTGGTTTTGGCAAATAAAGATTTATTTATTTCAAAACCAGATAAGTGTGAAACCTGGCCATGCACGTCCCATCAACCTGCACTGCCACACGGTCTTCCATGGCAACCGTCATGATGACCTGCACGACCCTGCGGTTTCCCCTACAGCGTCCCTTCGCCTTCCATCGCCTCACGTTTAATAAAAGGTAGGGCTCCCCTGTCCTCCTCAATCGGCATCCGCTCTTCTTCTTCCTTAAGCCCCGAAAGAGCCGAAAAAACCCCCTTCTAGCCATGTCTTCCATCGGCAACAACAACCCACCATCGCCACCTTCCTCCTCCTTTGCGATGGGGCCTCGGGCGCCAAGATCGCGTTGGTAAGGTGTAACCGCTAAGGTTTCAGGGTCGCAATGGTGGTGTCCGCCACCAAAGGGAGAAGCACATCATATAACGTAAAGCACACTCAACCATAAGGTAGCGCAGCGACCACTGATGCTAACCTCCCCTCTTGCCTCACAGGTAAGTTACTCCCAAACCAAAACCTAATTAGTCAGCTAAGAGCGTTCCATTCCAATCTTGTGGTAGCACTGTTGTCCCAGGTGGTCGCTTTGTGATTCGGTCCTTAGGGAGGGAACTAGAAAAAGCACATGAGCACATTGCTCAAGCTCCTTAAACCATGTTGCTAAAAAGCCATATTAAATTGGACATGAACCGATCAGGGGTCAAGCCCAACAATTAATTGCATAGAATTATTAATCAAAATTAGATTAACAAAAGGACATGAGTTTGCGGCACCTAGCATAACTTAACCATATGCCTCCCAGAAGGTAAATATATAAGGATAAAAGTAGCTAGGTAAAACCGTTCAGGCATACAAATTAAAATGCACATGCAATAAATGAAAAGGTTATTAGGTGTTGTTTATGTTATACTTGCCTTCCTCAAAATTTATTCCTTATTGTTGCTCAGAGGCTTCTGCAGGCTGCTCTTTGAACTCAACAGGCGGATTAACGTCTACGCATGACATACGGCACCAAACAAGTATTCATATGTTCACACATGCAAGCAAACAAACATAAATGGTAAGAAACAATACACCATTACATAAAAACAGAACATGAAATGTATTTAAAATTATTCTACTCATTGCTACGGTTGCGTAGGCGCAAGAATCGCCGAAAACATATTTAAAACGTGAAAGTTATGCCCAAAACAGGGTTCCAGGGGCACCACTGCGAAGAAAAACAGACAACAGGGGCTAATTTTGGAAAACCAAGGGCCTAAGCACAATTAAACTAAGTCGCCGAGGGTTAAAGAGCTAAAACAGAGAGGCTTGGACTGCGGGTTCCATTTTAGAAAAGATGAGGGGCTAAAGCATTAAAAACAGGGCTGTTTTGTAAATACTTTTGAACAAGGATGGACCGCGGGTTAATTTCCTCAAAGCGGGAGGGCCCTTTAGCAAAACTGCAACGGATGACCGGTATTGACCAGGTCGACGGTGGACCACGGCCGTTGGATCAAGATCTGACGGCTCTGGACAAAAGGGAAGGCGGGCTGCCGGCGACAACCATGGGACGCGACGGAGTTCCCTGCCCGCGGCGGCGCATCACCGGAGTTGGCCGTTCCGGCCTCGGCAGCAGGCTAGGGACTACTAGACTAGGCTTAGGAGGGAGAGGGAAAGATGGCGAGTCTCACCAGGGGCTCGAATGCGGCGGCGGAGCAACGGAGGCAGCCGGCGACAAGAGGAGGCAGACGGCGGTGTTGGTGCTCGCGGGGAGGCGCCAAGAAGCGGCTACGGGGCTCCAAGAACCGGCGAAACGAGGTCGCGGAGGTCCTGTGAAGGTGGCAACGGGGTCAAGAGGGCCGGTGAGGCTTAGACGGTGGCCAATTTGGTGGCGGCGGCGGCGGCTCACCTTGAGCTCCGGTGATGGAATTCGCCGCGGCGTGTAGTTCTAGGGCCAGGGCAGCAAAGCAGGGGTGTAAAGGGGCGCGGCTGCGGCTCGGGTGACCCCTTTATAGTGCGGCGCAGGGGCTAGGAGTGTGGCTCTGCGTTTGTGTTTGACTCGGGTCGAGTTTGTAGGACCGGGACGTGCGACTAGAGGGGGGGGGTGACTAGGAGCACTTGAAAAACTCAAACTCAAACCCCCAAGGTGCGCTCTCACGAAAACACAAGCACACCTGATACCGTCCACTGAACAGATACGTATCGGGTGGAAAGCGGAATCACTCGAAATAACGCCCAAAGAAAAAGATGTAAGATAAGCAACCAAACTACACCTAAACGAGCAAACACACTACACCCAAACAAACACACACAACACCTAAAACTACACCTCTCTAATGTGCAGAGTTATGTAGCATAGACAAGCTACTAACCCTAGGACACATTGAGAAACCCTAAACTGAAAACACTAAAGCACCATCAAAGCAAGCAAAAACAACAAGGCACAAACAAAACAAGACAAGCTACAAAGCTTGCAAGCGTCGCACACTAGCCACTCAACATACCGAAGCGTGCCTCACTTAAGAACAGTGAGTGAAGAGTATGGGCATGCAGTGGTTGACACAAAACAAGCTTGAAGCAAACCACAACACTCCAAAAAACCAAAGAAACCAAGAAAAACAAACCCCAAAGCAAGCGGAGCAAGAAACACGCAAAAACAGCCCTAAATACACTAGACCGGACAATACTGTCTCAACCAAAAGAACTGACCGGACAAACCCAAAAAAAGGGGTGAAACAGCCCTAAAAACCTATAGACCGGACAATCCGAGGGAAGGGGATCGGACAATCCGAAGTATGGAGTTCGGACAAACCTAAGGACAAACGATTAGTACTGTCAGTTCTCCGAATAACTGCGCGCAGAAAACAGCCCGACACCTCTACGAAAAATGATCGAAACGAGGTCAAATCTCAACGAAACTTCATGAAAATTTGCATGGACAATCCTAAGGACCTTCCCTAGCAAATCCCAAAAGATCAGCCCCAAAAGATCAAGGGATGCACGGGAATTGCAAATCTCGTGAGGTAGGTAAGTTGACAACCAAAAAAAACTGCACGCAGGCACTCCAAAAACCGAACCAAAACCGGGTCAATTCTCAACGAAACTTCACGAAAATTTGGATGGATGATCCTAAGTACCTTCCCTAGCAAACTCCAAAAGATCCACTTGAAAAGATCAAAGGTTGCACGGGAATTTCAGATCTCGTGAGGTTGGCGAGTTGAACCCGAAAAACCTAGAAACGTCAAGAACGGCCCTTGCTCGTGGTTGGATGATTCTAGCACTTGGCTAGTGAGATGCACCATGTCCTAGCAAGGCAAAATACCGGCAAAAGAAAGGTCTCATCCTTGGACAACACAAAACGAGCCAAAATCCAAGAAACGGGACCAAAAACGAAACTAGAAAAGGGGCAAAGAGGGAGGGACGAGATTGCTGCACAAGATTTGGAATTTCACAACAAAGAACCTTGAATTGACCACGAAATTCAGGTTACAAGAGTTCCCTAGAGCCTACCTCCCTTCATCCTCCCACTAATGACAAGATTAGACTAAACTAGGCACTCATCTCCTAGCTAATCCTCTCTATTTCTTCTCTTTGGACCTTGGCTGCTAGGGTTAGGAATTCCTAGGGTTTGTGGCTGCCAAGGTAAGCTCCAAGGGAGCCTCTCAAGTCTATTTATACCCTCCCTAAACGACACAATTACATTAAGACCCCTACTCTAAAAATGCCCGGAGGGGGCCAAACCGAAAAAATACAATCGGATGACAACGATGAGGTCTTGATCATCTTCGGTTTCTCCACCTCGCTTGGATGTGCGCCACGTAGCCAGTAGTCTGGAAGCTTCCCCCGGTTTTGAAGTCAGAAACCGGAAAACTTTATTCTGCGGGTTTCCTGGGCCAGGTCTTGGCCCAATCTTCTATCTTGGCGAGTCGGAGCCCAACCCACCAAGTCATTTGAACTTGGGTGCCGGTTTTGAGCCGAAGCCGCCAAAGCCTCCCTCGCACGCCTTCACGCCATGCACTCGTGTTGGAGCACCACAGTGGCACCCGGCTTCTCCAGTCCATCGGAGTCGCCTCGCGGTCCATTGGAGGGCTTACACCACCGTTGCCGAACCGCCCCTCCGTGTACCGAGCTTCCATGGTCGACCGACGCCGAGCATTGCCTCCGGTCCATTGGAGTACTTTTGCCTCAGTCCATCGAGGTCTTCGTCTTCCTCTACCTCCAGTCCATCGGAGGGCCTCCAGTCCATCGGAGGGCTTGAGCTCGTTGACAATCACTCATCACACCAAGAGAGCAATGAGGCCGGTCCATTGGCTCTCAATCTCCCCCTTGATGAGTGCATTGTCAACACATCTCCAACCTGTAACCTGAAATAGAACAAAGAAAAAGAAAAGCGTAAAACTGAAAAAGAAAGGAAAAAGAAAAGAAATGTTCAAGCTGCCAAAAACCAAACAAAGGCAAAACACAAGGCAGCTTGAAGCAAAATGAAAAACAAAACATTGGCTCCTCAAGACAGAGACAAAAGGATCAACGCACTGATGCAAAGAGCATGCTAAAAGCTCAACTCCCCCTGAAATGCATCCTCACAAATGCAAAATAAATACAAAGCTCCCCCTCAACTAAAACTCTCCTGAGTTCTCCCCCTTTGTCCATATTTTAAGACTTCTCCCTTTGGAAGTACACTAATTTCTCCCCAAATTTCTCCCCCTTGTTGACAATGGACACATCAAGGGTTCTTTGAACTCAACTCCCCCTGAACTAGACAACTCCCCCTCAAAATATGCCATGAAATGCAAAGAGTGTAACTGAAAGAGCTCAGAAGGGATGTAAAGCTAGTAATCACAAGTTCTAGCATACAGAGCAAGTGAGGGCAAGGAAGTATACAATAAGCTCAAATGAATCTATCTCACACATATCAAGAGCAAGCTTGTTTTCAGGGTTAATGAAAAGAAAGCATCACCGACATGAATAGCACCTAGCAAGATAGGCATGAACAGCAAGATGCTAGCAATGCATACAAGGTGTGCTACTCTCAACCAAAGCATATACAACCAGCCATAAGCATTTTAGAGACTTGCAAATTTCAGATTTATACATTTGTATTCATAAGCAAGTTCTTTTTGTGCCAAGGGTTATTTACTTGTCTTTTGCCACTTCTTACCAACCAATGCCAAGCCTAGGTTATATAACCATCAGAAGCTTAAGACAAGGTTTTGGTCATACACAATCTAGTCCAAGTTCATGCCAAAGTGCAAAGGCAAGCTGCCTCGAACTAGATCAGTGAGACAAGCAAACCCACCTGGATCTTTCTCAATTCAGCACATAAGACACCACTTGTAAGCATTTTGATTCAGATTTCAATTTAAGCAAGGTGTCATAAAAGCTTAGGCATTAACTTAGCAAAGGCATACAACTAGTATATCCAGGTATGAAAAGATAGCATAGCATTCAACAATCCTGCACATGCTAGATAGCCAAATCAAGTGGTGATCATAGTTTTTGATTTGCAAAGAATAAAATGACTTAGCTCACGACTAGTATTCAACAGACTCAAGAGAGCTTAGCCAACCATGATCAAGCATGCAACTGTACAATCTAGCACAAGCAAGTACTAACTCATCATCTCAAAAGAGCTCTAGTGCTAGTGAAGTAAAAATGCATATGATATAGTGCAATGCATGATATGATACAACATGCAAAAGAAGCAAAGAGAAATAAAAGCCAGATAAAAGCAAATTCTAGACTATGGAAGCTATCCTTACTAAAAGGAATAGCGTATTATCCCTGACTAAAAGGGATAGCACACTCCAAGCTCACCTCTCAAGCGCATAAAAGCGCCAAACTCTAGGGGCTTGGTAAAGATATCGGCCAACTGGTTTTCAGATGCTACGTGGACTAAGTCTATGTCCCCCTTCTCATAGTGATCTCTCAGAAAGTGAAACCTCACGTCTATGTGTTTGGTTCTAGAGTGCAAGACGGGGTTCTTAGCTACAGAAATAGCAGAAGTAGAATCAACTAGAAGAGGGATTTTTCCAAACCTAAGACCGAAATCACTAAGGGTAGCTTTCATCCATAAAAGCTAGGAGCAGCAGCTAGCAGCAGCTATGTACTCTGCTTCTGTGGTAGACAAGGATACGCTAGCTTGCTTGCGGGAGGACCAAGAGACAAGAGAGGTTCCTAAGAGTTGGCATGTGCCGGCTTGCGATCAATCCGGCAGCCAGCATGGTCAGCATCTGAGAACCCTCTAAGAAAAAGAGAAGAACCCGAGGAATACCAAAGACCAAGCTCAGGAGTGAATTTCAGATACCTAAAAATGCGCTTCACCGCTTGACGGTGAGAAGTCCTAGGAGAAGCCTGGTAGCGCGCACAGAGGCAGACCGCGAACTGAATGTCCGGCCTGGTCCCCGTCAGGTACAGAAGTGAGCCGATCATCCCTCGAAATTCCTTCTGGTCCACCGCTTCCCCATCTTCATCAGCATCAAGCGCCGTGTTTGTACTCATAGGAGTCGTCATGGGCTTGGAGTCACCCATCTCAAACTTCTTGAGTATGTCTCTTGTATATTTGGCTTGATGGACGAATGTTCCTTTAGGGCCTTGCTTGATCTGCAGCCCGAGGAAGAACTGGAGCTCACCCATAAGACTCATCTCAAATTCCTTGCTCATCTGTTCAGCAAAACTAGACACCAAAGCGTGAGATGAACCACCAAAGATTATGTCATCAACATATATCTGAACTATCAAGGTGTCACCGCCACGACTCAATAGAAACAAGGTCTTGTCTACTGAACCCATCACAAACCCAGACTTGAGCAGAAAACTCTTCAACCTAGCATACCAAGCTCTAAGAGCTTGCTTCAGACCATAAAGGGCTTTCCTCAACTTATACACCCGGTTTGGAAATCTAGCACTCTCAAAGTCAGGAGGTTGTCTCACATATACCTCCTCCTCTATGAACCCGTTCAGAAAAGCAGACTTGACATCCATTTGCTGCAGTTTGAAGCCTTTAGAGGCCGCAAAGTCAAGCAAAATCCTAATGGCTTCCAAACGAGCTACAGGGGCAAAGGTCTCCTCATAATCTATCCCCTCCTTCTGACAGAAACCCTGGGCTACCAATCTCGCTTTGTTCCTCACAACCATCCCATCCTCACCCTATTTGTTCTTGAAAACCCACTTGGTACCTATAGGGTGACAGTTTGGTGGAGGTTCAACTAAATCCCAAACATGGTTTCTCTCAAAGTTCTCCAATTCCTCATGCATGGCGTTCACCCAGTTAGGATCAGATAATGCATGTGACACATCCCGGGGCTCAAAAGAAGCAACATATGCAGAGTGGGAGAAAAAGGCTAGAGAGTTAACCGAAGAGCGTGTGACACGCTGGTGAATATCTCCAATCATCCTGTGTGGAGGGTGATCCCGCTGGACTTGCCGAGATGGAACAATCTCGGAAGTCACCTCCCCTGCGTCCTCAGCGGGTCCAGCCTCAGCTTGAGCTTGCTGTCGGGGGAGTGAGGAGGAAGCTGTGGGCAGGGGTCCACCTTCATCATCTGAACTTGTAGCAGAGGGGGTAGGAGCTGCAGCCGGTGCAGTGGCTCCTGCATCACCATCATTAACCACACCTTCCTCATCCTCAAAGATGGGAGTGCCTTCTTCATCATCACCTGAAAGCTCAAAGGCAGGGGTTGTGCAGGGCATAGTCTCATCAAAAGAAACCTCACAAGTCTCAACAACTTGCTTGGCCTCTAAAATCCACACACGAAAAGCCCTAGAATTAGAAGCATACCCCAGAAAAATCCCATCCAAACAATGAGACTCAAACTTGTCCAAATGCCCCGCCTTCTTCAGCACAAAGCACCTGCAGCCAAACGCTCGCAAATGCTTGACGCTGGGCTGCCTACCAAATCGAAGTTCATACGAGGTCTTCCCAAGAAAAGCTCGCAAGAAAATTCGGTTCGCAATGTAACAGGCCGTATTCACTGCCTCAGCCCAAAAGCGCCTCGGAGTCCTATGCTCATCGAGCATCGTCCGTGCCATCTCAACAAGTGTGCGGTTTTTGCGTTCCACAACACCGTTCTGCGGAGGGGTATATGGAGAAGAAAACTGGTGTTCAAGACCTAGGTCATGACAGAAGTTTTCGAAACGAGAGTTTCTGAATTCTCCGCCATTGTCACTACGGATAGCCCTCATGGCCTTATGACTCTCGTTTCTCAACCTCAGTACCAGATCCCGAACAAAACCAAATGCCTCATCCTTAAACTACATGAAAAATACCCACGAGAACCGCGAAAAATCGTCCACAACGACAAGCACGTACCACTTCCCACTGACTGACGCTACCCGAGCGAGACCTACTGTATCCATATGGAGTAGCTCACCTAGATAGGAGGTCATAACCTGAGACACAGGAATGTGAGAGGCGGCAACCATCTTGCCATGACGACAGGGGTGGCAAACTAAGTCCTTCTCAGCTCTCAATTTGGGCAATCCTCGGATTAGGCCCATTCAACTTAACCTGACTAGCAGATCAAAGCTCAAGTGACCAAGTCTCCCATGCCACTTCCATATATCAGCAGAAGGACTAGCAACCAAACAGCGCGCAGGGCCAGAAACAGATGCGAGGTCGACCCAAAAAACCTGACCAAAAGGTAGCAAAGAGCAAACAAGGGTCTCCTCAGCATCAAGAACGCAGCACGCACCTTTCTTAAAACGAACCTCAAATCTTTCATCGAGAAGTTGCGAAACAGAAACCAAATTGAACCCCAAATTCCGGACAAAGGCAACTTCTCTCAGGGAAAGCTTAGCGGAGAGCGAAACAGAACCAACACCCATCACTTTACCTTGACCATTGTCCCCAAATGTGATGTACTCCTTGGTGCTTACGTGGTTGAGGCTGGAGAACCACTTGCGGTGCCCTGTCATGTGCCTAGAGCAACCGGAGTCCATGATCCACACGTCCTCCATGCCTCGATCCTGCAAAGTCAAGTAAAGCGACGGTGAGCAAACGGTCCGGCACTGGGGTTAGTCCCAAAACTGCTGTACCAGTGCCGAGCCATCTGCTCAAAAGTGGGGTAAGCACAATCAAAGAAATCATCACGATGATCAGGGTAACCACGACCTCCAAAGCGTGAACCCTCGAAAGCTCTCTCAAAGCCTCGGTCACGAGGTCCATAGCCGCGCTGAAAACGACTAGGAGCTTGGCCGGTAAAGCGTCTCTCACCACCAGGAGCACGAGCCTGAAAGCCGCCTCCTCTCTCACCACCGGCAAAGCGGTCTCTCATCTCACCGCGGTGGGGAGGATCTTGCCTACCACCCTGGTAGAACTGATCCTGGTTCCCCCAAGCTCTCTCCTGCCTCTCAACACGCTTCCTCCTGAAGCAAAACTCCTCTAGGTGGCCATTCTGCTGGCAAAACTCACAGTGGTAGATAGGCCTCCTAGGAACTGGGTTAGGCTGGGACTTGGGCTTAGGTGGTGTGGCCTTGGGTGGCTCAGGCTGCTGGACTGGCTTCTTGCCCTTGGGCTTAAGCTCTTCCTCAACAATCTTGTCCAGCTTAGCCTTAGAAGGCTTGGGTGTCCAGTACTGCTTCTTTGGGGCAGCCTTGGGTGGCTCATGGTAAACCCCATCAACAGTCTCTCCTAGCTGGGTAGGTGCAGTCTTGACCTTAATTGGGGCACTCTTCTCACCCGAAATGCTGCACTCTCCAAATCCAACACCACTTGTCTCACCCTCAGCTCTCTTGGTGCTCTCTATGATCATCTCTAGTTGAGGTTGCCTCGCATATACCCAACTGAGCACCTCTCTCAACCTGTGGTTGTCATTTTGCAAAGACAACATCTCCTCCCTCAGATCCTCCAGAATCACAGTCTGGGCAGCACAGGTATCACAGTCTAGGGAGGGAACCACAACAGCTTTCTCCAACTTCCTAATGGTGGCATCCCTATCCACCAGCTGCATCCTAAGGGTTAGGCAGTTCTCACAAGTATCATCAGTAGGTGCTAAAAGCACCTCAAAGTCAGCTCTCAACTGCTCTAACTCACCTCTCAAAGTAGGACAGACCATACACGCACCCAAAAGCGTAGGTCTAGCCCTAAGCTCCTCAAGCTCCATGAGCTGCCCCTCAAACTTCTCCTTCAGAACAGCTAGCTCTCTAGCTAGATAGGGGCAAGACTCACACTCAAGCTCTCCACTCAAAGTAGGCTCATCCAGTTTGGACTGGAGTTTGCCCAGCTCAGCCTTCAGCTCATCTATCTACTCTACCCGCTTGGCATACCTATCTCTCTGGTTACCAAGCTCCATCATGAAAGACTCGCAGGTAGGGCACTCAATCTCACTGGGTTGGGGTCTCACACTCCTCAACCTCTCATTCTCCTCTAAAGCCTCAGCAAGTTGGGCTTTCAACTTCTGCAGCTTCTTAGCTGCCTTCTCCAGCATCTTATCCTGGGCCTTAAGTTTCCGGCTGTTCTGCTCTAGCATCTCAAGGATTTTGGCTTGCTCAGGAGTTACCTCATCATCGGAAGAAGAGTTGCTGCCGTCATCCTTGTTCTCCTTGTCCTCAAGCGCCATGGAGCAAACCAAGCTCCTCTTGTCCTTGTTCTTGCGCCCGAACTTGGTGGAGATGAAGCACAAGCCAGCTGGACCGCCTTGATCGTTCCTCTTGTCCTTCCTGTACGTGATCTCCTCATCGCTTGAGCTCGACGAGGATGAAGAGGAAGAAGATCCGCTGCTGCAGAACCCAATCTCGGCGAAGAAGGCCTTGTCCCGCTTTCGGTTGTCCTTCTGGTAGCTCTTGAAAGCCTTTCGGAAGTTCTTCTTGCCGAAGGAGCGCTTGCCGGAGCCGTGCTTGCTGGAGCAGTGCTTGTCAAAGCTTGGCTTGCCGGTGTGGTACTTGTCGGAGTCGCGGGAGTAGCTTTTGCCCTTCTTGTAGTAGTCGTTCTTGTTGGGGCACTCGGCGATGAAGTGGCCGACCTCTCTGCACTCGAAGCACTTGGGCCGCTCTCCCCTCTTCTTGCTCATCCGGTTGTCATAGGCGCGCTGAAAGCGACTAGACACCAGACTCAACTCATCATCCCCAAGCGTCGCTAGCTGCTCCTCTGTAACAGACATCGAAGCAGAAAACGAGAAGTTGTGTAACATGGGGTTAGTGACAGACTCACTAGAGGGGGTAGCCAAGGCCAGACTCTTGGAACCTGTACAAGCGAGGGAATCCCTCATCTTGTAATCTACCTCGGTGGCCTTGAGCTTACTATAGAGCGCCTCTACTCCAATCGTATCATACCCTGCCGACTCAATGATTGAGTTCACCTTGATCTCCCATATTTTTCTGTCCAAAGCATACAGCAACTTGACAGCCTGCTGATGATCGGTATATGGGAGGGCAGCGGGGGCAGAGTTGACACGCAACTTGTTGATGATCGACTGAAAGTGACCAAACAAGTCGTCTACTGACTCTCCCAGCTTCTGAACGAAATTCTCATATTCGCGCCGGTAAGTCTCCACAAGTCTAGCCTTAATTGTTGCAGTACCCTCATGGTGTGCACTAAGCAGTGACCATATCTCACGCGCAGTCTTAAGGTGACTCACTCTCTCATAATCCATGCGACCAAGCCCGGAGAAGAGAAAGTTAACAGCCTTGGCATTCGCCTCATGCTGAGCCACGATGTCCTGCGTAGTATGCTCAGCAACTGGAAGCACCACAAAAGTCGTACTCTGAGAAGCATCCCATATGTCCTGACTCTGTCTAACAAGGAACGCCTCCATCCTACCTTTCCAGTAGGGATAGCCATCGGAGCCAAGGACGGGAATTTTCCCGGAGTAAGTCATCGTCGCTACGGTTTCGTCACCGGTTAAGGTATAGGAAACCTAACCGGCTTTGATACCACTTGTAGGACCGAGACGTGCGACTAGAGGGGGGTGAATAGGAGCACTTGAAAAACTCAAACTCAAACCCAGCGGAAGCACTCGAAATAACGCCTAAAGAAAAGGACGTAAGATGAGCAACCAAACTACACCTAAACGAGCAAACACACTACACCCAGACAAACACACACAACACCTAAAACTACACCTCTCTAATGTGCAGAGTTACGTAGCATAGACAAGCTACTAACCCTAGGATACATTGAGAAACCCTAAACTGAAAACACTAAAGCACCATCAAAGCAAGCAAAAACAACAAGGCACAAACAAAACAAGACAAGCTACAAAGCTTGCAAGCGTCGCACACTAGCCACTCAACACACCGAAGCGTGCCTCACTTAAGAACAGTGAGTGAAGAGTATGGGCATGCAGTGGTTGACACAAAACAAGCTTGAAGCAAACCACAACACTCCAAAAAACCAAAGAAACAAAGAAAAACAAACCCCAAAGCAAGCGGAGCAAGAAACACGCAAAAACAGCCCTAAATACACTAGACCGGACAATACTGTCTCAACCAAAAGAACTGACCGGACAAACCCAAAGAAAGGGGCTGAAACAGCCCTAAAAACCTATAGACCGGACAATCCGAGGGAAGGGGATCGGACAATCCGAAGTATAGGGTTCGGACAAACCTAAGGACAAACAATTAGTACTGTCAGTTCTCCGAATAACTGCGCGCAGAAAACAGCCCGACACCTCTACGAAAAACGATCGAAATGGGGTCAAATCTCAACGAAACTTCTTGAAAATTTGCATGGACAATCCTAAGGACCTTCCCTAGCAAATCCCAAAAGATCAGCTCCAAAAGATCAAGGGATGCACGGGAATTGCAAATCTCGTGAGGTAGGTGAGTTGACAACCGAAAAAAAACTGCACGCAGGCACTCAAAAAACCGAACCAAAACCGGGTCAATTCTCAACGAAACTTCACAAAAATTTGCATGGATGATCCTAAGTACCTTACCTAGCAAACTCAAAAAGATCCACTTGAAAAGATCAAAGGTTGCATGGGAATTTCAGATCTCGTGAGGTTGGTGAGTTGAACCCAAAAAACCTAGAAACGTCAAGAACGGCCCTTGCTCGTGGTTGGATGATTCTAGCACTTGGCTAGTGAGATGCACCACGTCCTAGCAAGGCAAAATACTGGCAAAAGAAAGGTCTCATCCTTGGACAACACAAAACGAGCCAAAATCCAAGAAACGGGACCAAAAACGAAACTAGAAAAGGGGCAAAGAGGGAGGGACGAGATTGCTGCTCAAGGCTTGGAATTTCACAACAAAGAACCTTGAATTAACCACGAAATTCAGGTTACAAGAGTTCCCTAGAGCCTACCTTCCTTCATCCTCCCACTAATGACAAGATTAGACTAAACTAGGCACTCATCTCCTAGCTAATCCTCTCTATTTCTTCTCTTTGGACCTTGGCTGCTAGGGTTAGGAAATCCTAGGGTTTGTGCTTGCCAAGATAAGCTCCAAGGGAGCCTCTCAAGTCTATTTATACCCTAGGCCCTAAACGACACAATTACATTAAGACCCCTACTCTAAAAATGCCCGGAGGGGGCCAAACCGAAAAGATACAATCGGACGACTACGATGAGGTCTTGATCATCTTTGGTTTCTCCACCTCGCTTGGATGTGCACCACGTAGCCAGTAGTCCGGAAGCTTCCCCCGGTTTTGAAGTCAGAAACCGGAAAACTTTATTCTGCGGATTTCTTGGGCCAAGTCTTGGCCCAATCTTCTATCTTGGCGAGTCGGAGCCCAACCCACCAAGTCATTTGAACTTGGGTGCCGGTTTTGAGCCGAAGCCGCCAAAGGCTCCCTCGCACGCCTTCACGCCATGCACTCGGGTTGGAGCACCACAGTGGCACCCGGCTTCTCCAGTCCATCGGAGTCGCCTCGCGGTCCATTGGAGGGCTTACACCACCGTTGCCGAACCGCCCCTCCGTGTACCGAGCTTCCATGGCCGACCGACGCCGAGCATTGCCTCCGGTCCATTGGAGGACTTTTGCCTCAGTCCATCGAGGTCTTCGTCTTCCTCTAACTCCAGTCCATCGGAGGGCCTCCAGTCCATCGGAGGGCTTGAGCTCGTTGACAATCACTCATCACACCAAGAGAGCAATGAGGCCGGTCCATTGGCTCTCAGAGTTCAATTCGAACTCGAGCCCGCTCGGACTTGAGCCGTACCTGGGTCACGCGCGTGCCGCGGAGGGAAGACAGGCACTGGCGAGCGGGCCGTAAGTGTAGGGAAGGCTGGCGCACGGGGCCATGGCACAGAGAGCGCGGCGCGGCAGGGGGCCACGGGCAGAGAGGAATGGACGTTCGGCGTGAGGAAGAAGAAGCCCTGACGGGCGGGTCCCGCGGCGCAGAGAGAGAAAGCAAGGGAGGGGGAGACGAGTGGGTGGGCCGATTCGGCCTGGCGGGCGCGAGAGGAAGGCCCACGTAGGGACGCCGGGCAGGCCGAGGGGGGAGAAAAAGGCTGCTGGGCCAGGCCGGCCGGCTGGCTTGGCCTGCCCGCCCCTCTTTTGTTTTTCCTTTTCTCTTTTTCCTCTCCTTTTCTTTTTTTTAAAAACCAAGGCCAAAACAAAACTAAAAAATTCAAATAAATTTGAATTCCAACCTTAGTCTATTACAAGAAAATAAAACAATGCACCAGCATGAATGTACAACAAAAGTTGACCTATGATAAATTTTAATTATTGTAGATAAAATAAATCATTAAATGCATGGCTAAGCATATAAAATCCTAGAAAATTAAATAAACCATATTAAATTTATTTAAAGTACTGGAAATAAAATTAGGATGTTACAAACCTACCCCCTTAACAAGAATCTCGCCCTGAGATTCAGATAGGCTGGTCAGTAAAGAGAGCGGGGTATGCTGCTTTTAACTCATCCTCTCGTTCCCATGTTGCCTCGGCCTCTGTGTGATGACTCCACTGCACACAGCACATCTTGATCCTCTTGTTTCTAGTAGTCCTCTCTGATGTGTCTAAAATTTCATTGGATGCTCTATGTAGGTCAGATCCTCCTGCACCTCCAATCCTTCTAGCGGTGCCACTTCTTCAACTGAGACACATGAAACACATCATGCACGCCTGACAAACTGGGAGGCAACTCCAGGCGGTAAGCTACTTCACCTTTCTTCTCCAGTATTTTAAATGGTCCAATATATCTTGGAGCTAGCTTTCCTTTCATGTTGAATCTGCGGATACCTCTCATTGGTGACACCTTCAAGTACAGATGATCATCCACTTTAAAGGATAAATCCCTCCTACGAACATCAGCATAACTTCTCTGCCTAGACTGGGCAACTCTCAAATTCTCATGAACAATCCGCAATTGCTGTTCAGCATCCTGTATTATGTCAGGTCCAAATACCTGCTTCTCACCGGTCTGATTCCAGAACAACGGCGTTCTGCACCTCTTGCTGTACAGTGCTTCAAATGGCGACTTCTTCAGACTGGCTTGATAGCTGTTATTATAAGAAAACTTAGCATACGGCAAACACTTGTCCCAACTAGTACCGTACTATATGGCACAAGCTCTCAACATATCCTCAAGTATTTGATTAGTTCTTTCTGTCTGCCCGTCTGTCTGAGGATAGTATGCTGTACTGAATCTGAGTTTTGTGTCTAATGAATCATGCAATTGCTCCCAAAAGCGAGATGTGAACTGTGAACCTCGGTCAGATATAATTCTCTTGGGTACGCCATGCAGACAGACAATTCTGGAGATGTACAGCTCAACCAACTTAGCACCTGAATAAGTAGTGTTAACTGGTATAAAGTGAGCTACCTTGGTTAAACGATCCACTACTACCCATATTGAATTATGACCTTTCTGAGTACAAGGCAAACCCACAATGAAATCCATGGTTATTTCTTCCCACTTCCATTCTGGCACCTTCAACGGCTGTAATAAACATGCGGGTCTCTGATGTTCTGCCTTCACACGCTAACAGGTATCACAAATAGCTACATACTCCGCCACGGCACGCTTCATACCGTACCACCAAAATCTTTCCTTTAGGTCATAGTACATCTTAGTGCTGCCGGGATGAATAGAATAAGCCGTATCATGAGCCTCACTCAAAATCAACTTCCTGATGCTGTCCACATTAGGCACACAGATCCTGTTCTTGTACCATAAAATTCCCTATTCATCTTCCCTAAAGTGAGGTGCCTTGCCTATTTTGAGCAACTCGCGAATTTTCTGTAACTTCTAATCATGCTTCTGGTGCTCCCGAATCTCTTGTTCTAATGTCGGCTCTGCCTCAATGCTGCTGCTGTAGTGTGTTGTAGGAAACCCAAGCTCAATCTTTCGAACTCTTCACATAACTCATGCGGCATCAGTAAACCCAAAGCCATACTAGCATAACTCTTCCTACTCAGAGCATCTGCCACCACATTAGCTTTGCCAGGATGATAATGAATTTCCATATCATAATCCTTAATTAATTCCAGCCATCTTCACTGCCGCTTATTCAACTCGTTCTGTGTGAAGATATATTTGAGGCTCTTGTGATCAGTATAAATCTCACAACGCTGCCCGAATAAATAGTTGCGCCAAATCTTCAGTGCGTGTACCACTGCTGCAAGTTCCAAGTCATGTGTCGGATAGTTCACCTCATGCTTGTGCAAACGTCGTGAAGCATAGGCAATCACTTTACCTTCCTGTATCAGAACACATCCCAAACCATCCCTGAAAGCATCACAATAAACTATGAATTTCTTCTGTTGGTCAGGCAATGTCAACACTGGCGCTGTAGTCAATCTTTTCTTCAACTCATCAAAGGCAGCTTGCTGGGCATCTCTCCATCTAAATTCTGCATCCTTCTCCAGTAGAGAAGTCATGGGCTTCGCAATTTTTGAGAAATTCTAAATAAACCTCCGATAATAACCTGCTAAACCCAGAAATTCACGAACCTCCTTTGGTATTTCTGGCACCTTCCAGTTTGTTAGAGTACTGACCTTGCTTTGATCTACTGCAATTCTTTCTTTGGAGACGACGTGACCAAGGAAACGCACTTCATCAATCCAAAATTCACATTTGCTGAACTTGGCGTACAGCTTGTGTTCCCCCAATCTCTGAAGAACTAACTTTAAATGCTCCTCATGTTCTGCTTCAGTCTTGGAATAAATCAGACTGTCATCAATGAAAACCACCACAAACTTATCCAAATAATCCATGAACATTGAATTCATCAGTTGCATAAAATAGGCAGGAGCATTGGTCAGGCCAAAGGACATTACTGTATACTTATATAAGCCATACTTATTGGTGAAGGCAGTTTTAGGATTATCTGAGGGACGAATTTTTAATTGATGATAACCAGATCTCAAGTCAATTTTGGAGAAAACACAAGCACCCTGAAGCTGATCAAACAAGTCATCAATGCAGGGGAGCGGGTGTGGCGGAACCGCCCTGCTTAATCTAGACTAAGCACACCTGCCACCTCTGTCTCGTAGTGCACTTAGGCCAGACTAAACCCGGTAGTCCGTCGAGAGTCCTGCGGGCTCTCGATAACACCATTTCCCATGGAACCGACATCAAACACATCCGACTCTCGAAGGAGCCACAACAATTACATCATCACAGGCAGTTGAAATAGAGAATAATAGACTTAATTTACAAACCAAAGGTATGAATTCAAATACATAGTCAAAATATAGCGGAAGCGAATTCAGAGTATATAAATATAGCGGAAGCATTTTCAAAATCTCGCAGCGGAAACCATATACTTAAGTAGTCTTCATGAAGAGATGAACAAGGCGAGTAGCACCGAGCCCACCGGTACTACCACCTCCAACACAGCTATCCAGATGTCGCCGGTACCTGTAATCCAAAAGTGGGGGCAAACCCTGAGTACTAATTACTCAGTAGGACTTAATGGACTGGGCTTACGGCTGACGCAAAGCATGCTTACTAATCATGTGGATCCTTAGCTGTTGATTCTTAAACAAAGTCATGTTGGTATAAGATAGCAGGATTTGACAGCTGCTACCCATTAGTCATGAGGATCAATTATATCATAAAGTAAATACTTGCAGGAAAGTAAAACATGAACACATGTCCCGTCCCAAGATTCACAGCGCCTCCAACCCACCCCTTGGGAGTAGCCGTCTCAGGAGCGATACCACGGTACATCGGGTCAGCCCTCCCTCGACCTCTAAGCATCTCCCAAGTCCATCGACCTCCTAGCAGTGGATGGGTGACACCCTGAATAGTGAGACGGATCATACACATCCAAGCATGTTGTATAAAAAGGCGTGACTTAATAAATAGCATGTTACAGTTATTACTACGTTGCCCGTGTGCGATATTAGCATTCTCACACCTGGTGAGCATCAGCGATTCGAATCGATTTGTTAATTCCCGGGAACAACTAACAATGCCAGGGGTATATGCTTACTAGCCCTCGCGTTCCCACATATAGCCCCCATCTCCACTTGTCCCATCCCAAGTTCGATTCCAACCCGCCATTCCCCAGGTTTAGCCCCCGTGGAGCGTTACCTCGGCCGCACCGGGTCCAGCCCTCCACGAGTCTACACCCCAAGCGCCGCCTGGGACCGATGGTAGGACCAAGTCTCTGTTCTTCGGATGGCACAAGTAAGACTTTCACCGGTTCATTATCCCGGATAAGCACCTTAGCAATGTTATGCCGATCAGCAAGCAAACAGCGGACGGGCCTTATGCGACTCGGGCGGAGTCCAGTGCACAATACCATAAACCATGAATAACTCATAAAATCTCCGCCCGGTCTCCATTTAAATCAGAAGCATATATAACAACTTACCTCAGTGAGATTTCTGTAAATTTTTGAAATCACCTACGCGACGAGTGACTCCAGTCACCCGTGTCTACTCGTACCTAGCATTACTAGGCACTCGTCCTACGAACTCTAGGTGTAGGTTCTAGGGCCAGGGCGGCCAGGAAGGCTAATGCAGTTGGTTCCAAACAACTCCTAATGCATATGCGTAATCATCAAACAAGATTGTATTAGCTGGACGAATTCATGGTCCTGCCTACCTTTGATTTGCTTTAAAAGAACCAACAAACTATGCTATTGTTAGTTTGCCGGGTTGTGAGACTTTGCCCCAGGCAACCCCTTGATCCCTTGGACAACTCCTCCGTCCAAACACGACTGATGGGCTCTCCAGGTCGTGAGTGGGTCTTAGTTGGTCTTTTGGACCACCGTTGATTGATGTAGCTCCATGCACTTGGTTCGCGATCACGTATCTGCAATAAGTGCCACTATATGGATGACATGCGTGGTGATGCAAGGAATGAGATGCATAATCATCAAGCACATATATGGGCACTCATTCCGTGGACAGACGGAAAAACGATTAATAAACTACTTAAACAACGAGTTACCCTATGAACCTAAAGTAAGTATGCACACAGACAATTAGATATGCACAGTGGAGCACATGGATTTAATACTTGCTCAAGTATCAACTTAAATTGTCCTTTATCTTACCATATGCAAACAAGAATCAATCAAGCATATATTTACCCATGTAGAGGACTACTAGTTTGAATTACCACTCTTAGCATTCGCGACAGTAGCATTGTTATAAACTTAGAGCAAGCATACACTCGAACAATCATACATATATAACTATCAACTCATCGACCGTAAAGGAAACGTGACAATGCTGTGACCCGATAAAATAAGCAATAGCTATTTGGATTACTAAGATACATGCATGGAGTGGGGTAATGTTTAATCCCTCCTAGTGAGTCATCCATATTAGACAAAGTACATGAGAGAAACACATGATAAGACTTAAATTACCAGTCACTATTATCATACCAAATGTACACAAGCATTAAGTAAATAGGTTACATACAATTTGACCTAAATTAAGTTATTGCTATCTACATTTCAATGATGAAATACTTTTATGGTTATGGACTTGCAACCTAGTCATATGAGGATGAAACATGAATGTGGAGTACATAGAGTCATCAATCTTACAAGGTTTTATTTTGACATAGAAAAACTAAATATACCAAGTGGGGTTTACAAGAGCAACCATGAGTGTATGTGCGTGCATAACATCCCCTTTTTATTTCCTTCACTTTTTGATCCTATTTAAATGACCACTTATAAACCCTTCATGAAACAACAACCACAATACACGAATAATTCACATAGGCATACTTATAGGGTAACATGGCTACATGAATTTTGGTGGAATTCTTAGAGCATGGTAAATAGCACTTTCCTATTTTATTGCTTAAATCATCATAACACTTGTCATTTTCATAACAGCGGCTACAACATGCATGCACAACCTCATACTTTACCAGTGAACTACTCATACGATATAAAGTATATGAAAAATACTAGATGTCATATTTGAGCATATTTTTTGTTGCCCTCATTTTCCAAGTTAAAGAAATACATAAAATACAGGCATAAGGGCAAAACAGTCATGTACCAACCAAGGCTATGGCTACCAAAAATCACACAGAACTTAGATATCCTATCAAAGCTACTATCCAAGTTTCATGCTATTTGGAGTTCATTTAGCCCACTTTTGTTATTTATTCTAATTAATCATGCATGCAACAAACCAAGGGCAAAATCGTACATGCACATCTCCACATCATGCCCACTGTGTAGATCTACTCAAGATGAGTTCATAGCCACTGAGTTTGTCTATTTTGGATTTTTATTCGATTTTATACGATTTATCAAAGTTTCAGGCGAAATAAACCAAAATAAATGGAAAAACATTAGATCCAGGGACTTAAACGTAATTAACCACATACCTCGGGGGCTAGCTTGCAAGATCTGGAAGACACAGTGAACAGTGGCGCAAATAGAACAACTCCGAGGGGGTTTTTGGGGAAAACACCCCCTTTTCTTCTACCTTCGGCCGGGGTTGGGCATGGCGCGCAGGGTGGCAAAACGGCGCTCCACCGGTGGCGTGGGGGTGAGACTTGGAGCCGAGCGTGTCTGGGAAGGTGTTCCCAGCCTCGGGCTTCCATCTCCCCTTGACCTCATCGTGCGGGATGGAGAGGAGAGGCGGCGCGAGGCCGGTGAACCGAGCGGCGGTGGCGCACGGGGCTCGTGGCGGCCGGGGCTCGATCCCGCAGTTCCGGCGATGGGAAGGGGAGCGGAGGGGTGCTTCGGCTGCGCGACGGTGTGGCGAGTCCGGCGGTGGAGTTGTGGAGGCGAGGGGAGGGCCCGAGGGTGGTCCTCCGCGGTGAGGGGTCGGCGGCTATGGCGGCCGCGGTGGCGCGCGCGTGGGGAGAGGGGCTAGAGGCAATGGCGGCGGCCGAGGCTTCGGGGGTTCGGTAGAGGGGCTCGAGGTGAGCGCGAGATGCGTGATGTCGCGGAGGGAGAGGGCTGGAGACGCGGGGCGCGGGAGCTTGAGCCGCGCCATCCATGGCGGCGTTCATGGCGGCCATGATGTGGAAACAAGTCAAGGAGTGCTCAATCGACGCGTACTTCTCGGCGTAGATGGATATGGGAGTGGCGCGAGCGTGGTGGACGCAGTGGATTGATTGGTGGTGGCTCGAGGCGGCCGGAGTAGGAGCTCGCCGCAAGACGGCCATGGCGGCTTGGCGCGTCGTCTCCTCGTGAGTAGGAGGGGCAGGGGCGAGTGAGGGAGCTGGGAGCTAAGGGAGTGAGCGAGAGTGGATGGGGAAGGAGGTGAGCGCAGGAGCCGGGATCCCGTCCAGGTGCGGGCGCGGTCTCGGCCTCGCCCCTGAGCCGGTGGCCATGGCGCGGGCATGGGCAGGGCGTGCCTGCCGCGTGCACGCAGGGGAGAGGGGAGGAAGGAGATGGCGCGGTGGATGGACCGAGTCCGTAGACCAGTGGCCAATGACAGGTGGGGCCGGGTAATGGGATGGAGAGATGGTCTATGGACCAAGTCTGCGAAGGCCAAATGGGAGTGGGGCCCACAGTGATGTCGTCATCCAAGCCTAGGCGGGAATCCGACATGTGGGGCCCGCGTGTCATAGACTCAGCGAGAAAAGGAAATTCCTGAAAAAGAAAAAACGGCTGTTTGACCAGGGAAGTAGTTTCTGAATTTCGCCTATTTGAGGACCTATTTGGCCGATTTTGCTGAAACTCAAAATACAAGTGTTCAAAATTTGTTGATCTACAACTTTATTATAACCATTTATACTAAGTTCTGTTGAAGTTTTTGGTTTAAATTTGAATTGGTCTGCTGACCCCTGTTTGACCAACAGAACACATCAATTTAGAAATTCTAAAAGTCCCCCTTATGGTCACTTTCATACAAGGAGTTTTATACCAATGTTGTTCATAATTTCATGAACTAACACTTTCTCAATACACCCATTGTAATATTATGGCTGTAGATCAAGAAAACTTGAATTTAATAAACAGGCCAGGTTTGGGCAGAAATCATGTATTGGCAGAAAAGGTCCCAAAACACTATCCAAATCATTGTGCATGTCAACACTCCAATTACCAAAATTGTTCCTAATATAATTTTCTACAAGTTTGGTATATAAAGTTTGGCTTGGATCACTACAGATTTTGAATTACAAGCACAAACATTGTTGAGGGTTTGGTAAAATTGCAGCTTTAGTTTAAGTAGAGTCTTTCTTGTTTCAAATTTTTGAATACTCAAATGAAGTCTAAACACCTCCACTCTAGGTGCGTTTAAAAGGTGATAAGTTTAATTTCACTTCATAGAAAGGAAGATTTTGAAGTTGTATGGTGAAAACAAAAGTAACTTCAGATTCACATTTGGAGTGAGCTGAAATTCAACTTGGGAAATTTCTTTCGTAAGTGGACTAACTTGGGGCTGATTTCATGAGGTACTTGGGGTCAAAAATTAAAATAGTTAGAGGCAGCTTTAAACCATGCTCAGGTTAACAAAAGTGGAGTTCACGGTATGTATGACAACTTTGACAATGGAGCTAAGCTCAGTTGCTTAATGAATCTAAAAGTTTTATTAGGGCCCAAATTTGTTCACGGTCACAATTAGCACCTTCCAAAGAATTTCTGGTTTGGTTTGGTCTCGACTTTTAAACCTCATAACATATGATTTTAAAGATGATTGTAACACCAAAGTTGAAGATAGCATCCTAAACTAAGGCTTTAGTATTTGGTGTTTTGCATAAAAGCTTGTGGGTGGTGAGTTAAATAACCAAACCACGTAGGGTTTCGTATTCTTCTAGAAAAATTTTGACTTAGTGATTTCTCTAGCTAGTCCTCATTGCTCTCTAAGCGTAGTCAAGTCTCAATTCATTATTAACTTGTCTCTTGTTGCGTGTTAAGGCTCTTGAGATGCCAGGGGCATCACAACCCACCCCCTTAAAGAAATCTCGTCTTGAGATTTGAAGGAAGCGGGGTTTTACGGCTTACTGCGTAATGCGAATGGTATCTGGCTCGAGGTTCGTGTGCTTTTGTCACACATGGTAATATTTGAATCATCTATTAGCTTTGTCAACTGGCTCGTGAATGGTTAGTGCCTCTTTAACACAAGGTAGTTACAAAGCTTCTTTTAATTGGTTCATGGTGGCCTTTCTAAGATACTCGCCAAGTCGTGTCTTATATGAGAGCGAATGAACAAACCACAAGGAAGTTGTGGCCATAGTGCGAAAGCGACAGTGATTGATTCGAACAATAGAACAGGGTTACTTCCTGACTTTTACACCAAGATCTAGAAACGGGACAAATATATAGGTCTTGGAACTATAGAAGCAAGGTGTACGAGATCGGAAGACCGAACCATGAAGGATCTTGTGATTCCAAGGGTTATCAATGGATGTGTTTTTGAGAGACACATTAATTTTGTTTTTGATAGGGACTACGTACACATATAAGGTATTAAATCTGAATATATTCAAAGAGTAAGATGTGGTGATACATAGCACATTCTACTCATTGCTTCAAGAAAGACGTCATGGAAAGAAAATAGGACATATTCACCTAGACAAGGTGATGGTTTGTATGATTTCATAAGATTGGTCAAGACTGACCTAGAAAAGTATAGGTAGAATGATATGTGCCTACTAACCAATCACTGCCAACATTAGTAAGCTTAACTGAAGATGATTTTTAGAGAAGAACAAAGCAACATCTTGAATAGGGTGATATGACCAAAGCACTAGCCGAGAACAAAAGCTTAGTGCCGCGGATGATGCTAAAGTTCACCTTCAGGAGATAAGATTCAATATATACGAAGAAGGGAAACAAAAAGGGAAGGCAGTGGAAACAGGGTTGATTGTTCCCACAGATCAAGAGATGCAAGTTGGAAAGAGGCAATGGAAAGATGTAGCTAGACAGTGGAAATGAAATCGAGCATTCCCACAAATGCGAGACATTGCAGATACTCAAGGTAAGCATAGAGAAGTTCGAGATTTGGGCCAATGGGTGTAAAGGTACCATGAAGATAGAACTGATCATCCTCATGAATCATGACTAACAAGAGTAAACAAAGCAATGAAAAGGTGTGAACTAAGTGTGAACAACGAGATGATCGTCTTCCCGGATCGAGACGGACATGGCTCACCCAGGCGATGGAAAAATGCGAACAATAGTGGGATTTCGGTGGATCTTTTCCCACAGATCAAGAAAGGCAAGGTGAAACAAAGCAAAATGAAGGATACAATGTGGTAGTGGAAATAGAGTAATCATTTCCACGAATTAGATGTATAGAGGTCAACAAGGTGATAGAAAATGGATATGAATGTTCCACAATTGAAGCGATGTCATGCCTTTGTAGGTCTTGATCCAGCGCGAGCCAAGGGGTTTACCCGGTGTCGGCCACACACATGGGACCCTAGGTTCGTCGCGGTACCATAGACTACTCGGGTAAACACCACATCAAGAGCGGCACAACTATCCACCCTCAGGGTATGCAAAGTAACACAAGGTTATAGAAAGACATGAACAAGGAGTTTGGAGCGCATGAATCTCAATGTATGGGTGATATGAATCAAAGGGATGAAAATACATGGATTTCAAAGGTTGGAAATACAGGAATCATGAGGATGAGAAACATATGGACCACCAACTTTTGACTTGGGGTGTTGCATAGATTTGGAAGTACATGAATTGGCAAGAGCTCAAAACATGTGGACTACAAGAGTTCGAAATGCGTGGAGCGCACAAGCTTGGAATACACGGAATAGTGGAGTTTGGAACTCAAGACTTGCAATTGTTGGAAAAGACATGATACACTAGAGTTGATTCCAATGAGTTAGGATCGAATAAACCATACTTACTTAATGTCCAGTCAAATATTGTTACCTACACAAATCGATGCCCGTACGGTTTGCCTAATCGTAGGATTTAAAACATTTTGGGTCAAAAGCGAGCTTCTTCTTTCATTCATGTCAATGCGGCGTTGAGCTTCATGTGGTAGGCACCATGGTGTTGAATCTTGATTAAACGCCAAATCTGAGGATGTTGCCGAAGTCGAGGTTAATCTAGGATGCTTTCTCTATATCACTCACGTTGCCAGATAGGAACTCTATATCGTTGCCTAGGGACATGTGAGCGACGGTCAACTCTCGATTGAGGCTTCTTATAGACTCGTCTCTGTCTTGGCGGAGCTTCAACTTGTTGTGTCGACGTAGATGTTGATGCAGCGTAGGTCGAGTCAGTTGGAGAAAAGTCTTCGATGATGAAAGCTCGGACATTCTTCTCAAAGACTTCTCGAAGGCTTGCTTATTGTTCGGGTGGCTAGGCCTATAGAATCCTATGGACCCAGTATGTAAAAGTAAATGTGTACGAACTATCCTGACTTCATCTTCAGGCTTGACGAGGCCCTTTAGTCGAATAATCGTGTGTTGTCGATGTAGGAGTCGATATTTCATTTGTTGGGTCGACTGGAGAAACTCATCCCGCTCCGGCGATGTGTCTTGGGAAATCTTCTTTGTATGCTTCGGTACATCAGGGACTTGTGCATCATCCTTGTGGTTGTAGACATGCCTACCGAATGATAGCAAACTAGGACCTAGATGATAACACGTCCGATTGTTTTGACTTGATGTTTGGGCTTGTAGAATCTCTTTAACTGAAGCACCCTAGGCCGTATATGTTGAATCGAAGTAGTGTTTGTGGAGTATTCTTTAGCTTCGCCTATTCTTCATTCCTCTTGTGATATCTTTGACGAGGTCAATAAAGCTTTAGTCAGTGGCGATATGGCTTTCGAAAATCTTTTGTATGATACAAGGGTGTTACATTCACGAGCTCAAGAAATATGCCAAAAAGGGGAGACTACTACCAATTCTGGGGCCTGATTACTGCCCTTCCTTCTAATGTGTACAGCTTGCAGCCAACTACCAGAGGTGAATTAAGATAGTCTGCAAAAGATCATGATGCCATAGTCATACCTAAGTTTGTTCTCTACGACTTTGGTATAGAAAGTTTTCCTTAAATGTCTTTAGAGTATCACCAGATTTGAAATTTCAAACTGTAGGTCGCATAAGTGCAGATTTTTGGTTTTTAACATGTTTTAAATTGGGCTTTGAAACCCAAGCATTTTCGGAGAAAACATTGTATAACAAAGTGGTTACGAATTTTACGTGCTACAATCACCTTATATAAAACTTGTACCAATTTTATTCGCAACTTGAACTTCACATTAGAAACAGTAGCCACAGACAAAACTCATGTGCAACTTGTTACTATCAAACAAACATATTTATAGATGCAGTAAGAATCTAGTTACTTTCAAGCAAACACATAGCAAGGCACATGAGATGAGATTGAATGATGCATGATTCGTCCTATTCGGTCTCACATCACACATCCTTTGTATATTATATATATATCTAACGATATTTCGGTGACATATATGCACGTCTCTCCATAATGCAACTAGCCGTCCTCTAGTCGTTCTTAATTTCGCACGTTGTTACTGTACCTGCAGAAGAATGCATGCTCATACATTACCACCTAATGTGGCATCCACGCGTGACCGCTGCGTGGACAATGTAGGTGGGCCGATGCACCATTTCCTCAAAGCCTGATGTTCCACCAGTACTGGGGATTGTCGAGAAAAAGGTGGATCCCAAAACCGAATGTAAGTGTGGTGGGTATGAAAAGGTTTTCGAAAATAGTTTTGTAAACCAAAACTGGATGATATAACTATTGTTTGTGTATGATCGGCTCTGATACCAGCTGTGGCGGAACCGCCCTATTTAATCTAGACTAAGCACACCTGCCACCTCTGGCTCGCAGTGCACTTAGGCCAGACTAAACCCGGTAGTCCATCGAGAGTCCTGCGGGCTCTCGATAACACCATTTCCCGAGGAACCGACATCAAACACATCCGACTCTCGAAGGAGCCACAACAATTACATCATCACAGGCAGTTGAAATAGAGAATAATAGACTTAATTTACAAACCAAAGGTATGAATTCAAATACATAGTCAAAATATAGCGGAAGCGAATTCAGAGTATATAAATATAGCGGAAGCATTTCAAAATCTCGCAGCAGAAACCATATACTTAAGTAGTCTTCATGAAGAGATGAACAAGGCGAGTAGCACCGAGCCCACCGGCACTACCACCTCCAACACAGCTATCCAGATGTCGCCGGTACCTGTAATCCAAAATTGGGGGCAAACCCTGAGTACTAATTATTCAGTAGGACTTAATGGACTGGGCTTACGGCTGACGCAAAGCATGCTTACTAATCATGTGGATCCTTAGCTCTTGATTCTTAAACAAAGTCATGTTGGTATAAGATAGCAGGATTTGACAGCTGCTACCCATTAGTCATGAGGATCAATTATATCATAAAGTAAATACTTGCAGGAATGTAAAACATGAACACATGTCCCGTCCCAAGATTCACAGCGCCTCCATCCCACCCCTTGGGAGTAGCCGTCTCAGGAGCGATACCACGGTACGTCGGGTCAGCCCTCCCTCGACCTCTAAGCATCTCCCAAGTCCATCGACCTCCTAGCAGTGGATGGGCGACACCCTGAATAGTGAGACGGATCATACACATCCAAGCATGTTGTATAAAAAGGCGTGACTTAATAAACACCATGTTACAGTTATTACTACGTTGCCCGTGTGCGATATTAGCATTCTCACACCTCGTGAGCATCAGCGATTCGAATCGATTTGTTAATTGCCGGGAACAACTAACAATGCCAGGGGTATATGCTTACTAGCCCTCGCGTTCCCACATATAGCCATTACCCATCTCCACTTGTCCCATCCCAAGTTCAATTCGAACCCGCCATTCCCCAGGTTTAGCCCCCGTGGAGCGTTACCTCGGCCGCACCGGGTCCATCCCTCCACGAGTCTACACCCCAAGCGCCCCTGGGACCGATGGTAGGACCAAGTCTCTGTTCTTTGGATGGCACAAGTAAGACTTTCACTGGCCCATTATCCCGGATAAGCACCTTAGCAATGTTATGCTGATCAGCAGGCGAACAGCGAATGGGCCTTATGCGACTCGGGCGGAGTCTAGTGCACAATACCATAAACCATGAATAACTCATAAAATCTCCGCCCGGTCTCCATTTAAATCAGAAGCATATATAACAACTTACCTCAGTGAGATTTCTATAAATTTTTGAAATCACCTACGCGACGAGTGACTCCAGTCACTCGTGTCTACTCATACCTAGCATTACTAGGCACTCGTCCTACAAACTCTAGGTGTAGGTTCTAGAGCCAGGGCGGCCAGGAAGTCTAATGCAGTTGGTTCCAAACAACTCCTAATGCATATGCGTAATCATCAAACAAGATTGTATTAGCTGGAAGAATTCATGGTCTTGCCTACCTTTGATTTGCTTTAAAAGAACCAACAAACTATGCTACTGCTAGTTTGCTGGGTTGTGAGACTTTGCCCTAGGCAACCCCTTGATCCCTTGGACAACTCCTCCGTCCAAACACGACTGATGGGCTCTCCAGGTCGTGAGTGGGTCTTAGTTGGTCTTTTGGACCACCGTTGATTGATGTAGCTCCATGCACTTGGTTCGCGATCACGTATCTGCAATAAGCGCCACTATATGGATGACATGCGTGGTGATGCAAGGAATGAGATGCATAATCATCAAGCACATATATGGGCACTCATTCCGTGGACAGACGGAAAAACGATTAATAAACTACTTAAACAACGAGTTACTCTATGAACCTAAAGTAAGTATGCACACAGACAATTAGATATGCACAGTGGAGCACATGGATTTAATACTTGCTCAAGTATCAACTTAAATTGTCCTTTATCTTACCATATGCAAACAAGAATCAATCAAGCATATATTTACCCATGTAGAGGACTACTAGTTTGAATTACCACTCTTAGCATTCGCGACAGTAGCATTGTTATAAACTTAGAGCAAGCATACACTCGAACAATCATACATATATAACTATCAACTCATCGACCGTAAGGAAACGTGACAATGCTATGACCCGATAAAATAAGCAATAGCTATTTGGATTACTAAGATACATGCATGGAGTGGGGTGATGTTTAATCCCTCCTAGAGAGTCATCCATATCAGACAAAGTACATGAGAGAAACACATGATAAGACTTAAATTACCAGTCACTATTATCATACCAAATGTACACAAGCATTAAGTAAATAGGTTACATACAATTTGACCTAAATTAAGTTATTGCTATCTACATTTCAATGATGAAATACTTTTATGGTTATGGACTTGCAACCTAGTCATATGAGGATGAAATATGAATGTGGAGTACATAGAGTCATCAATCTTACAAGGTTTTATTTTGACATAGAAAAACTAAATATACCAAGTGGGGTTTACAAGAGCAACCATGAGTGTATGTGCATGCATAACATCCCCTTTTTATTTCCTTCACTTTTTGATCCTATTTAAATGACCACTTATAAACCCTTTATGAAACAACAACCACAATACACGAATAATTCACATAGGCATACTTATAGGGTAACATGGCTACATGAATTTTGGTGGAATTCTTAGAGCATGGTAAATAGCACTTTCTTATTTTATTGCTTAAATCATCATAACACTTGTCATTTTCATAACAGCAGCTACAACATGCATGCACAACCTCATACTTTACCAGTGAACTACCCATACGATATAAAGTATATGAAAAATACTAGATGTCATATTTGAGCATATTTTATGTTGCCCTCATTTTCCAAGTTAAAGAAATACATAAAATACAGGCATAAGGGCAAAACAGTCATTTACCAACCAAGGCTATGGCTACCAAAAATCACACAGAACTTAGATATCCTATCAAAGCTACTTTCCAAGTTTCATGCCATTTGGAGTTCATTTAGCCCACTTTTGTTATTTATTCTAATTAATCATGCATGCAACAAACCAAGGGCAAAATCGTACATGCACATCTCCACATCATACCCACTGTGTAGATCTACTCAAGATGAGTTCATAGCCACTGAGTTTGTCTATTTTGGATTTTTATTCGATTTTATACGATTTATCAAAGTTTCAGCCGAAATAAACCAAAATAAATGGAAAAACATTAGATCTAGGGACTTAAACGTAATTAACCATATACCTCGGGGGCTAGCTTGCAAGATTTGGAAGACACAGTGAACAGTGGCGCAAATAGAACAACTCCGAGGGGGTTTTTGGGGAAAACACCCCCTTTTCTTCTACCTTCGGCCGGGGTTGGGCACGGCGCGCAGGGTGGGAAAACGGCGCTCCACCGGCGGCGTGGGGGTGAGACTTGGAGCCGAGCGTGTCTGGGAAGGTGTTCCCAGCCTCGGGCTTCCATCTCCCCTTGACCTCGTCGTGCGGGATGGAGAGGAGAGGCGGCGCGAGGCCGGTGAACCGAGCGGCGGTGGCGCACGGGGCTCGTGGCGGCCGGGGCTCGATCCCGCAGTTCCGGCGATGGGAAGGGGAGCGGAGGGGTGCTTCGGCTGCGCGATGGTGTGGCGAGTCCGGCGGTGGAGTTCTGGAGGCAAGGGGAGGGCCCGAGGGTGGTCCTCCGCGGTGAGGGGTCGGCGGCTATGGCGGCCGCGGTGGCGCGCGCGTGGGGAGAGGGGCTAGAGGCAATGGCGGCGGCCGAGGCTTCGGGGGTTCGGTAAAGGGGCTCGAGGCGAGCGCGAGACGCGCGATGTCGCGGAGGTAGAGGGCTGGAGACGTGGGGCGTGGGAGCTTGAGCCGCGCCGTCCATGGCGGCGTTCATGGCAGCCACGATGTGGAAACAAGTCAAGGAGCGCTCAATCGACGCGTACTTCTCGGCATAGATGGATATGGGAGTGGCGCGAGCGTGGTGGACGCAGTGGATTGATCGGTGGTTGCTCGAGGCGGCCGGAGTAGGAGCTCGCCGCGAGACGGCCATGGCGGCTTGGCGCGTCGTCTCCGCGTGAGCAGGAGGGGCAGGGGCGAGTGAGGGAGCTGGGAGAGGGAGTGAGCGAGAGTGGATGGGGAATGAGGTGAGCGCAGGAGCCGGGATCCCGTCCAGGTGCGGGCGCGGTCTCGGCCTCGCCCCTGAGCCGGGGGCCATGGTGCGGGCGTGGGCAGGGCGTGCCTGCAGCGTGCACGTAGGGGAGAGGGGAGGAAGGAGATGGCGCGGTGGATGGACCGAGTCCGTAGACCAGTGGCCAATGACAGGTGGGGCCGGGTAATGGGATGGAGAGATGGTCTATGGACCAAGTCTGCGAAGGCCAAATGGGAGTGGGGCCCACAGTGATGTCGTCATCCAAGCCTAGGCGGGAATCCGACATGTGGGGCCCGCGTGTCATAGACTCAGCGAGAAAAGGAAATTCCTGAAAAAGAAAAAACGGCTGTTTGACCAGGGAAGTAGTTTCTGAATTTCACCTATTTGAGGACCTATTTGGCCGATTTTGCTGAAACTCAAAATACAAGAATTGTTCAAAATTTGTTGATCTACAACTTTGTTATAACCATTAATGCTAAGTTCTGTTGAAGTTTTTGGTTTAAATTTGAATTGGTCTGCTGGCCCCTGTTTGACCAACAGAACACATCAATTTAGAAATTCTAAAAGTCCCCCTTATGGTCACTTTCATACAAGGAGTTTTATACCAATGTTGTTCATAATTTCATGAACTACAACTTTCTAAATACACCCATTGTAATATTATGGCTGTAGATCAAGGAAACTTGAATTTAATAAACAGGCCAGGTTTGGGCAGAAATCATGTATTGGCAGAAAAGGTCCCAAAACACTATCCAAATCACTGTGCTTGTCAACACTCCAATTACCAAAGTTGTTCCTAATATAATTTTCTACAAGTTTGGTATATAAAGTTTTTCTTGGATCACTACAGATTTTGAAGTACAAGCACAAACATTGTTGAGGGTTTGGTAATACTGCAGCTTTAGTTTAAGTAGAGTCTTTCTTGTTTCGAATTTTTGAATACTCAAATGAAGTCTAAACACCTCCACTCTAGGTGCATTTAAAAGGTGATAAGTTTAATTTCACTTCATAGAAAGGAAGATTTTGAAGTTGTATGGTGAAAACAAAAGTAACTTCAGATTCACATTTGGAGTGAGCTGAAATTCAACTTGGGAAATTTCTTTCTTAAGTGGACTAACTTGGGGCTGATTTCATGAGGTACTTGGGGTCAAAAATTAAAATAGTTAGAGGCAGCTTTAAACCATGCTCAGGTTAAAAAAAGTGGAGTTCACGGTATGTATGACAACTTTGACAATGGAGCTAAGCTCAGTTGCTTAATGAATCTAAAAGTTTTATTAGGGCCCAAATTTGTTCACGGTCACAATTAGCACCTTCCAAAGTATTTCTGGTTTGGTTTGGTCTCGACTTTTAAACCTCATAACATATGATTTTAAAGATGATTGTAACACCAAAGTTGAACATAGCATCCTGAACTAAGACTTTAGTATTTGGTGTTTTGCATAAAAGCTTGTGGGTGGTGAGTTAAATAACCAAACCACGTAGGGTTTCGTATTCTTCTGGAAAAATTTTAACTCAGTGATTTCTCTAGCTAGTCCTCATTGCTCTCTAAGCGTAATCAAGTCTCAATTCATTATTAACTTGTCTCTTGTTGCGTGTTAAGGCTCTTGAGATGCCAGGGGCATCACAGCGGGTACTTGTTTTTGATGGTGACTTTATTTAGAGCCCGATAATCCACACACATGCTTTTTACATCCGTATCCTTCTTCTCAACAAGCAAGACTGGAAAAGCCGAAGGAGAGGAACTAGGGCGGATATATCCTTTATCTAGCAGTTCATCTATGTTCTTTTTAACCTCCTTGTGCTCTATAGGTGCCATTCTATATTGTCTCATTGCTATGGGTGCAGTACCAGGTAAAAGTTCTATTAAAAACTCAATATCTCTGTCAGGCGGCATACCTGGCAACTCATCAGGGAAGACATCTGGATAATCACACACTATCTAAATATCGTCTGTAGATCTAGCCTCCATCTGATGCAAATACCATGAAGGACTTGATGCACTAATCCCCACTTCCTGACCATCTGATGCTACTAGGTGAACTGTCCGTTGAGCACAATCAATTTTGACACCCCACTTCTCCAGAGTGTCCATGCCAAAGATGATATCAATATCCATAGAATCCATAACTATTAACTTGGCACTGAACTCTACCCCCCTTATTTTTATACCCACTCTAGAATAAATAGAATTGGTGTTTATCTCTCCACCTAGTGATGCAACTACCATAGGTCTTTTCATAGAACTTATAGGTATGTTGTTTTGTTCAGCATATGATCTTGTAATAAAAGTATATGTAGCACCAGTATCAAAAAGTACAGTAGCAGTATTGACGTTGACTGTAAACGTACCGAGAACGACATTTGGAGCATATGATGCGGTTTCTGCCGTCACATGGTTGACCTTACCCTGAAGTGGCGCCCTATTGTGCTGGTTGGGGTGCCCCTGCTGCTGCTGTGGGGCGTTCTGCCTAGCGCCCTGCTGCTGCTGTTCCGTCTTCTGAGTGCAGTTGTTGGCGAGGTGCCCACTGTCGTCACACTTGTAGCAGTTTCGAACAACTAGAACAGTAGCCTGATTTGGAGCAGGAGGGTTGGATTGCCCCTGCGGCATAGCTCGGTAGATAGGGCATTGGTTCTGACTCTGGTAACTCTGACCGTGACCTGTCTGTTGCTGGTACTGCTGCTGCTGTGGCTGCTGACGCTGCTAGTACTGCTGCTGCTGTGGCTGCTGACGCTGCTGGTACTGCTGCTGCTGCTGCTGACGCTGCGGGTAACCCTGCTGCTGGTACTGCTGTGGGTAGCGGGGGTGGGTGTTGCTGTTGGAGGAAGCAGGGTTGAGCTTTCTTTTCTTCTCTTCAATTTCTCTGTGCTTCTGTTCTGTAAGCAAGGCACGGTCCACCAGGTGATTGAAACTATTGAAGTTATTGTTCATCAGCCACAACTGAAGGTTGTCATTAAGACCCTCCAGAAAGTGCTCCTGCTTGTCACTGTCTTCTGCAACTTCTATTGGAGCATAGCGAGCAAGCTGCAGAAACTTGTCACGGTACTCTGTGACTGACATGTTCCCCTGTTTCAGAGATAGTTCTTCTTCATCTTCATTATGCCCGCAGGCACATGGTGACTCCTGAACCTCTCACGGAACTGAGCCCAAGTGAAGCGCTTTCTATCTTGTTGACTGTATGACTCCCACCAGTCTAGAGCAGCACCTCGAAGCTGTCCTGCTGCATATAGGACCCTCTCTTGATCATTGCACTATGCAATGTCAAGCTGTCGCTCCACTGCACGGAGCCAGTCATCTGCTTGAAGCGGATTAGCAGAATGGAAGAATGTAGGCGGATGTCCCTTCATAAAGTCTCCATGCCTGTACCTCTGCTGCGGCTGTGGATTGGCTTGAACATTCTGCAGAGCCTGTACCGCATTGTTGAGAGTAGCCATCATCTGCATTTGAAGTTGAAAGGACTGGTCTGCTATCAGCGGCGGTGGGTTCTGCGGTGGATTGCCATTGGCCTGATTGTTATCCTCCGGTCCATTGCCTCTGTTCCTGGTGTTTGCCATCTGTTGGCAGCAGTTGAGACAACATCAGTATGCAATTGCTGCACATATCCAGGATGATAAACAACGGTGACCGATAAAGTAAAGAGAAAAGAGTAGATGGCTATTTATAACCCCCAACGATCTAATCTTTATTAATTAATTTATATAATTAATTTAATCTTCATAGTTGTTTATACTGTGGACATATATCACAGCTGACAAGCATTCACACACCAAAGCAAAGCGTGCCAACGAGACACTATATGGGTAATCTAATTCTCATATAAAAGCACCCTAGTGATGTCATCCATAGAAACGAGAGAAAAACTTGAGTCAAGCTCTATATGACAGAAGGAATAAATAAAAATTTTCGAACATAATGTGAGCAATTAATCAGTAAAAATAAAATAAAGACAAAGCATTTAAAAGTCAGCATATAAGAATAAGGAAAGTGAAGTCCTTAAAACACGAACAATTCTAACTAGGCTTTCGTCCTACAGTAGACATGGCGCTGATACCAAATTTGTCACGCCTGGTTTCAAAGAACAAAACCGTGCAACATATATATGCGCCAGGAAACTTCTCGTATATACATAACAAATTACAAAGTACCACAACACATGCCAAAGATAAAAACGTACATAACATTAAATATATCACTATGACACTGTGACACAAGTGTTTAACTTAGAGTATAACGTAGCATAGCAGAAGAATAAAACATAAAGATAACAGGCGCCACAGGGACGTCAACTGGTGAACGAAACGCCTAATACTCATCGTAGTCTTGCACATAGTCTTCATTACCTCCACCATCTGAGCAGCGGTTGGATTTTTTTCCCCCAACGAAGAATAAATATAAAGAAACAAGCGTGAGTACAGAATACCTAACAAATATAACATAAACCATGAGGCTCTATGGTTAACTGACAAACTGCATTAGCTTTTAATTAAAAACTTTTATTAAGGCCTACTTACTATGAATTAGTAACAACACCATTAGCCCAAAAGATATTGCATAAGAAAGTAAATAAAATTAAACAGATATAACCATTATCATGACCAAAACCAAAAACCAAGGAACCTCAGCCAAGTATCCTTCTAATTACTGGGAAGGGTCTAGGCCGCTCATAACCGTGAGCACGGCTAACATGTTAGTTTTACACTTTCGAGAGGTTGTATATCTTTACCCACAAGTCGTGAGCTACGCTAGGAGTTCATCACATTACCGGAGATGATATGACTAGCAAGCGCACTACGAAGCCTTTACAAAGATCGTGTTGGTAAGGTGTAACCGCTAAGGTTTCAGGGTCGCAACGGTGGTGTCCGCCTCCAAAGCGAGAAGCACATACATATAACGTAAAGCACACTCAACCATAAGGTAGCGCAGCGACCACTGATGCTAACCTCCCCTCTTGCCCCGCAGGTAAGTTACTCCCAAACCAAAATAACCTAATTAGCAAGCTAAGATCGTCCCATTCCAATCTTGTGGTAGCACTGTTGTCCTAGGTGGTCACTTTGTGATTCGGTCCTTATGGAGGGAACCAGCAAAAGCACACGAGTACATTGCTCAAGCTCCTTAAACCATGTTGCTAAAAAGCCATATTAAAATGGACATGAACCGATCAGGGGTCAAGCCCAACAATTAATTGCATAGGATTATTAATCAAAATTAAATTAACAAAAGGACATGAGTTTGCGCAGCACCTAGCACAACTTAACCATATGCCTCCCAGAAGGTAAATATATAAGGATAAAAGTAGCTAGGTAAAACCGTTCAGGCATACAAATTAAAATGCACATGCAATAAATGAAAAGGTTATTAGGTGTTGTTTATGTTATACTTGTCTTCCTGAAAATTTATTCCTTGTTGCTGCTCAGAGGCTTCTGCAGGCTACTCTTTGAACTCAACAGGCGGATCAACGTCTACGCATGACATACGGCACCAAACAAGCATTCATATGTTCACACATGCAAGCAAACAAACATAAATGGTAAGAAACAGTACACCATTACATAAAAACAGAACATGAAATGTATTTAAAATTATTCTACTCATTGCTACGGTCGCGTAGGCGCGAGAATAGCCGAAAACGGATTTAAAACGTGAAAGTAATGCCCAAAACAGGGTTCCAGGGGCACCATTATGAAGAAAAACTGACAACAGGGGCTATTTTGGAAAACCGAGGGCCTAAGCACAATTAAACTAAGTCGCCAAGGGTTAAAGAGCTAAAACAGAGAGGCTTGGACCGCGGGTTCCATTTTAGAAAAAATGAGGGGCTAAAGCATTAAAAACAGGGCTGTTTTGTAAATACTTTTGAACAAGGATGGACCGCGGATTAATTTCCTCAAACTGGAGGGCTCTTTAGCAAAACTGCCACGGATGACCGGCGGTTGACCGGTATTGACTAGGTCGACGGTGGATCACGGCCGTCGGATCAAGATCCGACGGCTCTGACAGAAGGGAAGGCGGGCTGCCGGCGACGACCATAGGACGCGACGGAGTTCCCTGCCCGCGGCAGCGCATCGCCGAAGTTGGCCGTTCCGGCCTCGGCAGCAGGCTAGTGACTACTAGACTAGGCTTAGGAGGAAGAGGGAAAGATGGCGAGTCTCACCAGGGGCTCGGATGCAGCGGCGGAGCAACGGAGGCGGCCGGTGACGAGAGGAGGCGAACGGTGGCGTTGGTGAGGTGCCAAGAAGCGGCTACGGGGCTCCAAGAACCGGCGGAACAAGGTCGCGGAGGTCCTGCGAAGGTGGCAACGAGGTCAAGAGGGCCGGTGAGGCTTAGACGATGGCCAATTTGGTGGTGGCGGCGGCTCACCTTGAGCTCCGGTGATGGAATTCGCCGCAGCGTGTAGTTCTAGGGCTAGGGCAGCAGAGCGGGGGCGTAAAGGGGCGTGGCTGCGGCTTGGGTGACGCCTTTATAGTGCGGCACAGGGGCTAGGAAGGTGGCTCGGCGTTCGCGTTTGACTCGGGTCGAGTTCGATTCGAACTCGAGCCTGCTCGGACTCGAGCCGTGCCCGGGTCGCGCGCGTGCCGCGGAGGGAAGAGAGGCGCTGGCGAGCGGGCCGCGAGCGCAGGGGAGGCAGGCACACGGTGCCATGGCGTAGAGAGCGCGGTGCGGAGGGGGCCACGGGCAGAGAGGAACGGAAGTTCGGCGTGAGGAAGAAGAAACCCTGATGGGCGGGTCCCGCGGCGCAGAGAGAGAAAGCAAGGGAGAGGGAGACGCGTGGGTGGGCCGATTCGGCCTGGCGGGCGCAAGAGGGAGGCCCAAGTAGGGGCGCCGGGCAGGTCGAGGAGGGAGAAAAAGGCTGGCTGGGCCAGGCCGGCCGGCTGGCTTGGCCTGCCCGCCCCTCTTTTTTTTTCCTTTTCTGTTTTTCCTCTCCTTTTCTTTTTTTTAAAACCAAGGCCAAAACTAAGCTAAAAAA
Source organism: Paspalum notatum (assembly GCA_022530915.1). Taxonomy (NCBI): domain Eukaryota; kingdom Viridiplantae; phylum Streptophyta; class Magnoliopsida; order Poales; family Poaceae; genus Paspalum; species Paspalum notatum. The sequence goes on from CM039687.1 coordinate 22,264,969, forward strand.
TTCAAATAAATTTGAATTCCAACCTTAGTCCATTACAAGGAAATAAAGTAATGCACCAGCATGAATGTACAACAAAAGTTGACCTATGATTAATTTTAATTATTGTAGATAAAATAAATCATTAAATGCATGGCTAAGCATATAAAGTCCTCGAAAATTAAATAAACCATATTAAATTTATTTAAAATACTGGAAATAAAATTAGGGTGTTACAAAGCATGGGCGAATAGGTGGAATGAAATAGCAAACTTTCAAGCGGTACTACAACTTGAATAACAAGGTAGTGTATGGTGGGAAGAGTAAAACAGGGACTAAAGAAGCCAACACCTAGGTAGCTATCTGGGAGGACAACGAGTGAGATTAAGATTTCCAAACTCTATTCCTTAACCGCTGCAGAGGAGTATTCGCGGTTGAACTAAGTTAACCAAACACAAACTAGGGTCTTGCGTCGAGCAAAATTCCGGCGCCTCGAGGGGTCAGGGGGTAGTTAGTTGACCACCGAAGGAGACCCGGCTAACGCCTACGGGCTTACTGAACGACGGGATTGGAATACTGAGACCTAAAGCTGTCACCTAGAGAGGCTACCAACCAGAGCTGCGTGGGTAAGATGGCACCGGGTGAGAACTTGAACTCTATAGTTCCTCCTTGATCAGAGGGTGAGAACTAACTTAATCTTAGATCAAAAGTCTAAGACAAGCTTATAGCACCGGCAAGTCTATCAAGATTCCGATAACTTAAGAACAACACAAACCTAAGCATTGGATCTAGTGTGCAATAAAGGTACACCACACTAGGCAAGTGTTAAGAAACAAAGTAAAGTATAACAAAGGATAGAGCAATGATATATATTATACTTGAGTAACAAGAGTACAAAGATAGAAAGAAAGCTTTACCAAGACTCGAAGATACTTCGGAATCCCTGAGGCAAAGAATCAGACTCAACTCTAACTCCTAGGACTAACCTAGTGCTACTAGAATAAACAAAAGTGTGTTTCACTCAACTTCCACACTTCACAAATGAGAGCTCGGGGGTATTTATAGCCACCAAGTGAGTGGGGATACTTATAGGGTCGGTATGGCGGTTAAGGGGATAGGTGGCAGGTCGGGTGGCCTAGTAGGAGGTCGAGTGGCCCCACCTTAGGCCAGGCGGCCTGGCCAACAGTTGGATCCACCGCCATTCTTCATCTTGTGGTCCATGTTGACTCCCCAAGTCGGTTGCATGGTGGTTAAGGCGGTTATCCTTGTGTTTTTTCCCGAACCATTGGATCTCACTTGTGTTTCTTCCTTAGCCACAGGATTGAAGTGCCGAGGATCACTGACTTCACCAATCCAAGTGTTGGATCGATGATGTGGCGAGGATTTCCGGTACTTGACGTGTAGGTTTCGGCATTTGGATTTCACAGCTGTGTTGACACGTCATTGTTGTGCATGCAGGTCGAAGATGGAGTGATTTGGCCACATTGTCAGGCCGGGCGGCTCGGGGTTGGAGTCTGGTGGCCTGGCCCACTGGTCAGTGTTGTGACTTAGCCAAATTTGGCCTGTTTTCTGCTGATCTTGTGCCTGCAATCAAATATTCAACACAACTTCTGGAACTATGTTAGTAGCATAAGTTATTCCATACTTAGGCATATTTTCCTCTAGGTTCATGGATAGTTGATGGTCCTATGTAGTGCAATTACAATCGTCAACACCCCCCCAAGCTTAGACCTATTCTAACAGATCCCTATCTGAAGCCGCCCGAGTAGTTCGCTTGAGCTCCACGCCTGTTGGCGTCTGTTAGCCTTAACAGGTTTTACTCCGCAAGCGCACGGAGACCGCTGTAGCCTTTCACCCAGAGTATTCCGAGTATCGTAATTTCCATAGGGAAGCGGCAGGCGAGAGAGTATAATTGGATAAACCCAAATCAAATGTTCCGTAAACTTAAATAAATGTACCAACTAGTATCCAAACAGGAGTAAGTCAAATAAAGATAGGTGTATGGTGAAGAAGTAAAATAAACTACCTAAGATACACGTAGAAAGGTATAGTTTCCTGGGAGGACAACGAGTGAGATAAAGTTCCCAAACTCTATTCTATTCGGCTGCAAAGACTATGTTGTGGTTAACTAAGAAACTCAAGTAAACAAGTCAGGGTCTCGCGTCGAGCGAAATTCCGGCACCTCAAGGGGTCAGGGGGTAGATAGTAGACCACCGAAGGAGACCTGGCTAACGCCTACAGGCCTACCGAATGAACGGGCCTGGGATACACAGGCACACCACACGCTGTCACTGAGTGGGGCTACCAAGCAAATCTGCGTGGGTAGGATGGCACGCTAAACTAGTGCTCAAGCACTATCACCACGATAGTGATTGAGCACTAAAACTCATCCTTGATTCCAAGAGTTAGAGCTAACCAGACTCCTAGATCTAAGTCTAGGAAAGGCTTATAGCACCGGCAAGAATAACAAGACTTGACTAACTTAGGTAACCACAGTCTACGCCTAGCAAGTATGCAAAGAAAGGTACACCACACTTGCAGGAGATAGAAATAAAGTAAAGTAAATAAATTATACTGGAGATAAAAAGAGTACAAAGATACAAGAACTTTACCAGAGACTCAGAAGTATCTCCGAGAACTCCGAGGCAAAGCTCGACTCACTCTAACTCCCAGGACTATCCTAACTTCTAAGATGTGGAAATAAGACTCTCTAAAGTAGAATGTAGTTCTCAACTTCTCCACACCTTTACAAATTAGCTCTATAGGTCTATTTATAGTCCCATATGTGAGGGGAGGCTTAGGTCGGTGGGAGGTCGAGGTCGGTGGGCGGCCGACCTAGGGGGTAGGTCGACCGACCTACCCCGAGGTCGGGCGACCACCTGATCCACCGCCTTTGCACTCCAACGGCTTGATCTTGCGTCCCCATGGCGGTTGGTGGTTAGGACAGTTGTTGCACGTGGAAAATGCTTCCGAGGGTAGGTCGGCCGACCTTGTAGGAGGTCGGGCGACCACGTGTCAGCCCCGCATTGGCCACTTTGCTCTTCCCTCGGATTGTTGACATTGTGGATCCATGACTTGGTGCATTTTCGGCCTTTGGAGACATTGGATGCTTGGTATTGCGGTTGGATTTGAGTGCACTTGTGTTTCTTTGTGAATTGGATCAATGAGGTGGCAAGTGGCTCACTTGGGTGGCTGGGCGGCCTAAACCAGGGGTCGGCCGACCCAGTCATTGGGTCGGGCGACCTGGCTGAGTCAGGCTCAGCATGGCCTTGGTCGGCCGACCTAGGCTTGGGTTGGCTGACCTGGCCATTGGGTCGGGCGACCAACCCCCCTGGTCGGCCGACCTGGCTGCACCAGGTAGGCCTGACCCTTGGTCGGCCGACCTAGTGGTGGGGTCGGCCGACCTAGTCACTTTGGCCAGTGTGCCTCATATTTGATCCTTGACACATTTTCATCTACTTTATGTGCATTTTGGTAGCTGCATCCAAATATTCATACAAAACTTGTGGAACTCATTAGTAGAAGGGTTAGTCCATATTTATTCACTTGCATAGCTCCATTCGGTTGGTATTTGACGGTAGATATCGTGAAATTACGACCGTCAACACCCCCCCAAGCTTAAATTTTTGCTCGTCCTCGAGCAAAGCTTAGAATGAAAGTGGATCAGGAGTTGCTGCAATATCGAAGATGAAGAGAAATTCTTATATATGACTCAATACTCAAACTTTTGTTCTAAGAAGTGAAATAATTGAAGTTCTCCTTGTGTAATACCTGTGGTGCATCTTTTTGCTTACATTGCCTTGGGCGATTGAGAGACAGAACGACTTTGTTACTGGGGTACTTCTAACTTGCTCTTTTTGGATGTTCTCCTCAGGTGTTTTCAAGATTTTCAAAACAAAAGAAGCTTCCCCAAGGTGCTCTTGATCACTCAAAGGTGTTTCCTCTCCAAGGGCCATGATTTTGGCTGACACTTCCCTATAGTAAGGCCTTTGTGGAGCTTTAGGTAGGGGAGACTGTGGCACACTTAGAGTGTTTATTTTGCTAAGACAAAGATTGCACCAAAGAGTATATTCTATCACTTCTTCTGTTTCATCACTAGAGTATGAGTGGTGGAATTGAATGTCTCCTTCTCTTGATTTTCATCCCTTGTAGCCTTTTGTGGAAATGGAGGGGTATGGAGCTTTTATTTCTTTTTGCCATGCTTGAACTTGCATGCTTTTTTTTTAGCTACATACCCTTACTCCTTGAGATTTGAAGGCTAAGGGATTATGAGTAGTATTTGGAGATTTTTTGGTGGATGCAAAGTCCGGAATGGATCACTTGTATTTGTGCTTTTGTACTCCAGCTATCAACGGAAGGTGATATTTCTACTCAAAGAGACTCAAAATTTGACAAAGCACAAAACATTTCTAAGCAGCTCTTTGTAGTGGTTTCATCTATTTGAAGTATTTATGGATCTGGTTGGTATTTTTGACCAATGAGAGCTATATTTTGTTATTTTTTTCGAAATAAAAATCTAAGATGTTCATCTTACTAAGAGCATGAAAGAAGCATCCCAAACTCAAGTCATATCATCATCTCCCAACAATTTAGGCATGTTATCACAAATGGTATCCACGAGATAGAACCTTGGTTTACTTCTTTTACTCACAAACTCAAAACTAAGCTAAGCATGAGTTATATGCAAGAATTAAATCATTCACTTGATAGAGCAACTATTCATCATTTCCAAAATGAAGCTAGCAAGTGAACTTATCATTAAAAGTGTGGGAGTTAATTTTTTTTTATTCGAAGTAAGCAAATTAAAACTAATATGCTGAAATTAAAGATACAATACTACTCTCATGGTGAGAACGACTGAACAAAAAAGAGGGTGGAACACACATACTTTGAGTTGTCGAGCCCTTTTCCTCCAAGCTTCAATGAAGCTTAGGTAACGAAGAAAAGAAAAGGAGAAGAAAAAGAAAAGAAAGGAAAAGGAGGAGAGGGGGGAGAGCTGGTCGAGCGGCCAAGCTTGTGGCTGGCCGACCATGCCCTCATTTTTTTCTATTTTTTTGAATGCAAAAAAGGGTCAAAATAAATGTTGAAAATGCAATTTGTAGAAAAATCAAACATGCAGTGGCGTGCAAGAAATTGAAATTGGCGGGAAAATAAATATGCCGTCGAAAGATAATGCCAATTTACCTGTTGCCAAGGGACTTCCACGCCCTACCCTTTGGGATATCAAGAAGATGTAGGTAGGTGGAATTTGTTTCACAGTATTTTGCACGCTGTTTTTCTATTGTTAGGACTTGCAAACCGGCGTCGACCATCTTTCCAGAAGCTTTGCCTCCTGTTTCCTAGGACTTGGAACTAGCCTTTTTGAGTTTTGCCTCTTACCGTTCAGATTCTTCTTTTTATCGAATGGCAACCTCGCTTTCTGATTTCATTAATGTGACGAGACTGTCCATCTTTTTCTCAAAAACGTCTTCATGGATAGCTCCTGGAAGTTATGGATAATTACGTCTAGGCCCTAGATCTAGGGTTAATGTGTTATTTTGGGCTATAAACTTTAGAAAATCACCAAATATCATAGAAAAATACAAAATGGACAAACTCAGTTGCTATGAACTCTTGGTGAATAGATCTACAGGATAGATATGATGTGGAGGTGTGAAAGTATACTTTTGCTGCATGTGTGCATGCATGTTAATCCATGATAAATAGAATAAGGGATGTAAATGAACGCCAAAAATTATGAAACTTGGACAGTAGCTTTGTTATGGCATCTAGGCACTGTGTGATTCTTAGTAGCCCTAGCATTGGTTGGTAAATTACTGTTTTGCCATTTTGCATGTGTTTTGTGTATTTGTTTAACTTAGGAAATGAAGGCTACATAAAATATGCTCAAATATGACCTCTGATATTTTTCATGTACTTTATATAGTATGAGTAGCTCATTGGTGAAGTATGAAGTTGTGCATACATGTTTTAGCCGCTGTTTTGAAATTGACAAAATGCTAATTGCTAGACTTCATAATTGGAAAAAGTGACTTTAGGATGCAAAGATAATTCTATGAAAAATCTGGTATGCTACTAGTATGATAGGGAGTCCAGAAAATATTTTTGGAGATTTTATTAACACTGTTTATAAGTACATCTTAATTTGCATGAGATAAATATATGAAAAATAGATGTCCTGTTAAACTAAGGGTATTTCACTTGCAAATTTTTTTACATGCTACTGATATCAAATAGTGTTCACTGCATAAATTGCATTTCTAAATTCTATTCTTGCAATTTATGAAAAATCTAAAAAGATAAAAGGCTGATATATTGTTAGAATTTTAGTAAAATAATTAAAACTCTTTTGCTGCTGAAATTTAGGCAGTAGCTTTGTACCATGTTAAGCTTCCTGTCATAAATGTATGAGTTCATTCGGAGTGGTATTACAGTAGGATCTTAGTATGAGCACGTTAAATCAACAATTGTTAAACCTATATAATCAACCTAAGTGCATATCATGTGAATATGTATGTGGCTTGATACTCCATGTCCCTTGCTGCTAGACTCTTTGTGATGTCATGCAAAATAGGTTGAACTAGCTTTTGGTGATGGTTTGTACGATTTCTTAGTGATGGGTTGTACGATTTCTTAATGATGGGTTGTACGATTTCTTAGTAAAGTTGTTAAGTTTCCTTATTATGGGATGTGCTTCAACTAAGAATACTTAAGTCATTTTGTCACAAGCTACCTGACCATGCATTGTGTTTCACTTACATCTCATGCATGCATTTGCATTCACTGCACTCATAGTTGCACTATGTGATGCGTATAGATTCCGCGAAAGAAGGACCAACGCAGGAGCAACCGCTGATCCAGGAGTCGAAGGGCGACGTACCCGATCATCAACACATTGAGAAGCCACGGTGTATGACTACTTCCTAGAGGCCATTGAAAACCTAACTACTGACATTATCAGTCAAGGTAGGCAGGACCATACTAAACCCAGCAAACATCTTATGTCTTAATGATTAGGCATATGCATCAGGACTTGATTGGAACCAACTGCATTAGACATCCTAGCCGCCCTGGCCCTAGTTCCCATGAATAGAGTTCGTAGGATGAGTATGCCTAGAAATGCTAGGTACGAGTAGACACGAGTGAGCACTGTCACTCGTCGCGTAGGTGATTTTACAAATCTCAGAAATCTTACTATGATGGAACTTTATTATATTATTGCTGATATTAAATGGAGACCGGACAGAGCGTAAGTTTACTTTTGGGGTGTGCGTTGTTGTTATCCGGCTCCGCCTGAGTCGCATAAGGCCCGCTCGCTGTTCGTCTGCTGATTGGCATAACATTGCTAGAGTGCTTATCCGGGACATATGGGCCTGGTGAAAGTCTTGATTGTGCCATCCAAAGAACAGAGACTTAGTCCTACCGGACCCTAGGGGCGCTTACTCTCACGGAGGGCTGACCCGTCGTGGTATCGCTCTGTGGGGGCTAAACCTAGGGAATGGCGGGTTGGAATCGAACTTGGGATGGGACAAGTGGAGATGGGGACTATATATGGAAACGCGATGGCTAGTAAGCATATACCCCTGAATTTTTAGTTATTTCCGAGAATTAGAAATTGATTCGAATTGCTGATGCTCACCAGGTGTGAGATTGCCAAATATCACTGTCGAGCAACGTCGTAACAACTTGAACATCTATGCTTATATTCATGTTTTTGAGCTCAACATGTTTGATGATACTTGTGTATATTATATGATCAAGGATTATGCAAGCAATTATTCATGCTTTACTTTCACGCAAGTTTTTTTTTACTTATGAGATTGGATATTCATGGTTAAGGGATAGAAGCTGTCAAATCCTGCTATCTTATGTCAACATGACCTTATTTAAAATCAATGGCTAAGGATCCACATGATTAGTAAGCATGCCTTGTGTCAGCCGTAAGCCACTTCCATTAAGTCCTACTGAGTAATTAGTACTCAGGGTTTGCCCCCACTTTTGGATTACAGGTATGGAGTTCTTCATGTGCGCTTGTGTTGGAGGGGGTAGTACTGGTGGGCACGGTGCTACACGCCTCGTTCGTCTCTACGTGAAGACTACTACTTAAGTACTTTGTTTCCGCAGCGAGATGTTTTGAAAACGCTTCCGCTATATTTTGAACATGTATTTGATTTCATATATTTGGTTTGTAAATTAAGTCTATGACTCTCTATTTCAACTGTTTGTGATGATGTAACTGTTGTGGCTCCATTGAGAGTCGGATGTGTTTGATGTTAGTTCCTCTAGGGATGGTGTTATCGAGAGCCGAAGGACTCTCGACGGACTACCGGGTTAAGTCTAGCCTAAGTGCACTGCGAGCCAAAGGTGGCAGGTGTGCTTAGTCTGGATTAAGCAGGGCGGTTCCACCACAGCAAGTCAGGGTCTCGCGTCGAGCAAAATTCCGGCGCCTCGAGGGGTCAGGGGGTAGATAGTAGACTATCGAAGGAGGCCCGGCTAATGCCTACGGGCCTACCGATTGAACGGGCCTGGACTACACAGGCACACCACACACTGTCACGTAGTGGGGCTACCAAGCAAATCTGCATGGATAGGCTGGCACGCTATAAACGTACTCAAGCAAAGCTTGAGTAACAATAGATCGTCCTTGATTAGAGGAGAGGACCTAAGCAGAGCCTGGCGTACAGGTTGGATTATAGCACCGGCAAGAGTAACGGGACTTGACAAACTAAGATAACCACAAGTCTAAGCCTAGCAAGTATGCAAAATAAAGGGTACACCACACTTGCAAGAGATAGAAGTAAAGTAAAATATAACTGAATTATATTGAAGATAAGAGTACAAAAGATGCAAGAGCTTTTACCGCAGACTCAGAAGAATCTCCAAGAACTCCGAGGCAAAGCTCGACTCACTCTAACTCCCAGGACTATCCTAACTACTAAGATGTGAAAAATGACGGTCTCTAAGATAGAATATGACTCTCAACTTCTCCACACCTTTACAAATGAGCTCTACAGGCCTATTTATAGTCCCATATGTGAGATGGTACTTGTAGGAGGCTTGGGTTGGTGGGAGGCCAAAGTCGGTGGTCGGCCGACCTAGGGGGGAGGTCGGCTGACCTAGCCTGAGGTCAGGCGACCACCCGATCCACCGCCTTTGCATTCCAATGGCTTGATCTTGCGTCCCCATGGTGGTTGGCGGTTAGGGCGGTTGTTGCACGTGTTAAATGCCTCCGAAGGTAGGTCGGCCGACCTTGTAGGAGGTCAGACGACCACGTGTCAGCCTTGCATTGGCCACATTGCTCTTCCCTCAGATTGTTGACGTTGTGGATCCGTGACTTGGTGCATTTTCGGCCTTTGGATACATTGTATGCTTGGTCTTGCGGTTGGATTTGAGTGCACTTGTGGTTCTTTGCGATGTGGACCGATGAAGAGGCATTTGGGTCACTTGGGTGGCTAGGTGGCCTGAGCTAGGGTCAGCCGACCCTCCTGGTGGGTCGGGCGACCAGGCCCTAGGTCGACCGACCTAGCCTGGGTCAGGGTCGGCCGACCTGGGCTTGGGTCAGCCAACCTATGCCTAGTGAGCTCGTCTTCGGTCCTTGATGTGTTTTCAACTGTTTTATGTGCATTTTGGTACCTGCATCCAAATATTCATACAAAACTAGTGGAACTCATTAGTAGAAGGGTTAGTCGATATTTATTCACATGCATTGCTCCATTTGGTTGGTAATTGACGGTAGATATCGTGAGATTACGACCGTCAACACCCCCCAAGCTTAAACTTTTGCTCGTCCTCGAGCAAAGCTAAGGCTGAAAGTGGATCAGGAGTTGCTGCAATATCGAAGATGAAGAGAAATTCTTATACATGACTCAATACTCATGCTTTTGTTTCGAGAAGTGAAATAATTGAAGCTCACCTTGTGTACTACCTTTGGTGCATCTTTTTGTTTACCTTGCCTTGGGCGGTTGAGAGATGGAACGACCATTGTGAGTTCTTCTAACTTGCTCTTTTTGGATGTCTTTCTCAGGTGTTTTTAAGATTTTCAAAACAAAAGTAGCTTTCCCAAGGTGCTCTTAGGCGCTCAAATGTGTTTCCTCACCAAGGGCCAAGATTCGGCCAACACTTTTCTACACTAAGGCCTTTGTGGAGCTTTAGGTAGGGAGAAAGTGGCACACTTAGGATATTTATTTTACTAAGCCAAAAATTGGACCAAAGAGTATACTCTATCACTTCTTCTAATTAATCACTAGAGTATGAATGGTTGTACTGTATGCCTCCTTCTCTTGGTTTTCATCCCTTGTAGCCCTTTTGTAGATTCGGAGTGGATGTGGAGCTTTTATTTATTTTTGCCATGCTTGAACTTGCATGCTTTTCATTTTGCCGTGCTTTTGCACGCATTCTTGTTTTTGCCATGCTTTTGCATGCTTTTCTTTTTGGCTCCATACCCTTACTCCTTGAGATTTGAAGGCTAGGGATTATGAGAAGTATTTGGAGACATTTTTGGTGGATGCAAAGTCTGGAATGGAACACTTGCATTTTTGCTTTTGTACTCTAGCTATCAACAGGAGGTGATATTTCTACTCAAAGAGACTCAAAATTTGACAAAGCTTAAATATCACTAAGCGGCTCTTTGTAGCAGTTTCAACTAATTGAAGCATTTTTGGCTCTGGTAGGTTTTTTTTTTGACCAAGGGGAGCTATATTTTGTTATTTTCAAAATAAAAACCTTGAGATGTTCATCTTACTAAGAGCATGAAAGAATTATCCCATATTCAAGTCATATCATTCATCTCACAACAACTTAGGCTTGTTATCACAAATGGCATCCACAAGATAGAACCTTGGTTTACTTCTTTTATTCACAGACTCAAAACTAAGCTAAGCATAAGTCACATGCAAGAATTAAATCATTCACTTGATAGAGCAACTATTCATCATTTCCAAAATGAAGCTAGCAAGTGAAATTATCATTAAACCATGGGAGTTTTTTTTAGTAACAGAATTAAACAAACTAAATTAAGCAAACTGAATTAAACAAACTAGCAAACTCTCAAAGCGTGATACATGGGTGGTGCAGAAAACGGGGGACTATCATACGTACCCAGCTGTCGATTTGGGTCCCCCCAAGCTTCAACGAAGCTACTCGGGGTAGTACCCGTAGTACTGGAAGAATCGCTGGGACTTATCAAAGGTGTGTTGAGCCGTCTAGAAGGCGGTTGTATTGTTCGTCCTGAGTCTGCTAGATGACTTGAGTGCGCTCATCGACCTGGTTAAGCTGCTGGGCCATCCAAGCTGTGCGCTAGTCCTGAATGGTCAGGGACCCAAAGATGGCACTCAAAGGGTCTCCTGCAAAGCGTGTAGAGGCAGACGGTCCTGCCTCGTATGGTGCTGACCCATACCCAAGAAGGTTCCTCCTCCTTGCTGCTGAGAGAATGCAGCGCTCGGCTCGTGTCCCCATGGTGTGTTTGCAGATCCTCCGTGGGGCTCGTCGGGTCTGTTCCCTGGATTTGCCAGGACATGCCACTTGCGGTACGGAACTAGGTAGGTCCCGTCCCGGTGGTTTGTGCGTCCTGTGCTTGCTTTTGTAGACGCTCTTGGGCTGCCCCCCTCTGTGCCCTAGTCATGACTCCCGCTACACTATGTCTGGGCTCCTCTAAAGGCTCTTCCTCCGGGACGCCCTCTATTGGCATAGAGAGTGTGTCCACGTGGTAGATTTTGAACTGTGGTGTTGGTAGAGGCACTTCAAAGTTGTACCCCCTATAGATCATGACATATGTGTCTGTGCTGGGGTTCTTTCGCAAAAAGTGTCCCTGGATAAAATGGCTCTCTGTGACTAGGTTGGGTGTGTCTAGGGAATGCCACTTGGGCATTTGCTAAGACCCCTAGCTCGGATGCAATCCTCGTCACGAATGACGTGATTGTTATGGAATTTTCATCCCAAACTAGTTTCATCCAGTGATAGAGCATGGCGATGACAGGTGCATACTTTTGCTTACGCCACATGGCATAGACGATTTTTAAGTCCTCTATGGTCACACAGCGTGTGTCATCACGGGGAAGGACTACGATGGTAATCCAGCGGGCCATGAACCGCATGGTGGGGTGCTTAATGTGTGTGATACTTTTTTTCCTCTTATAGTCTGGCCCGGCTAGTTCTTTCCAGAACTTTGTTGCATTAAAGCCTATGGGTTCGGCTGCTATGGAGCAACGAGGTGAGAACCCAAGAGCATTGCTGAACTGACGGAGTGTCAGCTCATGCTCAGAGTTAAAGAGTCTGAAATGAACAGTCATATCGGACTGCAGTGATACTACTCGGAGGGTCATCAGAAACTCCTTGGTGAGGAGGACTATGCCTCCCTCGCTAACATTTGCAAAATTTTTCCAGCCTACCATACTGAAAATTTCATCAAATTCATCATCCATACCTGTGCTTGTCATGAGTACCTCATCGAAGCACTTGGTAAGGCTGATAGGCTTGGTGTGGAGTCGCCTCAGCAGGTCGGCTTCATCTTGATTGCGCGTCTGGATTTGGGAATCTAGCAGCAATACAGGCCCGGTGATGGATGATGAAGCTTCTTGTTCTCCCGGTCCAGCACTTGACGAGCCTCTATTGGACACTGTCTAAGAGTTCTGTGAACTGGAGGATGTCGGGGACCGTATGTGTTGTCCCGCCTTGCTGATCGCACTTCTGGCCCTCTTGAGAGCACGCTTCATCCTGCACAAAAATGAACACAAGAACTACGAGATGACCGAATAAAATTAGCGTTAGTCGTTAGTCGTCTTTGTGGGGCATGACACCGCCACAACTCGTTCTTGGTCTTGCCAAAAGAGAGGGGCTAGTAGCTAATTTATTTGCTCAACTAGATTTTTATTCGGACATTATTTTGTCTAAGCAAAGAGCGCTAAATTTACTACTAAACAAAGAGATTAAGAGAGGGAGAAGGGAGTATGTGCTGCTGGTGCATTGAGCAAGTGAGTGAAGGGTGCCTTTTATAGGCAAATGGAGCATGCAGGAGAGGGAGGTCGGGCGACTAGAGGGGCAGGTTGGCCGGCCTGAGGAGCTGGTCGGCCGACCCTGTGGCGTGGTCGGCCGGCCCTTGGTTGCGTTGTTCTTTGTGTGAGGGTGAAGTAGAGAGGAGAGGATGAGTGCTTTGATGCTGTTGGGTGTTTTTCCAAAGGTGAATGTGAAAGAGAGGCTGCCATGCATCGAAAGCAGGGGAAAAACGTTGGGCGGGCACATTATTGGGTCGGTTGGCCTAGCTCCTTGGTCGGCCGGCCTAGAGTGTGGTCGGCCGGCCCCTTTTGTGCTGCAGTGAGTAAGAGGGAGGAGTGCCCGGTTGGGCGACCTGTGGAGGGGGTCGGGCGACCGAGGCCCAGGTCGGCCGGCCTGAGTTTTGGTCGGGCGACTGGCTATGGTGCTTCGCGTGAGAGTGCAGCAAGGGAAAATGAGAGAGGGCTTTATGCACCGAAAGAGGAGGTCGGGCGACCAGTGTGCTTGGTCGAGCGACCACCGGCGCTGCCCCTCACCACTTGTGCCTTGCTTAAGGAGTGAGCAAAGAGCAAAGTGAAAAGAAGGGGAAGGGCTCGATCGCCTGGGGGCTTGGTCGGTCGTCCCTTAGCCTGTCCTCTGGTGTGTTGATTAGAGAGGGGCCAAAGCTAAAGAGAAAGGAAGGGAAAGAGAAAGAAGAGAGAAAGAAAAGAGAGGGAAGAAAGTAAAAAAGAAAAGAGAAAGAGGAAAGGAAAAAAGAGAAAGGAGAGGGGGAGGCAGGCTTGGTCGGGCGGCTTGGCACGGCGGTCGGCCGGCCTGACCAGCCCCCTTTCTTACCTTTTGGGGGAGGTGATCGGCCGGCCCCTGTGCTAGGGTCGGCCGACCCTCTATATATTTTTTTTCAAAAATAAAGGAGGATGATTAACTAAATGCAAAGAATTTAAATTGAGCATTGCAAAAATTTAAATATATAGTGGAGAATGGAAAATTAAACTAGCGGGAAATAAATATGCCGTCGAATGATAATGCCTGGTATACCTCTTGGCGGGAGCGAACTATTTACCGCCCTTCGGGATGTCACGTGAGCGTACATACGGGGAGGTAAGCGGTACCTTTGCGTGCCACTTGGAGTTCATCGTGGATAGGTCCTGGGCGCGCTTGTTTTCAGCATGCCCCATAGTATTTGTCCTAGTTTCTCCATGGGTGTGCTGATTTTTGTTGCACCCTTGGTTAATGGGTCTTGTAGAATCATGAGTGCCGACCTTCTTAACAGGAGCTTTGCCTCCTGTTTCCTGGTTCTTGCGGCTAGCCTTCATGGCTTTCGCCTTCTTCCATTCATCTTCTTTCCGTTGTCGGATGACAGCCTCGGTGGCTAACTTCCGTTAATGCTACGAGACTGTCCATCTCTTTTCCGGAAGCGTCGTTGACTGGTGGCTTTGGCACATACTTTTGGCACTTGAAAATCTTCACTTGGTTGCACTGTTCTACTTTTGGTTTGAAGGAGAATGTCTCCCTCATTCCGTTGATGATGAGGCGGACTTCTCCGGCTCCAATATCTATGCTTGCTTCCGCGGTGCTCAGAAACGGCCGCCCAAGAATGAGTGGTGTCTTGGCATCAATCTTGTCACACCCTGGTTTCAACGGACAAAACCAGAGCAAACCCATATGTGTGCCAGAATCTAATCTCACACATATAGAGACAATTAGCAGTGATATCATAGACAATGCTTTATTACATATCGTTTAAACAAAAAAATTACATAAAGACATCAAGTCTTTAACACAGAGTAGCGGAAGCATAACTAAAACTCCGAGCCGTCCACAGGGAAGCCAACTGGGGGTCGCTCACCTAGAACTCCATGAACCTTCAATTGTACTCCTTTAGGCCTTCATCTTCTGAGCAGCGGTTGGAATTTTCTCCCCAACAAGGATAAAAGTAAAGGAACAAGCGTGAGTACTTCAACTTGTGCTCAACAAGTATAACATGAACCATGAGGCTCTAAGATTGGCTGACACAAAGCATGAGCTTTTAGTGGGTCAAGTTTTATTAAACAACTAATTACTACAAGTGAGTAGATAAACCATTAAACCCAAGATATTGCATATGAACATTAGTTAATATTATTAACATAAGATCCACCTTCCCAACCAACCAGGAACCACTAATCTGCATAAAGGATCTGGGCCGCTCATAACCGTGAGCACGGCTGACATGTCAATTTTGCACTCTCGAGATGTTGTACATCTTTACCCACAAGTCGTGTGCTACGCTAGGAGTTCATCACAGTGCCTTAGATGAGATAACTAGCAAGCAACACTACAAAGCCTTTACAAAGATCACGTTGGTAAAAAGTAACCGCAAGAAATCAAGCGCCGCAATTGTGGTGTCCGCCTCTCAAAGGGAGAAGCACTCAGCACACTCAACCTAAGGTAGTGCAGCGACCACAAAAGCTTACCCCCTCTTGCCTCGCAGGTAAGTTACTCCAAACCAAAACGATCTAATTAATCAGCTAAGACCGTCCCATACCAGTCTCATGGTAGCACGGTTGTCCCAGATTGTCGCTTTGCGAACCGGTCCTTACGGAGAGCGGCTATGAGCAAACCACTAAGCATATGCTCATGCCCCCTAAACCAAGTTACTAAAAACCCAATTTTAAGGAGACATGAACCACTCAATCACACAGCACAAAGGGTCAAGCTCAACAATTATATTGCATAGATCCATTAACAATATTATTTACAAAAGTAACGTGTGTTCACGCAGCAACTAGCAAAACTTAACCAACATGCATCCCAAGGTAACATATTGATAAAAGAGGCTAAGTACAGTCCTTATTGGTAAACAAGTTAGACACATGCACATCAGATGACTATATGGTTATTAGGTTGTCCAAGTTATACTTGCCTTTCTTTAAAAAGATACGCCGCTCAGAGTCTTCTTGATATTGATCTTGATGTTGCACTTGAGATTGGCACAAAGAGATCCACGCCTATACATTCATCAGAGCACCACACATGCACACAGGTTCACACATGCAAGCAAACAAGTACAAACTATAAGAAACAATACACCATCTCATCAAAACAGAAGATAAAAGGTTTACTAAACTGTTCTATACATCAGAACGAACACATGAGCGCAAGAATCACTCTAATTGGAACTTGAACATAATAGATATGAGCATTTGAAGGTGTAGGGAACCAATCTACGAGGAATAAAGGACGAATATGTAAAGTTTTAGAGAGGATGAGAGAGTACGAGAGAGCTCACAAATGGAGGCATCGCTAGAGTTGACGAAGAATAATGTGGCATTGGTGACGTAGCAATGGATCTTTCAAAAGAAGATCAGCACGGCGTAGAGAATGACGAAAAGAACACCTTAGTAAAGTTTAGATTTCGCTAGAAATGAACAAATATGAATTAATTGCTCATCAAAGTTGAATAAGAATATGGCTAGGATAGAAATACCTTACCAAAGAAAAGAAACTTGTAGATTTACGACGAATCGAAGATCGCCTCATGAAACCAAGGATAGTAAGATGAAGGGGCGGGCAGATTGCCGCAGCTGAGGCGACAGGTGCACCCAAAATATGGGGGATGGGGGAAATACCTTAGGGTTCCCAAACTAGGGGCCCCCTGCAAAGGAGTCTTTGGTGCACTTAATCACTTAGGGGTGGTCCAAATATATAGGGTCGTGAACGCTTCACTTTTCCATCAAAAAGCAAGGTGGGACAAAATTGGGCAGAACTGGAGGGCAGTATTGTTTCTCAAATTCCTGTCGATGTGGATGGGCGTTTGACGTGATCCCACGTGGGTTGGAAAGGGCCCGTCGTTAGCTTTCCGAAAAGTAGTGGAACAGCCCAAACGGACTCCGTATGAGGGAGATACGGCCCAAACGGTGGAGCGTGGTCCTGATAGACGAGGTGGCTCGGAAATTAAATGGGCCTTGGCCCAAAAATATTCCAAATACTCCAAAAATTATAGAAAAAAACTTATAAATGTTTTTGGACCCAGTGAACTCAAATAAAATATTTAAAGCTCACGGAAAGATTTAGAAGAGCCTCCAATAAATAGAATTTGCTCTAGAAAAAAAGGGAAATGCTTCCAGATAAATCCGGAAAAACGATGAACAAAGATATTTAGAAGGATTTTAACACTCAAAACATGCCAGCCTAGCATGGAGTAATGAGATGGTCGGCAAGATGGATGGCGAGGGGAAGAGAAGCTTGACACGCGGGAAAAGAAGAAACGTGACAAGCGGGACCTGTATGACAAAGGGAGAATGAGGGTGGACTATACGACAAAGAGAAGGGGTGAAAGCAGAGAAGAATGAGAGGCGGGTCGATTCCAACTTTGGTTGGCTGTTGAATCGAAAGAGAGGAGGGAAACACAGGAGGGGATTTCGATCTTTTTTTTTCTTTTGAAAACTTTTCAAACTCGTTTATTTTTAAGATTTAAACACGCTATGAATTCAAATAAATTTTGAACTCGAGTCCTTAGGCAACCACTCAACATAAAACCAATGCAACGGCATGAATGCAACAACATGTTGTCCTAAATTAATTTTATTTATATTATAAAATCATTTAAATGCTCATTCTAAACACGAAAAATCCTTAATAAATTAAAAAAACATTTTATTTATTTTAAATTCTGAAAATGAAATTGAGGGTGTTACAACTCTACCCCCCTTAACAAGAATCTCGTCCCGAGATACAGCGTTGGCTAGCAAAGAGGATAAGGGAAAAGTACTTTCAACTCTTCTTGCTTCGGGTGGCTTCATTTAACTTTGCACATTTTGATCACCTTGTTTCTTGTAACTCTTCTACAACTTTAGGTATCTGATCTAAGTTGTATGTTCTGCATAGTTAAGGTCACCTTGCACACTGAGCTCATCAAACGGTATTTGTTCTTCTGGTACCTTGATGCATTTCTTCAACTAATAGATATGAAACACATTATTCACATCTGACAATCTAGCTGGTGACTCAAGCTGATAAACAACTTCACTTCTACTTGCATGGATCTTGAGTAGTATAAATTATTTGACTGATAACTCTTCTTCAACCTAGAATTTGCGGAGACCTTTGATAGGTGACACCTTGAAATAGACATAGTTGCCCTTCAAATTATCTGCCTCGACTGGGTTACTCTTGGTTTCTCTTCGATGGTTCGTACTTCTTATTCTTTATCTTTTATAACTCTTGGCCCAATAAAATATTCCACTCCAAGCTGGTGTTCGAGTGTAATGGTGTTCTGCACTTTCTACCATATAATGTCTCGACTGATGCTTTACCTTCTTCAAGTTGTTCCTTGATCCCATTTATATTTTTTTTACCCTATGACTAACTTTTTATAGTCACATGCTTCAAGATAGGTTCTACCTCCATTGTAACTCCCTTGGTTGAATTCAAGAATCCAAAACTGAATCTTTTAGCTCTACACGTTACTCCAAAGGCATCTGAAACTCAAAGCTATATTGATGTAACTTTACAAATCTCTAAAGCATGAACAACACCTGCTACTTCAGATTATGAGTTTAGTCATTCCCTTCATGTTCCTTCATATGCAAGAACTATGACTCGTATTAAAACACATCTTTGACCTTGTCATGATGCATCCCCATACACTGAGATCTCTTGTGGACATCTGGCTGAGATAAAACTGGTGTGGTAGTCAACCTTCTCTTCAACAATTCGGATGTATCTCG
Organism: Paspalum notatum; assembly: GCA_022530915.1. Classification (NCBI taxonomy): domain Eukaryota; kingdom Viridiplantae; phylum Streptophyta; class Magnoliopsida; order Poales; family Poaceae; genus Paspalum; species Paspalum notatum. The sequence goes on from CM039687.1 coordinate 22,283,640, forward strand.
GTGATCTGAAGTCCGTAGAAACTTAGCATTTCTCTTGAACAAGGTTATCGGTTGCTCTGAAATCTTTGAGAATCCTTAATGAACCACAAATAATACCATGCTATATTAAGGAAGCTTCTGATGTCCTTCACATCCTGAGGTGTTTTCCATTCTTCCAACATTTATTCTTGTTTTTCAACCACAGTTCCAACTTATTTCTTATTCTCCTACCCTTCAGTGATTCTTGCTGGTAATTGAGATCTACCCCCTTAACAGAATGATACTTGCAGCAATCTTATGTAGTTCGTCTTCGTCTTCACACTTGAAGAAAGGGGATGAGATTAGAATGTTGACTTGTCACCATTTGTCTCATGCATTCTTCTCTGGCGTTCACCATACCATTGAGATATTGAACAGACAGAAGGGACAAGTAGATAAGAAAGCAAGGACATAGATAGAAGAAACCCACCTATTTAACGATGTCATTGTAGACCAAAGAGGTCAGCAACATATCAACAATCATTACAAAGAACCAAATCAGAACACAATAACAAGCAACCAACTTAGCAGCACACTAACAAGATTGGGCCCTTATGCAAGCACACTAGCACTCAAACCTTACCATCGTTTATCTAGCGATATTAAAGGCTTAGGTGAACTTATACAACTCAAAGCACTAAAGCTACCATTCTTGCAAACTTGAATGTTGGAGGGATCACTTCATGACATGGGTTCTTCAACTTCACATTTAGCGTCCATCAGCTGACGATAAGATGTTGAGCTCAAACTTCACGAACATTTTCAGTTGCCTTGTATATCGTATTGGTCAAGGACTAAAGATTTTAAACAAAGATAAGAGAGGATTATTGTTTTATTAATAGAGAGAAGAAGATGAATTTTGAGCAACAAGAGATAGGCAAAGGTCACATAGTTGAAAGATTTTCAAAATATAGAGAAAATATAACCTTAGCGACGACCATTGCTACCTAGGCTTGCGTCCTACAGTCAGCACGGCTCTGATACCACTTTGTCACACCCTGGTTTCAACAGACAAAACCAGAGCAAACCCATATGTGTGCCAGGATCTAATCTCACACATATAGAGACAATTAGCAGTGATATCATAGTCAATGCTTTCTTACATATCGTTTAAACAAAAAAATTACATAAAGACATCAAGTCTTTAACACAGAGTAGCGGAAGCATAACTAAAACTCCGAGCCGTCCACAGGGAAGCCAACTGGGGGTCGCTCGCCTAGAACTCCATGAACCTTCAATTGTACTCCTTTAGGCCTTCATCTTCTGAGCAGCGGTTGGAATTTTCCCCCCAACAAGGATAAGAGTAAAGGAACAAGCGTGAGTACTTCAACTCGTACTCAACAAGCATAACATGAACCATGAGGCTCTAAGGTTGGCTAACACAAAGCATGAGCTTTTAGTGGGTCAAGTTTTATTAAACAACTAATTACTGCAAGTGAGTAGATAAACCATTAAACCCAAGATATTGCATATGAACATTAGTCAATATTATTAACATAAGATCCACCTTCCCAACCAATCAGGAACCACTAATCTGCATAAAGGATCTGGGCCGCTCATAACCGTGAGCACGGCTGACATGTCAGTTTTACACTCTCGAGAGGTTGTACATCTTTACCCACAAGCCGTGTGCTACGCTAGGAGTTCATCACATTGCCTTAAATGAGATGACTAGCAAGCAACACTACGAAGCCTTTACAAAGATCACGTTGGTAAAAAGTAACCGCAAGGAATCAAGCGCCGCAACAAAGGGAGAAGCACTCAGCACACTCAACCTAAGGTAGTGCAGCGACCATAAAAGCTTACTCCCCCTCTTGCCCCGCAGGTAAGTTACTCCAAACCAAAACGAACTAATTAATCAGCTAAGACCGTCCCATACTAGTCTCATGGTAGCACGGTTGTCCCAGATTGTCGCTTTGTGAACCGGTCCTTATAGAGAGCGGCTATGAGCAAACCACTAAGCACATGCTCATGCCCCCTAAACCAAGTTGCTAAAAAGCCAATTTTAAGGAGACATGAACCACTCAAGCACACAGCACAGAGGGTCAAGCTCAACAATTATATTGCATAGATCCATTAACAATATTATTAACAAAGGTAATGTGTGTTCGCGCAGCAACTAGCAAAACTTAACCAACATGCATCCCAAGGTAACATATTGATAAAAGAGGCTAAGTACAGTCCTTATTGGTAAACAAGTTAGACACATGCATAAGAGATGATTATATGGTTATTAGGATGTCCAAGTTATACTTGCCTTTCTTTAAAAAGATACGTTGCTCAGAGTCTTCTTGATATTGATCTTGATGTTGCACTTGAGATTGGCACAAAGAGATCCACGCATATACGTTCATCGGAGCACCACACATGCACAACGGTTCACACATGCAAGCAAACAAGTACAAACTATAAGAAACAATACACCATCTCATCAAAACAGAAGATAAAATGTTTACTAAACTGTTCTATATGTCAGTACGAACACATGAGCGCAAGAATCACTCTAATCGGAACTTGAACATGATAGATATGAGCATTTGAAGGTGTAGGGGACCAATCTACGAGGAATAAAGGACGAATATGTAAAGTTGCAGAGAGGATGAGAGAGTATGAGAGAGCTCACAAATGGAGGCATCGCTAGAGTTGACGAAGAATAATGTGGCATTGATGACGCAGCAATGGATCTTTCAAAAGAAGATCAGCACGGCGTAGAGAATGACGAAAAGAACACCTTAGTAAAGTTTAGATTTCGCTAGAGATGAACGAATATGAATTAATTGCTCATCAAAGTCGAATAAGAATATGGCAAGGATAGAAACACCTTACCGAAGGAAAGAAACTTGTAGATTTATGGCGAATTGAAGATCGCCTCACGAAACCAAGGACAGTAAGATGAAGGGGCGCGCAGATTGCCGCAACTGAGGCGACGGGTGCGCCCAAAATATGGGGGATGGGGGAAATACCTTAGGGTTCCCAAACTAGGGGCCCCTGCAAAGGAGTCTTTGGTGCACTAATTCACTTAGGGGTGGTCCAAATATATAGGGTTGTGAACCCTTCACTTTTGCATCAAAAAGCAAGGTGGGACAAAACTGGGCAGAACTGAATGGCAGTATTGTTTCTCGAATTCCTGTCGATGTGGACGGGCTTTCGATGTGATTCCACTTTGGTTGGAAAGGGTCCGTCGTTAGCTTTCCGAAAAGTGGTGGAACAGCCCAAACGGACTCCGTATGAGGGAGATATGGCCCAAACGGTGCAGCGTGGTCATGGTAGACGAGGTGGCTCGGGAATTAAATGGGCCTTGGCCCAAAAATATTCCAAATACTTCAAAAATTATAGAAAAAACCTATAAATGTTTTTGGACCCAGTGAACTCAAATAAAATATTTAGAGCTCATGGAAAGATTTAGAAGAGTCTCCAATAAATAGAATTTGCTCTAGGAAAAAAGGGAAATGCTTCCAGATAAATCCGGAAAAACGATGAACAAAGATATTTAGAAGGATTTTAACACTCAAAACATGCCAGCCTAGCATGGAGTGATGAGATGGTCGGCAAGATGGATGGCGAGGGGAAGAGAAGCTTGACACGCGGGAAAAGAAGAAGCGTGACAAGCGGGACCTGTATGACAAAGGGAGAACGAGGGTGGACTATACGACAAAGAGAAGGGGCGAAGGCAGAGAAGAATGAGAGGCGGGTCGATTCCAACTTTGGTTGGCTGTTGAACCAAAAGAGAGGTGGGAAACACAGGAGGGGATTTCGGTCTTTTTTTTTCTTTTGAAAACTTTTCAAACTCGTTTATTTTTAAGATTTAAAAACGCTATGAATTCAAATAAATTTTGAACTCGAATCCTTCGGCAACCACTCAACATAAAACCAATCCAACGGCATGAATGCAACAATATGTTGTCCTAAATTCATTTTATTTACATTATAAAATCATTTAAATGCTCATTCTGAACACGAAAAATCCTTAATAAATTAAGAAAGCATTTTATTTATTTTAAATTCTGAAAATGAAATTTAGGGTGTTACAAATCTCCATGTCCAATACCACAAAGTCCACGGGAATGAGGAAGTTTCTGATCTTCACCAGGACATCCTCGGCGATTCCCGCGGGGTGTCGGATAGACTGGTCCGCAAGTTGCAGGCACGTGCTTGTGGGGACGAGTGCAGCGTGATTGAGTTTGTCGAAGACAATTTTAGGCAAGACACTGACGCTTGCTCCGAGATCACATAAGGCTTGATTGAAGACTTGGCTCCCAATTGAGCATGGAATGGTAGGACTGCCAGGATCCTTCTTCTTCTGTGGAGGTTGGTTGAGTATAGCTGCGCTACACTCCTCGGTCATGTGCACAATTTCCGCTGATGGCAGTGGCTTCTTATTGTTGAGTATATCTTTCAAGTACTTTGCATATGTCGGTACCTACATAGCATCTAGCAGGAGTATATTGACATATAACTTCTTAATAACCTCAACAAACTTACTATATTGTTCATCGGCGACAGCCTTCTTGTTGCGCTGAGGGAAGGGCAACACCGTTGTGTCATAAAACTCATGTGGAAGAGTTTTCGATGGTGCCTTCTCCTTCGCGGCACCAATGCTGGTTTCTGGATCATCATTCTCTTCTGTTTTGGTGGTCTTCTCCTGTTCCTTGCCTGTATGGTTAGTGCGTGGTGCACTACTAGGATGTGGAGGGTTCTGAGTGGACTTACCACCCCTAGTGGTGATAGCATTAATGTGCACTTTGGGAGGAGGTTCCGGTTGTCCCGGAAGCTTTTCCGTATTAGCATTAGGCAAAGAGGCAGCCAACTGTGCTATTTGTGTTTCTAACATTTTATTGAAACTCAATTGATTCTTCATAGCACTGTTAAAAGTTTCCGTTTGTAAAGAAATATATTCAAAGAGTCTATCATTTGCATAAAACTTTTTACTAATGTTATCATACACAGCTTTTGGATCAAAAGACCTAGGCTTATTGAACTGTTGTGAGTTACCAGAGGAGTTACCTTGTCTGGAGAATGGCATATATCGGTGCGGATTCCAGCCTGTTTGGGGACGATTCCCGTTGTTGAAGTTGCTAGAATTACCGATGAAGTTGGCGTCTTCCGGTCGCGTTTCAGGGCAGCTGCTCCCTGAATGCCCCGTGTTCCCGCAGACTTCACGAGTCATGCGAGTGTCGAGGGCCTAGACTGGTGCGGTCTCAGGATTGTTTTCTAGCTTCTTTAAGAGCAAGTCCATCTTGGCGGCCAGCATGTACGTGCTGTCGATGTGATGGACTCCTCGGGATCGTGTGTGTGTGACCTTTCTTCCTTCCATCCTTGGTTAGTGGTGATCTTCTCAATCAGATTTTTAGCCACTCTCACACTTTGGGATAGGAAAGATCCTCCAGCGGCTGCATCCAGGTACTCTTGAGCAGTACGGTTTAACCCGTGAAAGAAACTCTAAATGATCAGCCATTCTTCCATGCCATGGTGGGGGGCAGGCTGCTATATATTCCTGTAATCTTTCCCAGGCCTCCGCCACCGTTTCATCTGTGAGCTGTTTAAAGCTCAAGATCTTGTTCCTCAACGTGTTGGTCTTTCCCAGAGGGAAGTACTTGGTGAGGAATGCGTTTGAGCACGCATCCCATGTTGTCAATATTGCGCGGTTGAGGTAGAACCATTGCTTCGCCTTTCCGACAAGTGAAAATGGGAAGAGGCATAACTTGACAGCATCGGCGGACACACCTTTCATAGTGAATGTACTACAGATTTCCGAGATTTGCTGCAGGTGGTTGTTGGCATCCTCCGTTGCTAATCCGCAAAAGGGAATGGCTTGAACCATGTGAATGACTCCCGGCTTGAGTTCGAAGTTCTCTCCTGCGTTAACTGCTGGTCCCGTAGGGACATTACTGCTGGATGGGATGGAGAACTCACGGATGGTCTTCTCAGGAGCTGCGGCCATGTCGTCGGTGTTCGAGGAACTACTTGACGAGTCGGTGTTCGAGGAACTGCTTGACGCGGCCATTTCAAGGTTCAATTCCCTTGGAACAGGTCTCTGCCCGTGAACGGTCTTGGGATGGACCCTCCTAAGCAGAGACTCTAGATTATTGTGGAAGTTTTCTGGTAGGTCGAAACCGGTCATACACCTCTCTGTTGCAACCACAACATAAACAACAGAGACAAGTGAGCCTGCTAAAGACTAGTTGGTATTTTTATGAAAGACACGGGGTTCGAAAAGAGATTATCAACTATATCTCTGCCTATTGCTTCCCCGGCAACGGCGCCAGAAAAGCTTGTTGGCGTCTCTTAGCCTTAAAAGATTTTACTCCGCAAGCGCACGGAGACCGTTGTAGCTTTTCACCCAGAGTATTCCGAGTATCGTATTTTTATCCACAGGGAAGCGGCATGCGAGAGAGTATAATTGAATAAACTCAAATCGAATGATCCATACTTAAATAAATATACCAGCTAGTCACTACACAGGGGTAAGTCTGATAAATGGATAGGTGTATAGTGGAAAGAAGTAAATTAAACTACCTAAGATACACGTAGAAAGGTATAGTTGCCTGGGAGGACAACGAGTGAGATAAAGTTCCCAAATTCTACTCTATTCAGCTGCAAAGACTATGTCGTGGTTAACTAAGAAACTCAAGTAGCAAGTCAGGGTCTCGCGTCGAGCGAAATTCCGATGCCTCGAGGGGTCAGGGGGTAGATAGTAGACTACCGAAGGAGACCCGGCTAACGCCTACGGGCTTACCGAACGAACGGTCCTGGACTTCACAGGCACACCACATGCTGTCACCGAGTGGGGCTACCAAGCAAATCTGCGTGGATAGGCTGGCACGCTATAAACATACTCAAGCAAAGCTTGAGTAACAACAGATCGTCCTTGATCAGAGGAGAGGACCTAACCAGAGCCTGGCATATAGGTTGGATTATTGCACTGGCAAAAGTAACAGGACATGACTAACTAAGATAACCACAAGTCTAAGCCTAGCAAGTATGCAAAATAAAGAGTACACCACACTTGCAAGAGATAGAAGTAACGTAAAATATAACTGAATTATATTGAAGATAAGAGTACAAAAGATACAAGAGCTTTTACCGCAGACTTAGAAGAATCTCTGAGAACTCTGAGGCAAAGCTTGACTCACCCTAACTCCCAGGACTATCCTAACTACTAAGATGTGGAAAATGACACTTTCTAAGGTAGAATATGACTCTCAACTTCTCCACACCTTTACAAATGAGCTCTACAAGCCTATTTATAGTCCCATATGTGAGGTGAGTACTTGTAGGAGGCTTAGGTCGGTGGTCGGCCGACCTAGGAGGGAGGTCGGCCAACCTAGCCCGAGGTCGGGCGACCACCCGATCCAACGCCTTTGCATTCCAACGGCTTGATCTTGCGTCCCCATGGCGGTTGGCGGTTAGGACGGTTGTTGCACGTGTAAAATGCCTCCGAAGGTAGGTCGGCCGACCTTGTAGGAGGTCGGGCGACCATGTGTCAGCCTTGCATTAGCCACATTGCTCTTCCCTCGGATTGTTGACGTTGTGGATCCGTGACTTGGTGCATTTTCGGCCTTTGGATACATTGGATGCTTGGTCTTGCGGTTGGATTTGAGTGCACTTGTGTTTCTTTGCGATGTGGACCGATGAAGTGGCATTTGGGTCACTTGGGTGGCTGGGCGGCCTGAGCCAGGGTCGGCCGACCCTGCTAGTGGGTCGGCCGACCAGGCCCCAGGTCGGCCGACCTGGCCTGGGTCAGGGTCGGCCTGGCCCTGGTCGGCCGACCTGGGCTTGGGTCGGCCAACCTGGGCATTTTGCCCAGTGAGCCCGTCTTCGGTCCTTGACGTGTTTTCAACTATTTTATGTGCATTTTGGTACCTGCATCCAAATATTCATACAAAACTAGTGGAACTCATTAGTAGAAGGGTTAGTCTATATTTATTCACTTGCATTGCTCCATTTGGTTGGTAACTGACGGTAGATATCGTGAGATTACGACCGTCAACAGCTACGTGTCAAATCGTATATTCCTACGAGCTGTCCTTAACAAGACATCGTATGAGCTACGATTTGGGTGGCAGCCCAAAGTGAGCCACCTGCGGGTGTTCGGCTGCAGGTGCTTTGTGCTTAAGCAGGGGAACTTGGACAAGTTTGAACCTCGCAGTTCTGACAGAGTTTTTCTTGGCTATGCCACGCACTCGCATGCCTACCGCGTTTGGCTCTTAGACTCCGGTAGGATTGCAGAGACTTGTGAAGTTACTTTTGATGAAACTATGCCTTGCACAACTTTTGGCTTTGAGCTTGCAGGTGATGATGAGATAGGTACTACCATCTTTGAGGATGATGAGAGCCTATTGCAGCTCTAGAACCCACTGCTTCACTTTCAAAGGACGATGAGGGAGCTCCAGTGTCTTCTCCTTTGACCACATGGGAGCAACCTCCACTCGATCCACGTATACATGCAGCAGGGCCCGCTGAGGATGTAAGGGAGGTGACCACCGAGCTACAGCCGTCTCGGATGGTCCAGCAGGATCACCCTTCAAGGAACATCATTGGTGGCCTGAATGTGCGAGTTACAAGATCCAAGCCTACTTCTATTGCTCATTTTGCACATTATGCATTTGTTGTTTCTTTTGAGCCCCATGATGTTGGACATGCCTTATCTGATGCAAACTAGGTCAATGCCAAGCATGAGGAGTTAGAAAATTTTGAGTGGAACCAAGTTTGGGTTTTAGAATGGGTTTTCAAAAACAAACAGGGAGAGGATGGAGTTGTGGTGAGAAACAAGGCAAGAATTGTTGCTCAAAGTTTTTGCCAAAAAGAGGGGATAGATTATGAAGAGACCTTTGCCCCTTGTTGACGCAAGATATTGACTAAATTTATGCTCTATTATTACATAAGTTTATGCCTTTTCAGAAGTTAATCTTACGATTTAGTCTTGTTTTGCTAACGAATAACCCCGTTTTCGAGAATGCTCTTTGTTTTTGTGCAATATTGATTTTTGTAGGAAAATAGGGTATAATTGTGATAATAATAAAGATTTCTCGAAAAAAGGATTTATGCTAATATGAGCGGGCTTTGGAATAAGAGCTAATTGAAGCCCAATTGAAGGTACAAGCCATTATGGAGAAGGTTTCTGAGGCTAGGGATTGCTTGAAAATGAAGAATATAAAGATAAGGAAGGTTTATCAAGAGTCCAATCCAAGCTCCAATTAAATCTCAAGATTTCGGGCCCAACTCGGAGACCTTAACGACGTCAAATGAGGAAAATTTGAGTATCAAAATTGTAGATCTCTTCGAGCTCTACAATTTAGAGTCCGAGTTTGCCTTATTTGGACTTCGGATGAGGGAGTTATGGTCGAAATACTAAAGGCTGCAGAATATGAAAAACTGAGTTCGGGAAGAACTAGGACAATGACTTCATCTCCAAGCAAGGGAGTATATGGACAACTGGGACACTTCTAGAGGCTTGTGTATACATAGAAATAGGTGTTTTAGATGTCTTAGAACTCTTAGAACCGACCTATTAGATTCCATGTATAGGGGACTATCCGGAGTATAAATATATGGCCTCCCAAGGGGAGAGACATCATTGTTCACCACCAATTCATTGTAAATCGGGAGTTTAGGGCAGAGTTTGGGGGCCACGGTCGAGTAACTCGGCGAGGAGGACATCTCGGTGAAAGGAGGAAGCGAGAGGAGGCAGGATCCAGGGGGTCGGTCGGCCGACCCCTGGCATCCTGAGGGAGAATCGAGTTCATCTTCTGTCGAGTTCATCGTCGAATCCGTCTCAGCGACTATGCTTCAGTTCATGATGTATCTCGAGTAATTTCTCGTACTTCTTATGTTACTTTGATAAAACCTTGATGATTCGATCAATAAAGTTTGTCTCTTAAACTTAGCTTCTTGTTTATGCATGGTTTATGATCCATAGCTTTGCAATGCTTAATTCCAACGTGATTATTTGGCCAGATTTAAATGGTTTCATGTTCTTTTAGTAGATCGTTTTACTTTAATTAGTTGATTGAATCTACTCATGCTTTGAGATGGTTGGGGTTTACTAGTTCGTCGATTAACTGGTTCTAGTGACAGTAGGGCTGGAGAAAAGTTCGAGTAAGCCTTTGACATTCATGATCATGCTTAATCTTTGCTTAATGATTAGATCTTATCTCAGGGTGGTTCTTAGTACATAGGTTGTTTGGCTCATATCTCTTGTGGATCCTTTTGCCATGATAAACCATATCTATCTCGCTTTACAGTCTATACTTGTTATATCATTTTATTTATATATAACAATCCTTGTAATACATGACGGACTAATTTCGTCACAAATTGATAAAAAACCGTCAGAAAATGGTATCTATGATGTTTTCAAATTTGGTCATGTATTGAGCGTCATAGATTGATCCGCGTGACGTTTAAATGAAATCGTCATGGATTAAAGCAATCTGTGACGTTTTTTTGATTGTCACAACATCATTTGACCCTCCTGACCCAGTCCAAATCCAGCCCAAACCCAGAATTAGTGACGAAACAAAAACGTCACAAACTACCCTAGGCCGATATTATTATTAGAGAAAGCCTATATTGCCTCCCTAAACTTTCATGGCCCACCTGAACCGAGCGATACTATTGTAGGCCAAAAGCCTACGTCACCTCCCTAAGCTTTCTGTTGGGCCATTTCATATACTCATATAATGAAGCACAATTCAACAAACAAAAAATTCTGAAAATCATTCCAGCATCAAATTCCATTCATACATACAACCATACATATATCCACATAATGTTCATGCACAATCACTAATTTCTGTTATTCTCTATTTTTTGCAATTGACCACGACAAACAAAAGCTACAATAATTATCTTTGCCTTGATGCATCTATCATCTGTGTACGGTGAGATGATTAGGTAGTCTACTACTGGTGCTTCTTTTTCCTTCTCAATTTCTCATATCTCCCCCTCCCTGCATTAACAAGAATCATGGAGATGAATTAGGGACAATGATCAAAAGATGTTGATTCAAATATATGATAACTATAGTGAAAAGTGAACAAAAGACAAGATGCAAGGATCATTCAGTTACAACATATCGTTCTCTGCTGCTCTGCATCCATCAAGGGGATTTTGCTAGATGTGTGATAACCTTAAAATGCATGTTAAACTACCAAGTTTCATTATTGGAAATCAGGATGTTTAATTATAATTAATATAAAGTATTTCACATGAGACAAGGTTTAAATACTATGGACAAGCACAAACCAGGGAGAATCAATTGACAAAAGACATTGGCCCGATGAGTCCTGCTTTGCTACTCCAATACCTACAAAGGGTTTCAGAGTTTAGGGTTAAGACCAAAAACAGGGGTACCACTAAATACATATTGACAGAATGGAATTAGCATGTATTAAACAGTACCCATTAAAATTACTAAACGAGAAACTTGAAATTTGAATAGAAGAAAAAACAATATCATATAACAAAAGATTGCAAAAGAGAAATGAAAGGTTGGCTGTTACAGACACCTATTTACCTAAGCTGGGTGTCTGGTTAACACATTACAACATTCCCTTTTGTGTTATGGATTCAGTAAGAACACGCTTACATGTCTAGTGTTGTGTAGTAAAACTGTCCTTATCTGATTGCTGAAATAAAGAAACACTCCCAAATTACTATCGCAAAATGTGATCAAACATTGGGGAACCAAGCCTTCCCATGCCCACGCGAGGGTTTGCAGTGCAGTGTGCAAGAGTCTTTTATTAGTTTCCTTATTCTTCAATACCACAAGGACAATGGCTGTGTGGATTAGTACCTGCATGAAGGAATATTTTACTGCTGAGCAGTAGTAACTCGGTCAAAGAAGATTAGAGTGGGAGGGGGCTCACCAGGAATTAGCGTGTAGGGATCCGCCGAGTCAGCAGAGGCCGCTGTGTCGCGCAGGGACGGACCACCGCAGCGTAGCGGCGGTGCGCGGCACCAGGGCGTGGTGGAGCTGGTCCTCGGCGGCGCAGCGGCGGCGCGCGGCACCAGCACGCGGCGGGGCCGCGCCGCGGCAGATCAGCGGTGGCGCACGGCACCAGCGCGCGGGGGGCTGGGCTGCGGCAGCGCAGAGGCGGCAAGCAACACCAGCAAGCTGCGGCTACGGATTTGTTGCCTGGCCACGACCGCGGGCGGCTCCGGCTGGTAGGAGGCGCGGCTGAGACGGATCCATCTGGGAGGAGCCTCGGCGGTGGCTGATCCGGCGTCCGCGGGCCGGGCAGATCCAGCCTCCACGAGCCGGCGGCAGGTCGGCACGGATCCGGCCGCGCCGGGGAGGAGAAGCGGCATGGCGCCCGCCGCGGATGCTGCCGCGCCTGGCTTGGAGGAGACGGGGCGGGAGGGCGTGGACCCGGCGACGTGGCGGCGTCCCATGCGACGGCCGCGCCCAGCCACGGGAGGGTGTGGCTTCGCTGAAAGAGAGAAAGAGAGCGATGGTGATGGGAGAGAGAGCGAGGACCGGAGGCCGGGAGTGGGACGGGGCTAGGGTTACGACGGCCGGCGCCTTGGTTTTATTCCAGACTGAATCATCTGGGAATCGGACGGTCCTCGCAAGTGCCGAGCGAAATGGACCAATCAGGCCTAAGACGGACCGGGCCGGTTGCGGTCCAGCTCGAGCTGAATTTCTATCTTTTTATTAACCACCTGTGTTGTATATTTTTAATAACTCTGAAAACACCTTAAAAAATAATTCATTTGTAATATAGGACAACATGAAAATTGTACTGATGTTAAAAAGGATAATTTATATGCTAAAGTAAAGCTACCTCTTTGTTTACACATGAAATCAATGATCATTTTATTTGTGTAGTCACTCTAACTATCCAAATTTCAACATGATCAATAGTTTATTGAGGTTACTTTTTTATAGCATTATTATTAGTCCAGATAACTTATTTGCAGTTTAAGTCAGGACTAGAATATTTTATAAATTTAATTGCATTTTTTATGATTTACTAAAAAAGAATTTAAGAATACACAAATAACCTCAGAAATTCATGATACTTGGCGAAGGTAAAACATACGTGCACGTAGCACTCTCAAAAAATTTTGAACAAAAAACTCCACAAGATGCCGGTGTTTTTTCATACAACTTGCACTGATGGTGTGAGTTACACGTAAAGTCAACTCTAATCAATAGTTAACATTATCATTTTCATGTGGGGACTTTAGTTTATATTCTTATAGCTTGTTTATTGGTCTAGATAATTTATTTGCAATTTTTGATCAACACTAGAATATTTTATAAATTTAATTGTATTTTTGATTATTTACTAAAAAAAATAAGAATACACAAACGGTCTTAGAAATTCATAATACTTGGGGGATGGGCAACGTATGTCCATGTAGCACTTTCAAAAACGTTTGAACAAAAAACTCCACAAGATGTCGGTGTTTCTTTTATACGGCTTCCATTTATAGCGTGGGTTACATGTGAACTCAACCTAACCATTCAAGTTTCAACATTATCAATAGTTTACTTTATCATTTTCATGTATGGACTTGAGGTTATCTTCTTATAGCTTGTTTATTGGTACAGATATCTTATTTGCAATTTTCGATCAACACTAGAATATTTTATGAATTTAATTGCATTTTTATTATTTACTAGAAAAGAAATTAAGAATACACAAAAGCCTTAGAAATTAATGATACTTGGTAGAGTGACAACGTATGCCTACGTAGTACTCTTTAAAAAATTGAACAAAAAACTCGATAAGGTGTCGGTATTTTTTCATACGGCTTCCACTTGTAGTTTTATACAATTATCATTATATGCCCAAATATGACAACAACGGCAACTTGTCCTACTGGTTAGTGTGTGCCGCTACAAGTGGCAGGGCATGGGTTCGAATCCTCTGCTTGGCATAGTTGTTTTATTTTTTCTCCATAGAACCATAAAATTCTGACATATGGGGACCATTTGCCATGGGCTGCTACTGGGCCATGGCCCAATTCGGGAAAGAGACAAGTTGGGGCTCGCTTGGTGAAATTGTAGCCCAAGTTAATTTAGTCTAGAAAAATTATTTATACATTTATACTATTTTTGAGATTTAGATGTTCAACTTGAAATTTATTAAAATATGATCTGATAAAACCAAGAAAAATCATAAAAAATATAATTGTGCATGACAAGATTATATGTAATATTTGGTGAATTTTTTGTTCTCCATCTTAGTACATTGGTTATTATAATGTATAAAAATGTTATATGCATGACAGGGAAAGAACCAGAAAAGTTATTTTCTATATCTGTATACTGATATATTGCTTTGACCAAACCTAGATATATACGTCAAATGACATGTAGGACCCACTAAGCATGCTACTGGTTGGACCCACCAACAAAATTTTATATGTTGCCATATCATCATGTACCGTGGCTAATTCGTGACGTTTTGCATTCAGCTGATCGTGACGGTTTGAAGAAAACGTCACGCCTTGTGGGCTGGGTATTTAGATAATGCGGATCTATGACGAAAAAATTTTGTTCGTCACGATTTTAGTGTATCCGTGACGTTTTCTATATTCGTCACCGAGAATCCGTCATAGATTACAAGATTTGTTGCAGTGATAGTTTAGATCTCTTTTAGACCGTAATTAGAGTATAATTAGAAGTATAATTAGAGTAATTTTAATTTCTCTTTTAAGTTTGTTTAGATCTATTAGAATTAGCCAGTAATCAAGTTAATATTAGATTATTAATAGCTTAAGCGTAATTATCCTTGGATTGACAAAACCCAAGATACTCATTCTGGGAAAATGCTACCACGATACTGTGCGTTTGCAGAATAAGGTTTGGCGTGCTTAAGTGCCGTCAACACCCTTGTAGCCAGATTAGAAGCCATTCACATTCTTTTAGCCTTTGCAGCTTCTAAAGGGTTCAAACTGTTTCAGATGGATGTGAAGAGTGCATTCCTAAATGGGTTTATAGAGGAGGAGGTCTATGTGAGGCAACCCCCGGGGTTTGAGCATCTCAAATTTTCTAACCGAGTGTTTAAGTTGCAGAAGGCTTTGTATGGCCTGAAGCAAGCTTCCCGGGCTTGGTATGAGAGACTTAGAAAATTCCTAGTTGACCAGGGTTTCCAAATTGGGAATGTAGACAAGACTCTTTTTCTCCTTAAGTATGGCAAAGACTTTTTGATTGTTCAGATTTACGTGGATGATATCGTCTTTGGTGGCTCTTCTCATGCTTTGTGTAGCAAGTTTTCTGAGCAGATGAGCAGGGAATTCGAGATGAGCATGATGGGAGAACTTCAGTTCTTCCTTGGGCTCCAGATCAGGCAGACTCCACAGGGTACTTTCATTCACCAGAGAAAGTACACGAGGGACCTACTCCGGAAGTTCGAGATGGCAGATGTGTCGCCTCAGATGACTCCGATGAGTACGTCTACTGCTTTTGACGCTGATGAAGATGGCAAGGAGGTTGATCAGAAAGTATACCGAGGGATGATCAGGGCTTTGCTGTACCTGACTGCTACGAGGCCAGATATACACTTCGCTATAAGTCTGTGCGCTCGTTTTCAGGCGTCTCCGAGAGAGTCACACCGCACTGCTGTCAAGCGGATCCTAAGGTACATGAAGTTCACCCCAGAGTTTGGTCTTTGGTACTCTGCGGTTTCTTCTATAGGACCGAGACTGCGACTAGAGGGGGGTGAGTAGGAGCACTTGAAAACTCAAACTCACAACCCCCGAGGTGCACACACGCGAGAACCACGCACAACCGATACCGTGCACTGAACAGATACGTATCGGAAGGCAAGCGGAAGCACTCAAATCAACGTCCACAGAAAAGAATGCAAGCCGAGTCAACACACATGCTACACAATCGTGCAGGGTTGCATAGCATGGACAAGCTATCAACCCTAGGACACGAAACCAGCTCCTAAACAAAAACACACGACTCCGAAAACACTACACTAGTCTAGTGTGCAAGGTTGCATAGTATGGAGAAACTATCAACCCTAGGACACACTAGAACCTACACGAAAAAAACTCACTAATGTACTACCACTAAATTAAACTTCTCAAAGTGCAAAGTTGCATGGATTAGAAAACTACCAACTTTAGGACACTTGAGAACCTAACTCCGAGAACAAACAAAGCAAGAGAAAAAAACACACACAAAACACAACACAAACGAGGAAAAACGACTCGGAACAAGAACCAAAGACCGGACAAAAGAAACCCTAAGACGTGGCAGCAAAACGGACAAGAGAAAAACCACCACGCGCGCAGCCAGACCAACCAAAGGCCTGACCGGATAGTCAGCTTACCCTACCTCGGACAAAAGACCTACCAAAGAAACCAGAGAAGAGCACAATCTGCAGGTTTCAGCGCTAGCAGACTGGACAATCAGGTTCATATAGACCGGATCAAAGACCTGACTGTCCTGTCTATGATTTGCGCAAGACCAAAACTGCAGTAGAAAAAACAGCCCGCTAGCCACCGAAAAAGCGATCAAAACGGGGTCAAAACTCTACGAAACTTTATGAAAATTTGCAAGGATAATCCTAAGGACGTTCTCTAACAAACCCCAAAAGATCCACTTGAAAAGATCAAGGGTTACACGGGAATTGCAAATCTCGTGAGGTAGGTGAGTTGACACAGAAAACTCGAAATCCGACAAGAACGGCCCTTGCTTGTGGTTTGAAGATTCCAGCACTTATCTAGTGAGATTTACCACATCATAGCAAGGTAAAAAACCAGCAAAAGAAAGATCCCAACCTTGGACAAACCGAAACACACCAAAATCCAAGGATTGGAACAAAAAACGAACTAGAACGGGGAGGGGAAAAGGAGAAAGAAATTGAGCTGCTCAACACATGTATTTTCTCAACAAGGAACCTTGGATTGATCACGAAATCAGATTACACAAGTTCCCTAGAGCCTACCTCCCTTCATCCTCCCACTAATGACAAGATTAGACTAAACTAGGCACTCATCTCCTAGCTAATCTCCTCTCTTTTCTCTCTTTGGACCTTGGCTGCTAGGGTTAGGGAAACTAGGGTATATGGCTGCCAAGATGAGCTCCAAGGGAGCCTCTCAAGTCTATTTATACCCAAGGCCGTAAATGACACAATTACACTAAGACCCCTACTCTAAAAATGCCCGGAGCGGTCCAAACCGAAAAGATACAATCGGACGACTACGATGACGGCTTGATCTTCTTCTTCTCCATGCCTCGCTTGGATGTACGCCACGTAGCCAGTGGTCCGGAAACTTCCCCCGGTTTTGAAGTCAGAAACCGGGAAACTTTATTTTGCGGGCTTCTTCGACCGGGTCTTGGCCCAATCTTCTATCTTGGCGAGTCGGAGCCCAACCCACCAAGTCATTTGAACTTGGGTGGCGGTCTTGAGCCGAAGCCGCCAAAGCCTCCCTCGCACGCCTTCGCGCCATGCACTCGGGTTGGAGCACCACGGTGGCACCTGGCTTCTCTAGTCCATCGGAGTCGCCTCACGGTCCATCGGAGGGCTTACACCACCGTTGCCGAACCGCCCCTCCGTGTACCGAGCTCCCATGGCCGACCGACACCGAGCATTGCCTCCGGTCTATTGGAGGGCTTTTGCCTCAGTCCGTCGAGGTCTTCATCATCTACCTCCAGTCCATCGGAGGGCTTGAGCTCGTTGACAATCTCTCATCACACCAGGAGAGCAATGAGGCCGGTCCATTGGCTCTCAATCTCCCCCTTGATGAGTGCATTGTCAACACCTTCAACCTGTAAGCTGAAATAGAACAAAGACGAAAGAAAAGCGTAAAACCGAAAAAGAAAGGAAAAGAAAGAGAAATGCTCAAGCTGCTCAAAACCAAACAAAGGCAAAACACAAGGCAGTTTGAAGCAAAAAAAAAACAAAGCATCGGCTCCTCAACACAGAGGCAAAAGGCTCAATGAACCGATGCAAAGAGCATGCTAAAAGCTCAACTCCCCCTGAAATGCATCCTCACAAATGCAAAATGAGTGCAAAGCTCCCCCTCAACTCAATCTCTCCTGATTTCTCCACCTTGTCCATATTTTTAAATTTCTTCCCTTGGAGGAGGTACACTAATTTCTCCCCCTTTTTGACAATGGACACATCAAGAGTTCCTTGAACTCAACTCCCCCTGAACTAGACAACTTCCCCTCAAAATATGCCATGAAATGTAAGGAGTGTAACTGAAAGAGCTCAGAAGGGATGGAAATCTAGTAATTACAAGTTCTAGCATACAGAGCAAGTGAGAGCAAGGAAGCATGCAACAAGCTCAAATGAATCTATCTTACACAGATCAGGAGCAAGCATGTTTTTCAGGGTTATTGTAAAGAAAGCATCACCAACATGGATAGCACCTAGCAAAATAGGCATGAACAGTAAGATGCTAGCAATGCATACATGGTGTGCTATTTTCAACCAAAGCATATACAACTAGCCATAAGCATTTTAGAGACTTGCAAATTTAAGATTTAAACATTTGAATCCATAAGCAAGTTCCTTATGGACGTTGATTTGAAGCATGCTAGGGTTTTTGATCTGCAAAGGATAAAATGACTTAGCTCACAATTAGTATTCAACAGACTCAAGAGATCTTAGCCAACCATGATCAAGCATGTATCTGTACAATCTAGCACATACAAGTACTAACTCATCATTCTAAAAGAGCTCTAGTGCTAGTGAAGTGAAAATGCAAATGATACAGTGCAATGCATGATATGATACAATATGCAAAAGAAACAAAGAAAAAATAAAAGCAAGATAAAAGCAAAAACGAAATTACAGAAGCTAGCACAATATCCCTGACTAAAAGGGATAGCACACTCCAAGCTCACCTCTCAAGCGCACAAAAGCGCCAAACTCTAGGGGCTTGGTAAAGATATCGGCCAACTGGTTTTCAGATGCTACATGCACTAAGTCTATGTCCCCCTTCTCATAGTGATCTCTTAGAAAGTGAAACCTCACGTCTATGTGTTTGGTTCTGGAGTGCAAGACGGGGTTCTTAGCTACAGAGATAGCAGAAGTAGAGTCCACTAGAAGAGGAATTTTTCCAAACCTAAGGCCAAAATCACTAAGGGTGGCTTTCATCCATAAAAGCTGGGAGCAGCAGCTAGCAGCAGCTATATACTCTGCTTCTGTAGTAGACAAGGATACGCTAACTTGTTTGCGAGAGAACCAAGAGACAAGAGAGGTTCCTAAGAGTTGGCATGTGCCGGAGGTTGACTTGCGATCAATCCGGCAGCCAGCATGGTCAGCATCTGAGAACCCTCTAAGAGAAAGAGAAGAACCCGAGGAATACCAAAGACCAAGCTCATGAGTGAATTTCAGATACCTGAAAATGGGCTTCACCGCTTGACGATAAGAAGTCCTAGGAGAAGCCTGGTAACGCGCACAAAGGCAGACCGCGAACTGAATGTCCGGCCTGGTCGCCGTCAGGTACCGAAGTGAGCCGATCATCCCTCAGAATTCCTTCTGGTCCACCGGCTCCCTATCTTCATCAGTATCAAGCACCGTGTTTGTACTCATAGGAGTCGTCATGGGTTTAGAGTCACCCATGTTAAACTTCTTGAGTATGTCCCTTGTGTACTTGGCTTGATGGACGAAGGTACCCTCAAGGTCTTGCTTGATCTGCAGCCCGAGGAAGAACTGGAGCTCACCCATGAGGCTCATCTCAAATTCCCTGCTCATCTGTTCAGCAAAAACAAGGTCTTGTCTACTGAACCCATCACAAACCCAAACTTGAGCAGAAAACTTTTCAACCTAGCATACCAAGCTCTAGGAGCTTGCTTCAGACCATAAAGGGCTTTTCTCAACTTATATACCCGGTCTGGAAATCTAGCACTCTCAAAGCCAGGAGGTTGTCTCACATATACCTCCTCCTCTATGAACCCGTTCAGAAAAGCAGACTTGACATCCATTTGCTGCAGTTTGAAGCCTTTAGAGGTCGCAAAGGCAAGCAAAATCCTAATGGCTTCCAAACGAGCTAAAGGGGCAAAGGTCTCCTCATAATCTATCCCCTCCTTCTGACAGAAACCCTGGGCTACCAATCTCGCTTTGATCCTCACAACCATCCTGTTCTCACCCTGTTTGTTCTTGAAAACCCACTTGGTACCTATAGGGTGACAGTTTGGTGGTGGTTCAACTAAATCCAAAACATGGTTTCTCTCAAAGTTCTCCAACTCCTCATGCAGGGCGTTCACCCAGCTAGGATCAGATAATGCATGTAACACATCCCGGGGTTCAAAAGTAGCAACATATGCAGAGTGGGAGAAAAAGGCTACAGAAGCAACCTTAGAGCGTGTAACACGCTGGTGAATGTCTCCAATCATCCTGTGTGGAGGGTGATCCCGCTGGACCTGCCGAGATGGTCGAAAGTCACCTCCCTTGCATCCTTAGCAGGGCCAGCCTCTGCTTGAGCTTGCTGTCGGGGGAGTGAAGAGGAAGCCATAGGCAAGGGTCCTCCATCATCATCAGAGCTCGTAGCAGAGGGGGCAGGAGATGCAGCCGGTGCAGTGGCTCCTGCATCACCAACATCAACCGCACCTTCCTCATCCTCAAAGATGGGGGTGCCTTCTTCATCATCACCTGAAAGCTCAAAGGCAGGGGTTGTGCAGGGCATAGTTTCATCAAAAGAAACCTCACAAATCTCAACAACTTGCTTGGCCTCCAAAATCCACACACGAAAATACCTAGAACTAGAAGCATACCCCAAAAAAATCCCATCCAAACAAGTAGACTCAAACTTGTCCATATGACATGCCTTCTTCATCACAAGGCACCTACAGCCAAACGCTCGCAAATGCTTGACGCTGGGCTGCCTACCAAACCGAAGTTCATACGAGGTCTTCCCAAGGAAAGCTCGAAAGAAGATCCGGTTCGCAATATAACAGGCCGTATTCACTGCCTCAGCCTAAAAGTTCCTCGGAGTCCTATGCTCATCGAGCATCGTCCGTGCCATCTCAACGAGTGTGCGGTTATTGCATTCCACAACTCCGTTCTGTGGTGGGGTATATGGAGAAGAAAACTGGTGCTCAAGACCTAGGTCACGACAGAAGTTTTCGAATCGAGAGTTTCTGAATTCTCCGCCATTGTCACTGCGGATAGCCCTCATGGCCTTATGACTCTCGTTTCTCAACCTCAGTACCAGATCCCGAACAAAACCAAATGCCTCATCCTTAAACTCCATGAAAAATACCCACGAGAACCGCGAAAAGTCATCCACAACGACAAGCACGTACCACTTCCCACTGACCGACGCTACTCAAGCGGGACCTACTGTATCCATATGGAGTAGCTCACCCATATAGAAGGTCATAACCTGAGACATAGGAGTGTGAGAAGCAGCAACCATCTTGCCATGACGACAGGGGTGGTATACTAAGTCCTTCTCAGCTTTCAATTTGGGCAATCCTCGGATTAGGCCCATTGAACTCAACCTGACTAGTAGATCAAAGGTCAAGTGACCAAGTCTCCTATGCCACTTCCATATATTAGCAAAAGGACTACCAACCAAACAACGCGCAGGGCCAGAAACAGATGTGAGGTCGACCCTAAAAACCTGACCAAAAGGCAGCAAAGAGCAAACAAGGGTCTCCTCAGCATCAAGAGCGCTACACGCACCCTTCTTAAAATGAACCTCAAAAGCTTCATTGAGAAGTTGCGAAACAAAGACCAAATTGAACCCCAGATTCCGGACAAAAGCAACTTCCCTCAGGGAAAGCTTAAGGGAGAGCGAAACAAAACCAACGCCCAACACTTTACCTTGACCATTATCCCCGAATGTGATGTACTCCTTGGTGTCCATGGGGTTGAGGTTGGAGAACCATTTGCGGTGCCCTGTCATGTGCCTAGAGCAACCGGAGTCTATGATCCACACGTTCTCCATGCCTCGATCCTGCAAAGTCAAGTAAAGCGATGGTTTGGCACTGGGGTTAGTACCAAAACTGCTATACCAGTGCCGAGCCATCTGCTCAAAAGTGGGGTAATCACAGTCAAAGACACCACCACGACTAGAGTAACTATGACTCTCAAAGCGTGGCCTCTCAAGCTCTCTCACAAACCCTCGATCACGAGGTCCATAGCCGCGCTGAAGACGACTAGGAGCTCGACCGACAAAGCATCTCTCACCACCAAGAGCACGGGCCTGAAAGTAGCCTCCTCTCTCACCACCAGCAAAGCGGTCTCTCCTTTCACCGCGGTGGGAAGGATCTTGTCTACCACCCTGGTAGAACTGATCTTGGTTTCCCCAAGCTCTCTCCTGCCTCTCAACCCGCTTCCTCTTGAAGCAAAACTCCTCTAGGTGACCATTCTGCTGGCAGAACTCACAGTGGTAGACAGGCCTCCTAGAAACTAGGTTAGGCTGGGACTTGGGCTTAGGTGGTGTGGCCTTGGGTGCCTCAGGCTGCTGGATTGGCTTCTTGCCCTTGGGCTTAAGCTCTTCCTCTATAATCTTATCCAGCTTAGCCTTGGAAAGCTTGGGTGTCCAGTACTGCTTCTTTGGGGCAGCCTTGGGTGGCTCATGGTAAACCCCATCAACAGTCTCTCCTGGTTGGGTAGGTGCAGTCTTGATCTTAACTGGGGCACTCTTCTCACCCGAAATGCTGCACTCTCCAAACCCAACGTCACTCGTCTCACCCTCGGCTCTCTTGGTGCTCTCTATGATCATCTCTAGTTGGGGTTGCCTAGCATATACCCAACTGAGCACCTCTCTCAACCTGTTGTTGTAATTTTGCAAAGACAACACCTCCTCCCTCAGATCCTCCAGAACCACAGTTTGGGCAGTACAAGTATCACAGTCTAGGGAGGGAAACACAAGAGCAGTTTTCTCCAACTTCCTAATGGTGGCATCCCTATCCACCAGCTGCATCCTAAGGGTTAGGCAGTTATCACACGTGTCAGTAGGTGCTGAAAGCACCTCAAAGTCAGCTCTCAACTGCTCTAACTCACCTCTCAAAGTAGGACAGACCATACACGCACCCAAAAGCGCAGGTCTAGCCCTAAGCTCCTCAGGCTCCATGAGCTGCCCCTCAAACTTATCCTTCAGCACAGCTAGCTCTCTAGCTAGACAGCGGCAAGACTCACACTCGAGCTCTCCACTCCAAGTAGGCTCATCCAGTTTGGACTGGAGTTTGCCTAGCTCAGCTCTAAGCTCATCTATCTCCTCTATCCGCTTGGCATACCTATCTATCTGGTCACCAAGCTCCGTCATGAAAGACTCGCAGGTAGGGCACTCAAGCTCACTGGGTTGGGGTTTCACACTCCTCAACCTCTCATTCTCCTCCAAAGCTTCAGCAAGTTAGGCTTTCAACTTCTGCAGCTTCTTAGCTACCTTCTCCACCATCTTATTCTAGGCTTTTAGCTCTCGGCTGTTCTGCTCTAACATCTCAAGGATTTCGGCTTGCTCAGGAGTTACCTCATCATCGGAAGAAGAGTTGATGCCGTCATCCTTGTTCTCCTTCTCCTCAAGCGCCATGGAGCAAACTGAGCTCCTCTTGTCCTTGTTCTTGTGCCTGTACTTGGTGGAGACGAAGCACAAGCCAGCTAGACCTCCTTGATCGTTCCTCTTGTCCTTCCTGTATGTGATCTCCTCATCACTTGAGCTCAACGAGGACGAAGAGGTGTAGGACTGAGACGTGCGACTAGAAGGGGAGGGGTGAATAGGAGCACTTGAAAACTCAAACTCAAACCCCCACCGCAGTACAAAACGGAAACAACACCCACAACGAACCTAGACACCGTCCATTGAGAGGATACGTATCTAGCTCACAACACGTGCTTGGTACCGTTCACTAAACAGATACGTACCAAGCACCAAGCGGAAGCACACGCTCAAACGGCTAAGAGAAAGAGCGCAAAAAGAACCAACCCTAGGAAGCTGCAGATTTCAGACAGACAGGGCTGCAAAGAAAAATCTCACCCTAGACGCAAAGCTCCAAACCACCCAAAAAATTACCACACCTTCACAAGGCAATAGGGAACAGCTCCAGAAAATTTCAGGCCAATTGGAGCAAGTTGTGACCACCGGACTGTCCGGTGGTTAACCACCGGAACCACCGGACAGTCCGGTGCTTACAGCTTGACACTTCAAAAAGATTCAAATCAAAACCCTACCAAACCAACTCCAAAAATTATGAAATTTTAACTGGAGGTTAAGAAGGGGCCAAGGAACAACTCCACAAATTTTCAGCTCAATTTGATAAGGAATAAAAATCCTAGAGCCACCGGACTGTCCATTCGTTAACCACCGGACTGTCCGGTGGTTAAAAAACTGACAGACCAACCCCAAAAGAAAAATACCAAAACCAGGTCAAAACACCTCCAAAAAATCTGAAATTTTTGTGGGAGCTTTATGATTCACAGAAAAAGGGCTCCAAAAAATTTTTGTGGGAGCTTTATGACAATCACTCATCACACCAGGAGAGCAATGAGGCCGGTCCATTGGCTCTCAAGAGGAAGAAGATCCACTGCCGCAGAACCTAATCTCGGCGAAGAAGGCCTTGTCCCGCTTTCGGTTGTCCTTCTGGTAGCTCTTGAAAGCCTTCTGGAAGTTCTTCTTGCTGAAGGGACGCTTGCCGAAGCCGTGCTTGCTGAAGTGGTGCTTGTCAAAGCTTGGCTTGCCGGAGTGGTACTTGTCGGAGTCGCGGGAGTAGCTCTTGTCCTTCTTGTAGTAGTCGTTCTTGTTGGGGCACTCGGCCATGAAGTGGCCGACCTCTCCGCACTCGAAGCACTTGGGCCTCTCTCCCCTCTTCTTGCTCATCCGGTTGTCATAGGCGCGCTGAAAGTAACTAGACCAGACAAAGCTCATCATCCCCAAGCGTCGCCAACTGCTCCTCTGTAACAGACATCAAAGCAGAAAATGAGAAGTTGTGTAACAGGGGATTAGTAACAGACTCACTAGAGGGGGTAGCCAAGGCCAGACTCTTAGAACCTGTACAAGCAAGGGAATCCCTCAACTTGTAATCTACTTCTGTGGCCTTGAGCTTACTATAGAGCGCCTCTACTCCTATCGTATCATACCCTGCCGACTCAATGATTGAGTTCACCTTAATCTCCCATACTTTTCTATCCAAAGCATACAGCAATTTGACAGCCTGTTGATGATCGGTGTATGGGAGCTCAGCGGGGGGGGGCAGAGTTGACACACAACTTGTTAATGATCGACTGAAAGCGACCAAACACGTCATCTACTGACTCTCCCGGCTTCTGGACGAAATTTTCATATTCGCGCCGGTAAGTCTCCACAAGCCTAGCCTTAATCGTCGCAGTACCTGCATGGTGTGCACTAAGCAGTGACCATATATCACGCGCAGTCTTAAGGTGACTCACTCTCTCATAATCCACGGGACCAAGCACGGAACAGAGAAAGTTAACAGCCTTGGCATTCGCCTCATGCCGAGCCACGATATCCTGCGTAGTACGCTCAGCGACTGGAAGCACCACAAAAGTCGTACTCTGAGTTGCATCCCATATGTCCTGACTCTGACTAACAAGGAACGCCTCCATCCTACCCTTCCAGTAGGGATAGCCATCGGAGCCAATGTCACGCCCAGTTCTCAACCAACGGAACCGGAACAACATATATGTGCCAGGAACGTGTCTCACATATATCATGACAATAGTGACATCACAGAACGTGCATAAATGATAAATAAAACGTTTACATAGAGTATAACATCACTTTATTACAATAAGACAACATGTCTTTAAACCAGAGTCATAGCGGAAGCGTAAACGAAGATAAACGAGCCGCCACAGGGACGTCGACTGGTGGACCGGTACGCCTAGAACTCGTTGAAGTCCTGAACATACTCTTCGAAGTCTTCTGGAGCTGAGCAGCGGTTGGGTTCCAGCCAACAATAGGTTTAAAGTAAAGCAATCGTGAGTATTTCATACTCAACAAGCACAACATGAACTATGAGGCATCTAGGGTTGGCTAACACTTAGCATGAGCTTTTAGTTGGTCAAGTTTTATTAAGCGACTAATTACTACAGGTGAGTTGATAAACCATTAACCCAAGGTATAGCATAAAAGATTTAAACAACAACATTAACATAAGAACCACTTTCAAAACCCAACAGAACCACTAATCTGCATAAAGGATCTGGGCCGCTCATAACCGTGAGCACGGCTGACATGTCAGTTTTACACTCTCGAGAGGTCGTACATCTTTACCCATGAGTCGTGGGCTACGCTAGTGGTCCACCACATTACCGTAGATGAGATGGCTAGCAAGCACACTACGAGGCCTTTACAAAGATCACGTTGGTAAGGTGTAACCGCTAAGGTTTCAGGGTCCGCAGCTGTGGAGCAAGCCTCAAGGGGAGATAAACGTACTCAACCCAAGTAGCGCGAGGGCCACAGAAGCTCACCTCCCCTCTTGCCCCGTCGGTAAGTTACCCCCAAACCAATGCAACCTAATTAATTAGCCAAGACCGTCCCATTCCAGTCTCATGGTAGCACTGTTATCCCAGGTTGTCGCTTTGCGAACCGGTCCTTAAGGAGAGTGGCCATAAGCAAAACACCTGCTCATGCCCCCTAAACCAAGTTGCTAAAAAGCCATTTTTAAAGGAACATGAACCACAGAGGGTCAAGCTCAAGATTTGATTTCATAGATCCATTAACAAGATTATTAACAAGGATACATGAGTTCGCGCAGCAGCTAGCAAAACTTAACCAACAAGCAACCCATAGGTAACATATTGATAAAAGAAGCTAGGTACAGTCCTTATTGGCATACAAAATTAGACACATGCATATGAAGTGATTAAGTGGTTATTGGGTTGTGTCCATGTTATACTTGCCTTGCTCAAACTGGTCTTGAGTCTGCTGCTCAACACCCTCAAACTACTGCTCTTCGTCACCAACAAACTGCTCACCGTCTAACCACGTTCACGGCAACGTACAAGCATTTCCACGCATACATACATGCAAACAATTACTCAAAGGTGAGAAACAGTACATCATATCATAAAAACAGAAGATAAAACTGTACTAAAAACATTCTACATGTTTCTACGGTCGTGTGAGCGCAAGAATCACTCAAATCGGAGTTAAAACGTGAAAGTTATGCATAAAACGGGCTCCTAGGGGCATAACTGTGATAGAAACATTGAAGCCAGGGGCTAGATTTGAAAAACCGAGGACTTAAACGTAATTAACCGTAGCCGCCGAGGGTTTCTAGGCAAAACCGCCGGGTCCTGGACCGCGGGTTCAAAAACCGAAAAGCCCAGGGGCCAAACCGAAGAAAACAGGACCTAAACCTAATTATTCTTCAACGGACATGGACTGCGGGTTGATTCCAGAGAAACGCGGGGGCTTTTCTGCGAAAGTCCCGCGCTGACCGGTCTACGCCGACGCGGCGCTGACGCGGCGCGCGCGTGGCGTGACACGTGGGCCTGGCGGGTGGGTCCCCGCTGTCGGGTTTAAGAGAGGGCGACGTGGCGCGTTCTGATTGGACCGCGAAGGGGTACGCTGTGTTCTAATCACGGCCGTGCACTCTGGATCCAAGGGTCCAGATCGGAAGGGGGTTTTGGCGCCGGCGGTGACCACCCTCCGCGGCGGAGTCCGTCCCGCGCGGCGGTGGCTCGCCGGCGCGGCGCACGCCGGGGCCTAGGGGCGCTTTCGCCCGACTAGATCTAGCTGGGAAGGGAGAAGAGGCCGAGGCGAATCTCACCGAGGGTCCGGTGAGGTCGGGGAACGGGCAGTGGGGCTTAGCGACGATGACCGGCGGACGGCTCGGGCGGTGCTTGCGGGAAGGGGCCTTGGCGTCACGTCTCTGCGCCCAAAACCCACGGAACGGCTCCGCGAAGCTCCTGCGAACGTGAAGGGGGCGGTTAGAGGGTCGGAGATGGATCCACGCCGAAGAATTGAACGGTGGAGCGTCTTACCGAGGCGAAGCTCCGGCAACGGACAGCGGGCACGAGAGAGCACGAGCGACGAATTGGAGAAGAGGATTTGCAAAGGGGAAGAGTGCGATCCTCGGAGTGGGTTTTATAGAGCCCTAGGCGAAGGGGATAGGCACGGCCGCGGTGATTCCGCTCGGCGGCTTTGAAAGCCGGACCCGGCGCAGTGAGGGAAAGGAGGGAGAAGGGGAAACCGGGGCGGCGACCGCGGGATTGAGGGTGGGCACTAAAGGAAGGGGACGTGGGCGTGGCTTCGGCTTCCTTTGCTTGAGCGCCGACATGGCCGAGCGGGGGAGTAAGGAAGGCGAGCGAGAAATCCGGCGGGAGAAGGGAGACGAGTCTGACGCGTGGGGCCGGTGCGGCAGCGGCGTGAGGGAGGGGAAGGCGCCGCGGGCCGGTGCGCTGGGAGCGGAGCGGCGCGGCTGGGTGGGCCGGAAGCCGGCCCAGGCGGGAAGGGGGCGCGAGGCGACCGGGCCGAGCCCAAGCGGGGAGAAGGGGGCGGGGGTTCGGCCGGGCCGGGGCCCAGGCGGGAGAGAGGGGGCGCGGGTTGGGCGGGCCGGTCGGCTGGGCCGGCCGGTCGGCCTGGCTCTCTCCCCTTTCTTTTTTTTTTTCTGATTTTGAATTCCTTTGAATGGAGATAGAAATGGTTCTAAAATTCAAATGAATTTGAATTTGAATCCTTAATTCAAGCAAACAAGACACAATGCACCAGCATGTAATGCACAAGAAAGTTGGGCCTATGATAAATTTTATTCTAGTATTTATTTTAAATAAAACCTGTTAAATGCAAACTAAACATACAAACCTTAGGAAAATTAAATAAATTGCTCGAAGTTTATTGCGAAGTGTTGGAATTTAAACTAGGGTGTTACAAACCTACCCCCCTTAAAAGGAATCTCGCCCCCGAGATTCTCATAGGTGGTTAGCAAAGAGACCAGGATAAGTTGCTCTCAACTCCTCCTCTTTTTCCCAAGTTGCCTCATCCTCCGTGTGATATTTCCACTGCACTCTGCACATTTTGACCCTCTTGTTTCGGGTAACCCTTTCAGATGTTTCAAGAATCTTCACCGGGTGTTCGGTATATGTCAAATCCTCCTGCACATCCAGACCTTCCAGTGGTGCTTGTTCTTCCGGCACCCTTAAACACTTCTTTAGTTGGGACACATGGAACACATTGTGTATGCCAGATAGGTTTGGTGGCAACTCCAACTTATAAGCCACTTCGCCTTTCCTTTCCACTATCTTGAATGGACCGATGTATCTTGGTGCCAGCTTTCCTTTCATATTAAACCTCCGGATACCTCTCATTGGTGACACCTTCAAATACACAAAGTCATCAACCTTAAAGGTCAAGTCCCTGCGTCGCACATCTGCATAGCTCTTCTGTCTAGACTGAGCAACTCTCAAATTCTCACGTACCATCTTGATCTGCTGTTCAGCATCCTTGATAAGGTCAGGCCCGAACACCTGCTTCTCTCCTGTTTGGTTCCAAAATAGCGGTGTCCTGCACCTTCTGCCATACAGTGCCTCAGACGGTGACTTCTTCAGACTGGCTTGGTAGCTGTTGTTATAGGAGAACTCAGCATAAGGCAGACTCTTATCCCAACTGGTTCCGTATTGTATAGCACATGCCCTCAACATGTCCTCTAGAATCTGATTTGTTCTTTTCGTCTGACCATCTTTCTGTGGGTGATATGCCGTACTGAACCGAAGCTTGGAATCCAATGAATCATGCAACTGCTCCCAGAAACGAGATGTGAACTGTGAACCTCTATCAGATATGATCCGCTTAGGCACTCCATGCAAGCAAACGATTCTGGAGATGTACAATTCTGCTAACCTTGCACCCGAATAGGTAGTGTTCACCGGAATGAAATGAGCAACCTTGGTCAACCGATCAACAACTACCCAGATCGAGTTGTAACCTTTCTGAGTCCTGGGTAACCCCACAATGAAATCCATACTTATTTCCTCCCATTTCCACTCTGGGATCTTCAAAGGTTGCAACAAACCTGCAGGTCTCTGATGTTCGGCCTTCACACGCTGACAAGTGTCACACACTGCGACATATTCTGCCACTGCTCTCTTCATTCCATACCACCAGAACCTTTCCTTCAGATCATGATACATCTTTGTACTGCCCGGGTGAATTGAGTAAGCGGTGTCGTGAGCCTCACTGAGTATTAACTTCTTGATACTGTCCACATCTGGCACGCAGATCCGATTCTTGTACCATACAGTACCTTGTTCATCTTCATGAAAGTGTGGTGCCTTGCCCAACTTGATCTGTTCCCGGATCTCCTGGATTTTCTCGTCCGTTTTCTGATGGTTCCTTATCTCTTGTTCCAGGGTAGGCTCTGCTTCAAATGTTGCTACTGTGGTGTGATGCATGAATCCCAAATTCAAACTCTCAAATTCCACACACAGCTCAAAGGGCATCTGAAAAGCAACTGTCATATTAACATAACTTTTTCTGCTTAAGGCATCCGCTACCACATTAGCTTTCCTTGGATGGTAATGTATCTCCAAGTCATAATCTTTAATCAACTCTAGCCATCTTCTCTGCCTCATATTCAGCTCATTCTGTGTGAAGATATATTTAAGACTCTTGTGGTCGGTGTATATCTCACATTTATTCCCGAACAAATAATGCCTCCAGATCTTCAGAGCATGCACAACAGCTGCTAACTCCAGATCATGAGTGGGATAATTGACCTCATGCTTTCTTAGCTGGCGTGAAGCATAAGCAATCACCTTTCCCTCCTGCATCAGCACACAACCCAAACCTTCCTTAGAGGCATCACAATACACGGTGAAACTCTTGGTTAAGTCCGGTAGAGTAAGCACTGGGGCTGTGGTGAGTCTCTTCTTTAGTTCATCAAATGCAGCTTGCCTCTCCTTAGTCCAATTAAATGGAACACCCTTCTCGAGCAATGATGTCATTGGTTTTGCAATCCTGGAGAAACTCTCAATAAACCTTCTGTAATATCCCGCTAGACCCAAAAATCCACGAACTTCTTTCACAGCTTCTGGCACCTTCCAATCCATGACACTGCTGATCTTGCTAGGATCCACCATGATTCCACCTTTCGAGACTATATGTCCCAAGAAAGGCACTTGATCAAGCCAAAACTCACACTTGCTCAACTTTGCATACAACTTATGGTCTCTCAGCTTCTGCAAAACTAACCTCAAGTGTTCCTCATGTTCTTCTTCCGTCTTGGAATAGATCAATATATCATCAATGAACACCACAACAAACTTGTCAAGATACTCCATAAACACTTTGTTCATAAGATTCATAAAATAAGCAGGAGCATTTGTCAACCCAAAAGACATCACTGTATATTCATATAACCCAAATCTGGTAATGAAAGCAGTCTTTGGAATATCGGATGGACGAATCTTCATTTGATGATAACCCGACCTCAAATCAATTTTTGAGAACACACATGCACCTTGCAACTGATCAAACAAATCATCTATCCGAGGTAAGGGGTATTTGTTTTTGATGGTGACATCATTCAAAGCCCTATAATCCACACACATCCTTCTTGACCCATCCTTCTTATCAACAAACAGAACTAGGAAAGCCCAAGGTGAAGAACTAGGCCGTATAAACCCTTTTCCTAACAACTCATCTATATTTTCCTTTATTAACTCTTGTTCTTTGGGTGCCACTCTATATTGCCTTTTTGCTATAGGGGCTGTACCAGGTAAAAGTTCTATTAAAAATTCAACTTCTCGATCAGGTGGCATACCTGGTAACTCTTCTGGGAAGACATCCGGGTACTCGCACACTACTCGAATTCCCTCCGTGGGCTTCGCCTCCATCTGATGCAGACAACCAGAAGGTTCTGTGGCACTGACTTCCACTTTCTGACCATCAGGAGCTGTTAAGTGGACGGTTCGCTTGGCACAATCAATTCTGACATCCCACTTAGCAAGCGTTTCCATTCCCAAGATGATATCAATCCCCGCGGAACCGATGATTATCAACTTGGTGCAGAATTCTACCCCCCTTATGTTTATGCTAACTCGAGGGCATATTAAACTGGTGCTCAACGTTCCCCCGGTGTGGTTACTACCATGGGTCTACTTGTAGTCCTTATAGGAATATTGTACTGCTCAGCATATGATTTGGTAATAAATGAATGCGTGGCACCGGTATCAAAAAGAACTGTAGCGGGGTGAGAGTTGACCAGGAACGTACCAAGCACGACGTTAGGGGCTTCAGCTGCAGACTCAGCTGTCACATGATTCACCTTCCCTTGCCACGGCGCCTTGCCCTGTTGATTGGGGCGCCCTTGCTGCGGCTGGGGAGGGTTCTGCCTTTGGCCCGATTGCTGCCCCTGTTGGTTACCTTGCACCTTACGGGGACAAGCATTAGCATAGTGGCCCGCTCCACCACACTTGTAGCAAGG
This sequence comes from Paspalum notatum, assembly GCA_022530915.1. Classification (NCBI taxonomy): domain Eukaryota; kingdom Viridiplantae; phylum Streptophyta; class Magnoliopsida; order Poales; family Poaceae; genus Paspalum; species Paspalum notatum. The sequence continues at coordinate 22,315,972 of CM039687.1, forward strand.
CCCAACACCTGTAGTCTGGTTTGTGGTGGGAGGGGTGGTCTGCACTTGGCGCTGAGCTGGATAAATAGGACGAGCTGGCTGACCCTGGTAGCGCTGCTGGTACTGGTAGCCTTGCTGTCCTTGAGCCCGCTGCTGTTGTGAGCTCGGACCCTGAGAGAAACGGGGGCGGGTGTTGCTGCTTGATGAAGAGTTGTTGTACTTCCTCTTCCTTTCTTCGATCTCCTGGCGCTTCCTTTCAGTGAAAAGCGCCCTGTCTACCAGTTGATGAAAGCTAGGAAAGGTATGGTTCATCAACTGGTATTGGAGCTCATCATTTAAACCCTCCAGGAAGTATTCTTGCTTCTCCCTGTCCTCTGCCACCTCTGCAGTGGCATACCTGGCTAACTGAAGGAACTTATCCCTATACTCAGTCACAGACATGCTGCCCTGCTTCAGGGAAAGGAACTCCTTTTTCTTCATCTTCATCAGCCCTGCAGGCACATGGTGGTTGCGGAAGTTTTCCCTGAACTGTGCCCAGGTGAAAGCTTCCCTATCCTGGACTCTGTAAGACTCCCACCAGTCCAGTGCTGCACCCCTCAACTGACCAGAACCATACAGGACCCTTTCCCTATCATTGCACTGTGCTATATCCAACTGGCGTTCCACAGCACGAAGCCAGTCATCAGCCTGTAGTGGCTCTGTGGCATGAGAGAAGGTGGGTGGATGACCCTTCAGGAAATCTCCACGCCGGTCCCTAGGTGGTGGGGGTGGAGGCTGAGCTTGAGCCTGCTGGAGAACATGCACAGCGTTGGTCATTGTCGCCATCATCTGCATCTGGAGGTTGTAGAACTGCTCCGGCGTCAGTGGTGGAGGGTTGGGCAGCGGGTTGCCACCCCCCTGGTTACCCTGGCTAGCATTGCCACCAGCAGCGTTGCGCCTTGTGTTAACCATCTGTTTGTAACAGAGACACCGTAAGCACATAGCCACATATGGGTGCACAAGCAATAGCGACTAAAGATAAAGTAGTAAGATCAATAGAGTGGATATAGTGTTAACCCCACGAACTAACTTATAACATTAACTTGCTCATGCTGGGACAAATCCCCACAGCTGGATAGCACACAACCAAAGATCCAAATCAAACATGGTTCAAAATAACAATCAACCAGCCAACACACTTTAACTTAAGTTTCACCCGACCAACTCAACACGACAACTTAAACAACGTGCTAACGCGATACATGAGGACGACTAGTCATCCCGAGGGAGTATCCTGGTGGCACCACCTAACTCTCCCGTGCCAGGCCTCCTGCGAGGTGGAGTCTGAGCTGGATCCACCACTGGCACCTGGGGTGGTGGACCTGCCACTCGGTCCAGCTGTGCCTGAAGGTGGAACACCTCACCATTCCGGTGATGGAGCTCCTCGGACACCCTGACGTAAGCAGTGATCAGGGCTGACACATACCGGACCAGCTTCAACAGCTGTCGGTTGTCCTCACCCCGGATGGACGCGATCTCGTGCTCAGTATCCCCGGACTGCCGGCGGGGAAAGTAGCGGTACTGAGTCTGGCAGAGCGGAGTGTGGTAGTGCTGGCAGAGGACCCCAAGAGCCTGCTGAGCAGCATCCTCCATGGCCATCTCCATGGTCTCGTGCTCCGCGATGCTGTAGTGCCGGCGCAGCACGGTGTGTCCCCCATGGTTGGGGTTGGGCTCCAGGATCTGCGCACCGGCGGACCAGAGGGTGGTGTGGTCCGGGCGCGCTCGCTGCCGGACCTGGTAGACGACCTCATGGGTAGTGTAACCCAGGTCGTAGAGGCAGTCGCGGAGTAGCCCCGGGAACTCCAGGTCAGCACCGTGGTGTGGGTGCGTCAGGTCGACCCAGGCGTCAACCTCCCGCTGGCCACCCTCGTCGGAAGGGACAGCCACACGGAACGGCCACTCGGGTGCGGCAGGCGGTGGCGGTGGGGGTGCCGGTGAAGCTGCAGGTGCCGCTGGAGAAGGTGGTGGTGTCGGCGCACGCGGGGAAGGAGGTGTCGGTGTCGGCAGGCGTGGCGATGGAGCCTCCTCCCGCGCATCACCATCGTCGTCTAAGTCGAGGTAGTAAACTACCTCCACTGGGTCCTCCTCCTCCTCCTCCTCCTTAGGGTCAGTGTCCGCCGGAAGCAGACCATTCCCCTCAAAGGGGTGTGGCGCCTGGTCCATGGGAGCATACTCGAAGGGTGGTGGTGGCAACGGCTCGGGCAGCTCCGGTGACGGAGGCTCGACCTGCTGTGGTGGACGAGGTACTGGGGTGCGTCGTGGGGTCGGTGGTGCAACACGGCGAAGGCGGCCCCCGGTACTCTTGCGGGCGGTTTGCTTGCTGCGTGCCATGACCTATAAGGAGGATGGAGTAAGATGGAGATCAGTTCTATATGATTGAATGAATAAAGCAAAAGGTAATAATTTAACATAGGGTGAACATATAGTTTGATAGCAAAAATAAAATTTTCATAAAACAGCAAGAGGGCAAAGGGGAATGAGGTCCTTATTTACGTCCGTTTCTAACTAGGCTTCCGTCCTACAGTCAACACGGCTCTGATACCACTTTGTCACGCCCAGTTCTCAACCAACGGAACCGGAACAACATATATGTGCCAGGAACGTGTCTCACATATATCATGACAATAGTGACATCACAGAACGTGCATAAATGATAAATAAAACGTTTACATAGAGTATAACATCACTTTATTACAATAAGACAACATGTCTTTAAACCAGAGTCATAGCGGAAGCGTAAACGAAGATAAACGAGCCGCCACAGGGACGTCGACTGGTGGACCGGTACGCCTAGAACTCGTTGAAGTCCTGAACATACTCTTCGAAGTCTTCTGGAGCTGAGCAGCGGTTGGGTTCCAGCCAACAATAGGTTTAAAGTAAAGCAATTGTGAGTATTTCATACTCAACAAGCACAACATGAACTATGAGGCATCTAGGGTTGGCTGACACTTAGCATGAGCTTTTAGTTGGTCAAGTTTTATTAAGCGACTAATTACTACAGGTGAGTTGATAAACCATTAACCCAAGGTATAGCATAAAAGATTTAAACAACAACATTAACATAAGAACCACTTTCAAAACCCAACAGAACCACTAATCTGCATAAAGGATCTGGGCCGCTCATAACCGTGAGCACGGCTGACATGTCAGTTTTACACTCTCGAGAGGTCGTACATCCTTACCCATGAGTCGTGGGCTACGCTAGTGGTCCACCACATTACCGTAGATGAGATGGCTAGCAAGCACACTACGAGGCCTTTACAAAGATCACGTTGGTAAGGTGTAACCGCTAAGGTTTCAGGGTCCGCAGCTGTGGAGCAAGCCTCAAGGGGAGATAAACGCAATCAACCCAAGTAGCGCGAGGGCCACAGAAGCTCACCTCCCCTCTTGCCACGTCGGTAAGTTACCCCCAAACCAATGCAACCTAATTAATTAGCCAAGACCGTCCCATTCCAGTCTCATGGTAGCACTGTTATCCCAGGTTGTCGCTTTGCGAACCGGTCCTTAAGGAGAGTGGCCATAAGCAAAACACCTGCTCATGCCCCCTAAACCAAGTTGCTAAAAAGCCATTTTTAAAGGAACATGAACCACAGAGGGTCAAGCTCAAGATTTGATTTCATAGATCCATTAACAAGATTATTAACAAGGATACATGAGTTCGCGCAGCAGCTAGCAAAACTTAACCAACAAGCAACCCATAGGTAACATATTGATAAAAGAAGCTAGGTACAGTCCTTATTGGCATACAAAATTAGACACATGCATATGAAGTGATTAAGTGGTTATTGGGTTGTGTCCATGTTATACTTGCCTTGCTCAAACTGGTCTTGAGTCTGCTGCTCAACACCCTCAAACTGCTGCTCTTCGTCACCAACAAACTGCTCACCGTCTAACCACGTTCACGGCAACGTACAAGCATTTCCACGCATACATACATGCAAATAATTACTCAAAGGTGAGAAGCAGTACATCATATCATAAAAACAGAAGATAAAACTGTACTAAAAACATTCTACATGTTTCTACGGTCGTGTGAGCGCAAGAATCACTCAAATCGGAGTTAAAACGTGAAAGTTATGCATAAAACGGGCTCCTAGGGGCATAACTGTGATAGAAACATTGAAGCCAGGGGCTAGATTTGAAAAACTGAGGACTTAAACGTAATTAACCGTAGCCGCCGAGGGTTTCCAGGCAAAACCGCCGGGTCCTGGACCGCGGGTTCAAAAACCGAAAAGCCCAGGGGCCAAACCGAAGAAAACAGGACCTAAACCTAATTATTCTTCAACGGACATGGACTGCGGGTTGATTCCAGAGAAACGCGGGGGCTTTTCTGCGAAAGTCCCGCGCTGACCGGTCTACGCCGACGCGGCGCTGACGCGGCGCGCGCGTGGCGTGACACGTGGGCCTGGCGGGTGGGTCCCCGCTGTCGGGTTTAAGAGAGGGCGACGTGGCGCGTTCTGATTGGACCGCGAAGGGGTACGCTGTGTTCTAATCACGGCCGTGCACTCTGGATCCAAGGGTCCAGATCGGAAGGGGGTTTTGGCGCCGGCGGTGACCACCCTCCGCGGCGGAGTCTGTCCCGCGCGGCGGTGGCTCGCCGGCGCGGCGCACGCCGGGGCCTAGGGGCGCTTTCGCCCGACTAGATCTAGCTGGGAAGGGAGAAGAGGCCGAGGCGAATCTCACCGAGGGTCCGGCGAGGTCGGGGAACGGGCAGTGGGGCTTGGCGACGATGACCGGCGGACGGCTCGGGCGGCGCTTGCGGGAAGGGGCCTTGGCGTCACGTCTCTGCGCCCAAAACCCACGGAACGGCTCCGCGAAGCTCCTGCGAACGTGAAGGGGGCGGTTAGAGGGTCGGAGATGGATCCACGCCGAAGAATTGAACGGTGGAGCGTCTTACCGAGGCGGAGCTCCGGCAACGGACAGCGGGCACGAGAGAGCACGAGCGACGAATTGGAGAAGAGGATTTGCAAAGGGGAAGAGTGCGATCCTCGGAGTGGGTTTTATAGAGCCCTAGGCGAAGGGGATAGGCACGGCCGTGGTGATTCCGCTCGGCGGCTTTGAAAGCCGGACCCGGCGCAGTGAGGGAAAGGAGGGAGAAGGGGAAACCGGGGCGGCGACCGCGGGATTGAGGGTGGGCACTAAAGGAAGGGGACGTGGGCGTGGCTTCGGCTTCCTTTGCTTGAGCGCCGACGTGGCCGAGCGGGGGAGTAAGGAAGGCGAGCGAGAAATCCGGCGGGAGGAGGGAGACGAGTCTGACGCGTGGGGCCGGTGCGGCAGCGGCGTGAGGGAGGGGAAGGCGCCGCGGGCCGGTGCGCTGGGAGCGGAGCGGCGCGGCTGGGTGGGCCGGAAGCCGGCCCAGGCGGGAAGGGGGCGTGAGGCGACCGGGCCGAGCCCAAGCGGGGAGAAGGGGGCGGGGGTTCGGCCGGGCCGGGGCCCAGGCGGGAGAGAGGGGGCGCGGGTTGGGCTGGCCGGTCGGCTGGGCCAGCCGGTCGGCCTGGCTCTCTCCCCTTTCTTTTTTTTTCTGATTTTGAATTCCTTTGAATGGAGATAGAAATGGTTCTAAAATTCAAATGAATTTGAATTTGAATCCTTAATTCAAGCAAACAAGAGACAATGCACCAGCATGTAATGCACAAGAAAGTTGGGCCTATGATAAATTTTATTCTAGTATTTATTTTAAATAAAACCTGTTAAATGCAAACTAAACATACAAACCTTAGGAAAATTAAATAAATTGCTCGAAGTTTATTGTGAAGTGTTGGAATTTAAACTAGGGTGTTACAGCCAAGAACCGGAATCTTCCCAGAGTAAGTCATAGTCGCTACAGTTTCGTCACCGGTTAAGGTATGAGTAATCCTAACCGGCTCTGATACCACTAGTAGGACCGAGATGTGCAACTAGAGGGGGGTGAATATGAGCACTTGAAAACTCAAACTCACAACCCCTGAGGTGCACACACGCGAGAACCACGCACAACCGATACCGTCCACTGAACAGATACGTATCGGAAGGCAAGCGGAAGCACCCAAATCAACGTCCACAAAAAAGGACGCAAGCCAAGTCAACACACACGTTACACAATCGTGCAGGGTTGCATAGCATGGACAAGCTATCAACCCTAGGACACGAAATCGGCTCCTAAACAAAAACACACGACTCCTAAAACACTACACTAGTCTAGTGTGCAAGGTTGCATAGTATAGAGAAACTATCAACCCTAGGACACACTAGAACCTACATGAAAAAAACTCACTAATGTACTACCACTAAATTAAACTTCTCAAAGTGCAAAGTTGCATAGACTAGAAAACTACCAACTTTAGGACACTTGAGAACCTAACTCCAAGAACAAACAAAGCAAGAGAAAAACACACACACAAAACACAACACAAACGAGGAAAAACGACTCGGAACAAGAACCAAAGAGCGGACAAAAGAAACCCTAAGACTTGGCAGCAAAACGGACAAGAGAAAAACCACCACGCTCGCAGCCAGACCAACCAAAGGCCTGACCGGACAGTCAGCTTGCCCTACCTCGGACAAAAGACCTGCCAAAGAAACCAGAGAAGAGCACAAGCTGTAGGTTTCAGCGCTAGCAGACCGGACAGTCAGGTTTATATAGACCGGACCAAAGACCTGACTGTCCTGTCTATGATTCGCGCAAGACCAAAACTGCAGCAGAAAAAACAGCCCGCTAGCCACAGAAAAAGCGATCGAAACGGGGTCAAAACTCAACAAAACTTCATAAAAATTTGCATGGACAATCGTAAGGACCTTCCCTAGCAAACCCCAAAAGATCCACTTGAAAAGATCAAGGGTTGTACGGGAATTGCAAATCTCGTGAGGTAGGTGAGTTGACACTGAAAACTCGAAATCCGACAAGAACGGCCCTTGCTCGTGGTTTGAAGATTCTAGCACTTAGCAGTGAGATTTACCACATCATAGAAAGGTAGAAAAACCAGCAAAAGAAAGATCCCAACCTTGGACAAACCGAAACACACCAAAATCCAAGGATTGTACCAAAAATGAACTAGAACAGGGAGGGGAAAAAGAGGACGAAATTGAGCTGCTCAAGACATGGATTTTCTCAACAAGGAACCTTGGATTGATCACGAAATCAGATTACACAAGTTCCCTAGAGCCTACCTCCCTTCATCCTCCCACTAATGACAAGATTAGACTAAACTAGGCACTCATCTCCTAGCTAATCTCCTCTCTTTTCTCTCTTTGGACCTTGGCTGCTAGGGTTAGGGAAACTAGGGTATATGGCTGCCAAGATGAACTCCAAGGGAGCCTCTTAAGTCTATTTATACCCTAGGCCCTAAATGACAGAATTATATTAAGACCCCAACTCTAAAAATGCCCGGAGGGGGCCAAACCGAAAAGATACAATCGGACGACTACGATGACGGCTTGATCTTCTTCTTCTCCACGCCTCGCTTGGATGTGCGCCACGTAGCTAGTAGTCCAGAAACTTCTCCCGGTTTTGAAGTCAGAAACCGGAAAACTTTATTTTGCAGGCTTTCTGGGCCGGGTCTTGGCCCAATCTTCTATCTTGGCAAGTCGGAGCCCAACCCACCAAGTCATTTGAACTTGGGTGGCGGTTTTGAGCCGAAGCCGCCAAAGCCTCCCTCGCACGCCTTCGCGCCATGCACTCAGGTTGGAGCACCACGGGGCACCCGGCTTCTCCAGTCCATCGGAGTTGCCTCATGGTCCATCGGAGAGCTTACACCACCGTTACCGAACCGTCTCTCCGTGTACCGATCTCCCATGGCCGACCGACGCTGAGCATTGCCTCCGGTCCATTGGAGGGCTTTTGCCTCAGTCCGTCGAGGTCTTCATCATCTACCTCCAGTCCATCGGAGGGCTTCAGCTCGTTGACAATCACTCATCACACCAGGAGTGCAATGAGGCCGGTCCATTGGCTCTCATCTTCTCTTTCCCTCCTTGGCTTTTCGGATTCTGACCACGTTGGGTGCTGGATAGACCGCAAGTCTACTTCTGGTACTTGTTAGTTTTTGGGTACCGCTCTAGTCTCTTGGTCTTCTCATAAGCAGTCGTGTGTAGCCACATCCACTTGTGAGGCAGAGTACATTGCCGCTGCTAGCTGCTGCTCCCAGATCCTTTGGATGCTTGCTACTTTGAGAGACTATGGCCTTACCTATGAAAGGGTTCCCATCTTGTGTGATAGTTTTAGTGCTATTAGTGTTGCCAAGAACCCAGTGCTTCATTCTAGGACCAAACACATAGATATGAGATATCACTTCTTGAGAGATAACTATGAAAAGGGCATCATAGACATAGTGAAAGTGGCGAGTGAAAACCAAGTGGCTGATATCCTAACCAAACCCCTAGATTTAGAGACCTTTAACCGGTTGAGAGGGGAGTTAGGAGTTTGCTTTCTCTTTTAGTCTTGGGTAGTTTTGTTAGCTTTTAGGTTTGCTTTGGTTTTCCTTGTTTTGGTTTTCTTTTGCTTCTTTATGCATTTTGTATCATATTCATGCATTACATCATGTACATTTGTAGTATACACTAACACTTGAGCTCATTTGGCATGAATTGTTAGTGTTTACTTGTGCTAGTTTATACAGTTGCTTGCTTGATCATGGATGGCTTAAGCTCTTTTGAATGTATTGAATGCAAATTAGAGTGCTAAGTTGTTTTGTTTTCCTAAAAATCTCAAACATGATCACCACTTGACTTGGCTACCTAGCATGTGTAGGAGTGTTGTATACTTATGCTATTTTTCCATGCTTGGTAATGCTAGTTGTCTACCTATGTTGTGTTGTTGCCTAAGTTTTTTTGATATCTTGCTTAAATCTGAACTTTGAATGAAAATGTCAAATGAGTTGGTATCTTTTGAGCTGAAATGAAAAGATCTAGGTGGGTTTGCTATGTCACACAGACTTGGCACGAGACTGCTCACCTTTGCACCTTGGTGAGAATTTGGCTCTGGCTGTGAATGACTAAAACATTTTCTTAAGCTTCTGATGGTCTTTTGTCACACCCGGTTTCAACGAACAAAACTGTGCAACATATATATGCGCCAGGAAACGTCTCGCATATACATAACAAATTACAAAGTACCACAACACATGCCAAAGATAAAAACGTGCATAACATTAAATATATCATTATTACACTGTGACACAAGTGTTTAACTCAGAGTATAACGTAGCATAGCGGAAGCATAAAACATAAAGATAACGGGCACCACAGGGACGTCAACTAGTGAACGTAACGCCTAATACTCATCGTAGTCCTACACATAGTCTTCATTATCTCCATCATCTGAGCAGCAGTTGGATTTTTCCCCCCAACAAGGAATAAATATAAAGAAACAAGCATGAGTACAGAATACCCAACAAATATAACATAAACCATGAGGCTCTATGATTAGCTGACAAACTGCATTAGCTTTTAATTTAAAAACTTTCATTAAAGCCTAATTACTATGAAGTAGTAACAAAACCATTATCCCAAAAGATATTGCATACGAAAATAAATAAGATTAAACAGATATAACCATTATCAAAACCATAACCAAAAACCAAGGAACCTCAGCCAAGGGTCCTTCTAATCACTAGGAAGGGCCTGGGCCGCTCATAACTGTGAGCACGGCTAACATGTTAGTTTTACACTCTCGAGAGGTTGTACATCTTTACCCACAAGCCGTGAGCTACGTTAGGAGTTCATCACATTACTGGAGATGAGATGACTAGCAAGCGCACTACGAAGCCTTTACAAAGACATGTTGGTAAGGTGTAACCGCTAAGGTTTCAGGTTCCGCAACAGTGGAGCAAGCCTCAAGGGGAGAAGCACATACATATAACGTAAAGCACACTCAACCCAAGTAGCGCGAGGGCCACAGAAGCTCACCTCCCCTCTTGCCCCGCAGGTAAGTTACTCCCAAATCAAAACAACCTAATTAATCAGCTAAGTCTGTCCCATTCCAGCCTTGTGGTAGCACTGTTGTCCCAGGTGGTCGCTTTGTGATTCGGTCCTTAGGGAGAGAACTACCAAAAGCACACGAGCACATTGCTCAAGCTCCCTAAACCATGTTGCTAAAATGCCATATTAAAATGGACATGAACCGATCAGGGTTAAGGCCAACAATTAAATTGCATAGGGTTATTAATCAAAATTAAGTTAACAAAAGGTCATGAGTTTGCGTAGCACCTAGCACAACTTAAACATATGCATCCCAGAAGGTAAAATATATAAGGATAAAAGTAGCTAGGTAAACCTTACAGGCATATAAATTAAAATGCACATGCAGTAAATAAAAAGATTATTAGGTGTTGTTTATGGTATACTTGCCTTCCTCAAAATTTATTCCTTGCTGCTGCTCAGAGGCTTCTGGAGGTTGCTCTTCGAACTCAACAGGCGGATCAACGTCTACGCACGACACACGGCACCAAACAAGCATACACATGATCACACATGCAAGCAAACAAATGCAAAAGATAAGAAACAGTACATCATGACATAAAATAGAAGGTAAAACGTATATAAAATTATTCTACACATTTCTACGAACTCGTGGGCGCAAGAATCATCAAAAACAGATTTAAAACGGTGAAGATATTAACTTTTGAAATTAATAGGACCCTTCTGCAATTATATTTTTAAAACCGAGGTCTAAAATGTTAAAAACAGGGCTTGCTCACTATGGGTTTGTACTGTGGGTTAAATTGCATGAAACACAGGGTCTCTTTTGAAAAACAACCTCGGCTGACCAGACTTGACCTAGGTTGAACGGCCACGGCGTTTCTGGGCCGTTGGATCGCGATCCGGTGGTTAGAGTTAAAAGGGGAAGGAGATGGCCGGCGGTGACCTTCGGCCATGGAGGCGAGTTGCTCCGCCGCCGCGGCACCTCACGGAGCGTGGTGCTCCGAGTTCTGCGGGCACAGCGGGGGACGAGAAACAGCCGAGAAGAAAGAGCGCGCGATGGGGAAGCTCACCGTGGCCTTGGTGGCGTCGGGCAGCGACCGGAGTGGGCTGCGGCGAAGCGAGGCGGATGGCGACGTCGGTGCTCGCCGGGGAGGCGTTGAGGGGCGGCTTTGATGTCCAAGAAACGGTGGAAAGGGGTCGCCAAGGACCTGCGAAGCCGAAGAAAGGGTTAAGAGGGCCGGAACACCACCAACGGCGGCCAATTTGGGGAGGCGGCGGTGGAGCTCACCTTCGGTTCCAATGGCGGAATTCAACGGCGGCGGGGAGCTCTAGGGCTTGGATGGTGGCTTGGATGTGAAAAGATCGCGGTGGCGGGTCTCGTGACCCCTTTTATAGGGCGGCGGAGGCGGAATCGAGTCGAGTTCGGCTTGAATCAGAGATGGCAGCTCGGGCTCCTCCGACTCGTCTCAATCTTGAGCCTGCGTCGGGCGGTGTGGCGGCACTGGCGAGCGGGCCATGCGCGCGGGAAAGATGACGGCGCAGGTCCACGGCCAGAGGGTGGGGCCACGGCGCAGAGAGAGGTGGGCAGCGGCAAGGGAAGTGGGCGGCGCCGGTGAGAGAGGGAGAGAGTGAGGAGGAAGAAGGAGGCTGACAGGGGGGGCCCGCGGCGCAGAGAGAGGTGAGGGGAAGAGAGGGCGCGCTGGGCCTAGCGGCCGCTGGGGGAGAAGGTGGGATGGGTGGGCCGGCCGATTGGCTGGCCTGCTCGTCCCCCCTCCCCCTTTTTTTTTCTTTTTCTCTCTTTTTTTTCTTTTTAAAACCAAGGTCAAAACAAATATAGAATTCAAATTAATTCAAATAAATTTGAATTCCAAACCTTAGTCCATACAAAAAATAAAACCATGTATCGGCATGAATGCACAACAAAAGTTGACCTAGGATTAATTTTAATTATTATAGGTAAAATAAAGCATTAAATGCATGGCTAAGCATATAAAATCCTAGAAAATTAAATAAGTCATATTAAAATTTATTGTAAAATACTGAAAATAAAATTAGGGTGTTACATCTTTCTAGGCCTAGGCTTGGCATTGGTTGGTAAGAAGTGGTCCGACAAGCAAATAACCCCTGGCACCTATGTAAAGCTTACTGAAATTGAAAAATTGCTTAAATCTGAAATTGCAAGTCTCAAATTGCTTATGGCTTGTTGTATATGCTTTGGTTAGGATTAGCACACTTGTATGCATTGTTAGCATTTTGTTGTTCATCCCTATCTTGCTAGATGCTATTCATATTGGTGATGCTTTATTTTAACCAAATCTGAAATCATATTTTGTTCTTGAACTGTATAAGATAGGTTCAATCGAGCTTGTTGTACGCCCCGTTTTCCTCACATGCTCTGTATGCTAGAACTTGTGTTTACTAGCTTTTCATCCCTGATGAGCTCATTTTGTTCACTTGTGACATTTGCACTTTATGTTTTGGGTAAGAGAAACCTTGATGTGTGCATTGTCAACAAGGGGGAGAGATTTCACCAACTTTGGACAAGGGGGAGAGACCTTGGACAAGGGGGGTCAGAGGTTCAGAGCTGCTTTGTTCCAGGGGGGAGCACAACCCCAGGGGGAGAGATGCATTGTGAGATGGGCTGTAATGCAGGGGGAGTTGCAGTTTTAGCATGCTCTTTTGGCCAGCTGTGTCGAGCCTTTGCCTCTAGCATGACTGTGTTGAGCCTTGACTCTTTCTTGAGGGGTCATGCTTTGTTGATTGGTGCGTTGAGCAGTAACCCTTGTCTTATGGGGCCGATTTTTTGGCTTTGCTTTTGTTCACTTCTTGTGCTCCTGTTTCTGTCCTTCTTTGGGTTTTGGGCACTTGAGTGGATTTTCTTTGTTTTATCTTTTTCTTCTTTTGTTCTTTGTTACGCATTTCTTTTCTTGTCTATGATTTTAGGTGGTTGGTGAGGGTGTTGACAAGGCACTCATCAATGGAAAGATTGAGGGACTCAAGTGTACCGAGTCTGGTCTTTCGTCCTGGCTGTGAAGAGAGCTTGTCAACACCGAAGACTTGCTGATGGACGAGCAAGCACCCCCTAAGTGTGACCTAGAGGAGAAGCCCTCTCGAGAAGACTGAGAGGCAGCGCCAGAATGGACTTGGCGTGACAAAATCCCTGTCGGGTGAACTGGCAGGTGGCTTGGGTTGAGGCCCAAGATAGGCTTGGCCCACAAGTACGACCGTGGGTGTGAGACGGTGTAATGAGCCGTAAGGTCATCACCTTTGGAGGCCCAACAATCGTTTCCCGGTTTGAGCATCAAAACCGGGGCCCAAGATCGTTTCCTGGTTCCACCGTCAAAACCAAGGGCTGGTTGCCGGTATCTCAAAACAAGTAGTTATCCAAAGGGATGAGCTACTGACCACGTGGAGGAAATCAGGAGATTACTTCGAGCCGAAGAAGATCAAGGACTCCATCGTGGCCGTTCATCTGAGTTTCCAGCGTCTTTTCTGCCTCTATAGGTGTTTTAATGTAATTGAATTTGTATCCTAGGGGCTGTTTGCAAAATAGCATAGATTGAGTCATGTAGTATAAATAAGGAGTTGGCTGGCTTAGGCCACCTCTCTTGGCTGGTTAGAAGGTGCTTAGGGCCTAGAAACCCTAGGTTTTGTTCTCCCAAGCAAGAGCAAGCAAGATTAGTGAGTTTAGAGAGATCTGGGCTCCACCAAAGAGGGTAGGAAGTAGGGTGGCAGCTTGGAGAACGAGTTCCATGGTGTAATCTGGATTAGACCTTGTTAAGGCAATCAATAGATGGAATTTGTGGCTCTTTTGTGTGTGCTTGCCCTCCTCCCTTCTTGATTGGTTCTTGATCTTTGTTTTCTTGCCTTTTGGTGCATTTGGCTTTGGGCAAGAGAAAGATCTTTCTATTGTTGGTGTTTTGGACTGCTAGGATGTGGTTTTTGATTGTGGTATTGTTGCCCAATCTTTGAATCCACAAGCAGCCCCTCCTCTTTCGTTCTTGGCAAGTGGACTTCACTTTGGGGTCAAGTCAAATCCGTGGAGTAGATCTCAACCCTAGGGCTTGATCTATTGGGAAGAGCTTTTCCATGGCCTAGACTAAGTCCTTGTAAAGTTTGGTGAAGTTTGGAGTCCATTTGATCAAGATTTGGTTCGTTTTTGAGGATTCTCGGGCTGTTTTCTCTCCTCGGGCTGCCCTGTTTCATACTACTGGACTGTCCGGTGGGTAGGCACCGGACTGTCCGGTGGCCTAGGGTTCACTCGGGCGGAGACAACGAGGCTTGGCCTCTCCCCGGCGCTCAGTACGCGTCGAACTGTCCGACGGTGGTGTGTCGTACTGTCCGACAGGTGAAGACTTGAGGGTTAAGCCCTCAGTCTTTACCGTCCGGTGGGTGGCACCGGACTGTTTGACGGCTCTGTGTTGGACTGTCCGGTGGTGCCATCGGACTATCCAGTGGGTTTGTACCAGACTGTCTGGTGGTTGCTGCTCCCGGCGGTTCTAGGCTCGTTTTGCGTCGTTTTCTCTCGGCATTTGAGCGAGTGATGTGTAGTGCTTCCATAGTGCGTTCCTCGACGTGTCCTAGGGTTAGTAGCACTTGTTGCTACGTGATCTTTCACGAGTGAGCAGACAGGGTTTTGGGGGTTGTAGGTTTTTAGGTGTCGACCTATTCACCCCACTCTAGGTCGCTCTTTCGGTCCTCACACCAACGTTGTAGTAGCCTGGCTTGACATTTTTATCGTAGTAGTGCTTCAATGCCTGTTGATACTTGACATATTTGAGGGCGACATGTAGGCTCTCGCCTTCGATGAGGTCAACATCTTCTGTTCATGACTGCTCTGCCACTGGTATGTTTCTGAATGCCACACTGGGAGCCCCAAGCTTTAGATCTGCAGGAAGGACATCCTCCAATCCATACACCATGAAGAACAGGGTGTTTGTTATTGATGGCTGAGTCCGTGCCCCAGCCTACATATGGCAATTGTTGGATCCACTTTCCCTCGTATGACTTTAGCTTGACGAAAATGGCTAACTTGAGGCCATGTAGGATCATCCTGTTTGCACGTTCCACCTAGCCATTAGCTCTTGGATGTTACACCGAAGCATAGCGGTAGGGTCCCTTTCTTTTTGCAGAAATCGAAGAACGGCTCTGCTGAAAAATTTGTGCCAAGGTCCGTGATGATTTCTGATGGAACGCCAAATCTGTGCATGATTTCCTCAATGAAGTCTATTGCTTTGGCTACCGTTAGTTTGTTGATTGGCATCTACTCTATCTGTAGAACTGAGACGTGCGACTAGAGGGAGGGGTGAATAGGAGCACTTGAAAAACTCAAACTCAAACCCTCCAATGTGCGCTCTCACGAAAACACACGCACACCCAATACCGTCCACTGAACAGATTAAGTTAGTTCTCACCCTCTGATCAAGGAAGAGCTTTAGTGTTCAAGTTCTCACTTCACACCCCATGTCACGGCTCCGGCGCGAGGAGGAAGATGAGAGGGATTTTTTAGATCTACACCCTCGATTTTGATGGTTTTACAATTTAATCCATGCACTATTCACTGAGTCTTGTAGATCTTGCCTGCTAGCCCCCGTAGATTGAAATAATCGCAATCTATCCCCTGAAATCTATTGATTTTACGTTTATATTTCATATTTCGGCTGAAACTTTGGAAAATCATATAAAATCAAATAAAAATCCAAAATAGACAAACTCAGTGGCTATGAACTCCTTATAAAATGCTCTATACAGTAGGTATAATGTGGAGATGTGCATGTATAGTTTTGCCCTTGGATCTGCATGTGTATGATAAATCAAGTTAATAGGAAAAAGTGAACCAAATGAACCTCAAAAATTCTGAAACTTCGACAGTAGCATGCTTAGGGTGTTAGGAGGCTATGTGAAATTTTGTAACCTCAGTATTGTTCATTTGCTCACTATTTTCCAATTATGTATATTATTGGTGCATTAAATCAAGTTATAAAATGAAAACTATATGCAATGGTCTCAAAGAGACTTTCTAGAATTTTTCCTAGACTTTGGATAGCTTCAATAGCTCACTGATGCAATATGAAGCTGTGCATGTTAATTTTGAGTGGTGATTTGAAAATGACAAAAAGCTACTAGCTAGGAAATAAAATAGGGAAAAGTGCACCTAAACTGCTAAAAAAATTCCATAGAAAATATGGTAGCTTGTTGATGATGTCTAGTTCCCAGAAAGTATTAACTTGTAGGTTTTATTTCTAATGTTTTGACCTGCATGTTATTTCACAAAATTTTTGTGTGGAAAATAGATGTCGTGCTCAACTGATGATATTTTACTCGACAATTTTTGTACATGCTGTTTATGTTAAATAATGCTCACTGAGTAAATTTTATGACAAAATTCTATACATACAAATTATGAAAAATCAAGAAAGTTAAAAGGCTGATAACTTGCTAGAATTTTAGAAAAATAAATACAACACTGCTAGGGCTGAAATTTTGATAGTAGCTTATCACAACATTGACCTGCATGTCATAAATAATTGAGCTCATTTGGGGCTATGTAGGAATATGAATCAGAATGGAGAATTTTGGTATAATAAAATGTAAAACATGGACCCTAGGCCATGGTAAAGATATGTGGGTGTGGAATACTATTAGTTCCACCATGATGCTTGTCAAGAACTTCCTGTGATATTATGTATGATGAATTTAACTAAGTGTAGGTGATGGGTTGTACGATTTCTTAATAAGTGTTATGCAATTTTTTAAAATAAGGCTTACAAGTCTCCGGGATATAAAATGAGTTGAAAATGTGGTTACTTGTAGCATCAAACGTTATGCACCATATTTATTCTTCTTACACCATGTGTCTGCATTTCATGCCTTTGTACTCATATGCACTATGTCATCGCATATAGATTCTACGAACGAGGTGCTGACCCAGGAGCTGCCCCTGATCGAAGAACCCGACGACTAGGAGACGGAGGAGCAGCCACCGGAGGGCCCACCTCAGACCAATGACTCAGCATCCACGGAAACTAACCCCGACGAAGAAGGTAGGCAGGACCATACTTCAACCCAGCAAATACCATATGATTAAGTTACGCATATGCATTAGGAGTTGCTTGAAACCCCTTTGCATTAGACTTCCCGGCCGCCCTGGCCCTAGCACCTATACATAGTGTTCGTAGGACGAGTATGCCTAGTAATACTAGGTACGAGTAGACACAAGAGAAAGGAGTCACTCGTCGCGCAGGTGATATTTCAAAAGCAGAAAAATCTTATTATGTGGAAGATTATCATTATGCTCAAGTTTTAAGTGGAGATCGGGCGGAGATTTTATTCAGTATATACTTTTCATGATGTCGCACTATGGACTCCGCCCGAGTCGTATAAGGCCCGTCCGCTCTTCGCCTACTGATCGGCATAACATTGCTAGAGTGCTTATCCAGGCCATGGGACTGGTGAAATCTTACTTGTGCCATCCTGAGAACAGAGATACGTTCCTACCCACTGGTTGAGAGGAAGGTGGCCCAGGGAGCTTTGTACTCATGGTGGGGAAATCAAGATGTCGGCAGGCTCACCATGGGGGCACTACCAAAGGGTCAGACGGGAGTGAATCAAACTTGGGATGGGACAAGTGGAGATAGGGGCTATATGTGGGAACGTGATGGCTAGTAAGCATATACCCCTGGCATGATAGTTATTCCCGGGAATTTAAAAATCGATACGAATCGCTGATGCTCACTAGGTGTGAGAATGCCAAATATCGCACATGGGCAACATAGTAACTACTTGAATACTTTATGTTATACTCATGTTTTCAAATACCATATGCTTGATTATATATATCCTGATGTTTTACTTTCATGCAAAGTTCTATTATTGGCAATATGAACTAATCTATGTGAATGAGAGCAGCAATCAAATCCTGCTTTCTTATGTACTCATAACATTGTTTAAAATCAATGGCTAAGGACTTACTTGACTAGTAAGCAAGCATCGCGTCAGCCGTAAGCCACATCCATTAAGTCCTACTGAGTAATTAGTACTCAGGGTTTGGCCCCATTTTTTGATCACAAGTATGCAGTTCGTCGTTTGCACTTGCGTAGGCGGGGGTGCTTGCTCTCACCAGGGCTGAGGCAACTTTTCTGTGGCTGAAGGGCAACATCGGTGGGCTCGATGTTGTCTCAATGTTCTAAAGCTTTTGACTATCATGCTACCTGAACTTTGATATTCCGCTGCGAGAAACTTTCATGAACTCGTTTTATCCTATGACTTTATGTTAAGACTGTAATTTAAATTCGAACTGGTTTGTAATCCTAATCTATTATTACTCTATTCAACTGCCTGTGATGTTGTATCTGTTGTGGCTCCTTCAAGAGTCGGATGTGTACGATGTCAGTTCCTCTGGAATGGTGTTATTGAGAGCTGAAGGACTCTCGACGGTCTACCGAGTTTGGTCCAATCTAAGTGCACTGCGAGCTAGAGGTGGCAGGTGTGCTTAGTCTGAATTAAGCGAGGCAGTTCCGCCACAGCTGGTATCAGAGCCGATCATACACAGATAACAGTTATATCATCAAGTTTTGGTTTACAAAACTATTTTCGAAAACCCCTTTTTAAGTAATTCAAAAATGAGAGTATGCGTCATGCCCGTATAAGGATGTTAGTGTATCCAGGTGACATCACTAACATTCTGAACTAGATAGAACTCACATGCATATTTGGTGTTTTGGGAAGCAACTTTTCAACCATAGCTGTCCCCAATACTGGAGGAACGCTATTGGGATTTGCGGATGGTTGTGAACCCCGCATTCATGCTGGGTAGGAAAACTCTTTAAGGGTGGTGGGCATGCTTTGGATGCTTTCATGCCCACCACACTTACATTCGGATTGGGGATCTACCTTTCTCTCGACAATCCTAGTACTGGTGGAAAGTCAGGCTTTGAGACAAGGTGCAAAGGCCCACCCTACATTGTCCACGCAGCGGTCACGCGTGGATGCCACACTAGGTGGTAATGTATGAGCATGCATTCTTCTACAGGTACCCTAACCACGTGCGAATTTAAGACGAATAGAGAATGGCTAGTTGCATTAGGGAGTGCCGTGCATATATGTCACCGAAATAACGCTAGCTATACTATATGTACCTAAGGTGTGTGATGTGAGACCGGTTAGTACGAATCAAGCATCATATCTTATGTTTTATTCTTGTTGGGGGGTTTTGAGAATACATACGATATAAATCGTAACTTCAAATTAACTTCTGCACATTATCACTGTTATACTTATATAAATTCTCCTTTATGAAGCTATTCAAAATCACTAATCTGAAGCCTTGCTTATTAAAAACAGATGGCTAGGACCAAGCAGACGGCACGTAAGGCCACCGGAGCAAGGATCACCGTCCTTCCCGACGCGACTCACACTCCTCCTGTGGTGGAGGGTGGGTTGCTTCACACCCGTTGCCGTGAGACGTGTCCCCTGTCCCAGATCATGTGCAGGGCCTTGAGGGAGATGGGGCGTCGTCCTTGTCCCTTCATCTCTGTGCAGACAGTGAACGAGGAGGGGGATTATTGGGCCCAGGTCGTCCTTCCACGAGACACTTTCACGGGCCAGGTTACAATCACTGTCTACAAGGCCAATGAGGAGGAAGCCTATAAGAAGGCGGTGTTGATTGCGATCACCTCACTAAGCTCTGAGGAGGAGGCAGGCCGTTCGGTCCTGTGCTACCTCCCCACTGACGAGACAGACGACGAGTGGCACCGTCGCCTCAAGCAGCTCCAGGACCGTCCCGGCGCTCGGCCCTATGCTACGTGCATGGAGTATGCCCGCAAGGCACGTGGGATGTACCTCCATGCAGAGGACCGGAGCCGTTTTTACTTTGACAGGTTCATAGAGACACGTGCACGAGTGGAGGAGTTGGAGGCTCAGGTGGGCGAGCTTCAGCAGCGCCTTGCGGGGCACGAGCAGCTAGCTCCTATGGAACAGGACCCTCCTGCGATGACTATAGAGCCGGAGGAGGTTGAGGAAGAGGCCTCGGTGTCTGACGCCCGCTCTGCCGTCTAGTGTGGGGAGGAGAGTTGGATGGTGATGATGACCAACGTTCGTAGTAGTAGCACGTTGAAAGCGATGTTTTGTATTATTCCGCTCCGTGCTTTAATTCATGGTTGTACCAAACATTGGTGAGGATGTGAGAACTCATTTGTGTACGCCATTTGAGTAGTTGATGGACACCTTATCTTGTGCTATTTGATGGTTGGTCGATGCGACCATCACCCTATGATGTAATAGTAAGACTCCTTAGTGTCATTCGAACCTTTTATGTGGCTCTTGAAGTTAGTTCTATGTCCTTGAGATAGTTGAGATGTGTCGCATGAATGAGTTTGGATTTGCACCTTGTTTTGGATTGCAGCTCGCAATCTGGAATTTTGTACAGCTGCAGCTAAAACTGGACGTATCTCAAAATCTGGGAGGTTTGGTTCTTAAGTTGTATAATAAAGCTGTGGAGTACTTTCTGGTGCACAAGTTTGTCAATTGGAGCGTTCTCCAAATGTGCTCATATCTGGAGATATGGTCAAATTTTTCCTAAGCATGTACTCTGAACTGCAGCAGCACCCAAAAGAAAAATACACCTTGCACATTTTTAGAGGAAGATTTGAACTGGGAGTTATATACCAAAGTTGTAGAGGAGGATGTTTGTGACAACTTTGCTATATAAAGTTTCTCCTGGAAAGGCTTAGGTTGAGAGTTATAGCAGGAAATGTACCGGTCCGGAAATCTGGGCAAAAATGATATACCCTAACAAAAGCCGAAATTCGACCAACTTACAAGCTAAATTGCCAAAAACATTCTATAACAAAGTTGAAGAACACAAAATATGGAACAACTCTTCTAATGGGATCATGAATCGTGATAAAAAAATGCACAGATTATGAGCAGTTCAAAAGATAAACAACAGCTGTTCTAGATTGGACTAAAAATCTGTATACAGTTAATAAATTGACTTTTGCACCACCGTCCCGGTCAAATCGGTACTTATGATCCATATGAGAGTTGTAGAGAACTAAGTATAGGACCTCTTTGGTATATAAGTTATCATATGAATTAATCATTTAGACGCCATACCGATAAACTTCGGTAGTGCTGTTCTGTACCAAAAAGATTGCACACACGTTATTCCCTCGACTGTTGTGGCTGTCCCAAGTCTACAAGATGAGAGCTAACATCTTTTGTGCAATGATTTATTCTGTTGATTTACATGCCCTCATGTACTCAGAATGTATCTCGGATGCTATGGTTTTCTTTATTATCATCGCATCTGTTACACAAAAGATATTCGACTAAACACCTGTTAGCCTCATTCTTGCAGATGGGGAACACGCGCACCGGCCAGGGCTCTGGATCAGGGTCACAAGCTCCGGATGCCCTACCCCCGCCAAAACTAGCCACCTTGGTGGTGCAACAAGCGGAGCTGATTTGCTTACTCACAGAAGAGCGACAGGCCTGGGGACGTCAGCAGGAGCACCATCCCCACGGTATCTCCTATCAAGACTTTGAGGGACTGCGCCCTCCCGTCTTCACAACCTGCCCAGAACCACTTGCTGCAGATGACTGGCTCCGCACCATCGAGTCCAAATTCACACTTCTGCCAGGGCTGACCAAGCAAGAAAAGGCACGGTTTGCCGCTCAGCTACTACAGGGGCCAGCGGGAGCATGGCACGCCACATTCCTCGCAAGACAGTAGAGAGACCACATCCCCACCTGGCAAAAATTCCGTCAGGCTTTCCGGGCACACTACATACCCGCAAGTCTAATGGAACAAAAGCAATGCGAGTTCAGGGAGCTCCGCCAAGGCAACAAGACTGTGATGCATTATGTGCAGTCTTTTATTCACCTATCCCAGGACTCGCCCGAGGACGTTGCAGATGATCCTCGCCGAGTGGCCAGACTCCTACACGGTTTCGATCCCACTCTCCAGACACATTTGGGACGCCGGTATGAGAGTTTCACCGACTTGGTGGACACAGCACTTGACATGGAGAACTGTCTTCATGTCACCAGCGAGGACCAAAAGAGAAAATGTCAAGCCAACAGTGCACTTGCTAGCTCCTCACAGAAACAGAAGGCCACCTACCAGCAGCCATAGCGGTTCTTCCCGCAGCCTCGCTTTGTGGTCCGGCCAAATCAACCAGGCTGGATCCATAGGGCGGCTCAGCAGCAACAACAGTATCCAACTTACCGTGCTCCGGCATAGCTCCAAGGACCCCGTGCTCCCACCACTCCAGGGGCCGGCAACCATTGCTTCAATTGTGGGAAGCCGGGGCACTTCAGCCGAGACTGGCGCGCTCCTCGCAGGATCCAAGGTCCTAACCCTGCGGGTAGCAGCCAGCAGAACAAGCAGAAGGGGCCCACGCAAAAGACGTATCGTGTCCACTACATCCACATGGAACAGATACCTACAGGAGAGCCGGTACTCGCGGGTACGTTCATAGTCAACGGTCAGCCGACCGTCATGTTATTTGATTCAGGAGCCCCTCATACTTTCATTGGCAAATCATATGCACTGAAACATGGGATAGAAATGTCTAAGATAAAAGAGAATTACCATATCACAGCTCCGGGTTCCCCCATAGATACAAGTCTAGTGGTTAGACAACTAAAGTTGAGTATCGGCACAGAGAGTTACACCCTCAACCCTATGGTGCTACCACACCAAGGGATTGACATCATATTAGGTATGAACTGGATGATAGAAAACAACGCAGTCCTGGATATTGGCAGCAGGACGGTAAGGTCTAACGTCAGTGGGAAGATTGTAAGAGTAAACATGCAAAATCAAAAGCACATTGAGCCCATGGTATATGCAGCCGAACTCACAAAAATCAAAAAGATACTAGTAGTTCGTGATTTTTCCAGACGTGTTTCCGGAGGAACTTCCTGGTCTTCCACCGGATAGAGATGTGGAGTTTAGAATTGAACTCATACCAGGAACGGCATCTATATCTAAGAGGCCGTACTGGATGGCACCCGATGAACTAAAAGAACTGAAAACGCAATTACAAGAACAGCTAGACAAGGGGTTCATTCGTCCCAGCTTGTCACCTTGGGGTTGTCCAGCTCTCTTTGTTGAGAAGAAGGACCAAGGTGGCAAAAGACTATGTTGATTATCGACCGTTGAACGCAGTCATGGTCAAAAATAAGTACCCATTGCCCCACATTGACATCCTGTTCGATCAGCTGGCTGAGGCTAGGGTCTTCTCAAAAATCGATCTAAGGTCCGAGTACTATCAAATAAAAATCAGGGAGGAAGACGTACGCAAGACAGCCTTCTCCACCAGATACGGCTTGTACGAGTATTTGGTCATTTCCTTTGGACTCACCAATGCACCGACTTTCTTCATGTATATGATGAACTCGGTGTTCATGAATGAACTCGACAAGTTTGTGGTAATATTCATCGATGATATACTAATCTATTCCAAGAATGAGAAAGAACACGAAGAGCATCTAAGAATAGTACTCACTCGACTCAGAGAACACAAGCTCTATGCTAAGTTCAGCAAGTGTGCCTTCTGGTTGAAAGAAGTAAGCTTCTTGGGGCACATTCTATCTGAAAAGGGAGTAGCAGTCGACCCTAGCAAAGTGGAGGACGCGTTAAATTGGAAACAACCTGAAACAGTAACTGAGATCCGGAGTTTCCTCAGTTTAGTGGGCTACTACTGCCGCTTTATCAAGGATTTTTCCAAAACAGCCAAACCCATGACTTCCCTGACAAAGAAAAATGCAAAGTACATGTGGAGTCCGAATTGTGAGGAGGCTTTCCAGACATTAAAGAAGTTGCTAACCTCTGCACCAGTGCTAGCTCAACCGGACGTCACTAAGCCATTCGATGTGTATTGTGATGCCTCCGGCAATGGGCTCGGCTGTGTCCTGATGCAAGAGGGAAGAGTGATAGCTTACGCGTCCCGCCAACTAAGAAAGCATGAAGTAAACTACCCAACCCATGACCTGGAACTAGCAGCCGTTGTACACGCGTTGAAAATATGGAGACACTACCTATTGGGCAACACTTGTCATATCTTATCTATACTGATCACAAGAGTCTCAAGTACATCCTCACACAGCCTGAACTAAAAATGAGGCAACGACGGTGGCTAGAATTGATAAAAGATTATGACCTGGAGATCCACTACCATCCAGGCAAAGCGAATGTCGTGGCAGATGCACTAAGCCGTCGGGCTCATTGCCATGTGCTTGAAGTCCGACCCACGGCAAGGATGATATGCTGCGAGATAGATGAGATCGAGGTGATCACCGAACAGATGGCCAAACTCTTTAACCTGATCATTGAGCCTACACTAAAAGAACAGATCATAGCAGCTCAGAAGCAAGACCTGGGAATGAACCGTATTGCGAAGAAAGAGATGATAAAAAGAAAGCATGTTTCACACTTGATGTCCAAGGTGTACTATGGTCCAAAAACTGCTTAGTAGTGCCTAAGGACATGGAGTTAAGAAAGAGAATACTCGATGAAGCACACACTTCCATGTTTACCATGCACCTGGGCAGCAACAAAATGTACCAGGACCTGAAGCAAAAATTCTGGTGGACTCGTATGAAACGAGAGACTGCCAAGTATGTGTCCGAATGCGACGTGTGCCAAAGAATAAAAGCTGATCACTTAAAATCTGCGGGTATGCTTCAGCCATTAGCAATCCCAACCTGGAAATGGGAAGATATTCACATGGACTTCATCGTGGGACTGCCCCACACACAAAAGGGGTATGATTCCATATGGGTGGTTATTGATCGACTCACGAAGTCTACGCATTTCATTCCTGTCAAAACCACCTATCGGGCAAAACAGTATGCTGAGTTATATATTTCACGGATTGTGTCCTTACACGGTGTTCCTCGGACCATCACATCGGATCGAGGCTCACTGTTTGTGTCCCGTTTCTGGGAGCAATTACAAGCTGCTCTCGGAACCAACTTAATTCACAGTTCAGCCTACCAGGGTCAATCAGATCCTAGAAGACATGCTGAGGGCTTGCGCACTGACCTACTCTACCAAGTGGGATGAGTGTCTCCCCTTAGCAGAATTCGCTTATAACAACAGGTACCAGAAGAGCTTAGAAATGGCTCTTTATGGAAGATGGTGCCGAACCCCACTTAACTGGTCCAAACTAGGTGAGAGGGTCACCTTTAGCCTAGACCTAGTAACGCAAGCCGAAAAGCAAGTGAAATTCATACACGAAAACCTGAAACGAGCACAATCTAGACAGAAAAGCTACTCTGATAGAAGAAGAAGGCCGTTGGTGTTTGAGAAGGGCGATCACGTGTACCTTCGAGTGTCACCGATGAAGGGAGTACATCGGTTTGGAGTGAAAGGAAAGTTGGCACCAAGACACGTGGGTCCATTCCAGATCATCGAGAGATGTGGGCCAGTAGCCTATCGACTAGAGTTACCACCGTACTTAGCTGCGGTGCATGACATGTTTTATGTCTCGCAACTAAAGAAATGCTTGAGAGTGCCAGAGGAAATGGTCGATACATCTCAAATTTAGATAACCAGACCTCACATATGAAGAGAAGCCCATAAAACTCCTTGACCAAAAGCAAAGATCAACAAGATGGAGAACTATAAATTTTTACAAAGTGCAATGGAGTAATCACTCCGAAGAAGAGGCAACTTGGGAACAAGAAGAATACTTGCAAACTAAATATCCGGGTTTTATTCCAACCACTTCAAATGAGTATGTCTTACCAGTTTTGATTCTAATTCTGCTTGGAACATACACAACATACACAATACACTACCTTCTCATTTAACCTCTCCACCCACAACACATCAGCAATCTCGAGACGAGATTTCTTTAAGGGGGTTGGGTTGTGATGCCCCAGGCATCTCAAGTGCATGACTATTATTAATACATGCATTTTTCGTCATGAAGCATCATGAAGCATCATGCTATAGCATATAAATGGACTACATGATCATACTTGGGTAGAATGCAAATTGATGAGCCCTATTTGTGTTTGTTTATCTCTATGTTTGTAGTCTTAACTTTGATTCTATTAAGATCTGAGTGAAGCTTATATTACCAAAATTGTAGATAGGGATGTGGTGAACAACTTTGATAATTAGGGCTTGATCAAATATGGAGGTCTACATGGTGATTAGGGTCATTTTTCACCAACACAGAAAACCAGCTCAAACCTGACTTGATTTGAAATCTCAAACTTTCCTTAAATTACAGCCATTTTTATGCAAAGCTCAAATGGAATTAAATATATATTGTGAAATTCTAAACAACATTGTCAAAATGCACTTTGGGGGAAACTGCTTAGAAATAGGACTTTAGAATTTCTCAAGCAATAAAGGTCCACTGCTCAATTAGGGCGCTGCTTGTTAAGTTCAAATTCAAATCATATTTCCATTTAGATCTGGGTGTTGAACCTTTTGACAAACTTTAGAGCTCAAAGAGTACAACATTCCATCCAATTGGCACTTTTTCAAAATCGGGATCTAAATAGGTTAAAAATGCGAATTACAGAGAGGGAGAAAACACACTTAGGGCTGTTTTTGTTCTGAGCCTATGATAGGTGGGACCCACCTGTCAGGGCCCCACCCTATCCGGACCGGCGAACGCCGCGTGGACGCCAGTGTATGGGCAGCTCGCCCTCGACGCAGATCGACTCCCCCCCCCCCAGCTGCGTCCTTAAGTGGGGAATGGTCCCCTCGGCCGAACCCTTTCCCCCGTTTGCCTTTCCCCTTCGCCACCGCTGCGCCCTCGCCCTCCAAAGTCTGAGCCGCCATTGCCAGCCGAGCTCGAAGCTCGAGCTCGCGCCACCACATGCGAGCACCACCACCACAACCACCGCTCTGACGCACACCTCTCCCAAGTGACCTCGTCACCGTTCCCCCACCCGTCGTCGAGATCAAGCTCCGCGCGACGTCCCTGACGTGAACACATCGCGCGAGTTCATCCTCGGTTCACCGCGCCGCTCGCCGTCGTCCGTCCACCCCCGCCGTCGAGCTCTACCTCAGGTCGACGCTCGCACCCGCGCGCACCCTCCGCACCCCGTGTCGCGGCTCCGGCGGGCCCCGGCTCGCCAGCGCGCGCGCCTCGCCTCGCGGCCTCGGGCCGGCACGAGGAGGAAGCCGAGGGGGGATATTTTAGATCTACCCCCTCGGTTTTGATATTTTTACAGTTTAATCCATGCGCTATTCACTGAGTCTTGTAGATCTTGCCTGCTAGACCCTGTAGATTTGAAATAATCGTAATCTAGCCCCTGGATCTATTGATTTTAGGTTTATTTTTCATATTTCGGCTGAAACTTTGGAAAATCATATAAAATCAAATAAAAATTCAAAATAGACAAACTCAGCTGCTATGAACTCCTTATAAAATGCTCTACACAGTAGGTATAATGTGGAGATGTGCATGTACTCCTTATGAACTCCTAGGCTTTGGATAGCTTCAATAGCTCACTGATGCAATATGAAGCTGTGCATGTTAATTTTGAGTGGTGATTTAAAAATGACAAAAAGCTACTAGCTAGGAAAGAAAATAGGGAAAAGTGCACCTAAACTGCTAAGAAAATTCCATGAAAAAATTTTGAGTGGTTTCTTGCAGGCTTTATTACTAATGTTTTGACCTGCATGTTATTTCACAAAATTTTTGTGTGGAAAATAGATGTCCTGCTCAACTAATGATATTTCACTTGCCAATTTTTGTATATGCTGTTTATGTTAAATAATGCTCACTGAGTAAATTTCATGACAAAATTCTGTTCCTACAAATTATGAAAAATCTAGAAAGTTAAAAGGCTGATAACTTGCTGGAATTTTAGAAAAATAAACACAACACTGCTAGGGCTGAAATTTTGGCAGTAGCTTATCACAACATTGACCTGCATGTCATAAATAATTGAGCTCATTTGGGGCTGTGTAGCAGTATGAATCAGAATGGAGAATTTTGGTATAATAAAATGTAAAACTTGGACCCTAGGCCATGGTAAAAATATGTGGGTGTGGAATACTATTAGTTCCACCATGATGCTTGTCAAGAACTTCCTGTGATATTATGTATGATGAATTTAACTAAGTGTAGGTGATGGGTTGTACGATTTCTGAATAAGTGTTATGCAATTTCTTAAAGTAAGGCTTACAAGTCTCCTGGATATAAAATGAGTTGAAAATGTGGTTACTTGAGTCTTGCATAAAATGTTGTGCACCATATTTATTCTTCTTACACCATGTGTCTGCATTTTATGCCTTTGCACTCATATGCACTATGTCATCGCATATAGATTCTGTGAACGAGGTGTCGACCCAGGAGCTGCCCCTGATCGAAGAACCCGACGACCAGGAGATGGAGGAGCAGCCACCGGTGGGCCCTCCTCAGACACTGACTCAGCATCCGCGGAAACTAACCCCGACGAAGAAGGTAAGCAGGACCATACTTCAACCCAGGAAATACCATATGATTAAGTTACGCATATGCATTATGAGCTGCATGAAACCCCTTTGCATTAGACTTCCCGGCCGCCCTGGCCCTAGCACCTATACATAGAGTTCGTAGGACGAGTATGCCTAGTAATGCTAGGTATGAGTAAACACGAGAGAAAGGAGTCACTCGTCGCGCAGGTGATATTTCAAAAGCAGAAAAATCTTATTATGTGGAAGATTATCATTATGCTCAAGTTTTAAGTGGAGACCGGGCGGAGATTTTATTCATTATTTACTTTTAATGATGTCGCACTATGGACTCCGCCCGAGTCGTATAAGGCCCGTCCGCTGTTCACCTGCTGATCAGCATAACATTGCTAGAGTGCTTATCCAGGCCATGGGACTGGTGAAATCTTACTTGTGCCATTCTGAGAACAGAGACACGTTCCTACCCACTAGTTGAGAGGAAGGTGGTCCAGGGGAGCTTTGTACTCATGGTGGGGAGATCGAGATGTCGGCAGGCTCACCATGGGGGCACAACCCGGGGGTCAGGCGGGAGTGAATCAAACTTGGGATGGGATAAGTGGAGATGTGGGCTATATGTGGGAACGTGATGGCTAGTAAGCATATACCCCTGGCATGATAGTTATTCCTCGGAATATAAAAATCGATACGAATCGCTGATGCTCACCAGGTGTGAGAATGCCAAATATCGCACACGAGCAACATAGTAACTACTTGAATACTTTATGTTATACTCATGTTTTCAAATACCACATGCTTGATTATATATATCCTGATGTTTTACTTTCATGCAAAGTTCTATTATTGGCAATATGAACTGATCTATGTGAATGAGAGCAGCTGTCAAATCCTGCTTTCTTATGTACTCTTGACATTGTTTAAAATCAATGGCTAAGGACTTACTTGACTAGTAAGCAAGCATCGCGTCAGCCGTAAGCTACATCCATTAAGTCCTACTGAGAAATTAGTACTCAGGGTTTGCCTCCATTTTTGGATCACAGGTATGCAGTTCGTCATTTTCACTTGCGTAGGCGGGGGGTGCTTGCTCTCACCAGGGCTGAGGCAACTTTTCTGTGGCTAAAGGGCAACATCGGTGGGCTCGATGTTGTCTCAATGTTCTAAGGCTTTTGACTAACATGCTACCTGAACTTTGATATTCCGCTGCGAGAAACTTTCATGAACTCATTTTATCCTATGACTTTATGTTAAGACTGTAATTTAAATTCGAACTGGTTTGTAATCCTAATCTATTATTACTCTATTCAACTGCCTGTGATGTTGTATCTATTGTGGCTCCTTCAAGGGTCGGATGTGTGTGATGTTAGTTCCTCTGGAATGGTGTTATCGAGAGCCGAAGGACTCTCGACGGACTATTGAGTTTGGTCCAGCCTAAGTGCACTGCGAGCCAGAGGTGGCAGGTGTGCTTAGTCTGGATTAAGCGGGGCGGTTCCGCCACATAATGCATGTGACACAACGCGGGGTTCAAAAGTAGCAACATATGCAGAGTGGGAGAAAAAGGCTAAATAAGCAACCGTAGAGCGTATAACACGCTGGTGAATGTCTCCAATCATCATGTGTGGAGGGTGATCCCGCTGGACCTGCCGAGATGGAACAATCTCGAAAGTCACCTCCCCTGCGTCCTCAGTGGGGCCAGCCTCTGCTTGAGCTTGCTGTCGGGGGAGTGAAGTGGAAGCCGTGGGCAAGGGTCCTCCTTCATCATCAGAGCTCGTAGCAGAGGGGGGAGAAGCTGCAGCCGGTGCAGTGGCTCCTGCATCACCAACATTATCTGCACCTTCCTCATCTTCAAAGATGGGGGTGCCTTCTTCATCATCACTTGAAAGCTCAAAGGCAGGGGTTGTGCAGGGCATAGTTTCATCAAAAGAAACCTCACAAGTCTCAACAACTTGCTTGGTCTCCAAAATCCACACATGAAAAGCCCTAGAACAAGAAGCATACCCCAGAAAAATCCCATCCGAACAACGAGACTCAAACTTGTCCAAATGCCCCGCCTTCTTAAGCACAAAGCACCTGCAGCCAAATGCTCGCAACTGCTTGACGCTGGGCTGCCTACCAAACCGAAGTTCATACGAGGTCTTCCCAAGGAAAGCTCACAAGAAGATCCGGTTCGCAATGTAACAGGCCGTATTCACTGCCTCAGCCCAAAAGCGCCTCGGGGTCCTATGCTCATCGAGCATCGTCCGTGCCATCTCAACGAGTGTGCGGTTCTTGCGTTCCACAACACCGTTCTGCGGTGGGGTATATGGAGAAGAAAACTGGTGCTCAAGACTAGGTCACGATAGAAGTTTTTGAACCGAGAGTCTCTAAATTCACCGCCATTGTCACTGCGGATAACCCTCATGGCCTTATGACTCTCGTTTCTCAACCTCAGTACCAGATTCCGAACAAAACCAAACGCCTCATCCTTAAACTCCATGAAAAATACCCACGAGAACCGCGAAAAGTCGTCCAGAACGACAAGCACGTACCACTTCCCACAGACCGACGCTACCCAAGTGGGACATACTGTATCCATATGGAGTAGCTCACCCGAATAGGTGGACATAACCTGAGACACAGGAGTGTGAGAAGCAGCAACCATCTTGCCGTGACGACAGGGGTGGCACGCTAAATCCTTCTTAGCTTTCAATTTGGACAATCCTCGGATTAGGCCCATTGAACTCAACCTGACTAGCAGATCAAAGCTCAAGTGACCAAGTCTCCTATGCCACTTCCATATATCAGTAGAAGGACTAGCAACCAAACAATGCGCAGGGCCAGAAACAGATGTGAGGTGGACCCTAAAAACCTGACCAAAAGGCAGCAAAGAGCAAACAACGGTCTCCTCAGCATCAAGAATGCGGCACGCTCCCTTCTTAAAACGAACCTCAAATCCTTCATCGAGAAGTTGCGAAATAGAGACCAAATTGAACCCCAGATTCCGAACAAAAGCAACTTCTCTCAGGGAAAGCTTAGTAGAGAGCGAAACAGAACCAACACCCAACACTTTACCTTGACCATTGTCCCCGAATGTGATGTACTCCTTGGTGCTCACGGGGTTGAGGCTAGAGAACCACTTGCGGTGCCCTGTCATGTGCCTAGAGCAACTGGAATCCATGATCCACACGTCCTCCATGCCTCGATCCTGCAAAGTCAAGTAAAGCGACGGTGAACAAACGGTCCGGCACTGGGGTTAGTACCAAAACTGTTGTACCAGTGCCGAGCCATCTACTCAAAAGTGGGGTAAGCACAGCCAAAGAATTCAGCATGACTGGAGTAACCACGACCCTCAAAGCGTGGCCTCTCAAGCTCTCTCACATACCCTCGGTCACGAGACTCGTAGCCGCACTGAAAACGACTAGGAGCTCGACCGACAAAGTGTCTCTCACCACCAGGAGCACGGGCTTGAAAGACGCCTCCTCTCTCACCACCAGCAAAGCGGTCTCTCATCTCACCGCGGTGGGGAGGATCTTGCCTACCACCCTGGTAGAACTGATCCTGGTTCCCCCAAGCTCTCTCCTGCCTCTCAACCCGCTTCCTCCTGAAGCAAAACTCCTCTAGGTGACCATTCCGCTAGCAGAACTCACAGTGGTAGACAGGCCTCCTAGGAACTGGGTTAGGCTGAGACTTAGGCTTAGGTGGTGTGGCCTTGGGTTTCTTGCCCTTGGGCTTAAGCTCTTCCTCAACAATCTTGCTCAACTTAGCCTGAGAAGGCTTGGGTGTCCAGTACTGCTTTTTTGGGGCAGCCTTGGGTGGCTCATGGTAAACCCCATCAACAGTCTCACCTGGCTGGGTAGGTGCAGTCTTGATCTTAATTGGGGCACTCTTCTCACCCGAGGTGCTGCACTCCCCAAACCCAAAACCACTCATATCACCCTCGGCTCTCTTGGTGCTCTCTATGATCATCTCTAATTAGGGTTGCCTCGCATACACCCAACTTAGCACCTCTCAACCTGCGGTTGTCATCTTGGAAAGACAACACTTGCAACCTTAGATCTTCTAGAACTACTGTTTGGGCAGCACAGGTATCACAATCTA
Organism: Paspalum notatum; assembly: GCA_022530915.1. Taxonomy (NCBI): domain Eukaryota; kingdom Viridiplantae; phylum Streptophyta; class Magnoliopsida; order Poales; family Poaceae; genus Paspalum; species Paspalum notatum. Next base: position 22,348,388 of record CM039687.1, read on the forward strand.
GAGAGGGAAACACAGGAGCAGCTTTCTCCAACTTCTTAATGGTGGCATTCCTATCCACCAGCTGCATCCTAAGGGTCAGGCAATTCTCACAAGTATCAGTAGGTGCTGAAAGCACCTCAAAGTCAGCTCTCAACTGCTCTAACTCGCCTCTCAAAGTAGGACAAACCATACATGCACCCAAAAGCGCAGGTCTAGCCCTAAGCTCCTCAAGCTCCTTGAGTTGCCCCTCAAACTTATCCTTCAGCATAGCTAGCTCTCTAGCTAAATAGGGGCAAGACTCACACTCAAGCTCTCCACTCAAAGTAGGCTCATCCAGCTTGGACTGGAGTTTGCCTAACTCAATTTTTAGCCCATCTATCTCCTCTACCCGCTTGGCATACCTATCTCTCTGGTCACCAATCTCCGTCATGAAAGACTCATAGGTAGGGCACTCAATCTCACTGGTTTCGGGTCTCACACTCCTCAATCTCTCATTCTCCTCTAAAGCCTCAGCAAGTTGGGCTTTCAACTTCTGCAGCTTCTTAGCTGCCCTCTTCAGCATCTTATCCTAGGCTTTTAGCTCTCGGCTATTCTGCTCTAGCATCTCAAGGATTTCGGCTTGCTCAGGAGTTACCTCATCATTCGAGGAAGAGTTGCTGCCGTCATCCTTGTTCTCCTTGTCCTCAAGCGCCATGGAGCAAACTGAGTTCCTCTTGAACTTGTGCTTGCGCTTGGACTTGGTTGTAGGACCGAGACGTGCGACTAGAGGGGGTGAATAGGAGCACTTAAAAACTCAAACTCACGAACCCCCGATGCAAACTGACACCTACTACACACAACAAGCGCTAGGCACCGTCCACTGAAAGGAAACGTGTCTAGCAGCACTTGGTGTCGCCCACTGAACGGGTACACACCAAGCGAGCGGAAGCACGAGACTCACCGATCACAAGATCGCAAGTCAAGCGAAACAACGACTCACGCACTAGCGTCTTGTTCGCCACTCAACGCACCGAAATGCACCCTACTGGTTCTCAGCAGGTTAAGAGTATGGGCAGCAACAAGGAACACTAAAAGCGAGGTCGAAGCAAAAGCCGGGCAGCGAAAACCCCAACGCAAAAGCTCACAGCCACCTACAGGCGTCTGCCGGACTGTCCGGGCTCCTTCACCGGACTGTCCGGTGGAACCGGATAGTCCGGTGGCAAGACTGGATGGTCCGATAGCAGCCGGCTAGAAAACCCAACGCCGGATAGTCCGGTAGCAGAGCCGGACTATCCGGTGGGGTCTGGAACTTGAGCCTCCCAAACCCTAAACTTGACCAAACCTTGTCCAATCTTCACGAAATTTGACACAGGCTATCTGAGCACTATTCCAAAGCTATTCCCAAAAGATCAACTCAAAATAATCACAGGATTAGCAGGAATTTCAGATCGCGTGAAGAGGCAAGCTTTGGGCAAGAAAAGAGGAAAACTAAATTCGACTTGTTCGTGGCAAACCTGCTGGTTTGTGATGCACTAGGGCATAATCTCCACGTCCTTGCAAGTCCAAAACACCGGCAAAATAAAGGATTCACCCATGGCCAAAGCAAACACCCAAAAGCTAAGGATTGAACCCAAAAACCAAAATAGAAAGAGGAGGAGAAGAGGGTTGTACACATGAGCTTGAATTTCTGCTGAACCTTGATGGATTAATCACGAAATTGAGTTCATACAAAGTTCCTACAGCCTATCACCTTCATCCTTCCCTCTTGTGTGAAGAACACTAGCTAGGGGACTCAAATCCTAGCCTTAATGCCCTTTCTTCTCTCTTTGGCACTTGGCTGTATGGAAATGAAGCCTAGGGTTTTCTAAGGGTGGAAAAGTCACCTAAATGACCAACCACTTAGGTATTTATAGCCCTAGGCCTGACGACACAATTAACACTAAGATCCTTACTCTAGAATGCCCTGAGGGGGCTGAAATGTAAAAGATACAATCGGACGACTACGATGACGCTTTGATTTTCTTCTTCTCCACGCCTCGCTTGGATGTACGCCACGTAGCCAGTAGTCCGGAAGCTTCCCCCGGTTTTGAAGTCAGAAACCGGAAAACTTTATTCTGCGGGCTTCCTGGGCCGGGTCTTGGCCCAATCTTCTATCTTGGCGAGTCGGAACCCAACTCACCAAGTCATCTGAACTTGGGTGGCGGTTTTGAGCCAAAGCCGCCAAAGCCTCCCTCGCACGCCTTCGCGCCATGCACTCGGGTTGGAGCACCATGGTGGCACCCGGCTTCTCCAGTCCATCGGAGTCGCCTCGCGGTCCATCGGAGGGCTTACACCACCATTGCCGAACCGCCCCTCCATGTACCGAGCTCCCATGGCTGACTGACACCAACCATTGCCTCCGGTCCATTGGAGGGATTTTGCCTCAGTCCATCGAGGTCTTCATCATCTACCTCCAGTCCATCGGAGGGCCTCCAGTCCATCGGAGGGCTTGAGCTCGTTGACAATCACTCATCAGACCAGGAGAGAAATGAGGCCGGTCCATTGGCTCTCAATCTCCCCCTTGATGAGTGCATTGTCAACACCTTCATCGTGTAACCTGAAATAGAACAAAGACAAGAGAAAAGCGTAAAACTGAAAAATAAAGAAAGAAAGAAGAAAGTTGCTCAAAATGCCCAAGAACCAAATACAAGCAAAGAAACAGGGCACAATGAGACAACAACAGAAAACAAAGCATCGGCTCCTCAAGACAGAGGCAAAAGGCTCAACGCACCGATGCAAAGAGCATGCTAAAAGCTCAACTCCCCCTGAAATGCATCATCACAAATACAAAATGAATGCAAAGCTCCCCCTCAACTAAATTTCTCTAGAGTTCTCCCCTTTGTCCAAATTTTAAATTTCTTTCCCTTGGAGGAGGTACACTAATTTCTCCCCAAATTTCTCCCCTTTGTTGACAATGGACACATCAAGGGTTCTTGAACTCAACTCCCCCTGAACTAGACACCTCCCCCTCAAAATATGCCATGAAATGCAAGGAATGTAATTGAACGAGCTTAGAAGGGATGGAAAGCTAGTAATCACAAGTTTTAGCATACTGAGCAAGTGAGGGCAAGGAAGCATGCAACAAGCTCAAATGAATCTATCTTACATAGATCGGGAGCAAGCATGTTTTTCAGGGTAATTGAAAAGAAAGCATCACCAACATGAATAGCACTTAGCAAGATAGACATGAACAACAAGATGCTAGCAATGCATACAAGGTGTGCTACTCTCAACCAAAGCATATACAACTAGCCATAAGCATTTTAGAGACTTGCAAATTACAAATTTAAACATTTGTATCCACTAGCAAGTTTTTTTTGTGCCAGGGGTTATTTACTTGTCTTTTGCCACTTCTTACCAATCAATGCCAAGCCTAGGCTCAAAGAAACATCAGAAGCTTAAGACAAGGTTTTGGTCATACACAGCCTATTCCAAGTTCATGTCAAAGTGCAATGGCAAGCAGTCTCAAACTAGATCAGTGTGACAAGCAAACCCACCTGGATCTTTCGCGATTAAGCACATAAAACACCACTTATAAGCATGTTGATTCAAATTTCAATTTAAGCAAGGTGTCATAAAAGCTTAGGCATAAATTCAGCAAAGGCATACAACTAGCATATCCAGGCATAAAAAGATAGCATAGTATTCAACAATCCTAGACATGCTAGGTAGCCAAAACAGGTGGTGATCATGGTTTTTGATTTGCAAAGAATAAAATGACTTAGCTCACAACTAGTATTCAACAGACTCAAGAGAGCTTAGCCAACCATGATCAAGCATGCATCTGTACAATCTAGCACAAGCAAATACTGACTCATCATTCCAAAAGAGCTCTAGTGCTAGTGTAGTGAAAATGCATATGATACAATGCAATGCATGATATGATACAATATGCAAAAGAACTAAAGAGAAATAAAAGCAAGAAAAGCAACAACTAAACTACAGAAGCTATTCCTTATTGAAAGGAATAGCATAAAATCCCTGACTAAAAGGGATAGCACACTCCAAGCTCACCTCTCAGATGTGTAAAAGCGTCAAACTCTATCGGCTTGGTAAAGATATCGGCCAGCTGGTTTGCAGATACTACATGGATCAAGTCTATGTCCCCCTTCTCATAGTGATCTCTTAGAAAGTGAAACCTCACGTCTATGTGTTTGGTTCTAGAGTGCAAGACAGGGTTCTTAGCTACAGAAATAGCAGAAGTAGAGTCAACTAGAAGAGGGATTTTTCCAAACCTAAGGCCGAAATCACTAAGGGTGGCTTTCATCCACAAGAGTTGGGAGCAGCAGCCAGCAGCAGCTATGTACTCTGCTTCTGTGGTAAACAAGGATACACTAGCTTGCTTGCGGGAGGACTAAGAGACAAGAGAGGTCCCTAAGAGTTGGCATGTGCCGGAAGTTGACTTGCGATCAATCCGGCAGCCAGCATGGTCAGCATCTGAGAACCCTCTAAGAGAAAGAGAAGATCCTGAGGAATACCAAAGACCAAGCTCAGGAGTGAATTTCAGATACCTGAAAATGCGCTTCACCGCTTGACGGTGAGAAGTTCTAGGAGACGCCTGGTAACGCGCACAAAGGCAAACCGTGAAATGAATGTCCGGTCTGGTCGCCGTCAGGTACAGAAGTGAGCCGATCATCCCTCGAAATTCCTTCTGGACCACCGCCTCCCCATCTTCATCAGCATCAAGCGCCGTGTTTGTACTCATAGGAGTCATCATGGGCTTGGAGTCACCCATCTCAAACTTCTTGAGTATGTCTCTTGTATACTTAGCTTGATGGACGAAGGTTCCTTCAGGGCCTTGCTTGATCTGCAGCCCGAGGAAGAACTGTAGCTCACCCATAAGACTCATCTCAAATTCACTGCTCGTCATCAACATATATCTGAACTACAAAGGTGTCACCGCCACGACTCAACAAAAACAAGGTCTTATCTACTGAACCCATCACAAACCTACAATTGAGCAGAAAACTCTTCAACCTAGCATACCAAGCTCTAAGAGCTTGCTTCAGACCATACAGGGCTTTCCTCAACTTATACACCCGGTCTGGAAATCTAGCACTCTCAAAGCCAGGAGGTTGTCTCACAAATACCTCCTCCTCTATGAACCCGTTCAGGAAAGCAGACTTGACATCCATTTGCTGCAGTTTGAAGCCTTTAGAGGCCGGAAAGGCAAGTAAGATTCTAATGGCTTCCAAACGAGCTACAGGGGCAAAGGTCTCCTCATAATCTATCCCCTCCTTCTCCTCATAATCTATCCCCTCCTTCTAACAGAAACCCTGGGCACAACCATCCCATTCTCACCCTGTTTGTCCTTCAAAACCCACTTGGTACCTATAGGGTGACAGTTTGGTGGAGGCTCTACTAAATCCCAGACATGGTTTCTCTCAAAATTCTCCAACTCCTCATGCATGGCGTTCACCCAGTTAGAATCAGATAATGCATGTAACACATCTCGGGGCTCAAAAGTAGCAACATATGCAGAGTAGGAGAAAAAGGCTAGAGAAGCAACCGATGAGCGTGTAACACGCTGGTGAATGTCTCCAATCATCCTGTGAGGAGGGTGATACCACTAGACCTGCCGAGATGGAACAATCTCGGATGTCACCTCCCCTGCGTCCTCAGCGGGGCCAGCCTCTGCATGAGCTTGCTGTCGGGGGAGTGAGGAGGAAGCCGTGGGCAAGGGTCCTCCTTCATCATCAGAGCTCGTAGCAGAGGGGGCAGGAGCTGCAGCCGGTGCAGTGGCTCCTGCATCACCAACATCATATGCACCTTCCTCATCTTCAAAGATGGGGGTGTCTTCTTCATCATCACCTGAAAGCTCAAAGACAGGGATTGTGCAGGGCATAGTTTCATCAAAAGAAACCTCACAAGTCTCAACAACTTGCTTGGCCTCCAAAATCCACACACGAAACGCCTTAGAACTAGAAGCATACCCCAGAAAAATCCCATCCAAACAACGAGACTCAAACTTGTCCAAATGCCCTGCCTTTTTAAGCACAAAGCACCTACAGCCAAACGCTCGCAAATGCTTGACGCTGGGCTGCCTACCAAACCGAAGTTCATACGAGGTCTTCCCAAGGAAAGCTCGCAAGAAGATCCGGTTCGCAATGTAACACGCCATATTCACTGCCTCAGCCCAAAAGCGCCTCGGAGTCCTATGCTCATCGAGCATCGTCCGTGCCATCTCAACGAGTGTGCGGTTCTTGCGTTCCACAACACCGTTCTGCGGTGGGGTACATGGAGAAGAAAACTAGTGCTCAAGACCTAGGTCACGACAGAAGTTTTCGAAATGAGAGTTTCTGAATTCTCCGCCATTGTCACTACGGATAGCCCTCATGGCCTTATGACTCTCGTTTCTCAACCTCAGTACCAGATCCCGAATAAAACCAAACACCTCATCCTTAAACTCCATGAAAAATACCCACGAGAACCGCGAAAAGTCATCCACAACGACAAGCACATACCACTTTCCACTGACCGACGCTACCCGAGCGGGACCTACTGTATCCATATGGAGTAGCTCACCAGGATAAGAGGTCATAACTTGAGACATAGGAGTGTGAGAAGCAGCAACCATCTTGCCATGATGACAGGGGTGGCACACTAAGTCCTTCTGAGCTTTCAATTTGGGCAATCCTCGGATTAGGCCCATTGTACTCAACCTGACTAGCAGATCAAAGCTCAAGTGACCAAGTCTCCTATGCCACTTCCATATATCAGCAGAAGGACTAGCAACCAAACAACGTGCAGGGCCAGAAACAGATGTGAGGTCGACCCTAAAAACCTGACCAAAAGGCAGCAAAGAGCAAACAAGGGTCTCCTCAGCATCAAGAATGCGGCACGCACCCTTCTTAAAATGAACCTCAAAACCTTCATCGAGAAGTTGCGAAACGGAGACCAAACTAAACCCCAGATTCCGGACAAAAGCAACTTCTCTCAGGGAAAGCTTAGCAGAGAGCGAAACAGAATCAAAACCCAACACTTTACCTTGACCATTGTCCCCGAATGTGATGTACTCCTTGGTGCTCACGGGGTTGAGGCTAGAGAACCACTTGCGGTGCCCTGTCATGTGCCTAGAGCAACCGGAGTCCATGATCCACACGTCCTCCATGCCTCAATCCTCATCATCGGAAGAAGAGTTGCTGCCGTCAACATTGTTCTCCTTGTCCTCAAGCGCCATGGAGCAGATCGAGCTCCTCTTGTCCTTGTTCTTGCGCCTGGACTTGGTGGAGACGAAGCACAAACCAGCTGGACCTCCTTGATCGTTCCTCTTGTCCTTCCTGTACGTGATCTCCTCATCACTTGAGCTCGACGAGGACGAAGAAGAAGAAGATCTGCTGCTGCAGAACCCGATCTTGGCAAAGAAGGCCTTGTCCCGCTTCCGGTTGTCCTTCTGGTAGCTCTTGAAAGCCTTCCAAAAGTTCTTCTTGCCAAAGGGACGCTTGCCGAAGCCGTGCTTGCTGGAATGTTGCTTGTCAAAGCTCGGCTTGCCGGAGTGGTACTTGTCGGAGTCGCGGGAGTAGCTCTTGCCCTTCTTGTAGTAGTCGTTCTTGTTGGGCCACTCGGGGATGAAGTGGCCGACTTCTCCGCACTCGAAGCACTTGGGCCTCTCGCCCCTCTTCTTGCTCATCCGGTTGTCATAGGCGCGCTGAAAGCGACTAGACACTAGACATAGCTCTTCATCCCCAAGCGACGCTAACTACTCCTCTGTCACAGACATCAAAGCAGAAAACGAGAAGTTGTGCATAAGGAGGTAAGCAACAGACTCACTAGAGGGGGTAGCCAAGGCCAGACTCTTAGAACCTGTACAAGCAAGGGAATCCCTCAACTTGTAATCTACTTCTGTGTCCTTGAGCTTACTATAGAGCGCCTCTACTGCTATCGTATCATACCCTGCCGACTCAATGATTGAGTTCACCATGATCTCCCATACTTTTCTGTCCAAAGCATACAGCAACTTGACAGACTGCTGATGATCGTTGTATGGGAGCTCAGCGGGGGCAGAGTTGACACGCAACTTGTTGATGATCGACTGAAAGCGACCAAACAAGTCGTCTACTGACTCTTCAGGCTTCTAGACAAAATTTTCATATTCGCGCCGGTAAGTCTCCACAAGCCTAGCCTTAATCGTTGCAGTACCCTCATGGTGTGCACTAAGCAGTGACCATATCTCACGCGCAGTCTTAAGGTGACTCACTCTCTCATAATCCATGGGACCAAGCCCAGAAAAGAGAAAGTTAACAGCCTTGGCATTTGCCTCATGCCGAGCCATGATATCCTGCGTAGTACGCTCAGCGACTAGAAGCACCACAAAAGTCGTACTCTGAGTAGCATCCCATATGTCCTGACTCTGGCTAACAAGGAACGCCTCCATCCTACCCTTCCAGAAAGGATAGCCATAGGAGCCAAGGACGGGAATCTTCCCGTAGTAAGTCATCGTCGCTACGGTTTCGTCACCGGTTAAGGTATGAGGAATCCTAACCGGCTCTGATACCACTTGTAGGACCGAGACGTGCGACTAGAGGGGGGTAAATAGGAGCACTTAAAAACTCAAACTCACGAGCCCCCGGTGCAAACTGACAGTTACTACACACAACAAGCGCTAGACACCGTCCACTGAAAGGAAACGTGTCTAGCAGCACTTGGTGTCGCCCACTGAACGGCTACACACCAAGCGAGCGGAAGCACGAGACTCACCGATCACAAGATCGCAAGTCAAGCGAAACAACGACTCACACACTAGCGTCTTGTTCGCCACTCAACGCACCGAAATGCGTCCTACTGGTTCTCAGCAGGTTAAGAGTATGGGCAGCAACAAGGAACACTAAAAACGAGGTCGAAGCAAAAGCCGGGCAGCGAAAACCCTAATGAAAAAGCTCACAGCCACCTACAGGCGTCTGCCGGACTGTCCGGGCTCATTCACCGGACTGTCTGGTGGAACCGGATAGTCCGGTGGCAAGACCGGATGGTCCGGTAGCAGCCGGCTGGAAAACCCAATGCCGGACTATCCGATGGCCTGTGCCGGACTGTCCGGTAACGCCGGATAGTCCGGTAGCAGAGCCGGACTATCCGGTGGGGTCTGGAACTTGAGCCTCCCAAACCCTAAACTTGACCAAACCTTGACCAATCTTCACAAAATTTGACACAGGCTATCTGAGCACTATTCCAAAGATATTCCCAAAAGATCAACTCAAAATGATCACAGGATTAGCGGGAATTTCAGATCGCGTGAAGAGGCAAGCTTTGGGCAAGAAAAGAGGAAAACTAAAATTTGACTTGCTCGTGGCAAACCTGCTGGTTTGTGATGCACTAGGGCATAATCTCCACATCCTTGCAAGTCCGAAACACCGGCAAAAGAAAGGATTCACCCATGGCTAAAGCAAACACCCAAAAGCCAAGGATTGAACCCAAAAACCAAACTAGAAAGAAGAGGAGAAGAGGGCTGCACACATGAGCTCGAATTTCTGCTGAACCTTGATGGATTAATCATGAAATTGAGTTCATACAAAGTTCCTAGGGTTTTCTAATGGTGGAAGAGTCACCTAAATGACCAGCCACTTAGGTATTTATAGCCCTAGGCCTGACGACACAATTAACACTAAGACCCTTACTCTAGATTGCCCGGAGGGGGCTGAAATGTAAAAGATACAATCGGATGACTACGATGATGCTTTGATCTTTTTCTTCTCCACGCCTCGCTTGGATGTACGCCACGTAGCCAGTAGTCTGGAAGCTTCCCCCGGTTTTGAAGTCAGAAACCGAAAAACTTTATTTTGCTGGCTTCCTGGGCCGGGTCTTGGCCCAATCTTCTATCTTGGCGAGTCGGAGCCCAACTCACCAAGTCATCTGAACTTGGGTGGCGGTTTTGAGCTGAAGGCGCCAAAGGCTCCCTCGCACGCCTTCGCGCCATGCACTCGTGTAGGAGCACCACGGTAGCACCCGGCTTCTCCAGTCCATCGAAGTCGCCTCGCGGTCCATCGGAGGGCATACACCACCGTTGCCGAACCGCCCCTCCGTGTACCGAGCTCCCATGGCCGACCGACGCTGAGCATTGCCTTCGGTCCATTGGAGGGCTTTTGCCTCAGTCCATCAAGGTCTTTATCATCTACCTTCAGTCCATCGGAGGGCCTCCAGTCTATCAGATGGCTTGAGCTCGTTGACAATCACTCATCACACCAGGAGAGCAATGAGGCCGGTCCATTGGCTCTCATTGGTGGAGACAAAGCACAAGCTAGCTGGACCTCCTTGATCGTTCCCCTTGTCCTTCCTGTACGTGATCTCCTCATCACTTGAGCTCGACGAGGACGAAGAGGAAGAAGATCCGCTGCTGCAGAACCCGATCTCAGCGAAGAATGCCTTGTCCCGCTTTCGGTTGTCTTTCTGGTAGCTCTTGAAAGCCTTCCGGAAGTTCTTCTTGCCGAAGGGACGCTTGCCAAAGCTGTGCTTGCCGGAGCGGTGCTTGTCAAAGCTTAGCTTGCCGGAGTAGTAATTGTCGGAGTCGCGAGAGTAGCTCTTGCCCTTCTTGTAGTAGTCATCCTTGTTAGGGCACTCGGCGATGAAGTGGCCGACCTCTCCGCACTCGAAGCACTTGGGCCTCTCTCTCCTCTTCTTGCTCATCCAGTTGTTATAGGCGCGCTGAAAGCGACTAGACACCAGACAAAGCTCATCATCCCCAAGCATCGCCAACTGCTCCTCTGTAACTGACATCAAAGCAGAAAACGAGAAGTTGTGTAACAGGGGGCTAGTAGCAGACTCACTAGAGGGGGTAGCCAAGGCCAGACTCTTGGAACTGTTGATGTTCGTTATTTCACCATTTCGACCGTCAATCCCTCGGTGAATAAATGGGGTATACATAAAGTTCCATGCATTACTTACCTAACACTGACGAATTCCATGAGTTTTGGTGGTTTTCAATGTATCACAGGGAGAAGCTCACATTCCGTGCAAAAGAACGTCATATGGAGCAAGAGAGAATCATCACATAAAAGGGCTTGAGAATGAATGGGAAATAACATCATCATGAAGTATCTCAAATGCCCTCATGGACCAAGCCATTTCAAAGATCTCGTCGAAATAATCAGAATGGAGTTTTGGTTCACTCAATTTGGAGTCCGGACGCTAAAGTTATGGCCGTCGCAAGGTTGACAACAGGGGCTGTGAGAGATGGTCGGGCGACCATGACCTTGGTCGGGCGACCAATGGCATGGCCGGCCGACCACCTACTCTCCCAAAATGCCTCATACTTCATCTTATTCATCTAAGGAAGTCACTAGGAGCCCAAATACACAAGGTGGAACAAGCCCAAGTCGAATCCAACGTCGGAAGGCCACCACATGGGCCGGGGAACTGCTGAAAGGTTGAAATGATGGTCGGCCGACCTTGGGCTAGGCCGGCTGACCTTGGGCTTCATCGGCCGACCCGAGGCTTGGCTGGCCGACCACCTCAATTGGTCGCCCAGCCCATTACTTGGCCTGCACGGTTACCACATTGGATGCCCGGACATGTTCAACACGTGTATCAATGAAAACCGACTTCTAGAAGACATCCTACGCGTTGGAGAAGTGAGGTGGTGCATCGGACGGTCGGGCGACCTTGGGGGAAGGTCGGCTGACTATGGGCTTGGTCAGCCGACCTCCACGGAGGTCGGCCGACCGCCCACGTGGCCGCCCGACCAACCGCCTTTGCTCTTCCACCGACCTTGTGACTGCTATAAGTAGAGGGGCACTCCCCCCAATCCAAAATGTACCATTTCACACCATGTGAACTCTCTTTCTCCCTCTAGGAGGCTCCCCACGGGAGGGGCTTCCATTCTGAAAGCAGTGTTTAGTTAGGAGTTAGAGAAGGCTCTGTTGTTTCGGAGTCAGTCGGAATCTTCAGTAATGTATTCTATTTGATATCTTAAGCATTACTTTCTGATTATTGACTAGTGCAAGTACTTTACTTTCCTACTTTATGCACTTATCTTCTGCTCTAGTTAGTTACTCGCTTGGTATGTATGCAGCTGTTAAGCACCTTTTTCCTTTTAGGCATACCAAGTTGAGGCCTGAGTTGTGCTAAACTAGAATAGATTGATCGTTGTTATGCTTGCCGATGTTACAATCCAACCTATATGCTAGGCTCTAGTTAGTTCCTCTCCTTTGGCCAAGGATGAACTATTGTTGTTCAAGTTTCGCTTGAACACGTTTGTAGCGTGCCAGCCTATCCACGCAGATTTGCTTGGTAGCCCCACTAGGTGACAGCGTGTGGTGTGCCTATGTATCCCAGGCCCGTTTGTTCGGTAGGCCCATAGGCGTTAGCCGGGTCTCCTTCGGTGGTCTACTATCTACCCCCCTGACCCCTCGAGGCACCGGAATTTCGCTCGACGCAAGTCATAGCTCTGTTGAGATCCTTTTGACCCTTAGCACGGATAGCTCTTGTATGCTAGCAGAGATAGAAGACCGTATAGCCGTCCCTGTCTCGTTGTCCTCCTAGCTTTACCTGTTTTCTTGCCAACGGTGTTTGGCTTGTATCCCATGGTGTTTGGTGTCAACCTTTCCTAGTTATCGGTTGACGTGAAAGAGTAGTAACAACTGGATGAATGATAGTTTGATATCTCTATCTCAATGCTTCCCTGTGGATAAATACGATACCCTGGAATACTCCCGGGTGAAAGGCTACAGCGGTCTCCGTGCGCTTGCGGAGTAAAATCTGTTAGGTTAAGAGCCACCAACAAGCTTTTCTGGCGCCGTTGCCGGGGAAGCGCCGAGTTAGAATATTATTCTGTAATTCATCCTTTTGTTATTGCTCTTTCTTTTTATCTGAAAATTCAAAAAATAGAAAACCTTCTCTTCAGTTTTTCTCTATTCGTTGAGTAAATCTTGATCATGCTTGTTCATGCTGCTCAAAGTTTACCATGAAAGCATAGCTTGGGCCAATGTGTGCCCAAAGGCTAATTTTCAAATTAAGGCCTCTTTTTATCAAACGATGTGTTCGGATAAAAATGAGCTATGTGTAGACTTTGGTAGTGATGTTCCATGCTAGTTCTTGAACCGCGATCCTTGAGCTAGCTGGATCTCTCAAGTTTCATGGAGACACAAAAATCCCAGTGATGTTTCAAAAATGTACCCCTTTTTTTTAGACCGAGGATTTTGAGTAAAGTTGAAGGGATGGAAGTCATGGTTTAGCAACAGGCTTTGTGCTATGTTATGATTGAAATATTTTGCTAGCACTTTGTGAACAATGGGCCCGGTGGTTAATACTCGTCACACATTTTTGGACCCTTTGTATATGTTGTACACTAACCTGTTGCAGGAGGCATTCATTCCCTACGTGAGGATATAGGCCCCATGGCCGACATTCTCGTGCTCAACCTCTTGCCCTTTTTGGGAAATGATAGCATCATGTCAAGGTACGCATGAAATTCTATATCACATTATGCTATCATCCATGCTTGAATTTGCACAGCTAGTAAGCCACTGGTCTACTGCCCCACGGGAGAATTGCGTACCCGTGGTGTTATGGTGTAGATCCCAAATTCGGTCGGCATGGACACCTCTGATCGCAGGCAGTGCTCTGTCTTAAGCACCACAAAGGCAAGCATGAAATCAATGACCATAAGCATGGTTAGAACGCCGATGTCATGACATGCAGTCGATGGCTGTGTGGCACAAAGGCAGACAACGACTGGTGGGACATGTCATGATCGACAAGTATCAAGCCCAAATAAGAGCATGAAAGGGAGCAAGTTTGGAATTAGCATTCAGTGCAGAAACAAAGCTTGGGGGAGAAAATTGTCTGGTATTTGACAAGCTTCAAGAGAAACAACCAAAATTTTGAAGTCAACGAAGCAGCACTTATTGAATATCCGCTACATCAACATTCCAATGACCAACCATGGAGCAAGAACCCGATATACCTACTGCCGAGACGGAATTTTTAGCACCGTTACTTCCAACGTCAATGAAGGGAAAGGTAGAAGTAGGTTTCCGGAGATCAGAATGGAGGAACGAAAATGCCAGCACGTCATCCACTCTCGATCTTAAGTATCTCTTCGCGCCATGATTGGACAATGCCTTCCAGTAGAATCTGAACAAAGGTCAAAGCGGAATATGAAAACTTTGACAGAAGGATTATTTCATGACAACTCAAGAATCAAGCTTGGGGGAGGATATACCAAGTGATATCATACATCCTCCAACCCAACCCCTGAGAGGAAGGACTTCGATATTCAACCTACAATAGTGGTTGATCGCTGCAAGACATTGACCATGCTCTGCATCACTTGAGAAGCGAACACAAAGGCTATCTCTCATCCTAAGAGTACTTCTCAAACACCACAAGACCAGATGTCTCTATAGTGAGAGGTTGCAAGTGTCATAAGATCTATGTAGTGACATCACCCAAGTATGGAGGAACGCTACGAGTGAGCATTCCTTAATTCCCTTCCCCTGGCCAGACTTACAACAAGACAAAACGGTTTACCAGAGGCCAGGTTGATCTACTCTACTCATGAGTCAATGCGCCAAGGAGCCACCTGACATCACAAGCATGGCGCAACATGAGTCAACACGCCAATCATAGACAAGGCGAATAGCCATCTCCCAAAGATTGGTGGCAAACTGGCAAGGATGCAAAGGAATCAACTCCAACAAACATCCACCTCTATCATTCCACGTAGTCTGTTTGGGAATAAACAGCTGGCCGTGACCAAAACGGTGTCACTTTGGAAGAATGTCAGGCTAAAGGCAAAAATATGATGTTGGAGCGGGAGATCCAACAAGAGACATTCATCCACGGGAGTAGTACCATCAGATCAGATAAATCCAAGCTCATGACACTTTGCAGACGGTCCAAACAGCAGCACGAGAGAAACAACTATTCAAACAGTCATTTTTAGAAATAGGGGAGGCAGAACAAGAGTAGAGAGAGAAGCGAATTCGCCTAACACAGGTGAGCAACAAAAGCAGCATCGTCGTCACCCAGGGAACAAGCAAGCTTGCAGGAGACAATGCCAAGTAATGCTGAAGCTCAGTTTCTTGGCAATCACTTGCAAGAACTAAGCTTGGGGGAAGATCACCCGGTGAGTACCCCGAATGCTCTGTATCAATTTGATATCTTAAATCCTGAAAATTGCCATGATACCAAAAAGATTTACTTCTTGTTATCCTGAATAAAAGAAAACACTTACAAAAATTTTTTTACATAATTCAAAAACTACACAAATATTTGCTTTCACCATGAATAAACTAACTCCTATAATGCTAGAACTTTGTTTATACCCTTGTTTAAAGGAAATGATGAATAGTTGCTCTGTTAATTTCTTGTAAGTTTTTCGTTTACAACTTGACACTCTCCTGAAATTTGAATTTATTGCCTTTTGTCATGATCCTACCTTTAATCTTTAACCTTGTGGGAGCAAGTGCTCTCAAAACCAAGTCTAAGTTGTTGTGAGATGTGATATAATCATAGTATGAGTTTAACCTATCTTGATCCTAGTAAGGTGAATTCTCAGAGTTTTCTTTTTAAAAATTAAAATAAGAAAGTTCCTTAGTGGTTTGAAATACCTATCCAGTACCAAATGCTTTACATGACAAAACCTTTGCATATGCTTCCTATTGTGATGTTGAGTTTTGTCAAATTTTGAGTTCTTATGAGGCAGTGGTATTTCAAGTCCCGATCAAAAAAAAAAACCCCTCACATCCACATCCATTTGCTAGCCTTTCTTCGTCTGGTCATGCTTAAATCTACACTGAATTCAAGCATCCTCTTGCACCAGATATTTCTCCACCATATTCATCATCTACATACTTATCCACAAATATGGTCTTACAAATAAATACTCCAGTCATGTTCCAGCAATATCCCCAAAGTTCTTATACAAGAAGGAGACATGGAGCTATCGAAAAAAAAGAGAGAGAAAAAGAAAAAAAAAGTGTGTGAAAAAAAAGAAGAGAGAAAAGAAAATGACAGCTCCATGTACTCAAATGCTTCAAAGTTTCAAGAGGGGATTCATCAAATAAGGAGTTTTCATCCATAGACCATATCCATCCACAAAACAAACACATTATCCTTTGATCGGGATGAGAAGTATCACAAACTTCGCTAGGACCAATCTTTGACTTAACAAAATACATGACATAGGTATGGTAACTTTATCCCTACCGTGAGCTCCACATAAGCCTTTTTAGTCGATAGGGAAAAGTTTGGCCAATGGCCTGGTGAGGATTATACAACCACTTGAGTGATCGAGGGTACCATTTGAGGAACTTAGTGCTTTCTTTTCAAAATTTTCAAAACCCTCCGAGCATGAAACCAGAAAGGAGATAGAGTTTGGTGACACTCTGCTAAGATTGTTCCATCTCTCAACCGCCAAAGACAAGGTAAGAGAAGCCAGAAACCCCACAGGTATGGATAAAAAGGCTGGGGGTACACTTATGCCAGTTTGTTCAGACATAAAGGTAGAATGTTGGTTTGTACACTTAACACTTGCAGGACATTAACATCGATGCAACTCCTGATCCACCGAGCCTAAGCCTTAGCTTTGCTCGAGGACAAGCAAAAGTTCAAGCTTGGGGGGTGTTGACGGTCGTTATTTCACAATTTCGACCGTCAATCCCTCGGTGAATAAATGGGGTACACATAAAGTTCCATGCATTATTTACCTAACACTGACGAATTCCATGAGTTTTGGTGGTTTTCAATGTATCACAGGGAGAAGCTCACATTCCGTGCAAAAGAACATCACACGGAGCAAGAGAGAATCATCACATAAAAGGGCTTGAGAATGAATGGGAAATAACATCATTATGAAGTATCTCAAATTCCCTCATGGACCAAGCCATTTCAAAGATCTTGTCAAAACAATCAAAATGGAGTTTTGGTTTACTCAATTTGGAGTCCGGACGCTAAAGTTATGGCCGTCGCAAGGTTGACAACAGGGGCTGTGAGAGGTGGTCGGGCGACCATGACCTTGGTCGGGCGACCAAAGGCATGGCTGGCCGACCACCTACTCTCCCAAAATGCCTCATACTTCATCTTATTCATCCAACGAAGTCACTAGAAGCCCAAATACACAAGGTGGAACAAGCCCAAGTCGAATCCAACGTCGGAAGGCCACCACATGGGCCGAGGAACTGCTGAAAGGCTGAAATGATGGTCGGCCGACCCTAGGCTTGGCTGGCCGACCACCTCAATTGGTCGCCCAGCCCATTACTTGGCCTGCACAGTTACCACATTGGATGCCCGGACATGTTCAACACGTGTATCAACGAAAACCGACTTCCAGAAGGCATCCTAGGCGTTGGAGAAGTGAGGCGGTGCATCGGACGGTCGGGTGACCTTGGGGGAAGGTCGGCCGACCATGGGCTTGGTCGGCCGACCTCCACGGAGGTCGGCCGACCACCCATGTGGCCGCCCGACCAACCGCCTTTGCTCTTCCACCAACCTTGTGACTGCTACAAATAGAGGGACACTCCCCCCACTCCAAAATGTACCATTTCACACCATGTGAACTCTCTTTCTCCCTCTAGGAGGCTCCCCATGGGAGGGGCTTCCATTCTGAAAGCAGTGTTTAGTTAGGAGTTAGAGAAGGCTCTGTTGTTTCGGAGTCAGTCGGAATCTTCGGTAATGTATTCTATTTGATATCTTAAGCATTACTTTCCAATTATTAACTAGTGCAAGTACTTTACTTTCCTACTTTATGCACTTATCTTCTGCTCTAGTTAGTTACTCGCTTGGTATGTATGCAGCTATTAAGCACCTTTTTCCTTTTGGGCATACCAAGTTGAGGCCTGAGTTGTGCTAAACTAGAATAGATTGATCATTGTTATGCTTGCCGGTGTTACAATCCAACCTATACGCTAGGGTCTAGTTAGTTCCTCTCCTTTGTCCAAGGATGAACTATTGTTGTTCAAGTTTCGCTTGAACATGTTTGTAGCGTACCAGCCTATCCACGCAGATTTGCTTGGTAGCCCCACTAGGTGACAGCGTGTGGTGTGCCTATGTATCCCAGGCCCATTCGTTCGGTAGGCCCATAGGCGATAGCCGAGTCTCCTTCGGTGGTCTACTATCTACCCCCTGACCCCTCGAGGCGCCGGAATTTTGCTCGACGCAAGTCATAGCTCTGTTGAGATCCTTTCGACCCTTAGCACAGATAGCTCTTGTATGCTAGCAGAGATAGAAGACCGTATAGCCGTCCCTGTCTCGTTGTCCTCCTAGCTTTACCTGTTTTCTTGCCAACGGTGCTTGGCTTGTATCCCATGGTGTTTGGTGTCAACCTTTCCTAGTTATCGGTTGACGTGAAAGAGTAGTAACAACTGGATGAATGATAGTTTGATATCTCTATCTCAATGCTTCCCTGTGGATAAATACGATACCTTGGAATACTCCCGGGTGAAAGGCTACAGCGGTCTCCGTGCGCTTGCAGAGTAAAATCTGTTAGGCTAAGAGCCGCCAACAGGAACCTGTACAAGCGAGGGAATCCCTCATCTTGTAATCTACTTCTGTGGCCTTGAGCTTACTATAGAGCGCCTCTACTCCTATCGTATCATACCCTGCCGACTCAATGATTAAGTTCACCTTGATCTCCCATACTTTTCTATCCAAAGCATACAGCAATTTGACAGCCTGCTGATGATCGGTGTATGGGAGCTCAGTGGGGGCAGAGTTGACACGCAACATGTTAATGATCGACTGAAAGCGACCAAACAAGTCGTCTACTGACTCTCCCGGCTTCTGGACGAAATTCTCATATTTGCGCCTGTAAATCTCCACAAGCCTAGCCTTAATGGTCACGGTACCCTCATGGTGTGCACTAAGCAGGGACCACACCTCACGCGCCGTCTTAAGGTGACTCACTCTCTCATAATCCATGGGACCAAGCCCGGAAAAGAGAAAGTTAACAGCCTTGGCATTCGCCTCATGCTGAGCCACGATATCAGGCGTAGTACGCTTAGCGACTAGAAGCACCACAAAAGTCGTACTCTGAGTAGCATCCCATATGTCTTAACTCTGGCTAACAAGGAACGCCTCCATCCTACCCTTCCAGTAGGGATTGCCATCGGAGCCAAGGACGGGAATCTTCCCAGAGTAAGTCATAGTCGCTACAGTTTCTTCACCGGTTAAGGTATGGAAAACCTAACCGGCTCTGATACCACTTGTAGGACCGAGACGTGTGACTGAAGGTGGTTGAATAGGAGCACTTGAAAAACTCAAACTCAAACCCTCTAATGTGCGCTCTCACGAAAACACACGCACACCCGATACTATCCACTGAACAGATACGTATCGGATGGAAAGCGGAAGCACTCGAATAAATGCCCAACGAAACGGACGTAAGATGAGCAACCAAATTACACCAAAATGAACAAACATACTACACCTAGACGAACACACACGACACCTAAAACTACACCTCTCTAATGTGCAGAGTTGCGTAGCATAGACAAGCTACCAACCCAAGGACACATTGAGAAACCCTAAACGGAAAAACACTAAAGCACGCAACAAATCAAGCGAAAACAACAAGGCACAAACAAAATAGCAACTAGGAACACAGACTGGACAAAACAAAACAAGACATGCTACAAAGCTTGCAAGTGTCGCACACTAGCCACTCAACACACCGAAGCGTGCCTCACTTAAGATCAGTGAGTGAAGAGTATGGGCATACAGTGTTTGACACAAAACAAGTTTGAAGCAAACAACAACACTCCAAAAACCAAAGAAACCAAGGAGAAAAGACCAAGGAAGAAGTGGAGTAACAAACACGTGAAAAACAGCCCCGGAAACACTAGACCGGACAATCCTTTCTCCACCAAAAGAACTAACCAGACAAACCTAAAGAAAGGGAAGAAAACAGCCTAAAAACACTATAGACCAGACAATCTAAGGGAAGGGGATCGGACAATCTGAGGTCCCTACTTCGGACAATCCTAAGGACAATTGAATTGTCCTGTCAGTTCTCTGAAAAATTGCGCAGAAAAACAGCCCGACACCCCATTGAAAAATCAATCGAAACAGGGTCAAATCTCAACGAAACTTCACGAAAATTTGCATGGATAATCTTAAGGACCTTCCCTAGCAAACCCCAAAAGATCCACTTGAAAAGATCAAGGGTTGCATAGGAATTGCAAATCTCGTGAGGTAGGTCAGTTGACACCGAAAAACCGAAATCTGACAAGAACGGCCCTTGCTCATGGTCCAATGATTCTAGCACTTGGCTAGTAAGATTCACCATATCATATCAAAGCAAAATACCAACACAAGAATGATCCCAACCTTGGACAAACTGAAACACACAAAATCCAAGGATTGGAACCAAAAACGAACTAGAACGGGGAGGGGCAAAGGAGGATGAAATTGAGCTGCTCAAGACATGGATTTCTCAAGGAGGAATCTTGGATTGAATCATGAAATCAAGTCTTACAAGACCCCCTAGAGCCTACCTTCCATGATCCTCCCACTAATGACAAGATTTGACTAAACTAGGCACTCATCTCCAAGCTAATCTCCTCTCTTTTCTCTCTTTAGCTCTTGGCTGCTAGGGTTAGGAAAACCTAGGGTATGGCTGGCCAAGATATGCTCCAAGGGAGCCTCTCAAGTCTATTTATACCCTATGCCCTAAACGACACAATTACACTAAGACCCCTAATATGAAAATGCCCGGAGGGGGCCAAACCGAAAAGATACAATCGGACGACTACGATGACGGCTTGATCTTCTTCTTCTCCACGCCTCGCCTGGATGTGCGCCACGTAGCTAGTAGTGTGGAAACTTCCCCCGGTTTTGAAGTTAGAAACCGGAAAACTTTATTTTGCGGGCTTCCTGGGCCGGGTCTTGGCCCAATCTTCTATCTTGGCGAGTCGGGTCAGAAACCGGGAAACTTCTACCATGACTTGCTCCAACCCACCAAGTCATTTGAACTTGGGTGGCGGTTTTGAACCGAAGCCGCCAAAGCCTCCCTCGCACGTCTTCGCACCATGCACTCGGGTTGGAGCACCACGGTGGCACCCGGCTTCTCCAGTCCATCGCAGTCGCCTCACGGTCCATCGGAGGGCTTACACCACCGTTGCCGAACCGCCCCTCCGTGTACCGAGCTTCCATGGCCGACCGACGCCGAGACTTGCCTCCAGTCCATCGGAGGGCTTTTGCCTCAGTCCATCGAGGTCTTCATCATCTACCTCCAGTCCATCGGAGGGCCTCCAGTCCATCGAAGGGCTTGAGCTCGTTGACAATCACTCATCACACCAGGAGAGCAATGAGGCCGGTCCATTGGCTCTCACTATCCACTTTGAAAACTTGTCAATTGTGACCAAAACATGGTCGTATCTGCTTGGTGCTTTCTTGAACGGATCAATCATGTCTAGCTCCCAGCACACGAATGGCCAAGAAACTAGGATGTTCTGCAACTCAGAGGCTGGGAGGTGCTGCTGACGTGCGAAGAACTGGCAACCTTCATAAGTTTTGACAATCGTTTCCACATATTGTTTTGTTGTTAGCCAGTAAGATCCTACTCTGAATGCCTTGCCCATGAGTGTTTTAGATGCCGCATGGTTGGCACATGAGCCCACGTGGATCTCGTAAAGCAGAATGATTCCTTCCCCATGTGGGATGCACTTCAAGAGTACACCCAACGACGCTGCCCGTCGGTAGAGCTGATCACCAATTAACGTGTAGCTTTTGCTCCTTCTGTGTACCCTATCTCCTGAAGCCTTTGGTCCCAGAAGAGTGCCAGATTTGATGCATTCAATAATCTCTACTCTCTAGATGGGCTCGATGACTAGTACTGTTCCTCTGTGTGTTTGGGTGTCTGAACTTCTGCTTCGCCCTCAATTACTGTTGGCTTGTCTAAATCATGAATGAATATGCAGGCTGGTACCTCGGCTCGCTTGGAGCCCAACTTCGAGAGCACATCTACTGCTACGTTATCATCCCTAAGCACATGATGGAACTCCAATCCTTGGAATTTGCCTTCAAACTTTCTTACTTCCCCACAGTATAGACATCTTCTTGGAGGAGTAGCTCCAGTCTTTATTGACCTGGTTGATGACCACTAAGGAGTCGACGTAGACGAGTAATCTATTGATGGGCAGCGATTCGGCTATGCGTAGGCCGTAGATCAAGGCTTCATACTTTACTACATTGTTGGAGAGTTTGAATTCGCACTGGAGGACGTATTTAAGTTGCTAGCCCTTAGGTGAGATGAAAAGGACTCCAGCCCCAGCGCCTTCCAAGTTCAAGGATCCATCACAATATGGGGGTGTTTGGTTGCCTGGCTAGCAGGTTGGCCAGGCCACGCTAGGATGTGGCCAGTGTTTGGCCAGAGACCCTGTTCCTCTAGCCTGGCCCAAACTGTGCAACTTAAGGCCCGGCGGGTGGCTCCGGGGGAATGGCCAAATCGGTGTTTCGTTTCTGGCCAGGCCCCGCTGCGCCCTGGTGCGCCCCGGCTGCCTCAATTTGGCTTGCTTCTCTTCCTCTCTAGGCTCCACGCCGCCGCCCCACTCCTCATCGCTGAATCTGCCGCTTGCCACGCCGCCGCCCCTATCCTCGTCGCGATCCCCACAATGCCGCCGCCCCACTCCTCGCGGCCGTCCTCGCCGCTCCTGCTTCGGCACACACATGATGCAGATGACGACACGAAGGGCGCCGCCGGCGCCATTGATGTGCGACGACGCAGAGGGGGCTGTCGGCAGCGGTTTTAGCCAAGGAATGGTGCCGGCCATGAAGGAGTGAAGAGGAGGTCTTGGCGCGGCAGCGTGGATCTGGAGGAGGAAGGGTGGCGGCAGAGTGGATCCGACGGAGAAAAGTCTGGCGACGGCGCGGAGGGGCTCACGGCGGGTGGCGCGTGCCCGGAGGAGTCGGCGGCGACGCATGCATGGAGGAGCTGGCGGCGGTGCCTGGAAAGGAGAGCGAAGGGAGGAATGACAGGGGAGATGGAGTGGAGGCAACCAAACAAAAGCTATCTCTAGATGAGGTACACAAAAAATGGAACCAAACACAAGCTAATAGAGGGCACCGGCCCTGGAGAGCCTGCCCACATCTAGTCTGGCCAGGGAGGGAAGGCGGGCTACGGTTGCACTTGCAACCAAACAGACCCTATATGACCCAATGCTCTGGCCTTTCAGGATTCGCTAGGACTTTGGTGCTCTGTCCACTCGGCGATGAAGTCAGCTAGGGCTTGAGATTTGATTGCAGTTATGGGCTTGAAGTCGATGTCGTAACTCGTAAGCACCTAGTTCACATGCCCATTTGGCTATCCTTCCCGCTGCTTCCTTGTTTCACAAGATGTCCCCGATTGGGAACGCAGTAATGACCAATGTTGGTATCTCTTAGCCTTTATAGGTTTTACTCCGCAAGTGCACAGAGACCGTTGTAGCCTTTCACTCAGAGTATTCCGAGTATCGTAAATTTTCACAGGGAAGCGGTAGGCTCAAGAGTGTAATTGAATAAACTCAAATCGAATGAACTGTAAACTTGGATAAATTATACCAACTAGTAGTTGAACAGGGGTAAACGTGATAAAGATAGGTGTATGGTGGAGGAGGATATCTATCTAAGCTATCTGTAGAAAGGTATAGTTGCCTGGGTTGACAACGAGTGAGATAAAGTCACCAAACTCTATTCTAATCGGCTGCAAAGATTATCCGTGTCTAACTAAGCTATTCAAGTAAACAAGCCAGGGTCTTGCATCGAGCGAAATTCCAGAGTCTCGAGGGTACCAGGGGTAGATAGTAGGTCCCGAAAGAGAGTCTGGCTAACTCCTACGGCCCTCCCGAACGACGGGCCTGGACTACACAGGCACACAACACGCTGTCACCGAGTGGGGCTACCAAGCAAAGCTGCATGGAGAGGATGGCAAGCTATAAACGTGTTCAAGCGAAGCTTGAACAACGATAGATCGTCCTTGATCAGAGGAGAGGATCTAGCCAGAGCCTAGCGTCTAAGTCTAGGGTTGAGTTATAGCACCCGCAAGAATAACAAGACTTGAATAACTAAGTAAAACACAATCTAAGCCTAGCAAGTATGCAAAATAAAGGTACACCACACTTGTAGGAGGTAGAAATAAAGTAAAATATAACTGAATTATATTGAAGATAATCTGAATCCAAAAGATACAAGAGTTTTACCACAGACTCGAAGATAACTCTGGAGACTCCGAGGCAAAGCTCGACTCAACTCTAACTCCCAGGACTATCCTAACTACTAAGGAAAGAGTGAAGCACTCTTAGGTAGACTCTCAACTCAACTCTCCTTCACTCCACACCTTGCAAATGAGCTCCTGGGGTCTATTTATAGCCTAGGAAGTGAGGGGGTATTTATATGTGCACTAGGTCAGTAAAGGGGCCAAGGCGGTTGCCGGGCGGCCAAAGTCGGTGGCCGGCCGACCCTAGGGGGTGGTCGGGCGGCCACCCGATTCATAGACCTTGAGCATCTGACGGTTGATCTTACTCCCTCATGTCGGTTGGTAGTTGAATCAGTTGGTGCACGTGAAAAATACCGCCGAGGGGTGATCGGCCGACCACCCTAAGTGGTCGGGCGGCCACGTGTTTTGCTCCAATTCGTTGCATGTTGTTCGCCTCAGATCCTTGACATCACCAATCCTTGTCCCGGCACATTGTGACCCTTGGATATATTGGATGCTCTCTTGTATGGTTGGATCTTCACCATTTTGTGTTTGTTTGACACCAGATCGATGACATGGCACATGAAGTGGTCAAGGGACCATTCCACGTGGTCGTAGACCCCATTCCACCCTGGAGGGTGGTCGGACGGCCACCAACCATGGTCGGCCGGCCATGGCCTAGTCACCAATGTTGCCCATCTTTGATATTTGGTGCATATCTAACCTTTTTGAGTGATTTTTGGTACCTGCATCCAAATATTCATGTACATCTTGTGGAACTCATTAATAGCAAGGGTTAGTCCATATACTTCACTTGTTTAGCTTCATTTGGTGGATAATTGACGGTTGATATCGTGAAATGACGACCGTCATCACCCCCCCCAAGCTTGACCTGCAAAGCTAAGACTGAAAGTGGATCAGGAGTTGCTACAATATCCAAGTGAAGGAAAATTCTTATATGCAACTAGATACTCAAACTTTTGCCCCAAGCAGTGAAATAATCAAAGCTCACCTTGGTCATACCTGTGGTGCATCTTTTTACTTACCTTGCCTTGGGCGGTTGAGAGACAAAACAACTTGTTTGCAGGATTGATTTTAGCTCATTCTTTTCGGATGTAGGTGTTTTCAAGATTTTCAAAACAAACATAAGCTTCCCCTTGGTACTCTCGATCGCTCAGAAGTGTTTCCTCACCAAGGGCCATGATTTTGGCCAACATTTTCCTACACTAAGGCTTTTGTGGAGTTTTAGGCGGGGAAGAATGTGGCACACTTAGAATGCTTATTTTGCTAAGCCAAAGATTGGACCAAAGAGTGTACTCTATCATTTTTTTCTGTTTGATCACTGGAGTATGAGTGATGGACAAAGTGTCTCCTTCTCTAAATTTTCATCCCTACAGCCTTGTATAGATTTGGAGGGGATATGGGGCCTTTATTTCTTTTTGCCATGCTTGAACTTGCATGCTTTTCATTTTGCCGTGCTTTTGCACGCATTCTTTCTTTTTTTTTCTTTTTGCCATGCTTTTGCATGCATTTTTTTTCTTTTGGGCTCCATATACTCCTTGAGATTTGAAGGCTATGAGATTATGAGAAGTATTTGAAGACTTTTGGTGGATGCAAAGTCCGGAATGGATCACTTGCATTTATTTCTTTTATACTCCAGCTCTCAACAGAAGATGATATTTCTACTCAATGAGACTCAAAATTTGACAAAGCTCAAAACTTATCTAAGTAGCTCTTTGTAGCTGGTTTAGAACATTTGAAGCATATATGGCTCTGGTAGGACTTTTTAACCATGGGGAGCTTTATTTTGTTATTTTCAAAGATAAAGAAAAACCTAAGACATTCATCCTACTAGGAACTTGAAAGAATCATCCCACGCTAAGTCATATCATGATCTCACAACAACTTAGGCTTGTTATCACAAATGGCATCCACAAGGTAAAACTTCTGGTTTACTTATCTTTATTGACCAACATAGGACTAAGCTAAGCATAAGTTGTCATGCAAGAATTAAACCTTCACTTGATAGAGCAACTATTCATCATTTCCAAAACGAAGCTAGCAAGTGAATTTAGCAATTAAGCATGGGAGTTATTTATTAGGATACACATTTTTTTTAACTACTGGAATTAAAAGATACAACGGGCACTTCTCTCACGGGTAAAGCAGATAGAACTAGACACGAAGGTACAGGGGTGAACAAGGCGATGCTGGAACACACATACCTTAGCTGTTGGTTCTCCCCCCAAGCTTCAATGAAGCTCACTCGGGAAAGAACCCTTTCCAGTTGTAGTACATCAGGTTCTGCTCTTGCATGCGGTCGACAGTCGCTCTTGTCTCCAGGATCAAATTGTGGTCGACTCCTTGTTGCTGCTGAATGTCGGCGAGGCTGTCCATCATCCCCAAGGTGCGATGCTCTTAGAGATCTAACGCCCCGAAGAGGGCGGTGAAGTTCCCATCGAGTTCGCCATCGGTGTAGCGGGCAGAATGAGACAGACCTGCACCATGACCATAAGAGTGCTCACCTCCGCTATGATATGACGGTGTCGGGTTGGCGGAGGGCACAATGGAGTTCCACGAGCTGTGCCAAGAACCCTGTGGGTTAGCTTCCCAAGCCAGTGTGTGGACGACGTCTGGAATTCTTCAGGCTCCTCCGTGCTGATGGACATCCTCTCGGAGGCAGCATGCCGGCTCGCCGAGCCAGAGCCACTCTCCGAGGATGACCAGCGGATGTGTTGTCCTACCTTGCTAACGGCCTTCTTCGCCTTCTTAAATGCATTCTTCATCCTGCAAGGCACACAAACAAATGCACGATACCCGAAGGATAGACGACAATAAAAATTAGCGTTAGCGGGTTAGTCGTCTAAAAAACAGCGTCCTTGCAGGGCAGAGCCTCCACAAAACGTTCTCGTCCTACTTCACAAAAGAGAGAGAGTTGCCGGAATTTTATTTGGCAATTATTCAGGCATTATTTTAACTAAGCTAGTGAGCTTAAGCACTAAGTGAGAGGGATTAGAGAGGGAGAAATGTGTTGCTGCTCGGTGCACTGAGCTAGAAGGCAGAGGGCAGCATTTATAGGCGAGGAGGAAGAGGCAGGCTTCATGCAGATGCAAGGTGGCCCGGCGGCCACTGGCCTCGGTCAGCCGGCCACGTCAAAGTGGCAGGCATGCTTGCTTCTTCGTGAAGGTGGGCTGAGAGCAGAGGGTGCACCGAAAGGAGGAAATGTAGGGGGTCGGGCGGCCATAGGCCTAGGCCGGCCGGCCACTACCCAGTGCCTGGTGTTGCCTCCATATGCAAAAAAGAAAGTGAGGGGTGATTAGAAGAAGGGAGATAAAGGAAGAAAGAGAGATGGGTGTGTGTGTGGCCGGGCGGCAACTTGGCCTAGTCGGCCGGCCATGCCTGCTCCACTGCGCACCAGAGAAGAGGGAGAGGGAGCTGGGGTCAGCCGGCCAGTGGTGGTGGCCGGCCGGCCACTCCCTTTTTTTTTCGAAAATGCAGTGTTTAAGAAATTAAACTAATGCAAAAATTAAAATTGGACGTGCAAAAATTAAATATGCAGTGGGTTGCTAAAAAAATTAAACTTGGCGGGAAAGTAAATATGACGTCAATGGGTAGTGTGCCAATTTACCTTTTGGCGAGGGGAGCCCATGTCTTGCCCTTCGGAGTTTCATAGAAACTATAGCTGGGGGCTGCCTTCCACTGCATTCTATTTCTTCTACGCCGCACTGATGTCAATTTGTCCTCGGCGTCGACCTTGTTCTCGGGTGCTGGTTCGGTTGGCCACTTTGGCGTAGTCAATTTGCTTTCAGCACCGTGTCTTTCCTCAGGAGCTTTGCCTCCTGGTGCAGTTCTGGGTCTGTCGCACCTCGTCTCTTGGCTTCTCGATCTTCTATTTTGCATTGTCCTCTCATACTCCATTTGTTGAATTTCAGACTCGATTTTCAATTTCTTCAGCATAAATGCCACGAGACTATCTTCTTTGGAATTTGATGGATTGGTCTCGGTATTGGCCTTGGGTTCATCTTTCTTGGCCTGGCATTTGAAAGTCTTCACCTTATTGCATTGTTCCACTTTTGGTTTGAAGGCAAATGTTTCCTTCTTTCCGTTAATGTTCAGGTGAACCTTTCCTTCTCCAACGTCGATTGTTGCATCAGCGGTGCTCAGAAATGGTCGCCCAAGGATGAGTGGGGTTTTTGAGACAATCTCCATATCCAGCACCACGAAGTCCACTGGAATGAGAAAATTCCGGATTCTCACTGGAACGTTCTCTGCCACTCCTTTGGGGTAACGGACGGATTGATCCGCAAGCTGTAAACACATAGCTGTGGGAGCAAGTGCGTCATGATTCAGCTTGTCGAAGATGACCTTCAACATTACGCACAATGCTTGATCAAAGTGCTGGGTACCAATCGAGCATGAGATGGTAGGGCTTTTAGGGTCATTTTTCTTGAGTATAGCTGCGCTACACTCTTCCGTTAAGTGCACAATTTCCGTTGACGGTAGGGGTTTCTTGTTGTTGAGGATATCCTTTAAGTACTTGGCATATGTCGGTACCTATATAGCATCTAGCAGGGGTATGTTCACATAAAGCTTTTTAATGACCACAACGAACTTACTATATTGTTCGTCAGCGGCAGCCTTCTTGTTTCTTGGAGGAAATGGTAGCACCGTTGTGTCGTAGAACTCATGTGGTAGATGTTTCGATGCTGGTTTTTCCTCCTTGCCAGGTGTATCTTCATCTCCAACCTTGTCTTCTGACTCGGCAGTCTTCTCCTGCGCTTTACCTGCGTGACTAGGAGATGGGGGGTCCTGTGTGGACTTTCCACCCCAAGTGGTTACTGCATTTATGTGATCCTTGGGAGGAGCTTCAAGTTGTCTAGGCAGCTTGCCCGCATTTGGGTTAGGTAGAGCAGCAGCCAACTGAGCTATCTGAGTTTCCAGCATTTTATTGAAGCTAAGTTAGTTTTCATAGCACTATTCAAAGTTTTCATTTGCAAAGATATAGATTCAAACAACCTATCATTAGCATGGAAGTTTTTACTAATGCTATCATTCACAGCTTTTTGATCAAAAGTATAATTATTCTTAGGAAATTGCTGCGAACTCGAAGAGTTACCTTGCCCAGAGAAAGGGAGATGTGGTCGTGAATTCCATCCTGGCTGAGGACGATTCCCGTTGAAGCCATTGGTACTGTTACCGATGAAGTTCGCATCTTTGGGTTGCGTCTCAGGGTAGCTGTTCCCTGAGTGTCCTGTATCCCACAGACTTCGCAAGTCATGTGAGAGTCGAGGCCGTGCACCGGAGCGGCTTCTGGAGCGTCGTTTAGCTTCTTCAGCAGCAAGTCCATCTTTGCAGCGAGCATGTCAGTGCTCTCGATCTGATGGATGCCACGGGAACGGGTACTAGACCTCTCTTCTCTCCATCCTTGATTGGTGGCCATCTTCTCAATGAGATTCTTGGCCGCCGAGATGCTCAAGGAGAGGAAGGATCCTCCAGCAGCTGCATCCAGGTGTTCTTGAGCTGAGCGGTTGAGCCCATGAAAGAAACTCTGAATGATCAGCCACTCTTGCATTCCGTGGTGGGGGCAGACTGCAATGTATTCTTGCAGTCGTTCCCAAGCTTCAGCCACGGTTTCATCTGCGAACTGTTGGAAGCTCGAGATCTTGTTCCTCAACGCGTTGATTTTCCCTAGTGGGAAATACTTCGCCAAGAATGCATTGGAACATGCGTTTCAAGTTGTGAGTGTTGCTCGGTTGAGGTAGAACCACTATTTTGCTTTCCCAACAAGAGAGAAGGGAAAGAGACGAAGCTTGACGGCGTCCGGTGATGCTCCTTTCATGTTGAATGTACTGCAGATCTCCAAGAATTGCTGCAGATGATTATTGTCATCTTCCGTAGCCAGTTCGCATAGCTTGAACCATGTGAATCACCCCCAGTTTGAGCTCAAAATCCTCTCCCACTTGAACATCAGGTCCCTTGGGGATATTGCTGCTCAAGGGGATGGAGAACTCACGGATAGTCTTTTCGGCCACGGTGGTGAAACGTAGAGTACTGGTTGAAGTACTTGGTTCTAGCTCCCTGGGTACAGGTCTCTATCCGTGGATAGTCTTGCGACGGACTTTCCGGAGCAGTGACTCTGGGTGGTCGTGGAAATTTACCGGCAGGTCGAAACCGGTCATACACCTCTCTGTTGCAACCACAACAAAACAACAGAGCAAAGTGAGCCTGTTAACACCTAGCGGAAAAACCTATCAAGTATATAGGTTCGAAATGAGATATCAATTATATCTTGGCCAATTGCTTCCCCAGCAACGGCGCCAGAAAAAGCTTGTTGGCGTCTCTTAGCCTTTATAGGTTTTACTCCGCAAGCACACGGAGACCGTTGTAGCCTTTCACTCAGAGTATTCCGAGTATCGTAAATTTCCGCAGGGAAGCGGTAGGCTCAAGAGTGTAATTGAATAAACTCAAATCGAATGAACTGTAAACTTGGATAAATTATACCAACTAGTAGTTGAACAGGGGTAAACGTGATAAAGATAGGTGTATGGTGGAGGAGGATATCTATCTAAGCTTCTGTAGAAAGGTATAGTTGCCTGGGTTGACAACGAGTGAGATAAAGCCACCAAACTCTATTCTAATCGGCTGCAAAGATTATCCATGTCTAACTAAGCTATTCAAGTAAACAAGCCAGGGTCTTGCATCGAGCGAAATTCCAGAGTCTCAAGGGTACCAGGGGGTAGATAGTAGGTCCCGAAAGAGAGTCTGGCTAACACCTACGGGCCTCCCAAACGACGGGCCTGGACTACACAGGCACACCACACGCTGTCACCGAGTGGGGCTACCAAGCAAAGCTGCGTGGAGAGGATGGCAAGCTATAAACGTGTTCAACCTTCAACGTGTTCAAGCGAAGCTTGAACAACGATAGATCGTCCTTGATCAGAGGAGAGCATCTAGCCAGAGCCTAGCGTCAAAGTCTAAGGTTGAGTTATAGCACCCGCAAGAATAACAAGACTTGAATAACTAAGTGAAACATAATCTAAGCCTAGCAAGTATGCAAAATAAAGATACACCACACTTGCAGGAGATAGAAATAAAGTAAAATATAACTGAATTATATTGAAGATAATCTGAATCCAAAAGATACAAGAGTTTTACCACAGACTCGAAGATAACTTCGGAGACTCCAAGGCAAAGCTCGACTCAACTCTAACTCCTAGGACTATCCTAACTACTAAGGAAAGAGTGAAGCACTCTTAGGTAGACTCTCAACTCAACTCTCCTTCACTCCACACCTTGCAAATGAGCTCCCAGGGTCTATTTATAGCCTAGGAAGTGAGGGGGGTATTTATATGTGCACTAGGTCGGTAAAGGGGCCGAGGCGGTTGCCGGGCGGCCAAAGTCGGTGGCCGGTCGACCCTAGGGGGTGGTCGGGCGGCCACCCGATTCACCAACCTTGAGCATCCGACGGTTGATCTTACTCCCTCATGTCGGTTGGTAGTTGAATCAGTTGGTGCACGTGAACAATGCCGCCGAGGGGTGGTCGGCCGACCACCCTAAGTGGTTGGGCGGCCACGTGTTTTGCTCCAATTCGTTGCATGTTGTTCGCCTCAGATCCTTGACATCACCAATCCTTGTCCCAGCACATTGTGACCCTTGGGTATATTGGATGCTCTCTTGTATGGTTGGATCTTCACCATTTTGTGTTTGTTTGACACCGGATCGATGACATGGCACATGAAGTGGTCAAGGGACCATTACACGTGGTCGTAGACCCCATTCCACCCTGGAGGGTGGTCGGGCGGCCACCAACCACGGTCGGCCGGCCATGGTATATGGTCGGGCGGCCATGGCCCACTCACCAATGTTGCCCATCTTTGATATTTGGTGCATGTCCAACCTTTTTGAGTGATTTTTGGTACCTGCATCCAAATATTCATGTACATCTTGTGGAACTCATTAATAGCAAGGGTTAGTCCATATAATTCACTTGTTTAGCTTCATTTGGTGGATAATTGACGGTTGATATCGTGAAATAACGACCGTTAACAACCACCACTCGGTGCTCCTCAAAGTAGTAACATAATTTGCGGCTTGTGATGAGTATGACATAAAGGAGCTTCTGAACTTGAGGGTACCATATTTTTGCTTGGCTAAGAACTATGCTGATAAAGTACACCGGGTCCTGGATCTTGTAGACGTGAGCTGCGTCCGTCCTTTCAGCGACGAGTGCTGTGCTTACCACGTGCGTGGTCCAGGCTAGGTATAGGTACAGCTCCTTTGCTTGTTGGCCTCCTTGAGCTCGGATTCGGGCGGTCAGCACCGGAGGGGAGGAGAGGAAAACTTTCAACTCGTCTAGGGCCCTCTGTGCATCTTCCATCCACTTAAAGGTGTCGAGTTTCTTGAGGAGCTTGAAGAAGGGAAGCCTCTAGTCACCGAGCCGCGAAATGAATCGGCTGAGTGCTGCCATGCAACCAATCAGCTATTGAACCTGCTTCTGTGATGCTGGTGGTTGCATGCTTGTGATTGCTGATATCTTCTCCGGGTTGGCTTCGATCCCACTGTTGCTGACATTGAAACCCAGAAGCTTTCCGAATGCTACACTGAAGACGCACTTCTCTGGATTCAACTTCCATATGTAGACTCGGAGGCTATTGAAGGTTTCTTCTAGATCAGTGATGAAGTCATCTGGGTCCCTGGTCTTGATTACAACATCATCAACATATGCCTCGATGTTCCTACCCCACTGTTTGGATAGGCAGGCTTGGATACTTCGCTGGCTGCTAGCCTCAGCATTCTTCACTCTGAAAGACATGGTCTTGTAGCAGTAAGCCGCACATGGTGTTCGAATGATGTCTTCTCCTGATCTTTTGGAGCCGACGCTATCTAGTGGTAACCTGAGTAGCAATCTAAGAAAGAGAGCAAGGCGCAGCCTGCAGTAGAATCCTAGGGAGTCTAAAGGGATCCTTTGGACAGTGCTTGTTAAGCTCGGTATAATAAACACACATCCTCCACTCCTTTTTTATTCTTTTTCAATACGAGTACAAGATTTGCTACCCACTCGGGGTGGAAGACTTCTCTAATAAAACCAACTACTGACAGCCAAGCTACCTCTAACCTAATGGCCTCCTTCTTTTCGTTGGAGAACCGGTGCATCTTCTGCTTGACGGGTTTTGCACCTGGGTTGATCTTCAGTTTGTGCTCAGCCAACTCCTTGGGGACGCTAGGCATATCTGATGGTTTCCAGGCAGACATGTCCCAGTTCTGGTGCCGGAGCTGGACGAGCACATCTTCCTATTTGGGGTCGAGGTTGGCCACAATGGTCGCCATCTTCTTTGGGTCGCCAAGGCCTAGGTTGATTTGCTTCGTCGGGACCGCCGATTGCATCGCGTTCCGGCTGGGGTCGATGGCCAGTATGGTTGGCTGTATCTTTGCAGCCAACGCCTTTACTTCTTCTAGGGCTACTTCCTGCTCAAGGTGCTGCGAGTGCTGCCTAGTCGCACTCGTGGGAGATCTTGAAGTCAACTCGGATGGAGAGGACGCCATGAGGAGTGGCATCTTGTGTACCAAGTACGAGTGGTGAGGAATCGCCATGAACTTCGCAAGCGCTAGCTGTCCGAGGATGGCGTTGTAAGAGGAGTTGATGCAGGACACCTCAAATCTAATGTACTCGTTCCTCTAGTTGTTCTTGTCACCGAAGGTGACGGGCAAGGTGATATGCCCAAGTGGTTGGGTGCCCCACCCGGGCACTATGCCATAGAATGGCGTGTCTGATTCCTCCAAGTCTTGCACGCTGAGTCCCATCGCGAGGAGGGTCTTCTCGAAGAGGATGTTGAGGCTGCTTCCTCCGTTGATTAGCACCTTGTGCAAGATAGACGAGCACACAATGGGGCTAACGACGAGGGGGAACTGTCTTGGCTAATCGAAGTCGCACCAGTGATCGTCCATACTGAAGCTGTTTGCATCATGGGACCCTGGTAGAAGGTTAGTGTAGCTGATTGCGCCAGCATTACCTATCTGTTGGTTAGCTTTTGCTTGCGCTTGCTTTCCTTGGAGCTATGTCCACCATAGATGACGGCTACTTCGTTGCAGATGACGGGGAAGCCGTTCCCTCCTTCTGGGTCGCGATCCTACGAGTTCTTGTCGCCTCGTTGTTTGTCACCATTTTTATCTTCTGGCCCATCTCCTTTCTTGGGGGGGGAAGGGGAGGGTTCCCCGTTGAAGTAGGAACTGAAGGCCCTGACAGTTGCAGTACAAGTGCCCCACCCGGGGTGGACCGGGTAGGGCTTGTCGAGTATGTCCTCCATTGTCTGCTGAGGTCGTTTGCCGGTGTAGCCTACTATGTTGACAGTGTTGTCGTAGCCACGCTTCTAGGGACGTCTATCACTATCCCAGCGCCAGTCATGCCGGTCGTCGCCGTCCAGGCGCCGGCCATGCCGATCGTTGTTGTCCCGCCTCGCGTTGTGATCTCCCTTGTTGTGAGTGAGGATGTCATGGATCTCCACGCGGGCGTCGGCATACTTGTTGGCGATGTTGAAGAGGGACTCAATGCTACTGGGGAGTTTCCTGGCAAGCTTCTCCAGGAGCTGCACATCCTGAAGGCCCTCCTTGAAGGCGTTTATGACGGTCTAGTCTAGTACTTCTGCCACTTAGTTTTGGAGATCGGAGAAGCACTGAATGTACTCTTTGAGCGTCTCGCGACGCCCCTGTCGTATGCGAGTGAGGTCCCGCACGGTTGTCGGTTGGTGGTATGTGCCACGGAAGTTCGCGATGAACTTCTCGCAGAAGCGCAGTTAGCTGGTGATGGAGCCGGCTGGTAGCTTTTGGAGCGAGCAAAGGGCTTGAGGCCCCAACATGATAGGGACATAGGCGAGCGCTATATCAGAATCACTGTGTGCGGCCTTGACCCCCAGGTGATAGAGGCATGCCCACTCCTCCGGGTTCTTTTTAGGGTTGTACTTCTTGATGTTGACCAGCTTGAAGGTAGAAGGCCATGAGACCGCCCTGATCGTAACGGAAGAAGCTTTGATTCCATCGTACTCGTTGAACGTCGGATCATTGAAAAGGAGGTCATAGCGGCAGTACTCGTTAAGCGCCTTGTTTGGGTAAGGGCCGCCACCGCGCTGCTGGTCATCATCGTCGTCAGGCACTCGTTGAGCGACTAGGGGAGGCGGGAGCATGTTGTGCTCCTTGTCATAGTCCGTGCGGCGCTTGAGATCCGTATCCCAGGCTTGCTATCGTTTGTTGTTGATGTGGTGTCAGAGATCCTTCCGGTTCTCAATGGTCCCCCGAAGGTCGAAGGCTCCGCCTTGTGGCAGCTCGGGGAGGGGAGGGGGAGTGTTGGAGTCGTTCCCATCCTCTTCACCGAGCTTTAGGCCTTTGATGGCCAGTTGCTGTAGTTTCTCCTTTGTAATCAAAGGGGGGAGGTCCACTGCGATAGTGCCCATCGCAGCAATGCAGAGCTCCCTGCTGGAGAGGGGGAAGGAGGATGCGGCCTCGTCAAAATCTTCTTGGAGGAACGTGACCACTCCTGCGGCCAGTCCCAGGCGCCTCCCTGCGTCAAAATCTTTGCCATCCAAGGCAACCTTCGATGACCACTCGTCAAAATCTTTTTTGTAACTGCTAGAATAGGATGAATTTGACCCTGAAATTTTATATATAGATGGAATAGGCTGAGATGTACATTCATGATTTTTGTCAGAAGTTTTTAACACTTTTTTTAGTAAGGTTGCACGGTGGTTGCACTAAAACTTTGATTACACTCGATATGTTGCCTTCTTTATTTATGCATAAGTGAAAGCTTTAATAAATATAATCCAAATAAATGTTAATCACGTGCGGGATGCACATGCATGTTGACTAGTAAAATTAATAATAGTCTTTCTTTATGCAACCTATCCTCATGAATAAGCTACATAACCCTCATAATCATAGTTCCGATCCATATAACCATAATTATGCGATCCCTTTGATCTTAGTTATACGTATGGTAATGCAGAAGCGGTACAAGTCTACAATACAGTAATACTTTCAAGCTCTCCAAAATTTAGTTGCACATTCAATGTATACTTTTTTTTGACAAATACATTCAATGTATACTTTGACTAGTCGTTTGGAATAGAGTAGGATACAAGATTACTCTATGTGATTCTTGCTAAATGAATAGTATATATGTGGAATCAATCACCCACGTGTATAGTCATCATTTGTACTTATAGCGACCTAGCAAAATGACTAATGAGGTCATGCATGTGACATTGTATGGTCTACGGAGCACCACTTATGTGCCCAAAAATTGAAGTGGTGAAAACGAAAGGTGAGTTTATCTATGGCAGCTCAACAAGGAGTCTTATCGCTTGGCTCGCCATCATTTCAGGTTAATTGACATTTGTGGCTCCAGGTCATCTGAGCTAGGAGACAGGAAAAGTATATATATCCAGATGTGTATCATTCATCAAAATGAGAATTATATTATATGGCCACTATGGTCTGAACATTCTTTGTTTGTCCCTCAAATGTTCGCAATTTGCGCTTTGCCTTGAGGCATTGTGGGCTGTTTTGGAGAGCCCTAGGGGTGGAATAGGCCCAGTCTAGGTTAACTACTCCCAA
Source organism: Paspalum notatum (assembly GCA_022530915.1). NCBI lineage: Eukaryota > Viridiplantae > Streptophyta > Magnoliopsida > Poales > Poaceae > Paspalum > Paspalum notatum. The sequence continues at coordinate 22,385,091 of CM039687.1, forward strand.
TCCTGACAGTAACGCTATCTCTAGCGAAATGTGCAAACATATCCATATGCTGCTGGAGATCGCCTAAAGTCTGGAATCTAATTAATGTGATGAGAAGAGGTGCCATTTTATTTTACGTCAAAGGCTCATATACAACAGGCACACTTAACCCATATGAAAATCTAGATTAATGCGATGAGAAGAGATGGCATACTTAACCCATATGAGATTTACAATGCGCGTTTCCTTCACGAAAATGGACACAAGTTCACGTTTTCTTCTCCCGACATCGACATATGGAAGACATTTTGTCTTGTATAAATCGTATATAGATGGCTCTATACTGGACAAACTTTTACAGGCTAAAGGAGATCAAATCTAAGTTCATTGACTGAATTTCTTTCTATGATACTATATTGGTCATTCAGCTCACATTTGAAGCATTGTGAATCTCCCAATCAGATTTTGCAAGTTACAAAATCAATCCATAAGCACATCAAACAGAAACACAATTTAGATGGAACCACGTCATATTTTTATGTACAAATTATTCAAAAGTTCTGCGGATTAAAAGCGTACTACATTGCAGATGATAACTTTGCTACATCCAAATAGTAGCAGACCAACCTTACAACAATCTCCCTGCTGTGGCTTCACATCTTTGCCGCCTTATATAAATAACAGCACACAGATGGAGCATAATTACTAGCAGGCATTGTAGTTCTAGAATATATGAAACCTTATATAAATAACAGCACACAGATGGAGCATAATTACTAGCAGGCATTGTAGTTCTAGAATATATGAAACGGCGATTGACGTCAGGGAGGACTACTGATCAGTCTACTCCTTTGAGGTGGGGACGGCAGACACAGTGGAGACCATAGAGTCTACGCCACACTTGTTGCTGACTTTGGAACCCCTACAGATCTTGTAGTACCCATTCTCCCCCCAGTTCTCACCCCAAGAATTCTTGATGATCCAGTAGGGCTTCTCCTTTAGGCGGATGGGGGCAAAACCAGCTGCGCCGTAGCCAACAAGGAGAACACCATGGTCAAGTTGCTTGCCACAGATGTATGGGCATGACACACCGCCGATGTATGTCTGCATATAGGCAGCATTGATACCGACTGCATGGAACATAGGACGTGCATCAGTTATTTCACTATTCAGTATTGGCCGTTCTATTATTTAAATAAACCGATCAGATTTATTGGTGGAGATTCTTTTACTTACTTGCCAGAGGCCCATGTTTGATAAGGTTAGCAGCAATTTGACCCTCATCCATAGAGACAACACTAAAGTTCTGAACGGAAGCAACAATCTTGGACTTGTCAAACTTGCATTTACCATCAGTCCCTGTGTAAGGGTAATCCTTCTCACTCTCAAGGCCACCAGCTTTCTGGAGATAACTGAAGGCTGTGGTCATCAGCCCACCATTGCATCCTGAATCGCATGAATCAGGTTCTGATGAATCACACTGCAAAATTTACAATAGGCATGAAGGATGGTGAGTTGAAAGATTGATTAACACAATCAAAATAAATCAGCTAGCAGAGCCAGATGCTATGCAAATCCTACTGCCCAAAACTCTGGAAATAAAGATTTTAATAGCGGCTAAACCATTTAGCACTGGCCTCTTCTCTAGGAGCTATAAAAGGCTATAGCAAGAAATAGTGGGAGCTATACCATTTAGCTGTTTTGTAAAGAAACATGGAAATTTTAATTAATTGCCAACAGAAACATGGAATTGAAGAAATTTTATGAATACAAATACTCAAATATATGTTGGCTTTAGGAGAACATATGGCTATAATCAACATTGATATTCATTTAACATTGAACAGTTGACAACAGGGGCATAGTTTTAGTCATCTATAACAAATAATGAATATTTGCCTCAGTCAGAATTAGCAGTGCTAAAAACATTTCGCAGGTGAGACAAATAGCAATGTTTTGTGGAGCTAAAGCATTATTAGCTGCTGTAGTGATTAGCGAAACAATTAACAGTATTGTAGCCACATGCACTCTGAAAATGATGTAGTCTGCTATAGTGGTGCTTAGCCCATACAGGCTATTTATAACCATGCTACAAACATGTGAGCCACATCTCATAGCTGTTAGCTTCACACATATTCAAGTTCGCGAGAAATTAGCACAAGCACCATGCATGCCAAAAAAATTACTTAAACCAGACTTAATGTTACACATATCTTTGACATGTACAGTAAACTGCTTCCTGCTGGGGAATGTACAATAGTCTATACACACAATGATTATTCAAAAACATTGCATTCAAGATGGAAAAATAACTATCCAGAAGATATTCAATATACAATTAGCAACCTAATTCTCCACAAAGATGGTACCAAAAATCACCTATTCAGGCTGACTGATAATTGGGTACCATACAAAAGTGGACAGATTGCAGCCTCATGCCCCAAGGCCTCACTCAGAAATAGAGAGCTGACAGACAAGAAATAAAATGGGCGAATCCTAGGATGTGCAATATTATTGGTTGTGCTTTCATTTCAACCTATAGCCCATGATTAAGAATTAGGATTTTGGGAAGTCAAATTCCACAGGACTTCCAGGGCTCACAAGTCCTCAAAGATTCGAAACAACTTTGTTCTGAACTACCTTACCGATCTAGAAAATATGCATGATGCACAAAGACTTGTTTTTTTAGACCTAATCCATAGGCACATCGAATGCCCCCAAGGAGACCTGATCCATAGAATTATCATGTCTCCAGGGAAACCTGATCGCATAGATATAATGCCATCAGCCAAGGTCAAGCCCACCACGCCATCAGTATGTATACACTCCACCTAACATTTCTTATCTTCTCCCCTGCCTAGAATTTATTTGATCACTGTGGATTGAATTCTCCAGGAGTGGCATCTCAATATCATAGCACTCTTTTATCTACAACTTTCACTTTTTTTAACTTTCTCATCAAATCTTGCAATTCCTCCAAAATTCTCCACATCCCCCACTGCAAGGTAGGTCGCTGGCCAATCAGGAAGGAAGATAAGTAGGAAAAGAACAAAATATGGGCTATGGCCAGAAAATCCAACCTTCCTAGCAACAGTAATTAACAAATCGCATAAAAAGGGACAAAATAGTTCAGTATGAAAAATATGAGATCACGCAAAGGGGAGAAGCAAAGGGCAGCTTCCGTCCTGACCTCGTGGTCGCAGTCAACGAACTGTTGCTCCGAGAGCACCTCAAGCTTGCCAGTGGCGAGGTAGTGCGCACCCTCGAGTGCTCCCGACGCGCTGAACGACCAGCATGACCCGCACGAGCCCTAATCATCAGCAGGGGGAATAAGAATCAGTGAATCACCTAGGAGCAGATGAAATACAACCAAATAGATCGTGAAACCATCAAACAAACGGCTACGATCTGTGGATCCATGATCACGGATTTGGAGGAAACCCACCTGGTTCTTGACGGGGCCGACGGCGCCGTGGTCCCTCCAGTCAAAGTCGTCCGGGAGGCCGTCGGTGGGGAGCACAGGTGCGTCGTGCGCCGAGTCCCCGAGCTCCCTGAGGAGCGCGCGCCGGGACTTGCGGACGCCGAGGTAAGTCCGGCGGAACTCGGCAGGGGTGAGGTCGGAGAACTTGGTGACGCCGTGCTCCGCCGACGGGTCTAGCAGTTGGTGCCGGCGTGCGCGGCGCAGGTTGGCCTTGAACACGGACAGCCGGTACGCGTGCTCGTCGGCGTCCTTGTATGACTTGCCGAACCGCAGCACGAAGCTCAGGAAGTGGGACTCCGCGTTCAGCTCCAGGTCGTTGTCGTCGCCGCCAGGCACCACCTGACGGATCAGGGGGTCCTCGGCGTCCATAGCGGCGGCGACCACCACGGCCGCCGCAGCGAGAGAGAGGAGAACGCGATGAGCCATTGGGGATTCCTTTCTGGTGGGATTGGTGCTTCGGGCCTGGCCTTATGCTTCTCCCCAGTCCCCACTGCCCACTAGCTTTATAGGGATTTGTTTAGATATTTTTTGGCTTAGACTTCTAGGTGGTGCGCCTTTTCCATGTAAACCCCTGTTGAGAGTGATAATATGAGTTATGGTCCCAATGTATTTTTTTTCCTTTGTAAAGGCCATTAGCCCATCACAAATAAATCAAGCATGATCTATGTCGGTGTTTTATGAACCCGCAAGTGAATTTGTAGTTTAGAAAGGGAAGTGTGCTGATTCTCTCTAAGTGGTTTTGGTGTGAGCTAAAGACGCGAGCACCCTACTATAGCCACTCAGCCAGTGCATTTTTGCGATTGTACATTTTTGTTTTCAAGGACAGATGAGGCCCGGGGCGTGTTACAAGCAGCCGGCAAGGTCGTCGAGTGTGTGTAAGCAAAGACTTGTAATTTGATGTAGTCGATGTAGTTAGAGGTGGAAGAAAGGGAAGGTACGTTACATGTGACAAATAAAGAAAAAGGGTAGAGTCCTCTGGTACAGGAGCTTGAGCTCACGTGTCTTAACTCCTCGTTGGTTGTGTGTCCTTCTTAAAGCCTCATGCAACTGGGCTATTCCTTGGAATTTTAGTCCCGGGCATTGAGAAAGGCGATTCTCATGTGTCATGCCAGCGGCGGATTTTGTCTTGTGCCGACCTTTGTAGCATGGTCTTTGTAAAGAAATCTATCAATCTCAAAACACCTGTGTGAGTGAAATGGTCCCCTTGCACAAGGGTTCTTAGTCTAAGTTCATTAGCTTACTTACCTCCTACCTATATTCAAACTCCACACTCACTACGATGCATCTACAATTATATGGATGATCTCGTAAACTTAGCCTTAGGGATGATGAGTAAAAAATATATAAGCCTAAAATGTATGGGTACCTTATAATGTAAACATTCAATGACTACATAAAAGTCAATAACAAGGTCTTGTTTTGCTAAGTTATCTGTTTAGGGCAAAAAACTGAAAATAAGTTGGGTCACACACATCTCAATTTGAAGTATTTTTAGGTTTAGGTGCTAATAGATTAGTAGCAAGTGGGACAAGTTTCAGCATCTCCTAATTCCTAAAGAATATGAAAAATTCCATCCAAGTTTGTAAACAAGGCCATATGTATGATTATATGGGTACTACCCATGTACAATTGCAGTGGGAAATATGTCTTAAAGAGGAGAAAAGGACAAAAGAAACTATCTATATCACGTATGCATAACTAGTTTCTCCAAATAACTTGAAGTTTAGGAACTAGAACGAATATCATCAATACTCCCAACTACCAAGACATGATATGAGGGTGGAGAGTAAGAGAATAAACCTCCGGAGGTACTTGGTAGATCTCATACAACTCCTCCCAGTAAGAATTATTTGTACATGGCTAAACGGCTAAAATGCAACAAAATTCTAGTGAGAAACATAGTAGAATCACTCCTTTACTTGCGTTGTAAGCTGGGAGCTAAAATAACATACTCTTAAGTCCTGACCGTTCTTAGTTCATTCCCCATATGAATCAATCCACGATCACTTTTTATCTACTCTTTATCCTGCTTCACACCTAGAATCTCAAACAATCACTCCCTCAAATAATCAAGAAGAAGAGTGGAGTGAAGCACTCAGGAGTTAGGAGCTTCACTTAGGATGGATATAAAAAATGATTGGCGAGTTTATTTAGTAGTGACAATTTTGGGAGAAGAAGACGATTACGAATACCAATACATTAATATCTACTCTAATTAATACTGGAGTGATGTTTTTAGTTTAGCAAGCAACAAAGACTACCCCATATGCCCGCATCTGTGATTAGGTAGTGTTTGTAGAGCCTTCCGCTAAAATGGCAGTGAATGTATATGGAACCCAAGGTCGTCCCTTTCGGTGTGAGGCTATTTCCAGCAGGCCAGAGACCAAATGGAGAACCAAAATCCACGTGTGTCTAGGTCACCCGCCACGTCAATGGCCCAAGGAGGCGGCCGTGGTGAAGAGGAGCGGCAGCTGCAAGGGAGAGGAGAAGGAGGGGAGGAGGGAAGAAGGAGCTGACATGGCGGGTAACGTAGACACACATGGATTTTGATCCTCCATTTGGTCTGCACTGCTGGAAACAACCTGAAAAGCGAAGTGCCGACCTAAAGTAGGTGTCACAACTCACAACAAGCTCCCTTCACTACCCTTAGCGGTGGGAGCGTGTATCGTTGACACGTAGGCTTGCCTTGCAAGGACTCTTAGGCTCAATTCAAGGGATGTTTTATATTGGACTTCCAAAATTAAATATTGCATAGTTATGGATCCTATAGACAGAGAAAAAAGTAGCTAGAACAGTGACGTGGATGGAGGGATGGAAGAGCAGTTGGGTTTAGTCTTACGCTAGCACGGAGACGTGCGGGAAGAGGACTAGAGAGCTCCCTCCCGTTAGTTCAGCCTTGAAATATCCACATCCCTTCTTGTTCTGGATGGCCGCTGTCGCCGTGCAGTCACGAGCCCTCTGATATTTATTGCCGCGAGAGGGACCCGAACCTACTTTCCTTCACGCCCATGCTTTCCAAGTCCAACCATGCGCACCCGTACCTGCAAGGGCAAGGCTTTGCTTTGGGCCCGCAGCGACAGAGACATCAGCCATTCAGGTTGCGCTGGTCGATCAGCCAATCTCACGGCCCTGCCTGCGTGCCTGCTCATCCAAACCAATAATGCCCCCCGACATGCAAGCCAATCCCGTCACGCACCGGCCACATGGATGATACACCTTCCTCAGGCCGTTTCTTCCGGACGCAGCCCGCACGGCGCTACCGACGCAAAACCGGCGGGGCGGCGCGGCTGCTCCACCACACCAGGAAGGAGGAGAGTGTGCGTCACACTGATTCAACTCCACGGCGTAAGCGCACCCGTCAGCCCGGCCACTGGATTCAACTCCAGCATCATCAATTCATCATCACTCGTCGCGTTTTATCCGCCAGCAAGGCCTCCTTTGGGGAATAGAGAAAAAACAGTGATCTTTAGGTCAACATCAGAGGCTTGATTTGAGAACTGGGCGTAGCCCAGGCGGTGAAGTCCTCTGGCTGTGGAGGCACCGGGCAGAGTTCGAGTCCCAGGACTCGCAACTCTGTTTCTCACCGGCCTATAGGCTTTAATAATTTCCGCAGGATGCAGCCTCTCACGCGTGGAACCACAAAGGGACTACGACGTATCCTGTCGCCTACGGAGGATAACTCTGGTGATCTCTTAAAGGACGCGGTCTTCTATAGTCTGTGTGTAGTTGTAGGTCTGTTAGTGTACGCATGGTGTGAGTGAGGTGTGCGTGTGTAGTGGTGGTGTGTGTTTGTGTACAAGAACAGATACCACAACTGTACCTAGATGAGAGGCGTCAAAAAAAACATCAGAGGCTTGATTTGTTGAATCGAATAAAATAAATTCGCAAGTCATGATTTTTTTGGGATCAGTTATCTACTAAGTTGTTGCAACAGCATATGAGAAGACACAATCGCCTGAGGAGGATATTCCTTCAATTGTTCACCAATTACTATGATATAATAGGTACTCTCTTTATTTTGAACTAGCAAAATGCCCATACGTTGCAAGGGGAAAAAAATCTTTAAGCACCTATAGATCAATACATATAAGAATAGCCTCACAAACAAATTCCATATCCTATTGTTTTGAATTTTTCCTAGCATGTAACCGAAATTTAGGTGGTGTCAGCTTGGTAATAGCGACATGGGTATCAGTTTTCACGTAGGCTGCTCCTGCCGTCTGAATCGGGTTTTCGAATAAATTGTAGGCCATATTGTCTCGACGAGTTCCTTAATTGCAAGCGAATTTTAGAGTGATGTCAATTGTGTTGGAAAGGTTGTTATTTTAGCTTTCTATCGATACATAGAACGTCAAAAATAGAGTCTGTATGTAGGGATGAATGAAAGGAATGTGCCAGCGTATCTGACCCAAAAGGGAGAGAGGGTGAATTGGGTCGCTAATCGCTCAACTAAAACCTAGGGTTATCTAGTGCATAAAGATAAACCTATTGCGTCCTACACATGTTAGGTAAGTCTAAGGTTTATCTATTCTCTCTCTAACTTACCCAAAATACTTGCAACCTAGAGCCAAACCTAATCAAACTAACTAGGAAAGCTAAAGGCACACAAGCAAAACATGCGGAAACGTAAATGCGGTAAGTAAAGAGGTAAGGGCAAAGGGATGCAAACTCTCGAGGAGACACGGAGATTTAACGTGGTTCACCACTAAGGGCTACATCCACGGGCTCGCCACCAAAAGCAATATCCGAGCCAAGCACCAAGACTCTCCCGATCACCGTCTTGCGCTCGCCACCAAATGGCTCATGGCAAATAAAGGCTAAGTGCCACCAAGCCACCAAGACTTAGCCACCGCCACCGTCTCTCTCCGTCACAAGGCGCCGGATTCTTCACTATGGAGTTTGTAGGGTCTCCTCGTCCCCGCACAAGTTGTCGCCGCCGCTCCACACCAAGGAAGGAGGGTCTAGCAACGAGTACAAGTGGCTTGACCGCAGCCAAGGCTTCTCCAAGGGCCTGATTGGTTAGCTGGGCGTGCGAAGCATGGCTCCTGTGAGCCTGGCCCCCTAGATACGGATTTTCCTCTCGTTTCCATGCATGCAGGTAGAAAGCACCGGAATGGCTTGGAGTGCATCCGCAGATGCAGGCTCGGCCCTTAGCATGCACGCAACCGAACAAGCGCACGCCCATGGTCAATGCATGCGGCGAGCCTAGCTGCTGCAACCCAACCTACCAATCACGCCCCAATTGCTCTCGCAGGAGCAACACACAAGAAGAGCTCGCAAGCTCACTCTCTCTAAGCTCTAACCTAGTTTAGATGTGCACTAAGCTCTCATATGGTGGTTGGAGTGATGGATATGCTTGGAATACTCTCTCACACTTGCTCTGATCTTCAGTAGCTCCAACTCGCTTGAAATGGCCGGGTAGGGTGGCTTATATAGCACCCAAACACGAACTAGCCGTTGCTCCAACGGGATGCTGACGCAGTGTAGACCGTACTATCCGCTTCAGGCATTTTTCATAGACCGGACCATCCGGTCCGTTCATTTTCCCAACGGTCACTGAAATCCCACGTCACTATACTTTAGTCCGAAGGTTAGTACGGTTTATAGAGACCGTACCATCAGGTTCGTTGTGCACTGCAAGTCCTTCAAAGTCCCCAGCCTTGAGTTTCTTAGGACGGTCCATGGACGGTCTTGTGAGACCGTACTATGTTACCTCCAGTCCGAAGGTTTGGTACCCTCGGGTTATTTGATACGCTCCTTGGATGGTCTTTTAGACCTACCTTTCGGTCTGTGTATCTTCCAAAGCTTTCACTTCTCAGCCTACTCAAGAAACATGGTCCGGTCTTCATAGACCATACCATCCGGTCTTTGTAACTCGCGAGGTTTCTATTCCTTCACCCCTTCAGGAAACTTGGTATGGAGGTTAGTCCGATCCCTTCGGGCCTATTGTTTTGCTTTTCTTCTTCATCATCCCTTGAACCTAAATACCTATGAATGTGCATCTAGACAAGTTCATTAGTCCAAGTGTTGGTTGTCAATTAATCACCAAAACACAACCATGGAAATATGGCACATGAGGCCATTTTCCTTACAATGAAAACGGATGGGAACGGTCGGGAAACATCCTTTCCCATTTCCGTTCCCATATTTTCTTACCGGTAACGGGATGAGAACGGGATGGCTGGGAACGGAAACGGTTGCAGTATATACGGGAATACGAAAATGGACGGGAAAAAACAAGAATATGGCACGGGACGGGACGGGATTTTTCCCATCCGTTTTCATCCCTACTATATGCGATTTGAGCGTTCGTTTTCGCGTGGGCTACTCCTGCACTCTGGACTCGCGAATAAATTCCACTTCATATTATTTTAAAGATTTTTATTAACCAAGGCCGAATTTTAAGTGGTTTCAGTAAGGTTGGAAATGTTATTATTTTAGCTTTTCATCGATATATAGAACATCGAAAATGGAGTCCGTATGCGATTTGGATGTCCGTTTTCGTGTGGGCTCTTTCTTTAGTCCGAATCTGGTTCGTATTGTAGTTGTGATTCCGATTATCGGATACAGAACGGAGAAGGGCTGACCAGCAGGGTCCACCTGTCACGACGGATCGGGAAATCGGACCAAAATACCTTATTTGCTTTAATATTAGGTATAGATTATAAGTAATCTTCTCGTCTCATTTAAATATTTTATAAAAATATATAAAAATTCAATTCATACTCAAAATATATTTTATGGTAAACTAAATCATAGTGAAATTAAATGAGTTATATTCTTTTGAATAAGATATGTTAAAGTTTGTGTCGAATATGTGTACGGTTTTGGTTAAGGCACGACTTTGAGTTGCAGTAGCAGTATAGCGTTGAGTCCTAGTCAAATTCTGTAACCCGGACCTCCTCATAAATACGAGGGGAGGGCTACTATTATAACCAGGACGACTAGATGGCTTGGCTTGAGGGTACGGCGTTGCTGTGGTGTACCCAGATGCCGGCATAGCTATCTAATAATGGGGAGTAGCGCACATAGCCATGCCTCAGGGATGTAGGCTTCGGCTGAACCTCGTTAACAAAAATCGTGCCTCCGGAGTCGTCTGTGATTGTGCATGGATATCTTGATCGATCCGTAGGCGCTTCCGCATGCTTGTTTTCTAACAAGTGGTACCCGAGCCATGGTTGGATTAGATCTCGAGATGTGTGCGGTGAATCACGTGGAAGCACGAGAACAACATGTTCCATGGGCGCTGAGAAGATAGCTCGTGTGGCGCAAGGTGGAGCATAGGGCGATCGACGGTTCGATCGGTGCCATCGAACACTTCAGGTGGGTGGCCAGAACCCTTCGTGGGCTATAGTTGGCGAGGATCGACCAGACATGGTGATCTAGCCGACTCAGGTAGCTGATGAGATCGTTATAGGCGATGACCTCAGCGCTCAGGATCAAACTAGACGGTCCAGACGTGGAAAAGCCTGGATAGATTGGAGTGGACGGGAGCAGCGATCGGACCGGAATGTTACACGGAAAATAACATCATAACACGTCGAGCTAGTTTTACCATGGATGCGAGGTCAAGGTGTAACATGGCAGAAGATTGCAGATTGGTTTTGGAAGCTGCAGGGAGATCTGATGTGGCAGAGTGTGCGCAGTTACGGCGAGGCAGGCAAGCGGGGCGTGGCTCGGAGGTGGGCGCATGCGAGAGGACCCCAGACGGGCGGCGAGGGGCCCGGGCAGAGGTAGGACCCAGTCGTGGGGACCATCGGAGGCTCGGGCAGGGCATCTCGGATGCGGAGTCCTAGCTGGCGTCATTTCCTCTAGAAGCGTGGGACCTGTGTGGCTAGGCGCCTGGCTAGCGATGCCGTTGGGCAACATTTGGGCACACCTGCGCTTTAGGCTATCCCCAACCCATGAGTAAAATCGTTGTCTACCACTATTTCTACACTATTCCAACTACCTCACTCTTTGTCTATAGTAGTGCTACAGTGTCAAACAGTGTTATACACAACCCATTTACTCCCCCATTGGGGATGGTCTTACCCAGGCCATACCCATGAGCTGTTTGCCCAACCCGTAACCTCCCCATACCCATTCTAATTATAATTATCCATACCCAATGAATAATGGGCAATATTCGGTGGCTGTAGGTAACGGAAAGCTAGGTGTGATTTGCCCTCGGTGAATAAAAGGACGCAAGCAACACCGCCTCTGCCCATTCGCCTAGTACTGCATCTATATCTGCCTCACCCATCCCTTCCACCACATGCTGAGACTGTCTGCTGCAGCAGCTCTATGACTAGCGGACAGCAGACGTCGCCTTCCTGGTGCTCCTCGTAGATCTCTCCCGCCGTTGGTACCCGCAGGAGACGCTGGAGCGTGCTCCACAAAACTGGGTGCTCCCGACCCCGAGGCAAGCACCAGGAAGACGTCCATGGCAGCCCTGCTCCGGGAAGACGTCCATGGCAACGCTGGCATGCTGCTCTTTCACGCCTACGCGGCTGTAACACCCTAAATTTCTTTTTTAGAATTTAAAATAGTTAAAATGTTTTTCTCAATTTATTAAGGATTTTTGTGTTTAGAATGAGCATTTAAAAGACTTTATAAAATAAAATTTAAAACAAATAAAATGAATTTAGGACAATATGTTGTTGCATTCATGCCATTGCATTGGTTTTATATTGAGTGGTTGCCTAAGGACTTGGATTCAAATTTTATTTGAATTCATAGCGTGTTTAAACCTTCAAATAAAAGAGTTTGAAAAGTTTTCAAAATGAAAGGCCGGAAATTCCCTCCTCTCTCTCCTTCCTCTATTTCGGTCCAGCAACCAACCGAAGTAGGAATCGACTCATCTCTTCCCTTCTTCCTCTCCCCTCGCCCTTTCTCTTTGTCATGTGCCCGCTCTTTCTTTGTCATACAAGTTCCGCTTGTCATAGTTCTCCTTTCCCTCGCCGTCAATCCTATCGTCCATCTCATCCTACTGAGCCAAGTGGCATAGTGTTTTGAGTGTGAAGACCTTTCTAAAAGTGCTAGTCATCATCAAAATGTTTCGGGGAATTTTCTGGATTCATCTGGAAGTTTTTCCTATTTATCTTGGAGTAAATTTTATTTATTGGAGGCTCTTCTGAATCTTTTCATGAGCTCTAAATATTTTATTTGATTTCATTAGGTGCCAAAACATTTCTAGGAAGTTTTCTAGAATATTTGGAGCCATCGAAGTATTTTTCGAAACACGAATGGTAATTCTAGACTTTTCTGGAATTATTTTGAAGCCTGAAATTAAATATTTCGAAAATTAGTCCGAATCCAACTCGGCCCAAACCCATCCATATTTATACTCATCATGATGCTCTCGTCGCCCTCTTTCCAAATCTTGTCTTCGTTTTTTCATCCCGCAACCCTAGCTCTCTAGATCAGAAAAGGAAGTTTGAAGGTGGGTAAGGGTTCAACTCCGGCGAACGTTCGGTGTCGAATCACTCCGCGACCAAGCGTCTCCGGCGAAATCCAAAGACATCACCTTGTGCGTCTCATCGAGATCTTCATCGGCATGGTCTCAGATTTATGAGGGCATCTCCGGTTCTTCGTGGATCTAAGTTTCTTCCTCAACTCCAGGGAAAACCACAACTCCGGTGATTCCTTCTTCTCTCTCTTCGTTCACGTGACCACCTGCTTCTGCCCCTGCCACCCGATGCGCAGAGCGCTGCGCCGCTCGACCCCTACAGTCGCAGGTCTCGCCACCCCTGGAGATGACGCCGCCCTCCCGAGTCCCAAGGAGACCCCGCACGGCCGTATGGTGCCCCATCTCCCGCTCCCGCGCCGTTCTGTGGGTCCCGCCCCGGCCAACCAGGCACTGCCACGCCGCCCCCTGGACCCTACACCTGCAGCCCCTGCCCTCTCAGCCTCTCCCACGCGCAGAGACGCGCTGACCGGCGCGCGCCGTACCACCGCGGGCCCCGCCTGACCCTGGCCTGCTCCCGCATGGAGCGATCGAGCCTGCGCCGAGCACCGCCTCCCTCTGGCCACGTGTCACCACGCTGGTGGCTGCCTTCGTTGTTCCCTGTTCGCCAAGCTGCATGGGTCCCGATCTTGCCACACCAGATCCGGAGGATTGTCTGCGGCCGCAACACTGCAGCCCACCTTGTGTCGCCCAAGTCAACCAACCACAAGGCGCCACGTCCCCGCTTCTAGCGTGTCTTGCATAAAGCCCCCTGTGCTTTTTGGGATTTAACCCGCAGTCCTTCCTAAAGTGACCAGGCCCTGTTTTTAGTGTTTTCAAACCCAGTTTTCTAAAAGTATTTACATCCAAGGCCCTGCAACATTCAAAAGCTCATATCTTCTTCGTTTTAAATCCGTTTTCGACGATCTCTCGCTCACGTGTTCGTAGTGAAGTGTAGAATAGTTTTATAAACCTTTTATCTTCTGTTTTGATGATACGGTGTACTGTTTCTTATAGTTTGTACTTGTTTGCTTGCATGTGTGTACCTATATGCTTGTGTGGTAATCCGATGAACGTGTAGACGCCAGTCTTGTTCGTGCAATCTCAAGTGCAACTCAAGATCAAAATCTAGAAGACTCTGAGCAGTGACTTTTAAAGGAAGGAAAGTATAACATAAACAACACCCAATAATCTTTTTAACCATTGCATGTGCATTTAATTTTGTCTACCTATGTTAAAAAATGTTTTTAGCCACATGGTTTTGGGAACCTGAGCAATGTGCTCGTGTGCTTTTGCGGTTCTCTCCCTAAGGACCGGTTCACAAAGCGACACCTAGGACAACAATGCTACCACAAGATTGGAATGGGACTAACTTAGCTAAGTAATTATGTCATTTTGGTTTGGAATAACTTACCTGCAAGGCAAGAGGGGGAGTAAGCTTCTATGGTCGTGGTACAACCTGGCAGTTGGCAAAGTAGAAGGGAGTTGGGAAGCATTGAAGATCAGCTTTGTCTCCATTTCTTTCCACCCTACAAGGTTGTCGATCTCTGATGTGAGGTACTCACATTCCGACAGAGGAGAAGGGAATCATTGGGGGCAGCTTGGACACGCTTCACGCGTCTGGTCTCGTCAGGACCAGATTTGGCTATTCTAGAACCAATGTTGATACAACACTTCATCCGAGGTCTCTCGCCAGGTGTTGGTTTACAATTGGATTTAGCCGCGGGAAGATCGTTTTCCTACTTGATCACATCAGAAGGAAGAAAAATACATAACAAGATCCTTGAGAAGGCCTCTAATAACGGTGAAGCTGAGAAACCACTTCCAGATACAGAAGACCCACCCGAGCCCAGCAATCAAGAATGGCAGGAACCTACTCAACAATCTTCATCTCTACCACCACCTTGTACCCTCAGGATTGAAGAGATCCTAGAACCATCTACGTCACCGTCTGCTGAGAGGGTCAGCTGCGCTGAGACAAATCCTCTATCAGTACCACCATTCTCATTTGAGGATGAGCTCTTCATGACCTTCGGCAACTCCTTGTTGGTGGTCATTATAAACCATTTTGACCACAATCGCAAATATAGATGGAATTGGCGATGGTAACAATGTGCTTTTGTTATAAGAACTCACAAGTTCCACAAGTTTTGTGCATCTACATGTTTTGCAAGGAATATAGGTCATTTGGTGCCTTCAATAGTGAATGAGCAACAAAAGCCACAGAAACGAGGGCTCATCTCGACAAAACTCTAAGGAAGAAACAAAGAAGCACATGTACATGGTACAAAGGTTATCCAAATCACATATTTCAATGCACCATGTTGAAGAGCTCATCGAGATGATTGAAATAAACTTTTGGTTCACCTAATTCAGAGTCCAGACGCAAAAGTTATGGCCATTGCAAGTTTGACGGAAAAGCTGGCAAGGCCGGACGGCCAGAGCACTGGCCAGGTGGCGAAGACATTGGCCGACCGGCCATAGAATCTCCACAAATGGCCCACCCTTCACTTCTATGACCCAAGGGAGTCACCAATGTCCCATATACGCCCAAGGGAACAAGCCCAAGTCGAGGCCAAGGTCGGAAGGCCAACATATGGATCAATAAGCCAATCTTTCGACATTTACCGACTGCAACCGACTGTGAACCGCCACTAGGAGTACATCCACATCATCCAACATCAAAGGCGGTGTATCTGAGGGCCAGGCGGCCAAAGAGAGTGGTCGGCCGACCTAGTCTCCGTGACCAATTTGCGCCCACCGCCTTGGACAACATGAAACCGACTTGGGAAGACCAAATCACGACCGCACGATCGAATGTAGGTGCATCCAATGGTCGGGTGACCATGAGGGGTGGCCAGGCGGCCTAACCTCCTTACCCACTTCACCTACAAGTTCCCCCCTCTGAAGCACTGACCTTGGAAGGCTATATAAAGGATCCCAGGGGCTCATTTGGAAGACACAACGAAGCAGGAAGAAGAAGGCGACCATAGGCTTAGTCCTATCCACCTTATACTTAGAATAGGGAGAGTGGTGAGGTGAGGGTAAGGGAGCTCTCTTCTACTAGCTTGTACCTCAAAGGAATAGAATTCAGGTTCAAATAAAGTTTCTTGTTAGCTTTTACTTAGTTTAATTTACTTTCAATCTTTGCTTTAGCTTGACCATCTGCATGTTCCTTGTTCACACCATATAGTTAGGTCTATCTGCAATGTTTACTTCTATTTTCCATGGAAGTAGAAGTAGTAAGCCACTAGAAGTAGACGTGGTGTCTAATCTAGAGGTTTGCCTTGGTTAGTGTGCAATCCCACATAGATTTGGTGGTAGGTCCGCTCGGTGACACCGAGCGTGTACCGTGCGTATTCCACCCCGTCGTCCGGGTTGTTCATCGACGCATAGCCTTTACCTATATAACCCGCCTTTCTCGTCTGAGTTATCAACACTCTGGTACTCGGAAGTGGTTATGTAGCCTTGGTGCCCGAAGTAGTTTGGCAAGCTAAGTTAAGGACTTTTGTATAGATTGGCTAAGTAAAACTAAAGTATAAAACCCTCTCTACCCTCCTACCTTCTTTATCCTCTCGTTCGTCCCGGTCAAACTAGAATTGTGGTTAATATACTTCTCATTTCCCGTGGAAATTGATACCTTGTAATACTCCTAGGTGAAAGCTACATCGGTATCCGTACGCTTACGGATTTATATCTGTTAGGCTAAGGAATGCCAACAAGCTTTCTGGCGTCATTGCCGGGGAACGGTAGCTATATTGACTTAAATCTAGTTTGTCCGTGTATCACTCCACCCATCATATGGATTCGACGCATATCTATTAGTTCTCTGCTCCAAAGGGTACATATTTGGAGCCTCCACCTTCGTCACAACCCATCAACATTGAAGGTTATGACATACGCCTAGGTATCATAGCCTTGGTTCGGGAACTGACCTTCGAGGGGACAGAAAACGAAAACCCATACACCCACCTACGAGAGTTCTTACACTTGTGCACTTGCATAGCCATAATAGGGGTTGAGAGCCAATGGAACGGCCTCATTGCTCTCCTGGTGTGATGAGTGATTGTCAATGGTACAAGTCCTCCGATGCACTGGAGGCCCTCCGATGGACTAAAGGTAGATGATGAAGACCTCGATAGACTGAGGCAAAAGTCCTCCAATGGACCGGAGGCACAAGTGCTCGGCGTCGGTCGGCCATGGAAGCTCGGTACACGGAGGGACGGTTCGGCAATGGTGGTGTAAGCCCTCCGATGGACTGCGAGGCAACTCCAATGGACTGGAGAAGCCAGGTGCCACGTGGTGCTCCAACCTGAGTGCATGGTGCGAAGGCGTGCGAGGGAGGCTTTGGCGGCTTCCACTCAAAACCGCCACCCAAGCTACCCAAGCCTTGGTGAGTTGGGCCATGACTCGCCAAGATAGAGAAGATGGGCCAAGTCTGGCCCAGATGGAGACTTTCTAAAGTTTCCCGATTTCTGACTTCAAAACCAGGGGGTGCAAAGATGGATTGGACTACGGGCCACGTGGAGAGCATCTGAAGATTGCGTGGAAGCTAAGAAGATGAAGTCTTCATCGTGGTTGTCTGTCCCCGATATTTCGGGTCCTTTTCTGTTTTAGCCCCTCTAGGCGTTTCTAGTGTTAGGGGTCTATGTGTAAAAATGTCAAAACTGAAATGGTGTATAAATAGTCTAAGAGCTGGTCATTAGCACTCCTCTTGGCTGCTAGGTTTTCATTTCCTTAGAGTAATTTTCGTCCTCAAGCCTTGAGCACAAAGTTTAGGAAGGTTAGGATGAGATCTAGCCGGCAAATCAAGAGGGAAGGAGAGGGTGGTTTCTTGGGATGAATTCCTTGGTTGTAATCTAATCTTGAGACCCATTTTGGGCCATTAATCCAAGTGATTTCATACAACAACTTGTGTGCTTGTTCGTCCCCCTTTTTCCTTTGGTTCTTGGACTCAATTCTTAGCTTTTTGGGTGTTTGCTTTGGCCAAGGTTGAATCCTTTCTTTTGCTTGTGTTTTAGACTTGCAAGGATGTGTATATTATGTCTTAGAACATCTCAATCCTGAAGGATTGCCACGAGCAAGTTGTTCTTGAGCTTTCTTCTTTTCTTGCCCAAAGGTTCCCTCTTCACGAGATCGAAAATTCCTGCAAATCCCTTGATCATTTTCTATTGATCTTTTGGGAATAGCTTTGGAATGGAGCTAGGTTAGTCTGTGCACGATTTTGTGAAGATTGGTGAAGGTTTGGTCAAGTTTTGGCTTTGGAAGCTCAAGTTTCGGGTGGCTGTTTTTGTCTGAGCTATATCGTCCGGTGGGTTCCGATTTCGTCCAGTTGTTCTTGCAGTGGTCAAACGTGCTCCAAATGATCTAAAATTTTGTGGATCTCATGTCCTGTGAATCATAAAGCTTTCATAAAAATTTCAAAATTTTTGGAGGTGTTTAGACTTGGTTTTGGTATTTTTCTCTTGGGGTTGGTTTTCCAGTTTTCAACCACCGGACGTCCGGTGGGTCTGCACCGGACCGTCCGGTGGCTCTAGGATTTTCGTTTCTTGTCCAATGGTGCTGCAAATTTATGGAGTTGTTCCTTCACCCCTTCTAAACTTTCAGTAAAAATTTCATAATTTTTGGAGTTGGTTTGATTGGGTTTTGGTCCAAATCTTTTTGGAGTGTCAATTTGTGAGCACCGGACAGTCCGGTGCTTAACCACCGGACAGTCAGGTGGTCACAACTTGCTCCAATTCGTCTGAATTTTCTTTGTAGCTGTTCCTTTTTTCCTTGTGAAGGTGTGGTAATTTTTGGTGTGGTTTGGAACTTTGCTTCTAGGGTTTTGAGATTTTTTTTGCAGCCCTGTCTGTCTGAAATCTGCTGTTTTCCAAAGTTGGCTCTTTTTGCATTCTTTGTCTTAGGCGTTTGAGTGTGTGCTTCTACTTTGTGCTTGGTACGTATCTGTTCAGTGGACGGTATCAAACACGTGTTGTGAGCTAGATACGTAACCTCTCAGTGGACGGTGTCTAGCTTTGTTGTGGGTTTTGTTTCAGTTTCCACTACGGGGGGATTGAGTTTGAGTTTTCAAGTCCTCCTATTCACCCCCCTTTAGTCGCACGTCTCGGTCCTATGGGGTGTCACATGAAACTATAAAATGGAAGCTTTTCCCGTTCTCTCTTGTGGGAAAAGCAATAAAGTGGTATGATTGCATAGTAGGTAGTGCAAAGGGGAGCTGTGAAGCTTTGCAGATTAAGTTTTGCACTTACTTCTTCCCCCTCTTCAAGGTCGTTGATCTTAGAATGGAAGTCATGACCTTCCGCTAATAGTAGAAGGAATCCTTAGGGAATGCTTGGGCTCATATCATGACCCTAGCATCTTCAGGCCCTCACATAGCTATACCAGAACCGATGTTCTTGAAGCATTTCTATGTCGGCCTTAACCCCAAGACAAAAGAATTCCTTGATGGAGCATCAAGAGGGTCCTTTTTGCACTTGATGCCAAAAGAAGGGAGAGCCATCCTTGAGAACACTCCCTTTAAGCCACCTGATGAATCTTCATAGCTCCTAAAGGAAGACGCTCATAATTCTACCACAAATTCCGACCCCTACTACCCACCAAAAGCAAAAAAAAAAAAAAAAAAAAAGAGGTTGCCAAACCACCACAACCTTTTGACTCAGGCCTAAAAACATTGAAATTTCCACCGTCCCTCTATGATATTCATGAACAGTTTGATATATCAAGAGGAACTAGGTGGAGACATGAAGTTCCTGAGCCAGGAACTCCTAACTTGAAGAAGACCGGGGCAATCCACAGAGTGGGGGAGCTCGTTGACAAAAAGGTTGACTGCAAGCACTCAGAGTACATATCCCAACCAAAGCAAGTCAAGGGTGACCCACCATTTCTTAATCCAAAGTCTAGAATCACTCCCAATCTTGCTGATGACAAATTCAAGATCACTGAACTATATCCTAATTGGGCTAGAAAAATTCTTGATCTTAGTCCTGACTTTGGAGGAGCATTTGAGGAGCTTTCTCACTTCAACCTAAAACCACATGACCACTTCTATGTCAAGAGAGACGACATAAATAGTCTTGATGCTAGAGATACTCCCCACAAACACCATAGGCATGAGCCTAACCTTGAATCTGTTTGGTCTATGGGCACATGTGAAAATACAAGCTTTCCTCCAAGTGAGGAGGATCTTGAGGAGCAGGAGGGTTTCATTCTTGAAGAACCTCAGACACCGCCTAGATCAGTGGAAAAGTGTGCCAGCTTGTACGAGGCCTACAACCATGCACTTTTCTATCATAATCTCTTCAAGCTAATGGTTGTAGATGCATTTGTTTACACAAATATTACAAATCATGCATTGGTGCTAGCACGTCCTGCAGCTAGAAAGGAAAAATCATAGAAAGTTGATGATAAAGGGAGCCACATCATCACACTAGCTGCAAGCATGAAAGGCTCCCAAGATCGAGCTTTTGACTTAAAACAAGCACTACTGGGAGGTAGCCCGGATCTTTTTTTCCTTAAAAAAGAAACAAAGCAACCTTTACTTTCACAAATAAAATAAGAGTTATTCCTCTGAGATGTAAGTGTGTGCATAATTGTTGAACTGGTCGGTGTAATCCAACGCCGGCCAGTCTTTTTATCTCACTCTCTTTGCGAGTCAATGTATTTCAGGTACCAAACATCAATATGACTAAATGAGCGACTACAGCATGACAACCGGCATGAACTCTAACATGCGTGTCCAACGACTTCTCGCCCACGCCGGTTTGCACTTCTCCCCCTGTTGAGGTTGATTCAATTCTTACCATTTGGTTTGATGCACATCCATGTATAAAATTTTATCAAACCAACATAATCTCATGAATTAGCTTGAGCACAAATTGTTTCTCACATGTTAGCTTGCATAAATTTTATTCCTTAAGTAGTACTCAGATCCTTGTGGGACCAATTATTATTTAGGAGCATCTTGCCTAAGGTGTTGAAAAATGTGAGACAGTAAGAATGAAACACTTCTTTCCTTCTTGATTAAGTGAGACTTGGAGAATTTTATTTAGAGCTAAAATTTCAAAACCCTTTGCTTCAAAATTCCTCAGTGGTTTGATATATCTATCCAGAGCCAAATGCTTCACATGATCAAACCTTCAAAAGTGCTAACTAATGTTATGTTGATTTTTCTCAAACTTTGGGTCCTTATGAGGTAGAGACACTTTAATTTCTAATCAATTCTCTTTCAAATTTACCAATACATGCTAGCCTTCCTTTATCTGGTTATGCTCAAATCCCACATTGGGGTTAAGCATGCACACCTACCAGATATTTCCTCCACCATACCCATATGATATCTATCCTTTGTGAATCTTCGATCCCATCCACCAATATTGTCTTTCAAAATAAATACTCCGTTCATATTTCAAACATTCCACAAAAATTCCCCAAACACCTTGTAACAAGAGGCATGGGGCTATTAAAAAAGGAAAAAAAGAAACAGAAGAAAAAAAAGGAAAAAAATGATGATAGCTACATGTGCTCAAATGCTTCAATGTTTCAAAAGGGGATCCATCAAATATAAGGAGTTTTGTCCAAGACCATATTCTTGCACGAACACAAGTTTCGTATGTTGGATTTGAGTATTCCACGTAACTTTTTGCTTGTGTTCTTTCTATTCTCATGTGTGTGTCCATCTTCTATCTTACCACAAAATATCCATTTCCATTTCCATTGATCGGAATGAGAGGTGTCACAAACCTTCACTAGGACCAATTTTTGACTTAGCAAAATACACAACATAGTTAAGCCTTCTTTATCCCTACTTTGAGCTCCACATAAGCCTTTAGTAGTAGGGAAAAGAATGGCTAATGGCCATGGTGAGAAATGAGAACTACCACTTGAGTGATCTGAGTGTGCCACTTGAGGAATTAGAAGTCTAAGGTATTGTTTTTTGAGAACTTAACCAAAAACTCCAAGTGTACTTAAAAGAGAGGGGAGATATTTTTCATTTTGGAATGTTCCATCATTCAACTGCCAAAGGCATGGTCACAGCCACTTCAAACTCCACAGGTATGAAGAACATTTTGGAATATACTCTATGCTAGCTTAATATCTTGAGAAGTTGTGCATGAAGTCTGTAGGACCGAGACGTGCGACTAGAGGGGGTGAATAGGAGCACTTAAAAACTCAAACTCACAACCCCCTGGTGCAAACTGACACACTGCACACAACAAACGCTTAACACCGCCCACTGAAAGGAAACGTGTCTAGCAAGCACTTGGTGTCGCCCACTGAACGGGAACACACCAAGCGAGCGGAAGCACACAACTCAACGATTACGAAATCGCAAGTCAAGTGAAACAACGACTCACGCACTAGCGTCTTGCCCGCTATTCAACGCACTGAAATGCGCCTCACTGGTTCACAGCAAGTTAAGAGTATCGGCAGCAGCAAGGAACACTAAAAATGAGGTCGAAGCAAAAACCGAACGGCAAAGACACCAGCTAAAACCAACTGCACAGCCA
The DNA here is from genome assembly GCA_022530915.1 of Paspalum notatum. Taxonomy (NCBI): domain Eukaryota; kingdom Viridiplantae; phylum Streptophyta; class Magnoliopsida; order Poales; family Poaceae; genus Paspalum; species Paspalum notatum. Next base: position 22,407,487 of record CM039687.1, read on the forward strand.
CACGCCGGATAGTCCTGTGCACCTCACCGGACAGTCCGGTAGAGACCGGATAGTCCGGTGACCAGCACCGGATAGTCCGGCGAAAGCTGGGCGAGGGCTTGGAGCCGGATTGTCCGGTGCACGCCGTTGGATTATCCAGTGAAAGACCGAATAGTCCGATGGTTGCACCGGATAGTCCGGTAAAACCCTGGAACTTGAGTTCCCAAACCCAAAACCTGACCAAACCTTGTCCAATCTTCATGAAAATCGACACAGGCTATCTGAGCATTATTCCAAAGCTATTCCCAAAAGATCCATGGAAAAAGATCAAGGGATTAGCGGAAATTTCAGATCTCGTGAAGAAGCAAGCTTTGGACAAGAAAAGGGGAAAACTCAAATTCGACTTGCTCGTGGCAAACCTACAGGTTTGAGATTAACTAGGTAAAAATCTCCACGTCCTTGCAAGTCCAAAACACCAAAAGAAAAGGATTAACTCGTAGGCAAACACAAATCACCAAAAGCCTTTGAATTTCATCCAAAATCCAAACTAGAAGGGGGAAGAGGAAGGGGCTGCACACAAGCACTCCAATTTTAGAGGAATATTGCTGGATTAATCATGAAATTAAGTGCATACAAAAGTTCCTACAGCCTACCACCCTTCATCCCCCCTTTTGATGTGAAGAACCCTAGCTAGGGGACTCAAATCCTAGCCTAAAAGCTCTCCTTTCTCTCTTTGGCACTTGGCTGTATGGAAACTAAGCCTAGGGTTTTCTAATGGTGGAAGAGTCACTTAGATGACCAGCCACAAGGCTATTTATACCCCAGGCCTAACGACACCATTTAAAACTAAGACCCTTACTCTAGAATGCCCGGAAGGGGCTGAAATGAAAATGATACAATCGGACGACTACGATGACGCTTTAATCTTCTTCTTCTCCACGCCTCGCTTGGATGTACGCCACGTAGCAAGTAGTCCGGAAGCTTCCCTCGGTTTTGAAGTCAAAAACCGGTTATTCTACGGGCTTACTGGGCCGGGTCTTGGCCTAATCTTCTATCTTGGCGAGTCGGAGCCCCACCCACCAAGTCATTTGAACTTGGGTGGCGGTTTTGAGCCGAAGCCGCCAAAGCCTCCCTCGCACGCCATCGCGCCATGCACTCGGGTTGGAGCACCACGGTGGCACTCGGCTTCTCTAGTCCATCGAAGTTGCCTCGCGGTCCATCGGAGGGCTTACACCACCGTTGCCGAACCGCCCCTCCGTGTACCGAGCTTCCATGGCCGACCGACGCCGAGACTTGCCTCCAGTCCATCGGAGGGCTTTTGCCTCAGTCCATCGAGGTCTTCATCATTCTCTACCTCCAGTCCATCGTAGAGCCTCTAGTCCATCGGAAGGCTTGAGCTCGTTGACAATCACTCATCACCAGGAGAGCAATGAGGCCGGTCCATTGGCTCTCAATCTCCCCCTTGATGAGTGCATTGTCAACACCTTCAACCTGTAACCTGAAATAGAACAAAGACAAGAAAAAGCGTAAAACCGAAAAAGAAAGAAAGAAAGAAGAAAGTTGCTCAAAATGTCCAAGAACCAAATAGAAGCAAATAAACAGGGCACAATGAGACAACAAAAGAAAACAAAGCATCGGCTCCTCAAGACAGAGGCAAAAGGCTCAACGCACCGATGCAAAGAGCATGCTAAAAGCTCAACTCCCCCTGAAATGCATCCTTACAAATGCAAAAAAATGACTGTAAAGCTCCCCCTCAACTAAGTCTCTCCCGAGTCCTCTCCATATGTCCAATACTTCTCTCCTTTGTTGACAATGGACACATCAAGGGTTCATAGGACTCCCCCTGAACTAGACAACTCCCCCTTAAAAGATGCCATGAGATGCAGAGAGTGTACCAGAAAGAGCTCAGAAGGGATGGAAAGTTAGTATTCACAAGTTCTTAGCATACAAAGCAAGTAAGGGCAAGGAAACATGTAACAAGCTCAAATGAATCTTCAAATGAATCTATCTTACACATATCAAGAGTTAGCATGTTTTTCAGGGTAGTTGAAAATAAAGCATCACCAACATGAATAGCACCTAGCAAGATAGGCATTGAACAGCAAGATGCTAGCAATGCATACAAGGTGTGCTACTATCAACCAAAGCATACATAACCAGCCATAAGCATTTTAGAGACTCATATTTCAGATTTAATCACTTGTATTTCAGATTTAATCACTTGTATTTCATTAGCAAATTCCATATTGTGCTAGGGGTTATTTAGTTGTCTTTTGCCACTTCTTACCAACCAATGCCAAGCCCAGGTTCAAAGAACCATCAGAAGCTTAAGACAAGGTTTTGATCATACACCGCCTAGTCCAAGTTCATGTCACAGCGCAAAAGCAAGCTGTCTCGAATTAGATCAGTGTGACAAGCAAACCCACCTGGATCTTTCTCATTTCAGCACAAGAAACACCACTTGTTAAACATTGTAATTCGGATTTCAATTTAAGCAATGTGTCATAAAAGCATAGGCATTTACTTAGCAAAGGCATACAACTAGCATATCCAGGTATGAAAAGATAGCATAGCATTCAACACTCCTACACATGCTAGGTAGCCGAGTCAAGTGGTGATCATATTTTTGGATTTTCAAAAAAACAAAAGGCTTAGCTCACAATTAGTATTCAACAACTCAAGAGAGTTTAGCCAACCATGATCAAGCAAGCATCTGTACAATCTAGCACAAGCAAGTACTAACTCATCATTCCAAAAGAGCTCTAGTGCTAGTGAAGTGAAAATGCTTATGATATAATGCAATGCATGATATGACACAGAAATGCAAAAGAAATAAGAAAAAAACAAAAACAAAAGCAAACAAAGAGAAACAAAAGTCAGATAAAAGAAAAATCTAAACTACAGAAAAAGGAATAGCATACTATCCCTGACTAAAAGGGATATCACACTCCAAGCTCACCTCTCAAGCGCGCAAAAGCGCCAAACTCAAGGGCCTTGGTAAAGATATCGGCCAACTGGTTTTGGGTTACTACATGGACTAAGTCAATATCACCCTTCTCATAGTGATCTCTCAGAAAGTAAAACCTCACGTCTATGTGTTTGGTTCTAGAGTGCAAGACGGGGTTCTTAGCTACAGAGATAACAGAAGTAGAGTCCACTAGAAGAGGGATTCTCCCAAACCTAAGGCCAAAATCACTAAGGGTGGCTTTCATCCATAAGAGCTGGGAGCAGCTATATACTCTGCTTCTGAGGTAGACAGGGATACGCTAGCTTGCTTGCGAGAGGACCAAGAGACAAGAGAGGTTCCTAAGAGTTGGTATGTGCCAGAGGTTGACTTGCGATCAATTCGGCAGCCAGCATGGTCAGCATCTGAGAACCCTCTAAGAGAAAGAGAAGAACCCTAGTAGTACCAAAGACCAAGCTCAGGAGTGAACTTAAGATACCTGAAAATGTGCTTCACCGCTTGACGGTGAGAAGTCCTAGGACAAGCTTGGTAGCGCGCACAAAGGCAAACCGCGAACTGAATGTCCGGTCTAGTCGCCGTCAGGTACAAAAGTGAGCCGATCATCCCTCAAAATTCTTTTTGGTCCACCGCCTCCCCATCTTCATCCGCATCTAGCACCGTGTTTATACTCATAGAAGTTGTCATGGATTTAGAGTCACCCAAGTTAAATTTTTTGGGTATGTCCCTTGTGTACTTGGCTTGATGGACAAAGGTACCATTAGGGCCTTGCTTGATCTGCAGCCCGAGAAAGAACTGTAGCTCACCCATGAGACTCATCTCAAATTCCCTGCTCATCTGTTCAGCAAAACTAGACACCAAAGCGTGAGATGAACCACCAAAGATTATGTCATCAATATATATCTCAACTATCAGGATGTCACCGCCATGACTCAACAAAAACAAGGTCTTGTCTACAGAACCCATCACAAACCCAGACTTGAGCAGGAAACTGTTCAACCTAGCATACCAAGCTTTCCTCAACTTATACACCCGGTCTGAAAACTTAGCACTCTCAAAGCCAGGAGGTTGTCTCACATAAACCTCCTCCTCTATAAACCCATTTAGGAACGGTGACTTGACATCCATCTGCTGTAGTTTGAAGCCTTTGGAGGCAGCAAAAGCAAGCAGAATCCTAATGGCTTCAAACCTAGCTACAGGGGCAAATGTCTCCTCATAATCTATCCCCTCCTGATAGAAACTCTGGGCTACCAATCTCGCTTTGTTCCTCACACCCATCCCATTCTCACCCTACTTGTTCTTGAAGACCCACTAGGTTCTTATAGGGTGACAGTTTGGTGGAGGTTCAACTAAATCCCAGACATGGTTTCTCTCAAAGTTCTCCAACTCCTCATGCATGGCGTTCACCCAGTTAGGAGCAGATAATGCATGTGACACATTTCGAAGCTCAAAAGAAGCAACATATGCAGAGTGGGAGAAAAAGGCTAGAGAGTTAACCGAAGAGCGTGTGACACACTGGTGAAGATTTCCAATGATCCTGTGTGAAGGGTGATCCCGCTGGACCTGCCGAGATGGAACAATCTCGGAGGTCACCTTCCCTGCGTCCTCAGCGGGGCCAGCCTCTGCTTGAGCTTGCTGTCGGGGGAGTGAGAAGGAAACCGTGGGCAAGTGTCCTCCTTCATCATCAGGGCTCGTAGCAGTGGGGGCAGGAGCTGCAGCCGGTGCAGTGGCTCCTGCATCACCAACATCATCTACACCATCCTCATCTTCAAAGATGGGGGTGCCTTCTTCATCACCACCTGAAAGCTCAAAGGCAGGGGTTGTGCAGGGCATAGTTTCATCAAAATAAACCTCACAAGTCTCAACAACTTGCTTAGCCTCCAAAATTCACACACGAAAAGCCCTAGAACTAGAAGCATAACCCAGAAAAATCCCATTCAAACAGGGAGACTCAAACTTGTCCATATGACCCGCCTTCTTGAGCACAAAGCACCTGCAGCCAAACGCTCGCAAATGCTTGACGCTAGGCTGCCAACCAAACTGAAGTTCATACGAGGTCATCCCAAGGAAAGCTCGCAAGAAGATCCGGTTCGCAACGTAACAGGCCGTATTCACTGCATCAGCCCAAAAGCGCCTTGGAGTCCTGTGCTCATCGAGCATCGTCCGTGCCATCTCAATGAGTGTGCGGTTCTTGCGTTTCACAATACCGTTCTGCGGTGGGGTATATGGAGAAGAAAATTGGTGCTCAAGACCTAGGTCACGACAGAAGTTTTCGAACCGAGAGTTTCTGAATTCTCCGCCATTGTCGCTGCGGATAGCCCTCATGGCCTTATGACTCGTTTTTCAACCTCAGTACCAGATCCCGAACAAAACCAAATGCCTCATCCTTAAACTCTATGAAAAATACCTACAAGAACTACGAAAAGTCGTCCACAACAACAAGCACGTACCATTTTCCACTGACCAATGCTACCCGAGCAGAGCCTACTGTATCCATATGGAGTAGCTCACCCGGAAAGCAGGTCATAACCTGAGACACAAGAGTGTGAGAAGCAGCAACCATCTTGCCATGACGACAGGGGTGGCACACTAAGTCCTTCTCAGCTTTCAATTTGGGCAATCCTCGGATCAGGCCCATTGAACTCAACCTTACTAGTAGATCAAAGCTCAAGTTACCAAGTCTCCTATGCCACTTCCATATATCAGCATAAGGACTAGCAACCAAACAACGCGCAGGACCAAAAACAGATATGAGGTCGACCCTAAAAACCTGACCAAAAGGCAGCAAAGAGCAAACAAGGGTCTCCTCAGCATCAAGAACGCGGCACGCACCCTTCTTAAAACGAACCTCAAATCCTTCATCGAGAAGTTGCGAAACAGAGACCAAATTGAACCCCAGATTCCGGACAAAAGCAACTTATCTTGGGGAAAGCTTAGCAGAGAGCGAAACAGACCCAACACCCAACACTTTACCTTAACCATTGTCCCCGAAAGTGATGTACTCCTTGGTGCTCACAGGTTGAGGCTGAAGAACCACTTGCGGTGCCCTGTCATGTGCCTAGAGCAACCGGAATCTATGATCCACACGCCCTCCATGCCTCGATCCTACAAAGTCAAGTAAAGCGACGGTGAGCAAATGGTCCGGCACTGGGGTTAGTACCAAAACTGTTGTACCAGTGCCGAGCCATCTGCTCAAAAGTGGGGTAAGCATAGTCAAAATAATCACCACGACTGGAGTAACCACGACTCTCAAAACATGGCCTCTCAAGCTCTCTCACAAACCCTCGCTCACGAGGTCCGTAGCCGCGCTGAAAACGACTAGGAGCTCGATCGACAAAGCGTCTCTCACCACTAGGAGCATGGGCTTGAAAGCCGCTTCCTCTCTCACCACCAGCAAAGCGGTCTCTCATCTCACCACGGTGGGGAGGATCATTCCTACCACCCTAGTAGAACTGATCCTGGTTTCCACAAGCTCTCTCCTACCTCTCAACCCGCTACCACCTGAAGCAAAACTCCTCTAGGTGACCATTCCGCTGGCAGAACTCACAGTGGTAGACAGGCCTCCTAGGAACTGGGTTAGGCTGAGAATTGGGCTTAGGTGGTGTGGCCTTGGCTGGCTCAGGCTGCTGGATTGGCTTTTTGCCCTTGGGCTTAAGCTTTTCCTCAACAATCTTGCTCAGCTCAGCCTGAGAAGGCTTGGGTGTCTAGTACTGCTTCTTTGGGGCAGTCTTGGGTGGCTCATGGTAAACCCCATCAACATTCTCACCTGGCTGGGTAGGTGCCGTCTTGATCTTAATCGGGACACTCTTCTCACCCGAGGTGCTGCACTCTCCAAACCCAAAACCACTCATGTCACCCTCGGCTCTCTTGGTGCTCTCTGTAATCATTTCTAGTTGGGGTTGCCTCGAATATACCCAACTCAGCACCTCTCTCAACCTGCAGTTGTCATCTTGCAAAGACAACACTTGCAACCTCAGATCTTCCAGAACTACTGTCTAGGCAGCACAGGTATCACAATCTAGAGAGAGAAACACAGAAGCAGCTTTCTCCAACTTCTTAATGGTGGCATCCCTATCCACCAGCTCATCCTAAGGTTCAGGCAGTTCTCACAAGTGTCAGTAGGTGCTGAAAGCACCTCAAAGTCAGCTCTCAACTGCTCTAACTCACCTCTCAAAGTAGAAGAGACCATACACGCACCCAAAAGCGCAGGTCTAGCCCTAAGCTCCTCAAGCTCCTTGAGCTTCCCTCAAACTTATCCTTCAGCACAGCTGGCTCTCAAGCTAAACAGGGGCACGACTCACACTCAATCTCTCTACTCAAAGTAGGCTCATCCAGCTTAGACTGGAGTTTGCCTAACTCAACTTTCAGTCCATCTATCTCCTCTTCTCGCTTGGCATACCTATCTCTCTGGTCACTAAGCTCCATCATGAAAGAGACGCACGTAGAGCACTCAAACTCACTGGGTTGGGGTCCCACACTCCTCAACCTCTCATTCTCCTCTAAAGCCTAAGCAAGTTGGGCTTTCAACTTCTGCAGCTTCTTAGCTGCCTTCTCCAGCATCTTATCCTGGGCTTTTAGCTCTCGGCTGTTCTGCTCTAGCATCTCAAGTATTTCGGCTTGCTCAGGAGTTACCTCATCATCGGAGGAAGAGTTGCTGCCGTCATTCTTGTTCTCCTTGTCCTCAAGCGCCATGGAGCAAACTGAGCTCTTCTTGAACTTGTGCATGCGCTTGGACTTGGTGAAGACGAAGCACAAGCCAGCTGTACCTCCTTGATCGTTCCTCTTGTCCTTCTTGTACGTGATCTCCTCATCACTTAGCTCAACGAGGACGAAGAAGAAGAAGAGGCAGAACCCGATCTCGACGAAGAACGCCTTGTCCCGCTTCCCGTTGTCCTTCTGGTAGAAAGCCTTCCGGAAGTTCTTCTTGCCGAAGGGGCGCTTGCCGAAGCTGTGCTTGCTGGAGCGGTGCTTGTCAAAGCTTGGCTTGCCGGAGTGATACTTGTCGGAGTCGCGGGAGTAGCTCTTGCCCTTCTTGTAGTAGTCGTTCTTATTAGGGCACTCGGCGATGAACTGGCTGACCTCTCCGCACTCGAAGCACTTGGGCCTCTTGCCCCTCTTCTTGCTCATCCGGTTGTCATAGGCGTGCTAAAAGCGACTAGACACCAGATAAAGCTCATCATCCCCAAGCATCGCCAATTGCTCCTCTGTAACAGACATCAAAGCAAAAAACGAGAAGTTGTGTAACAGGGGGTTAGTAGCAGACTCACTAGAGGGTGTAGCCAAGGCTAGACTCTTGGAACCTGTACAAGCGAGGGAATCCCTCATCTTGTAATCTACTTCTGTGACCTTGAGCTTACTATAGAGCGCCTCTACTCCTATTGTATCATACCCTGCCGACTCAATGATTGAGTTCACCTTGATCTCCCATACTTTTCTATCCAAAGCATACAGCAATTTAACAGCCTGCTGATGATCGGTGTATGGGAGCTCAGCGGGAGCAGAGTTGACACGCAACTTGTTAATGATCGACTGAAAGCGACCAAACAAGTCGTCTACTGACTCTCCCGGCTTCTGGATGAAATTCTAATATTCGCGCCGGTAAGTCTCCACAAGCCTAGCCTTAATGGTCGCGGTACCCTCATGGTGTGCACTAAGCAGGGACCATATCTCACGCGCCGTTTTGAGGTGACTCACTCTCTCATAATCCATGGGACCAAGCCCGGAAAAGAGAAAGTTAACAGCCTTGCCATTCGCCTCATGCTGAGCCACGATCTCAGGCATAGTATGCTCAGCGACTGGACGCACCACAAAAGTTGTACTCTGAGTAGCATCCCATATGTCTTAACTCTGGCTAATAAGGAACGCCTCAATCCTACCCTTCCAGTAGGGATAGCCATCGGAGCCAAGGACGGGAATCTTCCCAGAGTATGTCATAGTCGCTACGGTTTCTTCACCGGTTAAGGTATGGGAAATCTAACCGGCTCTGATACCACTTGTAGGACCGAGACGTGCGACTAGAGGGAGGTGAATAGGAGCACTTAAAAACTCAAACTCACAACCCCCTAGTGCCAACTGACACACTGCACACAACAAATGCTAGACACCGCCTACTGAAAGAAAATGTGTCTAGCAAGCACTTGGTGTCGCCCACTGAACGGGAACACACCAAGCGAGCGGAAGCACGAGACTCAACGATTACGAAATCACAAGTCAAGTGAAACAATGACTCACGCACTGGCGTCTTGCCCGCCACTCAACGTACTGAAATGTGCCTCACTGGTTCACAGCAAGTTAATAGTATGGGCACTAGCAAGGAACACTAAAAACGAGGTCGAAGCAAAAACCGAACGGCAAAGACACCAACTAAGACCAACTGCACAGCCAACCCACCAAGTCATTTGAACTTGGGTGGCGGTTTTGAGCCGAAGCCGCCAAAGCCTCCCTCGCACGCCTTCGCGCCATGCACTCGGGTTGGAGCACCACGATGGCACTCGGCTTCTCTAGTCCATCGGAGTCGCCTCGCGGTCCATCGGAGGGCTTACACCACCGTTGCCGAACCGCCCCTCCTTGTACTGAGCTTCCATGGCTGACGGACGCCGAGACTTGCCTCCAGTCCATCGGAGGGCATTTGCCTCAGTCCATCGAGGTCTTCATCATCCTCTACCTCCAGTCCATCGGAGGGCTTGAGCTCGTTGACAATCACTCATCACACCAGGAGAGCAATGAGGCCGGTCCATTGGCTCTCAAAGTCCACCTTAGTTCTTGCTTTGTCCCTTGTTCATAATTCTAATCTTTGCTTGGGATGAGCAAAGTCCTAAGCGTGGGGGTGTGTTGGTGATCATTATAAACCATTTTGACCACCAACAATTGCAAATATAGATGGAATTGGTGATGGTAATAATGTGCTTTTATTATATGAACTCACAAGTTCCACAAGCTTTGTGCATCTACATGTTTTGCAAGGAATATAGGTCATTTGGTGCACAAATACCTTCAATCATGAATAAGCAACGAAAGCCACAGAAACGAGGGTCCATCTCGACAAAACTCTAAGGAAGAAACAAAGAATCACATGTACATGGTACAAAGGTTATCCAAATCACATATTTCAATGCACCATGTTGAAGAGCTCGTCAAGATGATTGAAATGAACTTTTGGTTCACATAATTTGGAGTCTAGACGCAAAAGTTATGGCCATTGCAAGTTTGACAGAAAAGCTAGCAAGGCCGGGCAGCCAAGACATTGGCCGGCCGGCCATATAATCTCCACAAATGGCCCACTCTTCACTTCTCTGACTCAAGGGAGTCCCATATACGCCCAAGGGAACAAGCCCAAGTCAAGCCCAAGATCGGAAGGCCAACATATGGATCAATAAGCCCATCTTTCGACATTTACCGTCTGCAACCGACTGTCAACCGCCACTAGGAGTACATCCACGCCATCCAACATCAAAGGCGGTGTATCTGAGGGCCGGGCGGCCAAAGAGAGTGGTCGACCTACCTAGTCTCCGTGACCAATTCGCGCCCACCGCCTTGGACAGCATGCAACCGACTTGGGAAGACCAAATCACGACTGCACGATCAAATGTTGGTGCATCCAATGGTCAGGCGACCATGAGGGTGATCGGGCAACCATGAGGGGTGGCCAGGCGGCCTAACCGCCTTACCCACTTCACCTACAAGTACCCCCCTCTCAAGCACCAACCTTGGAAGGCTATATAAAGGACCCAGGGGCTCATTTGGAAGACACAATGAAGCACGAAAAAGAAGGCGACCATAAGCTTAGTCCTATCCACCTTATACTTAGAATAGGGAGAGTGGCGAGGTGAGGGTGAGGGAGAGAAGCCCGGAGGAATGGAATTCAAGTTCAAATAAAGTTCCTTGTTCTCTACTTTTAGCTTTTACTAGTCAACATGCACGCGCCACATGCGCGTATTAAAAGATCATATCTAAAAATCTGAAAAATATTTCTAAAAGAGAAAGGCCATTAATTATTTGATAAATCAACTATATATAACTAAGTTTGATGTAGTTAATATGTAAAAGTTTACAATAAATATATTTTGCCTAGAGAGTGATTTTGGGTTTTCTCTTTAAACTCAATGGTTATTGCAAATTCTTACTTCCTCCCTTCTCCTTATATTACGAAAGAAAGGAGAACGAAATAATACAAGAATTAATAATGTCGCTGATCACTTTCACTTGGATAGAACATATTTTTCAACATTAGGAGCGCATGCTAGAAAAAGTTGATGCTCATGTATAAGAGGATAGTAGCAATTCTATAGCAAAAAGGACCTTTTCTTATTTTACTAAACAACAGAAATTCCGCTTCAAAACAAAAACATGACTAAAATGGATTCAGTTTACAAACCTACATGCATGGGAGCAGGTTAGACCTAAAATAGATTGGCAATGATGTTAAAGTCACGGGGTAGTAGGGTGCACATTCTTGATATATGATAAGCAAGAAACATGTCCTCAACTTCGGATTTCCTCAGCCTATCATCAAAATAGATTACATATTAGTTTAACCCCATTTTAATAAGAAAATGTTCCCCGTTGCCATTTACACAATCGCCAATTTTCACCATAGCTAGATGTAACATGAATACCTCAACATTTTAATAAACCACAGTAAAATTTCTACTCGACAGATCAAATTTATTACAAAAACCAAAAAATTTCAACACAACATGTGTATATATATATATCCATGCATTGTTATAGGGCTAAAGTAATACCTAATGACATATGGAAGATCATACGGTTCTGAAGTCTAAGCACCATGAATGACAATATGGCATTGTGCCAATCTTGGGAGAACCCAAAAGCATGTAAGGAGGCCCAATGTTTATTTTTCAACGAAATGAGTTTAAGGCCTAGGATAATTATTTATTTCTGAGATTTATAAATGACATGATTTTTCATCAGAAAACAAAAGATGATTTTAACATTGGCATCTCTTCCATGGACCCTAGGATGACTTTGGCATAAGAATAAGCATGGTATACTGATTGTTGCAATGCAGAGCTCTTTGCAAGACCGGTTGCACAATCCTTTTACATCCTTTTGGAACTCCACAAAGGAAAAAAACAAAATGAGCAACAACTCAAATATTAATTCACCATAAAAAACCGGCAATGACACAATTAACAATTTCGCTTGGAATGCAACAAAATAGCTAAAAAAGACACAAATCCTTGATAACCATTTTACCCCCCTCATATCGCACATTGAAAAGTCAGCAATGAACATAAGAAACATATATGGGAGCATGTAACCATAAAAAAGGATTAATAGTATTACCAAGAAAGTAGATTCAATATCTCAAGGGGAAAAATCCTTGTTGGTAGCTCCATAGATTTCGGTCCAATCATAATTAATTCTCCTAAAACTTATCAAAGACACAAAGAGTTATTACTATAGCAATAACTACCTATGTGCATCAGTATTAATTCAAAGAAACTCATGATGGATTGGCTTTACCTCCACCAAGTTCCATTTGAATAGAATCTATTATTGTCATCGAATCAGTGAATCTATACATTCAAGGATTTTAAAGTATCAAAAGTCAAACACGGCTGCATAGCCTCCATCCTATGCAATCACCATTCAAGCAGAAGTTTGGATTCATAATAGGTCATTCTTTGAATAGTCGGATAAATATAACTATGTAATTATGTAGACTATCAATTTATCTTAGTGTGGTTAGTTGCGGAGTTGGCTTGAGATTGCAATGTTCCTTATATAAACATAATTCAATGTGCTCTGTGTTTTCTTCGAATGAACTGGGATTGTTGCTGCGTTGAGAGTTACAATTTACTCATTTAAATCTAGTTCGATTAAGTTGAACATGCTTGATATGTGCCATTGAATTGCCATAACTCACGAGGAGTTCACTAACCTGCACCTTCTCTTTTTTCTTTTTTTGCCTGCACATTGATGACTTTCAAGGTAAGCATCTGTAGTCAACTTGTCATGACTAGCTAGAAAAGAAAAAAATTATTTGATTTATATTTGTTGTGTATCTTTTTTTTGGAGAATCTGGAAGCGTAAATCAAGTGGTAATTCTAAATTTCCAATTGAACAAAAATACTGGTAGATGTTAAGCAAATTATATAAAAATAAAAATGCATCCTAACTATAATTTTCAGACTTCAGCTTGGGCCAACCTACTGAACCTAATATTCTTTCGATCAACGGTGAATGGTTAGGCTAGGTAATATCTGAAGCTACCTTGCTCGATTTTTACATATTTGAAATTTATAAACAATTGTGCAGATCTCCATTGCAGCAGCATGGAAAATCTAGCCAGATGTAGAGGAATATGGTCATCTTGGAAACAACAGCCCAATCTCATTGCGTAGAGAAAAATGGTTCACCGATGGTGACAGAATGCAAGTGATTAATAATTTACAATTTACAAGCCAGTGCCTCTCATGTCCCTCAATGAGATGATTCGTCAAAACAGCTAGCACGCGACTTGCATGAGCCTTTTGTCACAGGCAAAAGAGAAGATTCATTTAAAAAAAAACAAATGAGAAATAGGTAAAAGAAAAGTAAATTACCTTCTGCTAGCACATGACAAACTCTAAATAAATGAGTACCAAGACTAGGGAGAAAATTTAAAATTAAACTGAGGTACAGGTACCTGAGTTATAGTATGGAACTAATTAATGACATACAGGACTGTATCTTCTGGTTTTGAACTAAAATATTAAGAAAATCTAACAGGTGTTAAGTGAGAAACTGAGAAAGTTCATATATCCTATTCATTATCCGATAATAACAGATTTCTAAAGCCACTGAAAATCAATTGAAGTACTGACTCATTGGCGGTAACGGGTAATCTCACAGGTACATACTGAAACAATCTGAAATTATTTTTGAACCTATTTATTTTGCGACCATGGTAAAGTTGTGTTGATTACCTGTTGAAATCGATGGCCGGTTGAATCCCTCAGAACTCAGATCCCTTCGAATACCTGTTTAGCGGAACACGACCTAAAACTGAAAAAAAAAAAACTGAATTAAAGGGGCGGTAGCTATAGGTACAGCTCATCCCATGCTCCCTGATGCTGAAAGATGCATGCGTTTGCAGTGCGCAGTCACAAAGCTGCATGCATGGGGAAGCCGTGAGGACCGTGGCAGTGGCTCCGACCGGCTCGTCGCTCAGGCAGCGGCGCAGGACGGGCGGGGTAGCCGACAGGCGCCTGAGGGCAGCTCAGGCGAGGGTGCAGGTGGCCGAGGAGGCCACGCCGGACGGCCGGAGGGTAAGGCTGCCAGGGCGCTGGGAGGGTGCAGGCGGCCAGGGCAGCCGCGGTCGAGGGCGCAGGTTGGCAGCGCGCGAGAGCACAGGTGGGCGGCGCGGAGTTGGCTGCGGCTAGACTTGGTGGCCGGCGCGGAGTCGACGGTGGCCTGGCATGTTGGGCTGCCGGTGAGGAGTCGGCGGCGGCCGGGCAGGGCAACGCAGGTGGCCGCAGCAGAGCGGCGCAGAATCGGCGGCGGCCGAGCTGGGTGTCGCATCTGGCCGCAGCCGGGCTGGGCGTCGTGGGTGCCCGCTGCGGAGCCGGGCTGGGCGTCGCCGGTGGCCGGACTTGGCGTCGGGCGCTGAGTCGTCGGAGGCCGGGCAGTGCTGCTGGCGAGGAGTCGTGTTAGCTGGGCAGCAAGGCGTGGGCGGTTGGGGGCTGGGCGGTGCAGAGACGCAGGGTGCCTAATTGCCTATCAGCCTGCAGCGCGAGTTTTTTTTTTTTTTAGAATTGCAACGCGAGATATGGAAGGCCAAAAATTAGGAAGGTGCATAATCAGCCTAAAATGATAGCTAATCCTCTCCTAGAGTCCATACAAAATGGGTGGGTATGGGGTAAAAAATAGGTGAGAAAAGAATAGAGAAAATGGATAAAATATTTTGCATCTATGCGTTTTTGGCCTTTCCACTTCTTTCCAACCTTTTTCCAAACTGCGCAGTGGGACCAGCGTGAGAGGTATAGGTTGACTTTCGCAGGTAAAAAAGATTTTTACAGAACTCGTTCTTATAGTGTAGACTTAGTTTAAATCTTACTTTCAATCTTCGCTTTAGCTTGACCATCCGCGGGTTCCTTGTTCACTCCATAAAGTTAGGTCTATCTGCAGTGTTTACTTCTATTTTTCATGGAAGTAGAAGCAGTAAGCCACTGGATGTAGACGTGGTGTCTAATCTAGGGGTTCACCTTGGTTAGTGTGCAATCCCACGCAGCTTTGGTGATAGGTCCGCTCGGTGACAGCAAGCGTGTACCTTGTGTATTGCGCCCCGTCGTCCAGGTTGTTCATTGGCGCATAGCCTGTACCTATATAACCCGCCTTTCTCGTCTGAGTTATCAGCACTCTGGTACTCGGAAGTGGTTATGTAGCCTTAGTGTCCGAAGTAGTTTGGCAAGCTAGGTTAAGGACTTGTTCGTATAGATTGGCTAAGTAAAAATAAAGTATAAAGCCCTCTCTATCCTCCTATCTTCTTTATCCTCTCATTCGTCCTGGTCAAATTAGAATTGTGGTTAATATACTTCTCGTTTCCTATGAAAATCGATACCTTGGAATACTCCATGGTGAAAGCTACGTCAGTATCCGTACGCTTGCAGATTTATATCTGATAGGCTAAGGAATGCCAACACTCCTCTCAGTTGCCCAAGATCGACCGACGCTTCACCAAGGCCTCTTGTGCAGCCTTCACCTTTCCAGCGGAAGCGCAACGGATGAAGGAGGACCTGCTCTGGCTTTCAGCAGTGATCAATCGGCAATGGCTAGAGGAGAGAAGGTTAGACACTAAGGCAGTTAAGCTCTACCCACAACCTAGACTCATCCCTGGCCGAGTATCAACATTACCACTACAAGCTGATATCGTGTACAACCCAAGAGTGGGGGGTGAACATCATCCCCCAACAATTAGTGGAGAAATACTTCTCTACTATCCCCCTGTCCAAGGCCAACATTCATTTACAATGGATGGATGGAACGTTCGTGGAGAGCAAGGGAGTTCTTCGAGTGGTGCTAGTAACATTGAGAGATACTAAGATATACTTAGACTTCCATGCCTTTGACATCCCCGATAGTGTCCCACCACTGACGCTAATCGGTCTTCCGTTGGCATCCCTTGCTAGTGTGGACAAAGGCAGTGGGCAGCTGCGCCTTCAGTTGGGTCAAGAGGAATTAAAGATTAGCTACGCAAGAGCGCTCAATACCAGAACTGAAGCAAAGCTAGAGTCTAATCCCTTAGAAGAAGTGATGAGCCTGTCACTGGAGGAGACGGATCAAGATAGCCTACAGGAAGAGGCTTGTGACTTCAATACGGTAGAGGAGCCGATTGAGTTCTAAGAACCATTGGAGTTCAATGAACAAGGTGAATCATTGAGGCCTAAAGCTCCAAAAATAGAATTGAAGCAACTACCGCCTGGCCTGAAGTACACCTTTGCCGTCTTGGAAAAGTATAGGTGTGTACTTAGATACTCTCTCCAAGATCTGAAGGGAATCAGTCCTAACTTGTGCACACTTTGCATCCCAATAGAGGCCGATCATCGGCCCACAAGAGAACCACAACGCATACTTAAAAATGCGATGAGAGATGTAGTCAAGAAGGAGGTCCTCAAGTTACTCCATGCGGGGATTATCTACCCCATAAAATATAGTGATTGGGTTAGTCAGTTCAAGTTGTGCCCAAGAAAGAAGGGATGATAGTCGTCCAAAATCAGAACAATGAATTAGTTCCTTAGCGAACTGTCACCAGATGGCGGATGTGCATTGACTACTGAAAACTCAACGCCGCCACGAGGAAGGATCATTTTCCTCTTTCTTTCATTGATGAATTGTTAGAGAGGCTAGCCAATCACTCCTTCTTCTGCTATCTCGATAGCTACTCTAGTTACCACCAGATTCCGATTCACCCGAAAGACCAGAGTAAGACCACCTTCACATACCCTTATGGAACTTTCGCCTACCGGCGGATGTCATTAGGGCTGTGCAATGCTCCCGCCTCATTCCAACGGTGCATGATATCAATCTTCTCAGATCTGATCAAAAATATCATGGAAGTATTCATGGATGACTTCTAGTGTACGGCAATACCTTTGATGGATGATTAGAGAATCTAGAAAAGTTATCCAAACACTAAGGAAACTGAATAAAGTTCGTGGGTTTAATAAGTTTGTCGGCTTGGTAGTTAAGTTCGTCGGTTTCCTCCTCAACCGACGAACTTATCCGCGCCTAGATCTGGATCGGGATCGAGTCCCTTCTTTCTCTCCCACACACCCCGCACCGCCGCTGCCCTCCCTCACACACCCCACGTCGCCGCCTGCTTGCCTCATCTCCCCATGCCGCGCCGCCGCCTGCCTCTCCCCCATGCGCCGCCCCACGCCGCACCACCACTGCTGCCTGCCTCACCCCCACGCCGCGCCGCCGCTGCCGCCTGCCTCTCTCCCACGCCGCGCTGCCGCTTGCCTCTCCCCCACACCGCGTTGCCGCCTGCCCTCTCCTCCACCCGTCGCCGCCACCTGCGAGCTCCCCCACCGCGTCGGCCGGCTGCCTGCCTCTTTCCCACGCTGTGCCTCCGCCTTCTCCCCCACCCCGTGCCGCCGGACCACACCGCACCGCCGCCCACTCCCCCACGACTGTGGAGCGGGTGGCCTTCGGCGCCGCCCCCAGATGCCAGAGCCCCATGGCCTTGCTCCCCCGGGAGGCCGACGTCGCCGCCCCACACGACTCTAGAGCGGGAGCCCCCGCGTGGGGGCCCGATTGCTGGTCTGCACCGCCTTGGTAACCGGCGGCGAGGCTACACTGCTGCCTCACCCCTCGACATCTCCAGTGAAGTGTCCCGATCATTGCACAACAGCGACCATTGAGCGCGAAGGTGATATATATAGTATTGGCTTAAATTCGTTCGTTTGCTGCATGTTACTCAATAATTTCGTGGGTTACTTAGGGACTAAGTTCGTGCGTCACTTCGAGAACCGATGAAATTGTTGAACAATTGTTAATTGTGCTTTGAACCACTGCTTAGGCCTTGCCTATAGTTGTAATTTAAGTTTTAATTTGGTTTCTCAATTTTTATTAAGCAATTGTTTATATAATGAGTATGAATAAGGTCATAAACATTTATCTACTGCTAATTGCTTATATAATGAGTATGAATAAGGTTTTTTGTGTAGGTTTCATCCAATTGCCAACATGCATGATGTACTCTTAGTAGTGTTGAATATATGTTGGTGACTTATTTTATGTTTACTAATTGAATAGATGTTACTTCCTTAGGTATGTTTGATGTCTTTTCGCTTTCATCATCATATACGTGACTTGTTTTATGTCTAATTCGTACGTCAAACAGTAGTGAGCCTAGACGTCACCCGTTCCAGAACAACGCATGTCACATTTGGTTGTGACATGCGTGGTTCCGGAATTGTCCCCGCGTATATTTCGGGAAAGACTAACAATGTATGTTGTTGCATATGACCTATATATGACGTGAGATATGGTTGGAGTGGAGATTTTGGTTGCATAACCCTAGTTGTTCTCCAAAGCACCATGATTAGGCTTGCGTTTGGAGAACAGCGGGGTTATGCTGCCGAAATTTCGTTCCGACCATATCTCACATCATAGGTCGTATGCAACAACATACATTATCGGGTGGGTTTAGGACACATCTTCCTATTAAGGTCTGAACTGTCACCTAAGCCACGTTCGTTGACGACGATTAATTTTTTTAGCTTTGCATAATGGGTGACGATAGAAGGGCGATGTATGACGGATGGAGAAGTGATGGTGCGTACACTCAAAGGAATGGGCTCAGATAACAAATGCTTTCTTGAATCATGCATTCGCGGGGCCAGCTCGCGTAGTATTGTGTCCATGTTGTCTTATGCAATTCGAGTCCATTTATGCTTTCTTATACTAACAAACTATATTTGATTTGTGTAGATGTTACGACATGCGAAGAAAGCCTTCTCTCTAAGGAGAGGTCAAGGAGTAAGGGTTCTGATGGAGGATCATCCTCAGTTGGGAGCATTTTTTAGGGGACTGTGGAGAGTAGGCAACGGCAGCAGCAGCTCCATGGGTGTATGGAGGAGTGTGCACAAAAGCAGGAGGAGGAGCAGCCCGGAGGAGCAGGCAGAGTTGGAGGAGCAGGCGGAGGAGCAGCAGGCGGAGGGGCAGATGGAGGTAGATGCCGAGGAGGAGGCTCGAGAAGATGCGGAGTTGGCTACGTCACATGCAGCTAATCCTGTGATGGATGGAGTAGAGACTGGCGAGTCTTCTTCAGGTGGCACAATTAGGTATGAGTCATACTAATTTTCTTGTATTCGACTTCCACATGTACTATGCAAGTGTTATGTGATCTAATCTATAAATTCTTTTTTACATGCTAGGTTTCGAAAGACCATCTCCATCCGACCGCGATGTAACCCGGCGGATAGGTCGGTGATTGTGCTGGTAGGATACAGGTACCGATTGCTGATGTCATGTATTTAGGTAATACTAATTTCTTATTATATATATACATATTAATATGATTTAATGTCTTTGATTGCAGGAGTTGGAGAGAGGTGGGTTGGTCAGGGGTAGGCCACCGCATGCCGGTTAACTTGGCATTGGGTGCCTTCTGCCACTTCTACTACCCTGGCATGGTCACCTTGCCCAACGAGGATTGAGTAGCGGCCCACAAGTGGTCACATTGGGGGCTCAAGGAACATGTGGAAGGACAGGCTCAGGATGTGGGTGGAGGCACCTGCCAAGGCGTTGTATCATGTATGCAAAGGTTTTTGGGTGAGTTGGCTAGACTAACGTTTTATATGCTCATCGAAATTATGCTTTCGACAACGATGAACTTGACATCATGTGATAATGCAGGAATGATACTGCTTGGATGGCGAAGGTGACTATGAAAAGGAGAAAATGGCCAAACGAGTGTTCCAAAAGGCAGCCACAAAAGTCGTCAGGGACTCTTTTAGCAATGCACGTATCCAGGCGATTGTGAATTTCCACAAGAGGGTGAAGAATATCAATATCAAAAAGACACCAGAAGTGAAGAAAATGCACCTTGAAGCAAAAGAGTTGATTCAAGGAGAGGTTGATTGGATCATGACGGATCCTGAAGCTTGGAGGTGGATCTGCGAGTATTGGGCAGGAGGTGACTTCCAGGGGGCATCGAATAGAAATTGAGGTAACAGAACTAGTAAACCGGGGATGCAAAGGTTCGGAGCAGATGGGTTCATTAGCAAAGAACAACACATGGTACGTATGCATGTTACCACCTTAAAATTTGATATTAGTCAATGTCACTAACTTTGCATTGCAGGAGGCTGAACCTGGTTTTCGTCCAAGCTTTGTGGAAGTCTTTATTCGGGGGCACCAAGGCCCAGATCCGGAGAATCCAGAGGTTTTGTGCGATGAGCAAGCGACCGAGAGGCTTGTAAAGTTGTAAGTATATTAAATGTAGTGAACATCGACTGACAACTGCATATACACTAATGACTTTGTTTTGCAGGCGAAGTAAAAAGAACAGGTAATCCAACACCATGGATAGGACTATGACTAGAGGGGCGGCCCACCAAACATTGAAGCCATATACCATGCCGGCGGTGGGTTACGCCATGGCAGGTATATAAACCTCAGAATTTGAAGATAGTTCAATGTTTTTTGTTACTAATTGTAGAATCATTGCCGACTAGTTCATAGGTAGGGGTTGGGTGATGGTGCCTTGGAGTACGATCGTATTCCGAGGCCGCAATGGACAGGCTAAGAGAGCTCTCACTGGACGTCGTCGAGAGCCTAGCAAGAAGCTCAAGAGAAAACTCGTAGACTTGAAGAGAAAACTCGTAGACTTGAAGAGGAAACTCATAGACGTCGAGAGCCTAGCAAGAAGCTCATGATTACATGAAAACGTATCTTGTGGTACGAGCTATACATGTTATGTAGACAATGCTATACTATTTTACATTTGATTGTGATCTAAGTAATAAATCATGAACAGGAATTGTCTTAGAGGCTTGGATCTAATGTCCTAGAGTTTCGACCTCCACAACTTTTCCTACAGGTAAATTCTAGTTGTATCAGTTACTGCCTCTGAACCACCTAATCTATTGATTTACATGCTTTATAGGTTCTACCTAACTACTTCGTCAGCACTCCTAGCACCCAAGGACCAACATTTGGAGATGCTCAGGGTTCTCAGCCTCCTCCTAACTGGATAGTCCCCTCTGGCCAAGCCCTCCCCCGATTGGATATGCCACCCAGATAAACAATTCGCTTTATTTGAGTCACTATGGCTTAAGCGACCTATTTAAGTTCTTTAATATATATAGCATATCTATGTATTTGAGTTGCTGGGGTCCCAGCCTCAACAATGGATGTATCATACCCAAGGACCACCCTTTGGAGATTCTTCTTAGGTTAAAATGCTTTAACATCTTTTTTCTAACTAACCCAGTTAAAATGGAAACATATGACTTATAACATCTCATATATATGCTATGTATTGTCAACCAGGGATGGCAACCTCTGCAGTGGATGTACCCTGGTCAACCAATGATGTATCGTGGGCAGCCGATGTTTCACCCCGCTGGCCAGCAGCCCTACTACGTGTCGTGGTGTTCCACACCTCCTTTGACGACACCACCGGTATGTAAACATGTCCAAGTTATCCAATAGAAAACCAAACAAACATAGGAAACTTATGTGCTATTTTTAACGGATACAGGTTACATTCAATGACTTAGTTGAATTCTTGACTTATTAGTTGTACTTAAGTTAAACTCAAATTGTCACCTTGAGATTACCTTGAATTTGTCTTTTTAACTTGAATTTAGGTAAAGTATGTAGTTTTGGCCAAATTCATGTTAAGTCTGACATATATACAGAATATAGTTGGAATTTAGGTTAAGTTTGACTTATATACAAATATATTGGTCAATTTCATGCTAAGTGTATTATGTGAAGCCAAATTTAGGTTTAGTTTGCAATTTTATGTCAAATTTAAGTTTACTTTGCCATTTTTGCCAAATGTAGGTTAAATTTGCAATTTTAAACCAATTTGCGATACAGTTGCAGGGTTCTACTTCTCGTGCCCCGTCACAAAATCGTGAAGATGTGGATTGCTTCTTCAACCAATCCGGCGCCGGTGGGGGAGGTAGCGGTCACAACTCAAACCATCCAAATGATGAGGCTAGCTAGGTTTCAGCTAGAGGACTTTGCATTCATGTGATGAACTTTGTATGGTGGTTTCCATGTACCTTAATTTGGACTTCATTTCATGGACTTTGCATTTGGGACTTAATTTGTATGTGTTGGACTACTACTTAAGACTTTGCATTTGTGAGACTTGATGAGCTATTGTAGATTTCTGTGTGGCATGATATATATAATGCTGCCTGTGATTTTCTAGAATTATGTTTGTAATTTTCTAGAATTTCTGATTAATAGACAGGAAAAATGAAAAAAAAAAGTTCGTTGGTCGACGAACTTACTTGGCAACCCAGCTAAGTTCGTCGGCTAGCTTAAGTTCATCGGTTCTCCTCTCGCCAACGAACTTAAAGGCACCACCCAGTTAAGTTCGTCGGCCAACAGGAAACCAATGAACTTAAGCTAAGTTCGTCGGGCCCGATGAACTTATTTGAATAAGGACGTCGAGTTAAGTTCGACGGATAAGTTCGTCGGCTGGTCAACGAACTTAGCTTAAGTTCGTGGGTATAGGCCTAAATTCGTGGGTTTCAGGCCGACGAATTTTAGGTAGTTTCCTGTTGTGAAAGGTGCAAAGAAGTCGATCTTGTCCTAAACTAGGAGAAGTGCCACTTTATGGTCAGAGAAGGGATTGTGCTAGGACACAGAATCTCAGAAAGAGGCATAGAGGTAGACCGAGCCAAGATTGAAGTAATTGAACAGTTACCTCCTCCCATGAATGTTAAGGAAATCCGAAGCTTCCTTGGTCATGCTGGGTTCTATAGGAGATTTATCAAATCTTTCTCCCATATTGCTCGACCTCTGACTAATCTGTTGGTTAAAGAGCGCACTAGTCACAGCACCCATCATTCAACCTCCCGATTGGAATGCACCATTTGAGATTATGTGTGATGCCAGTGATTACGCTATGGGAGCAGTTCTGCGCCAGACTAAGGATAGAAAGCACCATGCTATCTCTTATGCGAGCAAGACTCTTACTGGCCCACAGTTGAATTGTTCAACCACCGAGAATTGTTAGCAGTCGTGTTTGCTATAGACAAATTCAGGTCATACTTGGTGGGAGTGAAAGTTACCATCTACTCAGATCATGCATCCCTCAAATACCTCCTCACCAAGAAAGATGCCAAGCCACGACTGATCTGATGGATTCTGCTCCTCCAAGAATTTGACATAGAAATCAGATACAAAAAGGGAGTAGAAAATTTAGTTGCAGATCATCTCTCAAGAATGCAGTTCAAAGAGTCATCACCCTTGCCGATCGTTGACTACATGAGAGATGATACACTCCTCAAGGTCACAACATCCTCCCCATGGTATGCGAATCTGGTGAACTTCATGGTGGCAGGATATGTTCCTGATTGAGTGGACAAGAGGAAATTGGCCCACGACAGCTGATTCTATCTCTAAGATGACCCCTACCTATATAAACTCTGCGCAGATGGACTCCTACGTCGCTGTATTCTAGCTTGTGAAGCACCTCAAGTCCTTGATAGATGTCACTCATCCTCTTATGGAGGTCACTATGGGGCTTACCGAACTCATGCGAAGGTCTAGCAGAGTGAGTTTTATTGCCCACTATGTACGAAGATTCAAATGAGTTCGTGCGACAGTGTGCAAGATGCCAGCTCCAAAGAAATATAAATCCAAGGGATGCTATGCCGCTCACAAATAATCTTCAGATTGACATCTTTGATGTGTGGGGCATAGACTTCATGGGCCCCTTTCCCAAGAATGGAGATAAGGAGTACATTCTGGTCGCAGTTGATTATGTCTCAAAATGGGTAGAAGCATTGCCATGTGTAGCCGTGGACTCAAAACATGCCATTAAGATGTTCTATGAGACCTTCTTTCCTTGTTTTGGTGTACCGCGGGTCATCATCAGTGATGGAGGTTCACATTTCATTGACAAACGCTTCAGAAGATGTCTTGCAGAACTCGGTGTGGACCACCGTCTTGCCACCCCCTATCATCCGTAGATAAGTGGCCAAGCTGAGACATCAAACAAGCAAATCAAGAACATACTGCAAAAGACGGTCACAACTATGGGGAAAGAGTGGGTATCCAAGCTACCCAATGCACTAGTGTTGGTGTGGCTGGCCAGCCTAGTGCTTAGCCGCCTGGTCCCTAGTGAGGCCACCTGGCCCATCTCTCCTTGTCTTTGATTTTGGAGGAGGTACAGAACCCATAGGGTTCGGCAATGGTGAGTGGATGATGGCAAGTCTTGTGATCTCTTTCTTAGGGGGAGAACACCATCTCCTCTGTCCTCCTAGTCCTTAGCCAGAATCGCTGTCCAAGAGACCATGGCATCTCGCCAAGGTCCACTACCTTAATAAATAGGTGATGTTCAGTTTAAGTCTTAGTTTGATTCAGCTTAAATTTCCTTTCAATTTTCCCATTCTTATAATCAGTGCCTCGAATTTGGTTTGAATAAAATTTAGTTTACCTTCATCTATGAATAAAGTTTAGTTAGATGGCAATTCCAATGTGCCATCCCATCCCTATCATTAACCGTGCAGGACACTTGCGAGAAATCTAGCATGCAGGGCACCTTCACACTACTCGCAAGAATCTGGAGGAATTCATGGCCAGCCGGTCATCCAATCTGAAACAATCAATGTCTGTTGACGGTAATTAAGCACGGCAAACCTTATACTGCAAGCGACAGTATCGTGTGTAGCTTTTTCCTAGGATGAGTATCATGGGTTTTGTCAATCCAGGAAACGAACTAATTGAGAATTAACTAACAAGAGCTTAAGGTAAACTAAGCAATTAGATGATATCTAAACTACATCTAATCTACCCCTAATCTATGTCTAAACTACATCAGAGTTAGAAGATAAACAATTAGAAGATAATTAGAACACCAAATAGGAGGAACTAAACAGCGTCTAATCAAATCCTAATTGGATCCAAAACAAGCACGATAGAAACAACAAAGAGATTAGAGCACTCGAGATAACTAGCAGCTCAAGGCAGATATAAGCATGATCAAGCCTTCTTCTCATAGCATAATTAAACCAAGGTCATTAACCAAACCCCCTCAATCAAGCTTAACCTTTCTCCAGCCCTACTATCACTAGAACCAGTTAATCGACGAGAAGCTCTCATAAGGCATACACTTACGCATAGTCTAATAACATAATAAATATAACTAGACTTTTAATCACCATGATCACAAGAACTAGCTACGCAACCATATTACTAGTAAGTAAGATCAAAGACCAAGATTGCTAGAAGAATATGACCTTTAAGAACATGATCAAATTAACATGTATCTAGAACTAAAGTTAATTAGAGCAAGAACATGCATAATTAGACCAAGAACATGATAATTAGAGCAAGATCAATACTTCATTAATAATCATATCAAAGTATACGACCATGATCATACCTCCCACAATGACATGATTAGACCTCTGGAGGTAGGTAATTAGAAAGCCATGCAAGGCCTCTAATCAACTCTAGGAACTAGAAGAGCCTCTAATCCCTAGCCTAGAAATCGACCCTCAGCTCTCCTCTGGTGGATGACCCTCTACTCAACATCTTGTTGCCTTGATAATAAATTGGATGGCCTTGGGGGTCTCACGGGGGTTTGTATTTATACCCCGGAGGTGCCTTGGGGCGCCCTCCACCTTCCTCTTGCTTGGAGTTGGAGTAGGACTCTTGTTTATCCCGAAACTGGACTTTCCTTTTTTCTACACCTTCTGTATTTCGACCATATCTCTATCATCCGGACTCCAAATAAGGCAAACTCGGATACTAAAATGTAGAGCTTGAAGAGATCTACAACTTTGGTATTCAAACTTCCATCATTTGACGTCGTTTATGTCTCCGAATTGGACCCACAAGGTGCTGCTATCCTGGAATCCGAGAATATCTTGAGATTTAATTTGAGCTTGGTTGGATCTAGTGATATACCTTCTTTATCTTCAATTCCTTCGTACCCAAGTAATCCTTATCTCCTTGGAATCTTCTAGATGATGCACGGTAGAAAGGGGTACACGAGACGGTGTCGTAAGGGGGGCGGTCGGCCGACTTGGAGGGGTAGGGTCGGCCGACCCCTGCCCTTCCTCTGGCCGTTTCCTTCTTTCTTCCACTGAGTCGTTCCTCATTGCTTGGGGATCAAGTGTTGGTCCTGGACTCGGCTTGGAAAGCTCTACAATCTTCATTATTGACTGAGAGTTGATGAAGTCTTCTAGTTTTGGATAGATATGAAGTGTATTTCCCGCATAATTTTCCAGAAGCTTGTAGTATATGACGTCTTTCAGAAGCTTCCAAATAGAAAGCCTTGATTAACATAGAGGGGGTCATTAGTCAACCAAACCTTCCTTGTTTGTCACCTTCTAGAATGCCATCTCAGAGGTCTTTTTTTACTCGACGTAGATTACGATGAATTTTGCGAAAAATAGCTCAAAACCTGTAAAAAATAAGTATAGCAAAATTCTAAGACAATGTTGCAAAATCCACAATAATCGGTGATAATTGTTAGTAAAAGATATAGTTGACGCATAAAATCAGTGAAAAACCATGTAAAATGATACAAAATATTCGTTCATAAGCCGCGTCAACAACGTCAAACGCCCTCCAGACGCTCTCTGAACATAAACAAATCCCAACTAAGGAATCCAGGTGTCTTTGTATCTTTTCATTTTGAACCTGAATTTGTGAACTTTTATACATGAAACATGGATAAAATTGCTCTACATGATCCTATTGTTATCCTCTGCCTATGCTTGCATTAGTTTTATTTCCTATGCTAAAGTAAAATTGCCTTTGGATACTGATTAGGGAACCACTTTGATCTAAGGTGTTGATTCATGTGAGATAAGTTATCTAGACACAGCTTTGGAAACTCCCACATGAACAAAGAATTTTTATTTTTAAAATAAAAAGAGAGGCTTCATCTCCACTGTTTTCAAGATTTTATGGCTTGTCCTACCAGTGCCACAAAGATACAATGAAAACCCATGCAAAGTTTTGCTTCTCTAAATGTTTTGAATCTTATCAAACCTTGTGCCAAGAGAGTTATGTCATTCTAGTAACATGGCCTTCACGTACACGTTCCACAAAATAAATGCCCACCGTGTGTTATGCAATTGCTCGAATATCCCTCAATGTTTCCCAGGAAAAGAAAGAGTGGCGTGGAAGTTCAAAGAGAGAGAGAATGAATGAAAAAAAAGAGAGACAAGAAGAAAAAGAAAAAAATAAAAAGGAAGAACTCCATGCCCTCCATTCAAGCATGGAAATTTGCAATAACCACTCCATGAGGCATTCACTTGTCACACATTCACTTAGCCATTGTCTTGTCTGAAAACGCCTCTTTGACACATGATTTGATTTGATGACATAAACATGATGAGAAATCTTCGCCTCCTACACTACCCAAAGCCCCACAAAAGCCTACGTAGGATAGATGTGAGGACAAAGCAAGATTTAATTGGGCATTCTATCTTTTGAGTGACTGAGAACAAATTTTGAAAACAAAAGAGATGAAATGCCTCACCTTTTGAAAATCCAAAACACCTCTTTGTTCAAGTGTGTGTGTGGGGGGGAGCCTAAGTTAATTCTATGATATGTTGTTCCATGTTTCAACATCTCAAGTTCATTGTGTAGCCACTATTGAAATCCTAGGCAAGATGAAATAGTTGGAAATAACTCTTATGCTTGTTAAGGTAAGGGATGACACTTCACCCTATCCACTTATGCTCATTTTGTCCTTTGCTCGAGTATGAGCAAAGATCTAAGTGTGTGTGTGGGGAGGGGTGGTGTTGGCGGTCGTTAAATCACATTTTGACCACCAACATTTCATGTTAAAGTGTTATTTTTGCCCTAGTTTCATGTAATTTAACGGTTCCATGAGTTGTGTATGAAGCTTTCATGCAGGAGCTCAACATCACCAAGGACGTGCTGAAAATGGCCTATAGGACATGTCAATCTTGCGACGGCCATAATTTTTGCATCCGGACTCCGAATTGAGTGAACCAAAACTCCATTTTGGCTATCTCGACGAGCTCTTCGCAATGGTTTAGTTTATGATGCCGGCTGGCCAAGGTACAGGCCGCCCGGCCACATACAAGGCCGCCCGACTACATACAATGCTGGCTGGCCCAACCATGAGGCCGCCCGGCCCAACCATGAGGCCACCCAGCCTCCTAAGGTGGACAAACATGTCCCCAACTACATGGCATGCAAAGAAATACAAATACATCATATCTCAACTGTGGACACATTCTTTGGGCAAAACAAAGGGTCAGAAGGCGTCCACACGAGGATTGGTGAAGTCAGCAATCCGAACCAAGACTAAGGGAACCAATCCACCAGAGACAAGTGGCAAGCCCAGGCTGCCCGGCCTCCTGACTAGGCCACTCGGCCAAGTATCCGAGGCCTTCCGGCACGTGTTTAACCACCAACAACTTGGAGAGTGATTTGGAGCCGTGGATGATCAAGGATGGTGCATCGAAGGGCCGCCCGGCCTCAAGACCAGGCCACCCAGCCTCCTATAGGTCCACTCGGCCTGCCACCTGGCTGCCTATAAATACCCCCTCTCATCCTAGGCTATAAATACCCCTCAGGAGATCATTAGGCAGTGTGTGGAAATGTGGTGAAGCCACCCTTAGCGTGTAAAGAGAGTGAGTTCCATTGTATCACGGAAGACTAGTGAGGAGAAGAGTGAAGAAGTGGGAATTCTCTTTGGTTTCCTATCTCCAAGCTTGTATTCTCAGAGGAAGGATATTCAACTCCAGGCTTGAGTAAAGTTCCTTGTTCTTTATTTCCTTTATATTTACTTTGCTCTACTTCCATACTTAGTCCCACCTGGTGACAGCGGGTGGTGTCCTGTGTATCCCGACCCCATCGTCCAGATAGTTTCATTGACAATATAGCTGAATTCCTATTGAACCCGCCTTTCTTGGCTGGGTTATCAGCACTCTGGTGCCCGGAGGTGGTTCTGTAGGGTCAGTGTCTAAGTGCTCCTGATAATCAGAATACTATTGTGTTTAGGGAGTTGAGTGCATATAATTGAAGTAGTGAACCTGCTCTACCCAGTTTATCCTTGCTGGTTTTTACCTTTTTGTTCGGTTCTAGTTGGTCTTTGTCATTTTACTTCACGTTCCTCATGGATTTCGATACCTTGGAATACTCTTGGGTGAAAAGCTACAACAATGTTTCCGTGCGCTTGCGGATTGTTATCTAATAGGCTAAGAAATGCCAACAGCCGGCAAGTCCAGTGGCACCGCGTTTTCAGAAAAACCCTATTTTCTGAATGAATAAAACTTGTTAGACTATTTTGAACCCTGCATACAAAATGTTTTTATGCAAAGCCTCCCTAAGCTCTAGATATTCCTTGCACATAGTATAACTATACCCCTACTTATGGAGGAAGGTGGGCTTGTTGAGTATGTGTTGCACCAGGAAACCGGTGGGCAATATCCCCAGCAAGCAACACAATGTGAGCCAGGAGGTGTATGTGGACGTAGGGGTCGCTCCTCCTTTGCTGCGGCTCCCAATCGGCTAATCAGCTAGCCGATCATTGGCGATGGTGATTGGGCATGCCACCTGGCTGACGACATAGCCAGGAAAGTTGTGGTGATGGTGGTGATGGCGGTTAACTCCTGCTTTCCCTACAAAGACAGACAAAATAAGGGAAACATTAAATACTAACCAGATCGCTCAGATCAGCTCCTCCTACATCGGATCTTCAACATCAGCATGACCCTGCTGTCTTGCCGATGGTATATCCACATGATATGCTCAAATATGCATAAAGAGAAAGAGAAACCAATCTAGATCTATTCTAGACAATCAAGATCCGGCTGAACACTTATCATGCTTTGATATTAAACTTATACCAAAAGATTAAACAAAGAAATAACATAAAAGAATAAATCTTTGTTAAGATCGGCAAAGATAGGCCATGGCACAGAGAACATCAAATCTTTTCTAGTAGGATGTGATCTGTAGATATATCTTCTAAGAACAGATGTGAAGCTTGAATCATGCTAATCTTACAATATTAATCATGCAGCATAATAACAAGCATCACAGAAATCATTAACATAAAGCAAGTTGTGCATGAGTCGATATGCAAGCATGTCAACTCGATGCACGAGATAACTAGTAGATCTTGCCAACAACAACGCTTAGTACAAGAACTACCATTGGCAACACGCCGTGATGCCCTATCAACACCTACTAGAGAGATCAATAGAGAAGCATGACGATATACCTTGGAAACCCTAATTGTTAGGGGCGGCGATGTGCCAAAGGGATGTGGAGACAACCGCTGCTTGGTGAATGTATATCGTCAAATTTTATTCAATAGCACAGGTACATATTTATAGTCCATAGACTTGGGTAGCAAGCCTACCCTTTCCTAATCAAACTCCAAACCCTAACCGACTCTGTATCTAAATGGACTCTTTTACCTAAACATGAATTTCCTACGATACAGGGCCTCACGGCCCAAAAACTCGCCACCTCTCCCTTGGGCAGCTCCTTTCTGCTCTCAACCGATCCAGGCCCATTAAACTGGATCGGCCAAATCTTGGTGTCAACACATGCCCCCTGGTTTTGGCAAATAAAGATTTTTTATTTCAAAACCAGATACGTGTAAACTCTGGCCAAATGCGTCCCATCGAACTAAACCGCCACACGGTCTTCCATGGCAACCGCAATGATGATTGTGCGGACCCTTCAGTATCCCGTACGATGCCATTCCGTGTTCTGTCGATTCCTTCTTAATAGGTGGCAGGGCTCCCCTGCTTTTCCCCACCAATCAGCAGCCATCTACCTCCTCCTCTAGCCAAGAAACCCAAGAAAGCCAAGAAAACCCCCTTTTTCTCCGCCATGTCCTCCGTCGGCAGCAACAATCTTCAAGTGCCATCCTCGCCGTCTTCTGTGATGAGCCCCTTGACCCTTTCGCCAGGGACCTCCTCCGTCCTTTCCTTCATCGACGGCATGGCGGCATCCGCGGCTCCCGCGGCCACACAGCCTCCACCCCCGCCTCCAACCGCTGTTCCCGTGCAACCCCCACCACCGCCTCCAGCTGCTGTTCCCGCGCCGCCGGAGGTCATGACTCTGAGAGTGGCTCCAGCAGCTCTGGCAGAAGCTCCAGTGGGGCAAGCACTCCACCTCCGGCGATGCTCGTCCACGACGATCAGATGGCACCGCCGGCGCCGATCGTCCCGCTGGAACTCCCGAAGTTCTACCACGATGCAATGTCATGGGGCTCTGGGTCCAGCGGCCCGGAGGACATGCAGACTGACGACGAGGAGCTCGATGCTAACTTCTACTTCGCCTCCCTCGTCTCCTCCAGCGACGACGACCTCTTCTCCTAGGATGAGAGGGAGGAGGTCAAGGAGATGGAGGAGGCTGAGAATGACGATGACGACGACGGCGAGCCGGAGAAGCCGGACCAGGACGACGACCTCCTTGCACAACTCGAGGAGGGCCCGTCGGATCTTGAGACCTCTAACGGTGAAGAAGCCGACGACCAAGCCGACGACGACGACGAGGAAGCCGACGACGAGGAGTTGGCCGACGACAGCGATGCTTAAAGCATCGCGTAGTACTTAGATTAGTTAGCTAGTTCTAGATCCAGCCGTTGCATCGGCTTTTAGGCAAAAATCCCCAACTTTTGGAGGTTAGCAGCCGTGGTCGGCTCTTGGGGAATCCCTTATCTTTTGCCACCCAATGTAAATTAATGAAGTTTCTTATCTAAAAATTCCTCTTTCTTCGTTTGCCGATTTTTCTTTTCCTTGAGAATTTTATCGCAACAATCATTGACTCAGTGGCAACGCACTGGCTCATATGCTCCAAAATCGACTCCCATCACTGCCAGAACAAGCCGATCCATCTTGCTTCCATTAGCCGATCCAGTGTGAAATCTATTCATTAGCAAGTCAGCTAAATCAACATTAGCCAGATATCGGCTCACCGAAAAAAAATGCAACAGATGACAGGCCAAAGGCGCGCCCCCTTTTGGCCAAAATTTCCAAATCCCGCGCGGGTCATTGCCTATAAAAACATGAGTGCCAAACCTAAAACTCATTCCCCATCTTTTGACACTAAGAGGCAAATAAGCCCGCTAAGAGATAGCAAATAAGCCCGCTAAGAGATAGCGGTATGTTATCAAGTTATAAGTACCTAGGTTCGAACAAATCAAACTTCTATTGCCAATTGCTTCCCCGGCAACGGCGCTAGAAAAAACTTGTTGACATCTCTAAGCGTAACAGATTTTACTCCGCAAGCGCACGGAGATCGCTGTAGCTTTTTCACTCAAAGTATTCTGAGTATCGTAAAAATCCACGGGGAAGCAAGGGCGAATGGGTGGAATGAAATGCCAAACTTTCAAGAGGTACTATAACTTAGATAAAATACTAGCTAATCTTACAACGGGGGTAAGATAACAAGGTAGTGTATGGTGGGAAGAGTAAAACAGGGACTAAAGAAGCCGACACCTAGGTAGCTATCTGGGAGGACAACGAGTGAGATTTAGATTTCCAAACTCTATTCCTTAACCGCTGCAGAGGAGTATTCGCGGTTGAACTAAGTTAACCAAACACAAACTAGGATCTTGCGTCGAGCGACACGAGGGGTCAGGGGTAGATAGTAGCCACCGAAAGAGACCCTGCTAACGCCTACGGGCTTACCGAATGATGGGATTGGAATACTGAGACCTCTAAAGCTGTCACCTAGAGAGGCTACCAACCAAAGCTGCACGGGTAAGATGGCACACTATACTAGTGCTCAAGTAAGAACTTGAACACTGAAGTTCTTCCATGATCAGAGGGTGAGAACTAACTTAATCTTAGGTCAAAAGCCTAAGACAAGCTTATAGCACTGGCAAGTCTGGCAAGATTCAGATAACTTAAGAACAGCACAAACCTAAGCCTTGGTCTAGTATGCAATAAAGGTACACCACACTAGGCAAGTGTTAAGAAGTAAAGTAAAGTATAACAAAAGATAGAGCAATGATGTATATTATACTGGAGTAACAAGAGTACAAAGATAGAAAGATACAAGAGCTTTACCAAGAGTCAACGATGACTCCGGAATCCCTGAGGCAAAGACTCAGACTCAACTCTAACTCTCAAGACTAACCTAGTGCTACTAGACTAAACAAAGGTATGATTTACTCAACTTCCACACTCTACAAGTGAAGTCTAGGGGGGTATTTATAGGTCCCAAGGTCGGTGAGGCGGTTAAATGACGGTTACAGGCCGGGCAACTTGGAAGTGGGGCGGGGAGGCCCTACCTCAGGTCAGGCGGCCTAGGGTGCCATCGGATTGACCGCAGGATGGAGATGCCCATGATCGCTGACTTCACCAATCCAAGTGTGAAAGGAGTTTGCCAGGGTATCCGACCCAAGAAGGGGAGGGGGTGAATTGGGTCGCTAATCACTCAACTAAAACCTAGGGCTATCTAGTGCATAAAGATAAACCTATCGCGTCCTACACATGCTAGTTAAGTCTAAGATTTATCTGTGCGCTCTCTAACTTACCCAAAAGACTTGCAACCTAGAGCCAACCCTAATCAAACTAACTAGGAAAGCTAAAGGCACACAAGCAAAACATGCGGAAACGTAAATATGGTAAGTAAAGAGATAAAAGCAAGGGGATGCAAACTCCCGGGGAGACGCGGAGATTTAACGTGGTTCACCAGAAAGGGCTATGTCCACGGGCTCACCACCAAAGGCAATATTCGAGCCAAGCACCAAGACTCTCCCGATCACTGTCTTGAGCTCGCCACCAAATGGCTCACAGCAAGTAAAGGCTAAGTGCCACCAAGCCACAAAGGCTTAGCCACCGCCACCGTCTCTCTCAGTCACAAGGCGCCGGATTCTTCACTATGGAGTTTGTAGGGTCTCCTCGTCCCCGCACAAGTTGTCGCCGTAGCTCCACACCAAAGAAGGAGTGTCTAGCAAAGAGTACAAGTGGCTGGACCTCAGCCAAGGCTTCTCCAATTGCTCTCGCAGGAGCAACACACAAGAAGAGCTCGCAAGCTCACTCTCTCTAATCCCTAACCTAGCTTGGATGATGCTCTAAGTTCTTATATGGTTGTTGGAGTGGTAGATATGCTTGGAATACTCTTTCACACTTGCTCCGATCTTCAGTGGCTCTAACTCCCTTGAAATGGTCGGGTGGGGTGGCTTACATAGCCCCCAAACACGAACTAACCGTTGCTCCAACGGGCTGCTGACACAGTGTAGACCGTACTATCCGGTCTAGCTTTTTTCCATAGACCGGACCATTCAGTCCGTTCACTTTCCCAATGGTCACTGAATCCCACGTCACTGTACTTTAGTCTGAAGTTTAGTACGGTTTATAGAGACCATACCATCAGGTCCATTGTGCATTGCAAGTCCTTCAAAGTCCCCAGCCTTGAGTTTCTTAGGACGGTCCAAGGACGGTCTTGTGAGACCGTACTATGGCGGCTCCCCCTCGACCCCCGTCCACTAACCGGTTAGCGGAACCCCCGTTGGGGCGGCCCTTCGGGCCTTTTCTTCGGCTCTTCTTCTTCTTCATCCCTTGACCTAAATACCTATGAATGTGCATCTCGACAAGTTCATTAGTCCAAGTGTTGATTGTCAATTAATCACCAAAACACAACCACGAAAATATGGTACATGAGGCCATTTTCCTTACAAAGTGCTGGATCGATGACATGGCAAGCCTTCCGGTTGGTTACATGCAGCTTGTGAGGATTCCACCTTAGAATTGTGTTGGTACGTCAATATTGCACATGCAGGTCGAATATGGGCGAAGTTGGGCACATTTCCAGGTCAGGCGGCTTGGGGGTGAAGCCAGGCGGCCTGGCCCACTGGTCAGGATCCTCCTGACTTAGCCAGATTTCTCATGTTTTCAGCTAATTTTACACCTGCAATCAAATATCCAACACGACTCGTGGAGATATGTCAATAGCAAGGGCTAGTCTACACTTTGGCATATTTTCCTTCATATACATGGATAGTTGATGGTAGGAATGGTGCAATAACGACCATCAACACCCATCCCAAGCTTAGACCTTTGCTCGTCCTCGAGTAAAGCCAAGATGGGTTATGGATCAGGAGTTGCTGCAATATCGATGCTCATGAATAGAAGTTATGCATAGGCAACACTCATGCTTTCACCTTGAACCATAGTGTATGTAATGATCACTCTTACTCATGCCTGTGGTGTATCTTTTTGTCTTACCATGTCTTGGGCGGTTGGGAGGAAGAACGACTTAGCTGCAGGCTCTGCTCCAAGCATGTCTTTTGGGATTCCCATCTCAGGTGTTTTTGATGATTTTTTAAAAAGAAAACAAGTTTCCCCAAAGGTACTCTTGATCGCTCAAAGTGTATCCTCACCATTTGAAGCTAAGAGCATGGCTAAGAACTTCCTGTACTAAGGCTTATGTGGAGCTCAAGGTAGGAAAGAACTTAGCTTACTTAGGCTGTTTATTTTGCAAAGCCAAAGATTGGACCAAAGAAATGTACTACATCATCTAGCCTTGTTCATTATTGGAGCTTTATTTGGTGGATGGATGGATGAATCTCTTTGTTTCCTTTCCTTCTCCTTCTTTTTGATTGATAGGTATGAGTATGGAGCTGTTTTGTATTTTTCTCTTTTTGCCATGCTTGACTAGCATGCTTTTCTTTTTCTCATATTTTTGATGGCTCCATACTCTCTCTCTTTTTGACTTAGGAAGGAGTAAGGTTAAAGGTATTCATTTGGAGATATTTGGATGCATACCCAGGATAGGTAAATGCATAAGTGGTGATGGGTTTTGCTCCAATAATTCACAAGATAGAGATGATTCCATTCAATGAGACTCAAAATTTGACAAAGCTCAAAACAACAATAAGCAGCTTAAACAAGCTAGGCTCAGATATTTCAGTGTATTTGGCTCTGGTAGGTGTTTCAAACCAACGGGGAAACTTTATTTTATTTTTCAAAAGAATAAACCTGAGATGTTCATCTCACTAAGGATACGTGGAGAAAACCTAGTGCTTAGCCATATCATTTCTTACAACAACTTAGACATAGTTATGCAAATGGCATCCACTAAGTACAAGATCAAGTTTTCAACTTATACACATAGGCTCTAAATTAAGCTAAGTACGGTATGTGCACAAACAACTAAGCATGAACATAATAGAGCAACTATTCATTATTTCCATATGAAAGATATATGCATCAAAGTTGGGAGTTACTTTTATTGACACTTTTTTTAGATAGAGCAATAAATCGAAATAGGAAAATACATAAAGGACATTATTTTATTAAACATGCTTACCTTCGGTCGGACGGATGATGCTGCTGCTCGGTCGGACAGGGTACTGCTGATACTGGTGGGACGGGTGATGCTACTGGATGGGTACTGCTGCTTGGTCAGATGGGTACTGCTGCTGCACATGAAAGGAGATAGAGACAAGAGATGGGGACATCTTACTCTGAGGGACGCGGGTGCGAGGAGGCATGCTCATAACAGCCTACCACCCCCCCAAGCTTCAATGAAGCTAGGGGTGTTGGTAGTAGTAGTTGTAGAAGTTCTGGGCATTGAGGAATCCAGCTCCAACTTGCTCGTTCAGGTTCTGGAGCATTTCAGTGTTGGTTTGGAGCCGTTGATCCATTCACAATAGGAAAACTGAGAAAGTTCGTCGGTTTTTATAAATTCGTCGGGCGCATGCGTGCCGACGAACTTAGAGGTAATAAGTTCATTGGTTCAGGGGAAACCGACGAACTTAACTAAGTTCGTCGGTCACGGCGCGCTGACCGACGAACTTCTGGAGTCCGGCCGACGAACTTAACCACACCTAGGTTCGATCTGGTTCCCCACGTGCCTCATCCTCTCTCTTCTCTTCCCCATAGGCTGCCACCGCCACGCCGCCACAGCCCCGTGCCCCCACCGCGCCGCCTCCACTCCCCTGTGCCACCGCCGCGCCGCCTCTGCTCCCCCACGCCGCCGCCGCGCCGCTCCTCAACCCCTCCGCCGTCCCATGCGCCTCGCGGTCCATGCCGCCGCCGCCTCCGCTGCCCCACGCCGCCGCCGCGCCGCTGCCCCAGGCTGACGCCGTGCCTCCGCTCCCCCACACCGACGCCGCGCGCTCCTAGGCCGACGCCGCTCTCCCACGCCGGCGCCGCTCCCCCACCCCGCCGCCGGTCCGTGCGTCTCGCAATCCACGCTGCCGCCGCCTCCGCTGCCCCACGCCGCCGGCGCGCCGCTCCCCCAGGCCGATGCCGTGACCGCCTCCGCTCCCCCAGGCCGATGCCGCGACCGCCTCCGCTCCCCCACGCCGACGCCGCAACCCCAGGCCGATGCCGCTCTGCTCCCCTATGTCGCCGGCCCGTGTGCCACCCGGCTCCCCGCGGCGCTGCCACCCCGGTTTCCTCCTGCTGCGGCACGCCCTGGCACCCGCTGGACGGCCGGCCCTGTCGCGCGGTGTCTCCTCGCCGCTGCAGTAGGCTCCCCTGCTCGGAGAGAAGTGTGGGCCTATGGGCGCATAGGAGACGAGCACCCGCCGCGGAGCCTCCCCGCATCGCCGGCTGCGAAGCCACCCCCGGCATAGAAGGGTCAGGGGGCTAGGCCAAGGTGCCGCCGCCTGCCTCGAACACCGCTTCCGACAGCATCAAACAAGGTTGCAATGCACGTGTCATTAAATAGTATGCGTTAAATTCGTCGGTTTGCTGCATGTTACTGAACAAGTTCGTGGGTTATTTGAGTTAAATTCGTCGGTTTGCTGCATGCCATTAAATTATTGAACAAGTGTTATGTGTTAATTGTGCTTTGAACCACTGCTCAGGCCTTAATTATGCTTATAGTTGCCATTTATGTTTTAATTTGGTTTTTAAGTTTTTATTAAGCAATTGTTTACATAATGTTAAATTGTGTAGGTTTCATCCAATAATTGCCATGACTTATTTTATTTTTACTAATTGAATATTGAATATATGCTTAGGCTTTAAGTATATTTGATGTCTTTTTGGTTTCATCATCGTTGTTTTTATGTCTAATTCGTACGTCAAACAGTAGCGAGCCTAGGCGTCACCCGTTCCGGAACAACGCATGTCACATTTGGTTGTTACATGCGTGATTCTGGAATTGTCCCCACGTATATTTTGGGACAGCCGAATAATGTATGTTGTTGCATATGACCTATATATGACATGAGACATGGTTGGAGTGGAGATTTCGGTTGCATAACCCCAGTTGTTCTCCAACGCACCATGATCAGGCGTGCGTTTGGAGAACAGCGGGGTTATGCTGCCGAAATTTCGTTCCGACCATATCTCACATCATAGGTCGTATGCAACAACATACATTATTGGGTGGGTTTAGGACACATCTTTCCTATTAGGGTCTGTCACCAAAGCCACGGTCGTTGACAACAATTAATTTTTTAGCTTTGCATAATGGGTGAGGATCGAAGGGCGATGTATGACGGATGGAGAAGTGATGGTGCACACTCAAAGGAATGGGCTCAGATAGCAAATGCTTTCTTGAATCATGCATTCGCGGGACCAGCTCGCATAGTATTGTGTTTGTGTTGTGAATGTGGAAACCTTGTCTACCATTGTAAGGAACAAGTACAAGAATACCTTTGTAAGAATGAGTTCATGCCTGACTATATGGTGTGCAGCAAGCATGGAGAAGACAGAGAGCGGCCCATTGAGAGAGATAGCAACAACAACAACAATCATGATAGGATGCATGAGATGTTGAATGACCTTGGTAGGCAATTTGATGTTGGTCCTAAAGCTGAGGAGAGATCAACCCTACCGAAGGAGGTGGAAGATTTCTATAGGCTGCTCGCCGCAGCTGATGAGGTACTGCATGAATCGACTAAAGTTACCGTGTTGGAGGCGGTGACACGTCTTATGTCTGGGAAGGCCAAGTTCAACTTTTCAAATGAATGCTACAACTTCATAGTCAAACTGATAGATGATATTCTTCAGCCGAACCATAAGATGCCAAAGGACATGTACCAGGCAAAAAAATGTTGAAGGGTCTCGGAATGAGCTATGACAAGATCGACACGTGCGAGAATAACTGCATATTGTTCAGGAAGAATGGTGATGAAAAGTTGAGTCATTGCAAACGTTGTGGCAAGTCGAGATATGTCGAGGTGTTAAACGAGGAGGGATAATTAGTGACTACCAAAGTTCTGGTTAAACAACTCTGTCGCATGCCCATGGCTGACAGGTTCAAACAGTTGTACTTGTCCAACGCCACAGCACATCCTATGAGGTGGTCGAAGGAGAGAAAGCACGAGCATGATGACGATATAATGATACACCTGTCAGATGGCGAGGCGTGGCAGGCCTTGGACCGCTTTGATCTAGAAATTGCAAGTGACCCTAGGAATATTCGCTTTGGGTTGTCGACGGACGGTTTCACTCCTTTTAGTATCGGTGCTGCTCCATACTCG
This sequence comes from Paspalum notatum, assembly GCA_022530915.1. NCBI lineage: Eukaryota > Viridiplantae > Streptophyta > Magnoliopsida > Poales > Poaceae > Paspalum > Paspalum notatum. The sequence goes on from CM039687.1 coordinate 22,447,035, forward strand.
TGTTGGCCTGTTTTCATTGTGCCATACAATCTGCCTCCCCATTTGTGCATGAAAGAGGGGTTTGTATTCCTTGCCATGGTTATTCCAGGTCCTAAACATCCAGGGAGGAATTTCAATGTCTTCCTGGAACCCTTAATTGAAGAACTGCAAGAGTTATGGATAGGGGTGGAGGCATATGATGTTGTTGCTAACGAAAAATTTACGTTACTTCCCGCATATCTGTTTTCATTCCATGATTTGCTGGGTTTAGGCGACGAACTTATTGTAAGTTCATGGATTTAGGCCTAAGTTCGTGGGTTTTTGGCCCACGAACTTTCACTGGTTTCCTGTAGTGATTGCTTCCGTAGGTTGGTGGATGTCACCCACCTGCTGGTACAGCCTCTGATCGTATTGGCCCAAGTTCATCCCCCCATTGCGGAGTTGATGTCGGCCATGTAATCTGGGTGGTACCGAGCTAAAGCAGAGGGACCTTGGTCCCGGATGAACGCACGTGACGCGCTACCGCCTCCGTAGTATCGTGTACTAAGGGAAGGCTGGTAGAAACTCTAGCCACCGGTATTGGAGAAATACCAGGATGGCTCAGATGGCGTAGAAGCATGGATAGGTTCCTCATCATCCTCTCCTCGAGCTTGATGGCATAGCTTCTCTACTCGCCGTCGCTGGGCTCTAGTCATGACGCCGCCGATGATTTGGCGTGGTGCCTCCACATCTAGCTGCATGGTTAGGCTTCTAACAGTGTACATGTCAAACTGTGGCGCTGGAAGCGGCAGCTCAAGACTGTGCCCAAACCATGTCATAACCAATTTCTCATTTGCTTCAGCGTCTCGCTTCATAAAATGTGCCTGGAAAAGTGCTCCCCTACGTAGTGTGACGTGTCATCGGGAAGGTAGTCAAGTTGGGCATTCTCCAGGAGGCCCAGGTTAGCTGCAATCCTGGTGACAAAGGAAGTGATGCTTATGGGGGTGTTGGTCGCTCTCATGCCCATCCAATGGCGGACAATGTTGAGGATCGGAGCATAGCGCTTCTTTTTTACCATGGCGTAGAGGCACTTGAGGTCTTCGTTGGGTGCACAACGAACCTCGCCTCTCGGGAAGACGATGAGTGAGACCCAGCGAGCTAATAGTCTCAGAGTGGGGTTGTGAATTTTGGTGGTGCTGTGTTTCCCCTTCCCATACTCCCCACATATTTCCACCCGAAAAGTTCTCATGTCATGCCCGGCTAGGTCACTCAACGAATAGTTGGAGTGGAAGCCCAGGAGGTCGGCAAACTTCCTCGGGAAGGTAGAGAATTCAGTATTGAACAGGTGGAAATTTATGAACATACCTGCTATACGCTTCTCCATGCAGAGAGTCATCAGGAATTCTTGTGTGAGAAGGACAGATCCTTCCTCTGTGATATTAGCAAAATCCGACCAACCCGCATAATCAAAAGCTTGAATGAATGGGTCCAACATACCTATCTCAACGAGGAAGAAGGCATCGAAGCACTTTGTCCGCCCATTGACCTTGGTGGTAAGAACATGTAACGTCTTAACCTCCTCATCGCTCTGGATGTTGATGTCCTGTAGGTTCATTAGTCCGCGCTGCTGTTGTTGTTGTGAAGAAACTCTTTCGTCTTGATCTTGGCGGCTGCGTGTACCGCTGACAGACATCCTGTCAGACGCTGCTAGAGTCTTGGAGCTTCCGCTTTGCGAATGAGAGCATGGGCGCTCATCCGACGAAGACGGGAACTTCAGGTGCAGCCCCTTCCTTATGTTGCTCAGGGCCCTCTTTGCTTTCCTGAAGAAAGATGACATCTTGCAAAATAGACAATAGGCTACACAAGAGACAAAGCAGTTACAAAAATTAGCGTTAGCGGTTAGTCGTCCAGAAGTTAGTCGTCCAAAAGTTAGTCGTCCTTGTGGGGCAGGGCCTCCACAAAATGTTTAATGAAACGAAGGTGTAGCACTTATTTTAGCAGCATTTCTCTAAGTACTGAAATTTAAACTAAGTGCTGAAATAAACTAAGTACACACCAGTGCTTAAGAGAGTGATTAGGGGGGGAGAGTGCTCATGTTGCTGAGCGGTGCAAGGAGCTGAGGGCATGTGCATGAGGGCAGGCGACGGGTGGTGTCAGTGCGCAGGGGCCGGCCGGCCTGGCAGGGAGAGCCGGGCGGCTCGGGCCCGAGTGCCTTGGGCACTTGTTGCTAGTGGAGCGCTCAGAAGAGGAGCAGAGGGAGCAAGAGGATCGGCCGGCCCCAGGTGGGGTCAGGTGGCTCCGGAATTATTTTTTCTCGCAAATTTAGATTACCTAAATGCAAAACTTAAGCAAAAATTGATGGAATTTAAACATGCAATGGTTGAAGTAAAGAAACGAATGCAAGAAAGTAAATGCGTGGATAATTAAGTATGCAGTGGAGATAATGCCAGTTTACCTCTTGGCGAGGGCAAGTCATACCTTTCTTTCGGAGTCAGCACTTGACAGAGACTTAGCGGCCGTTTGTGCTGCAACTTTTGCTCGCCAAACCTTCTTGGTTGCCACAGCCTTTTGTTTCTGAGTTTTGGTCTTCTTCTCTGGCTTGGATTTTGGCGTTTCCTCTTTCTTCCGCCATTCTTGAGATGTGTTCGTTGCCTTGGTGATGACCTTTGTCTCAGGAGCTTTGCCTCCTGAGTCCTTTGTCGGCGGTTGGGCCAGTGAGGCACGTCTCAGTGACTCGGCTCTGCGATCGGCTTTGAGCTTGCGGGCTTCTCCATCCTATAGGAGCTTTTCCATGGCTACGAGGAGAGAATCCATCTTTGGCTGACTTGGCGAAAGCTCGATCTTCTCTCTAGGTGTCTCCCGGGGTGCCTGACACATAAATTTGAAAGTTTTTACCTGTCGGCACTATTTGACCTTCGGCTTAAAGGCGAATGTCTCCCGTCTGCCATTGATGTTGAGGTGGACTTCTCCAGCTCCGACGTCAATGTTGGCCTGCGTGGTGCTTAGGAACGATCGCCCAAGGATGAGCGGCATCTTTGTGTCTACCTCCATGTCTATCACCACAAAATCCACCGGGACGATGAAGTTCCGGATTTTCACCAGGACATCTTCGGCGATCCCGATAGGGTATCGAATTGATTGATCCGCTAGCTGCAGGCACATAGCAGTAGGGGCAAGTGTAGCATGCGTAAGTTTATCAAAGACGCTGACACTTGCTCCCAGATCACAAAGAGCTTGATCAAAGTTCTGGGTTCTGATTGAGCATGATATGGAGGGGTTCCTAGGATCCTTCTTTTTTTTAGTCGGCTGGTTGAGTATAGCAGCGCTACACTCTTCCGTGAGGTGCACGACTTTGGTTGAAGGCAGCGGCTTTTTGTTGTTGAGGATGTCTTTCAGGTACTTAGCATACGTAGGCTGCATCGCATCTAGCAATGAAATATTGACATATAATTTCTTTATTACCTCAACAAATTTGCCGAACTGATCGTCGACCGAGGCCTTTTTTTGCCTTTGAGGAAAAGGGAGCACTATGGTGTCATAGAACTCATGTGGAGCTAACTTTGGTGCTTCCTTCACCGGTGGTGGTTCATGATCCACCTCATCTTCCTCCTCTGGTGTGGCCTGCTTTCCCTGTTCTTTTTCTACAGTTCTAGGATGTGGGGGGTCTTGTGTAGACCTTCTACCCCTAGTGGTTACAATATTTATATGTTCCTTCGGGGATGGCTTGGGCCGTCCCGGAAGCTTTCCTGAAGTAGTACTAGGTAGAGCGGCAGCGAGCTGAGCTTATTTGGGTTTCTAACATTTTGTTAAAGCTCAGTTGGTTCTTCATGGCGCTGTTCAGAGTTTCCAGTTGATGTGACAAAGATTCGAGAACTCTATCATTCGAATGGAATTTCTTACTAATGCTATCGTTCATAGCTTTTTTATCGAAAGGATTTTTATTGGACTGCTGAGAAGTGCCAGAAGACATACCTTGACCAGCGAAAGGTAAGTTGGGTTGTGAGTTCCAACCTGGTTGAGGACGAGGCCCGTTGCTGAAACCATTGTTGTTGATGAAGTTGACGTTCTTCGATCCATTTTCGGGGCAGCTGTTCCCCGTGTGGCCGGTGTTCCCGCAATGCTCGCAAGTCATGCGAGAATCTAGTGCCTGGACCGGCACAGCTTCAGGAGCGCCCTTCAGCTTCTTTGGCAAGAGGTCCATTTTGGCGACAAGCATGTCAGTGTCATCAATCTGGTGGACTCCACAGGGCTTATTGTTCGCCCTCTCCTCTCTCCATCATTGGTTGCTTGCCATCTTCTCGATGAGAGTGCGGGCAGCGGCAACGCTCAAGGACAAGAATGATCCTCCAGCGGCTGCATCGAGATGTTCCTGCATGGACCGGTGTAGCCCGTGGAAGAAATTCTAGATTATCAGCCACTGTTCCATGCCGTGGTGGGGGCAGGCGGCGATGTATTCTTGGAGTCTCTCCCATGCCTCCGCCACAGACTTATCAGCGAGCTGCTGGAAGCTCGAGATCCAGTTCCTCAGTGACCTTGTCTTTCCCAAGGGGAAGTACTTTGCAAGGAAGGCATTGGAACACGCCTCCCAGCTTGTCAAGTTGTTGCGATTCAGATAGAGCCACTGTTTTGCCTTCCCTATCAGTGAAAATGGGAAGAGGTGAAGCCAAACAGCATCAGGGGTTGTGCCTTTGATGGTGAAAGTGTTGCATATCTCTAGGAACTGCTATAGGTGGCTATTCGCATCCTCTGACGCCAATCCGCAAAATGGACTAGCTTGGACCATGTGGATGACACCATGTGGATGACACCTGGCTTGAGTTCAAACTCCACACCAACGGTCACATTGGGCCTAGTGGGGATGTTGCTGTTGGATGGGACGAAGAACTCGCGAATGGTCTTCTCAGCCATGGGTGACGAGTGGGATGTGCTTGTTGATCCAAACTCTAGTGTAGCTGGCACCGGCCTCTGCTCGTGGATTGTCTTCTGACGTACTCTCCTTCTGAGCAGCAACTCCAGATTGTTGTGAAAGTTTGCCGGTAGGTCAAAATCGGTCACACACCTCTCTGTCACCCAACAATAAAGTAGACAGAGGCAAATAAGCCTGCTAAGAGATAACGGTATGTTATCAAGTTATAAGTACCTAGGTTCGAACAAATCAAACTTCTATTGCCAATTGCTTCCCCGGCAACGGCGCTAGAAAAAGCTTGTTGACGTCTCTTAGCGTAACAGATTTTACTCCGCAAGCACACGGAGATTCGCTGTAGCTTTTTCACTCAAAGTATTCCGAGTATCGTAAAAATCCACAGGGAAGCCAGGGCGAATAGGTGGAATAAAATGCCGAACTTTCAAGCGGTACTATAACTTAGATAAAATACCAGCTAATCTTACAACGGGGGTAAGATAACAAGGTAGTGTATGGTGGGAAGAGTAAAACAGGGACTAAAGAAGCCGACACCTAGGTAGCTATCTGGAAGGACAACGAGTGAGATTTAGATTTTCAAACTCTATTCCTTAACCGCCGTAGAGGAGTATTCGCGGTTGAACTAAGTTAACCAAACACAAACTAGGATCTTGCGTTGAGCGAAATTCCGGCGCGTCGAGGGGTTAGAGGGTAGATATTAGACCACCGAAGGAGACCCGGCTAACGCCTATGGGCTTACCGAACGATGGGATTGGAATACTGAGACCTCTAAAGCTGTCACCTAGAGAGGCTACCAACCAGAGCTCTGTGGGTAAGATGGCACGCTATACTAGTGTTGAAGTGAGAACTTGAACACTAAAGTTCTTCCTTGATCGGAGGGTGAGAACTAACTTAATCTTAAATCAAAAGACTAAGACAAGCTTATAGCACCGGCAAGTCTAGCAAGATTTAGATAACTTAAGAACAACACAAACCTAAGCCTTGGTCTAGTATGCAATAAAGGTACACCACACTAGGCAAGTGTTAAGAAGTAAAGTAAAGTATAACAAAAGATAGAGCAATGATGTGTATTATACTGGAGTAATAAGAGTACAAAGATAGAAAGATACAAGAGCTTTACCAAGACTCAAAGATGACTCCGAAATCCCTGAGGCAACGACTCAGACTCAACTCTAACTCTCAGGACTAACCTAGTGCTACTAGACTAAACAAAAGTTTGATTTACTCAACTTCCACACTCTACAAGTGAAGTCTAGGGGGGTATTTATAGGTCCTAAGGTCGGTGAGGTGGTTAAATGACGGTTACAGGCCGGGCGGCTTCGAAGTGGGGCCGAGCGGCCCCACCTCAGGTCGGGCGGCCTAGGGTGCCGTTGGATTCACCGCCTTACTTGATCTTGTGGCTCATATCCACTCCCCAAGGCGGTTGCATGGCGGTTATTGTTGTGATTTTCCATCAACCGTTGATCTTCACTTGTGTTTCTTCCTTAGCCGCAATATGGAGATGCCAGGATCACTGACTTCACCAATCCAAGTGCTGGATCGATGACATGGCAAGCCTTCTGGTTGGTTACATGCAGCTTGTGAGGATTCCACCTTGGAATTGTGTTGAGACGTCAATATTGCACATGCAGGTCGAATATGGGCGCAGTTGGGCACATTTTCAGGTCGGTGCGGCTTGGGGGTGAAGCCAGGCGGCCTGGCCCACTGGTAAGGATCCTCCTGACTTAGCCAGATTTCTCATGTTTTCAGCTAATTTTACACCTGCAATCAAATATCCAACACAACTCGTGGAGACATGTCAGTAGCAAGGGTTAGTCTACACTTTGGCATATTTTCCTTCATATAAATGGATAGTTGACGGTAGGAATGGTGCAATAACGGCCGTCAACTACAACCTTCTTAGATCCATAGGCTATTTCTGGTCGGATAGCCTAAACTATTTTTTATTCGGCTCTAGACCCATGACACCCACCCTGATGGATGTTGTCATGATCATTGGTCTAGATGTGCACTCCTCCTATCCTTCTCCCTTCTTCTTGACTGAATGCCCTCACAAGAAGATAGTAGAGAAGAGAAACACACGAAACTGGAGCCAGTATATTAACCAACACAACAAACAAACTAGCTCTGTCACAGAAAAAGGGCACATCGCTTTTCTGAACCTTTGGCTCGACCATTTCCTCTTCAATGGTCCCTCTTTGGCCCCGACGATGAATTATATCAACCTGGCCACTGCTCTACCCAAAGGCCAAACCCTTGCTCTAGGAAAACTCTTCCTAGTCGTCCTGTACCACCATCTCTGCCTGAATACCCAGCGCATCCTGGCTGGACAACATATCAAGACAAGAGGACTTTGGTGGTTTGTTCAACTTTGGTGCCAGCTCTACTTTCGCAATGAAATTCCCGATTTTCCAAAGCTTGAATCCAATCCTTTTCTGACTCTTTTGGCAAGTCTATCTGTTGCACTCTTTTTGGCCAGGCCCTATATCAACTGCCCATAACCCAAACTGATGCAGCTGAAACAGCCAAGTGGTACCAATGCTTCTACAGTTCCCAGACCACCCCTATATATTATGCATATGCTGAATCTAAATATTTTGAGAACCCATCCTTCTTTAGGCTAGATACCTTTGGGCGTGATGATGAAACTCGTGCTATATTCGGCATTGTGGCCACTCCATGCCTCCTTCCAGTCAGCATGAGTACTAGCAACAGGATTAACAAGCCAGGGTATGAGTCTTACCAACCTGTTCTAGCTGCTCGCCAGCTCAGCCTCAATCAGACCTCTCCTCGCTTGATTATTCATGAGAAAATTCAGAGCCTGATGGCGTTCGTGAGCCTAACAGATATAAATCCGCAAGCGTACGGATACCGATGTAGCTTTCACCCGGTAGTATTCCAAGGTATCGATTTCCATAGGGAATGAGAAGTATATTAAGCACAATTCTAGTTTGACCGGGACTAACGAGAGGATAAAGAAGGTAGGAGGGTAGAGAGGGTTTTCTACTATAGTCTTACTAGCAAGTCTATACTAACAAATCCTTAACCTAGCTTGCCAAACTACTTCAGACACCAAGGCTATATAACCACTTCCGAGTACCAGAGTGCTGATAACTCAGATGAGAAAGGTGGGTTATATAGGTAAAGGCTATGCATCGATGAACAACCCAGACGATGGGGTGGAATACACAGGGTACATGCTCGCTGTCACCAAGCGGACCTACGACCAAAGCTGCGTGGGATTGCTCACTAACCAAGGTAAACCTCTAGATTAGACACCACATCTACTTCTAGTGGCTTACTACTTCTACTTTCATGCAAAATAGAAGTAAGCACTGCAGATAGACTTAACTATATGGAGTGAATAAGGAACCGACAGATGGACAAGCTAAAGCAAAGATTGAAAGTAAGACTTAAACTAAGTAAAAGCTGAAACTTTATTTGAACCTGAATTCCATTCCTCCGAGGTACAAGCTAGAAGAGAGAAGCCAACACCGGGCTTCTCTCCCTCACTCTCACCTCGCCACTCTCCCTATTCTAAGTATAAGGTGGATAGGACTAATCCTATGGTCGCCCTCTTCTTCCTACTTCGTTGTGTCCTCCAAATGAGCCCCCAGGGTCCTTTATATAGCCTTCCAAGGTCAGTGCTTGAGAGGGGAGGGTACTTTTAGGTGAAGTGGGTAAGGCGGTTAGGCCGCCCGGCCACCACTCGAGGTCAGCCAACCACCCTCAAGGTCGCCCGACCCTTGGATGCACCGACTTTCAATCCTGCACTCGTGATTTGGCCTTCCCAAGTCGGTTGCATGCTGTCCAAGGCGGTGGGTGCGAATGGTGCGAATTGGCCGTAGAGACTAGGTCAGCCGGCCACTCCCTTAGGTCGACCGACCCTCGGATACACTGCCTTTGATGTTGGATGGTGTGGATGTACTACTAGTGGCGGTTGACAGTCGGTTGGAGTCGGTAAATGTCGAAAAGTGGGCTAATTGATCCATATGCTGGCCTTTCGACCTTGGTCTCGTCTTGGGCTTGTTCCCTTGGGCGTATATGGGACCTTGATGACTCCCTTGGGTCATAAAAGTGAAGAGTGGCCCATTTGGGTGGAGTATGGGGTTGGCTGGCCACCCCTTAGGTCGGCCGACCCTCATTCTGGCCGCCCGACCAGTGTCCTGGCCGCCCGACCTTGCCAGCTTTTCCATCAAACTTGCAATGGCCATAACTTTTGCGTCCGGACTCAGAATTAGGTGAACCAAAAGTCCATTTCTATCATCTCGATGAGCTCTACAACATGGAGCATTGAAATATGTGATTTGGATAACCTTTGTACCATGTACATGTGATTCTTTGTTTCTTCCTTAGAGTTCAATCGAGATGGACCCTCATTTTTGTGGCTTTTGTTGCTCATTCACCATTGAAGGTATTTGTACACTAAATGACCTATATTCCTTGCAAAACATGTAGATGCACAAAACTTGTGGAACTTGTGAGTTTGTATAATAAAAGCGCATTGTTACCATCTCAAATTCAATCTATATTTGCAATTGTTGGTGGTCAAAATGGTTTATAATGACCACTAACAGAGCTGAGCTGACTGACTCCCTTGTAGCCTCCAAAGAGTACTCCATTTTTTTAGACCTAAAACTGAACATATCCGATGAAATTGAGTTTGCATACTGTCGATGGCTTCAACCTTTGGTGGGACTACTGGAGGCCCCATCTCTTCCAGCGCGCAATCGCATCGGCTCTTACTGCGATCAACCCAGAGCATCAGGCTACACCAGAAGAGGTAAAATTGCATTTGGTTTATCCTTCTTTCACCTTGCTGCTTTGTCTTAACCAAACTTCTCCATACAGTTGCAGGAAGGCCCCGTTCCAACTGACGAGGTAGGCCAGCCATTCAAATATTTGGAAATGGCTCCACTGTCTGTATACCAAGCCAAAGCACCTTCCTTTGACAAGATTACCTTTGCTGCTCCTGGATATAAGCGCAAACGAGAGGGGAAAGGATTCCGGTAGCCGAGGCCTAAGAAGACTCCTACCAAGACTCCAGCTATTGTCTCAGCTCAACCACCTCCCTCTGATTCACCAGTAAGTTTCCTAATGTCACTTGACCCTTTTCTGCTACTGAACCCTATGTTAATTACGCATCTTATTCACCGTACAGGACAATAGCTCTCACAGCCAAGAGCAGGAAGCCGTCAGAGAAGAGATCTCTCATGACCAAACTCCTGCCTCTCCCAGAGAGACATCTAGTGATGTGGACGAAGGGCACTGCACAGAAGTTGATCCTCTTCAGGTACGCCTTCTCCTGCACAACTTCTCCCATGCCTAAAACCATTCGACTTGACTTGCCTTTGCTGTTAGACCTTTGATGTGGCAGCACTGTTGAATTTTGATGCTTCATCCATCTGTGAATCCATGGCAACCGAAAGTCCTCCCACGTCGCCTTCAACTACAGCCGACGTGATCGCCAAACTTGGGAACATCGCCAAGCAGCTGGAAGCCCCAATCGAACGGCTGGTGATCGATTGTGATGGGATTCGCACGGTTCTCGAGCCGATAGCCGACTCACTGCCCTCAAGCCTGAAGCAAGCGCTCCGGCCTACAGATCATCTCGGTTTTCTCCGTGAAGACGTGTTGGCAGCCGCATCGCGCATCGCCTCCCATAATAACTAGCCAGCCTTGAAGGAAAAATTGCCAAAGAGTGCTCTGCAGCAAACCAGTTCAAGGCGGCTCTAGATGACCGAAGGGCAGAGACGCGTTTAAAGACAGTCAGGCAGAAACTTGACACGAGGAAGAAGGAGATCAACGAAGAACTCAAGTGGCTTCAACAAGAGTTGACTGATGTTGATGCAGCAATTTTAGCCAACGATGCAGACGTGGAGAAAGTTGCCGATGAAAAGTGGGAACTATCAACATCGCTTAAGACCAGCGTGGCGCGCATTTGTGAGCTGAACAGAGGACTGGTCATCGGCTTTGAGGAATCAGACCACCAAGTCCTCTCAACTCTGCCGATGTAGTGCGGCAGAAGGTTCTCACCGCGGTTCAGCAACACCTTCGAAAACTGTTGGCTTCTTCGTCTGTGTAGTTGTACCTTTGATTATTGAACACATTCCACTAGACATGCCCCCCGAGCGTGTAGCTCGGTAAAGAATATTGGATTTTTTGTATATTTGTACTAAAGGCGATGCCAAACCTTGCATCGGCTCTACTCAAGGCTCATAGCGACCCTGATATTTGCAAGCAGTCTATTTTTTGCTATTTTTTCAATACATCGGCTCTTTAGAGACCAGATGGCATCGCATCGGTCTATATTTTTCTACTCAAGGCGATGCTTGATACATCAGCTCTTATCAAGACTAGATGGTATTACATCGGTCCTTGCTCAAATCACGATTCGATCGACAGGCTAGGGTAGTATCTTTTCAAATATTGACCATTGATGTTCCTATTGAACCGGACTCCCTCCAGTATCTCCATCCTATATGAATTCCCTAGGGCAGTCTCTACTATACGATAGGGTCCATGCCAATTTGGCGACCATTGTCCAAATGCTGGGTCCTTTGTACTAATCAGTAGGACTAGCTCCCATACAAGGTCACCCTCCTGAAAATTCTTCGGCTTCACTTTCTTATTGTGGGCTTTTGCTGCTCTAGCTTTATTATCTTTTAATCTTTTCAAAAGCCCAAAGCCGTAGTTCTGTCAAATCGTCGGTGTCGATGTTCATGAGAGATGCGTATTCATCAGCTGATAGATCATTCTGAAACTAAACTCTCCTAGAGCCGACGTTGATCTCCCATGGCATGACGGCCTTCTAGCCGTACACCAACTGATATGGGGTGCATTTGGTAGCCCCATGGCATGACATCCTATATGCCCATAATGTCTCAGCAAGCCGATCGTGCCATTGCTTAGGATATTCATCTATTTTTCGCTTGATCAACTTAATAAGACTCTTGTTTGACGCCTCGGCTTGTCCCTTAGCTTGAGCGTAGTACGGCGAAGATTGTATCAAGGTAATGCCCATTTCTTTGGCAAATTTTTTGAATTCCTCAGCCAAAAAGATGGTGCCTTGATCTATAGTAATGGTCTGTGGTATACCGAAACGATAAATAATGTGTTCCTTAACAAAGTGTACCACATCTTTGGCCGTGACATTTTTCATTGGCACGGCCTCTACCCATTTGGTGAAATAATCAGTAGCAACCAAGATCCAATTGTGCCCCTTGCTGGTCGGAGGATTGACTTGTCCAATCACGTCCATACCCCAACCTCTGAACGGCCATGGTATAATGATAGGATTCAACGGCCCGGCCTAGGCCATCTGGACGGCTCCAGATTTTTGACAGTCCTGGCAGCCTTTATAATATTTGAAGCAATCCTCTAACATAGTTGGCTAGTAATACCCCGACCTTCTGATCAGACACCTTATTTTGTGAGCCGATTGGTGAGTGCCACAGACTCCTTCATGAATGTCATGCATAACTCTGAGCGCTTCTGTCAGTCCCAGGCATTTTAGCAGCAATCCTTCTATAGTCCTAGAGTAGAGCTCGTCACCAATGAGCACGTGTTTGAAAGCGCGATGCCTTGTCTTCTTATCTGCCCCCCGAGCCGGATCCCTCAAGTAATTGAGGAGATCGGCACTCCAATCGGTTGTAGTCATCTGCATGATGTTGACGTAAACATCATCATCTTGATCTGCGTAGCCAGAAGCTCTTTGTGCTAGCTTATTGGCTCCTGCGTTGTCTTCTCTTGGTATCCATTTTAACTGAACGTATCTGAATTTTGCCATCAACTCTTGACAACGTAGAAGATAGGGACACACAAATCACTTGCGCAGTTGAAGTCCTCCGTCGACTGGTTGATGGTGACCCTGGAATCACCAGCTTCTACTGCTTCAGCACCTGCTTCTAATAACAACTCGAGGCCTTTGCACAAAGCTTCATATTCTGTTTGGTTGTTGGTGCGCCGCTCGCTAAGACAAAAGGCAAATTCATACTGTGCCCCCCGAGGGGAGATGATAAAAAGCTCGACGCCATAGCCAACATCACACATAGACCCATCAAAAAATAAAGCCCAAGAATAAATGCCGACGAAACAGTGTTGTGGAGCCGATCGTTCTGTGATAAGATCAGCTAACGCTTGACCCTTGACGGCCTTTGCTGGTTTGTATCTGACATCAAATTCTGACAGAGCAAACATCATTTGTCGATTCTCCCTTTGAGAATTGGAGTTGACAGCATATGTTTAATGACATCGACTTTGCATACCATCGATGTTACGGCATTGAGTAGGTAATGCTGCAATTTGGTGCAAGTAAAATATAAACATAAGCACAAACGCTCCATCTCGGAATACCTGGTCTCCGCGTCGAGCAGCCGTCGGATAAGGTAATAGACAACACGTTCTTTCTCATTGACTTGTTGAATTAGCACAAGGGGCCACTAAGGCTGGAGTAGAATGTGAACATGAGTGGTAAGAGCCGATAGACGCCTCATCAGTCGATAAATAGACGATGAATGGAAGATCGAGACGAGGTGGAGCCATGATTGGTGGTGCTGTCAGGTATTTTTTTTTTCAAGTTATCGAATGCCAATTACTGGTCAAGCCCCCATACAAACTTGTTGCTCTTTTGCGTCTTGATTAATGGCATAAATGCTTCAAGGGCTGATAGATTTCGGATAAACCTCCTATTGTAATTGATCTTTCCGATTAATTCTTGAAGTTCTTTATTGGTTGTCGAGGGTACCATTTTCTCGATAGCATGCTTACTCTTTGAGCCAATCTCTATCCCTCTTTCATGTATCATAAACCCCAAGAATTGGCCAGCCGTGACACCGAACGCGCATTTATCAGGATTCATCTGCATGCCGTGCTTTCGGGTACGTTCGAGGACTTTACGAAGATCGGCTAATGATTTTCCTGCAATACCGATTTTACCACCATGTCATCGATATACACTTCGACAAGTCGGGCGATCAAGTCGTGGAAGATGTAATTCATAGCCTGTTGATAAGTGGCTCCAGCATTACGCAAGCCGAAGGTCATGACAACAAACTCAAACAGGCCTTGCGGGCAACAAAAAGCCGTCTTGTAGACGTCCTCTTCGGCCATAAAGATTTGATTATACCCAGCAATACCATCAAGAAAGCTCATCATTTTGTGTCCACCTGTAGCGTCGACAAGTGATTTAGCAATGGGCATTGGATATTCATCTTTTGGGGTAGCCCTGTTTAGGTCTCTGAAGTCAATGCATATTCTGAGCTTGCCATTTTTCTTCCATACAGGGACAGTGCTCGATATCCAGGTGGCATATCGGCAAGGACGAATAAACCTGGCCTGAATCATCTTCTCTATTTCTTCTTTGACAGTTTCTATGATCTTCACATCGATCTTCCTGGGATGCTGAGCGAACAGACAAAAACCAGGTTTAGTTGGCAATCGATGTTCGACAATGGACCGGTCAAGGCCAGGCATCTCGTGATATTCCTAGGCGAAGCAATCTGGGAATTCCCTAATCAGCTCGACTAACTTTTCTTTGAACTCCGGGTCAAGCTTTTTATTAATCCACGTAGGCCTGGGACGATCGCCTGGACCTATGTTGACCGCCTCAAGCTCATCTGACGGGGTGAAACCAAAACTGAGTTTGCCCTCCTCGGCAAATTCTTGCGTAGAGCCTGACGATGTCGGGGACGAATGGGGAGGTGCGATCTCGGGTTTCCCTTCATCGTCAACTAATTGATCATCACATGACAAAACATCTTTATTAGAAGTAACATAAATTAAATTGATGTTTCGAGGCCGATTGTACGAATCGACTAATACAAGATCTTCATATCAAATATGATTACAAATTTTTTGGGGCCGATCATGCAGATCGGCCACTACAGACTATACGTCCATAGAAAGGCTAAAGACGTCCATGAGCCGATGATGATTGGCCGACGCACTCGATGATACTAGCCTATCATCTAAAGAGCAATGTCGATTGCTAGAACCGGCGTGATCCCGTTTTTTTGCCTCGTCGACGAAACTCCAGTCCAACTCCTGCCTGCCCGAGAGACACTCCGATGTGTCTGATGTTGATGACTATGCAACGCTGTGCGAGTCATCGGCAGGGACTATCTCAACGATGTCGCCATCCCATTGAATTAGACATTGATGCATGGAGGAAGGAACGCAGCAGTTGGCATGGATCCAGTCTCGGCCAAGCAAAGCTGTGTAAGGCACGTGATCATCGACAATGAAGAAGGATGTGTTCAATGTCTTGTGTCCGACAGTTAATTCAACATTGAGGACCCTTTTAACTTGTGATGAGTTTCCCTTGAAATCATTGAGAGTGACGTTGGTCTTCACAAGATCATGAGCAGACCTGCCGATCTTACGGCACAAGGAATATGGCATGATGTTAACAGTGTGCCTGCGTCGACGAGCATTCCTCCGACAGGTTTGCCATTGATGAAGCCTTTCACATTCAGATGCTTGAGATGCCGATACTTTTTGTCGGCTGGCTTCTCAAAGATGGCAGCAGCGAGGCCGAGACTGAGTTGCGCCATAGACTCAGCCATCTATTTTTCGCCGGGGGGACAGAAATCTTCAGGGAGGTAGAAAAACATGTTAATGCCTGCCGTGGCCTTCTTAATCACTGCGGTGACTTCTTCCTCCATATCCTCCTCATCGATGGATGGGTCCTCAGCGACTAAAGGTGCCGCTTCCTCCTTGGCCGATACAGCCGATGTCGGCCTCGTAGATATTTCAGCCGCATCGGATTGTGGCTTGCGCTTCCAAATGAGGTTACGTTCTGACCGTAGGCTTGGGATTTCCATAGCACCACCAACCTTCTTGAGCAGTCGACGGTACTCTATTTCGGCTTGTTCCAGACTACGCAGGCGTTGAACCCTGCACTTTGTTGTAGGACCGAGACGTGTGACTAGAGGGGGGTGAATAGGAGCACTTGAAAACTCAAACTCAAACCTCTACCGCAGTACAAAACGGAAACAACGCTCACAACGAGCCTAGACACCGTCCACTAAGAGGATACGTATCAAGCTCACAACACGTGCTTGGTACCGTCCACTGAACAGATACGTACCAAACACCAAGCAGAAGCACACGGTCAAACGGCTAAGAAAAAGAGCGCAAAAGGAACCAACTCCGGGAAACTGCAGATTTCAGACAGACAGGGCTATAAAGAAAAATCTCAAAACCCTATAAGCAAAGCTCCAAAGCACCCCAAAAAATTACCACACTTTCACAAGGCAATAGGGAACAACTCTAGAAATTTCAGGCCAATTGGAGCAAGTTGTGATCACCGGACCATCCGGTGATTGAGCACTGGACCGTCCGGTGTTCATAGACTGACACTCCGAAAAGATCTCAATTAAAACCCAACCAAATCAACTCCAAAAATTATAAAAATTTTACAGAAGGTTAAGAAGAGGCCATGGAACAACTCCACAAATTTTTAGCTCAATTGAACAAGAAATGAAACTCTAACACTCACCGGACCGTCCGGTGATATGCACACCGAACCGTCCGGTGCTCAGAAATAGATAGACCAACCTCCAAAGAAAAATAGGAAAACTAGGTCAAAACACCTCCAAAAATTCTGAAATTTTTATGGACAAGAGCTCCACAAAATTTCAAGTCATTTGGAGCACGTTTGACTGTCGAACTAAACACCGGACGAAATAAATAATCACCGGACATTATAGACAGACAGAAAAATAGCCACACGAAACTTGAACTTCTGAAGCCAAAACTTGACCAAATCTTCACCAAACTTCACGGAATTTTGCACACACTAACCTATCTCCATTCCAAAGCTATTCTCAAAAGATCTATTGAAAAAGATCAAGGGGTTAACGGGAATTTCATATCTCGTGAAGAGGTGAATATTTGGGCAAGAAAGGGGAAAGCTCGAGAATTACTTGCTCGTGGCAATCCTTCGGGATTGAGATGTTCTAAGACATAATCTCCACGTCCTTGCAAGTCCAAAACACAAGAAAAACAAAGGATCAAACCTTGGCCAAAGTAAACACCCAAAAAGCCAAGGATTGAAGCCAAAACCAAAGAGAACAAGGGGAGGAGAAGCACACAAAGTTGCTGCACAAAACCACTTCGATTATGAGCCTTAAAGAGGTCTTAGGTCTGATTACAATGAAGGATTTTGTCCCAAGCAACCACCCTCACCTTCCCTCTTGATTTGGAGGCTAGATCTCATCCTGACCCTCCTAAACTTGGAGCTCAAAGCTTGAGAACGAAAATTACCCTAAGGAAATGAAAACCTAGCTGCCAAGACTACATCTAATGACCAGCTCTTATGCTATTTATACACTGGTGGCACTCGGCTTCTCCAGTCCATTGGAGTTGCCTCACAGTCTATCAGAGGGCTTACACCACCATTGCCGAACCGCCCCTCCGTGTACCGAGCTCCCATGGCCGACCGACGCCGAGCATTGCCTTAGGTCCATTAGAGGGCTTTTGCCTCAGTCCATCGAGGTCTTCATCGTCTACCTCCAGTCCATCGGAGAGCCTCCAGTCCATCTGAGGGCTTTAGCTCATTGACAATCACTCATCACACCAGGAGAGCAATGAGGCCGGTCCATTAGCTCTCAATCTCCCCCTTGATGAGTGCATTGTCAACACCTTCAACCTGTAACCTGAAATAGAACAAAGACAAGAGAAAAGCGTAAAACTGAAAAAGAAAGAAAGAAGAAAGTTGCTCAAAATGCCCAAGAACCAAATACAAGCAAACAAACAAGGCACAATGAGACAACAAAAGAAAACAAAGCATTGGCTCCTCAAGGCAGAGGCAAAAGGCTCAACGCACCGATGCAAAGAGCATGCTAAAAGCTCAAATCCCCCTGAAATGCATCCTCACAAATGCAAAATGAGTGCAAAGCTCCCCCTCAACTAAATCTCTACTGAGTTCTCCCCCTTGTCCATATTTTTAAAATTTCTCCCTTTTGGAAGTACACTAATTTCTCCCCCTTGTTGACAATGTACACATCAAGGGTTCCTTGAACTCAACTCCCCCTGAACTAGACAACTCCCCCTCAAAATATGCCATGAAATGCAAGGAGTGTAACTGAAAGAGCTCAGAAGGTATGGAAAGCTAGTAATCACAAGTTCTAGCATACAGAGCAAGTGAGGGCAAGGAAGCATACAACAAACTCAAATGAATCTATCTTACACATATCAAGAGTAAGCTTGTTTTTTAGGGTTTTTGAAAAGAAAGCATCACCAACATAAATAGCACCTAGCAAGATAGGCATGAACAACAAGATGCTAACAATGCATACAAGGTGTGCTACTCTCAACCAAATCATATACAACTAGCCATAAGCATTTTAGAGACTTGCAAACTTCAGATTTAAACATATGTAGTCATAAGCAGGTTCTTTTTGTGCCAGGGGTTATTTACTTGTCTTTAGCCACATCTTACCAACCAATGCCAAGCCTAGACTCAAAGAACCATCAGAAGCTTAAGACAAGGTTTTGGTCATACACAACCTAGTCCAAGTTCATGTCAAAGTGCAATGACAAGCAGTCTCAAACTAGATCAGTGTGACAAGCAAATCCACCTGGATCTTTCTCAATTTAGCACATAAGACACCACTTGTAAGCATTTTGATTCAGATTTCAATTTAAGCAAGGTGTCATAAAAGCTTAGGCATTAACATAGCAAAGGCATACAACTAGCATATCCAGGCATGAAAAGATAGCATAGTATTCAACATTCCTACACATGCTAGGTAGCCAAAACAAGTGACGATTATGGTTTTGATTTTCAGGAAAGCAATAGACTTAGCTCACAATTAGTATTCAACAGACTCAAGAGAGCTTAGCCAACCATGATCAAGCATGCATCTGTACAATCTAGCACAAGCAAGTACTAACACATCATTCCAAAATAACTCTAGTGCTAGTGAAGTGAAAATGCATATGATACAATGCAATGCATGATATGATACAATATGCAAAAGAAACAAAGAGAAATAAAAACAAGACAAAAGCAAAAACTAAACTACAAATGCTATTCCTTACTAAAAGGAATAGCAAACTATTCCTGACTAAAAGGGATAGCACACTCCAAGCTCACCTCTCAGACGCGTAAAAGCGTCAAACTCTAGGGGCTTGGTAAAGATATCGGCCAACTGGTTTGCATATACTACATGGACTAAGTCTATGTCCCCCTTCTCATAGTGATCTCTCAGAAAGTGAAATCTCACGTCTATGTGTTTGGTTCTAGAGTGCAAGACGGGGTTCTTAGCTACAAAAATCGCAGAAGTAGAGTCAACTAGGAGAGGGATCCTACCAAACCTAAGGCCGAAATCACTGAGGGTGGCTTTCATCCATAAAAGCTGGGAGCAGCAACTAGCAGCAGCAACATATTCTGCTTTAGTGGTGGAAAGAGCTACACTAGCTTGCTTGCGGGAGGACCAAGAGACAAGAGAGGTTCCTAAGAGTTGGCATGTGCCGAAGGTTGACTTGCGATCAATCCGGCAGCTAGTATGGTCAGCATCTGAGAACCCTCTAAGAGAAAGAGAAGAACCCGAGGAATACCAAAGACCAAGCTCAGGAGTGAATTTCAGATACCTGAAAATGCGCTTCACTGCTTGATGGTGAGAAGTCCTAGGAGAAGTCTGGTAGCGCGCACAAAGGCAGACCACGAACTGAATGTCCGGCCTGGTCGCTGTTAGGTGCAGAAGTGAGCGATCATCCCTCGAAATTCCTTTTGGTCCACCGCCCCCTATCTTCATCAGCATCAAGCGCCGTGTTTGTACTCATAGGAGTCGTCATGGGTTTAGAGTCACCCATGTTAAACTTCTTGAGTATGTCCCTTGTGTACTTGGCTTGATGGACGAAGGTACCCTCAAGGCCTTGCTTGATCTGCAGCCCGAGGAAGAACTGGAGCTCACCCATGAGACTCATCTCAAATTCCCTGCTCATCTGTTCAGCAAAACTAGACACCAAAACGTGAGATGAACCACCAAAGATTATGTCATCAACATATATCTGAACTATCAGGGTGTCACCGCCAGGACTCAACAAAAACAAGGTCTTGTCTACTGAACCGATCACAAACCCAGACTTGAAACGAAAACTCTTCAACCAAGCATACCAAGCTCTAGGAGCTTGCTTCAGACCATAAAGGGCTTTCCTCAACTTATACACCCGGTTTGGATATCTAGCACTCTCAAAGCCAGGAGGTTGTCTCACATATACCTCCTCCTCTATGAACCCATTCAGGAAAGCAGAATTGACATCCATTTGCTGCAGTTTGAAGCCTTTAGAGGCCTCAAAGGCAAGCAAAATCCTAATGGCTTCCAAATGAGCTATAGGGGCAAAGGTCTCCTCATAATCTATCCCCTCCTTCTGACAGAAACCCTGGGCTACCAATCTCGCTTTGTTCCTCACAACCATCCCATCCGCACCCTGTTTGTTCTTGAAAACCCACTTGGTACCTATAGGGCGACAGTTTGGTGGAGGTTCAACTAAATCCCAGACATGGTTTCTCTCAAAGTTCTCCGACTCCTCATGCATGGCGTTCACCCAGTTAGGATCAGATAATGGATGTGACACATCCCGGGGCTCAAAAGAAGCAACATATGCAGAGTGGGAGAAAAAGGCTAGAGAAGTAACCGAAGATCGTGTGACATGCTGGTGAATGTCTCCAATCATCCTGTGTGGAGGGTGATCCCGCTGGACCTGCCGAGATGGAACAATCTCGGAAGTCACCTCCCCTGCGTCCTCAGCGGGTCCAGCCTCTGCATTAGCTTGCTGTCGGGGGAGTGAGGAGGAAACCGTGGGCAAGGGTCCTCCTTCATCATCTGAGCTCGTAGTAGAGGGGGCAGGAGCTGCAGCCGGTGCAGTGGCTCCTGCATCACCATCATCAACCGCACCTTCCTCATCCTCAAAGATGGGGGTGCCTTCTTCATCATCACCTGAAAGCTCAAAGGCAGGGGTTGAGCAGGGCATAGTTTCATCAAAAGAAACCTCACAAGTCTCAACAACTTGCTTGGCCTCCAAAATCCACACACGAAAAGCCCTAGAATTAGAAGCATACCCCAGAAAAATCCCATCCAAACAACGAGACTCAAACTTGTCCAAATGCCTAGCCTTCTTAAGCACAGAACACCTGCAGCCAAATGTTCGCAAGTGCTTGACGCTGGGCTGCCTACCAAACCGAAGTTCATACGAGGTCTTCCCAAGGAAAGCTCGCAAGAAGATCCGGTTCTCAATGTAACAGGCCGTATTCACTGCCTCAGCCCAAAAGCGCCTCGGAGTCCTATGCTCATCGAGCATCGTCTGTGCCATCTCAACAAGTGTACGGTTCTTGCGTTCCACAACACCGTTCTGTGGTGAGGTATATGGAGAAGAAAACTGGTGCTCAAGACCTAGGTCACGACAGAAGTTTTCGAAACGAGAGTTTCTAAATTCTCCGCCATTGTCACTGCGGATAGCCCTCATGGCCTTATGACTCTCGTTTCTCAACCTCAGTACCAGATCCCAAAGAAAACCAAATGCCTCATCCTTAAACTCCATGAAAAATACCCACGAGAACAGCGAAAAATCATCCACAACGGCAAGCACGTACCACTTCCCACTGACCGACGCTACCCGAGCGGGACCTAATGTATCCATATGGAGTAGCTCACCCGGATAGGAGGTCACAACCTGAGACACAGGAGTGTGAGAAGCAGCAACCATCTTGCCATGACGACAAGGGTGGCAAACTAAGTCCTTCTCAGCTCTCAATTTGGGCAATCTTCGGATTAGGCCCATTGAACTCAACCTGACTAGCAGATCAAAGCTCAAGTGACCAAGTCTCCTATGCCACTTCCATATATCAGCAGAAGGACTAGCAACCAAACAGTGCACAGGGCCAGAAACAGATGTGAGGTCGACCCTAAAAACTTGACCAAAAGGCAGCAAAGAGCAAACAAGGGTTTCCTCAGCATCAAGAACGCAGCACGCACCCTTCTTAAAACGAACCTCAAATCCTTCATCGAGAAGTTGTGAAACAGAAACCAAATTGAACCCCAGATTTCGGACAAAAGCAACTTCTCTCAGGGAAAGCTTAGCAGAGAGTGAAACAGAACCAACACCCAGCACTTTACCTTGACCATTGTCCCCGAATGTGATGTACTCCTTGGTGCTCACAGGGTTGAGGCTGGAGAACCACTTGCGGTGCCCTGTCATGTGCCTAGAGCAATCGGAGTCCATGATCCACACGTCCTCCGTGCCTCGATCCTGCAAAGTCAAGTAAAGCGACGGTGAGCAAACGGTCCGGCACTAGGGTTAGTACCAAAACTGTTGTACCAGTGTCGAGCCATCTGCTCAAAAGTGGGGTAAGCACAATCAAAGAAATCACCACGACTGGAGTAACCACAACCCTCAAAGCGTGGCCTCTCAAGCTCTCTCACAAACCCTCGGTCACGAGATCCGTAGCCGCGCTGAAAACGACTAGGAGCTCGACCGACAAAGTGTCTCTCACCACCTGGAGCAGGGGCCTAAAGGCCGCCTCCTCTCTCACCACCAGCAAAGCGGTCTCTCCTCTCACTGCGGTGGGAAGGATCTTGCCTACCACCCTGGTTGAACTGATCCTGGTTCCCCCAAGCTCTCTTCTGCCTCTCAACCCGCTTCCTCTTGAAGCAAAACTCCTCTAGGTGGCCATTCCGCTGGCAAAACTCGCAGTGGTAGACAGGCCTCCTAGGAACTGGGTTATGCTGGGACTTGGGCTTAGGTGGTGTGGCCTTGGGTGGCTCAGGCTGCTGGACTAGCTTCTTGCCCTTAGGCGTAAGCTCTTCCTCAACAATCTTGTCTAGCTTAGCCTTGGAAGGCTTGGGTGTCCAGTACTGCTTCTTCGAGGCAGCCTTGGGTAGCTCATGGTAAACCCCATCAATAGTCTCTCCTGACTGGGTAGGTGCAGTCTTGACCTTAACTGGGGCACTCTTCTCACCCGGAGTGCTGCACTCTCCAAACCCGACACCACTCGTCTCACCCTCGGCTTTCTTGGTGCTCTCTATGATCATCTTTAGTTGGGGTTGCCTCGCATATACCCAACTAAGCACCTCTCTCAACCTGTTGTTGTCTTCTTTCAAAGACAATACCTCCCCTCTCAGATCCTCCAGAACTACAGTCTGGGCAGCACAAATGTCACAGTCTAGGGAGGGAACCACACCAGCTTTCTCCAACTTCCGAATGGTGGCATCCCTATCCACCAGCTACATCCTAAGGAATAGGCAGTTCTCACAAGTGTCAGTAGGTGCTGAAAGCACCTCAAAATCAGCTCTCAATTGCTTTAACTCACCTCTCAAAGTAGGACAGACCATACACGCACCCAAAAGTGTAGGTCTAGCCCTAAGCTCCTCAAGCTCCATGAACTGCCCCTCAAACTTCTCCTACAGAACAGCTAGCTCTCTAGCTAGACCGGGGCAAGACTCACACTCGAGCTCTCCACTCAAAGTAGACTCATCCAGTTTGGACTGGAGTTTGCCTAGCTCGACCTTCAGCTCATCTATCTCCTCTACCCGCTTGGCATACCTATCTCTCTGGTCACCAAGCTCCGTCATGAAAGACTCGCAGGTAGGGCACTCAATCTCATGGGGTTGGGGTCTCACACTCCTCAACCTCTCATTCTCCTCTAAAGCCTCAGCAAGTTGGGCTTTCAACTTCTGTAGCTTCTTAGCTGCCTTCTCCAGCATCTTATCCTGGGCTTTCAGCTCTCGGCTGTTCTGCTCTAACATCTCAAGGATTTCAGCTTGCTCAGGAGTTACCTCATCATCGGAAGAAGAGTTGCTGCCATTATCCTTGTCCTCCTTGTCCTCAAGCGCCATGGAGCAAACCAAGCTCCTCTTCTCCTTGTTCCTGCGCCTGGACTTGGTGGAGACGAAGCACAAGCCAGCTGGACCTCCATGATCGTTCCTCTTGTCCTTCCTGTATGTGATCTCCTCGTCGCTTGAGCTCGACAAGGACGAAGAAGAAGAAGATCCGCTGCTACAGAACCCGATCTCGGCGAAGAAGGCCTTGTCCCACTTCCGGTTGTCCTTCTGGTAGCTCTTGAAAGCCTTGCAGAAGTTCTTCTTGCCAAAGGGGCGCTTGCCGGAGCCGTGCTTGCTAGAGTAGTGCTTGTCAAAGCTTGCCTTGCTAGGGTGGTACTTGTCGGAGTCGCGGGAGTAGCTCTTGCCCTTCTTGTAGTAGTCGTTCTTGTTGAGGCACTCGGCGATGAAGTGGCCGACCTCTCCGCACTCGAAGCACTTGGGCCGCTCTCCCCTCTTCTTGCTCATCCGGTTGTCATAGGCGCGCTGAAAGCGACTAGACACCAGACACAACTCATCATCCCCAAGTGTCGCTAGCTGCTCCTCTGTAACAAACATCAAATCAAAAAATGAGAATTTGTGTAACATGGGGTTAGTGACAGACTTACTAGAGGGGGTAGCCAAGGCTAGACTCTTAGAACCTGTACAAACGCGGGAATCCCTCATCTTGTAATCTACCTCGGTGGCCTTGAGATTACTATAGAGAGCCTCTACTCCAATCGTATCATACCCTGCCGACTCAATGATTGAGTTCACCTTGATCTCCCATATTTTTCTGTCCAAAGCATACAACAACTTGACAGCCTGCTGATGATCGGTATATGGGAGGGCAGCGGGGCCAGAGTTGACACGCAACTTGTTGATGATCGACTGAAAGCGACCAAACAAGTCGTCTACTGACTCTCCCGGCTTCTGGACGAAATTCTCATATTCGCGCCGGTAAGTCTCCACAAGCCTAGCCTTAATCGTCGCAGTACCCTCATGGGGTGCACTAAGCAGTGACCATATCTCACGCTCAGTCTTAAGGTGACTCACTCTCTCATAATCCATGGGACCAAGCCCGGAGAAGAGAAAGTTAACAGCCTTGGCATTCACCTCATCCTGAGCCATGATATCCTGCGTAGTACGCTCAGCGACTGGAAGCACCACAAAAGTCATACTCTGAGTAGCATCCCATATGTCCTGACTCTGGCTAACAAGGAACGCCTCCATCCTACCCTTCCAACAGGGATAGCCATTAGAGACAAGGACGGGAATCTTTCCAGAGTAAGTCATAGTCGCTACGGTTTCTTCACCGGTTAAGGTATGGGAAACCTAACCGGCTCTAATACCACTTGTAGGACCGAGACGTGCGACTTGAGGAGGGGGAATAGGAGCACTTGAAAACTCAAACTCAAACCCGCACCGCAGTACAAAACGGAAACAACGCTCACAATGAGTCTAGACACCGTCCACTGAGAGGATACGTATCAAGCTCACAACACGTGCTTGGTACCGTTTGCTGAACAGATACGTACCAAGCACCAAGCGGAAGCACACGCTCAAACGGCTAAGAAAAAGAGCGCAAAAGGAACCGACTTCAGGAAGCTACAGATTTCAGACTGACAGGGCTGCAAAGAAAAATCTCAAAACCCTAGAAGCAAAGCTCCAAAGCACCCCAAACAAATACCACACCTTCACAAGGCAATAGGGAATAGCTCCAAAAAATTTCAGGCCAATTGGAGCAATTTGTGATCACCGGACCGTCCTGTGATTGAGCACTGGACCGTCGGTGTTCACAGACTGACACTCCGAAAAGATCTCAATCAAAACCCAACCAGATCAACTCCAAAAATTATGAAATTTTTACTGAAGGTTAAGAAGCGGCCAAGGAATAACTCCACAAATTTTCAGCTCAATTGAACAAGAAATAAAACTCCAACACTCACCGGACCGTCCGGTGATATGCACACTAGACCGTCCGGTGCTCAGAAACAGACAGACCAACCTCCAAAGAAAAATACGAAAACCAGGTCGAAACACCTCCAAAAATTTTAAAATATTTATGGGAGCTTTATGATTCACAGGACAAGAGCTCCACAAAATGTCAAGTCATTTGGAGCACGTTTGACTGTCGAACTATACACCGGACGTTATAGACAGATAGAAAAACAGCCACACGAAACTTGAACTTCCGAAGCCAAAACTTGACCAAATCTTCACCAAACTTCACGAAATTTTGCACACACTAACCTATCTCCATTCCAAAGTTATTCCCAAAAGATCTATTGAAAAAGATCAAGGGATTAGTAGGAATTTCAGATCCCGTGAAGAGGTAAATATTTGGGCAAGAAAGGGGAAAGCTCAAGAACAACTTGCTTGTGGCAATCCTTCGGGATTGAGATGTTCTAAGACATAATCTCCACGTCCTTGCAAGTCCAAAACACAAGAAAAACAAAGGATCAAACCTTGGCCAAAGTAAACACCCAAAAAGCCAAGGATTGAAGCCAAAAACCAAAGAGAACAAGGGGAGGAGAAGCGCACAAAGTTGCTGCACGAAACCACTTCGATTATGAGCCTCAAAAGAGGTCTTAGGTCAGATTACAACGAAGGATTTCGTCCCAAGCAACCACCCTCACCTTCCCTCTTGATTTGAAGGCTAGATCTCACCCTGACCCTCCTAAACTTGGAGCTCAAAGCTTGAGGACGAAAATTACCCAAGGAAAATGAAAACCTAGCTGCCAAGACTACATGTAATGACTAGCTCTTAGGCTATTTATACATCGGTTTAGTTTTAGCATTTTTACACATAGACCCCTAACACTAGAAACGCCCGGAGGGCCTAAAACAGAAAAGAACCCGAAATATCGGGGACGGATGACCACGATGAAGACTTGATCTTCTTAGCTTCCACGCAATCTTCGGATGTCCTCCACGTGGCCAGTAGTCCAATCCGCCTTTGCACCCCCGGTTTTGAAGTCAGAAACCGAAAAACTTTAGGAAGTCTCCGTCTGGGCCGGACTTGGCCCATCTTCTCTATCTTGGCAAGTCGTGGCCCAACTCACTAAGCCTTGGGTAGGTTGGGTGGCAGTTTTGAGCCGAAGCCACCAAAGCCTCCCTCGCCAGCCTTCGCACCATGCACTCGGGTTGGAGCACCATGGTGGCACTCGGCTTCTCCAGTCCATCGGAGTCGCCTCGCAGTCTATCGGAGGGCTTATACCACCGTTGCCGAACCGCCCCTTCGTGTACCGAGCTCCCATGGCCGACCGATGTCGAGCATTGCCTCCAGTCCATTGGAGGGCTTTTGCCTCAGTAGATCGACGTCTTCATCATCTACCTCCAGTCCATCGGAGGGCCTCAAGTCCATCGGAGGGCTTTAGCTCGTTGACAATCACTCATCACACCAGGAGAGCAATGAGGCCGGTCCATTGGCTCTCATTTGTGATTTGGTCAGACCCTCTGGACACCATCTTGGGAGATGGCACTCCGCGCAACGCCGATCAGCTTCGGGTTCATACTTGTCTGTAGGAGGCGGCGTGCGCCTTGGTGGAGGAGACGTAGGTCGACGCCCTGGCGGTGGAGATGTGGGTTGACACCTCGGCGGTGGAGATGCCGGCCGCCGCGGCAGAGGAGACTGAGCGCGTCCACGGTATGGCGAGGGTGCGCGATGCTAGTGTGGTGACAGCGCGTGTCGCAAGCGCTCGAACACAGTCGCCTTGCCATGCTGGGCCCTATGGTTGGAACATTCTAGACAATCATCGATGGTCGAAAGCCTGTCCATACCTTGGCTCTAGCAGAAGTGGAAGTAGGGGCAGCGCCAATGTTCCTCATGATTGATGGCATCGCGGTGCTCCTCATACTGCCGACGATCCTCCCAGTGTCTTTCTTCACGCCTAGGTGAGCGAGGGTACTGGCGACGACGCTCCTCGTGATGGCGATGTTACTCGGAGTGGTAGACTTCCTCCTTGTCAACGCGACGACGCTCCTCGTTGCTCCGATGATGACGCACATACATACCGATCAACGCCTCTGAGTTAGGGCGGAACCATCAATTTCTTTCAATTGTTCTGACTGAAGTATGTTCTTTGGCCCTAAACTCTAGAGGTAGATCATCGTGTGCGTCAACTTTGGCCTTTCCTTTTGCATCCGCAAGCGTATTGACCATGTTGATCGAGAAGGCCGCATTCTAGAGCAAGTGAGGGTACAGACCTCGAGTAGTGCGGTGGAGGACCTTGCCTGTAATAATCGCTTTCCTCAGGCGTGCTCAGAAGTTTGACTCGGCGGAGGAGGGCGCCGAGCAGTCCTCCTTGAGCGGCGAATTGGTCGTGTAGACCATGTTGACTGGGAAGGGTGTTGTATCAATCTTCATTGGAGCACGGGCAAAGACCAACCTTCTCTGCTTGATAGTTCTCTGAATCTCAAACTGCAGGATCCTGTAGTCAGCTGTGTTATGTCCATCTAGCTTGTCGTGCCACTTGCAGTATTTGTGACCACGTATTTCCTCAGCCATGGGTGTCTGGTGCCCGGCTGCTGGTACCAGGTGCTTCTCCTTAAGCAACAAGTCAATGATAGTGTGATGCTCTGGCATCTCAAGTACATAATCACTCATCTTACATGAAGCATTCATCTTGAGCATCATGGAAAATCATGTGTGGGTGCATTGGAAACAAGTTCGGTTTATATTACTAAGTGAAAAACCCTGTCATTTCATGTGAGATGCTATGTTATAGTCGTATCTTTGATTCTATTGAGATCTGGGTGAAGTTCATGTTGACAAAACTGTAGATACACATGAGATAAACAACTTTGTTAATTGGGGTCTTGTCAGATAATGAGGTTTGGAGGGTGATTAGGGTCATTTAATGACAGTACAGAAAACCAGTTCAAATTGGGGCTGATTTGAAATTCTAAGTTTACTCTGACCTACGGCCACATTCATGCAAAGACCAAATTAGAAAAGTTGTAGATCATGAAGTTTTCAACAATATTGTCAAAAAGCTCCTTGGGTGAAAATGGCTGGAAGGGGGAGTTTTGGAATTTTCAAATAAATGGGGTCTGTGGGTCAAACTAAACTTGAGAGCTAAATTCAAATGAATTTCATATTTATGCACCAAATTTGAAGATGAGCCAATTGACAAATTGTAGAACTCAAAGAGTAGAACATTTCATATAATTGGCACTTTTTCAAAATCGGACTCTAAATAGGTCAAAATTTCGATTTTCAGAGAAGAAGGAAACACATTTTTCTTTTTCTTTTATTTCCCTTTCCCCGCGGTCGCTGACAGGTGGGCCCGCCTCCGCCGGGCAGCCACCGTGTCCGGGGCGCCGCCCGACACGCGGCCGCCGGCGTACGGTCACGCCGGCGCGCCCACGGATCGCCGGCCGCGCCCCTCGGCTCTACACTCGCCCGCGTACCCGTCCAGGTGCATCCCCGTCCATTCCCCTCACTCACGCCCTCGCCTCGCTCGCTCTCGCCCGAGCCGCCCGCCATTGCCGCCGGCTTCGAGCTCCCACGCCGGCCGCCTCCGACCCTCCCCGTGCCTCCAGACCCCACCACCGCCTTCGCCTCACCCGTCCGCCTCCCCTCCGCCCACTCTCGCCGCCGCTCCCGCCCTAGACCGCGAGATCGGCTCGCGACCTCGCCGAACGCCATTACCGAGCCGAGCTCAAGCTCGAGCTCGCGCCGCCCACTCCGCCGCCTCTCGCGCCCCTAGATCTACTCCACCGCACTCGGCTCACTCCCGCGCACCCGACGCACCCCTCCTCGTCGCCGCTCGCCCCCGCGACGCCCAGATCCCCTCCGCCTCGACGTCGTTCACGGCGCCGTCCACGCCGCCGACCCTCTTCGGTTCACCGCCGCGCCGCCTCGTCCGCACCCTCCCCGACGCCGAGGCCTACCCCAGGGTGAGCCCCGTGTCCTCGCGCACCCGACGCGCCCCGCGTCGCGGCCCCGGCGAGCCGGAGCTCGCCGGCGCACAAGCGCGCCGCCGCGCCCACGCGCGCGGCGGGAGGAGGAAGAACGGCCGGGGGGTTTTTGCAAGCTACCCCCCGGAGTATGGTTTATTTACGTTTTAAACCACGCGCTGTTTACTGAGTCTTGGCATTCTTACGTGCTAGCCCCTGGAGTATAGGGTTAATTGTGTTCTAGTCCTCGGTTTTATCTTTTTCCATTTCTTTTTCCTATATTCGGCTGAAACTTCGGAAATTCATATAAAATCGAATAAAAATCGTAAAAAGGAAAACTCAGCTGTGTTGTACTCCTAGTAAATAGATCTACACAGTAGGTATGATGTGGGGATGTGCATGTACGGTTATACCCCTGTTTTTAAAGATGCATGATAAATCAATGAAAAATAGGAAACATGGCCTAGATGGAATTCGAAAATGACGAAACTTGGTCAGTAGCCTTCTTAGGGTGTTTTGATACTGTGGAAATTTCTGGTAACTCAATACCTTACTGTTCATGCATGGTTTTACCATTTTATATGTACTTTATGCATTATTTGATAACTTGGAAATAGGGTCCATGCAAAATATGTGAAATGAGGCTCACTAGTATTTTTCTCAGGTTCTATATATCTTGTGAACACCACTGGAAAAATATGAGCCCCTGCATGTATAGTTTTGATGGTGATTTGAAAATGACAGATCTTGACTTGGAGAACTTGATAAATGGAGAAATGGGTCCTAATGTGCAAGATAAATTCTACCAAAATTCTAGTAGCATGTGGGGGTACTGTAGAATCCAGAAAGTATATGCTTGGAAGCTATTCTCACTGTTTATATGTACATCTTAACTTGCACTAGTTTTATATATGGGAAATAGATGTCCTGTCAAAACTTGGGAGTTTTAGCTTGTAAATTTTTGTACATGCAGTTCATACTAAGGATAGCTCACTGGTAAAATTTCACCTTCAGAAACCTTTCCAGTAATTTATGAAAATTCTGACAAGGTATAGGGCCGAGAAATTTCTGGAATTTTAATAAAATAATTATAACTCCGATTGAGCTGAACTTTTGACAGTAGCTTTGAGTATGAAGTGTATGCTTGTCATAAAAGTTTGGTACCATTTAAGTTAGTGGAACTACTAGAACTCAGAGGCATGTTTTTATTCACAAATTAGCACAATTCACCCTACGCACATACATGTACAGTGATTCATCTACTGCATACGTATCATTTCTCATAAAGTATTTGCTGCACATTAACATGGGCATTTCATCGACAACAAGTGCATACATTTGCATCCGTATGCACTCATGCCTGCACCTTTCATGCATATAGATCCCGCGAACGAGGAGCTGCCACCGGATCAACCGCTGATTGAGGAGCCTGAGGACGAGCCCGAAGACCCGCACGCGACTGCTGATCACACCGCCGCGGAAGCACCCACTAACTCGAGCGGAGAAGGTAGGCAGGACCATACTACCCAGCTAATATAATAATGCTTATGAATTATGCATATGCATTAGGAGTTGAATGAAAACAATTGCATTAGACATCCCGGCCGCCCTGGCCCTAGATCCTATAAATAGAGTTCGTAGGACGAGTATGCCTAGAAATGCTAGGTACGAGTAGACATGAGTGAGCACTGTCACTCGCCGCGTAGGTGATATTTCAAAACCTCAGAAATACTACTATGATGCAATTTATGGTTATTTATGTCGATATTAAATTGAGACGGGGCGGAGCGTACATTTACTTTCGTGGTGTGCGTTGTTGTTCTCCGGCTCCGCCCCTGTCGCATAAGGCCTGTTCGCTGTTCGCCTGCTGATTGACACAATATTGCTAGGAGTGCTTATCCGGGTCGTGGGACCGGTGAAAGTCTTACCGGCCCCGTCCTACTATTCATGGTGCTGCCCATCCACTGATAGGGGGCCGATGGACTTGGGAGGTGCTTGGAAGTCGAGGGAGGGCTGACCCTACACACAGTGGTATCGCTCCTGAGACGGCTGCTCCCAAGGGTTAGGTGGGGGCGCTGTGAATCTTGGGACGGGACAGGTGGAGATGGGAGATATATGTGTGGAACGCGATGGCTAGTAAGCATATATCACTTGGCATTTTTAGTTATTCCCGGGAATTAAAAATCGATTCGAATCGCTGATGCTCACCAGGTGTGAGAGTGTCAAATGTCGCACACGGGCAACGTAGTAACAATTCCAAATTACTATGCCAATGTACATGTTTTCAAATACTACATGTTTGGTGTACATGATGGATTTCTTACATGCAACTGATGATGGATTACTCTCATGCAAGTTTTTATGATTTACTTTTCTGCAAAGAGTTACCCTGTTATCAGGATCTGTTCTTAATACGATGAAGGATAGCAGCTGTCAAATCCTGCTGTCATCAAATTAACACTTTGATGAAATAAAATCAATGGCTAAGGACAAACAATGATTAGTAAGCTATGCATCGCGTCAGCCGTAAGCCATGTCCATTAAGTCCTACTGAGTAATTAGTACTCAGGGTTTGCCCCCATTTTTGGCTCACAGGTATGGAGTTTCTGATGTGTCCCTGCATTGGAGGGGGCACATGCGTGCAACACGATTAGAAGATGACGTTGTGGCAAGAGGACGACATCAGTGGGCATGATGTTGTCTCTCTTTTGCACATTCCGCTGCATGACCTGAACTATGAACTATCTATATCTTCCGCTGAGAGACATTTAAGAACTTATGTTATCCTATGACTATGTTGGATTTGGAACTTTGATTTGAACTGGTCTGTAAACTAATTCTATTATCTATCTACATTCAACTGCCTGTGATGATGTAATGGTTGTGACTCCGTCGAGAGTCAATGTGTATGATGTCGGTTTCTCTGGGATTGGTGTTATCGAGGGCCGAAGGCCACTCGACGGACTACCGGGTTTAGTCCAGCTTAAGTGTACTGCAAGCCAAAGGTGGCAGGTGCGCTTAATCTGGGTTAAGCAGGGCGGTTCCGCCACAGCTGGTATCAGAGCCGATCATGCGCAGACAACGGTTACATCATCAAGTTTTGGTTTACAAAACTATTTTCGAAAGCCCTTTTCAAGTAATTGAAAAATGAGAGTATACGCTATGCCCGTATAAGGATGTTAGTGTTATTCAGGTGACATCACTGACATTCTAACCTAGGTAGAACTCATATGCATGTTCGGCGCTTTGAGAAACAACTTTTCGGCCATAGCTATCCCCAGTACTGGTGGAAGCTATCGGGTTTTGCAAACGGTTGTGAACTCGGCATTCATGCTGTATAAGTAAAAGCTCTTTAAGGGTGGTGGGCATGTTTGAGGCTTTCATACCCACCACACTTACATTCGGATTTGGGATCCATCTTTTCCTCGACAATCCCCAGTACTGGTGGTAAGTCAGGCTTTGAGGAAAAGGTGCATCGGCCCCCCAACGTTGTCCACGCAGCGGTCACGCGTGGATGCCACACTAAGTGGTAATGTATGAGCATGCATTCTTCTGCAGGTACCCTAACTACGTGCGAAAACTAAGAACGGCCAGGGAACGACTAGTTGCATTAGAGAGTGCCGTGCATATGTGTCACCGAAATAACGATAGCTATATGTACTCTTCTTTTAGATGTGTGATGTGAGACCGTTTAGATACGATTCATGCATCATGTTTACTGTTTTTATTTATGGTGGGATATTATTAAAATGCTATGAAATAAATCGCAATTTTAAAAGTTTACCTTCCATATGATGCACTATTGTACCCTTGGCTTAATATCTCGTATGAAAAATATATCCCTCACTAATGCACAACCTTGTCTACCTAAAGCAGATGGTCAGGACCAAGCAGACCGCACGCAAGGCCACCGGAGCCAGGACCACCGTTCTCCCTGACGTGACCCATACTCCCCCTGTGGTGGAGGATGGGTTGCTCCACACTCGCTGCAGGGAAGAGTGCCCCCTGTCCCAGTTGCTGTGCAGGGCCCTGAGGGAGATGGGGCGTCGTCCCTGTCCCTTCATCTCGGTGCAGACGGTGCACGCGGAGGGCAACTGCATGGCCCAGGTTGTCCTTCCACGGGGGACGTTCGCAGGCCAGCAGACCCTCACCACTTACGGGGCCAATGAGGAGGAGGCTTACCGTAAGGCGGTGATGGGAGCCCTCACTTCGTTGAGCTCCAGGTGGGAGGCAGACCACACGGTCCTGCGCTTCCTCCCCACACGCGACCTCGACCACGCTTGGCAGGAGCGCCGTGGGTGGCTTCGGGACAGGAACGGCTCTCGGCCCTTGGTAGCGTGCATGGACTATGCACGTGAGGCGCACGGGATGTATCAGCGCGCGGAGAACCGGAGCCGCTTCTACTTTTCCAGGTACACGGAGACCCGTACCCGTGTGGAGGAGTTAGAGACCCGGGTGGCGCAGCTGCAGCAGCGTCTGGCCGAGTACGAGCCGCCGCAGCAGCCCGCGCCCTTGGAGGAGGAGGAGGAGGAGTCCTCGGAGCCCATGGAGGTGGAAGAGGAGGGGGAGAACGACCCCTCTGACGCTAACTCCAAGGTGCAGGGTGTTTGATGGATTGATGGGAGGCAGTTAAGCATTAAGTTAGTAACGCGTTGAAAGCGATGTTTTGTAATAATCCGCTCCGCGTTTAGACTCATGGTTGTACGAAAACATTGGTGAGTTGTGAGAGCTCATTCCGTACACCATTTGATGTTATGATGGACCATTTTATTACGCACTATTCGATGGTTGGTTGATGTAGCCACCATCCTATGATGTAAACCTAAGACTCTTTAGCGGTAATTGAACTTTTCTAAGTGGCACTGATGTAGGTTTTACGTCGTAATGGCCTTTGAGATGGTTGTATGTATGGATTTGTGAGTTGCACCTCGTTTTGGATTGCACCTTGCAATCTGGAATTTTTCGCAGCTGCAGCCAAAAACTGAAGTTATCTTAAGTTGTGTAAGGATTTGAGCCAAGAGTTGAATAGTAAAGTTGTGGAGAACTGTCTGGTGCACAACCTTGCCAATTGGACCTTTCTCTAATTGTGCTCAGATCTGGAGTTACGGTCAAATCTCTCACGAACCTAAAATCTGGACTGAAGTAGCACCAGTAGGAAAATCCCATTTTGCACACCCTTAGTGCAAGAACTGAACTGAGAGCATGTTGTCAAAGTAGTAGATCTGGAAGTGTAGAACAACTTTGTTATACAAAGCTTATCCTAAATACGACTCATTTGGGAGATATGACTGAAATCACAGAGTCACTGAAATCTGAACTGAACTAGTATATGCTGACGTAGACTAAATTTCGAATGGGCTACAAGTAGAATCACCAAAAACATTCCATATGAAGGTGAAAGACCACAGAATGAGGAATAACTTTGCTAAGGGGAGTATAATCAAAAGATGCACGGTTTAGGAGCAGCGCACCGGTACAGTCATTGCTGTCCAGAAATTCATGCGATAGCCGAATACTAAACACCAACACAACGAGCTATGACTAAATGTGACAGTGGTCGAACCGCTGCAAGAAGGAAGCTAACACTTTATTGCAATTATATGTTTCCGTCTTACATGTTTTGAGTAACTGTGTTTCGGCGCATTTAATAGCTTTAAAGTGGTTGGACTGAACACTGTTAGCTCCATTCTTGCAGATGGTGAACACGCGCAATGGGCAGACCTCAGGCCAGCAGCCACACGATACCACCCCCGCCGGAGCTGGCTACTCTGGTTGTGCAGCAGGCGGAGTTGATCCGCATGATGGCAGAGGAACGCCAAGCACAGGGACAACAGCGGGCACGGGAACACCAGCCCCGCGGCATCACCTACCAAGACTTCGAGGGTCTGCGCCCTCCTGTCTTCACTACATGCCCTGAGCCGCTCGCAGCAGATGACTGGCTCCGTACAATCGAGTCCAAGTTCACCCTGCTTCCGGGGTTGACTGAGCAAGAAAAAGCTCGGTTTGCGGCACAGCTACTTCAGGGCCCCGCGGCAGCTTGGTACGCCACGTTCCAGGCTATGCAGCAGCGGGATCACGTTGTCACATGGGAGGAGCTCCGTACTGCCTTCCGGGCCCACTACATCCCGGCAAGTCTTATGGAGCAGAAGCAGCGAGAGTTCAGGGAACTCAAACAGGGCAGTCGCACGGTGATGCAGTACGTGCAAACGTTCATACAGCTGTCACAGTACTCGCCTAGGGATGTGGCAGATGATCCTAGCAGAGCGGCCAGACTCTTGCAGGGTTTCGACCCCACCCTCCAGACACACCTCGGGCGTCGTTACCAGAGCTTCTCGGAGCTGGTCGACACTGCACTGGACATGGAGAATCGCCTCCGTGTTGCTAATGAGGACCAAAAGAGGAAGCGTCAGGCCAGTAGTGCACAGGGGCCGTCTCAGAGGCAGAAGGCCAATTACCAGCAGCAGCCCCGCTACGTGATCCGGCCCAATCAATCGGGTTGGTTCCACCGAGCTCCGCAGCAGCAGCAGTACCCGGCCTACCGTGCACCCGCGCAGCTTCCCGCTCCTCGTGCTCCCACCGCACCAGGACCCGGGAATCCTTGCTTCAATTGTGGCAAGACAGGCCACTTTAGCAGGGAGTGTCGCGCTCCTCGCAGGATCCAAGGCCCCACTCCTGCGGGTGGCAGTCAGCAGAGCAAGCCCAAGGGGAACGCACCGCGGAAGGGCCAAGTGCACTACATTCACTTAGAGCAGATCCCCGTCGGGGAACCGGTACTCGCTGGTACGTTCTCAGTCAACGGTCACCCAACCGTCGTACTATTTGATTCTGGGGCCACGCACACTTTCATTAGTCAGTCATATGCATCGAAGCATGGGATAAAAACTTCTTGCATAAAAGAAAGCTACAACATCTCTGCACCTGGAAACCCCATTAACACGAATTTGATAGTGAAGAGGTTGCTTTTAAGCATAGGAGGGGAAGATTTCGTCATCAGTCCTGTGGTGCTGCCACACCAAGGGATCGATGTCATATTGGGAATGAATTGGATGAACGAAAACCATGCAGTCCTGGATATTGGCAGCAGGACAGTACAACTAAAGTCTAATGTCAGTGGAAAGGTTCTAAAGATCCACATACCAAATCAAAAGCACATCGAACCTACTGTGAATGCAACTGAGCTACAAGAAATTAAAAAGATACCTGTAGTATGCGAATTCCCAGACGTGTTTCCGGAGGAGCTGCCGGGTCTTCCACCGGATAGGAATGTTGAGTTTAGCATCGAGCTGGTTCCAGGTACGGCACCCGTCTCTAAAAGACCGTACAGGATGGCACCAGATGAACTTAAAGAGTTGAAAACGCAGTTGCAAGAACAGCTGGATAAAGGTTTCATCCGCCCTAGCTCGTCACCTTGGGGGTGCCCAGCCCTCTTTGTCGAAAAGAAAGACCAAGGTGGTAAACGGCTATGTGTAGACTATCGGCCTCTAAATGCAGTCACAGTCAAAAACAAATACCCACTGCCACATATTGACATTCTATTTGATCAACTAGCTGGGGCTAGAGTCTTCTCAAAAATTGACCTAAGATCAGGATACTATCAGATAAAAATCAGAGAGGAGGATATCCCCAAAACAGCTTTCTCGACTAGATATGGCTTGTATGAGTACCTAGTCATGTCTTTCGGATTGACCAATGCACCGGCTTTCTTCATGTATATGATGAACTCGGTGTTCATGAATGAACTGGACAAATTTGTGGTAGTATTCATTGATGATATACTGATCTACTCCAAAAATGAAGAAGAACACAGAGAACACTTGCGGATTGTACTCACTCGGCTCAGGGAACATAAACTCTATGCCAAGTTCAGCAAGTGCGCGTTTTGGTTAAAAGAAGTAAGCTTCTTGGGTCACATATTGTCCGAGAAGGGGGTAGCTGTCGATCCCAACAAGGTAGAGAGTGTACTAAATTGGAAGCAACCCGAATCCGTAACTGAGATCCGGAGTTTCCTCGGTTTAGCGGGCTACTACCGCCGCTTTATCAAGGATTTTTCCAAAACGGCAAAGCCAATGACCTCTTTGACCAAGAAAAATGCTAAGTACACGTGGAGTCCGAACTGTGAGGAAGCCTTCCAGAGTTTGAAGAGATCCTTGACAACCGCACCAGTACTAGCACAACCGGACGTCACGAAGCCATTCGATGTGTATTGTGACGCCTCCGGCAATGGGCTTGGCTGCGTGCTAATGCAAGAAGGGAGGGTAGTCGCTTACGCTTCCCGTCAATTGAGAAAACATGAAGCCAATTACCCAACTCATGATCTAGAACTGGCAGCAGTGGTACACGCACTGAAAATATGGAGGCACTATCTGCTAGGCAATACTTGTCATATCTACACCGACCACAAGAGCCTCAAATACATCCTCACCCAACCCGAATTGAATATGAGGCAGCGACGGTGGTTAGAGTTGATAAAGGATTATGACTTGGAAATTCATTATCATCCCGGCAAGGCTAATGTAGTAGCGGATGCGCTAAGCCGTCGGGCTCATTGCAATGTGATTGAAGCCCGGCCCACAGTAAGGGTGCTATGTTGCGAGATAGATGAAATCGAATTACCTACAGAATAGCTAGCTGAGCTCTATAACCTTATTATTGAGCCCACTATCAAAGAACAAATCATAACTGCACAAAAGCAAGATAAGGGCATGGCATTCATTCGTGAAGGAATGGATGAGAAGAAGAGAGCATGCTTCACACTTGATGACCAAGGTGTGTTGTGGTTCAAAAACCGGTTAGTGGTCCCTAAGGATATGGAGTTGAGGAAGAGAATTCTAGATGAAGCTCACACGTCTATGTTCACTATGCACCCGGGCAGTAACAAAATGTACCAAGACCTGAAACAGAAGTTTTGGTGGACTCGTATGAAACGAGAGATCGCCACGTATGTGTCCGAGTGTGACGTGTGTCAAAGAATAAAAGCTGATCACCTAAAGCCTGCAGGTATGCTTCAACCGCTTGAGGTTCCCGCCTGGAAATGGGAAAACATACACATGGACTTTATTGTGGGCCTACCTCCCACACAGAAAGGGTATGATTCGATCTGGGTAGTCATTGACCGATTCATGAAAGCCGCTCATTTCCTTCCTGTCAAGACCACTTATCGAGCAAAACAATATGCCGAGTTATATATCTCTCGAATTGTGGCACTACACGGTGTTCCTCTGACCATCACTTCGGACAGAGGCTCATTGTTTGTGTCACGCTTTTGGGAGCATTTGCAAACCGCTCTTGGAACTACCTTGATTCACAGTTCGGCGTATCATCCACAGACCAGCGGCCAAGTTGAGAGAGTAAATCAGATCTTAGAAGATATGTTGAGGGCTTGTGCTTTAACTTATTCCACCAAATGGGATGAGTGTCTCCCCCTAGCAGAGTTTGCTTATAACAACAGCTACCAGAAGAGCTTAGAGATGGCTCCTTTCGAGGCTCTGTATGGTAGGAGATGCAGAACACCCCTAAACTGGTCCGAACAGGGAGAACGTGTCACCTTTGGCCCTGATTTGGTAACACAAGCCGAGGAGCAAGTTAAACTTATACACGGCAACTTGAAAAGAGCACAGTCTAGACAAAAGAGCTACTCTGACAAAAGAAGACGACCGTTGGTCTTTGAGTTAGATGATCATGTGTACCTTCGGGTGTCACCAATGAAAGGGGTACATCGCTTTGGGGTGAAAGGGAAGTTAGCCCCGAGGTACGTAGGTCCGTTTAAGATTACTGAGCAGTGTGGGCCAGTTGCTTACCGATTGGAGTTACCTCCACATCTGGCTGCGGTTCATGACGTATTTCATGTCTCGCAACTTAAGAAGTGTTTAAGAGTGCCGGAAGAAGCAGTGGACACCTCACAAATTGAAATTGAGCCTGACCTCACCTATGAGGAACGTCCTATAAAAATCCTCGACCAAAAACAAAGAGCAACAAGAAGAAAAGCAATCAACTTTTACAAAGTGCAATGGAGTAATCACTCCGAAGAAGAAGCGACTTGGGAGCAAGAAGAATACTTGCAAACCAAATACCCGGGTTTCCTTTCAGCTACTACAAACGAGTATGTATAACCATCTAAATACAAATTTTATTCGAAATCCTACACTATGCACTGCATTCTAATTTGGCTTATCCACCCACATCACATCAACAAATCTCGGGACGAGATTCCTTTAAGGGGGTGGGTTGTGATGCTCTGGCATCTCAAGTGCATAATCACTCATCTTACATGAAGCATTCATCTTGAGCATCATGGAAAATCATGTGTGGGTGCATTGGAAACAAGTTCGGTTTATATTACTAAGTGAAAAACCCTGTCATTTCATGTGAGATGCTATGTTATAGTCGTATCTTTGATTCTATTGAGATCTGGGTGAAGTTCATGTTGACAAAACTGTAGATACACATGAGATAAACAACTTTGTTAATTGGGGTCTTGTCAGATAATGAGGTTTGGAGGGTGATTAGGGTCATTTAATGACAGTACAGAAAACCAGTTCAAATTGGGGCTGATTTGAAATTCTAAGTTTACTCTGACCTACGGCCACATTCATGCAAAGACCAAATTAGAAAAGTTGTAGATCATGAAGTTTTCAACAATATTGTCAAAAAGCTCCTTGGGTGAAAATGGCTGGAAGGGGGAGTTTTGGAATTTTCAAATAAATGGGGTCTGTGGGTCAAACTAAACTTGAGAACTAAATTCAAATGAATTTCATATTTATGCACCAAATTTGAAGATGAGCCAATTGACAAATTGTAGAACTCAAAGAGTAGAACATTTCATATAATTGGCACTTTTTCAAAATCGGACTCTAAATAGGTCAAAATTTCGATTTTCAGAGAAGAAGGAAACACATTTTTCTTTTTCTTTTATTTCCCTTTCCCCGCGGTCGCTGACAGGTGGGCCCGCCTCCGCCGGGCAGCCACCGTGTCCGGGGCGCCGCCCGACACGCGGCCGCCGGCGTACGGTCACGCCGGCGCGCCCACGGATCGCCGGCCGCGCCCCTCGGCTCTACACTCGCCCGCGTACCCGTCCAGGTG
This sequence comes from Paspalum notatum, assembly GCA_022530915.1. NCBI lineage: Eukaryota > Viridiplantae > Streptophyta > Magnoliopsida > Poales > Poaceae > Paspalum > Paspalum notatum. The sequence goes on from CM039687.1 coordinate 22,487,700, forward strand.
CATCCCCGTCCATTCCCCTCACTCACGCCCTCGCCTCGCTCGCTCTCGCCCGAGCCGCCCGCCATTGCCGCCGGCTTTGAGCTCCCACGCCGGCCGCCTCCGACCCTCCCCGTGCCTCCAGACCCCACCACCGCCTTCGCCTCACCCGTCCGCCTCCCCTCCGCCCACTCTCGCCGCCGCTCCCGCCCTAGACCGCGAGATCGGCTCGCGACCTCGCCGAACGCCATTACCGAGCCGAGCTCAAGCTCGAGCTCGCGCCGCCCACTCCGCCGCCTCTCGCGCCCCTAGATCTACTCCACCGCACTCGGCTCACTCCCGCTCACCCGACGCACCCCTCCTCGTCGCCGCTCGCCCCCGCGACGCCCAGATCCCCTCCGCCTCGACGTCGTTCACGGCGCCGTCCACGCCGCCGACCCTCTTCGGTTCACCGCCGCGCCGCCTCGTCCGCACCCTCCCCGACGCCGAGGCCTACCCCAGGGTGAGCCCCGTGTCCTCGCGCACCCGACGCGCCCCGCGTCGCGGCCCCGGCGTGCCGGAGCTCGCCGGCGCACGCGCGCGCCGCCGCGCCCACGCGCGCGGCGGGAGGAGGAAGAACGGCCGGGGGGTTTTTGCAAGCTACCCCCCGGAGTATGGTTTATTTTCGTTTTAAACCACGCGCTGTTTACTGAGTCTTGGCATTCTTACGTGCTAGCCCCTGGAGTATAGGGTTAATTGTGTTCTAGTCCTCGGTTTTATCTTTTTCCATTTCTTTTTCCTATATTCGGCTGAAACTTCGGAAATTCATATAAAATCGAATAAAAATCGTAAAAAGGAAAACTCAGCTGCGTTGTACTCCTAGTAAATAGATCTACACAGTAGGTATGATGTGGGGATGTGCATGTACGGTTATACCCCTGTTTTTAAAGATGCATGATAAATCAATGAAAAATAGGAAACATGGCCTAGATGGAATTCGAAAATGACGAAACTTGGTCAGTAGCCTTCTTAGGGTGTTTTGATACTATGGAAATTTCTGGTAACTCAATACCTTACTGTTCATGCATGGTTTTACCATTTTATATGTACTTTATGCATTATTTGGTAACTTGGAAATAGGGTCCATGCAAAATATGTGAAATGAGGCTCACTAGTATTTTTCTCAGGTTCTATATATCTTGTGAACACCACTGGAAAAATATGAGCCCCTGCATGTATAGTTTTGATGGTGATTTGAAAATGACAGATCTTGGCTTGGAGAACTTGATAAATGGAGAAATGGGTCCTAATGTGCAAGATAAATTCTACCAAAATTCTAGTAGCATGTGGGGGTACTGTAGAATCCAGAAAGTATATGCTTGGAAGCTATTCTCACTGTTTATATGTACATCTTAACTTGCACTAGTTTTATATATGGGAAATAGATGTCCTGTCAAAACTTGGGAGTTTTAGCTTGTAAATTTTTGTACATGCAGTTCATACTAAGGATAGCTCACTGGTAAAATTTCACCTTCAGAAACCTTTCCAGTAATTTATGAAAATTCTGACAAGGTATAGGGCCGAGAAATTGCTGGAATTTTAATAAAATAATTATAACTCCGATTGAGCTGAACTTTTGACAGTAGCTTTGAGTATGAAGTGTGTGCTTGTCATAAAAGTTTGGTACCATTTAAGTTAGTGGAACTACTAGAACTCAGAGGCATGTTTTTATTCACAAATTAGCACAATTCACCCTACGCACATACATGTACAGTGATTCATCTACTGCATACGTATCATTTCTCATAAAGTATTTGCTGCACATTAACATGGGCATTTCATCGACAACAAGTGTATACATTTGCATCCGTATGCACTCATGCCTGCACCTTTCATGCATATAGATCCCGCGAACGAGGAGCTGCCACCGGATCAACCGCTGATTGAGGAGCCTGAGGATGAGCCCGAAGACCCGCACGCGACTGCTGATCACACCGCCGCGGAAGCACCCACTAACTCGAGCGGAGAAGGTAGGCAGGACCATACTACCCAGCTAATATAATAATGCTTATGAATTACGCATATGCATTAGGAGTTGAATGAAAACAATTGCATTAGACATCCCGGCCGCCCTGGCCCTAGATCCTATAAATAGAGTTCGTAGGACGAGTATGCCTAGAAATGCTAGGTACGAGTAGACATGAGTGAGCACTGTCACTCGCTGCGTAGGTGATATTTCAAAACCTCAGAAATACTACTATGATGCAATTTATGGTTATTTATGTCGATATTAAATTGAGACGGGGCGGAGCGTACATTTACTTTCGTGGTGTGCGTTGTTGTTCTCCGGCTCCGCCCCTGTCGCATAAGGCCTGTTCGCTGTTCGCCTGCTGATTGACACAATATTGCTAGGAGTGCTTATCCAGGTCGTGGGACCGGTGAAAGTCTTACCGGCCCCGTCCTACTATTCATGGTGCTGCCCATCCACTGATAGGGGGCCGATGGACTTGGGAGGTGCTTGGAAGTCGCGGGAGGGCTGACCCTACACACAGTGGTATCGCTCCTGAGACGGCTACTCCCAAGGGTTAGGTGGGGGCGCTGTGAATCTTGGGACGGGACAGGTGGAGATGGGAGATATATGTGTGGAACGCGATGGCTAGTAAGCATATATCACTTGGCATTTTTAGTTATTCCCGGGAATTAAAAATCGATTCGAATCGCTGATGCTCACCAGGTGTGAGAGTGTCAAATGTCGCACACGGGCAACGTAGTAACAATTCCAAATTACTATGCCAATGTACATGTTTTCAAATACTACATGTTTGGTGTACATGATGGATTTCTTACATGCAACTGATGATGGATTACTCTCATGCAAGTTTTTATGATTTACTTTTCTGCAAAGAGTTACCCTGTTATCAGGATCTGTTCTTAATACGATGAAGGATAGCAGCTGCCAAATCCTGCTGTCATCAAATTAACACTTTGATGAAATAAAATCAATGGCTAAGGACAAACAATGATTAGTAAGCTATGCATCGCGTCAGCCGTAAGCCATGTCCATTAAGTCCTACTGAGTAATTAGTACTCAGGGTTTGCCCCCATTTTTGGCTCACAGGTATGGAGTTTCTGATGTGTCCCTGCATTGGAGGGGGTACATGCGTGCAACACGATTAGAAGATGACGTTGTGGCAACAGGACGACATCAGTGGGCATGATGTTGTCTCTCTTTTGCACATTCCGCTGCATGACCTGAACTATGAACTATCTATATCTTCCGCTGAGAGACATTTAAGAACTTATGTTATCCTATGACTATGTTGGATTTGGAACTTTGATTTGAACTGGTCTGTAAACTAATTCTATTATCTATCTACATTCAACTGCCTGTGATGATGTAATGGTTGTGACTCCGTCGAGAGTCAATGTGTATGATGTCGGTTTCTCTGGGATTGGTGTTATCGAGGGCCGAAGGCCACTCGACGGACTACCGGGTTTAGTCCAGCTTAAGTGTACTGCAAGCCAAAGGTGGCAGGTGCGCTTAATCTGGGTTAAGCAGGGCGGTTCCGCCACAGATAGCCTCAGTCTTGGAGACGTCGAAGTCGAAGCTGGGGTTGGTTCAGGCTGCTTCACCCACTGACACTGCAATGGCTGGTTTGTTCTTGCCCACTGAACAAGGCAGGCATTAGCATAGTCTAGCTGATCGTCTTCTTCAGCATGGACATAGCCGATGTTCCTCCTTTGCTTCTCCTGGAGGGCCTTGTTGGCGTCTCTTAGCCTTAACAGGTTTTACTCGGCAAGCGCACGGAGACCGCTGTAGTCTTTCACCCAGAGGATTTCGAGTATCGTATTTGTCCACAGGGAAGCGGCAGGCGAGAGAATATAATTGAATAAACTCAAGTCGAACGATCCACAAACTTAGATAAATATACCAACTAGTAGTTGGACAGGGGTAAGTCAAATAAAGATGGGTGTATGGTGGAAAAGTAAAAAAAACTACCTAAGATACACGTAGAAAGGTATAGTTGCCTGGGAGGACAACGAGTGAGATAAAGTTCCCAAACTCTATTCTATTCGGCTACAAAGACTATGTCATGGTTAACTAATGAAACTCAAGTAAACAAGTCAGGGTCTTGCGTCGAGCGAAATTCCAGCGCCCTCGAGGGGTCAGGGGGTAGATAGTAGACCACCGAAAGAGAACCCGGCTATCACCTACGGGCCTACCGAACGAACGGGCCTGGGATACACAGGCACACCACACGCTGTCACCGAGTGGGGCTACCAAGCTAATCTGCATTGGTAGGATGGCACGCTATACTAGTGCTCAAGCGCTTTCATCATGAAAGTGATTGAGCACTAAAGCTCACCCTTAATTAGAGGGTGAGAGCTAACCTGACTCCTAGATCTAAGTCCAAGAGAGGCTTATAGCATCGGCAAGTATAACAAGACTTGAATAACTAAGGTAACCACAGTCTAAGCCTAGCAAATTTGCAAGAGATAGAAATAAAGTATAACTAAATTATACTGAAGATAAAAAGAGTGCAAAGATACAAGAACTTTACCACAGACTCGGAGGGATCTCCGAGAACTCTGAGGCAAAGCTCGACTCACTCTAACTCCCAGGACTATCCTAACTACTAAGATGTGGATAAAGGGATTCTCTAAGGTAGAATGTAGCTCTCAACTTCTCCACGCTTTACAAATGTGCTCTTGGGGCCTATTTATAGCCTAGGAAGTGAGGTGGGTATTTATATGTGCATTAGGTCGGTAAAGGGGCCAAGTCGGTGGCCGGCCGACCATAGAGGGTGGTCGGGCGGCCACCCGATTCACCGACCTTGAGCATCCGACGGTTGATCTTACTTCCTCATGTCGGTTGGTAGTTGAATCAATTGGTGCACGTGAAAAATGCCGCCGAGGGGTGGTCGGCTGACCACCCTAAGTGGTTGGGCGGCCACGTGTTTTGCTCCAATTCGTTGCATGTTGTTCCCCTCGGATCCTTGACATCACCAATCCTTGTCCCGACACATTGTGACCCTTGGATATATTGGATACTCTGTTGTATGGTTGGATCTTCACCTTTTTGTGTTTGTTTGCACACCGGATCGAAGATGTGGCAAGTGAAGTGGTCAAGGGACCATTCCACCAATCCTTGTCCCGGCACATTGTGACCCTTGGATATATTGGATGCTCTGTTGTATGGTTGAATCTTCACCTTTTTGTGTTTGTTTGCGCACCGGATCGAAGACGTGGCAAGTGAAGTGGTCAAGGGACCATTCCACGTGGTCGAGAGTCCAAGTCCCCGTTGGAGGGTGGCCGGGCGGCCACCACCCATGGCCGGGCGGCCACCCTACTTTTGCCGTTTCTACTCTTCTTCGATATGTGACATGTTTGCAACCATTTTATGTGTATTTTGGTACCTGCATGCAAATATTCATATACATCTTGTGGAACTCATTAGTAGCAAGGGTTAGTCCATATATTTCACATGTTTAGCTTCATTTGGTGGATAATTGACGGTTGATATCGTGAGATTACGACCGTCAACAGGCCTCTGGATGGCTTCGCTCGTAGGCAGAGATTTTGGACACCAAGTGGCCGATAGATTCAAAATCAGTCAGCCCGTATGCTGCTTTGACGGCTTTGTTTAGGTCCTTGTATGCTAGTTCCGCCAAGAACCTTTCCTTTAGATGGAGAGAATAGAATCTATTCCTCAACTCGCAGAACCACTGAATATACTTGTGCACCAACTCTCCTGGGTATTGGTAGATGCTGGTTAGATCTGTCTTTGTTGCTTCATCCGATCCAGAGAAGAATTGCGCGTGGAACTTCTCCTCCAACTGTTTCCAGGTAGTAATCGATCCAAGGGCCAACGTAGTGTACCATCCAAAGGTTGGCCTGGTCAGTGACAATGAGAATAGCTGAATCTTCATATGTTCGGCTCGAGATACGGGTCCTAGCTGCGCCAAGTATTGACTGACATGCTCGACGGTGCTAGCGCCGTCATCCCCACTAAATTTGGAGAAATCTGGGATTTTGAATTTGGGATGCTTCGAGGTGGTCATATACCTCTGGGTAAGGTTTTGCGTAGGTGATTCCCTGCTTAGGGCGTAATCCCATACTGACTCCTCAAAATTTCAGAGACTTGGTCTCGGACCGCGTCGAGATCGGCTCCTGCAGCATGCATGGCCTGATCGTGTTGGATCGCCCCAGTCCCGTACGTGCGCTGCCACTCGAGCATCTCCTGGTCGGGTGTCTTCCCTGCCCCTAGGGGGGCCGAGCTTCTGGTGGGTCCTATAGTTGGCCTCGACGTTGATTGACAATAACCGGATTGGGGTACGGAGGAGGACGCTCTTCTCTATCTTCCAACTGTCGATACCTCAGTTGGCAGAAGTATCCATCAGGTATGACTAATGGTGGCGTGGAATACACCCAGGGTTGCAAGGGAATGCCATCACGTGGAGGATGCATAACGAACTCAGTGACATTGTCTCCCTGAACCTCGATGCAGATGGGGGTGAGCGGCCTAGAGTAGAACATAGCCTCCCCAACGTGGCCATTCAACGCGGGGCCGGTGATGTGAAGGGGTTCACTGTGATGCTCCAGCATCTCAAGTGCTTAATCATCCATCATACATGCAACATTCATCATAATACATCATGCAATGACATGCACTTGAACCCTAATTGGAAATTGGTTGAAATGCCACTTGTTAAAAACCTGTTTTCTGCATATATGTCTCTGTGTTTGAGCCCATAACTTTGATTCTATTTAGATTTGGGGGAAACTTATATTTACAAACTTGTAGACAATTTTGTTTTGAACAACTTTGGTAGTTGGTGCTTTGACATGCATGAAGTTTTGCATAGGGTTTTGGGGCTTTTTCTGTCAGCATGTGAAATCTGTCCAAACCTGACCAGTTTAGTAATTTTACATTTTCTTGATCTTAAATCCAAAATCTTTCAATGCTGGTATTGAGAAAGTTGTAGATCATAAAATTCTGAACAATATTGGTATAAAACTCTTTTTGTGAAAGTGTTTAGAAAATACACTTTTAGAATTTCCAAGCTGGAGGGTTTTGTTGGTCAAACCTTGGTCAGTAGATTAAATTCAAATTTAAACCAAATTTTTGATTATAACATGGTATACAAGTTTATAAGGGAAAGGTAGAGGAACAAATTTAGAACATTTCATCCAATTGGAGTTTTTCCAAATTCGGGCCCTAGGTTAGTCAAATCGGTGAATTTCAGAAGCATGATTCCTTGGTCAAAACTGGCTTTTTCCATTTTCGGATTTTCTCTCCCTTTTGTCTCACTGACCGGCGGGCCCCACTCGCCAGCCGCATCGGATTCCCGCCCGCGTGGGCCGAGATCGGCAGCTGTGGGCCCCACTTTCCCTCGCCTCGGTGCACCTGGTCCATAGACCGTCCCTTTTCCCGTCGCCCTGGTCCCACCCGGCTGAGCCTCCGGTCCATAGACTTGGTCCACGCCGCGGTCACCTCCTTTCTTCCCCGCTCCAGCGCGCCCACGCGGCGGACGCGCTCTGCCCGCGCCGCGCCATCGCCGGCCGAGGTCGCGCCCCGCGCCCCGCCCGCACCTGGACGGTTTCCCGGCTGCACGCCCCCCTACCCGGTTCCCTTCAGCCTTAAGGCAAAGCAGAGACCCTCCTCCACTCACTGCCTCGCTCCCACTCGGCGCACCGAAGCCGCCGCCATTGACGGCGCTCGGGCTCGAGCCGCGCCCATCGCTCCGGCCGCTTCCAAGCCCCTACCTCACCGCGCCGCTCTTCCCCGGCCTCCACTCCGCCGCATCCCCTAGGTCTAGGCCACCATCTTCCCTCCACCGCCGCACATTACGCCGCCGAACCGCCATAGCTGCGAAGCTTGGGGTAGAGCTCGGGCCCGCCGTCAAGCTCGTCTTCGCTCCTCCGCACCACCACGCCGACACTCCTCAGCCTCCCCTCCGCCGTTTCCCCTAGCTCTAGCCCGCCGGCGTTACCCCACTGCCGCGCATTCCGCCGCCGGACCTCCACCTCCTCGGGTCACTGTCGCCGGCCTCCTCCGACGCTCCTCCGTCGAATCCAGGTAGAGGGTAAGATTCCCCATGCCCCTCTCCCTCTCCTCGGCCACCGCCGGCGAGCCGCCGGGCCCGCGCGGCCAGAATCCCGCGCGCGCCGCCGCGACAGTCACCCCCCGGCGGGAGGTTGAAGCAGACCGAGCTTTGCATTTTGGCCCTCGGTGTTTCGGCGTTTTCTGTTTTAATCCGAAGCGCTGTGCATAGTGTCTTGAGAATCTTACGTTCTAGCCCCTGAGGTCTATGGTTAATTGCGTACAGGTCCTTGATCTAATAGATTTTCGTTTATTTCATTAATAAATCGGCTGAAACTTTAGAAAATCATAACAATTCAAATAAAAATCCAAAATGGACAAACTCAGTGGCTATGGACTCCTCTTGAGTAGCTCTACAGGATAGGTATGATGTGGATGTGTGAAAAGTCTATTTTGCCCCTGATTTAATGCATGCATGGTGTATGTTAATAAATAGTAAAAATGGACCAAATGAACTCCAAAAATTATGAAACTTGGAAAGTAGCTTTGTTATGGTAATTAGGCACTGTGTGAAATTTTATGGCAGTAGCACTTGTTGTTAAATGACCGATCTACCCCTAGGCCTACGTTTTTATAATAGAAATGTATGGGAAGTACTTAGTCTTATGCAAATCGCTCCAAATGTTATACTAGATTTTTAGGACACACATTATGCTACATATAGCTTCCTGGTAAAGTTTGAAGCCTTGCCTGTTAAGTTTGAGTGGTGATTTGAAAATGACAAAGTGTCACATGCTTAACTAAATAATAGGAAAAAGTGTATTTAAACTGCTAGGAAAATTTTGGGGAAAAATCTAGTAGCACTATAAAGTATGTTTCTGCATGTGGTAAAAATTTGAGATCGATTTGAGTTGTCTAACTACATGAGCTTATGAGTGCGTTTTATTCATAAAGGTAGCGTGTCCCTTAATTTGCATATATATGTTTAACTTCAAGAGACAACTTCATTTCATTTGATGGGGACTGTGTACACATATAAGACACTAACTCCTAATGACTCCAAGGATAAAATGTAGTGAGGGTTTGTACGATTTCTTAGTGATGGGCTGTATGATTTCTTAGCAAAGTCGTTAAGTTTTCTTGTTATGGGGTGTGTTTAAACTAACACTACCCGAACCCATTCTTCACAAGCTGCTTGATCATGCCTTATATTTCATTGACACCTCATGCATACATCTGCCATTCATTGTACTCAAGTTTGCAATGTGCCATGTTTATAACACTGTATCGTAGACATGCATTTGCATTCTCTTGCACTCACTTGCATTTTATCATGCATATAGACCCCGCGTGCAAGGAGCTACCAACACAGGAGAAACCAGTGATCAAGAAAACGGGCGACAGGCAATATCCGGAGCAAGAAGACGGAGGGTCGCTGATTAAATCCGTCCCTGCTTCAAGGGGTTGCCTGGGGCAAAGCCTCACAACCCGGCAAACTAACCTAGTTTAGTTTGTTGGTTTTCTTAAGATCAAGCAAAGGTAGGCAGGACCATACTATACCCAGCAAACATCTTATGTCTTGATGTTTAGGCATATGCATTAGGAGTTGTTTGGAACCAACTGCATTAGGCTTTCTGGCCGCCCTGGCCCTAGAACCTACACCTAGAGTTCGTAGGACGAGTGCCTAGTAATGCTAGGTACGAGTAGACACGGGTGAATGGAGTCACTCGTCGCGTAGGTGATTTCAAAAATTTACAGAAATCTCACTAAGGTAAGTTGTTATATATACTTCTGATTTAAATGGAGACCGGGCGGAGATTTTATGAGTTACTCCTGGTTTATGGTATTGTGCACTGGACTCCGCCCGAGTCGCATAAGGCCCGTTCGCTGTTCGCCTGCTGATCGGCATAACATTGCTAAGGTGCTTATCCGGGATAATGGACGGGTGAAAGTCTTACTTGTGCCATCTGAAGAACAGAGACTTGGTCCTACCATCGGTCCCAGGGGCGCTTGGGGTGTAGACTCGTGGAGGGCTGGACCCGGTGCGGCCGAGGTAACGCTCCACGGGGGCTAAACCTGGGGAATGGCGGGTTGGAATCGAACTTGGGATGGGACAAGTGGAGATGGGGGCTATATGTGGGAACGCGAGGGCTAGTAAGCATATACCCCTGGCATTGTTAGTTGTTCCCGGGAATTAACAAATCGATTCGAATCGCTGATGCTCACCAGGTGTGAGAATGCCAATATCGTACACGGGCAACGTAGTAATAATTGGAACATACTGTTTACAAAGTCACGCTTTTAATACAACATGCTTGGATGTGTATGATCTGTCCCACTATTCAGGGTGTTGCCCATCCACCGGTTGGAGGTCGATGGACTTGGGAGATGCTTTGAGGTCGAGGGAGGGCTGACCCGACGTACCGTGGTATCGCTCCTGAGACGGCTACTCCCAAGGGGTTGGCTGGAAGCGCAGTGAATCTTGGGACAGGACATGTTTTCATGTTTTACTTTTCATGCAAGTATTTACCTTATGTTATAAATGAATCTTTATGAATAATGGATAGTAGCTGTCAAATCCTGCTATCTGATATCAACATGACCTTGTTTAAGAATCAACAGCTAAGGATCCACATGATTAGTAAGCATGCTTTGCGTCAGCCGTAAGCCCCGTCCATTAAGTCCTACTGAGTAATTAGTACTCAGGGTTTGCCCCCACTTTTGGATTACAGGTACCGACGATAGCTGGACAGCTGTGTTGGAGGTGGTAGTACCGGTGGGCTCGGTGCTATTCGCCTTGTCATCTCTTCCTGAAGACTACTTAAGTATATTATTCCGCTGCGAGATGTTTTGAAAACGCTTCCGCTATATTTATATACTCTGAATTCGCTTCCGCTATATTTGAACATGTATTTGATTTCATACAATTGAGTTGTAAATTAATTCTATAACTCTCTATTTCAACTGCCTGTGATGATGTAATTGTGGTGGCTCCTTCGAGAGTCGGATGTGTTTGATGTCGGTTCCTCTGAGATTTGGTGTTATCGAGAGCTGTAGTACTGTCGACGGACTACCGGGTTTAGTCTGGCCTAAGTGCACTGCGAGCCAGAGGTGGCAAGTGTGCTTAGTCTAGATTAAGCAGGGTGGTTCCGCCACAGCTGGTATCAGAGCCGATCAAACACAGACAACAATTATATCATCCTATTTTGGTTTACAAAACTATTTTCGGAAACCTTTTCAAGTATTTGAAAAATGAGAGTATACGATAAGCCCATACTAAGGATGTTAGAGTTATCCAGGTGACATCGCTGACATTCTGACCTAGATAGAACTCATATGCATATTCGGTGCTTTGGGAAGCAACTTTTCGGCCATAGCTGTCCCCAGTACTGGAGGAAGCTATTGGGATTTGCGAACGGTTGTGAACCCTGCATTCATGCCCCGTAGTACAAGCTCTTTAAGGGTGGTGGGCATGTTTGAGGCTTTCATACCCACCACACTTATATTCGGTTTTGGGATCCACCTTTTTCTCGACAATCCCCAGTACTGGTGGAAAGTCAGGCTTTGAGGAAAAGGTGCATCGGCCCACCTACGTTGTCCACGCAGCGGTCACGCGTGGATGCCACATTAGGTGGTAATGTATGAGCATGCATTCTTCTGCAGGTACACTGACCACGTGCGAAACTAAGAACGACTAGAGAACGGCTAGTTGCATTAGAGAGAGACGTGCATATATGTCACCGAATTATCGCTAGCTATATATATAATGCATAGGATGTGGGATGTGAGACCGAATAGGACGAATCATGCATCATGTATCTTTTGTTATCATTTTGGGGATATTAATAAAAGACAAATGGAATAAATCATGACTTAAACATACCTTCTGCACGTTTCGCTACATAATCTGTCAATTGTAAGCAACTAATACAACTCGGTAAGTAAAAGCCTCTCCTATGGAGTTTCTCAGGAAAGTGTTCGTTCGAGAGCTATAACTGAAAACATTTGGGTTCAAAAATCAGGACACCCATACCATCGAGACACAGCGCACAAGTTTTCCGTTAACTAATACGATTGCCCGAGCTTACCGGATGACGGATAACACTTTATGCGCCATCCAGTTTTTCTGTTCACTTACATGCTTTCATGCATCCAGCATGTAATTATGGTGTTATGACCTTTTTATCACCGCATCGGCTGCACAAAAGCTCTTGGACTAAACTCGACTGGCTTTATTTCTGCAGATGGTCACCCCACCAGAGACATCTGCTCAGGGGGCTGCTCATGGAGCACCATCTCCTTCTGAGTTGGCCACTCAAGTCGCTCAGCAACTCATCAACTTGATAGCTCAAGAGAAACAACGGCGCGACCCGCAAGAGATCAGCTACACTGACTTTGCGGCGCTACAACCGCCCATCTTCACCACTGCCCCAGATCCATTGGATGCTGATGACTGGCTTCGGATCATCGAGTCCAAGTTCAGTCTACTGCCTCACCTCAGTGAGCAACAGAAGGCTCGCTTTGCAGCACAGTGTCTGCATGGTCCCTCGGGGGCCTGGTGTGCTTCATTCCTGGCAATGCAACCAGCCGGGCACTAGGTCACGTGGGATGAGTTCCGTGCGGCTTTTCGGGCTCACTACCACCCGCCTAGTCTTATCGAGCTCAAACAAAGAGAATTTCGTGCACTTCGACAAGGGGACATGTCGGTACTCGAATATGTGCAAGCTTTCATCCGCTTGTCCCAGTACTCCCCTGAAGACGTCAACACTGACCCACGGAGGGCTACCCGTCTGTTGGATGGATTCGATCCCACTCTGCTGACTCACTTGGGGCGCAGCTACGACAGCTTCAATGAGTTGGTGGATGTCGCCATCGACATGGAGCATCGCCTCCGTCAGGCCCATGAGGACCAGCAGAAGAAAAGACTTGCCAGTACACCTCCATCGAGTCCATCTCAGCGGCCACGGGTTGAGTATCAATTCCCAATGCACATGTACTACCTAGAAGGGCCTCCGCAACAAGAACAATACAGTGGGGCACAACAACCCATGTCATTTTACAGTGCACCGCCTTCCCCACCTGCTCCAATGCCACCAACCAAATCAAGCACCGGCTATACCTGCTTCAAATGTGGGAAGGCCGGACATTTCAGTCGCACCTGTCACTCGCACCAAAAGACTTCAGGATCAGTGCCTATGGGCAAAGGGAAGAAATCAGCCCCAAAAATGGGCCAACTGCACTATAGTCAGCTTGAGCAAGTTCCGGAGGGTGAACCAGTCTTGGCAGGCACATTTTTTGTCAATGACCACCCTACGGTTGTTTTGTTTGATTCTGGAGCGACTTTTTCATTCATCAACAAAGCATATGCACTGAAGCATGGGTATGAAATTATAGAGCTGAAACAGAGATATCACATCACAGCTGCCGGGTCATCTATCAGTACCAATCACATAGTGAGGGACTTGTGTCTGCAAGTAGGAAAGAAAGGGTTGTTCATCAGTCCTATAGTACTTCCACAACTAGGGATTGATGTTATTCTTGGTATGGAATGGTTGAAACAACACAACGCCATGATAGATGTTGGGAGCAGAACCGTTCAGTTACGCTCAAGCAGGGGGACCGATGTGATCATTCATGTGCCCCTTCACAAGCATGTGTCTCCCACGGTTAATGTTGCCGAAACTCAAACTAAGGCACAAGCACTTGCAAAGATCCCTATAGCTTGTGATTATCCGGATGTGTTTCCAGAAGAACTTCTCGGACTACCGCCAGATAGGGATGTAGAGTTCAGAATAGATCTTGTTCCAGGCACGGCACCTGTCTCCAAGAGGCCATATAGAATGGCACCAGATGAACTGAAAGAGCTGAAAACACAACTGCAGGAGCAGTTAGACAAAGGGTTTATCCGACCTAGCTCATCACCTTGGGGCTGTCCCGCCCTCTTTGTTGAAAAGAAAGACCAAGGTGGTAAAAGGTTATGCGTCGATTATCGACCATTGAATGCTGTCACTGTCAAGAACAAATACCCATTGCCACATATTGATATCCTATTTGATCAGCTTGGGGGAGCCACAGTTTTCTCCAAGATTGATCTTAGGTCCGGGTACCATCAAATTAAGGTCAGAGAAGAAGACATACCAAAGACTGCTTTCTCCACGCGTTATGGGCTTTATGAGTATCTTGTCATGTCCTTCGGTTTGACAAATGCACCGGCTTTCTTTATGTACCTGATGAACTCGGTGTTCATGAATGAGCTTGACAAATTTGTAGTAGTATTCATTGATGACATCCTGGTTTATTCCAAGAATGAGAAGGAGCACGAAGAGCATTTGCGAATAGTGCTATCTCGTCTTAGAGAACATAAACTTTACGCCAAGTTCAGCAAGTGTGCGTTTTGGCTAAAGGAAGTGGCATTCCTAGGCCATATCTTGTCAGCGAAGGGAGTGGCTGTCGATCCCAGCAAGGTGGAAGATGTGCTGAATTGGAAGCAGCCACAAACTGTGACAGAGATACGGAGTTTTCTTGGTTTAGCGGGGTACTACCGCCGCTTCATCAAAGATTTCTCAAAAATAGCAAAGCCTATGACAACATTAACCCAGAAAAATGCAAAGTTTGCGTGGAGTCCAAAATGCGAAGAAGCATTTAGAACGTTGAAGAAACTTCTAACTTCAGCACCTGTTCTTGCTCAACCAGACATCACCAAGCCATTTGACGTTTATTTTGATGCCTCTGGTAGCGGCCTCGGTTGTGTTCTGATGCAAGAAGGGAGAGTGATTGCATACGCATCCTGCCAACTGAGGAAACATGAGGTGAATTACCCAACTCACGATCTGGAGCTACTTGCGGTTGTCTATGCTCTGAAGAAATGGAGACATTACTTGCTAGGCAACACTTGTCACATTTACACTGACCACAAGAGTCTCAAATACATCTTTACCCAACCTGAATTAAATATGAGGCAAAGACGGTGGTTAGAGTTGATAAAAGATTATGACCTAGAGGTTCATTACCACCCCGGTAAGGCTAATGTAGTAGCAGACGCATTGAGCCGTAAAGCTCATTGCAACTTCATTGAAGCTCATCCAACAATGAGAGTGCTATGCTGTGAGATTGGGAACATAGAAATGCCAACAGCACTAGAAGCAGAACTTTATAACCTTGTCCTTGAACCAACCATCAAGGATCAAATCATAGCAGCACAAAAGCAAGATAAGGGCATGTCACATATTCGAGATGAGATCAATGACAAGAAGAAGGCCTGTTTCAAGCTCGACGAAGAAGGAGTATTGTGGTTCAAAAACCGCTTAGTAGTGCCAAAGGATATGGAGCTGAGAAAGAAAATCCTAGATGAAGCTCACACCTCCATGTTCACCCTACACCCGGGCAGCAACAAGATGTACCAAGATTTAAAGCAAAAATTTTGGTGGACCCGTATGAAACGGGAGATCGCCAAGTATGTGTCTGAATGTGACGTATGCCAAAGAGTGAAAGCTGACCACTTGAAGCCTGCGGGTATGCTTCAGCCCCTAGCAGTTCCCGCCTGGAAGTGGGAGGATATACACATGGACTTCATTGTGGGATTGCCTCGCACACAGAAAGGGTATGATTCCATTTGGGTAATTATTGACCGGTTCACAAAATCTGCACATTTCATCCCTGTCAAGACCACCTATCGAGCAAAACAATATGCGGAACTATATATTTCCCGGATTGTATCCTTGCACGGTGTCCCTCTAACCATCACTTCGGACAGAGGCTCACTGTTTTTGTCACGCTTCTGGGAGCAATTACAAACTGCTCTTGGAACCAACTTAATTCACAGTTCGGCATACCATCCTCAAACAAGCGGCCAAGTTGAAAGAGTGAATCAGATCCTTGAAGATATGTTGAGAGCCTGTGCATTGACCTATTCCACCAAGTGGGATGAATGTCTCCCCTTGGCAGAGTTCGCCTACAACAACAGCTATCAGAAGAGCTTAGATATGGCACCTTTCGAGGCCCTATACGGTAGACGGTGTAGAACACCACTCAACTGGTCAGAACCAGGTGAGCGTGTCACATTTGGACCTGACTTGGTAACACAAGCAGAAGAACAAGTTAAATTCATTCACGACAATCTAAAGAGGCACAGTCTAGGCAGAAAAGCTACTCGGATAAGAGGAGAAGACCCTTAGTCTTTGAGAAGGATGATCATGTGTATCTCCGTGTGTCACCCATGAAAGGGGTGCATCGGTTCGGAGTGAAAGGCAAGTTAGCGCCACGATATGTCGGACCGTTCAAGATCACAGAACAATGTGGGCCAGCTGCTTATCGACTGGAACTACCACCACACCTAGCTGCGGTTCATGACGTGTTTCATGTCTCGCAACTCAAGAAGTGTTTACGAGTGCCAGAGGAAGTAATTGATACATCTCAAATTCAGATCCAACCTGACCTCACTTATGAAGAGAAGCCCATAAAGATCCTTGACCAAAAGCAAAGATCAACACGGCGAACAACCATCAACTTCTACAAAGTGCAATGGAGTAATCACTCCAAAGAAGAGGCAACATGGGAACAAGAGGAATTTTTACGAACAAAGTATCCCGGATTCCTTCCATCCACTTCGAATTGAGTACGTCACAGCAATTTAGAGTTTTGAACTCATACACAATGCACTTTCTTCTCATTAACTTATCCACTCACATCACATCAGAATCTCGGGACGAGATTTCTTTAAGGGGGGTGGGTTGTGATGCTCCGGCATCTCAAGTGCTTAATCATCCATCATACATGCAACATTCATCATAATACATCATGCAATGACATGCACTTGAACCCTAATTGGAAATTGGTTGAAATGCCACTTGTTAAAAACCTGTTTTCTGCATATATGTCTCTGTGTTTGAGCCCATAACTTTGATTCTATTTAGATTTGGGGAAACTTATATTGACAAACTTGTAGACAATTTTGTTGTGAACAACTTTGGTAATTGGTGCTTTGACATGCATGAAGGTTTGCATAGGGTTTTGGGGCTTTTTCTGTCAGCATGTGAAATCTGTCCAAACCTGACTAGTTTAGTAATTTTACATTTTTTTGATCTTAAATCCAAAATCTTGCAATGCTGGTATTGAGAAAGTTGTAGATCATAAAATTCTGAACAATATTGGTATAAAACTCTTTTTGTGAAAGTGTATAGAAAATAGACTTTTAGAATTTCCAAGCTGCAGGGTTTTGTTGGTCAAACCTTGGTCAGCAGACTAAATTCAAATTTAAACCAAATTTTTGATTATAACATGGTATACAAGTTTATAAGGGAAAGGTAGAGGAACAAATTTAGAACATTTCATCCAATTGGAGTCTTTCCAAATTCGGGCCCTAGGTTAGTCAAATAGGTGAATTTCAAAGCATGATTCCTTGGTCAAAACTGGCTTTTTCCATTTTCGGATTTTCTCTCCCTTTTGTCTCACTGACCGGCGGGCCCCACTCGCCAGCCGCGTCGGATTCCCGCCCGCGCGGGCCGAGATCGGCAGCTGTGGGCCCCACTTCCCTCGCCTCGGTGCACCTGGTCCATAGACCGTTCCTTTTCCCGTCGCCCTGGTCCCACCCGGCTGAGCCTCCGGCCCATAGACTCGGTCCACGCAGAGGTCACCTCCCTTCTTCCCCGCTCCAGCGCACCCACGCGGCGGACGCGCTCTGCCCGCGCCGCGCCATCGCCGGCCGAGGTCGCGCCCCGCGCCCCGCCCGCACCTGGACGGTTTCCCGGCTGCACGTCCCCCTACCCGGTTCCCTTCAGCCTTAAGGCAAAGCAGAGACCCTCCTCCACTCACTGCCTCGCTCCCACTCGGCGCACCGAAGCCGCCGCCATTGACGGCGCTCGGGCTCGAGCCGCGCCCGTCACTCCGGCCTCTTCCAAGCCCCTACCTCACCGCGCCGCTCTTCCCCGGCCTCCACTCCGCCGCATCCCCTAGGTCTAGGCCACCATCTTCCCTCCACCGCCGCACATTACGCCGCCGAACCGCCATAGCTGCGAAGCTCGGGGTAGAGCTCGGGCCCACCGTCAAGCTCGTCTCCGCTCCTCCGCACCACCACGCCGACACTCCTCAGCCTCCCCTCCGCCGTTTCCCCTAGCTCTAGCCCGCCGGCGTTACCCCACTGCCGCGCATTCCGCCGCCGGACCTCCACCTCCTCGGGTCACTGTCGCCGGCCTCCTCCGACGCTCCTCCGTCGAATCCAGGTAGAGGGTAAGATTCCCCATGCCCCTCTCCCTCTCCTCGGCCACCGCCGGCGAGCCGCCGGGCCCGCGCGGCCAGAATCCCGCGCGCGCCGCCGCGACAGTCACCCCCCGGCGGGAGGTTGAAGGAGACCGAGCTTTGCATTTTGGCCCTCGGTGTTTCGGCGTTTTCTGTTTTAATCCAAAGCGCTGTGCATAGTGTCTTGAGAATCTTACGTTCTAGTCCCTGAGGTCTATGGTTAATTGCATACAGGTCCTTGATCTAATAGATTTTCGTTTATTTCATTAATAAATCGGCTGAAACTTTAGAAAATCATAACAATTCAAATAAAAATCCAAAATGGACAAACTCAGTGGCTACGGACTCCTCTTGAGTAGCTCTACAGGATAGGTATGATGTGGATGTGTGAAAAGTCTATTTTGCCCCTGATTTAATGCATGCATGGTGTAGGTTAATAAATAGTAAAAATGGACCAAATGAACTCCAAAAATTATGAAACTTGGAAAGTAGCTTTGTTATGGTAATTAGGCACTGTGTGAAATTTTATGGCAGTAGCACTTGTTGTTAAATGACCGATCTACCCCTAGGCCTACGTTTTTATAATAGAAATGTATGGGAAGTACTTAGTCTTATGCAAATCGCTCCAAATGTTATACTAGATTTTTAGGACACACATTATGCTACATATAGCTTCCTGGTAAACTTTGAAGCCTTGCCTGTTAAGTTTGAGTGGTGATTTGAAAATGACAAAGTGTCACATGCTTAACTAAATAATAGGAAAAAGTGTATTTAAACTGCTAGGAAAATTTTGGGGAAAAATCTAGTAGCACTATGAAGTATGTTTCTGCATGTGGTAAAAATTTGAGATCGATTTGAGTTGTCTAACTACATGAGCTTATGAGTGCGTTTTATTCATAAAGGTAGCGTGTCCCTTAATTTGCATATATATGTTTAACTTCAAGAGACAACTTCATTTCATTTGATGGGGACTGTGTACACATATAAGACACTAACTCCTAATGACTCCAAGGATAAAATGTAGTGAGGGTTTGTACGATTTCTTAGTGATGGGCTGTATGATTTCTTAGCAAAGTCGTTAAGTTTTCTTGTTATGGGGTGTGTTTAAACTAACACTACCCGAACCCATTCTTCACAAGCTGCTTGATCATGCCTTATATTTCATTGACACCTCATGCATACATCTGCCATTCATTGTACTCAAGTTTGCAATGTGCCATGTTTATAACACTGTATCGTAGACATGCATTTGCATTCTCTTGCACTCACTTGCATTTTATCATGCATATAGACCCCGCGTGCAAGGAGCTACCAACACAGGAGAAACCAGTGATCAAGAAAACGGGCGACAGGCAATATCCGGAGCAAGAAGACGGAGGGTCGCTGATTAAATCCGTCCCTGCTTCAAGGGGTTGCCTGGGGCAAAGCCTCACAACCCGGCAAACTGACCTAGTTTAGTTTGTTGGTTTTCTTAAGATCAAGCAAAGGTAGGCAGGACCATACTATACCCAGCAAACATCTTATGTCTTGATGTTTAGGCATATGCATTAGGAGTTGTTTGGAACCAACTGCATTAGACTTTCTGGCCGCCCTGGCCCTAGAACCTACACCTAGAGTTCGTAGGACGAGTGCCTAGTAATGCTAGGTACGAGTAGACACGGGTGAATGGAGTCACTCGTCGCGTAGGTGATTTCAAAAATTTACAGAAATCTCACTAAGGTAAGTTGTTATATATACTTCTGATTTAAATGGAGACCGGGCGGAGATTTTATGAGTTACTCCTGGTTTATGGTATTGTGCACTGGACTCCGCCCGAGTCGCATAAGGCCCGTTCGCTGTTCGCCTGCTGATCGGCATAACATTGCTAAGGTGCTTATCCGGGATAATGGACGGGTGAAAGTCTTACTTGTGCCATCCGAAGAACAGAGACTTGGTCCTACCATCGGTCCCAGGGGCACTTGGGGTGTAGACTCGTGGAGGGCTAGACCCGGTGCGGCCGAGGTAACGCTCCACGGGGGCTAAACCTGGGGAATGGCGGGTTGGAATCGAACTTGGGATGGGACAAGTGGAGATGGGGGCTATATGTGGGAACGCGAGGGCTAGTAAGCATATACCCCTGGCATTATTAGTTGTTCCCGGGAATTAACAAATCGATTCGAATCGCTGATGCTCACCAGGTGTGAGAATGCCAATATCGCACACGGGCAACGTAGTAATAATTGGAACATACTGTTTACAAAGTCACGCTTTTAATACAACATGCTTGGATGTGTATGATCTGTCCCACTATTCAGGGTGTTGCCCATCCACCGGTTGGAGGTCGATGGACTTGGGAGATGCTTTGAGGTCGAGGGAGGGCTGACCCGACGTACCGTGGTATCGCTCCTGAGACGGCTACTCCCAAGGGGTTGGCTGGAAGCGCAGTGAATCTTGGGACAGGACATGTTTTCATGTTTTACTTTTCATGCAAGTATTTACCTTATGTTATAAACGAATCTTTATGAATAATGGATAGTAGCTGTCAAATCCTGCTATCTGATATCAACATGACCTTGTTTAAGAATCAACAGCTAAGGATCCACATGATTAGTAAGCATGCTTTGCGTCAGCCGTAAGCCCCGTCCATTAAGTCCTACTGAGTAATTAGTACTCAGGGTTTGCCCCCACTTTTGGATTACAGGTACCGACGATAGCTGGACAACTGCGTTGGAGGTGGTAGTACCGGTGGGCTCGGTGCTATTCGCCTTGTCATCTCTTCCTGAAGACTACTTAATATTATTCCGCTGCGAGATGTTTTGAAAACGCTTCCGCTATATTTATATACTCTGAATTCGCTTCCGCTATATTTGAACATGTATTTGATTTCATACAATTGAGTTGTAAATTAATTCTATAACTCTCTATTTCAACTGCCTGTGATGATGTAATTGTGGTGGCTCCTTCGAGAGTCGGATGTGTTTGATGTCGGTTCCTTTGGGATTTGGTGTTATCGAGAGCTGTAGTACTCTCGACGGACTACACTGCGAGCCAGAGGTGGCAGGTGTGCTTAGTCCAGATTAAGCAGGGCGGTTCCGCCACATTCACCGGCCAGAGCAGCTCAGACAGTCTTGACCATGATGTTGTCCATGCGGTTGATGGTCGCCTCTGACCGCCAGATGAGAACGTGCGCCGTTATCCTTTGAATTTCTACGCGGAGTGCCTCAGTGCACTCGCGTGAGGGAGTCATGAGGTCAACTTTATCAAGTAGTGACTTGGGAACTCCCGCGAGCTTGACATGGCCATGGCGAGATCGACCATACATGGCAAGGACCTTCTTCATCAAATCCTCGATGATCAAGGCGTACTGCTTCTGGTGATTCTCAGGCAGGTCCCCTACCCTCTCAACGGGTGTGACTTCCGGATCGTCGCCAGTCTTGTTCCCGTTATCGCCGGCCATGGCGATCGACTGGTGGTCTTTGTTTCGATGTCCCACTGGCGTGCCAAAAATGTGTTGCACCAGGAAACCGATGGGCTGTATCCCCAGCAAGTTACACAATGTGAGCCAGGAGGTGTATGTGGACGTAGGAGTCGCTCCTCCTTGCTGTAGCTCCCGATCAGCTAATCAGCTAGCCGATCGCTGGAGATGGTGATTGGGTGTGCCACCTGGCTGACGACCTAGCCAAGAAAGTTGTGGTGATGGTGGTGATGGCGGTTAGCTCCTGCTTTCCCTGCAAAGACACACAAAACAAGGGAAACATTAAATACTAGCCAGATCGCTCGGATCGGCTCCTCCTACATCGGATCTTCAACATCGGCATGACCCTGCCGTCTTGCCGATGGTATATCCACATGATGTGCTCAAATATGCATAAAGAGAAAGAGAAACCTATCTAGATCTATTCTAGACAGTCAAGATCCAGCTAAACACTCATCATGCTTTGAGATTAAACTTATGCCAAAAGATTAAACAAAGAAATAACATAAAAGAACAAATCTTTGTTAAGATCGGCAAAGATAGGCCATGGCATAGAGAACATCGGATCTTTTCTAGCAGGAGGTGATCTGTAGATATATCTTCTAAGAACATATCAATGTTAGATGTGAAGCTTGCATCATGCTAATCTTACAATATTAATCATGCAGCGTAATAACATGCATCACAGAAATCATTAACATAAAGCAAGTTGTGCATGAGTCGATATGCAAGCATGTCAACTCGATGCACGAGATAACTAGTAGATCTTGCCAACAGCAACACTTCGTACAAGAACTACCATCGGCAACACGCTGTGATGCCCTATCAACACCTACTAGAGAGATCAATAGAGCAGCATGACGATATACCTTGGAAACCCTAATTGCTTAGTGAGAGCCAATGGACTAGCCTCATTCCTCTCCTGGTGTGATGAGTGATTGTCAACAAGCTCAAGCCCTCCGATGGACTGGAGGTAGATGATGAAGACCTCTATGGACTGAGGCAAAAGCTCTCCAATGGACCGGAGGCAATGGTCGGCGTCGGTCGGCCATGGCAGCTCGGTACACGAAGGGGCGGTTCGGCAATGGTGGTGTAAGTCCTCCGATGAACCGCGAGGCGACTCCGATGGACTGGAGAAGCCGGGTGCCACCGTGGTGCTCTAATCCGAGTGCATGGCGTGAAGGCGTGCGAGGGAGGCTTTGGCGGCTTCGGCTCAAAACCGCCACCCAAGTTCAGATGACTTGGTGGGTTGGGCTCTGACTCACCAAGATAGAAGATTGGGCCAACACCTAGCCCAGGAAGCCCGCAAAATGAAGTTTCCCGGTTTATGACTTCAAAACTAGGGGAAGCTTCTGGACTACTGGCTACGTGGCGTACATCCAAGCGAGGCGTGGAGAAGAAGAAGATCAAAGCGTCATCGTAGTCGTCCGATTGTATCTATTACATTTCAGCCCCCTCCGGGCATTCTGGAGTAAGGGTCTTAGTGTTAAATGGTGTCATTAGGCCTAGGGCTATAAATACCTAAGTGGCTGGTCATTTAGGGACTCTTCCACCATTAGAAAACCCTAGGCTTCATTTCCATACAGCCAAATGCCAAAGAGAGAAGAAAGGGCATTAGGGCTAGGATTTGAGTCCTCTAGCTATTGTTCTTCACACAAGAGGGAAGGATGAAGGGTGGTAGGCTGTAGGAACTTTGTATGAACTCAATTTCATGATTAATTCATCAAGATTCAGCAGAAGTTCGAGCACATGTGTGCAGCCCTCTCCTCCTCCCCTTTCTAGTTTGGTTTTTGGGTTCAATCCTTGGCTTTTGGGTGTTTGCTTTGGCCATGGGTGAATCCTTTCTTTTGCCAGTGTTTTGGACTTGCAAGGACATGGAGATTATGCCCTAGTGCATCACAAACCTGCAGGTTTGCCACGAGCAAGTCAAATTTGAGTTTTCCTCTTTTCTTACCCAAAGCTTGCCTCTTCACGCGATCTGAAATTTCCGCTAATCCCGTGATCAATTTGAGTTGATCTTTTGGGAAAACCTTTGGAATAGGCCTCAGATAGCCCGTGTCAATTTTTGTGAAGATTGGACAAGATTTGGTCAAGTTTAGGGTTGGAAAGCTCAAGTTCCAGCCTCCCACCGGAACATCCGGTACCTGTACCGGAACATCCGGCTCACTGGACAGTCCGGCGCTAGGCGCCGGACAGTCCAGCGTTGGGAGTTCCAGCCCGGCTGCTACCAGATCATCCGATCCAGTCACCGGACCATCCGGTTCCACCGGACAGTCCAGTGGCCGCTACCGGACAGTCCGGCAGTAGCCTGTGTGGTGGCTGTGTGGTTTTCCGTTGAGGTTTTCGCTGTCCGATTTTTTTGCTTCGACCTCACTTTTAGTGTTCCTTGTTGCTGCCCATACTCTTAACCTGCTGTGAACCCGCAGAGCGCATTTCGGTGCGTTGAGTGGCGAACAAATCACTAGTGCGTGAGTCGTTGTTTCGCTTGACTTGCGATCTTGTGATCGTTGAGTCTCGTGCTTCCGCTCGCTTGGTGTGTACCCGTTCAGTGGGCGACACCAAGTGCTGCTAGACACGTTTCCTTTCAATGGACGGTGTGTAGCGTTTATTGTGTGTAGTAGCTGTCAATTTGCACCGGGGGTTTGTGAGTTTGAGTTTTTAAGTGCTCCTATTCACCCCCCCTCTAGTCACACGTCTCGGTCCTACAAGTGGTATCAGAACCGGTTAGGTTTCCTCATACCTTAACCGGTGACGAAACCGTAGCGACGATGACTTACTCCGGGAAGATTCCCGTCCTTGGCTCCGATGGCTATCCCTTCTGGAAGGGTAGGATGGAGGCGTTCCTTGTTAGCCAGAGTCAGGACATATGGGATGCTACTCAGAGTACGACTTTTGTGGTGCTTCCAGTCGCTGAGCGTACTACGCAGGATATCGTGGCTCGGCATGAGGCGAATGCCAAGGCTGTTAATTTTCTCTTTTCTAGGCTTGGTCCCATGGATTATGAGAGAGAGTGAGTCACCTTAAGACTGTACGTGAGATATGGTCACTGCTTAGTGCACACAATGAGGGTACTGTGACTATTAAGGCTAGGCTTGTGGAGACTTACCGGCGCGAATATGAAAATTTCGTCCAGAAGCCGGGAGAGTCTGTAGATGACTTGTTTGGTTGTTTTCAGTCGATCATCAACAAGTTGCGTGTCAACTCTCCCCCCGCTGAGCTCCCATACACCAATCATCAGGAAGCTGTCAAGTTGTTGTATGCTTTGGACAGAAAAGTATGGGAGATCAAGGTGAACTCAATCATTGAGTCAGTAGGGTATGACACGATAGGAGTAGAGGCGCTCTATAGTAAGCTTAAGGACACCGTGGTAGATTGCAAGATGAGGGATTCCCTTGCTTGTACAGGTTCTAAGAGTCTGGCCTTGGCTACACCCTCTAGTGAGTCTGTCACTAACCCCCTGTTACACAACTTCTCGTTTTCTGCTTTGATGTCTGTTACAGAGGAGCATTTGGTGACGCTTGGGGATGATGAGCTTTGTCTGGTGTCTAGTCGCTTTCAGTGCGCCTATGACAACCGGATGAGCAAGAAGAAGGGAGAGCGGCCCAAGTGCTTCGAGTGCGGAGAGGTCGGCCACTTCATCGCCGAGTGCCCCAACAAGAACGACTACTACAAGAAAGGCAAGAGCTACTCCTGCGACTCTGACAAGTACCACTCCGGCAAGCTGAGCTTTGACAAGCACCGCTCCAGCAAGCACAGCTTTGGCAAGCGTCCCTTTGGCATGAAGAACTTCTGGAAGGCTTTCAAGAGCTACCAAAAGAACAACCGGAAGCGGGACAAGGCCTTCTTCGCTGAGATCAAGTTCTGCAGCAGCGGATCTTCTTCCTCTTTGTCCTCGTCGAGCTCAAGTGATGAGGAGATCACGTACAGGAAGGACAAGAGGAACGATCAAGGAGGTCCAGCTGGCTTGTGCTTCGTCTCCACCAAGTCTAGGCGCAAGAACGAGGACAAAAGGAGCTCGGTCTGCTCCATGGCGCTTGAGGACAAGGAGAACAAGGATGATGGCAGCAACTCTTCTTTCGATGATGAGGTAACTCCTGAGCAAGCCGAAATCCTTGAGATGCTAGAGCAGAATAGCCAAGAGTTGAAAGCCTAGGATAAGATGCAGGAGAAGGCAGCTAAGAAGCTGCAGAAGTTGAAAGCCCAACTTGGTGAGGCTTTAGAGGAGAATGAGAGGTTGAGAAGTGTGAGACCCCAACCCAGTGGGCTTGAGTGCCCTACCTGCGAGTCTTTCACGACGGAGCTTGGTGGCCAGAGAGATAGGTATGCCAAGCGGGTAGAGGAGATAGATGGGCTTAGACCTGAGCTAGGCAAAATCCAGTCCAAATTGGATGAGCCTACCTTGAGTGGAGAGCTCGAGTGTGAGTCTTGCCCCTGTCTAGCTAGAGAGCTAGCTGTGCTGAAGGAGAAGTTTGAGGGGGCAGCTCAAGGAGCTTGAGGAGCTTAGGGCTAGACCTGCGCTTTTGGGTGCGTGTATGGGCTGTCCTACTTTGAGAGGTGAGTTGGAGCAGTTGAGAGCTGACCTTGAGGTGCTTTCAGCACCTACTGACACTTGTGAGAACTGCTTGACCCTTAGGATGCAGCTGGTGGATTGGGATGCCACCATTAAGAAGTTGGAGAAAGCTGCTCCTATGTTTCCCTCTCTAGATTGTGATACATGTGCTGCCCAGACAGTACTTTTGGAAGATCTGAGGATGCAGGTGTTGTCTTTGCAAGATGACAACTGCAGGTTGAGAGAGGTGCTTAGTTGGGTATATGCGAGGCAAACCCAACTAGAGATGATCATAAAGAGTACCAAGAGAGCCGAGGGTGAGACGAGTGGTGTTGGGTTTGAGAGTGCAGCACTTCGGGTGAGAAGAGTGCCCCAATTAAGATCAAGACTGCACCTACCTAGCCAGGTGAGACTGTTGATGGGGTTTACCATGAGCCACCCAAGGCTGCCCCAAAAAAGCAGTACTGGACACCCGAGCCTTCCAAGGCTAAGCTGGACAAGATTGTTGAGGAAGAGCTTAAGCCCAAGGGCAAGAAGCCAGTCCAGCAGCCTGAGCCACCCAAGGCCACACCACCTAAGCCCAAGTCCTAGCCTAACCCAGTTCCTAGGAGGCCTGTCTACCACTGTGAGTTTTGCCAGCGGAATGGCCACCTAGAGGAGTTTTGCTTCAGGAGGAAGCGGGTTGAGAGGTAGGAGAGAGCTTGGGGGAACCGGGATCAGTTCTACCAGGGTGGTAGGCAAGATCCTCCCCACCGCGGTGAAAGGAGAGACTGCTTTGCTAGTGGTGAGAGAGGAGGCGGCTTTCAGGCCCGTGCTCCTGGTGGTGAGAGACGCTTTGTCGGTCGAGCTCCTAGTCGTTATCAACACGGCTATGGACCTCATGACTGAGGGTTTGTGAGAGAGCTTGAGAGGCCACGCTTTGAGGATCGTGGTTACTCCAGTCGTGGTGATTTTTTTGATTGTGCGTACCCCACTTTTGAGCAGATGGCTCGGCACTGGTACAGTAGTTTTGGTACTAACCCCAGTGCCAGACTGTTTGCTCACCGTCGCTTTACTTGACCTTCTAGGATCGAGGCATGGAGGACGTGTGGATCATGGACTCCGGTTGCTCTAGGCACATGACAAGGCACCAAAAGTGGTTCTCCAACCTCAACCCCATGAGCACCAAGGAGTACATCACATTCGGGGACAATGGTCAACGTAAAGTGTTGGGTGTTGGTTCTGTTTCGCTCTCTGCTAAGCTTTCTCTGAGAGAAGTTGCTTTTGTTCGGAATCTGGGGTTCAATTTGGTTTCTGTTTCGCAACTTCTCGATGAAGGATTTGAGGTTCGTTTTAAGAAGGGTGTGTGCTGCGTTCTTGATGCTGAGGAGACCCTTGTTTGCACTTTGTTGCCTTTTGGTCAGGTTTTAGGGTCGACCTCACATCTGTTTCTGGCCCTGCTCGCTGTTTGGTTGCTAGTCCTTCTGCTAATATTTGGAAGTGGCATAGGAGGCTTGGTCACTTGAGCTTTGATCTGCTAGTCAGGTTGAGTTCAATGGGTCTAATCCGAGGATTGCCCAAGTTGAGAGCTGAGAAGGACTTAGTATGCCACCCCTGTCGTCATGGCAAGACGGTTGCCGCTTCTCACATTCCTGTGTCTCAGGTTATGACCTCCTATCCGGGTGAGCTACTCCATATGGATACAGTAGGTCCCGCTCGGGTAGCGTCGGTCAGTGGGAAGTGGTACGTGCTTGTCATTGTGGATGACTTTTCGCGGTTCTCGTGGGTATTTTTCATGGAGTTTAAGGATGAGGCGTTTGGTTTTGTTCGGGATCTGGTACTGAGGTTGAGAAACGAGAGTCATAAGGCCATGAGGGCTATCCGCAGTGACAATAGCGGAGAATTCAGAAACTCTCGTTTCAAAAACTTCTGTCGTGACCTAGGTCTTGAGCACCAGTTTTCTTCTCCATATACCCCAACGCAGAACGGTGTTGTGGAACGCAAGAACCGCACACTGGTTGAGATGGTACGGACGATACTCGATGAGCATAGGACTCCGAGGCGCTTTTGGGCTGAGGCAGTGAATACGGCCTGTTACATTGCGAACCGGATCTTCTTGCGAGCTTTCCTTGGGAAGACCTCGTATGAACTTCGGTTTGGTAGGCAACCCAGCGTCAAGCATTTGCAAGCGTTTGGCTGCAGGTGCTTTGTGCTTTAGAAGGTGAGGCATTTGGACAAGTTTGAGTCTCGTTGTTTAGATGGGATTTTTCTAGGGTATGCTTCTAGTTCTAGGGTTTTTCGTGTGTGGATTTTGAAGGCCAAGCAAGTTGTTGAGACTTGTAGGTTTCTTTTGATGAAACTATGCCCTGCACAACCATTGTCTTTTAGCTTTCAGGTGATGATGAAGAAGGCACCCCATCTTTGAAGATGAGGAAGGTGCAGATGATGTTGGTGATGCAGGAGCCACTGCCCCGGCTGCAGCTCTTGCCCCCTCTGCTACGGGCTCTGATGATGATGGAGGACCCTTGCCTACGGCTTCCTCCTCACTCCCCCGACAGCAAGCTCAAGCAGAGGCTGGACCAGCTGAGGACGCAGGGGAGGTGACTTCCGAGATTATTCCATCTCGGTAGGTCCAGCAGGATCACCCTCCACACAGGATGATTAGAGACATTCACCAGTGTGTCACACGCTCTTCGGTTAACTCTCTAGCCTTTTTCTCCCACTCTACATATGTTGCTACTTTTGATCCCCGGGATGTGTCACATGCATTATCTGATTCTAACTAGGTGAACGCCATGCACGAGGAGTTGGAGAATTTTGAGAGAAACCATGTCTGGGATTTAGTGGAGTCTCCACCAAACTGTCGCCCTATAGGTACCAAGTGGGTTTTCAACAACAAACAGGCTGAGAACGGGATGGTTGTGAGGAACAAAGCGAGATTGGTAGCCCAGGGTTTCTGTCAGAAGGAGGGGATAGATTATGAGGAGACCTTTGCCCCTGTAGCTCGTTTGGAAGCTATTAGAATCTTGCTTGCCCTTGTGGCCTCTAAAGGCTTCAAATTGCAGCAAATTGATGTCAAGTCTGCTTTTCTGAATGGGTTCATAGGGGAGGAGGTATTTGTGAGACAACCTCCTGGCTTTGAGAGTGCTAGATTTCCAGACCGGGTGTATAAGTTGAGGAAAGCCCATTATGGTCTAAAGCAAGCTCCTAGAGCTTGGTATGCTAGGTTGAAGAGTTTTCTGCTCAAGTCTGGGTTTGTGATGGGTTCAGTAGACAAGACCTTGTTTTTGTTGAGTCGCGGCGGTGACACCCTGATAGTTTAGATATATGTTGATGACATAATCTTTGGTGGTTCATCTCACGCTTTGGTGTCTAGTTTTGCTGAACAGATGAGCAGGGAATTTGAGATGAGTCTCATGGGTGAGCTCTAGTTCTTCCTCGGGCTGCAGATCAAGCAAGGCCTTGAGGGTACCTTCGTCCATCAAGCCAAGTACACAAGGGACATACTCAAAAAGTTTAACATGGGTGACTCTAAACCCATGACAACTCCTATGAGTACAAACACGGCGCTTGATGCTGATGAAGATGGAGAGGTGATGGACCAGAAGGAATTTCGAGGGATGATCGGCTCATTTCTATACCTAACGGCGACCACACCGGACATTCAGTTCGCGGTGAAGCGGTGAAACACGGCGCTAGGATTTCTCACTTTGAAGCGGTGAAGCGCATTTTCAGGTATCTAAAATTCACTCCTGAGTTTGGTCTTTGGTACTCCTCAGGTTCTTCTCTTTCTCTTAGAGGATTCTCAGATGCTGACCATGCTGGCTGCCGGATTGATCGCAAGTCAACTTCCGGCACATGCCAACTCTTAGGAACCTCTCTTGTCTCTTGGTCCTCCCGCAAGCAAGCTAGTGTATCCTTGTCTGCCACAGAAGTAGAGTACATAGCTGCTGCTAGCTGCTGCTCCCAGCTCTTGTGGATGAAAGCCACCCTTAGTGATTTCAACCTTAGGTTTGGAAAAATCCCTCTTCTAGTTGACTCTACTTCTGCTATTTCTGTAGCTAAGAACCCCGTCTTGCACTCTAGAACCAAACACATAGACGTGAGGTTTCGCTTTCTGAGAGATCACTATGAGGAGGAGGACATAGACTTGATCCATGTAGTATCTGCAAACCAGTTGGCCGATATCTTTACCAAGCCCCTAGAGTTTGACGCTTTTACGTGTCTGAGATGTGAGCTTGGAGTGTGCTATCCCTTTTAGTCAGGGATAGTGTGCTATTCCTTTTAGTAAGGAATAGCTTGTGTACTTTAGTTTTTGCTTTTATCTTGCTTTTATTTCTCTTTGTTTCTTTTGCACATTGTATCATATCATGCATTGCCTTGTATCATGTGCATTTTCACTTCGCTAGTACTAGAGCTCTTTTTGAATGATAAATTAGTATTTGCTTGTGCTAGATTGTACAGATGCTTGCTTGATCATGGTTGGCTAAGCTCTCTTGAGTCTGTTGAATACTAGTTGTGAGCTAAGTCATTTTTTGCAAATCAATAACCATGATCACCACTTGATTTGGCTACCTAGCATGTATAGGATTGTTGAATGCTATGCTATCTTTTCATACTTGGATATACTAGTTGTATGCCTTTGCTAAATTTATGCCTAAGCTTTTATGACACTTTACTTAAATTGAAATCTGAATGCTTATAAGTGGTGTCTTATGTGCTGAATTGAGAAAGATCCAGGTAAGTTTGCTTGTCACACTGCTCCAGTTTGAGATTGCTTGTCATTGCACTTTGACATGAACTTGGACTAGGCTGTGTATGACCAAAACCTTGTCTTAAGCTTCTGATGGTTCTTTGAGCCTAGGCTTGGCACTGGTTGGTAAGAAGTGGCAAACGACAAGTAAATAACCCCTGGCACAAAATGAATTTGCTAGTGGATACAAATATTTAAATCTGTAATTTGCAAGTCTCTAAAATGCTTATGGCTAGTTGTATATGCTTTGGTTGAGAGTAGCATACCTTGTATGCATTGCTAGCATCTTGCTGTCATGCCTATCTTGCTAGGTGCAATTCATGTTGGTGATGCTTTCTTTTCAATAGCCCTGAAAAACATGCTCCTGATCTGTGTAAGATAGATTCATTTGAGCTTATTGTATGCTTCCTTGCCCTCACTTGCTCTGTATGCTAGAACTTGTGATTACTAGCTTTCCATCCCTTCTGAGCTCTTTCAGTTGTACTCCTTGCATTTCATGGCATATTTTGAGGGGGAGTTATCTAGTTCAGGGGAGTCGAGTTCAAGGACCCTTGATGTGTCCATTGTCAACAAGGGGGAGAAAATAGTGTACCTCCTCCAAGGGGAAGAAATTTAAAATATGGACAAGGGGGAGAACTCAAGAGAAATTTAGTTGAGGGGGAGCTTTGCATTCATTTTGCATTTGTGAGGATGCATTTCAGGGGGAGTTGAGCTTTTAGCATGCTCTTTGCATCGGTGCGTTGAGCCTTTTGCCTCTATCTTGAGGAGCCGATGCTTTGTTTTCTTTTGTTGTCTCATTGTGCCCTATTTCTTTGCTTGTATTTGGTTCTTGGGCATTTTGAGTAACTTTATTCTTTCTTTCTTTCTTTTTCGGCTTTACACTTTTTTCTTGTCTTTGTTCTATTTCAGGTTACAGGTTGGAGATGTGTTGACAATGCACTCATCAAGGGGGAGATTGAGAGCCAATGGACCGGCCTCATTGCTCTCCTGGTGTGATGAGTGATTGTCAATGAGCTCAAGCCCTCCGATGGACTGGAGGCCCTCCGATGGACTGGAGGTAGATGATGAAGACCTCGATGGACTGAGGCAATGGTCGGCGTCGGTCGGCCATGGGAGCTCGGTACACGGAGGGGCGGTTCGGCAACGGTGGTGTAAGTCATCCGATGGACCGCGAGGCGACTCTGATAGACTGGAGAAGCCGGGTGCCACCGTGGTGCTCCAACCCGAGTGCATGGCGCGAAGGCGTGCGAGGGAGGCTTTGGCGGCTTTGGCTCAAAACCGCCACCCAAGTTCAGATGACTTGGTGGGTTGGGCTCCGACTCACCAAGATAGAAGATTGGGCCAAGACCTGGCCTAGGAAGCCCGCAAAATAAAGTTTCTCGGTTTCTGAATTCAAAACCGGGGGAAGCTTCCGGACTACTGGCTACGTGGCGTACATCCAAGCGAGGCGTGGAGAAGAAGAAGATCAAAGCGTCATCGTAGTCGTCCGATTGTATCTTTTACATTTCAGCCTCCTCCGGGCATTCTAGAGTAAGGGTCTTAGTGTTAACTGGTGTCGTTAGGCCTAGGGCTATAAATACCTAAGTGGCTGGTCATTTAGGGACTCTTCCACAATTAGAAAACCCTAGGCTTCATTTCCATACAGCCAAGTGCCAAAGAGAGAAGAAAGGGCATTAGGGCTAGGATTTGAGTCCCCTAGCTAGTGTTCTTCACACAAGAGGGAAGGATGAAGGGTGGTAGGCTGTAGGAACTTTGTATGAACTCAATTTTGTGATTAATTCATCAAGATTCAGCAGAAATTCGAGCTCATGTGTGCAGCCCTCTCCTCCTCCCCTTTCTAGTTTGGGTTTTGGCTTCAATCCTTGGCTTTTGGGTGTTTGCTTTGGCCATGGGTGAATCCTTTCTTTTGCCGGTGTTTTGGACTTTCAAGGACGTGGAGATTATGCCCTAGTGCATCACAAACCTGCAGGTTTGCCACGAGCAAGTCGAATTTGAGTTTTCCTCTTTTCTTGCCCAAAGCTTGCCTCTTCACGCAATCTGAAATTCCCGCTGATCCCGTGATCAATTTGAGTTGATCTTTTGGGAAAACCTTTGGAATAGGCCTTAGATAGCCTGTGCCAATTTTCGTGAAGATTGGACAAGATTTGGTCAAGTTTAGGGTTGGAAAGCTCAAGTTCCAGGCTCCCACCGGAACATCCGTACCTGTACCGGAACATCCGGCTCACCGGACAGTCCGGCGCTAGGCACCGGACAGTCCGGCGTTAGGAGTTCCAGCCCGGCTGCTACCGGATCATCCGGTCCAGTCACCGGACCATCCGGTTCCACCGGACAGTCCGATGGCCGCTACCGGACAGTCTGGCAGTAGCCTGTGTGGTGGCTGTGTGGTTTTCCGTTGAGGTTTTCGCTGCCCGGTTTTGTTGCTTTGACCTCGCTTTTAGTGTTCCTTGTTGCTACCCATACTCTTAACCTGCTGTGAACGGGCGCATTTTGGTGCATTGAGTGGCGAACAAATCACTAGTGCGTGAGTCGTTGTTTCGCTTGACTTGTGATCTTGTGATCGTTGAGTCTCGTGCTTCCGCTCGCTTGGTGTGTACCCGCTCAGTGGGCGACACAGTGGGCAACACCAAGTGCTGCTAGACACGTTTCCTTTCAGTGGACGGTGTCTTGCGTTTGTTGTGTGTAGTAGCTGTCAGTTTGCATCGGGGGTTCGTGAGTTTGAGTTTTTAAGTGCTCCTATTCACCCCCCTCTAGTCGCACGTCTCGGTCCTACACTTAGGGGCAGCGATACGCCAAAGGGATGTGGAGACAACCGCTGCTTGGTGAACGTATGTCGTCAAATTTTATTCAATAGCACAGGTACATATTTATAGTCCATAGACTTGGGTAGCAAGCCAACCCTTTCCTAATCAAACTCGAAACCCTAACCGACTCTGTCCCTAAATGGACTCTTTTACCTAAACACGAATTTCCAACGATACAGGGCCTCACAGCCTAAAAACTCGCCACCTCTCCCTTGGGCAGCTCCTTTCTGCTCTCAACCGATCCAGGCCCATTAAACTAGATCGGCCAAATCTTGGTGTCAACATTATGTAAGTACTCACCCTTGCTTTGTTGATGTTTTTCCAGTGGAGATGATGAAGTCACCATGTATGGAAGCGATTAAAGGCTATGACCTACTTTCCAACCATGACGTGTGGAAGTTGGGCCTACGTATTATATCCCGCTGCTTAGTTTCAGGGCTGCGCCCCTTTGTTGTCCGACCGGTTAGAGCGGATCTGTATAACTCTGATGTGAGAATGTGATTACCAAACCCTGGGATGGTAATAAAGCACATTTTAGTCCCATTATGAAAACTGGGGCGCTTCAGGTGGTATCAGAGCCGTAGTTGGCCGTAGGACATAACCCTAAGGTTGGAAAGACGTTTTGAGTCCAAATCCATTTGAAAGACACTTCTATTTCTCATCTTACTTCATCTCAAAAATGTTTTGGCCCTCCCTAACCCCAAATGGCCGTCGTCAACCAATCAAGCTTCTACTAGAAGGAAACAACGCTCCTCATGCAAGCTAGAACATGATGGACATAAGAACAGTGCATGGACCAGACGGACGTGATGGGTAGATGTTAAAGGAACCAGTGCTCACTGTAAAGTAACACACCATCACAAGGCACCTGGCACAACCTTGAGATATGGACCGCCCTGGTGAAGCATATGATCCCATAGACGACCATGGCACATTCACCAAGAATCGAGGCAAACAAGGACATAACCTTTACTGTAAGCCTCGATACTAGTGCAACACAGTTGACAAATGACCCCTGAGGCGGAGCTGTGCACCAGTAATGCAGCGTCGAGTCAGGTCATAAGCTTGCACCTTGATAGCGGTTTGGGGACTTTGGGGACTTCTCTTGTGTCTTTTAAGCCCTTCTTTGAAGTGTTTTACCCCAAGTCCATCTCTTGCACCCTGCGACTTAAACAAAAACACTTGCGCACAAATATTATTCCTATGGCACATGTTGTCACATCAACCACCAAAATCACATTAGGGAACTAAGCACAAGGCTTAGGGCCCATTTTCCTTACACTTGGTTGCTTTTTCATCCTTTTGCCTAGAATGTCTGGTGGTGGACCACCGGGTCTTTTACTTTTCGTCTTGAGGCTTTTCTATTCGCCAGACCGTTCGGTAAGGCTCCACCGGACCGTTCGAGATCGCCGTGTCGTGCACACACTTCTAACTTTGGGAAAGTATTTGGTCTTCTCTTATGATCTTTTAGACCTTCTTTGAGGTGTTTGTTCCTAAGTTCTCTACTTGCACCCTGGGACTTAAACCAAAAACACTTGGCACACAAATTAGTCCCAATGGTACGTGTTGTCACTTCAACCACCAAAATCACATTAGGAAACTAAGCATATGGCTTAGGGCCCATTTTTCTTACAGCTATGTTATCTTGGTCCTACAATAGAGCTAATCGCCAAAAAAAATTGCAACCTACAGCCAAGCATGCAATTCTAGGAATGTAAATGTAGAAAGTAATGTGGAAGGTACATTGCATGAAAGTAAAAGAGCAACATGGCAAGGTTATTTTTTCCCAAGGTATTGAGGAGTTGCGACTCCCCTTAGTCCTCGTTGGAGCACCAGTGCAAGGGCTTAGCTCCCCTTAATCCGCACAAGGATCAAGAGCTCTCTTCATGGATGTCCTTCTCCGCTTCGGAGTGGACTCCGAACAACGCACAATGCTTGTGCAAGGGCCTTCCCTTTCTTCTTACACAATCTCCTAGAAGCTCGCCAAGAGGCAAGACTTGCAAGCCATCTTGGTGATCATGATCATGTGTGTGCGTGTGTGGAGCATGTGTGTGCGCGCATGTGGAGAGGGAGCGTGTGTGTGCGCGTGTGGAGAGGGAGAGGGGTCACCGCTGCCCGCAGTTAGGGTTATGGGCCCTACATTTTCGTCTGCCAAGCATTAGGCCGACGAAAATGTCCTCTATCTTTGTGGGCCGCACAGAAAACTTACGAAATTATATGTATTTTTGTCGGCATCATTGGCCCACGAAATTATTTTGACTTTTTCAAATTCCCATGTTTGTAGGTAATTTCGTGGGCTGACAGCAGGTGACTGACGAATTTACATATATTTTCATGGGTTTACCTGTTTGGCCTATGAATTTACATTTGTTTCGTCGGTTCTAGGAACCGACGAAATTGCTTCGTGTAATTTCATGGGCCAGCCCACAAAATTAACTTGGCACACGAAATTAACTAAATGCCCGCGCAAGGGCCTTCCCTTTCTTCATCCACAATCTCCTAGAAGCTTGCCAAGAGGCAAAACTCGCAAGCCGTCTAGGTGATCATGATCACCAAGAATAACAAGCATTGGTCTTCACTTGGTCAACACTGTGCAAGAGGACAACTCTCTCTCAGGTATTTTAACCCAAAGCTCAAAGATTTGTGTGAATTTTGGTGCTCGAGTAGTCAAGTGATATTTTTATGTGTATGAAAGTTGTTGGTGGCAAAGGTGGGAAATGAGGATAGGTAGAGCCTTTTTATAGGAGAAAACTCTAAAAACTAGCAGTTTGGATGATTCTGTGCAATTCTATATATACATTGGACAGTTTGGTGGTTATACACAGGACGGTCTGGTGCATACAACAAATTCAAATACCCACTTACGCACCAACTAGCTGTTAGACACATTGGACTGTCCAGTGCGTGTTAAACAAATAAAAAGTGGCTAGGGCACACCATAGGGCAAGAACGTCTAGTGTGAACACCGGATGGTCTGGTAGTTGACCACCGGACAGTCCGGTGCGTTCAAAAATATGGATGCTCTGACCACTTCCTCGGTCTAATTTTTCTAGTGAACACACCGTACGGTCCAATGGTGGACCATTGGGCTGTCCGATGCATGCAATTTTTCATGAACCCTGGATGAGTTAGGCTCAATCGTATATAACACACCAAAGTGTCCGGTGCATACAAAGACTTAGTTTTTCGCTGCTTTTCAAACTGATCGCAATGATTTTTTTTCAATGGAGTTTCTTTATATTTTCTAAGTGATTGTGAGTATGTTTTAGCATTTTTTATGTATATGTGCTTTTAGGACCAAGTAAGACTCAAAATTGAATATGGCATTTAACGAAGGTCTTTCAAGCTACTCACTTTGTCCTCCTCATAGTATGGCTGTGTACAAACTAGCAAATAGCTTCTAAATTTCCTTCTTTCTTCTCATGTGACACTTAAGGCTAACAATCCTCAATCTTCTTGCTAGATGATCTAAATCAAAGCTGTTGATGATGAAATCGAAGTTGAGGGGTCTCCTTTTGCCATCGAATGAGCACGTTCATAATAGTTCTCTGTTGTTTATGATGTTTTTTTTTGTGTAAAATGCATCGGACGCCCTTTTATCTTTTCTCAGGTATCATATAGGTCCAATAACTATAAAAGAACAGTTATGGGTCCATAAACCTTTTAAAGTGTATCATACACAATTAACTTTGTTAGCTGTTTCTTCATGAAATCTACACGATGGAACTGACTTGCCTGGGTAAAAAAAAGGGAGAAATACTATGGAATAAACCTTGTAATCGTAAGAAAAACATATATGATAAATTTTAAAAAATTCATAGACCCAAAACTGCACTTTCAAATGTGATTGACTAAGTGACACCCAAGACAAGTTAATGAACCTACGATGCATTTCACTATGTCTTTTAACTTTTTGTTGTGGGCTGGGCAATATAATTTATATGAGCTATGACATGCCTAGAGATATCTTTAATTATAGAGTCATGTTTATCTTGGTCACGTATGTCATATTGGTTTATGCAAATTTTTAGATGTAAAATTCTACCAATTTCAACACATGACACGTAGAGAAACCACACTATGAAAATGGACATGCACTTGCGAAGACGTATAATAATGTAGATACACGGATATACCATATGAGCAGCATGGTGTCTTAACAAGGAGTTAACTCAACCATGCAGAGATGCGCGGCTCTTCTTAGCGTGTCCGTTGTACGGGCCTCAGCAATGGCACTTAAGCTGTCGTGCCACTTGCTAGTTGCTACAATGCTACATATACATCATATATATACATGCACATCCTAACAACAGGATGCAAAACATTGATAGAATATTCTACTAGTGCTAACAGCTGCTCCAGCTAGAACTATCTGGACCTTATTTGCACTACTGCGACCATGCATCAGAGAAGAGATAGCATGCCGATGATATATACACGCGTAATACTGCAGGGAAGATGCTTTCCTCCGCTTTCATCTCTTGTGGCAGTTCCGGAAAGCATTGAGCTGCTCCATCAGGTCCTGAATGGTGCAAGAAGCCTCCTGCAACATGGCATATATTTACTTATTTAGAACAGGAACGGCGGCTTTACAGGCGAGATGCAGACTCATTCATTGATGGAGCCATTTGTAAGAGGGGAGTATATATTAGAATGAAGCAATGCGATGCGCAGCTCCGACTACTAACCTTGAGCTTCTTCTTTAAGTTCGCCTCCTCTTTGTCGTGACGGTTCCTTTCTTCTGCAAAGAGCCCTATCATTGCTTCATGCTCCTTAGTTGCAAGTTCGAGTTGCCTCTCCACATCCTCGATCTAAAGAGTGCAAGGAGGTACTCAGGCCTCGCAAATTAACATACTATCCTCATAGCATAGCGATATTCAATCATTTAAATAAATTAGAGTTATTAAAATACAACTCTGAAAAAACACAGGCACTGATAGGGCACATATTCATGCTCTGCTATTCTGGACCT
This sequence comes from Paspalum notatum, assembly GCA_022530915.1. Lineage (NCBI taxonomy): Eukaryota > Viridiplantae > Streptophyta > Magnoliopsida > Poales > Poaceae > Paspalum > Paspalum notatum. Next base: position 22,526,440 of record CM039687.1, read on the forward strand.
GCAAGTTCCTAGCTTGGCCAACGAGCATGCAAACACCATTGGCACACCTCGTGCTAGGAGTATGTTGGGATGTGGTGGGTAGGGCTGGATCTTGAGCCAGCTTGGCTTGTCTTGTTTTGGTTTGTTATTCTAATGAGCTGTCTCAGCTCGTCTCGACTCGTTAAGTAAACGAGAAATAGGCTCATGAGGTTGCTCATCAAGCTTGTGAGCCAGGGACAAAATATACATATATTCTTTGCATATAATTTTTTTATCAATACATACATGTGATATTACGATGAAAAAAAATATAATTTAAAAATTATTAAGCACATTCACAAATACTCTTTAGACAACCATATGAAATGACCACTATCTAGTGAAATTTACATCATGCCCTCATAAAGCTACTAGTGTACTGTTTGACTCGCGAGCAGCTCGTGAGCTGGTTCGAGCTAGCTTGTTAACTAAACTAGCTAAAAAACATGCTCGGCTCGTTTAAAATCTTACCGAGACGAGACGAGCTGAGCCGAGGTACAAGCTTACAAACAAGCGGAACCAGCTCGCGAGCTTTGAGCTTTTGGTCCAGCTCTAGTGGTGGGCGTCAGTCAGTACAGCTCCCATGTGCGGTGTTCGCCCACTGCATCTGCTTTCGGTTACCCATGATTACGGGCTATCGAATGTTCCTCGTGACTGCATCTTGGACTAAGGTTAGTGAAGCCAGAGTCACCTTGGCATCGACTCATAAATCACTCAAGCGACACAACCCATTTTCAGATAAAACCTTTGGAGTTTGGGCCTGTGCCTATTGGCTAGGTCGTGACATTGTCATTGTTGGGTGAGGTGTCTAAAGAGTTGTGACTAATTGCAGTCGGCTGATATTGGGTGGTATGATGGCCTTTGCTACGAAGGAAAGGGAAGGTTGCACTAGTGTAGTAGTGAAGTTCAATTTGGTCTTGTTGAATGCATTATTTCAATTAAGGTAAAAAGCATGGTCTGGGCTTCGCTTGTTGGATCATGACAACGTCGGTGTGCACGTGTGTTGTTCGCAGTTCAAGTGTTGCTTAGTGATGAATGGAATTGAATAAAGTTTTGTGATGTTGCTCACTATGATGATGTTATGTCTTTTTTATCTATTTTTATAGGCTATGTGTGCCAAAGTTTTTTTAGAGGTTGGCAGTAATCTTAATGCAATAACTGTCAAGCTTCCATTATTAAACAAAAAAACTCAAGAAAACATACGATGGGCAAGTAGGTAGAATCAAGGATGGTGTAATAGGAAATTGGGAAGAAAGGAAGGAAACTCATTATGTTGAGTTCAAGTCCAGGTTTTTAGCTACCATGACTAATCTATATAGTTTATTTATCCTATGGCCTATTTAAAAGAGCTCTAGAAGCAGCTTCCAAGCTAATCATAAGTTTTGTCAAATGGTATTCTACAGAGTGATTCTGTAAAGTGGTACTAAAATGAACTAAAATGCAGGTCCTTGAAAAAATCTACTCCCTCCTGTTCTGATGAATGTTGATGAATCTAGATATATATACAAAACACATTCATTGAAAATTGAATGAATCTATTCGAAACCTAAAAGGAACTATATCTTAGGACAGAGGGAGTAGCTTCTACTGATTCATTTCTGACACAGAATCACTTCACCCATAGAGATTATCCTAGAGAACCACTTTCAGGAACCATAGAACCATTTCACACAGAAAACCAGATGCCACCCTTATAGTGCCTTCAAGATTCGTATACCATTTAATATTCATGTAATACTATTGCATGATTACTCAAGAGAACTGGTAATTCACACAAGATACAGGAAAAAAAAAAGACCCTTTAATACCATGAATTTCAACTAGTGAATCTTAGAAGTGCTTACCCTCTCGATGAGAGACTTATTCTTATCCTGCTTGATTTGTAGTTCCCTTGATAATGATTCCTCCACCATCAATATTCTACAAAATAATAGAATGAAAATAGCACGTCATTTTCGTGTTCTAATTCCTGTTTCATATAAAACATGAAGCACTAAAAGTAGTTTTAATACCCCTCTAGTCTATGTCACAGACTCTCAATGTGGGCTGTTATTTTCTTTATTAAATTTGTGTTAAGCAGGTCTTGAACTCAGGACTTGTGCAATTAATTTTATGATACACTAACCAGTTTACACAAAAACTTGATCTAATCTTTGTACACCGAAAAAAAACCTTAAGATCAATGGCTAGAAAAAAAATCAATGGTAAATGGTACCCGGAGGTACTAAACATAAACTATGCCCTCACCACCCAAAATATTTTTTTATTTCTCTTCCTTGCATCCTGTGCCATCAAACTTTCGAAGCCACTAATATACACACATCTATAAGATGGGTACATGATAACTATCTTACAAGATTTGTATTTAGATACTACAACTCTATTAATGTGTACCGGCCCTGTGTGTGCTTTCTTTCTTGTCCAGTCTCGAACTCTGCAGCGCCGGTAGTTCAGACTACCGGGGGTGTTGGAGTATGTGTGTTAGCCCATGTATAAGGCCCATGTATGAGGCCCATATACTCTACTACTTCTACCACCCTTCTAGGGTTGGGAAAAATCAATCCAATCACATTCTAGCATGGTATCAGACTAGGTTTTCTCTCCACCTTCCCTTTCTTCTCTCTCCCCTTTCTGCCGCCGCCGCCAGGCAACCATGGTTGGCCGGCTGCTGCCTCCCCCTTCCCTACCCTCCCCTCTCCTCTTCCCCGGCTGCTGCCACCGCCGCTGTCGGCGGCGGCCCGGCCTGGGGCGCGCTCGTCCCTGCGGCAACCGCCGCCGGCTGCAGCCTGCCTGCCGCTGGTGCCTGGGGCGCGCCCCCTGGGGCCGCCCCAGCCCTCGTCGCCGCCGGTGTGCCGCCCGGCGGCCAGGACCCGCTCATCGCCACCCCGTCGCCTTCCCCTCCGCCCGTCGGCCAGGAACCGCCCCCGGAGGTCCCGCCCGCTGCTGGCGCGCCTCTCGGCCTGGTTTCAGCCCCAACTGCACCACCAGCCGTCGGCGCCGCTGCCGACACCGCTGTGGCCGTGGGGGGGGAGGGGGAGGGGGGCTGGGCAGCCTGCTGGCACTGCTGCTGGCGCTGCGGCTGTCGCCGCCGCCGACGTCACCAGCCACACCGCCGCTCCCGTGCTGCCCTACACCGCTAATGGCCTTACCGGAGGGTTCAGTGGCCCCTTCCTCTTACCCGGCGGTCACACCGTCTACCAACCGTCCACCGGTGCCACCCTCGCCGCCAAGACTGAGGCTGCGGCGGCTCAGGAGCGTGTACGCGCGGCTGCCCTCGCTTGGAAGCGTGAGTGCACTGCGGCTGATGCCCTTGCTCGCAGCGTCGCCGAGGCAGAGCACCACCTCTTCGTCTCCCCAGACCGGCAGCCTCTCATCGACTACATTGAGGTTGCCGCCACCTCCTCCTACTAGGGCCCATCCGCTATGACGTGCTCCCGGCCGGATCTGGCCGATCCGATGGCCGCCCAGCTCCACCTCTAGGCCGCTGGTGTCCAGAACATCCGGGCCCTAGTCCCTCTCGTCCTCAACCCCACGTCATCCTCCTACGGGCGCTGGTGGGACCTGGTCCTCCTCACCCTCCGCCGCTACGCTCTCGACGACGATGTCCTCCTCAACACGCTGGTCGCAGCTCAGACCCTGGCGTGGCAGCGTCTCGACAACGTCGTCGTGTCCTGGATCTTTGGGACCCTCTCCCTAGATCTCCAAGACATCGTCCGGACTCATGATGGCACTGCGCGTCTAGCCTGGCTGGCGCTTGAGGGTCAGTTCCTTGGCAACGCCGAGGCCCGCACTCTCCAGCTCGATGCGACCTTCCGCAACTTCGCGCAGGGGGACCTCTCCGTTAGCGAGTACTACCTGCAGAAGAAGGGCATGGTTGATGCTCTTCATGACCTCGGCTGGCCGGTGGAGGATCGGATCTTGGTTCTCAATGTCCTGCGGGGTCCCAACGACAACTATGGCCACCTGCGGACGTGGATCACCCGGCAGCGGCCCTTCCCCTCCTTCCTGCAGTTTCGGGACAACCTTGCCCGGGAGGAGATCACTAAGGGCCACACGCCAGGGTCCTCCTCCTCCTCTACAGCCCTCGTCGCCACTTCACCGAGCTCCTCCGACCCGCCTGCCGCCTCTCTACTCGGCGCTCCTCCTGCCACCTCCCTACTCGGCGCTCCTCCTCCCGGGCCAAGCAGTGGTGGAGGGGCCGCAGCGGATGTCGTATGAGGCCCATGTACTCTACTACTTCTACCACCCTTCTAGGGTTGGTAATAATCAATCCAATCACATTCTAGCAATGTGTATTATAATTATCCAAAACATACATATTAATATAAAATTCTAATTGGCAGTAGTCAAAGTTATGTTAAGACATGAGAGGTTAGCATTGGCAAACAAAAAGAGCAGTCAACCAGTGAAGCTTAACCAAGTTAAGGGGAAGGTCTGACTAGATTTTGAGTTACTAATATCTACCTTTCTTTTAAAGATAAATTTTCTTCCTTCAACTGCTTGATAACAGCTTCAGGGTCAACAATAGATTGCCCATCTCCATTTTTTAATACATTCGCTTCCTGGAAAGCAGAGATCAGAAGATATGATGAACAATTAATTTCAAATTTAAAAAATGGACCACTGCAATTCTAAAATTGCATGCAATGATCCACAAGCTATCAGCATGCGTCAGTACCACCACAAACAACTAGAACTTTTCAAATCAAGTAAGCAGCATTAATGCATTTATTCAAAATGACGATAGACTTTACTAAACGTCTAAACCTGCTTCGTTCTTCCTAGTTTTATCCCTTAATTATTTGTGTTTAGAGAGCATCATGAAGCCTAATTTTCATTCACCACCCAGCGAGTTACATTCTCCCTGAATTCTGGGGTTGCATTAGACCACACAACCCGACGTTTACAGCTAACAGCATGCTGGGCGCGCGCGCGCACGCGCACACACATACAAAGTTTCCTAGGAACATATTTAAGCTATTTATTTTAACAAAGTACACTAATATGAACTCTAAAACAAAGTACACTAATCTCAGGCTCTGAACGACTTTGTTTCCTTAACTTCCTAAAAGAAACAGGCACATTGACTATCTGTTCAACTTCTTATCTTCGGCAGTCCAAGTGAAACTCCAAGTACTGCCAAGACTGAATTGTTTGTGCTTTCAGGGAGCTTATATCTCGATGATTTCCCATGGAAGGAATGCCACACATTTCCTCTTTTCCACAATATCTATCCCGTCTACGTCTATTGCCATTTTCTATAGCCAATCCATGCTAATAAATATGCAAAGGATGTTGATTGGTTAAACAATGTATTTTCATAGAGAGGGACATCTAATTCTGTTAACAAGTTTGCCATCATTATATCCTGTTGGTCTGCTTGCACAGGGTACCTAGGTAAATGTTTTTTCTCCCTCCGTCCAAATTTAGGTCATTATACTTTTTGGACACTAACTTTGAGAACTAGTCTTATTCAAAAAAATTATAACTATTATTTATTTTCACTCTGATTTAGTGTTGGAGTATGTGTATGCAGCCCATGTAGGCCCATGTATATGCAGCCCATGTAGGCACATTTACTCTAGACAATTTACCCACCTTCTAGGGTTGGGAATTAATCAATCAAGCATTTCCAATATGGTATCAAGAGCCTAGGGTTTTCTTTTCCTCTCTTCTCTCTCTTCCTCCCTCCCTCCCCTAGCTGCCACCGCCGGCGGGCGCGCCATGGCCAGATCCCGGCCGCCGCCGCCGCCTCCTACCTCCTCCTTCCCCCCTCTGTCCTACTCAGCCGCCGTCGCCTTCCCAGCGCCGCCAACCTTTTCCGAGCCCGCTGCCGCGCCGCCGGCCGTCTCCGACCCGCCGCCGGCGCTCTCCGCTTCCCCAGGTGCCGCCACCACCACTGCTGCGGCAGCTGCTGCGGCCGCCCGGGCTCCTCTAGGCCCGCCGCCGGGGCTCTCCGCCTCCACCGGAGCGGCTGCGGCAGCCACGGCCGGCGCAGGGTGGAGCGATGCTCTCCTGCACCCGCCTGCCTCCCTGGCTGCTGCCTGGGCCAGGCCGGGGTAGGGTGCTTTGGGCTGGGGCCCCTTCGACTCCGTGTACACCGCCGGGGCGTCTTCGTCTCCTGCCCTCATCGCCATTGCGGACCCGCCGGCCACCGATCCGCCTCTGACCGCACCTCTACCGGTCACCAGTGGCCCCGCTGAGGATGTGGTGCCACCTGAGGGTCGCCTCTTCGACGAGCCGTCTGCCGGTGCTGCCCTGGCTGCCGTCCTCCGCGCCGCCAAGACTGAGGCCGTGGTGGCTCAAGAGCGTGCCCGCATGGCCGCCCATGTCTGGGAGCGGGAGCGCGCCGCGGCTGATGCCCTCGCTCGCCGCGTGGCCGAGGCGGAGCGCTACCTCTCCGGCTTCCCCAACCTGCAGCTCCACCCGGACAGTGCCAAGGGTGGCGCTAGCTCTTCCCACCAGGCTCCGTCCACTACGACGTGCACCCGGCCCGACCCCGCCGACCCGGTGGTTGCCCAGCTTCACATCCAGGCTGCGGGGGTCTAGAACATCTGGGCCCTAGCTCCTGTCGTCCTCGACCCCACGTCTTCCTCCTACGGCCGCTGGCGGGACTTGGTCCTTTGCGAACCAAGGAAAGAAACATCGTCCTTCTCGACACCCCCGTTGCGGCTCGGGACCCAGCGTGGCTGCACCTCGACAGCGTCGCCCTGTCCTGGATCTTTGGGACTCTCTCCCTAGATCTTCAGGACATCGTTCGCGCTCCCGGGAGCACCGCGCGCAAGGCTTGGCTGGCTATCGAGGGCCAGTTCCTTGGCAACGCCGAGGCCCGGGCTCTTCAGCTCGATGCGGCCTTCCGCAACTTCGCACATGGGGACCTTTCCGTTGGCCAGTACTACCGGCAGATGAAGGGCATGGCGGATGCCCTTCGTTACCTCGGTTGGCCGGTGGAGGACCGGATCTTGGTTCTCAACATCGTGCATGGCCTTAGCGACAGCTACAGCCACCTGAAGACCTGGATCGCCAAGATGCAGCCGTTTCCCTCCTTCCTGCAGCTACGGGACGACTTGGTACTCGAGGAGATCACCAGGGGCTTCTCCACGGGGTCCTCCTCCACCGCCCTTGTCGCCGCTCCTCCGAGCTCCTCCGCACCTCCTGCCGCTCCTCCGGCACCCTCCCTCCTCAGCGCTTCTCCCCCCGGGCCGAGCGGTGGTGGAGTAGGCCGCAGTGGACGTCGTCGGCGGGGTGGGCGCGGTGGAGAGCCGGTCGTGTGAGTACACCGATGCCGCCTCCCCCTACTCCTGCTCCTGGTGCACCCTGGCCATCCTTCTCCAACCCATGGTCAGGGCGCATCTCGATGTGGCCATTCCAGGCCCCAGGAGGGTCCTCGCCCTCAGCACCAGCCGTCGACTATGTTTGCTGGCATTGCTCCTCCTCCGTCTCCGTCGGCCTGGATCCCACCCACCCAGCCTCCTCCTCCGGCCTGGCCTGCTAGATGGGACCAAGCTGCGTTGGCTCGGTCTTTCAGCACCATGGGGCTGACACCGCCAGTGGGTACCGAGTGGATCGCTGACTCGGTGCCTCCATCCACACTACGCCGACTGCTGGTATACTATCTTCTATCCGACCTCCCCATCCTTCTTGTCCTTCTTCCATCATGGTCGGCAATGGGACTTGTCTTCCTGTCACCTCCGTGGAGGATGCGGGCACTCTTGGTTCTTTTCGTCTTCCCAATGTTCTTGTTGCTCCTCACATGGTCCATAATCTTCTTTCCATTCACCAATTTACAGCTGTCAATTCTTGTACTGTCGAATTTGACTCTTCTGGTCTTACTGTGAAGGATTCGGCTACCCGGCGTCCACTTCTCCGATGTAACAGCGGGGGGCCCCTTTACACTTAGGCTTCCCACTTCCGCTGCTTCTCCTTCGCCTTCATCTCCGTCAGCTGCTTTCATTGCCACCACCTCTTCTACTACCTGGCGCCGCCGCCTTGGTCACCCAGGCCGCGACGTTTTGGCTCAGCTCAGTCGTAGTGCAGATCTGCCTTGTACTCGAGCTCCTGATGAGCATCTTTGTCATGCGTGCCAGTTAGGGCGTCATGTTAGACTTTCTTTTTCTACCTCTTCTTCCCATGCAGATCGCATTTTTGATCTTGTACACTGTGATCTATGGACATCTCCTGTACTAAGTATTTCTGGTTATAAGTACTATTTGGTGGTGGTTGATGATTTCTCTCATTATTCTTAGACTTTTCCTTTGCGCTTCAAATCTGAGGCGTTCTCCACGTTGTCCCACTTCTTTGCCTGGGTGTCCACTCAGTCGGCCTCACCATTAAGGCCATCCAGTGTGACAACGGGCGTGAGATCGATAACAACGCCTCCCACTCTTTCTTCCTCACTCGCGGTGTCCAGTTGCGCATGTCCTGCCCTTACACCTCCGCTCAGAATGGCAAGGCTGAGCGCATGATTCGCACCACCAACGATGTCATGCGTACCCTTCTATTCCAGGCGTCTCTTCCTGCTCGCTTCTGGGCGGAGAGTCTCCACACAGCCACCTACTTGCTTAACCGTCTCCCCTCCACTGCCTCCCCAGCTCCTACTCCTCACCACGCTCTATTCGGTACTCCTCCTCGCTACGATCACCTCCGTGTCTTCGGGTGTGCGTGTTACCCTAACATATCCGCCACTGCTCCTCACAAGCTAGCGCCCCGCTCGACTCGGTGTGTGTTTCTTGGTTACTCCCCTTATCACAAGGGGTACCGCTGCTTTGACCTCACTTCTCGACGGGTCCTGATCTCCCGGCACGTCGTGTTTGACGAGTAGGATTTTCCTTTCTCCTCCACCTCCACCCCCGCCTCCGACCTCGAGTTGGAGTCCCATTTTCCCTTAACCCGGTGGTTCAGCCACCTTTGTCTGAGCGTTCTGCAGGTCCTCCGCGGGTGTGCCTTCCTGATGCGCCGCCGCCTCCCGCTGCGCCATGCGCGGCCCCGGAGCCCCCTGCTGCGCCGCCGCCTCCCGCTGCGCCATGCGTGGCCCAAGAGGCCCCGCCGTCCCCCGCCGCGCCATGCGTGGCCCCGGCGGACCCGTCGTCCCCCGCCGCGCCAAGCGCGGCCCCGGAGGCTCCGTCGTCCCCAGCCGCGCGTGGCGCGGCTCTGGCGCCTCCCCTGCGCTATGCGCAGCCCGTGTGTGTATACCAGCGTCGTCCGATGCTATCCCCGGCCCCAGCCCCGGCACCGCCGCCTCTGCAGTCTCCAGTGCTAGCCCCGTCTTCGCCACCGCCTGCAGGGCCGCCAGAGCCACCTCGCCACCCTCGTCTCGCCTCTCGAGTTGACTCGGCGGTGTACCACCTGCCGGTCCTCCAGCGGGATCCTCGTCCCCTACATCCCATGGTGACACGGCGGGCGGCTGGTGTTTTTCGGCCCGCGGCCCTCTCTGCCGCCGCGGAGCCGAAGATTTCTCCTGTACCCTCCTCCGTCCGCGACGCCCTGGCGGACCCTCACTGGCGACGTGCGATGGAAGAGGAATACACAGCTCTTCTTGCCAACCAGACGTGGGATTTTGTGCCACCCCCGCTTGGTGGCAATGTCAGCACTGGCAAGTGGATCTGGACGCACAAGCGGCGAGCTGATGGCACCTTGGATCGGTACAAGGCTCGTTGGGTTCTCCGGGGCTTCACCCAGCGCCCTGGCGTGGACTACGATGAGACCTTTAGCCCAGTGGTGAAGCCTGCTACAGTGCGCACAGTCCTCTCGCTGGCTCTCTCTCGTTCGTGGCCTGTGCACCAGCTGGACGTCAAGAATGCCTTTCTTCATGGCACCTTGACTGAGAATGTCTACTGCAGTCAGCCGGTGGGGTTTGTGAATCCTGCTCGCCCAGAGATGGTCTGCCGGCTCAACAAGTCTCTCTATGGCTTGAAGCAGGCTCTTCGGGCTTGGTATTCTCAGTTTGCCACGTTCTTGGTCACCTTGGGGCTCACTGAGGCCAAGTCAGACACGTCCCTGTTTGTCTAATGGCATGGAGATGAGACTGCATATCTGCTGCTCTATGTTGATGACATCGTTCTCACAGCCTCCAGTCAGCACTTGCTTCAGCGGATCATCACCTCCCTGCAGCAGAAGTTTGCTATGAAGGACCTTGGGGTGCTCCACCACTTTTTGGGTGTCACAGTTGAGCCCCGTCCTTCTGGCCTTCTCCTCCACCAGCGGCAGCACACTTGATATCCTGAAGCGAGCAGGGATGACTGACTGCAACCCCTGTTCCACCCCTGTTGACACTCAGGCGAAGCTCTCCGAGGATGCGAGGCCTCCAGTTGCTGATCCCACTGCCTACCGTAGTCTTGCTGGTGCTCTGCAGTATCTTACCTTCACTAGGCCGGATATCACATATGCAGTTCAGCAGGTCTGTCTTAATATGCATGATCCTTAGGAGTCACACCTCACTGCCCTGAAGTGTCTCCTCCGCTACCTGCGGGACACTGTGGACTACGGCCTTCTCCTCCACCGGTCTTCCTCCGCAGAGCTTGTTGTCTACACCAACGCTGACTGGGCCGGGTGTCCGGACACTCGCTGGTCCATGTCCGGCTACGCTGTCTTCCTGGGCGGCAACCTTGTCTCCTGGTCGTCCAAGCGGCAGCCGATTGTCTCTCGCTCTAGTACTGAGGCCGAGTACCGGGCTGTCACCAACGGCGTGGCAGAGGCTTCCTGGCTCTGGCAGCTCCTAGCTGAGCTTCACAGCCCGCTCGCCAAGAGCACGCTCGTCTACTGCGACAACGTCAGCGCGGTGTACCGCTCTACCAACCCAGTTCAGCACCAGCGGACGAAACACGTGGAGATCGTCTTGCACTTCGTCCGCGACCGGGTCGCCATCGGCGATGTTCGAGTTCTACACGTCCCGACCACCTCCCAGTTTGCCGACATCTTCACCAAGGGTCTACCCTCTGCGATTTTCTCTGAGTTTCGTTCCAGCCTCAACATCACTAGTGGCTAGAGTTGAGTCTGCGGGGTGGGGAGGGAGGGGGGTGCTATCTTGTGTGTGTACTTTCTTTCTTGGCCAGTCTTAAACTCCGAAGTTCAGACTGCGGGGGGGTGTTGGAGTATGTGTATGCAGCCCATGTAGGCCCATGTACTCTAGACTATTTACCCACCTTCTAGGGTTGAGAATTAATCAATCAAGCATTTCCAATATTTAGCTTATCATATAAGATATTTTAAGGATGGTGTGTACTTTTTTTTTCATCTTTTTACAATTTTTAATAAGATGAGCTGTCAAAGTTAGTGAAAAAAAAGTCAAAAGATCTAGTACTACATAGTAACAAGTAAAACCAGGAGCACAACCAAGACCTCTTACTACCAACTTTGACTATTTTCCATCTTGACTGTAGAAGAAAGGAAGCCATAATTATTTGTTTTCTGTTTTTATCCATCCTGAGAAAAACTGTTTAAAGAGTATTGTGTCATTTTTCTCTGGTTCCCAGAGCAACTGACTACAAGAGTAGGCACTCTCACATGCTGTGCATGTTAGGCATAACACCACTGTCTTTCTATGCCTAACATGCACAATATGTCAGTGCCTACCCTTTGTAGTCAGTTGCTCTGGGAACCAGAGAAGAAATGACGCAATACTCTTTAAACAGTTCGAAAATATTTCATGCCATGGTTTACTTAATAATCACCATGTACAGTTGAAGCAAAAGAAGGTAACAGTGGGAATGGTTCGAACTACATCTGAACCATATTTTTCTTTTTCTTTAATGATATTGATACGCGATCTTTTATCTACTCAACACAAAAGAAACTAAATAGTGGGAGAGTGAAACTACCTTTGTTTGGTATCTGGCTGCAATCCTCTCACTTCGTTTTACTCCACTGGGAGAAGGTGAAGGTAGTTTTTCAGGTGTTCTTAGGATAGGGGAAGTTGATCTGGATGGGGTGCCTCTAATCTCAGTATTGCCATCACTTGTGTTTGATAAACCATGCATAACTGATCTTTCAGGTCTTGCGGTGCTTGAAGACTTTTCAGCTTTCTGCTGGGATATTGTTCTTGAAGAGAACTCCCTATTTGAAGCACTAAGCTTGGTCATCCTTTGGGATGACATGTTTGCATTCTTATTCTTATTTGTTAGTTCAGAACGTGTTCTGTCAGCACTATTGATCGTTTGCAAATAATTTGCCTTCCGGGAACCTTTCCCTAATTGACGTGGTGACATTCCTACAAGTAGATTGTAGAGTAACATCAGCTGAACTCTCTGTCCCAAGTCCCAACTAAGTAAAATATGCTTAATAAAACAACAGTCTTCAAATGAACCCAATGATTTATCACATGTAGTCTGTAAATATTTCCTTAACGAAAGGAAAAAAATTCAATAGTACAAATTTAACCATGTTACGCCATCAACTAAACTTTGGTAATTTCCGTAATTCCAATTTTAAAAGAAGAAAGGTGCTGCCTATCTAGTATTTAACTAATGCTAAATTTTTGACATTACATTCTCTCCAAGGGCAGTGACCCGTACCTTGACCCTTTTTTTACAGTCCCTGAAAACGTAAGGTACAAAAATTATATGTTGAGATTGGTACATCATGTACCAAAATTGGTCCCTACAGTACTAAATCTTGGTATGTCCCAACTTGTAACTATAGTGGTAACTCTCCAAGGAAGGCAAGGATGGTAAAAAAGCTCGTGCATTGTATATTGGATAATCATTGGTGTGTAATAGAAATGTCTCATAAAAAAAGGGTCCTACTGCATGATGATCATTTGGTATTCCAGTGAATGAAGGAAAATCGGTTTTGCATGTATATATCAGGACGTTGGGATTCTCCGTGATGACGTAAAAAGAAAATGACTAGATGGTAACACCTCAAAATAACCTCTGTTGAATGTGTAGAGTGAAATGTGGTGAGTGGAAGTGATCTATCCGGAAAGGTATCCAAACCACTTTGTGTTATTGATTCTGATGATAAAATGAAACATGCACCCATCCACACCATCCAAATGTACAAAAAAAAGGGACATAAACCTACCTCTTTTTCCTGTCCCAACTTCTGTGCCAGAATCATTGGTACCATAACCAATTCTATGGTGATTATCTGACCTGGAAAAACAAATGCATATTAAGATCAGATAAGTTTTTCTACAACAGTGCAGGTTGGCCACAAAACGGGCATGCCAACTGAAAACGGAACAAACCAATATTTCTTCTGGATTCGGTTCAATCGTGCTTCGAGCTTTGCAAGGCAGTTTGTGCGTTCAAAGTCCTGCTTGTCATGAGCTGGTTCTACAAAGTTTACTTCTAGTACGCCTGTATACAAGCACAATCACTGAAATACAAAAGTACCATACCCCTAAAAAGAAACAAGCAACAATATTTCATTGTTGGATTGATCTCGGGCTTGTAAGGGAGACGTCCTAACCGGGCCGAGATCTAGATTAAGGCCTTGATCGGAGGCCCAAAAACCCCCTAGGTTGTGGCCCCCTTTCACCCCGCACTTCTATAAAGAATAGACCCGAGTGCACGCGAACCAACGTTCGCTGCCTCCTCGACATGACAGACTCGATCAACTGGTGCGGGTAGTGACAGGAAGGCCTCCACCTCTGGTGCGACTACGCCATCGCCAACACCGCCATCCACATGCTCGCGCCGCCATCATCGGCGTCGCTCGTGCAAGGAAACCTCGTTGCCCAATTGGCACCGGTCGAGCTCTTCTCCGATCCCGCAGGTACTCGCGAGTCCCTTTTCTCCTCTTATTTTGGATCAAGAGATCCGACCATGAACTCTCTCGATCTACACAATACCTTGAGAACCCTAGTGGTTATGGGATCCGGGCACTAGATCCGTGCACAAGAACTCCAACAATTGGTATCAAGAGCTCAGTGTAGCCCGAACCCTAACCCTAGCGTAAAAGATGACCCTCGAGTCAAGAACAAGATGAGAATCGACTGGATCTTGAGCCTCTTAGGCACCGATCCAAGAAAACAGAAAAGAATAGGAGGAGGATTCCAACCCTAACCCTAGAATAAACCCTAACCTGCGAAGAACGAAGAGCCCAGAGGGCTTACCTGGTTCTGCTGGCGTCGCCGGCTTCAGGGAAGACGGCTCTGAAGCCGGTGGTTCTCGCCGTTGGCCGCAGTGTGCAGAGGCACGCGCGCGGGCCAAGGGGGCACCGCCGCGGGACCACTCAGCGGCGGCGCGTCCACCCTTGGGCGAGCGCGCGCGCCAACGAGAGGCCGCGCGGGCGGCACCGCCGAACCACGTCGCCGTCTCTCTCCTCTCTTGCCGGCGACGATGATGAAGAGGGAGCGGCGGTGGACGGAGCATGCGGCGCGGGTGAGGGGAAGAAGAGAGAAACGGCAGCGGCCGTGCCGCGCGTCGCTCACTCATGCCGCCGCCGCGGATCATACCCGACAGGCGGGCCTGCCGCTTGCTCGCTCGCCGGCGAGGGGACGCGCCGGTGGCGCCGGCCGTCCCAGGCCGCTCGCTCGCGCCGCCGAGCAGAGAGAAAGAGAGAGAGGAGCCGAGGGGGGAAAGAGAAAGAATGAGCTAGGGTTTCACTCCCTAGCGAAATTTTCGGGTTATATACCCCATTATGGACGATTCTCGACCGTCGGATCTGATCCAACGACTCAGATCGAGGCGGGAGAAGCGGGCCAGCCGGGTGCAGATTGCCAGGCCCAGGCAGGTGGCGGCCTGGGTTTCCAACTGGGCCGCCGGCAAGCGAGAGGAGCAGCCCAGGCCGCGGCTTTGAGCTGCTTTCGGTCAGATGAACAATATTTCAGAATATATGTGCATGCATTTTTGCTTTATATGTGCATTTGAATGATGAATAGATTAATATCTTTTGGAGCTGAGAATTAATTGGCAGAATTTAGATTATGTTTTCGCTGCAAAGATGAGATGTTTTTCTCTGAATAATTTGAAACCAACGTGGATAATTAGTAGAGAAATGCATGATGACAATTGATTTATGGCATTATCGTTAATTTTAACCAATATTGAAATTTAATGATGAAGCCATGATTAGATTATGATTTGAGATATATTTTCGTCCAATGATGAACTTAGAATATTGAATTGACTTGAGAATTGTTTTAAGCATGTTTTATTTTTGACCAACATTGAATTTAGTTCATGCAAGAGATACTTGATTCAGAAAATTGAAAAAGATACTTGTCTCTGTAGATTGAAAAGAGAATTTGATGACGTGTTTTAAACTTGACCAACGTTAAGTTTAACTCATGGAAGATATTTTTTTTCTTAGAGAAAATGATTTTTGAGCGTGTTTTAATCTTGACCAACGTTAAGTTTAATTCATGCAAGACACTTGTTTCTAAGACAATATTTTTTGAACCTATCCTGATCTCATATATTTTTATTTGAAGTCTCGAATGACATTATGACCCTCAGAGAGTTGGGGTCATAGAACCGCCAAACGGGAGTGACAACTCTAGTTGGCGTGAGAAAGAAGACATGGTGAGTGCTCTAAGTGAACTAAAGCCAACACCACAGACAACAGTTCTAAGATAGACAACAAGAGAAAGATGGTATATTTTCCAATTCATGTATGCACTTGTGTATGGTGCAAGAAGAAATGATTCTATGAAAAGAAGATGCTGCTATGAGTAGCAACAAGAATTGTATTTTTACTTATGCAAAAGAATGTCAAGCCACAGAGAATTTCTTCTAGAAATTGATGAGAATTAGATGACGGCTTTATATGTAAGAGATATTTTTATATGTTTTCTCCTTGTGAAGAAACATGATTGCAGATTATATGAATGAAAACAAGCATAGTCATTGCAATGTTTTGGGAATCATGAGTGCATTATTCAGTGTAATAATGCGAATGAGAGTCTCGTCATGCGATGTTTTGTAAATGAGATGAATTTGAAAGAATATGAGTCTCACCATCAGATGAGACATACTCTCTTTGCCTTCCTAGTGCAAAGTTGAAAAGACAGACACATCCGTTGCTATAAGCAAGAAATGATACGGTAGAGAAACTTTCATCGAAATTGTGTCTATTGCTTAGGCCACATTTCGAGGGGGAGAATAAGAAAGTTTGCTTGATTATTACCTGAAACTCCCCATCCACCAGACTTTACAGACTTAGATGATGCATTGATTGCATAAAAGAATTTTAACGAGAGCATGTCTCAAAGACTAAAGAAGATTTGATTGTGGGGGAGTACCACAGTCGTTCATACACAATATTGACAAGTTTCAGGAACCTTTTGCAAGGTGCTTGCAAGAAAATGACCAAGATGCCCGGTATCTAACACCGGGTAAACCTGTGGATGGAGGGTATTCAAAACCGTCATTCATACAGATTCCGAGTACATGAATACTTAGGATACCGACTAAGATAAAGAGAAAGCCCATGATAAACTATTTGCAGTTTGAGGCTATCCATCTGAGACTAAGATATTTACCCTGTTCAAGGGAGATAAGATAAAAAGACAGTACCCCGTTTAAGGGAGATTATATGATAAGACAGTAAGGTGCCATTCCATTGGCTAACCAGAAAAATGAAGTGTTTCAATTTTCACTGTCAAGATAGACATACGAACTACATAGAAACAAGATACTCAATGTTTATGTTTCTAGACAATGACAAGATCTGGGAGAGCATGGTATTCTAAGAAATAAACCTTGAGGAATAAAGGATGCTATCCCAATTCCGATGGTAGAATAACCATACTTCTCGATACCTGCTGAGGTCACACCCCTGTTTTAAAACGACTGTTGTTGTGACTCCTGCTGTGGTTGTTGGCTCGTCAAGCACGACAAATGACTGAACAAGAAACTCTTGACTCACACAGTGTCTGAGCCTCTGGCTCCTACTATGGTTGAGCCTAAAGAGCTAGAATAAATGGCTATTGCTGATGATCCACCACCAGAGCAGCCAATATAAATACAACAAGATGTGCTTATGAGAAAGTCATAGAAATTATTTCTAGATTCCAGATGTCTACGAAACATATTTCAGTGATGATATACCCTTAGAGGGAGACCCCTCTTGGTATGAAAAGATATAAGAAGTCCCAACATTCATACCTATGATACCGCGGCCACCAGACCCAGCAGCTGTCCATACTCTCCAGAAAGGCTACAATAAACAAATATACTTATCATAGACTCATAAAAAAACATTTTCAAGCTGATAGAATATTTTGCCTAAAATGATGATATGAGCATTTTAGAACAGAACAAAAAGCATCCAGTTTTGAAAAATGCTGGGTGTTACACTCTAAGAAGAAAGAAAATGATTTAAGGACGAGGCTGGAGCATGGGTGGCCGTGTTGTCTTAATCACCCAGCACTTAGGAGTGCTTTGTGGTTGTCTTTCCTCACATCAGGAGTGTTTTGTGGTTGTTGGGTTGGTTGTTTTTGCGATCACCTGTGTTTTCCTCCTTTTGTACATTTGTGTCCATTGGGACTTTCTCTCTTTTTAATGTAATGGGCAGCTCTCCTGCCGGTTCTTTTCAAAAATAAGAAGAAAATGGATACAAAAGGTAATGGTAGCACAGGCTAAGTAAGAGAGCATAATGCATTCATGCAAAAATGCAGTATGAGCCTTCCACTACTTATCAATGAATTTTGTAACCTCCTGTGCTCGCAGAAGTCATTCTGCAAACTTGAAAATGAAAAGAAAATATGTCCATTGTGAAAACCTTGTTACAGTTCTTCCACTATTTATTTATTATAATATAGCTACTGCAGAAGGTGTCTCCTCTTCATTTTCCTTTTTCAAAAAACATAATATGTATGACATTGCAAGCAGGATACCTTTATTAGGCGGTTCTTGTGGTAAACATTAAACCCTTGAATGTCAATATGATGTCTTGCATCTTTAACAAAACCAATTGTCCCCCTTGCTGCCATCTGAAAACATGAGAGATGAGGGAGAGGAAACATAAGTACAAAACATATTATGAGATCAATGTGCATGCATCACTATACAGAAAACTGTGAGGCAAAACTCATAAGGTTTACATCTGCATCTGCTGGCTTATAATTAAGTTGCTTCTTTAGCATCAGATCATTGACAATATTATGGTGTTCAATCTCTCTTCCCCGTAAAATCATTCGGAAGTTATCTGGGAGCAAAAGATATAAAATTGATGCATAACTCTGCACAAAAGAAGCAAAAATTAGTGTTTGCAGAACCATAACACTCATTTTGCATACATGATTTATTCTTTCCTGTACACAGCAGTAAAACGATGTACAACGGAGAGAACTAATGACGTGGTGGATACCCAAGCAAGACAAGCTTCACTTCTCTTATCATCCTGGGAGCTTGGTTGCTTTGGAACCATCAGAACCGCTGTTTCGCCCAACCTAGCTGGAGCCTTGCTGCTCACTAGAGAGGATCTGAGGACGTGGGGTCAGGCTGGGGCTCATGGCATCTCTTACCTAGCTTTCATTAATCCAGTGTAGATCTTTAGGCTTCAAGTCGCCTTTTGTTATATTGTTACCGGTGTGCATGTAATGCTAAACCTCTCGTGTGTGGATGCCTATTGTAAGAGTTTCTATCCTTTCTTTCTTCTTAATATAACAGCACACAGCTCTCCTGTGTATTGGAGAAAAGCAAAAGTTGTACGATAGACCAAATATTCAGTCACTATGTTTCTAAAAGTTGTTTATGTATCATTTTCATTTTATATTATGATTTATTTATGCACAACTAGAATAATTGTATCTATGGGACATAGAAAGAACTGAATGGCACAAATTCACAAGTAGATCTGAAACTTACCCTTAGAGAATGTCTATACGTGAAGAAGTGTTTGGAGTTTGGAAACTGATTTGCCTTCTGGATTTTTTTCTGATCTCGGTTAACACCTCTAATTTGAATATCCTGCAAATTGAGTATCAATAAGAAATTAATAATCATAGTTAGACACCCCATTTGTGTCAATATGAAATAGTTACTTGCTAGTTTGCACTTACATTTGAGTCAGCATCAAAATCAAGCTCTAACTCTCCTGCATCATCCTCCCACAGATTGTATATAATAATTCGAGTCCCTTGTTCCCCTATGGAATCAAACTACAAAAAAGCAGAATTCATGGATAAATGCCTCCACAGGATTACGAGTGTATTCATTTCCTTGCTACAATTATTATCCAGAGCAGAAATCACACGATGGAAGCCTCAAATAGTTGCAAATACAACCAAACTTACAGGATACAGCCATCAAATAACAATAGCTATACCTCATGAATAAGTTCTGCTTCAGTGGAATAAGGAGACCATTCTATTATCGTTTCTAAGCTTGTACACCAATCCGTCAATGTTGTACGCACCTTCCTTTTCCATTTCTGTTCTTTTTCAAAATCAACCTGCAAAGAATTAATGTCCAAGCATCACTACATAAGTGAAGGTTCATATTCAATTATCTACACTCATCGCTTAATAAACCAAAAAAGGAATATACAAGTTAATGTGGCAGAAAGATGGATGACAGGGCCTTGATATAGCTAATAAATACATAAACCTATCAATAAAAACTATTGGGGACATGCCTACTACATGACAACCCTACATCCCACCAACCATGCACATGCGACAACCCTGCATGCACTCTTCATTAAAAAGTGATGAGTCAGGTGTGAATTTCATTTGGAACTTTGACTCTTTGGAGTTACATTTTTTCAAGCACATGAAAAAGTTGTGTATTTCATCAAAGTGAGAGTCAATGGACCGGTTTCATTGCTCTCCAGATGTAATGAGTGATTGTCAACGAGCTCAAACCCTCCGATGGACTGGAGGTAGATGATAAAGACCTGGATGGACTCAGGCACAAGACCTCGATGGACCGAGGCAAAAACCCTTCGATGGACTGGAGGCAATGCTCGGCGTCGGTCGGCCATGGGAGCTCGGTACACGGAGGGGCGGTCCGGCAACGGCGGTGTAAGTCCTCCGATGGACAGCGAGGCGACTCCGATGGCCTGGAGAAACCGGGTGTCACCGTGATGCTCCAACCTGAGTGCATGGCGCGAAGACGTGTAAGGAAGGTTTTGGCGGCTTCGGCTCAAAACCGCCACCCGAGTTATCCAAGCCTTGGTGAGTTGGGCTACAACTTGCCAAGATAGAAGAGAAGGGCCCAATCCGGCCCGAGTGGAGACCTCCTAAAGTTTCCCGGTTTCTGACTTCAAAACCAAGGGTGTAAAGGCGGATTGGACTACTGGCCACGTGGAGAGCATGAGATGAAGGCGTGGAGAAGAAGAAGATCTAGACTTCATCGTGGTCGTATGTCCCCGATATTTCAAGTCCTTTTTTCTGTTTAAGCCCCTCGGAGCGTTGGTAGTGTAAGGGTCTATGTGTAAAACTGCCAAAACTGAGTCTAGGTATAATTAGACTAAGAGCAGGTCATTAGAATCTCTCTTGGCCGCTAGGGTTAGTCTTTGTCTTGTGATTTTCGTCTCTAAGCTAAGAGCTTCAAGAGAAGTGAGGTTCGAGTGAAATTTAGCCTCCAAATCAAGAGGGTAGGAGTGAGAGGAAGCTTGCGATCGAAGTCCTTCATATACCTGTGATCTTGAGATCCTATAGGCCATCTAATGAAGTGATTTTCGTCCTTGGTTGAGAGCATGTGTGCAGAATTCCTTCTCCCCTCTCTCTCTAGTTTGGTTTTTGGGTGATTTCTTAAAGGCTTTTGGTGCTTTGTGTTGCCTCCAAGTTTTCCCACTTCTTTTGCTGTTTTGGGCTTGCAAGGACATGCAGATTATGATTTAGATCATCTCAATCCTGTTGGATTGCCACGAGCAAGCAGATCTTGAGTTTCCCCTTTTCTTTGCATAAAGCTTGCCTCTTCACGAGATCTGAAATTCCCGCTAATCCCTTGCTCTTTTTCCATGGATCTTTTGGAAATAGCTTTGGAATAGTGCTCAGATAGCCTGTGTCAAATTTCGTGAAGATTGGATAAGGTTTGGTCAAGTTTAGGGTTTTGGAACTCAAGTTCCACGGCTGCACCGGACAGTCCGGCGGCGTGCACCGGATAGTTCGGCATCGGATCTGTCCCGGGCTTCTGCCGGACAGTCTGGCGGCCGCTACTGGACAGTCCGGTCCCTGGCACCGGATAGTCCGGTGGGTCCAGGGCTGCTGCCCCGTTTTCATGTTTTGGATCTTCCGCTGTGTTTTTGGCTTCGACTTGGTTTTCCTCACTGCTGACCAGACTCTTTACTTGCTGTGCTGCTCCAGTAAGTCACATTCCGGTGCGGTGAGTGTCGAGTGGGGTTTGGCCAAAATCGTTGCTAGCCTCAACTTCCGATCGTTGCTAGCCTCGACTTGCGATTTCGTGGTCGTTGAGTCTTGTGCTTTCGCTCGCTTGGTGTCTACCCGTTCAGTGGGTGACACCAAGTGCTCGCTAGTTACGTTCCCGTTCAATGGGCGGTGACAGCTGTTGTTTGTGAGTGTTGTTCAAGTTTGTCGCCGTGTGGGGTTTGAGTTTGAGTTTTCAAGTGTTCCTATTCACCCCCGCCCCCGTCTAGTCGCACGTCTCGGTCCTACATTAAGAACCCACATACACGACGAAGATCCTTGAGGCCCTCCAAACTTACCAAGCACTGGTGGTCAATGAAGAAGACTAGCGGAGTTTCAGTGGACAACACCTCCAAGGAGAAACATGATGCCCAAATGTGCCATAATCATCTATTCCACCGAGGGATGAAGCTTTCACATTGCGAAGTGCAAGGATGACGACGATGACGCCCCTAACAGTGACGCCCCTAACAGGGTTAACTGCGTCCATTTACATAGCCTTTATCGACACTAGTAGAAGAGTTTTGCTTGAGTCACCCTAACCACCAGAGACCAATCAGAAGCAAGGCAGCGACCAGTTACAGAAAAAAAGCGTGCACATAGCACAAGAGACCCACACCTCCCATCGGCAGGGAAGGACGACTATCCTGAGCAAAGCTTCTCTCCGAGAAAGCACAACAAAGACTCTTTGGAGAAAAAGCATCTCCCACAACCCACACAACGACAACAACATTGGGAGCAAAGCATCTCTCAAGAAGCATGACAGCAACCACACAAACAGGGAGTAAAGAATATCCTAGAAACACAACCTACCGACCATCGCTAACCGCCGTGGTGTCCTAAGGGTAGGCTCGAGGTGAGGAGACGGCAGCACGTCGAGGTGCCCCCGAGCCACCTAGAGGTGGCAACAGTCAGGGGAGTTTGCATATTATTACACCCTCAATAAGCATTGCAAGAATAATATAGCATGCAATTCAACTCAACTCCTAATTGAACTACTCGGCGTTGTTTGTTGTACTTCCTAGTATGGGTCTCTTCTTTAATATAATCAGTAGCTCTTCTGCCTGGTTCATTTCAAAAAAAAGGAAATCCAGCCATATTGTTTCACTCATGATATCATTTTGGCCGACTCATATTTGAAAAAGAATCGTGGAACCAAAACTCATGTATAAAAGAATCCACTGTTAAAGCAACAGAAACTATATTACATAAAGATAATGCAAGTAATAAACCAATGGTGAAATCGAGCTTTGCTTACCATAGGAACAATGATATCTTCTTTATTGGTGCTCCTCAGGAAGGTGTATGATAACATCCCTATACTTTGTGTCGGCCTTTCATGAAAAGAAATGGGGGTAAATGTATTAGTAGTGAAAGGAAAATAAATCAAGAGATTTTTTTTACAAACATAATTGAAGCAAATTTTATATCCTTGTTCTATCCTTGTTTATGAAAACTCTAATGGTAAATTTTGCATAATCCATATAACTAAGTTGGTCAAGGTTAACAATTTACAATTTTTGCAGTTACTTGAAATCAACATATGACAGGGATTCCATGTGGGCATGGTAGCACAAACTTGAAATCATCATAATATAAGATACAGTTCTGTCATATTTCAAGGTAATCAAGACAACCTTGTTCCTTCAATACCACAACTACGTGAAAACACCAAGACATCAGCACCAAGTCTCATTGTACTTGTCTTAAAACCATTCCCATCTGCAAAGTAGCAGAGTAAGCAAACTGAATCCTTGTGTTGTCGTGAGAAGACAAAAAAACAGATTCAAAACAATCAACTTACATTGTCCAATAGTATTCTTGACTTTGCTCTTCACAGAATAACCCAAGGACATACAATGACGCATCTTGTCTGGGTTCATCCCCCCACCATTGTCTATCAACAATTCAATAATACAAAATGAAATCAACATGAGGTAGAACATGATTAAAAATTATAAGCAACATTATCGTGACTTCCAAAACCACAAATTTGTGGAAAGAAAATGCGAAGATCCTATGATGATGCTTTACATTCAAAAAAGATCCTATGATGCTATGTTTTGCTTTTGGATAGCAAAGTTGTTACAACCTAGTCTAGCATAAAAGCATGCTATCAAGTGTAGCATGAGGAGAAAAGAAAAAAACCAAGTTTTTTAAGAAGCTTCTAAAATCAGATCATATGGCATGGAAACTGGCAAGTCAGCTATATGCAAGATGAGATGGCTTCTTCGCACCTTCAACGAGCAACATCCGTGTTTGATCCTTCTTATTTTCTATCATGTCAATGTTCACATATGTCGCTCCATTCATAACCTTGCAGAAAAAAACATGCACCAGGTAAGAACACGAGGCTTGAACAATCAACACCTTAAACAAGAACAAATCTGCATTTCGGTCAAGCACACATACTTCATCAAGAGAGTTGTCCAGCAGCTCAGCGAAAGCTGCGAAATCAACTATGGTGTCATAATTGAGCAATGGCTAAAGCCAAGAAGGTTACGGGAGCAAAACAAAAATAAAAAAATAATGCCTCGCTGCTTGGGCATGTATGATGGCAAGTACCTCCTAAAGCCCACTTGTGGCTTGTTGCGTTGGAATGTAGAAATTTTGGATGCACACGGACATGCTCCATTCCAGAATCTGATAATAGCAAATGAAAAGTCATTCATGCAGATGCAGGTCATATAGAAATACTCCTACTTTATAAAAGATATAAAAGTTTCTACACGAAGTTTCGGATCAGAGCCTGTTGTGATAAAATATGTGAATGCTCAGAGAAGTATCCAAGAAAGATTAAAGAAACACATTCTTTACTTAGTTGTGTTTTGGGGAAAAATCAGCACTCGGTGCACTAGCACAGCTCTGAGCTCCTCTAGTCTCCTAGTACTACATTCGACTCTTGTACGCCACCCTGCCCGGCACCGCCGCACCGCAATGCAATTTCTCTGTACCTACCCTATCGGTCGGAGGGAAGGGAACAATGATGCAGATAACGCTGGGAGCTTAGCGCGGGTGATAACTGTTACCAGAATGCTGAGCCGCCTCCACCGCAAGCATGTGCGGCTTGCCGTTGTAGTCGCCGGCCTTCCAGAACTGCTTAGTCACGCTCCTCTCCGGCGGCGCGGGCTGCGGCAGCCTTAGCAACCTCGCCGGCGGAAGCGGATCCAGGAAGCCGGCTGGGACCGTGGCGGCCGCGGCCAAGATCCTTGCCTTCTTCTCATCACGATCCCCGCCGCTACGTCGTCCCGCTGAGAGCCGCGGCCTCTTCACGCCCCCGCCGCCGGGATCGTCGGATTCGGTGTCGCTACTACTGCTCACGTCGATCACCACCTCCAGTGCTCCCACAGCGGCTGGCGTCGGCGCTAGGCGGTGGTGGGTGGCACCGGGCTCCGCAGCAGAGGAGGAGGCCATGGCCGGGACCGAGAGTCGGAACAGTGGGCTGCTCTGCCGTTGCGCTCGACGGTCACTCACTGGTTTATGGGGTCTGGGACCTCTGGGAGTGGGCACACTGGGCAGAAAAAACGTGCCGGGAAAGGTAGAGCCCTGACGGGACATGTCACGGTTCACGGGACAAACACAGCGTCGAGTGGGATGCCTCGTGGCTGCATGAAACGACCGGTTGCCGTGATGGAAGAGCCCAGGAGGCCATAACCTTTCATCCACCTCACCACCTGGTAAGCTGTGGGAGTCCACGTGCTTGCTTGCAGATGACTCAGCCTGCCCAGTGCCGAGTGAAAATAGGTACGAAAAACAATGTTTATGCATTGTAAATAGAATGAAAAAATAATGACTATAAACGGTACAAATGCACTAGTAGGTGACACCAATTCAGACTGCCGTCACGTCCAAATATTTGATCGGTTACACGTCGGTTTCCACGATCCAATAGCAGCCGTCTTGCTTTAACTGCGTTGGTAGCATCTCAACGTCCAAATGAACATGTATGGTGTCTTTGCCATATTTATTAATCACTTAGAACACAAAGCATGTTACGATTATATTATAACGTTGACAATAAATATTTACCTAGAAAAACATAGTGTGCAGCATTAAAATTTAATTTTTAAAATGAAAGAATTGTATTACAAAATATTACATCATGTCATCAGTTTCAGAAAGAATTCCCACCACAACATAGTGCAAGGTCTCGAAATAAAAAAATATGTGACAACAAAAATCATATATCAAAATATTTTGAATCACCTTACGCAATGTCCAAAAATACATTCTACAACACGACGAAATAGTTTCATGATTATGTTTACACCTGTCTAGATGTTTCATGCAACGTCATGCACAAATCATACTACAAGTTGTAGTTTAAAAAACACATCCACAAAATATACTTGTAACACGTCAAACACATCATTGCAACAACACAAAATCACTTGACAAAAAAACTAATCCAAAAAATAAACATGTAGCAACATCTAAAATAACTGGCCACAACATTCGAAACCAATCACTGCAACATAAGGAGGAGATTTAAATTAAGTAAAATGCACCGGAGGCACATGAACTTGTGCAGGTGTGTTAAATAGGTCCATCAACTTTCAATTTGCATTTCTGGGTACCTGAACTTTTTAAGTTGTGCCATATAGATCCATACCCCTTCGTTTTATATTTTTTTTCATTTGGCTCCCTAAAACTTCTCTCTTCTTGCACAAAGCTCCTAGCCCCGCCGACCGCATGCGCGGACGCCTCCTTTCGCACCGCCGCCGCCTCCCTCCCTCTCTTCCCTCTGCTGCCTACCCTTCTCCCACACTGTCGTTCGCCTCCTCCTTGTCCTCCCGCATCGGTGACTCCTCTTGTGCTGCCGCGCCTCGCTGCCCGCCTCCCTCTCTTCCCTCTGCCGCCTCCCATCCTCTCATATCGCCGCTCGCCGCTGTGCACAGCCACATCCCTCGCAGAGCAGCATCATCGCCGCCGCCATCGTGTACAGCACGTCGCTTGCAAACGGTTAGTGGCGTAGCGCAACCCCCTCCCCCCGCGCAGCGCCCCCTGCGTGCGTCGTCGGCTATATCCGCGCCATGCCCGCGGACGCCCAAGGTCGGTTCGTGGTGGCAGCCCAGCGCCTGCCGCCTACGTGCGTTGGCTGCATCCGTACCCCCACCCACGGCCGGCTCGGCGGCGGCGGCAACGGTGAGGCTCGAGTGGGAGGCGATGGCGAGTTGTGGGTGAGAAGACGAGGTGTCGGTATGGGAGGACAAGGAGGTAGCGAGCGGTGGTGCGGGAGGAGGGGAGGCGACAAGGGAAGAGAGGGAGGCGGTGATGAGTACATCACCACACATGATCCAAGCAATCCTTCCATTGATATACAAGGACCAATCACAAGGCCAAGAGCTAGACAATTGAATCTCTAGGTGAGCTCCTTCGTAAGTAAATCTTTATGTGATTTTGGGAATATGATGCTACCTAATGTTATGATCATGCTTAGGAACTATGGAGAAGTTGGGGAACATGATCGGAAAGGGCAAGGAGGCAAGGAAGACCAGCTAGGACGGCCGGATCAAGATGGAGTGCAAGTCCAAGTCGACTTCGAGTCCACCTTGGTCTCCAGGAACAGTTTGCACCAAAATTGATGCCCAGGATGCAGTCGTACTCCGTTTTTGACGTACTACATACGAATGGAAAGATAATTTCATAAGCTTTCAGATGTCTCCAGTTGTACCTCCAAATTCCATCGTGGTCAACAGAAAACGTCAAAACAAGTCAGCGTCCAAAAACTGTCTAGGTGCTGCGCCACCGTTTTTGGGCCTTTGGTCCGTGTATCGTGTGAGGGCCCATTAGGGGCGCGTCCAGGGGTCATGTGGCGCCCCTAAACTCTACAAAACCAGCAGCCGCCGCCAAGTTAGGGTTTTCGGGTTTTGCGGTTTTGCTTTAGTATTTTTTGTCTTTGACAGTCGCCGTTGCTATGGTTTGTGAGACCCCACCATGTGAGCCTAATCATTCATCGTGCAAATTCAGTTACATCTTCCTCATTCTTGTTTGTGTTCTCGATTCACTTGCAAGGACTAGCCTTATTGGCGAGGTCAATTCGTGTGCACACGGGTTGATAACCAATGGAGCAGTGGTGTAGGGATTGCAAGGGTCGAACATGTTGCTTTGGAGCCCTCTTCCCCAATGTCGAGATCTCCACCAATCGACTTATCCTCACCTCACGGAAAATCGAGAACCTAATTCCCCATCAAGTGGTATCAGATTTCAGGTTGACCGTGAGGTATACTCGAGTGCCCTGTAGTTTAGGTTTATTTTTCATACCTATAGTCCACACGAAAACCAAAAAAATCCGCTGTCCTATCACTCTTAGTGCCGCAATAGTTGTTTTCAATTTACGTTGCTGAGTTTTTATCCTTTGTGGTTGAGTTTGGTTGCTGGTTAGGGTTTGTTCTTTCTCGTCGTGCTCGTGTTTCCACCACCATCTTTGTCCACAGTTGCTTTCCCCCGTCGCTTGTCTTTCCACCGCCGTGAAACCCTAATTTGAGTTATCGTCAGTAACATGGCCGTAACTTTTCGCTTCGAACTCGGAATAGGGCAAAAGTACACAACGCATCTCGTCGTCCTCGGCTTTGCCAGGTTTGGCGAACCTCATTTTGCGAAAATCGGCCTGGAAAATAGAGTTCTCGGCGCCTGAAGTTTTCTCCCCCTTCCAATATCATCTCCAGTTTGGGCTTCTGTCAGTGTCTCCGCTTTGCTGCTATTTCCTCTGTAATTCTTCTTGTGTGTGGTCCTCTGAGTTACAAGAAAAAAACAAAAAAAGCATAGAAAAAAGTGAAAAAAAGAAAAACAAAAGAGAAAAAAACAAAAGAAGGAAAGTTTGTTGCAGCAGGGAAGGAGCGAGTCTAGTGTTGTGCTTTTCTTACGCTTCACCCTACCTTTCTTCCTTCCGTTCTTCAATTTCAATTTGTCATACTCGTGATGCACGGTGCTTTGAATTGGGATTAACTTTTGGCCAGTAACAAACACCTGCTTTGGATCATTACTCAGCTTTGCTAAACTGTTACGATATTGTTTTTGCTTAGCCATATATTGAGCCATCGCAAGCTCCACTATATTTTTCTCTTGAGCAGCACAGGTTCACTCTTGCAATTCTACACACGTTCTTGGTGTTGTCACCCCTGCCACCGATTGCCCACCTGCTGTGTTGGTAAGAACATTTACAAGCAGTTGGTAAGACGCTTGAGCGAGTGAGCGAGTGTGTCCCACGAGCGCATAGCTGTTTTTCTTTCACGTGTTGCTTGTCTTTGTTTTTTTTCAACCATGGCATAGGAAGACGAGGAGAATGGTGGAGGTGCTTTCGCTGACTGCATGTTGAAGACAGAAGCCAACACTCTACTTGAAGTGATTCGTACCGAGCTTTGCAATAATGCGCAAGGTACCGAGCGCATGTTTACTGCTTTGACAGAGCAAACGACTGCCATGGACACTAGGCTGACAGCCATTGGGGAGGGGCAGCCTGGCGACGATGATGCATGCCTTAATCACAATCGCAACGGTATGGGTGGTCATAATCGCAATAATGATCCTTTTGTTAAAGTCAAATTTTCTATTCCATCTTTTGCTGGTGCTTATGATGCAGAGGCATACTTAGATTGGGGATGGTAGAACAAAAATTTGAATCCCACCTTGTGCCTGAAATTCATAGAGTTAGACAAGCTACTAATGAGTTTAAGGACTTTGCTCTTATATGGTGGACTTAACTTGTTAAATTACGTCATGCACCAACAACTTGGACTGCCTTGAAAACAGAAATGCGCTCGCGTTTTGTTCTGCCTTCTTATAAACGTGACCTTCGCCATAAGATGCAACGTTTAGAACAAGGTAACATAACAATACAGGAATATTATCAGGAACTCCAAAAGGGTATGATACATTGTGTTATTGAGGAGGAGAGAAATGATAAAATTGCTAGGTTTTATGGTGGTTTGCATCGTAAAATTCAGGATATTGTTGATTATAAAGAATATACTATTGTCAATGGTTTGTTCCACCTTGCTATGTTGGCAGAAAAAGAATTGCAGGGACGTGTTGCTGCACCTTCGCCAGCGAAATTGAAGAGTACCTTTGCACCACCCCTAGCTGTAATGCCTTTGTCTTCGACGACTCCCTCTCGCACAACGTCTTCTTCTGCTGCCCCGCGTGTTCCAGAGAGCAGTAAGTCTTCTGTTTTGCAGGGAGTTCCGGCCAAGCGTCCACCATCCACTACAACTATAGGTCGTTCCTCTGATATTCGGTGCCATAGGTGCCACGGTTTAGGTCACTTTCAGCGTGACTGTCCTAGCAAGAAGGCATATATCGCGACGGATGACGGCGGCTATGTAAGTTGTAGTGATGTTGAGGATGATATTGACCTTGAGACTAACGATGCAGGTGTTGAAGAGGACGGTCATGTGTTTGGTTTCCCTAGTTCTGAGGATTTCAGCAACAAGACATATGTTGTGCAGCGCGTTCTCAGTGCTTTCATTGAGCCTTCAGAGAGCCTATAATGCCACAATTTATTTCAGATTTACTTTGTTGTTAAGAACTGTCGTGTTCGCACAATAATTGATAGTGGCAGCTGCAACAACTTGGTGAGTGCTGATTTCATTCAGCGGCTTGGCTTGACAACACGTGACCATGAACATCCTTACTACATTCAGTGGCTCAACAACAGTGGTAGGCTAAGGTAACACGTACTGCGCGTGTTCATTTTTCCATTGGTACTTATCATGATTATGCCGATTGCAATGTTGTGCCTATGCAAGCATGTTCTCTTTTGTTGGTTCGTCCTTGGGAATTTGATACAGATGCTACACACCATGGTAAAAGTAATAAATATACTCTTATGCACAAAGGAAAGAAAATTACTTTACTACCAATGACACCCAATGAGATTGTTGAATGTGATCGAGCGATAGCCTCTAAAAAACAGCATGCTTTACAACAACCAACACCACTTTCTAGCTCTTCGGGAATTAAATTGAGTGGTCGTGTTTTGCTTGCTACCAAATCTGATCTTGCTGTCTTACCTACTGTTGATGCGCCTTGCCATGCTCTAGTGTATAGGGAAGTTTTATTTTCACTGGAAGAACTTGCCCCTACGTTGCCACATGCTGTTACTAACCTTTTGTAGGAATTTAAGGATGTTTTCCCTGCTGAAATTCCCTCAGGACTGCCACCTTTGAGAGGGATTGAGCACCAAATTGATTTGATTCCGGGAGCGACATTGCCCAATCGTGTTGTCTATAGGACCAATCCAGAAGAGACTAAGGAAATTCAGCACCAAGTCCAAGAGCTGTTGGACAAGGGGTACATATGAGTGAGTCTTAGTCCTTGTGCTGTTTCAGTTATTTTGGTTTCTAAGAAAAATGGTACTTGGAGAATGTGTGTTGATTGTAGAGCCATTAACAATATTACTATCTATCCGCTATTGTTTTCCTATTCCTAGGTTGGATGATATGCTTGATGAGTTAAGTGGTTCTGTAATTTTTAATAAGATCGATTTGCGTAGAGGTTACCACCAAATATGAATGAAACTTGGTGATGAATGGAAAACTGTTTTCAAAACCAAATTCGGCTTGTATGAGTGGTTGGTCATGCCTTTTGGTTTAACTAATGCACCTAGTACTTTCATGCGTTTGATGAATGAGGTCCTTCATCCTTTCAATGGAAAATTTGTGGTGGTTTATTTTGATGATATCTTGATCTATAGCGAATCTTTTGCTACTCACATTGATCACCTACGGTCTTTAGTGCTTTGCGAGAGGCATGATTATTTGCTAATCTTGAGAAGTGCACCTTTTGCACCGATCGAGTTGGATTTCTTCGCTATGTTGTGACTCCACAGGGCATTGAAGTGGATGAAGCAAAGATTGAAGCCATCAAGTGCTGGCCGATTCCTGCAACTATCACACAAGTACGAAGCTTTCTTGGTCTTGAAGGATTCTATCGGCGCTTTGTGTGGGACTTCAGCACCATTGCTGCACCACTCAATGAGTTAACAAAGAAGGGTGCGATATTCCATTGGGGTACAGCGCAACAACATGCTTTCAACACCCTCATCGAGAAGCTCACACATGCACCTCCATTACAACTTTCTGATTTTGGTAAGACTTTTGAACTTGAATGCGATGCTAGTGGAGTTGGTATTGGGGTGTGCTACTTCAGGAAGGTAAACCTGTTGCTTACTTTAGCAAAAAATTAAGTGGACCTTCGCTGAATTATTGAACATACGACAAGGAATTGCATGCTTTGGTTCAAGTTTTAGAAACTTGGCAACGTTACCTTTGGCCTAAAGAGTTTATTATTCATTCTGATCATGAGTCTTTGAAACATATTAGAGGCCAATCTAAGTTGAACAAACGCCATGCTAAGTGGGTTGAATTCATTGAAACTTTTCCTTATATCATTAAGTACAAGAAAGGGAAGGAAAATATAATTGCGGACGCTTTGTCTAGACGCTATACCATGTTATCTCAACTTGATCATAAAATTTTTGGTTTGGAGACAATAAAGGGTTTATACGCTGCTGATTTGGACTTTAGAGATGCTTTTGTAAATTGTAAAGATAGGAGGACATGGAATAAATTTCAGCTGCGTGATGGCCTCTTGTTCCGTGCTAACAAGGTGTGTGTTCCAGCTAGCTCCATTCGCCTTTTGTTTTTACAGGAAGCGCATGGAGGTGGTCTCATGGGACATTTTGGAGTGAAGAAAATGTTGGATGTGCTGGCTGCTCACTTTTTCTGGCCACGGATGAAGCGTGATGTTGAGCGTTATGTCCTTTGATGCGCCACCTGTAACAAAGCTAAGTCTTGAATTAATCCCCATGGTCTTTATATGCCTCTTCCTATTCCTAGTGCTCCTTGGGAAGATATTTGAATGGATTTTTTGTCAGGATTGCCTAGAACAAAGAGGGGCAGGGATAGTATATTTGTGGTGGTTGATTCTTTCTCTAAAATGGCGCATTTTCTACCATGTCATAAGTTAGATGATACTTCACATGTTGCTGATTTGTTTTTTCACGGAGATTGTTCGTTTACATGGTGTGCCTAATACTATTGTTTCGGATCGTGATGCTAAATTCTTGAGTCATTTTTGGTACACTTTGTGGTATAAATTGTGGACAAAATTGTTGTTTTCTACAACTTGTCATCCCCAAACTGATGGTCAAACTGAGGTCGTTAATCGTACTCTTTCTACCATGTTGCGGGCTATTTTAAAAACTAATTTAAGGTTGTGGGTCAAACTGATGGTCAAACTGAGTGTTTGCCTCATAATGAATTCGCTTACAACTGATCCGTCCACTCCACGACCAAGGTAAGCCCGTTCCAGGTAGTGTATGGTTTTAATCCTCGTGCTCCGATTGATTTATTGCCTTTGCCACCTTCTCAAATAACAAACTTGGATGCCACACAATGATCTGAATTTATTCTTAAGATGCATGAAACAACTAAGAAAAATATTGAGAACATGAATGTGAAATATAAAATTGCGAGTAGAAGGGTAGAAAGGAGGTTAAACTTGAGCCGGGTGATTTGGTGTGGTTGCATTTACGCA
Organism: Paspalum notatum; assembly: GCA_022530915.1. Lineage (NCBI taxonomy): Eukaryota > Viridiplantae > Streptophyta > Magnoliopsida > Poales > Poaceae > Paspalum > Paspalum notatum. The sequence goes on from CM039687.1 coordinate 22,559,255, forward strand.
AGGATAGATTTCCAGATTTGAGAAAGTCTAAATTGATGCCTCGTGCTGATGGTCCTTTTAAGATTCTTGAAAAAAATTAATGACAATGTATATAAGCTTGAGTTGCCGTCAGATTTTGGGGTTAGCCCCGCTTTTAACATTTCAGATTTGCGGCCGTACATGGGAGAAGAATATGAGGTTGAGTCAAGGATGACTCCAATTCAAGAGGGGGAGGATGATGAGGACATCACCGCACATGATCCTTGCAATCCTTCCATTGATATACAAGGACCAATCACAAGGGCAAAAGCCAGACAATTGAATCTCCAGGTGAGCTCGTTCCTAAGTAAGTCTTCATGTGATTTTGGGAAAATGATGCTACCTAATGATATGCTCATGCTTAGGAACTATGGAGAAGTTGGGGAACATGACCGAAAAGGGCAAGGAGGCAAGGAAGACCAGCTAGGACGACCGGATCAAGATGGAGTGCAAGTCCAAGTCGACTTCGAGTCCACCTCAGTCTCCAGGACTAGTTTGCACCAAAATTGATGCCTAGGATGCATTCGGACTTCATTTTCGACATACTACATACGCATGGAAAGATAATTTCATAAGCTTTCAGATGGCTCCAGTTTCACCTCCAAATTCCATCGGAGTCAACAAGAAACGTCGAAACAAGTCAGCATCCAGAAACTGTCTAGGTGCTGCGCCATCGTTTTTGGGCCTTTGGTCCGTGTATCGTGTGAGGGCCCATTAGAGGCACGTCCAGGGATCATGTGGCACCCCTAAACTCTACAAAACCATTAGCCACCGCCAAGTTAGGGTTTTCGGGTTTTGCTTAAGTATTTTCTGTCTTTGATAGTCGTCGTCGCTACGGTTTGTGAGACCCCACCGTGTGAGCTTAATCATTCATCATGCAAATTCATTTGCATCTTCCTCGTTCTTGTTTGTGTTCTCGATTCACTTGTAGAGACTAGCCTTATTGGCAAGGTCAATTCATGTGCACACATGTTGATAACCAACGGAGCAGTGGTGTAGGGATTGCAAGGGTCGAACGTGTTGCTTTGGAGCCCTCTTCCCCAACGTCGAGATCTCCACCAATCGACTTATCCTCACCTCATAGAAGATCGGGAACCCAATTCCCCATCAGGTGGGCGGGCGGCGGCCAGGCGCAGACGGCGTGAAAGGAGACATCGGCGCTTGCGGTAGGCGGCACTAGGAGCTTTGTAAAGAAGAGATAAGATTTTGGGGGGCTAAATGAAAAAAGGAATATAAAACGAAGGGGTATGGACCTATATGGCACAACTTAAAAAGTTCATGTACCCAGAAATGCAGTTTGAGAGTTGATGGACTTATTTAACACACCCACACAAGTTCATGTACCTCCGGTGCATTTCACTCATTTAAATTTGATGTGCAACATCACCAACCTCCAATTGCAACACTAAGATTATATACAGAAACGAAACCACCACCTGATGATGTGAAGCTCGTCATTGTAGCTCATCACCGTATCTCCACAAAGCTACCTCTGCCATGATGCTCCATTGGTGTTGGGCGTCGCTGCGAAGCTTGACATAAATGGCAATGTTGGAAACTACCTCGAGGCTTGACGATGCAATGCCGAAGGGCGCGGTGAGTGGCACATTGAGTGGGGGCACCTCGACTGCTGCCATGTCCTGCACGACGAGTGTTGGCATCTCTTAGCCTTACAGGATTTACTCCACAAGCGCACGGAGACCGTTGTAGCCTTTCACTCAGAGTATTCCAAGTATCGTAAATATCCACAGGGAAGTGGTAGGATCAAGAGTGTAATTGAATAAACTCAAATTGAATGAACTGTAAACTTGGATAAATTATACCGACTAGTAGTTTATAGGGGTAAGCGTGATAAAGATAGGTGTATGGTGGAGTGATAAGCGCATTAAAGAATCGGTAGAATGGTATAGTTGCCTGGGAGGACAACGAGCGAGATAAAGTCACCAAAGTTCAGTCTATTCAGCTGCAAAGATTATCTGTGTCTAACTAACCTATTCCAACAACAGGTCAGGGTGTTGCGTCGAGCGAAATTCTAGAGTCTCGAGGGTACCAGGGGGTAGATAGTAGGTCTCAAAAGAGAGTCTGGCTAACACCTACGGGCCTCCCGAATGACGGGCCTAGACTACACAGGCACACCACACGCTTTCACCGAGTGGGGCTACCAAGCAAAGCTGCATGGAGAGGATGGCACGCTATAAACGTGTTCAAGCATAGATCTTCCTGGATCAGAGGAGAGGATCTAGCCAGAGCCTAGCGTCTAAGTCTAGGGTTGAGTTATAGCACCGGCAAGAATAAAAGATTCGAATAGCTAAGTGTAACACAATCTAAGCCTAGCAAATATGCAAAGAAAGGTACACCATACTTGCAAGAGAAGAACCAAAGTAAAATATAACTGAAATTATACTGAAGATAATCTGAATCCAAAAGATACAAGAGTTTTACCACAGACTCAAAGATAACTTTGGAGACTCCGAGGCAAAGCTCGACTCAAATCTAACTCCCAGGACTATCCTAACTACTAAAGAAAGAGGGTAGCACTCTAAGATAGCTCTTGAACTCAACTCCACACCTTGCAAATGAGCTCCCGTGGTCTATTTATAACTTGTACAAGTGAGGGGGTATTTGTAGGCAGAGTAGGTCGGTTGGGTGCGAAAGTCGGTGGCCGGCCGACCATAGGGGGTGGTCGGGCGGCCACCCGATTTGCCATCTTTGACCATCCGATGGTTGATATGGCTTCCCTCTGTCAGTTGGCGGTTAAATCCGTTGGTGCACATGAAAAATGTTGCCAAGGGGTGGTTGGGCGGCCACGGCATGTGGTCGGCCGGCCATGTGTTTTTCTCCAATTGGTTGCATGTTGCTTCCCTTAGATCCTTGACATCACCAATCCTTGTCCCGATACATTGTGACCCTTGGATACATTGGATGCTCTCTTGTGTGGTTGGATCTTCACCATTTTGTGTTTGTTTGCATGCAGGATCGAATACGTGGCAACTGAGGTGGTCTGGAGGCCTTGCCACATGGTCAGGGGACCAAACGTACATTGAGGGGGGGGGTGGTCGGACGACCACCCTACATGGCCGGCCGGTCATGGTACATGCCTAGCGGCCATGGCCTTTTCACCATTGTTGCCCATCTCTGGTATTTGGTGTGTTTTCAACCATTTTATGTGTATTTTGGTACCTGCATCCAAATATTCAAGTACATCTTGTGGAACTCATTAGTAGCAAGGGTTAGTCCAAATATTTCACAAGTTTAGCTTCATTTGGCAGAGAATTGACGGTTGATATCGTGAGATTACGACCATCAACACCCCCAAGCTTAGACCTTTGCTCGTCCCTGAGCAAAGCTAAGACTGAAAGTGGATCAGGAGTTACTACAATATCGAAAGTGAAGGACAAATTCTTATATGCAACTCAACACTCAAACTTTTGCCCCAAGTAGTGAAACAATGAAAGCTCACCTTGTGTAGTACCTGTGGTGCATCTTTTTTGCTTACCTTGCCTTGGGCGGTTGAGAGACAGAACCACTTTATTGTAGGATTAACTCTAACTCATTCTTTTTAGATGTCTTTCTTAGGTATTTTCAAGATTTTCAAAACAAAGAAGCTTCCCCAAGTGCTCTCGATCGCTCAGGAGTGTTTCCTTACCAAGGGCTATGGACTTGACCAACATTTTTCCTACACTAAGGCCTTTGTGGAGCTTTAGGTGGGAAGAAATGTGGCACACTTAGAATGTTTATTTTGCTAAGCCAAAGATTGGACCAAAGAGTATACTCTATCATTTCTTCTGTTTGATCACTGGAGTATGAATGGTGGTATTGAATATCTCCTTCTTTTGATTTTCATCCCTTGTAGCCTTTTGTGGAAATGAAGAGGATATGGAGCTTTTTATTTCTTTTTACCATGCTTGAACTTGCATGCTTTTCATTTTGCATGCATTTGCACGCATTTTTCTTTTTTTTCTTTTGCCATGCTTTTGCATGCATTTTTTTAGCTCCATACCCTACTCCTTGAGATTTGAAGGCATAAGGGAATATGAGAAGTATTTTGAGACTTTTTTTTGATGGATGCAAAGTCTGGAATGGACCACTTGCATTTATATTTTGGTACTCCAGCTATCAACAGAAGATGATATTTCTACTCAATGAGACTCAAAATTTGATAAGGCTCAAAATATCTCTGTTGACGTCTCTTAGCGTAACAGATTTTACTCTGCAAGCGCACGGAGATTCGCTGTAGCTTTTTCACTCAGAGTATTCCGAGTAGCGTAAAAATCCACAAGGAAGCAAGGGTGAATAGGTGGAATGAAATGTCGAACTTTCAAGTAGTATTATAACTTAGATAAAACACCAACTATTCTTACAATGAGGGTAATATAACAAGGTAGTGTACGGTGGGAAGAATAAAACAGGGACTAAAGAAGCCAACACCTAGGTAGCTATCTAGGAGGACAACGAGTAAGATTTAGATTTCCAAACTCTATTCCTTAACCGCTGGAGAGGAGTATTCGCGGTTGAACTAAGTTAACCAAACACAAACTAGGATCTTGCGTCGAGCGAAATTCCGGCGCCTCGAGGGGTCATGGGGTAGATAGTAGACCACTGAAGGAGACCTGGCTAATGCCTATGGGCTCACCGAACGACGGGATTAGAATACTGAGACCTCTAGAGCTGTCACCTAGAGAGGCTACCAATCAGAGCTGCGTGGGTAAGATGGTACGCTATACTAGAACACAAAAGTTCTTCCTTGATCGGAGGGTGTGAACTAACTTAATCTTAGATCCAAGTCTAAGACAAGCTTATAGCACCAGCAAGTCTAGCAAGATTTAGATAACTAAATAACACAAACCTAAGCCTTGGTCTAGGATGCAATAAAGGTACACCACACTAGGCAAGTGTTAAGAAGTAAAGTAAAGTATAACTAAAGATAGACCAATGATGTATATTATAATGGAGTAACAAGAGTACAAAGATTGAAAGATACAAGAGCTTTACCAATACTCGAAGATAACTCCAGAATCCCTGAGGCAAAGACTCAGACTCAACTCTAACTCTCAGGACTAACCTAGTGCTACTAGACTAAACAAAAGTATGATCTACTCCACTTCCACACTTCATAAGTGAGGCCTAGGGACCTATTTATACCCACTCGAGTGAGAAGGGTATTTATAGATGGTGTAGGTCGGTATGGCGGTTAAGGGGGGCACGTGGCAGGTCAGGCGGCCTGGTAGGAAGCCGGGCGGCCTGGTGCACCCTTAGATCCACCTCCTCTTGTCATCCAATACTCCATATCGCCTCCCAACGTCGGTTAGAAGTCGGTTGACAGTTAAACTTGTGCTATTCCTTGAGCCATTGGATCCTCACTTGTGTTTCTTCCTTAGCCGCAGGATTGAAATCCCTCGGATTGCTGACTTCACCAATCCAAGTGCTGGATCGGTGATGTGGCAAGCCTTTTGGTACTTGACGTGTTGGTTTTGGCATTTGGACTTCACAACTGTGCTGACACGTCATTGTTGTGCATGCAGGTCGAAGATGAAGTGTTTTGGCCACATTGTCAGGCCGGGCGGCTCGGGGTGGAGCCAGGTGTTGACGGTCGTAATCTCACGATATCTACCATCAATTACCAACCAAATAGAACGAAGCATGTGACTAAATATGGACTAACCCCTATTACTAATGAGTTCCACAAGATGTATATGAATATTTGGAGGCAGGTGTGGCGGAACCGCCCTGCTTAATCCAGACTAAACACACCTGCTACCATTGGCTCGCAGTGCACTTAGGCTAGACCAAACTCGGTAGTCCGTCGAGAGTCCTTCGGGCTCTCGATAACACCAATCCAGAGGAACCGACATGATACACATCAGACTCTCGAAGGAGCCACAACAATTAAATCATCACAGGAAGTTGAATATAGAAGTAATAATTTAGGATATTACAAATTGTGTTCAAATTTAAAGTTCAAGTCTCATCATAAAGTCATACGATAGAATAAATTTTTGAAAGTATCTCGCAGCGGAAATCAAAGTTCATGATTCATGATAAGCCAAAGCTTGGAAACTTCGAAACATCATCGAGCCCACCGATGCTGTCTCACAGCCACACAAGGAAGTCATCAATCCTGATGAGAACAGACACCCCCGCCTATGCAGGCACAAACGACGTACTCCATACCTATAATCCAAAAGTGGGGGCAAACCCTGAGTACTAATTACTCAGTAGGACTTAATAGATATGGCTTATGGCTGACGCGATGCTTGCTTACTAGTCAAGAAGTCCTTAGACATTGATTTTAAACAATGTCATGAGTACATAAGAAGAGCAGGATTTGACAGCTGCTCTCTTTCATATTGATTAGTCCATATTGCCAATAATAGAACTTGCAGGAAAGTAAAACATCTGGATATATATAATCAAGCATGTGGTATTTGAAAACATGAGTATAACATAAGGTATTCAAGTAGTTACTACGTTGCCCGACAGTGATATTTGGCATTGTCACACCTGGTGAGCATCAGCGATTCGAATCGATTTTTATATTCCTGGGAATAACTATCATGCCAGGGTATATGCTTACTAGCCATCACGTTCCCACATATAGCCCCCATCTCCACTTGTCCCATCCCAAGTTCGATTCACTCCCGCCTAACCCCCAGGTTGTGCCCCCATGGTGAGCCTACCGACATCTTGGTCTCCCCATCATGAGTACAAAGCTCCCCCAGGCCACCTTCCTCTCAACCAGTGGGTAGGAACGTGTCTTTGTTCTCATATGGCATTCGGGTTAAAAAACATCGGGGCCACATATCAAAGGGCCATCCAGACATGCCTCGCTGATCATTGGGGCAAGCGGGTCGAAGCATACGTCGATGATGTCATGATCAAAACTAAGCACGATGAAGACTTCATTGACGACTTACAAAAGGTATTCGATAGCCTGCAAAAATTTCGATGGAAGCTCAACCCCACAAAGTGCGTATTTGGGGTTCCTGCTGGACAATTACTCGATTTTGTTGTCAGCAACAGGGGGATTGAAGCCAACCCTGAAAAAATCAGCGCCATACTTCAGATGCACCCACCCAGATCACAAAAGGATGCCCAGAGGTTGACTGGGTGCATGGCGGCCTTAAACTGATTCATCTCGCGCCTCGGAGAATGTGGTATGCCTTTCTACAAGCTTCTTAAGAAAACAGATCGGTTTCAGTGGACCACGGAAGCTCAGGAAGCATTGGAAGCCCTGAAGAAGTTCTTGACTACTCCTCCTATGCTCAAATTTCCTAACCGAGCCACCCCCGACTCACCAGCGGAGGATTTGCTCCTCTATATCTCCTGCACGACTCACGTAGTAAGTACCACACTGGTGGTGGAATGGCCGGACGAGCAGCACGCACATCCAAGGCAGCATCCGGTCTACTACATCAGCGAGGTCCTCAGCCCATCAAAAATCTGGTATCCCCAAGTTCAGAAATTGTTATATGCTGTTCTCATTACTGCGCGTAAATTGCACCATTACTTTGAGGAACACAAGATTGTGGTGTTCATAGAATTCCCAATAGGGGAAGTGTTACGTAACCGTGAAGCTACAGGACGCATAGCCAAGTAGGCTTGTGAGCTGGGGGCTCATGACATTGAGTTTCGCCCCCACACCGCTATCAAGACTCAAGCCCTGGTCGACTTTGTCTCCGAGTGGACAGAGCATCAAGTCCCGGAGAAGCCAAAGGCCATGGAAGTCTGGAATATGTACTTCGGTGGGTCGCTGAAGCTAGAAGGAGCGGGTGCAGGAGTAGTCTTTACATCGCCAGCTGGAGAGATGCTCAAATATGTGCTCCAGATCCTCTTCCTAGTATCCAACAATGCCGTTGAGTACGGGGCTCTGCTGCATGGCTTATGCAAAGCCATATCACTCATAATTCAGTGCCTGATGGCCTATGAAGATTCTTTAGTAGTCATCAATCAAGTCAACAAGGAATGGGATTGCTCCACGGACTCTATGGACAAGTATTGTGCGGCAGTTCAAAAATTGGAGGACAAATTCCAAGGCCTCGAATATCACCATGTAGATCGTGACTGAAATACGGACGCTGACATCTTGTCCAAACTTGGCTCGTCCTGAGCCAAAGTACTCGCTAGCATCTTCGTTCAGGAGCTTCATCACCCTTCAATTCAGCTAGAAGAGCTGAATGTGCCTCCTGACCGTCATGTTTTGATACCGGAAGGATCTCCGACTGACTGGTGAGCCCCGATCACTAGATTCATCCTAAACGAGGAGATACCAGCTGATAAAGCGGGAGCCGAACGACTCCTGCGGCGGGCGGCTAGCTACACACTGATTGGCGAGGAACTATATAAGCGTGGGGCATCTGGTGTCCTCTTGAAGTGCATCGATGTGTCGACGGGACAAAGCTTCCTAAAGGAGATACATGCTGGAATCTGTGGGAATCAAGCTGCCTCACGAACATTGGTCGGGAAGGCATTCAGAGCTGGTTTCTACTGGCCAAAGGTGAAACAGGACGCAATCGACCTCGTACGGCATTGCGAGGCGTGTCAGTACCTTGCCAAGTAACATCATCTCCCGGCACAACAGTTGCAGAACATACCAGTACCTTGTCCGTTTGCATGCTGGGGGCTTGATATGATTGGGCCGTTCAAGAAAGCTCAGGGTAGGTATACCCACGTACTGGTGGCCATTGACAAATTCACTAAATGGATTGAAGTCAAACCCATCGCTTCCTTGACGTCAAGTAAAGCCGTGGAATTCATTCAGGGTATCATATTTCGTTTCTGAATCCCGAATACTATTATTACAGACCTGGGCTCCAACTTCACCGGCACAGAGTTTTTTGACTTCTGTGTAGAAAGATCCATCAATGTCAAATATGTCTCTGTGTCACCCTAGAGCCAATGGACAAGTGGAGCGGGCCAATGGTACGCTCGATGCACTGAAGAAAAAGATCTTCGATAAAAACGAGAAGGTCGCCGGCAAATGGATTCGCAAACTGCCATATGTGGTCTGGAGCCTCAGAATGCAGCCAAGCAAGGCGCTCACTGGTAACACGCCATTCTACATGGTTTATGGGTCGGAGGCAGTGCTACCTGCTGACTTGAAGTATGGAGCCCCCCAACTCGCATTCAAAAGCAGTGCAGAGGCAGAAGCGACTCGCATCGAGGAGATCGACCTACTAGAAAAAGAGTGACTCAATTCTGTCATTCAGTCGGCCCGATACCAGCAGACTCTATGTCACTATCATGACCGCAGCGTGGACCTCGCTCCTTTTCAGTCGAAGAGATGGTACTACGCAGGGTGCTCAAGACCGCCGGGCAGCATAAGTTGTCTCCGCCCTGGGAGGGTCCTTACATCATTACAGAAGTCACTCGGCCAGGATCATATCGCCTATCTCGGATGGACGAAACGCCAATTGGGAACTCCTGGAATATAGAGCACTTGCGCAAATTGTATGCTTAGGGCATAGTACTGCTAAAGTAACATATAGTCGCTCGTGTAATCCTCTGTACTCTGTCCTCATTTTTGTACTCTAAACTCATTATATTCAATGAATACAGTATTCACATGGATCCACTTTGTCTATGCTTGTTTTGTTCTCTATTTCTATCACTTTTACACAGTTTCTCTAATTAACTCTTCACATAAGGGCAATCGGCTTAGGTCAGATGACCGACAGTACGGTGTTACATGCCCACTCTTACTCATGACGGGGATGTCTCCGGCTCCACCCACAAAAGCAATCGACCTAGGTCAGACGACCGACAGTACGGTGTTACGTGCTTTCGTTCGTACTCATGTTGGGGAGCACTCAGGGCCCCAACAAAACAAAGTCAATCGGCTTAGGTCAGATGACCGACAACACAGTGCTACATGCCTTTGCAGGACCTCATGTCGGGGAGCATACAGGGCCCCAACAAAACAAAGACAATCGACTTAGGTTGGACGACCAACAACACGGTGCTACATGTCTTTGCTTAGCTATATCTGGGCGCATACAAGGCCCTCAAAGGATAAGAACTATTCAAATTATATATTTATTCCCTCATGACTTCTCGTTGTATTATCAATATTTTCTTATCACATTACTAACTCAGGTCACGTTATTGACTCAATTTCACGCACATTCTGTCTCTTTGTCGCAGGTTTAACTCCAAGATAAGTTGGGTATGTTCATTTCATTTTTCTATGCAGGTTCATCACGCAAACGAAGACAAAATGGTTGTTTTTTAGATCCGAGTCCACAAGGGAAATCATCCAGAGAATTGACTCACACATCATAGTTCACTCGGTACAATACTCGTACAGGACATTGGCGGTATTAAAACATCATAACGAATACGACAAGACCGACATTACATGAAGAGCTGAATCAGGCAAGCATGACATTACAAGAAGAGCTTACTCGAGTCAAGAAACCTCCTAGTGCCATCCTATAGCAAGGCCAGCAACAAAAGCTGTTGCAGACTCTCACTTCAGTTGGACAGGAGGAGCAGTGATAGAGGCCACCCCCGGGCTTCTCAAAAGGTATCATCTAGACACTCACAGTTGGCTGAACAAGACCAACAGGAGCAAAGACACTACACAAGGCAATGGAGGGGTAGCCACACCAAGTGGACACGGTACGGTGCAAGTCGAAAAGGGAGCATTAACCTTCCTGAACTCAGCATTGCTGCACTGCGTCCCTGGTAGCCTCTCGGACTGCTAACGACAAACGTGCCAGCATGAGATCTCTCGTCTCCACCAAGAGCTTAATCACTCCTGGACAATAGGGGAGACTCACCCTTCACATCAGCACCGTTGGCGGCAGCACACTGATCTCTAGTACAGGAAAAATACCTTAGAGTTTTCTTCTATCCTAGAGCCCTATGCGTGAGGTCTTTACGCATAGGAAACTTAGAAAATTCTCCTATCCTAGAGCAAGAGCAAGATCCAAAGCGCAAAGGCAAGTCGCAGATCACACTTCTCCATGACTATGATATATCGCAAGTTGATGAGTTAATCCTAGCCAGGGATGCACTTCTCCAGGCTTGATCTCCTCGCCTTTTATAGGTAGCAAGGGCAATGTATTGGAGAGCAATAATGGAGGGACTTCACGGGCACTTAGTGGGGACATGATATCATTGAGAAAGCTACCAAACGAGGCTACAATATAGGCATGATAAAAGTGACTGACACTGATAAGCCTCCGTTCCGGGTGCACGTGGTGCACGCATATACAGTCCTCGTGACTTTATCCAGCAGTGGTTGTTGGACGACAGATGGCAGCTCAATCATTGAGACGGCGTACACTTTTGCTGACTCAGTAACAAGATCGACTTGCATATATTTACAACGGTACAGTCGAAACAAAATATCAAAGCAGTTGGTACACACAGTACGTCAGAAGTTTTAGTCGGGCAACGTATACAATTCTCAGTCAAGGCTATCAACGAAACTCTCAGCTACCTCTCGGGCCTCTACACTATGACTATCTATGTCTGAATCATCTATGACTACCTCTCAGGCCTCTACACTATGACTATCTATGACTACCTCTTGGGCCTCTACACTATGACTATCCATGTCCAAGGATTGATGTGTTTGCTTACCTCCTGCCGTGAATCCTTGAGGGCTGCTTTGGTTGATGCCAGAATCATCTCCATATTCGCTCGTGCATCCACAGCCTCGGCTATTTTGGTCTTTTTCTCTTCAAGTGCCTCTTGTGTCAGTTTATGGCTCTTCTCGAGGCTAGTAAGAGCATCAGACGTTTCACGAAATAGCTTCCCAAACCCGTCACGTGAGCCTTGAAGGTCCTTGATTTGGGATGATAATTGGACACATTCATCTTCAACTTTGGCCTTCAGATTGATGAAGTTCATACGCCGTGAGCGATGCATAAGCTAGCTGGGTTTCTTGACGGGTTACCTTGTGCTTCTTTTTCTCAATATTGAGCTTCTTCTCTAGCTCGGCAGCGGTACTCCGAGCTTCATCACGCTCAGTTATGACATTTCTGTACCGAATCTCACGCTGAGACGCCTCCTCTCTCAGTTGAGCAATTTTCGCCGCGGCGCTGCACCGCGTCATTATCTCAAAACAAGAACATTCAACGAGGAATTTGTAAATTATTGGCAAGGCATGAACATACCGTGCGATTCCGCTTTTCGGGAAGCTTCAGAGTCAGCCAATTGTTGTCAAAGAGTAACAACCTCAAGCCCAAGAAGATTGATGATTTGGTTGCGGATGGTCGCGCCTTGTTTCATCCATTCCTGTATAAAATCAAGGTTGGTTAGAGACGCATTATGACGACTCGTGTGAAGACAATTGTCAGCAAACTCACATCAAAGGAGTAACTGCAAGTTTGGAGGTCTTGTCACCATCTGCAGACTAGTACCAGCTGTCACAGGGCAGCTGGTATTCAAAAACATATAACTGATGATATCAAAGTCCTGGTTTGTCTCTTCGGTCGGATGATCTTCAGTCGTCACCTCTTGCACATGAAGTATACCATCATCTTGCGCAGTTTGCCTCAGGGTTTTAGGAAGTGTTTCATCAGATCCAGGTTGCTCTTGCCCTGATTCAACCAATTCCGACTGAGTTTCTAGGACTGCATTGGTACTCGGAGTTTGTTCCGTCTACGGCCAATCAATGCCTGCTCCCAGTTTTCTATAGGTTGGGGGCTTAGTTGTTGATAGTCAGAATGAGATACTATTTGCCCTTCAGCTGCAGAATTTATGGTTGGCTCATTGACGTCAGCTTGGACAGCTTCATGTGAGGAGTCTTGGGTGTCATGTGTCACTGATTGCCCTTCAGTTGCAGAATCTAGTGCCCCTTGACTTTCAGCTGCTTGTAGAGCTTGGGGGCTCAATCCTTGATGTCCTTGGCCCGGATCTGCCTCGGGATCACTCATCTCAGTCAGTTTTTCTTGTACCTTAGGAGGCGACCTGCACACCAAAAGTCAGTTAAGTGATAGAAAATATGGGGTGGTCATGACATTGGCTGGACACATGCATACTTGTGTGGTTTACCCGATTTACTGGCTTGCGCTATGAAGGGAAGCTTGCAAACTGACTCAACAAAGGAGCTAAATTTTATATTCTTAGTAGAGAAGTCCATTTCTTCTTTTGGTGTTTGAACCTCTGCAGATGTTGTCAGTATGGCATGATCCCGATTCTTCTTAGAACGCCTTTCTCAGTGTTGAAATTGCGAATCTTCATTCTCTACCTGATCTTCCTCATTAATTAAGTGATACCAATCTATGCCACTAGATGAGCCACTTATGCTTAAGCACTTGGACAATTTCACCTTCTTAGATGACCTCTCAGCACTCTTGGGTACCTCAGATGTTGAGGAAGCTAATCTATTGATGGTTCTCTTTTTTCTAGGGACAGTGGGGCTGGAAGTACACCTTTTAATACGGCCTTGGCTCGCCACTGCTTGAGTCGCCCCGTCGCCTGTATCAACATTCCCAGGCTCGGGGGCTGGATTTTCGGTATCAGCATCTTTAGGATTGGGAGCTGTACCTTCTTGGGCAGCGACATTAGGTAAGTCTTTGTTGGGCTGAGCTATAACTATGAATGTTTGATGCCTCATTATTCCCCTTGCCTTGACTAGTAGCAACAACAGCTTCCATTTCTTCTGTTGTTAACATTGATTTCCGTTTTAGCAAGTCATTTACCTCTTCTTGTGGCGGATCTGACAGGAACTTGGCAATGTTACTCTGTAATGTCAAATAAGCATTGTCAAATTCAGTATACATCAGGTTCTCAGTCAATTGGTGATGAAATCTCAAAATCATTACTTACAGATGGAGCGGAGTGCTAGGCAGAATATGGTTGTGGTGCTCCTTCATTGAACACATCGGCTTTTAGCATCAACTCTACTCGAGCCCTGACATCTTCTTCAGTCATTATTCGGGATGACTCCCGAGTTGGATCACTGGCCCCAACATAAAGATAGGCAGGGTATACTCTATCTTTCAAGGGTTGTATACTGCGATACACGAAGTCAATCACCACAGCGTGAGCTGTTAAGCCGTTTTCCTTTAGATCAGCAATCTCTTTCAGCAAGATCTGAACATTAGCATATTCTTCAGATGTTGGTGCTTCTTCCCAACTTGGTAGCTTAGTGTTAGGTTGCCTTCCTGAGCGTGCCGGTAGTGAGTGGCCATGGTTCTCTATGTAGAACCACTAGGAATGCCATTCTCTGTTGCTGTCTGGGAGCGGAATATCCAAGTACACTGGTTTGCGATTTCGGCGGAGCTCTAGACTTGCCCCGCCAGTAACTTGAAGAACTCCATTACTCAACCCAGGTTTGCAGTGGTACAAATACTTCCACAGGCCAAAATAGGGGACAATTCCAAGAAATGCTTCACAAAGATGGATAAAGATTGCAATTTGCAGAATTGAGTTGGGATTCAAGTGAGTCAAGTTGATTGAATAGAACTGCAACAGACCTCGCACGAATGAGCAGATTGGAAGACCTAGGCCGCAGACAAAGAAAGAAGTAAACACCATTGATTCATGAGTATTCTCAGTCGGCACACTCTCATCTTTGCTGCACCTCCAGTTAGCCATTTCTTTGGGAGGAAGGACACCCATAGCCACAAGGGACTCAAGAATGGCCTCTGACACAGTTGACGGGCGGTATGCTAGATAGGGAGAGGGCAACTGACGATTCTCATTGTACGGGAGTCCCTCGATGGTGTTTTCTCGCTCGCTTGCGGTTCTCTTCTTGGGAGCCATTGATTTTGGGGGATGGCATTTGATTTTCGCTTGTCAGTGGGATCTACAAGCAAGAACGCGGCAATATGAAGTGCAGCGAGAGTGACGGCGGATCTAGTGAAGAAGAAGGGGGTTGGATCTCTTATAACCCTGACGACGTCTATATCAGACATTCATGGCGCACGATGTTTTGTAACGGTGTTATAACGTCGTGACTATAGCTTAGGATGACATTGATTGGGACTACCATGTAGGTTGACATCATTTCACTCGCGCCATTTCAGTCGGTGCTATTTCAGTCGCGCCATTTCAGTCGGTGCTATTTCAATCGTGCCATTTCAGTCAGTGCTATTTCAGTCGGCGTCATTTCAGTCAGCTTATTTCAGTTGCTGACACTTCAGTTGGTTTTACGTTTGTTGGATCTGCATCGATTAGATTCACTTTGATTAAGTTAACTCAGAAGATTCAGTATTCCATTGGATGGTTTGTGTTTTCCTGATAATCCAATGGTTAAAGATTTAAAGAGCATGAGGGCTCTTCGTTTATTTACAGATTCTGATACACAAGTTTTTGATCGGTGAAGGATACGAATTCAGTCATTAGCCAGATGCATATCACACAAATGCAAGGAGAAGAAGAACATATTCATTAGATAATATAATTCATTACACTGGGGATTACATATAGATGGATTACCTTAATACATTGATCCTATTACTGCTACTACTATGACGGTGGTAGCGTGTCTACTGGCTAGAGGATGGCCTAGAGGTGCGGCGACGCTTTGCTGCTGGAACCGCGCCCTCATCACCTCCGTCGTAGCCATCGTCACTGCCGTCCTCGCTAGGGTCGTCCACGCCACCTTGATCGCCGCTATCCCCTCCATCATCGTCATCATCATCGTCATCGTCATCATCATCCTCCTCCTCGTCTTCCTCCTCCTCATCATTAGAGCCGTCGAGGCCGGCGCGGTGAAGGCTGTGGAGCTTGGCTCGCTCCTTGTAGTTGTACCATTGGGAGTCCTCGGAGTTGGGGATATCATCATCATCATCTTCTGGAGGCGGGCTGCCATACAACACCGCCTCCTCGGGAATTTCCTCTTCAGCGCTGGAGGCTGGAAGGAGAGGAGAGTTCGGCTCATCGAACTCGCCAGCGGCGTACGCGTCCTCCTCATCGGAGTACACGTACTTTGGTGGGCTGGAAGAACCCTGCTGCTTCTTTCCCTTAGCCATGGCGAGCGACAGAGATGGGAACTCTGGGTATTTTTTGGTAAAAAATGGAGAAGGGGATGTGGGAAAGAACGGTCCTCGTGATCCTTATATAGAGGGAATAGCGTCGTTTCGACTCCTCAATATTTAACATGGGACACTGCGTCGTTTCGTATTCTGAGGGATACGCGTCAGTTATTACTGGGAAGGAATGGTTGTTCATTGTTCTATGACCTCTTTTACCTCTTACTCGTGGTGGTTTCCATTCACACCCATTGGGTCGACCCCATGGGGTGCAGGATTTGTTGGAAAAGTTCTTTTTTTCTTAAAATTAGAATTTGAGAATTTTAGTCGGCTCTTTATAACTCGGGAGATTGAATGGAGAGAATAACTCGGGTGGAATTTTTGATTACTAGATCTTTGGGTCAATTGTTACTCAAATTGACTCAAAGCTCGGGGGCTACACCCATTCGGTGCACCTGGTAGGTGCAACCAATGTCAAATTAGATTCATCAGTTTCTCTTTTTTGAACCTTCAAGCTAATTGTTATTCAAGTTAACTTGAAGCTCGGGGGCTACCCCATGGGTTGACCTAGTGGTGCACCTAATGAGAGAAATAATGTTGACTCGGATATGAGGTTTACAAATGATATTCTCTTTTTTGAGTTTCGAGCTAATTGATTTCTAAATTAACTCGAACCTTGGGGGCTTGTGGAGGATAGATATCCCTTGGGTCCTCATAGCACGGATTCAATATGTGGACTGTTGCAGGGCCCAATAGAGATTGCAGGCTTAACTCGGGCGCTGATTATTCCTATGGGCCCAAAAGACGATTGAGTATGTTTGGAAATCAAGACAGGGAGCAGCAATCCGAGCCAAGATATGGAGCAAGATAGCTCAGAATAGAGCACCAGGATTGGCGCGAATTAAAGAAGGAAGGAAAGAGCTATAGATTCTTTATATGTAATCATAGATTCCATGTATTCATAAGCATTCCAAACATTGAAGAGATCATAGATGGAAACTAAGTTGTAACCCAAGTCATGCCTGTAGGACAGAGACGTGCGACTAGAGGGGGGTGAATAGGAGCACTTAAAAACTCAAACTCACAACACCCTAGTGCAAACAAACACACTTCACACAACAAACGCTAGACACCGTCCACTGAAAGGAAACGTGTCTAGCAAGCACTTGGTGTCGCCCACTGAACGGGTACACACCAAACGAGAGGAAGCACAAGACTCAACGACCACAAGATCGCAAGTCAAGTGAAACAACGTCACTCGCAAAAGAAGATCCCACGTAGCCACTCCACACCTAAATGCGTCTAACTGATGAACAAAGAGCGAAGAGTATGGGCCAGTGGTGAGAATCACTCGGGCAAGGACGAAGCAAAACCCAAACGGCAAAAACTCCAACAAAACCGACTGCACAACCACACGCCGGATAGTCCGGTGCGCTTCACCGGACAGTCCGGTAGAGACCGGATAGTCCGGTGACTTGCACTGGATAGTTCGGTAAAGGCTGGGACGAGGGCTGGAGCCGGATAGTCCGGTGCATGCCGTCGTACTGTCCGGTAGAGGACCAGATAGTCCGGTCGTTGCACCGAATAGTCCAGTAGAACTCTGGAACTTGAGTTCCCAAACCGAAAACCTGACCAAACCTTGTCCAATCTTCACAAAAATTGACACAGGCTATCTGAGCACTATTCTAAAGCTACACCCAAAAGATTCATGGAAAAGCTTTGGGCAAGAAAAGGGAAAAACTCAAATTCGACTTGCTCGTGGCAAACCTGCAGGTTTGAGATGACCTAAGTCATAATCTCCACATCCTTGCAAGTCCAAAACACCAAAAGAAGTGGGAAAAACTCGTAGGCAAAGCAAAGCACCAAAAGCCTTTGAGAAATCACCCAAAAACCAAACTAGAGAAGGGGAAGGGTGAGGGCTGCACACAAGCACTCCAATTTTAGAGGAATATTGCTGGATTAATCATGAAATTGAGTTCATACAAAGGTTCCTACAGCCTACCACACTTCATCCTCCCTCTTGATGTGAAGAACCCTAGCTAGGGGACTCAAAACCTAGTCTAAAGCTCTCCTTTCTCTCTTTAGCACTTGGCTGTATGGAAACTAAGCCTAAGGTTTTCTAATGGTAGGAGAGTCACCTAAATGACCAGCCACTTAGGTATATATATAGCCCAGGCCAAATGACACCATCTAACACTAAGACCCCTACTCTAGAAAGCTCGGAAGGGGCTGAAATGAAAATAATACAATCGGACGACTATGATGACGCTTTGATATTCTTCTTCTCCATGCCTCGCTTGGATGTATGCCATGTAGCCAGTAGTCTGAAAGCTTCCCCCAATTTTGAAGTCAGATTCAGAAAACTTTATTCTGCGGGCTTCATGGGCCGGGTCTTGGCTCAATCTTCTATCTTGGCGAGTCGGAGCCCAACCCACCAAGTCATTTGAACTTGGGTGGAGGTTTTGAGCTGAAACCGCCAAAGCCTCCCTCGCATGTCTTCGCGCTATGCACTCGGGTTGGAGCACCACGATGGCACCCGGCTTCTCCAGTCCATCAGAGTCGCCTCGCGGTCCATCGGAGGGCTTACAACACCGTTGCCGAACCGCCCCTCCGTGTACCGAGCTTCCATGGCTGACCGACGCCGAGCATTGCCTTTGGTCTATTGGAGGGCTTTTGCCTCAGTCCATTGTTCATCATCTACCTCCAGTCCATCGGAGGACTTCAGCTCATTGACAATCACTCATCACACCAGGAGAGCAATGAGGCCGGTCCATTGGCTCTCAAACTCCCCCTTGATGGGTGCATTGTCAACACCTTCAACCTGTAACCTGAAATAGAACAAAGACAAGAGAAAAGCGTAAAACCAAAAAAGAAAGAAAGAAAGAAGAAAGTTGCTCAAAATGCCTAAGAACCAAATACAAGTAAAGAAACAGGGCACAATGAGACAACAAAAGAAAACAAAGCATCGGCTCCTCAAGACAGAGGCAAAAGGCTCAACTTACCAATTCAAAGAGCATGCTAAAAGCTCAACTCCCCCTGAAATGCATCCTTACAAATGCAAAAATGAATGCAAAGCTCCCCCTCAACTAAGTCTCTCCCGAGTCCTCCCCCTTTGTCCAATACTTCTCCTCCTTGTTGACAATAGACACATCAAGGGTTCATAGGATTCCCCCTGAACTAGACAACTCCCCCTCAAAATATGCCATGAGATGTAGAGAGTGTACCAAAAAGAGCTCAGAAGGGATGGAAAGCTAGTATTCACAAGTTCTAGCATACAGAGCAAGTGAGGGCAAGGAAGCATGCAACAAGCTCAAATGAATCTATCTTACACATATCAAGAGCTAGCATGTTTTTTAGGGTAGTTTAAAAGAAAGCATCACCAACATGAATAGCATCTAGCAAGATAGGCATGAACAACAAGATGCTAGTAATGCATACAAGGTGTGCTACTCTCAACCAAGGCATATACAACAAGCCATAAGCATTTCAGAGACTTGCATATTTCAAATTTAATCACTTATATTATAGGAGCAAGTTCCATATTGTGCCAAGGGTTATTTACTTGTTTTTTGCCACTTTTTACCAACCAATGCCAAGCCTAGGTTAATTGAACCATCAGAAGCTTAAGACAAGGTTTTGGTCATACACAGCTTAGTCCAAGTTCATGCCAAAGTGCAAAGGCAAGCTGTCTCGAACTAGATCAGTGTGAGAAGCAAACCCACCTGGATCTTCCTCATTTCAGCACAAGAAACACCACTTATAAACATTGTAATTTAGATTTCTCTTTAAGCAAGGTGTCATAAAAGCTTAGGCATTAACTTAGCAAAGGCATACAACTAGCATATCCAGGTATGAAAAGGTAGCATAGCATTCAACACTCCTACACATGCTAGGGAGCCAAGTCAAGTGGTGATCATGTTTTTTATTTTCAGAAAAGCAAAAGACTTAGCTCACAATTAGTATTCAACAGACTCAAAAAAGCTTAGTCAACCATGATCAAGCAAGCATCTGTACAATCTAGCACAAGTAAGTACTAACTCATCATTCCAAAGAGCTCTAGTGCTAGTAAAGTGAAAATACATATGATACAATGCAATGCATGATATGGTATAGAATGCAAAAGAACCAAGAAGGAAACAAAAACAAGGCAAACAAAGGCAAAACCTAAACTACTAAAGTTATCCCTGACTAAAAGGGATAGTATACTCCAATCTCACCTCTCAAGCGCACAAAAGCGCTGAACTCTAGGGGCTTCGTAAAGATATCGGCCAACTAGTTTTGGGTTACTACATGGACTAAGTCAATATCACCCTTCTCATAGTGGTCTCTTAGAAAGTGAAACCTCACGTCTACGTGTTTGGTTCTAGAGTGCAAGATGGGGTTCTTAGCTACAGAGATAGCAGAAGTAGAGTCCACTAGAAGAGGGATCCTCCCAAACCGAAGGCCAAAATAACTAAAGGTGACTTTCATCCATAAGAGCTGGGAGCAGCAGCTATATACTCTGCTTCTGTGGTAGACAAGGATACACTAGCTTGCTTGCGAGAGGACCAAGAGACAAGAGAGGTTCCTAAGAGTTGGCATGTGCCGGAGATTGACTTGCGATCAATCTGGCAGCCAGCATGGTCAGCATCTGAGAACCCTCTAAGAGAAAGAGAAGAACCGATGAGTACCAAAGACCAAGCTCAGGAGTGAACTTTAGATACCTGAAAATGCGCTTCACCGCTTGACGGTGAGATGTCCTGGGAGAAGCCTGGTAACGCGCACAAAGGCAAACCGCGAATGTCAGGTCTGGTCGCCGTCAGGTACAGAAGTGAGCGGATCATTCCTCAAAATTCCTTCTGGTCCACTGCCTCCCCATCTTCATCAGCATCAAGCGCCATGTTTGTACTCATTGGAGTTGTCATGCGTTTTGAGTCATCCATGTCAAACTTCTTGATTATATCCCTTGTGTACTTGGCTTGATGGACAAAGGTACCCTCAGGGCCTTGCTTGATCTGCAGCCTGAGAAAGAACTAAAACTCACATCTCAAATTCCCTGCTCATCTGTTCAGCAAAACTAGACACCAAAGCGTGAGATGAACCACCAAAGATTATGTCATCAACATATATCTAAACTATCATGGTGTCACCGCCATGAATCAACAAAAACAAGGTCTTGTCTACTGACCCCATCACAAACCCAGACTTGAGCAGGAAACTCTTCAATCTAGCATACCAAGCTCTTGGAGCTTGCTTCAGACCATACAGGGCTTTTCTCAACTTATACACCCGGTCTGGAAACTTAGCACTCTCAAAGCCAGGAGGCTGTCTCACATAAACCTCCTCCTCTATGAACCCATTTAGGAAGGCTGACTTGACATCCATCTGGTGCCGCTTGAAGCCTTTGGAGGTAGCAAAAGCAAGCAGAATCCTAATGGCTTCCAAATGAGCTACAGGGGCAAAGGTCTCCTCATAATCTATCCCCTCCTTCTAATAGAAACCTTGGGCTACCAATCTCGCTTTGTTCCTCACAACCATCCCATTCTCACCCTATTTGTTATTGAAGACCCACTTGGTTCCTATAGGGCGGCTGTTTGGTGGAGGTTCAACTAAATCCTAGACATAGTTTTTCTTAAAGTTCTCCAACTCCTCATGCATGGCGTTCACCTAGTTAGGATTAGATAATGCATGTTACACATCTCGGGGCTCAAAAGAAGCAACGTATGCAGAGTGGGATAAAAAGGCTAGAGAGTTAACCGAACAGCGTGTGACACGCTGGCTGGTGAAGATCTCCAATGATCCTGTGTAGGATGATCCTGCTGGACTTGCCGTGATGGAACAATCTCGGAGGTCACCTCCCCTGCATCCTCAGTGGGGCCAGCCTCTGCTTGAGCTTGCTGTCGGGGGAGTGAGGAGGAAACCGTGGGCAAGGGTCCTCCTTTATCATCAGAGCTCGTAGCAGAGGGGGCAGGAGCTACAGCCAGTGCATTGGCTCCTGCAGCACCAACATCTTCTGCACCTTCCTCATCTTCAAAGATGGGGGTGCTTTCTTCATTATCACCTGAAAACTCAAAAGCAAGGGTTGTGCAGGGCATAGTTTCATCAAAAGAAACCTCACAAGTCTCAACAACTTGCTTGGCCTCCAAAATCCACACACGAAAAGCCTTAGAACTAGAAGCATACCCCAGAAAAATTACATCCAAACAACGAGACTCAAACTTGTCCATATGACCCGCCTTCTTAAGCACAAAGCACCTGCAACCAAACGCTCGCAAATGCTTGACGCTGGGCTGCCTACCAAACCGAAGTTCATACGAGATCTTCCCAAGGAAAGCTCGCAAGAAGATCCGGTTCGCAATGTAACAGGCCATATTCACTGCCTCAGTCCAAAAGCGCCTCGGAGTCCTATGCTCATCGAGCATCGTCCGTGCAATCTCAACGAGTGTGCGGTTCTTGCGTTCCACAACAGTGTTCTGCAGTGGGGTATATGGAGAAGAAAACTGGTGCTCAAGACTTAGGTCACGACAGAAGTTTTTGAAACGAGAGTTTCTGAATTCACCGCCATTGTCACTGCGGATAGCCTCATGGCCTTATGACTCTCGTTTCTCAACCTCAGTACCAGATCCCGAACAAAACCAAATGCCTCATCCTTAAACTTCATGAAAAATACCCACGAGAACCGCGAAAAGTCGTCCACAACGACAAGCACGTACCACTTTCCACTGACCGACGCTACCCGAGCGGGGCCCACTGTATCCATATGGAGTAGCTCACCCGGATAGGAGGTCATAACTTGAGACACAGGAATGTGAGAAGCAGCAACCATCTTGCCATGACGACAGGGGTGGCACACTAAGTCCTTCTCAGCTTTCAATTTGGGCAATCCTCAGATTAGGCCCATTGAACTCAACCTAACTAGCAGATCAAAGCTCAAGTGACCAAGTCTCCTATGCCAGTTCCATATATCAGCAGAAGGACTAGCAACGAAACAACGCGTAGGGCCAGAAACAGATGTGAGGTCACCCTAAAAACCTGACCAAAAGGCACCAAAGAGCAAACAAGGGTCTCCTCAGCATCAAGAACGCGGCACGCACCCTTCTTAAAATGAACCTCAAAGCTTTCATCGAGAAGTTGCAAAACAGAGACCAAATTGAACCCCAATTTCAGACAAAAGCAACTTCTCTCAGGGAAAGCTTAGCAGAGAGCGAAACAGAACCAACACCCAACACTTTACCTTGACCATTGTCCTCGAAAGTAATGTACTCCTTGGTGCTCATAGGGTTGAGGCTGGAGAACCACTTGCGATGCCCTGTCATGTGCCTAGAGCAACCGGAATCCATGATCAACACGTCCTCCATGCCTCGATCCTGCAAAGTCAGGGAAAGCGACGGTGAGCAAACGGTCTGGCACTAGGGTTAGTACCAAAACTGTTGTACCAGTGCCGAGCCATCTGCTCAAAAGTGGGATAAGCACAATCAAAGAAATCATCACGACGACCCGGTTAACCACGACCTCCAAAGCGTGAACCCTCAAAAGCTCTCTCTCAAAGCCACGGTCATGAGGTCCATAGCCGTGCTGACGACTAGGAGCTCGGCCGACAAAGCGTCTCTCATGCACAGGAGCATGGACTTGAAAGCCGCCTCCTCTCTCACCACCAGCAAAGCGGTCTCTCATCTCACCACGGTGGGGAGGATCTTGCCTACCACCCTGGTAGAACTGATCCTGATTCCGCCAAGCTCTCTCTTGCCTCTCAACCCGCTTCCTCCTGAAGCAAAACTCCTCTAGGTGGCCATTCCACTGGCAGAACTCACAGTGGTAGACAGGCTTCTTAGGAACTGGGTTAGGCTGGGACTTGGGCTTAGGTGGTGTGGCCTTGGGTGGCTCAGGCTGCTGGACTGGCTTCTTGGGACATAAGCTCTTCCTCTATTATCTTGTCCAGCTTAGCCTTAGAAGGCTTGGGTGTCCAGTACTGCTCCTTTGGGGCAGCCTTGGGTGGCTCATGGTAAACCCCATCAACAGTCTCACCTAGCTGGGTAGGAGCAGTTTTGATCTTAACTAGTGCACTCTTCTCACCCGAAGTACTGCATTCCCCAAAACCAAAGCCACTCGTGTCACCCTCGGCTCTCTTGGTGCTCTCTATAATCATCTCTAGTTGAGGTTGCCTCGCATACACCCAACTCAGCACTTCTCTCAACCTACAGTTGTCAACATGCGAAGACAATACTTGCAGTCTCAGATCGTCCAGAACTACTGTCTGGGAAGCACAAGTGTCACAGTCTAGGGAGGGTATCGCAGGAGTACCTTTCTCCAACTTCTTAATGGTGGCATCCCTATCCACCAGCTGCATCCTAAGGGTCAGGCAGTTCTCACAAGTGTCAGTAGGTGCTGAAAGCACCTCAAAGTCAGATCTCAACTGCTCCAACTCATCTCTCAAGGTAGGACAGACCATACACGCACTCAAAAGCGCAGGTCTAGCCCAAAGCTCCTCAAGCTCCTTGAGCTGCCCCTCAAACTTATCCTTCAGCACAACTAGCTCTCTAGCTAAATAGGGGCAAGACTCACACTCAAGCTCTCCACTCAAAGTAGGCTCATCCAGCTTGGACTGGAGTTTGCCTAACTCAACTTTTAGCCCATCTATCTCCTCTACCCGCTTGGCATACCTATCTCTCTGGTTACCAAGCTCTGTCATGAAAGACTCGCAGGTAGGGCACTCAAACTCACTGGGTTGGGGTCTCACACTCCTCAACCTCTCATTCTCCTCTAAAGCCTCAGCAAGTTGGGCTTTCAACTTCTTAGCTGCCTTCTCCAGCATCCTATCCTTGGCTTTTAGCTCTTGGCTGTTCTGCTCTAGCATCTCAAGGATTTCGGCTTGATTAGGAGTTACCTCATCATCGGAAGAAGAGTTGCTGCCGTTATCCTTGTTCTCCTTGTCCTCAAGCGCCATGGAGCAAACCGAGCTCCTCTTGAACTTGTGCTTGTGCTTGGACTTGGTGGAGACAAAGCACAAGCCAGCTGGACCTCCATGATCGTTTCTCTTGTCCTTCTTGTACGTGATCTCCTCATCACTTGAGCTCGACGAGGACGAAGAGGAAGAAGATCCGCTGCTGCAGAGCCCGATCTCGACGAAGAACGCCTTGTCCCGCTTCTAGTTCTCCTTCTAGTAGCTCTTGAAAACCTTCCAGAAGTTCTTCTTGCCGAAGGGGTGCTTGCCGAAGCTATGCTTGCTGGAGCGATCCTTGTCAAAGCATGGCTTGCTGTAGTGGTACTTGTCGGGGTCACGGGAGTAGCTCTTGCCTTTCTTGTAGTAGTCGTTCTTGTTGGGGCACTCGGCAATGAAGTGGCCGACCTCTCCGCACTCGAAGCACTTGGGCCTCTCACCCCTCTTCTTGCTCATCCGGTTGTTATAGGCGCGCTGAAATCGACTAGGCACCAGACAAAGCTCATCATCCCCAAGCATCGCTAACTGCTCCTCTATAACAGACATCAAAGCAGAAAATGAAAAGTTGTGTAATAGAAGGTTAGTAACAGACTCACTAGAGGGGGTAGCCAAGGCCAGACTCTTGGAACCTGTACAAGTGAGGGAATCCCTTATCTTGTAATCTACTTCTGTGGCCTTGAGCTTACTATAGAGCACCTCTACTCCTATCGTATCATACCCCGCCGACTCAATGATTGAGTTCACCTTGATCTCCCATACTTTTCTATCCAAAGCACACACCAATTTGACAGCCTGCTGATGATCGGTGTATGGGAGCTCAGCGGGGGCGGAGTTGACACGCAACTTGTTAATGATCGACTGAAAGTGACCAAACAAGTCGTCTACTGACTCTCTCGGCTTCTGGACGAAATTCTCATATTCGCGCCGGTATGTCTCCTCAAGCCTAGCCTTAATGGTCACGGTACCCTCATGGTGTGCACTAAGCAGGGACCATATCTCTCGCGCCGTCTTGAGGTGACTCACTCTCTCATAATCCATGGGACCAAGCCCGAAAAAGATAAAGTCAACAGCCTTGGCATTCGCCTCATGCTAAGCCACGATCTCAGGCGTAGTACGCTCAGCAACTGGACGCACCACAAAAGTCGTACTCTGAGTAGCATCCCATATGTCCTGACTCTGGCTAACAAGGAACGCCTCCATCCTACTCTTCCAGTAGGGATAGCCATCGGAGCCAAGGACGGGAATCTTCCCAGAGTAAGTCATAGTCGCTACGGTTTCTTCACCGGTTAAGGTATGGGAAACCTAACCGGCTCTGATACCACTTGTAGGACCGAGATGTGCGACTAGAGGGAGGTGAATAGGAGCACTTAAAAACTCAAACTCACAACTCCCCTGGTGCAAACTAACACACTTCACACAACAAATGCTAGACACCGTTCACTAAAAGGAAACATGTCTAGCAAGCACTTGGTGTCGCCCACTGAACGGGTACACACCAAGCGAGCAGAAGCACAAGACTCAACGGCCACAAGATTGCAAGTCAAGTGAAACAACGTCACTCGCAAAAGAGGATCCACATAGCAACTCCGCACCTAAATGCGTCTCATTGATGAACAGAGAGCGAAGAGTATGGAGCAGTGGTGAGAATCACTCGGCAAGGACGAAGCAAAACCCAAACGGCAAAAACTCCAACAAAAACCGACTGCACAGCCACACGCCGGATAGTCCAGAGCACTTCACCGGATAGTCCGGTAGAGACCGGACAGTCCGGTGACCTGCACCGGATAGTCCAGTAAAGACTGGGACAAGGGCTGGAGCCGGATAGTCTGGTGCATGCCAGCGGACTATCCGGTAGAGGACCGGATAGTCCGGTGGTTGCACCGGATAGTCCGGTAGAACCCTGGAACTTGAGTTCCCAAACCTAAAACCTGACTATAGATGGCAACGGGTACGTACCTGTCAGGTAATGCCATCCCATACCTGCACCCGTGAGAAAATATCTTACCCGCGACGACACCCGTACCCGCACTCGGGTAAAGAAATTTACCCACACCCGCACCCGCGCGGGTAACGACACCCGCCGGGTACCCCGCACCCTTCTGTACACCCGGCAAGCAGATGAGTTTAGTTCATGTAAGGTAATATTGAAAAATCACAAATCCACGATCATCCAAGCAAGACTACAGAAAAAATCAAGATCTTATACAATGTTCTCTTGGAAGCCGATCCTTCCATCTACTGCTGGCATTTCGCACACCCAAAAAAATCGAATAGTAAATATTCTATAGAAACATTTGAGGAACGGAGCAACACAACCAACCCCGAAATCCCAACCAATCCATGGCGCCCTACTTTGACAGCTTGGAGCACGACGAGCACATCTGAGGCAGCAGTGCACTACGGTGGGGAAATGAAATTTTATTGCTCCTGGCTGGATCTGTACAGATGCACGGCGCCTCACATCCTTGGTGGTCGATGTATGCAGCTATGGAGTGGTGCCCAGTAGCGAGCATGCGAGTAGGATAGCACAGAGGAGGGGATTGGCAGCCAGCGGAGGTGGAAGGATGTCGCAGAGCTGCAGTGGTGGGCGGCTGCACGGGCATCAGATAGATTGCGGCTAGCATAGGGAGCCTAGGGGATTGGAATGGAACACAGGGATAGGGTTTCGCTGCTTATATGTGTGAGTCACTCTGGGCTGGGCTGTAGTAGTATTTTTGGACCAAGCCTACTAGACTGGACTCCATCTGTCGGGTATATCTTACCCGCGGGTTTACGGGTATGGGTACTACATAGCCATACCCGCACCCGCCATACCCGATGGGTATATGTAACACCCTAATTTTATTTCCAGTATTTTACAATAAATTTAATATGGTTTATTTAATTTTCTAGGATTTTATATGTTTAGCCATGCATTTAATGCTTGCATTCATGCCGGAGCATCGTTTTTATTGTTTGAGTGAATCAAAGTTTTGGTTTCTGAAATTTTGAATTTATTTGAGTCTATAGTTTTGGGTTTGATTTTGGTTTCAAAAGGAAAATATAAAAAAAAGAAAAGAAAAGAGAGGAGGCCAGCCACCGGGCCAACAACCCAGCAGCCAGCCCCCCCTCGGCCTGCCTTCCTCTGGCCCAACTCGCGCCCACCAGGCCCAATGGCCGAGTCGGCCTAGCTGCACCACCCCTTCCCTCTTTCTCTCACTGCCTTGTGGCCCTTCCGCCCAGAGACGCCGACAGGTGGGACCCGCCTTGTCATCCTCTACCTCCCACCGCCTTTTCTCTCTGCGCAAGGGACCGAGGCGCGCCGCCCTCCTTCGCTCTGCCCGTGGCCCGCCGTCTCTGCATCGTGGACCCCCGCTCCGCAGCCCCGCGCTCGAGCTCCAGGCCCGCTCGCCAGCACCTCTCCCCCGCCTTGACGCGCTCGCGCGACGTGGACCCTAGTTTGGGTCGAATTCCGCCCTGAGACGAGCTCGTGCCACCAAACCGCGCTCCGCTCGATTTGGACTCGAATCGAGTGTGCCGCCGCCCTATAAAGAGTCCTACCGACACCGCTGCCATCTCTTTTTGCCCCACACGCCACGCTCGGGCCCTAGCTCCATCGCGCCTCCATCAATTCCATCGCCGAAGCCGCACCGGTGAGCTCATCCACCGCCGAAATTGGCCACCGTCAAAGGCTTTCCGGCCAAATTGATCGCCAATCTTCCCTTATCAGCACCCCGTGACGCCTCCCCACCAGTTTTTGAAGCCAGAACTGCTTCCTTGACGCCGTTCCTCGGGCTCCCGCCACCGCCGTCCGCCTTGGCTCATCGCCAGGCCTCTTCGTCGCCTGCGCGCCGCGTTCAAGCCCCTGGTGAGCTTCGTCGCGTCGTCGTCTCTCTCCTGGGCCAACTCTCGTCGTCCCTGATGCCCTTTCGCGCACGGAGCGCCGTGCTCCGACGGTGCGCCGCCGTGCGCAGGCCGAACCCCGCCGCAACCTTTGGTCACCGTCGGCGTCCTCCTTCCCTTTAACCCCGGCCGTCCGATTAGATCTGAACGGCCAGATGGGTTTGGTCAAAGCCAGTCAACCGCACGACCCGGTCAACCGCGGGGTCAAACCGCGGTCAGCCTGGCATTCTTGCAAAAGAGGCCCTCAGGTTCGTGAAAATTAACCCGCAGTCCATGCCTGAAGTGAGCAGGGACCTGTTTTAGGATTTTAAACCCTGGTTTTTGAAAACTATTTACAACTAGGTCCTGTCATATTCAAAACCTCATATCTTTCACGTTTTAAATCCGTTTTCGGCGATTCTTGAGAGCCAATGGATCGGCCTCATTGCTCTCCTGGTGTGATGAGTGATTGTCAACGAGCTCAAGCCCTCCGATGGACTGGAGGCCCTCCGATGGACTGGAGGTAGATGATGAAGACCTCGATGGACTGAGGCAAAAGTCCTCCAATGGACCGGAGGCAATGCTCGGCGTCGATCGGTCATGGAAGCTCGGCATACGGAGGAGCGGTTCGGCAACGGTGGTGTAAGCCTCCGATGGACTGCGAGGCAACTCCGATGGACTGAAGAAGCCGGGTGCCACCGTGGTGCTCCAACCCGAGTGCATGGTGCGAAGGCGTGCGGGGGAGGCTTTGGCGGCTTCGGCTCAAAACCATCACCCAAGCTACGAAGACTTGGCGAGTGGACCGAAACTCGTCAAGATCGAAGATGGGCCCAAGACTCGGCCCAAGAAGCCCGCAAAATAAAGTTTCCCGGTTTTTGACGTCAAAACCGGGGGAAGCTTCCGGACTACTGGCTATGTGGCGCACATCCAAGCGAGGCGTGGAGAAGAAGAAGATCAAGTCGTCATCGTAGTCGTCCGATTGTATCTTTTCGGTTTGGCCCCCTCCGGGCATTTTTAGACTAGGGGCCTTAGTGTAATTGTGTCGTTTAGGGCCTAGGGTATAAATAGACTTGAGAGGCTCCCTTGGAGCTTATCTTGGCAGCCACAAACCCAAGGATTTCCTAACCCTAGCAGCCAAGGTCCAAAGAGAAGAAATAGAGGTGATTAGCTAGGAGATGGGTGCCTAGTTTAGTCTAATCTTGTCATTAGTGGGAGGATGATGGGAGGTAGGCTCTAGGGAACTTGTGTAACCTGAATTTCATGTTTAATCCACGGTTCCTTGTTGAGAAATTCCATGGAGTGAGCAGCAATTTTCGTCCTTCCCTTTCCCTTCCCCGTTCTAGTTCGTTTTTGGTTCCAATTCTTGGATTTTGGTGTGTTTCGGTTTGTCCAAGGTTGGGATCTTTCTTTTGCTGGTATTTTGCCTTGCTATGATGTGGTGAATCTCACTAGCCAAGTGCTAGAATCATTGAACCACGAGCAAGGGCCGTTCTTCCCATTTTTCGGTTTTTCGGAGTCAACTCACCTACCTCATGAGATTTGCAATTCCCGTGCATCCCTTGACATTTTGGAGCTGATCTTTTGGGATTTGCTAGGGAAGGTCCTTAGGATTATTCATGCAAATTTTCGTAAAGTTTCGTTGAGATTTGACCCCGTTTTGATCGATTTTTCAATGGAGTGTCGGGCTGTTTTTCTGCGCAGTTTTTTGGAGAACTGACAGGACAAATCAATTGTCCTTAGGTTTGTCCGAAGTAGGGACTTCGGATTGTCCGATCCCCATCCCTCGGATTGTCCGATCTATAGTGTTTTTGGGCTGTTTTCTTCCCCTTCTAAGTGTTTGTCCGGTTAGTTCTTCTGGTGAAGAAAGGATTGTCCGGTCTAGTGTTTCCGGGGCTGTTTTTTCGTGTTTCTTGCTCCGCTTGCTTTGGGGTTTGTTTTTCTTTGTTTCTTTGTCTGAGGTTGTGTCTGATTTGAAGAATCGGATTGTCCGGTCTTCCTCCTCCTTTCGCTATCTCTCTCCCTCGCTCTGTGTTTGTGCGATCCCTTCTTTCGCACAAGACCGGACTGTCCGGTCTCTTGTTTCTCTTTTGCGTTTCGCGTGTTTTGGCCCACAGGTTTGTCCGGCTTAGGGTTTGTGTTGTCCAATTTCTTTAGTTTTTGAAGTGTTGTTGTTTGCTTCGAACTTGCTTTGTGTCAACTACTGCATGCCCATACTCTTCACTCACTTTTCTAAGTGAGGCACGCTTCGGTGTGTTGAGTGGCTAGTTTGCGACACTTGCAAGCTTTGTAGCTTGTTTCATTTTGTGTGTGCTTCCGCTTTGCTCCCGATACGTATCTGTTCAGTGGAAGGTATCGGTTGTGCGTATGGTTTTGTGAGAGAGCACTTTGGGGTTTGAATTTGAGTTTTCAAGTGCTCCTATTCACCCCCCTCTAGTCGCACGTCTCGGTCCTACAAGTGGTATCAGAGCCGGTTAGGTTTCCTATACCTTAACCGGTGATGAAACCGTAGCGACGATGACTTACTCCGGGAAAATTCCCGTCCTTGGCTCCGATGGCTATCCCTACTGGAAAGGTAAGATGGAGGCATTCCTTGTTCGCCAGAGTCAGGACATATGGGATGCTACTCAGAGTACGACTTTTGTGGTGCTTCCAGTCGCTGAGCGTACTACGCAGGATATCGTGGCTCAGCATGAGGCGAATGCCAAGGCTGTTAACTTTCTCTTCTCCGGGCTTGGTCCTATGGATTATGAGAGAGTGAGTCACCTTAAGACTGCGCGTGAGATATGGTCACTGCTTAGTGTACACCATAAGGGTACTGCGACGATTAAGGCTAGGCTTGTGGAGACTTACCGGCGCGAATATGAGAATTTCGTCCAGAAGCCGGGAGAGTCAGTAGACGACTTGTTTGGTCACTTTCAGTCGATCATCAACAAGTTGCGTGTCAACTCTGCCCCCACCGCCCTCCCATATACCGATCATCAGCAGGCTGTCAAGTTGATGTATGCTTTGGACAGAAAAATATGGGAGATCAAGGTGAACTCAATCATTGAGTCGGCAGGGTATGATACGATTGGAGTAGAGGCGCTCTATAGTAAGCTCAAGGCCACCGAGGTAGATTACAAGATGAGGGATTCCCTCGGTTGTACAGGTTCTAAGAGTCTGGCCTTGGCTACCCCCTCTAGTGAGTCTGTCACTAACCCCATGTTACACAACGTTTCGTTTTCTGCTTTGATGTCTGTTACAGAGGAGCAGCTAGCGACGCTTGGGGATGATGAGTTGTGTCTGGTGCCTAGTCGCTTTCAGCGCGCCTATGACAACCGGATGAGCAAGAAGAGGGGAGAGCGGCCCAAGTGCTTCGAGTGCGGAGAGGTCGGCCACTTCATCGCCGAGTGCCCCAACAAGAACGACTACTACAAGAAGGGCAAGAGCTACTCCCGCGACTCCGACAAGTACCACCCCGGCAAGGCAAGCTTTGACAAGCACCGCTCCAGCAAGCACGGCTCTGGCAAGCGCCCCTTCGGCAAGAAGAACTTCCGAAAGGCTTTCAAGAGCTACCAGAAGGACAACCGGAAGCAGGACAAGGCCTTCTTCGCCGAGATCGGGTTCTGCAGCAGCGGATCTTCTTCCTCTTCATCCTCGTCGAGCTCAAGCGATGAGAAGATCACGTACAGGAAGGACAAGAGGAACGATCAAGGTGGTCCAGCTGGCTTGTGCTTCGTCTCCATCAAGTCCAGGCGCAAGAACAAGGATAAGAGGAGCTCGGTTTGCTCCATGGTGCTTGAGGACAAGGAGAACAAGGATGACGGCAGCAACTCTTCTTCCGATGATGAGGTAACTCCTGAGCAAGCCGAAATCCTTGAGATGCTAGAGCAGAACAGCCGGGAGCTTAAGGCCTAGGATAAGATGCTGGAGAAGGCAGCTAAGAAGATGCAGAAGTTGAAAGCCCAACTTGCTGAGTCTTTAGAGGAGAATGAGAGGTTGAGGAGTGTGAGACCCCAACCCAGTGAGATTGAGTGCCCTACCTGCGAGTCTTTCATGACGGAGCTTGGTGACTAGAGAGATAGGTATGCCAAGTGGGTAGAGGAGATAGATGAGCTGAAGGCTGAGCTAGGCAAACTCCAGTCCAAACTGGATGAGCCTACTTTGAGTGGAGAACTTGAGTGTGAGTCTTGCCCCTGTCTAGCTAGAGAGCTAGCTGTTCTGAAAGAGAAGTTTGAGGGGCAGCTCATGGAGCTTGAGGAGCTTAGGGCTAGACCTACGCTTTTGGGTGCGTGTATGGTCTGTCCTACTTTGAGAGGTGAGTTAGAGCAGTTGAGAGCTAACTTTGAGGTGCTTTTAGCACCTACTGATACTTGTGAGAACTGCCTAACCCTTAGGATGCAGCTGGTGGATAGGGATGCCACCATTAGGAAGTTGGAAAAAGCTGTTGTGGTTCCCTCCCTAGACTGTAATATCTGTGCTGCCCAGACTGTGATTCTGGAGGATCTGAGGGAGGAGATGTTGTCTTTGCAAAATGACAACAACAGGTTGAGAGAGGTGCTCAGTTGGGTATATGCGAGGCAACCTCAACTAGAGATGATCATAGAGAGCACCAAGAGAGCTGAGGGTGAGACAAGTGGTGTTGGGTTTGGAGAGTGCAGCATTTCGGGTGAGAAGAGTGCTCCAATTAAGGTCAAGACTGCACCTACCCAGCCAGGAGAGACTGTTGATGGGGTTTACCATGAGCCACCCAAGGCTGCCCCAAAGAAGCAGTACTGGACACCCAAGCCTTCCAAGGCTAAGCTGGACAAGATTGTTGAGGAAGAGCTTAAGCCCAAGGGCAAGAATCCAGTCCAGCAGCCTAAGGCACCCAAGGCCACACCACCTAAGCCCAAGTCCCAGCCTAACCCAGTTCCTAGGAGGCCTGTCTACCACTGTGAGTTTTGCCAGCGGAATGGCCACCTAGAGGAGTTTTGCTTCAGGAGGAAGCGGGTTGAGAGGCATGAGAGAGCTTGGGGGAACCAGGATCACTTCTACCAGGGTGGTAGGCAAGATCCTCCCCACCGCGGTGAGATGAGAGACTGCTTTGCCGGTGGTGAGAGAGGAGGCGGCTTTCAGGCTCGTGCTCCTAGTGGTGAGAGATGCTTTACCGGCCGAGCTCCTAGTCGTTTTCAGTGTGGCTATGGACCTCGTGACCGAGGCTTTGAGAGAGCTTTCGAGGGTTCACGCTTTGGAGGTCGTGGTTACCTTGATCGTCGTGACGATTTCTTTGATTGTGCTTATTCCACTTTTGAGCAGATGGCTCGGCACTGGTACAGCAGTTTTGGGACTAACCCCAGTGCCGGACCGTTTGCTCACCGTCGCTTTACTTGATTTTACAGGATCGAGGCATGGAGGACGTGTGGATCATGGACTCCGGTTGCTCTAGGCACATGACAGGGCACCGCAAGTGGTTCTCCAGCCTCAACCCTGTAAGCACCAAGGAGTACATCACATTCGGGGACAATGGTCAAGGTAAAGTGATGGGTGTTGGTTCTGTTTCGCTCTCTGCTAAGCTTTCCCTGAGAGAAGTTGCTTTTGTTCGGAATTTGGGGTTCAATTTGGTTTCTGTTTCGCAACTTCTCGATGAAGGATTTGAGGTTCGTTTTAAGAAGGGTGCGTGCTATGTTCTTGATGCTGAGGAGACCCTTGTTTGCTCTTTGCTGCCTTTTGGTCAGGTTTTTAGGGTCGAACTCACATCTGTTTCTGGCCCTGCTCGCTGTTTGGTTGCTAGTCCTTCTGCTGATATATGGAAGTGGCATAGGAGACTTGGTCACTTGAGCTTTGATCTGCTAGTCAAGTTAAGTTCAATGGGCCTAATCCGAGGATTGCCCAAATTGAGAGCTGAAAAGGACTTAGTATGCCACCGCTGTCGTCATGGCAAGATGGTTACCGCTTCTCACACTCCTGTGTCTCAGGTTATGACCTCCTATCCAGGTGAGCTACTCCATATGGATACAGTAGGTCCCGCTCGGGTAGCGTCGGTTAGTGGAAAGTGGTACGTGCTTGTCGTTGTGGACGATTTTTCGCGGTTCTCGTGGGTATTTTTCATGGAGTTTAAGGATGAGGCGTTTGGTTTTGTTCGGGATCTGGTACTGAGGTTGAGAAACGAGAGTCATAAGGCCATGAGGGCTATCCGCAGTGACAATGGCGGAGAATTCAAAAACTCTCGTTTCGAAAACTTCTGTCGTGACCTAGGTCTTGAACACCAGTTTTCTTCTCCATATACCCCTCCATAGAACGGTGTTGTGGAACACAAGAACCGCACACTTGTTGAGATGGCACGGACGATGCTCGATGAGCATAGGACTCCAAGGCGCTTTTGGGCTGAGGTAGTGAATTCGGCCTGTTACATTGCGAACCGGATCATCTTGCGAGCTTTCCTTGGAAAGACCTCGTATGAACTTCGGTTTGGTAGGCAGCCCAGCGTCAAGCATTTGCGAGCGTTTGGCTGCAGGTGCTTTGTGCTTAAGACGGCGGGGCATTTGGATAAGTTTGAGTCTCGTTGTTTGGATAGGATTTTTCTATGGTATGCTTCTAATTCTAGGGCTTTTCGTGTGTGGATTTTGGAGGCCAAGCGAGTTGTTGAGACTTGTGAGGTTTCTTTTGATGAAACTATGCCCTGCACAACCCCTGTCCTTGAGCTTTCAGGTGATGATGAAGAAGGTGCCCCCATCTTTGAGGATGAGGAAGGTGCAGTTAATGATGGTGATGCAGGAGCCACTGCACCGGCTGCAGCTCCTGTCCCCTCTGCTACGAGCTCAGATGATGAAGGAGGACCCTTGCCCACGGTTTCCTCCTCACTCCCCCGACAGCAAGCTCATGCAGAGGCTGGACCCGCTGAGGACACAGGGGAGGTGACTTCCGAGATTGTTCCATCTCGGCAGGTCCAGCGGGATCACCCTCCACAAAGGATGATTGGAGATATTCACCAGCGTGGCACACGCTCTTCGGTTAACTCTCTAGTCTTTTTCTCCCACTCTACATATGTTGCTTCTTTTGAGCCCCAGGATGTGTCACATGCATTATCTGATCCTAACTGGGTGAACGCCATGCATGAGGAGTTGGAGAACTTTGAGAGAAACCATGTCTGGGATTTAGTTGAACCTCCACCAAACTGTCGCCCTATAGGTACCAAGTGGGTTTTCAAGAACAAACAGGGTGAGGATGGGATGGTTGTGAGGAACAAAATGAGATTGGTAGCCCAGGGTTTCTGTCAGAAGGAGGGGATAGATTATGAGGAGACCTTTGCCCCTGTAGCTCGTTTGGAAGCCATTAGGATTTTTCTTGCCTTTGCGGCCTCTAAAGGCTTCAAACTGCGGCAAATGGATATCAAGTCTGCTTTCCTGAACGGGTTCATAGAGGAGGAGGTATATGTGAGACAACCTCCTGGCTTTGAGAGTGCTAGATTTTCAGACCGGGTGTATAAGTTAAGGAAAGCCCTTTATGGTCTGAAGCAAGCTCCTAGAGCTTGGTATGCTAGGTTGAAGAGTTTCCTGCTCAAGTCTGGGTTTGTGATGGGTTCAGTAGACAAGACCTTATTTTTGTTGAGTCGTGGCGGTGACACCCTGAT
This sequence comes from Paspalum notatum, assembly GCA_022530915.1. Taxonomy (NCBI): domain Eukaryota; kingdom Viridiplantae; phylum Streptophyta; class Magnoliopsida; order Poales; family Poaceae; genus Paspalum; species Paspalum notatum. Next base: position 22,595,571 of record CM039687.1, read on the forward strand.
AGTTCAGATATATGTTGATGACATAATCTTTGGTGGTTCATCTCACGCTTTGGTGTCTAGTTTTGCTGAACAGATGAGCAGGGAATTTGAGATGAGTCTTATGGGTGAGCTCCAGTTCTTCCTCGGGTTGCAGATCAAGCAAGGCCCTGAAGGAACCTTCGTCCATCAAGCCAAGTATACAAGAGACATACTCAAGAAGTTTGAAATGGGTGACTCCAAGCCCATGACAACCCCTATGAGTACAAACACGGCGTTTGATGCTGATGAAGATGGGGAGGCGGTGGACCAGAAGGAATTTCGAGGGATGATCGGCTCACTTCTGTACCTGACGGCGACCAGACCGGACATTCAGTTCGCGGTCTGCCTTTGTGCGCATTACCAGGCGTCTCCTAGGACTTCTCACGGTCAAGCGGTGAAGCGCATTTTCAGGTATCTGAAATTCACTCCTGAGCTTGGTCTTTGGTATTCCTCGGGTTCTACTCTCTTTCTTAGAGGGTTCTCAGATGCTGACCATGCTGGCTGCCGGATTGATCACAAGTCAACCTCCGGCACATGCCAACTCTTAGGAACCTCTCTTGTCTCTTGGTCCTCTCGCAAGCAAGCTAGCGTATCTTTGTCTACCACAGAAGCAGAGTATATAGCTGCTGCTAGTTGCTGCTCCCAGCTTTTATGGATGAAAGCCACCCTTAGTGATTTCGGCCTTAGGTTTGGAAAAATCCCTCTTCTAGTTGATTCTACTTTTGCTATTTCTGTAGCTACGAACCCCGTCTTGCACTCTAAAACTAAACACATAGATGTGAGGTTTCACTTTCTGAGAGATCACTATGAGAAGGGGGACATAGACTTAGTCCACGTAGCATCTGAAAACCAGTTGGCCGATATCTTTACGAAGCCCCTAGAGTTTGGCGCTTTTGTGCGCTTGAGAGGTGAGCTTGGAGTGTGCTATCCCTTTTAGTCAGGGATAATGTGCTATTCCTTTTAGTAAGGGATAGCTTCTGTAGTTTAGTTTCTGCTTTTATCTGGTTTTTATTTCTTTTTGCTTCTTTTGCATATTGTATTATATCATGCATCACATTGTATCAGTTTCATTTTCACTTCACTAGCACTAGAGCTCTTTTGGAATGATAAGTTAGTAATTGCTTGTGCTAGATTGTACAGATGCATGCTTAATCATGGTTGGCTAAGCTTTCTTGAGTCTGTTGAATACTAGTTGTGAGCTAAGTCATTTTATTCTTTGCAAATCAAAAACAATGATCACCACTTGATTTGGCTACCTAGAATGTGTAGGATTGTTGAATGCTATGCTATCTTTTCATACCTGGATATGCTAGTTGTATGCCTTTGCCATGTTAATGCCTAAGCTTTTATGACACCTTGCTTAAATTGAAATCAGAATCAAATTGCTTACAAGTGTGTCTTATATGATGAATTGAGAAAGATCCAGGTGGGTTTGCTTGTCACACTGATCTAGTTCGAGACAGCTTGCCTTTGCACTTTGGCTTGAACTTGGACTAGGCTGTCTATGACCAGAACTTTGTCTTAAGCTTCTGATGGTTATATAACCTAGGCTTGGCATTGGTTGGTAAGAAGTGGCAAAAGACAAGTAAATAACTCCTGGCACAAAAAGAACTTGCTTTTGATTACAAATGTCTAAATCTGAAATTTGCAAGTCTCTAAAATGCTTATGGCTAGTTGTATATGTTTTGGTTGAGAGTTGCACACCTTGTATGCATTGCTAGCATTTTGTTGTTCATGCCTATCTTGCTAGGTGCTATTCATGTTGGTGATGCTTTCTTTTTATTAACCCTGAAAAACAAGCTTACTCTTGATATGTGTGAGATAGATTCATTTAAGCTTGTTGTATGCTTCCTTGCCCTCACTTGCTCTGTATGCTAGAACTTGTGATTACTAGCTTTACATTCCTTCTGAGCTCTTTCAGTTACACTCCTTGCATTTCATGGCATACTTTGAGGGGGAGTTGTCTAGTTCAGGGGGAGTTGAGTTCAAAGAACCCTTGATGTGTCCATTGTCAACAAGGGGGAGAAATTTGGGGAGAGATTAGTGTACTTCTCTAAGGGGAAGAAATTTAAAAATATGGAAAAGGGGGAGAACTCAGTAGACATTTAGTTGAGGGAGAGCTTTGCATTCATATTGCATTTGTGCGGATGCATTTTAGGGGGATTTTGAGCTTTTAGCATGCTCTTTGCATCGGTGCGTTGAGCCTTTTGCCTCTGTCTTGAGGAGCCGATATTTTGTTTTTCGTTTTGCTTCAAGCTGCCTTGTGTTTTGCCTTTGTTTGGTTTTGGGCAGTTTGAGCATTTCTTTTCTTTTTCCTTTCTTTTTCGGTTTTACGCTTTTCTTTTGTCTTTGCTCTATTTCAGGTTACAGGTTGGAGATGTGTTGACAATGCCCTCATCAAGGGGGAGATTGAGAGCTAATGGATCGGCCTCATTGCTCTCCTGGTGTGATGAGTGATTGTCAACGAGCTCAAGCCCTCCGATGGACTGGAGGTAGATGATGAAGACCTCGATGGACTGAGGCAAAAGTCCTCCAATGGACCGGAGGCAATGCTCGGCGTCGATCGGTCATGGAAGCTCGGCATACGGAGGAGCGGTTCGGCAACGGTGGTGTAAGCCTCCGATGGACTGCGAGGCAACTCCGATGGACTGAAGAAGCCGGGTGCCACCGTGGTGCTCCAACCCGAGTGCATGGTGCGAAGGCGTGCGGGGGAGGCTTTGGCGGCTTCGGCTCAAAACCATCACCCAAGCTACGAAGACTTGGCGAGTGGACCGAAACTCGTCAAGATCGAAGATGGGCCCAAGACTCGGCCCAAGAAGCCCGCAAAATAAAGTTTCCCGGTTTTTGACGTCAAAACCGGGGGAAGCTTCCGGACTACTGGCTACGTGGCGCACATCCAAGCGAGGCGTGGAGAAGAAGAAGATCAAGTCGTCATCGTAGTCGTCCGATTGTATCTTTTCGGTTTGGCCCCCTCCGGGCATTTTTAGACTAGGGGCCTTAGTGTAATTGTGTCGTTTAGGGCCTAGGGTATAAATAGACTTGAGAGGCTCCCTTGGAGCTTATCTTGGCAGCCACAAACCCAAGGATTTCCTAACCCTAGCAGCCAAGGTCCAAAGAGAAGAAATAGAGGTGATTAGCTAGGAGATGGGTGCCTAGTTTAGTCTAATCTTGTCATTAGTGGGAGGATGATGGGAGGTAGGCTCTAGGGAACTTGTGTAACCTGAATTTCATGTTTAATCCACGGTTCCTTGTTGAGAAATTCCATGGAGTGAGCAGCAATTTTCGTCCTTCCCTTTCCCTTCCCCGTTCTAGTTCGTTTTTGGTTCCAATTCTTGGATTTCAGTGTGTTTCGGTTTGTCCAAGGTTGGGATCTTTCTTTTGCTGGTATTTTGCCTTGCTATGATGTGGTGAATCTCACTAGCCAAGTGCTAGAATCATTGAACCACGAGCAAGGGCCGTTCTTCCCATTTTTCGGTTTTTTGGAGTCAACTCACCTACCTCACGAGATTTGCAATTCCCGTGCATCCCTTGACCTTTTGGAGCTGATCTTTTGGGATTTGCTAGGGAAGGACCTTAGGATTATCCATGCAAATTTTTGTGAAGTTTCGTTGAGATTTGACCCCGTTTTGATCGATTTTTCGATGGAGTGTCGGGCTGTTTTTCTGCGCAGTTTTTCGGAGAACTAACAGGACAAATCAATTGTCCTTAGGTTTGTCCGAAGTAGGGACTTCGGATTGTCCGATCCCCATCCCTCGGATTGTCCGATCTATAGTGTTTTTGGGCTGTTTTCTTCCCCTTCTAAGTGTTTGTCCGGTCAGTTCTTCTGGTGAAGAAAGGATTATCCGGTCTAGTGTTTCCGGGGCTGTTTTTTCGTGTTTCTTGCTCCGCTTGCTTTGGGGTTTGTTTTTCTTGGTTTCTTTGTCCGAGGTTGTGTCTGATTTGAAGAATCGGATTGTCCGGTCTCCCTCCTCCTTTCGCTATCTCTCTCCCTCGCTCTGTGTTTGTCCGATCCCTTCTTTAGCCCAAGACCGGACTGTCCGGTCTCTTGTTTCTCTTTTGCGTTTCGCGTGTTTTGGCCCACAGGTTTGTCCGGCTTAGGGTTTGTGTTGTCCAATTTCTTTAGTTTTTGAAGTGTTGTTGTTTGCTTCGAACATGCTTTGTGTCAACTACTGCATGCCCATACTCTTCACTCACTTTTCTAAGTGAGGCACGCTTCGGTGTGTTGAGTGGCTAGTTTGCGACACTTGCAAGCTTTGTAGCTTGTTTCATTTTGTGTGTGCTTCCGCTTTGCTCCCGATACGTATCTGTTCAGTGGATGGTATCGGTTGTGCGTGTGGTTTTGTGAGAGAGCACTTTGGGGTTTGAATTTGAGTTTTTCAAGTGCTCTTTTTCACCCCCCTCTAGTCGCACGTCTCGGTCCTACAATTCTCACACCCACACGACCGTAGCAATGTGTATAATAATTTTGTATACGTTTTACCTTCTGTTTTTATGTCATGATGTACTATTTCTTATCTTTTGCATTTGTTTGCTTGCATGTGTGATCATGTGGATGCTTGTTTGGTGCCGTGTATCATGTGTAGACGTTGATCCGCCTGTGGAGTTCGAAGAGCAACCTCCAGAAGCCTCTGAGCAGCAGCAAGGAATAAATTTTGAGGAATGCAAGTATAACATAAACAACACCTAATAATCTTTTTTTAGTTACTGCATGTGCATTTTAATTTGTATGCCTGTAAGGTTTTACCTAGCTACTTTTATCCTTATATATCTACCTTTTGGGATGCATATGGTTAAGTTGTGCTAGGTGCTGCGCAAACTCTTATCCTTGTTAATTTAATTTTGATTAATAATCTTATGCAATTAATTGTTGGACTTGACCCTGATCGGTTCATGTCCATTTTAATATGGTTTTTTTTAGCAACATGGTTTAGGGAGCTTGAGCAATGTGCTCGTGTGCTTTTGCTAGTTCTCTCCCTAAGGACCGAATCACAAAACGACCACCTGGGACAACAGTGCTCCCACAAGGCTGGAATGGGACAGACTTAGCTGATTAATTAGGTTGTTTTGGTTTGGGAGTAACTTACCTATGGGGCAAGAGGGGAGGTGAGCTTCTGTGGCCCTCGCGCTGCTTGGGTTGAGTGTGCTTTACGTTATATGTATGTGCTTCTCCCCTTGAGGCTTACTCCACGGTTGCGGAACCTGAAACCTTAGTGGTTACACCTTACTAACGCAATCTTTGTAAAGGCTTCGTAGTGCGCTGGCTAGTCATCTCATCTCCGGTAATGTGATGAACTCATAGCGTAGCTCACGACTTGTGGGTAAAGTTGTACAACCTCTCGAGAGTGTAAAACTAACATGTTAGCCGTGCTCACGGTTATGAGCGGCCCAGACCCTTCCCAGTGATTAGAAGGACCCTTGGCTGAGGTTCCTTGGTTTTGGTTATGGTTTTGATAATTGTTATATCTGTTTAATCTTATTTAATTCTTATGCAATATCTTTTGGGCTAATGGTTTTGTCATTAATTCATAGTAAATAGGCCTTAATAAATGTTTTAAATTAAAAGCTTATGCAGTTGTCAGCTAACCATAGAGCCTCATGGTTTATGTTATATTTGTTGGGTATTCTGTACTCACGCTTGTTTCTTTATATTTATTCCTTGTTGGAGGGGAAAAATCCAACCGCTGCTCAGATAATGGTGGTAATGAGGACTATGTGCAAGACTACGACGAGTTTTAGGCGTTTCGTTCACCAGTTGACGTCCCTGTGGCGCCCGTTATATTTATGTTTTATGCTTCCGCTATGCTACGTTATACTCTGAGTTAAACACTTGTGTCACAGTGTAATAATGATATATTTAATGTTATGTACGTTTTTATCTTTGACATGTGTTGTGGTACTTTTGTAATTTGTCATGTATATGCGAGACGTTTCCTGGCCCATATATATGTTGCACGGTTTTGTTCGTTGAAACTGGGCGTGACAGTATAGCTTTTTACCCATTAATCTACCCACGGGTCCAACATTGATTCCATACGCCTACCCTAATAGGGTAAAAACCCGTCGGGTTTCGTGTGGCGGGTACCCAAAAGCCTTTGAGAAATCACCCAAAAACCAAACTAGAGAAGGGGAAGGGAGAGGGCTGCACACAAGCACTCCAATTTCAGAGGAATATTGTTGGATTAATCATGAAATTGAGTTCATACAAAGGTTCCTACAGCCTACCACGCTTCATCCTCCATCTTGATGTGAAGAACCCTAGCTAGGGGACTCAAAACCTAGTCTAAAGCTCTCCTTTCTCTCTTTAGTACTTGGCTATATGGAAACTAAGCCTAGGGTTTTCTAATGGTGGGAGAGTCACCTAAATGACCAGCCACTTAGGTATATATATAGCCCAGGCCAAACGACACCATTTAACACTAAGACCCCTACTCTAGAAAGCCCGAAAGGGGCTGAAATGAAAATGATACAATCGGACGACTATGATGACGCTTTGATCTTCTTCTTCTCCACGCCTTGCTTGGATGTACGCCATGTAGCCAGTAGTCCGGAAGCTTCCCCCGGTTTTAAAGTCAGAAACCGAAAAACTTTATTCTACGGGCTTCATAGGCCGGGTCTTGGCCCAATCTTCTATCTTGGCGAGTCGGAGCCCAACCCACCAAGTCATTTGAACTTGGGTGGCGGTTTTGAGCTGAAGCTGCCAAAACCTCCCTCACACGTCTTCGTGCCATGCACTCGGGTTGGAGCACCACAGTGGCACCCGACTTCTGCAATCCATCGGAGTCGCCTCGCGGTCCATCGGAGGGCTTACAATACCGTTGCCAAACTGCCCCTCCGTGTACCGAGTTTCCATGGCCGACCGACGCCGAGCATTGCCTCCAGTCCATTGGAGGGCTTTTGCCTCAATCCATCGAGGTCTTCATCATCTACCTCCAGTCCATCGGAGGGCCTCTAGTCCATCGGAGGGCTTGAGCTCGTTGATAATCACTCATCACACTAAGAGAGCAATGAGGCCGGTCCATTGGATCTCAATGCCAGACTATATAAGGCTTGTGACGGACCCCTACTATCCAGCCCTCATCGTAAATCAGCCACCGCAAAGCCCTAACTTTCATTATAACCTCGAGAGCAAAGGCAATACATCTCACCACAAACAGGACGTAGGGTGTTACGCTTCTAGCGGCTTGAACCTGTATAAACCCTGTGTCTTGTTGCTTCTCCGCGCGAACCATTGAGCTACGCCGATTTCGTCACCCCAAAAGCACTACGTGAGACATCTCGTAGGGCATTGCCAGATTAAAACCTCGACAATAATCACTTGCATCACACATGATTTCAAAAGGTAGATTCTAGTCTGGTGATTGAATGATTGGTGCACTAATAAGTAACTCCTTAATTTTTCTAAAAGTAACCTCACATTCTTAAGTGAATTCGAAAGGAATGTCCTTTTGAAGCAAGTAAGTAAGTGGTTTAGCTATTTTAGAAAAGTCTTTAATAAATCTTCTTTAAAATCCAGCATGACCAAGAAAGCTCCTTAGAGATTTAATATCAGTGGGTGGTGGTAATTTTTCTATCGTCTCTATTTTGGCTTTATCTACTTCAATTCCTTTCTACACAAGCCCTCTTCTAACCATGAAGTGACACTTTTCCCAGTTTAACACTAAGTCGACCTCTTCACACCTCTTCAGTACCTTCTCTAAGTTCCTTAAACAATGGTCAAAACTTGTGCCATGAACTGAGAAATCATCCATAAAAACTTTCATGATATCTTCAATAAAATCTGAGAATATAGCCATCATACACCTTTGGAAAGAAGCAAGTGCATTACAAAGGCCAAAAGGCATTCTCCTATAGGCAAAAGTTCCGTAAGGACAAGTAAAGGTAGTCTTGTGTTGATCATCTGGATGAATTGGGATTTGAAAGAAACCAGAATACCCATCTAAGTGGCAAAAATGGGTATTCTTAGCAAGTCTCTCTAACATTTCGTCTATAAAGGGTAAAGGGAAGTGATCTTTCTTAGTGGCTTTATTAAGCTTCCGGTAATCAATGCACATTCTCCAACCAGTCACTGTTCTTTGTAGGATTAATTCATTTTTATCATTTTTAACTACAGTTAAGCCTCTCTTCTTAGGTATGCAATGAACTGGGCTTACCCACTCACTGGTTGGTACTGGGTAGATAATTCTGGCATTTAAAAGTTTGATGACTTCCTTTTTAACTACAGACCTCATTTCATTACTCAACCTCCTTTGATTGTCAACTACTGGCTTGTGGTCTTCCTCCATTGGAATGCGGTGAGTACAAAATGCTGGACTGATCCCTTTTAGATCTGCTAGAGAATAACCAATTGCCTTCTTGTGCTTCCTCAATACTACCAGCAGCCTCTCCACTTCTTCTGGACTTAGCTCATCACTAACGATTACTGGGTAGGTTTTATTTTTTCCTAAAAACTCGTATTTAAGTCCATCGGATAGTGGCTTTAACTCTACATCTGGCGCCTCTTGTTGATTAAGGTCACCTAGTGGCTCTACTGGCATGTCTTAGGTTTCTTCTATATTTTGTTCTAGTTGATTAGTGGCATTGGTTGTTTCCTTAGAGAAAAATCATTCGTCTTCTCCCTCTAAAACTAGATTTAAAGGTTCTCTAAATGCATTAATATAACTAATACTCTCTGTCTCCTCTATATTGGGAGTAAGACTAATGGGCACTTTAGATGCCGGTAAGAAATCAAAGTCATATTTTAATCCATTAATATTAAGCATGACTTTTCCTCTTTCATTATTAACTACGACATCAACCAACTTAAGAAAAGGTCTACCAAAGATTAATTTAATATTATCATCATAGACATTAATGACATAAAAATCAGTTGGTATAATTTTTCCAGCAAAGTTAAATTCAACATTCTTAATTAAGCCTACAGGTTTAATCACTTCATTACTAGCAAGTTTAATCCTAAGATTAGTGGAAACTAAGTATGGTTTATCACATAATTTAGAATAAACTTCATAGCTCATTGTACTTACCTAGGCTTCCATAGCGCAGTGTATGTTGTTGAAGACTTCTTTGTTGATGTTGCATGAAATTCTAGTTGAAGATTCCTCACTTGATAGCTGAACGATGACCTCCTCAGTAAGTGATGACTCTGGCTTGACTCCGATTACTCGCTTCACTTCAGAGACAAAGTCACTATCCAGTTCCTCCTCTTGGAATAATTTATGCAGCACTTCCCCTGTGTCTTGACTATCATCACTCTTCCTTAGTGGTACTGCTGGTGGAAACAACTCCTCTTCCTCCACTAAGTCTTCTGTTGGGAGTGGTCCTGCACACTTGAGTGTATCTCTGAACTCCACTGGCATCTAGTTCATCTTTTTGAACTCTGGTAATGGCTTTGCACTGGCGAGACCTCTATAATCTGTACTCTCTATCTCTTGAGGTGCAAAACTTTCAAACTCCTCCTCATCAAAGGCATAAGACATTGGAGTCTTTTTGACAAGTGGCTTGTCCTCAAAAGATGGCAGGTGTGGGCGCCATGTGCTCTTCCTCTAGCTCCTTCACTCTGTCGTCCTTCCTTTCTTTGTTGTTCTTGTAGGTCATACGGATATCTGACAGGATCTTGTTGGCTTCACTCCATGTTCTGCTCATTAACGATCCTCCCGCACTCGTGTTCACTTTCTCAAAGGCTTCTGACGTCAGACCGTAGTAGAAAATATGAATATGCATGTCTGGCGTTACCCCAAGTAGCGGTCCTTGTGTGAGCATGTTGTCGAGTCTCTCCCAGGCTTCATCAATGTCTTCATTCCATCTTTGCTCAAAAGCCCAAATTGCCTTCCTCAACTTGTGTACTTTTAGTGGTGAGAAGAATCTTGCGAGGAATTTCTGCTCAAGAATTTCCCAATCTCCTTTAGCTTCAATTGAGGCAGCTTGGTACCATTTGTTGGCTTTATCCACAAGGGTAAATGGAAAGAGATTCCACTTAACCCACTCTAGTAGGACTCCGTCTTGATGGAAAGTGTGGCACACTTGCTTGAGCTTCTCCAAGTGCTTGTACAGATTTTCGTCGTCTTCTCTGCTGAACGGATCTGTAGCAGCAATCCTGATGATTCCTGGCTTTAGCTCGTATGAACCTGACTCCGGCTTCTTGTTTGATTCTTGAAACTTAAGATCTACAACTTTTGGAATTAAGCGCTCTCTAAGTGTCAAAAGCTCCCAGACTTCAAGCATCGTAGTCATGCCTGAAACCAATTACAAAAACACGACATGAAAAAAAAATCTATGACAGCAAAGTTGCTGGGTTAGTTGAACTAAAAACAAAATTTAAAAACAAACTTAAGAATGAACTAAAAACAAGAACGAATTTAGACAATTCTAAGTAATTAGAACTAAAATTTATGAAACTAAACTAAACGTAAAATACGATTAACACACTAATAGAAGCAAAACTATAAGGAAACGAATAAAACAAAATTTAACACACAATTAGCAAACAAACTAACTATCAAAACTAGTAGTAACAAAGTTAATAAAAGATTTATAATAACTTAACGATAATTAGGATGTCCCCGGCAACGGCGCCAGAAAAGCTTGTTGACGGCACTTAAACACGACAAACCTTATACTGCAAGCGACAGTATCATATATAGCTTTTCCCCAGGATGAGTATCTTGGGTTTTATCAATCCAGGGATAATTATGTTTAAGTCACTATCTATCTAATATTAACTGAATTACTAACTAATTCTAATAGATCTAAACAAGATTTAAAGAGGATTAAAACTACTCTAATTATACTCTAATTACGGTCTAATAAGGGTCTAATCTATTGCATAAAAGGATAGAACAAGGTTTAGGCTAAAGCACGAGAAAGATAGGTTTAACATAGAAAAGGATCCACAAGAGATACGAGACAAACAACCATCATACTAAGAACCACCTTGAAACTAGATCTAATCAAGAAGCATAGAATAAACATGATCATGAATGTCGAGGACCTACTCGGACCTTTCCTCGGACTCTACTGTCACTAGTAACCAGGTAATTGACGAACTAGTAAACCCCAATCATCTCTAAGCATGAGTAGATTCAATCAACTAGTTAAAGTAAAAAGATCTACTAAGAGAACATGAAGAATTCTTAACATCAGCCGATTATCATGTTGGAATTAAGCATTGCAAAGCTATGGATCATAAATCATGCATAAACAACAAGCTAGGTCTAAAAGACAATCTTTATTGATCAAATATCAAGGTTTCATCAAAGTATCGAAGGAAGTACATGGAATTACTCGAGATACATCGTAAACTTTGAAGCATGGTCGTCAGGGTGAACTCAACGAAGAATATGTCGAAAGACGAACTCGAGCATCCCTCGGGAGGGCCCTGGTCGGCAGAGCCTGACCCCTAGGGGTCAGCCGACCACCAGGCCTCCTGCCTCCTCTTGCTTCCCCCTTTTGCCGAGATGAGCTTCTCGCCGAGTTGAACGCTTCTAGCCCCTGACCTTTGCCCTAGACTCTCGGTTTACAATGAATAATGCGGTGGTCTCCTCCTTTCTCCCCTTAGGAGGCTCTATATTTATACCCCGAAGTGAACCCTATACATGGAATCTAATAGGTCGGTCCTAGAACACCTAAAACACATATTTCCATGTACATACAAGTCTTTAGAAGAGTCCCGGTCGTCCATATACTTCCTTGCTTATAGATGAAGTCATTATCACAATCCTTCCCGAAATCAGCTTTCCATATTCTGCAGCCTTTAGTATTTCGACCATAACTTCCTCATTCAAAGTCCAAATAAGGCAAACTCAGACTCTAAATTGTAGAGCTCGAAGAGATCTTCAACTTTGGTATTCAAATTGTTTTCATTTGACATCGCTAAGGCCTCTGAATTGGACCCACAATCTGCTGCTGTCATGAATTTCGAGAAGATTTTAGGATTTAGCCCTTCAAGAAATCTTTATCTTCCAAGACTCTTTTCTTGTTGGGCTTCTTCCTCCAAGTGGGCTTCAATTAGTCCATGTTTCAGAGCCCGCTCCATAGCATAAATCCTTTCTTTGAGAAATTCTCAAATATCCTCAATTATTCCCTATTTTCCTGCAAAAATCAATATTGCACAAAAACAAAGAGCATTCTCGAAAACGGGGTTATTTGTTTGCAAAACAAGACTAAATGATAAGATTGACTCTCAAAAAGATATAAAATCATATGAAAATAGAGTATATTTTTAGTACATAACGAGCGTTAACAGCCGGGTCTTGGCCTGATCTTCTATCTTGGCGAGTCGGAGCCCAACCTACCAAGTCATTTGAACTTCGGTGGCGGTTTTGAGCCAAAGCCGTCAAAGCCTCCCTCGCACGCTTTCTCCCATGCACTCGGGTTGGAGGACCACGGTGGCACCTGGCTTCTCCAGTCCATCGGAGTTGCCTAGCAGTCCATCGGAGGGCTTACACCACCGTTGCCGAACCGCCCCTCCGTGTACCAAGCTTCCAGTCCATCGGAGTTGCCTAGCAGTCCGTGTACCGAGACTTGCCTCCAGTCCTTCGGAGGGCTTTTCTCTCAGTTCATTGAGGTCTTCATCATCCTCTACCTCCAGTCTATCGAAGGGCTTAAGCTCATTGACAATCACTCAATCACACCAGGAGAGCAATGAGGCCAGTCCATTGGCTCTCAAGGTCAACATCATCTTTGGTGGACACGGGGCCTATGTGAGCAAACACTAGCAGAAGCTAGGTTATCGTTGAGTCAATGCAGCCACCTCAGACCCGCTGCAGCCGTACACATGGTCTGACGAGCCAATCTCATTCAGTCGGGCAGACCACTAGCTCAATTTCGATGAGCCGGGCAAGTACCTGCTTCTTGTAAACCCCATAATTAGTGATAGCCAACTCAAGAAGGTGCTGATCGATGGTGGGGCCAGCATCAATGTAATATTCCCCAAGGCGCTGCAGGACATGGGAGTCTCTCTCGATGATCTCAAAAAGTCAGACGCACTGTTCTTCGGGATAATGCCGGACGTCAGAGAATATCCACTCGGACACATCTAATTGCCAGTTACCTTTGGCACAGCAGAGAATTTTCACACCAGAACTCTTCGCTTCGAGGTGCCGACCTTCAATTCTGTCTACAACGCCATCATTGGGCGTCCCGGGCTGGCTAAATTCATGGTCGTCCCACATTACCCATACCTTGTCCTCAAGATGCCGGCACTAGACAGAGTCTTGTCGCTTAGGGCGGACCTCAAGGGAGCATCAGAGTGCATGCAAGAAGCAATCCAGACGGCCCCCGAACAGAACAACCTGGCAGCTCAAAAAAGGATCAAGACAGATGCGGCTCAGCTCTCGCAAGAAGACCTACAGATCCCGACTCAAGAGGCTACGCCAGGTACAGCGATACACGCGGCGGTCCCGACAAAGGAAGTCAGCCTCAATCTCCTAGGTGCGTTCAAGACAGCCACCTTCAGCGCCACCCTTCCCCCTAAATAGGAAGAGGAGCTCGTCCGGTTCCTGTGGGCCAATTGTGACAAGTTCACATGGAAACCTGTTGACATGCCCGGGGGTACCATGGGAAATGGCCGAGCACAAACTCAAGGTGTTTCCCAATGCGAAGCCCTGTTCACGGTCGTAATCTCACGATATCTACCGCCAATTACCAACCAAATGGAGAAATGCAAGTGAATAAAAATGGACTAACCCTTCTACTAATGAGTTCCACAAGATGTACATAAATAATTGGTTGCCGGTACACATTTACATAAAAAAATGGATGACACAAGGCAAAGGAAGGAAAAAGGAACAAACAGGCCAAATGCTGGTGGCCGCCTGACCAAGTGCCAGGTTGGCCGACGACCTGGCAGGTCAGCCGACACACTGCTAGGTCGGCCGACCACCTGGCTGGCCGCCCAGCCACCTCACCGAGCTGGTTTTGCCCACTTCCACTCCTGCATGCAAAGAAACACATGTGCAAGTCAATCCAACCGTTGTATCAAGCATCCAAAGTATCCAAAGGCCAAAAGTCCACCAAGTCACGGATCCATGATGTCAACAATCTAAGGGAAGAGCAATGTTGCCAATCCAAGGCCAACACGTGGTCGCCCAACCTCCACCAAGGTCAACCGACCTACCCTCAGAGGCATTTTACACATGCAACAACCGTCCTAACCGCCATGGGGACGCAAGATCAAGCCGTTGGAGGGCAAAGGCGGTGGATCGGAGGGTCACCCGACCTCGGGCTAGATCGGCCGACCTCCCCGTGTAACACCCCGAAAATTAGCGCCAGAATTTTTCTTCTAAATCTCCACCTAATTCAAAATCGTTTTTCGAAAAACTTGCTTGTTTGTTTGTCATGTGTGTAATATGAGCTCAACAAAAATCTCCAAATATTCCAAATACCACCACCAAATTTTTCCACAAAAATCCTTCTCCAAACTCCTCTCCAAATTCAAATCCAAAATCTAGAAAAAAAAGGAGAAAACCCTGGGCCAAATCCCTCTCCCCGCAGCCCACCTCCCCCTTTCCCACGTCCCCTTCCGGCCCGGCCCAACTCCCTCCCCCCACTAGGCCGAGCTGGCCTGACGCCCGCCTCCTCCCACTGCCACCTTGGCCCCACCCGCCGGCGCCTCCCTCCTCTCACTACCCCCCGGGCCCCGCCCGTCAGCTCCTTCTTCTCCCTTCGTCCGCTGGGCAATGCCTGCAACGGCGAGGCTGCAGCGGCACTCGTCGCCCCGTCGCCCCCCACCCGCCGCATTGATGAACGCCGGACAACCTCGATGCGTCCCTTCACCCATCCCGGCCCCGCCGCCGACCCCACACCACGCCATGGCCTCCTCCCGGCTATAAATAGCCTCCCTGCCGGCGCCACCGCTCTCCCTCCCGTCACCACACTAACAACGGCCCAAAAATCTGCCCCGGGAGTAACCTCGGAGTGGTGACGCGCCAAAACCCCCACCGTCGCTCTCCTCTCCCTCTGCTCCGGTGCGCCACCACCACCGCGAGCACCCGCCACGCAAATTCCCCCTGCACCGGCCATTGGAGTTCGATTAGTTTCGTCCCGGACTCCAGCTCACCTCCCTGCACCACCCCCAGCACTCGCCATCCCCGTTTTCTCCATGCAGAGCCGCCGCTGTGCGAAGCAGCCTCGCCACCGGTGCGCACCCGCGCCGTCGCGCCATGGATACCCCACCTCCGGCCACCATATCGCACTCCCGATCCCGTCACCGCGTCCGCACCATCGCCCCGGTGCCCGCACCCAAGACCTCATCGCCAGAACAGGCCACACGGCGGCAAACCGCCACCGGCGGCTTGGTCCGCCGCGTCCTGGTTCGACCGAACCGGCGTCGTCACTTCCCTCCTGACGCCGACACTCTCCCATGTCTCTGACATGTGGGCCCCACACCCACTCGTCAGGCGCGCTGTCGCCACACCTCCCCGCCGCGTGGGATGGCCCACTAGACCACGCGCGCACGTTGGCCGCACCAGTTCAAAAACCTACCCGGCCCAAGTTTCCTTTGCCCTGGGCCGAATCCAAGAAAAGTCCATTTGCTGCCCTCAAACTATCCAGAGAAGTCCATTTTCACCCCTGAAACAAAGTACTCCATATCTTTTCCATCTAAACTCGGATTTAGTTGATTCTTGCGCCCAAATTCATCTAAAATCAAGATCTATCCATCCATACACTCCACATAATCTTTTCCCTTGGCCGGAAGGCGCCGCCATGCCACCATGACGCGTCCTACGCCCAGTCAGTGCTTCACACTGGTCCACATAAGTTTGTGTGCCTGGTGTGATGCCGTTGACCTCCTACTCTCTAGCAACACATAAGATCCTTGCCTTGATCCTTCCAATTCCAATTCAGATGATGACGATACCGAAAATCATCTGAATATTGATTCTATTTCACAAAAACCTTCCCCACCCCAATCTCATCATGCGACCGCCTCCCCTCCGGCGTCGCCGCCCTCGCATCATCGTTCCACCACCCATACCATGGCGTCTCCGCAACTGCCGTTACCGAGCCCGCCAGCTCGTCCGAACACTCGCTACACCCCAACCACTTGCAATGATACCGCCAGTAAGAACCCCAGATAATCCTTGTCTTCTCCATCCAAACTCCAACTCACCAAATACTCGTTGAGCTCATATTGTACCTCGATGTGTTGTGTGTTTTCTTGTTTGTGCACGTAGGAGAGTCTGATTGTCCCGGTTCCCGGAACATCCGACCCGGCAACCATAGAGCTCATGATGCCCGAACATCAACCGCTTCATGTTCTAGTTGAAAGGCAAGCCCACTGGAATCCCCACTTGATGCATAAAGTTCCTATGTTTTACAACCACAACCCTTGGCCTGATAATCACATAAAAACTTGCATGTTTTGTTTGCTAAGGTAACCCCACAAATATACAGCCACCTAAGCCTATTTTAGATATAGTGTGCATAGGTGGGATCGCTCACTTAATTATATCTATCATAATCTTGATGTTAAGTTGGGATTATGGTTGTGAAACTTGATGGGTTTGGGAATGAGGATGGGTGTGTGCGTGTTTTGAAATAAAATGGGGAAGAACCCCGGCAAACGACCCACGGGTCAGGATACGCCATTAAAGGGCAGGGTATGAACGGTAACTTAGCAACCCGTGGTTACCCAGGACCCGGTCTTTGTGGAGATGACCGGGTAGGTGGATGTTCGCGGTGTCGAGCAATGTAAGGTGTTGGGAATGGTTCTACCTGAGCTCTGTAAGGACCGCGTTGATTTTCATTTTGCCTAACTCTTTTAGTACAACCACTCGCTCTGTATGAGGCATTGACTAGGCCCGAGCCGGAGTGGATAGCCTACTAGCTTCTGTGTTGGTGCACAAGGGGCAAAGGAAAGGGTTGTGTGCCGATGGGGTGTTGAGGGACACCAGGGTGTGGCTCGGTGGCTCGAATCTCTAAGGTACTGCTAGGTGATGAAACAATGGCAACGGTTTAGTTTGGAATTCGGACGCTTATTTAGCGGTAAGCAGCCGCTAAGTCCAACATGTGGGAATTAGTACAACTCTGGCCAGTTGTAAAATCTATTCGAATAGTCCGAGTCCACTGGTATGGATGAGTTACGGCTTGGTTCTTCAATTAGCACTTTTCATAAACTAAAAATGGTGGGAATTGGGTTGGTTTTGGGTTGGGAACAAAGTGGTTTTGGGTGGATGCTAAGCTACGTGGGTAGAACCCTATGGAAAGTGTGATGGCTGGAAAGTCATTGGCTATGTGGACCTGCAAGTCCAATGGCACCCCTTTTTGAGAAAAACCCTGTTTTCTGAATGACTAAAACTTGTTAGAATAGTTCAAACCCAGCATACAAAATGTTTTCATGCAAAACTTCCTGAGCTCCAGATATGACTTGCATGTAGATATAGCTATACCCTTAATCCTTATGGAGGAAGGTGTGATGCCCCTGGCATCTCAGAAGCCTTAACACACGGATAGATGAAGGCTAACGATGGATTAAGGCTTAATCATGCTTAGTGATTAACAAGAAACACGTGGAGGAGCCACTAAATCAAAATTTTCTACACAAGATACGAGACCACACATTTCGTGGTTGAATAAGTCAACACTCACATGCTTTTGAGCTCAACTCCAAATGCCAAACCTCGGATAAGAAAAGTAGCCCTAGACCTTTCTGTTGGACAATGTTCAAAAACCTAAAGACAGGAGGTTTAAAAGATCCAATCCAAAGTTTCTTGATAAGTGCCAGTTGTGATCATGAGCAAACTTGAGCCCTAATAAAGCTTTCAAATTTATTAAGTACCCGAGCTCAACTCCGTTGACAAACTTGTTGTACATGCTATGGACTATCCTTTTGCTACACTGAGCATGGATCAAAACTATCGTATACTCACTCAAAATTTCACCCAAATATCTCATGGAAACAACCAGATCAACCCACACTTAGAAATTTCCCAAGTATGGATTTTCAGCTTTTCCCTAAGTTGATTCTGAAATTACTTTTGAATTCACTATACAACTTCAAAATCTTCCTTTCTATGGAGTGGAATTAAACTTATCATCTTTCAAATGCACCTACTGTGGAAGTGATTGGACTTCATTTGATACTCCAAAAGTTTGAAACAAGAAAGTCTCCACACAAAGTGAAATTTCTGTTTTAATAAACCTTGGAACATATTTGTATCTATAGCTCAAAATATGTTGGGTTTCAGACCAAAGTCATATTACCAAACTTTTAGGTCATCTACTAGAGAACAACTTTGGTAATTAGGGTTTGATCGTATATTGAGTTTACATGGAGTTTTGGGTTCCTTTCTCTCAGCTAAGAAAACCAGCCGAAACCTGAACTGCTTGGAAATTCAAATGTTTCTCCAACCTACACTCATATTTTGACAAATCCCTAGTTAGAAAAATTTTAGGTCCTGGTGTTAACAACAACTTTGTCAATAAGCTCTTTGAGTGAAAACGAATGGAAGGGGATGTTTTAGAATTTTGCAATAAACCTGGTCAGTGAGTCAAATTGGAACTTGAGAGATAAATTCAAATGAAACTCATGTTTCCATTCAAATTATGGTGCTGAGCCTTTTGAGAAAGTTAAAGAAGTTGAAGAGTAGAACATTTTGTCTAATTAGACTTTTTCCAAAATCGGACTCTAAGTAGGTTAAAAACGCCGTTTACAGTGGGGGAGAAAAGACAATTGATATTGTTTTTGTTTGGAGTCTATGACATAAGGGGCCCACGCGTCAGAGGCGACACCCTGTCGCGGCCGCCGAACGCCGCGTGGACGCCGGCGTACGGCCGACGCGCCCCCGCCGTGCATCGCCCCCGTGGACCGCATCCTTAAGTCGAGGGTGAAGCGCCTCGCTCTTCTCTTTCCCCCGCCACACTCCCCTGCCTCTCCCTGCCCTGCCTGCCTCTCTCCCGAGCCATGCCGTCCACACCGCCATTGGAGTCCCCGATCTCGGATTTTGAGCTCGCGCCACCGCCATCCGACCCTTCCGCACCTCAAGAGCCCCACCGCCACCTTCGCCGCTCCGCCGCGCACCCGTAGACTCTGGCCTCGTCGTCGTTCCCCTCCTCACCGCTGAGATCCACCTTGCCCGCGACGTCCTCGGCGTGAACCGCGCCGCCGGTTCGCCACCGCCGCGCACCACCTCCAGTGCTCCCCTCGCCTCGAGACCACCTCCACCACCCCCGCCGTGGCCTCGCGGACTCGGCGCACTATCCGTCGCCACCGTTCCGCCCCTCCTTCGCCGGATCCGCGCCCACACCGCCGTCCGGGACGCCGTCGCCGTCTCCCGGTTCACGCGTGTCTCCGGGCCGCCCCGACCGCCTCCCTCGTCGAGAGCTAGGGCTTCGGGTTCGGCGTCGCCGGGAACACTGGACGCCATACTCTCGGCATCAAGACCGCGCCTCTGCGCGCCGTGCGCCGCGCGAGAACGTCGGCCGCCGCGCGTGCTTCGTCCCCGGCGAGAGGTTGAAGAAAGGGGTGATGGTTTTGCAATCTAGCCCCTGTGTTTTCGGGTTTTTATGTTTAAGTCCTGAGCGCTGTTGAAGGAGTCTGATAGATATTGCATGCTAGCCCTCGGAAGTTATGGTTATTTACGTTTAAGTCCTAGATCTAATGTTTAATATGCATTTTTGGGCTGAAACTTTGAAAAATCATAGTAAATCAAAGAAAAATCCAAAATGGACAAACTCAGTTGTGTTAGACTCCTCTTAAGTAGATCTACATGATTGGTATGATGTGGAAGTGTGAAATGTCTGTTTTGCCCTTGGTTGGTTGCATGCATGAGTAAATAGGATAAATGACAAAAGTGACCTAAATGGACTCCGAATGCTATGAAACTTGAACAGTAGCTCTCTTGCGGTATTATAACATTATGTGAATTTTTGTAGCCCTAGCACTTACTGTTTAATTACCCTTTTACCCTTATACATGTGTTATGTGCATTTATGTAACATAGAAGTTAGAGATTACATGGAATATGCTCAAATTGACTCTCTAGCATTTTTCATATACTTTGGATAGTATAAGTACCCCACTGGTGAAATATGAAGTTGTGCATGTTAAGTTTTAATGGTGATTTGAAAATGATAAAATGGTGCATGATGGAAATGATAAATAGAAAAAAGTGGTCATAAACGGCTAGGAAAATTCTCTGGAAAAGATGGTAGCCTAAGATTGATGCATAGAGTCCAGAAAGTATATGCTAGAGGGCCATTCACACTGTTCATATGCACATCTTAAATTCACCTAGGGATAATATAGGGAAAATAGATGTCATGTCAAACTTGGAAGTTTTAACTTGTAAATTTTTGTACATGCAGTCCATGCTAAGTATAGCTAAGGGATGCTTCCTATAAATGCTTAGTGTGACATGTTCTCCCTTTATGATGTATAACTTGTCAATCGTAAATGTGCTTGTTTAAATGTATGATTACTATAGGCCATGAGAGTGCTTCGGTCACTAGTGCTAGGAATGGTGTTTCAAATTAGTAGTCCCTTATGTGTGTGAACATATATTTGATTGATGCTTTGCTTGCACGAGGTGTGAAACAAGACGACTCGACTTAATACGTGATCATGTAATAAACTCTAGGTTGCCTTGTGAATGGTTGATTTCAAAGTTGTGTGCTTGCCCTAGCAAGATGCATACATGCGCTTATTGTTAAATAATTTATCAATCACTTTTCTGTCCCCCATGAAATGGTTGTTCACGGATGTGCATAAATATTCATACATCGGAATCATTGCATCATGCATGGCATTCATATAGTGACGCCTAATTTGCAGAAACGTGATCGAGCAACGAGAGCGTGGAACTAATCCAACCAACGGTGATCCAAAAGACCAACTAAGACCCATTCACGACCTGGAGGGCCCATCAGTCGTGCTTGGAAGGAGGAGTTGTCCAAGGGCTCAAGGGGTTGCCTGGGGCAAAGCCTCACAACCCGGCAAACTAACAATAGCTTAGTTTGTTGGTTTATATTAAAGTGAATCAAAGGTAGGCAGGACCATGCTTTACCTAGCAAATGATTTTGTTGAATGCTTACGCATCTGCATTAGGAGTTGTTTGGAAACCATTTGCATTAGACTCCTTGGCCGCCCTGGCCCTAGCACCTACAATAGAGTGCGTAGGACGAGTATGCCTAGTAATGCTAGGTACGAGTAGACACGAGTGAATGGAGTCACTCGTCGCGTAGGTGATTTTTCAAAAGTCACAGGAACTATTACTATGATGGAAGCTATGAGGATGCTCATGGTTTTAACTCGAGACCGGGCGGAGATATGGTTATATGAGAAAAATGATGATGATGATATGGATGGTATGGTGGACTCCGCCCGAGTCGCATAAGGCCAGTCGTTGTTCGCCTATTGGTCGGCATAACATTGCTAGGGTGCTTATCCGGAATCTATGGGCCGGTGAAAGTCTTACTTGTGACGTCTCAAGCAAGGGGCACGTTCCTACCCACTGGTTGAGAGGAAGGTGGCCGCGGAGGCGGGTGTCAAAGGAGGGCAGAACCCGACGTAACCGAGGTACCGCTCCTGCGACAACGCGCTCCGGGAGTCAGGCGGGAGTGGTCATCGAACTTGAGACGGGACAAGTGGAGATGGGAGAAGCATATGTGGAACGCTGGGAGTTAGTAAGCATATGCCATCCTGGTGCTTCTAGTTATTCCCGGGAATATAAAAATCGATTCGAATCGCTGATGCTCACCAGGTGTGAGAATGCCAATACCACTGACGGGCAAAGTAGTAATCCACTTGAATATGTTGTATTATGAATTCATGGTTTTGAATGCTACATACTTGAATATACATGCTTTACTTTCATGCAGCTTTTTATTATACTCATGATTAGTATTATTGATATGATAAACTAAGCAGCTGTCAAATCCTACTCTATATGATAAAGCAAGCAGCTGTAAATCCTGCTTCCACATGTTGACTTGATTCTGTGTAAAATCAACAGCTAAGGATCAAATTCTTAGTAAGCAAGCTTTGCGTCAGCCGTAAGCCAATTCCATTAAGTCCTACTGAGTAATTAGTACTCAGGGTTTGCCCCCACTTTTGGCTTACAGGTACCGAAGACAACTGGATAACTGTGTTGGAGGTGGTAGAACCGGTGGGCTCGGTGCTACTCGCTTTGTTTATCTCTTCATGAAGACTATTTAAGTATATTGTTTCCGCTGTGAGATTTTTGAAAATGCTTCCGCTATACATACTCTGAATTCGACTCCGCTATACATGTATATTTTTAAATCGCTCCCGCTATCTTTGAACATGTATTTGACTATTATCTTCGGTTTGTAAACTAAGTCTGCTTATTCTCTACTTCAACTGCTTGTGATGATGTAATCTGTTGTGGCTCTTTCGAGGGCTAAATGTGTGTGATGTCGGTCTCCTCGGACGATGGTTTCATCGAGTGCCCTTTGGGTAGCTCGACGGACTACCGGGTTTAGTCTGGCCTAAGTGCACTGCGAGCCAGAGGTGGCAGGTGTGCTTAGTCTGGATTAAGCAGGGCGGTTCCGCCACAGAAGGTGGGCTTGTTGAGCACGTATGTACTCACCCTTGCTTTGTTGTTGGTGTACAGAGATGGAGAAACCATTGTGTACATACTAGAGTGAGGGCTACGACCTACTTCCCAACCGTGATGTGTGGATGTTTGGGCCTACATTTTATGATCCACTGCTTAGATTCAGGGCTGCGCCCCTTTGATATCCGACCCATTAGGGTGGATCTGTATCACTCTGATGTAAGAATGTGATTACCAAACCCTGGATGGTAATAAAGCACATTTTAGTCCCATTATGGAAACTGGGGCGCTTCAGGTGGTATCAGAGCCATAGTTGGCCATAGGACGTAACCCTAAGGATTGGAAAACATTTTGATTCCAAAAGCCATTAGAAAAACACCTTTGCTTATCGTCTTACTCCGTTTCAAAAATGTTTTGACCCTTTCTTACCCCAAAATGGCCGTCGTCAACCAGCCAAGCTCCTGCCAGAAGGGAATTACGCTTCCCATGCAAGCCAGGACATGTGGACCTCAGCACAGTGCATGGACCAGATGGACGTGATGGGTCGATATTAAAGGAACCAATGCTCACCGTAAGGAAACATCACCATCACAAGGACACCTGGCACAACCCTGAGATATGGGCCACCCTGGTCAAGCATTTGACTCCATGGATGACCAAGGCATGTGCACCAGGAATTGAGGCAAACAAGGACATGACCTTCACAGTGTACCCCGTTGTTAGTGCATCACAGTTGATAAATGACCCCTCAGGCAGAGTTGTGCACCAATGATGCAGCGCCAACTAGCCACCCTGTCTGCCACAATGGACGCTAGGCACTGCAGAAGGAAACCCTCAAGGACGTGCCAGCTACCTGCTTAAAAGCTCGCCCAGAGGAGTCTTGGACCTCAGAATAAAGCCACCATGGCAGAAAAACCTCCAGGCCTCCCCGGACGCCCCGTGCCCCTTAAAAAGAGGAAGCGCATAGAGCTCTTAGTAGAAATCCTAGTGCAGAGAAGCATACCAACTGCCCTCCAAGAAGTTGAAAGCTAGCCAGTCCCACCAAAATCCCCAACTCCAAGAGAAACCCTAGCACTCGAGCTAGAGTATTCGGAGCGGTTGGCAAAGGAAGAGTTGCCCATAGGCCCACCTCCAAGCCCGGCCTCCCCAAACGAACCAACAGCTCCAGCCTCGCCAGCAGAAGCAAGGCTAGAACCCTCGGGTATCACCTCGCCTTGGGGACTGATGGAAGAAGACGACCCCCTGATCTTAACTCAGTCATCGCTAGGAGTCATCATCATCAGCTCCAGTGAAGGATCTTTTAGTGGAGGATTCTCTAGTGACGAGACCTCTGAAGAGACCACCAACCCCTCACTAGAATAAGCCTCTAAGCTCAGCAAGGAATGAAGCCGCTTGGTCCGAAGTTAGTTGTCTCCAGTGTCCCTCTTACATTTGGGTAGTGAAGTTTTTCCTTCACTTTGGTTAGCACCCTTGTAAGAGCAAATTGTGTAGATTGCGTGCGTTGTAGGCGTTGCTTTGTTTGTTTGTTTGTTGCATGTTGCGTGAGTCAAGTAATTAGGCCGAGTCCTGCGTGTCTCGATCAGATGGCAAGTAACACCTGTGTCAGCTCCTGTGAAGACGAAAAAGGTTTTCCCGAGCTCCTAAGGGATACCATGATGTACCTTCAAGTTCAAGCACGCCTAGAGTACTGTGGAAAGCTACTGCGCGAAAGAGAAGGAAGAAAGTGGGCAGTCACTTTGTACATCAAAGATAGTCCCGCTCTCATGGAATGGAAAGCCACTGCTGTCAGCCACAAGTTCTTAGAAGCCTGCCACGTGGTAGCTCACGACGCAATCAAGAAGATATGTTCTACCTATCATGGGATGGTGCAACATTCTCCCATGAGATTCTTCCCACCCACGAATAAGTGCGCCCCAGCATGGCGCAAGAGGACTGCAGTCCTAACAGAGATTAGGGCATCCAAGGATCCTACAGTAGCCTACCTTGCCCAATATTTGGACGCCTTGGATGATGAGTACAATTGGCTAAACTACTTATACGACAAGGTGGTAACCCAAAACCAGGAACTAGAGGAAAAATGGTCCCGACACCAGATCAACCTGATGTACCAGGGGTCGAAGGATAACACTAAACCAAGCCACGAAGCAAGCTGAAAGAGAAGCATGTTTGACCCTTATGGTCGGACCCTGTGGGAAATGCAACACCCCATGATGGGAGGCATGTCATACCCACCAGCACCACCAATTCATGGCCACCCAGTGAGTGTTCAGCACTGCTTGTTCCGTCAATGGCCGCCCCATGAAGAGAAACCTGAACACCCCACCAACCAAGAAGACCCAGTCAACAAGGGCAAGTTCTTGTCACTCTCATTGTCAGATGAAGGACCTAGTTCCCCAGCAACAAGGTGAAGCTTCCAACAGCCAGAAGATCAAGTCGGTCCAATTCGAGTAATCGCGTTAGAGTGTCTGTCTCCGTGTTTGTAGTGTTTTGCTTGTTTCTGAGGTGCTTTTGCCTTATCAATGTGTGCTTTGTTGTTTGGTTTTCGTTAAAGAAAGCATCGTTAGACCTAAACCTCACCCCTGCCTTTCTTTCCCCTCCCCCTAAAAAAACCCATTTGCCCAAGGAAGGTGTGCCTTTTGAGAGAAGCCACCAAAGGAAAAGTCTCGGTCAAAGGAAAGCACCGACAACGACTGACGAAACTCTACCCAAGGAATGGCATAGTGTAGTCAGAAAGACCGGAGTTAGGATGGCACAAGGAAACAATACCCCTGGGAAAATGGATAAAGACCGGAGGAAAAACATCTCGTACCATAGTAACACTACACAGTCACACTTTGCTCACATTTCCAAACTGCCCCTGCCATTCCTCTGCCGCACTCGCCGCATCCAATGCCCGAGGCCCCACCACCCACCCACCTCTGTCGCCATCGGCGCACGCCACCTGCCGCCTTTCGCAGCGCGCCCACGCCCTGCGGTCGGCCAATACCTGGCCCCTACACCCCGGCGACCGCCCACCGCCGCGTGTCCCCTGCACGCTGTCGGTGGATGCCCGGCCCCACAGCCATTCACCACCGATCGCCGCGTGCTCCACCTCCACCACCCATGTCGCCTCGGCGCACAGCACGCCGCACCACAACGACCCGCCTACGCGTCGATAAAACCCACCTCCCCCCTGAGCTCAGCTCCTCACTCACCTCGTAGAGCCAAACCACACCCACCCCTCTCCAGCTAAACCAACAACCTATTCCCTCATATTCGGAGATTCCTGGTTGGGACATGTTCTCCTAGGATTCTACACTCTCACTGCTATCACCATCCCCTTCTGCCTCCTCTTCCTTTGGGTAATCCATCACCCCCTTCCCTTAGAACAGAATTGCCCCAAACCATCTGCCAACTCCACCCCCAGATGATCAACCTAGCTATCATCACACTCCTTCTGATCCAGTGCGTATTACTCTACAAAATCTCAAAAGTTCTTCTCCTACTCCCAAGAAGTGTAGTCCGATTCCAGGACCGCCTAAGCCAGATCCTCGTGCACTATCCTCCAAATCCATCCGAGGCATGAACCCAAGGCCCAAAGTTTGCATCCCACTCCACTACATACTCTTTGCCGAAATCATCCTCCTATGCCTCCTAATCATCCTCCGGTTGATAACCCTCCCACGGGCAGAGCAGAAGCTAGAAGATGCTTAGCAAAGTTGTGCCAAGATAAAGAAGCCCAAGATGGGCCAAGAAGCGAGCAAGACGATAGAAGAAGGGGTGCTTGGGGCAAAAAGAAAAGTAACATGAAGCAGGCTATCATAGATAGCTGTTTCTTTCCCAGCCGCCCTCCGTCTGCTGATGCAACAACAGCAGTCTAAAAATGCAGCTGCTCCCCGCTTCCAGAAGCATGCCTAACCTACTTAAGTAGGGGTTTTCGCCCAATTTAAGTGGGGTAGTTGCCCTTCTATTAGCACCGGTGCAGGATAATCTGGACCCCTGAGGTATGCAGAACCTTCGACTATGGGTTACTCGGATTATACCACCATCTAGAGAGCAAAAAGTGCCTTGCAGAATTTTTGGCGCTCTCTAAAAAGCTCCACCTGAAGCTGCCAGGCAATGGTTCAACCTTCCAAGTTCATGAAGTGATTGAGATAGAAATACCTCTTTTGTATGTGGAAGGCTTGCGCAACAACTCCCCCCTAGAGAAGAAAAGAGAAATTAAAAGGGGGATCTCGCAATTTGTTGAAGTTCCACGTGCCATTCCGTGTAGGAGATCAGGCTTCTATTGTAAAGCTAGCCTAGCTGAAGTGAAGCTATCCTCGTGAACCCTCTAAGCCGAATCTCGAGGACGAGATTCATTTTAAGTGGGGTAGATTTGTAACACCCCGAAAATTAGTGCCGGAATTTTTCTTCTAAATCTCCCTCCTAATTCAAAATCGTTTTTCGAAAAACTTGCTTGTTTGTTTGTCATGTGTGTAATATGAGCTCAACAAAAATCTCCAAATATTCCAAATACCACCACCAAATTTCTCCACAAAAACCCTTCTCCAAAATCCTATCCAAATTCAAATCCAAAATCTAGAAAAAAAAGGAGAAAACCCTTGGGCCAAATCCCTCTCCCCGCAGCCCATCTCCCCCTTTTCCACATCCCCTTCTGGCCCGGCCCAACTCCCTCCCCCCGCTAGGCCGAGCCGGCCAGACACCCGCCTCCTCCCACTGCCGCCTGGGCCCCACCTGCCGGCGCCTCCCTCCTCTCACTGCCCCCCGGGCCTCGCCCGTCCGCTCCTTCTTCCCCCTTCGTCTGCTGGGCAATGCCCGCGACGGCGAGGCTGCAGCGGCACTCGTTGCCCTGTCGGCCCCCACCCGCCGCATTGATGAATGCCAGACAACCTCGACGCGTCTCTTCACCCATCCCGGCTCCGCCGCCGACCCCACACCAAACGGCCCGAAAATCCGCCCTCCTCGGAGTGGTGACGCGCCAAAATCCACATCGTCGCTCTCCTCTCCCTCTGCTCCGGTGCGCCACCACCACCGCGAGCACCCGCCACCCAAATTCCCCCTGCACCGGCAACTGGATTTCGATTAGCTTCGTCCCGGACTCCGCCTCGCCTCCTTGCACCACCCCCGGCACTCGTCATCCCCGTTTTCCCCACGCAGAGCCGCCGCTGTGCGAACCACCCTCGCCACCGGTGCGCACCCGTGCCGTCGCGCCATGGAGACCCCACCTCCAGCCACCATATCGCACTCCCGACCCCGTCACTGCGTCCGCACCATCGCCCCGGTGCCCGCACCCAAGACCTCATCGCCAGAACAGGCCACATGGCGGCAAACCGTCACCGGCAGCTCGGTCCGCCGTGTCTCGGTTGGACCGAACCGGCGCCGTCACTTCCCCCCTGACGCCGATGCTCTCCCATGTCTTTGACATGTGGGCCCCACACCCACGGCGTCAGGCGCGCTGTCGCCAACCCTCCCCACCGCGTGAGATGGCCCACTAGACCCCGCGCGCACGTTGGCCGCGCCGGTCCGAAAACCTACCCCGGCCCAAGTTTCCTTTGCCCTGGGCCGAATCCAAGAAAAGTCCATTTGCCTCCCTCAAACTATCCAAAAAAGTCCATTTTCACCCCTGAAACAAAGTACTCCATATCTTTTCCATCCAAACTCTGATTTGGTTGATTCTTGCGCCTAAATTCATCTAAAATCAAGATCTATCCATCCATACACTCCACATAATCTTTTCCCCTGGCCGGAAGACGCAGCCATGCCACCATGACGCGTCCTACGCCCAGTCAGTGCTTCACACTGGTCCCACATAAGTTTGTATGCCTGGTGTGATGCCGTTGACCTCCTACTCTCTAGCAACACAAAAGATCCTTGCCTTGATCCTTCCAATTCCAATTCAGATGATGACGATACCGAAAATCATTTGAATATTGATTCTATTTCACAAGAACCTTCCCCACCCCAATCTCATCATGCGACCGCCTCCCCTTCGGTGTCGCCGCCCTCGCATCATCCTTCCACCACCCCTACCATGGCGTCTCCATAACTGCCGTTACCGAGCCCGCCAGCTCGCCCGAAAACTCGCTACACCCCAACCACTTGCAATGATACCGCCAGTAAGAACCCAGATAATCCTTGTCTTCTCCATCCAAACTCCAACTCACCAAATACTCGTTGAGCTCATATTGTACCTCGATGTGTTGTGTGTTTTCTTGTTTGTGCACGTAGGAGAGTCTGATCATCCCGGTTCCCAGAACATCCGACCCGGTAACCTTAGAGCTCATGATGCCCGAACATCAACCGCTTCATGTTCAAGTTGAAAGGCAAGCCCATTGGAATCCCCACTTCATAATGTTCCTATGTTTTACAACCCCACCCCTTGGTCTGATAATCACATAAAAACTTGCATGTTTTGCTTGGTAAGGTAACCCCACAAATATACAGCCACCTAAGCCTATTTTAGATATAGTGCACATAGGTGGGATCGCTCACTTAATTATATCTATCATAACCTTGATGTTAAGTTGGGATTATGGTTGTGAAACTTGATGGGTTTGGGAATGAGGATGGGTGTGTGCGTGTTTTGAAATAAAATGGGGAAGAACCCCGGGAAACGACCCACATGTCGGGATACGCCATTAAAGGGCAGGGTATGAACGGTAACTTAGCAACCCACGGTTACCCAGGTCCCGGTCTTCGTGGAGATGACCGGGCAGGTGGATGCTCACGGTGTCGAGCAATGTAAGGTGTTGGGAATGGTTCTACCTGAGCTCTGTAAGGACTGTGTTGATTTTCATTTTGCCTAACTCTTTAAGTACAACCACTCGCTCTGTATGAGGCATTGGCTAGGCTCGAGCCGGAGTGGATAGCCTACTGGCTTCTGTGTTGGTGCACAAGGGGCAAAGGAAAGGGTTATGTGCCGAGGGGGTGTCGAGGGACAACAGGGTGCGGCTCGGTGGCCCGAACCTCTAAAGTACTGCTAGGTGATGAAACAAAGGCAACGGCTTAGTTTGGAATTCGGACGCTTATTTAGCGGTAAGCAGCCACTGAGTCCAACTTGTGGGAATTAGTACAACTCTGGCCAGTAGTAAAATCTATTCGAATAGTCCGAGTCCACTGGTATGGATGAGTTACGGCTTGGTTCTTCAATTAGCACTTTTCATAAACTAAAAATGGTGGGAATTGGGTTGGTTTTGGGTTGGGAAGAAAGTGGTTTTGGGTGGATGCTAAGCTACGGGTGTAGAACCCTATGGAAAGTGTGATGGCTGGAAAGTCATTGGCTATGTGGACCTGCAAGTCCAATGGCACCCCCTTTTTGAGAAAAACCCTGTTTCTGAATAACTAAAACTTGTTAGAATAGCTCAAACCCAGCATACAAAATGTTTTCATGCAAAACTTCCTAAGCTCTAGATATGACTTGCATGTAGTTATAGCTATACCCCTAATCCTTATGAAGATAGGTGGGCTTGTTGAGTACGTATGTACTCACCCTTGCTTTGTTGTTGGTGTACAGAGATGGAGTAACCATTGTGTACATACTAGAGTGAGGGCTAAGACCTACTTCCCAACCGTGATGTGTGGAAGTTTGGGCCTACGTTTTATGATCCGCTGCTTAGATTCAAGGCTGCGCCCCTTTGATATCCGACCCGTTAGGGTGGATCTGTATCACTCTGATGTAAGAATGTGATTATCAAACCCTGGGATTGTAATAAAGCACATTTTAGTCCCATTATGGAAACTGGGGTGCTTCACCCCCTAGGTCGGCCAACCACCGACCTCGGCCTCCTACTGACCTTTGCCACCTACAAGTACCCCCCTCACATATTGGACTATAAATAGGCCTGTAGAGCTCATTTGTAAAGGTATGGAGAAGTTGAGAGCCATATTCTACCTTAGAGATTGTCATTGGCCACATCTTAGTAGTTAGGATAGTCCTGGGAGTTAGAGTGAGTCGAGCTTTGCCTCGGAGTTCTTGGAGATTCTTCTGAGTCTGCAGTAAAAGCTCTTGTATCTTTTGTACTCTTATCTTCAATATACTTCAATTATATTTTACTTTATTTCTATCTCTTGCAAGTGTGGTGTACCCTTTATTTTGCATATTTGCTAGGCTTAGGCTGTGGTTATCTTGGTTAGTCAAGTCCCGTTATTCTTGCCAGTGCTATAATCCAACCTGTACGCCAAGCTCTGGTTAGGTCCTCTCCTATGATCAAGAACGATCTATTGTTGCTCAAGCTTTGCTTGAGTACGTTTATAGCGTGCCAGCCTATCCACGCAGATTTGCTTGGTAGCCCCACTCGGTGACAGCGTGTGGTGTGCCTGTGGATCCTAGGCCCGTTCGTTCGGTAGGCCCGTAGGCATTAGCCGGGTCTCCTTCGGTGGTCTACTATCTACCCCCTGACCCCTCAAGGCGCCAGAATTTCGCTCGACGCGAGACCTTGACGTGCTAATTGAGTTTCTTAGTTAACCATGACATAGTCTTTGCAGCCGAATAGAATAGAGTTTGGAAACTTTATCTCACTCGTTGTTCTCCAAGGCAACTATACCTTTCTACATGTATCTTAGGTAGTTTAATTTACTTCTTTCCACTATACACCTATACGTTTACCAGACTTACCCCTGTCCAGTGACTAGCTGGTATATTTATTTAAGTACGGATCATTCGATTTGAGTTTATTCAATTATACTCTCTCGCTTGCTGCTTCCTTGTGGATGAAAATACGATACTCGGAATACTCTGGGTGAAAAGCTACAGCGGTCTCCGTGCGCTTGCGGAGTAAAATCTTTTAAGGCTAAGAGACGCCAACAAGCTTTTCTGGCGCCGTTGCTGGGGAAGCAATCGGCAGAGATATAGTTGATAATCTCTTTTCGAACCCCGTGTCTTTCATAAAAATACCAACTAGTCTTTAGCAGGCTCACTTGTCTCTGTTGTTTATGTTGTGGTTGCAACAGAGAGGTGTATGACCGGTTTCGACCTGCCGGAAAACTTCCACAATAATCTAGAGTCGCTGCTCAGGAGGGTCCGTCCCAAGACCGTCCACGGGCAGAGACTGTTCCAAGGGAACTGAATCTTGAACCAGCCACGTCAAGTAGTTCATCGAACACCAACGACATGGCCGCAGCTCCTAAGAAGACCATCTGTGAGTTCTCCATCCCCTCCAGCGATAATGTCCCTACAGGGCCAGCAGTCAACGCATGGGAGAACTTTGAACTCAAGCCGGGGGTCATTCACATGGTTCAAGCCATTCCCTTCTGCGGATTAGCAACGGAGGATGCCAACAATCACCTGTAGCAATTCCTGGAAATCGGCAGTACCTTCACCATGAAAGGTGCATCCGCCGACACCGACGCCTCTTCCTATTTTCACTTGTCGAAAAGGCGAAGCAATGGTTCTACCTCAACCGTGCAACACTTACCACATGGGATGCGTGCTCCAACGCATTCCTCGCCATGTATTTTCCTCTGGGAAAGGCGAATGCATTGAGGAACAAGATCTCGAGCTTTCAACAGTGCACAGATGAAACCGTGGCGGAGGCCTGGGAATGACTACAAGAGTATATCGCGGCCTGCCCCCACCATGGAATGGAAGAATGGCTAATCATCCAAAGCTTCTTTCTCGGGTTAAACCGTACCGCTCAAGAGCACTTGAATGCAGCCGATGGAGGATCCTTCTTATCCCAGAGTGTTAGAGTTGCAAAAATCTCATCAACAAGATACCGCTCTGGTCTAGGACCTTGACACTCATATGAGTTGCGAAGTCTGCGGGAATACAGGGCACTCGGGGAACAGCTGCCCCAAAATTCAACCGGAGGACGCTAATTTCATCAACAATTCTAGCAGATTCAACAACGGGAATCGTCCTCAACCAGGATGGAATTCACGCCCGTACATCCCATTCTCCGGACAAGGTAACTCTTTAGGCAATTCACAGCAATTCAATAAGCCTAGCTTTTTTGATCAAAAAGCTGTGAATGGGATGTACGGCATTAGTAAGAAATTTCATGCTAATGATAGGCTCTTTGAATCTATCTCTCTTCAAATGGAGACCCTTAATAGTGCTATGAAAACCAACTGAGTTTTAACAAAATGCTAGAAACACAAATAGCTCAGTTGGCTGCCTCTTTGCCTAACCCTAATGCGGAAAAGCTTCCGGGCCAACCGGAACCCCCTCCCAAAGAGCACATCAATGCTGTCACCACTAGGGGTGGTAAGTCCACTTAGGACCCTCCACATCCTAGTGGTGCACCACGACCTAACAATGCAGGCAAGGAACAGGAGAAGACCACTGACACACAGGAGAAAGATGACACCGAAGCTACACCTGGAACAGCAAGGGAGAATGCACCGCCAAAATCCCTTCCACACGAATTCTATGACACAACGGTGCTACCCTTCCCTCAATGCAACAAGAAGGCTGCCGCCGATGAACAATATAGTAAGTTTGTTGAGGTCATTAAAAAGCTATATGTCAACATACCCCTGCTAGATGCTATGCAGGTACCAACATACGCCAAATACTTAAAAGACATCCTCAACAACAAGAAGCCATTGCTATCAGCAGAAGTTGTTGACATGATAGAAGAGTGTAGTGCTGCTATACTCAACCAGCCACCACAAAAGAAAAAGGGCCCTGGAAGTCCTACCATTCCATGCTCAATTGGGAACCAAACGTTCAACCAAGCCTTATGCGATCTTGGAGCAAGCGTCGGTGTGATGCCAAAGGTCGTCTTCGACAAACTCAATGACGCTGCACTCACCCCCACCACCATGTGCTTGGAGCAAGCGTCAGTGTGATGCCAAAGGTTGTCTTCGACAAACTCAATCACACTGCACTCGCCCCCACCACCATGTGCCTGCAGCTGGTAGACCAATCCATTCGCCACCCCGCAGGGATCGCCGAGGACGTTCCGGTGAAAATCCAAAATTTCCTCATCCCAGTGGACTTTGTGGAGTTGGACATGGAAAATGACGCAAAGACACCGCTGATCCTTGGGTGGCCATTTCTGAGCACTACGGACGCAAGTATTGATGTTGGAGCCGGAGAAGTCCACCTCAACATCAATGGAGTGAGGGAGACATTCTCTTTAAAACCAAAGGTGGAACAGTGCAAACAAGTGAAGTTTTTCAAATGCCAAAAGTATGTGCCAAAGCCACCAGTCTTTGACGCTCCGGACAAGAGATGGACAGTCTCGTAGCATTCATGAAACGGAAGTTAGCCACCGAGGCTGCCGTCCGACAACAGGAAGAATTGGAACGGAAGAAGGCAAAAGCAACCAAGGCTAGTCCCAAAATCTAGGAAATAGGAGGCAAAGCTCCTGTACAAAAGGTCGGCACCCACAATTCAACCATATCAAACACGCAAGGGCGCAGCAAAGATCAACCTACCCATGATTCCACCACATCAAATAATCTAGGCAAGAAAAGCGAGCTAAAGCCTCACCTAAAATGAAGTCGAGGGAGCTCGTGAACATATCAATCACCATCCGAAATATACGTCCACGCGACATTCCCAAAGGAGGAAAATGGTGCACCATCGCCAAAAGGTAAAATTTGGCATTATCTCTTGACGGCATATTTTATTTACCCATCAATTTTAATTTGAGCACCCCACTGCATGTTTAAATTCTTGCATTGCAAAATCATAACTTTATGCGTAGTCATTTTCCTTTCGTTCTGCATTTCAAAAAAAAAGAAAGAAAATCTAGGGTCGGCCGACCCTACCCAGGGCCGGCCGACCACCCTTCACAGGTAGGACAAAAAGGGGGGGCACAAGAGTGGCCAGACGACCACCTCTAGAGGCTGCCCGACCACCCCTCTCTCTCTTCCTCTTCCTCCTTTCTTTTCTTTCCTCCCCTCTCTCTTTCCCTCTTTCTCTTTTCTTTTTCTTCCCTCCTCTTTTCTCTTTGCTTCCAACCAAAGCAGGCTAGGAGGCAGGCGCCAGGGGCCGGCCAATCGAGTCCCATGGCCACCTGACCTCCTCCACTCGTCGCCCAACCTTTCTTCCCTCTCTCTTCTTTTGCTTTGCACTTTCTTCTTTCGGCGTGTGCAGCTCCATCACTCAGAGTGCTGAATCTTGCTCTCGCTTGGTTGCCCAACCTACAAGCAAAGCCGACCGTCTGGCATCCTCGTCGCCCGACCTTCAGCCTAGGTCGACCAACCAAGTCCCCCATCTCCTCACCTTCTCTCTCTTCCAAAGCAAAGGGGACATGCACCCTAGCTAGTCGCCCGACCGAGACACAGGCTGGCTGACCACCCCTTTCAGTACACTCTCCTTCTAACCTTTGCTTCACTCCCATGCGAAGCACCCTAGCTAGTCGCCCAACCGAGACTCAGGTCGGCCGACCAAGGCATGGGTTGGCCGACCCCCTCGCCTGGCCGCCCGACCTCCTGGTGCTGCATCTTGGCCTATAAAAGGCCCCCTCATCCTCCTTGTTCAATGCACCAAGCACAAGCACACTTCTCCCCCTCTCAAATTCCCTTGTTTAGTAGTTAATCTAGTTCTTTTGCTTAGCCAAAATAATGTCCGAATAAAAATCTAGTTGAGCAACTAAATTAGCTACTAGCTCCTCTCTTTTGGCAAGAACACGAGAATGAGTTGTGGTGGTGTTATTCCTCACAAGGACGACTAACGACTAACGCTAATATTATTCTGTCGTCTCGTAGTTCTTGTGTTTATTTTTGTGCAGGATGAGGTGTGCTCTCAAGAGGGCCAGAAGTGCGATCAGCAGGGCGGGGTAGCACATTCGGTTCCCGACATCCTCCGGCTCACAGGGCCAAAACTCCCGGATAGTGTCCAACAGAGGCTCCTCAAGTGCTGGACCGGGAGGAGAAGAAGCTACATCATCAAACACCGGGCATGTATTGCTGCTGGATTCCCAAATTCAGACACGCAATCAAGATGAAGCCGACCTTCTGAGGCGACTCCACACCAAGCCAATTAGCCTCACCAAGTGCTTCAATGAGGTACTCATGACAAGCACAGGTATGGACGATGAATTTGATGAAATTTTTAGTATGGTAGGCTGGAATAATTTTGCAAATGTTAGTGAGGGAGGCATAGTGCTCCTCACCAAGGAGTTTCTAATGACCCTCCGAGTAGTATCACTTCAGTCCGACACGACTGTTCATTTCAGACTCTTTAACTCTGAGCATGAGCTGACACTTCGTCAGTTTAGCAATGCTCTCAGGTTCTCACCTTGCTGCTCCATAGCAGCCGAACCCGTAGGTTTCAATGCAACAGAGTTCTGGAAAGAACTAGCCGGTCCAAACTATAAGGGCAAGAAGAGCATCACACACATTAAGCACCCTACCATGCGGTTCATGGCCCGTTTGATTACCATGGTAGTCCTTCCCCATGATGTCACACGTTGTGTGACTAT
Source organism: Paspalum notatum (assembly GCA_022530915.1). NCBI lineage: Eukaryota > Viridiplantae > Streptophyta > Magnoliopsida > Poales > Poaceae > Paspalum > Paspalum notatum. The sequence continues at coordinate 22,631,461 of CM039687.1, forward strand.
AGAGGACTTAAAAATCCTCTACGCCATGTGGCGTAAGTAGAAGTATGCACCTGTCATCGCCATGCTCTATCACTGGATGAAACTAGTTTGGGATGAAAATTCCATAACAATCACGTCTTTTGTGATGAGGATTGCATCCGAGCTAGGGGTCTTAGCAAATGCCCAGGTGGCATTCTTATCCCTAGACACACCCAACCTAGTCACAGAGAGCCATTTTATACGGGGACACTTTCTGCGCAAGAACCCCAGCACAGATACCTATGTCATGATCTACAGGGGGTACAACTTTGAAATGCCGCTACCAACACCACAGTTCAAAATCTATCACGTGGACACACTCTCTATGCCAATAGACGGCGTCCTAGTAGAAGAGTGTTGACAGCACTTAAGCATGCCAAATCCTTATACTGCAAGCGCACAGTATCGCGGTAGCTTTTCCCCAGGATGAGTATCTTGGGTTTATCAATCCGGGATTAATTATGTTTAAAATGCTATTAATCAATTATTAACAATATTACTATCTAATTCTAATATATCTAATAAGCTTAAATAAGAGATAAAAGTTATCTAATTACAACTAATAAAGACTCTAATTCTACTCTAATCAAGATCTAATCTATATTCTAATCTATTGCATAAAAGGTATAAGCAAAGACTTAAACTCGGGGTATATAGGATTTAAACAGGCAAAAGGATCCACAAGAGATATGAGACAAACTACTAAAGTACTACGAACCACCTTGACTTAGATCTAAACATTAAGCATAAAATAAGCATGAACATGAATGTCAAGAACCTACTCGAACCTTTCCCCGGGCTCCACTGTCACTGGTAACCAGGTAATCGACGAACTAGTAAACCCTAACTATGCCTAACATGAGCAGATTAAATCTACTAAAAGACATGTGAAGTACTTAACAGTGGCCACTGATTTACACAATTAGACAATAAGCATTGCTAAGCATAGATCATGAACAAGCATAAACAAGAAGCAAAGTCTAAAAGACAACTTTATAGATCCATAATCAAGGTTTTATCATAGTACAGAAGAAGTTCGAGGGGTTTACTCAAGATACATCGGAATTCGTGACCCAAAGTCGTCGAGATGAACTAGACGAAGAAGTCGACGAAAGACGAACTCGATCTGCCCTCGGGATGCCAGGGGTCGGCCGAGCCAGACCCCTAGGGGTCGGCCGACCCCCCTGGGTCCTGTCTCCTCTTGCTTCCTCCTTTCGCCGAGATGTTCCTCCCGCCGAGTTGAACTCCTTTGGCCCTCGAGCTCTGCCCTAGCCTCTTGGTTACAATGGATTTGTGGCGAGTCTCTCTCCTCATCTCCCTAGATGGAGCCCTCTATTTATATCCCGAAGGAAACCCTATACATGGAAACTAATAGGTCGGTTCTAAGAGTCCTAGAACACCTCATACATCTATTTCCAAGTATAATCAAGCTTCTAGAAGAGTCCCGGTCGTCCATATCTTTCCTTGCTTGATGACGAAGTCTTCTCTCTTTAATTCCCGAAATAAACCTTCCCGGTTCTGCAACTTGTAGTAAATCGACCATAACTTTGCCTTCCGAAGTCCAATAAATGCAAACTCGGACTCTAAATTGTAGAGGTCGAAGAGATCTACAACTTTGGTATTCAAACTTTCTTCATTTGACGTCGTTAAGGTCTCCAAATTGGGCCCACAAGTTGCTGCTGTTATTGACTTCGCGAATATTTCAGGAATTGCCTTTCCTAGCAACCTTCATCTTCTAGAATACTCCTTTAATTGGGCTTTATCCTTCAATTGGGCTTCATTATCCTTTTGCACTTGGGCTTTGCTCATCTTAGCATAAATCCTATTTCCGAGAATTCTTCAAATATATCAATTATTACCTGATTTCCTGCAAAAAATGAATAATGCACAAAAACAAAGAGCATTCTCGAAAACGGGGTTAATTGTTAGTAAAATAATAATAAATCACAATATTAATTCATTAAACGGCATAAAATCATATGAAATTATAACATAAATTTAGTACTTAAGCCGCGTCAACAATATCCCCACACTTAGATCATGCTAGTCCTCGAGCATAGGATCGATAAATCTTAAAATAAACTCTCAACTAAATTTATGTTCATTCTAAACAAATACCCATCAAAAATAACTTTACTTCAGAAATCACTCAAATCATAACATGGGAAAATTTATTTAACTTTCATGCATATAGATCCCCACAAGATTTATCGAGATTAAATAAATCATAACTATGCCAAAGTCTCTTTTCAGAATATAAAAGAGGATTTTCAATATATTTTTTAGAAAAAGCAAAAAAAAACTCTTCAAATGATCAAAAAATTACTAATCCCTTTTAATCAAGCTCTCAAAAAGACACTCTATATAGGTAGCTATCTTAAAAGATAACACTCTCTCTCTCTCAAAAAGGAAATATATATGGAGCTTGGTAAAGGCCTAGCAAAGTTAAACATTTTATTGCTCAAATAAGTTATCTTTCTAAAGCTCAATCAATCAAATTAAACAACCTTGGTCATCGAGAATAAAGAAAATAATATATATAGACAAAGGAAAAGAAGATATAGATAGTGGACATGTGCATATAGATGATGAAATTGGAATAAATTCCGGAATTTTTGCACATGGTTGGAAAAAGTGAAAGTCTTTGCCCATTAATTTTTAAACAACAATCTGTGAGACTTTCAAAGAAACTAACTTTTAATTTTATATAAATTTTCTCCCCCTTTTCTCCTTTTTCCTAATTCTACCTCTCTTTTCCTTACCCCTTTTTTTATTTACTTCGGCCACTTGGCCATTATTTTCTCCCTCTATTTTTTTTTCTTCTTTTTTTTTCTCTTTTTTTTTTAATTTCGACAACTTGGTCTTTCCTTTTTTTTTTAACTAGAACCTCTTCTCCTTTTTCATCTCAAAAAGTCCCTTTTTATTTCAATTTTAATTAATGAGCAAAAACCTCACTTAAATAGGTAAAGATAGACAAATGAGATGAAAGGTTTATAAGGTAAAGGAATTGCTTATTATTTTTAAGCAATTGAAATATAATAAGGCTAGCAAACGATGAAAAATATCAATGACCAAGAATTATTTTAAATGATCAAAATTACTAAAGAAATCAAACTTAATCAAACTCACATGAAATAACTTGCTTATAAAGTGGACTTAAAACTAAGCTCTAATAGGTATTTAAAAACTCTCTCTTGATTAAGGGATGTAAAACTTGATCAAATAAAGATAAATTTAAACAAAAGATTTTTATAAACCCCTCTAATTTTTTCTTAATTGGAAACTTTGGCAAAGCTATAAAACATCATCTCCCAACAGAACATGGGTTATACATTATTAATTATTTTAGTAATTCCCATATTACTCTAATCATGATAACTTAGGCAAAATTAAATATCAAAGTAATTGCATAGAATAAACTTAAATAAAGTGAGACAAAATTATCACTAAATATTAATACTTTATTAATAATAAGAATATTCATAATAACGCCATCCCAGCAACTCACACCTAATAGAAAATAATAAATGAAAAAAAAGATAAATGATAAATGGCGTTATTATTTCAAACGCTTTATTCTTCTAAAGGGGAAAATACATCCCCACACTTAGCTAATGCTAAGTGTCCTACTCATCTTCGGTGTCCCACTCCCAGCCATCCTCTGGATCATCGAGTGGATCTTCTCCTGGCCTGTAGAAAGCTGGTTCTTCAACCTCTGGCTCATTCCAAACTTCATTTGGTTGATAATACTGAGGATTATACAGCTTGAAGTTGATGTTCTCCAGAGCATTGTTTAGATGTTGCATTTCTCTTAGCATAAAGCTCACTTCTCCTTTCATACGCCTAGAGAAATTCTCAACATCTCTCCTAATTCCGATTATCTCAGTGGAAAGCCTGTCTTCGAGATCATCTATGACGGTGAAGGTGTCACTATTCTTCTGCAAAAGAGCTCTAATGGCCTCCCTACACTTGGCACAGCAACGTTGTCCATCTCCACCTCCCAGATGATAAGTGTCAATACTAGGGACAACATGAACATAACTTACTTCTTCATGGTCATCATCTGGATAATCACTGTCATTAGAGTTGATGGTCCCTCCCTTGCTGACTGAAGACTCTGCATAATTGATCTTCTTCTTGCCTGCAATCCGCTTAGACCGCTTCATCTCTACTGGCTCAATGGATAGCTTGGCTAACCTCTTCGAAACATCACGACGTCTTCCAGCTGCAGCACATACCCTCTCAAGTTCCTCATCATCAGAGAAGACAACCTGAGAAAAATTGTTGCGAGCACCCTTGAAAACGAGGTAGGTCGGCCGATCCTGGGCCTTCTGGTCGGCCGAGCCCCCTTCCTTGTTGCTCTCCTCGCCTCCGTTCTTCTCGGGCTGTTTCTCCATGTCTCTGGAAACTGTTGTGGCTATGATTTGGTTGTGTTTGATTTTGATGTCTTGATGTAAAGGTCTGCCTATGGTTTTATACTCCGGAGAAACGATAGTTTTGGTAGGAAAAGTTTCCAATCCGACTCGAACTCCAATCCAAAACAACTCAGAACACCGCGAGACATCGCATACCAAAAATTGAAATGAATCCGACTCGAAAACCCCCCATGTCGGCCGAGTTGGGCCTCTCTGGTCGGCTGACCTGGGCCCCCCTTCTGGCTGCTGGGCCTCAGGTTTGGTCGGAAGGTTTATTTATTAAATAAAAATATTTATGTACAGAAAAAAATTTGAAAAATATTTAAACTACGCAACTAAAATATATACAAAGGATAGGTTACTTATGGAAATCTAAGGGTCATATCTATGGTAACCAACTCTAACTTCTTCGAAAATGAAAGTCTCGATATAATTGATGTCAAATTTTTCCTCTTCAACGTAGACCTTCAATCTTTGTCCATTTACCATATACTTGTTCCCTTCAAAATCCATAATGGTAACAGCTCCGGCAGGTGATACGTCATGAACAATATAAGGTCCATCCCATTTACTTTGTAATTTTCCTTTTCCAAATAATTTGAATCTTGAATTATAAAGAAGAACCTTATCACCTGGCTTAAACTCCTTCTTGACGAGCTTCTTGTCAAACCATGTCTTAATCCTCTCCTTATAAATGGTAGCATTATGATAGGCTTGCAAACGAGCTTCATCAAGGGTACTTAATTGAATCCTTCTTTTAACTAAGGCGGCATCTAGGTCTAAATTTAATTCCTTAATTGCCCAATAAGCTTTATGTTCTAGCTCAACTGGTAAATGACAAGTCTTTCCATAAACTAATTGATAGGGTGTCATTCCAATAGGTGCTTTAAATGCAGTCCTATAAGCCCAAAGAGCATCATTAAGCTTCTTTGACCAATTTTTGCCTCCTTTAATTATCATCTTTTTAAGGATTTCTTTTAATTGTTTATTTGATGTTTCGGCTTGGCCATTAGTCTGTGGGTGATAAGCTGTAGAAACTCTATGTTCAATTCCCATCTTAGCCAGATAATCCGTAAACTCTTTACCAATAAAATGCGATCCTCCATCAGAGATAATTACTCTAGGTACTCCATATCTTGGAAAGATGTTATTCTTGATCATCTCTATGGACTCTTGCGTTGATGCTTTCTTACATGGCAAGGCTTCTACCCACTTTGAGACATAATCCACAGTTACTAAAATATACTCATATCCATGTGAATTCTCAAAGGGTCCCATAAAATCCATTCCCCAAACATCAAATAAATCAATCTGTAGATTGTATGTCAAAGGCATAGAATTTCTAGCTGTTATATTTCCAGTTCTCTGACACTCAGGACAAGAAGCGACAAATTTCCTTGCATCTTCATGCATTCCTGGCCAATAGAATCCACTCGCCCATATCTTAGCCTGGGTTCTGAAATGTCCATGATGCCCCCCATATTCTGCAGCGTGACACTTTCTCAAAATCTCACTTCTCTCATCTGCAGGTACGCATCTTCTGAGGACTCCATCAGATCCAAATCTATATAAGTAGGGTGAATTCCAATAAAATTTCTTGGCTTCGGCAAGGACTTTCCTTTTTGAATTATAGTTGAGATGAGTCAATGGCTCTCCTTTAATGGCTCTAATTACGTCTAACATCCAAGAGTCCTTGTCTATAACTGCATAAAGGGTGTCGTCTCTTAATGCATCTTCAATTGGTGGACCTCCTTTACTATGGCTCATCCTAGACAAGTGATCTGCCACTACGTTCTCAACTCCCTTCTTGTCTCTGATCTCTACATCGAATTCTTGTAGCATAAGGATCCATCTAATTAAACGAGGTTTAGCATCTTTTTTAGTTAAAAGGTATTTGATAGCAGCATGATCAGTGTAGACTATAACCTTTGAATTAACTATGTAGGATCTAAATTTCTCAAAGGCAAAAACTACTGCTAATAACTCCTTTTCAGTGGTTGCATAATTAACTTGGGCCTCGTTAAGAGTCTTGCTGGCATAATAAATGGCATGTACTCTTCCGTCTTTTCTCTGCCCCAGCACAGCTCCTACGGCATAGTCACTGGCATCACACATGATCTCAAAGGGTAAATTCCAATCAGGTGGTTGAATGATAGGTGCCTTAACTAGTAATTCCTTAATTTTTCTAAAGGCTACTTCACACTCATCAGTAAACTCAAATGGAACGTCTTTCTGGAGTAGGTAATTCAGTGGCTTAGCTATTTTAGAAAAATCCTTAATAAATCTCCTATAAAACCCAGCATGTCCGAGAAAGCTTCTAAGAGATCTAATATCTGTAGGTGGTGGCAATCTTTCTACAGTCTCTATCTTGGCTTTATCTACTTCAATTCCTTTCTCAGAAATGATGTGTCCCAACACAAGTCCTCTTCTCACCATGAAATGACACTTCTCCCAATTCAACACTAAGTCTACTTCTCCACATCTCTTCAGAACTTTCTCTAAATTCTTTAGACAGTGGTCAAAACTAGTGCCGTGAACTGAGAAATCGTCCATGAAAACCTCCATGATATCCTCAATGAAGTCTGAGAAAATGGCCATCATACACCGTTGAAATGACGCTGGTGCATTGCATAATCCAAAGGGCATTCTCCTATAGGCAAAGGTTCCATAAGGACAAGTGAAAGTTGTCTTGTGTTGATCGTCTGGATGGATAGGGATTTGAAAGAATCCAGAATAACCATCTAAATAGCAAAAATGGGTATTCTTAGCAAGTCTCTCTAGCATTTCGTCAATAAAGGGTAAAGGGAAGTGATCTTTCTTAGTGGCTTTATTAAGCTTCCGGTAATCTATACACATTCTCCAACCAGTGACAGTCCTTTGTGGAATTAATTCATTATTCTCATTTTTAACTACAGTTAAACCTCCCTTCTTCGGCACACAATGAACTGGGCTAACCCACTCACTAGTTGGTACTGGGTAGATAATTCCGGCGTTTAGTAATTTGATTACTTCCTTCTTCACTACAGATCTCATTTCGTTACTCAGTCTCCTTTGATTGTCTACCACTGGTTTGTGGTCTTCTTCCATTGGAATCCTATGAGTACAAAATGCTGGGCTAATTCCTTTAAGATCTGCTAGAGAATAACCTATTGCCTTCTTATGTTCCCTCAACATTCCTAGCAGTCTTTCCACCTCTTCTGGACTTAGCTGGTCACTAATTATTACAGGATAGGTTTTATCTTTTCCTAAGAATTCATACTTAAGTCCTTCGGGTAGTGGTTTAAGCTCAACATCGGGCGCCTCCTGTGGATTAAGGTCTCCTAATGGTTCTACAGGAATGTCTTTGGTTTCTTCTTGATTAAGGTCAAGTTGTTTAGTGGCAATGGTTGTTTCCTCAGAGAAGAATCCTTCTTCTCCTCCTTCTAATACTAATTTTAATGGCTCTCTAAAGGCATTAATATAATTAATACTCTCTATCTCCTCTATATCGGGAGTGAGATTAATAGGCACTTTAGATGCCGGTAGGAAATCAAAGTCATATTTTAATCCATTAATATTAATATTGATTTTTCCTTTATCATTATTTACTACGGCATTAACCAACTTAAGAAAAGGTCTACCAAGAATTATATTAATATCATTATCGTAGACATTAATTATATAAAAATCAGTTGGTATAATATTATTAGCAAAGTTAACTTCAACATCTTTAATTAAGCCTACAGGTCGAATTATTTCATTATTAGGAAGTTTAATCTTAATACTAGTAGAAACTAAGTGTGGTTTATCACTTAAAGTACAATAAACTTCATAGCTCATAGTACTTACCTGGGCTTCCATAGAGCAGTGAATATTGTTGAAGTCTTCTTTGTTGATGGAGCAAGAAATACCAGTCGAAGATTCTTCTGGCTCCAGGTGGACGATAACCTCCTCAGTTAGTGATGACTCCGGCTTGACACCAATCACCCGCTTCACTTCAGAGACAAAGTCACTGTCCAGCTCCTCTTCTTGGAATAATTTCTGCAGTACCTCCCCTGTACTTAGATCATCTGAGCTTCTCCTTAGTGGTACCTCTGGTGGAAACAGTTCTTTCTCTTCTTCTAAGTCTTCTAGTGGGAGTGGTCCTGCACACATCAGTGTATCTCCAAAATCTACTGGCATCCAGCTCGTCTTGTCGAATTCTGTCAGTGGTTTTGCACTAGCAAGGCTTCCAAAATCTGAACACTCTGTCTTCACTTGTGGTGCAAAACACTCGTACTCCTCTTCCTCAGCTGCATAAGACACTGGAGTCTTTCTGGCAGGTTGTTGCTCCTTGTAGATAGCATATGTAGACGTCACTCCTGCTAGCTTCTGCTCTTCACTCTCCCTCCTATCTCTTTCAGCCTTCGCGGTCAAGCAGCAATCTGACAGAATCTTCATAGCTTCATCTACATTTCGGCTCAGCAGTGATCCTCCAGCATAGATGTTCACTTGCTTGAAGTCTCTAGTGTTTAGACTGAAGTAGAAGGTTGAAATGATTGTCTCCTTGTCAAAGTTAATGGGTGGTCCTTGTGTCCTCAGTTCTTCCAGTCTGTCCCATGCTTCATCAAGGTCTTCACTCTCAAGTTGCTTGAAGTTTATGATTGCTTTCTTCAACAGGTGTACTTTTATTGGAGAAAAGAATCTTTTGGTGAACTTCAATTTGAGAGCGTCCCAATCACCTTCAGCTTCTATTGATGCAGTGTCGTACCACTTTCTGGCTCTGTCTTCCAATGTAAACGGAAAGAGATTCCACAAAACCCATTCTTCTGGAACTCCGTCTTGATGGAATGTGCGACACACTTGCACTAGCCTCTTCAAGTGAGTGTACGGGTTCTCATCGTCTTCACCACTGAACGGATGTTCGGCAGCAATTCGGATGATTCCTGGCTTCAGCTCGTAGGATCCTGATTCCGGCTGCAGATTTGATCTTTGGAACTTCAAATCTTCTGCTCTTGGAGTTAAAAACTCCCCAAGCGTCAATTTTCTGCCCAACATAGTCATACCTGAAATTTAAACAAAAACAAAAACAAAGATCTATGACAGCAAAAATTTGCTGTACTTTAGACCAAATTAAATCCAAACAAAATAACAGAATTTAAAATTTCAGAATTTAAAAATTACTCCTAATTTCGAAAATTGTAAAATAAAATAAATCTAAAACACTAATTAATAACAAAATTAACTAAAAACAATAAACAAAACTAAATATTAAAACTAGAAGTAGCAAAACTTAATAAAAGATTAATAATAATTTAAACGATAATTATTCCCCGGCAACGGCGCCAGAAAAGCTTGTTGACAGCACTTAAGCATGCCAAATCCTTATACTGCAAGCGCACAGTATCGTGGTAGCTTTTCCCCAGGATGAGTATCTTGGGTTTATCAATCCGGGATTAATTATGTTTAAAATGCTATTAATCAATTATTAACAATATTACTATCTAATTCTAATATATCTAATAAGCTTAAATAAGAGATAAAAGTTATCTAATTACAACTAATAAAGACTCTAATTCTACTCTAATCAAGATCTAATCTATATTCTAATCTATTGCATAAAAGGTATAAGCAAAGACTTAAACTCGGGGTATATAGGATTTAAACAGGCAAAAGGATCCACAAGAGATATGAGACAAACTACTAAAGTACTACGAACCACCTTGACTTAGATCTAAACATTAAGCATAAAATAAGCATGAACATGAATGTCAAGAACCTACTCGAACCTTTCCCCGGGCTCCACTGTCACTGGTAACCAGGTAATCGACGAACTAGTAAACCCTAACTATGCCTAACATGAGCAGATTAAATCTACTAAAAGACATGTGAAGTACTTAACAGTGGCCACTGATTTACACAATTAGACAACAAGCATTGCTAAGCATAGATCATGAACAAGCATAAACAAGAAGCAAAGTCTAAAAGACAACTTTATAGATCCATAATCAAGGTTTTATCATAGTACAGAAGAAGTTCGAGGGGTTTACTCAAGATACATCGGAATTCGTGACCCAAAGTCGTCGAGATGAACTAGACGAAGAAGTCGACGAAAGACGAACTCGATCTGCCCTCGGGATGCCAGGGGTCGGCCGAGCCAGACCCCTAGGGGTCGGCCGACCCCCCTGGGTCCTGTCTCCTCTTGCTTCCTCCTTTCGCCGAGATGTTCCTCCCGCCGAGTTGAACTCCTTTGGCCCTCGAGCTCTGCCCTAGCCTCTCGGTTACAATGGATTTGTGGCGAGTCTCTCTCCTCATCTCCCTAGATGGAGCCCTCTATTTATATCCCGAAGGAAACCCTATACATGGAAACTAATAGGTCGGTTCTAAGAGTCCTAGAACACCTCATACATCTATTTCCAAGTATAATCAAGCTTCTAGAAGAGTCCCGGTCGTCCATATCTTTCCTTGCTTGATGACGAAGTCTTCTCTCTTTAATTCCCGAAATAAACCTTCCCGGTTCTGCAACTTGTAGTAAATCGACCATAACTTTGCCTTCCGAAGTCAAATAAATGCAAACTCGGACTCTAAATTGTAGAGCTCGAAGAGATCTACAACTTTGGTATTCAAACTTTCTTCATTTGACGTCGTTAAGGTCTCCAAATTGGGCCCACAAGTTGCTGCTGTTATTGACTTCGCGAATATTTCAGGAATTGCCTTTCCTAGCAACCTTCATCTTCTAGAATACTCCTTTAATTGGGCTTTATCCTTCAATTGGGCTTCATTATCCTTTTGCACTTGGGCTTTGCTCATCTTAGCATAAATCCTATTTCCGAGAATTCTTCAAATATATCAATTATTACCTGATTTCCTGCAAAAAATGAATAATGCACAAAAACAAAGAGCATTCTCGAAAACGGGGTTAATTGTTAGTAAAATAATAATAAATCACAATATTAATTCATTAAACGGCATAAAATCATATGAAATTATAACATAAATTTAGTACTTAAGCCGCGTCAACAAAGAGCCTTTAGAGGAACCCATATATAGTCTGGCGGGAGTCATGACTAGGGCACAGAGGAGAGCAGCCCAGGAGAGCCTACAGAAGCAAGCACAGGACGCACAAACCGCCGGGACGGGACCTACTTGGTTCGATACTACGGCTGGCACATCCTGGCAAACCCAGGGAATAGACCCGACGTGGCAGCCCGACGGAGGATCTGCAAACACACCATGGGGACACGAGCCAAGCGCTGCTTTCTCTCAGCAGCAAGGAGGAGGAACCTACTATGGGTACCGGTCAGCACCGTATGAGGCAGGACCCTCTGCCTCTGCACGCTTTGCAGGAGACCCTTTGAGCACCATCTTTGGGTCCCTGACCATTCAGGACCAGTGCACAGCTGGGATGGCCGAGCAGCTTAATCAAGTCGATGAGCGCACTCAGGTCATCCAGCAGACCTAGGACAAACAATATAACCACCTCCTATAAATAGAAGCGACGGCTCAGCGCACCTTTGATGAGTCCCAGTGATTCTTCCAGTACTACGGGTACTACCCTGAGTAGCTTCGTTGACGCTTGGGGGGAAGGAACCCAAATCGACAGCTGGGTATGTGGACAGTCTCCCATTTTCTGCACCACCCATGTATCATGCTTTGAGAGTTTGCTGAGAGCCAATGGACCGGCCTCATTGCTCTCCTGGTGTGATGAGTGATTGTCAATGAGCTCAAGCCCTCTGATGGATTGGAGGCCTCCGATGGACTGGAGGTAGATGATGAAGACCTCGATGGAGTGAGGCAAAAGCCCTCCAATGGACCGGAGGCAATGCACGGCGTCAGTCGGCCATGGAAGCTCGGTACACGGAGGGGCAGCTCAGCAACGGTGGTGTAAGCCCTCCAATGGACCGCGAGGCGACTCCGATGGACTGGAGAAGCCGGGTGCCACCGTGGTGCTCCAACCCGAGTGCATGGCGCGAAGACGTGTGAGTGAGGCTTTGGCGGCTTTAGCTCAAAACCGCCACCCAAGTTCAAATGACTTGGTGGGTTGGGCTCCGACTCGCCAAGATAGAAGATTGGGCCAAGACCCGGTCCAGGAAGCCCGCAGAATAATGTTTCCCAGTTTCTGACTTCAAAACCGGTGGAAGCTTCTGGCGTACATCCAAGCGAGGAGTGGAGAAGAAGAAGATCAAAGCGTCATCGTAGTCATCCAATTGTATCATTTTCATTTCAGCCTTCTGGGCATTTTAGAGTAAGGGTCTAGTGTTAAATGGTGTCATTAGGCATGGGGTATAAATAGCCTTGTGGCTGGTCATCTAAGTGGCTCTTCTACCATTAGAAAACTCTAGGCTTAGTTTCCATACAGTCAAGTGCTAAAGAGAGAAAGGAGAGCTTTATGCTAGGATTTGAGTCCCTTAGCTAGGGTTCTTCACATCAAGAGGGAGGATAAAGCGCGGTAGGCTGTAGAAACCTTTGTATAAACTCAATTTCATGATTAATATAGCAATATTCCTCTGAAATTGGAGTGCTTGTGTGCAGCCCTTTCTCTTCCTCCTCTCTAGTTTGGTTTTTGGATGATTTCTCAAAGGCTTTTGGTGCTTTGCTTTGCCTACGAGTTTTCCCCACTTCTTTTGGTGTTTTGGACTTGCAAGGATGTGGAGATTATGACCTAGTTCATCTCAAACCTGCAGGTTTGCCACGAGCAAGTCGATTTTGAGTTTTCCCCTTTTCTTGCCCAAAGTTTGCCACTTCACGAGATTTGAAATTCCCGCTAATCCCTTGACCTTTTTCCATGGATCTTTTGGGAGTAACTTTGGAATAGTGCTCAGATAGCCTGTGTCAATTTTTGTGAAGATTGGACAAGATTTGGTCAGGTTTTAGGTTTGGGAACTCAAGTTCCAGGGTTTTACCGAACTATCCTGTCCTCCACCGGACAGTCCGACGGCGTGCACCAGACAATCCGGCTTTGGCCCTCATCCCAGCTTTTACCGGATTATCCGGTGCAGGTCACCGGACTATCTGGTCACTACCGGACTTTCCGGTGAGGTGCACCGGACTATCCGGCTTGTGGCTGTGAAGTTGGTTTTTGCTGAAGTTTTTACCGTTTGGGTTTTGCTTCGTCCTTGCCCGAGTGATTCTCACCACTGGCCCATACTCATCGCTCTCTGTTCATCAGTGAGATGCATTTAGTGGCTACGTGGGATCCTCTTTTGCAAGAGACATTGTTTTACTTGACTTGCGATCTTGTGGTTGTTGAGTCTTGTGCTTCCACTCGCTTGGTGTGTACCTGATCAGTGGGCGACACATCAGTGGGCGACACCAAGTGCTTGCTAGACATGTTTCCTTTCAGTGGATGGTGTCTAGCGTTTGTTGTGTGAAGTGTGGTAGTTTGCACCAGGGGGTTGTGATTTTGAGTTTTTAAGTGCTCCTATTCACCCCCCTCTAGTCACACGTCTCGGTAAGATGAAAATCTCAGGTTTTTATTTTGAAAATAATAAATTATAGCTCCCCTTGGTCAAAAATACCTACCAGAGCCAAAAATGCTTCAATTAGTTTAAACTGCTACAAAGAGCTGCTTAGTGATATTTTGAGCTTTGTCAAATTTTGAGTCTCTTTGAGTAGAAATATCACCTTCTGTTGATAGCTGGAGTACAGAAGCAAAAATGCAAGTGATCCATTCCGGACTTTGCATCCACCAAAAAGTCTCCAAATACTTCTCATAATCCCCTAGCCTTCAAATCCAAAGGAGTAAGGGTATGGAGCCAAAAAAAAGCATGAAAAAGCATGGCAAAAAGAAAAATGCGTGCAAAAGCACGGCAAAATGAAAAGCATGCAAGTTCAAGCATGGCAAAAATAAATAAAAACTCCATATCCACTCCAAATCTACAAAAGGCTACAAGGAATGAATACCAAGAGAAGAAGGCATACCATACCACCGCTCATACTCCAGTGATCAATAGAAGAAGTGATAGAGTACACTCTTTGGTCCAATCTTTGGCTTAGCAAAATAAATATCCTAAGTGTGCCACATTCTTCCTACCTAAAGCTCCACAAAGGCCTTAGTGTAGGAAAGTGTTGGCTGAATCATGGCCCTTGGTGAGGAAACACATTTGAGCGCCTGAGAGAACCTTGGGGAAGCTACGTTTGTTTTGAAAATCTTGAAAACACCTGAGAAAGACATCCAAAAAGAGCAAGTTAGAAGAACTCCTGTATAATGGTCGTTCCATCTCTCAACCGCCCAAGGCAAGGTAAACAAAAAGATGCAACACATGTAGTACACAAGGTGAGCATCAATTATTTCACTACTTGAAACAAAAGTTTGAGTATTGAGTCACGTATAAGAACTTCTCTTCATCTTCCATACTGCAGCAACTCCTGATCCACTTTCAGTCTTAGCTTTGCTCAAGGATGAGCAAAAGTTTAAGCTTGGGGGGGTGTTGACGGTCGTAATCTCACGATATGTATCATCAATTACTAACCAAATGGAGCAATGCAAGTGAATAAAAATGGACTAACCCTTCTACTAATGAGTTCCACAAGATGTACATGAATAATTGGTTGCAGGTACACATTTACATATAAAAATGGATGACACAAGGAAAAGGAAGGAAAAAGGAACAAACAAGCCAAATGCTAGTGGCCGCCCGACTAAGTGCCAGGTCGGCCGACCACCTGGCAGGTCGGCCGACCACCTGGCTGGCCGCCCAGCCACCTCATCGAGCCGGTTTTGCCCACTCCCACTCCTGCATGCAAAGAAACACATGTGCAAGTCAATCCAACCGTTGTATCAAGCATCTAAAGTATACAAAGGATGAAAGTCCACCAAGTCATGGATCCATGATGTCAACAATCCAAGGGAAGAGCAATGTGGCCAATCCAAGGCTGACACGTGGTCGCCAGACCTCCACCAAGGTCGGCTGACCTATCCTCGGAGGCATTTTACACGTGCAACAACCATCCTAACCGCCAACCGCCATGGGGACGCAAGATCAAGCCGTTGGAGGGCAAAGGCGGTGGATCGGAGGGTCACCTGACCTCGGGCTAGGTCAGTCGACCTCCCCCTTAGGTCGGCCGACCACCGACCTCGGCCTCCCATCGACCTTTGCCACCTACAAGTACCCCCCTCACATATTGGACTATAAATAGGCCTGTAGAGCTCATTTGTAAAGGTGTGGAGAAGTTGAGAGCCATATTCTACCTTAGAGAGTGTCATTTTCCACATCTTAGTAGCTAGGATAGTCCTAGGAGTTAGAGTGAGTCGAGCTTGCCTCGGAGTTCTCAGCGATTCTTCTGAGTCTGCGGCTCTTGTATCTTTTGTACTCTTATCTTCAATATAATTCAGTTGTATTTTACTTTATTTCTATCTCTTGCAAGTGTGGTGTACCCTTTATTTTGCATATTTGCTAGGCTTAGGCTGTGGTTATCTTGGTTAGTCAAGTCCAGTTATTCTTGCCAGTACTATAATCCAACATGTACACCAGGCTCTGATTAGGTCCTCTCCTCTGATCAAGGACAATCTATTGTTGCTCAAGCTTTGCTTGAGTACGTTTATAGCGTGCCAGCCTATCCACACAGATTTGCTTGGTAGCCCCACTCAGTGACAGCGTGTGGTGTGCCTATGTATCCCAGGCTCATTTGTTCGGTGGGCCCATAGGCGTTAGCCGGGTCTCCTTCGGTGGTCTACTATCTACCCCCTGACCCCTCAAGGCGCCGGAATTTCGCTCGACACGAGACCCTGACGTGCTACTTGAGTTTCTTAGTTAACCACGACATAGTCTTTGCAGCCGAGTAGAATAGAGTTTGGGAACTTTATCTCACTTGTTGTCCTCCTAGGCAACTATACCTTTCTACGTTTATCTTAGGTAGTTTAATTTACTTCCTTCCACCATACACCTATACGTTTACCAGACTTACCCCTGTCTAGTGACTAGCTGGTATATTTATTTAAGTACGGATCATTCGATTCGAGTTTATTCAATTATACTCTCTCGCCTGCCGCTTCCCTATGGATAAAAATACGATACTCGGAATACTCTAGGTGAAATGCTACAGCGGTGTCCATGCACTTGCGGAGTAAAATCTTTTAAGGCTAAGAGACGCCAACTAGCCGTCAAGCAAAGGTTGCGTCGATTCACCCCTGACAAGCAAGAGGATACTAGAGCAGAGTTAACCTAGCTGCAGGCTGCTGGCTGATTAGAGTGGCTTGCAAACCCTATACTCGTACTCAAAAAGAATAAAAAAGACTGGCGGATGTGTGTTGATTATACCGATCTCAATAAGCATTGTCCAAAAGACCCGTTCGGGTTGCCTAGGATAGACCAGGTCGTTGACTCCACGGCTAGATGTGCACTGTTATCTTCCTTAGATTGTTACTCGGGATACCACCAGATCAGTCTGGCAATTGAAGATCAGGAAAAGACAGCGTTCATCACGCCCTTCGGGGCGTACTGCTATAACTCTATGTCCTTTGGGTTGAAAAATGCCGGAGCAATGTACTAGAGGGCCATCCAAACCTGGCTTGCTGATCATTGGGGTAAATGCGTCGAAGCCTACGTTGATGACGTTGTAATCAAGACCAAAACAGTAGGATTTTATTGACGATTACAACAGGTATTTGATAGCTTGATAAAATTCAGGTGGAAGCTCAACCCCACCAAATGCGTCTTCGGGGTTCCCACCGGTCTACTCGGGTTCATCGTCAGCAATAGGGGGATCGAGGCCAATCCTGAAAAGGTCAATGCCATACTCCGGATGCACCCACCTAGATCGCAGAAGGATGCGTAGAGGTTGACAGGATGCATGGCAGCCCTGAGCCGGTTTATCTCACGGCTCGGCGAACACGGCATGCCCTTCTACAAGTTACTCAAGAAGGTAGATCGGTTTTAGTGGACCCCAAAAGCTCAGGAAGCTTTTGAACCTCTGAAGAAGTTCCTAAGCACTCCTCCCGTGCTCAAGTCTCCAAATCGAGCCACGGCCGACTCACCTGCAGAAGACTTACTCCTCTATATCTGCTGCACGACTCACGTAGTCAGCACTGCACTAGTGGTGGAAAGGCTAGACGAGCAGCATGCGCACCCAAAACAGCACCTGGTCTACTTCATCAGCGAGGTCCTTAGCCCATCCAAAATCAGGTATCCTCAAGTACAAAATCTATTATATGCAATTGTTATCACTGCACGCAAGTTACGTCATTACTTTGAGGTGCACAAAATTTTGGTGGTTACTGAATTCCCAATCGGGGAAGTGCTGCATAATTGCGAGGCTACAGGGCACATAGCAAAGTGGGCCTATGAGTCGGGGCTCACAACATCGAGTTCCATCCTCGTACTGCCATCAAAACCTAAGCCCTAGTCGATTTCGCCTTCGAGTGGACAGAGCATCAGGTACTAGAGAAGCTAGAAGCCATGGAGGTCTGGAAGATGTACTTTGATGGATCATTGAAGCTGGAGGGTGTAGGAGCTGGCATCCTTTTTACATCTCCAGCTAGGGAACATCTCAAGTATGTGCTACAAATTCTTTTCTCCGTGTCTAACAATGCAGCTGAATATGAAGCTTTGCTACATGGGTTGCATCTAGCAATCTTGCTCGGAATCAAGCGCCTGATGGCTTATGGGGATTCCTTGGTCGTAATCAATCAAGTCAACAAGGATTGGGATCACTCCATGGATTCCATGGACAAATACTATGCAGCGGTTCACAAGTTGGAGGACAACTTTCAAGGCATTGAATATCACCACGTCGATCGCGATCACAACATAGATGCCGATATCTTGTCCAAACATGGGTCATCTCGTGCCAGGGTACGACCGGGTGTCTTCGTTCAGGAGCTTCTTCACCCATCTATTTAGCTGGAAGAGTTGAACGTACCTCCCGACCGACATATCTTAAGCTTGGAAGGGCCTCCGACTGATTGGAGAGCCCCGATCATCAAATACATAATGAATGAAGAAACACCAGATGACAAAGCAGAATCTGAGCAGTTCATTCGGCAACGAACTGTATAAGCGCGGTGCATCTGGAGTTCTTTTGAAATGCATCGATACTTCATCAGGACAAAGCCTACTGAGGGAGATACACGCTGGAAGCTGTGGGAATCATGCCACCTCTGGGAAGGCGTTTAGAGATAGATTTTATTGGCCAATAGCAAAAAGAGATGCAGCCAACTTAGTGTAGCGTTGCGAAGCATGTCAATATCTCGCCAAGCCGCATCATCTCCTGGCGCAGCAGTTACAGAACATTCCAGTGTCTTGGCCCTTTGCATGCTGGGGGCTCGACATGATCGAGCCATTCAAGAAAGCTCAGGGAGGATATACTCATGTCCTGGTGGCTATCGATAAATTCACCAAGTGGATCGAGTTCAAGCCTATTGCCTCATTAACATCCGCAAAAGTTGTGGAGTTCATCCAGGACATCATTTTTCGCTTTGGAACCCCCAACATGATCATCACAGATCTGGGTTCCAACTTCAAGGGCGCAGAGTTTTTTGACTTCTGTGATGAAAGATCTATACTCGTTAAATATGTCTCTGTAGCCCACCCAAGGGCTAATGGCAGGTTGAGTGGGCCAATGGCATGATACTTGATGCATTGAAGAAGAAGATTTTTGACAAGAATGAAAAGTTTGCTGGGAAGTGGATTCGCTAATTACCATATGTAGTCTGGAGTCTCAGAATGCAACCAAGCAAGGCGCTCGCTGGCAACATGCCCTTCTTTATGGTCTATGGGTCAGAGGCAGTGCTGTCCGAAGACTAAAAGTTCGGTGCTCCCCGACTGACTTTCAAGAACATCGCAAAGGCAGAGGCGAATCGCATCGAAGAGATTGACTTGCTAGAAGAAGAACGACTCAATTCCATCATTCAGTCAGCTCGTTATCAACAGACTCTACACTGCTATCATGATCGTAATATGCGGCCTCGTTCCTTCTCAATCGGAGAGTTGGTATTACGCAGGGTCCTTAAAACCGCTGGGCGGCATAAGTTGTCACCGCCTTGGGAAGGACCATATATAGTCACGGAGGTTACCCGTCCAGGATCATACCGCCTATCAGAGACGGATGGAACGCCAATTGGGAACTCTTGGAATATAGAACACCTCCGGAAGTTTTATGCCTAAGTAGTAACGCTCTCGAGCAATGTATCTTAGCTTGCTTCGTTTCTTTTTCCATCTTCATCTTGTAAACTGATTTCGTTGTACCCAAATGAAAAAAGTGCTTATGGGGATGACCTCTATCTAAATCTGCTTGTTTCTTCCTTTGTATATGCACATTGCTCACATGGATTTTCGCAAACGTACTCTTCATATAGGGCAATCGGCCTAGGTCGTATGACCGACAGTACGGTGTTAGATGCCTACTCCTACTCATGACGGGGATACCTCCGGTCCCACCCACGAAAGCAATCGGCCTAGGTCGCATGACCGACAGTACGGTGTTACATGCTTTCGTTCCTACTCTTATCGGGGAGCACTCAGGGCCCCAACAAAACAAAGGCAATCGTCCTAGGTTGTATGACCGACAGCTTGGTGCTACATGCCTTTGCAGTACTCCTATCGGGGAACACTCAGGGCCCCAACAAAAAAAGACAATCGGCCTAGGTTGTATGACCGACAGCTCGGTGCTACATGTCTTTGCAATACTCATGATAGGGCACACACAAGGTCCTACAAAAAATGGGGACAATCGGCCTCGGTGACAGTCCAATGGCTCAGTGTTACATGTCCTCGTAATACTCGTTTGCTCTTTCTAACATACTCATTGTGTTTTCTCTAATAATCGTTTTTCTAGTCTTTCCGCTTTTTACTGGCGTTTCAGACTTTCATTCACTTTCATAGCTCTTTGCAAACGATGACTTGGGTTGTGCTGCCGACCCAATCCTGCTCAATTCTCTTCTCTCTTATTTTGGTCAACTCAACATCATGGTAAGTCGTATAATTCTAATCAATCGACACCTATTTTTTCCTTCATGCAGGACCATAGCAGAAGTTACGATCTACACTACAAGAAACCATCACATTTTCAGCGGCCAAAAACCACCGAAAATAGGGCCAAAACCACCGAAAATATAGTTATTTTCAGCGGTTTTCCACTTATTTTCGGCGGTTTTGGTCTGCCGAAAGAAAAAAGCCGAAAATAAGCCTATTTTCGGTGGCAGGCTTTATTTTTGGCGGTCCCCGTGACCACCGAAAATAGTCCTGGACCGGACTATTTTCGGCGGTTCGTCCGTCGTCCGGGCCGCCGAAAATAGGGCAGCCAATTTTCGGCGGCCAGACCAGGCCACCGAAGATAGCTAGTGCCCAGGCCGGCAAAAATAAGCCTTTTCCAGGGGCCCCAAACGAGCCCTAAAATTCTTTTTTCCCCAGATTTTGACATTGTATACAAATTTCAGAATATAATTCACAACACATCCACATTCTCAATCTCAATTGCATTCACAAACGACATACACAAGTCTAAAGACCATACGAGCAACTAAGTCCATAACAACCACATACAAGTCTCAAATGTGAAATCCACGCTACAAGTCCATAGATACACAAATCTCAAGTCCACACACACAATTCCATCTCTCGGCTCATTCAACTCACATGTCACCTTGCTTGTTGGAGTTGTGGCCGCTACCTTCGGAGCGAAGAGGTTGTTTAAAAAGTCGTGCTATGGAGATTATTGGCACAGAGAAAAAATGACACAATAAGTCAACAATTTAAGATATGGGAGAACACATAGAGACAATTAGAATAGCTTAATGACACAAACGACGAAATGAACCTCAGATCCATGTTGTTCGGACATTAGCGGAGGAGTTTGGTAAGGATTGGATGCCTGCACTCCCGATCCCTATAATAAACGAATTAAGTTATGCTATTCTTCGGCAATGTTTGCTGAAGTTGAAAAGGCTACAATCACTTAGTTTTAGATACAGTTGAACAACTTTCACCTGAGCCGTTGGAGAAAAAGGCATCTAAGCAAACATTCCCCACTGCGGAGGTAGTGGTGGCGGTCTAACTTCTAGCATGACAAACGACAGCCCCTACTACTGGAACATTGACTGCAGAATGAAATACGTTAGTAACATGTTTTGATAATGATAGGAATGGTAATTGCTGACTTTCATACTTAATTGAATCGCCGCCATCTGTTGTGCATTAACGTACACTTGGTGAGCTTGCTGCTGCCTCTGGTACTCCTCTTGGGCTTTGAGAAATGCTTCACGCCTTTGAATCTCTTGTCTCATGCTCTCCATCTCCATGTCAGACGTGGTGCGACGCTGGCGGCTGCTACTACCACCTGAACTTTACGAGGAAGACCCCCTCTAGACTTGTCTCGAGTAGATCATGCCGTTGAACATAGAGTACCTTCAAAATTCAAACATTGTGTTGCATTGTGACTATGTTATATTGGACACAACTAGACAACACCATCCATATTAAGATCTTACCGTCCATGTGTCTTGCCGCCACCGCTATCATACACAGCCTGAGCGTCAACGGGTGCATGCCTCCAATCGAATCCTTCACCATGATGTCTTTCCATCTCCTTCCCATATTGCTCCTGCAAGTACAAACAAACTTTACAAGTTAGCTATGTAAAATATTACGAGAACTAATGTAAAGCTATGGCCAACTAACCAATCGATCTGTGGCCAATGGAGTACACAATATCTCAGACTGGGAAGGGTCTGGTCCCCTATGTCCCATAATAAACATGTTTATGACACTCGGCTCCTCTCCAGTCTTAGCAGACTGTATGTAGATGTTAGAATCATATATTTTTGAATAGTTGAGGGACGAAACATAAAGCGGTTTCTTACCGTGCGTTGAGCCATTCGTCGATATTCATCACCCCCAAGCGTATGCAATGCGTTCTTAGTCCCAACATTTCTATGCTTCTTTGATCGCTCTTGGAATCCTTCAGATGCCCACATCTCACAAAGTACCTTGTAAGGGCCTGGTTGATCTGCAAACAATGGATGTCCAGTCTGCATGTACACGAGTTAGTATATCATAATAACAATCTTAATATTGGAAGTAGCAACACAATTCCCAAATAAAGACATTACCTGTTCGTACTCCTCAGCGGTCAGGTACGTCTCTGAACAATCACAGAAACAGCCCAATGGCTGCCCTGGAGACTTAAGCCAAGCATTTGTTACCTGAAGCCGAAAGTTGGATAATGCATCCTTGCATATATTCATCGTAGCCTGATCAAGCACTTTTTCTGCATAATCCACTGTGGCGGAACCGCCTATTTAAACCAGACTAAGCACACCTACCTCCTCTGGCTCGCAGTGCACTTAGGCCAAATTAAACCCGGTCGTCCCTCGAGAGTCCTTTGGCTCTCCGTAACACCAAAACCCAAAGGAACTGACGTCATACACATCTGACTCTCATGGAGCCATAACAGTTACATCATCACAAGCAGATGAAATAGAGAGTAAATGAACTTAGTTTACAAACCAAATATATGTAGTCAAATACATGTTCAAAATATAGCGGAAGCGTTTTCAAAGACATCTCGCAGCGGGAACAAAGTACTTAAGTAGTCTTCATGCAGAGACGAACCCAAGGCGAGTAGCACCGAGCCCACTAGTTCTACCCTCCTCCAAACAGCTGTCCAGATGTCATCAGTACCTGCGCTCTGTTGATGCGGCTTATGAACGAATATTTTGTATCATTTTACATAGTTTTTCATGGATTTTAAGCATCAACTATATCGTTTACTAACAATTATCACCGATTATTGTGGATTTTGCAACATTGTCTTGGAAATATGCTATAAGTGATTTTTACAGGTTTTTGACCAATTTTCGCGAAATTCACAACAATCTACGTCGAGTGAGAAAAGACCTCTGAGATGACATTCATTGAAGATGATGAACACCAGGCTTGGTTGATTCATGCCCCCCTTTGTGTTAATCAAGGCTTTCTACCCAGAAGCTTCAAAAAGGTGTCAAGAGCTATAAGGAATTGGAGATAATTACATAATAAAGACGTCAATTATATCAAAGACTAGAAGATTCCGTTAAATCTCGGCCCATACCAAAGATTCTAGAAGCCCAAGAATCTGAGAGGCCCCGTACAAGTATTTCTTAGGAGACAAGCAACGTTCCCGCAAAAGATGGAAACGATCGGGCGAGGGAGGAGTCCTGGTCGACCGACCAGACCCCCCTAGTCGGCCGACACCACCTATTCCTACGTCGGTTCGTGGTTTCCTTTCTACCACGTCTTCTCCAGGGTATAAATAGCGACATAGGCCCCGAGACGAGGCATCTAATTCATTATCAAGGCGACAAGATGTAGAGATGAGGGACAACAACTAGAGCAGAGTAGAGGGTCGAGATTCTAGTCTAGGATTAGAGTTCTTCTAATTCTTAGAGGTGATTAGAGCCCTTGCATGGTGCTCTAATTAGCTAGCTCCAAATGTCTAATTGTATCATCAAGCGAAGCGCATGGATGTAAGTATGATACAATTTATTAATGAAGCATTGTTCTTGTCTAATTATCATCTTCTTGTTCTAATTATGCTTGTTCTAGCTCTAATTAACTTTACGTCTAGATACATGTTAATTAGAGCATGTTATTAAGGGTTATATTCTTCTAGCGTTCTTGATAATTGATCTAGCTTACTAATGATATAGTTGTATATCTAGTTCTTGTGATCATGGTGATTAGAGGTTCTACTTGTACTAATTATGTTATTAGACCATATAAAGTAATTAGAGGTGCATTCTCTAATTATGTGCCTGTTGAAAGTTTCTCGTCGATTACCTGGTTACTAGTGACAGTAGAGCCCGGGGAAAGGTTAAACCGATATAAGGGGTTAGGTTGATTAATCTTGATTTAATTATGCTATGAAGTTTATGCTTGATCATACTTGTCTACCTTGAGCTACTAGTTATCTCATTGCTCTTATCTATTTGTGGCGCCCATATCATGCATGTCTTGGATCCAATTAGAGCTTGATTAGACTCTAGTTAATACCCTTAATTTGGTGTTCTAGTTCTGTTCTAATTACTTATCTTATAGTATTAGTATAGTTCAGACGTAGATTAGATATAGTTTAGAGGTAGATTAGAGCCTAGTTTTATACCCTTAGTTTACCATAAACTCTTATTAATTAGATCTCAATTAGTTCGTTTCCTAGATTGACAAAACCCATGATACTCGTCGTGGGAAAAAGCTACATACGATACTGTCGCTTGCATACAAGGTTTGCCATGCCTTTCTGGCGCCATTGCTAGGGAATTAATTAGTTGAGTCCTAATTAACTTGTGTTTATGTATATATTTAATTTTGTCTTTTACTACTAGTTTTAATAGTTAGTTTGTGTTTGCTAATTGTATGCTAATCTAGTTCTAATAGTGTGCTAATAGTTTTTTAATTGTGTTCTAATTAGTTAGTGTGTTATAATTCTCTAGTTTGGGTTTAGTCTTTGTGTTCTTGTGTTTGTCGTTTGTTCTTATGTTCATTCATAGTTTAGACCAACCCAGTAACTTTGCTGTCATTAGATTTTTGTTTTTGAGTTTTTCTTAATTTAGCCTTTTATCTATTATTTTGTGCCTTTTATTTTATTTTAAGTTTATTCTACTTTATTTACTTTCTTGCATTTAATTTTATAATAGATAGTTTTGTTTAGAATAAGTTTAGCTCTTCTATTAGTTTAATCTTTTATAAACTGTTTTAGAATATAGTTTCTCTTTGTACATTTTCTTTGACTAAGTTTACAGAAAAAATGGGCTTCGGTCCAATAAAAAAAGAGCTAGGTTTGAAACTCTTTAATAGTATGTGCTAACGCTGTTAGTGGCCTATGATCTGTTATTGAGTTTTTCTACAGCAATCATGAAGGAGTAACTATGGTATTAAAGATATGTCTGCTGTGTCAATTAATTTTTAAGACTAATATTCTTTGGAGCTTGTTTGTTCGAAGTTACAGATAATGGAAGCAAACAAGATTAGCCGAGAAGATTTCGGAAGCTAAGGATTGCTTGAGTACAAGAAATATGAATACACTAAAGGTTTATCTCAAAACCAATCCAAGCTCCAACCAAATCTCGAGATACTCTCAGAATTCAGGACAACAATACTTTGTGGGGCTAATTCGAAGACCTTAGCGACCTCGAATGAAGAAAGTCTGAGTACCAAAGTTGTAGATCTTTTCGAGCTCTGTGAGATAGAGTCCGAATTTACATTATTTGGACTTCAAATGAGAAAGTTATGGTCAAAATACTAAAGGGCAGAGCAAGGGAAGCTAGATTTTGGGAAAGACAAGAAGTATTCTTCTCCAACACTTGATGGTGCATGCAATCATGGTATTCCAAAGAAGAAGATGAAGCCACCATGGATTCAATGATGAGATGTGAACTTCACTTCTTCAGGATTAAGGTAATTCTTGTTTTAATCATAAATATAATTAAAGTTTGCCTACGAATGATTAGAGCAATGTTTCATAATGATCATTAAATTGTTAGATGGTTGATTGTGATCCTATTCCTTCTTATGTTTTGTTTTTCGTGAAACCTTTTGTTCCCCTTTATCCATACTTTGAGAATCATTTAGACCAGCTTCTTGATCCATAGCTTTGCAATACTTAAGTCCAACATGTTGACTGGCCGAAGTTAAAGATCTCCCATGTTGTTTTAGTAGATCTTTTTACTTTAATTAGTTAATTGAATCCACTCATGCATAGAGAAGGTTAAGATTTGCCAGTCGGTCGATTCTCAAGTTTAAGATTGGATATAAATAAAAAAACTAAGAGTCAAGGTTTGTGCAAAAGTAGAAGGAGACAAACTGCTTATTGCTCCGTAAGTGGTTCGGTCCAGGTTTAATTTTTGTGCAAATTGTTTTTGAAATTTTAAACATGGACATGTGCATGTTTCTCATTATTTATTATATGTGCACAATATTATTTTGAAATTTTAAAATTTCAAAACGTTTGGTCTCTATATAAAAAGAACTCTTGTTAGAATTTTATCTAAGCCTAACTTTATATTATTTCTTTCAAAATCATCTTACAAATTTGGCCAAAATTATTAGGAACCCATCGTCTTGTTTATCTCTTATTTAATTTTATGAATTATCTATGAAATATATATGCCTTAGTGTTTTTCTATGTGATTTCAATTTAAATTATAGTGGTCTTTGATTCATGAATCAAATGTTTGTTTAAACCAATCAACAATGTGACTCTATTTTTATCTCTAATCATTGCCATGATGATATTATATTATATATATGTGTGCACTATGAGCTAACTATGCAGAAAAATTCACACTTCATTTGAAACAATGAAACCAATGTGTGAAAGAGTACAAGACAAATACATGATGATTGATACAAGGATTTGGCAAGATTCGAAGACATCATCAGAATTTGTAAAAGTTTGATTAAGTTTCAAGTTGAAGAGTGAGTGGACTGAATGGAGGAGGAATTGAAGACAAGAATCAAGCCCATGAAGCTTTAAGATCAACAATGGTCGACTCAAACAATATCCACCAAGATCCAAGTCCAAAAGGTCGAAGATTGTCAACATCGGAGAGCTGAAAATAGGAAGCCAAAGATGTCACCAATATGGACCTCGATCTGAGAAGGCAAAGATAGAATATTTTTTTATATTTGGAAAGCCCATGAAGTCCTCTTTTCAACGCAATAAGAATCACTCAATTTGGAGATTCCTACAAGGAGCAATATGGAAATCATTGAAGGCTGCGCGAGGTGAATTGAAATCTAGACATAACGCAGTGCTCGAGTAAAATGGGAATAACTCCTTCATACGGAATTGGATCTTAACGTATAAATACTTGTTGGAAAGATAATTTCAGAGGCTCAATGGATCTATTATTTGAGGCATGTTCTATTCGAGACCAGTGAGTTATTCCACGAAGAAGGAGGTGGCAGCAATAATGATTATGTGTACTTGAGGAAGATGATGACAACAATGATGAAGAAGGCTTGGGCAGTGCTTTCATGAGATTTTCATGATCAAGTTTTATAACACCCTAAATTTTATTTTATGAATCTAAAATAGTTAAAATATTTTTTTCTCAATTTATTAAGGATTTTCATGTTTAGAATGAGCATTCAAATGATCTTTATAAAATAAATTTTAAAACAAATAAAATGAATTTAGGACAACATGTTGTTGCATTCATGCTGTTGCGTTGGTTTTATGCTGAGTGGTTGCTTAAGGATTCGAGTTTAAATTTCATTTGAATTCATAGCGTGTTTAAATCTTAAAAATAAACGAGTTTGAAAAGTTTTTAAAAGAAAAGGGCTGGAAATCCCCTCCTGTGTTTCCCTCCTCTCTTTTGGTTCAATAGCCAACCAAAGTTGGAATCGACCGCCTCTCATTCTTCTCTACGTTCACCCCTTCTCTTTGTCGTGTAGTCCACCCTCGTTCTCTCTTTGTCATACAGGTCCCGCTCGTCACGCTTCTCCTTTTCTCGCGTGTCGACCTTCTCTTCCCCTCGCCATCCATCTCGCTGACCATCTCATCACTCCATGCTAGGCTGGCATGTTTTGAGTGTGAAATCCTGTCCTAATATTCTTGTTCATCGTCAAGTTGTTCCGGGAAATTTTCTGGATTTAACCAGAGGCTTTTTCCCATTTTTCCTAGAGCAAATTCCATTTATTGGAGGCTCTTTTGAATCTTTTCATGAGCTCTAAATATTTTATTTGAGTTTATTGGGTGCCAAAACATATCTAGGAATTTTTTCTAGAATTTTTGGAGCAATCGGAGTATTTTTCAGGACACGAACATTAATTCTAGATATTCTGGAATTATTTTAAAGCCCGAAATTAAATATTTCGAAAATTAGTCCAAATCCAACTCGGCCAAACCCATGTATATATATATTCATCGGAATCCTCTCGTCGTTCTCTTTTCAGAACCGGTCTCCGTTTTTCTATCCCGCATCCCGACCTCTCTAGATCTGAAAAACAAGTTTCGAGGTTGGCCCAACTCCGGCGAACGTTCGATGGCGTTTTCCTCCTCGTGTGTTCATCTCCGGCGGAAACCGAGGATATCACCGCATTCCTCTCGTCGAGCTCTTCGTCAGGGTGGTCTCCGTTTCACGAGGACATCATCGGTTCTTCGTGGATCTGAGTTTCTTCTTCGACTCCGGTGAAGAATGCAACTCCGGTGAGCTCTTTTCTCTCTCCCCGTCGTACCTTAGTTTCCTGTGCGGCTGTACCGCGTCGTCCTTTTCCCGCTAGCCGCGCTACCCAGGGGCCCCGTCTGCCCTGTTCACCGAAGCGGTGAGGCGCGCGCTGTACCCGCCGCCGGACCCCACCTAGGCCCCGCCCGTACGGACGCCGGCCTCCCGCACGGAGCGACCGAGCTGGAGAGCGCGAGCCCAGCGCCCAGCACCTCCCACCGCCACGTGTCGGCGTCCCACTGGCCTGCACCGCCGTTCCCCGTTCGGCCGCCCACACGGGATCTGGATCTGGCCACACCGGATCTTGTTGATCTTCTGCGGCTGGAACTCTGTTGCCCACCATGTGTCGCCTGTCACAGCCAATCAGAAGCAGCCACTTAGCCGCTGCTGCATCTTTTGCCCAAAAGCCCCTGCACTTTATCTAATTTAACCCGCAGTCTTGTCCAATAGAGTCCAGGCCCCTGTTTTAATGTTTTAAACCCCGGGTTTCGAAAAGTATTTACAACCAAGACCTTGCAACCTTCAAAGCTTATATCTTCTCCGTTTTAAATCCGTTTTCGACGATTCTCGCGCCCACGAGTTCGTGGCGATGCGTAGAATATTTTTATAAACCTTTTATTTTCTATTTTTCTTGTATGATGTACTGTTTCTTAGATTTTATATGTGTTGCTTGCATGTATTGTTGCGTAAGTTCGACGTGAAGATCCTAAAATCGGTCCAAGCTGTAGATAAGAGTTGGTGATCAAGTTTTTCAAGTACAAGCTGTTGATTTGATCATATCCATATTGGTTTTCTCTGAGCAAATAATATCTATATTTGGGAATAAAGGCAAGTATTCTTTGACCTATGTCCTATTTACTTTAATCACATGATCTAAGCCTAAATTTGCATGCTCCTCTTAAGGATGACTAGCTTGATATTCTTTTACATGTCTATAAACTTGGGGGGCTGTGATGTTGTAAATTAATTGCTACCGCTCAACTCAGTTTACTTATGTTATTAATCTTGACTAATTAATGATGGACTTGATGATAAAAGTATGATTTTAGCAACATAGAGACTTGGGCATGTTTTTGTTGGTTTTGCTCGAGTGCTTCACCCTAAGGATCAGTTCGCCGAGTGACCACCCAGGTAAACAGTACAACCACAGGACTCACATGGGCACTGAGCTTGACCGATTAATTAGATGAACTAGAGTTTTGGCTTACTTTCCTGAAACATGGCGTATGAGGGATCTAGGGGATATGGGATTTTGCCCTTTGCCAATGTGGTGCAGTTTGGTTTATTTGATATTTGTTAGTTACCCTTTGGAACGGAACTCTCATATCTTTAGTTGACTGGAGTAACCTGTAACAAGTGGGCCATAACTCTAGGAATTCTTTGTAAAGGTCTCGTTAATACCCCTCAATTGGTGTTCTAGTTCTGTTCTAATTGCTTATCTTATAGTATTAGTATAGTTTATACGTAGATTAGATATAGTTTAGAGGTAGATTAGAACCTAGTTTTATACCCTTAGTTTACCATAAACTCTTATTAATTAGTTCTCAATTATTTCGTTTTTTGGATTGACAAAACCCATGATACTCGTCCTGGGGAAAAGCTACATACGATACTGTCGCTTGTAGTATAAGGTTTGCCATGCTTAAGTGCCGTCAACACGCTCCAAAAGTGGGGGCAAACCCTGAGTACTAATTACTCAGTAGGACTTAATGGAATGGCTTACGGTTGACGCAAAGCTTGCTTACTAATAAGTGGATTCTTAGCCATTGATTGTTAAGCGGTGATGAGTTAACCATAAAGTAACAAGTTCCCTCATTTGCATGTATCAACATAATCATAATAACTTGCAGGAATGTAAACATATAATACAAGCATGTGGTGTTTGAAAACATGAGTAATAAGCATAAGGTATTCAAGTAGTTACTACGTTGCTCGTCAGTGATATTGGCATTCTCACACTTGGTGAACATGAGCGATTCGAATCGATTTTTAATTCCCGAGAATAACTATCATGCCAGGGGTATATGCTTACTAGCCATCACGTTCCGAGGAACGAACCCCCATCTCCATTTGTCCCATCCCAAGTTCGATTTACTCCCGCCTGACCCCAGGGTTGTGCCCTCATGGCGAGCTTGCCGACATCTCGGTCTCCCCGCCATGAGCACCAAGCTCCCCCGGGCCATCTTACTCTCAACCAGTGGGTCGGAACGTGTCTCTGTTCTTTTGATGGCACAAGTAAGATTTCACCTGGCCCATTTCCCGGATAAGCACTCTAGCAATGTTATGCCAATCAGCAGACAAACAACGGACGGGCCTTATGCGACTCGGCAGAATCTACCAAACCATCCACATCATCATCGTCATTTTTCTTATGTATAAATCCATATCTCCGCCCGGTCTCCACTTTGTTCATAACCATAATAGTAACTTATTAAGATTTCTGTGATTTTGAAAAATCACTTACGTGACGAGTGACTCCATTCACTCGTGTCTACTCATGCCTAGCATTACTAGGCATACTCGCCCTACTTACTCT
Organism: Paspalum notatum; assembly: GCA_022530915.1. NCBI lineage: Eukaryota > Viridiplantae > Streptophyta > Magnoliopsida > Poales > Poaceae > Paspalum > Paspalum notatum. The sequence goes on from CM039687.1 coordinate 22,662,527, forward strand.
ATTGTAGGTGCTCGGGACAGGGCGGCCATGGAGTCTAATGCGAGTGGTTCCAAACAACTCCTAATGCAGATGCATACTCATCAAACACATCATATTAGCTGGGAAAAGCATAGTCCTGCCTACCTTTGCTTTTATTTTTAGAAAACCAACAAACTAAGCTAATGTTAGTTTGCCGGGTTGTAGGGCTTTGCCCCAGGCAACCCCTTAATCCCTTGCACAACTCCTCTTTCCAAGCACGACTGATGCGTACTCATCAAACACATCATATTAGCTGAGAAAAGCATGGTCCTTCCTGCCTACCTTTGCTTTTATTTTTAGAAAACCAACAAACCAAGCTAATGTTAGTTTGCCGGCTTTGCCCCAGGCAACCCCTTGATCCCTTGGACAACTCCTCCTTCCAAGCACGACTGATGGGCTCTCCAGGTCGTGAGTGGGTCATAGTTGGTCTTTCGGACACCTCCTCCTTCCAAACGCACTTGCTTCTTGATCACGTATCTGCAATAAGCGTTGCTACATGAATGATATGCATGATGCAGTGAATTGATTGCATGAATATTAAACACACATGAGTAATCAATTCATGGATGTACAGAAAAGTGATTGACAAAGCATTTTAACAAAAAGTGCTATATGCATCTAGGATGAGCATACAACTATGAAATCAAACATTCATAAGGCAACATAGAATTTATTACATGTTCAAGTAGTAAGTTGCGTTGTCTTGTTTCACACCACATGCAAGCAAAGCACCAGTCAAGCATATATTTACACCTACACATATATTCATTGCAACATGTCCATTTTATGAATTACAACTCACATATGATTTTAGGTAGATAGCAAATTCTAGTTGGGCTCAAATATTTATGACATGCAGAAACTTATTACACAATGTTACTGTAAAAATTTCAGCCATAAAGGAGTTATAATTAATTTATGAAAATTCCAGTAAGTTATCAGCCCTATACATTCCCAGATTTTTTCATAATTCAAAGAAAAGGTTTCTGTGGCGGAACCGCCCGTTTAATCTAGACTAAGCACACCTGCCACCTCTGGCTCGCAGTGCACTTAGGCTAGACCAAACTCGGTAGTCCGTCGAGAGTCCTTCGGGCTCTCGATAACACCAATCCAGAGGAACCGACATCGTACACATCAGGCTCTCGAAGGAGCTACAGCAGTTACATCATCACAGGCAGTTGAATAGAGTAATAATAGACTATAGGATTATAAACTAGGTTCGAATTTAAAGTATAAATCTCAACATAATGTCATATGATAGAATAGGTTCTCAAAAGTATCTCGCAGCGGAAATTAAAGTTCATGAACCATGGTAATCAAAAGACTTGAAACAACGAGACAACATCGAACCCACCAATGTTGTCTTACTGCCACGTAAGAGTGTCATCAGCCCTGGTGAGAACAAGCACCCCCGCCTACAAAAGCGCATACGACGAACTCGATACCTGTAATCCAAAAGTGGGGGTAAAGCCTGAGTACTAATTACTTAGTAGGACTTAATGGAATGGTTTACGGCCGACGCCATGTTTGCTTACTAATCATGTGAGTCCTTAGCCATTGATTTTAAGCAATGTCATGATTATACAAGATGGCAGGATTTGACAGGTGCCCTCTTTCATCTTGATAGATCCATATTCTCAATAATAGAACTTGCATGAAAGTAAAACATCAGGATATACAATCAAGCATGTGGTATTTGAAAACATGAATATAAGCATAAGGTAGTTACTACGTTGCCCATGTGCGATATTTGGCATTCCCACACCTGGTGAGCATCAGCGATTCGAATCGATTTTTATATTCCCGGGAATAACTATCATGTTAGAGGTATATATGCTTACTAGCCATCGCGTTTCCACATATAGCCCCTTCTCCACTTGTCCCATCCCAAGTTCGAATCACTCCTGCCTAACCCCCAGGTTGTGCCCCCATGGCGAGCCTGCCGACATCTCGGTCTCCTCGCCACGAGTACAAAGCTCTCCCGGGCCACCTTCCTCTCAACCAGTGGGTAGGAACATGTCTCTATTCTCGGGATGGCACAAGTAATATTTCAGCAGTCCCATGGCCTGGATAAGCACTCTAGCAATGTTATGCAAATCAGCAGGTGAACAGTGGACATGCCTTATACGACTCAGGCGGAGTCCATAGTGCGACATCATGAAAGTAAATACTGAATAAAATCTCCGCCCGGTCTCCATTTAAATCTTGAGCACAATAGTAACTTCCACAGTAGTGAGATTTCCTATGATTTCACCTATGCGACGAGTGACTTCTTTCACTCATGTCTACTCGTACCTAGCATTACTAGGCATAGTCGTCCTACGAACTCTATGTATAGGTGCTAGGGCCAAGGCGGCCAGGAAGTCGAATGCAATGGGCTTCAAACAACTCCTAATGCATATGCGTAATTTAAATCATATAGTATTTGCTGGGTGAAGCATGGTCCTGCCTATCTTCTTCGCTAGGGTTAGTTTCTTCAGGTGCGAAATCAGCGGCCTGCGGTGGGTCCTCCTGCTGCTGCTCTTCTTACTCCTGGTCATCGGGCTCCTCGATCAGTGGCAGCTCCAGCATCAGCACTTCATTCACGGAATCTATATGCATGACAGGGTATGCAAATGAGTGCAAGGGAATGAAATGCGGTGTAGGGTGCAACAGAATTTATAAGACATGCTGAGTAGTATGAGATGCAAGACTCGAGTGTTCCCATTTTAAATTTATTTTGCAAGAAGGAAAACCTCACGAACAAATTTAGAAATCGTACAAACCATCACCTAAACCTAGTTCAAATCATCATTCATAATATCACAAGAAGTTTGCAGTAAAGGACATGGTGTACAAGCAAACATTACACACCTTCATAAAATGCACTTAGGTTCATTATATACATTCATCCATTTATTGATTTAAAATACACATGTCAAGTTCATGCTGTTATGCAGCTCTAATTGAGTTCAACTATTTATGACATGAAGATCAATACTGTACTAAACTACTGTCAAAGTCTCAAACACAAAAGACATATAATTATTTTATTAAAATTCCAACAATTTAACAGCCTTTTAAATTCCCAGATTCTTCATAATTTGTGAGAAAAGAATCTGGGCATGAATTTTTCACAGATAGCACAACTTTGCATGAACAGTAAGCACAAAAATCATCAAGCTGAGAATTTAAGTTTTCATTGGACATCTATTTTCCATATTTAAATTCATCATAATATTCACATAAAGCAAAACAGTGGCATTAAAATCTGCAAAAATACTTTCTGGACTAAGACATCATCAGTAAGCTACTAGATTTTTCCTAGAATTTTTTCCAGCAGATTAGAACCACTTTTCCTATTATTTAGTTAAGCAAGTCATATTTTATCATTTTCAAATCACCATTTAACTTTACATGCACTGGTTCATATTTAAGCAGTGAGCTACATATACCATATCGAGCATAGGAAAAATACTAGAAAGTCATTTTGGGCATATTTTATGTATCATGCATTTTCATGTTGATAAACTATATGAAATATAAGCACAAGGGTAAAACAGTAATAATCCAAGCAGTGCTAGGGCTACCAAAATTCACCTAGTGACAAAATACCCTATCCAAGCTACTGTCCAAGTTTCAGCTCAATTGTAGTTCATTTAGACCATATTTAAACAGTAATCACCTAGTGAAGTCTTAAGTGTTTGAAAATGCCAAATGAGCCCAAATATTTATGACATGCAGAAACTTACAATGCAAGGTTACTGACAAAATTTCAGCCATAAAGGAGTTATAATTTAATTACAGTAATTCTAGCAATTTACAAGGTATTTAACTTTGCAAACTCATTACAAATCACAGAAAATGCTCCTGGACATGAAATTTCTACAGCAATCATAACATGGTATGAATATCATGCACAAAAATCAGCAACCAAAATAACTATGGTTTGATAGGACATCTATTTTTCCTTTAATTATTTAAGCCTATTGCAAAGTTAATTTAAAATCGTGTTAACATACTTCACAAAAATACTTTTAGAACCCTTAAATCACCAGCAAGCTACCAAATTTATCATTGAATTTTCCTAGCACTCTAGAACCACTTTTTCCTATTATCAATTTAAGCAAGTGACAATTTGTCATTTTCAAATTAGTAACAAAACTAAACATGCACAGCTCCATCTTTCACCAGTGAGCTACTTATGCTAAGGAGAGTACATGAAAATACCAAATAGCTATTTCAAGCATATTTTATGTAGTATCCATTTCCCATGTTAGTAAACACACAAATCTCATGCTTAATGGGAAAACAGTAATCAAATAGTCAATGCTAGGGCTACCCAATTTCACACAGTGCCAAAATAAAATAATAAAGCTACTGTCCAAGTTTCATAGCATTTGGAGTCTATTTAGCCCACTTTTGCCATTTATCTTGCTTTGTCATGCATGCAACAAACCAAGGGAAAAACAGTCCTTTTACACATCCACATCATAACCATTCAATAGATCTATTTTAGAGGAGTCTAATGCAACTGAGTTTGCCTTTTTAGGATTTTTCTTTGATTTGTTATGATTTTCTAAAGTTCACAGCTGAAATAAACGCGTTTAAATAGAAAAACATTAGACCCGAGGACTAGAACGTGAATAACCATAACTTCCAGGGGCTAGCATGCAAGTCCTGCAAGACACAATGCACAATGAATAGCGCTTAGGACTGAAATGTAAAAATGAAAAAACATAAGGGCTAGATCTAAAAAGTGGCGCGGTCATCTTCTACCTCCAGCCAGGGACATAGGGCGCGCGGCGGCCCACGTTCCCGCGCGTGCGCAGGCGCGTGGAGGCGCAAACTTGAATCCGAGACGGTCGCCTAAGGTGCTCTAGGCCACGACGACCCTGACCCGCTAGGCCTAGAGGAGGAAGGAGGTCAGCGCGGCCCGAGAGCGCGCGTGAACGGGAGGCACACCGGAGGCCGTGGACGCGGCGGTCGCGAGCTTGATTAGGCGGTCGCGAGTTGGAACGGCGACGAGGTCTAGCGCGTCGGATGCACGAGGACGAGGCAAAGGTGTTGGTGGCGGTATAGAGGCGAGGGACGCACCGAAGGGTGGTGTGCTTCGACGGTGAACCGTCACAGGCTCGGCATCGAGGACGTCGAACGACGGCTCGATCTACTCGTTGGAGTGGAGGATGGCGGTGACGTCAAGCGTCACGAGTGCGCTGGGTCTAGACGAGGGCGTTGGTGGTGGTCTGGGGGCACGGGGAGTGGCGGAGGCAGCCACAAGAGCTCGAGCTCCGAGCTCGCCTCTAATGGCGGGTGCGCGCCGGATGACGCGGAGAGGCGAGCAGGGAGGGCGAGAGAGGCAGAGAGAGTGAACGGAAGAGGGCGAACGAGGACGGGACAGCGTCTAGGTGTGACCGGGGCTCGATCCGTGGGCGCGGCCACTGCCTGTACACCATCGCCCACGTGGCGCACGTTGGCTCGGCAATGGGCGCTGCACTGAGCTATGGGTCCCACTTGTCAGCGACAGAGAGAAAAGAAAAATGAGAAATGTGTTTTCTCCCCTTCTGAAAATCGCCCATTTGACCAATTTAGAGGCCGAATTTGAAAAGACCCCAATTGGAAGAAATGTTGTACTCTATGATTTCTAAAACTTTGTCAAAAGGCTTGACACCAAATTCCGGGTGGAAATATGATTTCAATTTGAATTCATCTTGCAGCCCCAAGTTTGGTCAGCAGGCCCTCCCAGACTAAAAGTTCCAAAAGTCCTATTTTTAATTACTTTCACCCAAGATGCTTCTTGACAATGTTGCTTGGAATTTCAAGATCTACAACTTATTCAAATAGTGTCTTGCATTAAATGGCTGTAGGTTAGGTTAAAATTGGAATTTCTAAACAGATCAGGTTTTGATAGAAAACACAACTGACAGAAACATGCCTGAAACACCAGGTAAACTTTAGTATTTGTTCATAATAAAGTTGCTTACAAGTTTGGTATGTTAAGTTTTGTCTATATCACTACAGATTGTGAAATACAAACACAAATGTGTTCAAAAGTTTGGTCAAACAGCAAATTTACTTTATGATTTCGTGTTTTCAACTTTTGAAGTATCAAATGAAGTCCAATCACTTCAAGGTCTGATGCATTTGAAAGGTGATATGTTCATTTCACAGAAAGGAAGATTGTAAAGTTGTATAGTGAAATTGAAAGTAATTTCAGTATGAAACTTGGGGACAAGCTGAAAATTTAGACTTGGAGATGGTCTAAGTCAGACTTGGAGATGGTCTAAGTCTCAATCAGCTTGAGCTGATTTTTTTAGGAGATGTTTGGGCTAAAATTTAAAATAGCTAAATGGCAGTTTTTGAACCAAGTTCATTGTAACAAAAATGTAGTCCGTAGCATGTACAACAACTTTGATGATGGAGTTGAGTTCAGATGCTTTAAGAATTTGAAAGTTTTATTAGGGCTCAAATTTGGTCATGATCACAATTGCCACCCTTCAAGGAATTGCTGGTTTGATTTGGTTTGGACTTTTTGAGTCTCATAACATCTGATTTTAAAGATGGTCAGAATATCAGAGTTGAAGGTAACATACCGAACTAAGACTTTTTGCATTTGGTGTTTTGCATAAAAGCTTGTGGGTGGTGACTTAAACAACCAAACCACGTAGAGTTTTGTATTGTCCTAGAAAAATTTTGACTTAGTGACTTCTCCATCTTGTCCTTGTTACTCTCCAAGCGTAATTAAGTCTCCCTTCATTTCTATTTTGTCTCTAACTGTGTGTTAAAGCTTTTGAGACACCGGGGGCATCACAACCCACCCCCCTTAAAGAAATCTCATCCCGAGATTTGGAGGAAGTGGGGTTTTACGGCTTACTGCATAATGTGAATGGTTTTGGCATGCCGCTCGTGGGTTTCTGGTGACACATGGTAACACTTAATTCTTCATCTATTAGCTTTGTTAACTGGCTCGTGAATGGTTAGTGCCTCCTTAACACAAGGTAGTTACAAAGCTTCTTGAATAGGCCTAGGATGGTCTTTCCAAGGTACTCGGCAAGTCGTGTTATATATGACACCGAATGAACAAACCACAAAGATGGTGTGGCTGCAGTGAGAGAGCGGCAGAGATTGATTTGAACCGTAGAACAGAGTTACTCCCTGACTTTGACACCAAGATTTAGAAACACGGTAAATATCTAGGTCTTTGGAAAATAGAAGCAAAGTGTACATGATAAATTGAACCATGGAGGGTCTTGTGATTCAAAGGGTTATCAACGGATGTGTTTTTGTGAGACACATTCATTTCATTTGATAGGGACTGCGTACACATATAAGACTATAATTCAAGGTAACTTCAAAGAAAAAGATGTAGTGAAGTATAGCATATCCTGCTCATGGCGGCAAGAAAGGTACAAGAGGGTTAAGATAGACATGACAGGGTGACGGTTTGTACGATTTCTAGCATTGGTCAAGATTGATCCAGAAAAGTCCCGGTAGATGATATGTGCTTACTAACGAAACAACCCGCAATGTTAGTAAGCCCACCTTTGAGGATAATTTCAAAGGGGAAGAAACAACTCATAAAAAGATGATATGACAAGAGCACCAGCCGAGGACAAAAGCTAGTGTAGAAGGTGACCCTGAAATTCACCCTTGGGGAATTAAGTTCATCTAGTCGAAAGAAAATATACAAGTGAAATAGTAGAGCAGAGTTGATCGTTTCCACAAATCAATGAAGGCAAGTTGGAAGAAGGCAATGGAATGATGTAGCAAGACAGTGGAAATGAAATCAAGCATTCCCACGGGTACAAGACGTCAAAGATAATCAAGGCAAGCATAGACAAGCCATGAGATTAGGACCAACGGATATAAAGGTGCTATGGAAACAAAATTGGTCATTCCCATGGGTTAAGAAAGACACGGTCTAACAAGGAAATGGAAAGATGTGACCAAGTAGTGGTGTTGAGGTTGCTTTTTCCACGCGTCGAAAGGCAAGGTGAAATGAAACAATGAAAGCATGCAAACAAGGAATGAAAATAGGACTGATCACTCCCGTAGACCAAATAAGATAATACTAGCAGGGTAATAAAAGTATGAGGAAGCTGCGGGATTGAGGTGGATCCTTCCCACAAATCATGAAAGGCAAGGTGAAATAAGGCAATGAAGTGATGTAATGAGGCAGTTGAAGCGGAGTAGCATTTCCATGGATCAAGACTAGCAAGTTCCCTAAGGGAATGAGAAATGGATATGAATGTTCCACACTTGAAGTGGTGTTAAGCCTTCGCACGTCTTGATACTAGCACACCCCTATTGGCACTACCATGTGACGGCCGTTCACATGGCACTCTAGGTTCCGTCGTGGCACCATAGACTACTTAGGTAAACACCACACCAGGAGCGGCACAACTGCCCAATCCAAACCCTGGGGGACATGAATGATACAAGGTCATGACAAAACTTGATCAAGGAGTTTACATACTATAGCAGCTTAGGGCATGTGAATCTCAATCTTGGATGATATGGACCAAAGAGGTGCGGTCACAATGATTTTGAAGATCTAGATCATCATATTTATTCGATTTCAAGAATATAGTAACAACAAACCAAAGCATCGTGGATTACAATGACTGAAGTTCATGAATGACAGAGTTTGAAACATGACGACTTTAAGAGTTCGAAATGCATCGCATGAAAACCAAAACACGCTAGTCACGAGGATTGGACATAAGTTGATCCTAAGGAGCCAGATACATGAGAACCCCATTAGCTTATGAGAATCAGAATCCTCATATTACAAAAGTTTGCAATGATTGCTAACATACCCGCTGGCATCTAGCTAGTACTGCCTAAATGTAAGATTGACGCGTCCAGGACGAAGGCCCATTTCTTCTTTCAACCAAGTTGGTGCCGTGTTGGTCTTCACGTGGGAAATGCCATAAAACAGTAGTCTCGATTCTCCACCAAGTATGAGAACGTCACTAGATTCGAGGCTGACCTTGGTCGCCTTGTCTTTGTCTCTAGTGTCGCCGAACAAGAACTCGGCGGTGTCACCTATGGAGATGGAGATGAAGGGTAGACCTTGGCTGAGGCTACTCTTTGATTCATTCTTGTCTTGATGGAGTCCGAGCTTCCCGGAGTTGGTGTAGTAGTTGACAATGCATAAGTCAGGGTCAGGGTTAATTTGAGGAAACCCGCTTGCCGTAGAATTTGTGGTTTGAGCAATCATCTTGAAAGCTTCTGGTGGGTCCATATGAGCATGTAATTGGATCCCAGTTCTTCCCTAGAGACATCATCCATAAATTCAGCTTGGCAGCATTCTTGTAACTTGGTCTATAGAATCCCCCCGAACCACTACCCAGTTGTCGGCACACATGAACCATCTTGACCTGATCTTCAGGCTTGACAAATCCCTTTAATAGAACCATCCTGGGTCGCAGATGTTGAATTGAAGCTGCATCAATGGAGGACTCTCCCGTTTTTCTCTTCTTATGACCTTGAGGTATTGCTGTTTTAGCTTTCATGGACTCATTGTGATCAAGGCATAAGTTGAAGGGCTGCGTCGAGGGCTGCAACATCTGTAGCAGGAAGAATTAGGACTCCAATCAATTCAAGAGTTTCAAAAGCTTGGTGCGGTAATAGTGCGTTTCGTATTTCCGTGCTCGAGAAAAAATGATGAAAAGTGACCCATCACAACATGTGGCACCAATCTATTTCGTCCCTTTCTAACGTGAACAGGTTGCAGGTAGCTGTTGGAAGGCAACAAAAAAGGATCTGGTAGAAACTCTGAATATGAAGGTCGTGCGAAGTTTTACATTCTACATCGTTGGTATAGAAAATGTTTGTTAGTTCTACCTTGAAACGATCAGGAAACTCAATTTATTCAGCTAGCCATAAATCTGCCCAGGTTGCAATTCCTGTACTAACCCTGCTACAACTCAACATACAAGCTGTTTTAGACCAACATCCAAATACCAACATTGTTGCTTTTGAAGTTCTCCACGTCATTTGTATAGAACACTTCTACCAGTTGTGAGTCGAAAATAGGTGAAACTTCGGAGCACTAAGGTAAGGTCTAATCTGTCCACCTTTGAGTTCCAGTTTGATTTCAGGTTTTTCGTCCTGTTAAAAGTATTTCTAGGTCAGGGTCAAAATACCAAAATGGTTAAAAATTTCACATACTACAACTTTTATAAAATGATCATTAGCTGAATTTGTTTAGATCATGCCCAGAACTCCAACTTCTAAGACTAGGACTGACTGTCCAAATTTAAAATTCAGGATAAGGTGGTTGAAAGGCAGACTTACAAGCATTTTGGCAACAAGAGTAATATAGAAAAGTTGTTCATTTAGTTATTAGATAAAACTTTTGTATAGAAAGTTTTCACAGAAATCATTTGGATCAATGAAGAATTCAAAATCATTAACTGTAGGACCCATGGGTACAGATTTTTAGTTCGAACATGTTTTAACTCATACTTTACGATCTAAGAACTTTCAGAGGTAGGGTTCTGTAGCAAAATGATCGCCAACTATGAGTTATACAAGTTTGTTATACAAGTTTTGTACGGATTCAGTTTTAAAAATGCTCAAACCCTCAATTCATGAACCGGTTACTACTATTCCTGATTTACTTCTCATTTTCACCTATGGATAGCCCACGGAGCGGAGCATACTTAGACGTAGACCCAAATATAAACTGTGTTCACATAGTTGTTAGCTGCAACTCTTATATACTAAGTTTTCACAGGGCAAGATTGGAACTCAATTTAAATCTGAAAACTTGGTGAAGGGTCGGAATTTTGGGTTGAACGAAACGTTTAACGTATTTGGCTTGCATTAGTTGAACCATCCATATTCAAAGTGGGTGATGTATAGAAAAGTTCTCACAAATTATATGTACTACCAATTTGATATGCAAAGTTCCTACTAATTCCATTTGCAACTTGAACCACACATCCAAACAGTAGCAATACATATACAAGCCCCACTTCAAACTTATTACTTCCGAACAACACATGTATAATACGATATGAATCTAGTCACTTATGGTCATACATTAAAACACTTGAAATGAGACGATATGGAATGATGCATGACTGTCCTACCCGTCTCACATCACACCTCCTATGGTATATAGCTAGCGTTATTTCGGTGACATATATGCATGTCTCTCCCTAATGCAACTAGTCATTTTCTAGTCGTACTTAATTTCGCACGTAGTTAGTGTACCTGCAGAAGAATGCATGCTCATACATCACCACCTAGTGTGGCATCCACACATGACCGCTGTGTGGACAACGATGAGTGGGCCTTTGCACCTTCTCTCAAAGCCTGACTTTCCACCAGTATTGGGGATTGTCAAGAAAAAGATGGATCCCCAAACCAAATGTAAGTGTGGTGGGCATGAAAGCATCCAAAGCATACCCACCACCCTTAAAGAGTTTTTCCTACCCAGCATGAATGCAGAGTTCACCACCATTCGCAAATCCCAATAGTGTTCCTCCAATACTGGGGATAGCTATGGCCGAAAAGCTGCTTCCCAAAGCACCGAATATGCATATGAGTTCTATTTAGGTTAAAATGTTAGCGATGTCACCTGGATAACACTAACATCCTTAATATGGGCATATCGTATACTCTCATTTTTGAATTACTTGAAAAGGGGCTTTCAAAAATAGTTTGCAAAACAAAACTTGATGATATGACTGTTGTCTGTGTATGATCGGCTCTGATACCAGCTGTGGCGGAACCGCCCTGCTTAATCCAGGCTAAGCACACCTGCCACCTCTGGCTCGCAGTGCACTTAGACTGAACTAAGCCTGGTAGTACGTCGAGAGTCCTTCGACCCCCGATAACACCAAATCCAAGGGAACCGATATCACACACATCCGACTCACGATGGAGCCACAACAGTTACATCATCACAGGCAGTTGAAATAAAGAGTAAATAGGCTTAGTTCGCAAACCAAATATTTGTAGTCAAATACATATTCACAATATAGCGGAAGCGATTTCAAAAATATCTCGCAGCGGAAACAAAGTCCTTAAGTAGTCTTCATGCAGAGATGAACACAAGGCGAGTAGCACCAAGCCCACAGGTTCTACCCTCCTCCAAATAGCTGACCATATGTCGTCAGTACCTGCGCTCCAAAAGTGGGGGCAAACCCTGAGTACTAATTACTCAGTAGGACTTAATGGAATGGCTTACAGCTGACGCAAAGCTTGCTTACTAAGAAGTGGATCCTTAGTCGTTGATTGTTAAACAGGGGCGAGTTAACCATAAAGTAACAAGTTCCATCATTTGCATGTATCAACACAATCATAATAACTTGCAGGAATGTAAACATATAATACAAGCATGTGGTGTTTTGAAAACATGAGTAATAAGCATAAGGTATTCAAGTAGTTACTACGTTGCCCGTTAGTGATATTGGCATTCTCACACCTGGTGAGCATTAGCGATTCGAATCGATTTTTAATTCCCTGGGAATAACTAGAAATGCTAGGGGTATATGCTTACTAATCCTCGGCGTTCTCACATATAGTCCCCGTCTCAATCTGACCCATCCCAAGATTCAAAACACCCCCACCTAACCCTTGGGTTGTGCCGCCTTAGGAGAGATACCACATGTGTTGGTTCAGCCCTTCCTCGACTACAAGCACCCCCGAGTACATCGGCCTCCATCAAGTGGATGGGCGGCATCTTGAAAACTCTGGACATCCCAGGAAAGACTTTCACCAGTCCCATGTCCTGGATAAACACTCTAGCAATGTTATGCCGATCAGCAGGCGAACAGCGGACGGGGTCTTAGGATGCGTTTGGTTGGAGGGATATAGTGGAATGGAATGGTTCCATCCTAGTTTCAGAGCTGTTTGGTTCTAGGACATCGGAATGAATTCATCCCCGAAAGGGAATATTCTCCTAAGATTCGGAGCGAGCACATACCGAAAAATTTTCAGGACGCGGCCAACCCAAGCCGACGTCGTCCTCCTCCGTTTCTTCCTCCCCGCGCCCTTTGCCCGCTCCTTCCCCGCCTTCCCATGGCACCGCGACTCCGTTCTCCCACACCAAGACGAGGTGCCGGCGAGCTCCCCGCGGGCGGGCGGCACTGCCTGCAGGCGCCGGCGCGACCGGTAGAAGGGGCGGCCGGCGCGGACGGCGTGGAGGCGCGACCAGAGGGGAGGCACGGCCGGTGCGGAGATGCGATCGGCGGCGGCAGGGTGGCGCGGCCGGCGCGGAGGTGGAGTAGTCGGCGTGGGAGGCGCGACCGGCGGGTGGCGCGACCGGCGCGGAGGCAGAGCAATCGGCATGGGAGGCGCGATTGGCAGGGCGGCGCGGCCGGCACGACCGGCGGAGGCGCGACCAGTGGGGATGGGTGGAGGCGCGACTGGCGGGGTAGGGATGGGGCGCGGCGGCCGGTTGAGTGCGGCAAGCGGCGGCCATGGAGGGCAGAGGAGAGAAGAAACCAAATATTGTTTCTATGACATGTGGGACCAGTTTTAACGGAGGTAAACGGAGTTAAAACTGCTCTATTCTCGTCCCTTCAAACAAACGTACAAATGGACCCATTCCATTCCTTCAACCAAACACGAAATGGAATCATTCTATCCCAGAATCTAGGAACGGAATCATTCCATCCTACCATGTCCACCAACCAAACGCTACCTTAAACGACTCGGGCGGAGTCCACCGATCCTTCTACATCATCATCATCATTTTTCTTATATACTTATATCCATATCTCCGCCCAGTCTCCATTTAAATCATATTCAAAATGAGAACACCCACATTAGTGAAATTTCTGTGATTTTGAAATCACCTACGCGACGAGTGACTCCATTTACTCGTGTCTACTCTTACCTAGCATTGCTAGGCATACTCGTCCTACGTACTCTATTGTAGGTGGTAGGGCCAGGGCGGCCAAGGAATCTAATGCAATTGGTTTCAAACAACTCCTAATGCAGATGCATAATTATCAACCATAATATATTTGCTAGGAAAAGCATGGTCCTGCCTACCTTTGCTTTTACTTTAAGAAAACCAACAAACTAAGCTAATTGTTAGTTTGCCGAGTTGTGAGGCTTGGCCCCAGGCAACCCCTTGATCCCTTGGATAACTCCTCCTCCCAAACACAACCGATGGGCCCTCCAGGTCGTGAGTGGGTCTTAGATGGTCTTTTGGACACCGTTGCTTGATGTAGCTCTATGCATTTGCTTCTTGATCACGTATCTACAGTAAGCGTCACTATATGAATGATATGCACGATGCAATGAATGAGATGCATGAGTATCACACACACACATATGAACAATCTTTTCATGGACGGACAAAAAGTGATCGAGAAGCTATTTGACAAGAAGTGTTTTTACACACCTCGGACAAGCATACAACTATGCACTCAACCCTTCCCGATGCACATAGAAGTTTATTATATGATCCAATGTTAACTTGTTCTTCTTCATGCCACATGCAAGCAAAACATCACCCAAGCATATGATTACTCATGTAACGGATTACTAGCAACACTCTTAGTACTAGTGATAATAGTACATTTATGAAATTAAAGCAAGCATACACCCATACAACCCCATATACACCTAACAAGTTATCTATAGTAAGTGAAATATGTCGAGTGTAACAACATGTAGGTGAAGGACACACAAGGATGATGCAAAAACTAACAAATCAATTATTAAGTGTTTCACTTGGAATCAGTCATTTAACATTAATTATTTATTTTGACTATGATATACACGCCTAAGGTGTGGAGTAACTTATTATGCAGCAAGGAACCACATTGAGCACTCATAGGAAACCTACCATGATCTTAATATGCAACACGTCTATCTATTGCATTAAACTACTCATGTGAAGTCTCAAGTGCTAGAAAATACCAAATGAGCCCAAATATTTATGACATGCAGAAACTTACTATGCAAGCTTAGTGACAAAAGTTTAGCCATAAAGGAGTTATAATTTAATTACAGTAATTCTAGCAATTTACAAGGTATTTAATTTTGCAAACTCATTACAAATCATAGAAAATGCTTCTGGACATGAAATTTCTACAGCAATCATAACAAGGTATGAATATCATGTACAGAAATCAGCAAGCAAAATAACTATGGTTTGATAGGACATCTATTTTCCCTTTAATTATTTAAGCCTATTGCAAAGTTAATTTAAAATCGTGTTCACATACTTCACAAAAATACTTTTTAGAACCCTTAAATCACCAGCAAGCTACCAAATTTATCATTGAATTTTCCTAGCACTCTAGAACCACTTTTTTCTATTATCCATTTAAGCAAGTGATAATTTGTCATTTTCAAATCAGTAACAAAACTAAATATGCACAGCTTCATCTTTCACCAGTGAGCTACTTATGCTAAGGAGAGTACATAAAAAATACCAAAGAGCTATTTCAAGCATATTTTATGTAGTATCCATTTCCCATGTTAGTAAACACACAAATCTCATGCTTAATGGGAAAACAGTAACCAAACAGTCAATGCTAGGGCTACCCAATTTCACACAGTGCCAAAATATCATAATAAAGCTACTGACCAAGTTTCATAGCATTTGGAGTCTATTTAGCCCACTTTTGCCATTTATCTTGCTTTGTCATGCATGCAACAAACCAAGGGAAAATAGTCCTTTTACACATCCACATCATAACCATTCAATAGATCTATTTCAGAGGAGTCTAATGCAACTGAGTTTGCCTTTTTAGGATTTTTCTTAGATTTGTTATGATTTGTGTGTAAAAACGCAAAAACAGAAGGGCCAGATCTAAAAAGTGGCGCGGTCATCTTCTACCTCCGGCCAGGGACACGGCCCGCGCGGCGGCCCGCGTTCCCGGCGTGCGCAGGCGCATGAAGGCGCAAACTTGAAGCCGAGACGGTTGCCTGAGGTGCTCCAGGCCACGGCGACCCCGACCCGCTAGGCCTAGAGGAGGGAGGAGGTCAGAGCGGCCCGAGAGCACGCGTGAACCGGAGGCACATCGGAGGTCGTGGATGCGGCGTCGCGAGCTCGAT
This sequence comes from Paspalum notatum, assembly GCA_022530915.1. Classification (NCBI taxonomy): domain Eukaryota; kingdom Viridiplantae; phylum Streptophyta; class Magnoliopsida; order Poales; family Poaceae; genus Paspalum; species Paspalum notatum. The sequence goes on from CM039687.1 coordinate 22,678,559, forward strand.
TCGGAGGTCGTGAGGTGGAACGGTGACGAGGTCTAGTGCGTCGGATGCACGAGGACGAGGCGAAGGTGGTGGTGGCGGTATAGTGGCAAGGGACACACCGGAGGGTGGTGCACTACGGCGGTGAACCGGCATGGGCTTGGCATCGAGGACGTCGAACGACGGCTCGATCTACTCGTTGGAGTGGAGGATGGCGGTGACGTTAAGCATCACAGGTGCGCTGGGTCGAGACGACGGCGTTGGTGGTGGTCTGGGGGCACGGGAGCGGCGGAGGTGGCCATAAGAGCTCGAGCTCTGAGCTCGGCTCTAATGGCGGGTGCGCGCCGGATGACGTGGAGAGGCGAGCGGGGAGGGCGAAAGAGGCAGAGAGAGTGAATGGAAGAGGGCGAACGAGGCCGGGACGGTGTCTAGGTGAGGCCGGCGCTCGATCTGTGGGCGCAGCCGCTGCCCGTACACCGTCGCCCACGCGGCGCGCGCTGGCTCGGCCATGGGCGCTGTGTTGAGCTGCGGGTCCCACTTGTCAGCGACACAGAGAAAAGAAAAATGAGAAATGTGTTTTCTCCCCTTCTGAAAATTGCCCAGTTGACCCCAATTGGAAGAAATGTTGTACTCTTTGGTTTCTAAAACTTTGTTAAAAGGCTTGACACCAAATTCTAGGTGGAAATATGATTTCAATTTGAATTCATCTTGCAGCCCCCAGTTTGGTCAGCAGGCCCTCCCAGACTAAAAATTCCAAACGTCCTATTTCTAATCACTTTCACCCAAGATGCTTCTTGACAATGTTGCTTGGAATTTCAAGATCTACAACTTATTCCAATAGAGTCTTGCATGAAAATGGCTGTAGGTTAGGTCAAAATTGGAATTTCTAAACAGATTCGGTTTTGACAGAAAACACAACTGACAGAAACATGCCTGAAATACCAGGTAAACTTTAGTATCTAACAAAGCACCAATTATCAAAGTTGTTCATAATAAAATTGCTTACAAGTTTGGTATATTAAGTTTTGTCTACATCACCACAGATTGTGAAATACAAACACAAATGTATTCAAAAGTTTGGTCAAACAGCAAATTTTCTTTATGTAGACGCTTTCTTGTTTTGGACTTTTGAAGTATCAAATGAAGTCCAATCACTTCAAGGTCTGATGCATTTGAAAGGTGATATGTTTAGTTTCATTTCATAGAAAGGAGGATTTTAAAGTTGTATAGTGAAATTGAAAGTAATTTCAGCATGAAACTTGGGGACAAGCTGAAAATTTAGACTTGGAGATAGTCTGTGAATCAGCTTGAGCTGATTTTTTTAGGAGATGTTTGGGCTAAAATTTAAGATAGCTAAACGGCAGTTTTTGAACCATGTTCATTGTAATAAAAATGTAGTCCGTACCATACAACAACTTTGATGATGGAGTTGAGCTCAGATGCTTTAAGAATTTGAAAGTTTTATTAGGGCTCAAATTTGGTCATGATCACAATTGCCACCTGTTGAGGAATTGCTGGTTTGATTTGGTTTGGACTTTTGAGTCTCATAACATCTTATTTTAAAGATGGTCAGAATATCAGAGTTGAAGGTAACATACCGAACTAAGACTTTTGCATTTGGTGTTTTGCATAAAAGCTTGTGGGTGGTGACTTAAACTACCAAACCACGTAGAGTTTTGTATTCTCCGAGAAAAATTTTGACTTGTGACTTCTCCATCTAGTCCTCGTTACTCTCCAAGCGTAATTAAGTCTCCCTTCATTACTAGTTTGTCTCTAACTGTGTGTTAAGGCTTTTGAAATTCCGGAGGCATCACATGTACTTGGCGATCTCCCGCTTCATACAGGTCCACCAAAACTTTTGCTATTGCTCCCCAGGTGCATAGTGAACATGGAAGTGTGGGCTTCATCGAGTATTTTCTTTCTCAACTCCATGTCCTTAGGTACCACTAAGTGATTCTTGAATCATAGCACACCCTGGTTATCGAGTGTGAAACAGGCTTTCTTCTTATCGTATATTTCTTCGCGAATGTGTGCCATACCCTCGTCTTGCTTCTGCGCTGCTATAATTTGTTCTTTTAGTGTAGGCTCAATAATCAAGCTATAGAGAGGCAACTGCTTGGTGATCACCTCGATCTCATCTATCTTGCAGCATATCACTCTTGCCGTGGGTCGGGTTTCTATCACATTGTAATGAGCCCTACGGCTTAGTGCATCTGCCACGACATTCGCTTTGCCTGGGTGGTAATGAATCTTCAGGTCATAACCTTTTATCAACTCTAACCACTGTCGTTGTCTCATATTTAATTCAGGTTGCGTGAGGATGTATTTGAGACTCTTGTGCTCAGTGTAGATGTGACAAGTGTTGCCTAGTTGATAGTGTCTCCATATCTTCAGTGCGTGTATAACGGCTGCTAGCTCCAGATCATGGGTTGGGTAGTTTACTTCATGCTTTCTTAGCTGGCGGGATGCGTAAGCAATCACTCTTCCTTCTTGCATTAGGACACAACCAAGCCCATTGCCAGACGCATCACAATATGCATCAAATGGCTTAGTGACGTCCGGTTGTGCCAGTACTGGTGTGGAGGTTAACAATTTCTTTAATGTTTGAAAGGCTTCTTCACAATTCGAACTCCACTCATACTTTGCATTTTTCTTGGTTAAGGATGTTACGGGCTTCATGGTCTTGGAGAAATCCTTGATAAAGCGGCGGTAGTAGCCTGCTAAACCGAGAAAACTCCGAATCTCAATTACAGTTTCAGGTTGTTTCCAATTCAATACATCTTCTACGTTGCTAGGATCAACCGCTACTCCCTTCTCAGATAGAATGTGCTCTAAGAAACTCACTTCTTTTAACTAGAAAGCACACTTGCTGAACTTGACGTAGAGCTGGTGTTCTCTGAGTTAGGTGAGTTCTATTCGTAGATGCTCTTTGTGTTTTTTTTTGTTCTTGGAGTAGATTAATATGTCATCAAGGAATACTACCATGAACTTGTTGAGTTCATTCATGAACACCGAATTCATCATATACATGAAGAAAGCCAGTGCATTGGTTAGCCCAAAGGACATGACCAAATACTACAAGCCATATCTGCTGAAGAAGGTTGTATTGGGTATATCTTCCTTCCTGATTTTTATTTGATAGTATCCTGATCTTAAATCAATTTTTGAGAAGACCCTAGCTCCTGCTAGCTGATCGAACAGAATGTCAATGTGTGGCAATGGGTACTTATTTTTGACTGTGACTGCATTCAAAGGTCGATAATCAATATAGAGTCTTTTACCACCTTGGTCCTTCTTCTCAACAAAGAGAGCTGGACAACCCCAAGGTGATGAGCTGGGACGAATTAACCCCTTGTCTAGCTGTTCTTGAAATTGTGTTTTCAGTTCTTTTAATTCGTCTGGTGCCATTCTGTACGGTCTCTTAGAAATAGGTGTCGTTCCTGGGACGAGTTCAATACGAAACTCCACATCTCTATCCGGTTGAAGACTAGGAAGTTCCTCTGGAAACACATTTGGAAAATCACGTACTACCGGTATCTTTTTGATTTCGATGAGTTCAGCCGCATTTACTGTGGGTTCAATGTGCTTTTGATTGGGCATATGTACTCTTATAATCTTTCCACTGGCGCTAGACCTTATCTGCACTGTCCTGCTGCCAAGGTCCAGGACTGCATTGTTTTCTGTCATCCAATTCATGCCCAATATGATATCGATCCCTTGGTGTGGCAGCACCACAGGATTAATGGAACTTTCTGTGCCTATGTTCAATTTTAATTTTCTAACCACTAGACTTGTATCAATGGGGGAACCCGGAGCTGTGATGTGGTAATTCTCTTTTATCTTGGACATTTTTATCCCATGTCTCACTGCATATGACTTGTTGATGAAGATATGAGTGGCCCCCGAATCAAATAACACGATGGTCGGCTGACCGTTGACTATGAACGTACCCGCGAGTACCGGCTCTCCGATAGGTATCCGCTCCATGTGGATGTAGTGGACACGACCCGTCTTTTGTTCGGGCCCCTTTTGTTTGCCCTGCTGGCTGCCACCCATAGGGTTAGGACCTTGGATCCTGCGAGGAGCACGGCAGTCCCGGCAGAAGTGTCTCGGCTTCCCGCAATTGAAGCAAGGGTTCCCAGCCCCAAGAATAGTGGGAGCACGGGGTGCGGTGAGCTGTGCTGGAGCCCGGTACGAGGGATGCTACTGCTATTGCTGCGGCGCCCTATGGATCCAAACCGGTTGATTGGGCCGGATCACAAAGTGGGGTCGTTGGTACTGGGGAGGTTGGTAGGTGGGCCTCTGCTTCTGAGAAGATCCAGCAGCAGCGTTGTTGGCCTGGCGCTTGCGCTTTTGGTCTTCGTTTGCAACACGGAGACGGTTCTCCATGTCCAGCGCTGTGTCCAACAAGTCGGTGAAACTCTCATAACGGCGCCCTAGGTGTGTCTGGAGGGTGGGGTCAAAGCCGCGTAAGATCCTGGCCGCTCGGCGGGGATCGTCCGCAACGTCTTCGGGTGCGTACTGTGAGAGGTGGATGAAAGACTGAACGTACTGCATCACGGTCTTGTTGTCCTGCTTGAATTCCCTGAACTCGCATTGCTTTTGTTCCATCAGGCTTGCTGGGATATAGTGAGCCCGAAAAGCTTGGTGGAACTCTTGCCATGTGGGTGCGTGATCCCTCTCCTGTCTGGCGAACGTGGTGTGCCACGCCCCCGCTGGCCCCTACAGTAGCTGAGCAGCAAACCGTGCCTTCTCTTGCTCGGTAATCTCTGGTAGAAGCATGAACTTTGACTCGATGGTTCGGAGACAATCATCCGCAGCAAGTGGTTCTGGGCAGGTCGTGAAGATAGGAGGGCGCAGTCCCTCGAAGTCTTGGTAGGAGATGCCGCGGGGATGGCGCTCCCGTGGCTGTTGATGTCCCTGGCCCTGTCGCTCTTCCGCAAGCAAGCAAATTAGCTCCACCTGCTGCACAACCAGGGTGGCTAGCTCTGGTAGTGATGGGGCACCCTGCGCTTGTGGTCCCGATCTAGAGCTCTGGCCAGTGCGTGTGTTCACCATCTGCAAGAATGAGGCTAGCTGTGTTTAGTCGAATAGTTTTTGTGCAACAGATGCGACGATAAAAGAACCATAGCATCTAAGATACATTCTGAATACAAAGTGTACAGAACAATTCAATTCCACATAAGGTGTTAGCCATCATCTCGGAGGTGTGGACAATCGCGTATACTAAAGATACGTGTGCAGTTTTAGATGCATAGTGGCACTTCCGAACTTCATCGGTACGGGCGTAGAAATGGCCGATTCAGATGAAATTCCAATTACGAGAGTCATTCAAAATTTAGTCCTCCACAACTTTCCTATGAACCACTTTCACATAGCTGCTTTGGACAGTGGCGCAAAAGCTGATTTACTAGCTGCAGACCGGTGTCCAGCTTAAACAGGGATAGTATCTCTTTTACATTTCAAACTGCTTCAAATCAGTACACTTTTAGATTTTGACCCCCTTGGCAAAGTTGTTAAAAATTTTGTGCCCTACAACTTTGTTATTTAAAGTTTTTGCCAATTCTTTTCGTAAGTTGGTCGAATTTCAGCGTTTATCCTTGTGTGCCAATTCTATCCCGATTTCTGAACCCAAATATTTTTGGTTGTAACCCTCAAACTAGGCACTTCTGGAGAAAACTTTATATAGCAAAGTTGTCACACACATCATCCTCTACAACTTTGGTATATGACTCCCAGTTCAAATCCACCACTAAGGGTGTGCAAAGTGTATCTTCCCACTTGGTGCTGCTTCAGTCCAGATTGCAAGCTCATAGAAATCTGACTTCAACTCCTGAACCAAGCTTATTCAGAGAAAGCTCAAATTGACAAAATGATGCAGACTTTGGTATTCAACTCCTGACCCAGTTCTTCTCATATTTCAAGATATACTCAGATTTAGCTGCAGCTGTACACAATTTCAGATTGTGGGCTGTAGCCCAACTCGAGGCATCAATTCAAATTCATCCACGCCACACATAATCAATTTCTCTAGATCATAAAATGAACTTCGAGTGAATTAAAAAGTTCGAAAGTGACTAAGCGTCTCACTATAAGGCATGTCTCACTGCAAGCTCATGGTGGTGGTTTCATCGGCCGACCACCCAAATAGCACAATAAGGCATGTCCATCATCTACTTATATGGCGTACACGAATTTGTTCTCTCAACCTCACTAATGTTTTAGTACAACCATGAATACGAGCACGGAGCGGAATTATACAAAACTTCGCTTTCAACATGCCATCACACAAAAGCTTCACATCACCATCCCGAGCACCCAACCACTCTAGACCGCAGAGTGGGCGTCAGACACCTGGACCTCCTCTTCCATCTCCATCGGCTCAGAGGATATCTCAACCGGGTGCAGCTGCGGTTCATACCCCGCGAGGCGCTGCTGCAGCTCCTTCACCTGCGCCTGGGCCTGAGCGAGAGCAGTCTGGCGCTACACGTCCTGTGCCATACGGGCGGGTAGCTACCCCTCCAACTCCTCCACTCGTGCTCGTGCATCTGCGCTCTGGTCGTAGTAGTAGCGGCTGCGATCCTCCGCACGGAGGTACATCCGCTGCGCGTCTCGGGCAAACTGCATGCACACAGCATAGGGCCTAGTGTCAGCCTTGCTCTCCAGCTGCTCATGACGACTAATCCACTCGTCATCGATCTCCTCAGTGGGAAGGAAACGCAGGACCGAAAGGCCCACCTCCTCCGTGGAACTCAGGTTAACGAGGGCTGCCATGATCGCCTTTTGATAGGCCTCCTCTTCATTAGCCCCAAAAGTGGTGATCGTGGTTTGCCCCGAGAAAGGATCTCGGGGAAGGACGACCTGGGCCCAGCAGTTCCCCTCTTTGTGCACAGTCTGCACAGAGATGAAGGGACAAGGGCGACGCCTCATCTCCCTCATAGCTCTGCACAGGATCTGAGAAAGAGTGCAGTCCTCTCTGCAGTGTGTGGAGTAAGCCACCCTCCACCACGGGAGGAGTGTGAGTCACATCAGGAAGGGGAGCAGCCCTCTACCCCTCCTACCTGCGGAGCCCCCTCACGCTGGTAGCCTTACGTGCAGTTTGCTTGGTCTTGGCCATCTATTTTTAATAAGGAGTGCTTCGGTTTAGTGGATTAAAATAACTTCATAAAACGAGAATTAATAGAAGTATAATAGTGAAAACGTGCATAAGGTAATTTATACTTTACAATTTATTCCATTTGCATTTTTATAACCCCCCAACAAGAACAAAACATAAGATATGATGCATAAATTGTACTACCCGGGTCTCACATCACACACCCTAATATATCACATATAGCTATCGTTAATTTGGTGACACATATGCATGACGCTCTCTAATGCAACTAGCCGTTTTCTATTCGTTCTTAAATTCGCGCGTAGTTAGTATACCTGCAAAAGAATGCATGCATGTACATTACCACCTAGTGTGGCATCCATGCATGCCCACTATGTAGACAACGTAGGGTGGTCCTTTGCACCTTTTCTCAAAGCCTGACTTTCCACCAGTACTGGGGATTGTCGAGAAAAAGGTGGATCCCCAAACAAAATGTAAGTGTGGTGGGCATGAAAGCATCCAACCATGCCCACCACCCTTAAAAAGTTTTCCTACCCAGCATGAATGCAGGGTTCACAACCACTCGCAAATCCCAATAGCGCTCCTCTAGTACTGGGGATAGCTATGGCCGAAAGGTTGCTTCCCAAAGCACTGAATATGCATGAGTTCTATCTAGGTCAGAATGTTAGCGATGTCAACTGGATAACACTAACATCCTTAGTATGGCCATATCACATACTCTCATTTTTGAATTACTTAAAAAGGGGTTTTCGAAAATAGTTTGCAAAACAAAACTTAATGATATGACTGTTGTCTGTGTATGATCGGCTCTAATACCAGCTGTGGCGGAAGCGCCTGTTTAATCCAGACTAAGCACACCTGCCAACTCTGGCTCGCAGTGCACTTAGGCTAGACCAAGTTCGGTAGTCCGTCGAGAGTCCTTCGGGCTCTCGATAACACCAATCCGGAAGAACCGACATCATACACATCAGGCTCTCGAAGGAGCCATAGCAGTTACATCATCACAGGCAGTTGAATAGAGTAATAATAGATTTTAGGATTACAAACCGGGTTTGAATTTAAAGTACAAATCTCAACATAATATCATAAGATAGAATAGGTTCTCAAAAGTATCTCGTAGTGGAATTTAAAGTTCATGAACCATGGTAATCAAAAGCCTTGAAACATCGAGACAACATCGAGCCCACTGATGTTGTCTCACTACCACGTAAGAGTGTCATCAGCCCTGGTGAGAACAAGCACCCCCATCTACACAAGCGCATACGACGAACTCCATACCTGAAATCCAAAAGTGGGGGCAAACCCTGAGTACTAATTACTCAGTAGGACTTAATGGAATGGTTTACCGCCAACGTGATGTTTGCTTACTAATCATGTGAGTCCTTAGCGATTGATTTTAAGCAATGTCATGATTATACAAGATGGCAAGATTTGACAGCTGCCCTCTTTCATCTTGATAGATCCATATTCTCAGTAATAGAACTAGCATGAAAGTAAAACATAAGGATATATAAGCATTTGACAGCATTTGGCATTTGAAAACATGAATATAAGCATAAGGCATTCAAGTAGTTACTACGTTGCCTGTGTGCGATATTTCGCATTCCCACACCTGGTGAGCATCAACGATTCGAATCGATTTTTATATTCCCAGGAATAACTATCATGCCAGGGGTATATGGTTACTAGCCATCGTGTTCCCACATATAGCCCCCTTCTCCACTTGTCCCATCCCCAGTTTGATTCACTCCTGTCTAACCCCCGGGTTGTGTCCCCATGGCGAGCCTGCCGACATCTTGGTCTCCCCGCCATGAGTACAAAGCTCTCCCGAGCCACTTTCCTCTCAACCAGTGGGTAGGAACGTGTCTCTGTTCTCGGGATGGCACAAGTAAGATTTCACCAGTCCCATGGCCTGGATAAGCACTCTAGCAATGTTATGCCAATCAGCAGGTAAACAATAGACAGGCCTTATACGACTCGGGCGGAGTCCGTAGTGCAACATCATGAAAGTAAATACTGAATAAAATCTCTTCCTAGTCTCCATTTAAATCTTGAGCACAATAGTAACTTCCATAGTAGTGAGATTTCCTGTGATTTTGAAATCACCTAAGCGAGAGTGACTCCTTTCACTCGTGTCTACTCGTACCTAGCATTACTAGGCATACTCGTCCTACGAACTCTATGTATAGATGCTAGGGCTAGGGCGGCCAAGAAGTCTAATGCAATGGGCTTCAAGCAACTCCTAATGCATATGCGTAATTTAAATCATATAGTATTTGCTGGGTGAAGCATGGTTCTGCCTACCTTCTTCGCTAGGGTTAGCTTCTTCAGGTGCGAAGTCAGCGGCCTGCGGTGGGTCCTCCTGCTGCTGCTCTTCTTGCTCCTGGTCGTCGGCCTCCTCGATCAGCGGCAGCTCCTGCGTCAGCACTTCGTTCGTGGAATCTATATGCATGACAGGGTATGCAAATGAGTGCAAGGGAATGAAATGCGGTACAGGGGTGCAACAGAATTTATAAGACATGGTGAGTAGTATGAGATGCAAGCCTCGAGTGTTCCCATTTTAAATTTATTCCGCAAGAAGGAAAACCTCACGAACTTTTATTAAGAAATCGTACAAACCATCACCTAAACCTAGTTCAAATCATCATTCATAATGTCACAAGGAGTTTGCAGTAAAGGACATGGTGTACAAGCAAACATTACACACCTTCATAAAATGCACTTAGGTTCATTATATACGTTAATCCATTTACTGATTTAAAATACATATGCTGCTCCAATTGAGTTCAACTATTTATGACATGAAGATCAAGTCCTGTAATTATTTTATTAAAATTCCAACAAGTTAACAGCCTTTTAATTTCCCAGATTTCTCATAATTTCCGGGGAAAGAATTTGGGTATTAATTTTTCACAGATAGCACAACTTTGCATGAGCAGTAAGCACAAAAATCAGCAAGCTGAGAATTTAAGTTTTCATAGGACATCTATTTTCCATATTTAAATTCATCATAATATTCACATAAAGTAAAACAGTGGCATTAAAATCTGTAAAAATAATTTCTGGAACTAAGACATCATCAGTAAGCTACTAGGCTTTTCATAGAATTTTTACTAGCAGATTAGAACCACTTTTTCCTATTATTTAGTTAAGCAAGCCACATTTTATCATTTTCAAATCACCATCTAAACTTTACATGCACAGGTTCATATTTAAGCAATGAGCAACATATACCATAACGAGCATAGAAAAAATACCAGAGAGTCATTTTGTGCATATTTTATGTATCATGCGTTTTCATGTTGATAAACCATATGAAATATAAGCACAAGGTTAAAACAGTAATAATCCGAGTAGTGCTAGGGCTACCAAAATTCACCTAGTGACAAAATACCCTATCCAAGCTACTATCCAAGTTTCAGCTCAATTGTAGTTCATTTAGACCACATTTTCCATTTTAGATAGAATAACATGCATGCACAATGTCAAGGGCAAAACGGACAATGCACATCTCCACATCATATCCATTCTGTAGATCTAGTCGCAAGGAGTTCATAGCCACTGACTTTGTCCATTTTGGAATTTTATTTGATTTATTATGATTTTCCCAAGTTTCAGCCAAATATTCTCAAAATAAAACGAAAATCATTAGATCCAGGGGCTAGATCACAATTAACCCTAACTTTCAGGGGCTAGCAGGCAAGATTCGTATGACTCAGTGAATAGGACTAAGATGAAAACATAAAAATGAGAAACTCCGGGTGCTAGATCTAAAATCTGCCCCCCTTCTTCAACCTCGCGCTGGCCGAGGCCGCGCAGCGAGGCGCGCGTGCGCCGGCGAGCTGCGGTGGCCCTCACCTAGGGCTACTACCTCGGGTATATGTGGACGTCTAAGGAGGTGCAGACCAGGCGGCAGAGGCGGTGAACCGAGGCGGCGGCGTTCACGGTGAGGACGTCGCAGTGAATGGATCTCGGTGTCGGGTGGGGGCACGGCAACGAGACTAGGTGCTACGGGTGCGCGGTGGAACGGTGGTTGCAATGGCAGTGATCTCGGGCGCAGGGAGGCGGCGGTGAGCGCGGCGCGAGCTCAAGCTCCGAGCTCGGTCGGCAATGGCGGCTTGTGCGGGTGAAGCGAGAACGGGGTACTGGGGAGCTCGGGCGGGGCGAATGGCTCGGCGGGGAAAAGAGGAGAGCCGAGGGGGCGTTCCCCACTTAAGGACGCGGCCGGGGAGGCTCGATCCGTGGGCATCGCGGCGTGAACATACGCTGGCGGCCACGCGGCGTCCACGGGCTGGGGAGCGTTGGCGGCTTTGACGCGCGGGCCGCACTTGCCAGCGACACAGGAAAAAGGAAAAAGAAATGTGTTTTCTCCTTCACTTAATTTTGCAATTTTAACCAATTTTGAAGCTGAATTTGGTAAAGTCCCAATTGGATGAAATGTTCTACTCTTTGAGCTCTACAAGTTTGTCAAATATGTTGGTGTCAAAATCTGTTGGTAAATATGATTTAAATTTGAATGTACCCTGCAGCCCCCAATTTGGATAGTGGACCTTTATTGCTTGGGAAATTCAAAAGTCCTATTTCTGAGCATTTTCACCCAAAGTGCCTTTTGGAAATGTTGCTTAGAATTCCCAGACCCATGACTTATCCTATTTGAGCATTGCATAAAAATGGCTGTAGTTTAGAGAAAATTTGAGATTACTAAACAGGTTAAGTTTGAAATGGTTTTTTGTGTTGGTAGAAAATGATCCTAATCACCGTGTAAGCCTCAATATATGATCAAGTCCCAATTATCAAAGTTTTTCACCACATCCTTGTCTACAATTTTGGTAATATAAGCTTCACCCAGATCTCAATGGAAATCAAAGTTATGACTACAAACATAGAAACACACAAGCATAAAACAGGGCTCAACATGTTGCATCCTACCCAAGTTTGATCATGTAGTCCAATTATATGCTATGGCATGATGCTTGATGATGAATGTTGCATGTATGAGTGAATAGTTACGCACTTGAGATGCTGGAGCATCACAGTTTGTAGTCATGAAATTTACTCAGTAAGCAATACAAAGCATGAACATCATGTACAAAAATCAGCAAGTGAAATATCTATAGTTTGGTAGTACATCCATTTTCCATATAATCACATTAGACTATTTCAAAAGTAGATTACAAAGATACTTATAAATTCTACAAAATTACTTTTTGGACTCTAAATATAACCAGCACATCACCAAATTTTTCATAGAATTTATTATGCACTCTAGAACCACTTTTTCTATTATTTTGTTAATTAAACCATCACTTGTCATTTCAAAACACCATTCAAAATTTACATGCATAGTTTTATTTTACTAGTGAGCTACTTATGCTAAGGAGAATATATGAAAAATACCAAAGTGTCATTTTAAGCATATTTCATGTAGACTTCACTTTCCTTGTAAATATATACACAAATTTCATGCTTAATGGCAAAATAGTATTTATACAGTCAACTCTAGGGCTACCAAAAATCTTGCAGGGCCTAGATGACGTAACAAAACCACTATCCAAGTTTCATGCACTAGACCGAGGGCAAAACAGTCATTTTATGGATCCACATCATACCCATTCTGTAGATCTACCTAATGGGAGAACAATGCAACTAAGTTTACATTTTTTATGATTTTTATTTGATTTACTACGAATTTCCAAAGTTCCAGCCCGAGAAAAGGCATTTAAATCCTAGATCCATAACAGTCGAGGTCGTAAACGTGAATAACCCTAACATCCAGGGGCCTAAACAGAAGATCTCAACCACTCAGTGAATAGTACACAAAACAAAGACCGCAAAAATGAGAAAGAGCAGGGGGTTGTTCGCAAGGTCACCGTCTCCATCTTCTACCTCAGGACAGAGCACGAGGGTGCACGCCGGCCGGACTTCTCGCGCATGCGCCGATGCGGGGAGGCGCTCACTTGGAGCCGAGATGCTTCGGGAAGGTGCTCCCGGCTCCGGGGATTCCTTTCCGCAAGCTATTGTCACGCGGGGTGGCCGGAATAGATGGGGAACGCTCGTGAATCGAAGGTGAACTGCAGGTCGGGGACACAGCGGCGTGACCTCGATCAACTGGCTCCGGCGACGGAAGAGGCTGAGGACCGGCGACACGGCTGCGCTAGGAGGTGGCAAACCCAGCGGATGTGGTCTGGTGGGGCGAGGAAGGCTCGACGGTGGCTCTCCACGACAACCTGGAGCTCGTATCGAGCAGCAATGGCGGCAGCGTGTGGAAGGGGCTCTAGAAGCCGATGGGGACGGCTAGGGTTTTGGGGATTCGGTGGAGGGGCTTGGGGCGACCGTAGGACGCGCATCGGGTGGGGCGGAGGTAGCCCGAGGTGGCAGTGGCACGAAGCTCGCTGTGAACTTGCCCGTGGCGTTCACCCATGGAAGATGGCGGTGGGGGTGGTAATCGGCTCCGATTTCTTGGTGAAAATGGAGGATAGAGCGTGGAGGTTGCGGTGTGAGCATTGAATCGGAGGGAAGGAGGCTCATAGGACCGGCGGTGCGAGCTCAACGAGTTCAGCCATGGTGGGCGGTGCTCTGGGGCGCACGCGCCTGGAGTAGGGAGGCGAGCGAGACGAAGGGGAATGTGAGAGTGAGTGAGCGAGCGAGCGGTGAACGCGGATGGGTTCGCGTCCAGGTGAAGGGATTGGCGCGGGCGTCGATCCGCGGCGAGGCCGCGCTGGCCGTACATAATCGCCCACGCGGCGTTCACGCCCTGGCCATGGTCACCGACGCCGGACTAAGGGGCCCACCTGTCAGCGAGAGCGGGAAAAAAGAAATGAAAAATGTGTTTTCTCCCCCACTGCAATCCGCCTATTTGACCAAGCAAAAAGCCGAATTTGCAAAAACTCCAATTGGATGAAATGTTCTATTCTTTGAGCTCTACATCTTTGTCAAAAGGCTTGATAACAAAGTCTATGTGAAATATGATTTAAATTTGAATTTACCTAGCAGCCCCCAATTTGGACAGTAGACCCTTTTTGCTTAGAAATTTCAGAAGTCCTATTTCTAGCCACTTTCACCCCAGATGCTTCTTGACAATGTTGCTTAGAATTTTGAGAGCTACAACTCATTCAAATAGAGTTTTGTAATATTTTGGCTGTAGACCAAAGAAATTTTGAAATTACCAAGCAGGTCAGGTTTGGGCAGATTTCACATGTTGATAGAAAAAAGGACCCAAAACTCTATGTAAACCTCAATATATGACGAGGCCCTAATTATTAAAGTTGTTCATCCTAAAATTTCCTATGAGTTTGGTATAAAAAGCTCCATCTAAGCACAACAGATTTTTGAACTACAAGGACAATCATGTTTAAAGGTTGGGTAAAACAGCATGTTTACTTTATGTAGAGTCTATTTTGTTTCCTACTTTTGCATAACCAAACAAAGTCCAATCACTTCAAGACCAGATGCATTTGAAAGGTGATAAGTTTAATTTCATTTCATAGACAGGGAGATTTTGAAGTTATATAGTGAAATTGAAAGTAATTTCAGAATGAAACTTGGGGACAAGCTGAAAATCTCGATTTAGGAAATATTCTAAGTATAGACTAGCTTGAGCCGATTTCGAGAGATGTTTGGGCTAAATTTAATTTTTGAACCATGTTCAGTGTAACAAAAATGTAATTCAAGGTGTGTTCAACAACTTTGCAAATGGAGCTGAGCTACGGTGCTTAATGAATTTTAAAAGTTTTATTAGGGCCCAAATGTGGTCAATGTCACCTTTATCACATTCCAAAGGAAGGTTGGCTGGATTCAATTCAAACTTTTGAACCTTCTGTCAATTTATTTTGAGGATGGTCACAATAACAAAGTAGAAGATCATTTCCTAAATCAGAACTTCTGTATTTGGTGTTTTGCACAAAAACTTATGGGTGTTGACTTACTCAACCAAGTAAGGTGCGGTTTTGTATTTTGAATATAAAAATTTTGACTTAGTGACTTCCCCACCTGGTCCTCATTACTTCCTAAGCATCATTAAGTTCTAATTCATTATTAGTTTGTCTCTAGCTGCGTGCTAAGTCTTTTGAGATGCCGGGGCATCACATCCACCTTTGAGGGATCCACACGGAAATACTTCTGCAACATTAAACTGTTAATACCAAAGCATCAACTTAATTGGAATCAAACAGTTAATAGAAAGAATCAATAAAATAGGAATCAAACAGTTAGTGGAAAGAATTTTACCCAGAATTTGTGTTCCACAAACCCCCGAATACTTCCATATGTAACATGTGGAGCAAGTGCAGAATGCTTCTAGCTTGTCACGAGTATAGTTTCACCATTCTTTTTGACAACTCCTTGGTTGTGCGTTCGGATAAGATTACCCAACACGCTATTAGGACTCTTACGATGACCTGTCCCATCCCAAGTCACGTCCTCCCATTTCCTACGAAACAAAAATAACATTGAAGACATGTACAAATTAAACTATTGAAGTAAACAGCTCATAATGACCGTACCCGTTACCAATTAGTCTGGTCAGTCTCCTGTCTGCAGTGGCGGGAACTGGAGGATGGTTGATATAGTGGCTCTTCCTAGTCCCCCTCCTTTGAACCACCTCCTCTGAACCATCCCCACCTAGCCATCAGGTCCTCGTCAGCTCCAGCATCATCCTGCCTCCTCATCCTCCTGGCCACCTCCAGCCTCCTCATCCTGTTGCACAACTCCAGCCTCCTCCTCCTCATCCTCCTCACCCTGCAAAAGTAAACATGAGATAAGTTATTAAACATATATAAAAATTATACATATAAAACTCTATACACTTATGTATCTCAGTTTTTTGAAGGGCGATTGAAACTCTTTGCAAGTTTGGGTCCACACACCGCAACAAAGCCTCATGTCTAGAGCCACTCGAGGAAGTCCCCTGAAAAAGCCTCAACCCCTTTGCTGATTGCTTGATCCTACAGTTCATCCTGCATACATGATTAACAATAAGAGTTAGTTCAGGATACATAAAGTACGGAAATAAATGATTAACAAAGCACATAAAGTACAAAAATACATAAAATACATTAATGGATGATTTACTTGTCAAAACTCATCAACGTCACGATTAAGTTGTCCCCTCCATACTAAACCCGACCACCGAACTTTTTCTTAGGTGCTTGTCGTTTCTGTTTATTTGGAAATCTGATGCCCTCACTATCTCCGACCAAGGAATTCAGTTCCGCACCGGGCTCTATTACGAAAGATGTTGACAATTCTTCTTCTTGAAAAACTTCATCAACTTATTCATCGAACTAGCTAGCACAATAACCAGCATGCCTAGGGGTGTATACACGTCTACGAGAATTCACTTTGTAAACTACCCACCAAGCATTGAGCTTTTGGTTTGGATACGGTAAATAGTAAACCTGCTCACATTGGTGTGCAAGGACCCAATTGTCATTGCCCTTGAGTATTTCGTTAAGCTTGACTTCGACCATACCATACTGGTTCACTCGAACCCCTCTATTGGGTTCAAACCAATCACAAACAAAGAAGAATAACTTTAGTTCCTTATTGCCAATGAACTTGAACTCAAGAATTTTTTGAATGATTCTATAATAATTAGATTCCCTTCCTTGATCATCTTTTTCCCTAACCATAACCCCAGAGTTACATGTTGCTGCTAGAGGACGAGCGGCTTCAAATGGGGCAGAGCGAAACCGGAATCCATTGACATCGTACCGACCATGGCTTCTAACGGTCACATTTCCCTCTGATAGGTGAATCAAGTCTTCATGGACTCTACCGTCAACTTCTGTCCACTACAGAACACACATAGTCAGGTTAAGGGACGTATGCTATTGACATGTAATACGACAGATAAATAGTATCGTACGGATCGGAAGGATTTTTACATGAAACTTGAACCAGTCGAGAAAATTAAGTTTTCCATCTATGCCATCTCATCGCATCTTTTCTAGTTGCTTGGTTGTACGTTGCTTCTTAGATGTCCAGTTCTGCTTTTGGAACTCACTATATGAAGAATACAAATGGATAAGGAATAGACCAAGATATCAGTGGTTATTAAGAAGGAAAGTACTCAACGAACACTTACGCGAAATATGGTTCCATCTCTTCTATGTTAGCATACATGTCGAGGTAAGCCGATACTCGTTCTCCCAGCTTAAAATAGTAGGGTGAGCTGGTACTAGCACTTGTTCCAGTAGATTGGAATATTTCAAGATCACTGAGAAGAGATTCTTCGTCCACATTGTATCACATAGTAGGAACATTGACATTGTGTTCCTCGGCAAAATATACACTAGAGAAGTATGATATCTCCACTTGTGGTGAGCTCAAGGGTTGGGCGGTTGCAAATCTTTACTAAGTCCTTTCGAGCCTTCACATTGTCCTTTGTTTTGTCACTGAAATCCATGCATATGGTTATGATGCTTTCAGCAACATTACATTCCTGATGCATAACATCAACGCTGTATGGGAGCTTCAACGCCTTAGCATATGGAAGGTCGCATATTCCACTGATGTGAGTCCAGTTGTGCTTCTTTCCAAACCCTTCATATGCAGTCTTGTCCTTGTTTAGCTTAAGGCTTGCAAGCTGATCAACAATTTCTTGCCCGCTTAGCCTTTTTGGTGGTTCCTCGTAGCAAACTGTGTCTTTCCTGAACGCATCCTTTTCGCCCCTAAATATATGATCGGAAGGCAACAAACATCTGTGGACATCAAAGTAGCAGATCTTACCACCAAACTCTAAACGAAAACATCTAGGGTTAGCAAAACATATCGGACATGTCAAGGTCCCATAAACGCTCCATCCAGCAAAGATACCATACGCCAAGAAATTATGAATTGACCACAGGTACGCAGCCCTAAGGGTGAATTTTTGCTTCAAGGAATTGTCATATGCTTCGACACCTATCCATAGCTATTTTAACTCTTTGATCAAGGGTTGTAACATCACGTTGAGTTTTATCTCATGATGTTTCGGACCAGGCATGATGAGGCAAAGGAACATAAATTCATACTTCATGCACATAGAAGGTGGAAAGTTGTATGGAATAGCAAACACAGGCCAACAAGTGTAGGAAGCAGCCGATTCACTGAATGGTGTGAAGCCATCAGTTGCTGAACCAAAGCGAATATTCCTCGCGTCCTTAGCGAACTCTGGGTCAAACTCATCTAAAGCCTTCCATGCATCTGAATCAGCAGGGTGCGCCATGACCCCTGGGTTGTCACGTACACCATCTGTGTACCGCATTTGTTCAGCCATTTTATGTGAGAGAAGGAGCCATTTAAAGCGAGGTGCCAGAGGGAAGGAACGGAGTTACTTATGTGCAACGTCCGTTGTCACCTTTTCGCCATCCTCGTTTACTACCTCGACATATCTCCCTTTGCCACAGCTTAAGCACTTTTTCTCGTCCTTATGATCACCCCAGAAAATCATGCAGCTATCTGGACACATATCTAACTTCTCATAGCCCATACCAAGCGATTTGGTCAACCTCTTGCAGTGATACATGTCCTTGGGCAACTTATGAGGCCGCGGAAGGACATCCCCGATCAGTTGCAGGAGGTCATTGAAACAATTGTTCGAGAAGAAATACCTGGACTTGATGGCAATGAGCCGAGTCACAAAAGCTAGGACGGACACTTTTGCGTGCTCGTGCAGCGGCTCTTCTGAAGCTTTAAGGAGCTTGAAGAACTCCTCAACCTCCTTTGTAGGAGGATCCTTAGAGTTTAGACCAAACTCCGGCTATAAAGGTTCTAGCATCTCATCCATCCTATCAATGCCCGCCGAAGCATTATCTATTTCCCCTTCTACTTCAACTCTGGTGTCTTTCTCACTGTGGAAGGTCCACGTTTCATAGTCTAGCATGAAACCATAGTCAACCAGGTCTTTGGCCATTTCATGTTTATTCAGTAAACTTTCTCCGTTGTTATGCTTGTTGCATGGACACCTGACCCAATTATGAGTTGTCACATAGAATGCATGGTTGAGAAAAGCTTGTTTCTTCCTCCTTCACTCAGCTGAGTGCGCTTTACCCCCACTCTTATCCCAACCATCATACATCCATCAGCAGTCGTCGGCCATACTTGAGGCTATATATAGATTAAAGCAAGATAGAACGTAAGCTTATTGTTTTGCAACGTATTGCGGCCCTACATTTATAGGTAATGATATGTCCTAAACCCACCCAAAAGTGGCCGACAGAGTGCGGATTTATGATGACCCTGCGGGGTTCGAACGAAATTTCGGCAGCATAACCCCGCTATTCTCCAACTGCACGCCCAAATGTGGTGCAGCGGAGAACAACAGGGTTATGCCGCCAAATTTCGCTTAAACCCCGTGGGTCATCATAAATACCACGCTCTATCGGTCACTCCGAGGCTGTCCAAAAAGGGACAATTCCAGACCAGCTACATCTCACGCCACCGGTCCGAAACGGGTGACGCATAGGTTCCGTGACTTACGTTTATTAAAGCAAGATAAATGGTAAGCATAGCACATCAAAATGATAAGACAATGGTATAAGTGCTAACATATATTTAACTAAGCATGTTGAATTATAACAAATCATAAGCATGTTGATAACACAATATGTTACTAAGCTCGACATTTGATCCCATCATTTAACACTTAATCATCAAATCAAAACACATTGCACTTCTAATCAACTTTCGGCGGCCAACTGCCGAAAATTAAGTACAATCACTGTAAATAAGTCGAAGGTCATTGAGTCATAGGTTTCTTACTTCAATGAGCGCGATGGCACTGTTGAATTAACGTGGTTTCTTACTTCAACAAGGGCGGCGGCACCGGCGGGGGCCGGCCGGGGAGGCCGCGAGGGCGGGGGCTAACCTAGGGGCGCGGTAGGCGGCGGCCGGGGCTCTAGGCGGCACGGCCTCCGGGGCAGGGTGGCGTGGCCGCCGGGGCACGCCGGCGCGCAGGGCTGGCCGGGTGGGGCGATGGGCTGCCAGGACGGGGCGGCGCCGGGCCGAGGCGGTGCCAGGGCGTGGCGGGGCGGCCAGGGCAGGGCGGGGCCGGGGCGGGGCGGTGCCGGGGCGAGGCCGCCGGCAGCGGCGTAGGCAGCGCGGCGGCAGGGCGGGGGGGGTGGCGCAGGAGGGAGGCGGCAGGAGTGAGTGGGTATGTGTGTTGAGTGGGAAGGAACCCGGCCCGGCCTCTGGATAGGGTGGGCTGTATTTTCGGCGGCTAGCTGGCGGGCGGCCGAAAATAGTGGCCTTATTTTTTGCGGCCTGCTCTAGCCGCCGAAAATAATTCTATTTTCGGCAACAAGAGCGGGCCACCGAAAATAAGTGCACTATTTTCGGCGGCCGCTTGGCACCGCGGAAAATAGTGTCACTGTTTTTGGCGGCTTTGGCTAGCCGCTGAAAATTATTTAGGCCACCGAAAATGATCAGGATTCTTGTAGTCTATTCAGAGATATATGATAAACATCAAGGGTCAAGGTCATCCACAAGGCTTTTGGCCACTACTTGAGCTTCATCGTCATGATTTGAACTCGCCAAGTCACCTACGGTTCTCGTTAATACAACTGATAGTACCAATTTTGGCTGTGCTTTCTTGAGAGTCACCATTGCCTGGGCAAGGACAAACTTCACTCGTTGGCACGCTCGGGCCTTTATGTCTTTAGCAAGAGTAGCCATTCGATCACCCATTGGCTGGGGAGCTCCTTTCTCTGGTGCATATATGTCCAACACCTTGGTGAGGGCCAAGGTTGCGGCACACCTTTAAGTTTGCTACAGTTTTTCTTGCTGATATCGTAGTTCTTCCTGAGGGTTTCAAGCTCCTTGTCCTGTTAAGCTACCTCCTCTCGGGATTCTCTTAGGGCAGTCTTTGTTGAAGCCAGAACCTTTTTCGTATCAGACTGAGCATTGTGCAGTATGGTTACCTCAGCATCTTTCTCCTCAAGTGCTTTCTGTGCCAATGAGTGTCTCGTTTTCAGAGTCTCTAGTGCTGCAATAGCCTCACGAAATGATTTCTCAATGCCATCCCGGGATTGTTCAAGATCTTCGTTCTCTGCTTGCAGCTTCAAGTACTCTTCACTTTTTCACAGAATCTCATCCTAAGGATTTATAAAGTTCATATGCTTCGGTGAGCACGGAATATGCCAGTTGGGTTTCTTGGCGAGTTACCTCATGTTTTTTCTTTTTGATGTCAAGCTTTTTCTGCAGCTCTGTAGCAGCACCACGAGCTTGATCTCTTTCAGTTATCACATTACGATATTCTGTCCCTCGGCTAATAGTAGCTTGTTTTAGTCGTGCAATTTCCTGGGCAGCAGCTGATGATTGCAAATATTTTAGTACGAATACAGGATCAACACAAATGTTAGTAGGTTTCAAAACATACTGGAAGCTTCAGTGGTGCGGGCAGCCACTGAATCTGCTAGTTGTTGCCTTAAGGATACAATCTCAGCCACAGGCAGCGCAGCAATTTGTTCCCGAACCATGGTGCCTTGCTTCATCCAATCCTGCACGAAATCGTGTGTGGTTAATTGTTGATACAATAGGAGTGTTCATATTATTTGCTCATTTACTTAAATCAAAGGCAGGTAGTAATCTCAAACGAGGAGTGGTTAGTGTAATTTGAAGATTTGATTCATTCGTCCCAAGCACCGGGACATCAGAGGGAGCATTGCTTGGGTCGGGACCAGTTGCTATCTGATGATGAGCAAGGCTTGGCGACTGTTGTTCTTGATCTTCAGGCAGGGTGGACCGATCTATAGTTCCCTTGGCATGTTGTGTATTATCCTCTTTGGGTGCAGACTCTAGAGCTCCCTTAGTAAGATCTTCAGGAGACTTGCTGCCTTGGCATCAGGACTTCGGGGTTGCTTATTGGCTTAGGATGAGGCGATGGCTGGGGATTCTTATCAAGCATACCGTTGCTATTGGAACCTGTCAGTACTTGTTGCCAATTGCCCTCAATCTGGTTGTCATCATGAAGACTTTCTATCAAACACTCAGTCCTGATGTTTGGTTCAGAGCGGGAGGTGGGTCGGCGATTGCAATATTTTCACTCGGATGTTCCACAGCAGTACTATCAGGCTCGGGGGCTCGTGGCGGGTCAGCTGCCGAGTTATTCAGATCTCCAGGTTCTGGGAGGCTCGGGGGCTTTCTCCATTCCTCCCCCGATTATTATTTAATTTGGGCTCCGTTGGTTCATCATCTTCAATGACTTGTGAAATAAATGGGAATCGGCATACATCTTTTATTATCTGATCCAGGTCCGAGCCCAGCACAGACAAATCCTCTTCATCTTCACTCGGCATTGGTGTGGAAGTAGACCTTGAGGGTGTTACCTCATCATGGCGTTTCTTTGACCGTTTCTCATGATGGTGGAGCTGGGTTTCTTCCTCCTCTTGCTCATCATCTTCATTAATCAAGTGACGCAAGTCTAAGGGCTGGACGAGCCACGAGCGACCTTCGGCTTTTTGCTAGATTTCTCAGTATTTTCTGGAGACTCGGATTGGCTCCTCGCTGTTCTCTTGCTGGTCCTCTGCTTGCGAGGAACGCTAGGCCGTGCTGCACACATCTTCATACGGCCCCGAACAGATGTTGCCCGAGTAACAATACCCTGAAAAGTAGTATTGCGATGCTCGGGGGCTTGGTCTTTGGCCGCATCGCACATTGACTCAATGAGCTAGTCCTGGGCTGCATTGGTTTCTGATGCTTGGCGACGTATAAGTATCAATGACGAGGCTTCATTATTTCCTTCACCATGGGCAGCAGCGACAATGGCATCCATTTCTCCTGCTGTTAACTCATTTTTTCGCTTCAACAGTTGATCGACACTTTGCTGTGGTGGGTCAGAGAGGAACTGATGAGGACATCTCTCCTATGCATGTTACCGACACTCCTCTAATTGTGATGCATGGTCCTCTCACGAGAGCAAGAGCACGACAACTAAATCAACAGGTGAGCTCGTTCTTATGTTCGAGTGCATATATGTGTGAGGATGGTATACTACTTAATGGTGCTGTTGATTTAATTGTACTTAGGAACTTGGGAGAGGAACAAGAAGGCCTTGGGAACCAGCAAGGGTGAGGAGAGAAGCAAGGAGGGCGTCCAAGTCAAGTTGGAGGCCCAATTCATCTCGGAGTAGGCCACCTCCGCCTACAGGAACAGGCTGCACCAAAATCATCGCCCAGGCCACAAACGGGCTCCATTTTCAGTGATCCACATATGCCTGGAAAGATAAAATCATAAGCTTTCGAATTCCAGCAGTTGCAGGCCCATTGGGGTTCGGAGTCGATGGGAAATTGCGTTGGAAGTTGATGGACAGAATCTGTCCAGGGTGCATCACCCGTATCTTGGGCCTTTGGGCCATGTATCGTGTGAGAGTCTATAAAGTCCGTATCTAGGAGTCTTTGGTCGACCATAAGGTCTATAAAACCTTAGCTGCTGCCCAAGTTAGGGTTTTTTGTTTTGCTTAGTTGTTTCTATCATCGAATAGTGCCACCGTTTGGAGAATACTCTGGCTCTTTGTGAGACTCCACTTGTGAACTTAATCATTCATCAGCAATTTTCGTTGCATCTTTCTTGTTCTTGCTCATCTTCTCAATTCACTGGCAGGGATTAGCCTTAGTGGTGAGGTCAACCGGGCAGTGCACGGTTGATAACCAGAGGATGCGTGGTGGTCGTGTTGATCAAGGAGCAGGATCGTGAGTGTCTCGTGCCATCAAATCGACTTACCCTCCACCTAACAGAAAATCGGGAACCCCATCCCCATCAAGTGGTATTTAGAGCAAGGTTTACCGTCAGGTTTGCTTGCATTTACCCTTAGTAGATTAGATTCCTTCGTCCCATAGTCCACGAAAAGCCCAAAAAATTTCCATACCTACAACCACGACGTTAGCCTTTGCACAATTTCGGTTTCAGAGTCTGTAGTTCTGAGTTTTTGTCCAAGGTCGAGTCATGTTGCTGGTTTAGATTGTGTTTTTGTTTTAGTTGTGTTCCATCTCCCCTGCATTGTAGGACCGAGACGCGCGACTAGAGGGGGTGAATAGGAGCACCAAAAACTCAAACTCATAACCCCCTGGTGCAAACTGACACACTACACACCAAAACTGCTAGACACCGTCCACTGAAAGGAAACGTGTCTAGCAAGCTCTTGGTGTCGCCCACTGAGCGGGTACACACCAAGTGAGTGGAAGCATTAGACTCAACGACCACGAGATCGCAAGTCTAGCAAAACAATGCCTCTTGCAAATGAGGATCCCACGTAGCCACTCCGCACCTAAATGCGTCTCACTGATGAATAGAGAGCGATGATTATGGGCCAGTGGTGAGAATTACTCGGGCAAGGACGAAGCAAAACCTAAACGGCAAATGCTCCAACAAAAAATTGACAGCACACACACACCGGATAGTCCGGTCTACTTCACTGGACAGTTCGGTAGAGACCGGATAGTCCGGTAACCTACACCGGATAGTCCGACAGGAGCTGGGATGGTTGCACTGGATAGTCCGGTAGCACCCTGGAACTTGAGTTCCCAAACCTAAAACCTGACCAAACCTTGTCCAATCTTCACGAAAATTGACACAGGCTATCTGAGCACTATTCCAAAGCTATTCCCAAAAGATCCACAGAAAAAGATCAAGGGATTAGTGGGAATTTCGGATCTCGTGAAGAGGCAAGCTTTGAGCAAGAAAAAGGAAAACCCAAGATCTGCTTGCTCGTGGCAATCCAAGGGGATTGAGATGATCTAAGTCAAAGAAGTGGGGAAAACTCGTAGGCAAAGCAAAGCACAAAAACCTTTGAGAAATCAACCAAAAACCAAACTAGAGAAAGGGAAGGGAGAGGGCTGCACACAAGCACTCCAATTTCAGAGGAATATTGCCGGATTAATCACGAAATTGAGTTCATACAAAGGATCCTACAGCCTACCACCCTTCATCCTCCCTCTTGATGTGAAGAACACTAGCTAGGGGACTCAAATCCTAGCCTAAAGCTCTCCTTTCTCTCTTTAGCACTTGGCTGTATAGAAACTAAGCCTAGAGTTTTCTAATAGTGGGAGAGTCACCTAAATGACCAGCCACTTAGGTATATATAGCCCAGGCCTAACGACACCATTTAACACTAAGACCCCTACTCTAGAAAGCCCGAAAGGGGCTGAAATGAAAATGATACAATAGGACGACAACGATGACGCTTTGATCTTCTTCTTCTCCACGCCTTGCTTGGATGTACGCCACGTAGCCAGTAGTCCGAAAGCTTCCCCCAGTTTTGAAGTCAGAAACCGGGAAACTTTATTCTGCGGGCTTCCTGGGCTGGATCTTGGCCCAATCTTCGATCTTGGCGAGTCGGAGCCCAACCCACCAAGTCATTTGAACTTGGGTGGCAGTTTTGAGCTGAAGCCGCCAAAGCCTCCCTCGCATGTCTTCGCGCCATGCACTCGGGTTGGAGCACCACAGTGGCACCTGGCTTCTCCAGTCCATCGGAGTCGCCTTGCGGTCCATCAGAGGACTTACACCATCGTTGCCGAACCGTCCCTCCGTGTATCGAGCTTCCATGGCCGACCGACGCCGAGACTTGCCTCCAGTCCATAGAGGTCTTCATCATCCTCTACCTCCAGTCCATCGAAGGGCTTAAGCTCGTTGACAATCACTAATCACTCCAGGAGAGCAATGAGGCCGGTCCATGGGCTCTCATGCATCTCACATACTACACCGATCCAGATCACCATTCGAGTCCTAGTCGAGTTAGGGTTCGTCGTTGCCGCTGGGTGTTAGGGTTTCCCTCATCAAAACCCTATTTCGCCACCCTCCACATTCCATACTATCACTCACCATCCCATAGACATCCACCATCGACTTTTACCATCCATATCCATGCCATACATCCTTGTTTCCGAAGAGTTGTCACCTACACAACCCTAATTCGGTGTCCTGCAGTAAAACGGCCATAACTTTTCGATCAGAACTCGAAATAGGGCAAAAATATACATTTCAGGGTTTGGTGAAATTATTTTTGCGAAAATCGGCCTAGAAGACCGAGATATCGGGCACCGAAGTTTGTGCACCCTTGTGTTAGAGGTACCTGCTTTCGCTATTTTGGATCCACAGGCCACATCTTCTTTCTGTTTGGTCTGAAATTTTTTGTGGCACTTCTTGGTGTGTGTTTCAGTTAAAAAAAGTGAAAAAAAGTGAAGAAAAGGTAAAAAAAAGGTGAAAAAAACAGGAAGCAAAGAGAGCGGTTGCTTGTTGCTGTTGTGGCACTGATATCTGTTCTTCTTTTGTAACACCTTGGTTGCTTGTTTTTCCTTTTCCCTTGTTTTCTACTGCAGCTAGAACAAGGACACATTTACACCAACAACTAGGGCAGTCTTTTGGACATTTATTCACCATCACTATCTGTTACTGAATTGTGTGCCACTAACACCAACATATAGCCTTCCTACAGCTCCACATATATTATCTCCTGATCAGCACAGGTTTTGGCCCTTGCAATCGCTTCTTCGCGCCCTCACGGTGTCATGAACCAGCCACCCGCTTGCACCGTCCTTCGCTGTGTTGGTAAGAACCGGGTAAGAACTTGGTATGATTGCTTGAGAGCGTGAGATCCCACCTAGTAGCTTTTAGGGCTTGTCACATTTGTGCTTTTGTTTGTCCCCTTTTTTTTTGTTTTTCTGTGCTAACTATGACAGGTGGCAAGAAAGGCAATAAAGATGACAAGGATGATGAGGAAATTTCCTTCCATGATTGTGTTCTTCATACTGAGTTGGCAGAGATGCTAGCCAAGATCACAACACCAATCTCCGAGGGCAATAAGGCGACCAACAAGTCCCTCGACACCCTAGCTCAAAGCGTATCCTCACTCACGGAGAGGGTGGATGCCATCAAAAAACGGCCTCCAGCAGCGAGTGCCAAGAGCGTTGTAAACAATAACAACAAAGACAATGACAATGACAACGACATGGACCAAGACGCCAATGATGGAGGTGATGGAGATGAGGATTTTGAGGAAGAAGACAACGACGGAGACAAAACTGAGATGCACAATCAGCTACGTAACTGTCTTCGTCGCAACAGGAAAGGTATGGGAGGTAAGAAGGGAGGTACCCATAGCAACAATGATGACCCCTTCGCCAAGGTAAAATTCGCCATCCCTTCTTTTTCTGGAGCTTATGATGCTGAGGCTTATTTGGATTGGGAAATGACTGTTGAGAAAAAATTTAATTCTCATCTTGTTCCTGAACAACATCGGGTTAGGCAAGCCACTAGTGAGTTTAAAGATTTTGCTATTATTTGGTGGACTGAATTAGGCAGCCTTCGCTTACAACTTGATACATGGGATAGGTTAAAAGAGGCTATGCGTGAACGGTTTGTTCCTTCCTCATATAAACATGACTTGTGTAAGAAACTACAATGCTTAGAACAGGCAGACATGACCGTTCAGGAATATTATGCTGAATTGCAAAAGGGTATGATTCGTTGTGGGGTTAAAGAGGAAACTGAGGATAAATTGTTGTTTTTATGGTGGGCTACGGCGAGAAATTCAGGACATTGTTGACTACAAAGAATTTTCTACTGTCAATCGTTTGTTTCATCTTGCCATGTTAGCAGAGAAGGAGTTGCAGAGACGCCAATCTAGGAGCAGGGGCAACACCGGTAGCACCTTCACGCCCCGTACGTCGATAGGGCAAGCAAGGACAGCTCCTTCTTCCACCTTTCGACTGACTGCACAGCCTCCTTCGACGACCTCACGACCAGCGACAACAACACCCTCTGCACGTGCCCCAAGCAGCAACAAAGTGTTGCCTCCCGCACCTGCCAAGAGCTCCACCTCCATCGTTTCCACAGGCCGTACATCGATGGAGATTTGCTGCCATAAGTGCCAAGGGATTGGCCATGTTCAGAGGGAATGCCCTAGTAAACGGGCATACATTGCTACTGATGACGGGGGCTACATCAGCACTTCTGACGTTGAGGAAGAAGACGTCACCACATACGACGATGACGACGACGTTGATGATGAGGACACCTATGGTGCTAAGGATTCTGCTGCTGCCCATGCCATCATTGTGCAAAGTGTTCTTAGTGCGCAGATGGAGCAAGCCGAGCAGCAGCAGAGGCACAATTTGTTCCAATTTTTTTCATCATCAACAACCGGCCAGCACGCGTTATCATCATTCCGGTAGCTGCAATAACTTGGTGAGTACATATTTGGTCAAGAAGCTTGGCTTGACCACACGCCCGCACCCACATCCATACCATATTCAGTGGCTAAATGATTCCGGCAAAGCTAAGGTAACACAAACATGTCGGGTCCATTTTTCCATTGGTGCATATGCTGATTTTGCTGATTGTGATGTGGTGCCGATGCAAGCTTGCTCTCTTTTATTGGGTTATTCCCAGCCTAACCCTATTTCTAGGAGGCCTATCTACCACTGTGAGTTCTACCAATGGAATGGTCACCTAGAGGAGTTTTGTTTTAGGAGGAAGCGGGTTGAGAGGTAGGAGAGAGAGCTTGGGGGAACCAGGATCAGTTCTACCAGGGTGGTAGGCAAGATTCTCCCAATCGCGGTGAGATGAGAGACCGCTTTGCTGGTCAGGGGCATGCACACGGCTTTCTAGCTTGCACTCCTGGTGGTGAGAGACGCTTTATCGGCGGGGCTCCTAGTCATTTTCAGCACGTCTATGGAACTCGTGACCGAGGCTTTGAGAGAGCTTTCGAGGGTTCACGCTTTGAAGGTCGAGGTTACCCTGATCGTCGTGATGATTTCTTTAACTGTGCTTACCCCACTTTTGAGCAGATGGCTCGGCACTGGTACAACAGTTTTGGTACTAACCCTAGTGCTGGACCGTTTGCTCACCGTCGCTTTACTTGACTTTGTAGGATCGAGGCATGGAGGACGTGTGGATCATGGACTCCAGTTATTTTAGGCACATGACAGGGCAACGCAAGTGGTTCTCCAGCTTCAACCCCGTGAGCACCAAGGAGTACATCATATTCGGGGACAATGGTCAAGGTAAAGTGTTGGGTGTTGGTTCTGTTTCGCTCTCTGCTAAGCTTTCCCTGAGAGAAGTTGCTTTTCTCCAGAATCTGGGGTTCAATTTGGTCTCTGTTTCGTAACTTCTCAATGGAGGATTTGAGGTTCATTTTAAGAAGGGTGTGTGCCACATTCTTGATGCTGAGGTGTCACAACCCAGTTCTCAACCAACGGAACCAGGACAACATATATGCTCCAGGATCAAGTCTAGCATATATTATGACAAAAGTAATAACACAGCACATGTTCAAAGAGTTATTACAACGATAAATAGTATAGTACCACTTTATTACACCAAGACCACCGGTCTTGTCAACTCAAAGATAGCGGAAGCGGGAAACAACACTAGGGAGCCGCCACAGGGACGTCGACTGGTGGACGATGAGCCTAAAACTCGTCGAAGTCTTGAATGTACTCCTCCATGTCTCCGTTGACTGAGCAGCAGTTGGATATGACCCACAACAGGAGAAAGTACAAAGAAAGCAAGTGTGAGTACACCAACATGTACCCAACAAGCATAACACGAACTATGAGGCTCTAAGGTTGGCTGACTCGACTGCATTAGCTTTTAGTTGGTAAAATTTTATTTAAAGCTATTTACTAAGTAATGAGTTGTGAAACCGTTACCCAAAATTATTGCATAAGAAAATTAATCAATATTCAGATACAAGATTTAACTCCCCAAACCAAAAACAGGTAACCACTAATCATTATGAGGTTCTGGGCCGCTCTTGACCGTGAGCACGGCTGACATGTCAGTTGTACACTCTCGAGAGGTTGCGCACTTTCACCACCAAGCCGTGAGTCTACGCTAGGAGCTCACCACATTCCCTTTGATGAGGTGACTAGCAAACCCACTACGAGCCTTTCCAAAGATCACGATGGTAAGAAGTAACCGCTAAGGTTTCAGGGTCGCATCGGTGGGGCCCGCCTCCAAAGGGAGAAGCACACAGCACACTCAACCATGAGGTAGCGCAGGGACCACAAACACTAACCTCCCCTCTTGCCCCGCAGGTAAGTTACTCCCGACCAAAACAACCTAATTACTGAGCCGCGTCCGTCCCATTCCGGAACTTGGGGTTGCGCGGTTATCCCAGGTGGCCGCTCTATGAACAGGTCCTTACGGAGAGTGGCTGGCAAAGCACAAAGCACATGCACAAGCCCCCTAGCCCAAGTTGCTAAAAAGCAAGTTTTAACAGAGGCAAGACCACTCAAGCACACAGCACAGAGGGTCAGGCTCACAAATATGTTGCATAGACATAAATAATCAATATTTAAAACAGTAAGGACGTGTGTTCGCGCAGCACCTAGCACGAACTACCCAAATGCAACCCGACAGGTACAAATATTGGATAAAAGTAGCTAGGACAACCTTAGGGCAAACAAAAATATCACATGCAAATGCAATTAATAAAGATGATAGGTGGTGTTCATGTTACACTTGCCTTCCTCGTAGGGGTCTCGCTGCTGCTGCTCAAAAGCTTCAGGGACCTGGTCACCAACTTCCTCGGACGGATCAACGTCTACTTAACGTCCACGGCAAACCCAGCAACACAAGCACACATACATGCAAACCAAACATACATCTATAAGAAAACAGTACACCATTACATGAAAACAGTACTGGAACAATAGCGTAAAATTAATCTACACACTGCTACGGTCGCGTGAGCGCAAGAATCGCTCAAAACGGAGTTAAGACGTGAAAGTTATGCATAAATTAAGGTTCCAGGGGCATAACTGTGATAAAACAGTCAACCCAGGGGCTACTTTCTCAAAACCGAGGGCTTAACTGCGAAAACCTAAAGTCTCCGAGGGTTTTCTAGCAAAAACGCAGAGCTCTGGACGGCGGGTTCGAAAACCCGAAAACTCAGGGGCTAAAAAGGATAAAACAGGACCTAAATCTAATTATTCTACAACTGCGCTGGACCGCGGGTTGATTCCCGAGAAATCCAGGGGCTCTTTAGCAAAAGGCACGGCGCTGACCCGGTTTTGACAGAGTTTGACCGGTCACTGGCGCATGTGGGCGGTTGGATCTGAATCCGACGGCTGAGGGTGAGAGCGGCCGTAGGCAGTGGTGACCATGCCCATGGCGCTCGTGTCGCGCGACACGGCGCGGCGTGCGGCGGCGGTACGGCTCGGGGACGGCGCTAGGCACGGCTAGGGTTAACCCAGAAGATCTAGGGTGCGGCGGCGAGCTCACCTAGGGGTCGGAGACGGCGGGAGCGGGTCGGTGGTGGCCGGACGAGGTGCGGCGGCGGCGGTCAGGGCACGGCGTGCACGGGCGGCGTCGAGTGGACGTTCGGTCTTCGCGGAATGGCGGGACGACGCGGCTCCGGGCTCCGAAAGTGGTCGGCACAGCTCCGGTGAGTTCCTGCGAAGGGAGAGGAGGTAGAATTAGGGCCGGGGTTGGTGCGGCGACGTCGAATTTGGGCGAGGGAGAGTTCACCGATGCGGGCTCCAATGGCGGACTGTGAGCTCGTGCGGGCACGGGAGCGCAATTGCTTCGGAGTGTGAAGAAAAGGGTGCGCGAGGGGTCTCGGGGCGGGATTTTATGGAGGTTTGGAGGCCGAGCGCATGGGGGGCACGAGCGGGCGTTCCGGTGCGGTCTCGGCGTCATGTGCGCCCGGATGGAAAGAAGGGAGGGCAGCAAGGAAACCGAGCGAAAATTGTGGGATTTAGAGCGGGGCGCGTTTAAGGAAGGGAGCGTGGGCTCGGATTCGGGGGAAGGAAGCTTCGTCGGGGTCTCTCGGCCGAGCGGGAGCGAGCGGGATGAGGAGGAGGCAGGCGCGCCATCAACGGCGAAAGGAAAGAGGAGGAGCTGACGGGCGGGGCCCACTGGTCAGCGTCAGGAGGGGGCGCGTCGGACTGGGCCGGCTCGGCGCTGGGGTTGGGCTCGGCCCGGGTGGGAGGAGGGGCGCGCGCGCGAGGGGTGGGCTGGCTGCTGGGCCATTCGGCCCGGCTGGCCGGCCTGCTCTTTCTTTTCTTTTTTTTTTCTTTTTAAATTCAAAACATTTTCAAAGATTTATTTGAAGGGGTAAATTAGCTCTAAAAATTCCCAATAAATTGGGAATAAATCCTTAACACATTCAAGCAATAAAATATGCACCAGCATGTATGCACAACCATGTTTGTTCTATAGTTGATTTTATTTAACTAAGGCAAAATAAATCATTATAATGCAAACTAAACATAGAAAATCCTAGGAAAATAAATAAAGCCTGTGTAAATTATATTAAATTTCCTGAAAATAAAATTAGGGTGTTACAAACCTACCCCCCTTAACAAGAATCTCATCCCGAGATTCACATAGGTTAGCTAGCAAAGAGATTAGGGTAAGCTGCTCTCATCTCTTCTTCTCTTTCCCAAGTAGCCTCTGCTTCTGTGTGATGCTTCCACTGCACTCTGCACATTTTGATCCTCTTGTTCCTGGTAACTCTTTCTGCTGTATCAAGAATCTTCACTGGATGCTCTGTGTATGTTAGGTCTTCCTGTACATCTAGGCCCTCCAGGGGTGTCTCTTCTTCCGGTACCCTCAAACACTTCTTCAGCTGAGAGACATGGAATACATCATGTACTCCCGTAAGACTGGGTGGCAACTCCAACTTATAAGCTACCACTCCTTTCTTCTCAAGCACCTTGAATGGTCCAATATACCTGGGAGCTAACTTTCCCTTGATGTTGAATCTGCGAATGCCCCTCATCGGTGACACTTTCAGGTACACAAAGTCATTGACTTCAAATGTCAAGTCTCTACGCCTCTTGTCTGCATAGCTTTTCTGCCTAGACTGGGCAACTCTCAGATTTTCCCGTACAATCTTCACTTGCTCTTCGGCATCTTTGATTATATCAGGTCCAAAGACTTGTTTCTCTCCAGTCTGATTCCAGAACAATGGGGTCCTGCACTTTCTGCCATACAAAGCCTCAAACGGGGACTGCTTCAAGCTGGCTTGGTAGCTATTGTTGTAAGAGAACTCTGCATAGGGTAGCATCTTAT
Source organism: Paspalum notatum (assembly GCA_022530915.1). Taxonomy (NCBI): domain Eukaryota; kingdom Viridiplantae; phylum Streptophyta; class Magnoliopsida; order Poales; family Poaceae; genus Paspalum; species Paspalum notatum. Next base: position 22,711,647 of record CM039687.1, read on the forward strand.
CCCAACCAGAGCCATACTGGATAGCACAAGCTCTTAACATATCTTCTAGTACCTGATTGGTCCTCTCTGTCTGACCATCCGTCTGTGGGTGATAAGCTGTACTGAACCGAAGTTTGGTGTCCAACGAATCATGTAACTGCTCCCAGAATCGAGATGTGAACTGCGAACCTCTGTCAGATATTATCCTCTTGGGCACACCATGCAAACAGACTATCCTTGAGATGTACAGTTCTGCCAATTTCGCACCAGGGTATGTGGTCCTCACCGGGATGAAGTGAGCCACCTTAGTCAGATAGTCTACTACTACCCAGATAGAGTCATGTCCTCTCTGAGTCTTCGGCAAGCCTACAATGAAATCCATGCTTATCTGTTCCCATTTCCATTCTGGAATCTTTAACGGCTGCAACAGTCCTGCAGGTCTCTGATGCTCTGCCTTGACTCTCTGACAGGTATCACAAACTGCAACATATTCAGCCACTGATCGCTTCATACCGTACCACCAGAATCTCTCCTTCAGATCATAGTACATCTTGGTACTCCCCGGGTGGATGGAATAAGCAGTGTCATGGGCCTCACTAAGTATTAACTTCCTTATGCTGTCCACTGCTGGCACACAGATTCTGTTCTTGTACCATAAGGTTCCTTGCTCATCTTCATGGAAATGGGGCGCTTTGCCAATCTTAAGTAGTGCACGAATCTCCTGGATCTTGGCATCAGTCGCCTGGTGTTTTCTGATCTCTTGTTCTAATGTCGGTTCAGCTTCAAAGGTTGACATGGTAGTGTGATGCAAGAATCCCAAGCTTAGACTCTCAAATTCCTTGCATAACTCAGGTGGCATTTGAAAAGCAACGGCCATATTCACATAACTCTTTCTGCTCAGGGCATCTGCAACCACATTAGCCTTCCCGGGATGGTAGTGAATCTCCATGTCATAATCCTTGATCAGTTCCAACCACCTTCTCTGTCTCATATTCAGCTCATTCTGGGTGAAGATGTATTTTAGGCTTTTGTGATCGGTGTAGAACTCACATTTAGTCCCAAACAGATAGTGCCTCCAAATCTTCAAAGCATGAACCACAGCTGCCAATTCCAAGTCATGAGTAGGGTAGTTCACCTCATGTTTCCTTAACTGCCGAGAAGCATAGGCGATAACTTTTCCCTCCTGCATCAGAACACAGCCCAAACCTTCTTTCGATGCATCGCAGTACACTGTGAACTTCTTTGCAGGATCAGGCAAAACTAGGATTGGTGCCGTTGTGAGACGCTTCTTCAATTCATCAAACGCTTTCTGTCTTGCCTCTGTCCACTTGAATGTTGCATCCTTCTCAAGCAGTGAGGTCATGGGTTTTGCGACTTTAGAGAAGTTCTCTATGTATCTCCGATAATATCCCGCTAAACCCAAGAACCCACGGATTTCTCTTGGAGTTCGAGGAATTTCCCAATTGACCACCGCACTAACTTTACGGGGATCCACTGCAATTCCTCCCTTGGAAACTATGTGGCCCAGGAAAGGTACTTCATCAATCCAGAACTCACATTTGCTCAGCTTGGCATACAACCGATGTTCCCTCAATCTTTGCAACACCAACCTCAAGTGTTCTTCATGTTCTGCCTCTGTCTTGGAATAGACCAGGATGTCGTCGATGAAGATAATCACGAATTTGTCCAAGTAATCCATAAACACAGAGTTCATCAACTGCATAAAGTAGGCTGGAGCGTTAGTCAGGCCAAAGGACATCACTGTGTACTCAAACAACCCATACTTGGTAGTGAAGGCTGTCTTGGGAATATCTGAGGGTCGGATCTTCAACTGATGGTAACCAGACCTCAGATCAATCTTGGAGAACACACAAGCACCTTGAAGTTGATCGAATAAATCATCAATCCGGGGAAGAGGGTACTTATTCTTGACAGTCACCTTATTCAAGGCCCGGTAATCCACACACATCCTTTTATCCTTGGTATCCTTCTTCTCTACAAGCAAGACGGGGGAAGCCCAAGGAGAGGTGCTAGGTTGTATAAAACCCTTTTCTAGTAGCTCATCTATATTCTTTTTAACTTCATCATGTTCTACAGGTGGCATTCTATACTGCCTTGAGGCAATTGGTGCCGTACCAGGTAAAAGTTCTATCAGAAACTCAACATGCCGGTCAGGAGGCATACCTGGTAATTCATTAGGGAAAACATCTGGATAGCTCTGCACCACCCTTAAACCATCAGTAGGTTTGGCTTCAAGTTGATGCAGGTAACCAGAAGGACTTGATGCACTAACCCTTACTTCTTGACCACTCGGGGTTGCTAGATGAACTGTCCGTTGGGCGCAATCAATCTTAACACCCCACTTAACCAAGGTTTCCATACCCAGAATGACATCAATTCCCACTGATTCTATCACCATCAGATTGGCACTGAACTCTACCCCCCTTATTTTAATACTAACTCTGGGGTAGACTATGTTGGTTCTTAACTCCCCTCCTGGTGAGGTGACCGACATAGATCTTTTTAGTGTGCTGGTGTGCAGATTATGTTGATCAACATATGATTTGGTGATAAATGAATGCGTAGCACCAGTATCAAATAACACTGTAGCAGGCTTGGAGTTGACTAAGAACGTACCGATGACAACGTTTGGAGCTTCAGCGGCAGCCTCGGCCGTCACATGGTTCACCTTGCCCTGCCACGGGGCCTTGTTCTGCTGAGCAGGGCGCCCCTGTTGCTGCTGAGGAGCGAGCTTCTGACCCTGCTGGTTGGAGAGTGGCTTCTGGGGGCAGACATTGGCGTAGTGCCCTGGATCTCCACACTTGTAGCAGTTGCGCCCAGGGGGTGGAGTGGCATTCTGATTACCCGCGGAAGGAGTGGGGACTCCCTGACGCGGAGCTTGAGGCGCCGGACGGGACTGCTGATTTGGATACCGCTGTCCTTGAGCTCCCTGTTGAGGGCGTTGCTGGTATCCTTGCTGGGGAGGCTGATAGCGAGGGCGAGTGTTGCTATTGGAAGCCCCCGGAGTCATCTTCCTCTTCCTCTCCTCCATCTCCTTCCTCTTGCGCTCGGTGATGAGAGCTCGGTCCACCAGATGGTTGAAGTTGTTGAAGTTGAGGTTCATCAGGGAGTACTGGAGGTGGTCATTGAGTCCTTCCATGAACAGCTCCTGTTTATCCCCATCTTCTGCTACTTCAGCAGTGGCATAGCGGGCAAGCTGAAGGAATTTGTCACGATATTCAGTGACGGACATGTTCCCCTGCTTGAGTGAGAGGAACTCCTTCTTCTTTAACTTCATCAGGCCGGCAGGTACGTGATGGCTTCTGAACCTTTCACGGAACTGTTCCCAAGTGAAGGCCTCTCTATCTTGCTGCCTGTATGACTCCCACCAGTCTAACACCCCTCAACTGCCCTGAGGCATACAGCACTTTCTCCCTGTCATTGCATTGAGCGATCTCCAGCTGTCGCTCAATGGCCCTGACCCAGTCATCCGCTTGCAGTGGATCGGAGGCATGGGAGAAGGTTGGTGGATGACCCTTCATGAAATCCCCACGCTTATCACGTGGCTGAGGGGGTGGAGGAGCAGGGTTGGCTTGAGCTTGCTGCAATGCTTGAACTGCAGTGTTCATTGTGGCTAGCATCTGCATCTGGAGCTGGAAGAACTGATCTCCAGTCAATTGCGGTGGGTTGGGCAGAGGCTGGCCACCGTTCTGGTTGGCACCGTTGGTGTTGTTGTTCCTGGTGGTAACCATCTGTTTGAAGTAGAGAGATTATAAGCGAGAGATAGACAAGAGATGCATGGAAGAAAAGGGTATAGATAAAGTAGAGAGAGCAATAGAGTAGATGTCTTTAACCCAACGAACTAACTTTATTTTATTACTCATAGCATTAACTAGTTCATGCTGTAGACAAATCCCCACAGCTGGACAGCACACAACCAAAGATCCAACTCAAACATGGTTCAAAATAACAAACAACCAGCCAACACTTTAACTTAAGTTCCACACGACCAACTCAACACGACAACTTAAACAAACGTGCTAACGCGATACATGAGGAAGACTAGTCATCCCGAGGGAGTATCCTGGTGGCACCACCTAACTCTCCTGTGCCAGGCCTCCGGCGAGGTGGAGTCTGAGCTGGATCCACCACTGGCACCTGGGGCGGTGGACCTGCCACTCGATCCAGCTGCGCCTGAAGGTGGAACACCTCACCGTTCCGGTGATGGAGCTCCTCGGACACCCTGACGTAGGCAGTGATCAGGGCTGACACATACCGGACCAGCTTCAACAGCTGCCGGTTGTCCTCGCCCCGGATGGACGCGATCGCGTGCTCAGTATCCCCGGACTGCCGGCGGGGAAAGTAGCGGTACTGAGTCTGGCAGAGCGGAGTGTGGTAGTGCTGGCAGAGGACCCCAAGAGCCTGCTGAGCAGCATCCTCCATGGCCATCTCCATGGTCTCGTGCTCCGCGATGCTGTAGTGCCGGCGCAGCACGGTGTGTCCCCCATGGTTGGGGTTGGGCTCCAGGATCTGCGCACCGGCGGACCAGAGGGTGGTGTGGTCCGGGCGCGCTCGCTGCCGGACCTGGTAGACGACCTCATGGGTAGTGTAACCCAGGTCGTAGAGGCAGTCGCGGAGTAGCCCCGGGAACTCCAAGTCAGCACCGTGGTGTGGGTGCGTCAGGTCGACCCAGGCGTCAACCTCCCGCTGGCCACCCTCGTCGGAAGGGACAGCCACACGGAACGGCCACTCGGGTGCGGCAGGCGGTGGCGGTGGGGGTGCCGGTGAAGCTGCAGGTGCCGCTGGAGAAGGTGGTGGTGTCGGCGCACGCGGGGAAGGAGGTGTCGGTGTCGGCAGGCGTGGCGATGGAGCCTCTCCCCGTACATCACCATCGCCGTCTGAGTCGAGGTAGTAAACTACCTCCACTGGATCCTCCTCCTCCTCCTCCTCCTCAGGGTCAGTGTCTGCCGGAAGCAGACCATTCCCCTCAAAGGGGTGTGGCGCCTGGTCCATGGGGGCGTACTCGAAGGGCGGTGGTGGCAACGGCTCGGGCAGCTCCGGTGACAGAGGCTCGAGCTGCTGTGGTGGACGAGGTACTGGGGTACGCCGTGGGGTCGGTGGTGCAACACGGCGAAGGCGGCCCCCAGTACTCTTGCGGGCAGTCTGCTTGCTGCGTGCCATGACCTATAAGGAGGATGGAGTAAGATGGAGATCAGTTCTATATGATTGAATGAATAAAGCAAAAAGTGATAATTTAACATAGGGTGAACATATAGTTTGACAGCAAAATAAAATTTTCATAAAACAGCGAGAGGGCAAAAGGGGAAATAGGTCCTTATTTACGTCTGTTTCTAACTAGGCTTTCGTCCTACAGTCAACACGGCTCTGATACCACTTTGTCACAACCCAGTTCTCAACCAACGGAACCAGGACAACATATATGCTCCAGGATCAAGTCTAGCATATATTATGACAAAAGTAATAACACAGCACATGTTCAAAGAGTTATTACAACGATAAATAGTATAGTACCACTTTATTACACCAAGACCACCGGTCTTGTCAACTCAAAGATAGCGGAAGCGGGAAACAACACTAGGGAGCCGCCACAGGGACGTCGACTGGTGGACGATGAGCCTAAAACTCGTCGAAGTCTTGAATGTACTCCTCCATGTCTCCGTTGACTGAGCAGCAGTTGGATATGACCCACAACAGGAGAAAGTACAAAGAAAGCAAGTGTGAGTACACCAACATGTACCCAACAAGCATAACACGAACTATGAGGCTCTAAGGTTGGCTGACTCGACTGCATTAGCTTTTAGTTGGTAAAATTTTATTTAAAGCTATTTACTAAGTAATGAGTTGTGAAACCGTTACCCAAAATTATTGCATAAGAAAATTAATCAATATTCAGATACAAGATTTAACTCCCCAAACCAAAAACAGGTAACCACTAATCATTATGAGGTTCTGGGCCGCTCTTGACCGTGAGCACGGCTGACATGTCAGTTGTACACTCTCGAGAGGTTGCGCACTTTCACCACCAAGCCGTGAGTCTACGCTAGGAGCTCACCACATTCCCTTTGATGAGGTGACTAGCAAACCCACTACGAGCCTTTCCAAAGATCACGATGGTAAGAAGTAACCGCTAAGGTTTCAGGGTCGCATCGGTGGGGCCCGCCTCCAAAGGGAGAAGCACACAGCACACTCAACCATGAGGTAGCGCAGGGACCACAAACACTAACCTCCCCTCTTGCCCCGCAGGTAAGTTACTCCCGACCAAAACAACCTAATTACTGAGCCGCGTCCGTCCCATTCCGGAACTTGGGGTTGCGCGGTTATCCCAGGTGGCCGCTCTATGAACAGGTCCTTACGGAGAGTGGCTGGCAAAGCACAAAGCACATGCACAAGCCCCCTAGCCCAAGTTGCTAAAAAGCAAGTTTTAACAGAGGCAAGACCACTCAAGCACACAGCACAGAGGGTCAGGCTCACAAATATGTTGCATAGACATAAATAATCAATATTTAAAACAGTAAGGACGTGTGTTCGCGCAGCACCTAGCACGAACTACCCAAATGCAACCCGACAGGTACAAATATTGGATAAAAGTAGCTAGGACAACCTTAGGGCAAACAAAAATATCACATGCAAATGCAATTAATAAAGATGATAGGTGGTGTTCATGTTACACTTGCCTTCCTCGTAGGGGTCTCGCTGCTGCTGCTCAAAAGCTTCAGGGACCTGGTCACCAACTTCCTCGGACGGATCAACGTCTACTTAACGTCCACGGCAAACCCAGCAACACAAGCACACATACATGCAAACCAAACATACATCTATAAGAAAACAGTACACCATTACATGAAAACAGTACTGGAACAATAGCGTAAAATTAATCTACACACTGCTACGGTCGCGTGAGCGCAAGAATCGCTCAAAACGGAGTTAAGACGTGAAAGTTATGCATAAATTAAGGTTCCAGGGGCATAACTGTGATAAAACAGTCAACCCAGGGGCTACTTTCTCAAAACCGAGGGCTTAACTGCGAAAACCTAAAGTCTCCGAGGGTTTTCTAGCAAAAACGCAGAGCTCTGGACGGCGGGTTCGAAAACCCGAAAACTCAGGGGCTAAAAAGGATAAAACAGGACCTAAATCTAATTATTCTACAACTGCGCTGGACCGCGGGTTGATTCCCGAGAAATCCAGGGGCTCTTTAGCAAAAGGCACGGCGCTGACCCGGTTTTGACAGAGTTTGACCGGTCACTGGCGCATGTGGGCGGTTGGATCTGAATCCGACGGCTGAGGGTGAGAGCGGCCGTAGGCAGTGGTGACCATGCCCATGGCGCTCGTGTCGCGCGACACGGCGCGGCGTGCGGCGGCGGTACGGCTCGGGGACGGCGCTAGGCACGGCTAGGGTTAACCCAGAAGATCTAGGGTGCGGCGGCGAGCTCACCTAGGGGTCGGAGACGGCGGGAGCGGGTCGGTGGTGGCCGGACGAGGTGCGGCGGCGGCGGTCAGGGCACGGCGTGCACGGGCGGCGTCGAGTGGACGTTCGGTCTTCGCGGAATGGCGGGACGACGCGGCTCCGGGCTCCGAAAGTGGTCGGCACAGCTCCGGTGAGTTCCTGCGAAGGGAGAGGAGGTAGAATTAGGGCCGGGGTTGGTGCGGCGACGTCGAATTTGGGCGAGGGAGAGTTCACCGATGCGGGCTCCAATGGCGGACTGTGAGCTCGTGCGGGCACGGGAGCGCAATTGCTTCGGAGTGTGAAGAAAAGGGTGCGCGAGGGGTCTCGGGGCGGGATTTTATGGAGGTTTGGAGGCCGAGCGCATGGGGGGCACGAGCGGGCGTTCCGGTGCGGTCTCGGCGTCATGTGCGCCCGGATGGAAAGAAGGGAGGGCAGCAAGGAAACCGAGCGAAAATTGTGGGATTTAGAGCGGGGCGCGTTTAAGGAAGGGAGCGTGGGCTCGGATTCGGGGGAAGGAAGCTTCGTCGGGGTCTCTCGGCCGAGCGGGAGCGAGCGGGATGAGGAGGAGGCAGGCGCGCCATCAACGGCGAAAGGAAAGAGGAGGAGCTGACGGGCGGGGCCCACTGGTCAGCGTCAGGAGGGGGCGCGTCGGACTGGGCCGGCTCGGCGCTGGGGTTGGGCTCGGCCCGGGTGGGAGGAGGGGCGCGCGCGCGAGGGGTGGGCTGGCTGCTGGGCCATTCGGCCCGGCTGGCCGGCCTGCTCTTTCTTTTCTTTTTTTTTTCTTTTTAAATTCAAAACATTTTCAAAGATTTATTTGAAGGGGTAAATTAGCTCTAAAAATTCCCAATAAATTGGGAATAAATCCTTAACACATTCAAGCAATAAAATATGCACCAGCATGTATGCACAACCATGTTTGTTCTATAGTTGATTTTATTTAACTAAGGCAAAATAAATCATTATAATGCAAACTAAACATAGAAAATCCTAGGAAAATAAATAAAGCCTGTGTAAATTATATTAAATTTCCTGAAAATAAAATTAGGGTGTTACATGAGGAGACCCTTGTTTGCTCTTTGCTGCCTTTTGGTCAGGTTTTTAGGGTCGACCTCACATCTGTTTCTGGCCCTGCGTGTTGTTTGGTTGCTAGTCCCTTTGCTGATATATGGAAGTGGCATAGGAGGCTTGGTATCACACCCTGGTTTTTAAAAAGATAAACCAGAGCAAAACTATATGTGTGCCAGGATCTAATCTCCACACATAAAGAGACAATAAACAGTGATATAACAGAATATGCTTTATTACATACCATTTAAACAGCATACACATAAGACATCAAGTCTTTAACACAGAGTAGCAGAAGCGTTACTAAATCTTCAAGCTGCCCACAGGGAAACCAACTGGGGTCGCACGCCTAGAACTCCATGAACCGTCATTTGTACTTCCTTCAGGCCTTCATCTCTCTAAGCAGCGGTTGGAATTTTCCACCAAACAAGGTATAACTATAAAGAAGCAAGTGTGAGTACATCTTGCACTCAACAAAAATACATAAACCATGAGGCTCTAAGGTTGGCTGATAGACTGCATGAGCTTTTAATTGATCATATTTTATTACGGCCTAATTACTATAATTAGTAGCAATGCCATTAGCCCAAAAGATATTGCATAAGAATTAATCAACATTGAATAGAGATAACCATCACCATAACCAAACCAAAACCAAGGAACCTCAGCTAAGGATCCTACTAATCACTGGGAAGGGTCTGGGTCGCTCGTAACCGTGAGCACGGCTGACATGTCAGTTTTACACTCGAGAGAGGTGGCGCATCTTTACCCACAAGTCGTGAGCTACGCTAGTTGTTCACCCCATTACCTTAGATAAGATGACTAGCAAGCAACACTACGAAGCCTTTCCAAAGATCACGTTGGTAAAAAGTAACCGCAAGGAATCAAACGCCGCAACGGTGGGGCCCGTCTCCAAAGGGAGAAGCACATACATATAACGTAAAACACACTCAACCATGAGATAGCGTAGGGACCACATAAGGTTACTCCCCCTCTTGTGGTAGCACTGTTGTCCGAGGTAAGTTACTCTAGACCAAAATGACCTAATTACATAGCTAAGATCGTCCTATTCCAATCTTGTGGTAGCACTGTTGTCCCAGGTGGTCGATTTGTGAACCGGTCCTTAGGGAGAGAACCGCAAAAGCACACGAGCACATTGTTCAAGTGCCCTAAATTGCTAAAAAGCATGTTTTACCATAGACTTAAACCGCTTAATGGTCAAGCCTCACAATTAATTTCCTAGAACCATTAATCAACATTAATTAACAAAAGGACATGTGTTCACACAGCACCTAGCACAACTTAACCATATGCATCCCAAAAGGTAATATATAAGGATAAAAGTAGCTAGGTAAAACCTTACAGGTAGACAAAATTAAATGCACATGCAATGAATAAATGGTTATTAGGTGTTGTTTATGTTATACATGCCTTCTTCAAATATTCTTTGCTACTGCTCAGAGGCTTTTGTGGAAGTTCTTCAAATTCTCCGGACTGATCAACGTCTACATTCGTTCATAGCGCCACACAAGCATTCGCATACACGCATACATGCAAACAAAGGAAAAAGATAAGAAACAGTACACCATTACATAAAACAGAACATAAAACACATTTGAAACCAATCAACACGTTGTCACGATCATGTGAGCGCAAGAATCGTCAAAACCGGGTTTAAAACAGAGAAGACAAGAGCTTTTGAATGTCACTAGGGCTTAAATATAATTACTTTTCGAAAATGTGGTAGAACCGCCAATTTAATCTGAGCTAAGCACACCTTCCACCTCTAGCTCGCAGTGCACTTAGACCAAATTAAACCCGGTAGTCCATTGAGTGTCCTTCGGCTCTCGATAACACCAAACCCAGAGAAACCGACATCATACACATCCGACTCTCGATGGAGCCACAACAGTTGCATCATCACAGGCAGTTGGAATAGAGAGTAAATGGACTTAAGTTACAAACCAGTTTGAATTAAAATACAAGTTCCAACATAGTGCCATACGATAGCAAGTTTAAAAGTATCTCGCAGCGGAATTTAAAGATCAAAGTTCATGATGAGATGAAAGATTTGCAACGATGAAACGACATCGAGCCCACCGATGTTGCTCCTATGCCACACATGATAAGCTTCAATCCTTGGTGGAAGCATGCACCCCCTCCAACATAGGTAACTCCATACCTATATAGCTCAAAAGGTGGGGGGCAAACCCTGAGTACTAATTGCTAAGTAGGACTTAAAAGAATGGCTTACGACTGACGCAAAACTTGCTTACTAACAAGTGGGTCCTTAGCCATTGATTTTTAAAAAGTAATATATTCACATAATGTAACAAGATTAAACAGTGCATATATCATCATAATAATAATAACTTGAATGACTGTAAACATACGTACACAAGCATGTGGAATTTGAAAACATGAATAATAATACATCATATTAAAGCAATTACCACGATGAACGTCAAAGGCATTGGCATTCTCACACCTGGTGAGCATCAACGATTCGAATTGATTTTTAATTCCCAGGAATAACTAGAAATGCTAGGGGTATATGCTTACTAACCCTCGGCATTCTCACATATAGCCCCCATGTCAATCTAACCCATCCCAAGATTCAAAATGCCTCCACCTAATCCAGGTTGTGGTGTCTTAGGAGCGATACCACGTGTGTTGGGTCAGCCCTCCCTCGACTACAAGCACCCCCCGAGTACATCGGCCTCCATCAAGTGGATGGGCGGCATCTTGAAAGCTTGCATGCAATAAACCGAGGGCAAAACAGTCTTTTCACAGATCGACATCATGCCAAGCCTGTAGATCTACTAACAAGGAGTCCAATGCAACTAAGTTCACCCATTTTGGATTTTCCACGATTTTATATGATTTTCTCAATTTATCGGCCGAAATAATCAATTTAAATGGAAAAATCCTAGATCCAAGACCTATCCGTGATTGTTCCAAGACTCCAAGGGCTAGAACGTGAGATCTATGAGACACATTAAACACTGCACAGATTGAATCATAAAAACACCGAAACCCAGGGGCTAGATCTAAAAAGATCCTGCCCCCTTCTTCTACCTCCAGCCAGGGAACGGCACGCGCGGCGGCGCGTGTTCCCGCGTGCAGCTAGGCACGTAGGGGCATGATTTTGGAGCCGAGGAGCTCGGGGAAGGTGTTCCCATCCACGGGCTACCTTTCCCCCTTGGTCTCGACGCGCATGGTGGACTGTACGAGCGGGTAACGCGCGTGAACCGGAGGTGGCGATGGCTCACAACTCCCGTCCGCGGCGCGCTCGATCCGTTGGTGCAGGAGGCTGTAGGGGCTGCGGTCGGGCCTCCCGGCTGCACGAGGACGAGGGGAACCCAATGGAGGCAGTGTGAAGGCGTGGGGGTGGCCCAAAGGGGGTCCTCCACGGCGGGGTGAAGTCGGCCATGGTGGCGTTCTTGGCGGCCGCGCTTGGAGTAGGTGGAGGAGGCACTATTCGAGGCCAAGGATGTGGAGGAATGGTGTAGGGATCGAGTCTCTCGCGTTGCACGTGCTTAAAGGGTGGGAGGAGGCCCGGAGCGGTAGTGGCATGAGCCCAAGCCAAGCTCGGCCATGGTGGTGTCCATGGCAGGCTGCAGCTCTGCTATGCGTGGGGAGAAATGCAGGGAGGATGGGGAAGCGAGTGGAGGAGGCCGGGATGCCATCCAGGTGAAAGGAGGGAACGACCGGGCGCTCGATCCATGGCACGGCGCGTCGACCGTACGCCGGCGGCCATGCGACGTCTGTTGGCTCGGCCATGGGCGCGCCCCGGATCGCGAGGCCCACCTGTCAGTGAGACAAAAGGAGGAAAAATGGGAAAATGAAGAAACACCACTTTTTTGGTTTTTCTCTCTTCTGAAAATCGCGTATTTGACTAACTGACCATGTTCTATGCAGAAATATGGTTTAAATTTGAATTTAACATACTGACCCAGGTTTGGCCAATAGAATCCATCAGATTAGAAATTCCAAAAGTCCATTTTATGACCACTTTCATACAAAGAGTTTTATACCAAATTTGCCCAGCATTTCATGAGCTACAACTTTCTAAAATAAAGTTTTGCAAGATATTTACTAAGAGGTCGGGTTTGGACAGAATTCATGGGCTGATAGAAAAACACCCAAAACACCATTTCAACCTTAATGTATGACAACGCACCAATTAGCAAAGTTGTTTGTCATGAAATTCCCTACAAGTTTGGTATATTGTGTTTTGTCTATATCACAACAGAATTTGAAATGCAAACACAAACATGTTCAAAGGTTTGGTGAAACAGCAGATTTACTCTATGTAGAGTCTTTCTTGTTTTTAACTTTTGAAGTATCAAATGATGTCCAATCACCTCCAGGTCTGATGCATTGGAATGCTGAATCCAATTTCATTTCATAGAAAGGAATATTTTGGAGTTGTATTGTGATATTGAATGTAATTTCAGAATGAATCTTGGGGATAAGCTGAAAATCCAGACTTGGGAATTTTCCTAACTCTCTTGGGCTGATTTCAAGAGATATTTAGATCCAATTTAAAATAACAAAGCTATAGTTTTGAACTAGGTTCAGTGTAACAAGTGTGTAGTGTATGATCTTTACTACAAGGATGGTATAAAGTTTGAGAAAAGGTGCTTAGAGGATTTGAAAGTTTTAATAGGGCTCAAATTTGGTCACGATCACATTTGCCACTTCACAAGGAACATTGGTTCGATATGACTTGAACTTTTGAACCCCTTGTCATTTGGTTTTGAGCCTGGCCAAAATAGCAAAGTAAAAGAATGATTCCTGAACTAGGACTTTTGTATTTTGTGCCTTGCACAAAAAGCTTGTGGGTGGTGACTTAAGTAACCAAACAACGCAGGGTTTTGTATTCTAAACGGAAAATTTTGACTTAGTGATTTCTCCACCTAGTCCTTGTTACTCTCTAAGCATGATTAAGTCCTAACTCCTCGTTAACTTATGTATAACAGTGTACTAAGACTTTTGAGATGCCGGGGGCATCACAACCCACCCCTTTCAAAGAAATATTGTCCCGAGATTTGGAGGAAGCGGGGTTTTATGGCTTACTGCGTTATGTGAAAGGTTTTGGTACGCAATTCATGTGTTTCTAATCACACATGGTAACATTCAAGTCTTCATCTATTAGCTTCGTTAACTGGCTCATGAATGGTTAGTGCCTCTTTAACACAAGGTAGTTACAAAGCTTCTTTAATAGGTCCAATGTGGTCGTTCTAAGGTACTCGGCAAGTCGTGTTATATAGGAGAGTGAATGAACAAACCACAAAGAGGGTGTGGCTGCATTGAGAGAGCAACAGTGATTGATTCGAACAATAGATTAGAGTTACTCCCTGACTTTGACACAAAGATTTAGAAACGTGATAAATATCTAGGTCTTTAGAACAATAGAAGCAAAGTGTACACAACCAGAAACTTTTCAATCAAGTGGAAATCTTGTGGTCCATAGAGACGGCAATGGATGTGTTGTTGAGGGGCACATTCATTTTGTTTGATAGAGACTTCGTACACATATAAAATATCAAGCTTGAATATCATCAAAAAGTAGGATGGGGTGAAGCATAGCACATCCTTCTCATCGCGACAAGAAAAGTACAAGAGGGACGAGATAGGACATATTCACCTAGGCAAGGTGATGAGTGTATGATTTGTTACGTTGGTCAGGACTGACCAAGAAAACTATAGATAGAGGACTTTGTGTTTACTAACGAAACAATCGACCGGGTCTCCGTGCCTCGTGGGCCGTGGGATCAAGATCTGACGGCTGCTGTTAAGTAGGGAGGGGGTCTCTGGTGGTGACCAAAGACTGTGGCGGTGCGTCGCCGGAGTGTACGCACTATGGCGTTCCGGTGCATGAGACGGGACCAGAAAGTGAAAGAGAGGAAGTATGTGTGACAAGGGTCCTCACCGAGGGCTTGAGGACGACGGAACGGTGACGGAGGTGGTTGACGACGTGAGGAGGTGGATGGCAGTGGCCTGGGACAATTGGCGCTTGCGGGACGTGCCGAGGAGGGGGTTTCTGGAGTCCACGACTGGCAGATTGGCTCCGGGGTTCCCCTACGACAACGACGAGGGGGTCACGGAGACCGAAGACGCACCACCGTGGCAGCATCAAAGCGGCGACGACAAGGTCACCTGGCGGCTCCGGTGGCAAAATTGGTGGTGGCGCGATCGCTAGGGCTCGGGCTAGGGCTTGGAGGCGAAAAGAGGACAAGGGAGGAACTCGAGGCACCTTTTATAAGTTGGTGGTGGTGAGTTTGACTCGGTTTCAAAGAGCAGTGGCGGCGCGAGCTTGACCTGTCCGGTTCGGGTTGTCCTTATCAGGACTGGGGTCCAGGTTGGGTCCTCGTCGCGTACGCGTCGCGTGGGGAAAAAGTTGCGGGTGAGTCGGGCCATGGGCACGCGCGTGGGGCCACGACCAGGGAGGGCGGCGGTGCTGGTGAGAGGAGGAAGAGAGTGAGCTTGGGGGTGATAGGGGCCCCCGCACGTCAAAGACTCGGCAGCACGGGTCCACCTAGTAGAGAGAGAGGGAAGGGCGTGGGGATTGGGCCTATTCGCTCGGCCTGGCTGGGCTGGCGGTGTGAGCTGGGCTGAGGGAAAGAAGGCAGGCCAGGATTGGGCAGCTTTGCCCCCTTTTTTCCTTTCTTTTCCCTCTAGGCAATCACTCAACATAAAATTAATGCAACGACATGAATGCAACAACATGTTATCCTAAATTTATTTTATTTTCTTTAAACTTTATTTCATAAAACCATTTAAATTCTTATTCTAAACTAGGAAAATCCTTAATAACTTAAGGAAAACATTTTAACTATTTTTAAATTCTGAAAGTGAAATTTAGGGTGTTACAGCTTGGTCACTTGAGTGTTGATCTGCTAGTCAGGTTGAGTGCAATGGGCCTAATCCAACGATTGCCCAAATTAAAAGTGGAGAAGGACTTAGTGGGCCACCCTTGGCGTCATGGCAAGATGGTTTCTGTTTCTCATACTCCTGTGTCTAAGGTTATGACCTCCTATCCGGTGAGATACTCCATATGGATACAGTAGGTCCTGCTCGGGTAGTGTTGGTCAGTAGGAAGTATTATGTGCTTGTCGTTGTGGATGACTTTTCTCGGTTCTCTAGGTATTTTTTGGATGAGGCTTTCGGATTTGTTCGGGATCTGGTACTGAGGTTGAGAAACGAGAGTCATAAGGCCATGAGGGCTATCCGCAGTGACAATGGTAGAGAATCAGAAACTCTAGGTTCAAAAACTTCTATCGTGACCTTGGTCTTGAGCACCAGTTTTTTTCTCCATATACCGCTCCTCACAACGGTGTTGTGGAACGCAAGAACCACACACTCGTTGAGATGGCACGGATGATGCTCAATGAGCACAGGACTCCTAGGCGCTTTTGGGTTGAGGCAGTGAATACAGCCTGTTACATTGTGAACTAGATGTTCTTGCAAGCTTTCCTTGGGAAGACCTCGTATGAACTTTAGTTTGGTAGGCAGCCCAGCGTTAAGCACTTGAGACCATTTGGGTGCAGGTGCTTTGGATAACTTTGAGTCTCACTGCCTGGATGATGTCTTTCTAGGGTACGCCACGAGTTCTAGGGCTTTTCGAGTGTGGATCATGGATACTAAATAGGTAACTGAGACTTGTGAGGTTTCTTTTGATGAATCTATGCTTTGCACAACCCGTGCCTTTGAGATTACAGGTGATGGTGAGGAAGGCACTCCCATCTTTGAAGATGAGGAAGGTGCAAATGTGGGTGATGTAGGAGCCACTGCACCGGTTGCAGCTCCTGCCCCCTCTACTACGAGCTCAAATGATGAGGGAGGACCATTGCCTATGGTCTCCTCTTCGCTTCCCCAAGCCCAAGCTCGAGCAGATGGTGGCCCTGCTGAGGACGCAGGGGAGGTGAACTCCGAGATTGTTCCATCTCGGCAGGTCCAGCGGGATCACCCTCCACACAGGATGATTGGAGACATACATCAGCGTGTCACACGTTCGTCAGTTAACTCTCTTGCCTTCTTCTCCCACTCTGCATTTGTTGCTTCTTTTGAGCCCCAAGATGTGTCACATGCATTATCTGATCCTAACTGGGTGAACGCCATGCATGAGCAGTTGGAGAACTTTGAGAGAAACCATGTCTGGGATTTAGTTGAGCCTCCACCAAACTATCGCCCTATAGGTACCAAGTGGGTTGTCAAAAACAAACAGGGTGATAATGGGATGGTTGTGAGGAACAAAGTGAGATTGGTAGCCTGGGTTTCTATCAGAAGGAGGGGATATACTATGAGGAAACCTTTGCTCCTGTAGCCCATCTAGAAGCCATTAGGATTCTGCTTGCCTTTGCGGCCTCTAAAGGCTTCAAACTACAACAGATGAATGTCAAGTAGCTTTCCTAAACTGTTACATAGAGGAGGAGGTATATGTTAGACAACCTCTTGGCTTTGAGAGTGCCAAGTTTCCAGACCGGGTGTATAAGTTGAGAAAAAGCCCTATATGGTCTAAAGCAAGCTCAAAGAGCATGGTATGCTAGATTGAAGTGTTTCCTGCTCAAGTCTGGGTTTGTGATGGGTTCAGTAGACAAGGCCTTGTTTTTGTTGAGTCGTGGCGGTGACACCCTGATAGTTCAGATATATGTTGATGACATAATATTTGGTGGTTCATCTCACGCTTTGGTGTCTAAGTTTGCTGAACAGATGAGACTTGAGTTCGAGATGAGTTTCATGGGTGAGCTCCAATTCTTCCACGAGCTGTAGATCAAGCAAGGCCCTAAAGGAACCTTCGTCCATCAAGCCAAGTACATGAAGGACATTCTCAAAAAGTTTGACATGGGTGACTCAAAACCCATGACAACTCCAATGAGAACAAACACGACGCTTAATGCTGATGAAGATGGGGAGGCGGTGGACCAGAAGGAATTTTGAGGAATGATCGGCTCACTTTTGTACCTAACGGCGACCAGACCGGACATTCATTTTGTTGTTTGCCTTTGTATGCGCTACCAAGCTTCTCCCAGAACATCTCACCAGCAAGCCGTGAAGCGCATCTTTAGGTATTTGAAGTTCACTCCTGAGCTTGGTCCTTGATATTCCTCGGGTTCTTCTCTTTCTCTTAGAGGGTTCTCAGATGCTGACCATGCTGGCTGCTGGATTGATCGCAAATCAACTTTCGGTACTTGCCAATTCTTAGGAACTTCTCTTGTCTCTTGGTCCTCTCGCAAGCAAGCTAGTGTCTCTTTGTCCATCACCGAAGCAGAATACAAAGCTGCTGCTAGCTGTTGTTCCCAACTGCTTTGGATGAAAGCCACCCTGAGTGACTTTGGGCTGAGTTTTGGGAGGATCCCTCTTCTAGTAGACTCTACTTCTGCTATCTCTGTAGCTAAGAACCCCGTCTTGCACTCTAGAACCAAACACATAGACGTGAGGTTTCACTTTCTGAGAGATCACTATGAGAAGGGAGATATAGACTTGATCCATGTAGAAACCCAGAACCTGCTAGCTGATATCCTTACCAAGCCACTAGAGTTTAGCGCTTTTGCGCGATTGAGAGGTGAGCTTGGAGTATGTTATCCCTTTCAGTCAGGGATAGCTTTAGTAGTTTAGGATTTGCTTTTTATTTGCTTTTGTTTTTGTTTCTTCTTTGCTTCTTTTGCATTTTGTTTCATATCATGCATTTCACTGTATCGTATGGATTTTCACTTACACTAGCACTAGAGCTCTTTTTTTATGTTGAGTTAGTATTTGCTTGCGCTAGTTTATACAGATGCTTGCTTGATCATGGTTGGCTATGCTCACTTGAGTCTGTTGAATACTAATTGTGAGCTAAGTCCTTTTATTTCCTTGAAGTCCCAAAACATGATCACCACTTGACTTGGCTGCCTAGCATGTGTAGGAGTGTTGAATGCTATGATATCTTTTCATACCTGGAAATGCTTGTTGTACGCCTTTGCTAAATTAATGCCTAAGCTTTTATGACATCTTGCTTAAAATGAAATATGAATTAAATGTTTTCAAGTGGTGTCTTGTGCTGAAATGAAAAGAGCCAGGTGGGTTTGCTTGTCACACTGACTTAGTTTGAGACTGCTTGCCTTTGCACTTTGGCATGAACTTGGACTAAGCTGTGTATAACCAAAACCTTGTCTTAAGCTTTTGATGGTTCTTTGAATCTAGGCTTGGCATTGGCTGGTAAGAAGTGGCAAAAGACAAGTAAATAACCCCTAGCACAATATGGCACTTGCTCATGAAATACAAGTGGTTAAATCTGAAGTATGCAAGTCTCTGAAATGCTTATGGCATGTTGTCTATGCTTTGGTTGAGAGTAGCACACCTTGTATGCATTGCTAGCATCTTGCTGTTCATGTCTATTTTGCTAGGTGCTATTCATGTTGGTGATGCTTTCTTTTATACAACCCTGAAAAACATGCTTGCTCCTGATCTGTGCAAGATAGATTCATTTGAGCTTGTTACATTATTCCTTGCCCTCACTTGCTCTGTATGCTAGAACTTGCGATTACTAGTTTTCCATTCCTTGTGAGCTCTTTTCTGGTACACTCCTTGCACTTCATGGCATGTTTTGAGGGGGAGTTGTCTAGTTCAGGGGAGTCAAGTTCAAGGAACCCTTCATGTGTCCATTGTCAACAAGGGGGAGAAGTAGTGTGTCTTCCCTAGGGGAGAGATTGACAAGGGGGAGAACTCGTGAGAGATATAGTTGAGGGGGAGCTTTGCATTCTTTTTGCATTTGTGAGGATGCATTTCAGGGGGAGTTTGAGCTTTTAGCATGCTCTTTGCATCGGTGCGTTGAGCCTTTTGCCTCTATCTTGAGGAGCCGATGCTTTTTTTTTCTTTTGTTGTCTCAACATGCCCTGTTTCTTTGTTTGACTTTGGCTTTTGGGCATTTTGAGCAACTTCTTCTTCTATTCTTTGTTTTTTGGTTTTACGCTTTTCTCTTGTCTTTGTTCTATTTCAGGTTACAGGTTGAAGGTGTTGACAGTGCACTCATCAAGGGGGAGATTGAGAGCCAATGTACCGTCCTCATTGCTCTCCTGGTGTAATGAGTGATTATCAACGAGCTCAAGCTCTCCGATGGACTAGAGGCTCTCCGATGGACTATAGGTAGGAGATGAAGACCTAGATGGACTGAGGCAAAAGTCCTCCAATGGACCGAAGGCAATGCTCGGCTTTCGTCAGCCATGGGAGCTCGGTACACGGAGGGGCGGTTCGGCAACGATGGTGTAAGCCCTCCGATGGACTACGAGGTGACTCCGATGGACTGGAGAAGCCGGGTGCCACCATGGTACTCCAACCCAAGTACATGGCGCGAAGACGTGTGAGGGAGGCTTTGGCGGCTTTGGCTCAAAACCGTCAGCCAAGCGACCAAGCCTTGGTGAGTTGGGCCACAAACTTGCCAAGATAGAAGAGAAGGGCCCAATCTGGCCCTAATGGAGACTTCCTAAAGTTTTCTGGTTTATGACTTTAAAACTGGGGGCGGATCGTGGATTGGACTACTGGCCACATGGAGAGCATCTGAGAATTGCGTGGAACTTACGAAGATCAAGACTTCATCGTGGTCGTCCGTCCCGAAATATCTTGTTTACATTTCAGCCCCTCCGCGCATTTGTAGTGTAGGGGTCTTAGTGTAAACTATGTCTATTAGGGCCTTGGGTATAAATTGACTTGAGAAGGCTCCTTATAGATTCTCTTGGCCAGCCACGTGCCCTAGGTTTCCTAACCCTAGCAGCCAAGAGCAAAAGAGAGAAAAGATAGGAGAATAGCTAGGAGATGAGTGCCTAGTTTAGTCAAATCTTGTCTTAGTGGGAGGATGAAGGGGGTAGGCTCTAGGGGATCTTGTAAGACTTGATTTCGTGATCTAATCCAAGTTTTCCCCTTGCGAATTCCATGGTGTGAGCAGCAAATTTCGTCCTCTGCTCTTTTTCTTCCTGGTTCTTGTTCGTTTTGGTTCCAATCCTTGGATTTTGAGGTGTTTTGGTTTGTCCAAGGTTGGGATCTTTCTTTTGCCGGTATTTTGCCTTGCTTGGACGTGGCACATCTCACTAGCTAAGTGCTAGATTCATTGAACCAGGAGCAAGGGTTGTTCTTGACATTTCTCGGTTTTTTGGTCTCCTTCCATCTTCATGAGATTTGCGATTCCCGTGCAACCCTAGATCTTTTGGATTTGCTTTGGGATGGCTCTAGGTAGCATGTGCAAAATTTCGTGGAGTTTGGTGAAGGTTTGACCCGGTTTCAATCAAGTTTTTGGCGGATTCGCGGGTTGTTTCCCTATTGCAGGCTCTGGCTGGTCAGTCTATGAAGACCATATCATCCGGTTTGTTGTCCGGTCTTTAAGACCATACAGTCTATTTGATACTGATTTCAAGACCCGGCCACCGCTTAGAAGGGGGTTTGAACAGACCGTACCTTCCAGTCTCTTGTACTGTTTGTACAACCGGATGGTACGGTCCATTTAGGCTGCTACAACAGAGCCTTCTCCCCTCGGCTATTTTTGGGAAGCAGTTTTGTATAGACTGTACCTTTCGATCTTAGGTACGGTCTATACAACTTCACCGTTTGGTCTATGTCTACAAGCTGTTTTGGCTTATTTTGCGTCTGTTTCTTTGGGCGTTGATTTGAGTGCTTCCATTGGCCACCCAATACGTATCTGTTCAGTAGACAGTATCGGGTGTGCGTGTTTTTTGTGAGAGTGCACCTTGGGGGTTTGAGTTTGAGTTTTTCAAGTGCTCCTATTCACCCCTCCACCCCCGCTCTAGTCGCACGTCCTTGTCCTACAGGAGTGCGTGTAGCAGCAACACTCAAGGACAGGAAGGATCCTCGAGTGGCTGCATTGAAGTGTTCTTGCGCGGTCCGGTGTAGACCATGGAAGAAGTTCTGGATGATCAGCCATTCTTCCATACCGTGGTGGGGGTAGGCGGTGATGTACTCTTGAAGTCTTTCCCATGCCTCCTCCACCGTCTCATCTGCGAGCTGTTGGAAGCTCGAGATTCGGTTCCTCAGAGAGTTTGTCTTCCCCAGGGAGAAGTACTTTGCAAGGAAGGCATTTGAACATGCCTCCCATGTCGCCAAGTTTGCGCGGTTCAGTTAGAACCGCTGTTTCACCTTCCCAGTCAGTGAGAATGGGAACAGGATCGTCAGTTGCACCCTTGATAATGAAAGTACTGCATATCTCCAGGAATTGCTGGAGATGGCTATTTGCATCCTCCGACACCAATCGGCATAATGGACTAGCTTAGACCATGTGAATGACACTTGGCTTGAGTTTGAATCCTTCTCCAACTTGTACATCAAGCCCAGTGGGGATGTTGTTGCTGGTGGGAACAGAAAAGTCACAAATGGTCTTCTCACCATGGGTGGTGTCGGTTGCTTTGTGCTTGTGGATCCAAACTCCAGTGTTAATAGCACAGGCCTCTACCTGTGGATCATCTTTTGACGGACTCTCCTTCTGAGCAGTGACTCTGGCTTGTTGTGAAAGTTTTCCAGTAGGTCAAAACCGGTCATACACCTCTCTGCCACCCAACAATAAAGTAGACAAAGGCAAATAAGCCCACCAAGAAATAGGGGTATGTTATCAAGGTATAAATTACTTAGGTTTGAATAAATCAAACTCCTACTGCCAATTTCTTCCCCAGCAACGGCGCTAGAAAAAGCTTGTTGACGTCTCTTAGCGTAATAGATTTTACCCCACAAGTGCACAGAGATTCACTGTAGCTTTTTCACTCAGAGTATTGCCAGTATCGTAAAAATCCACAGGGAAGCAGTGGCGAAAAGGTGGACTAATATGTCAAACTTTCAAAAGTACTATATAACTTGGATAAATACTAGCTATTCTTACACTGGGGGTAAGATAAATAAGATAGTGTATGGTGGGAAGAGTAAACAGGGACCAAAGCAGTAAATAACTAGGCAAAGTTGCCTAGGAGGACAATGAGTGAGATTAAGATATCCAAACTCTATTTCTTAACTATTGCAAAGGAATATTCATGGTTGAACTAAGTTAACTAAACACAAACTAGGGTCTTCGTCGAGCGAAATTTTAGACTACACTGAGGAGGCACGGGGGTAGATAGTTGGCCAACCGAACGGCAACTGGCTAACGCCCATGGGCTTACCGAACAACGGGATTGGAATACTGAGACCTCTAAAGCTGTCACCTAGAGAGGCTACTAACCAGAGCTACATGGGTAAGATTGCCAGCTAAACTAGTGTTCCAGTGAGAACTTGAACACTAAAGTTCTTCCTTGATAAGAGGGTGAGAACTAACTTAATCTTAGATCAGAGCCTAAGACAAGTTTATAGCACCACCAAGTCTCGCAAGATTCAGATAACTTAAGGACAACACAAACCTAAGCCTTTGGTCTTGTATGCAAAAGAAGGTACACAACACTAGCACTACAAGAAATGCGAATATTTTAGTTGGCCATATTAAATTTCGTCGGCTACGGATGCAACTGACAAAACATAATTATTTTTCATCGGCTAGACCTAGCCAACGAAAACATACTTATCTTTCATCGGCTAGGGACCGCGGCCGACGAAATAAACTTATCTTTCGTCTATCCTGTGATGCCCCAGGCATCTCAAGTGCATTATCATCTTTATACATGCATCATTTCATAATATAATAGCATGCATTTACATTCCATGATCAAGCTTGGCTGAAATGCAACTTGTTAAACCCTGTTTTTGCATGTGTGCTTCTATGTTTGTGCTCATAACTTTAATTGCATTGAGATCTAGGTAAAAATTATCTTATCAAAAATGTAGACAAACATGAGTTGAACCACTTTTATAATTGGGGCCTGGTCATATAATAAATTTTACATGGAGTTTTGGATCCCTTTTTGCCAACATGAAAAACCAGCCAAAACCTGACCTGCCTAGTAATTTCAAATTTTCTCTAACCTACAACCATTTTCATGCAAAACTTTATTTGGGTGAACTATAGACCTTGAAATTCTAAACAATATTGTGAAAAGGCACTTTGGGTAAAAAATGGCTAGAAACAGGACTTTTAATTTTCCTAAACAATAAAGGTCCACTGTCCAAATTGGGGGATGCTAGGTAAATTCAAATTTCAATCATATTTCCACATAGATTTTGGTATTATGCCTTTTGACAAAGTTGTAGAACTCTAAGAGTACAACAATTCTTCTAATGGAGACTTTTTAAAATCAGGCTCTAACTAGGTCAAATAGGCTAATTACAGAAGGGGAGAAAACACACATTGGGTTGGTTTTCTCCAGAGTCACTGGCGCGTGGGACCCACCTGTCAGCGCCGTCGGGCTCCCTAGCCCACGGACGCCGCGTGGCCGCCGGCATACGGGCGATGGCCCTCGTCCACGGATCGCGCCCTCCTGGCCGCGTTGTTAAGACAAGGGCTCGTCCCTCACTCTCCTCTTTCGCTCCCCTCACCATTCGACCCCTTCCTGCCTCGCTTTCGCCCGCGCCGTCCCAAGCCGCCATTGCCGGCCTGAGTTCAAGCTCGAGCTCGTGCCACCGCTGAGCCCCTAGACCCACACCACTACAACCGCCGCTCCGCCGCGCACCCGAACCACCAAGTCTCACCGTCGTTTCCCTTCCCCATCGCCAGAACCGAGCCACCATGACGTCGAGCTCACGCGGTCACCACCACCGTTCACCTCGGTTCACCGCCGTTTCCGCCTCGACCACGACACCATCCTCGATGAGGCCTAGCCGAGGTAGTGCGCCGTACATCCAGCGGCTTCCCCGACCCGCGTCGCGGCCCGCCAGCGCGCGCGACACCGCGCGGCCGCGACCGTCGCGAGGAAGAAGAAGGGGCTGGGAAATTTTAGATTCGGCCCCTCGTTTTTCAAGTTTTTACAGTTTAATCCATGCGCTATTCACTGAGTCTTGTAGATCTTGCACGCTAGGCCCTGTAGATTCAAAATAATCATGATCTAGCCCTTGGATCTAATGATTTTCATTTTATTTTGGCTTATTTCGGCTGAGAATTTAGAAAATCATAATAAATCGAATAAAATCCAAAATGGACAAACTCAGTGGCTATGAACTCCTTGTGAATAGATCTACAGGCTAGGTATGATGTGGATCTGTGAATGGACTGTTTTATCCCTGATATTGTGCATGCATGTTATTCTATCTAAAATGGAAAATGTGAACTAAATGAACTCCGCTTGAGACGAAGTTTGGACAGTAGCTTGAACATGATGTCTAGGCACTGTATGAATTTTGCTAGCACTGGCATTGGCCATTTACATACTGTTTTGTATTTATCACCATGTTTTCATGTATTTTGTGAAATGTGAAGTACTTGCTATGAATAATATGCTAGAAATGGCCCTATAGTATTTTTCTTGTACTCTCCTTGGTATAAGTAGCTCACTGGTAAAAATTGAGGCTGTGTATGTTTTGTTTGACTACTGTTTGGAAAATAACAAGATACTACTAGCTAGAAAAGAAAATAGGAAAAAGTGGTTCTAAATTGCTAGGAAAATTCTATGGACAATTTGGTAGGTTGCTAGTGATGTCTTAGTTCCAGAAAGTAATTTTGTAAATTTTATTGCTAATGTTTTGCTTTATATGAATATTATGATGAATTTAAATATGGAAAATTGATGTCCTATGAAAATATGGATTCTAAGCTTGCTGATTTTTGTGTTTACTGTTCATGCAAAGTTATGTTGTCTGTGCAAAATGCATGCCCAAATTCCTTTTCTACAAATTACGAATAATCTGGGAATTTAAATGGCTGTTAAGTTGTTAGAATTTCAATAAATTAAGTACAGATCTTTTGTGGCTGAAATTTTGGCAGTAGCTTTGTACAGTATGGATTTTCATGTCATAAATAATTGAACTCAATTGGGACTGTACAACAGTATGAACTTGTCATGAGTACTTCAATTCAATAAATGGATAAACTTGTATTAGGGGCCTAAGTATAGTTTTGGTAAGAGTGTGATGTTGTTTGCTACACCATGATACTTGTTGAAAGTTCTTGTGATATTATGTATGAAGGATTAAGCTAAGTTTAGGTGATAGTTTGTACGATTTCTTAATGAAAGTTTGTGGGGGCTTTCCTTCTTGTGGGATAAATTTAAAATGGGAACACACGAGTCTTGCATCTCATACTACTCACCATGATTTATGTTTCTTTTGCACTCACTTGCACTATATCATGCATATAGACCTTGCGAGCGAAGGACCGACGTCGGAGCAGCCGCTGATCGAGGAACCAGACGACGAGCCGTCCTAGGAGCAAGAGAGCCAGCAGCAAGAGGACCCACCGCAGGCCGCTGACTTCGCACCTGAAGAAGCTAACCCTAGCAAAGAAGGTAGGCAGGACCATGCTCTACCCAGCAAACACTTTATGGTTAAATTACGCATATGCATTAGCAATTGCTTGAACCGAAATGCATTAGAATCCCGAGCCGCCCTGGCCCTAGCACCTGTACATAGAGTCCATAGGACGAGTGCCTAGAATTGCTAGGTACGAGTAGACACGAGTGAAGGAAGTCACTCGTCGCGTAGGTGATTTCAAAAATCACAGGAATCTCACTATTGTGGAAGTTATTATTTTGCTCAAGATTTAAATGGAGACCGAGCAGAGATTTTATTCAGTATTTACTTTTCATGATGTCGCACTATCGACTCTGCCTGAGTTGTATTAGGCCCGTCCGCTGTTCGTCTGCTGATTGGCATAATATTGCTAGAGTGCTTATCCAGGAAATGGGCCCGGTGAAATATTACTTGTGCCATCCTAAGAACAGAGACACGTTCCTACCCACTGGTTGAGAGGAAGGTGGCCCGAAGGAGCTTTGTACTCATGGCGGGGAGACCGAGATGTCGGCAGGCTCACCATAGGGGCACAACCCGGGGGTCAGACCGGAGTGAATCGAACTTGGGATGGGACAAGTGGAGAATGGGGGCTATATGTGATGAACGCGATGGCTAGTAAGCATATACCCCCTGGCATGATAGTTATTCTCGGGAATCGGGAAATAGATTCGAATCGCTGATGCTCAGTGTGAGAACGCCAAATATTGCACACAGGCAACGTAGTAATTAATTGAATACCTTATGCTTATAATCATGTTTTCGAATACCACATGCTTGAATATATCCTGATGTTTTACTTTCATGCAAGTTCTTATTTTAGTAAAGTTGAATCTATCATGACGAAAGATGGTAGCGGTCAAATCCTGCCATCTTGTATAACCATGACATTGTTTAAAATCAATGGCTAAGGAGTTACATGATTAGTAAGCAATTCTTCTCGTCAGCCATAAGCCATTCCATTAAGTCCTACTGAGTAATTAGTACTCAAGGTTTGCCCTCACTTTTGGATTATAGGTATGGAGTTCGTCGTATGCGCTTGTGTAGGCGGGGGTGTTTGTTCTCACCAGGGCTGATGAAACTCTTATGTGGCTGTGAGGCAACATCGGTGGGCTCGATGTTGTTTCGGCATTTCAAGGCTTTTGATTATCATGCTTCATGAACTTTAATTTCCGCTGCGAGATACTTTCAAGAACTCGTTCCATCATATGACATTATGTGGAGACTTGTACTTTAAATTCGAACCAAGTTTGTAATCCTAAAGTCTATTATTACTCTATTCAACAGCCTGTGATGATGTAACTGTTGTGGCTCTTTCGAGAGTCGGATGTGTATGATGCCGGATTCTCTGGATTTGGTGTTATCTAGAGCTGAAGGACTCTCGACGGACTACCGAGTTTGGTGTAGCCAAAGTGCACTGCAAGCCAGAGGTGGTATGTGTGCTTACACTGGATTAAACGGGCGGTTCCGCCACAGTTGGTATCAGAGCCGATCATACACAGACAACAGTCACATCATCAAGTTTTGTTTTGCAAACTATTTTCGAAAGCCCCTTTTCAAGTAATTCAAAAATGAGAGTATACGATATGGCCATACTAAGGATGTTAGTGTTATACAGGTGACATCGCTAACATTTTGACCTAGATAGAACTCATATGCATATTCGGCGCTTTGGAAAGCAACTTTTCGGCCATAGCTATTCTCAGTACTAGAGGAACACTATCGGGATTTGCGAATGGTTGCAAACCCTGC
This sequence comes from Paspalum notatum, assembly GCA_022530915.1. Taxonomy (NCBI): domain Eukaryota; kingdom Viridiplantae; phylum Streptophyta; class Magnoliopsida; order Poales; family Poaceae; genus Paspalum; species Paspalum notatum. The sequence goes on from CM039687.1 coordinate 22,739,254, forward strand.
ATTCATGCCCCATAGGAAAAGCTCTTTAAGGGTGGTGGGCGTGCTTTGGATGCTTTCACGCCCACCACACTTACAATGGATTTGGGGATCCACCTTTTTCTTGACAATCCCCAGTACTGGTGGAAAGTTAGGCTTTGAGAGAAGGTGCAAAGGCCCACTCAACGTTGTCCATGCAGCAGTCACGTGTGGATGCCACACTAGGTGGTAATGTATGTGCATGCATTCTTCTGTAGGTACACTAACTACGTGTGAACTTAAGAATGACTAGAGAACGGCTAGGTGCATTAGAGAGCGTCGTGCATATGTGTCACCGAAATAACGGTAGCTATATGTGATATATATAGGGTGTGTGATGTGAGACCGATTAGTACGACTCATGCATCATATGTTATGTTTTTTTCATGTTGGGATGTTATAAAATGCAAAGGAAATAAATTGTAATTCTAAATTACCTTCTGCACGTTTCACTGTTATACTTCTATTAATTCTCCTTTTATGAAGTTATTTCAATCTACTAATCCGAAGCATAGCTTATTAAAAACAGATGGCCAGGACAAAGCAAACTGCACGTAAAGCTACTAGCGTGAGGGGGCTCTACAGACAGGAGGGGCAAAGGGCTGCTCCCCTTCCTGATGTGACTCACACTCCTCCTGTGGTGGAGGGTGGTTTGCTCCACACCCGCTGCCGTGAGGACTGCACTCTTTCCCAAATCCTGTGCAGAGCTATGAGGGAGATGAGGCGCCGTCCTTGTCCTTTCATCTCTGTGCAAACCGCGCACGAGGAGGGGAACTGCAGGGCCTAGGTCGTCCTTCCCAGAGGTCATTTCACAGGGCAGACCACGATCACCACTTATGGGGCCAATGAAGAGGAGGCCTATCAAAAGGACGTTATGGCACCTATAGTTAACCTGAGTTTCACTGAGGAGGCAGGCCTTATGATCGTGCGTTTCCTTCCCACTGACGAGATGGACGATGAGTGGATTCGTCGTCATGAGCAGCTGGAGAGCAGGGCTGACACTAGGCCCTATGCTGCGTGCATGCAGTTTGCGCATGATGCTTCTACTACGATAGGATCGTGGAGGCACGAGCACGAGCGCTAGAGGGACAGCTAGCAGCCCATGTGGCACAGGACGAGCAGCGCCAGACTACCCTTGCCCAGGCTCAGGCACAGGTGGGACAGCTACCACAGCGCCTCGCGGAGTACGAACCACAGCTGCACCCGGTTGAGATATCCTCTGAGCCAATGGAGATGGAAGAGGAGGTCCATGTGTCTGACGCCCACTCTGCGGACTAGAGTGGTTGGGTGCTCGTGATGGTGATGTGATGCTTTTGTGTTGATGGCACGTTGAAAGCGATATTTTGTATAATTCCGCTCCGTGCTCGTATTTATGGTTGTACTAAACATAGGTGAGGTTGTGAGAACTCATTCTTGTACGCCATTTAAATAGATGATGGACACGTCTTAATGTGCTATTTGGGTGGTCGATCGATGTAACCACCATCTTATGATGTAATAGTAAGACGTTTAGTTGCTTTTGAACCTTTTAATCCGCACTTGAAATTTGTTTTATGACATGGAGAAATCTGAAATGTGTATGGATGAATGTGGAGTTATGCCTTGAGTTGTGTTGCAACCACAATCTGAAATTATGTACAGCAGCAACTAAACCTGAGGATATCTTGAATTCTGGGAGGAATTGGGTCAGGAGTCTAATACCAAGGTTGTAAAGTACTTCCTGGTGCATCGTTTTGTCAATTTGATCTTCTTCTAAATGAGCTTGGTTCAAGAGTTAGAATCAAATACGTTTGAGTTTGCAATCTGGACTGAAGCAGCACCAGGAGGGGAAATACAATTTTCACACCCATCGAGGTGGATTTGAACGGAGGGTCGTATACCAAAGTTGTAGAGGGTGACGTGTGTGACAACTTTGCTATATGTAGTTTCCTCTGAAAGTGTTTAGTTTGAGGGCTATACCAAAAAATGTTCGGGTTCCGAAATCTGGACAGAATTGGCACACACAGTTAAACACTGAAATTCGACAGAATTACAAAAAGAATTGGCAAAAACTTTAAATAAAAAAGTTGTAGAGCACAAAATTTGGAACAACTTTACTAAGGGGTCAAAACCTGAAAGTGCATTGATTTGCTGCAAATCATGGTGCAATTGGTAAAGCGCTTTTACGTCGCCATCCAAATCAGCTTAGTAAAAGTGATGTATAAGAAAGTTGTAGGGGACTAAATTTCGAACAATTTGTGCAATTTGACTTCCACCTGAATTGACCGTTTTGACATCCGTATCAATGATGTTAGAACGTGCTGTCCTGCAGCAAAAATTACACACGTGTCCTCTTAGCATATACGATCGTCCACACCTACGAGATGACGGCTAACACCTTATGTGCAATTGAGTTGTTCTGTACACTTACATGCTTTCATGTATTCAGAATGTATCCTAGATGTTATGGTTCTTTTATCATCGCATTTGTTGCACAAAAGCTATTTGACTAAACACAGATAGCCTCATTCTTGCAGATGGTGAACACATACACTGGCCAAAGCTCTGGATCGGGACCACAAGCGCATGGTACCCCACCGCCACCAAAGCTAGCCACCCTGGTTGTGCAGAAGGCAGAGCTGATTCGCTTGCTCGCTGTTGGTGGTTCTTAGCCTAACAGATTTTACTCCGCAAGCGTGCGGAGACCGCTGTAGCTTTCACCCGGGAGTATTCCAAGGTATCGTATTTATCCACAGGGAAGCATTGAGTTAGAGATATTAACTTATCAAACTTCTTGTTATTTAACTCTTTCATTCTAAACGATAAAAGAAAGGATAACGGCACATTGACACACTCCACACAGATACATAGCTCAACAAGAAGCTAGGAGGACAACGAGACGGATTTGGTTCCTGATAAGACCTTCTTTTACTAAGCGCAAGCCAAAAGACAAAGCTAGCTCCAATTGTCACTCTACTAAGGTTGAGGTTATGGTTTAGTCTAGTCATCTACACTGCATCGGACATCGCGGCTATAGAACCACTGCCAGGCACCAGAGTGCTGATTACCCAGCCGAGAAAGGCAGGTTCTAGGGAACCCGACTATGCGTCTTCATGCCATCCCGAACGACGGGGTGGAATACTGAGACGCCCTAATGCTATCACCAGTAGGGGCTACCTAAAGCCTGTGCATATGCACGAGGCACCCAGAGCTGCGTGGGGCTGGTTGCAAACCAAGGTGAACTTCCCATAGTAAACTCTGGTTATTCACTTCCTCCACTTGGCTAGAAACAAGTGGAAGCATCACTACTGCTACGACTTAACTAGCAGCATGAACAAGGAACATGCAAGTAAATAGACTAGATTACCATAACCTCATAGAGCAATGCTAACTATAGTCTAATGACATTCCTACACTATGATCATAACCAGAGACATGAATGTAAATGCTTGAATTTAAATAAAGAGAAATATATTAAATAAACTCAAAGTCATACAGGAAAAGGAAGATACAAAGGACTCATACCAGACTCCTGAAGACCGCTTCGGAACAGGTAGAGCCCAACTCTAACTCCTACTAAACATTGAAATAGAAGGGGTAGCGCCACCCAAAAGGGAGACTGTGAGGGGCTGCTCTCTATTTATAGGAGGCTGTAGGTCAGTGAAATGGCTAAGTCTACAGGCCGGGCGGCCGACCCTCCAGGCCGGGCACCGATGTTACTTTGGACTACTTGATCTTCAATCTTTGAGGCGGTGGCAGTTGTTTCGGTTAGAGCACGTGCCAGAAGGCCTAACTCCTTGGCCGAGCAGCCTCGGACTTAGTCTCTAGCGGCCACCTGGATGTTCTTCATTGGTTGGAGAGTGTGTCTCAAGGATCCATCCATCATGCATGCCTTTGGTCCTTTGATCGACGGTTGATTTGTGTCCAAGTTGTGCTTCTTTGCATGCATGTGTTGTAGGAAGGTCGGGTGACCAATTGGGAGGCCGGAAGGCCAAAGTAACAGGCCGGGCGGCTTGAGTACTTGGCTAGGCGACCTGAGTACAAGGCCGGGCACCCTATGTACTTGGCCGGGCGACTAGCCCTTCAGCACTTAGTCATTTCTTGGACCATATGTTGGCCTTCCGACCTTTGTCTTGACTTGGGCTTGATCCCTTACATGTATATGGGTCATTGGTGAGTTACTTGGTTGATTCCAATGAAGACTGAGGCATTTGGAGGGAGTTCTAGGCCGGCCGGCCTCACCTTAGACCACCCGGTCTAAGTGGTGGCCGCGAGGCCACTGTCCTCGCAATCGGAATTGTTGAACTTGCAACGGCTGTAACTTTCACATCCAGACTCCAAATTGAATGAACCCAACTCCATTTTGATTCTTTTGACGAGCTTTTCACAATGGTTCAGTCATAGAGGGAATTTGAGATACTTCATAGTGATGTTATTTGTAATCCATTCTCAAGCCCTTTTGTACCCACTCTACGCTTGCTCCAAATGATGTAACTTTGCATGGAATTTGAGCATCTCCCTGTGTAACACCGAAAACCACCAAAACTTGTGGAATTCGTTAGTTCAAGGTAAATAATGCATAGAACTTCATTTATACCCTATTTATTCACCGAGGCATTAGCGGTCGCATTCAGGAAATAACGACCGCTAACACGCCCCCAAGCTTGAACCTTTGCTCGTCTTCGAGCAATGCTAAGACTTAGGCTCGGCGGATCAGGAGTTACATCAATGTCAATAATCCTGCAAGTATTAAGTGCACAACCAAACACTCCACCATTTATGAATTGAACAAACTAGCACAAGTGTATCCCAACCTTTTTATGCATAACTGTGGGGCTTCTTGACTTCTTACCTTGTCTTTTGCGGTTGGGAGATGGAATAACCAAGGTAGAATCTTACCCAATGCAATCTCGTTTCTGGTTTCATGCTTGGAGGTTTTGAAAATTTTGCAATTAAAGCACCAAGTTCCTTAAATGGTACTCTTAGATCGCTCAAGTGGTTATAAAATTCCTCACTAGGGCCTAAGTCATTCTTTTTCCCTACAAACTATAGGCTTACATGGAGCTCAAGGTGGGGATAAAAGAAGGCTTACGTATGTCATGTTTGTTGTTGAGTCAAAAGTTGGTCCTAGTGAAGATTGTGATACCCCTCATTCCGATCAATGGAATAATGGATAAGATTGTGATACCCCTCATTCCGATCAATGGAATAATGGATGTTTTCTTGCGGTGGAGATGATGAACACAAGAGGAAGAGTATATGGAAATGAGTCCAACATACTCAACATTGCGTTTATGGGAGAATATGGTCTTCGGTAAGAACTCTTACTTGATAGATCCCCTTGTTTGAAAAATTGAAACCTTTGAGCACATGGAGCCATCACTTTTTTTTCCTCCTTTTTTTTCATATCTTATTCTCTCTCTTTTTTTTTGTATTTTTCTCTCTCCTCTTTCTTTTTTTCATAGCTCTATGTCTCATTTTGCATGGGAACTTGGGGATATTTGAGGAATATGTCTGGAGTGTTTATTGGGAAGACCATATTTGTGGATGGGTATGTGGATGGTAGATATGGTGATGGAATATCTAGCATGTGTGAATGCTTGAATTCAATGTGAATTTAAGCATAGCTAGATAAAGGAAGGCTAGCAATTGAAGGTGGATATGAAGGGAAAATTGATCAGGATTTGAGGTGTCACTACTTCATAAGGACTCAACGTTTAACAAAACTCAACACAACAATAAGTAGCATATGTAGAGGTTTGATCATGTAAGGATTTGGCTTTGGATAGGTATTTCAAACCACTAAGGAACTTGCTTCATTTTTATTTTCAAAAAGAAAACTCCGAGAATTCACCTTACTAGGATCAAGACGGGTGCAACTCAAACTTTGATTATATCACATTCTCAGAACAACCTAGACTTGGTTCGAAAGTACGTTCTCCCACAAGGTTGAACATTAGAGAAAGGATCACAACTTATGCCAATAAGTTCAAATTTTTGTAGGAGAGTGTAAAGTTGTATATGAAATACTTACAAGGAATTAACAGAGCAACTATTCATCACTTCCTTTAAGCAGAGGGTATAAACAAAATTCTAGCGTTGTGGGTAGGAGTTAGTTTATTCATGGCCGTAAGCAAACTTTATGGTATTTTAGATTATGCAAATTTTTATGTTGTTTTTCTTTGTTGGGGTTAGAAAAGGAATAAAGCAACAAGTTTTTGGTGTCATGGCAGATAGGATAAAAGATATGATCGTGAAGTGCATGACATTCGGCGTGGGGTACATACCTGGTGCGGCGTTCTCCCCAAGCTTAGATCTTGCAACTGAATGCAAACTTGAAGCTTATGCTTGGCATATCTCCCCATGTGTCCATTGCATCTTGTGGGGGTGCCTGACAAATCCTCCCCCAAGCTTGTACTGTTGTATGTTACTCTTTAGCTTGCTCCCTGAGGTGACGTGATGCTGCTTACTTTCTGTTATGCTCATCTATGTTAGACGAATTCCCTTCTCTACTCTTGTTTTGCCTCCTCATCTCTTTCATTTAAATGTTAGGGGCAATTCGTCATATCTCCGATGCTGCTATTTGGACCTTCTACATGGTGTCAGGAGTTTTTGATTTGTAGACAGCTCATTCCTGGTATTCTACTCCCTTTGGGTGAATGTCTTCTTGTAGTTGATGTCAGGTTCCTCCAAGCTCCAACATCATATTTACCTTCAGCCGACATTCTTTTCCAAAGTGACACATGCTTCTCAAGAATACCAAGGGTCCTTCTCTTCTCAAGAAGAGTGTCAAGAACGGATTCATCTCATGGCAGGTTGCGTTTTTGCCTTTCTTCTATTCCATGACCAGCGGTGACATCTCACTTAGTCCATGTACTTGAAGTAAGGGTTGATCTTGAATCCTATTCTAACATTGAGCAGACTTCCAAGTGATGACTATGGCTCGCATAGACCACTTGTTTTCTTTCCCAAATAGATTGAGTGGGGAAGAACGGAGATGGATGTTGTTGGATTTGACTCCATTGTCATTTGCATCTGCCACCAACCTCTGGTTGATGGGTGTTCGCATCCGATGGGTAGAGTAGCTCAGGCCTTGACATCTTGTTGGCTTGTGCTCAACTGGCCAGGCAGAAAGGAATTAAGGAAGGCTCTCTATTCGAGTTCCTCCATTACTTGGGTGATGTTTCTTCATATGTCTCGTGTGTTCCAATGCTGTGCATGACTTCTAACACCTAGTCTTGTGAAGATAGCCTCTCGGGGATGAGAGACGTCTGCGTGTTCTTTTCAGTGTCATGCCACTGACATTCGCTTCCCAAGTGATGTAGAGCATGCTCAAAGTGTGGCAGAGATCAAAGTGATAGTTTGGACATCGGGTCCTTCTTCTTAGGGGAGTTTAGAGGATGAATGCCTCCTACAACAGGTTAGTGGACAACATATACAAGGGTCTATGTGTAAAGAGTATTAACACTAGGCCCGTTGTACACAATGTGCTAAAAAATTTTGGCATTTTAAGAAGCTCAAAAGCACAAAAGCATGTTGTGCTGCCATGATCATTACTATCTTCAAGAATTTACTCAAATCTAAGGTCATGACATATGGAAAAAAAGATTATCTAGGACCTTGATTTTTTGTCTCCATGGAAACTTGAGAAAACCAACCGGCACCCGATTCTATCGTTAGCGACGGCGAATATTTCACAACCAAAATCTACTCATAGTTCATTTATCAACGTTGTCGAATTGACCAAAGCAGGCTCTTAACCTAAGCATCATTCTTAATTTAAGAGGCCTACGGGTACTTCTTGGACTCTGGCCCAAACTATGCCTACGCCAGCAGATTAAGGATGCATGGAAACATGGTCAAGACTTACTCACATGGACAGAGCAAAACGAATCATGGGGTTTTCAATTTTATCATTTTTTTGTTTTTTTAGGGTAAAAAGAAAGGGTAACAACAAGTTCAATAACAAATTAATATTCTATCTCGCCGCTCCCCGGCAACGGCGCTAGAAAGCTTGGCGGTTCTTAGCCTAACAGATTTTACTCCGCAAGCGTACGGAGACCGTTGTAGCTTTCACCCGAGAGTATTCCAAGGTATCGTATTTATTCACAGGGAAGCATTGAGTTAGAGATATTAACTTATCAAACATCTTGTCATTTAACTCTTTCATTGTAGATGATAAAAGAAAGGATTGAGTACAATGACAAGATGTTTGACAAGTTAATATTTCTATCTCAATGCTTTCCTATGGATAAATACGATACCTTGGAATACTCCCGGGTGAAAGCTACAGCGGTCTCCGTTCGCTTGCGGAGCAAAATCTGTTAGGCTAAGAACCGCCAACAATAAGACTCAAAGCAATCAAGGACGCAAGAAAGTACAAGTTCTCTTTTCATATGTGGCACTGGTGAACTGGGATAGGAACTTGAGATCATTCAAGATGGAATCCTCTTTTTATTTTGCAAAGTAAAACTCTTAGCTCATGGGGGCAGTTCCTTCCGTTTTCTCTAATTATCTCATCTCTCATGAATCAACAAACTAAATAGCAAGTGGTTCCCTATTCATGAGGTATCCAAAGGCAAGATTATTCTAGCATAAGAAATAAAGTGGTGCAAGTACAAGTGAGATGTGACATTATGATCATGTTGAACAAATTTTACCAAGGTTTCATGTAAAACAAACGCAAAGTTTGAGAGGTGTAAATAATAAAATGTGCAAACCTGGCCTCCAAATGTGGGTTCGAGATGGGAGTGGGCCGGCCAGCCTAGAGCCAGGGTCGGCCGACCCTATCACCTGGTCGGGTGGCCACGAGCTAGGTCGGGCGGCCACTCCATTTTGTGGTTTGACCCGTGCACTTGTTCGTTTCTAACGAGAGAGCCTTGGGGAGATGTGACAACGTGATGTAACATGTTTTTGTGCAATTCACATGGTTGGCCGACCTGGACCGAGCTCGGGCGACCTAACCAGAGGGTCGGGCGGCCTTAACCAAGGTCGGGCACCCAGTGTTGTTGCCATTTCCCCTGAATTTTTTCTGAGTAGCATGTTTCTACCCTGTTCATCACGTTTCACTTCTATTTTCTGCAGGGTTAGTGATAGGGAGTCAAATGGCATTGGCCATTCCACCCAAAACTTTATTGGAAAGGAAAACTATCCTACCTTTATTGAATCAAATAAAATTGTAGGCGCTTATTACAAAGGGAAATTAAACAAATCAAAACAAAGTTCAAACCTAGAAATAAGGACCTAAAACTAAAAGTGCCTAGGATAACTAGAAGCATGGGCATTTATGGTTGTGGTGGATCATACAGCTCTGGATGCCCTATTGCTTCAAATTTGTCATTAATGTCCATCCGCCAAAGTTCACCCTCAGCACAGCGCTCCTCTAGATTCTGCAACTTAGCCCGAGCGCTATGTTTTCCTCCCTAAGAGAGGCCACCATGTCTTCATCATCGGATGAATCTTTGAACTTTCCTGGCGGCCCTCTAATGGGAGGTGGAACAGCCACCCTCTTCACTGTCCTCCTTGGTGGCGTTGAGTTGATGGACTCATCTATGGAGTTGTCCGGGATCGCCACCCTAGGCACAATCACCTTGGCATACCCACCCGTGGGAGTTTTCATCCCACAGAGGGTATGGGTGGAAGGGCTAGGGAGGACCGGTACCTTAGATGGGCCGGCGACCTCCTCCTGGAAAAGGCTCTTGATGCACTTCACAGGAGCGATGGCCCCCATGGTAGGGCGTGGAGATGGGCGCGCCACCTTCTTTGCAATGGGCCTCGTGGGGGACAGACCGCGAGGGGGCCTGTCCATGGTATGAGAACGATGAGGGGAGCCCGAGTGACCGTCACGGGAGGTTGGCCGGCCACGCGGGGAGCCACCCCTGGTCGGGCGACCTGCCTCCGGGGTTGGGCGACCCTGATCCGAGGTCGGCCGACCCTGGGGACCTAGTCTCGTCGGCCAGGGTGACCTCCTGTCGAGTCTCTCAGGGCTCTCCTCCCTCGGGATGGATGATATGGGGCGTGGTCATGTGATGCTCCCGCATCTCAAGTGCATAACTATCACTCATACATGCATCATTAATCATGAAGCATCATGCCATAGCATATAATTGAACTACATGACCAAACTTGGGTAGGATGCAACTTGATGAACCCTGTTTTATGATTGTTTGTTTCCATGATTGTAGTCATAACTTTGATTCCATTGAGATCTAGGTGAAGCTTATATTACCAAAATTGTAGACAAGGATGTGGTGAACAACTTTGATAATTGGGACTTGGTCATATATTGAGGTTTACAGGGTGATTAGAGTCATTTTCTACCAACACAGAAAACAAGTTCAAACTTGACCTGATTAGTAATCTCAAATTTTCTCTAACGTATAGCCAATTTTATGCAATGCTCAAATTGGATAAGTCATAGGTCTGTAAATTCTAACCAACATTTCCCAAAGGTACATTGGGTGAAAATGCTTACAAATAGGACTTTGGAATTTCCCAAGCAATAAAGGTCCACTGTCCAAATTGGGGGCTGCAGGGTAAATTCAAATTTAAATCATATTTACAAATATATTTTGACACCAAGCCTTTTGCAAAGTTGTAGAGCTTAAAAAGTAGAACATTTCATTCAGTCGGCATTTTTCCAAATTCGGCATCTAAATAGGTCAAAAATGTGATTTACAGTGGAGGAGAAAACACACTTTTCCCTGGTATTTTCCGGTGTCACTGACAGGTGGGCCCCGGCTGTCAGCGCCGCCCACACTCCCCAGCCCGCGCGTGCCGTGTGGCCGGCGACGTACGGCCAACAAGTCGACCCTGTGGCCACGGCAATAAGGCGAGAGCCGCCCCCTCGACCGAGCTCTTTCCCTTCCCCTCGCTCTCGCCTCCCCAACACCTCGCTCTCGTCCTCCCGAGCCGAGCCGCCATTGACGAGCTCAAGCTCGGAGTCGAGCTTGCGCCGCGCTCACCGCTGCCTCCCCGCGCCCGAGATCAACACCCTTGCAACCACCGTTTCAGTGGACCACAGAAGCTCAGGAAGCGTTGAAAGCTCTCAAGAAGTTCCTCACTACTCCCCCTGTGCTCAAATCCCCTAACCGAGCTACCCCCGAGTCACTGGCGGAGGATTTACTCCTCTATATTTCTTGTACGACTCATGTGGTAAGTACTGCACTGGTGGTGGAATGGCCGGACGAACAGAACGCACATCCAAAGCAGCATCCAGTCTACTTCATCAGTGAGGTCCTCAGTCCATCAAAAATCAGGCATCCTCAAGTTCAGAAGCTGTTATACGCTGTTCTCATTACTGCACGTAAACTGAGTCATTACTTTGAGGAACACAAGATTGTGGTGGTCACAGAATTCCCAATTGGAGAAGTGTTGCGTAATCGTGAGGCTACATGACGTATAGCCAAGTGGGCTTGTGAACTGGGGGCTCACGACATTGAGTTTCGCCCCCGCACTGCCATCAAGACTCAGGCCCTAGTTGATTTTGTCTCCGAGTGGACAGAGCATTAGGTCCCAGAAAAGCCAGAAGCCATAGAAATCTGGAAGATGTACTTTGATGGGTCACTGAAGCTAGAAGGAGCGGGTGCAGGAGTGGTTTTTACATCACCGGCAAGGGAGAAGCTCAAATATGTACTTCAAATCCTCTTCCCAGTATCCAACAACACTGCTGAGTACGAGGCTCTACTTCATGGCTTACGCATAGCGATATCACTCGGAATTCAGCGCCTGATGGCCTACGGAGATTCTCTAGTGGTCATCAATCAAGTCAACAAGGAATGGGATCGCTCCACGGATTCTATGGACAAATACTGTGCAGCAGTCTGAAAATTGGAGGACAAATTTCAAGGCCTCGAATATCACCACGTAGATCGTGACCGATGTAGGACCGAGACATGCGACTAGAGGGGGGTGAATAGGAGCACTTAAAAACTCAAACTCACAACCCCCTGGTGCAAACTAACACACTTCACACAATAAACGCTAGACACCATCCACTGAAAGGAAACGTGTCTAGCAAGCACTTGGTGTCGCCCACTGAACGGGTAAACACCAAGCGAGCGGAAGCACAAGACTCAATGACCACAAGATCGCAAGTCAAGTGAAAAAACGTCACTCGCAAAAGAGTGTGGCGGAACCGTCGATTTAATACGGGCTAAGTACACCTGCCACCATTAGCTTGCAGTGTACTTAGACCGTACTAAACCCGGTCGTCCGTCGAGAGGCTCTTGGCTCTCGATAATACCATTTCCCAGAGGAACCGACATCATACACATCCGACTCTCGATTGAGCCACAATAGTTACATCATCACAGACAATCGAAATATAGAATAGATAGATTTAGTTTACAAACCAAGAAGGTATATGGTCAAATACATGTTCAAAATACATACAGTGCGAAAGCGTTTTCGAAACATCTCGCAGCGGAAACCAATTACTCCAGTAGTCTTCACATAGACCAGAGGCGAGAAGTACCGAGCCCACCGGTGCTACCCTTCTCCAAGCAGCCATCCAAATGCCGCCAGTACCTGTGAGCCAAAAGTGGGGGCAAACCCAGAGTACTAATTACTCAGTAGGACTTAATGGACGGGGTCTACGGCTGACGCAAAGCTCAGCTTACTAGCAAGTAGGTCCTTAGCCATTGATTTTAAACTGTAAACTGTTGCCATAGGATAGCGGGATTTGACAGTCGCTATCCTTTAATCATGATTATTCACTATGTTTTAGTGTCATGCTATAGCGGGATTTGACAGCTGCTAGTCCTTATCCTGATTATCATTGGTAATATAAAGTAAACAATTTGCATGAAGTAAAGCATGTGTATCCAGTGTGTAGTATCAGATCATCAATTCCATAAAACATTATGCCTCAAACAGTTCTACGTTGCCCGTGTGCGATATTGGCATTCTCACACCTGGTGAGCATCAGCGATTCGAATCGATTTTTATATTCCCGGGAATAACTAGAAAATGCCAAGGGCCCATATGCTTACTAACACGACGGCTTTCCCACATATAGTCCCCCTTCTCCACTTGTCCCATCCCAAGTTCGATTCATTCCTGCCTGACTCCCGGGTTGTGCCCCCATGACGAGCCTGCCGACATCTCGGTCTCCCCGTCATGAGGACCAAGCTCCCCCGGGCCACCTTCCTCTCAACCAGTGGGTAGAAACGTGTTTCTGTTCTTCGGATGGCACAAGTAAGCTTTAACTGGTCCCATTTCCCGGATAAGCATTCTAGCAATGTTATGCCGATCAGCAGGCGAACAGCGAACGGGCCTTATGCGACTCGGGCGGAGCCATCACACCGCAACAACGCACACCGCGAAAAGTAAACTTAATCTCCGCCCGGTCTTCAAGTAATCCACAGCATAATAAAGCATCTTAGCATAGACAGTGTTCTCTTTCTTTTTGAAACACCTACGTGACGAGTGACATCTCACTCATATCTAGTCGAGCCTAGCATTTCTAGGCAACTCGTCCTACGTACCTAGTATAGGTGCTAGGGCCAGGGCGGCCGGGAAGTCTAATGCAATTGGTTTCAATCAACTCCTAATGCATATGCGTAGACAGTATTTAAATCATTAGCTGGGAAAGTATGGTCCTGCCTACCTTTGATTGTTCTTAAGAAACCAACAAACTAAACTAAGTTAGTTTGCCGGGTTGTGGGGCTTTGCCCCAGGCAACCCCTTGAAACAGGGACGGTTTAATCAGCGACACGCCGTCTTCTGGCTCCGGGTGCACGGGCTCGTCTTCCGGCTACTGGATTTGCAACTGCTTCTGCGTTGGTCCTTCGATCGCGGAATCTATATGCATGACATAGTGCAACATAAGCGCAACGAATGCAAAAGCGTGCATAATATGCGTAAGAGATATATTCATGGGAATTATTATCTAGGCAATTTACTTAAGTATTTCTTACGTAAAACTTGCTCCACACGAACGAGACTCAGATTATTACTAGGAATTTATACGAACCATCCCCGAGATGCACTACAACTATCACATATAAAAGGACATATGAACATGTATTGATTCTAAGACCTAAACCATCGTATAAACCCTAATCATCCTCACACATGTGCATTTGTGAATTAAAATATGCACTTGAGTTCTCATAGTTACACAGCTCCATTATCATGAAAGACATGCACAAATATACTTTTTGGGAACTAGATATCATGCACAAGCTACCACATTTTTCGTGGAATTTTCTTAGCACCCCAAAGCCATCTTTTCCATTTATCTAGTTCCCCAAGTCAAGATTTGTCACTTTCAAATCACCATTAACACTTAACATGCAGGGGCTCATATTTTACCGATGAGACACTCATACTACCTAAAGTATATGAAAAATGCTAGAGAGTCAATTTGAGCATATTCTTTGTAGCCTCCCCTTCCTAGGTTAAATAAATACACATACACATGTATAATGGCAAAAGGGTAATTAAACCGCAAGTGCTAGGGCTACAAAAATTTACATAGTGTTATAATACCCTAAGAAAGCTACTGTCCAAGTTTCATGCCATTTGGAGTTCATTTGGCCCACTTTTGTCATTTATCCCTATTAATCATGCATGCAACAAACCAAGGGCAAAACAGACATTTCACACCTCCACATCATACCCACTGTGTAGATCTACTCAAGATGAGTTCATAGCCACTGAGTTTACCTTTTTACGATTTTTATTTGATTTATTATGATTTTCTAAAGTTCAAACCGAGAAAAGCAAAAAGAAAAAGAAAAACTCTAGATCTAAGGACCTCTTCGTAATTAACCGTAGTTTCCCGGGGGTAGCACGCAAGTAGGCCTAGACTCAGCGAACAGTGCACGTGAAACCCGTAGAACTCCGGGTTAGATCTGCAAAAGTTCCAAGGCTTCGATTAAAATGCGAAACTGAAATAGATCTAGGGGTGTTTTCACAGTTTATGCAAGACACAATAAACAGTGACATAATAAGCAAGAATCGAAGGGGTTTTTCTGCAAAACCCGCCTTCATCTTCTACCTTGCGCAGGGGAAAGACGACGCGCGACGGGGGGAGAGGCGCGGCTGCGCCGGCGGCGGCGGGGCCGGCCTTGGAGCCGATCGGGGTCGAGGAGGCGTTCCCGCTCGCGGGCTACCTTTCCCCCTAAACGTCGTCGCCCGGGGTGGAGCGGAGAGGCGGCGCGGTGGCGATGAACCGGCGCGGCACGACGGCGCGCGGAGGCGGTGGCGCGGCTCCGATTCCGGCAGCTCGGGCACCGAGAGGCGACGAGGGTGGGCTCGTGAGGTGCGCGGCAGGGTGGCGAAGCCGGCGGTGGTGGAGTGGAGGTGCGGTGGTGGCCCAAAGGGGGTTCTCCACGACGAGCCCGTGGGTGGCGCGGGTGCGCGCGAGCGGCGCGCGCGGGGAGAGGTGGAGGAAGTGATGGGGGTGGCGATATCTAGCGCATTAGGTACGCGAGGCCGAGGCGGAGCTAGCGGTGAGAGTCTGGAGCACCGGGAGGCGGTGGAGGGTGGTGCGCGACGGGGTGAACCGACGGTGAACCGGAGGTGAACGATGGCGTCGGCGGCGTGGACGCGACGTCGAGGCGGGCTCGATCTCCGCGGTGGAGGGAAGATCGACGACGAGGTTTAGCCCTACGGGTGCGCGGAGAAGCGGCAAACGTAGTGGTGGCGGTCTCGGACGCGGGGAGGCGGCGTAGGGCGCGGCGCAAGCTCGGCTCCGAGCTTGAGCTCGACAATGGCGGCGCGGCGCGGAGCGGCGCGGGGAGGGCGAAATAGTGGACGACCACGTGAGTGAAGATGGGGTTTGGGCGCGGGTCCAAGCCCTCTCCATTTTGACGCGCGCGGGCGGTCGGCCGGTGGCTCGCCATACTCCCTGTACGCCGGCGAGCCACGCGGCGCGCCGGTTCGCGCCGTGCACGCGCACGCGGATCGCGGGCCCACGTGTCAGTGACTGTGGTTTTTGGAAAATCGAAATGTGTTTTCTCCCCTTCGGTAATTCGCTGTTTTGACCCATTTAGATGCCGAATTTGGAAAAAGTCCAATTGGAAGAAATGTTCTACTCAGAGAGATCTACAAGTTTGTCAAAAGGTTCAGCACCAAATTCCAAGTGCAGATATGATTTAAATTCAAATTTGCTAGCAGCCCTAGTTATGGACAGAAAACCTATATTTCTTTGAAAAATAAAAAGTCCTATTTCCACGCCTTTTCTCCCAAAATGCCTTTTGAGTGAGTTGTTTAGAATTTTAAATCCTACAACTTTTCCAATTGGAGTTTTGCATGAAAGTGGCTGCAGTCTAGAGCAAATTGGAGATTTCTAAATAGGGCTGATTTGAACTGGTTTTCTGTGTTGGTAGAAAATGACTCTAAACTCCATTTAAACTTCAATATGTGACCAAGCTCTAATTACCAAAGTTGTTAAACAGTACTTTATCTTCAAGTTTGATAATATAGAGTTGACCTGAATCCCAACAGATTTTGAATTATAGACACAATTATGTTCCAAGGTTCATGAAAACAGAAATTTCACTTTGCGAGGAGACTTTCTTGTTTCCAACTTTTGGAGTACCAAATGAAGTCCAATCATTCCCACAATAGGTGCATTTGAAAGGTGATAAGTTCAATTTCATTTCATAGAAAGGAAGATTTTGAAGTTGTATAGTGAACCCAAAGGAAATTTCAAATGCAAATTTGGGTTAAGCTGAAAATTCACACTTGAGAAAATTTCTAAGTATGACTAAGTCTTAATTTCACCATTAGCTTTCATATAATTGTGTCTTCAGGCTTCTGAGATGCCGGGGGCATCACAACCCACCCCCCTTAAAGAAATCTCGTCTTGAGATTTGGAGGAAGCGGGGTTCTACTGGTTACTGCAAAAATGCAAATGGTTTTTGGCATCGTTGTTCGTGTGCTTCTGTCATACATGGCAACACTTAATCCTTCATCCATTTGCTTTGTTAACTGGCTCGTGAATGGTTAGTGCCTTTTTAACACAAGGTAGTTACAAAGCTTTTAAATACGTCTAAGGTGGTTTTTCCCAGGTGCTCAGCAAGTCATGGTTTTTATGAGAGCGAATGAACAAACCGCAAAGACGGTGTGGCCGACGCGAAAACGACAGTGATTTATTCGGATAATGGAACAGGGTTACTCCCTGACTTTGACACCAAGATTTAGAAACGTGATGAATATATAGGTCTTAGAACAATCAGAAGCAAGGTGTACAAAATCGGAAGACCGAACCACGAAGGCTCTTGGGTTCAAGGGTTATCTATGGATGTGCTTTTGAGAGACACATTCATTTCATTTGATAGGGACTGTGTACACATATACGATATTAAATCCGAACATTCTTCAGAGAGTAAGATGTGGTGATACATAGCACATTCTACTCATTGTTTCGAGAAAGATGCTGTGGAAAGAGAATAGGACATATTCACCTAGACAAGGTGATGGTTTGTATTATTTCATGGGATTGGTCAAGACTGACCAAGAAAGTATAAGTAGATGATGTGTGCTTACTAGCGAGACGATGGCAATATATGTACGCTCAATTTTGAGGAAAATTTTCAAGGAAGAACAAGGCAAGTCTAGGTAGGAACCATGCGATAAAAGCACTAGTCGAGATCAAAACCCTAGCGCAGCGGGTGGTGCTGAAGTTCACCTTCAGAAGATAAGGTTCAATATATACCAGAAAGGATCATAGGAGAGAGCAGTGGAAACAGAGTTTGACTGTCTCCACAATTCAGAGAGTGGCAAGTTGGAAGAAGAAATGGAATGATGTAGTAAGACAGTGGGAATGAAATCGAGCATTTCCACACATATAAGACGTTAAAGAAAATCAGGGTAGGCGCAGAGATAGATTTGGACCAATGGGTGTAAATGTATCGTGGAGAATAGAATTGCTCATCCCCGTGAAGCACGACCAGCAAGGATAAACAAAGTCAACGAAAAGATGTGGACGAGTGGAACCATAGATTTCACTTTTTTCACGGATCAAGAAGACATGGTTCAACAAGGCAAGGGAAAGGTGTGAACGACAGTGGGATTAAGGTGGATCTTTCCCCACAGACCAAGAAGGGCAAGGTGAAACAAAGCAATGAAATGATACAAGGTGGCAGTGGAAATAAATTATCTCCACGAATGAGATGTATAGAAGTCCACAAGGCGTTAGAAGATGGATAGGAATGTTCCACAATTGAAGCGGTGTCATGCCTTTGCATGTCTTGATACCAGCGCGCCCCTAGTGGAACCGAGTGACGGCCATGCACACAGGACCCTAGGTTCCGTCGCGGCACCATAGACTGCTCAGGTAAACACCTCGTCAAGAGCGGTACTTCCATCCAACCTCAGGGGATATGCGAATAACACAGGGTTATAGAAAGACATGACCAAGGAGTTTTACACGCCATAGCACAATGTTTTCGGAGGTATAATTCATCAGATTTATTTGAATCAGAAATGAGGTAACAACAACAAAAGTGTCATGGATTACAAGGACTGAAGTGCCTGAATGACAAAAGCATGAAACGTGAGAATTACAAGAGTTTAGAACGCTCCATTGAAAATAGAGTTACATTAATCATGAGGGTGGGATACATGCCAACTGCAAGGAGTTGGATACAATGGAAACTCGAGAGTTATAAGAGTCAACCCCCTCTCATTACAAAAGTTTTGCGATGTCTGCTAGCACACCAACTAGTATCTAGCTAGTACTGCCTAAACGTAAGATTGATACGCCCAGGACGAATGCCCGTTTCTTCTTTCAACCAACTTGGTGCAGTGTCGGTCTTCACGTGGGAAACGCCATGAAATAACAGTCTTGATTCTCCACCGAGTATGAGAATGTCACCAGATTCGAGGTTGATCTTGGTCGCTTGGTCTTTGTCTCTCATGTCGCCAAACAAGAACTCGGCGGTGTCTCCTATGGAGATGGATATGAAAGGTAAACCTTTGGTAAGGCTACTCTCTGATTTGTCCTTGTCTTGGTGAAGTCCGAGTTTTCCGGAGTTGGTGTAGTAGTTGACGATGCATATTTCCGGGTTAATTTGAGGAAACTCGCTTGCAGTGGAGTTCGCAGTTTGAGCAATCATCTTGAAAGCATCTGGTATTGTCGGGGCTTGTGCTCCATCGAATGGGCGCGTGGGTCCATATGAGCGTGGCGTCGGATCCCAGTTCTTTCCCAGGGACATCATCCACAAGTTCAGCTTGGCACCATTCTTGAGGCTTGGCCTGTAAAATCCTCCTGGGCCCTTACCCAGTTGTCAACACATACTAACCATCCCGATTTGATCTTCAGGCTTGACAAATACTTTTAATAGAACCATCCCGGGTCGCAGATGTTGAACAGAGGCTGCCTCGGTGGAAGATTCTCCCGCTTTTCTCTTCTTTTGTTCTCGAGGAATCGTTGTTTTAGCTTTTGCGGACTCTTGGTAATTAGGGCATAAGTCGAAGGGCTGCGTCGAGGGTTGCGACATCTGTAGCAGAAAGAATAAGGCTCCCGTCAATTTGATAGTTTCAAAGGTCAAATGTGGTCGTAAGGCAATTTGTTTTCATGTGCCAATTAGGTTACGTCCCGAACTTCATTTTCTAAACTTCGTACTTGCTAACTAGATTCAAGCTTCGACTTAAAATGATTGTTGGTTTATGCCTAGAGTATTTGCCAAAGGGTCATTATAGATAAGTTTGTTGGTTGAATTTTTCCCCCTACAACTTTTATATATAATACTTGTTTTAAATGGATACGAGACACGTCCTAAACTGGTATCTCGCTCGTATTCACTTTCATAGCAAGTAATCTATACATAAGTTGTTAGAAATTTCTTGTACCACTAGGTTCTTATAATAAGTTTCTGTTGGTTCTATTTGCAATTTGAAATACATCTTAAAATAGTAGACATGATTCATATGCAAATTGTTACTACCCAACAAGTATACTTATAGATGCAGTAAGAATCTAGTTATCTTCAAGCAAATACAAGTAAGGCACATGAGATGAGATGGAATGATGTATGCCCGTCCTATCCGTCTCACATCACACTTCCTATGTATACAACTAGCGATATTCGGTGACATATATGCACGTCTCTCCTTAATGCAACTAGTCGAGTCCTAGTCGTTCTTAGTTTCGCACGTGGTTAGTGTACCGCAGAAGAATGCATGCTCATACATTACCACATAGTGTGGCATCCACGCGTGACCGTTGCGTGGACAACGTTGGTGGGCCGCTGCACCTTTTCCCCAAAACCTGACTTTCCACCAGTACTGGGGATTGTCGAGGAAAAGATGGATCCCAAATCTGAATGTAAGTGTGGTGGGTATGAAAGCCTCAAACATGCCCACCACCCTTAAAGAGCTTTTACTTATATGGCATGAATGCAGAGATTACAACTGTCCGCAAAACCCAATAGCTTCCACCAGTACTGGGGACAGCTATGGCCGAAAAGTTGCTTCTCAAAGCGCCGAATATGCATATGAGGTCTATCTAGGTCAGAATATCAGTGATGTCACCTGGATAACACTAACATCCTTAATATGGGCATATCGTATACTCTCATTTTTGAATTACTTGAAAAGGGCGTTCGAAAATAGTTTTGTAAACCAAAACTGAATGATATAACTGTTGTCTGTGTATGATCGGCTCTGATACCAGCTGTGGCGGAACCGCCGATTTAATACGGGCTAAGTACACCTGCCACCATTTGCTTGCAGTGTACTTAGACCGTACTAAACCCGGTTGTCCGTCGAGAGGCCCTTGGCTCTCGATAATACCATTTCCTAGTGGAACCGACATCATACACATCCGACTCTCGATTGAGCCACAACAGTTACATCATCACAGACAATTGAAATATAGAATAGATAGATTTAGTTTACAAACCAAGAAGGTATATGGTCAAATACATGTTCAAAATACATATAGTGCGAAAGCGTTTTCGAAACATCTCGCAGCGGAAACCAATTACTCCAGTAGTCTTCACATAGACCAGAGGCGAGAAGCACCGAGCCCACCGGTGCTACCCTTCTCCAAGCAGCCATCCAAATGCCGCCAATACCTGTGAGCCAAAAGTGGGGGCAAACCTTGAGTACTAATTACTCAGTAGGACTTAATGGACGGGGTCTACGGCTGACGCAAAGCTCAGCTTACTAGCAAGTAGGTCCTTAGCCATTGATTTTAAACTGTAAACTGTTGCCATAGGATAGCGGGATTTGACAGTCGCTATCCTTTAATCATGATTATTCACTATGTTTTAGTGTCATGCTATAGCGGGATTTGACAGCCGCTAGTCCTTATCCTGATTATCATTGGTAATATAAAGTAAACAATTTGCATGAAGTAAAGCATGTGTATCCAGTGTGTAGTATCAGATCATCAATTCCATAAAACATTATGCCTCAAACAGTTCTACGTTGCCCGTGTGCGATATTGGCATTCTCACACCTGGTGAGCATCAGCGATTCGAATCGATTTTTATATTCCCGAGAATAACTAGAAAATGCCAAGGGCCCATATGCTTACTAACACGACGGCTTTCCCACATATAGTCCCCCTTCTCCACTTGTTCCATCCCAAGTTCGATTCACTCCCGCCTGACTCCCGGGTTGTGCCCCCATGACGAGCCTACCGACATCTCGGTCTCCCCATCATGAGTACCAAGCTCCCCCGGGCCACCTTCCTCTCAACTAGTGGGTAGGAACGTGTTTCTGTTCTTCGGATGGCACAAGTAAGGTCCCATTTCCTGGATAAGCATTCTAGCAATGTTATGCCGATCAGCAGGCGAACAGCGAACGGGCCTTATGCGACTCGGGCGGAGCCATCACACCGCAACAACGCACACCGCGAAAAGTAAACTTAATCTCCGCCCGGTCTTCAAGTAATCCTCAGCATAATAAAGCATCTTGGCGTAGACAGTGTTCTCTTTCTTTTCGAAACACCTACGTGACGAGTGACATCTCACTCGTATCTAGTCGAGCCTAGCATTTCTAGGCAACTCGTCCTACGTACCTAGTATAGGTGCTAGGGCCAGGGCGGCCGGGAAGTCTAATGCAATTGGTTTCAATCAACTCCTAATGCATATGCGTAGACAGTATTTAAATCATTAGCTGGGAAAGTATGGTCCTGCCTACCTTTGATTGTTCTTTAGAAACCAACAAACTAAACTAAGTTAGTTTGCCGGGTTGTGGGGCTTTGCCCCAGGCAACCCCTTGAAACAGGGACGGTTTAATCAGCGACACGCCGTCTTCTGGCACCGGGTGCACGGGCTCGTCTTCCGGCTACTGGATTTGCGACTGCTTCTGCGTTGGTCCTTCGTTCGCGGAATCTATATGCATGACATAGTGCAACATAAGCGCAACGAATGCAAAAGCGTGCATAATATGCGTAAGAGATATATTCATGGGAATTATTATCTAGGCAATTTACTTAAGTATTTCTTACGTAAAACTTGCTCCACACGAAGGAGACTCAGATTATTACTAGGAATTTATACGAACCATCCCCGAGATGCACTACAACTATCACATATAAAAGGACATATGAACATGTATTGATTCTAAGACCTAAACCATCGTATAAACCCTAATCATCCTCACACATGTGCATTTGTGAATTAAAATATGCACTTGAGTTCTCGTAGTTACACAGCTCCATTATCATGAAAGATATGCACAAATATACTTTTTGGGAACTAGATATCATGCACAAGCTACCACATTTTTCGTGGAATTTTCTTAGCACCCCAAAGCCATCTTTTCCATTTATCTAGTTCCCCAAGTCAAGATTTGTCACTTTCAAATCACCATTAACACTTAACATGCAGGGGCTCATATTTTACCGATGAGACACTCATACTACCTAAAGTATATGAAAAATGCTAGAGAGTCAATTTGAGCAAATTCTTTGTAGCCTCCCCTTCCAAGGTTAAATAAATACACATACACATGTATAATGGCAAAAGGGTAATTAAACCGCAAGTGCTAGGGCTACAAAAATTTACATAGTGTTATAATACCCTAAGAAAGCTACTGTCCAAGTTTCATGCCATTTGGAGTTCATTTGGCCCACTTTTGTCATTTATCCCTATTAATCATGCATGCAACAAACCAAGGGCAAAACAGACATTTCACACCTCCACATCATACCCACTGTGTAGATCTACTCAAGACGAGTTCATAGCCACTGAGTTTACCTTTTTATGATTTTTATTTGATTTATTATGATTTTCTAAAGTTCAAACCGAGAAAAGCAAAAAGAAAAAGAAAAACTCTAGATCTAAGGACCTCTTCGTAATTAACCGTAGTTTCCCGGGGGTAGCACGCAAGTAGGCCTAGACTCAGCGAACAGTGCACGTGAAACCCGTAGAACTCCGGGTTAGATCTGCAAAAGTTCCAAGGCTTCGATTAAAATGCGAAACTGAAATAGATCTAGGGGTGTTTTCACAGTTTATGCAAGACACAATAAACAGTGACATAATAAGCAAGAATCGAAGGGGTTTTTCTGCAAAACCCGCCTTCATCTTCTACCTTGCGCAGGGGAAAGACGACGCGCGACGGGGGGGGGGGGGGAGAGGCGCGGCTGCGCCGGCGGCGGCGGGGCCGGCCTTGGAGCCGATCGGGGTCGAGGAGGCGTTCCCGCCCGCGGGCTACCTTTCCCCCTAGACGTCGTCGCCCGGGGTGGAGCGGAGAGGCGGCGCGGTGGCGATGAACCGGCGCGGCGCGACGGCGCGCGGAGGCGGCGGCGCGGCTCCGATTCCGGCAGCTCGGGCACCGAGAGGCGGCGAGGGTGGGCTCGTGAGGTGCGCGGCAGGGTGGCGAAGCCGGCGGTGGTGGAGTGGAGGCGCGGTGGTGGCCCGAAGGGGGTTCTCCACGACGAGCCCGTGGGTGGCGCGGGTGCGCGCGAGTGGCGCGCGCGGGGAGAGGTGGAGGAAGCGATGGCGGTGGCGATATCTATCGCATTAGGTACGCGAGGCCGAGGCGGAGCTAGCGGTGAGAGTCTGGAGCACCGGGAGGCGGTGGAGGGTGGTGCGCGACGGGGTGAACCGACGGTGAACCGGAGGTGAACGACGGCGTCGCGTCCGGCTCGATCTCCGCGGTGGAGGGAAGATCGACGACGAGGTTTAGCCCTACGGGTGCGCGGAGAAGCGGTGAACGCAGTGGTGGCGGTCTCGGACGCGGGGAGGCGGCGTAGGGCGCGGCGCAAGCTCGGCTCCGAGCTTGAGCTTGACAATGGCGGCGCGGCGCGGAGCGGCGCGGGGAGGGCGAAAGAGTGGACGACAATGTGAGTGAAGATGGGGTTTGGGCGCGGGTCCAAGCCCTCTCCATTTTGACGCGCGCGGGCGGTCGGCCGGTGGCTCGCCATACTCCCTGTACGCCGGCGAGCCACGCGGCGCGCCGGTTCGCGCCGTGCACGCGCACGCGGATCGCGGGCCCACGTGTCAGTGACTGTGGTTTTTGGAAAATCGAAATGTGTTTTCTCCCCTTCGGTAATTCGCTGTTTTGACCCATTTAGATGCCGAATTTGGAAAAAGTCCAATTGGAAGAAATGTTCTACTCAGAGAGATCTACAAGTTTGTCAAAAGGTTCAGCACCAAATTCCAAGTGCAGATATGATTTAAATTCAAATTTGCTAGCAGCCCTAGTTATGGACAGAAAACCTATATTTCTTTGAAAAATAAAAAGTCCTATTTCCACGCCTTTTCTCCCAAAATGCCTTTTGAGTGAGTTGTTTAGAATTTTAAATCCTACAACTTTTCCAATTGGAGTTTTGCATGAAAGTGGCTGCAGTCTAGAGCAAATTGGAGATTTCTAAATAGGGCTGATTTGAACTGGTTTTCTGTGTTGGTAGAAAATGACTCTAAACTCCATTTAAACTTCAATATGTGACCAAGCTCTAATTACCAAAGTTGTTCAACAGTACTTTATCTTCAAGTTTGATAATATAGAGTTGACCTGAATCCCAACAGATTTTGAATTATAGACACAATTATGTTCCAAGGTTCATGAAAACAGAAATTTCACTTTGCGAGGAGACTTTCTTGTTTTCAACTTTTGGAGTATCAAATGAAGTCCAGTCATTCCCACAATAGGTGCATTTGAAAGGTGATAAGTTCAATTTCATTTCATAGAAAGGAAGATTTTGAAGTTGTATAGTGAACCCAAAGGAAATTTCAAATGCAAATTTAGGTTAAGCTGAAAATTCGCACTTGAGAAAATTTCTAAGTATGACTAAGTCTTAATTTCACCATTAGCTTTCGTATAATTGTTTCTTCAGGCTTCTGAGATGCCGGGGGCATCACAAAGAGGATCCCACATAGCCACTCTGCACCTAAATGCGTCTCACTGATGAACAGAGAGCGAAGAGTATGGGCTAGTGGTAAGAATCACTTGGGCAAGGACGAAGCAAAACCCAAACGGCTAAAACTCCAACCAAAACCGACTGCGCAGCCACACGCTGGATAGTCCGGTAACCTGCATCGGATAGTCCAGTAGAAGCTGGGACGAGCGCTGGAGCCGAATAGTCCGGTGTACGCCGTCGGACTGTCCGGTAGAGGACCGGATAGTCCGGTAGCACCTTGGAACTTAAGTTTCCAAACCTAAAACCTGAACAAACCTTGTCCAATCTTCACGAAAATTGACACAGGCTATCTGAGCACTATTCCAAAGCTATTCCCAAATGATCCATGGAAAAAGATCAATGGATTAGCGGGAATTTCAGATCTCGTGAAGAGGCAAGCTTTGGGCAAGAAAAGGGGAAAATTCAAATTCGACTTGCTCCTGGCAAACCTGCAGGTTTGAGATGATCTAAGTCATAATCTCCACGAGCAAGTCCAAAACACCAAAACAAGAGGGGAAAACTCGTAGGCAAAGCAAAACACCAAAAGCCTTTGAGAATCACCCAAAATCCAAACTAGAGAGGGGAAGGGAGAGCTGCACACAAGAACTCCAATTTTAGAGGAATATTGCTGGATTAATCACGAAATTGAGTTCATACAATGGTTCCTACAGCCTACCACCCTTCATCCTCCCTCTTGATGTGAAAAGCACTAGCTAGGGGACTCAAATCCTAGCCTAAAGATCTCCTTTCTCTCTTTAGCACTTGGCTGTATAGAAACTAAGCCTAGCGTTTTCTAATAGTGGGAGAGTCACCTAAATGACCAGCCACTTAGGTATATATAGCTCAGGCCTAACGACACCATTTAACACTAAGACCCCTACTCTAGAAAGCCCGGAAGGGGCTGAAATGAAAATGATACAATCGGACGACAACGATGACGCTTTGATCTTGTTCTTCTCCACGCCTTGCTTGGATGTACGCCACGTAGCCAGTAGTCCGAAAGCCTCCCCTAGTTTTGAAGTCAGAAACCGAGAAACTTTATTCTCCAGGCTTCTTGGGCCGGGTCTTGGTCCAATCTTCTATCTTGGCGAGTCGGAGCCCAACCCACCAAATCATTTGAACTTGGGTGGCGGTTTTGAACCGAAGCCGCCAAAGCCTCCCTCGCATGCCTTCGCGCCATGCACTCGGGTTGGAGCACCACGGTGGCACCCGGCTTCTCCAGTCCATCCGAGTCGCTTCGCAGTCCATTGGAGGGCTTACACCACCGTTGCCGAACTGCCCCTCCGTGTACTGAGCTTCCATGGCTGATCGATGCCGAGACTTGCCTCCAGTCCATCGGAGGGCTTTTGCCTCAGTCCATCGAGGTCTTCACCATCCTCTACCTCCTGTCCATCGGAGGGCCTCCAGTCCATCGGAGGGCTTGAGCTCGTTGACAATCACTCATCACACGAGGAGAGCAATGAGGCCGGTCCATTGGCTCTCAATCTCCCCCTTGATGAGTGCATTGTCAACACCTTCAACCTGTAACCTGAAATAGAACAAAGACAAGAGAAAAGCGTAAAACCGAAAAAGAAAGAAAGAAAGATGAAAGTTGCTTAAAATGCCCAAGAACCAAATACATGCAAGGGCACAGTGAGACAACAAAAGAAAACAAAGTATCGGCTCCTCAAGGCAGAGGCAAAAGGCTCAACGCACCGATGCAAAGAGCATGCTAAAAGCTCAACTGTCCCGGAAATGCATCCTCACAAAGCTCCCCCTCAACTAAATCTCTCTCGAGTCCTCCCCCTATTTCCAATACTTCTCCCCCTTGTTGACAATGGACACATCAAGGGTTCATAGGACTCTCCCTGAAGTAGACAACTCCCCCTCAAAATATGCCATGAGATGCAGAGAGTGTACCAGAAAGAGCTCAGAAGGGATGGAAAGCTAGTATTCACAAGTTCTAGCATACAGAGCAAGTGAGGGCAAGTAAGCATGTAACAAGCTCAAATGAATCTATCTTACACATATCAAGAGCTAGCATGTTTCTTAGGATAGTTTAAAAGCAAGCATCACCAACATGAATAGCATCTAGCAAGATAGGCATGAACAGCAAGATGCTAGCAAAGCATACAAGGTATGCTACTGTAACACCCTAATTTTATTTTCAGTATTTTACAATGAATTTAATATGGTTTATTTAATTTTCTAGGATTTTATATGCTTAGCCATGCATTTAATGATTTATTTTATCTACAATAATTAAAATTTATCCTAGGTCAACTTTTGTTGTACATTCATGCTGGTGCATTGCTTTATTTCTTGTATGGTCTAAGGTTTGAAATTCAAATGTATTTGGATATTTAAATTTTTTTTTTGACCTTGGTTTTGGAAAAGAGAAAAAAAAAGAAAAAAAGAGAGCAAAGGGGCCGGCCAGGCCGAACCGGCCCAGCCAACCCCTCTCCCCTTCGGCCCGCCCGCACGGCCGCTTGGGCCGGCCCAGCCAGCTCGCTAGGCAGCAGCCCAGTCCGCGCCGCGCTTTCCCCCTTCTCTATCTCTGATGCGCGGGCCCACCCTGTCATCTCCTCCTCCCACCTTCGTCCGAATCTCGCCGCGCCCTTCTCTCTGAGCTTGGCCCCGAGGCCTGCCGTCTCTGGCCGTGGACCCGCGCCGCCGCGGACAAGGCTCACCTGCCAGTGCCTCCGCCGTCCGGGCCCGCCCGATCAAGTCCTTCTTCTACCTCACGCTGTCACTGCAGCTGGACCGCCTCTCCCGCGCTGCGCTCTCTGCGCCATGGCTCCTTGCGCCTACCTCCCCTACGCTCGCGGCCCACTTGCCAGCGCCTCTCTCCCCTCCACAGCACGCGAGCGACCTGGGTACGGCTCGAGTCCGAGCGAGCTCGAGTTCGAATTGAACCGGATCGAGTCGGAGGAGCCCGAGCCGCCACTATCCCATGAACCCGAGTTAGACTCACTGCGACGCCCTATAAAGGGGATCCCCTCGCCCGCCACAGCGATCTTTTGCTCCGTCGCCTCACGCCCAAGCCCTAGCGGCCGCCGCCTCCGTGAATTTCGCCATCGGAGCCGAAGGTGAGCGCCACCGCCGCCGGGCAATTCACAGCCGTCGAGGCTTCTCCGGCCCGTTTGACCCCGTTGCCGCCTTCACAGGACCTCCGCGACCTCGTTCCGCCGGTTCTTGGAGCCCCGTAGCCGCTTCTTGATGCCTCCCCGCGAGCACCGACGCCGTCGTCCGCCCCCTCTCGCCGCCGGCTCTCTCCATCGCGCCTCCGCCCTAACCGATCCCCTAGGTGAGCTCTCCATGGCTTCCTCTTCCTCCTCGGCCTTTCCATTTCCCGTGCGGTGCCCTACAGCGCCTGGCGCGCTTTACTCCGGCGAGCCGCCGCCGCAGCCTGGCAGGCTCCGCCGCTTCCACACCCGTCGCCGGCCTTCCTCTCCCCCTTTTAACCTGAGCCACCGGATCCCGATCGAACGGACGTAATCCGCCGGTGACCGGTCAGCACCAGTCAAACGCCGGTCAGCCGGTGTAGATTTGCTAAAGAGCCCCTGTCTTTTCCTCTAATCAAGCCGCAGTCCAAGCTGTAGTGAGAAAACCCCGGTTTTAATATTTTTACCCCCGGGTTTTGAAAAGTATTTACATTTCGGTCCTAACAGCTTTCAAAAGGCTATAACTTCTTCGTTTTAAATCCGATTTTGGAGATTCTCGTGCCCACGCGATCGTATAAATGAGTAGAATAATTTTAAATACGTTTTACCTTCTGTTTTTATGTTATGATGTACTGTTTCTTATCTTTTGCATTTGTTTGCTTGCATGTGTGATCATGTGAATGCTTGTTTGGTGCCGTGTATCATGTGTAGACGTTGATCCGCCTGTTGAGTTCGAAGAGCAACCTCCAGAAGCCTCTGAGCAGCAGCAAAGAATAAATTTTGAGGAAGGCAAGTATAACATAAACAACACCTAATAATCTTTTTAATTACTGCATGTGCATTTTAATTTGTATGCCTATAAGGTTTACCTAGCTATTTTTATCCTTTTATATCTACCTTGTGGGGTGCATATGGTTATGTTGTGCTAGGTGCTGCGCGAATTTATGTCCTTTTGTTAATTAATTTTGACTAATGGTTCTATACAATTAATGTGAGCTTGACCCTCTGTGCTGTGTGCTTGAGTGGTTCATGTCTCTTATAAAACAGGCTTTTTAGCAACTTGGTTTAGGGAGCTTGAGCAATGTGCTCGTGTGCTTTTGCTGGTTCTCTCCCTAAGGATCGAATCACAAAGCGACCACCTGGGACAACAGTGCTACCACAAGGCTGGAATGGGACAGACTTAGCTGATTAATTAGATTGTTTTGGTTTGGGAGTAACTTACCTGCGGGGCAAGAGGGGAGGTGAGCTTCTGTGGCCCTCGCGCTACTTGGGTTGAGTGTGCGTTACGTTATATGTATGTACTTCTCCCCTTGAGGCTTGCTCCACGGTTGCGAACCTGAAACCTTAGCGGTTACACCTTACCATCGTGATCTTTGTAAAAGCTTCGTAGTGCGCTTGCTAGTCATCTCATCTCCGGTAATCTGGTGAATTTCTAGCGTAGCTCACGACTTGTGGGTAAAGATGTACAACCTCTCGAGAGTATAAAACTAACATGTTAGCCGTGCTCACGGTCATGAGCGGCCCAGACCCTTCCAAGTGATTAGAAGGACCCTTGGCTAAGCTTCCTTGGTTTTTGTTATGGTTATGATAATGATGTTTATATCTGTTTAATCTTATTTAATTCTTATGCAATATCTTTTGGGCTAATGGTTTTGTTATTAATTCATAGTAATTAGGCCTTAATAAATGTTTTAAATTAAAAGCTTATGCAGATGTCAGCTAACCATAGAGCCTCATGGTTTATGTTATATTTGTTGGGTATTCTGTACTCACAATTGTTTTCTTTATATTTATTCCTTGTTGGGGGAAAAAATCCAACCGCTGCTCAGATGATGGTGGTAATGAAGACTATGTAAAGACTATGACGAGTATTAGGCGTTTCGTTCACCAGTTGACGTCCCTGTGGCGCCCGTTATGTTTATGTTTTATGCTTCCGCTATGCTACGTTATAATCTGAGTTCAAGACTTGTGTCACAGTGTAATAAACGATATATTCAATGTTATGTACGTTTTTATCTTTGGCATGTGTGATGGTATTCTGTAATTTGTCATGTATATGCGAGACGTTTCCTGGCGCATATATGTGTTGCACGGTTTTGTTCGTTGAAACCGGGCGTGACAGCTACTCTCAACCAAAGCATATACAACCAGCCATAAACATTTTAGAGACTTGCATATTTCAGATTTAATCACTTGTATTTCATTAGCAAGTTTCATATTGTGCCAGAAATTATTCACTTGTCTTGCCACTTCTTACCAACCAATGCCAAGCCTAGGTTCAAAGAACCATCAGAAGCTTAAGACAAGGTTTTGGTCATACACAGCCTAGTCCAAGTTCATGCCAAAGTGCAAAGGCAGGCTGTCTCAAACTAGATCAGTGTGACAAGAAAACCCACCTGGATCTTTCTCATTTTAGCACAAGAAACACCACTTGTAAACATTGTAATTCAGATTTCAATTTAAGCAAGGTGTCATAAAAACTTAGGCATTTACTTAGCAATGGCACACAACTAGCATATCCAGGTATGAAAAGATAGCATAGCATTCAACACTCCTACACATGCTAGGTAGCCAAGTCAAGTGGTGATCATGTTTTTGATTTTCAGAAAAACAAAAAACTTAGCTCACAATTATTATTCAATTCAAGAGAGCTTAGCCAACCATGATCAAGCAAGCATCTGTACAATCTAGCACAAGCAAGTACTAACTCATCATTCTAAAGAGCTCTAGTGCTAGTGAAGTGAAAATGCATATGATACAATGCAATGCATGATATGGTGCAGAATGCAAAAGAATCAAGAAGGAAATAAAAACTAGGCAAACAAAGGTAAAACCTAAACTACTAAAGTCATCCCTGACTAAAAAGGATAACACACTCCAAGCTCACCTCTCAAGCGCACAAAAGCACTGAACTCTAGGGGCTTGGTAAAGATATCGGACAACTGGCTTTGGGTTACTACATGGACTAAGTCAATATCACCCTTCTCATAGTGGTCTCTCAGAAAGTGAAACCTCATGTCTATGTGTTTGGTTCTAGAGTGCAAGACGGGGTTCTTAGCTATAGAGATAGCAGAAGTAGAGTCCACTAGAAGAGGGATCCTCCCAAACCTAAGGCCAAAATCACTAAGGATGGCTTTCATCCATAAGAGCTGGGAGCAGCAGCTAGCAGCAGCGATATACTCTGCTTCTGTGGTAGACAGGAATACGCTAGCTTGCTTGCGAGAGGACCAAGAGACAAGAAAGGTTCCTAAGAATTGACAAGTACCAGAGGTTGACTTGCGATCAATCTAGCAGCCAACATGTCAGCATCTAAGAACCGTCTAAGAGAAAGAGAAGAACCCAAGGAGTACCAAAGACCAAGTTTAGGAGTGAACTTTAGGTACCTGAAAATGCGCTTCACCGCTTGACGGTGAGATGACCTGGGAGAAGCCTGGTAACGCGCACAAAGGCAAACCACGAACTGAATGTCTGGTCTGGTCGCCGTCAGGTACAAAAGTGAGTCGATCATCCCTCGAAATTCCTTCTGGTCCACCGCCTCCCCATCTTCATCCGCATCAAGAGCCGTGTTTGTACTCATAGGAGTGTCATGGGTTTAGAGTTACCTATGTCAAACTTCTTGAGTTTGTCCCTTGTGTACTTGGCTTGATGGACAAAGATACCCTCAGGGCCTTGCTTGATCTGCAGCTCGAGGAAGAACTAGAGCTCACCTATAAGACTCATCTCAAACTCCCTGCTCATCTGTTCAGCAAAACTAGACACCAAAGCGTGAGATGAACCACCAAAGATTATGTCATCAACATATATCTGAACTATCAAGGTATCACCGCCACAACTCAACAGAAACAAAGTCTTATCTACTGAACCCATCACAAATCCAGACTTGAGCAGGAAACTTTTCAATCTAGCATACCAAGCTCTTGGAGCTTGCTTCAGACCCTAAAGGGCTTTTCTCAACTTATACACCCGGTCTGGAAACTTGGCACTCTCAAAGCCAGGAGGTTGTCTCACATATACCTCCTCTATGTAACCATTTAGGAAACCTGACTTGACATCCATCTGCTGCAGTTTGAAGCCTTTGGAGGCAGCAAAAGCAAGCAGAATCCTAATGGCTTCCAAACGAGCTACAGGGGCAAATGTCTTCTCATAATCTATCCCCTCCTTCTGACAGAAACCCTAGGCTACCAATCTAGCTTTGTTCCTCACAACCATCCCATGCTCACCCTGTTTATTTTTGAAAACCCACTTGGACCTATAGGGCGACAGTTTGGTGGAGGTTCAACTAAATCCCAGACATGGTTTGTCTCAAAGTTCTCCAACTCCTCATGCATGGCGTTCACCCAGTTAGGATCAGATAATGCATGTGACACATCTCGGGGCTCAAAAGAAGCAACAAATGCAGAGTGGGAGAAAAAGGCTAGAGAGTTAACCGAAGAGCGTGTGACACGCTGGTGAACATCTCCAATGATCCTGTGTGGAGGGTGATCCCGCAGGACCTGCCGAAATGGAACAATCTCGGAGGTCACCTCCCCTGCGTCCTCAACGGGGCCAGCCTTTACTTGAGCTTGCTGTCGGGGGAGTGAGGAGGAGGCCGTAGGCAAAAGTCCTCCTTCATCATCAGTGCTCGTAGCAGAGGGGGCAGGAACTGCAGCCGGTGCAGTGGCTCCTGCGTCACCAACATCATCTGCACCTTCCTCATCTTCAAAGCTAGGGGTGCCTTCTTCATCATCACTTGAAAGCTCAAAGGCAGGGGTTGTGCAGGGCATAGTTTCATCAAAAGAAACCTCAAAAGTCTCAACAATTTGCTTGGCCTCCAAAATCCACACACGAAAAGCCCTAGAACTAGAAGCATACCTCAGAAAAAATTTCATCCAAATAGCGAGACTCAAACTTGTCCAAATGCCCCGCCTTCTTAAGCACAAAGCACCTGTAGCCAAACGCTCGCAAATGCTTGACGCCGGGCTGCCTCCAAATCGAAGTTCATATGAGGTCTTCCCAAGGAAAGCTCGCAAGAAGATCCGGTTCGCAATGTAACCGGCCGTATTCACTGCCTCAGCCCAAAAGCGCCTCGGAGTCCTGTGCTCATCAAGCATTGTCCGTGCCATCTCAAAGAGTGTGCGGTTCTTGTGTTCCACGACACCGTTCTACGGTGGGGTATGTGGCCAAGAAAACTGGTGCTCAAGACTTAGGTCATGACAGAAGTTTTCGAAACGAGAGTTTCTGAATTCACCGCCATTGTCACTACGGATAGCCCTCATGGCCTTATGACTCTCGTTTCTCAACCTCAGTACCAGATTCTAAACAAAACCAAATGCCTCATCCTTAAACTCCATGAAAAATACCCACGAAAACTACGAAAAGTCATCCACAATGATAAGCACGTACCACTTTCCACTGACCGACGCTACCCGAGTAGGACCCACTGTATCCATATGGAGTAGCTCACCTGGATAGGAGGTCATAACCTGAGACACAGGAGTGTGAGAAGCGGCAACCATCTTGCCATGACGACAGGGGTGGCACACTAAGTCCTTCTCAGCTTTCAATTTGGGCAATCCTCAAATTAGGCCCATTGAACTCAACCTGACTAGCAAATCAAAGCTCAAGTGACCAAGTCTCTGCCACTTCCATATATCAGCAGAGGGACTAGCAACCAAACAACGCGCAGGGCCAGAAATTGATGTGAGGTCGACCCTAAAAACCTGACCAAAAGGCAGCAAAGAGCAAACAAGGGTCTCAGCATCAAGAACGCGGCACGCATCCTTCTTAAAACAGACCTCAAAATCTTCATCGAGAAGTTGCGAAACAGAGACCAAATTGAACCCCAGATTCTGGACATAAGCAACTTCTCTCAGGGAAAGCTTAGCAGAGAGCGAAACAGAGCCAACACCCAACACTTTACCTTGACCATTGTCTCCAAAAGTGATGTACTCCTTGGTGCTCACGGGGTTGAGGCTGGAGAACCACTTGTGGTGCCCTGTCATTTGCCTAGAGCAACCGGAATCCATGATCCACACGTCCTCCATGCCTCGATCCTGCAAAGTCAAGTAAACCGATGGTGAGCAAACAGTCCGGCACTGGGGTTAGTACCAAAACTGCTGTACCAATGCTGAGCCATCTGCTCAAAAGTGGGGTAAGAACAGTCAAAGAAATCACCTTGACTAAAGTAACCACGACCCTCAAAGCGTGGCCTCTTAAGCTCTCTCACAAACCCTCGGTCACGAGGTCCGTAGCCGCGCAGAAAATGACTAGGAGCTCGACCAACAAACCGCCTCTCACCACCAGGAGCACGGGCTTGAAAGTCGCCTCCACGCTCACCTCCAGCAAAGCGGTCTCTCATCTCACCGCGGTAGGGAGGATCTTGCCTACCACCCTGGTAGAACTGATCCTGTTCCCCCAAGCTCTCTTCTGCCTCTCAACCCGCTTCCTCCTAAAGCAAAACTCCTCTAGGTGACCATTCCGCTGGCAGAACTCACAGTGGTAGACAGGCCTCCAAGGAACCAGGTTAGGCTGAGACTTGGGCTTAGGTGCTGTGGCCTTAGTTGGCTCAGGCTGCTAAACTGGCTTCTTGCCCTTAGACTTAAACTCTTCCTTTATTATCTTGTTCAGCTTAGCCTTAGAAGGCTTGGGTGTCCAGTACTGCTTCTTTGGGGCAGCCTTGGGTGGCTCATGGAAAACCCCATCAACAGTCTCACTTGGCTGGGTAGGAGCAGTTTTGACTTTAATTGGAGCACTCTTCACACCCGAAGTACTGCACTCCCCAAACCCAAAACCACTCATGTCACCCTCGGCTCTCTTGGTGCTCTCTATAATCATCTCTAATTGGGGTTGCCTCGCATACACCCAACTCAGCACCTTTCTCAACCGGCAGTTGTCATCTTGCAAAGACAACACTTGCAACCTCAGATCTTCCAAAACTACTGTCTGAGCAGCATAGGTATCACAATCTAGAGAGGGAAACACATGAGCAGCTTTCTCCAACTTCTTAATAGTGGCATCCTTATCCACCAGCTGCATCCTAAGGGTTAGGCAGTTCTCACTAGTGTCAGTAGATGCTGAAAGCACCTCAAAGTCAGCTCTCAACTGCTCCAACTCGCCTCTCAAAGTAGGACAGACCATACACGCACCCAAAAGCGCAGCTCTAGCCCTAAGCTCCTCAAGCTCCTTGTGCTTCCCCTCAAACTTATCCTTCAGCACAGCTAGCTCTCTAGCTAAATAGGGGCAAGGCTCACACTCAAGCTCTTCACTCAAAGTAGGCTCATCCAGCTTGGACTGGAGTTTGCAAAACTCAACTTTCAGCCCATCTATCTACTCTACCCGCTTGGCATACCTATCTCTCTGGTCACCAAGCTCCGTCATGAAAGACTCGTAGGTAGGGCACTCAAACTCATTGGGTTGGGGTCTCACACTCCTCAACCTCTCATTATCCTGTAAAGCCTCAGCAAGTTGGGCTTTCAACTTCTGCAGCTTCTTAGCTACCTTCTCCAGCATCTTATCCTGGACTTTAAGCTCTCGGCTGTTCTGCTCTAGCATCTCAAGGATTTCGGCTAGCTCAGGAGTTACCTCATCATTCGAGGAAGAATTGCTGCCATCATCCTTGTTCTCCTTGTCCTCAAGCGCCATGGAGCAAACCGAGCACCTCTTGAACTTGTGCTTGCGCTTGGACTTGGTGGAGACAAAGCACAAGCCAGCTGGACCTCCTTAATTGTTCCTCTTGTCCTTTTTTGTATGCGATCTCCTCATCAGTTGAGCTCGACGAGGACGAAGAGGAAGAAGATTCGCTGCTGCAGAACCAGATCTCGGTGAAGAACACCTTGTCCCGCTTTCGGTTGTCCTTCTGGTAGCTCTTGAAAGCCTTCCGAAAGTTCTTCTTGCCGAAGCTGTGCTTGCCAGAGCAGTTTTTATCAAAGCTTGGCTTGCCGGAGTGGTACTTGTCGGAGTCGTGGGAGTAGCTCTTGCCCTTCTTGTAATAGTCGTTTTTGTTGGGGCACTCGGCGATGAAGTGGCCGACCTCTCCGCACTCGAAGCACTTGGGCCTCTCTCCCCTCTTCTTGCTCATCCGGTTGTCATAGGCGCGCTGAAAGCGACTAGACACTAGACAAAGCTCATCATCCCCAAGCATCGCCAACTGCTCCTCTGTAACAGACAACAAAACAGAAAACGAAAAGTTGTGTAACAGGGGGTTAGTAACAGACTCACTAGAGGGGGTAGCCAAGGCCAGACTCTTGGAACTTGTACAAGTGAGGGAATCCCTCATCTTGTAATCTACTTCTGTGGCCTTGAGCTTACTATAGAGCGCCTCTACTCCTTGAGTTCACCTTGATCTCCCATACTCTACCCAAAGCATACAGCAATTTGACAGCCTACTGATGATCGTTCTATAGGAGCTCAGTGGGGGCAGAGTTGACACGCAACTTGTTAATGATCGACTGAAAAAGACCTAACAAGTCGTCTACTGACTCTTCCGGCTTCTGGACGAAATTCTCATATTCGCGCCGGTAAGTCTCCACAAGCCTAGCCTTAATGGTCGCGGTACCCTCATGGTGTGCACTAAGCAAGGACCATATCTCACGTGCTGTCTTGAGGTGACTCACTCTCTCATAATCCATGGGACCAAGCTCAGAAAAGAGAAAGTTAACAGCCTTGGCATTCGCCTGATGCTGAGCCACGATCTCAAGCGTAGTACGCTCAGCAACTGGACGCACCACAAAAGTCGTACTCTGAGTAGCATCACATATGTCCTGACTCTGGCTAACGAGGAATGCCTCCATCCTACCCTTCCAGTAGGGATAGCCATCGGAGGCAAGGACGGGAATCTTCCCAGAGTAAGTCATAGTCGCTACGGTTTCTTTACCGGTTAAGGTATGGGAAACCTAACTGGCTCTGATACCACTTGTAGGACCGAGATATGTGACTAGAGAGGGGTGAATAGGAGCACTTAAAAACTCAAACTGACAACCCCTTGGTGCAAACTAACACACTTCACACAACAAATGCTAGACACCGTCCACTGAAAGGAAACGTGTCTAGCAAGCACTTGGTGTCGCCCACTGAACGGGCACACACCAAGTGAGCGGAAGCACAAGACTCAACGACCACAAGATCGCAAGTCAAGTGAAACGTCACTTGCAAAAGAGGATCCCATGTAGCCACTCCGCACCTAAATGCGTCTCACTGATGAACAGAGAGCGAAGAGTATGGGCCAGTGGTGAGAATCACTCGGGCAAGGACGAAGCAAAACCCAAATGGCTAAAACTCCAACTAAAACTGACTGCACAGCCACATGCCGGATAGTCCGGTGCACTTCACCGGACAGGCCGGTAGAGACCGGCTGTCGGACTGTCCGGTAGAGGACCGGATAGTCCGGTAGCACCCTGGAACTTGAGTTCTCAACCTAAAACCTGACCAAAGCTTTTCCAATCTTCACGAGAATTGACACAGACTATCTGAGCACTATTCCAAAGCACCAAAAGAAGAGGGAAAAACTCGTAGGCAAAGCAAAACTCCAAAAGCCTTTGAGAATCACCCAAAATCCAAACTAGAGAGGGGAAGGTTGAGGGCTGCACACAAATACTCCAATTTCAGAGGAATATTGCTGAATTAATCACGAAATTGATTTCATACAAAGGTTCCTACAGCCTACCACCCTTCATCCTCCCTCTTGATGTGAAAAGCACTAGCTAGGGGACTCAAATCCTAGCCTAAAGCTCTCCTTTCTCTCTTTATCACTTGGCTGTATAGAAACTAAGCCTAGGGTTTTTAATAGTGGGAGAGTCACCTAAATGACTAGCCACTTAGGTATATATAGCCCAGGCCTAACAACACCATTTAACACTAAGACCCCTACTCTAGAAAGCCCGGAAGGGGCTGAAATGAAAATGATACAATCAGACGACTACGATGACGCTTTGATCTTCTTCTTCTCCACGCCTCGCTTAGATGTACGCCACGTAGCTAGTAGTCCGGAAGCTTCCCCCGGTTTTGATGTCAGAAACTGAGAAACTTTATTCTGCGGGCTTCTGGGCCGGGTCTTGGCACAATCTTCTATCTTGGCGAGTCGGAGCCCAACCCACCAAGTCATTTGAACGTGGGTGGTGGTTTTGAGCCGAAGCTGCCAAAGCCTCCCTCACACGCCTTCGCGCCATGCACTTGGGTTGGAGCACCACGGTGGCACCCGGCTTCTCCAGTCCATCGGAGTCGCCTTGCAGTCTATCGGAGGGCTTACACCACCGTTGCCGAACCGCCCCTTCGTGTACCGAGCTTCCATGGCCGGTCGACGCCAAGACTTGCCTCCAGCCCATCGGAAGGCTTTTGCCTCAGTCCATCGAGGTCTTCATCATCCTCTACCTCCTCTACCTCCGGTCCATCGGAGGGCCTCCAATCCATCGGAGGGCTTGAGCTCATTGACAATCACTCATCACACCAAGAGAGCAATGAGGCCGGTCCATTGGCTCTCAATCTCCCCCTTGATGAGTGCATTATCAACACCTTCAACCTGTAACCTGAAATAGAACAAAGACAAGAGAAAAGCATAAAACCGAAAAAGAAAGAAAGAAAGAAGAAAGTTGCTCAAAATGCATTGATGTGTCGATAGGACAAAGCCTGCTGAAAGAGATACACGCTGGAATTTGTGGGAATCATGTTGCCTCACGGACATTGGTCGGAAAGGTGTTCAGAACTGGTTTCTACTGGCCTACAGCGAAAAAGGATGCAATCGACTTAGTGCGGCATTGCAGAACATACCAGTATCTTGGTCGTTTGCATGTGGGGGCTTGACATGATCAGGCCGTTCAAAAGAGCTCGGGGTGGGTATACGCATATACTGGTGGCCATTGACAAATTCACTAAATGGATTGAAGTCAAGCCCATTGCTTCCTTGACATCAGCTAAAGCCGTGGAGTTCGTTCCGGATATCATCTTTTGTTTTGGAATTCCGAATACTATCATTACGGACCTGGGTTCCAACTTCACGGGAACAGACTGTTTCGACTTCTGTGCGGAAAAATCTATAAATGTCAAATATGTCTCTGTGTGCCATCCTAGAGCCAATGGACAAGTGGAGCGAGCTAATGGTATGGTACTCGATGCATTGAAGAAGAAGATCTTTGATAAAAATGAGAAGTTCACCAGCAAATGGATTCATGGACTGCCATATGTGGTCTGGAGCCTCAGAACGCAGCCAAGCAAGGCGCTCGCTGGCAACACGCCGTTCTTCATGGTTTATGGGTCAGAGGCAGTGCTACCAGCTGATTTGAAGTACGGAGCCCCCTCCCCCCCGACTAGCATTCAAAAGCATCGCAGAGGCAGAAGCGATTCGCATCGAGGAGACTGATCTACTAGAAGAAGAGCGTCTCAATTCTGTTATTCAGTCGGCTCGATACCAGCAGATTTTACGTCGCTATCATGATCGCAACATGCAACCTCGTTCCTTTTCAGTCGGAGAGATGATATTACGCAGGGTTCTCAAGACCGCTGGGCAACATAAATTGTCCCCGCCCTGGGAGGGTCCTTATATCGTCACAGAAGTCACTCGGCCAGGATCATATCGCTTATCTCGGTTGGACGGAACGCCAATTGGGAACTCCTGGAACATAGAGCATTTGCTCAAATTCTACGCTTAGGGCGTCTGCAGCAGTAGCATATAGTCGTCCGTGTTAACCTCTGTATTCTGTCCTCATTTTTGTACTCTAAACTCATTATACTCAATGAATACAGTGTTCATGCGGATCCGCTTTGTCTATGATAATTTTCCATTTAAATTACTCTTACTCAGTCTCTATAATTTACTCTTCGCATAAGGGCAATCAACTTAGGTCAGACGACCGAAAGTACGGTGTTACATGCCCACTCTTACTCATAACGGGGATGTTTCCAGCCCCACCCACGAAGGCAATCGGCTTAGATTAGACGACCGACAGTACGGTGTTACATGCTTTCGTTCGTCCTCATGTCGGGGAGCACACAGGACCCCAACAAACCAAAGGCAATTGGCTTAGGTCGGATGACCGACAGCACGGTGCTACATACCTTTGCAGGACTTCATGACGGGGAGCACACAAGGCCCCAACAAAACAAAGACAATCGGCTTGAGTCAGATGACCAATAGCACGGTGCTACATGTCTTTGCTCAGCTATATCCGTATATATATAGGGCCCTTCGAGGACAAAAACGATTAGAATCACATATTTATTCGCTCATACTCATAATTTCTCGTTGTGTCATCAATATTTCATTCTCCCACCTACTAATTCAAGCTATAATATTGATCCAATTTCATGTATGAAACGACCCGAATTTCGCGATGCCAAAATTCACGATAGTCCCAAGATACATAGTGCTATCGTGAATCACGTTTATCAGTCAATATCACAACCAGAACTTCGATTATCATTACATTTATACAATATTGGCCAAAGCCGGTACAAGTCCAACAGGACTGAAGCGTTCTTACACCAAAGATCAGAGTATAGATTGCGGAAAGCAGGTCTTCACGTCCATCTCCACAGGCATCCTTGAGCGTAGCACAACAACCTTCAACTGTTTCGTCCGTCGTAGGAATGGTCGTCATCCAGCTCATCTCCATCCTTTGAAGGAGTGGTCGTCATCTAGCTGATCTCCAAAACCTGTGTCACTAGGAACGTCGGCCACCCTGAGACACTCCCCTAAGTGGCAGCATAATAATAAAATCTAAAGGGCTAGCTCAAGTGGAAGGCTCTGGGCTTCTTATGC
Source organism: Paspalum notatum (assembly GCA_022530915.1). Classification (NCBI taxonomy): domain Eukaryota; kingdom Viridiplantae; phylum Streptophyta; class Magnoliopsida; order Poales; family Poaceae; genus Paspalum; species Paspalum notatum. The sequence continues at coordinate 22,780,427 of CM039687.1, forward strand.
AAGCAAGTATATAAATAATATTATCTAGATTATCATGACATTGTTCCATTCGGGAATTCGGTCACACAGGCGGTTCCCCTACTCATCACTCATGCCAACACATACACACCTCACCACCAAACACCTCTTCCATACCACCACTCATAATCAGTTACCATCTGTGGCAAGGGAAGCTCCCACCTGCCCAAGCCTCAACGGCCACAATCGGCATCTATCCACTCGAGGGAGAAGAGAAGAAATCCCATGCTAGATGAGGTGAATAACTCAACCTTGGTCCGTCCGTGACCGTGGACGCCGGCTTTACGTAAAGATTTACACTCTGCAAAGGTTTGTACATCTGTACCCATACGAGATGGGACGGGGACAGTGCGTCCGCTGCCCCGGGCCCACCACACCGATAGATGAACTTCCCTTCTGGCACTTTCCTGCTTTCCTGAGTTAGAAAACTGTGCGGATATACTATCCACCGCACTCTGAGGACTGTGAGCACGAGTAGTCCGGGGCCCCACGGGTCGAGTCTATCGGGGGCGTGTGGCTGCATCACAGACCCACCATCGCCCCCTAACACTCTCGCCTTACGCCTACAGTAATATGCCCTTTGGGGAAGTTCAAGAACCGGGCCTGAGGTCATATGGTATGCACGCATCATATCCGAGGTTTATCACCCCTACTCGGTCCTTAATTGGCGAGAGCAAGCCTTCCATGGGTCGGTTGCCACCCTCAGCGGTGGGCCGCGCACCACCACACACCTCTCTCCACTCAGGGCAGAGTTCTAGTCTCTCCCATTATTCCGGTGCCGACTCCCGCCACCCAATCTTACACACCATCTCGCTCTTAACCCATCCCCTCCACACACGCCAAGAGTAATCACATCCCACCATCATATCACCCAATCTCACGTCATATTCATTTTATTTAGTTGCAGTAGAATAATAGCAATCAGGGTATGTGGCTAAATGGAAGTAGGCTCCCTATCTTTGGGTTATCAAAGCACCATGATCATAACTAAAGCAGCAGCAGCATATTTCCGTGTCTATAGGATTTGAAGCAGGAAAGTGTCTGAATGGTGACCTGGAGTAGAGCCGATCGCTCTCGAGTACTGGCGTAGTTGTCCTCGTCTGCACAATCTCGTACTTCCCAATGTGTGTCCTGAGTCTCCAATGGTGTCCACACCACTCGGCGCAAACAACAAAACAAACAAATAAACACAACATAAGAACTAAGCAAACATCACATAGCAAAATAGAGATTAAGACAATGGAAGGAAGGGATCAAATTATGGTCAGCGGGTGGAAAAGAAATTAGAGGATTAGTCGATAAAAGTTGCAAGCAGGATAAAGTGACATTGACCAAGTCCTTGGAGGCAAGGAGGTGCCGATGATTAAGACAAATTTTTGTGAGTGAAATGATTTCATGAGCGTGTCGAAATAAGGCATACTAGCCACAAGTGATGTGGGAGAAGTCTGACATCACCCTTCCGCGGAATATTATGAGACATTAATTATCAATTGAGATGAGAGATGTGCGCCACACACAAGGTGTGGATTTCCAGCAACGATTATTATTACTAAAGCATGAGAAGGTCAACTTAGTTTATATTACTCTTATTGGGTCGGATAGAATCTGGACCTGAACCCAATTAGTAATGCGAGCTATGGCCGAAGCGGGCAGTTGCTCGGAGCCATGTTGACATTCTCATGGCTGAAGCGGTTGCTCAGAGCGAGCAGTTGCTCGGAGCTATGGCCGATGCGAGCTAAAGCCCGAGGCCTTGCGCAAACGCGTCTGATTAAATGTGTGATGAGCAGTGGCCGTGGCGAGCAAGAGCTCGTGGCCACACATCGCCGAAAGCGTGCGTGATTAAGCGTTTGGAAGACAGGCATCGGCCGTGATAAGCGAAAACCCATGTGCACAAAAGAGCGAGTTGACTAGATTAAGAGCATTGGCGATGCTACGAGTGCAGCCCGTAGTAGCCAGAAAACCGTGGTCATGCTTATGAGCTAGTGTATTAGGAAAGTTAGAAATTTCGACACATAACAACTATACGGAGCGATAACTCACGGCTCGTGCATGCCATAACAGATTAGATTAGGTGTGTGCGCTACACGATTATGTCCACGGTGTGTGCGCTAAGGGCATATCGTGACAGCACGAGAAAAACATGCCCTACAAGAGAACGCGGCTCGAAGGCTGGACAGGCATGTGCATATGAGGAGGATCATTGGCAACCATCGTCGAACCTCAACAGGGAATAGGTTCATCGGCTCGAAGGCTGGCATCACAGAAGGCAAGGTCGAGGTGCTCACCGAGGGCTTGAGGAGGGGCGAGGCTCGATGCCGGAACGAGTTGGCACAGGAATGAGACAACGCCGTGCCGATCGACATCGTCCTTGGGCTCGCGGTTCAGTCCAAGGTCGTGGTCGCAGCGACCATCTCGCAACCAACATGTGTGAGATTGTGTTTGTGACAACGGAAAGAACGGAATTGAACTAGAGTGAAGCTTTCACCTCAGCGGGATATGATCGAACAGTTGGTGAACGCAGAGGGGCATCATGGTTTGCGGTTCCACTCGAAGTAGATGTCCGCGTTCCCCGTTGTTGCAATTAACATACAAATCACACGAGGATTAGTTCGGGCATACAACAATATAGGATCAGAATGGAACCAAGTGCGGATTTCACCTTTGGGCAAAGCATAGAGCACTTGGGAGGCAGCGAGCAGGGAGAAGGGATAGCATCTCCCTGCTGTCTGGACCACTTGCTCACCATCCAGGCATTCTGTCGAACACCTGGTAGGCAGCGGTGGCCGCTGCAGTCTGGGAGATGGAGACGCCATGGGGAAAAGCCGCTGCGTCCAGGGGATATGGGGAGCAGTGGCCATCGGCACTAGGTGGGGCGAAGTGCATGGTGGCTGGAGATCGGTGCCCTAGGTGCTGCGTGAAGGAGAGACAGGTGAGCAAGAGGGACCGGCGCCATGATTGGAACGCGAGCGTTGATCTGCAACGGAGGGGCAGGGAGGTGAGCCGCAATTGGAGCTAGAGCTTCTGGATAGGAAGGAAAAGGAGAGGAGTAGAGGAACCTGGGGGTTGTATGCGTCATGGAGAAGGTGGTCGCCAGCCATGGAGGATACAGCACGAGCTCCCCTTGGGGTGGAGCTTCGGGGTCGCTGGCGTCCTGCAGGAAGGGAGGAGGCACCATGGAGGGGGTGGCTACTGCCTGCTTGGTGGGGACGGAGGAGGCAGGTAGTGGAGAAGCGCCATGGATGGGCTTGCTGCCTGCTCTCTCATCTTGCGTGGTGGAGAAGATGAGCAGAGGCAACTGGAAGGTGGAGGCGGCGGTGGAATTTTCGGGAAAGGAGAGAAAACGGAGAAAAAGAAAAGAAAGCTAGATATTTATGGAGATATTTATGGAGGAGAGTTAGGGTTAGGGTTAAGTTCCAAATGGGCTTTTAGATGGGTTTTAGTTTATGGGCTGAGATGGTACAAATGAATTAGGTTGTTTTTCAGAACCGAATTAATTTGCAAGCAAACTAATCCTGAAGGTCCGATAACAGGTGTCGCGATTATTTATTCCAATACACTGATAAAAAAGATATTTGGCTGGGAGATAAAGTCACTAAAAATTTAATCGGAGGCTTTTCAGTTGAGTGTCGATTTTCGGATTCGAATTTAATTGTGAAGAATTAAATTCGATTAGTCGAGAAATCACGCCGCAGTCCGAAATAAATCCTTGGTTAGGGAAATAGCACCTTGCGAAATAAATTGTATCTAATTTACTTTGGTGCTTGATTTATTTACATGAGATAAGTAATAATTCCAAACCCAAAGTAAATTGCATAGAATTTAATCCGACGATTTGAAAATATATCATCGCCTCAAATACTCAGTTTTTGGAAGGGGATAAATATTTCACAAAATATATCGTAGATAATTTATGCCCGATTGATTTAGGGTTTCCGAGTGAGAGTCATGATAAGGTTGACTGGTTGTAGGAGGTCATGAACGATGAAATATAGGATGATAGGTAGATTAGGTCAGGAGGAATATAGAGATAATGGTTTAATTCTCGAACTAGTGTTCAAAATTAAACCGACACACAGTCAACCAATCAAACAAACACTCAGTAAATTTTATTTATGAGAAATTTATTAACACAAAAAGGTTATTTATGTTTGATATTAACATATTTTTATTTGGTTGTAAACACATTGCCTTGTTTAACAAAAAGTTTTAAAAATTTAAGATTTTCGCGTTTTTTCAAAAATCTGGGATGTTACAATGTACACTATGTCTCTTTGTCGCAGGTTTATCTCCTAGGTGAGTTGGGTATGTTTATTTCATATTTTTCTATGCAGGTCCAAGATCGATTCAAAAAGAGGGAATGATTGCTTTTTAGATTCATGTATGCAAGGGAAATCATCCAGCAAAATGACACACATCACAGTTGACTTGGCATAGCACACATACAGAACTTTGGCAGCACTCAAACGACACAACAGATAAGACAAAATTGACATTACAAGAAGAGCTGAATTGGGCAAACATGACATTACAAGAAGAGCTTACCCGATTCAAGATACTCCTTACTGCCATCCTATAGCAAGGCCGGCAACAAAAGCTGTTGCAGACTCTTACTTCAGTTGGACAGAAGGAGCAGTGATAAAGGCCACCCATGGCTTCTCAAAAGGTGGTGTCTAGACACTCACTGTTAGCTGAACAAGACCAACAGGAGCAAAGACATCACTCAAGGCAGTGAAGGGGTGGTACACCAGGTGGACACGGCACGGCACAAACCGAAAAGGGAGTTTCACCTTTCTCGAACTCGACACTGCCGCATTACGGCCCTGGTAGCCTCTCGGACTGCTTACCACAAACGTGCCAGCATGAGATCTCTCGTCTCCACTAAGAGCTTAGTCACTCCTGGATAATAGGGGAGACTCACCCTTCACATCAGCACCGCTGGTAGTAGCATACCAACCTCTAGTACAAGAAAAACACCTTAGAGTGTTCTCCTGTCCTAGAGAGCTATGCGTGAGGTCTTTACGCACAGGAAATTTAGAGAATTCTCCTATCCCAGAGCAAGAGCAAGATCTGAAAGCGCGAAGGCAAGCCACAGATCACACTTCTTCATGACTATGGTATATTGCGAGCTAATGAGTTATTCCCAGTCAAGGATGTGGTTCTCCAGGCTTGGTGTCCTCGCCTTTTTTAGGCAGCAAGGGCAACGCATTGGTGTGCAATAATGGAGGAACTTCACGGGCGCATAGCGGAGGTATGATATCACTGCAAAAGATACCAAATGAGGCTACAGTGCTGGCATGATAAAAGTGACTGACATTGATAAGTCTCTGTGCCTGTCGCGCGTGGTACACGTGTATGCAGTCTTCACGACTTTATTCAGCAGCAGTTGGGGGACAACAGACAGCAGCTCAATCATTGAGATAACTCACGCTTTTGCTGATTCAGTAACAAGGACGATTTGCACGTATTTACAACGGTACAGTCAAGCAAAATATCAAATCAGTTGATATACACAAGGCATTAGACGTATTAAGTCAGGCAACATACACAATACTCAGTCTAGACTATCAACGAAGCTCTTAGCTACCTCTCGGGGTTCTGCACTATGACTATCTATGTCCGCATCAGTGGGCATGTTGGCCACAGCCTTTATTAGGTCGGAGAGCATCAGGTCGGGTTTGGTTAGCTTCAGAATAATAAGGGCATGGGACAATATCGACTTCGCGCGCTCCCGCGTACGAGCCTTCAAATCTTTAGGAAGAGTGGACATTCGTTCGGGCATTGGACGCGGAGCTACAGGCTCAGGCGCACACATGTCTAGTATTTTTTCAAGGGCAGTAGTGGCATTTTTCACAGCTGTGGTTGCGTTCTCAAAGGCCTCCTTGAGTTTTTCATAGTTTCTCTTGCTTATATGGTAATTCTTCTGCACAAGTTCGAGCTCAGTAACACGCTTGTTTACCTCCTGCCTTAAATCCTTGAGGGCTGCCTTGGTGGATGCCAGAATTTTCTCTGTATTTGCTCGGGTGCCCATGGCTTTAGCTAATTCGGCCTTTTTCTTTTCAAGAGCCGCTTGTGTTAGTTTTTGGCTCTTCTCGAGGCTAGTAAGGGCATCAGAGGTCTCACGAAACTGCTTCTCAAACCCGTCACGAGAGTCCTGGAGTTCCTTGATTTGGGATGATAACTGCACACAGTCATCTTCAGCTTTGATCCTCAGAAGTGTTTCTTCCTACAGATTGAGGGAGTTCATATGCCTTTGTGAGTAATTTATAAGCTAGTTGGGTTTCTTGACGAGTTACCTCGTGCTTCTGTTTCTCAATATTAAGCTTCTTTTCTAACTCGGCCGCGGCACTTCGTGCTTCATCGCACTCGATTACGACGTTTCTGTATCGAATCTTGCGTTGAGTCGCTTCCTCTCTCAGTTGGGCAATTTTTTCCGCGGCGGCTGCACCATGTCATTATCTCAAAACAAGAGCATTCAACAAGGGATCTATAAATTCTTGGCAAGGCATGAACATACCATTTGATTCAGCTTTTTGGGCAGCTTCAGAACCAGCTAATTGTTGACGAAGAGCAGCAACCTCAAACCCATGAAGATTAATGATTTGATTGCGGATGGCTGCACCTTGTTTCATCCACTCCTGCATATTACCAAGTTTGGTCAGAAATACATTATACCAGCTTATATGAGGATAGTGGTTAAGTAGACTCACATCGAAACTGGTCAGTAAAAGCAAGTGTGGAGGTCTCGTCACCATCTGCAAACTAGTATCAGTAGTCATGGGGTAGCTAGTATTCAGAAGCATATGACTGATAATGTCAAAGTCGGCGCTGATATTCTCGTTTGCCCCTTCAGTTTGGTGATCCGCAGTTGTGGCTTCAGGCACACACAGTGTCCCGTCGCCTTGTGTCATTTCTGGGAGTGTGTCACCAGATTGGGGTCACTCTTGCTCTGAGTCAACCATTCCCGACTGGGTCGCTGGGGTGGTATCAGTAGGCAGAGCTTGCTTTATGTCATAACCAGTCAATGTTTGCTCCCAATTCTCTGGAGGCTGGGGGCTTCTTTGTCCTTCAGTCGCAGGGTTCACAATTGACTCACTGGCATCAGCTTGGACAGATTTGTGGGAGGAGTCTTGAGCATGATGTGTAGTTGTCTACCCGTCAATTGTAGAACCTAGAGCTCCTTGATTCTCAGCTGCTTGAGGAGCTCGGGGGCTCGATCTTTGATGCTCTTGGGTCGGACCAGCATCGGGATTGCTCATTTTAGTCAGTTCTCCTTGTGTTTTAGGAGGTGACCTGCATATCAATAGTTATAAGTAATAGAACATATGGGGCAGTTATGACATCGGCTGGATAAAAGTGTACATGTGAGGTTCAGCCGATTTACCAGCCTGCGCTATGAAGGAAAGCTTGCACATTGACTCAACAAGAGAGTTGAAATTTATATTCTCAACAGAGAAGTCCATTTCTTCTTCTGAGGGTTGGGTATCTGCAGTTGCTGTTGGTATGGTATGGTCTTGTTTCCTCTTAGAGCGCCTCTCTTGGTGCTGAAGCTGTGAATCCTTAGTTTCTACTTGATCTTCCTCATTGATTACATGACTCCAGTCTATACCACCAAATGAGCCACTTGTGCTTGAGCACTTGGACAATTTTGCCTTTTTAGATAGGCTTTCAGTACTCTTGGGTACTTCAGACATTGAAGAAGACAATCTATTGATGGTTCTTTTCTTTCTAGGGATAGTGGGGCCAGAAGTATACCTCTTAGTCTGACCTTGGCTTGCCATTCCTTGAGTTGGCCCATGCTCGAGGGCTGGATTCTCAGCATCAGCATCTTTGGGATTGGAAGTTGTACCCTCTTGGGTAGTGGTGTTAGTCATTTCTTGGTCTGGCCGAGCTATAATTATGTATGTTGCTGCTTCATTATTCCCCTGGCCTTGACTAGCAGCAACAACAACATCCATTTCTTTAGGTGTCAACACTGATTGTCGTTTTAACAAGTCATTCACTTCTTGCTAAGGTGCATCTGACAGAAATTTGGCAATGTTACTCTGCAATGTCAAATAGAGATTGTCAAATTCATTATACCTTAGATTTTCAGACAATGGGTAATGAAATTTTGAAAACATTACTTACAGATGGAGTAGGGTGCCAGGCAAAGGCTGTGGTGCTCCTTCATTGAATACAACACCCTTTAGCATCAATTCAACTCTAGCCTTGACATCTTCTTCGGTTATCTCATGGGAAGACTCTCGAGTCGGATCATTGGCTCCGACATAAAGTTAGGCAAGATATACTCTGTCCTTTAAGGGTTGAATGTTGCGATGCACAAAGTCAATCACCACAGCGTGAGCTGTTAAGCCTCTTTCCTTCAGATCAGCAATTTCCTTCAGCAAGATCTGAACTTTAGCATATTCTTCAGAAGTTGGTGTTAGGCTGCCTTCCTGTGCGGGTTGGTAGTGAGTGGTCATGATTTTCTATGTAAAACCACTCGAAATGCCATCCCCTGTTTCTATCTAGGAGAGGAATATCTAGGTACACTGATTTGCGATTCTGGCAAAGCTCCAGACTGGCCCTACCAATTACTTGAAGAACTCCATTACTCAAACCAGGCTTGCAGTGGTACAGATACTTCCATAGGCCAAAATGTGGAACAATTCCAAGAAATGCTTCGCAAAGATGGATAAAGATTGCAATTTGCAAAATCGAGTTTGGATTCAGATGAGTCAGATTGATGGAATAAAATTGCAACAGACCCCGCACGAATGAACAGATTGGAAGACCTTGGCCACGGACAAGGAAAGAGGTAAATACCATTGCTTCATTGGTATCCTCAGTTGGAACATCCTCATCTTTGCAGCCCCTCCAGTTAGCCATTTCCTTGGGGGGAGGATGCTCATAGCCACAAGAGATTCAAGAGCGGCCTCTGACACAGTCGATGGGCAATATGCTAGATAGGGAGAAGGCAACTAGCGATTCTCGTTGAACGGGAGGCCCACGGTGGGGTTTCCTCGCTCGCTGGCGGTTTTCTTCTTGGGAGCCATTAGTTCTGGGGGAAGGTCTTTGATTTCTCGGGGTAATTAGCAAGAACGAGACAATGCGAAGTACAGCAAGAGTGGTGATGGATTCAATGAAGAAGAAGGGGGTTAGATCTCTTATAACCCTGACGGCGTCTATATCAGCAATTCATGACATGTGACACTGGCTTTTAACTCGGAACGATGCTGACTCAAACTATTGTATAGGCCGGAGCTATATTAGTCGTATCATTTCAGTCGGTGCTATTTCAGTTGTGCCAGTTCAGTCGGTGTTATTTCAGTCGCCTTAGTTCAGTTGGTGAAATTTCAGTCACGCCATCTCAGTTGGCGTCATTTCAGTCGGTATCGTTTCAGTTAACTAAGTTCAGTTGCTGATACTTTAGTCGATTGTCCGTATGTTGGATTTGTGTTGGTTAAAGATTACTTTGATTAAAATTACTTAGAAGATTCAGTATTCCATTGGACAGTTTACAATTGAATGACGAAAGATTTAACGAATAGTAGAATTTTGCAAATTTTGGTACACAAGTGTATGATTGATGAAGGGAGAGAACTCAGCCATTAGCAGAATGCATAACACGCAAATGCATGAAGACGAATATATTCATATAGACGAATATATTTCATTACATTGGGGAGTACATATAGATGGATTATTCTAATATATTAATCCTATTACTACTACTACTATGGTGGTGGTGGCGCGCCTACTGGCCGGAGGATGGCCCGGCGGTGCTGCGGCGCTTTGCTGCCGGAGCTGCACCCTCGTCATCGCCCTTATAGCCATCGTCGCCGTCGTCGTTGCTAGGGTTGGCCTCGCCACCCTGGTCGCCGCCATTGCCGTCATCGTCGTCGCCGTCTTTGTCGTCGTCATCATCGTCGTCATCGTCCTCCTCCTCCTCCTCCTCCTCCTCGTCATCCTCCTCCTCGTCGTTGGAGCCGTCGAGGCCGGCGTGGTGGAGGCTGCGGAGCTTGGCTTGCTCCTTGTAGTTGTACCCCTGGGAGTCCTCCGAGTTGGGGTCATCGTCGTTGTCCTCTAGAGGCAGGTTGCCGTACAGCACCGCCTCCTCGGGGATCTCCTCCTCGGAGTTGGAGGAGGGAAGAGGGGTGTTCAGCTAGTCGTCGAACTCGTCGACGATGTTGCGGCCTCCTCGTCGGAGTACACGTACTTCGGCGAGCCTTTCTACTTCTTTTCCTTGGCCATGGCGGGTGATGCAGATGAAACTCTGGGTGCTTCTTCGCAAAGAATGGAGAAGGAAGACATGGGAAAGAACGATTCTCGTGATCTTTATATAGGGGAACAGCATCGTTTCAGCTCCTCAATATTTGACACGAGACACGGCGTCATTTCGTATTCTGAGGGATATGCGTCATAACTGCATGAACACTCAGAAAGAATGGATGTTCAGTGTTCTATGCCCTCTTTTACCCCTAAAATTACTCGTGGTGGTTCCTATTCACACTCATTGGGTTCACCCCATGGGGTGTAGGACATGTTGGAAAATTTTTCTTTTCCTTAAAATTAGAATTTGAGAATTTCAGTCGGCTCTTTATAATTCGGAAGATTAAATGGAGAGAATAACTCGGGTGGAATTTTTTATTACTAGATCTTTGAGTCAATTGCTACTCAAATGGATTCAAAGCTCGGGGGCTACACCCATTGGGTGCACCTGATAGGTGCAACCAATGTCAGATTAGATTCATTAGTTTCTCTTTTTTGGACCTTCAAGTTGATTGTTACTCAAGTCAACTTGAAGCTCGGGGGCTACCCCATGGGGTGCACCTAGTGGTGCACCTAATGAAAGAAATAATGTTGACCCGGATATAAGGTTTACAAATGGTGTTCTCTTTTTTGAGTTTTGAGTTAATTGATTTCTAAATTAACTCGAACCTCGGGGGCTTGTGGGGGATAGATATCCCCTGGGTCCTCATAACACAGATTCAGTACATGGGCTGTTGCAAGGCCTAGAAGAAGTAACAGGCCCAACTCGGGCACTGATTGTTCTTATGGCCCCAAAAGGCGGTTGACTATGTTTGGAAATCAAGACAAGAAGCTACGACCCGAGCCAGCATACGGAACAAGATAGCTCGGACTTGATCTTCAAGATTGGCGCGAGTTAAAGAAGGAAGGAGAGAACTGTAGATTCTTTATATGTAATCATAGATTCCATGTATTCATAAGCATTCCTAACTTAGCAGAGGTCATAGATAGGAACCGACTTGTAACCCAAGCCATGCCGGACTATATAAGGCTGGTGAGGGACCCCTACGTAGAACATCAACCATCTCATCGCACACCAGCCACCCAAAGCCTTAGCTTTCATTGTAACCTCGAGAGCAAAGGCAATACATCTCGCCACAAATAGGACGTAGGGTGTTACGCTTCTAGCGGCCCGAACCTGTATAAACATTGTGTCTTGTCGCCTCTCCGCGTGAACCATCGAGCTACGCCGATTTCGCTACCCAAAAAGCACTACGTGAGACATCCCGTAGGGCATTGCCGGATTAAAACCCTGACAACTGGTGGCACATGTCATGTTCGATAAGTATCAAGCCCAATAAGAGCATGATAGGGAGCAAGTTTGGAATCAGCATCCAATGCAGAAACCTAGCTTGGGGGAGAAAATTGTTTGGCATTTGACAAGCTTCAAGAGAAACAACCAAAATTTGCAAAGCCAATGAAGCAGAACTTGATACATATCTGCGACATTACATTCCATTGAGCAACCATGTTGCAAGAGCTCTACTGTCTACCGAGGTGGAATTTTAGCATCAATTCTTCCAGCGTCAATGAAGGTAACCCCCTCTAACAGCTATTTTCAACATTCTCTTTTTAGAGGTTGTTTCAAAATGCCTGTTAGTGATAGCTCTTGAAACCAATCTTTCACACTATGATCCTACGGCCATAGGATCTTCCAATAAGTGCTATCTTAGGCTAGCTTATCCTGAATTAGCTAGCCTTCTACTCTGCCCAACCTAGACACATTCTTGTTAGGTAGGCAAAGGACTTGTCGAACCCTAACATGCAGGGAAAAGTAGAAGGAGGTTTTCGGAGATCATAATGGAGGAATAAAAATGCCATCACACTAACCCACTCCTGGTCCTGAGCATCTCTTCGCACCATGATTGGACAACGTCTTCCACTGGAATCAAAATGAAGCATAAAGCGGAACTTGAAAACTTCGAAAAAACAAATGTTTCATCACAAGAATCAAGCTTGGGGGAGGATATGCCAAGAGGCACCCATCCTCTGACCCAACCCCTGAAAGGAAGGACCTCGATATTCAACCCACGACAACGGTTGAGCGCTGCAAAACATTTACCATGCTCTGCATCACTTGGGAAGTAGACACTCTCATCCTGAGAGTTCGTCTCCAAGACCAGATGTCTCTACATTAAGAGGTTGAAATGAGATATATGTAGAGACAACACCCAAGTATGAAGGAACGCTACGAGTGAGCATTCCTTAATTCCCTTCCCCTGGCCAAACATCCAACGAGACAGCAGTTCACCAGAGGCCAGGTTGATCTACTCTACTCATGAGTCAATGCACCAATGGGTCACCCACATTACATCACAAGCATGGTGCAACATGAATTAGCACGCCAATGAGTCACCCACATGACATCACAAGCATGGCGAGCAACCATCAACTAAGGTTGGTGGCAAACTACCAAGGATGCAAGGGAGTCAACTCCAACAAACATCCACCTCTATCCTTCCACACAGTTTGTTTGGGATAAAAAGCTGGCCGTGAGCTCAATTGTGTCACTTGGGAAGAATGTCAGACTTAAGGAAAACAAACACGATGTTGGAGCGGGAGACCCAACAAGAGACATTCACCCACGGGAGTAGTATCATCAGAGCAGATTTGTCTACATAAAGCTCCTGAGACTTTACAAACGATCCAAACAGCAATTGAAGCAACTTCTCAAACAGTCATTTCAGAGGAGGCAGAACAAGAGTAGAGAGAGAAGGAAATTCGCCTAACATAGGTGAGCAACACAAGCAGCATTGTCGTCACCCAGTGAACGAACAAGCTTACGGAGGGCAATCTAGGTAATACCGAAGCTCAGTTTCTTGGCAATCACTTGCAAGAACTAAGCTTGGGGGAAAATCACCCGATGAGTACCCAGAATGCTCTGTATCAATTTGATATCTTAAATCCTGAAAATTGCTATGACACCAAAAACATTTACTTTCTGTTATCCCAAATAAAATAAAAGCTACAAAAATTTGCATAATTCAAAAACTACAAAAAGATTTGCTTTTCACCATGAATAAACTAACTCCTATAATGCTAGAACTTTGTTTATACCTTTGCTTAAAGGAAATGATGAATAGTTGCTCTGTTAATCTCTTGAAAATTTGAACTTATTGGCTTTTGTCGTGATCCTACCTTTAGTCTGTAACCTTGAGGGAGCAAGTGCTTTCGAAACCAAGTCTAAGTTGTTGTGAGATGAGATATTATCAAAGTTTGAGTTTAACCACCTTGATCCTAGTAAGGTGAATTATCAGAGTTTTCTTTTTGAAAATTAAAATGAAAAAGTTCCTCAGTGGTTTAAATACCTATCCAGAGCCAAATGCTTTCATGATGAAACCTATGCATATGTTTCCTATTGTTATGTTAAGTTTTGTCAAATTTTGAGTTCTTATGAGGTAGTGGCACTTCAAGTCTCGATCAAAATTCCTCACATCCACCTTCATTTGCTAGCCTTCCTTTGTCTAGTCATGCTTAAATCTACACTGGGTTCAAGCATCCACCTTCACCAGACATCTCTTCACCATATCTGTCATCCACTTACCCATCCACAAATATGGTCTTACAAATAAATACTCCAGCAATATCCCAAAGTTCTCATACAAGAAGGAGACATGGAGCTATAAAAAAAAAGAGGGAGAGAAAAGAAAAAAAGTGTGTGAGAAAGAAAAAAAAAGAGAGAGAAAAAGAGAATGATAGCTCCATGTACTCAAAAAGCTTCAAAGTTTCAAAAATGGATGCAACAAAAAGGAGTTTTTCATCCATAGACCATATCTGTCCACAAAACAAGACCATTCTCCTTTGATCGGGATGAGAGGTATCACAAACTTCGCTAGGACCACTCTTTGACTTAACAAAATACATGACATAGGTAAGCTAAATTTATCCAGGTAAGCTAAATTTATCGCTACCTTGAGCTCCACATAAGCCTTTTTGTTGATAGGGAGAAGTTTGGCCAATGGCCTGGTGAGGAATATAAAACCACTTGAGCGATCGAGGGTACCATTTGAGGAACTTGGTTCTTTCTTTTCAAAATTTTCAAAACCCTCCCAGTATGAAACCAGAAAGGAGATAGAGTTCGGTGACACTCTGCTAAGATTGTTCCATCTCTCATCTGCCAAAGACAAGGTAAGAAATGCCAGAAGCCCCACAGGTATGGATAAAAAGGTTAGGGGTACACTTATGCCAGTTTGTTCGAACATAAAGGTAGAATGTTGGGTTGTGTACTTAATACTTGCAGGACATTGACATTGATGAAACTCCTGATCTGCCGAGCCTAAGTCTTAGCTTTGCTCAAGGAAGAGCAAAAGTTCAAGCATGGGGGGGTGTTAACGGTCGTTATTTTCCTATTTCGACCGTCAATCCCTCGGTGAATAAATGGGGTATACATAAAGTTCCATGCATTATTTACCTAACACTGACAAATTCCATGAGTTTTGGTGGTTTTTGATGTACCACAGGGAGAAGCTCACATTCTGTGCAAAAGAACATCATATGAGAATCATCACATAAAAAGGGCTTGAGAATGAATGGGAAATAACATCATTATGAAACATCTCAAATGCCCTCATGGACCAAGCCATTGCAAAGAGCTCGTCGAAACAATCAAAATGGAGTTTTGGTTCACTCAATTTGGAATCCGAACACAAAAGTTATGGCCGTTGCAAGATTCACGACGCTGGAAGCAAGAGATGTGGTCGGGCGACCATGACCTTGGTCGGGCGACCAAAGGCATGGTCGGCCGACCCTACACTCTCTCAAAATGCCTTGTCTTTCATGTTATTCAACCAAGGAAGTTACCAAGGGGCCAAATACAAGTGGAGGAACAAGCCCAAGTCGAATCCAACATCGGAAGGCCACCACATGGCCAAGGAAGGGCTGAAAGACTGGAATGATGGTCGGCCGACCTTGCCTATGGTCGGCCGACCACTTCACATGGCCGGATAACCACCCCAAAAGGCCCCTGGCCCATTACTTGGCCGTCCGGACATGTTCAACACGTGTATCCATGGAAACCGACTTCCAGAAGGCATCCTAAGCGTGGAGAAGTGAGGTGGTGCATCGGACGGTCGGCCGACCTTGGGGGAAGGTCGGCTGACCATGGGCTTGGTTGGCCGACCTCCATGATAGTTAGCCGACCACCCACGTGGCCGCCCGACCAACCGACTTGCTACCCCCACCGACCTTCTTCGTCCTATAAATAGAGGGGCACTCCCCCCACTCCAAAATGTACCATTTCACACCATGTGAACTCTCTTTCTCCCTCTAGGAGCCTCCCCACAGGAGGGGTTTCCATTCTAAAAGCAGTGTTTAGTTAGGAGTTAGAGAAGGTCTGCTGTATCGGAGTCAGTCAAAAGTACTCAGTAATGTATTTCATTTGCTTATCTAGAGCACTACTTTTCTTTTATTGACAAGTGCAAGTACTTCAAGTTTCTACTTTATGCACTCATCTTTCTGCTCTAGTTAGTTACTCACTTGGTATGTATGCAGCTGTTAAGCACCTTTCTCCTTTTGGGCATACCAAGTTGAGGCCTGAGTTGTGCTAAACTAGAATAGATTGATCATTGTTATGCTTGCCGGTGTTACAATCCAACATATATGCTAGGCTCTGGTTAGTTCCTCTCCTTTGGCCAAGGATGAACTATTGTTGTTCAAGCTCCGCTTGAACACGTTTGTAGCGTGCCAACCTATCCACGCAGATTTGCTTGGTAGCCCCACTCGGTGACAGCGTGTGGTGTGCCTGTGTATCCCAGGCCCATTCGTTCCGTAGGCCCATAAGCGTTAGCTGGGTCTCCTCCGGTGGTCTACTATCTACCCCCTGACCCTTCGAGGCGTCGGAATTTCGCTCGACGCAAGTCATAACTCTGTTGAGATCCTTTTGACCCTTAGCACAAATAGCTCTTGTATGCTAGCAGAGATAGAAGACCGTATAGCAGTCCCTGTCTCGTTGCCCTCCTAGCTTTACCTGTTTTCTTGCCAACGGTGCTTGGCTTGTATCCCATGGTGTTTGGTGTCAACCTTTCCTAGCTATCGGTTGACGTGAAAGACTAGTAACAGCTCGATGAATGATAGTTTGATATCTCTATCTCAATCCTTTCCTGTGGATAAATACGATACCTTGGAGTACTCTTGGGTGAATGGCTACAGCGGTCTCCGTGTGCTTGCGGAGTAAAATCTGTTAGGCTAAGAGCCGCCGACAGTGGTATCGCCCCTAAGACGGCACAACCCGGGGGTTAGGTGGGGGCATTTTGAATCTTGGGATGGGTCAGGTTGAGATAGGGGCTATATGTGAGGAACGCGATGGCTAGTAAGCATATATCCCCTGGCATTTTTAGTTATTCCTGGGAATTAAAAATCGATTCAAATCGCTGATACTCACTAGGTGTGAGAGTGCCAAATATCACTGTCGGGCAACTAGTAACTACTTGAATACCTTATGTAATATTCATGTTTTCAATTACCACATGCTTGATTACATATCCTGATGTTTTACTTTCATGCAAGGTCTATTATTGAGAATATGGATAAATCAAGATGAAAGAGGGCAGCTGTTAAATCCTGCCATCTTATATTATCATGACATTGCTTAAAATCAATGGCTAAGGACTTACATGATTAGTAAGCAAGCATCACGTCAGCCGTAAGCCATTCCATTAAGTCCTACTAAGTAATTCGTACTCAGGGTTTGCCCCCACTTTTGGATTACAGGTATGGAGTTCGTCGTATGTGCCTGTGTAGGCGGGGGTGTCTGTTCTCACCAGGGCTGATGACATTCTTACGTGGCTGCGAGGCAACATCAGTGGGCTCGATGTTGTTTCGATGTTTCAAGGCTTTTGATTACCATGGTTCATGAACTTTAATTTCCCCTGCGAGATAATTTTGAAAACTCATTCTATCTTATGACATTATGTTGAGACTTGTACCTTAAATTCGAACCCAGTTTGTAACCATAAAGTCTGTTATTATTACTCTATTCAACTGCCTGTGATGATGTAATTGCTGTGGCTCCTTCGAGAGTCTGATGTGTATGATGCGGTTCCTCTGGATTGGTATTATCGAGAGCCCGAAGGACTCTCGATGGACTACCAAGTTTGGTCTAGCCTAAGTGCACGTAGAGCCAGAGGTGGCAGGTGCGCTTTGTCTGGATTTAAACGGGCGGTTCCGTCACAGGTGAGTCCTTGGACGCTAGGGTGTAGGTGGCGGTGGTGTCTGAGGTGAGGGAGATGATGGCTTTGCCATTGTTGCATGGAGAAAGTGGTGCCATGGCTGAATTCTAGATGAAATGAGAGTGTGATGTGTGAGGAAGAAAATAACCCTTCTTCACCTTAAGACGTCGAAATCCCGATCTCATCCACTTAACAGAACTGAAGAAGAAGGGAAAAAGGCTCCAAAATTCGAAACTTGAATTTTCGCAGTCGGGCGGCCTGGTTGGAGGACGGGCGACCTGCACCTGAGTCGGGTGACCTGACTCTGAGTCGGGCGACCGACTCCTGGGTTGGCCGACCCGGCCTCGCACCTGGTGGCCGATTTGTTGCACTAGGGGGTCGGGCGACCTGACCTCGAGGTCGGCCGGCCACGCCAACCATAGCTGGATGTGCCAAGAGTTGGGTTTACCCCCTTTGGTGAGCTTGATCCCAAAAACGTGTGTTGGACATTGGTTCTATTGAGATTTTTTTATCATAAGGTGAGATTAGAGGAGTTGTAGTGGAGAGAAAGCAAGTAGTGTACATGGCTTCTTTTAAGGCCTGAGCTCTCGACCATGGATGTGTGATCAAACTACCTCATGCAGCTCGAAGACATCCATTTCTTCGAGCTCGAAGACATCCATTTCTTCGAGTTAAGGTATTTCGGGCTCAAGAAATATTTTAAGGTGTTGCCCATTCTCCTTAAAAACATTTCCGTCATTGTCCTGGAGGGTGATGGCGCCGTGATCGGCAGCTTCAAGGACCGTGAATGGCCCTTCCCACTTACTCCTAACTTACCATGCCAAACAAACGAATACGAGAATTAAAGAGTAGTACCTTATCTCCCGGTTTGAATGTTTTGATTTTGATTCGCTTATCGTGCCATTGTTTGGTGCGCTCCTTATATAGCTTGGCACTGTGGTATGCCTTCTCCCTCCATTCCTCCAGTTCGGCCAATTGCATTTGCCTTCTTACGCCTGCCAACTGGAGATCCATGTTCCACCTCTTCACCGCCCAGTGAGATTTGAATTCGAGTTCCACTGGAAGATGACAAGTCTTGCCGTACACCAATTGATATGGTGTCATGCCAATGAGAGTTTTGTATGCAGTGCGATATGCCCAGAGAGCATCGGGTAGCTTGGATACCCATTCTTTTCCCATAGTGACCTCCATAGGAGGATGCATGGCATCTATCGAGGACTTGCGGTGCTTCACAACCTGGAATGTAGCGACGTAGGAGTCCGTTTGCACAGAATTTGTATAGGTAGGGGTCATCCCAGAGATAGAATCGGCTGTTGTGGGCCAATTTCCTCTTATCTGCTCCTTCAGGGACATAGCCAACAACGATGTAATTCACCAGATTGGCATACCAAGGTTGGGCTGTTGTCACTTTTAGGAGCTGATCATCTCTCATGTAGTCATCAATCGGCAAAGGCGATGTTTCTTCAAAATTCATCCGTGAAAGATGATCTGCAACTGAATTCTCTACTCCATTTTTATCTCTGATTTCAATATCAAATTCTTTGGAGTAACAGCACCCACCGGATCAATCATGGTTTTGCATCTTTCTTGGTTAGGAGGTATTTGAGAGCTGCATGATCTGTGTAGATGATGACTTTCGATCCAACCAAGTATGATTTGAACTTGTTAATTGCAAAGACCACTGCCAATAGTTCTTTCTCGGTGGTTGAGTAATTCAGTTGTGGGCTAGTGAGCGTTTTGCTTGCATAAGAGATAGCATGATGCTTTTTATCCTTGCTCTGACCCAGTACTGCTCCAACAGCGAAGTCGCTTGCATCACACATTATTTCAAAAGGTAAGTTCCAGTCGGGTGGCTGAATGATTGGGGCTGAGACCCGTGCCTTTTTAAGCATGTGAAAGGCTTCGAGACATTCTTCGTCGAATACAAAGGGAGCATCCTTAGCCAACAAGTTGGTTAGAGGCCGGGCTATATGGGAGAAATGTTTGATAAATCTCCTATAAAACCCTGCATGGCCTAAGAAGCTTTGGATGGCCTTTATGTTGGTGGGTGGAGGTAGTTATTCAATGACCTTAATCTTTGCATGATCTACCTCTATGCCTCTTTCCGATATTCTGTGTCCTAGAATGATTCCTTCTCTGACCATGAAGTGGCATTTTTCCCAGTTCAGCACAAGATCAACTTCTTGGCATCTTTTGAGAACTTTTCAAGGTTCTCCAAACATCCATCAAAGCTATTGCCATATACTGAGAAGTCATCCATAAATACTTCCATGATATCTTCGATGAAATTAGAGAATATTGCCATCATGCACCGCTGGAATGATGCTGGAGCATTGCACAACCCAAACGACATTCGCCTGTAAGCGAAGGTTCCGTAGGGGCATGTGAAAGTCGTCTTACTCTGGTCCTCTGGGTGAATCGGAATTTGGTGGTATCTAGAGTAGCCGTCGAGGTAGCAGAAGAAGGAGTGTTTTGCCAGTCTTTCCAACATTTCATCAATGAAAGGAAGGGAAAAGTGATCTTTCCTGGTGGCGGCATTAAGCTTTCTGTTGTCAATACACATCCACCAACCTGTGACAGTTCTCTGTGGTATGAGCTCATTGTTCTGATTCTTGACAACTGTCATCCCTCATTTCTTCGGCACAACTTGTACTGGACTGACCCATTCGCTGTCACTCATAGGGTATATGATTCCCGCGTGGAGTAGTTTAAGTTCTTCCCTTGGATGGTGTCAAGTGGTAGAATGACCCTCCTGAGGCTAGGTCGAGACAGAGATCTGCTCCAGGTGTGAGACCCCGAACAAAGTGCTGTAACAACAATGCCTTTGAAATACCCAAATCTAGTCCTGATGAGGCCAGACAGTTGAAGCATTCCCAAGCTGCCCCCAAAGATTCTCTTTCGCGCTGTTGGAAGTTGAGTACTTCGCAGCGGAGATCGATAACCTTATTTTGCGGAAAGAAATGGAGACAGAAACTGGTTTTTAAGTCCTCCCAACTCCCTTCTACTTTACCAACTGCCTGCTTGCACCATATTTTTGCCTCCCCGTTAGTGAAAACGGAAAAAGCAACCATCGAAGTGTGTCGCCAAACATTCCCGAGATGACCAAACAGCTGCATAACTTCTCGAACTCCCAGAGGTGTGCGTAGGGACATTCTGATTCGTGCCCTCTGAATGATTTATCCCGAACCATGGCTATCAAGCTAGGACAGAGCTGATAGCCTTCTATGGTGATAGGTGTAGATTATGGTGAAGGCTCCAAATAATCGCCCTTTGGAGCGGCGAGTTGAAAGATAGGCGCGGAGTCCATATAGTAGATGGTATGTGGTATTTGGTGGGGATATATGTGGTGGTTGTATATGGTGTGAGTATGGACGATCCTAGCTTCTAGTTGAATTAGCTACCGTTCCCTGGCAACGGCGTCAGAAAAACTTGTTGGCGTTTCTTAGCCTACTGATATAGATCCGCAAGCGCACGGAAACACATTGTAGCTTTTCACCTGAGAGTATTCCAGGGCATCAAAATCCACGAGGAACGAGGAGTAACTCAATGTAGAACAGGTAGAACCAAACAATAAAACCAACAATTGTAGAGATAAAGGATAGAGCAGGGCAGGGTCACTTCTTTAAATAAAACAACTTAATTGTACTAAACAAACTAGTGTTCTACTCAACAGGTTACTTGGACACTAAGCCTATAGAACCACTTTCGGGCACCAGAGTGTTGATAACCCAGACGAGAAAGGCAGGCACTACAGAACTGACTATGCGTCGATGACTACTTATCTGAACGACAGGGTGGAGTACACAGGGTACACGCTCGCTGTCACCAAGCAGACCTACCACCAAAGCTGCGTGGGACAAGACACCCTCCAAGGCAAACTCTAGTCTAGACACTACGTCTACACGATCGAGTTTACTACTACACAGGTTCGAAGCCTGAGAGCAAGCACAACTGTATAGCTAAACTACACAGAGCACAATTGGCACCCGTAAACTACTGCGCAAAGCACTGAGTATGTAAGTAAAGTAAGTATGAAATAAATAAAGAAGGGAGCAACAAACTTTACTGTATCCTAGAAATAGAGTAATAGTTCCTTTGAGAATAAGAGCTTGGGAATAGAAGACCAAAGAGAATTCCGACTCCTTCACTCTACAACTCACTACTCACTCTTGATACAACTTGGCTCTCTCACCAAGGGTGGCTTCACTACAATACTCACACTCAACTACACAACAACACTTGTGTTTTATTGATCCACCACAGCTTGCAAATTACCTCCCGGGGGGTATTTATAGGTTGGATGGCTGAGGGGGGTATTTGTAGGTGTGTAAGTCGGTGATTGGGGTAAGTCGGTGGTCGGCTGACCAAGTCGGTGGTCAGCTGACCCTGAGGGCAGGTCGGCCGACCTCCTTGGAGGTCGGGCGGCCATCCGATGAACCCCCTTTTGTGATCCTGAGGCTAAGATGCTTTCCAAACGTTGGTTGGCGGTTGTGGCGGTTGGAACACGTGAAGAATGCTTCCAACGGGAGGTCGGCCGACCTTAGGGGAGGTCGGGCGACCACGTGTTAGCTTCCTATTGGTTCCATGGCCCTTCCCCTGGATTGATGACATCCTTGATCCACGATTCAGTGATCTTTCGATGCTTGGATGCCTTGGACATTTGATCCAATGGTTGTGGTTGACATGTTTTGTGTTTCTTTGCATGCAAGTCCAGGATCCGTGACGTGGCAAGGTCGGGCGACCTGGCCTCCTAGGCCTGTGGCTGCCTGATGGGCTACTTGGGTCGGGCGACCTGGGTCCTGGGTCGGCGACCTGTGGTGGTGGTCGGCCGACCAAGGTGTGGTCGGCCGGCTTGGGTTTCTGGCCCACTGCTTCCCTCCTTGCCACATTGTCTCCGCTTGTTCATTTCTATATGGTTTTGAATGACAACTTTTATAAACAACTCGTGGAACTAGTTAGAGATAAATGAAATCTTGGTAAAGTATACTCTAAATCATGAAATATTGGTGTTCGAAATGGGTTTTATCGACCGCCAGCTCATCCTCTTCTCCCAATTATGGTTTCAAATATGCAATGTTAAATGTGGGACTAACCCAAAATCTGCAGGCAACTCAAGCTTCTATGCATTAACATTAATTTTTTCAAGCACCTTAAAAGGACCAGCAGCTCGAGGCATAAGTTTGGACTTTCTCAAATCAGGAAAACGTTCTTTGTGTAAGTATAACCACACCTTAAAACGTTCTTTGTTTCCTACCTTTACTACCAACAAGTTTGTACTTCTCATTTATGTTTTAATATTATTCTTAGCTATTTCATGTAAGTGCCGAATAAAATCAGAACGTTGTGAAGCAACCAAATGCAAAGGCTCCACGAAAGGCAAAGATATCAAATCAATAGGAGCTCAAGGATTAAAACTATAAGCCACTTGGAAAGGGCTACACTTTGTGGTAGAGTGAGCGGATCTGTTGTAAGCAAACTCAATATGAGTCAAACACTCTTCCTACATTTTCAAATTTGTTTTCAAGACAGCCCTAAGCATAGTAGATAAAGTTCGATTAACAACTTCAGTTTGACCATCAGTTTGGGGATGCCATGTAGTAGAAAACAAAAGCTTAGTCCCCAATTTATTTCATAAGCTCTGCCAAAAGTGACTCCAAAATTTTGCATCACGATCTGAAACAATAGTATTTGGCAACACATGTAAAAGAATGATCTCATGGAAAAACAAATCAGCAATGTGAGAGGCATCGTCTGTTTTGTGACAAGGTATAAAATGTGCCGTTTTCAAAAACCGATCCACAACAACAAAAATGCTATGTGTCCCCATCTTCATCTGAGGCAACCCCAAAACAAAGTCCATAGAAATATCAGTCTGTGGAACACTAGCAACCGAAAGAGGCAAATAAAGACCATGTGGGTTTAGGCGAGACTTAGCTTTATTGCAGGTAGGGCAACATGCTCCAACCGTTCAACTTGGGCCAAAAAAATGAGCAGCCAGCACCTCTGTCGTCTTCTTCACACCAAAATGACCCATCAATTAGCCTCCATGCGCCTCCTGCAAAAACAAAAGCCGAATGGAGCTATCTGGGACGCATAACTTGTTAGCCCGAAAAAGAAGTCCATCATTCAGCACATACTTAATCCATGTCCGTCCCTCTCTACAATTTTCAAAAGCCTCTTTGAATTCAAAAGCAGCAGCATACAACCATTTTATGGTCTCTAAACCAAAGATGCAATGATCAAGTTGGGATAACATAGGATAACGTTGAGATAAAGCATCGATAATGACATTTTACCTTTCTTGTGCTTAATGATATATGGAAATGACTCTATAAATTCAACCCAATGAGCATGTTGTTTGTTTAGCTTAGCTTGACTTCTAATACGTTTCAAAAATTCATGATCATAATGGCCATAGATAATGCTACCAAGTCTCCAAAACATGAACCAAAGCTATTATCATAAGTCGAATAATTCAGAGATGACCCATTCAATTTTTCTCTAAAATACGCAACAGATTTACCTTCCTGTAGATGCACGTCTCGAATTCCAATTTCGCTCGCATCACATTCGAGCTCAAAGTCTTACCAAATTCTCGAAGTTGTCGTAGAGGTGTGTGTATCAACTTATCTTTGAGAGCCAATGGACCGGCCTCATTGTCCTCCGATGGACTGGAGGTAGAGGATGATGAAGACCTCGATGGATTGAAGCAAAAGCCCTCTGAAGGACTGGAGGTAAGTCTCGGCGTCGGTCGGCCATGGAAGCTCGGTACACGGAGGGGCGGTTCAGCAACGGTGGTGTAAGCCCTCTGATGTACTGCGAGGCGACTCCGATGGACTAGAGAAGCCAGGTGCCACCGTGGTGCTCTAACCCAAGAGCATGGCGCGAAGGCGTGTGAGGGAAGCTTTGGAGGCGTTGGCTCAAAATCGCCACCCAAGTTCAAATGACTTGGTGGGTTGGGCTTTGAGTCGCCAAGATAGAAGATTGGGCAAAGACCCGGCCCACGAAGCCTGTAGAATAAAGTTTCCCGGTTTCTGACTTCAAAACCGGGGAAAGCTTCCGGACTACTGGCTGCGTGGCGTACATCCAAGCGAGGAGTGGAGAAGAAGAACATCAAAGCGTCATCTTAGTCGTCCAATTGTATCATTTTCATTTCAGCCGCTTCCGGGCATTCTAGAGTAGGGGTCTTAGTGATGAATGGTGTCGTTAGGCCTGGGGTATAAATAGACTTGTGGCTAGTCATTAGGTGATTCTTCCACCATTTGCAAACCCTAGGCTTAGATTCCATGCAGCCAAGTGCTTAGAGAGAAAATTGGGTTCTAATCTTGGATTTGGAGTCCCCTAGGCTAGTACTTTGCATCAAGAGGGAGGATGAAGGATGGTAGGCTGTAGGAACCTTATATGAACTTCGATGGACTAGAGAAGCCGGGTGCCACTATGGTGCTCCAACCCGAGTGCATGGCGCGAAGGCGTGCGAGGGAGGTTTTGGCAGCTTCCGCTCAAAACCGCCACCCAAGCTACCCAAGCCTTGGTGAGTTGGGCCAGGACTCGCCAAGATTGAGAAGATGGGTGAAGTCTGGCCCAGACGGAGACTTCCTAAAGTTTCTTGGCTTCTGACTTGAAAACCGGGGGTGCAAAGGCGGATTGGACTACTGGCCACGTGGAGGACATCCGAAGATTGCGTGGAAGCTAAGAAGATCAAGTCTTCATCATGGTCGTCCGTCCCCAATATTTCAGGTCCTTTTCTGTTTTAGCCCCTCTAGGCATTTCTAGTATTAGGGGTCTATGTGTAAAAATGCCAAAACTGAACTGGTATATAAATTGCCTAAGAGCTGGTCATTAGGACTCCTCTTGGCTACTAGGTTTTCATTTGCTTAGGGTAATTTTCATCCTCAAGCCTTGAGCATAAAGTTTCGGAGGGTTAGGGTGAGATCTGGCCTCCACATCAAGAAGGAAGGAGAGGGTGGTTGCTTGGGATGAATTCCTTGGTTGTAATCTGATCTTGAGACCCATCTTGGGCCGTTAATCCAAGTGATTTCGTGCAGCAACTTGTGTGCTTGTTCTTCCTCTTTTTCCCTTTTGTTCTTGGACTCAATTCTTGGCATTTTGGGTGTTTGCTTTGGCCAAGGTTGAATCCTTTCATTTGCTTGTGTTTGGGACTTGCTATGATGTGGTGAATCTCACTAGCCAAGTGCTAAAATCATTGAACCACGAGCAAGGGCCGTTCTTCTCAGATTTTGGTTTTTTGGTGTCAACTCACCTACCTCACGAGATTTGCAACTCCCACGCAAAACTTGATCTTTTCAAGTGGATCTTTTGGGGTTTGCTAGGGAAGGTCCTTAGGATTGTCCATGCAAATTTTCGTGAAGTTTTGTTGAGATTTGACCCTGTTTCGATCGATTTTCGATGGGGTGTCGGGCTGTTTTTCCGCGCAGTTTTTCGGAGAACTGACAGGACAATTTAATTGACCTTAGGTTTGTCCGAAGTTGGGACTTTGGATTGTCTGGTCTGTGGACCTCGGATTGTCCGATCTGTAGAGTTTTGGGGCTGTTTTAACCCCTTCTTTGGGTTTGTTCAGTCAGGCCCTTATGTAGGGGTTAGGATTGTCCGGTCTAGTCTATTTAATGCAGTTTTCGCGTGTTTGTTGCTTCGCTTCTTTTGTGGTTCATTTTTCTTGGTTTCTTTAGTGTTCTGTGTGTTAGTTTTTGACATGTCTTCATGTTTGAGTGTGTCCACCTCTGTCCCATACTCTTTGCTTGCTATTCCTTGGCAAGACACACTTAGGTGTGGAGTGGTTACGTGGATTCCTATTTGCGCAAGGCGTTGCTTGATTTGTTTTGTTCTTCCTTGTTTGTTTTGTCCGGTCTATGTTCCTAGTTGCTGTTTCATTTGTGCCTTGTTGTTTTTGCTTGTTTTGTTGCGTGCTTTAGTGTTTTTCCGTTTAGGGTTTCTCAATGTGTCCTAGGGTTGGTAGCTTGTCTATGCTACGCAACTATGCACATTAGAGAGGTGTAATTTTAGGTGTCGTGTATGTTCATCTTGGTGTAGTGTGTTTGTTCATTTAGGTGTAGTTTGGTTGCTCGTCTTACGTCCGTTTCGTTGGGCGTTAATTCGAGTGCTTCCGCTTTCCACCCAATACGTATCTGTTCAGTGGACGGTATCGGGTGTGCGTGTGTTTTCGTGAGAGCGCACATTGGGGGGTTTGAGTTTGAGTTTTCAAGTGCTCCTATTCACTCCCCTCTCCAGTCGCATGTCTCGGTCCTACAAGTGGTATCAGAGCCGGTTAGGTTTCCCATACCTTAACCGGTGAAGAAACCGTAGCGACTATGACTTACTCTGGGAAGATTCCCGTCCTTGGCTCCGATGGCTATCCCTACTGGAAGGGTAAGATGGAGGCGTTCCTTGTTAACCAGAGTTAGGACATATGGGATGCTACTCAGAGTACGACTTTGTGGTGCACCCAGTTGCTGAGCGTACTACACCTGAGACCATGGCACATCATGAGGCAAATGCCAAAGTTGTTAACTTTCTCTTTTTCGGGCTTGGTCCCATGGATTATGAGAGAGTGAACCACCTTAAGACAGCGCGTGAGATATGGTCCTTGCTTAGTGCACACCATGAGGGTACTGCCACCATTAAGGCGAGGCTTATTGAGACCTACCAGCGCGAATATAAAAATTTCGTCGAGAAGCCTGGAGAGTCTGTGGATGACTTGTTTGATCGGTTTCAATCGATCATCAACAAGTTGCATGTCAACTCTGCCCCCGCTGAGCTCCCATACACCGATCATCAGCAGGCTGTGAAATTGTTGTATGCTTTGGATAGAAAAATATGGGAGATCAAGGTGAACTCAATCATTGAGTCAGTGGGGTATGATATGATAGGAGTAGAGGCGCTCTATAATAAGCTCAAGGCCATAGAAGTAGATTCAAGATGAGGGATTCCCTCGCTTGTACAGGTTCCAAGAGTCTGCCCTTGGCTACCCCCTCTAGTGAGTCTGCTACTAACCCCCTGTTTTACAACTTCTCGTTTTCTGCTTTGATGTCTGTTACAGAGGAGCAGTTGGTGATGCTTGGGGATGAAGAGCTTTGTCTGGTGTCTAGTCGCTTTGAGAGCGCCTATGACAACCGGATGAGCAAGAAGAGGGGCGAGAGGCCCAAGTGCTTCGAGTGCGGAGAGGTCAGCCACTTCATCGCCGAGTGCCCCATGAACAACGACTACTACAAGAAAGGCAAGAGCTACTCCCACGACTCCGACAAGTACCACTTTGGGAAGCCCAGCTACGACAAGCATCGCTCCGGCAAGCACAGCTCCGGCAAGCGCCACTTTAGCAAGAAGAACTTCCGGAAGACTTTCAAGAGGTTGGTAGTGGGACAAGGTGTTCTTTGTCGAGATCGGGTTCTGCATCCGCAGATCTTCTTCCTCTTCATCCTCGTCGAGTTCAAGTGATGAGGAGATCACATACAAGAAGTACAAGAGGAACGATCAAGGAGGTCCAGCTGGCTTGTGCTTCGTCTCCACCAAGTCCAAGTGCAAGAACAAGAACAAGAAGAGTTCGGTATGCCCGGTATGCTCCATCGCGCTTGAGGACAAGGAGAACAAGGGAGGTCACAGCGACTCTTCCTCTGATAATGAGGTAACTCCTGAGCAAGCAGAAATTCTTGAGATTCTAGAGCAGAACAATCGGGAGTTAAAAGCCTAGGATAAGATGTTGGAGAAGGCAGCTAAGAAGCTGCAGAAGTTGAAAGCCCAACTTACTTGAGGCGTTGGAGGAGAATGAGAAGTTGAGGAGTGCAAAACCTCAGCCCAGTGAGTTTGAGTGCCCTACATGCGAGTCTTTCATGATGGAGCTTGGTGACTAGAGAGATAGGTATGCCAAGTGGGTACAGGAGATAGATGGGCTGAGAGTCGAGTTAGGCAAACTCCAGTCCAAGCTGGATGAGCCTACCTTGAGTGGAGAGCCTGAGTGTGAGTCTTGCCCCTGCTTAACTAGTGAGCTAGCTGTGTTGAAGGAGAAGTTTGAAGGGCAGCTCTAGGAGCTTGAGGAGCTTGGGGTTAGACCTACGCTTTTAGGTGCGTGTATGGTCTATCCTACATTGAGAGGTGAGTTAGAGCAGTTGAGAGCTGACTTTGAGGTGCTTTTAACACCTACTAACACATGTGAGAATTGCCTGACCCTTAGGATGCAGCTGATGGATAGGGATGCCACCATTAAGAAGTTGGAGAAAGCTGCTCCTGTGATTCCCTCTTTGGATTGTGATACATGTGCTGCCCAGACAGTAGTTCTGGAAGATCTGAGGTTGCAAGTGTTGTCTTTGCAAGATGACAACTGGAGGTTGAGAGAGGTGCTGAGTTGGGTGTATGCGAGGCAACCCAACTAGAGATGATTATAGAGAGCACCAAGAGAGCCGAGGGTGACATGAGTGGTTTTGGGTTTGGGGAGTGCAGTACTTCGGGTGAGAAGAGTACACCAGTTAAGATTAGAACTACTCCTACCCAGCCAGGTGAGACTGCTGATGGGGTTTACCATGAGCCACCCAAGGCTGCCCCAAAGAAGCAGTATTGGACACCCAAGCCTTCTAAGGCTAAGGTGGACAAGATAATAGAGGAAGAGCTTAAGCCCAAGGGCAAGAAGCCAGTCCAGCAGCTTAAGCCACCCAAGGCCACACCACCAAAGCCCAAGTCCCTGCCTAACCCTAATTCTAGGAATATTGTCTACCACTGTGAGTTCTGCTAGTGGAATGGCCACCTAGAGGAGTTTTGCTTCAGGAGGAAGTGGGTTGAGAGGTAGGAGAGAGCTTGGGGGAACCAGGATCAGTTCTACTAGGGTGGTAGGCAAGATCTTCCCCACCGTGGTGAGATGAGAGACCGTTTTGCTGGTGCTGAGAGAGGAGGCAGCTTTCAGGCCCATGTTCCTAGTGGTGAGAGATGCTTTACCGGCCAAGCTCCTAGTCGTTTTCAGCGCGGCTATGGACCTCGTGACTGAGGATATGAGAGAGCTTTCGTGGGTTCACGTTTTGGAGGTCATGGTTACCATGATCGTCGTGATGATTTCTTTGATTGTGCTTACCCCATTTTTGAGCAGATGGCTCGGCACTGGTACAACAGTTTTGGTACTAACCTAGTGCCGGACCATTTGCTCACCATCACTTTACTTGACTTTGCTGGATCGAGGCATGGAGGATGTGTGGATCATGGATTCTGGTTGCTCTAGGCACATGACAGGGCACCGCAAGTGGTTCTCCAGCCTCAACCCCGTGAGCAAAAGTAGTACATCACATTCGGGGACAATGGTCAAGGTAAAGTGTTGGGTGTTGGTTCTATTTCACTCTCTGCTAAGCTTTCCCTGCGAGAAGTTGCTTTTGTCCAGAATCTAGAGTTCAATTTGGTCTCTATTTCGCAACTTCTCGATGAAGGACTTGAGGTTCGTTTTAAGAAGGGTGCGTGTCGCGTTATTGATGCTGAGGAGACCCTTGTTTGCTCTTTGCTACCTTTTGGTCAGGTTTTTAGGGTCGATCTCTCATCTATTTCTGGCCCTGCGCGTTCTTTGGTTGCTAGTCCCTCTGCTGATATATGGAAGTGGCATAGGAGACTTGGTCACTTGAGCTTTGATCTGCTAGTCAGGTTGAGTTCAATGGGCCTAATCCGAGGATTACCCAAATTGAAAGCTAGAAAGGACTTAGTGTGCCACCCCTGTCGTCCTGGCAAGATGGTTGCTGCTTCTCACACTCCTGTGTCTCAGTTTATGACCTCCTATCTGGGTGAGCTACTCCATATGGATACAGTAGTGTAGGAGCGAGATGTGCGATTGTGGGGGGAGGGTGAATAGGAGCACTTGAAATCTCAAACTCAACCCCCACGTGGCAAACTAAAGCTATAAACAGAGCACTAGGTACTGCCTACTAATCAGGTACGTACCTAGCCAAACTACAGGAGAAAACACTTGTCTCGACGATCAAGAGAGTGATAGCAAGACAAGAAGAGCAACAACTCATGCAACAAGAGCTCACGTAGCCACTCCACACCTAAGTGCGTCTCACTAATAAATAGCGAGCAAAGAGTGTGGGCCAGTGGTGAGGAACACCTAAAGCATGGTTGGAGCAAAAGCACGCAAGCCAGAACACTAAAAACACTAAGGGAAACAAGAAGAACGGACCAAGGAAGAAGCGGAGCAAAAGACACAAAAAAACAGCCCCGGAAACACTAGACTGGACAGTCCAAAGTCTATACTTCAGACAAACCTAAGGACAATCAAATTGTCCCGTCAGTTCTTCGAAAAACTGCACAGAAAACAGCCCGACACCCCATTGAAAAATCAATCGAAACGGGGTCAAATCTCAACGAAACTTCATGAAAATTTGCATGGACAATCCTAAGGACCTTCTCTAGAGAACCCCAAAAGATCCGCTTGAAAAGATCAAGGGTTGCACGGGAATTGCAAATCTTATGAGTTAGGTGAGTTAACACCGAAAAACCAAAATCCGACCAAAACGGCCCTTGCTCGTGGTTCAATGATTCTAGCACTTGGCTAGTGAGATTCACCACATCATAGCAAGTCCAAAACACAAGCAAATAAAAGGATTCAACCTCGGCCAAAGCAAAAACCTGAAAAGCCAAGAATTGAGTCCAAGAACGAAAGGGAAAAAGGGGAAGAACAAGCACACAAGTTGCTGCACAAAATCACTTGGATTAATGGCCCAAGATGGGTCTCAAGATCAGATTACAACCAAGGAATTCATCCCAAGCAACCACCCTCTCCTTCCCTCTTGATGTGGAGGCTAGATCTCACACTAACCCTCCTAAACTTTATGCTCAAGGCTTGAGGACAAAAATTACCCTAAGGAAATGAAAACCTAGCAGCCAAGAGGAGCCCTAATGACCAGCTCTTAGGCTATTTATACACTGGTTCAGTTTTGATATTTTTACACATAGACCCCTAACACTAGAAACGACCGAAGGGGTAAAACAGAAAGGACCCAAAATATTGGGGACGGACGACCACGATGAAGACATCATCTTCTTAGCTTCCACGCAATCTTTTGATGCTCTCCATGCGGCCCGTAGTCCAATCCACCTTTGCACCCCCAGTTTTGAAGTCAGAAACCAAAAAACTTTAGGAAGTCTCCATCTGCGCTGGACTTGGCCCATCTTCTCTATCTTGGCAAGTCGTGGCCCAACTCACCAAGGCTTAGGTACCTAGGGTGGCAGTTTTGAGCCGAAGCCGCCAAAGCCTCCCTCGCACGCCTTCGCGCCATGCACTCGGGTTGGAGCACCACGGTGGCACCCGGCTTCTCCAGCCAATCAGAGTTGCCTTGCAGTACATCGGAGGGCTTACACCACCGTTGCCAATCCGCCCCTCCGTGTACCGAGCTTCTATGGGCGATTGACGCTGAGCTTTGCCTCCGGTCCATTGAAGGGCTTTTGCCTCAGTCCATCGACGTCTTATCATCTACCTCCAGTCCATCAGAGGGTCTCTAGTCCGTCACAGGACTTGTACCATTGACAATCACTCATCAAACCAAGAGAGCAATGAGGCCGGTCCATTGGCTCTCAATCTCCCCCTTGATGAGTGCATTGTCAACACCTTCAACCTGTTACCTGAAATAGAACATAGACAAGAGAAAAGCGAAAAACTAAAAAAGAAAGAGAAAGACAAGGCAACAAAAGAAAGCAAAGCATCGGCTTCTCAAGACAGAGGCAAAAGGCTCAATGGACCGATGCAAAGAGCATGCTAAAAGCTCAAACTCCCCCTAAAATGCATCCTCACAAATGCAAAATGAATGCAAAGCTCCCCCTCAACTAAGTCTCTTCCAAGTCCTCCCCTTTGTCCAATACTTCTCCTCCTTGTTGACAATGGACACATCAAGGGTTCATAGGACTCCCCCTCAAAATATGCCATGAGATGCAGAGAGTGTACCAGAAAGAGCTCAGAAGGGATGGAAAGCTAGTATTCACAAGTTCTAGCATACAGAGCAAGTGAGGGCAAGGAAGCATGCAACAAGTTCAAATGAATCTATCTTACACAGATTAGGAGCAAGCAAGTTTTCAGGGTTGTTTAAAATAAAGCATCACCAACATGAATAGCACCTAGCAAGATAGGTATGAACAGCAAGATGCTAGCAATGCATAGAAGGTGTGCTACTCTCAAACAAAGCATACACAACAAGCCATAAGCATTTTAAAGACTTGCATATGTCAGATTTAACCACTTGTATTTCATTAGCAAGTTTCATTTTTGTGCCAGGGGTTATTCACTTGTCTTGCCACTTCTTACCAACCAATACGAAGCCTAGGTTTAAGGAACCATCAGAAGCTAAGACATGGTTTTGGTCATACACAGTTGTTAATAGTCATAATCTCACGATATCTACCGTCAATTACCAACCAAATGGAGCAATGCAAGTGAATAAAAATGGACTAACCCTTCTACCATTGAGTTCCACAAGATGTACATGAATATTTGGTTGCAGGTACATAATTACATATGAAAATGGATGACACAAGGCCAAGGAAGGGAAAAGGAACAAATAGGCCAAATGCTGGTGGCTGCTCGACCAAGTGCCATGTCGGCCGACCACCTAGCTGGCCGCCCAGCCACCTCACCGAGCCGGTTTTGCCCACTTTCACTCCTGCATGTAAAGAAACACATGTGCAAGTCAATCCAAACATTGTATCAAGCATCCAATGTATCCAAAGGCTGAAAGTCCACCAAGTCACGGATCCATGATGCCAACATTCCAAGGGAAGAGCAATGTGGCCAAACCAAGGCTGACATGTGGTCGCCCGACCTCCACCAAGGTCGGCCGACCTACCCTCGGAGGCATTTTATATGTGCAACAACCGTCATAACCGCCAACCGCCATGGGGACACGAGATCAAGCCATTGGAGGGCAAAGGTGGTGGATCGGAGG
This sequence comes from Paspalum notatum, assembly GCA_022530915.1. Lineage (NCBI taxonomy): Eukaryota > Viridiplantae > Streptophyta > Magnoliopsida > Poales > Poaceae > Paspalum > Paspalum notatum. The sequence goes on from CM039687.1 coordinate 22,813,812, forward strand.
GTCGCCCGACCTCGACCTCGGACTCCCACCGACCTTTGCCACCTACAAGTACCCCCTCACATATTGGACTATAAATAGGCTTGTAGAGCTCATTTGTAAAGGTGCGGAGAAGTTGAGAGCCATATTCTACCTTAGAAAGTCCCATCTTCACATCTTAGCAGTTAGGATAGTCCTGGGAGTTAGAGTGAGTCGAGCTTTGCCTCAGAGTTCTCGGAGATTCTTCTAAATCTGTGGTAAAAGCACTTGTATCTTTTGTACTCTTATATTCAATATAATTCAGTTATGTTTTACTTTATTTCTATCTCTTGCAAGTGTGGTGTACCCCTTTATTTTGCATTCTTGCTAGGCTTAGGCTGTGGCTATCTTAGTCAATCAAGTCCCGTTATTCTTGCTGGTGCTATAATCCAACCTGTACGCCAGGCTCTGGTTAGGTCCTCTCCTCTGATCAAGGACAATCTATTGTTGCTCAAGCTTTGCTTGCGTATGTTTATAGCATGCCAGCCTATCCACACAGATTTGCTTGGTAGCCCCACTCGGTGACAGCGTGTGTTGTGCCTGTGTATCCCAGGCCCGTTCATTCGGTAGGCCCGTAGGCGTTAGCCGGGTCTCCTTCGGTGGTCTGCTATCTACCCCATGACCCCTCGAGGCGCTGGAATCTTGCTCGGCGCGAGACCCTGACTTGCTACTTGAGCTTCTTAGTTAACCACGACATAGTCTTTGCACCCGAATAGAATAGAGTTTGGGAACTTTATCTCACTCGTTGTCCTCCGAGGCAACTATACCTTTCTACGTGTATCTTAGGTAGTTTAATTTACTTCTTTCCACCATACACCTATACGTTTACTAAACTTACCCCTGTCTAGTGACTAGCTGGTATATTTATTTAAGTACGGATCATTCGATTTGAGTTTATTCAATTATAGTCTCTCGCCTGCAGCTTCCCTGTGGATAAAATACGATACTCAGAATACTCTGGGTGAAAAGCTACAGCGGTCTCCGTGCGTTTGCAGAGTAAAATCTTTTAAGGCTAAGAGACGCCAACAAGCTTTTCTGGCGCCGTTGCCGGGGAAGCAATAGGTAGAGATATAGTTGATTTTCTCTTTTTGAACCCCGTGTCTTTTATAAAAATACCAACTAGTCTTTAGCAGGCTCACTTGTCTCTGTTGTTTATGTTGTGGTTGCAACAGAGAAGTGTATGACCGGTTTTGACCTGCCGGAAAAATTCCACAATAATCCAGAGTCGCTACTCAGGAGGGTCCGTCCCAAGACCATCCACGGGCAGAGTCCTGTTCCAAGGGAACTGAACCTTAAAACGGCCACGTCAAGTAGTTCATCGAACACCAACAACATGGCCGTAGCTCCTGAGAAAACCATCGGTGAGTTCTCCATCCCCTCCAGCGATAATGTCCCTACAAGGCCAGCAGTCAACGCAGGGGAGAACTTCGAACTCAAGCCGGGGGTCATTCACATGGTTCAAACCATCCCCTTTTGCGGATTAACAACGGAGGATGCCAACAATCACCTGCAGCAATTCCTGGAAATCTGCAGTACCTTCACCATGAAAGGTGCATCCGCCGACGCCGTCAAACTACGCCTCTTCCCATTTTCACTTGTCGGAAAGGCGAAGCAATGGTTCTACCTCAACCGTGCAACACTTACCACATGGGATGCGTGCTCCAACACATTCCTCGCCAAGTATTTCCCTCTGGGAAAGACCAATGCACTGAGGAACAAGATCTTGAGCTTTCAACACTCACAGATGAAACCGAGGCGGAGACCTGGGAACGACTACAAGAGTATATCGCGGCCTGCCCCCACCATGGAATGGAAGAATGGCTAATCATCCAAAGCTTGTTTCATGGGTTAAGCCGTACCGCTCAAGAACACTTGGATGCAGCCTCTGGAGGATCCTTCTTATCCTAGAGTGTTGGAGCTGCCAAAAATCTCATCGAGAAGATAGCCACTAATCAGGGATGGAAAGAAGAGAGGTATCCCGATCCCGTGGAGTCCATCATGTTGACAGCACTGACATGCTAGCCGCCAAGATGGATTTGCTATTGAAGAAACTAGAAGATAGTCCTGAGACCGCTCCAGTCCAGGCCCTTGACGCTCGTATGACTTGCGAAGTCTGCGGGAATACGGGTCACTCAGGGAACAGCTGCCCCGAAACTCGACCAGAGGATGCCAATTTCATCAACAATTCTAGCAGCTTCAACAACGGGAATCGTCCTCAACCAGGATGGAATTCACGCCCGTACATTCCATTCTCCGGACAAGGTAACTCCTCAGGCAATTCACAGCAATTCAATAAGCCTAGCTCTTTTGATCAAAAAGCTGTGAATTAGCATTAGTAAGAAATTTCATGCTAATGTAGGCTCTTTGAATCTATCTCTCTTCAAATGAAGACCCTTAATAGTGCTATGAAAAACCAGCTGAGTTCTAACAAAATGTTAGAAACACAAATAGCTCAGTTAGCTGCCTCTTTGCCTAACGCTAATGCGGGAAAGCTTCTGGGCCAACCGGAACCTCTTCCCAAAGAGCACATCAATGCTGTCACCACTAGGGGTGGTAAGTCCACTCAGGACCCTCCACATCCTAGTGGTGCACCACGATCTAACAATGCAGGCAAGGAACAGGAGAAGACCACTAACACACAGGAGAAAGATGACGCCGAAGCTACACCTGGAACAGCAAGGGAGAATACACCACCAAAATCCTTCCCACATGAATTCTATGACACGACGGTGCTACCCTTCGCTCAACGCAACAAGAAGGCTACCGCCGATGAACAATATAGTAAGTTTGTTGAGGTCATTAAAAAGCTATATGTCAACATACCCCTGCTAGATGCTATGCAGGTACCAATATACGCCAAATACTTAAAAGACATCCTCAACAATAAGAAGCCATTGCCATCAGCGGAAGTTGTTCACATGACAAAAGAGTGTAGTGCTGCTATACTCAACCAGCCACCACAAAAGAAAAAGGACCCTGGAAGTCCTACCATTCCATGCTCAATTGGGAACAAAACCTTCAACCAAGCCTTATGCGACCTCGGAGTAAGCGTCGGTGTGATGCCAAAGGTTGTCTTCGACAAACTCAATCATGCTACACTCGGCCCCACCACCATGTACCTGCAGCTGGCAGACCAATCCATACGCCACCCCACAGGGATCGCCGAGGACGTTCCGGTGAAAATCCGGAATTTCCTCATCCCAGTGGACTTTGTGGTGTTGGACATGGAAATTGACGCAAAGACACCGCTCATCCTTGGGCGGCCATTTCTGAGCACTGCAGACGCAAGTATTGATGTTGGAGCCGGAGAAGTCCACCTCAACATCAATGGAATGAGGGAGACATTCTCTTTCAAACCAAAGGTGGAACAGTGCAAATAAGTGAAGTTTTTCAAATGCCAAAAGTATGTGCCGAAGCCACCAGTCTTTGACGCCTCCAGACAAGAGATGGACAGTCTCGTAGCATTCAAGAAACGGAAGTTAGCCACCGAGGCTGCCATCCGACAACAAGAAGAATTGGAACGGAAGAAGGCAAAAGCAACCAAGGCTAGTCCCAAAATCCAGGAAACAGGAGGCAAAGATCCGGTACAAAAGGTTGGCGCCCACAATTCAACCACATCAAACACTCAAGGGCACAACAAAGATCAACCTGTCCATGATTCAACCACATCAAATAATCTGGGCAAGAAAAACGAGCTAAAGACTCACCCAAAACAAAGTCGAGGGAGCTCGCGAAGATATCACGCACCATCTGGAATATACGCCCACGTGACATTCCCAAAGGAGGAAAATGTGCACCCTTGCCAAAAGGTAAAATTTGGCATTATCTCTCAACAGCATATTTTATTTACCAATCAATTTTAATTTGAGCACCCCACTGCATGTTTAAATTCTTGCATTGCAAAATCATAACTTTATGCGCAGTCGTTTTCCTTTCCTTCTACATTTCAAAAAAAAAAATCTAGGGTCAGCCGACCCTACCCAGGGCCGGCCGACCACCCTTCACAGGTAGGGAAAAAGGGGGGGCACAAGAGTGGCCGGCCGACCACCCCCCTCTCTCCCTTCTCTTTTCCTTTTCTTTTCTTTCCACCCCTCTCTCTTTCCCTCTTTCTCTTTTCTTTTTTCTTCTCTCCTCTTTTCTTTTTGCTTCCAACCGAAGCAAAGCACAAGAGCCACCACTCAGCCGCCGGCCGACCCCATGATGAGGCCGGCCGACACCTCTCCCCCTCTGTTTGCTGTTTCCTCTCTCTCTTACTCTCCCATGCAAAGTGTGAGCACCAGCACCGACCACCATCATAACCTACACAGCTCTCGAGTGGTCGCCCGACATGCACCCATGGCCGGCCGACCGGCTTCTTGGTCGCCCAACCTTCAGCCTAGGTTGCCCGACCTCCCTACCTCCTCACATTCTTCCTCTCTTTCAAAGCAAAGGGGACATGCACTCACGAGGTCGCCCGACCAAGGTCCTAAGCCGGCCAACCACCACTTTCTCACTTTTGGTGCACTCTCCATCTCCCTTTGCTGCACCCCCACGCAAAGCATGGTCGGCCGACCATGGCATAAGGCTGGCCGACCAGCTCCTTAGGCCGGCCGGCTTGCCCATCCGGTCGCCCGACCTCCTCCTCTGCCCCCTTGTCCTATAAATAGCACCCCTCATCCTCCTTGTTCAATGAACCAAGCACAAGCACACTTCTCCCCCTCTCAAATTCCCTAGCTTAGTAGTTAATCTAGCTCTTTTACTTAGCCAAAATAATGTCCAAATAAAAATCCAGTTAAGCAAATAAATTAGCTACTAGCCCCTCTCTTTTGGCAAGACCAAGAAAGAGTTGTGGCGGTGTCATGCCCCACAAGGACGACTAACAACTAACGCTAATTTTATTATGTCATCTCGTAGTTCTTGTGTTCATTTTTGGGCAGGATGAGGCACGCTCTCAAGAGGGCCAGAAGTGCGATCAGCAGGGCGGGACAACACATCCGGTTCCCGACGTCCTCCGGTTCACAGGGCCAAAACTCTCGGATAGTGTCCGACAGAGGCTCCTCAAGTGCTAGACCGGGAGGAGAAGAAGCTACATCATCAAACACCGGGCCCATATTGCTGCTGGATTCCCAAATCCAGATGTGCAATCAAGATGAAGCCGACCTGCTGAGGCGACTCCACACCAAGCCTATCAGCCTCACCAAGTGCTAGGTATGGATGATGAATTTGATGAAATTTTCAGTACGGTAGGCTGGGATAATTTTGCAAATGTTAGTGAGGGAGGCATAGTGCTCCTCACCAAGGAGTTTATAATGACCCTCCGAGTAGTATCACTATAGTCCAACACGATTGTTCATTTCACACTCTTTAACTCTGAACATGAGCTGACACTTCGTCAGTTCAGCAATGCTCTCGGGTTCTCACCTCGCTGCTCCATAGCAGCCGAACCTGTAGGCTTCAATGCAACAGAGTTGTGGAAACAACTAGCCGGTCCAGACTATAAGGGGAAGAAGAGCATCACACACATTAAGCACCCCACCATGCGGTTCATGGCCCGTTGGATTACCATGGTAGTCCTTCCTCCTGATCACACATGCTGTGTGACCATAGAGGACTTAAAAATCCTCTATGCCATGTGGCGTAAACAGAAGTATGCACCAGTCTTCGCCATGCTCTATCACTGGATGAAACTACTTTGGGATGAAAATTCCATAACAATCACGTCCTTTGTGACGAGGATTGCATCCGAGCTAAGGGTTTTAGCAAATGCCCAGGTGGCATTCTTACCCCAGACACACCCAACCTAGTCACAGAGAGCCATTTTATCCGGGGACACTTTCTGCGCAAGAATCCCAGCACAGATACCTATGTCATGATCTACAGGAGGTACAACTTTGAAGTGCCTCTATCAGCACCACAGTTCAAAATGTACCACGTGGACACACTCTCTATGCCAATAGAGGGCGTCCCAGTAGAAGAGCCTTTAGAGGAGCCCAGATATAGTGTGGTGGGAGTCGTGACCAGGACACAGAGGAGAGCAGCCCAGGAGCGCCTACACAAGCAAGCACAGGATGCACAAGCTGCCGGCATGGGACTGACCTGGTTCCATACCGCGACTGGCACATCCGGGCAAACCCAGGGAATAGACCTGACGTGTCAGCCACATGGAGGATCTGCAAACACACCATGGTGACACAGCCGAGCGCTGCATTCTCTTAGCAACAAGGAGGAGGAACCTATTATGGCTATGGGTCAGCACTGTATGAGGCAGGACCATCTGCCTCTGCACGCTTTGCAGGAGACCCTTTGAGCGCCATCTTTGGGTCCCTGACCATTCAGGACCAGCGCATAGCTGGGATGGCCCAACAGCTTAATCAAGTCGATGAGCGCACTCAGGTCATCCAGCAGACCCAGGACGAACAATATAACCGCCTCCTAGAAATAGAAGCGATGGCTCAGCGCACTTTCAATGAGTCCCAGCGATTCTTCCAGTACTACGGGTACTACCCTAAGCAGCTTCGTTGAAGCTTGGGGGGAAACCCAAATCGATAGCTGGGTACGTATGAAAGTCCCCCATTTTTTGCACCACCCATGTATCATGCTTTGAGAGTTTGCTAGTTTGCTTAGTTCAGTTTGCTTAGTTTAGTTTGTTTAATTCAGTTACTTAAAAAAACTCCCATGCTTTAATGATAATTTCACTGCTAGCTTCATTTTGGAAATGATGAATAGTTGCTCTATCAAATGAATGATTTAATTCTTGCATGTGACTTATGCTTAGCTTTGCTTTGAGTTTGTGAATAAAAGAAGTAAACCAAGGTTCTATCTTGTGGATGCCATTTGTGATAACAAGCCTAAGTTGTTGTGAGATGAATGATATGACTTGAATATGGGATAATTCTTTCATGCTCTTAGTAAGACGAACATCTCAGGTGTGTATTTTTGAAAACAACAAATTATAGCCCCCCTTGGTCAAAATACCTACCAGAGCCCAAAAAAATGCTTCAATTAGTTGAAACTGCTACAAAGAGCTGCTTAGTGATATTTTGAGCTTTGTCAAATTTTGAGTGTCTTTGAGTAGAAATATCACCCTCTGTTGATAGCTGGAGTACAAAAGCAAAAATGCAAGTGATCCATTCCGGGCTTTGCATCCACCAAAAAGTCTCCAAATACTTCTCATAATCACCTAGCCTTCAAATCCAAAGGAGTAAGGGTATGGAGCCAAAAAGAAAAGCATGCAAAGGCACGACAAAAAGAAAAGCATGCAAGTTCAAGCATGGCAAAAATAAATAAAAGCGCCATATCCACTCCAAATCAACAAAAGGCTACAAGGGATGAATACCAAGAGAAGGAGGCATTAAGGACCACCACTCATACTCTAGTGATCAATTAGAAGAAGTGATAGAGTACACTCTTTGGTCCAATCTTTAGCTTAGCAAAATAAATATACAAAGTGTGCCACATTCTCCCTACCTAAAGCTCCACAAAGGCCTTAGTGTAGGAAAATGTTGGTCGCATCTTGGCCCTTGGTGAGGAAACACATTTGAGCGCCTGAGAGCACCTTGGGAAGCTACGTTTGTTTTGAAAATCTTGAAAACACCTGAGAAAGACATCCAAATAGAGCAAGTTAGAAGAACTCCTGTACAATGGTCGTTCCATCTCTCAACCGCCCAAGGCAAGGTAAATAAAAAGATGAACCACAGGGTAGTACTCAAGGTGAGCTTCAATTATTTCACTACTTGAAACAAAAGTTTGAGTATTGAGTCATGTATAAGAATTTCTCTTCATCTTCAATATTGCAGCAACTCCTGATCCACTTTCAGTCTTAGCTTTGGTCGAGGACGAGCAAAAGTTTAAGCTTGGGGGGGTTTTGACGGTCGTAATCTCATGATATCTACCGTCAATTACCAACCAAATGGAGCAATGCAAGTGAATAAAAATGGACTAACCCTTCTACTAATGAGTTCCACAAGATGTACATGAATATTTGGTTGCAGGTACATAATTACATATCAAAATGGATGACACAAGGCCAAGAAAGGGAAAAGGAACAAACAGGCCAAATGCTGGTGGTCGCCCGACCAAGTGCCAGGTCGGCTGACCACCTGGCAGGTTGGCCGACCCACTGCCAGGTCGGCCAACCACTTGGCGGGCCGCCCAGCCACCTCACCGAGCCGGTTTTGCCCACTTCCACTCCTCCATGCAAAGAAACACATGTGCTAGTCAATCCAACCATTGTATCAAGCATCCAATGTATCCAAAGGCCGAAAGTCCTCCAAGTCACGGATCCATGATGCCAACAATTCAAGGGAAGAGCAATGTGGCCAATCCAAGGCTGGCACGTGGTCGCCCGACCTCCACCAAGGTTGGCCGACCTACCCTCGGAGGCATTTTACACGTGCAACAACTGTCCTAACCGCCAACCGCCATGGGACGCGAGATCAAGCCGTTGGAGGGCAAAGGCGGTAGATCGGCCGACCATCGACCTCAGCCTCCCACCAACCTTTGCCACCTACAAGTATCCCCCCACATATTGGACTATAAATAGGCCTGTAGAGCTCATTTGTAAAGGTGTGGAGAAGTTGAGAGCCATATTCTACCTTAGAAAGTCCCTTCTTCACATCTTAGTAGTTAGGATAGTCCTGGGAGTTAGAGTGAGTCGAGCTTTGCCTCGGAGTTCTCAGAGATTCTTCTAAGTCTATGGTAAAAGCTCTTGTATCTTTTGTACTCTTATCTTCAATATAATTAAATTATATTTTACTTTATTTCTATCTCTTGCAAGTATGGTGTACCCCTTTATTTTGAATTCTCGCTAGGCTTAGGCTGTGGCTATCTTAGTCAGTCTAGTCCCATTATTCTTGCTGGTGCTATAATCCAACCTGTGCGCCAAGCTCTGGTTAGGTCCTCTCCTCTGATCAAGGACAATCTATTGTTGCTCAAGCTTTGCTTGAGTAAGTTTATAGCGTGCCAGCCTATCCACGCAGATTTGCTTAGTAGCCCCACTCGGTGACAACGTGTGGTGTGCCTAGGTATCCTAGGCCCGTTCGTTCGGTTGGCCCGTAGGCGTTAGCCGGGTCTCCTTCTGTGGTCTACTATCTACCCCCTAACCCCTCGGGGCACCGGAATTTCGCTCAATGTGAGACCCTAACTTGCTACTTGAACTTTATCTCACTCGTTGTCCTCCCAGGCAACTATACCTTTCTACGTGTATCTTAGATAGTTTAATTTACTTCTTTCCACCATACACCTATACGTTTACCAAACTTACCCCTGTCTAGTGACTAGCTGGTACATTTATTTAAGTATGGATCATTTGATTTGAGTTTATTCAATTATACTCTCTCGCCTGCTGCTTCCTTGTGGATAAAATACGATACTCGGAATACTCTAGGTAAAAAGCTACAGCGGTCTCCGTGCGCTTGCGGAGTAAAATCTTTTAAGGCTAAGAGACGCCAACAACAGTTTAGTCCAAGTTCTTGCCAAAGTGCACAGGCAAGCAGTCTTGAACTAAGTCAGTGTAACAAGCAAACCCACCTAGATCTTTTGATTTCAGCACAAGACAGCACTTGTAACATTTAATTTAGATTTCAATTTAAACAAGGTGTCATAAATGCTTAGGCATTAATTTAGCAAAGGCAACAACTAGCCTATCCAGGTATGAAAAGATAGCATAGCATTCAACACTCCAACACATGCTAGGCAACCAAGTCAAGTGGTGATCATGTTTTTGGATTTTCAGGAAATAAAAGGGCTTAGCTCACAATTAGTATTCAATAGGCTCAAGTGAGCTTAGCCAACCATGATCGCATCTGTACAACCTAACACAAGCAAATACTAACTCAACATACCAAAGGAGCTCTAGTGCTAGTGTAAGTGAAAATGCATATGATGCATGATATGATACAAAATGCAAAAGAAGCAAAGAAGAAACAAAAACAAAAGCAAATCCTAAACTACTAAAGCTATCCCTAACTAAAAGGGATAACACACTCTAAGCTCACTTCTTAAGCGCAAAAGAGCGCTAAACTCTAGTGGCTTGGTAAGGATATCAGCTAGATGGTTCTGGGTTTCTACATGGATCAAGTCTATATCTCCCTTCTCATAGTGATCTCTCAGAAAGTGAAACCTCACATCTATGTGTTTGATTCTAAATAGCAGAGGTAGAGTCTATTAGAAGAGGGATCCTCCCAAAACTCAGCCCAAAATCACTCAGTGTGGCTTTCATCCATAGTAGTTGGGAACAGCAGCTAGCAGCAGCTATGTATTCTGCTTCGGTGGTAGACAAAGAGACACTAGCTTGGTTGCGAGAAGACCAAGAGACAAGAGAAGTTCCTAATAATTGGCAAGTACCGGACATTGATTTGCGATCAATACGGCAGCCAGCATGGTCAGCATCTGAGAACCCTCTAAGAGAAAGAGAAGAACCCGAGGAGTACCAAAGACCAAGCTCAGGAGTGAACTTTAGATACCTGAAAATGGGCTTCACTGCTTGATGGTGAGATGTTCTAGCAGAAGCCTGGTAACGCGCACAAAGGCAAACCGCGAATTGAATGTCCGGTCTAATCGCCGTCAGGTACAGAAGTGAGTCGATCATTCCTAGAAATTCCTTCTGGTTCATTGCCTCCCCATCTTCATTAGCATCAAGCGTCGTGTTTGTACTCATTGGAGTTGTCATGGGTTTTGAGACACCCATATCAAACTTCTTGAGGATATATCTTGTGTACTTGGCTTAATGGACGAAGGTACCCTCAGGGCCTTGCTTAATCTACAGCCCGAGGAAAAACTGGAGCTCACCCATGAGACTCATCTCAAACTCCCTGTTCATCTGTTCAGCAAAACTAGACACCAAAGCGTGAGATGAACCACCAAAGATTATGTCATCAACATATATCTAAACTATCAGGGTGTCACCGCCACAACTCAACAAGGTCTTGTCTACTGAACCCATCACAAACCCAGACTTGAGCAGGAAACTCTTCAATCTAGCATACCAAGCTCTTGGAGCTTGCTTCAGACCGTACAGGGCTTTTCTCAACTTATATACCCAGTCTAGTAACTTGGCCCTCTCAAAGCCTGGAGGTTGTCTCACATATACCTCCTCCTCTATGTAACCGTTTAGGAAAGCTGACTTGACATCCATCTGCTGCAGTTTGAAGCCTTTAGAGGCTGCAAAGGAAAGCAGAATCCTAATGGCTTCTAAACGGGCTAGAGGAGCAAAGGTTTGCACATAGTCTATCCCCTCCTTCTGACAGAAACCCTGGGCTACAAATCTCGCTTTGTTCCTCACAACCATCCCATTCTCACCCTGTTTACTTTTGAAAATCCACTTCGTACCTATAGGGCGACAGTTTGGTGGAGGTTCAACTAAATCCCAGACATGGTTTCTCTCAAAGTTCTCAACTCCTCATGCATGGCATTCACCCAGTTAGGATCAGATAATGCATGTGACACATCCTGAGGCTCAAAAGAAGCAACAAATGCAGAGTGGGAGAAAAAGGCTAGAGAGTTAACCGAAGAGCGTGTGACACACTGGTGAAGATCTCCAACGATCCTATGTGGAGGGTGATCCCGCTGGACCTGCCGAGATGGAACAATCTCGGAGGTCACCTCCCCTGCGTCCTCAGCGGGGCCAGCCTCTGCTTGAGCTTGCTGTCGGGGAAGTAAGGAGGAAGCCATGGGCAAAGGTCCTCCTTCATCATCAGAGCTCGTAGCAGAGGGGGCAGGAGCTGCAGCCGGTGCAGGGGCTCCTGCATCACCATCAGGTACTGCAGCTTTCTCATCTCCAAAGATAGGAGCACATTCCTCATCATCACCTGAAAGCTCAAAGGCAGGGGTTGTGCAGGGCATAGTTTCATCAAAAGAAACCTCACAAGTCTCAACAACTTGCTTGGCCTCCAAAATCCACACACGAAAAGCCCTAGAACTAGAAGCATACCCTAGGATGGGTATGATGTGGAGATGTGCATGTACAGTTTTGCCCCTGATTTTGTATGAGCATTATAAAACAACATAAATGGAAAAGGTGGTCTAAATGAAGTCCTAAAATGGTGAAACTTGGTCAGTAGCTATCTTAGGTTACTAGCATAGATGTACGTGCAACATGTACGTGTTGTGAGATAATCAAGCAGACAATAGAAAGAAAAAAAGAAAAATAGAATTAAAAAGAAGGAGTCTTGATTGATTAGCGTCATTCCTTTCTCATTAAAACCAAGAGAAGGAAACTAACAGGTGGGTATGGGTATAAAATGAGGTGAGAAATAAAGAGAGAAAGTGAATGAAACATTTTGCATCTATGGGTTTTGGGTCTTTCCACCCCTTTCCAACCTTTTCCAAACTGCACAGTGGGGTCAGCGTGAGGGGTATACCTATGTCTTTGTAGGTAAAAAAGATTTTTAGAAAACTCGCTCTTTTATAGTGTAGATTATGGCAGTGTGCAAATTTTTATGGCTCTAGCTCAGAAGGGGAAATCACTGATTGGCCTTTATATGTGAAATTTATGCATTTTTGCAACTTGGAAAGTGGGGACTATACAATATATGCTTAATATAGCTCACCGGTATTTTTCTTGTGTCTTACATAGCATGAGAAACTCACTGATGAAATATGAGCCCCTGCATGTTAGGTTTGAAAGGTGATTTGAAAATGACAAATCTTGTCTTGCAGAAGTAAATAAATGGAAAAATGGGTTCTAGAGTGCAAGATAAATTCTAGTGAAATTCTGGTAGCTAGTTGGTGATGTATAGTTTCCAGAAAGTATTTTTGTGAATTTTCTTGCTACTGTTTTGCTCGGCATGAATATTGTGATGAATTTAAATATGGAAAATAGATGTCCTATGAATACACAACTTCTAAGCTTGCTGATTTTTGTGCTTACTACTCATGCTAAGTTGTGCAATCTAAGAAAAATTTATACCCAAATTCCATTCCTAAAAATTATGAAAAATCTAGAAAGTTAAAAGTCTGATATTTTGCTGGAATTTTAGTAAAATAAATATAACTTTACTAGGACTCAAATTTTGGCAGTGGCTTATCACAGTACTGACCTGCATGTCATAAATAATTGAGCTCATTTGGGATTGTGTAACAGTATGAACTAGACCGGAAAACTTTAATGTAATAAAGAGATAAACTTGTATATTAGGCCTATGTATAGTCATGTATGTGTGTGATACTATTGGTTTCACCATAAGGCTTGCTGAATGTTCCTATGATATTATGAATGATGGGTTAAACTAAGTTTAGGTGATGGTTTGTACGATTTCATAATAATGGTTGTGTGATTTCTTAAAGTAAAGTTTGTAAGTTTCCTTTGTTTTAGTATGAGTAAAAATGAGGGTACTCAGGTCTTGCATCAAACATTATGCACCATGGTTATTTTCTCGCACCCTATGCCTGCATTTGCATACCTTTGCACTCATTTGCATTATGTCATCGCATATAGATCCCGTGAACGAGGTGCTGACGCAGGAGCTGCCCTTGATCGAAGAACCCGACGACCAGGAGCCGGAAGAGCAGCAGTAAGAGAACCCACCTCAGGCCGTTGACTCTGCACCTGAAGAAGCTAACCCCAGCGAAGAAGGTAGGCAGGACCATACTTCGACCCAGCAAATACTATATGATTTAAGTTACGCATATGCATTAGGAGTTGCTTGAAACCCCTTTTGCATTAGACTTCCTGGCCGCCCTGGCCCTAGCACCTATACATAGAGTTCGTAGGATGAGTATGCCTAGTAATGCTAGGTACGAGTAGACACGAGTGAAAGGAGTCACTCGTCGCGTAGGTGATATTTCAAAATCAGAAAAATCTCACTATGGTGGAAGATTATCATTATGCTCAAGTTTTAAGTGGAGATCGGGCGGAGATTTGTATACAGTATTTACTTTTCATGATGTCGCACTATGGACTCCGTCTGTGTCGTATAAGGTCCGTCCGCTGTTCGTCTGCTGATTGGCATGACATTGCTAGAGTGCTTATCCGGGCCATGGGACTGGTGAAATCTTACTTGTGCTATCCTGAGAACACAGACACGTTCCTATCCACTATTTGAGAGGAAGGTGTCTCGGGGGAGCTTTGTACTCATGGTGGGGAGACCGAGATGTCGGCAGGCTCACCATGGGGGCACAACCCGGGGGTTAGGCGGGAGTGAATCAAACTTGAGATGGGATAAGTGGAGATGGGGGCTATATGTGGGAACGCGATGGCTAGTAAGCACCCTGGCATGATAGTTATTCCTGGGAATATAAATATCGATTCGAATCGCTGATGCTCACCAGGTGTGAGAGTGCCAAATATCACTGTCGGGCAACGTAGTAACCACTTGAATACCCTATGTTTATACTCATGTTTTCAAATACCACATGCTTGATTTTATATCCTGATGTTTTACTTTCATATAAGTTCTATTATTGACAATATGGACCAATCAAGATGAAAGAGGGCAGTTGTCAAATCCTGCCTTCATATGTAATCATGACATTGTCTAAAATCAATGGCTAAGGACTTACATGACTAGTAAGCAAGCATCGCGTCAGCCTCAAGCCATTCCATTAAGTCCTACTAAGTAATTAGTACTCAAGGTTTGCCTCCATTTGTGGATTACATGTATGGAGTTCGTCGTTTGTGCCTGTGTAGGCGGGGGTGTCTGTTCTCCCCAGGGCTGATGACTTTCTTACGTGGCTGCGAGGTAGCATCGGTGGCCTCGATGTTGTTTCGATGTTTCAAGGCTTTTGTTTATCATGGACCATGAACTTTAATTTCCATTGCGAGATACTTTCAAGAACACATTCTATCTAATGACGTTAAGTTGAGATTTGTACTTTAAATTCGAACCCAGTATCTAATCTAAAGTCTATTATTATTCCTCTATTCAACTGTCGGTGATGGTGTAATTGCTGTGGCTCCTTCGAGAGTCGGATGTGTATGATGTCGGTTCCTCTGGATTGGTGTTATCGAGAGCCCGAGGGACTCTCGAGGGATTACCGAGTTTAGTCTAGCCTAAGTGCACTGCGAGCCAGAGGTGGCAGGTGTGCTTAGCCTAGATTAAGCAGGATGGTTCCGCCACAGCTGGTATCAAAGCCGATCATACACAAACAGCAATCATATCATCAAATTTTGTTTTGCAAAACTATTTTCGAAAACCCCTTTTCAAGTAATTCAAAAATGAGAGTATGAGATATGCCCATACTAAGGATGTTAGTGTTAACCAGGTGACATCGCTAACATTCTGATCTAGATAGAACTCATATGCATATTCGTGCTTTGGGAAGCAACCTTTCGGCCATAGCTATCCCCAGTACTAGAGGAGCGCTATTGGGATTTGCGAATGGTTGTGAACCCTACATTCATGCTGGGTAGGAAAGCTCTTTAAGGGCGGTGGGCATGCTTTGGATGCTTTCATGCCCACCACACTTACATTTGGTTTGGGGATCCACCTTTCTCTCGACGGTCCCCAGTACTGGTGGAAAGTCAGGCTTTGAGAGAAGGTGCAAAGGCCCACCCTACATTGTCCACACAGCGGTCACGCGTGGATGCCACACTAGGTGGTAATGTATGTGCATGCATTCTTCTGCAGGTACCCTAACCACGTGCAAACTTAAGAACGAATAGAAAATGACTAGTTGCATTAGGGAGCGTCGTGCATATATGTCGCCGAATTAACGATAGCTATATAAGAGATATTAGGATGTGTGATGTGAGACCGGTTAGTACGACTCATGCATCATATCTTATATTTTAGTCTTGTTGGGGAGTTATGAAAATGCAAATGGAATAAATTGTAATTCTAAATTTTCTTCTACACGTTTCACTGTTATACTCCTATTAGATTCTACTTTTATGAAGATATTTCGATCCACTAATCTGAAGCATTGCCGATTAAAAACAGATGGCCAGGACCAAGTAAACCGCATGTAAGGCTACCAGCGTGAGGGGACTCCGCAGGCAGGAGGGGCAGAGGGCTGCTCCCCTTCCTGATGTGACTCACACTCCTCCCGTGGTGAAGGGTGGCTTGCTCCACACACGCTGCAGGGAGGACTGCACCCTTTCCCAGATCGTGTGCAGAGCTATGAGGGAGCTGAGGCGCCGTGCTTGCCCCTTCATCTCTGTGCAGACCGCACACGAGGTGGGGAACTGTTGGGCCCAGGTCGTTCTTCCCCGGGGTCACTTCACGGGGCAGGACCACGATCACCACCTACGGGGCCAATGAGGAAGACGCCTATCAAAATGTAGTTATGACAGCACTAGTGAACTTAAGCTCCACCGAGGAGGCAGGCCCCACGGTCCTGCGTTTCCTCCCCACTGATGAGATGGACGACTAGTGGATCCGTCGTCACGAGCAGCTGGAGAGCAGGGCTGACACTAGGCCCTATGCTGCGTGCATGCAGTTTGCCCGAGACGCGCAGCGGATGTACCTCCGTGCGGAGGACCGCAGCCACTACTACTATGACCAGAGCACGGATGCCCGAGCACGAGTAGAGGAGTTGGAGGGACAGCTAGCCGCTCGTGTGGCATAGGACGAGCAGCGCCAGACTGCTCTCGCTCAGGCCCAGGCACAGGTGGAGGAGCTGCAGCAGTGCCTCGCGGGGTATGAGCCGCAGCTGCACCCAGTCGTGTTCCTCTAAGCTGGAGGAAATGGAGGAGGAGCCCTCCGTGCCAGATGCGCACTCTGCTGTTTAGAGTGCTTGGGGACTTTGTGTCAAGAGATGGGAAGCTTTTTTGTTAGTGGCACGTTGATAGTGATGTTTTGTATCATTCCGCTGTGTACTTTTAATTCATGGCTGTACTAAACATTAGTGAGGTTGTGAGAACTCATTTGTATACGCCATTTGAGTAGTTGATGGACACCTTATAATGTACTTTTACTAGTGTTCGAACCTTCTAAAATTGTACTTGAAGTTTATTCTATGTCCATGGGAAGTTTGAGATGCGTTGCATGGGTCAAATTGGAATGGCACCTTGATTTGGGTTGCAACTCGCAATCTGGAATTTTGCACAGCTGCTGGTAAAATTGAGTATATCTCGAAATCTGGAAGGTTTTGTGCCAAGAGTTGTATACGAAAGTTGTAGAATACTTTTTGGTGCACAACTTTGTCAATTGGAGTTTCCCCTGAAGGTGCTTAGTTTTGGAGTTATGGTTAGGATTTCTCTGAACTTGTAATCTGGACTGAAGCAGCACTGGAGAGGAAAATACAGCTTGTGCCCTTTTGATGGGGGAATTGAACTGGGTGTTATATTCCGAAGTTGTAGGGGATGCTGTGTATGACAACTTTGTTATGTGAAGTTTCTCCTGAAAGTGTGTAGTTTGGTCAAAAACATGTCGGTTCAGAAATCTGGACAGATTTGACACGCATTGACAAATGAGAAGATTCGACCACCTTACAAAAAGAATCAGCAAAAACTTTAAATAACAAAGTGGTAGAGCATGACATCTCGGCCAACTTTGCTAAAAGGGTCAAAGGCTAATAATGTACTGAATTGAAACAGTTTGAGATTTAAAACTGACACTATCCCTGTTTAAGCGGGAAACTGGAATGCAGCTAGCAAATCAACTTTTGCGCCACTATCCAAATCAGTTGTTTGAAAGCAATGCATGGGAAGGTTGTGGAGGATGAAATTTTGAATGTCTCTTTTATTTGGACCTTCGTCTAGATCGAACAGCTCGACACCCATCATGACAAAGATCGAAAGTGCCACTGTGCATTGCACACATATCTTTAGTATGCGCGATTGTCCACACCCACAAGAGAATGGCTAACATCTTATGTGCAATTGAATTGTTCTGTCCGTTTACATGCTTTCATGTATCCAGAATGTATCTTAGATGCTATGGATCTTTTATCATCGCATCCGTTGCACAAAAACTATTCGACTAAACACAGCTAGCCTCCTTCTTGCAGATGGTGAACACCCGCACTGGTCAGAGCTCTGGATCGGGACCACAAGCGCGGGGTGCTCCGCCACTGCCAGAGCTAGCCACCCTGGTCGTGCAGCAGGCAGAGCTGATTCGCTTTCTCGCGGAAGAGCGACAGGGCCAGGGACAACAACAGCCACGAGAGCGCCGTCCCCGTGGTGTCTCCTACCAAGACTTTGAGGGACTGCGCCCTCCTATCTTCACAACCTGCCCGAAACCGCTTGCTGCGGATGACTGGCTCCGCACCATCGAGTCAAAGTTCACGCTTCTACCGGAGCTAACTGAGCAAGAGAAGGCTCGGTATGCGGCTCAACTACTGCAGGGGCCGGGAGGGGCATGACACGCCACGTTCCTCGCCAGACAGGATAGGGATCACGTACCCATATGGCAGGAGTTCCGCCAGGCTTTTCGAGCTCACTATATCCCGGTGAGCCTGAAGGAACAGAAGCAGCGCGAGTTCAGGGAGCTTAAGCAGGGCAACAAGACCGTGATGCAGTATGTTCAGTCCTTCATCCACCTCTCACAGTACGCCCCTGAGGATGTTGCAGACGATCCTCGCCGAGCGGCCAGGATTTTACATGGCTTTGACCCCATACTCCAGACACACCTGGGGCACCATTACGAGAGTTTCACCGACTTGGTGGACACAACACTTGACATGGAGAATCGCCAACGAGGACCAAAAACGCAAACATTAGGCCAACAGCGCACCTGCTAGCTCTTCACAGAAACCGAGGGCCAACTACCAGCAACCACAGCAGTTTTTCTAGCAGCCTTGTTTTGTGGTCTGGCCTAATCAACCGGGTTGGATCCACAGGGCACCGCAGTAGCAACAGCAGTATCCTTCATACCGTGCTCCAGCACAACTCGCTGCACCCCGTGCTCCCGCTGTTCCAGGGGCCGGGAACCCTTGCTTCAATTGCGGGAAGCCCGGGCACTTTAGCCGGGACTGTCGCGCTCCTCGCAGGATCCAAGGTCCGAACTCTGTGGGCGGTAGCCAGCAAGGCAAACCTAAGGGGCCTACGCAGAAGACGGGGCATATCCATTACATTCACATGGAACAGATACCAACCGGAGAACCGTTGCTCGCGGGTACGTTCACAGTCAATGGTCAGCCGACCGTCGTGTTATTTGATTCGGGGGCCACTCATACTTTCATCAGCAAGTCATATGCATTGAAACATGGGATAAAAATGTCTAAGATAAAAGAGAACTACCACATCACAGCTCCAGGCTCCCCCATAGATACAAGTTTAGTGGTTAGACAATTAAAGTTGAGTATCGGCACAGAGAGTTATACCCTCAACCCTGTGGTGCTGCCACACCAGGGGATTGATATCATATTGGGCATGAATTGGATGACAGAGAACAACGCAATCCTGGATATTGGCAGCAGGACGGTGCAGATAAGGTCTAGCGTCAGTGGGAAGGTTTTAAGGGTACATATGCCTAATTAAAAGCACATTGAGCCCATAGTCTATGCAACTGAACTCACCGAAATCAAAAAGATACCAGTAGTTTGTGAATTCCCAGACGTGTTTCCGGAAAAACTTCCTGGTCTTCCACCGGATAGAGATGTGGAGTTTAGAATTGAACTCGTCCCAGGAATGGCACCTATCTCTAAGAGGCCATACCGAATGGCACCCAACGAACTAAAAGAACTGAAAACACAGCTACAAGAACAGCTAGACAAGGGGTTCATTCGTCCCAGCTCATCACCTTGGGGTTGTCCGGCTCTCTTTGTTGAGAAGAAGGACCAAGGTGGCAAAAGGCTCTGTGTTGATTATCGACCGTTGCACGCGGTCACGGTTAAGAATAAGTACCCACTGCCCCACATTGACATCCTGTTAGATCAGCTAGCTGGAGCTAGGGTCTTCTCAAAAATCGATCTAAGGTCCGGATACTATCTAATAAAAATCAGGGAAGAAGACATACCAAAGACAGCCTTCTCCACCAGATACGGCTTGTACGAGTATTTGGTCATGTCCTTTGGACTAACCAATGCACCGGCTTTCTTCATGTATATGATGAACTCGGTGTTCATGAATGAACTCAACAAGTTTGTGGTAGAATTCATCGACGATATACTAATCTACTCCAAGAATGAAAAAGAACACGAAGAGCACCTACGAATAGTCCTCACACGACTCAGAGAACACAAGCTCTATGCTAAGTTCAGCAATTGTGCCTTTTGGTTGAAAGAAGTAAGCTTCTTAGGGCACATTCTATCTAAAAAGGGAGTAGCAGTCGACCCTAGCAAAGTGGAGGATGTGTTAAATTGGAAGCAACCTGAAACAGTAACTGAGATTTGGAGTTTCCTCGGTTTAGCGGGCTACTACCGCCGCTTTATCAAGGATTTCTCCAAAACCGCGAAGCCTATGGCTTCCTTGACAAAGAAAAATGCAAAGTACGTGGGGAGTCCGAATTGTGAGGAAGCCTTCCAGACATTAAAGAAATTGCTAACCTCTACACTAGTGCTAGCACAATTGGACGTCACTACGCCGTTCGACGTGTATTCTGATGCCTCCGGCAATGGGCTTGGCTGTGTCCTGATGCAAGAGGGAAGAGTAATAGCTTATGCGTCCCGCTAGCTAAGAAAGCATGAAGTAAACTACCCAACACATGACCTAGAGCTGGCAGCTATTGTGCACGCATTGAAGATATGGAGACACTACCTATTAGGCAACACTTGCCACATCTACACTGACCACAAGAGTCTCAAGTACATCCTCACACAGCCTGAACTGAATATGAGACAGCGACGGTGGTTAGAGTTGATCAAAAATTATGACCTGGAGATCCACTACCATCCGGGCAAAGCAAATGTCGTGGCAGATGCAATAAGCCGTCGGGCTCATTGCCATGTGCTTGAAGTCCGACCCACGGCAAGGGTGATATGCTGCGAGATAGATGAAATCGAGGTGATCACCAAACAAATGGCCGAACTTTATAACCTGATCATTGAACCTACACTAAAAGAACAGATCATAGTAGCACAGAAGCAAGACCAAGGTATGGCGCATATTCGCGAAGAAATAGATGATAAAAAGAAAGCCTGTTTCACACTCGATGACCAAGGTATACTATGGTTCAAAAACCGCTTAGTGGTGCCTAAGGACATGGAGTTGAGAAAGAGAATACTCAATGAAGCACACACTTCCATGTTTACCCTACACCCGGGCAGCAACAAAATGTACCAAGACCTGAAACAGAAATTCTGGTGGACTCGTATGAAATGGGAGATCACCAAGTATGTGTCCAAATGTGACGTGTGTCAAAGAATAAAAGCTGATCATTTGAAGCCTGCGGGTATGCTTCAGCCACTAGCAATCCCAGCCTAGAAATGGGTAGATGTTCACATGGACTTCATCATCGGGCTGCCGCACACTCAGAAGGGTTATGACTCTATCTGGGTTATCATCGACCATTTGACCAAGTCAGCGCATTTCTTACCCATCAAGACCCATTACATAGCGGCCAAATATGCTGAATTATACGTTTCTTGGATTGTGTGCTTACACGATGTTCCTCGGACCATCACTTCGGACCGAGGCTCACTGTTTGTGTCCCGCTTCTAGGTGCAATTGCAAGCTGCTCTCGGAACCAATTTAGTTCGCAACAGCCTACCATCCTCAAACCAGTGGCCAAGTTGAAAGGGTCAATCAGATCCTAGAAGACATGTTGAGGGCTTGTGCACTAACCTACTCTACCAAGTGGGATGAGTATCTCCCCTTAGCAGAATTCACTTACAACAACAGCTACCAGAAGAGCTTAGAAATGGCTCCTTTCGAGGCTCTTTATGGAAGACGATGCCGAACCCCACTTAACTGGTCTGAACCAGGTGAGAGGGTCACATTCGGTCCAGACATGGTAACACAAGCTGAGGAGCAAGTGAAATTCATACACGAAAATCTGAAACGAGCACAATCTAGATAGAAAAGCTACTCTGATAGAAGAAGAAGGCCGTTGGTGTTTGAGAAGGGTGATCACGTGTACCTTCGAGTGTCACCGATGAAGGGAGTACATCCGTTCATGACGTGTTTCATGTCTCGCAACTAAAGAAATGCTTGAGAGTGCCAGAGGAAGCGGTCGATACGTCTCAAATTCAGGTTGAACCAGACCTCACATACGAAGAGAAGTCCATAAAAATCCTTGACCAAAAACAAAGATCAACAAGAAGGAGAACTATAACTTTTTACAAATTGCAATGGAGTAATCACTCCGAGGAAGAGGCAACTTGGGAACAAGAAGAATACTTGCAAACTAAATATCCAGGTTTTCTTCTAACCACATCAAATGAGTATGTCATATCAGCTTTGATTTCAGATTCCGTTTAAACCATACACAATGCACCCCTTTCTCATTTAACCTCTCCACCCACAACACATCAACAATCTCGGGACGAGATTCTTTAAGGGGGTGGGTTGTGATGCTCCAGCATCTCAAGTGCATAACTATCACTCATACATGCATCATTCATCATGAAGCATCATGCAGTAGCATATAATTGAACTACATGAGCAAACTTGGTTTGAATGCAAGTTTCCAAACCCTGTTTTTGTATGTGTTATCTCTATGTTTGTAGTCATAACTTCAATTCCATTGAGATAAAGGTGAAGCTTATATTTCTAAAATTGTAGGTAGGGATGTGGTGAATGACTTTGATAATTGTGGCTTGGTCATATGTGGAGGTTTACATGGTGATTAGAGTCATTTTCTACCAACACAGAAAACCAGTTTAAATCTAACCTCCCGCTGACCACCCTCGTCAAAGGGGACAGCCACGCGGAACGGCAGGTGGTGGCGGTGGAGGTGCCGGTGAAGCTGCAGGTGTCGCTGGAGAAGGTGGTGGTGTCGGCGCACGCGGGGAAGGAGGTGTCGGTGTCGGCAGGCGTGGCGGTGGGGCCTCCTCTCGCGCATCACCGTCGTCGTCAGAGTCGAGGTAGTAAACTACCGCCACTGGGTCCTCCTCCTCCTCCTCCTCCTCAGGGTCAGTGTCCACCGGAAGCAGACCATTCCCCTCAAAGGGGTGTGGCGCCTGGTCCATGGGAGCGTACTCAAAGGGTGGTGGTGGCAACAGCTCGGGCAGCTCCGGGGACAGAGGCTCGATTTGCTGTGGTGGACGAGGTACTGGGGTACGCCGTGGGGTCGGTGGTGCAGCACGGCGAAGGCGGCCCCTGGTACTCTTGCAGGCGGTCAGCTTGTTGCGTGCCATGACCTATAAGGAGGATGGAGTAAGATAGAGATCAGTTCTATATGATTGAATGAATAAAGCAAAAAGTAATAATTTAACATAGAGTGAACATATAATTTGATAGCAAAAATAAAATTTTCATAAAACAGCAAGAGGGCAAAGGGGAATGAGGTCCTTATTTACGTCTGTTTCTAACTAGGCTTCCGTCCTACAGTCAACACGGCTCTTATACCACTTTGTCACGCCCAGTTCTCAACCAACGGAACCGGAACAACATATATGTGCCAGGAACATGTCTCACATATATTATGACAATAGTGACATCACAGAACGTGCATAAAGATAAAATAAAACGTTTACATAGCGTATATCATCACTTTATTACAATAAGACAACATGTCTTTAAACCAAAGTCACAGCGGAAGCGTAAACGAAGATAAAACGAGCCGCCACAGGGACGTCGACTGGTGGACTGGTACGCCTAGAACTCGTTGAAGTCCTGAACATACTCTTCGAAGTCTTCTAGAGCTGAGCAGTGGTTGGGTTCCAGCCAACCGTAGGTTTAAAGTAAAGCAAGCGTGAGCATTTCATACTCAACAAGCATAACATGAACTATGAGGCATCTAAGGTTGGCTGACACTTAGCATGAGCTTTCAGTTGGTCAAGTTTTATTAATCGACTAATTACTACAAGTGAGTTGATAAACCATTAACCCAAGGTATAGCATAAAAGATTTAAACAACAACATTAACATTAGAACCAACTTCCAAACCCAACCAAGAACCACTAATCTGCATAAAGGATCTGGGCAGCTCATAACCGTGAGCACGGCTGACATGTCAGTTTTACACTCTCGAGAGGTTGTACATCTTTACCCATAAGCCGTGTACTACGCTAGGAGTTCATCACATTGCCTGAGATGAGATGACTAGCAAGCACACTACGAAGCCTTTACAAAGATCACGTTGGTAAAAAGTAACCGCAAGGAATCAAGCACCGCAATGGTGGTGTCCACCTCACAAAGGGAGAAGCATACAGCACACTCAACCTAAGGTAGTGCAGCGACCACAAAAGCTTACTTCCCCTCTTGCCCCGCAGGTAAGTTACTTCAAATCAAAACGATCTAATTAATCAGCTAAGACCGTCCCATTCCAGTCTCATGGTAGCACGGTTGTCCCAGGTTGTCACTTTGCGAACTGGTCCTTACGGAGAGCGGCTATGAGCAAACCACTAAGCACATGCTCATGCCCCCTAAACCAAGTTGCTAAAAAGCCAATTTTAAAGAGACATGAACCACTCAAGCACACAGCACAGAGGGTCACGCTCCGAGATAGATTGCATAGATCCATTAACAAGATTATTAACAAAAGTAACATGTGTTCGCGTAGCAACTTGCAAAACTTAACCAACATGCATTCCCATAGGTAAACATTGCGATAACAAAGGCTAGGTACAGTCCTTATTGGCGTACAAAAATTAGACACATGCATATGAAGTGATTCAATGGTTATTAGGTTGTCCAGGTTATACTTGCCTTGCTCAAACTGGTCTTGAGGCTGCTGCTCAACACCCTCAAACTGCTGCTCTTCTTCACCAACAAACTGCTCACCGTCTAAACACGTACACGGCAACATACAAGCATTTCCACGCATACATACATGCAAACAATTAACAAAAGGTGAGAAACAGTACATCATATCATAAAACAGAAGATAAAACTGTATTAAAAACAATCTACGCATTACCACGATCGCATGAGCGCAAGAATCACTCAAAACGGAGTTAAAACGTGAAAGTTATGCATAAAACGGGCTCCTAGGGGCATAACTGTGATAGAAACATTGAAACCAGGGGCTAAATTTGAAAAACCGAGGACCTAACCGTATTTAACCGTAGCCGCCGAGGGTTTTCAGGCAAAACTGCCAAGACCTGGACCGCGGGTTCAAAAACCGGAAAGTCCAGGGGCCAAACCGAAGAAAACAGGACCTAAATCTAATTATTTTTCAAAGCCGGTGGACCGCGGGTTGATTCCAGAGAAACGCGGGGACTTTTCTGCGAAAGTCTCGAGCTGACCGGGTCTACGCCGACGCGGTGCTGATGCGGCGCGCACGTGGCGCGACACGTCGGCCTGACGGGTGGGACCGCACTGTCGGGTTAAGTGAAGGCGACGCGGCGCGCTCTGGTTGGCCCGCGAAGGGGTACGCCGCGTTCTAATCGCGGCCGTTGGCGACAGATCGGACGGCCAAGAACCAAGGGGATGGGAAGGCGCCGGCGGCAACCAAAACCCACGGCGGGGTTCGGCTCGCGCGGCGGTGGCTCGCCCGCGTGGTGCACGCCGGTGCCTAGGGGTGGTCCCGCTGGACTAGATCTAGCTCGGAAGAGAGAGGGGGCCGAGGCGGAGCTCACCGAGGGATCGAGGGAGATGGGGAGCGAACGGCGGGGCTTGGCGACGGTGACCGACGGACGGGTTCGGGCGGCGCTTGCGGACGAGAGCGTCGGAGGCTCGGCCTCGCGTCAAGTCCTCCTGGAACGGCTCCGTGACGACCCTGCGAACGTGATGGGGGCGGTTAGAGGGCCGGAGAGGGCACACCGACGGCGAATTCGGCGTCGCAGCGGCTTACCGAAGCGGAACTCCGGCGGCGGATTGCAGGCGCGTCGATGCACGGGAGCTGAATTGGGGAGATGGAGTGGTAAAGGAGCTCGGGGCGATGCTCGGGGTCGGGTTTTATGCAGGCGGAGGATTTGCTCCTCTATATTTCCTGTACGACTCATGTGGTAAGTACTGCACTGGTGGTAGAACGGCCGGACGAACAGCATGCACATCCAAGGCAGCATCCAGTCTACTTCATCAGTGAGGTCCTGAGTCCATCAAAAATCAGGTATCCTCAAGTTCAGAAGCTGTTATACGCTATTCTCATTACTGCACGTAAACTGCGTCATTACTTTGAGGAATACAAGATTTTGGCGGTCACAGAATTCCCAATTGGAGAAGTGCTGCATAATCGTGAGGCTACAGGACGTATAGCCAAGTGGGCTTGTGAGCTGGGGGCTCACGACTTTGAGTTTCGCCCCTGCACTGCCATCAAGACTCAAGCCCTGGTCGATTTCGTCTCCGAGTGGACAGAGCATTAGGTCCTAGAAAAGCCAGAAGCCATGGAAGTCTAGAAGATGTACTTTGATGGGTCACTGAAGCTAGAAGGAGCGGGTGCAAGAGTGGTTTTTATATCACCGGTAGGGGAGAAGCTCAAATATGTACTTCAGATCCTCTTCCAAGTATCCAATAACGCTGCTGAGTATGAGGCTCTACTTCATGTCTTACGGATAACTATATCACTCGAAATTCAGCACCTGATGGCCTACGGAGATTCTCTAGTGGTGATCAATCAAGTCAACAAGGAATGGGATCGCTCCACAGATTCTATGGACAAGTACTGTGCGGCAGTTCAAAAATTGGAGGACAAATTTCAAGGCCTCGAATATCAACGCGTAGATCGTGACCGAAATACGGACGCCGACATCCTGTCAAGCTTGGTTCATCCCGAGCCAAATTACCTGCTGGAGTTTTTGTTCAGGAGCTTCGTCATTCTTCAATTCAGCTAGAAGAGCTTAATGTACCTCCTGATCGCCATGTCTTGACACTGGATGGACCTCCGACTGACTGGCGGGCCCTGATCATCAAATTCATCTTGGGCGAGGAAATGCCGACTGACAAAGCAGAAGCCGAATGACTTCCACACTGGGCGGCTGGCTACATACTGATTGGCGAGGAACTCTATAAGCGTGGAGCATCTGGTGTTCTCCTGAAATGCATTAATGTATCGACAGGACAAAGCCTGCTGAAAGAGATACACGCTGGAATTTGTGGGAACCATGCTGCCTCACGGACATTGGTTGGAAAGGCGTTCAGAGCTGGTTTCTACTGGCCTACAGCGAAAAAGGACGCAATCGACTTAGTGCGGCATTGTGAAGCATGTCAATACCTCGCCAAACAGCATCATCTCCTGGCACAACAATTTCAGAACATACCAGTATCTTGGCCGTTTGCATGCTGAGGGCTTGACATGATCGGGCCGTTCAAAAGAGCTCAGGGTGGGTATACGCATATACTGGTGGCCATTGACAAATTCACTAAATGGATTGAAGTCAAGCCCATTGCTTCCTTGACATCAGCTAAAGCCGTGAAGTTCATTCAGGATATCATCTTTCATTTTGGAATTCCGAATACTATCATTATAGGCCTGGGTTTCAACTTCACGATAACAGAGTTTTTCGACTTCTATGCGGAAAAATCTATAAATGTCAAATATGTCTCTGTGTGCCACCCTAGAGCCAATGGACAAGTGGAGCGAGCTAATGGTATGATACTCGATGCATTGAAGAAGAAGATCTTTGATAAAAATGAGAAGTTCATCGGCAAATGGATTCGTGAACTACCATATGTGGTCTAGAGCCTCATAACACAGCCAAGCAAGGCGCTTGCTGGCAACACACCGTTCTTCATGGTTTATGGGTCAAAGGCAGTGCTATCTGTTGATTTGAAGTACGGGGCCCCCGACTGGCATTCAAAAACATCACAGAGACAGTAGCGACTCGCATCGAGGAATTGATCTACTAGAAGAAGAGCGTCTCAATTCTGGTATTCAGTTGGCTCGATACCAGCAGATTTTATGTCGCTATCATGATCGCAACATGCGACCTCGTTCCTTTTTGGTCGGAGAGATGGTATTATGCAGGGTGCTCAAGACCGCTGGGCAGCATAAATTGTCCCCAGCTTGGGAGGGTCCTTATATCGTCACAGAAGTCACTCGGCCAGGATCATTTCGCTTATCTCGGTTGGACAGAATGCAAATTGGGAACTCCTGGAACATAGAGCATTTGCGCAAATTCTATGCTTAGGGCATAGTACTGCAACAGAAGCATATAGTAGTCCGTGTTAACCTCTGTATTTTGTCCTCAGTTTTGTACTCTAAACTCATTATACTCTATGAATACAATGTTCATGCTTATCCACTTTCTCTATGTTAATTTTTGTTTTCCATTTAAATTACTCTTACTAAATCTCTATAATTTACTCTTCGCATAAGGGCAATCGACTTAGGTCAGATGACCGACAGTACGGTGTTACATGCCCACTCTTACTCATAACGGGGATGTTTCCAGCCCCACCCACGAAAGCAATCGGCTTAGGTCAGACGACCGACATTACGGTGTTACATGCTTTCGTTCGTCCTCATGTCGGGGAGCACACAGGGTCCCAACAAAACAAAGGCAATCGGCTTAGGTCGGATGACCGACAACACGACGCTACATGCCTTTGCAGGACTTCATGATGGGGAGCACACAAGGCCCCAACAAGACAAAGACAATCGGCTTGGGTCGGATGACCAATAGCACGGTGCTACATGTCTTTGCTCAGCTGTATCCATATATATACAGGGCCCTTCGAGGGCACACACGATTAGAATCACATATTTATTCGCTCACACTCATAATTTCTCGTTGTGTCATGAATATTTCATTCTCCCACCTACTAACTCAGGTTATAATATTAATCCAATTTCATGTACACTATGTCTCTTTGTCGCAGGTTTATCTCCCAGGTGAGTTGGGTATGTTTATTTCATTTTTTCTATGCAGGTCCATGATCGATTCAAAAAGAGGGAATGACTGCTTTTTAGATTCACGTATGCAAGGGAAATCATCCAGTAAAATGACACACATCACAGTTGACTCGGCATAACGCTCATACAGAACTTTGGCAGCACTCAAACGACACAACTGGCAAGACAAAGTTGACATTACAAGAAGAGCTGAATTGGGCAAACATGACATTACAAGAAGAGATTACCCGATTCAAGATACTCCTTACTGCCATCCTATAGCAAGGCTAGCAACAGAACTGTTGCAGACTCTTACTTCAGTCGGACAGAAGGAGCAGTGATAAAGGCCACCCCTGGCTTCTCAAAAGGTGGTATCTAGACACTCACTGTTAGTTGAACAAGACCAACAGGAGCAAAGACACCACTCAAAGCAGTGAAGGGGTGGTACACCAGGTGGACACGGCACGACACAAACCGAAAAGGGAGTTTCACCTTTCTCGAACTTGACATTGCTGCGCCACGGCCCTGGTAGCCTCTCGGACTGCTTACCACAACTGTGCCGACATGAGATCTCTCGTCTCCACTAAGAGCTTAGTCACTCCTGGATAATAGGGAAGACTCACCCTTCACATCAGCACCGCTGGTAGTAGCATACCGACCTCTAGTACAAGAAAAACACCTTAGAGTGTTCTCCTATCCTAGAGACCTATGCGTGAGGTCTTTACGCACAGGAAATTTAGAGAATTCTCCTATCCCAGAGGTAAAGCAAGATCTACAAGCGCGAAGGCAAGTCGCAGATCACACTTCTTCATGACTATGGTATATTGTGAGCTAAGGAGTTATTCCCAGTCAAGGATGTGGTTCTCCAGGCTTGGTGTCCTCGCCTTTTATAGGCAGCAAGGGCAATGCATTGGTGTGCAATAATGGAGGAACTTCACGGGCGCATAGCGGAGGCATGATATCACTGCAAAAGATACCAAACGAGGCTATAGTGCTGGCATGATAAAAGTGACTGACATTGATAAGTCTCTGTGCCTGTCACGCGTGGAACACGTGTATATAGTCTTCACGACTTTATTCAGCAGCGGTTGGGGGGACAACAGACGGCAGCTCAATCATTGAGATAACTCACACTTTTGCTGATTCAGTAACAAGGACGATTTGCACATATTTACAACGGTACAGTCAAGCAAAATATCAAATCAGTTGATACACACAAGGCATTAGACGTCTTAAGTCAGGCAACATACGCAGTACTCAGTTTAGACTATCAACTAAGCTCTCAGCTACATCTTGGGCTTCTACACTATGACTATCTATGTCTGCATCAGTGGGCATGTTGGCCACAACCTTTGTTAGGTCGAAGAGCATCAGATCGGGTTTGGTTAGCTTTAGAATAGCAAGGGCATGAGACAATATCGTCTTCGCGCGCTCCCGTGTATGAGCCTTCAAATCTTCAGGAAGAGTGGACATTCGTTTGGCCATTGGACGTGGAGCTGCAGGCTCAGGCGCACACATGTCTAGTATTTTTTTCAAGGGCAGTAGTGGCGCTTTTCACGGCTATGGTTGCGTTCTCAAAGGCCTCCTTGAGTTTTTCACAGTTTCTCTTGCTGATATGGTAATTCTTCTGCACAAGTTCGAGCTCAGCAACGCGCTTGTTTATCTCCTGCCTTGAATCCTTGATGGCTGCCTTGGTGGATGCCAGAATTTTCTCTGTATTTGCTCGGGTGCCCATGGCTTCAGCTAATTCGGCATTTTTCTTTTCAAGAGCCTCTTGTGTTAGTTTTTGGCTCTTCTCGAGGCTAGTAAAGGCATCAGAGGTCTCACGAAACTGCTTCTCAAATCCATCACGAGAGTCCCGGAGTTCCCTGATTTGGGATGATAACTGCACACAGTCATCTTCAGCTTTGATCCTCAGCAGTGTTTCTTCCTGCAGATTGATGGAGTTCATATGCCTTTGTGAGTAATTCATAAGCTAGCTAGGTTTCTTGACGAGTTACCTTGTGCTTCTTTTTCTCAATATTAAGCTTCTTTTCTAACTCGGCCGCAGCGCTTCGCGCTTCATCTCGCTCGATTACGACGTTTCTGTACCGAATCTCGCGTTGAGTTGCTTCCTCTTTCAGTTGGGCAATTTTTTCCGCGACGGCTGCACTGTGTCATTATCTCAAAACAAGAACATTCAACAAGGGATCTGTAAATTCTGGGCAAGGCATGAACGTACCGTTTGATTTAGCTTTTTGGGCAGCTTCAGAATCAGCTAATTGTTGACGAAGAGCAGCAACCTCAAACCCATGAAGATTAATGATTTGATCGCGGATGGCTGCACCTTGTTTCATCCACTCCTGCATATTACCAAGTTTGGTCAGAAATACATTATACCAGCTTATACGAGGATAGTGGTTAAGTAGACTCAAATCGAAAGTGGTCAGTAAAAGCGAGTGTGGAGGTCTTGTCATCATCTGCAAACTAGTATCAGTAGTCATGGGGTAGTTGGCATTCAGAAGCATATGACTGATAATGTCAAAGTCGGCGTTGATATTCTCGTTTGCCTCTTTGGTTTGGTGATCCGCAGTTGTGGCTTCAGGCACACGCAGTGTCCCGTCACCTTGTGTCACTTGTTTTAAAGTTTCTGGGAGCGTGTCACTAGTTTGTAGTCGCTCTTGCTCTGAGTCAACCATTCCCGACTGAGTCGCTGGGGTGGTATCAGTAGGCGGAGTTTGCTTTATGTCATAACCAGTCAATGCTAGCTCCCAATTCTCTGTAGGCTGGGGGCTTCTTTGTCCTTTAGTCATAGGGTTCACAATTGATTCATTGGCATCAGCTTGGACAGATTTGTGGGAGAAGTCTACCCGTTAGTTGTAGATCCTAGAGCTACTTGATTCTCAGCTGCTTGAGGAGCTCGAGGGCTCGATCTTTGCTGCTCTTGGGTCGGACCAGTATCAGGATTGCTCATTTTTAGTCCGTTCTTCTTGTGTTTTAGGAAATGACCTGCATATCAATAATTAATAAGTAATAGAACATACAGGGCAGTTATGACATTGGCTGGATAAAAGTGTACCTGTGAGGTTTAGCCGATCTACAGGCCTGCACTATGAAGGAAACCTTGCACACCGACTCAACAAGTGAGTTGAAATTTATATTCTCAACGGAGAAGTCCATTTCTTCTTCTGGGGGTTGGGCATCTGCAGTTGCTGTTGGTATGGCATGGTCTCGTTTCCTCTTAGAGCACCTCTCTTGGTGCTGAAGTTGTGAATCATTCGTTTCTACTTGATCTTCCTCATTGATTAAATGACTCTAGTCACCACCAGATAAGCCACTTGTGCTTGAGCACGTGGACAATTTTGCCTTTCTAGATGGGCTTTCAGTACTCTTGAGTACTTCAAACGTTGAATAAGATAATCTATTGATGGTTCTTTTCTTTCTGGGATAGTGGGGCCAGAAGTATACCTCTTAGTTCGACCTTTGCTTGCCATTCCTTGAGTTGCCCCATGCTCGGGGGCTGGATTCTCAGCATCAGAATCTTTGGGATTGGGAGCTGTACCCTTTGGGGTAGTGGTGTCAATCCTTTCTTGGTCAGGCCGAGCTATAATTATGTATGTTGCTGCTTTATTATTCCCCTGGCCTTGACTAGCAGCAACAACAGCATCCATTTCTTCAGGTGTCAATACTGATTGTCGTTTTAACAAGTCACTCACTTCTTGCTGTGGTGGATCTGGTAGAAATTTGGCAATGTTACTCTGCAATGTCAAATAGAGATTGTCAAATTCAGTATACCTCAGATTTTCAGACAATGGGTAATCAAATTTTGAAAACATTACTTACAGATGGAGTAGGGTGCCAAGCAGAGTATGGCTGTGGTGCTCCTTCATTGAATACAACACCCTTTAGCATCAATTCGACTCAAGCCTTGACATCTTCTTCAGTTATCTCACGGGAAGACTCTCGAGTCAGATCATTGGCTCCAACATAAAGGTAGACAGGATATACTTTGTCCTTCAAGGGTTGAATGTTGCGATACACAAAGTCAATCACTACAGCGTGAGCTGTTAAGCCTCTTTCCTTTAGATCTGCAATTTCCTTCAGCAAGATCTGAACTTCAGCATATTCTTCAGAAGTTGGTGCTTCTTCCCAACTGGGTAGCTTGGTGTTAGGTTGCCTTCCTATGCGGGTTGGCAGTGAGTGGTCATGATTCTCTATGTAGAACCACTCAGAATGCCATCCCCTATTGCTATCTGGGAGAGGAATATCTAGGTACACTGATTTGCGATTCCGACGAAGCTCCAGACTGGCCCCACTAGTTACTTGAAGAACTCCATTACTCAAACCGGGATTGTAGTGGTACAGATACTTCCATAGGCCAAAATGTGGAACAATTCCAAGGAATCCTTCGCAAAGATGGATAAAGATTGCAATTTGCAGAATCGAGTTTGGATTCAGATGAGTCAGATTGATGGAATAAAATTGCAACAGACCTCGCACGAATGAGCAGATTGGAAGACCTAGGCCACGGACAAAGAAAGAGGTAAATACCATTGCTTCATTGGTATCCTCGGTTGGAACATCCCCATCCCTGCAGCTCCTCCAGTTAGCCATTTCCTTGGGGGGAGGAGGCTCGTAGCCACAAGAGATTCAAGAACGGCCTCTGACACAGTCGATGGGTGATATGCTAGATAGGGAGAAGGAAACTGGCGATTCTCATTGAATGGGAGGCCCTCGGTGGTGTTTCCTCGCTCGCTGGCGGTTATCTTCTTGGGAGCCATTAGTTCTAGGGGAAGGTCTTTGATTTCTCGGGCTAATGAGCAACAACGAGACAATGCGAAGTACAACAAGAGTAGTGATGGATTCAATGAAGAAGAAGGGGGTTAGATCTCTCGTAACCCTGACGGTCTATATCAGAAATACATGACGTGTGATGCTTTATAATGACATTATAATGTCATGGCTCTTAACTCGGAACGACACTGACTCAAACTATTGTACAGGTGTGATGCTCCGGCATCTCAAGTGCTTAATCATCCATCATACATGCAACATTCATCATAATACATCATGCAATGACATGCACTTGAACCCTAATTCAAACTTGGTTGAAATGCCACTTGTTAAAAACCTGTTTTCTGCATATATGTCTCTGTGTTTGAGCCCATAACTTTGATTCTATTTAGATTTAGGTGAAACTTATATTGACAAACTTGTAGACAATTTTGTTGTGAACAACTTTGGTAATTGGTGCTTTGACATGCATGAAGGTTTGCATAGAGTTTTGGGGATTTTTCTGTCAGCATGTGAAATCTGTCCAAACCTGACCAGTTTAGTAATTTTAAATTTTCTTGATCTTAAATCCAAAATCTTGCAATACTGGTATTGAGAAAGTTGTAGATCATGAAATTTTGTACAACATTGGTATAAAACTCCTTTTGTGAAAGTGTCTATAAAATATACTTTTAGAATTTCCAAACTGGAAGGTTTGGTTGGTCAAACCTTAGTCAGCAAATTAAATTCAAATTTACACCAGATTTTTGAATATAACATGGTATACAAGTTTATAAAGGAAATGTAGAGGAAAAAATTTAGAACATTTCATCCAATTTGGGTATTCTCAAATTCGGCCTTTAACTCATTCAAAAACGCGAAATACCAACATTGGTTCCTGCAGTCAAAATTGATTTTTCCATTTTTCGGATTTTTCCTTTTTCATTGTCTCTATGACAAGTGGGCCCCACCTGGCCGATCCGCGTCGGACTCCCGCCCGCGGAGTTGGAAATCCGACCGCCGTGGGCCCAACCCTCACCCGTCTCCATAGGCCCGGTCCATTGAATCTCTCTCTCTTTCTCACCCCGGGCCCACCTTTCAGCCGCCCTGGTCCACTGGACCGCGTCCACCCTTTCTCCACCGGCCTCCTTCCCCTCTCCCTCGCGTGTAGGCGGCAGGCGCGCTCTGCCCGCGCCGCGCGTGGCCGACGCCGGCCGACGGCCGAGGCCGCGCCCCCTGCCCCCGCCCTGCTTCAAGAGGAAGCCGAGCCCCGTCTCCCTATGCCTCACTCGCTCTCTCCCTCTCACTCGTTCCCTCCTGCTCCCTCTGTTTTCTCCGCTCGCGAGACGCTAGAGCGCCGCCCGCCATTGACACACACTCGGTGCGCGAGCTGCGCCGGCCGCTCCGGCCATCCCCGCGCCCCCACGGCACCTTGCCGCTCTTCCCCGGCCTCCACTCTGCCGCATCCCCAGGTCTAGGCCACCTTCTCCCCTCCATCGCCGCGCATTTTGCCGCCGAACCCACCAGAGCCGCGAAGCTTCGGGCCGACCCCGCGCCCGTTGTTCCGCCCACCCGCGCCACGCTACACCACCACGCCGAGGTTCACCTCCCTCCTCTCCACCGTTTCCCCTCGGTCTAGGCCGGCGAGACCCCACCGCCGCGCCACACTACCTCGCCGGACTCCTACCTCCTCTGCTCACCGTCGCGGGCTGCCTCCGACGCCCCTCCGCCAAATCCAGGTAAGGGGTAAGGTTTCCCCGCTCCTCCTCTCCCTCCCCGACCACCGCCGGCGAGCCCGCGGGCCCCGCGCCGCCGCCGGCGGTCAACTCCCCACTGGCGGGAGGTTGAAGAAGGAAAAGGGTTTTGCATTTTAACCCTCGGAGTCTCGGTGTTTTACGTTTAGGTCTGAGTCATTATGTAATGAGTCTCGCAAATCTTACGGTCTAGCCCCTGGAAACTACGGTTAATTATATATAAGTCCTTGGTCAAATGTATTTTTCATTTATTTCATTAATAAATCGGCTGAAACTTTAAAAAAATCATAACAATTCAAAGAAAAATCCAAAATGGACAAACTCAGTGGCTATGGACTCCTCTTGAGTAGATCTACAGGATAGGTATGATGTGGATGTGTGAAAAGTCTGTTTTGCCCCTGGTTTAATGCATGCATGGTGTAGGTTAATAAATAGTAAAAATGGACCAAATGAACTCCAAAAATTATGAAACTTGGAAAGTAGCCTTGTTATGGTATTTAGGCACTGTGTGAAATTTTGTGGCAATAGCACTTGTTGTTAAATGACCGATCTACCCCTAGGCCTACGTTTTTGTAATAGAAATGTATGGGAAGTACTTATCTTATAAAAATCGCTCCAAATATTATACTAGATTTTTAGGACACTCATTATGCTGCATATAGCTTGCTGGTAAGGTTTGAAGCCTGGCATGTTAAGTTTGAGTGGTGATTTAAAAATAACAAAGTGTCACATGTTTAACTAAATAATAGGAAAAGTGTATTTAAACTGCTAGGAAAATTTTGGGAAAAATCTAGTAGCCTACTAGTGATGTTTTGATTCCAGAAAGTGATTTTGTGCACCTTATTACTGCTGTTTTGACTTATATGATTTTCATGGTGAAATAAAATATGAAAAAATAGAAGTCCTATTAACTTTGGATTTTGAGCTTGATGATTTTTGTATATGATTTTCATGTCATGAAATACTTGTTGTAGGAATTTCAAGTCCAGAACTCACTCCTATAAATTATGAAAAATCCGAGAAGCTATAGGGCTGATAACTTGCTGGAATTTTAATAAATTAATTACAACTTGGTTGTAGCTGAAATTTTGACAGTAGCTCTATGAAGTATGTGTCTGCATGTGGTAAAAATTTGAGATCAATTGAGTTGTCCAACTACCTGAACTCATGAGTGCTTTATATTCATAAAGGTGTTTTCATGAAACTACTTCTTTTCATTTGATAGGGACTGCGTACACATATAAGACAATAACTCCTGATAACTTCAAAGATAACAATATAGTGATGGTTTGTACGATTTCTTAGTGATGGGCTGTATTATTTCTTAGCAAAGTCGTTAAGTTTTCTTGTTATGGGGTGTGTTTAAACTAAGAATACCCGAACCCATTCTTCACAAGCTGTTTGATCATGCATTATATTTCATTGACACCTCATGCATACATTCGCAATTCGTTGCACTCATGATTGCACTATGTCATGCATATAACCTGTATCATATGCATGTATTTGCATTCTCTTGTACTCACTTGCATTTCATCATGCATATAGACCCCGCGTGCAAGGAGCTACCAACACAGGAGAAACCAGTGATCAAAAAACGGACGACAGGCTATATCCGGAGCAAGAAGACGGAGGGTCGCTGATTAAATCCGTCCCTGCTTCAAGGGGTTGCCTGGGGCAAAGCCTCACAACCCGGCAAACTAACCTAGTTTAGTTTGTTGGTTTTCTTAAGATCAAGCAAAGGTAGGCAGGACCATACTATACCCAGCAAACATCTTATGTCTTGATGATTAGGCATATGCATCAGGAGTTGTTTGGAACCAACTGCATTAGATATCCTGGCCGCCCTGGCCCTAGAACCTACACCTAGAGTTCGTAAGACGAGTGCCTAGTAATGCTAGGTACGAATAGACACTGGTGAATGGAGTCACTCGTCGCGTAGGTGATTTCAAAAAACTTACAGAAATCTCACTGAGGTAAGTTGTTATATATGCTTCTGATTTAAATGGAGACCGAGCGGAGATTTTATGAGTTACTCATGGTTTATGGTATTGTGCACTGGACTCCGCCCGAGTCGCATAAGGCCCGTTCGCTGTTCGCCTGCTGATCGGCATAACATTGCTAAGGTGCTTATCCAGGATAATGGACCGGTGAAAGTCTTACTTGTGCCATCCGAAGAACAGAGATTTGGTCCTACCATCGGTCCCAGGGGCGCTTGGGGTGTAGACTCGTGGAGGGCTGGACTCGGTGCAGCCGAGGTAACGCTCCACAGGGGATAAACCTGGGGAATGGCGGGTTGGAATCGAACTTGGGATGGGACAAGTGGAGATGGGGGCTATATGTGGGAAAGCGATGGCTAGTAAGCATATACCTCTGGCATTGTTAGTTGTTCTCGGGAATTAACAAATCGATTCGAATCGCTGATGCTCACCAGGTGTGAGAATGCCAATATCGCACACGGGCAACGTAGTAATAACTGTAACATGCTGTTTATTAAGTCACGCCTTTTTATACAACATGCTTGGATGTGTATGATCCGTCCCACAATTCAGGGTGTCGCCCATCCACTGCTAGGAGGTCGATGGACTTGGGAGATGCTTTGAGGTCGAGGGAGGGCTGACCTGACGTACCGTGGTATCGCTCCTGAGACGGCTACTCCCAAGGGGTTGAATGGAGGCGCTGTGAATCTTGGGACGGGACATGTGTTCATTACTTTACTTTCACGCAAATGTTTATTTTATGATATAACTGATTCTCATGATTAATGGATAGCAGCTGTCAAAATCCTGCTATCTGATATCAACATGACCTTGTTTAAAAATCAACCGCTAAGGATCCACATGATTAGTAAGCATGCGTTGCGTCAGCCGCAAGCCCCGTCCATTAAGTCCTACTGAGTAATTAGTACTCAGGGTTTGCCCCCACTTTTGGATTACAGGTACCGACGATAGCTGGACAACTGTGTTGGAGGTGGTAGTACCGGTGGGCTCGGTGCTATTCGCCTTGTTCATCTCTTCCTGAAGACTACTTAAGTATATTATTCCGCTGCGAGATGTTTTGAAAACGCTTCCGCTATATTTATATACTCTGAATTCGCTTCCGCTATATTTGAACATGTATTTGATTTCATACAATTGAGTTGTAAATTAAGTCTATTATTCTCTATTTCAACTGCCTGTGATGATGTAATTGTTGTGGCTCCTTCGAGAGTCGGATGTGTTTGATGTCAGTTCCTCGGGAATTGGTGTTATCGAGAGCTCGAAGGACTCTCGACGGACTACCGGTTTAGTCTGGCCTAAGTGCACTGCGAGCCAGAGGTGGCAGGTGTGCTTAGTCTAGATTAAGCAGGGCGGTTCCTCCACAATAGGCTGGAGCTATATCAGTCGTATTGGTTCAGTTGGTGCCATCTCAGTCGCGCCAGTTCAGTCGGTGCTATTTCAGTTGCGCCAGTTCAGTTGGTGTTATTTCAGTCGCCTTAGTTTAGTTGGTGAAATTTCAGTCACGCCATTTCAGTCGGCGTCATTTCAGTCGGTATTGTTTCAGTTAACTAAGTTCAGTCGGTACACAAGTGTATGATTGATGAAGGGCGAGAACTCAGCCATCAGCAGAATGCATAACACAGAAATGCAAGAAGACAAATATATTCATTATATATTTCATTACATTGGGGAATACATATAGATGGATTATTCTAATATATTAATCCTATTACTACTACTACTATGGTGGTGGTGGCGCGCCTATTGGCCGGAGGATGGCCCGGCGGTGCGGTGTCGCTTTGCTGCCGAAGCTGCACCCTCGTCATCGCTGTCACAGTCGTCGTTGCCGTCGTCATTGCCAGGGTTGGCCTCGCCACCCTGGTCGCCGCCATTGCCGTCGTCATCGCCGTCGTCGTCACTGCCTCTGCCGTCGTTGTCATCATCATCGTCATCATCGTTGTCCTCCTCCTCGTCATTGGATCCGTCGAGGCCAGCGCGGTGAAGGATGCGGAGCTTGGCTCGCTCCTTGTAGTTGTACCCCTAGGAATCCTCTGAGTTGGGGTCGTCATCGTTGTCCTCTGGAGGCGGGTCGCCGTACAGCACCGCCTCCTTGGGGATCTCCTCCTCGGAGCTGGAGAAGGGAAGAGGGGAGTCCAGCTCGTCATCGAACTCGCCGGCGAAGTACGCAGCCTCCTCGTCGGAGTACACGTACTTCGGTGAGCCTTGCTGCTTCTTTTCCTTGGCCATGGTAGGTGTTGGCGTCTCTTAGCCTTAAAAGATTTTACTCCACAAGCGCACGGAGACCGCTGTAGCTTTTCACTCAGAGTATTCTGAGTATCGTATTTTTATCCACAGGGAAGCGGCAGGCGAGAGAGTATAGTTGGATAAACTCAAATCGAATGATCCGTACTTCAATAAATATACCAGCTAGTCACTAGACAGGGGTAAGTCTGGTAAACGAGAAAGGTATAGTTGCCTGGGAGGACAACGAGTGAGATAAAGTTCCCAAACTCTACTCTATTCGGCTGCAAAGACTTTGTCGTGGTTAACTAAGAAACTCAAGTAGCAAGTTAGGGTCTCGCGTCGAGCAAAATTTTGGCGCCTCAAGGGGTCAGGGGTTAGATAGTAGACCATCGAAGGAGATCCGGCTAACGCCTACAGGCCTACCGAACGAACGGGCCTAGGATACACAGGCACACCACATGCTGTCACCGAGTGGGGCGACCAAGCAAATCTGTGTGGATAGGCTGGCACGCTATAAACGTACTCAAGCAAAGCTTGAGCAACAATAGATCGTTCTTGATCAGAGGAGAGGACCTAACCAGAGTCTGGCGTACAGGTTGGATTATAGCACCGGCAAGAATAAAAGGACTTGACCAACTAAGATAACCACAACCTAAGCCTAGCAACTATGCAAAATAAAGGGTACACCACACTTGCAAGAGATAGAAATAAAGTAAAATATAACTGAATTATACTGAAGGTATGAGTACAAAAGATACAAGAGCTTTTATCACAAACTCAGAAGAATCTCCGAGAACTCTGAGGCAAATCTCGACTCACTCTAACTCCTAGGACTATCCTAACTACTAAGATGTGGAAAAGAACTCTCTAAGGTAGAATATGGCTCTCAACTTCTCCACACCTTTACAAATGATCTCTACAGGCCTATTTATTGTCCAATATGTGAGGGGGGTACTTGTAGGAGGCAAAGGTCGGTGGTCGGCCGGCCTAGCCCGAGGTCGGGCGACCATCCGATCCACCGCCTTTTCCCTCCAACGGCTTGATCTTGTGTCCCCATGGCGGTTGACGGCTAGGACGGCTATTGCACGTGTAAAATGCCTCCGAGGGTAGGTCGACCGACCATGGAGGAGGTCGGGGCAACCACGTGTAAGCCTTGCATTGGCCACATAGCTCTTCCCTTGGATTTTTGATGTCATGGATCCATGACTTGGTGGACTTTCGGCCTTTGGATACATTGGATGCTTGATACAACGGTTGGATTGACTTGCACATGTGTTTCTTTACATGCAGGAGTGGAATTGGGCTAAACCGGCTCAGTGAGGTGGCTGGGCGGCCAGCCTAGTGGTCGGCCAACCTGCCAGGTGGTCGGCCACTAGGCAGTGGGTCGGCCGACCTGGCTGTGGGTCGGGCGGCTGTTGGCGTCTCTTAGCCTTATAATATTTTACTCCGCAAGCGCACGGAGACCGCTGTAGCTTTTCACTCAGAGTATTCCAAGTATCGTATTTTTATCCACAGGGAAGCGGCAGGCGAGAGAGTATAGTTGAATAAACTCGAATCGAATGAACCGTACTTAAATAAATATACCAGCTAGTCACTAGACAAGGGTAAGTCTGGTAAACGGATAGGTGTATGGTGGGAAGAAGTAAATTGAACTACCTAAGATACACGTAGAAAGGTATAGTTGCCTGGGAGGACAACGAGTGAGATAAACTTCCCAAACTCTATTCTATTCGGCTGCAAAGACTATGTCATGGTTAACTAAGAAACTCAAGTAGCAAGTCAGGGTCTTGCGTGTGCCTCGAGGAGTCAGGGGTAGATAGTAGACAACCGAAGGAGACCCGGCTAATGCCTACGGGCCTACCCAACGAACGGGCCTGGGCTACACAGGCACACCACACGCTATCACCGAGTGGGGTACCAAGCAAAACTGCGTGGATAGGCTGGCACGCTATAAACGTACTCAATAGAAGCTTGAGTAACAATAGATCGTCCTTGATCAGAGGAGAGGACCTAACCAGAGCCTAGCATACAGGTTGGATTATAGCACCGTCAAGAATAACAGGACTTGACTAACTAAGATAACCACAAGTCTAAGCCTAGCAAGTATGCAAAATAAAGGTTACACCACACTTGCAAGAGATAGAAATAAAGTAAAATATAACTGAATTATATTGAAGATTGAATACAAAAGATACAAGAGCTATTACCGCAGACTCAGAAGAATCTCCGAGAACTCCGAGGCAAAGCTCGACTCACTCTAACTCCCAGGACTATCCTAACTACTAAGATGTTGAAAATGACACTCTCTAAGGTAGGATATGGCTCTCAACTTCTCCACACCTTTACAAATGAGCTCTACAGGCCTATTTATAGTCCCATAAGAGAGGGGGGTATTTGTAGGAGGCTTAGGTCAGTGGGAGGCCGAAGTCGGTGGTCGGCCGACCTAGGGCCGACCTACTCCGAGGTCGAGTGACCACCCGATCCACCGCCTTTGCACTCCAATGGCTTGATCTTGCTTCCCCATGGCGGTTGGTGGTTAGGACGTTTGTTGCACGTGGAAAATGTCTCTGAGGGTAGGTCG
This sequence comes from Paspalum notatum, assembly GCA_022530915.1. NCBI lineage: Eukaryota > Viridiplantae > Streptophyta > Magnoliopsida > Poales > Poaceae > Paspalum > Paspalum notatum. Next base: position 22,855,813 of record CM039687.1, read on the forward strand.
GCCGACCTTGTAGGAGGTCGGGCGACCACGTGTCAGCCCTGCATTGGCCACTTTGCTTCTCCCTCGGATTGTTGACGTTGTGGATCCGTGACTTGGTGCATTTTCGGCCTTTGGATACATTGGATGCTTGGTCTTGCAGTTGGATTTGAGTGCACTTGTGTTTTCTTCATGATGTGGGCCAATGATGTGGCAATTGGCTGACTTGGGAGGTCGGGCGGCCTGACCAGGGGTCGGCCAACCCTGTCAGTGGGTCAGGCGGCCAAGCCCCTGGTCGGCCGACTTGGTTGCACCAGGCAGGCCTGACCCTTGGTCGGCCGACCTGGTGATATGGTCGGCCGACCTAGCCACTTTGGCCAGTGTGCCTCATATTTGATCCTTGGTACCTGCATCTGAATATTGATACAAAACTTGTGGAACTCATTAGTAGAAGGGTTAGTCCATATTTATTCACTTGCATAGCTCCATTTAGTTGGTTATTGACGGTAGATATCGTGAGATTACGACCGTCAACACCCCCCTAAGCTTAAACTTTTGCTCGTCCTCGAGTAAAGCTAAGACTGATAGTGGATCAAGAGTTGTGGCAATATGAAGATGATGAGAAATTCTTATATGTGACTCAATGCTCATGCTTTTGTTTCGAGAAGTGAAATAATTGAAGCTCACCTTATGTACTACCTGTGGTGCATCTGTTTGCTTACCTTGCCTTGGGCGGTTGAGAGATGGAACGACCATTGTATAGGAGTTCTTCAAACCTGCTCTTTTTGGATGTCTTTCTCAGGAGTTTTCAAGATTTTTCAAAACAAAAGTAGCTTCCCCAAGGTGCTCTCAAATGCTCAAAAGTGTATCCTCACCAAGGGCCAGGATTCGGCCAACACTTTCCTACACTAAGGCTTTTGTGGAGCTTTGGGTAGGGAGAATGTGGCACACTTAGGATATTTATTTTGCTAAGCCAAAGATTGGACCAAAGAGTGTACTCTATCACTTCTTCTATTGATCACTGGAGTATGAGTGGTGGTACTTTATGCCTCCTTCTCTTGGTATTCATCCCTTGTAGCCTTTTGTATGTTTGGAGTGGATATGGAGCTTTTATTTATTTTTGCCATGCTTGAACTTGCATGCTTTTCATTTTGCCGTGCTTTTGCACGCATTTTTCTTTTTGCCATGCTTTTGCATGCTTTTTTTTCTTTTTGGCTCCATACCCATACTCCTTGAGATTTGAAGGCTAGGGATTATGAGAAGTATTTAGAGACATTTTGGTGGATGCAAAGTCCAGAATGGATCACTTGCATTTTTGCTTTTGTACTCCAGCTATCAACAAAAGGTGATATTTCTACTCAAAGAGACTCAAAATTTGACAAAGCTCAAAATATCACTAAGCAGCTCTTTATATCAATTTCAACTAATTGAAGCATTTTTTTGCTCTGGTAGGTATTTTTGACCAAAAGGAGCTATATTTTGTTGTTTTCAAAATAAAATCCTAAGATATTCATCTTACTAAGAGCATGAGAGAATTATCCCATATTCAAGCCATAGCATTCATCTCACAACAACTTAGGCTTGTTATCACAAATGGCATCCACAAGATAGAACATTGGTTTACTTCTTTTATTCACAAACTCAAAATTAAGATAAGCATAAGTCACATGCAAGAATTAAATCATTCACTTAATAGAGCAACTATTCATCATTTCCAAAATGAAACTAGCATGTGGACTTATCATTAAAGCATGGGAGTTTTTTTTTATATCCTAAAATAAACAAACTAAATTAAACAAACTAGATTGAGCAAACAAACTAATAAACTCTCAAAGCAAAGATATATGAATGGTGCAGAAATCAGGGGACAGTCATACGTACCCAGCTGTCGATTCGGGTTCCCCCAAGCTTCAACGAAGCTACTCGGGGTAGTACCCATAGTACTGGAAGAATCGCTGGGACTCATCAAAGGTGCGCTGAGCCATCGTTTCTATTTCGAGGAGGCGGTTGTACTGTTCGTCCTAGGTCTGCTGGATGACCTGAGTGCGCTCATCTACTTGGTTAAGCTGCTGGGCCATCCCAGCTGTGCGCTGGTCCTGAATGGTCAGGGACCCAAAGATGGCACTCAATGGGTCTCCTGCAAAGCGTGCAGAGGCAGATGGTCCTGCCTCATACGGTGCTAACCTAAATCCATAGAAGGTTCCTCCTCCTTGCTGCTGTGAGAATGCAGCGCTCGGTTCGTGTCCCCATTGTGTTCCAGATCCTCCGTCGGGCTGCCACATTGGGTCTGGTCTCTGGGTGTGCCAGGATGTGCCAGCCACGATATGGAACCAGGTAGGTCCCGTCCCAGCGGTCTGCGCATCCTGGGCTTGCTTTTGTAAGTGCTCTTAGGCTGCCCTCCTTTGTGCCCTGGTCATGACTCCCGCTACACTATGCCTGGGCTCCTCTAAAGGCTCTTCCTTTGGGACGCTCTCTAATGGCATAGAGAGTGTGTCCACGTGGTAGATTTTGAACTGAGGCGCTGGTAGAGGCACTTCAAAGTTGTACCCTTTATAGATCATGACATACGTGTCCGTGCTGGGGTTCTTGAGCAGGAAGTGTGCCCGGATGAAATGGCTCTCGGTGACTAGGTTGGGCGTGTCAGGGGGTAAGAATGCCACCTGGGCATTAGCTAATACCCCTAATTCGGATGCAATCCTCGTCACGAATGACGTGATTGCAATGGAATTCTCATCCCAAACTAGTTTCATCCAACGGTAGACCATGGCGGTGACAGGTGCATATTTTTGCTTACGCCACATGGCATAGAGGATTTTTAAGTCCTCTATGGTCACGCAGCGTGTGTCATTGCGGGGTAGGACTACGATGGTAATCCAGCGGGCCATGAACCGCATAGTGGGCCCTTATAGTCCGGCCCAGCTAGTTCCTTCCAGAACTCTGTTGCATGGAAGCCTACGGGTTCGGCTGCTATAGAGCAGCGGGGTGAGAACCTGAGAGCATTGCTGAACTAACGGAGTGTCAGTTCATGCTCAGAGTTAAAGAGTCTGAAGTGAACCGTTGTGCCGGACTCCAGTGATACTACTCGAAGGGTCATAAGAAACTCCTTTGTGAGGAGGACTATGCCTCCCTCGCTAACATGTGCAAAATTCTCCCAGCCTATCATACTGAAAATTTCATCGAATTCGTCATCCATACCTATGCTTGTCATGAGGACTTCATCGAAGCACTTGGTGAGGGTGATAGGCTTGGTGTGGAGTCGCCTCAGCAAGTCGGCCTCATCTTGATTGCGCGTTTGGATTTGATAATCCAGCAACAATGCGGGTCCGGTGATGGAGGACGAAGCTTCTTCTCCTCCCGGCCCAGCACTCGATGAGCCTCTGTCAGACACCATCTGCAAGTTCTACGAGCTGGAGGACGTCGGGAACCATGTGTGCTGCCCTGCCTTGCTGATGGCGCTTCTCGCCCTCTTGAATGCGCGCTTCATCCTGCACAAAAAAGTGACCACAAAAACTACGAGACGACAAAATAAAATGCGCGTTAGCGGTTAGTCGTCCTTGCGGGGCGTGACACCACCACAACTCGTTCGTGGTTTTGCGAAGAGAGGGGCTAGTAGCTAGAATATTTTTGCTCAACTAGATTTTTATTCGGATATTATTTTGGCTAAGCAAGAGCTAAACTAATTACTACTCAAAGGAATTTAAGAGGGAGAGAAGGGAGTTGCTTGCTGCTGCTCGGTGCATTGGAGAAGGAGGTTAGGGCTGCTATTTATAGAGGAATGGGGCAGCCAGGGGGTCGGGCGGCCAAGTAGCTGGGTCGGCCGACCTTGGCTGCTGGTTGGCCGGCCTCTTGAGCTGGTCGGGCGACTGCCGTTGGTCCTTCGCGTGAGAGTGCAGCAAAGGGGAAGGATGAGTGCATCGAAAGCGAAGAAAGGGTGGTCGGCCGACTCTCCTTGGTCGGGCGACCTCTGGCGTGTGTTGGATGGGGCAAGGAGGTGGTCGATTGGCCATGAGTGCTGGTCGGGCGGCCTCAGAGTGCTCCATTTGAACTTGGTTTGCTTTAGGAGTGAGCAAAGTGGAAAGTGCAAAGGAGAAAAAAAAAGGGGAGATGAAGGGGCAGGTCGGCCGGCTAGGGGCTCGGTCGGCCGGCCTCCTTGGCCTGCTTTCATGCATGCAAAGCTAAGGAGAAGAGGGTGAAAGGAAAAGAAAAGAGAAAGGAGAAAGGAGAAAAGAAGAAGAGAAAGAAGGAAGAATGGGAAGAGAGGGGGGCAGGCTGGTCGGGCAACCTGACCACCGTGGTCGGCCGGCCTCGGCCTGCCTACCTGCCTTACCCTATGGCAGTTGTGGTCGGCCGGCCCTGTGCTTTGGTCGGCCGACCCTATTATATTTTTTCTTTCTTTCGAAAATGGAAGGTGTAAACTAAATGCAAAGAAAGATTAAAAATATGCATTGCCAAAAATTTAAATATGCAGTGGAAGATGAGAATTTAAAACTGGTGGAAAATAAATATGCCGTCGGAGGATAATGCCAGGTTTACCTCTTGGCAGGAGCGAACCATTTACCGTCCTTCGGGATGTCGCGTGAGCATACGTACGGGGAGGTAAGCGGTACCTTTGCGAGCCACTTGGAATTTGTCGTGGATGGGTCTTGGGCGCGCTCATCGTCAACATGCCCCATAGTATTTATCCTAGGGCCTCCATGGGTATGTTGATGTTTATTGCACCCTCGGTTGATGGGTCTTGTAAAATCATGGGTGCCGACCTTCTTAACAGGAGCTTTGCCTCCTGTTTCCTGGTTCTTGCAGTTAGCCTTCATGGCTCTCGCCTTCTTCCATTCGTCTTCCTCTCGTTGTCGGATGGCAGCCTCGGTGGCTAACTTCCGTTTCATAAATGCTACGAGACTGTCCATCTCTTTCCCGGAAGCATCGTAGATTGGCGGCTTCGGCACAGACTTTTGGCACTTGAAGATCTTCACTTGGCTACACTGCTCCACTTTTGGTCTGAAGGAGAAGGGCTCCCTCATCCCGTTTATGTTGAGGTGGACTTCTCCGGCCCCAACATCTATGCTTGCTTCCACGGTGCTCAGAAACGGCCGCCCAAGAATGAGCGGTGTCTTGGCATCAATCTCCATATCCAATACCACAAAATCCACGGGAATGAGGAAGTTCCGGATCTTCACCGGGACATCCTCGGCGATTCCCGCGGGGTGTCGGATAGATTGGTCCGCAAGTTGCAGGCACATACTTGTGGGCACGAGTGCCGCGTGATTGAGTTTGTCGAAGACAATTTTAGGCATAACGCTGATGCTTGCTCCGAGATCACATAAGGCTTGATTGAAGACTTGGTTCCCAATTGAGCATGGAATAGTAGGACTGCCAGGGTCCTTCTTCTTCTGTGGAGGTTGGTTGAGTATAGCTGCGCTACACTCCTCTATCATATGCACAATTTCCGCTAATGGCAGTGGTTTCTTATTGTTGAGTATATCTTTCAAGTACTTTGCATATGGCGGTACTGCATTGCATCTAGCAGAGGTATATTGACATATAATTTCTTAATAACCTCAATAAACTTACTATATTGTTCATCGGCGGCAGCCTTCTTGTTGCACTGAGAGAATGGCAACACTGTTGAGTCATAAAACTCGTGTGGGAGAGTTCTCGGTGGTGCCTTCTCCTTCGCGGCACCAGTGCTGGACTCTGGATCATCATTCTCCTCCGTTTTGGTGGTCTTCTCCTGTTCCTTGCCTGTATGGTTAGTGCGTGACGTACCACTAGGATGTGGAGGGTCCTGTGTGGACTTACCACCCCTAGTGGTGATGGCATTGATGTGCTCTTTGGGAGGAGGTTCCGGTTGTCCCGGAAGCTTTCCCGCATTAGCATTAGGCAAAGAGGCAGCCAACTGAGCTATTTGTGTTTCTAACATTTTATTAAAACTCGGTTGATTTTTCATAGCACTATTAAAAGTTTCCATTTGCAAGGAAATAGATTCAAAAAGTCTATCATTTGCATGAAACTTTTTACTAATGCTATCATACACAGCTTTAGGATCAAAAGAACTAGGCTTATTGAACTGCTGTGAATTACCTGAGGAGTTACCTTGTCCGGAGAATGGCATATATGGGGCGTGTGTTCCAGCCTGGTTGGGGACGATTCCCGTTGTTGAAGTTACTAGAATGACCGATGAAGTTGGCGTCTTCCGGTCGCGTTTCAGGGCAGCTGCTCCCTGAATGCCCCATATTCCTGCAAACTTCACAAGTCATGCGAGTGTCGAGGGCCTGGACTGGTGCGGTCTCAGGATTGTCTTCTAGCTTCTTTAAAAGCAAGTCCATCTTGGCGGCCAGCATGTCCGTGCTGTCGATGTGATGGACTCCACGGGATCGTGAGTGTGACCTATCTTCCTTCCATCCCTGGTTAGTCGCGATCTTCTGAATTAGATTTTTGGCCGCTCTCACACTTTGGGATAGGAAAGATCCTCCAGCGGCTGCATCCAGGTGCTCTTGAGCAGTACGGTTTAACCCGTGAAAGAAACTCTGAATGATCAGCCATTCTTCCAAGCCATGGTGGGGGCAGGCTGCTATATATCACTGTAATCTTTCCCAGGCCTCCGCCACCGTTTCATCTGCGAGCTGTTGAAAGCTCGAGATTTTGTTCCTCAACGCGTTGGTCTCTCCCAAAGGGAAGTATTTGGCGAGGAATGTGTTTGAGCACGCATCCCACGTTGTTAGTGTTGCGCGGTTGAGGTAGAACCATTGCTTTGCCTTTCCGACAAGTGAAAATGGGAAGAGGCGCAACTTGACAGCATCGGCGGACACACCTTTCATGGTAAATGTGCTGCAGATTTCCAAGAATTGCTGCAGGTCATCGTTGGCGTCCTCCGTTGCTAAATCGCAGAAGGGAATGGCTTGAACCATGTGAATGACTCCCGGCTTGAGTTCGAAGTTCTTCCCTGCATTGACGGCCGGTCCCGTAGGGACATTGCTACTGGATGGGATGGGGAACTCACGGATGGTCTTCTCGGAAGGTACGTCCATGTCGTCGGTGTTTGAAGAACTACTTGACGTGGCCGTTTGAAGGTTCAATTCCCTTGGAACAGGTATCTGCCCGTGAATGTTCTTGGAACGGACCCTCCTAAGTAGAACTGGGTTATTGTGGAAATTTTTCGGCAGGTCGAAACCGGTCATACACCTCTCTGTTGCAACCACAACATAAACAGTAGAGACAAGTGATCCTGCTAACGACTAGTTGGTATTTTTATTGAAGACACGGGGTTCGAAAAGAAATTATCAACAATATCTCTGCCTATTGCTTCCCCAGCAATGGCGCCAGAAAAGCTTGTTGGCGTCTCTTAGCCTTATAAGATTTTACTCCGCAAGCGCACGGAGACCGCTGTAGCTTTTCACTCAGATTATTCCGAGTATCGTATTTTTATCCACAGGGAAGTGGTAGGCGAGAGAGTATAGTTGAATAAACTCGAATCGAATGAACCGTACTTAAATAAATACACCAGCTAGTCACTAGACAGGGGTAAGTCTGGTAAACGGATAGGTGTAAGGTGGGAAGAAGTAAATTGAACTACCTAAGATACACGTAGAAAGGTATAGTTGCCTGGGAGGACAACGAGTGAGATAAAGTTCCCAAACTCTATTCTATTCGGCTGCAAAGAGTATGTCGTGGTTAACTAAGAAACTCAAGTAGCAAGTCAGGGTCTTGCGTCGAGCGAAATTCCGGTGCCTCGAGGAGTCGGGGGGTAGATAGTAGACAACCGAAGGAGACCCAGCTAACGCCTACGGGCCTACCGAACGAACGGGCCTGGGCTACACTGGCACACCACACGCTGTCACGCTATAAACGTACTCAAGCGAAGCTTGAGTAACAATAGATCGTCCTTGATCAGAGGAGAGGACCTAACCAGAGCCTAGCGTACAGGTTGGATTATAGCACCGTCAAGAATAACAGGACTTGACTAACTAAGATAACCACAAGTCTAAGCCTAGCAAGTATGCAAAATAAAGGTTACACCACACTTGCAAGAGATAGAAATAAAGTAAAATATAACTGAATTATATTGAAGATTGAGTACAAAAGATACAAGAGCTGTTACCGCAGACTCAGAAGAATCTCCGAGAACTCCGAGGCAAAGCTCGACTCACTCTAACTCCTAGAACTATCCTAACTACTAAGATGTGGAAAATGACACTCTCTAAGATAGGACATGGCTCTCAACTTCTCCACACCTTTACAAATGAGCTCTACAGGCCTATTTATAGTCCCATATGAGAGGGGGGTATTTGTAGGAGGATTAGGTTGGAGGGAGGCCGAAGTCGGTGGTCGGCCGACCTAGGGGGGAGGTCGGCCGACCTACTCTGAGGTCGGGCGACCACCCGATCCACCGCCAATGCACTCCAATGGCTTGATCTTGCTTCCCCATGGCGGTTGGCGATTAGGACGGTTGTTGCACGTGGAAAATGCCTCTGAGGGTAGGTCGGCCGACCTTGTAGGAGGTCGGGCAACCACATGTGAGCCCTGCATTGGCCACTTTGCTTCTCCCTCGGATTGTTGACGTTGTGGATCCGTGACTTGGTGCATTTTCGGCCTTTGGATACATTTGATGCTTGGTATTGCGGTTGGATTTGAGTGTACTTGTGTTTTCTTCATGATGTGGACCAATGATGTGACAATTGGCTGACTTGGTAGGTCAGCGGCCTGACCAGGGGTCGGCCAACCCTGTTAGTGGGTCGAGCGGCCAGCCCCCTGGTCAGCCGACCTGGTTGCACTAGGCAGGCCTGACCCTTGGTCGGCCGACCTGGTGATATGGTCGGTCGACCTGGCCACTTTGGCCAGTGTACCTCATATTTGATCCTTGGCATGTTTTCATCTATTTTATGTGCATATTGGTACCTGCATCCGAATATTGATACAAAACTTGTGGAACTCATTAGTAGAAGGGTTAGTCCATATTTATTCACTTGCATAGCTTCATTTAGTTGGTTATTGACGGTAGATATCGTGAGATTACGACCGTCAACAGCGGCCACCAGCATTTGGCCTGTTTATTCCTTTACCTTTCCTTGGCCTTGTGTCATCCATTTTTATATGTAAATGTGTACCTGCAAACAAATATTCATGTACATCTTGTGGAACTCATTAGTAGAAGGGTTAGTCCATTTTAATTCACTTTTTGCTCCATTTGGTTGGTAATTGATGGTAGATATCGTGAGATTACGACCGTCAACACCCCCCAAGCTTAAACTTTTGCTCGTCCTCGAGCAAAGCTAAGACTGAAAGTGGATCAGGAGTTGCTGCAATATCGAAGATGAAGAGAAATTCTTATACATGACTAATACTCATACTTTTGTTTCGAGTAGTGAAATAATTGAAGCTCACCTTGTGTACTACCTGTGGTGCATCTTTTTGTTTAGCTTGCCTTGGGCGGTTGAGAGATGGAACGGCCATTGTACAAGAGTTCTTCTAACTTGCTCTTTTTGGATGTCTTTCTCAGGTGTTTTCAAGATTTCCAAAACAAAAGTAGCTCCCCCAAGGTGCTTTCAGGCGCTCAAATGTGTTTCCTCACCAAGGGCCAAGATTTGGCCAACACTTTCCTACACTAAGGCCTTTGTGGAGCTTTAGGTGGGGAGGATGTAGCACACTTAGGATATTTATTTTGCTAAGCCAAAGATTGGACCAAAGAGTATACTCTATCACTTCTTCTAATTGATCACTAGAGTATGAGTGGTCGTACTGTATGCCTCCTTCTCTTGGTATTCATCCCTTGTAGCCTTTTGTTGATTTGGAGTGGATATGGAGCTTTTATTTATTTTTGCCATGCTTGAACTTGCATGCTTTTCATTTTGCCGTGCTTTTGCACGCATTTTTCTTTTTGCCATGTTTTTGCATGCTTTTCTTCTTGAGCTCCATACCCTTACTCCTTGAGATTTGAAGGCTAGGGGATTATGAAAAGTATTTCGAGACTTTTTTTGGTGGATGCAAAGTCCGGAATGGATCACTTGCATTTTTGCTTTTGTACTCTAGCTATCAGCAGAAGGTGATATTTCTACTCAAAGTGACTCAAAATTTGACAAAGCTCAAAATATCACTAAGCAACTCTTTGTAGCAGTTTCAACTAATTGAAGCATTTTTGGCTCTGGTAAGTATTTTTGACCAAAGGGAGCTATAATTTTATTGTTCTCAAAATAAAAACCTGAGATGTTCATCTTACTAAGAGCATGAAAGAGTTATCCCATATTCAAGTCATATCATTCATCTCACAACAACTTAGACTTGTTATCACAAATGGCAACCACAAGGTACAACCTTGGTTTACTTCTTTTATTTACAAACTCAAAACTAAGCTAAGCATAAGTCACATGCAAAAATTAAATCATTCACTTGATAGAGCGACTGTTCATCATTTCCAAACTGAAGCTAGCAAGCGAACTTATCATTAAAACATGGGAGTTTTTTTTAAAGTATAACTGAATTAAACAAACTAAATTAAGCAAAGTCAATTAAGCAAACTAGCAAACTCTCAAAGCATGATACATGGGTAGTGCAGAAAATGGGGGACTGTCATACGTACCCAGCTGTCGATTTAAGTCCCCCCTAAGCTTCAACGAAGCTACTCGGGGTAGTACCTGTAGTACTGGAAGAATCGCTGGGACTCATCAAAGGTGCGCTAAGCCGTCGCTTCTATTTCTAGGAGGCGGTTATATTGTTTGTTCGGGTCTGCTGGATGACTTGTGTGCTCATCGACCTGATTAAGCTGCTGGGCCATCCCAGCTGTGCGCTGGTACTGAATGGTTAGGGACCCAAAGATGGCGCTCAAAGGGTCTCCTGCAAAGCGTGCAGAGGCAGATGGTCCTACCTCATACGGTGCTGACCCATACCCATAGTAAGTTCCTCCTCCTAGCTGCTGAGAGAATGCATTGCTCGGCTCGTGTCCCCATAGTGTGTTTGCAGATCCTTCGTGGGGCTGTCACGTCGGGTCTGCTCCCTGGGTTTGCCAGGACATGCCAGCCACGGTATGGAACCAGGTAGGTCCCATCCCGGTGGCTTGTGCGTCCTGTGCTTGCTTCTGTAGGCGCTCTTGGGCTGCTCTCCTCTGTGCCCTGATCATGACTCCCGCTACACTATGTCTGGGCTCCTCTAAAGGCTCTTCTACTGGGGCGCCCTCTATTGGCATAGAGAGTGTGTCCACGTGGTAGATTTTGAACTGTGGTGCTGGTAGAAGCACTTCAAAGTTGTACCCGTGTAGATCATGACATAGGTATCTGTGCTGGGATTCTTGCGCAGAAAGTGTCCTCGGATAAAATGGCTCTTTGTGACTAGGTTGGGTGTGTCTGGGGGTAAGAATGCCACCTGGGCATTTGCTAAGACCCCTAGCTCGGATGCAATCCTCGTCACAAACGACGTGATTGTTATGGAATTTTCATCCCAAACTAGTTTCATCCAGTGATAAAGCATGGCGATGACTGGTGCATACCTCTGCTTACGCCACAAGGCATAGTGGATTTTTAAGTCTTCTATGGTCACACAACGTGTGTCATCACGGGGAAGGACTACGATTGTAATCCAATGGGCCATGAACCGCATGGTGGGGTGCTTAATGTGTGTGATGCTCTTCTTCCCCTTATAGTCTGGACCGGCTAGTTCTTTCCAGAACTCTGTTGCATTAAAGCCTATGGGTTCGGCTACTATGGAGCAGCGAGGTGAGAAACTGAGAGCATTGCTAAACTGACGAAGTGTCAGCTCATGCTCAGAGTTAAAGAGTCTAAAATGAACAGTCGTGTCAGACTGCAGTGATACTACTCTGAGGGCCATTAGAAACTCCTTGGTAAGGAGGACTATGCCTCCCTCACTAACATGTGCAAAATTATCCCAGCCTACCATACTGAAAATTTCATCAAATTCATCGTCCACACCTGTCATGAATACCTCATCGAAGCACTTGGTGAGGTTGATAGGCTTGGTCTGGAGTCGCCTCAGCAGGTCGGCTTCATCTTGATTGCGTGTCTGGATTTGGGAATCCAGCAGCAATACGGGCCCGGTGTTTGATGATATAGCTTCTTCTCCTCTCGATCCAGCACTTGATGAACCTCTGTCGGACACTGTCCGCGAGTTCTGTGAATCGGAGGATGTTGGGAACGGAATGTACTGTCGTGCCTGCTGATCGCACTTCTGGCCCTCTTGAGAGCGCGCCTCACTCTGCACAAAAATGAACACAAGAACTACGAGATGACAGAATAAAATTAGCGTTAGTCATTAGTCGTCCTTGTGGGGCATGACACCGCCACAACTCGTTCTTGGTCTTGCCAAAAGAGAGGGGCTAGTAGGGTGTTGACACGGCTTATGTACGAATATTTTATATCATTTTACATAGTTTTTCATGGTTTTTAAGCGTAAACTATATGTTTTACTAACAATTATCACCGATTATTGTGCATTTTTCAACGTTCTCTTAGAAATATGCTATATGTGATTTTTACAGTTTTTGACCAATTTTCGCGAAATTCACAACAATCTACGTCGAGTGAGAAAAGACCTCTGAGACTACATTCATTGAATATGATGATCGAGGAAGGCTTGGTTAATTCATGCCTCTCCCTGTATTAATCAATGTTTTCTGTAAAGAAGGTATATTTCGAGATCCATCCAAACTCAAAATAAATCTCGAGATATTCTCGGATTCTAGGACAGCAGCACCTTGCAGGCCCAATTCGGAGATTTAAACGACGTCAAATGGAGACAGTTTGAATACTAAAGTTGTAGATCTCTTCGAGATCTATAATTTAGAGTCTGAGTTTGCCTTATTTGGACTCCGTATGACAGAGATATGGTCAAAATACGAAAGGTGCAGAAAACAGAAATGTCCGATTTCGGAGGAAATAAGAGTCCTACTCCAACTCCAAGCAAGAGGAGGTGGGGGCGCCCCAAAGCACCTCAGAGGTATAAATACAAACCCTCTTGAGACCCCCAAGGCCATCCAATTCATTATGAAGACAACAAAGATGTAGAGAGGAGAGACAACATCTAGATGAGAGTGAGGGTCGAGTTCTAGTCTAGGATTAGAGGTACTTCTAGTTCTAGAGGTGATTAGAGGCTTTACATGGCTCTCTAATTACCTAGCTACAGAGATCTAATTATATCATCAAGGAAAGCGCATGGTTGTAAGTATGATACAATTTTATTAATGAAGCATTGTTCTTGTCTAATTATCATGTTTTTGTTCTAATTATGCTTGTTCTAGCTCTAATTAGTTTTAGATCTAGATGCTTGTTGATTAGATCATATCATTAAGGGTTATATTCTTTTAGCGTTTTTGATCGTTGATCTAGCTTACTAATAATATAGTTATATATCTAGTTCTTGTGATCATGGTGATTAGAGGTTCTAGTTGTGCTAATTAAAGTAATTAAAGGTGCATTCTCTAATTATGTGCATGTTGAAAGTTTCTCGTCGATTACCTGATTACCAGTGGCAGTAGAGCCCGGAAAAAGGTTAAACCGATCTAGGGGCTTAGGTTGATTGATCTTGATTTAATCATGCTATTTATGCTTGATCAATCTTGTCTACCTTGAGCTACTAGTTATCTTGGTCTTGTCTATTTGTGGTGCCCATATCATGCATGTTTTGGATCCAATTAGAGCATGATTAGACTCTAATTAATACCCCTTAATTGGTGTTCTAGTTCTATTCTAATTGCTTATCATATAGTATTAGTATAGTTTAGGCGTACATCAGATATAGTTTAGGGCTAGTTTAGAGGTAGATTAGAACCCTGTTTTATACCTTAGTTTACCATAAACTCTTGTTAATTAGTTCTCAGTTAGTTTGTTTCCTGGTTTGACAAAACCCATGATACTCATCCTGGGGAAAAGCTACACACGATACTGTCGCTTGCAGTATAAGGTTTGCCGTACTTAAGTACCGTCAACAAGCTTTTCTGGCGCCGTTGCCGGGAAATTAATTAGTTGAGTCCTAATTAACTTGAGTTTATGTATAAATTTAATTTTATCTTTTACTACTAGATTTAATAGTTAGCTTGTGTTTGCTAATTGTGTTCTAATTAGTTTCTCTAATTGTGTTTTTGTGTTCGTCGTTTGTTCTTATTAACCCAGCAACTTTGCTGTCATTAGATTTTTGTTTTTGTGTTTTTCTTAATTTAGCCTTTTATTTTGTGTCTTTTATTTTATTTTAGTTTATTCTATTTTATTTACTTTCTTGCATTTAATTTTATAATTAGATAGTTTTGTTTAGCTCTTCTATTAGTTTAATTTTTTATAAACTCTTTTAGAATATAGTTTCTCTTTGTATATTTGTTTTGACTAACATTACAGAAAAATGGGCTTCGGTCCAATAAAAAAAAGAGCTAAGTTTGAAATTCTTTAATAGTAGGTGCTAACGTTGTTAGTGGCCTATGATCTGTTATTGAGTTTTTCTACGACTATCACGAAGGAGTAACTATGCTGATAAAGGTATGTTTGCTGTGTCAATTAAGTTTTTAAGACTAATGTTCTTTGGAGCTTGTTTGTTCTAAGCTACAAATAATGGAGGCAAAGATGATTAGCCGAGAAGGTTTCGAAAGTTAAGGATTGTTTGAGTATAAGGAAGATGAAGACACTGAAGGTTTATCTTATGACCAATCCAAGCTCCAACAAAATCTCGAGATACTCTCGGTATTCAGGATAACAACACCTTGTGGGACAAATTCGAAGACCTTAACGATGTCAAATGAAGAAAGCCTGAATACCAAAATTGTAGATCTTTTTGAGCTCTACGAGATAGAGTTCGAATTTGCATTATTTAGACTTCAGATGAGAAAGTTATGGTCGAAATACTAAAGGGGCAGAGCAAGTGAAGCTGGATTTCAAAAAAGACAAAAAGTATTCTTCTCTAACGCTTAATGGTGCATACAATCATGGCATTCCAAGGAAGAAGATGAAGCGACCATGAAATCAAGATTTAAACTTCACTTCTTCAAGATTAAGGTAATTTTTGTTTTAATCATAAATATAATTAAAGTTTACCTATGTTTGATTAGAGATGTTTCATAATGATCGTTAAAATGTTGTTTGGTTGATTCTGATCCTATCCTTTCTTGTGTTTTGTTTTTAGCTTTTTGTTAAACCTTTATTTACCTAATCCATATTAGCATGTTAACTTTGCGTTTATATGAAAAATTGAGAGCCAAGATTTGTGTAAAATTAGAGGGGGTTAACCACTTCTCATCCTCCAAAGTGGTTTAGCCAGGATTAATTTTTGTGTAAATTGCTTTTGAAATTTTAAACATGAACACGTGCATGTTTCTCATGATTTATTATATGTGCACAATATTATCTTTGAAATTTTAAAATTTCAAAACATTTGGTCTCTCTACAAAAAGAACCCTTGTTAGAATTTTATCTAAGCCTAATTTTATTTTATTTCTTTCAAAATCATCTCTCTAATTTAACCAAAATCATTAGGAAACCATCGTCTTGTTTATCTCTTGTTTGATTTGATGAATCATGTTCATTTATGAATTATATATGCCTTAGTATTTTGCCATGTGATTTCAATTTGAATTATAGTTGCTTTTGATTCATGAAGCAAATGTTTGTTTAAACCCCAATCAACCATGTGACTTTACTTTTATCTCTAATCAATACCAAGATACTTTTATATTATATATACATGTGTGCACTATGAGCTAACCATGTGGAGAAATTCACACTTCATTTGAAACAATGAGACCAATACGTGAAAGAGTACAAGACAAATTCATGATGATTGATACAAGGATTTGGCAAGGATTTGAAGACATCATCAGAATTTGCAAAAGTTTGATTAAGTTTGAAGTTGAAGAGTGAGTGGACTGAATGGAGGAGGAATTGAAGAAAAGAATCAAGCCTATGAAGGGTCAAGATCAACAATGGTGGAGTATGATAATTTTCACAAGATCCAAGTCCAAAATGTTGAAGATTGTCAACATCGGAAAAACTAAAAATAGAAAGCTGAAGATGTCACCAATATGGAGCTCGACCTCAGTGGACAAAGACAGAATATTTTTTTATATTTAGAAAGCCCATAAAGTCGTCTTTCCAACGCAACAAGAATCACTCAATTTTGAGATTTTTACAAGGATCAATGTGCAAATCATTGAAGGCTGCACGAGCTGAATTGAAGTCTGGACAGAACGCAACGCTTGAGTAAAACGGGCATAACTCCTTTATACGGAATCGGATCTTAACGTATAAATACTTGTTGGAAAGATAATTTCAGAGGCTATCTAATGGATCTATTTTTTGAGGTATGTTCTGTTCAAAATCAATGAGTTATTCAACAAAGAAGGAGGTGGCAGCAAGATGTCTATTTGAGGAAGATGATGATAATAATGATGAAGAAGGTTTGGATAGTGCTTCCATGAGATTTTCATGATCAAGTTTAGTTGCAAGTAGTTTCAAAGACATTGGCACATGAACACAAAAGCAGAGAATTGTGCACACAAGTGATGCTATGATCAAGATACGATGAAGCCGCACAATCAAATTATCAAGCTGTATGGACACTTCGAATTCTTACTCCAAGGACCATGGCTTCACTTCAACAGAGGTAAGTAAGAAGTCTAACTTTATGACTTTAAATTAAGTGCTTTTTAGGAGGCAACCCGTTCTTTTTAGTGTTAAGAGTCTTAAAATGTTTTAATGGAGAAATAGAAAACATGACACCACCCTTTCAATCTTTAGCTTGTGGCTAGTTAACTTAATCTAGATAATCATCATCACATCACTTCATATTGTGTTTTCCACCTTGCATTTGCATTATCATTTGTTTCTCCACACTTGTTTTATTAGTTTTGAAATTTTCATAAACTTAATGATGGATGCTTTATTTTACTCGACGGAGTTTTTCTTGATAAATTAAGTGTAGACATGGTGTTTAGATTTAATTTGAGACCATCATCATTAGGTTTAATTGAAATTTTTCTTGCTAATCATGTCTCTTTTGGAAAAGCTTTCCATCTTCGTTATATTAACTTGTTTTTCCACCTTTCATGTTACTAAATTCGTGCATAAACCATCCTGTTACATTTAGATTAAAGTTGCATGTTTATAATTGGTTTGGTTGTTTATTTAACTTCATGATGTGTGCTTTAATGTTTATGATAACATTTGTACGATGCTTTCCTTAGCAATTTTATGTAAGCATGATGCTTAAATTAAATTGTTAATCATCATGATGAAGTTAATTAACCTTGCTAGTTATTCATAGTTTCATTTGATTAGTTTATAAGCTTTGCAATGTGCTTTGTTTTTCTTGTACTTTTAAGAGTTAATAACCTTGATAAATTATGGTGTTTTAATCTTGGTTAATTAAAGTTTTGATGGCTATAGAGAGACTTAGCAATCATGTTGTAAACATGGTGTTTGGAACTTGATTTAATCATTGCCTTTGTTTATACGCTTATCTCTTGCATAATTACACACTTGTATACACTCATTAGGTTTGATTAGGCCACAAGTTAAAAGTCATTGGGAATATTATTAGATTATGGTAAATTGCTTCTACTCTTGATCATTACCTCGAGTGTAGTGTGTGCACTTGAATTTTTTTGCAGGAAATTATTTATAAGAAAATTGAAGGAATATCCGGTAGCAAATTTCTTACACCTTTTCTTTTTATTTTAAATTCTGCATATCTATTAATTTGGTGTTCCCTCTGTGTTTCTCTTCTTTTTAATATGTTAGTTTAGATTTAAAGTGTGATTAATGCTATAACCATGGTCTATGCCTAATTAATTAATGATAAAAATGCTTTCAAGAAAATGATGAAAGTTGCCGATTTATCTTTATCATGCCTTGGTTTTGATTAGTTAAATTGGCGGGCTCTCATAATACATGTTTAATTGAACTAGCCAGCAAATTTGTGATTGATTACTATTGTTCATAAAGACCCATATGATTTAATTTTTGCAAGGTTTAATCTTTATCATGATCATTTCTTTGTTTATTTTTACTGTTTATAAATTCTATGATCAACTTTATGAGATTATCTTGCAATAGCCATTCCTACCAGAGCCATATATTTTTTAAACCTTAGATTTATCAGATTTGTTTTTTTAAATGAGTTGAATCAAAACTGTGATTTAGGGTATATGACTTAGAAGCTGGTCATTCATTTTTGCGTCTCTTTTTCTTTGGTAGCTCTTTCTATCCATGCATTGTGTCTCTCTATATTGGAAAGATTACAAACTTCGCTGGATATCCATTCTTAAACCAAGATTATCTTTTTGTGTATCCTCCTTTACCACAACCCATTATTTTTTGAAGTATTTAAGGGATTAAATATTATTCTTTTTATTAGACAGCTCTATCCTCTAAGTTAAATTGTTTTAGATGTATACTCAAGGGCGAGGGTGAGTATTATTCAAGAGTGGGGGATAGAGAGCTAGCTTGTTATATGCTACGTGATTTTATTTATAAAGAGAGATTTTTGAAAGGGTAAAAAAAAAGAGGAGACCAAGTGGTTGCCCAAAAGAAAAAAAAAGGAAAAAAAAGAGAGAGTTGCCTGTCAATAATTTTCTAGGTTTTTAGAGTTTTATTTGTTTAGTATTAGTAAGGGATATCCTGTTTATATATACTCTAGAAAATATTCTAACCATGTGCAATCCGATAGCAAGGACTTCATTTGTGCCTTGAGATCATCCATTGACGCTTGCACATGTCCACTCTTCTAAATGTGTGTTCCATCCTTTCCCTCTCAACATTATTTTATTCCATGACCTTTTTGATAAGTCTCAGTAAAACCAGCAGATTTTTTTCTTGGTTTGATGATATTTTTGAGAACAAGTTTTGATTAGGAGTCATACCAAGCTCTAGATAAGCTTCCACCTTATATATATGTTTATTGAATACCATTTAGATATCGAGAGACTGGAGAGTTGAGTGTGTTCCTTTGGTTTTGCAAGAATTTATCAGTTAATGTTTGATTATCTTTTTCAAAAACTTATTGCTAAAATGAGAAGATGTGTCATTGATAAATTTGAACTCTTGCTAATTCTTTTGTTGTGAGATGAGCTTAATTGAATATCTTTTCTTTCATAATTTGTTGGTTCAAACTAAAATTTAGAGAGAGTCTTCTAGTTTGATTAATTAAGATTAAGGTATGAAAAAGTTAATGTAGGGCACTGCTGATTATTGACTTACTCGAGGACGAGCAAGGTTTAAAAGTGGGTTTGTTGTTGATGCGGCTTATGTACGAATATTTTGTATCATTTTTCATAGTTTTTCATGATTTTTAAGCGTCAACAATATCTTTTACTAATAATTATCACCGATTATTGTGGATTTTTGTAACACCCTGATTTTTCAACCATGAAAATTCCTTCATAAATGATTTACTTCAATTAGAGTTTAGTTGTTTATGCATGAGACCCTAATTATTTATGCATTTTTTGTTTATGCATGAGACCCTAATTATTTATGCATTTTCTAAATTAATCAAGTAAAATTATCATAGGATTAATTTGGTTGATGCATACATGCTGTCGCATAATTTTATTGAGTGAATTGGAGATGGTTGGTTGAAAATTGAATTCATTTGCATTCTTCAAATATTCTTTCTTTTCTCCAAATGTCCTGGAAAACTCTTCTCTCTTCTTTGTTTTCTCTCAAACTGAGAGAGCTCTGTATTTCTTTCTTCTGCTTTGCCCAAGCACAGCAGCAGCTATGCAGCGGCAGTAGCAACAGCGTTCCAGCCCTCTCGCCATGGCACTAGCCAGCAGCAGCTCCGGATGCCCAGCAGAGCCATAGCAGCAGCTCAGCAACAGGCCCACGCTGCATCGCCTCCCAATCCTTCACTGGCGGCAGGGGTCCACGCGTCATCCTTTCCCTTTTCTCTTGCTTGTACACGAACGAAACAGAGTCCGTGGAGGACGCGAGTTTCGGCCAAGCCTGACGATCCATCGTGCCGTCCATCTCTTGTCCCTCTCCGCAAGTCACGGACTCCACCTCTATAAAGGGATGCTGACACCGACGTCCGCGCCCCAAGGCCCCAGCCCTAGCAGCCGCCTTTCGCGCCCAAGCCGTTCGCGCCGCCGTTGCAGTTCGCCGCCGGAATTAACTGCGGCAGTCCACCACCGTCGACGAGTCCTTGTTGCCGAGCTTCGCCGCAAGGTAGGGAGTTTATCCGCTCAACCCCGGCCTTAATTCCTTCTCCATTCGCCGGAATTTGATCACCGCGCCGACGGGTTCGTGCAGGAACGTCCGCCTCCCGTCGCTATACGTCGTCGCCGCCACTCCACCGAATCGATCTGCGCCCCCATCTTCTTCGCGAGGTGAGGAAGCTAGTTAGCTGACCTGCGCCCTCAATTGTGCCTTGCTTCCCCAATAATTTCTCGCCGGAGCCGCGTCGCCGCGCCGCCCCGTGGTCAGCCGCTGCCGGCTTGTGCGCCGCCGCCACAACCGCTCCACCGACGTCGCCGTACCGTGCCCTTGCTCCCACGCCTCGCCTTTCTCGCTCTGGCGCACCGAAGCCCCGGAAATCGCGCCACTCCGATGAAGCTCCGCCGCTCCCTGGGAGCTGCCGCCGGCCAAACCGCCGCCGCCGTCCCTGCCTATCCCCGATCCAACCAGAGCCGACAGATCGAGATCCAACGGTCCACAGAGAGCGAACCCCGGGACAATGACCGGTCAGCGCCGAACGTTTTGCAAAAGAGCCCCTGCGCTTTTCTCTAATAAACCCGCAGTCCAGATCCGTTATAAATAGGTCCCTGATTTTCGCGGTTTGGCTCCTGTAGATTCAATTATCCTTTATTTAAATCCTATTTTCTTGTTTTAAACGTATCCTTTGCATTATAAATCCGTTTTGAGCGGTTCTTGAACCTACGGAATCGTATTAAAGTGTAGATTAATTTTAAATCCTTTTTAGTCTTTGTTTATGATGTTTGGTGTACTGTTTTAGTCATGTTATGCTTATTATTTGTATGTGTGTAACGTATAGGAGACGAGCCACCTGTGTTCGCTGAAAATCAAGTTTGGGAAGCTCCTGAGCAAGTTTTTGCTGAGGAAGGCAAGTATTCTTTGACCTAGTGTCCTATTCACATTAAAAACTTATTTTATCGCACAATCAAGCATGCTCGACCTAAGGATGACTAGCCACTTATTTTCCTGTCAATGTTTTATCCTATGGAAGGGCTGTGATGTTTAATTTAAATGTTCGCGCTCAACAAATCTTATTCATGTTGCTACTTTTGATTAATAATGAAATGATGATAAAAGTTTGGTTACTTTGCAACATGGGGACTTGAGCATATTTTTGTGGGTTTTGCTCGAGTGCTTCACCCTAAGGATCGGTTCGCCGAGCGACCTCCCAGGAAAACAGTACAACCACAAGGGGTGGAATGGGACGCCCTTGACTGATTAATTGGATGAACTAGAGCGGGTGGTTTGCCTACCTGAAAGATGGCGTAAGAGGGGCGTTGACGGGTATAAGACTCGCTCTCCTGAGTAGGTGCAGTTTGGGTTTATTTGGTTTTGTTAGTCACCTTTCGGGAGGGGACTTTTATGCTTGGGTAACGGAAACCTGGAACGGGCGGCTACACTCTAGGAATTCTTTGTAAAGGTCTCATAATAAAACCCTGCCGATTCATCTAAGGTATGAATAAATGGGGCATTACAAACCTCGGGCACACTGGGAATCATGACTTGTGGGTAAAGTGTACAACCTCTCGAGAGTGTTTAGAACTGATATATCAGCCGTGCTCACGGTTATGAGCGGTCTGGACCCTCACAGATTAGTGTTTTAAAATAAAAGGCCCGTATGGTGTGGTAAAGAAAGTGATGGTGGATATGGTGAACAGCTGGATAATGGTTTCTATTTATTTACTTTACTGCTTTTATGTTACTTTAATTATGGGCTGGGTTTATACTAACCAATGCTAGTAATAAAATTTCAATTAACTAAAAGCAACCGCATTGCCTGTCCACTAAAAAGCCAGTCCACTTTGCCTAAACGGAATAGTTGCTGGGTACGGGATGTACTCACTCTTGCTTATTTTATACTACGTTGCATCCATTGCAACCGCTGCTCAGATCCAGAAGGTAGTGGCGGTGATCCCCATCAAGAATTCCAGGACTACGACGAGTTCTAGGCTGGTGTGCCATCCGTCAGTCGCCTGTGGAGCATGGTTGTCTTCCGCTGTCGCTTAGTTATTCGTTTCGTTAAGAATATTCGGTTTCGTTAAAGACAATTATGGTCTATAATACCGGTTATGTTTTTAAGTTAAAGTACTGGTTGTGTTATTACTTCTGTTGATGCTGTGTATGTGAATGAACTGATCCTAGCACATACATAGTTAGCACTTGATTTTGTTCTTAAAATCGGGTGTGACAATTTTGCAACATTGTCTTGGAAATATGCTATATGTGATTTTTACAGATTTTTGACCAATTTTCACGAAATTCACAATAATCTGCATCGAGTGAGAAAAGACCTCTGAGATGACATTCATTGAATATGATGATCGAGGAAGGCTTGGTTAATTCATGCCCCTCCCTGTATTAATCAAGGTTTTCTGATCGGAAACTTCAAGAAGATGTCAAGAGCCACAAGTAATTGGAGATAATTATTCAATAAAATCATCAAATATGTCAAAGACTAGAAGATTTCGACAAATATCGGCCCATATAGAAGATTCCAGAAGCCCAAGAATCCAAAAGGCTCCGCATGAACATTACTTAGGCATCAAGCAACGTCTCCACGAAAGATGTAAACAACCGGGCGAAAGGAAAGGTCGGGTCGGCCGACCCTACCCCCCTAAGTCGGCCGACAGCCCCCCTTTAGGCACCGTCTCATGTTCCCCATTCTACCACACCTCTTCCAGAAGATTCCAAGGAGATAAGGATTACTTGGGTGCGAACGAATTGAAGATAAAGAAGGTATATTTCGAGATCCATCCAAACTCAAAATAAATCTCGAGATATTCTCGGATTCCAGAACAACAGTACCTTGCAGGCCCAATTCGGAGACATAAATGACATCAAATGGAGAAAGTTTGAATACCAAAGTTGTAGATCTCTTCGAGCTCTACAATTTAGAGTCTGAGTTTGCCTTATTTCGACTCTGGATGATAGAGATATGGTCAAAATACGAAAGATGCAGAAAACAGGAAAGTCCGATTTCGGGGTGATCAGAGGTACTTCTAGTTCTAGAGGTGATTAGAGGCCTGTCATGGCTCTCTAATTACCTAGCTCCAGATGTCTAATTGTATCATCAAGGGAAGCGCATGGTTGTAAGTATGATACAATTTATTAATGAAGCATTGTTCTTGTCTAATTATCATGTTCTTGTTCTAATTATGGTTGTTCTAGCTTGTTGATTAGATCATATTTTTAAGGGTTATATTCTTCTAGCATTCTTGATCATTGATCTAACTTTGTGGTCATGGTGATTAGATATTCTAGTTGTGCTAATTATGTTATTAGACCGTATAAAGTAAATAGAGGTGCATTCTCTAATTATGTGCCTGTTGAAAGTTTCTCGTCGATTACCTGGTTGCTAGTGGCAGTAGAGTCCGGGGAAAGGTTAAACCGATATAGGGGGTTAGGTTGATTGATCATGATTTAATCATGCTATGAAGTTTATGCTTGATCATGCTTGTCTACCTTGAACTACTAGGTATCCCGTTGCTCTTGTCTATTTGTGGTGCCCACATCATGCATGTTTTGGATCCAATTAGAGCATGATTAGACTCTAATTAATACCACTTAATTGGTGTTCTAGTTCTGTTCTAATTGCTTATCATATAGTATTAGAATAGTCTGGGCGTACATCAGATATAGTTTAGGGCTAATTTAGAGGTAGATTAGAACCCTGTTTTATACCTTAGTTTACCATAAACTCTTGTTAATTAGTTCTCAATTAGTTTGTTTCCTGGTTTGACAAAACCTATGATACTCATCCTAGGGAAAAGCTACACACGATACTGTCGCTTGCAGTATAAGGTTTGTCGTGCTTAAGTGCCGTCAACAGTAGGTAATTTATTTGACTAAAGATAAATTTTTATTTGGACATTATTTTGGCTATGCAAAGAAAGCTAAATTAACTACTAAACAAGGGAATTTGAGAGGGGGAGAAGTGTGCTTGTGCTTGGTGCATTGAGCAAGGGAATGGGAGGTGCTATTTATAGGCCAAAGGAAGCAGCAGGGAGGTCGGGCGACCTGAAGGAGGTGTTGGCCGACCCGAGGTCCTGGTCGGCCATCCCTATGCCATGGTAGGCCGGCCTCTGGCCTTGCGTGATGGTGCAGCAAAGGGAGAGAGGGAGAGTGCACCAGAAGCTTGAGTGGTCGGGCGACTTCATCATTGGGTCGGCTGTCCTGGGAAGCTTGGTCAGGCGACCAGTCTCTAGAGTTACTTCGTGATGGAGCAAGGGACAAAGCGAGGGAGAAAGTGAGAAGGGAGGTGAGGAGGTAGGGAGGTCGGGTGGCCTCATCATGGGATCGGCCGGCCCCTGGGATGCTGTCTCTTGAGCTTGCTTCAGTTGGAAGCAAAGAGAAAAGGGAAAAGGGAAAAGAGGAAAGGGAAAGGAAAAGAGAGAAAAGAGGGAGGAGGGCAGGTCGGGCGACCTAGGGGCTCAGTCGGTCGGCCCCTAGTGCCACCTCCTATCTTACCTGCGTAGGGTGGTCGGCCGGCCTGTGTACAGTGTCGGCCGACCCCTAAATTTTTTTTTTGAAAGTAAAAGGGGATATTAAACTAAATGCAGGAAATTAAATTTTTGCATTGCAAAAATCTAAATATGCAGTGGAGCACGGAAAATTAAAACTAGCGGGAAACAAATATGTCGTCGAATGATAATGCCAGATTTACCTCTTGGCGGGAGCGAATCATTTACCACCCTTCGGGATGTCGCAAGGACGTACGTACGGGGAGGTAAGTGGTACTTTTGCGAGCCACTTGGAGTTTGTCGTGGATGGGTCCTGGGTGCACTTGTTTTCAACATGCCCCATAGTGTTTGTCCTAGATTCTCCATGGGTATGCTGATTTTTGTTGCACCCTTGGTTGGTGGGTCTTATAGGCTCATGGGTGCCGACCTTCTTAACAGGAGCTTTGCCTCCTGTTTCCTTGTTCTTGCGGCTAACCTTCATTGCTTTTGCCTTCTTCCATTCGTCTTCTTCCCGTTGTCGGATGGCAGCCTCAGTGGCTAACTTTCGTTTCATAAATGCTACGAGACTGTCCATCTCTTTCCCGGAGGCGTCGTAGACTGGTGGCTTCGGCACATACTTTGGCACTTGAAAAACTTCACTTGGTTGCACTGTTCCACTTTTGGTTTGAAAGAGAATGTCTCCCTCATTCCGTTGATGTTGAGATGGACTTCTTCGGCTCCTACATCAATGCTTGCTTCCGCGGTGCTCAAAAATGGCCGCCCAAGAATGAGCGGTGTCTTGGCATCTATTTCCATGTCCAATACCACAAAGTCCACGGGAATAAGGAAGTTCCGGATCTTCACCGGGACATCCTCGGCGATTCCCGCGGGGTGTCGGATGGACTGGTCCGCAAGTTACAGGCACATACTTGTGGGGACGAGTGCCGCGTGATTGAGTTTGTTGAAGACAATTTTAGGCATGACACTGACGCTTGCTCCAAGATCACCTAAGGCTTGATTGAAGACTTGGTTCCCAATTGAGCATGGAATGGTAGGACTGCCAGGGTCCTACTTCTTCTGTGGAGGTTGGTTGAGTATAGCTGCACTACACTCCTCGGTTATGTGCACAATTTCCACTGATGGCAGTGGCTTCTTATTGTTGAGTATATCTTTTAAGTACTTTGCATATGTCGGGACCTGCATAGCATCTAGCAGGGGTATATTGACATATAACTTCTTAATGACCGCAACAAACTTACTATATTGTTCATCGGCGGCAGCCTTCTTGTTGCGCTGAGGGAAGGGCAACACCGTTGTGTCATAAAACTTATGTGGAAGAGTTTTCGATGGTGCCTTCTCCTTCGCGGCATCAGTGCTGGTTTCTGGATCGTCATTCTCTTCTGTTTCAGTGGTCTTCTCCTGTTCCTGGCCTGTATGGTTAGTGCGTGATGCACCACTAGGATGTGGAGGGTCCTGAGTGGACTTACCACCCCTAGTAGTGACGGCATTAATGTGCTCTTTGGGGGGATGTTTCGGTTGTTCCGGAAGCTTTCCCGCATTAGCATTAGGCAAAGAGGCAGCCAACTGAGCTATTGGTGTTTCTAACATTTTATTGAAACTCAGTTGATTTTTCATAGCATTGTTAAAAGTTTCCATTTGTAATGAAATAGATTCAAAAAGTCTATCATTTGCATGAAACTTTTTACTAATGCTATCATACACTGCTTTTGGATCAAAAGAGCTAGGCTTATTGAATTGTTGTGAATTGCCAGAGCAGTTACCTTGTCCGGAGAATGGGACATATGGTCACGAATTCCAGACTGGTTGGGGACGATTCCCGTTGTTGAAGTCGCCAGAATTTCCAATGAAGTTGGCGTCTTCCAGTCGCGTTTCAGGGCAGCTACTCCCCGAATGCCCCGTGTTCCCGCAGACTTCACAAGTCATGCGAGTGTCGAGGGCCTGGACTGGTGCGGTCTCAGGATTGTCTTCTAGCTTCTTTAAGAGCAGATCCATCTTGGCGGCCAGCATATCTGCGCTATCAATGTGATGGACTCCACGGGATCGTGTGTGTGATCTTTCTTCCTTCCATCCCTGGTTAGTGGCGATCTTCTCAATCAGATTTTTGGCTGCTCTCACACTTTGGGATAGGAAAGATCCTCCAGCGGCTGCATCCAGGTGCTCTTGAGTAGTACGGTTTAACCTGTGAAAGAAACTCTGAATGATCAGCCATTCTTCCATTCCATGGTGGGGGCAGGCTGCTATATATCCCTGTAATCTTTCCCAGGCCTCCGCCACCGTTTCATTTGTGAGCTGTTGAAAACTCGAGATCTTGTTCCTCAATGTGTTGGTCTTTCCCAGAGGGAAGTACTTGGCGAGGAATGCGTTTAAGCATGCATCCCATGTTGTCAGTGTTGCGCGGTTGAGGTAGAACCATTACTTCGCCTTTCCGACAAGTGAAAATGGGAAGAGGCGTATTTTGACAGCGTCGGCGGATGCACCTTTCATGGTGAATGTACTGCAGATTTCCAAGAATCGCTGCAGGTGACTGTTGGCATCCTCCGTTGCTAATCTGCAAAAGGGAATGGTTTGAACCATATGGATGACTCCCGGCTTGAGTTCAAAGTTCTCCCCTGCGTTGACTGCTGGTCCCGTAGGGACATTGTTGCTGGATGGGATGGAGAACTTGCGGATAGTCTTCTCAGGAGCTGCGGCCATGTTGTCGGTGTTTGATGAACTGTTTGACGTGGCCGTTTTAAGGTTCAGTTCCCTTGGAACAGGTATCTACCCGTGGATGGTCTTAGGACAGACCCTCCTGAGTGACTCTGGATTATTGTGGAAGTTTTCCGGCAGGTCGAAACCGGTCATACACCTCTCTGTTGCAACCACAACATAAACAACAGAGACATGTGAGCCTGCTAAAGACTAGTTGGTATTTTTATGAAAGACACGGGGTTCGAAAAGAGATTATCAACTACATCTCTGCCTATTGCTTCCCCAGCAACGGCGCCAGAAAAGCTTGTTGGCGTCTCTTAGCCTTAAAAGATTTTACTCCGCAAGCGCACGGAGACCGCTGTAGCTTTTCACTCAGAGTATGTCGAGTATCGTATTTTTATCCACAGGGAAGCGGCAGGCGAGAGAGTATAGTTGGATAAACTCAAATCGAATGATCCGTACTTCAATAAATATACCAGCTAGTCACTAGACAGTGGTATGTCTGGTAAACGTATAGGTGTATGGTGGAAAGAAGTAAATTAAACTACCTAAGATACATGTAGAATGGTATAGTTGCCTGGGAGGACGAGTAAGATAAGGTTCCCAAACTCTATTCTATTCGGCTGCAAAGACTTTGTCGTGGTTAACTAAGAAACTCAAGTAGCAAGTTAGGGTCTCACGTCGAGCGAAATTCCGGAGCCTCGAGGGGTCAGGGGGTAGATAGTAGACCACCGAAGGAGACCCGGCTAACGCCTACGGGCCTACCGAACGAACAAGCCTGGGATACATAGGCACACCACACGCTGTCACCGAGTGGGGCTACCAAGCAAATCTGCGTGGATACTGGCACACTATAAACGTACTCAAGCAAAGCTTGAGCAACAATAGATCGTCCTTGATCAGAGGAGAGGACCTAACCAGAGCCTGGCGTATAGGTTGGATTATAGCACCGGCAAGAATAACAGGACTTGACCAACTAAGATAACCACAACCTAAGCCTAGCAAGTATGCAAAATAAAGGGTACACCGCACTTTCAAGAGATAGAAATAAAGTAAAATATAACTGAATTATACTAAAGGTATGAGTACAAAAGATACAAGAGCTTTTACCATAGACTTAGAAGAATCTCCGAGAACTCCGAGGCAAAGCTCGACTCACTCTAACTCCTAGGGCTATCCTAACTATTAAGATGTAGAAAAGGACTCTCTAAGGTAGAATATGGCTCTCATCTTCTCCATACCTTTACAAATGAGCTCTACAGGCCTATTTATAGTCCAATATGTGAGGGGGTACTTGTAGGAGGCAAAGGTCGGTGGGGGGCTGAGGTCGGTGATCGGCCGACCTAGGGGAAGGTCGACCGACCTAGCCTGAGGTCAGGCGACCACCCGATCCACCGCCTTTGCCCTCCAACGGCTTGATCTTGTGTCCCCATGGCGGTTGACGGTTAGGACGGTTATTGCACGTGTAAAATGCCTCCGAGGGTAGGTCGGCCGACCTTGGAGGAGGTCGGGCGACCACGTGTCAGCCTTGCATTGGCCACAATGCTCTTTCCTTGGATTGTTGATGTCATGGATCCGTGACTTGGTGGACTTTCGGCCTTTGGATACATTGGATGCTTGATACAACGGTTGGATTGACTTGCACATGTGTTTCTTTGCATGCAAGAGTGGAATTGGGCAACACCGGCTCGGTGAGGTGGCTGGGCAGCCAGCCTGGTGGTCGGCCGACCTGGCAGTGGGTCGGACGACCTGCCAGGTGGTCGGCTGACCGAGCTGTGGGTCGGGCGGCCACCAGCATTTGGCTTGTTTGTTCCTTTTCCTTTCCTTGGCCTTGTGTCATCCATTTTTATATGTAAATGTGTACCTGCAACCAAATATTCATGTACATCTTGTGGAACTCATTAGTAGAAGGGTTAGTCCATTTTTATTCACTTGCTTTGCTCCATTTGGTTGGTAATTGACGGTAGATATCGTGAGATTACGACCGTCAACAGCAGGCGATGAAGATGTAACTCTGGGTGCTTCTTGGCAAAGAATGGAGAAGGAAGATATGGGAAAGAACGGTTCTCATGATCTTTATATAGGGGAATAGCGTCGTTTCGGCTCCTCAATATTTGACACAAGACGCAGCGTCGTTTCGTATTCTGAGGGATACGCGTCAGTTAACTGCATGAACACTCGGAAAGAATGGTTGTTGGGTATTCTATGCCCTCTTTTACCCCTAAAATTACTCGTGGTGGTTCCTATTCACACGCATTGGGTTCACCCTATGGGGTGCAGGACGTGTTGGAAAAAGTTTCTTTTGCTTAAAATTAGAATTTGAGAATTTCAGTCGGCTCTTTATAACTCGAAAGATTAAATGGAGAGAATAACTCGGGTGGAATTTTTGATTACTAGATCTTTGAGTCAATTGCTACTCAAATTGATTCAATGCTCGGGAGCTACACCCATTGGGTGCACCTGATAGGTGCAACCAATGTCAGAATAGATTCATTAGTTTCTCTTTTTTGGACCTTCAAGTTGATTGTTACTCAAGTCAACTTGAAGATCGGGGGCTACCCCATGGGGTGCACCTAGTGGTGCACCTAATGAAAGAAATAATGTTGATTTACAAATGGTGTTCTCTTTTTTGAGTTTCGAGTTAATTGATTCCTAAATTAACTCGAACCTCGGGGGGCTTGTGGGGGATAGATATTATTGACGCTCATTATGTACTAAAAATATACTCTATTTTTATATGATTTTACATCTTTTTGAGAGTCAATCTTGTCATTTTGTCTTGTTTTACTAACAAATAACCCCGTTTTCGAATGCTCTTTGTTTTTGTGAAATATTCATTTTTTGCAAGAAAATAGGGAATAATTGAGGATATTTGAGAATTTCTCAAAGAAAGGATTTATGCTATGGAGCGAGCTCTGAAACAAAGACTAATTAAAGCCCACTTGAGGAAGAAGCCCAATAAGAAAAGAAGTATTGGAAGATAAAGTTTGCTTGAAGGACTAAATCCTAAAATCTTCTTGAAATTCATGATAGCAGCAGCTTGTGGGCCCAATTCGGAGACCTTAGCGACGTCAAATGAAGAAAGTTTGAATACCAAAGTTGTAGATCTCTTTGAGCTCTGCAATTTAGAGTTTGAGTTTGCTTTATTTGGACTTCGGATGAGGAAGTTATGGTCAAAATACTAAAGGCTGCAGAATATGGAAGAGTCCAACTCGGGAAGGACAAGGATGGAAGCTTCATCTACAAGCAAGAAATGGCATGGACGTCCGAGACTATTTTGGAAACTTGTATATACTTGGAAATAGGTGTTTTAGGTGTTCTAAGACTCTTAGAACCGACCTAATAGATTCCATGTATAGGGTTCCCTTCGGGGTATAAATATAGAGCCTCCCAAGGGGAGAAAGGAGTTAGTCCACCGCATTATTCATCGTAAGTCGAGAGTCTAGGGCAAGGGTCGGGGGCTAGAAGCGTTCAACTCGGCGAGAAGCTCATCTCGGCAAAAGGAGGAAGCAAGAGGAGGCAGGAGGCAGGCTGGTCGGCCGACCCTCGGCCCATAGGGGGTCAGGTCGGCCGACCTAGGCCCTCCCGAGGAGGTCTCGAGTTCATCCCGACGACTATGCTTCAGAGTTTACGATGTATCTTGAGTAATTCCTTGTACTTCCTTTGATACTTTGATGAAACCTTGATATTCGATCAATAAAGATTGTCTCTTAGACCTAGCTTGTTGTTTATACATGATTTATGATCCATATCTTTGCAATGCTTAAATCCAACATCTTTTGTCGGCCGACATATAGATATCGTCATGTTCT
The DNA here is from genome assembly GCA_022530915.1 of Paspalum notatum. Classification (NCBI taxonomy): domain Eukaryota; kingdom Viridiplantae; phylum Streptophyta; class Magnoliopsida; order Poales; family Poaceae; genus Paspalum; species Paspalum notatum. The sequence continues at coordinate 22,886,923 of CM039687.1, forward strand.
TTTGGTAAATCTTTTTACTTTAACTAGTTGATCGAATCTACTCATGCTTAGAGATGGTTGGGGTTTACTAGTTCGTCGATTACCTGGTTACTAGTGACAATAGACCCGGTGAAAGGTTCGAGTAGATCCTCGACATTCATGATCATGTTTATTCTATGCTTTATGATTAGATCTAGTTTCAAGGTGGTTCTTAGTATGATGGTTGTTTGTCTCATATCTTTTATGGATCCTTTTGCCATGTTAAACCTATCGTTCTCACGTTTATAGCCTAAACCTTGTTCTATCATTTTATGCAATAGTTTAAACCCTTTTTAGAATATAATTAAAGTATAGATTAGAGTATAATTAGAATAGTTTTTATCCTTTTTTAAGCTTGTTTAGATCTATTAGAATTAGTTAGTAATTTAGTTAATATTAGATTGACAGTAGCTTAAACATAATTATCTCTGGATTGACAAAACCCAAGATACTCATCCTGGGGAAAAGTTACCACGATATTGTACGCTTGCAGTATAAAGTTTGACGTTTTTAAGTGGCGTCAACAAGTTTTTCTAGTGCCGTTGCCGGAAAATTTTCTAATTATCGTTTAAGTTATTATAAATCTTTTATTAACTATATTGCTACTAGTTTTGATAGTTAGTTTATTTGCTTTTTGTGTGTTTAATTTCGTTTTATTAATTTGTTTATAGTTTTACTTTTGATAGTATAATAATCGTTATTTTACATTTAATTTAGTTTCATAAATTTTAGTTACTTTTGTTTAAATTCGTTCTTGTTCTTAGTTTATTTAAACTAACCCAGCAACTTTGCTATCATAGATTTTTTGTTTTGTGTTTTTGTTTTTGAAATTAGTTTCAGATATGACTTCAAAGCTTGAATATTAGGAGCTTTTGACACTTAGGGAGCGCTTAACTCCAAAACCAGTAGACCCCAAGTTTTAAGAATCCAACAAGAAGACGGAGTCAGGATCATACGAGTTGAAGCCAGGAATCATCAGGATTGCTGCCGCAGATCCATTCAGTGGAGAAGACGACGAGAATCCGTACAAGCACCCGAAGAAGCTCAAGCAAGTATGCCACACTTTCTATCAAGGAGTCCCAATAGAGTGGGTCAAGTGGAATCTCTTTCCGTTTACCCTTGTGGATAAAGCCAACAAATGGTACCAAGCTGCCTCAATTGAAGCTAAAGGAGATTGGGAAATTCTTGAGCAAAAATTCTTCGCAGGATTCTTCTCGCCACTAAAAGTGTACAAATTGAGGAAGCAAATGTTCAACTTCGAGCAAAGACGGAATGAAGACATTGACGAAGAATGGGAGAGACTCGATGACATGCTCACACAAGGACCATTACTTGGAGTAACGCCAAACGTGCATATTCATACCTTCTACTATGGTCTAACGCCAGAAGCCTTTGAGAAAGTGAATATTAGTGCTGGAGGATCATTATTGAGCAGGACATGGAGTGAAGCTAACAAGATTCTGTCAGATATCTATATGGCTTGCAAGAGCAACAGAGAAAGGAAGGACGACAGAGTGAAGGAACCAGAAGACCACATGGCACCCACACCTGCCATCTTTGAAGACCAACCACCTATCAAAAAGACTACAGTGTCTTATGCCTGTGGCGTGGAGGATTATGGAAGTTTTACACCTCAAGAGGAGATCAAGAGTGATTATAGAAGTCTTGCCAGTGCAAAGCCTTTGACAGAGTTTGAGAACATGAGCTGGATGCTAGTGGAGTTTGGAGATACACTCAAGTGTGCAGGACCACTCCTGACAGAAGACTTAGTGAAAGAAGAAGAGCTGTTCCCACTAGAAATACCACTAAGGAAGAGTGTTGATAGTCAAGATACAGGGGAAGTGCTGCAGAAATTATTCCAAGAGGAGGAGCTGGATAGTGACTTTGTCTCTGAAGTGATGCAAGTGATTGGAATCAAGTTGGAGTCATCACTTACTGAAGAAGTTATCGTTCAGTTACTAGCCGAGAAATCACCAACTGGAATTTCGTGCTCCATCACAAAGAAGTCTTCAACAACATACACTGCGCTATGGAAGCCTAGGTAAGTACAATGAGCTATGAAGTTTATTCTAAGTTATGTGATAAACCATACTTGATTTCCACCAATCTTAGGATTAAACTTGCTAGTAATGAAGTGATTAAACCTGTAGGCTTAATTAAAAATGTTGAAGTTGACTTTGCTGGAAAAATTATACCAACTGATTTCGATGTTACTAATGTCTATAATAAAAATATTAAATTAATTCTTTGTAGACCTTTTCTTAAGTTGGTTGATGCCGTAGTTAATAATGAAAAAGGAAAAGTCACTCTTAATATTAATGGATTAAAATATGACTTTGATTTCTTACTAGCATCTGAAGTGCCCATTAATCTCGCTCCGGATACAGAGGAGATAGAGAGTATTAATTATATTAATGCTTTTAGAGAACCTTTAAATCTAGTCTTAGAGGGAGAAGATGAAGGATTTCTCTCTGAAGAAGCAACCAATGCCACTAACGAACTAGAACAAAATATAGAAGAAATCTGAGACATTCCAGTAGAGCCACTAGGTGACCCTAATCAACAGGAGGCGCCAGATGTAGAGTTAAAGCCACTACCTGATAGACTTAGATACGAATTTTTAGGAAGATAAAACCTATCCAGTAGTCATCAATGATGAGCTAAGTCCAGAGGAAGTAGAAAGGCTGCTGGAAGTGTTAAGGAAGCACAAGAAGGCTATTGGTTATTCTCTAACAGATTTAAAAGGAATCAGCCCAGCATTTTGTACTCATCGCATCCTGATGGAAGAAGACCACAAGCCAGTAGTTCATCAAAGGAGACCTGAAAGCCTAGGATAAGATGTTGGAGAAGACAGCCAAGAAGCTATAAAAGTTGAAAGCCGAGCTTGCTAAGGCTTTAGAGGAGAATGAGAGGCTAAGGAGTGAGAGACCCCAACCTAGTCAGTTTGAGTGCCCTACCTGCAAATCTTTCATGACGGAGCTTGGCGACCAGAGAGACAGGTATGCCAAGCGGGTAAAGGAGATAAATGGGCTGAGAGCCGAGTTAGGCAAACTTCGGTCCAAGCTGGATGAGCCTACCATGAGTGGAGAGCTTGAGTGTGAGTCTTGCCCCTGTTTAGCTACTGAGCTAGCTATGCTGAAGGAGAAGTTTGAGGGGCAGCTCAAGGAGCTTGAGGAGCTTAGGGCTAGACCTGTGCTTTTGGGTGCGTGTATGGTCTGTCCTACTTTGAGAGGCGAGTTAGAGCAGTTGAGAACTGACTTTGAGGTGCTTTCAGCACCTTCTGATACTTGTGATAACTGCCTGACCCTTAGGATGCAGCTGGTGGATAGGGATGCCACCATTAAGAAGTTGAAAAAAGCTGCTCCTGTGTTTTCCTCTCTAGATTGTGATACCTGTGTGCCAGATAGTAGTTCTAGAAGATCTGAGGTTGCAAGTCTTGTCTTTGCAAGATGACAACTACAAGTTGAGAGAGGTGCTGAGTTGGGTGTATGCGAGGCAACCCCAACTAGAGATGATTATAGAGAGCACCAAGAGAGCTGAGGGTGACATGAGTGATTTTGGGTTTGGGGAGTGCAGTACTTCGGGTGTGAAGAGTGCTCCAATTAAGATCAAAACTGCCCCTACCTAGCCAGGTGAGACTGTTGATGGGGTTTACCATGAGCCACCCAAGGCTGCCCTAAAGAAGCAATACTGGACACCCAAGCCTTCTATGGTTAAGCTGGACAAGATAATAGAGGAAGAGCTTAAGTCCAAGGGCAAGAAGCCAGTCCAGCAGCTTAAGCCACCCAAGGCCACACCACCTAAGCCCAAGTCCTAGCCTAACCTTGTTTCTAGGAGGCCTGTCTACCACTGTGAGTTTTGCCAGCGGAATGGCAATCTAGAGGAGTTTTGCTTCAGGAGGAAGCGGGTTGAGAGGCAGGAGAGAGCTTGGGGGAACCAGGACCAGTTCTACCAGGGTGGTAGGTATTGATGGTCGTTATTTTACTACCAATGACCGTCAACTAACCACAAACATGGAGGAAAACATGCCAAAGTATGGATAAACTGTGCTACAAACACATTTCCACAAGTTGTGTTGAATATTTGATTGTAGGTACAAAGATCAGCAGAAAACAAGCAAATTCAGTTAAGTCACAGGGTCACTGGCCAGTGGGCCAAGTCGCCCGGCTCCACCCCAGGCCGCCCGACCTGGCAAAATGGCCAAATCAGCTCATCTTCGACCTGCATGTGCCTAAGTGACGTGTCAACACACTTGTGAAGTCCAAATGCTGAATGCACCACGTCAAGGACCGGAAGGCTTGTTACATCACCGATCCAGGACTTAGATTGGTGAAGTCAGTGATCCTCCGCACTTCGATCCTACGGCTAAGGAAGAAACACAAGTGAAGATCAACGGTTGACAAGGAAACACATGCATAACCACCATAACTGCCATGCAACCGCCATGGGGAGTGAATATCAGCCACAAGATGGAGAAAGGCGGTGGATCTGACGGTTCCCTGGGCCGCCCGGCTTGGGGTGGAGCCGCCTGTCCCCACCTCAGGCCGCTCAGCCCCACCTCGGTGCCTTCCGGTTGTAACCGCCTCTCCAACTGCCTCACCGACCTTAGAAGCTATAAATACCCCCTTAGGCTTCACTTGTAGAGTGTGGAAGTTGAGTAGCTCACACTATCGTATAGTCTAGTAGCACTAGGTTAGTCCTGGGAGTAAGAGTTGAGTCTGAGCTTTTGCCTTAGGGATTCCGGAGTCTTCTTCGAGTCTCGGTAAAGCTCTTGTATCTTTCTATTTTTGTACTCGCTACTCCAGTATAATATTTATCATTGCTCTATCTTTTGATATACTTTACTTCTTAACGCTTGCCTAGTGTGGTGTACCTTTATTGCACACTAGATCCAAGGCTTAGGTTTGTGTTGTTCTTAAGTTAATTGAATCTTGTTAGACTTGCCGGTGCTATATGTCTTAGGCTTTTGATCTAAGATTAAGTTAGTTCTCACCCTCTGATCAAGGAAGAGCTTTAGTGTTCAAGTTCTCACTTGAACACTAGTATAGCGTGCCATCTTACCCACGCAGATCTGGTCGGTAGCCTCTCTAGATGACAGCTCTAGAGGTCTCAGTAATCCACCCCGTCGTTCGGTAATCCCATAGGCGTTAGCCGGGTCTCCTTCGGAGGTCTACTATCTACCCCTTGACCCCTCGAGGCGCTGGAATTTCACTCGACGCAAGATCCTAGCTTGTATCTAGTTATCTTAGTTCAGCCGCGAATACTCCTCTACAGCGGTTAAGTAGTAGAGTTCGGAAATCTAATCTCACTCGTTGTCCTCCCAGGCAACTACCTAAGTGTTAGGCTTCTTTAGTCCCTGTTTTACTCTTCCCACCATACACTATCTTTATATCTTACCCCCGTTGTAAGTTTAGCTGGTATTTTATCTAAGTTATAGTACTGTTTGAAAGTTCGACATTTCATTCCACCTATTCGCCCTTGCTTCCCTGTGGATTTTTACGATACTCGAAATACTCTGAGTGAAAAAGCTACAGCGAATCTCCGTGCGCTTGCGGAGTAAAATCTGTTACGCTAAGAGACGTCAACAAGTTTTTTTGGCGCTATTGCCGGGGAAGCAATTGGCAATAGAAGTTTGATTTGTCGAACCTACCGGCAAACTTTCACAACAATCCGGAGTCACTGCTCAGAAGGAGAGTCCGTCAGAAGACGATCCATGGGCAGAGGCCTGTGCCAGCTACACTGGAGTTTGGATCCACAAGCACAACCGACACGACACATATGGCTGAGAAGACCATTCGCGAGTTCTCTATCCCATCTAGCAACAACATCCCCACTGGACCCAGTGTGACTGTTGGAGATGGACTCGAGCTCAAGCCAGGTGTCATCCACATGGTCCAAGCTAGCTCATTCTGCGGATTGGTGTCGGAGGATGCAAACAGCCATCTCCAGCAATTCCTGGAGATATGCAGCACTTTCACCATCAAGGGTGCAACCACCGATGCTGTTCGGCTTCGCCTCTTCCCATTCTCCCTGATTGAGAAGGCAAAACAGTGGTTCTACCTGAACCGCAACAACTTGGTGACTTGGGAGGCATGCTCCAATGCCATTCTGGCAAAGTACTTCCCTTTGGGGAAGACAAGCTCACTGAGGAAGCAAATCTCGAGCTTCAAGCAGCTCGCTGATGAGTCCGTGGCGGAGCGATAGGAAAGACTACAAGAATACATCGCCGCTTGCCTCAACCATGGTATGGAACAGTGGTTGATTATCTAGAATTTCTTCCACGGACTACACCAGTCCGCGCAAGAACACCTCGATGCAGCCGCTGGAGGATCATTCTTGTCCTGGAGCGTTGCCGCTGCCCGCTCTTTCATCGAGAAGATGGCAAGCAACCAAGGATGGAGAGAGGAGAGGGTGAATAATAAGCCCCGTGGAGTCCACCATATTGACGGCTCCGACATGCTTGCCGCCAAAATGGACCTCCTGCTAAAGAAGCTAGAGGGCGCTCCTGAAGCTGTGCCGGTCCAGGCACTGGATTCTCGCATGACTTGTGAGCATTGTGGGAACACCGGCCACACGGGGAACAGCTGCCCCAAAAATGGATCGGAGGACGTTAATTTCATCAACAACAATGGCTTCTGCAACGTGGACATCCTTAACCAGGTTGGAATTCACAACCCAACTTACCTTTCGCTGGTCAAGGTATGTCTTCTAATAGTTCTCAGCAGTATACTAAAAATTCTTTCGATCAAAAATCCGTGAACGATAGCATTAGTAAAAAGTTTCATGCGAATGATAGAGTTCTTGAATCTTTGTCAAATCAATTGGAAACTTTGAATAGTGCCCTGAAGAACGAGCTGAGCTTTAATAAAATGTTAGAAACTCAGATAGCTCAGCTTGCCGCCGCTCTACCTAGTCCTACTTCGTGGAAGCTTCTGGGACAGCCCGAGCCACCCCCGAAGGAACATATAAATGCTGTAACCACTAAGGGTGGAAGGTCTACACAAGACCCCCCCCCCACATCCTAGAGCTGCAGGAAAAGAACAGGGAAAGCGGGCCGCACCTGAGGAGGAAGATGTGGTGGATCGTGAACCACCACCGGCGAAGGAAGCACCAAAGTCAGCTCCGCACGAGTTCTATGATAGCACAGTACTCCCTTTTCCTCAAAGGCAGTAGAAGGCCTCGGTCGACCATCAGTTCGGCAAATTTGTTGAGGTAATCAAGAAATTATATGTCAATATTCCATTGCTAGATGCGATGCAGGTGCCTACATATGCTAAGTACCTGAAGGACATCCTAAACAACAAAAAGCCGCTGCCATCGACCGAAGTTGTGCACCCAACGGAGGAGTGTAGCGCTGCTATACTCAATCAGCCGCCTGAAAAGAAGAAGGATCCTGGGAACCTCTCCATATCATGCTCAATCGGGACCCAGAATTTTGATCAAGCTCTCTATGATCTGGGAGCAAGCGTCAGCGTCATGCCCAAGGTAGTCTTTGATAAACTTACGCATGCTACACTTGCCCCTACTGCTATGTGCCTGTAGCTAGCGGATCAATCGATTCGCTACCCCGTCGGGATCGCCGAAGATCTCCCGGTGAAAATCCGGAACTTTGTCATCCCGGTGGATTTCATGGTGCTAGACATGGAGGTAGACACGAAGACGCCACTCATCCTTGGGCGACCATTCTTAAGCACCGCTGAGGCCAACATTGATGTTGGAGCTGGAGAAGTCCACCTCAACATCAATGGCAGACGGGAGGCGTTTGCCTTCAAACCAAAGGTCGAACAGTGCCGACAGGTAAAAACTTTCAAATTTAAGTGTATGGCACCCCAGGAAACACCAAGAGAGAAGATCGAGCTTTCGCCAAGCAAGCCGAAAATGGACTCTCTCCTCGTAGCCATGGAAAAGCTCCTGTATGATGGAGAAGCCCGCAAGCTCAAAGCCGATCGTAGAGCCGAGTCACTGAGACGTGCCTCACTGGCCCAGCCGCCGACGAAGGACTCTGGAGGCAAAGCTCCTGAGACAAAGGTCACCGCCAAGGCAACGAACACATCCCAAGAATGGCGGAAGAAAGAGGAAATGCCAACGCCAAAAGCCCAGCTAGAAAAGAAGACTAAAACTCAGAAACAAAAGGCTGTGGCAACCAAGAAGGTTTGGCAAGCAAAAGTTGCAGCACAGACGGCCGCTAAGTTTCCATCAAGCGCTGACACCACACCCAAGGTATGACTTGCCCTCGCCAGGAGGTAAACTGGCCTTATCCTCCACTGCATATTTAATTTTTCCTCGCTACAATTTTCCTATCTTCCACGCACTTACTTTAAATTTCAGCATTGCATGTTTAAGTTTCATCAAAATTTTTGCTTAAGTTTGCATTTAGTTAGTTCAATTTTGCGAAAAAAATTCAGAGCGAACGACTAACTCTTGGACGACTGACTTCTAGACGACTAACCGCTAACGCTAATACTTGTGTCTGTTTTGTCCCTTGTGTAGTACATTGTCTATTTTTGCAGGAAGTCTTCTTTCTTCAAGAAAGCGAAGAAGGCCCTGAGCAACACAGGGAAGGGATTGCACCTGAAGTTCCCGTCTTCGTCGAACAAGCACTCTCACTCTCGTTCACAAAGCGGAAGCTCCAAGACCCCAGCAGCATCCGACAGGACTCCTGCAATGTCCGACAGGATGTCTGTCAGCGGTACACGCAGCCGCCAGGACCGGGAGCAAGATGAAGGAGTTTCTTCTCAGCAACAACCGCAGCGCCAACTGATGAACCTGCAGGATATCAACATCCAAGGCGATCAGGATGCCCAGGTGTTACAAGCTTTTACCACGAAGACCTTTGGGAGGACCAAGTGCTTCGACGCCTTCTTCCTCGTCGAGATAGGTATGTTGGACCCATTCATTAGAGCATTTGATTATGTAGGTTGGTCGGATTTCGCTAACATTACAGAGGAAGGATCCGTGCTTCTCACACAAGAGTTCCCGATGACTCTCCGCGTGGATAAGCGTACGACAGGTACGTTTATAAATTTCCGCATGTTCAATACTGAATTCTCTGTCTACCCGCGGCAGTTTGCCGACCTCCTGGGTTTCCACTCCAACTGTTCATTGAGTGACCCAGCCGGGTACGACATGAAATCTTTTTGGGTGGAAATATGTGGAGAGTACGGGAAGGGGAAACATAGCACCACCAAAATTCATAATCCCACTCTGAGACTCTTAGCTCGATGGGTCTCGCTCATCGTCTTTCCAAGAGGCGAGGTTCGTTGTGCACCCAACGAAGACCTCAAGTGCCTCTATGCCATGGTCAAAAAGAAGCGCTATGCTCCGGTCCTCGACATTGTCGACCACTGGATGGACATGAGAGCGACCAACACCCCTATAAGCATCACTTCCTTTGTCACCAGGATAGCAGCCAACTTGGGCCTCCTAGAGAATGACCAACTTCACTACCTTCCCGATGACACATCACACTATGTGGGGGATGAAACGACCCGAATTTCACGATGCCGAAATCCAAGCCTTTTGCTTCTCACGATAGTCTCGAGATACATAGTGCTATCGTGAATCACATATATCAGTCGATATCACAACCAGAACTTCGATTATTATTACATTTAAATAATATTGGCCAAAGCCGGTACAAGTCCAACATGACTGAATCAAGCAGAAATGGTAATCTAGCAGCGGAAAGTAAGTCTTCGGGTCCATCTCCACAGGCATCCTTGAGCGTTGCACCGCGATCCTCAGTCGTACCGTCCTTCATGGGAAGTATCGCCGTCCGTCTCATCTTCATCCGTCTCGTCTCCGCTGTCGTAGGAGTGGTCGTCTCTCAACTCGTCTCCCAAACCTGTGCGCCAATAGCGCAGGCCACCCTGAGACACTCTCCTAAGCGGCAGCATAAAAATAAAAGGGACTGGCACAAGTAGAAGGCTCTAGGCTTCCTATGCAAGCAAGCAAATAGCAGCATTATCCAAATTATTATAACATTGTTCCATTCGGGAATACGGTCACACGGCCGGTTCCCCTGCTCATCACTCATGCCAACACATTCACATCTCACCACCATACACCTCTTCCATACACCCACTCAACATCCACTAATTCTACGGCATGGGAAGCTCCCACCCGCCCATCCTCAACGGCCTCAGCCGGTGTTCTATCACTCGAGGAAGAAGAGAAGAAAACCCGTGCTAGATGAGGCGAGTTCTGCCCTTGGTCCATCCTTAACCGTGGACGTCGGCTTTACGTAAAGATTTACACTCTGCAGAGGTTTGTACATCTGTACCCACGCGAGATGGGATAAGGGCAGAGCGTCCGCTGCCATTGGCCCACCACACCGGTAATGACCTCCCCTTCCTAGCATCATTCTGCTTTCCTGATCTAGAAAACTGTGCAGATATACTATCCACCGCACTCTCAGAACTGTGAGCTCGAAGAATCCGGGGCATCCACGGGTCGAGTCTATCGGGAACGTGTGGCTGCATCACAGACCCACCATCGTCCCCTAATACTATCGCCTTACGCCTGTAGTCCGAGTGCCATTGGGGAAGATCGAGAACCGGGCCAGAGGTCGCGTGGTATGCACGAAATATCCAAGAGTTATCACCCCTACTCGGTCCTTAATTTGGCGAGAGCAAGCCTTCCAGGGGTCGGTTGCCACCCTCAGCGGTGGGCCGCGCACCACCACACACCTCTCTCCACTCAGGGTAGAGTTCTAGTCTCTCCCATAATTTCCGTGCCGACTCCCGCCACCCATCTCACACACCATCTCGCGCTCAAAAACCCACCCACTTCACACACGCCAAGAGTAATCACATCCCACCATCATATCACCCAATCTCACATCAAGTTCAATTTTATTTAGTTGTAGTAGTATTAACATGGTGGTGATATAGCAAGCAAGGTAATAGTCGCTACATGGAAAAAGGCTCCCTATCTTTAGGTTTACAGCAAGCATAAATAATAAAAGTAGCAGTAGCAAGTTGTGTGTCTATAGGTTATGAAGCAGAAAAGTGTCTGAATGGTGACCTCGGGTAGAGCTGGTCGCTCTAGAGCTTCATCGTAGCTTCAAGCAGATGAACAGGATCTTCCGGGTCCTTCGTGCCTATTTCAAATGAAATCCGAATAAATCGAATGCACACAAACTCCAAATAAGATGCATAAAGAACCAACATCACTCAAACAGAAGTTCTAACGTGTAGAGTTTGATTTTTAGAATAAAAGAGAATTGGTTTCTGAGTTTAATTCAGTTTGCATTTATTTTATGAAAATTCAGAAAACAGGGGCCGATAGAGATTGAACTTGGTGAAGGCACTCGTGCAGTCTTTGGAATGGATTTTTCTCCTGGTTCGTGGCGAACGTTCTCACGAGTGCACAGCTTGGATAAAACAGGAGCATGGTTCACGTGCTGGTCATTGGGCCATTTAATTAGCATGCTGGCCAAAGGTTTAGTTAGCTAGTAATCTGCTAGCTAAACGTTGGAAATGATATGATTTTCCCCTTTCATGCCTCTGGGTACTCGTGTGCCAAAAACCAAGGTCAGGACAGATCAGCCAGGCTACTATGGTCTCAACTCAATTACACAGCAGCTTCGTTGCACCAAAAACAGAGTAGGAGCTGGTGACCAAGCACCAAAGGTGAAGGCTCAAAGCCCTCAACGCTCCGCCGGCAGTGAGAGCGTGAGGGAGAGCGTGCGGGGCAGCGCAGGTGCGTCGGTCGGGGCTTCTGCTTGGCGGCCAAGTTGAGCGAGGGCAGGGCATCCGATGCCCAAGGGTGCTCGGTCGCTCGTGTCCTGGTTCCAGCTCGTGAGGAAGAGAAACAGGGAATAGGAGGGGGAAAGCTGCAAGTGGGCCATGGCTGTAAGAGAGAAAGGGGAGGGGTACGGTGGACAGGCCTGGTTGCTGGGCCGATGGCCGGATTAGCTGCTTGGCCCAACTCGTGATTAGGCAGGGGCAGGCCAACTGACTTTGGCCCTCACGTGTGAATTAGTCAGGCTAAGATGAATATAGTTAGTTCATATTCTGTTTGTAGCTAGCACAAACGTGCACCTGTTATTTGGCTTAAACTTAAGTATGAGATTAAATTCATGCTTAGCACTCAATCAAGATCCGAAAAAATCCAAATCACGCATGCACATGCTCTAGTATTTTTAATATCAATTTTTAATTAATACCGGTGATTTTAGAAAAGTTACACCTAATATGAGATGCAACCATTCAATTCACACAATTCAAGAAAAAGTTTTTGAAAGTTCGTATTTTTACTCTCATTTAAATTTAGTAAAAATACGGGATGTTATAGGGGAGCAGCACTTTATCCAGGCACACTTTATGAGGCAAGACGCCACAACTGGGAGACTGGTCATGACATGGTTTGAGCATAGCCTTGAGCTGCCGCTTCTAGCACCGCAGTTTGACATATACACCATCAGGAGCCTAACCATGCAGCTAGATGTGGAGGCACCACGCTAAAGCATCGGCGGCATCATGACCAGAGCCCAGCGGCGGCGAGCGGAGGAGTCACACCACAGAGCCTGAGGAGAGGATAGTGAGGAACCCATCCATGTTTTCACACCAGCTGAGCCATCCTAGTACTTCTCCAGTACCGGTGGCGAGAGTTCCTACCAGCCTTCCCATAGTACACAATACTACGGAGGCGGTAGTGCATCACGTGCGCTTAGGCGAGACTTAGGTCACTCTGCTTTAGCCCGGTAGCACCCAGATTTTATGGCCGACATCAACTTCGCAATGGGAGGGATGAACTTAGGCCAGTACGATCAGAGGCTATATCAGCAGGTAGGTGACATCTACCAACGCACGGAAGCAATGGACCAATGGCTCCAAACCAATACGGAGATGCTCCAGAACCTAAACGAGCAAGTTGGAGCCGGCTTCCTCAATGCTCAAAACTTCTACAACTACTACTACCAAAACCCCTAGCTTCATTAAAGCTTGGGGGAGATGGTAGACCGTTATGAGCATACTTTCCCGTGCCTGTGTCCCCTCAGAGTAAGGTGTTCCCGTCTCTTGTCCTTGTCTCCTCCTATGTGCACCAGCAGTACCCCGTCCGACCAAGCAGCAGCATCACCCGTCCTACCAGTACCAGCAGTACCCCGTCCGACCGAGCAGCAGAATCACCGTCCTACCGAGGTAAGTACTTTCAATAATGTTTTTATTTATTTTCCTTTTTATTGTTTTATCTAAAAAATGTTAATAAAAACAACTCCCAACTTTGATGCATATATCTTTCATACAGAAATGATGAATAGTTGCTCTATTATGTTCATGCTTAGTTGTTTATACACATTCTACATAGCTTAATTTCGAGCTTGTGTGTATAAGTTGAAAACTTGATCTTGTACTTAGTGGATGCCATTTGCATAACTATGTCTAAGTTGTGAGAAATGATATGGCTAAGCACTAGGTTTTCTCCACATGTCCCTAGTAAGATAAACATCTCAGGTTTATTCTTTTGAAAAATAAAATGAAGTTCCCCCATCGGTTTTGAACACCTACCAAAGCTTAAAGTTGTTTTGAGCTTTGTCAAATTTTGAGTCTCTTAGAATAGAATCATCTCTATCTTGTGAATTGTTGGAACAAAAAAAATCCACCACCACAAATGCATTTATCTATCCTGGGTTTGCATCCATATATCTCCAAAATAATACCCTTAGCCTTACTCCTTCCAATCAAAAAGAGGTAGAGTATGGAGCCAACAAAAATATGAGAAAAAGAATAGCATGCTAGACAAGCATGGCAAAAATATGAGAAAAGGAAAAGCATGCTAGTCAAGCATGGCAAAAAGAGAGAAAATACAAAAAGGCTCCATATTCATAACTATCAATCAAAAAGGAGAAGGAAAGGAAACAAGGAGATTCATCCATCCACCCACCAAATAAAGCTCCAACGATGAACAAGGCTAGATGTAGTACATTTCTTTGGTCCAATCTTTGGCTTTGCAAAACAAACAACTTAAGTAAGCTAAGTTCTTCCATGACCCTGAACTCCACATAAGCTTTAGTATAGGAAGTTCTTAGCCGTGCTCTTGGCTTCAAATGGTGAGGATACACTTTGAGCGATCAAGAGTGTGGCGGAACCGCCCTGCTTAATCCAGACTAAGCACACCTGCCACCTCTGGCTCGCAGTGCACTTAGGCCAGACTAAACCCGGTAGTCCGTCGAGAGTACTGTAGCTCTCGATAACACCAAATCCCAGAGGAACCGACATCAAACACATCCGACTCTCGAAGGAGCCACAACAATTACATCATCACAGGCAGTTGAAATAGACAATAATAGAATTAATTTACAACTCAATTGTATGAAATTAAATACATGTTCAAACATAGCGGAAGCGAATTCAGAGTATAAAAATATAGCGGAAGCGTTTTCAAAACATCTCGCAGCAGAATATTATACTTAAGTAGTCTTCAGGAAGAGATGACAAGGCGAATAGCACCGAGCCCACCGGTACTACCACCTCCAACACAGTTGTCCAGCTATCGTCGGTACCTGTAATCCAAAAGTGGGGGCAAACCCTGAGTACTAATTACTCAGTAGGACTTAATGGACGGGGCTTACGGCTGACGCAAAGCATGCTTACTAATCATGTGGATCCTTAGCTGCTGATTTTTAAACAAAGTCATGTTGACGTAAGATAGCAGGATTTGACAACTGCTATCCATTAATCATGAATATCACTTATATCAAAAATAAATACTTGCAGGAAAGTAAAACACAAACACATGTCCCGTTCCAAGATTCATAGCACTTCCATCACACCCCTGGGAGTAGCCGTCTCAGGAGCGATACCACGGCGCGTCGGGTCAGCCCTCCCTTGACTCCAAAGCATCTCCCAAGTCCATCGACCTCCTACTAGTGGACGGGCAGCTCCAGGAATAAGGGAACGGATCATATACATCCAAGCATGTTGTATAAAAAGACGTGACTTAATAAACAGTATGTTACAGTTATTACTACGTTGCCCGTGTGCGATATTGGCATTCTCACACCTGGTGAGCATCAGCGATTCGAATCGATTTGTTAATTCCCGGGAACAACTAACAATGCCAGGGGTATATGCTTAGTAGCCCTCGCGTTCCCACATATAGCCCCCATCTCCACTTGTCCCATCCCAAGTTCGATTCCAACCCGCCATTCCCCAGGTTTAGCCCCCGTAGAGCGTTACCTCGGCCGCACCGGGTCCAGCCCTCCACGAGTCTACACCCCAAGCGCCCCTGGGACCGATGGTAGGACCAAGTCTCTGTTCTTCGGATGGCACAAGTAAGACTTTCACCGGTCCATTATCCCGGATAAGCACCTTAGCAATGTTATGCCGATCAGCAGGCGAACAGCGAACGGGCCTTATGCGACTCGGGCGGAGTCCAGTGCACAATATCATAAACCATGAGTAACTCATAAAATCTCCGCCCGGTCTCCATTTAAATCAGAAGCATATATAACAACTTACTTCAGTGAGATTTCTGTAAGTTTTTGAAATCACCTACGCGACGAGTGACTCCATTCACCCGTGTCTACTCGTACCTAGCATTACTAGGCACTCGTCCTACGAACTCTAGGTGTAGGTTCTAGGGCCAGGGCGGCCAGGATATCTAATGCAGCTGGTTTCAAACAACTCCTAATGCAGATGCGTAATCATCAAACAAGATAGTATTTGCTGGGAGAAATCATGGTCCTGCCTACCTTTATTTGATCTTAAGAAAACCAACAAACTAAACTAGGTTAGTTTGCCGGGTTGTGAGGCTTTGCCCCAGGCAACCCCTTGAAGCAGGGACGGATTTAATCAGCGACCCTCCGTCTTCTTGCTCCGGATATAGCCTGTCGTCCGTTTTCTTGAGCACTGGTTTCTCCTGTGTTGGTAGCTCCTTGCACGCGGGGTCTATATGCATGATAAAATGCAAGTGAGTGCAAGAGAATGTAAATACATGCATATGATACAGGTTATATGCATGACATAGTGCAGTCATGAGCGCAACGAATCGCGAATGTATGCATGAGGTGTCAATGAAATATAATGCATGATCGAACAACTTGTGAAGAATGGGTTCAGGTATCCTTAGTTTGAACACACCCCATAACAAGAAAACTTAACGACTTTGCTAAGAAATCATACAGCCCATCACTATGAAAATCGTACAAACCGTTACCACATCTTATCTTTGAAGTTATTAGAAATAATTGTTCTATATGTGTACACAGTCCCTATCAAATGAAGTGAACATATACATGCAAATTAATGGACACGCTACCATTATGAATAAAATGCACTCATAAGTTCATGTAGTTAGAAAGCTCCAATCGATTTCAAATCTTTACCACACGCAGCAACATACTCCATAACGCTACTAGATTTTTCCCATAATTTTATTAGCAGTTTAAATACACTTTTCCCTATTTTCTTTTTCAACTAGTAGCATTTTATTATTTTCAATTCAGCAGCTTAAACATGCATGCACAACCTCATATTCTTCCAGTGAGTTACTCATACTATGTGAAGTGCATGAAAAATACTAAAGGTCATATTTGAGCATATTTTATATAGTCTTCCTTGTCCAAGTTAATTAAATACACAAATCACATGCATAAGGGCAAAACAGTAATTAAACAGTCAATGCTAGTGTCACAAAAAAATCACACAGTAACTAAATGTCATAACAAAGCTACTGTCCAAATTTCATAATTTTTGGAGTTCATTTGGTACACTTTTATCATTTATTTACCTACACCATGCATGCACTAAACCAGGGGCAAAACAGTCTTTTCACACATCCACATCATACCTATCCTGTAGATCTACTCACAAGGGGTCCATAGCCACTGAGTTTGTCCATTTTGGATTTTTATTTTAATTGTTATGATTTTTCAAAGTTTCAGCCGAAATAACTAAAAATAAATGGAAAAACATTAGATCCAGGGACTCATACGTAATTAACCGTAGATAACAGGGGTTAAACCGTAAGATTTGTGAGACTCAGTGTACAGCGCGCTGGATCTAACCGCGAAACGCCGAAAGCCCGGGGTTAAATCTGCAAAATGCGACGGCTCGGGTTAAACTGTGAAACCCTAATAGATCTAGGGGTGTATTCATAAGTTATTCAAGACTCAATCAACAGTGATAAAATATGCCATAAACGGAAGGACTTTTCTGCAAAAACAGACTCGTCTTCTACCTTCGGCCGGGGGAGGGGACGAACGCGCGGCGGCTCGCGTTCCCGCGCTCGGTGCGGCACGCAAAAGCTTAGGCTTGGAGCCGACGAGGTCGCCGGAGGTACCCCTGGTCACGGGGTTCGTTTCCCCCTTGATCTCGTCGCGCGAGGTGGAGAAGGGGTGGACGTGGTCCAGTGGACCGGGGCGGTTGACAAGTGGGCCCGAGGTGAGAAAGAGAGAGAGGTGGTCCACGGACCGAGTGTATGCAGCGAAAAGAACGGTGGGACCCACCGTCGGCCGGTTCCGAAACCCGCGGGCGGGAATCCGTCCGGTGGGGCCCGCTGTCAGTGAGTGAGGAAGAGGGAAAAATCCCGAAATTGCAAAACCTCAGTTTGACTGCAGAGACTAGGGTTTGTATTTCGCGTTTTTGAATGAGTTAAAGGCCTAATTCGAAAATACCCCAATTGGATGAAATGTTCTAAATTTGTTCCTATACATTTCTCTTATAAACTTGTATACCATGTTCTATTCAAAATTCTGGTGTAAATTTGAATTTAAACTGCTGACTAAGGTTTGACCAACAAAACCCTCTAGCTTGTAAATTCTAAAAGTCTATTTTATAGGCACTTTCACAAAAGGAGTTTTATACCAATGTTGTTTAGAATTTCATGATCTACAACTTTCTCAATACCAGCATTGCAAGATTTTGGGTTTAAGATCAAGAAAATTCAAAATTACTAAACTGGTCAGGTTTGGACAGATTTCACATGTTAACAGAAAAAGCCCCAAAACTCTATGCAAACCTTCATGCATGTTAAAGCACCAATTACCAAAGTTGTTCACAACAAAATTGTCTACAAGTTTGTCAATATAAGTTTCACCCAAATCTAAATAGAATCAAAGTTATGAGCACAATCACAGAGACGTATCTGCAGAAAACAGGTTTCAACAATTTGCACCTCAACCAAATTTGAACTAGGGCTCAAATGCATGTCATTGCATGATGTATTATGATGAATGTTGCATGTATGATGAAGGATTATGCACTTGAGATGCCGGAGCATCACAACCCACCCCCCTTAAAGAAATCTCGTCCCGAGATTCTGATGTGAAGTGGGTGTATAAGTTAATGAGAAGAAAGTGCATTGTGTATGAGTTCAAAACTCTAAATTGCTGTGACGTACTCAAATCGACGTGGATGGAAGGAATCCGGGATACTTTGTTCGTAAAAATCCCTCTTGTTCCCATGTTGCCTCTTCTTCGGAGTGATTACTCCATTGCACTTTGTAAAAGTTGATGGTTCTTCGCCGTGTTGATCTTTGCTTTTGGTCAAGGATCCTTATGGGTTTCTCTTCATAAGTGAGGTCAGGTTGGATCTGAATTTGAGATGTATCAATTACTTCCTCTGGCACTCGTAAACACTTCTTGAGTTGCGAGACATGAAACACGTCATGAACCGCAGCTAGGTGTGGTGGTAGCTCCAGTCGATAAGCAACTGGCCCACATTGCTCCGTGATCTTGAACGGTCCGACATATCGTGGCGCTAACTTGCCTTTCACTCCGAACCGATGCACCCCTTTCATGGGTGACACACGGAGATACACATGATCATCCTTCTCAAAGACTAAGGGTCTTCTCCTCTTATCTGAGTAGCTTTTCTGCCTAGACTGTGCCCTCTTTAGATTGTCGTGAATGAATTTAACTTGTTCTTCTGCTTGTGTTACCAAGTCAGGTCCAAATGTGACACGCTCACCTGGCTCAGACCAGTTGAGTGGTGTTCTACACCGTCTACCGTATAGGGCCTCGAAAGGTGCCATATCTAAGCTCTTTTGATAGCTGTTGTTGTAGGCGAACTCTGCCAAGGGGAGACATTCATCCCACTTGGTGGAATAGGTCAATGCACAGGCTCTCAACATATCTTCAAGGATCTGATTCACTCTTTCAACTTGGCCGCTGGTTTGAGGATGGTATGCCGAACTGTGAATTAATTTGGTTCCAAGAGCAGTTTGCAATTGCTCCCAGAAGCGTGACAAAAACAGTGAGCCTCTGTCCGAAGTGATGGTTAGAGGGACACCGTGCAAGGATACAATCCGGGAAATATATAGTTCAGCATATTGTTTTGCTCGATAGGTGGTCTTGACAGGGATGAAATGTGCAGATTTTGTGAACCGGTCAATAATTACCCAAATGGAATCATACCCCTTCTGTGTGCGAGGCAATCCCACAATGAAGTCCATGTGTATATCCTCCCACTTCCAGGCGGGAACTGCTAGGGGCTGAAGCATACCCGCAGGCTTCAAGTGGTCAGCTTTCACTCTTTGGCATACGTCACATTCAGACACATACTTGGCGATCTCCCGTTTCATCCGGGTCCACCAAAATTTTTGCTTTAAATCTTGGTACATCTTGTTGCTGCCCGGGTGTAGGGTGAACATGGAGGTGTGAGCTTCATCTAGGATTTTCTTTCTCAGCTCCATATCCTTTGGCACTACTAAGCGGTTTTTGAACCACAAGACTCCTTCTTCATCAAGCTTGAAACAGGCCTTCTTCTTGTCATCGATCTCATCTCGAATATGTGCCATGCCCTTATCTTGCTTTTGCGCTGCTATGATCTGATCTTTTATGGTTGGTTCAAGGACAAGGTTGTAAAGTTCAGCTTCCAGCGCTGTTGGCATTTCTATGTCCCCAATCTCACAGCATAGCACTCTCACTGTTGGACGAGCTTCAATGAAGTTGCAATGAGCTTTACGGCTCAATGCATCTGCTACTACATTAGCCTTGCCGGGGTGGTAATGAACCTCTAGGTCATAATCTTTTATCAACTCTAACCACCGTCTTTGCCTCATATTTAATTCAGGTTGGGTAAAGATGTATTTGAGACTCTTGTGGTCAGTGTAAATGTGACAAGTGTTGCCTAGCAAGTAATGTCTCCATTTCTTCAGTGCATAAACAACTGCAAGTAGCTCAAGATCGTGAGTTGGGTAATTCACCTCATGTTTCCTCAGTTGGCAGGATGCGTATGCAATCACTCTCCCTTCTTGCATCAGAACACAACCGAGGCCGCTACCAGAGGCATCACAATAAACGTCAAACGGCTTGGTGATGTCTGGTTGAGCCAGAACAGGTGCTGAAGTCAGGAGCTTCTTCAATGTTCCAAATGCTTCTTCGCATTTTGGGCTCCACGCAAACTTTGCATTTTTTTGGGTTAATGCTGTCATAGGCTTTGCTATTTTTGAGAAATCTTTGATGAAGCGGCGGTAGTAGCCCGCTAAACCAAGAAAACTCCGTATCTCTGTCACAGTTTGTGGCTGCTTCCAATTCAGCACATCTTCCACCTTGCTGGGATCGACAGCCACTCCCTTCGCTGACAAGATATGGCCTAGGAATGCCACTTCCTTTAGCCAAAACGCACACTTGCTGAACTTGGCGTAAAGTTTATGTTCTCTAAGGCGAGATAGCACTATCCGCAAATGTTCTTCATGCTCCTTCTCATTCTTGGAATACACTAAGATGTCATCAATGAATACTACCACGAATTTGTCAAGCTCATTCATGAACACCGAGTTCATCAGGTACATGAAGAAAGCCGGTGCATTTGTCAAACCGAAGGACATGACAAGATACTCATAAAGCCCATAACGCGTGGAGAAAGCAGTCTTCGGTATGTCTTCTTCTCGGACCTTAATTTGATGGTACCCGGACCTAAGATCAATCTTGGAGAAAACTGTGGCTCCCCCAAGCTGATCAAATAGGATATCAATGTGTGGCAAAGGGTACTTATTCTTGACAGTAACAGCATTCAACGGTCGATAGTCCACACATAATCTCTTACCACCTTGGTCTTTCTTCTCAACAAAGAGGGCGGGACAACCCCAAGGTGATGAGCTAGGTCGAATAAACCCTTTGTCTAACTGCTCCTGCAGTTGTGTTTTTAGCTCCTTCAGTTCATCAGGTGCCATTCTATACGGTCTCTTGGAGACAGGTGCCGTGCCAGGTACAAGCTCAATGGCGAACTCAACATTTCTATCCGGTGGGAGCCCTGGAAGCTCTTCCGGGAACACATCTGGAAAATCAGAAACCACCGGTATTTTCTTGATCAACTGGGCTTCTGTGGCATTTACTGTGGGTGGCGAATGCTTGTGACTTGGCAGATGAATGTGCATAACTTTCCCACTCTTGCTAGACTTAATCTGAACTATCCTACTAGTAATATCCAACAAGACGTTGTGCTCCTTCATCCAATCCATCCCCAAGATAATGTCGATCCCCTGGTTAGGAAGTACCACAGGGTCAACATAGAAATCCTCTGTGCCTATGCACAAGCGTAAGTGCCTCACAATCTGATTCGTGTCAATCGGTGATCCCGAGGCTGTGATATGGTATTTGGCCTTCATATTATCAATGTGATAACCATGTTTGGTTGCATATGACCTGCTGATGAAAGTGTGGGTTGCTCCGGAGTCAAATAAAACCACAGTAGGGTGCTCGTTGACAAGAAATATGCTTGCTAACACTGGTTCACCTTCTGGAATCTGATCTACATGGGTATAGTGCACACGACCTTCTGTTGGGGCTAGATCTCGCTTTGGTCCTTTCTTCTTACTTTGGCGTGGGTTGTCTCTAATCAACAATGGTGCCTGGCTTCGCCGACGGGCAAAACAATTCTTGCTGAAATGGCCGGTCTTTCCACAATTGTAGCAGGGGTATTTGGCACTTTGTTTGGCCGGTGGCACTGAAGCAGGCGGACGAGGTGGTGCACTGCAAGAGGAGGGTTGTTGCGTTCCCCAGTGTGGTTCTTGTTGCTGGGGCATGTCGATGTAATGTATAAGTGGTGAACGATGAAGCACAACCCGTTGCCGCTGAGAGGAACCTGACTGAAGTGTGCTTGCAAGTCTTTTCCTGCGCTGATCCTCATGGGCATGATTAAGGCGATCCTCCATGTCGATGGCGACGTCTACCAACTCAGTGAAGCTGTCGTAGCTGCGCCCCAAGTGAGTCAGCAGGGTGGGATCAAATCCATCCAACAGACGGGTAGCCCTACGTGGGTCAGTGTTGACGTCTTCCGGGGAGTACTGCGACAGGCGGATGAAAGCCTGCACGTACTCGAGTACCGACATGTTCCCTTGTCGAAGTGCACGGAACTCTCGTTGCTTGAGCTCGATGAGGCTAGGCGGGAGATAGTGAGCCCGAAAAGCCGCCCGAAACTCATCCCACGTGACCTGGTGCCCGGCTGGTTGCATTGCCAGGAATGAAGCACACCAGGCCCCCGAGGGACCATGTAGACACTGTGCCGCGAAACGAGCCTTCTGTTGCTCAGTGAGTTGGGGCAGTAGACTGAACTTGGACTCGATGATCCGAAGCCAGTCATCAGCATCCAATGGATCTGGGGCAGTGGTGAAGATGGGCGGTTGTAGCGCCGCAAAGTCAGTGTAGCTGATCTCTTGCGGGTCGCGCCGTTGCTGCGCTTGAGCTATCAAGTCGATGAGTTGCTGAGCGACCTGAGTGGCCAACTCAGAAGAAGATGGGGCTCCATGAGCAGCCCCCTGAGCAGATGTCTCTGGTGGGGTGACCATCTGCAGAAATAAAGCCAGTCGAGTTTAGTTCAAAAGCTTTTGTGCAGCCGATGCGGTGATAAAAAGGTCATAACACCATAATTACATGCTGGATGCATGAAAGCATGTAAGTGAACAGAATAGCTCAATTGCACTTAGAGTGTTAGCAAACGTCTTATAGGTCTGGATAAACGAATCTGCTAATGGGAACTTGGGCGCAGTTTTAGATGCTGGTCAAGACGATCGATTTGGATGGATGTCCAATTATGGAAGTTCTCTAATGTCTAGTCCTCTATTCCTTTGGTACGTAACTAGCTCTAATATCAAATTTCTCACGAATTGGGTGAGGGATGCAACTTCATTCAGGTGTTGCTTCTGACCGTGGTCGTTCGGGTTATCGTGGGGGAACCCCTCTTTGTAAAATTAATTGTATTATGAGAGTGAAGTGTGTAGGAAGTTTGGTTAGGTCGCAATTTATCCCATTTGTCTTTTAGTAGTATCCCCAAAATGATAGCAAAAGATACATGATGCATGATTCGTCCTATTCGGTCTCACATCCCACATCCTATGTATTATATATATAGCTAGCGATAATTCGGTGACATATATGCACGTCTCTCTTTAATGCAACTAGCCGTTCTCTAGTCGTTCTTAGTTTCGCACGTGGTCAGTGTACCTGCAGAAGAATGCATGCTCATACATTACCACCTAATGTGGCATCCACGCGTGACCGCTGCGTGGACAACGTAGGTGGGCCGATGCACCTTTTCCTCAAAGCCTGACTTTCCACCAGTACTGGGGATTGTCGAGAAAAAGGTGGATCCCAAAACCAAATGTAAGTGTGGTGGGTATGAAAGCCTCAAACATGCCCACCACCCTTAAAGAGCTTGTACTACGGGGCATGAATGCAGGGTTCACAACCGTTCGCAAAACCCGATAGCTTCCACCAGTACTGGGGATAGCTATGGCCGAAAAGTTGTTTCTCAAAGCACCGAATATGCATATGAGTTCTATCTAGGTCAGAATGTCAGCGATGTCACCTGGATAACACTAACATCCTTATACGGGCATAGCGTATACTCTCACTTTGAATTACTTGAAGATGGGTTTTCGAAAATAGGTTTGTAAAACAAAACTTGATGATATAACTGTTGTCTGTGTTTGATCGGCTCTGATACCAGCTGTGGCGGAACCGCCCTGCTTAATCCAGACTAAGCACACCTGCCACCTCTGGCTCGCAGTGCACTTAGGCCAGACTAAACCCGGTAGTCCGTCGAGAGTACTGTAGCTCTCGATAACACCAAATCCCAGAGGAACCGACATCAAACACATCCGACTCTCGAAGGAGCCACAACAATTACATCATCACAGGCAGTTGAAATAGACAATAATAGAATTAATTTACAACTCAATTGTATGAAATTAAATACATGTTCAAACATAGCGGAAGCGAATTCAGAGTATAAAAATATAGCGGAAGCGTTTTCAAAACATCTCGCAGCAGAATATTATACTTAAGTAGTCTTCAGGAAGAGATGACAAGGCGAATAGCACCGAGCCCACCGGTACTACCACCTCCAACACAGTTGTCCAGCTATCGTCGGTACCTGTAATCCAAAAGTGGGGGCAAACCCTGAGTACTAATTACTCAGTAGGACTTAATGGACGGGGCTTACGGCTGACGCAAAGCATGCTTACTAATCATGTGGATCCTTAGCTGCTGATTTTTAAACAAAGTCATGTTGACGTAAGATAGCAGGATTTGACAACTGCTATCCATTAATCATGAATATCACTTATATCAAAAATAAATACTTGCAGGAAAGTAAAACACAAACACATGTCCCGTTCCAAGATTCATAGCACTTCCATCACACCCCTGGGAGTAGCCGTCTCAGGAGCGATACCACGGCGCGTCGGGTCAGCCCTCCCTTGACTCCAAAGCATCTCCCAAGTCCATCGACCTCCTACTAGTGGACGGGCAGCTCCAGGAATAAGGGAACGGATCATATACATCCAAGCATGTTGTATAAAAAGACGTGACTTAATAAACAGTATGTTACAGTTATTACTACGTTGCCCGTGTGCGATATTGGCATTCTCACACCTGGTGAGCATCAGCGATTCGAATCGATTTGTTAATTCCCGGGAACAACTAACAATGCCAGGGGTATATGCTTAGTAGCCCTCGCGTTCCCACATATAGCCCCCATCTCCACTTGTCCCATCCCAAGTTCGATTCCAACCCGCCATTCCCCAGGTTTAGCCCCCGTGGAGCGTTACCTCGGCCGCACCGGGTCCAGCCCTCCACGAGTCTACACCCCAAGCGCCCCTGGGACCGATGGTAGGACCAAGTCTCTGTTCTTCGGATGGCACAAGTAAGACTTTCACCGGTCCATTATCCTGGATAAGCACCTTAGCAATGTTATGCCGATCAGCAGGCGAACAGCGAACGGGCCTTATGCGACTCGGGCGGAGTCCAGTGCACAATATCATAAACCATGAGTAACTCATAAAATCTCCGCCCGGTCTCCATTTAAATCAGAAGCATATATAACAACTTACTTCAGTGAGATTTCTGTAAGTTTTTGAAATCACCTACGCGACGAGTGACTCCATTCACCCGTGTCTACTCGTACCTAGCATTACTAGGCACTCGTCCTACGAACTCTAGGTGTAGGTTCTAGGGCCAGGGCGGCCAGGATATCTAATGCAGCTGGTTTCAAACAACTCCTAATGCAGATGCGTAATCATCAAACAAGATAGTATTTGCTGGGAGAAATCATGGTCCTGCCTACCTTTATTTGATCTTAAGAAAACCAACAAACTAAACTAGGTTAGTTTGCCGGGTTGTGAGGCTTTGCCCCAGGCAACCCCTTGAAGCAGGGACGGATTTAATCAGCGACCCTCCGTCTTCTTGCTCCGGATATAGCCTGTCGTCCGTTTTCTTGAGCACTGGTTTCTCCTGTGTTGGTAGCTCCTTGCACGCGGGGTCTATATGCATGATAAAATGCAAGTGAGTGCAAGAGAATGTAAATACATGCATATGATACAGGTTATATGCATGACATAGTGCAGTCATGAGCGCAACGAATCGCGAATGTATGCATGAGGTGTCAATGAAATATAATGCATGATCGAACAACTTGTGAAGAATGGGTTCAGGTATCCTTAGTTTGAACACACCCCATAACAAGAAAACTTAACGACTTTGCTAAGAAATCATACAGCCCATCACTATGAAAATCGTACAAACCGTTACCACATCTTATCTTTGAAGTTATTAGAAATAATTGTTCTATATGTGTACACAGTCCCTATCAAATGAAGTGAACATATACATGCAAATTAATGGACACGCTGCCATTATGAATAAAATGCACTCATAAGTTCATGTAGTTAGAAAGCTCCAATCGATTTCAAATCTTTACCACACGCAGCAACATACTCCATAACGCTACTAGATTTTTCCCATAATTTTATTAGCAGTTTAAATACACTTTTCCCTATTTTCTTTTTCAACTAGTAGCATTTTATTATTTTCAATTCAGCAGCTTAAACATGCATGCACAACCTCATATTCTGCCAGTGAGTTACTCATACTATGTGAAGTGCATGAAAAATACTAAAGGTCATATTTGAGCATATTTTATATAGTCTTCCTTGTCCAAGTTAATTAAATACACAAATCACATGCATAAGGGCAAAACAGTAATTAAACAGTCAATGCTAGTGTCACAAAAAAATCACACAGTAACTAAATGTCATAACAAAGCTACTGTCCAAATTTCATAATTTTTGGAGTTCATTTGGTACACTTTTATCATTTATTTACCTACACCATGCATGCACTAAACCAGGGGCAAAACAGTCTTTTCACACATCCACATCATACCTATCCTGTAGATCTACTCACAAGCGGTCCATAGCCACTGAGTTTGTCCATTTTGGATTTTTATTTTAATTGTTATGATTTTTCAAAGTTTCAGCCGAAATAACTAAAAATAAATGGAAAAACATTAGATCCAGGGACTCATACGTAATTAACCGTAGATAACAGGGGTTAAACCGTAAGATTTGTGAGACTCAGTGTACAGCGCGCTGGATCTAACCGCGAAACGCCGAAAGCCCGGGGTTAAATCTGCAAAATGCGACGGCTCGGGTTAAACTGTGAAACCCTAATAGATCTAGGGGTGTATTCATAAGTTATTCAAGACTCAATCAACAGTGATAAAATATGCCATAAACGGAAGGACTTTTCTGCAAAAACAGACTCGTCTTCTACCTTCGGCCGGGGGAGGGGACGAACGCGCGGCGGCTCGCGTTCCCGCGCTCGGTGCGGCACGCAAAAGCTTAGGCTTGGAGCCGACGAGGTCGCCGGAGGTACCCCTGGTCACGGGGTTCGTTTCCCCCTTGATCTCGTCGCGCGAGGTGGAGAAGGGGTGGACGTGGTCCAGTGGACCGGGGCGGTTGACAAGTGGGCCCGAGGTGAGAAAGAGAGAGAGGTGGTCCACGGACCGAGTGTATGCAGCGAAAAGAACGGTGGGACCCACCGTCGGCCGGTTCCGAAACCCGCGGGCGGGAATCCGTCCGGTGGGGCCCGCTGTCAGTGAGTGAGGAAGAGGGAAAAATCCCGAAATTGCAAAACCTCAGTTTGACTGCAGAGACTAGGGTTTGTATTTCGCGTTTTTGAATGAGTTAAAGGCCTAATTCGAAAATACCCCAATTGGATGAAATGTTCTAAATTTGTTCCTATACATTTCTCTTATAAACTTGTATACCATGTTCTATTCAAAATTCTGGTGTAAATTTGAATTTAAACTGCTGACTAAGGTTTGACCAACAAAACCCTCTAGCTTGTAAATTCTAAAAGTCTATTTTATAGGCACTTTCACAAAAGGAGTTTTATACCAATGTTGTTTAGAATTTCATGATCTACAACTTTCTCAATACCAGCATTGCAAGATTTTGGGTTTAAGATCAAGAAAATTCAAAATTACTAAACTGGTCAGGTTTGGACAGATTTCACATGTTAACAGAAAAAGCCCCAAAACTCTATGCAAACCTTCATGCATGTTAAAGCACCAATTACCAAAGTTGTTCACAACAAAATTGTCTACAAGTTTGTCAATATAAGTTTCACCCAAATCTAAATAGAATCAAAGTTATGAGCACAATCACAGAGACGTATCTGCAGAAAACAGGTTTCAACAATTTGCACCTCAACCAAATTTGAACTAGGGCTCAAATGCATGTCATTGCATGATGTATTATGATGAATGTTGCATGTATGATGAAGGATTATGCACTTGAGATGCCGGAGCATCACAAAGAGTACCTTTGGGGAAACTTGTTTCTTTTGAAAAATCTTTAAAAACACCTGAGATGTGAATCCCAAAAGACATGCTTGGAGCAGAACCTGCAGCTAAGTTGTTCTTCCTCTCAACCGCCCAAGACATGGTAAGGCAAAAAGATGCACCACAGGTATGAGTAAGAGTGATCATTGCATACACTATGGTTCAAGGTAAGAGCATGGGTGTCGTCTGTGCATAACTTTTATCTATGAGCATCAATATTGCAGTAACTCCTGATCCATAACACATCTTGGCTTTACTCGAGGACAAGCAAAGGTCTAAGCTTGGGGGGGTGTTGACGGTCGTTATTGCACTATCAATGACCGTCAACTAACCACAAACATGGAGGAAAACATGCCTAAGTATGGATAAACCTGTGCTACGAACACATTTCCACAAGTTGTGTTGAATATTTGATTGTAGGTACAAAGATCAGCAGAAAACAGGCAAATTCGGCTAAGTCACAGGGTCACTGGCCAGTGGGCCAGGTCGCCCGGCTCCAAGCCAGGTCGCCCGCCTCCACCCCAGGCCGCCCGACCTGGCAAAATGGCCAAATCTGCTCATCTTCGACCTGCATGTGCCTAAGTGACGTGTCAACACACTTGTGAAGTCCAAATGCCGAATGCACCACGTTAAGGACTGGAAGGCTTGCCACATCACCGATCTAGGACTTGGATTGGTGAAGTCAGCGATCCTCGGCACTTCAATCCTGCGGCTAAGGAAGAAACACAAGTGAAGATCAACGGTTGACAAGGAAACACATGCATAACCGCCATAACTGCCATGCAACCGCCATGGGGAGTGAATATCAGCCACAACATGGAGAAAGGCGGTGGATCCGATGGTTCCCCGGGCCACCCGACATGGGGTGGAGCCACCCGACCCCACCTCGGCGCCTTCCGGTTGTAACCGCCTCTCCAACTGCCTCACCAACCTTAGAAGCTATAAATACCCCCCTAGGCTTCTCTTGTAGAGTGTGGAAGTTGAGTAGCTCACACGATCGTTTAGTCTAGTAGCACTAGGTTAGTCGTGCGAGTTAGAGTTGAGTCTGAGCTTTTGCCTCAGGGATTCCGGAGTCTTCTTCAAGTCTCGGTAAAGCTCTTGTATCTTTCTATCTTTGTACTCGTTACAACAGTATAATATTTATCATTGCTCTATCTTTTGTTATACTTTACTTTACTTCTGAACGCTTGCCTAGTGTGGTGTACCTTTATTGCACACTAGATCCAAGGCTTAGGTTTGCGTTGTTCTTAAGTTATTTGAATCTTGTTAGACTTGCCGGTGCTATAAGCTTGTCTTAGGCTTTTGATCTAAGATTAAGTTAGTTCTCACCCTCTGATCAACGAAGAGCTTAAGTGTTCAAGTTATCACCTGAACACTAGTATAGCGTGCCATCTTGCCCACGCAGATCTGGTCGGTAGCCTCTCTAGGTGACAGCTCTAGAGGTCTCAGTAATCCACCCCGTCGTTCGGTAAGCCCATAGGCATTAGCCGGGTCTCCTTCGGAGGTCTACTATCTACCCCTTGACCCCTCGAGGCACTGGAATTTTGCTCGACGCAAGATCCTAGCTTGTATCCAGTTATCTTAGTTCAACCGTGAATACTCCTCTGCAGCGGTTAAGTAGTAGTGTTCGGAAATCTAATCTCACTCATTGTCGTCCCCGGCAACTACCTAAGTGTTAGGCTTCTTTAGTCCCTGTTTTACTCTTCCCACCATACACTATCTTTATATCTTACCCCCGTTGTAAGTTTAGCTGGTATTTTATCTAAGTTATAGTACTGTTTGAAAGTTTGACATTTCATTCCACCTATTCGCCCTTGCTTCCCTGTGGATTTTTACGATACTCGGAATACTCTGAGTGAAAAAGCTACAGCGAATCTTCGTGCGCCTGCGGAGTAAAATATGTGACGCTAAGAGACGTCAACAAGCTTTTTTTTTGCGCCGTTGCCGGGGAAGCAATTGGCAATAGAAGTTTGATTTGTCGAACCTAGGTACTTATAACTTGATAACATACCGCTATTTCTTAGCGGGCTTATTTGCCTCTGTCTACTTTATTGTTGGGTGACAAAGAGGTGTATGACCGGTTTTGACCAACCGGCAAACTTTCACAACAATCCGGAGTCGCTGCTCAGAAGGAGAGTCCGTCAGAAGACGATCCACGGGCAGAGGCCTGTGCCAGCTACACTGGAGTTTGGATCCACAAGCACAACCGACACGACACATATGGCTGAGAAGACCATTCGCGAGTTCTCTATCCCATCAAGCAACAACATCCCCACTGGACCCAGTGTGACTGTTGGAGATGGATTTGAGCTCAAGCCAGGTGTCATCCACATGGTCCAAGCTAGCCCATTCTGCGGATTGGTGTCGGAGGATGCAAACAGCCATCTCCAGCAATTCCTGGAGATATGCTGCACTTTCACCATCAAGGGTGCAACCACCGATGCTGTTCGGCTTCGCCTCTTCCCATTCTCCCTGATTGGGAAGGCGAAATAGTGGTTCTACCCGAACCGCAACAACTTGGCGACTTGGGAGGCATGCTCCAATGCCTTCCTAGCAAAGTACTTTCCTTTGGGGAAGACAAGCTCACTGAGGAACCGAATCTTGAGCTTCAAGCAGCTCGCTGATGAGTTCGTGGCGGAGGCATGGGAGAGACTACAAGAATACATCGCCGCCTGCCCCCACCATGGTATGGAACAGTGGTTGATTATCCAGAATTTCTTCCACGGACTACACCGGGCCGCGCAAGAACACCTCGATGCAGCCGCTGGAGGATCATTCTTGTCCTTGAGCGTTGCCGCTGCCCACTCTCTCATCGAGAAGATGGCAAGCTACTGGGGAACGATCATGGTTGGACCTTATGAATTTCAAAAATTTTCATTCCCTTCCAGGATCATCGTATGCATTAGAACCAAGATTAGATAGATATGAAAACATAAATACATACCGTAGCCTTTAGAATCCGATCGTCGCAGCGGAATGAAACTCGTCGGATCTTTCACAGCAAAACAGCTGTGGCCTTTAGGTATCCACACGAACAGGCCTTCGGTTACATGCGTTTGTGTGCTAGCACCGGATTACACGACCCTCGTGACTTTTCTTGGAATGGGTGAAACTCTTTCACCCTTGCCTCTCGGTCTCAAGAGAAATTGAAAGGTCATGCCAAGTACCTCTCCTTTTATAGGCCGTGGCACACCATGGTGAGGCAACAACCTTGTTGGTTCTAGGGCCCTCCATGGTCAAGTCCAATTTGAAATTTGCTTTTTGTATTCATATGATACTGAGGCAAAGTTCAACTTGAACTCTTCTTTCTGGATGGTTCTAGAGTCCTCTAGTCAAGGATAAGTTCGATTTGAACTCTGCTCATGGCAAAGTTCAACTTGAACTTTTCTTTATAGATGGTTCTAGAGTCCTCCGGTCAAGGACAAGTTCGATTTGAACTTTTCTTTCTGTAGCACACATCCAGAAAACTACGCCCAATCTTATTTAGCTTTGTCACGAGTGGAGGTTTCATAAACCTGCCTAAACCATGCTCTTTGTGTGTGACCCTATAGGTTCGTGCAATGTTGGTAGTAGATCAAAAACCCTTTTAATCCACAAGTCACAAGCGGCTTCTAGCAAAACATTGTGACTATCCAAATTGCATGAAGATCAATCATCCGACGAACCTCTCAATGATCAAATGTCAATCCTTTCGTCTCTATTGATATATTAACTTAACCCAAGGTTGAGATGTGTCATCCTTGTGCTATTAAGTCCTTTTTCTCGATTCTCTAAAGTAGACTAAACTTGATCGATTGATCAACTTCTTGATCACTTGGTCATGGCCATGCACATTCTTTAATCTATTTCATCGAGTGGCTAAAGATATTGTTTTCCTCTAAACGAGGAGGACAACTCCCTTCTTGATCAATTACTTCCCTCTGCATGATTCAAACCATGCTCGACTGTTGCCCTTATGGTCGGCCAGTTACGGTGCAATGTTAGACAACATCAAAGCATGCTATCCTCATGTAGGGAACTGTGATTGATCTCAGGTCTGAGGATTAAGACATTTATCATGGTATGAAATCACCTATAACACATCATATCCTCAAAGGTGTTTCATAAAGTGGGTCAATCCAATACCATGTACTCCTACATGTATATCCACATGATTGTATTGATATCACATATCCATAGCCTGCAAAACAAGGCTATCACAACAATCCATGTGCTTGATTATATTCATATCTTATTGATGTTCCAATCAACAAATAAAATCAAGTGATTACTTTATAATGATGTCTTTATATGTTACAGGGTTTTACAATCAAGTCGTACTTAATGACTTGTAACATGAGATCATTATTGGAACCATACAAGCATAATATATTACAATCATCTTCATGATTGGTCTCTTGGGCATATCTCCAACACAAGCAACCAAGGATGGAGAGAGGAGAGGGTGAATAATAAGCCCCGTGGAGTCCACCATATTGACGGCTCCGACATGCTTGCTGCCAAAATGAACCTCTTGCTAAAGAAGCTGGAGGGCGCTCCTGAAGCTTTGTCGGTCCAGGCACTGGATTCTCGCATGACTTGTGAGCATTGTGGGAACACCGGCCACATGGGGAACAGCTGCCCCAAAAATGGATCGGAGGACGTTAATTTCATCAACAACAATGGCTTCTGCAACGGGCCTCGTCCTCAACCAGGTTGGAATTCAGAACCCAACTTACCTTTCACTGGTCAAGGTATGTCTTCTAGCAGTTCTCAGCAGTTTACTAAAAATTCTTTCGATAAGAAAGCCGTGAACGATAGCATTAGTAAAAAGTTCCATGCAAATGATAGAGTTCTTGAATCTTTGTCAAATCAATTGGAAACTTTGAATAGTGCCCTGAAGAACCAGCTGAGCTTTAATAAAATGTTAGAAACTCAGATAGCTCAGCTTACCACCGCTCTACCTAGTCCTACTTTGGGGAAGCTTCCGGGACAGCCCGAGCCACCCTCGAAGGAATATATAAATGCTGTAACCACTAGGGGTGGAAGGTCTACACAAGACCCCCCACATCCTAGAGTGGCAGGAAAAGAACAGGGAAAGCGGGCCGCACCAGAGGAGGAAGATGAGGTGGATCGTGAACCACCACCGGTGAAGGAAGCACCAAAGTCAGCTCCGCACGAGTTCTATGACAGGACAGTGCTCCATTTTCCTGAAAGGCAGAAGAAGGCCTCAGTCGACGATCAATTCGACAAATTTATTGAGGTAATCAAGAAATTATATGTCAATATTCCATTGCTAGATGCGATGCAGGTGCCTACGTATGCTAAGTACCTGAAGGACATCCTCAACAACAAAAAGCTTTTTGGGTGCTGTTGCCGGGGAACGGTAGCTAATTTGACTAGAACCTAGGATCGTCCATACTCACACCATACACAACCGCCACATATATCCCCAGCAAATACCACATATCATTCACCATATCGATTCCACACCTATCTTTCAACTCGCCGCTCCAAAGGGCGATTATTTGGAGCCTCCACCATCATCTGCACCTATCACCACAGAAGGCTATCAGCTATGTCCCGGCTTGATAGCCATGGTTTGGGACCAATCATTCGGAGGGCAAGAATCAGAATGTCCCTATGCACACCTCCGGGAATTCGAGCAGTTGTGCAGCTGTTTGGTCATCTCAGAAATATCCGGCGACACACTATGATGGTTGTTTTTTCCATTTTCGCTAAGGGGGAAGGCAAAAATCTGGTGCAAGCAGGCAGTTGGTAAAGTAGAAGGGAGTTGGGAGAACCTAAAGGCCAGTTTCTGTCTCCGTTTCTTTCTGCCTAGTAAGGTTGACGATCTCCGTTGCGAAGTGTGAATCTTTAGGGGCAGTTTGGGCACGCTTCAACCATCTAGACTCCTTAGGACCAGATTTGGCAATTCCAAAGGCAATGTTGTTACAGCACTTTGTCCGAGGCCTTACACCTGGAGCCGATCTCTGTCTCGACCTCGCCTTAGGACGGTCGTTCTCACACCTAAAACCATCCGAGGGAAGAAAAATTCTCGACAAAATCTTCGAGAAGGCTTCTGACCTCGGTATACTACAAGAACCACCTCCACAGAAGCCACCAAAGTCACTCGAATATGAGGAGAAACAAACACCATCTACCCCATCTCCACCATCACCCTTTTGACTGTGGCGGAACCGCCCTGCTTAATCCAGACTAAGCACACCTGCCACCATTGGCTCACAGTGCACTTAGGCTAGACCAAACTCGGTAGTCCGTCAAGAGTCCTTCGGGCTCTCGATAACACCAATCCAGAGGGACCGACATCATACACATCAGACTCTCGAAGAAGCCACAGCAATTACATCATCACAGGCAGTTGAATATAGAAGTAATAGTAGAATTTAGTATATTACAAACTGGGTTTGAATTTAAAATACAAGTCTCAACATAAAGTCATACGATAGAATTAGTTTTTGAAAGTATCTCACAGCGGAAATCAAAGTTCATGGTTCATGGTAAACAAGAGCTTGGAAACTTCGAAACAACATCGAGCCCACCGATGCTGTCTCACAGCCACACAAGGAAGACATCAGTCCTGGCGAGAACAGACACCCCCGCCTACGCAGGCACAAACGACGAACTCCATACATGTAATTCAAGAGTGGGGGCAAACCCTGAGTACTAATTACTCAGTAGGACTTAATGGAAGTGGCATACGGCTGATGCGATGCTTGCTTACTAGTCATGTAAGTCCTTAGCCATTGACTTTAAACAATATCATGATTTGCATAAGAAGGCAGGATTTGACAGCTGCCCTCTTTTATCTTGATTGGTCCACATTGTCAATAATAGAACTTGCATGAAAGTAAAACATCAGGATATAAAATCAAGCATGTGGTATTTTAAAATCATGAGCATAACCATAAGGTATTCAAGTAGTTACTACGTTGCCCATGTGCGATATTTGGCATTCCCACACCTAGTGAGCATCAGCGATTCGAATCAATTTTTATATTCCTGGGAATAACTATCATGCCAGGGGTATATGCTTACTAGCCATCACGTTCCCACATATAGCCCCCATCTCCACTTGTCCCATCCCAAGTTCGATTCACTCCCGCCTGACCCCTGGGTTGTGCCCCCATGGTGAGCCTGCCGACATCTCGGTCTCCCCACCATGAGTACAAAGCTTCCCCGGGCCACCTTCCTCTCAACCAGTGGGTAGGAACGTGTCTCTGTTCTCAGGATGGCACAAGTAAGATTTCACCAGTCCCATGGCCTGGATAAGCACTCTAGCATGCTGATCAGCAGGTGAACAACGGACGGGCCTTATATGACCCGGGCGGAGTCCATAGTGCGACATCATGAAAAGTAAATACTGAATAAAATCTCCGCCCGGTCTACACTTAAAACTTGAGCATAATAATAATCTTCCACCATAGAGAGATTTTTCTGATTTTTGAAATATCACTTACGCGACGAGTGACTCCTTTCACTCGTGTCTACTCGTACCTAGCATTACTAGGCATACTCGCCCTACGGACTCTATGTTTAGGTGCTAGGGCCAGGGCGGCCGGAAAGTCTAATGCAAGGGGTTTCAAGTAACTCCTAATGCATATGCGTAATTTAAATCATATAAGATTTGCTGGGTTGTAAGTATAGTCCTGCCTACCTTCTTTGTTGGGGTTAGTTTCCTCGGATGTAGAGTCAGTGGTCTGAGGTGGGCCCTCCGGTTGCTGCTCCTCTGTGTCCTGGTCGTCGGGTTCTTCGATCAGGGGCAGCTCCTGGGTCGGCACCTCATTCGCAGAATATATATGCAATGACATAGTGCAAATGAGTGCAAAGGTATGACAAATGCAGATATATGGTGCAAGAAGAATAAACATGGTGCACAAAGTTTGATGCAAGACCCAAGCGCCTTCATTTTTAACTCACATTATAACCAGGAGACTTGCAAGCCTTACTTTAAGAAATTGCGCAACCAATAATAAGAAATCGTACAACCCATCACCTACACTTAGTTACATCCATCATGCATAACATCTTAGAAACTTTCAACAAGTACACAGTGGAACCAATAGTATCTTACTCACACATGACTATATATACATAGGCCTAGTCTCCAAGTTTTACTTTTTATTACACCAGAATTCTCAGGTCTGATTCATACTGCTACACAATCTCAAATGAGCTCAATTATTTATGATATGCAGGTCAATGTTGTGATAGGCCACTGCCAAAATTTCAGCCCTAGCAGAGTTGTATTCATTTTTCTAAAATTCCAGCAAGTTATCAGCCTTTTAACTTTCCAGATTTTTCATAATTTGTAGGAATGGTATTTGGGTACGCATTTTTCACAGATTGCTCAACTTAGTATGAGTATTAAGCACAAAAATCAGTAAGCTCAGAAGCCATGTATTCACAGAACATCTATTTTTCATATTTTAATTCATCTCAATATTCATGCCCAGCAAAACAGTAGCAAAAAAATAAAAAAAAATACTTTTTGGAAACTAGACTTCACCAAGTAGCTACCGGAATTTTACTAGAATTTATCTTGCACTCTAGAACTCAATTTTCCATTTATTTAGCTCTCCAAGACAAGGTTTCTCATTTTAAAATCACCTCTTAAACCTAACATGCTGGGGCTCATATTTTTGCAATGAGTTCCATGTGCTATGTAAGTCACAAGAAAAATACCATTGAGCTATATTAAGCATAAATTGTATAGTCCCCATTTTTCAAGTTGCAAAAATGCATGTTTATCACATATGAGGGCCAAACTGTGATTTCCCTTTCTGAGTTAGAGCCATAAAAATTTACACATTGCCACACTACTCTAAGATAGCTACTGACCAAGTTTCACCATTTTAGGACTTCATTTAGACCACTTTTTGCATTTATGTTTATTTAACATGTTTATACAAAACCAGGGGCAAAACTGTACATGCACATCTCCACATCATACCTACTGTGTAGATCTAGTCACAAGGAGTTCACAGCCACTGAGTTTGTCCATTTTGGATTTTTATTTGATTTTATATGATTTTCTAAAGTTTCAGCCGAAAATAACAAAAGAAAAAGGAGAAACAATAGATCTAGGGGCTAGATCACAATTAAACCTAACTTCTAGGGGCTATTGTGCAAGATCTACAAGACTCAACCAACAGCGCTCGGCCTAAACTGTAAAAAGGAGAAAACCGAGGGGGTAGATCTGAAAAGACCCGCCCCCTTCTTCCTCCTCGCGCCGGTCGCGGGCCGTGCAGCAGGCCGCGGGCCGCGCAGCGAGGCGTGCGCTCGCTGGAGCCGCGACACGGGGCACTGAGGGTGCGCGCGAGTGAGGGCTTCAACCTGAGGTAGACGGCGGCGACGGAGGAGGACGGGCGGCGGCGTAGGAGGCGATGAACCGACGGTGAACTCCGGCGGCGGCGGCGTGAGCCCGACGTCGAACCGAGGTCGATCTCGGCGTGGGAGGGCGGAGCGGCGATGAGGTCAAGCGGGGGAGGTGCGCGGTGGAGTGGCGGTCGTAATGGGGGTGTTCTCGTGGCACGGGGTGGACGGACGGTGGTGGCGCGGGCTCGAAACCGAGCTTGGGCCAGCAATGGTGGCTCGGTCGGGACGAGGGCGCGGCGAGGCGATGAGGGAGCAAATGGCGAAAGGGAGGGAAAGGGAGAGCCCGGGGACGGCTCCTCCTCTTAACGCCGCGGCCACGGCGATGATCCGTGGGTGGAGGGCGCTGCCTGTACGTTGGCGTCCACACGGCGGTCATCGGCCGTGACAGGGTGTTGCCCCCGACACGCGGGCCCCACCTGTCATAGGCTCCAAACAAAAACAGCCCCAAGTGTATTTTCTCCCCCTCTGTAATTTGCATTTTTAACCTATTTAGAGCCCGATTTTGGAAAAATGCCAATTGGATGAAATGTTGTAATCTTTGAGCTACACAAGTTTATCAAAAGGTTCAATACCCAGAACCAAGTGGAAATATGATTTGAATTTGAATTTAACCAGCAGCCCAAAAGTTGGACAGTGGACCTTTATTGCTTGTGAAATTTAAAAATCCTATTTCAGAGCATTATCACCTAGAGTACCTTTTGAAAATGTTTCTTAGAATTTCAAGACCTACAACTTATTCAATTTTGGCATTGCATAAAAATGGCTGTAGGCTAGAGAAAATTGGAGATTACTAAACAGGTCAGTTTTGAACTGGTTTTCTGTGTTGATAGAAAATGACTCTAATCACCATGTAAACCTCAATATATGCTCAAGCCCTAATTAACAAAGTGTTAACCACATCCCTACCTACAGATTTGGTAATATAAACTTCACCCAAAACTCAATGGAATTGAAGTTATGACTACAAACACAAAGACCACACATACAAAAACAGAGTTTGGAAACTTGAATTTATATCAAGTTTGCTCATGATGCTCAAACATAGACTATGATTATGTGCTTTATGACGCATGCTTCATGTATGAAAGATGATTATGCACTTGAGATGCCTGGGGCATCACATTGAATCGAGAAAATCCCAGAACCATCATCTAGGCAAACTGAGAGGGTCGGTTTAGCCTTGACGATTTCTCCGTCGGCACCTCCGTTCTCTTTCGAGGACGAAATCATCATGGATTTTGGCGACGCCTCTAGGTTGCCAAAACAAGACCGACGCTTCATTAGGACCTCCAAACCAGCATACATATTGCCAGATCAAAAGGAACATATGAAGGAGGACTTGCTCTGGCTTTCAGCAGCAATCAAGGGATTGGCTAGATTAGAGACGTCTAGACACGAAAGGAGTCAAATTCTACCCAGACCCCAGCGTCATCCCAAGCCTAGTATCAAGGCTTCAACCACAAGATATTATATATGCCCAAGGGTAGGAATCAATATAATCTTCGTAATGGACAACTTCTACCCGACACAGCCGCTATCAAGGTCTACCATGTGTCTGCAATGGACAAGGGGCAGTAACTTGAAATGCGAAGGTGTTCCGCGCGTGATCCCAACAACCTTGCGGGATACTCAGGTGTTCTTAGACTTCCACATCTTTGACATCCCCAAGGGATCTCCTCCGCTGATTGTGGTTGGAATCCCAATCATAGCTCTCACCAGCTCATATATATACAGAGGGAGACTATAGCTTCAGTTAGGCAATGAAGAAATCAGTATCAATATTGATAGGTCACTCAATGCCAAAACTAAAGCAAAGCCAGTGATTGACCTTATAGAAGAAGTGATGAGCCTTTCACTTGAGGAAATGGGTCAAGATAGCCTAGAGGAAGAGGTTGTTAGTGACTTCAATATGGTAGAGGAGACATGGAAGTTTGAAGAACTTGGTGAATCGTTACGGCCTGAAGCTCCAAAGATAGAACTAAAGCAA
The DNA here is from genome assembly GCA_022530915.1 of Paspalum notatum. Lineage (NCBI taxonomy): Eukaryota > Viridiplantae > Streptophyta > Magnoliopsida > Poales > Poaceae > Paspalum > Paspalum notatum. The sequence continues at coordinate 22,926,376 of CM039687.1, forward strand.
CTACCGCCTGGCCCGAAGTATGCCTTCCTCCATGGGGATGAGGACACCCGTAATCATCAGCGATAAGCTGACAGATAGTGAGAGCCGGCGATTACTGCCAGTTCTGGATAGGTATAGATCTGTGCTTGGATACTTTCTTCAAAATCTGAAAGGAATCAGTCCCAACCTATGAACTCATCGTATCCCTATGGAGGCTGATCACAAGCCAACTAGGGAGCCACAGCGTTGACTTAACAATGCGATGAGAGAGGTAGTCAAGAAGGAAGTACTGAAACTACTTCACGCAGGAATCATATACCCCGTGAGCGATAGCGAATGGGTCAGTCCAGTACAAGTTGTGCCTAAGAAAGAAGGGATGACAGCTGTAAAAAGTCAGAATAATGAGCTCATACCACAGAGAACTGTCATCGGTTGGCAGATGTGCATCGACTATAGAAAGCTTAATGCTGTCACCAGGAAGGATCACTTTCCTCTTCCTTTCATTGATGAAATGTTAGAAAGACTGGCAGAAGACTCCTTCTGCTGCTACCTTGATGGCTACTCTGGATACCACCAGATTCCGGTTCACCCAGAGGACTTGGTAAACAACTTTCACATGTCCCTACGGAACTTTCGCTTACAGGCAAATGTCGTTTGGGTTGTGCAATGCTCCAGCATCATTCCAGCGGTATATGATGGCAATATTCTCTGATTTTATCGAAGATATCATGGAAGTATTTATGGATGACTTCTCAGTATATGGCAAGTTTTGATGGATGTTTGGAGAACCTTGAAAAAGTTCTCAAAAGATACCAAGAAGTTGATCTTGTCCTGAATTGGGTGCAATGCCACTTCATGGCCAGAGAAGGAATCGTTCTGGGACACAGAATCTCGGAAAGAGGCATAGAGGCAGATCGTGCAAAGATCGAGGTCATTGAACAACTACCTCCACCCACCAACATAAAGGCCATCCGAAGCTTCTTGTGCCATGCAGGGTTTTATAGGAGATTTATCAAAAATTTCTACCATATAGCTCGGCCTTTGACCAATTTGTTGGCTAAGGATGTTCCCTTTGTGTTCGACAAAGTATGTCTCAAAGCCTTTCACATGCTTAAAAAAGCACTGGTCTCAGCCCTAATCATTCAGCCACCCGACTGGAACTTACCATTTGAAATCATGTGTGATGCAAACGACTTCGCTGTTGAAGCAGTATTGGGTCAGAGCAAGGATAAAAAGCATCATGCTATCTCCTGTGCAAGCAAAACGCTCACTGGCCCACAACCGAATTACTCAACCACCGAGAAAGAGCTATTAGCAGTGGTCTTTGCAATTGATAAGTTCAGATCGTACTTGGTAGGATCGAAAGTCATCATCTATACAGATCATATAGCTCTCAAATACCTCCTAACCAAGAAAGATGCAAAACCACGATTGATCCGGTGGGTGCTGCTACTCTAAGAATTTGATATTGAAATCAGAGATAAAAAGGGAGTAAAGAATTCAGTTGCGGATCACCTCTCATGTATGAAATTTGAAGAAACATCGCTCTTGCCGATCGATGACAACATGAGAGATGATTAGCTCTTAAAGGTGACGACAGCCCAACCGTGGTATGCTAATCTGGTGAATTACATAGTTGCTTCCCTGAAGGAGCAGACAAGAGGAAATTGGCCTACGACAGCCGATTCTATCTTTGAGATGACCCCTACCTATATAAACTCTGCGCAGATGGACTCCTTCGTCGCTGCATTCTAGCTTGTGAAGCACCACAAGTCCTTGATAGATGCCATGCATCCTCCTATGGAGGTCACTATGGGGCTTATCGAACTCATGCAAAAATCTGGCAGAGTGGGTTTTACTGGCCCACTATGTATGAGGATGCAAAAGACTTCGTGCGACGGTGTCCAAGGTGCCAGCGCCAAGGGAACATAAATCCAAGAGATGCTATGCCACTCACAAGCAACCTTCAACTCAATATATTCGATGTGTGGGGCATAGATTTCTTGGGACCTTTTCCCAAGAATGGAGACAAGGAGTACATCCTAGTCGCAGTCGACTATGTATCGAAATGGGTAGAGGCAATGTCGTGTCTTGCAGTGGACTCGAAACACTCCATCAAGATGTTCTGGGAAACAATCTTTCCACATTTTGGATACCACGGGTCATCATCAGTGATGGGGGCAGACACTTCATTGACAAGCGCTTCAGGAAGTGTCTCGCTGAACTCTGTGTGGACCACCGTGTCGCCACGTCAAATAAGCAAATCAAGAACATATTGCAAAAAACGGTCAAGGCCATGGGAAAAGAATGGGTATCCAAGCTACCCAATGCTCTCTGGGCATACCGCGCTGCATACAAGACTCCCATCGGCATGACACCATACCAATTGGTGTACGGCAAGACCTGTCATCTTCCAGTGGAACTAGAATTCAAATCTCACTGGGCGGTGAAGAGGTGGAACATGGATCTCCAGTCGGCAGGTGTAAGAAGGGAAATGCAATTGGCCGAACTGGAGGAATGGAGGGAAAAGACATACCACAGTGCCAAGTTATACAAGGAGCGCACCAAAAGATGGCACGATAAGCGAATCAAGATCAAAACAATCAAACCGGGAGATAAGGTATTGCACTTTAACTCTCGTGTTCGTTTATTTGGTCATGGTAAGCTTAGCAGTAAGTGGGAAGGGCCGTTCATGGTCCTTGAAGCCACCGATCACGGCGACATCACCCTCGAGGACAATGACGAAAATGTTTTCAAGGCGAATGGGCAACGCCTTAAAATATTTCTCGAGCCCAAAATGCCTCCGCTCGAAGAAATGGATGTCTTCGAGCTTCACGAGGTAGTTTGATCACACATCCATGGTCAAGCTTAGACCTTAAAAGAAGCCATGTACACTACTTGTTTTCTCTCCTTTAAAACTCCTCTAATCTCACCTTTTGCTAAAAACCTCAATAGAACCAATGTCCAACACACGTTATTTGGGATTAAGCTCACCAAAAAGGGGGTAAATCCAACTCTTGGCACGTCCAACTAGGGTTGGCAGGGCCGGCCGACCCTTGGGTCAGGTCGCCCGACCCCCTGGTGTAGTAGCTCGGCCACCAGGTGCAAGGCAGGGTCGGCCGACCCATAGGCCAGGTCGCCTGACTATCGTGTCAGATCACCCGACCCAGGTTCAGGTCGCCCGACTTCCCACCAGGTCGCCCGATTGCCAAAATTCAAGTTTCAGGTTTTGGAGCCTTTTCCCCTTCTTCTTCGGTTCTGTTGAGTGGATGAGATCGAGAGCTTTCATTATTTAAGTAGGGGAGAGCCTTCTCCTCAACCTCAAGCCCCTCTTTTTCTCATATACAACCCAAGTGCATGCCATGGCACCTCCTTCTCCACGCAACAATGGCAAGGCCATCATCTCCATCAACTCGGACACCACTGCCACATACACCCCCGCGTTTGAGGACTCACCTCGCCCTCTCCAGTCCATCTCGAGAGAGGAAAGCCCAGAATGACTCACCAGGAGGTCGCCCTGGCCGACGGGACTAGGTCCCCAGGGTCGACTGACCACACCCCAAGGTCGCCCGACCATGGGTGATGGTCACCTGACCAAGGGTGATAGCGTCCGTGGCCGGCCGGCTACTAGGAAAGCACACCCATCCTCTCCGCGCAGATCCCTTAGCATGGACAAGCCCCCTAGGGGTCTGTCTCCCACGAGGGCAATCGCAAAGAAGGTGGCGCGACCATCTCCTCATCCCACTTCAAGGGTCATCGCCCCATTGAAGTGTGTGAAGAGCCTCTTCCAGGATGAGGTAGCCGGTCTTCTAGGGGATCCGGTCCTCCCCAGCCCATCGACGCATACCCTCCGTGGGGTGAAAACCCCTATGGGAGGGTACGCGAAGGTGTTCATTCCAAGGGTGGCGATCCTAGATGACTCCATCGACATGTCAATCTACTCCACTCCACCAAGAAAGATGGTGCACAAGGCGGTGCCACCAGCTCCAATCAAGGGACCACCAGGGCATTTCGAAGATTCATCTGATGATGAAGACACGGTGGCCTCCCTTAGGGAGGAGAACGTAGCGCTTAGGGCAAAACTGCAAAATTTAAAGGAGCGCTGCGCTGAAGGTGAACTTTGGCGGATGGACATTAGTGATAAATTTGATGTCCTTAGGAAGGGACTATTCGCCAAGGTTCGCCGCCTTGCAGAAGCAATAGAGCGTCCGAAACTTTATGATCCACCACAGCCGTAGATGCTCTTGCTTCTAGTTATCCTAGGCGCATTAGTTTTCTTTCTTAGGATGAATAATTTTTGTTTGTTTAATTTCCCTTTGTAATATGCGCCTCCAATTTTATTTGATTCAATAAAGGTAGGATAGTTTCCCTTTCAATAATTGAGTTTGGGTAGAATAGGCAAGGCCATTCGACCCCCTATCACTAACCCGGCAGAAAACAGAAGCAAAACACAATGAATAGGGTACAAACACGCTACTTAGGGGAAACGGGCGAGATGGCCCGGTCGGCCGACTTGGACCAGGGTCGCCCGACCTCAATCAGGGTTGCCCCGACCTCCACCAGGGTCGGCCGACAATGTGGTTCCCACGAAAGATTGTTATACCACACCGTCACGTCTCCCCCAGGCTCTCTCATCAGAAACAAACTAGCACACAGGTCAAACACCAAAGAGGAATGGCCACCTGACAAGGCCCATGGTGGCTCGACCTCCACCAGGGCTAACTAGCCCACTTCCATCTCAAACCCGCGCTTTGGAGGTCAGGTTTACATGTTTTGTTCTGTACACCTCTCAAATTTTGCACTTTTCACATGAAATCTTGTTAAACTATGCTCTACGTGATAATAATGTCATATTTCACTTGTGCTTGCACCATTTTATTCCTTATGCTAGATTAATCTTGCCTTTGGATGCTATCATGAACAGGAAACCACTTGATGTTTAGATTGTTGATTCATGAGAGATTCTAGATAATTGGAGATAACGAAAGGAACCTATCACAAGAGCTAAGAGTTTTATTTACAAAACAAAAAGAGGGTTCCATCTTGGATGATATCAAGTTCCTATCCCATCCCACCAGTGCCACATATGAAAAAAGAGAACTTGTACCTTCATGCTTCCTCGATTGTTTTGAGTCTTATCAAATTTTGTGCCATTAAAAGACTTTGAATCATTTGAGAATTTTGGCCTTCACATGCGTGTTCCATGAAATAAAGTCTCTCACAAAGGTGTGCAGTAGAATGTCAATGATCCCATCCAAGTTCTGTTCGAAAGAAAGAAGATCATGGAAGTTCAAAAAAAAAAAAGAGAAAATTATGAGATAAGAAAAAAAAGATGAGAAAAGAAAAAGGACACCATGCCCTCTACTCAAACATGAGATTCAAAACAAGCAACTACAAGAGACAAGTCCCTACACTACACTTGCACTCGACCAATTCTCACTTTGATTGTGAATTCTTTCTTGACACTTGATTTGATTTGACAACATAAACATGATAGGATAGCGTCATTCTTCCAACTACCTAAAGCTCCACAAAAAAGCCTCGGTAGATTAGGATGTGAGAAATGCAAGATTCTTACAAGGACAACTTGTCCTGTGAGTGACTGAGAGTTGGACTTGAGATCAAAAGAGTTGGTATGCCTTGCTTTTGAAAAAAAAATCTTGAAAACTTCTCCGCTCATGTGATGTGGGAACCTGAAGTTAACTCTGATATATTTTTGTTCCATGTTTCAACATTCCAAAACTTAAATGTAGACACCATTGAAATCCCAGGCAAGATGAAATAGTTGCTATGGTCATTGTTGATGTTATGCCCTTTCCACTTGCGCTTAACTCGGTCTAAGTGTGGGGTGGTGTTGGCGGTCGATAAAACCCATTTCGACCACTAATATTTCATGTTTTAGAGTATACTTTACTAAGTTTTCATTTATTACTAACTAGTTCCATGAGTTGTGCATAAAAGTTGAATGCAGGAGCTTCTCATATTCAAAACAATGGAGAAATGAACATAATGGAGACAATATGGCAAGAAGGAAGGAAATGGGCCAGACCCATGGCCGGCTGACCAGACCAGAGGGCCTGCCGACCCCCTACCTGGGTTGCTCGACCACCAGAGGGCTGGGGCAGCCCACTAAGCAGCCTAGTCCCAGGAGGGAGGGTCGCCCAACCTCACCATAGGGTTGCCCAACCCTAGTCCTCGGCCGCCTGACCCTGCCACGTCACCGAGGCAAGCCCTTTTGGGTTGTATCCGAAGACATGGAAAGGGATGTTTTTATGTCAGCAGACGAAGCCAAAGCTTATGGACTTGTCGATATTGTAGGGGATGAAATGATTGACGAGCACTGCGATACTGATCCAGTGTGGTTTCTAGAAATGTTTAAGGATTGGTAGTGGCTGGATTTCTTGTAAATTTATTTCAAACCCAAATTCGGGTTTTATGCTATTTTATGGAAAATAGAAATACTTCATGATGATGAATCATCAGGTTAAGATCGATCTAAACCAATCCATTTTTTCTATATACATACGACATGCCAACGGTTCCATCTGCAACAAAGAAACACAAGAGGAGTCAAATGCAACCGTTTGATTGAGTATCCAATGTATCCAAGCGTCGAAAAGCCATCATACAAGGGATTGATGACATCAGCAATCTGAGGGGAGCAACATGCAGCCAATCAGGTGGTGGCTCGACCTCATCCCAAGGTCAGCCGACCTTGCACCGACCCTATTTTGCACATGCTTCAACCGCCAGAACTGTTAACCGACGTCTGGAGTGCAACAGATTCAATAGATCAACAAAGGCGGTGGATCAGACGGCCGCCCGACTTCCCTGTAGGTCGGCCGACCTACCCTCAGGGTCGGCCGACCACTGATTTGGTCAGCCGACCACAGACCTACCTCAACTACTGACTTATGACACCTACAAGTAGCCCCTTCATTCCCTAGCTATAAATACCCCCTGGAGGATCACTTGTAGGGTGTGGTGGATCAATAGAACACAAGTGTGGTTGTGTAGTTGAGTGTAAGTGTTGTAGTGAAGCCACCCTTGGCATTGTAGAGAGAGCCAAGTTGTATCAAGAGTGAGTAGTGAGTTGTAGAGTGAAGGAGTCGAAATTCTCTTCGGTATTCTATTTCCGATCTCTTATTCTCAAAGGAATTATTACTCTATTTCGAGGATACAGTAAAGTTCCTTGCTCCCTTCTTTATTTATTTCATACTTACTTTATTTACATACTCCTTTTCTCAGTAGCTTATGGGTGCCAAGTGTGCTTTGTGTAGTTTAGCTATATAGTTGTGCTTGCTCTCTGGTGAGAGCCAATGGACCGGCCTCATTGTTCTCCTGGTTTGATGAGTGATTGTCAATGGTATAAGTCCTCCGATGGACTGGAGGCCCTCCGATTGACTGGAGGTAGATGATGAAGACCTCGATGGACTGAGGCAAAAGCCCTCCAATGGACCGGAGGCAATGCTCGGCGTCAATCGGCCACGGAAGCTCGGTACACGGAGGGGCGGATCGGCAATGGACCGCGAGGCAACTCCGATGGACTGGAGAAGCCGGGTGCCACCGTGGTGCTCCAACCCGAGTGCATGGCGCGAGGGCGTGTGAGGGAGGCTTTGGCGGCTTCGGCTCAAAACCACCACCCAAGCTACCCAAGCCTTGGTGAGTTGGGCCACGACTCGCTAAGATAGAGAAGATGGGCCAAGTCCGGCCCAGATGGAGACTTCCTAAAGTTTTCCGGTTTCTAACTTCAAAACCGGGGGTGCAAAGGTGGATTGGACTACTGGCCACGTGGAGGACATCCGAAGATTGCGTGGAAGCTAAGAAGATCAAGTCTTCATCGTGGTCGTCCGTCCTCGATATTTCAGGTTCTTTTCTGTTTTAGCCCCTCCGGGCATTTCTAATGTTAGGGGTCTATGTGTAAAAATGCCAAAACTGAACCGGTGTATAAATATCCTAAGAGCTGGTCATTAGAACTCCTCTTGGCTGCTAGGTTTTCATTTCGTTAGGGTAATTTTCATCCTCAAGCCTTGAGCACAAAGTTTAGGAGGGTTAGGGTGAAATCTAGCCTCCACATAAGAGGGAAGGAGAGGCTGGTTGCTTGGGATGAATTCCTTGGTTGTAATCTGATCTTGAGACCCAACTTGGGCCATTAATCCAAGTGATTTCATGTAGCAACTTGTGTGCTTGTTCTTCTCCCTTTTCCCTTTTGTTCTTGGACTCAATTATTGGCTTTTCGGGTGTTTGCTTTGGCCGAGGTTGAATCCTTTCTTTTGCTTGTGTTTTGGACTTGCTAGGATGTGGTGAATCTCACTAGCCAAGTGCTAGAATCATTGAACCACAAGTAAGGGCCGTTCTTATCGGATTTCGGTTTTTCGGTGTCAACTCACCTACCTCACGAGATTTGCAATTCCTGTGCAACCCTTGATCTTTTCAAGTGGATCTTTTGGTGTTTTCTAGGGAAGGTCCTTAGGATTGTCCATGCAAATTTTTGTGAAGTTTCATTGAGATTTGACCCTGTTTCGATCGATTTTTAGATGGGGTGTAGGGCTGTTTTTCTAGGTAGTTTTTGACTGAGTTAAATAGGACGGTCTAGAGTTAATTGGTATAGTCTGTAGACTCAGATAGTACGTTCTGTAGTGTTTCTGGGCTGTTTTCAACCTCTTCTTTAACTTGGTACGGTCTGCCCTTTTGGGCTGTTTTCTTGTGTTAGTTCCTCCTCTTCTTTCTTGTTCTTTTCTCCTTGGTTTCTTTGGTTTTTGGAGTGTTGTTGTTTGCTTCAAACTTGTTTTGTGTCAATCATTGCATGCCCGTACTCTTCACTCACTGATCTTAAGTGACGCACGCTTCGGTGTGTTGAGTGGCTAGTGTGCGACACTTGCTAGCTTTGTAGCGTGCCTCGTTTTGTTCTGTCTAGTCTTTGTTTCTTGCCGCTGTTTTTGTTTGTGTTTCGGTGTTTTGGTTTGGCTTGTTTTGTGCGGTTGTTTTCTTTCAAAGAGAAGGTCCTAGTGTGTCCTAGGGTTGGTAGTGTGTTCATACTATGCAACCTTGCACACTAGAGTAGTGTAGTTTTAGGTGTAGTGCTTTTGTTAGTGTTTTTTGGAGTTGTGTGCTTATGAGTCTAAGTGTCTAGGTGTAGAGTGTCTACTCATGTTGCGTTCATTTCAATGAATGTTGATTCGAGTGCTTCCGCTTTCCACTCGATATGTATCTGTTCAGTGGACGGTATCAGGTGTGCGTGTGTTTTCATGAGAGGGCACATCCGGGGGTTTGAGTTTGAGTTTTCCAAGTGCTCCTATTCACCCCCCCTCTAGTCGCACGTCTCAGTCCTACATCTGGTTTCAAACCAGTGTAGTAGTAAACTTGGTTGTGTAGACGTGGTGTCTAGACTAGAGTTTGCCTTGGAAGGTGTCTTGTCCCACGCACCTTTGGTTGGTAGTCCCACCTGGTGACAGCAGGTGTGTGTCCAGTGTAGTCCAACCCCATCGTTTGGATAAGTAGTTATCGACGCATAGCTGAGTTCTGTAGTGCCCGCCTTTCTCGTCTGGGTTATCAGCACTCTGGTTCCCGCAGGGGCGGAGAGAAGGGGGGCGCGCAGGGGCCAGCTCCCCCTAATCCTCCCGTAAACCTGCATGTCTAGGTTCTAATCACATTAATTAACCTCCCTAATAAATACCATAATGAGGCATTTAACCGATCAAAATATTGAGCAACTACTCTCAGCACATTGAGGGCAGCTTTAGCTCATGGCATATGGCCTGAATATGCACTGACACCTATTCTGAATTTTGACCAACGCAGTATTTCTTGAACTTCACCTTTTGCGCCAGATTGTAAATGTTCTATGCGAAGTTGGAGTGAACTTTTAAGTCTTCAACGTACAAGCATGCAAACAGCCTAACATTTGTTTTGTCTTGTGGTTATACTCATTAAAGTAATCACAAGATGGATTGGTCTCTTCTACTCCATTTTTTATTTCTAAATTATAGCATGCCTTATCCAACGTAATTGAGTTTAGTACAGATTTTTATGATGCAACTCATATTGATTTACTATTATATATATTTCATACTCTAACTATTCAAGTTAGTATATATGTATCCATGTACTACATAATATTATCACCGCATTATATTATCAGTGGTCGGAGTGGCCCTCCCTATGTTCAAATCCTGGCTCCGCCACTAGGTGCCCGAAAGTGGTTCTATAGGCTTAGTGTCCAAGTAAACCTACTGAGTAGAATACTAGTTTGTTTAGTAAAGTTAAGTTGTTTTATTTAAAGTAGTGATCCTGCTCTGCTCTATCCTTTGTCTCTACAATTGTTGGCTTTACTCCTCGGTTCTATCCGTTCTACGTTGAGTTACTCCTCGTTCCATGTGGATTTTGATACCCTGGAATACTCTTGAGTGAAAAGCTACAACGTGCTTCCGTGCGCTTGCGGATTTATATCAGTAGGCTAAGAAACACCAACAAGCACTACTAGAAGATCCTAGCACGATAAAAGTTTTGTTCCAAGAGCTATCGCTAACATGCATTCGATTTAAAACCTCTAAAAAGAGAATGTTGAAAATAGCTATTAGAGGGGGTTACCTTCATTGATGCTAGAAGTATCGATGCTGAAAATTCCAGCTTGTCAGACGGTAGGTACATAGGGTTCTCGCTCCTTGGTTCGTCAATGGAATGTATTGTAGCAGAAATCCTTTAAGCATGGCTTCGTTGACTTGAAAATTTTGTTTGTTTCTCTAGAAGCTTGTCAAATGCCAGACAATTTTGTCCCCCAAGCTTGGTTTCTGCACTGAATGCTGATTCCAAACTAGCTCCCTATCAGGTTTAACTTTCCTTCTTGGGCTTGATACTTGTCGGTTATGACACGTGCCACCAGTCATTGTCTGCTCTTGTGCCACACATCCATCGACTGCCTGTCATGATATCGACATTCTCACCTTGCTTGTAGTCATTGATTTGTGTTTGCCTTTGTGGTGCTTAAGACGGGGCTCTCCTGCAATGAGAGACGTCTATGCCTGCCGAATTTGGGATCTACACCATAATGCCATGGGTACGTAATTCTCCCGTGGGGCAGTACAACAGTGGCCTACTAGTTGTGCAAATTCAAGCATGGATGATAGCATGATGTGATATGTGGTCCATACCACGATGCCATCATTTCCCAAAAAGGGATTGGATAATTTGTACGAGAGCTAAAGCCACGGGGCCTCTCCCCTCACGTGGGGAATGAATATCTCTTGCAACAGGTTAGTGTACAACAAATACTAAGGTCCAATATGTGTAAAGAGTATTAACCACCGGGCCCGTTGTTCACATAGTGTTAGCAAAATATTTCGTGTCAAAACATAGCACAAACCCTGTTGCTGAACCATGACTTCCATCTCTCCAACTTCACTCAAATCCACGGTCTAAAAAAGCGGGTGCATTTTTGAAACATCACCGTGATTTTTATGTCTCCATGACCCTTGAGAAATCTAGCTCGCTCAAGGATCGTGGTTCACGATCCAGCATGGAACATCACTACCAAAGTCTACACATAGCTCATTTATCTGACACAAAATTTATAAAAAGAGGCTAATACAACCTAAGCACCACGCTTAATTTGTAAATTAGTCTCTGGGCACACACATGGCCCAAGCTATGCTTTCACGGTAAACTTTGTAGCATGAACAAGCATGATCAAGGTTTACTCAACGGATAGAGCAAAATTGAAGAGTGGTTTTCTATTTTTTTGGATTTTCAAAAAAAGAGCAATAACAAAAGGATGAATAACAGAATAATACTCTAACTCGGTGCTCCTCGGCAATGGCGCCAGAAAAGCTTGTTGGCGGTTTTTAGCCTACCAGATTTTACTTCGCAAGCGCACGGAGACCGTTGTAGCCTTTCACCTAGGAGTATTCCACGGTATCGTATTTATCCACAGGGAAACATTGAGGTAAAGATATCAAACTATCATTCATCCAACTGTTACTACTCATTCACATCAACTGATTGCTAGGAAAGGTGTACACCGAACACCATGAGATACAAGCCAAGCACCGTTGGCAAGAAAACAGGTAAAGTTAGGAGGACAACGAGACAGGGACTGCAGTATGGTCTTCTATCTATGCCTGCATACAAGAGCTATTCGTGCTAAAGGTTGAAAGGGTCTCAACAGAGTTATGACTTGCGTCGAGCGAAATTCCAGCGCCCTCAAGGGGTCACGGGTAGATAGTTAACCACTGAAAGAGAACCTGGCTATCACCAATGAGCCTCCCAAACGAACGGGCCTGGACTACACCGGCACACCACACGCTGTCACCGAGTGGGGCTACCAAGCAAATCTGCATATTGTAGAGTGGAACTTTCGCACAAACTTTTGTACTCAGAGTTCTTGCAAAGGCCAATGATTTACTTTTCGAAAGTTAGTTACAATATGTACACGATAGGAATGAAAGGTGAAGAAATAGTGTTGCGATATTGTGTGGGCTCATCCTTTAATATATTTTCTAGGGTCCATGGGTATAACGTGAACACAAATCATTCATAAGTTTTTGGAGCCTAATCGCCGCTAGCATAAACCCTGTGGACTCCCAAGCCATCACAAGGAGAGAATCAGAAGAAGACAAAGCCGAAGGGTACTCCAGAGATGTAACTTCAATTCAACATCTGCAACACGGGATGATTCTACTAACAGAATTCCTCAAGCCTAAAGATTAGCACAGAAAGAGTTTATACATGTCAATGACTAGGTGATGGTCGGTAGAACTTATAGATGTGTCTTCAAGGATGGTGCACCAAACACTTGCAATGTCAGAAGCAATCAAGAAGGCTTTTCCGAGCCATCATCATCGAGGTAGAAGGACTTCTCCGATTGACCTCAACATACGCCAACTTCTACGTTGACACCCGTCAGCTAGTTCTCCACCAAGACAAGAAGAAGTTCTAAAGGAACATCAACCAAGAGTTAACCGATGTTTGTTTACCCCTAGGCGATGCTTTAGAATTTGCTAAAGATGAACAGAAAGCATCCCAGATCAACCTCGACTGTCGGGTGAATCAATGAAGCACCATGGTGGCCTCCACGTGATGATCGATGTCGCATCAACAAAGCTAGACTTTGGTTCCAATGTTTGAATTTTACAATTAGACAAAACATAGGGTATTGTTTAGCATAATAACAACATTTTAGCTTGGGTCTTCATTATTTGGAATTTTGGCTCGTATAGTTCATTGTGCCCTCATGCTCCCAACCCCTTGGATTCAACTCTAGTTATTCATGTATTTCCAAGCATTGTAGCTTTGGTGGCCAAGCTCCGATTTCATTCACTTTAAGCTCTTGCATTCTATGCAATTCAACCCTTGTATTCTTCATGCCTTGAGCTCTTGTCAAATCCATGTACTTCTCCTTGTGTGTTTGCTTTCCAAAACTCCAACACTCCATTCATCTTAAGCTCTCATATGAATCCTGCCTCGAACTCTTATCATCCACATGCTTCAATCCTCTTGGCGATGCACCTCAAGCACTTGTTGTCCATATGTTTCTAGTTCTCAAAATTCCGATGCATCAAACCTTTGAAACCGGTGTCTTCGCCTCTTTGATTCAAAATCATTCATACATGGAGATTCATATGCTCCAAACTCCTTGTTCATGTCTTACCGTAACCTCGTATTGTTCACATCTCCTAAGAATGGATGGTTATGCCACTCTTGATGTGGTGTCTATCCGAGCAGTCTATAGTGCCGCGACAGAACCTAGGGCCCTGCGTGTACGACCATGACTCGGTTGCGTCACTAGGTGCGCGCTTGTATCAAGACATGCAAAAGTGTGACATCATTTTAGTTGTGGAATATTCATATCCATGTTTCATCACCTTGTGGAATTCACTACTCTTGATCGTGGAAATGCTCGACTCCCTTTCCACTGCCTCGTTACATCATTTCTTGCTTGTTTCACCTTTCCTTTCTTGATCTGTGGGAATGATCGGTCCTATGTTCATTCCTTGTTCACATGTTTCATTGTTTTGTTTCACCTTACCCTTCTTGATTTATGGGGAAGGACTACCACTATCCCACTATCTGTTTACCTCTCTTTCCTCTTGGTTTGACCTTTCCTTCTTTGATTTGTGGAGCGATCAACACCGCTCCACAACTTCAATTGTATAATTTATTTCTACTTGTTGAACTTTATTCCCGAGGATGAACTTCAGGGTCATTCTCTGCACTAGCTTTTGTGCTCGACTAGTGCCGTGGTCATACCACCTTTTCCATGGATTGCTTCCTTCTCCTTTGAAATTATCCTCGAAGGTGTGCTTAGCTCGGATTAAACTGGCGGTTCCACCATAGATCTCACCCTAACCCTCCTAAACTTTGAGCTCTTAGCTTAGGGACGAAAATCACACACAAGACATAAACCCTAGCAGCCAAAAGAGGTTCTATTGACCAGCTCTTAGGCTATTTATAGCTAGACTCAATTTTGGTAGTTTTACATAAAGACCCTGTGGCGGAACCGCCCTGCTTAATCCAGACTAAGCACACCTGCCACCTCTGGCTCACAGTGCACTTAGGCCAGACTAAACCCGGTAGTCCGTCGAGAGTACTTCGGCTCCCGATAACATCATTCCCAGTGGAACCGACCTCAAACACATCCGACTCTCGATGGAGCCACAACAGTTTCAACATCACATGCGGTTGAAATATAAGAGGGATAGACTTAGTTTACAAACGATCATGTATAGAATCAAATACAAGTCCAAAACACAGCGGAAGCAATTGAGAAATATATATATATGGTGGTCCGGTTGGCTGGGCAGGGCTTCCAATTAGCATAGAGAGAGCCCAGGGCTCCTAATATTTGGAGCCCTGGGCTTCCATTATGTATCGAAAGCCCTAGCTAGGGGTGCGGACCAGGCAAGGGTGCGGTCCAGGGGCCCGTGGTCGGGCGGGGTTTCGGGGACTTGCCATGATGGCTCCACTGGCTGGGGTGTCGTAACTCCGGAGTCAGTCCCCGGAAGGGCTGTGGGAGGTGGGCAGGAAGGTGGCCGGATGTCTCCAGCCATTGATGCGGTGGGGGATCCTTCGCCTGTGGGACGAGCTGCATCGACAAGTGTGCTAGTAACTCCACCAGCTGCGCTACGAGGACCGGGCTGTGATGAGTTGGACGCAGGGGAGCCCACTGGAAGAATGGGAAAGGGAGTGCAACGGCAGCCTATGAGAACTATCGGTGATAATGAGCAAGACACTCCTCATATCCTACAAAGCCATGTAAGTATCCATTGTTCGTCCGCAGTTAAATAATCAAAATGATATGTACAGAACCATATCAGATGAGAAGTGCATAAAACATGTTATAAAAATATGTTATAACCAAATGAGCAGCCGATTATTTGTCAATGATATGCTTCAGTATTGTTCGTCCGTAATGATTTCAACCACTTGTGAATCATTGATGTTTAAATGAGCACATTATGTGTATGCGCAGCCAGACAGTATTGATTATAGGATAGTTCCGAGGCTGGGCATGATGTTTCGTAGCGTGGAGGAGGCGCACAAATTTTATGGGCGATACGCAATGGAGGTGGGGTTCCCGGTGAAAAAATACAGGGAGAGGAAAAACTGCAAGTGGTTGAACTGCTCCATCGAGGGTAAACCTCCAGTAAGGGCCGTGGATAATCCAAATGTCCGCAGTAATACATCATCAAAGCGGACGGAATGCAAGGCTGGAATGAAGCTGAAGAAAATTTATGACGATGACAGGAAGAATGTCGTAATGGTGCGGATTGATCTGTTGCATCTAGATCATAATCACGAATTTCTTAAGCAGCAAGAAGAGATAGATCAACTTCGATGCAACAAGACACATGATCCAGAATACATGGAGTTTATTGGTGCGATGCAAGATAGCAGGGTTCCGCAGCACTGCATTATGGACTATGTATCAGAAATGCATGGTGGTGCAGAGAACGTCCCAGTAATGGCACAAGATGTGAAGAACCCGTAAGCCACTGTTTATTTATGAAACTATAAATACACATTGAAATTTTAATAAAATTGTGATTGTAATATTTATGACATTATTAATTGTACTACACAGAAAGGCGGCGAGCCGGCAGGAGAACAATGCTAATGATGTGTCTAAGCTTCTAACGTTTTTTACATCATGCAAGAAAGAAAATCCACAATTTTTCAGTGACTTCCAGCTGGACAGCGAGGGGAAGATAACTAGTATTTTTTGGTCTCATGCTAGTCAGCAGGGGGATTATATCGATTTTGGTAATGCTGTTATATTCGATACAACTCATAAGACTAACCTGTATGACAAACCGTTGTGCATGTTTGTTGGTGCGAATTACCACCTGCAATGTGCCATTTTTGGGTTCGCATTGTTGAGAGATGAAACCGTCGAGACCTTCGAGTGGGTCTTCAATGCATTCAAGACGTGCATGGGGACAGAGGGGCCAAGGGTGATGCTAACAGGTATGGTGTTTATACATACAATTTTCGGTTGTCTTATGATAATTAATGACCATAGCATATACCAATAAGGGAAACTGTTTGCAGATCAAGACCCTGCGATGCCTATTGCACTATGTAGAGTCTTCCTGAACACAATCCATAGATTGTGTCTCTGGCACATGCAGAACAGATTCATGGCATTCCTAAATGAGTTATATGCAAGGTTCGAGGAAGAAAATTTCAAGACACAGTTCCAATCTATAATACATCATCCATTGACTCGCAGAGAGTTTGAGACTGCATGGGCGATGATGCTCGATAAGTTCAACCTACAAGATGATGTGACTTTGAAGAATTTATATGAAATTCGGGAGGAATGGAAACCAGCATTTTTCAAGCAGGACTGCTGTGGGGTGATGGTGTCTACACAACGCAGTGAAAGCATGAACAAGCTGGTGAAGAGCGCTCATGTGGATGGAAACACACCACTTCATGAGTTCGCTAAGCAAATGCTTAAATTGCTGCACAGCAGGAAGATGAAAGAGGCAAAAGAAACGTTGGCCTGCAAGGTAAGGAAAATTGATTATGCAAATTGATAGATAACAAAGAGTGAGATGATACTGTTTGGGTGAAATGCAGGGCCAAAGGGAGACTAACACGCTGTATGAGTTCGAGGTCAAGGTTGCAAGGGCGTACACAAGGGCTGTGATGAATAGGTTTGAGGAGTCGATGAAATATGCCACTGCATACAAAATAAAATGTGATCCTGATGGTGGTGTAAATGATTGGGTGGTGCAGCATACTAAGAGATCAAACAAAATAATATGGGGTCAACACCAATTCAAAGTTTTTGCAAATGTGGAAGCTGGGAGATATAAATATGAGTGCAAGCAGTGGGAGCACACAGGTATGTAGTGTTCAAACCGTGTTTCTTGTGGGGTATATGTCAATATCATCAGTTTAGGAAGCAGAGAATGTCGTAACAGAGCTCGTGGCAGGGTTAATAATTCAAGGTTTCTTATGCAGGCCTATTCTGTGTGCATATTTTACGTGCCTTCCAGATACTTCAAATCGATAAGATCCCAAGGAATACATTCTGCAGAGATACACCCACTCGGCTAGGCAGGATGTTGGTTTTTCAAGAGATGATAAAAAATCGAAGGGCAAGGATAGTGAGACTAAATCGTACAGACAGAAGACGATGCTGAAAAATATAATGAAGGTTATAAATAAGGCTAGTATGTCGAAGGCGGGGCATGATAAGTACCTGGATGTGATGCACGAGCTAAACGAATTGCTAGATCATGGGGAACCAGATATTGGGGTGTATGAAAGTTGCATTGATAGTGATGGGGAGGATAATCAGGTTAGACAATTAGGATATGACTAACAAAAATTATACATTATTTATTGTACATTGCATGTATCCAATGGAAGTTGGGACCAAATCACTGATCTTTGCGTGATACAGGACGAGGGAGTTCCTAGTGGAGACAATTTGCGTACGAGAAGGGATCCATCCAATTCGGGTGCTACTGTTGTAAGCATAAAAATTGCAAGTAGTGGATTAAATTTGATGATATGTAAATAAAGGGTGTATAAAAGATCTGCTTTTTTTGTTTTTCCAGTGGAATGAGGTGGTTTTGATTGAAGATGGGGCAGTAAATCTCGAAGAGGAGGTGCCTGTGACTAATATGCAGCAGTGATGGAAGGAAAAAGTCACTAAAACGAAGTCATTATGCAATCATATAATAAATTTATGATGTGTCCAAATGTTTGTGTTGATGTATGTTAACTGTCATGGCTTATTGTGTAGGATGGGAACATCAATGGTGGCGCGCAACGTGAAAATAGAGGGCAAAAGAACAATGCTGTGTCTGTGGGTGGTGAGTGGCATCCAACAATAGAAGCTAGAAAGGTAAATGTAGTAATATTAGATGCATCTTGTTGTACAAAAAGTATGGATGAGCCAAACTGCTGACAATGCTTTGTTCGGCAATGTAGAAACTCGATTTTGCTGTTGAGGGGATAAGCTTGGAGGTGCCTGATCGCGCAAAGCCAAAAGGGAGGACCATTAAAGAGACTGAAATGGTGGTGCGCAAACTGGGTGTGAAAGGAGAGAAAAAGAAGAACAGAAAATGCAAGATATGGGGCATTGCGGATGGACACAACAGTCGGACGTATCTGTCGTTGGAGGATAATAAGGATAGATTGTCAAAAATAGGTGTTTGCAAGAGAGGTCGTCCTGCTGGTTCAAAAAACAAGACAGGTGCGACTGCTTCTGAGTGGAATGAGACAACGACATCAAAAAAGCGAAGGCTGGTTGTATACGATGATGAAGAAAATGAAGATGATTAGATGTGGTAGATTATGTGTAGACATTTTAAGGCTGGTTTAAAATAATACGATCAATGTAAAAGTGGCATGGAATACAGCTTGTTTTAGTTAAGGTTGTTCTGATTATTTGCATTATGCACTGGGAACATAGCTCACTGAACAGACGTGTATGCATTGTGGAGACGTTTCTGCGCTGTAGCATAAAGTGACGAAGATTATAGCGTAAACGGTTCTGGTAGATGCTATAAAATAACTCCTGTTGCGCCGATGAGTATTCATTCCGTTTTGTAGCATATATCCACGCAGGGAATGGCGTAAAAAGGTGAATAGTCGTAGTAAAAGGTGGGTAGGTACTCCTGTTGCGCTGATGAGTCGTAAGGAGGTTTTTTTAGCATTTATCTACGCAGGAAAATGCCAGAAGACTTAGTATATGGTCGGCAGGGAGAAGAACCATAATGCATAGCACATATGTGTGTGTTGAGCATAAATGAACGTATTAATCAGCGTAAATGATGTGTATGTTGAGCATAAATGAACGTATAATCATCGTAGATGGCACAGTAAGGACCAGTGATACAACAAAATATGAATAGAGGCGTGATAGTCTTACAACACGGGGTCACAATGTAGTTGAGGCACTAACTAATATCCATGCACATGACAGCATATTGAATGGACTGTTTAGTACGGAGGTTATGACAAAATATAACCCAACTATCAACAGGAGTTCATACACATTGCATGGACTAGCATTAAAAGTTATTGTGGATCGCGTAAGAAGTGACCCGGTTGCGCCTCCAGCCGGTCAGATGGTGTTTAGTCCATGGTAGGGCAGAAATATGCACAAGCACTGATCCGGTGCTACTAGTGGTCAGCATGGCAGAATCTTTGAATATCCGGAGGCAGTGGGAGGCTCTTGTTGTTGCGGTGAAATGTAAGGTAGTGCAGGAGAAGAGACCGATGCTCACATGACATGTCCTGCAAAGCACTCATTGACAACTAATCAAATGAGCAGTGCATAAAATATGTTATAAAAATGGCTGAAAATATGTACAGAACCATACCGGATCTAAAAATCGCAAAATTGAAGCATCCCTGAAATCATAGAACTGAATGTATGTTGTAACAAAAAAACCACAGTCATTTGACCCAGGATTCATGGTGGGGCAGTTTGGAGCCAGATCGATCTTGTAGTTGCCAAATTTGGGAATGGAAGATTTAGGACGCGCTCTTTGCAAAGCTTTGTTTAGCCTATTCATTATCAACCTCGACCAGGGTAATTTTGCGCCATTGGTATCCACAACTTGGGCATTGTGATAAGTTCTCCAAGTAGTGCCACCAAGAGCAGGTCCATATGGATTGGAGTCTAAGATGTCAACGCATCGCCTCACGGTATTAACAACGTACAATGACCTCCGCGGAGCATAGGAACCATAATCTGTTGTGAAAAGGATAATGGGATTAAAGTCTGATGTATATATATATATATATATATAGCGGAAGCGTTTCAAAACATCTCGCAGCGGAAAATAAACTCAATAGTCTTCATGCAGGGGTACTCAAGGCGAGTAGCACCGAGCCCACCGGTACTACCACCTCCAACACAGTTGTCCAGATGTCGCCAGTACCTGTAATCCAAAAGTGGGGGCAAACCCTGAGTACTAATTACTCAGTAGGACTTAATGGACGGACTTATGGCTGACGCAAAGCTTGCTTACTAATCATATGGATCCTTAACCATTGATTTTTATACAAGGCCATGTTGACATAAGATAGCAGGATTTGACAGCTGCTATCCCTTTACTATGAAGATCCTTTACATCATAATATAAACACTTGCATGAAAGTAAAGCATGAGTACCATTAGTAACTTGCATAATAGTATATCATACACATCCAAGCATGTTGTATTTAAAAACATGAATATAAGCATAAGGTATTTAAATTGTTACTACGTTGCCCGACAATGATATTTGGCACTCTCACACCTGGTGAGTATCAGCGATTCGAATCGATTTCTAATTCTCAGGAATAACTAAAAATGCCAGGGGTATATGCTTTCTAGCCATTGCGTTCTCACATATAGTCCCCATCTCCACTTGTCCCATCCCAAGTTTGATTCCAACCCGCCATTCCCTAGGTTTAGCCCCCACAGAGCGATACCACGATGGGTCAGCCCTCCGTGAGAGTGAGCGCCCCTAGAGTCCGGTAGGACCAAGTCTCTGTTCTTCGGATGGCACAAGTAAGACTTTCACCAGCCTATGTCCTGGATAAGCACTCTAGCAATGTTATGCCAATCAGCAGACAAAGAGCGGATGGGCCTTATGCGACACGGACAGAGCAGGATAACAACAACGCACACCCCAAAAGTAAACTTACGCTCCGCCCAGTCTCCATTTAACATCAGCAATAATAATCATAAATTGCATCATAGTAAGATTTCTGAGATTTGTAAAATCACCTACGCGACGAGTGACAGTGCTCACTCGTGTCTACTCGTTTCTAGCATTTCTAGGCATACTCGTCCTATGAACTCTATTCATAGGAGCAACTACCTGTCTAATGCAATTGGTTCCAAACAACTCCTGATGCATATGCCTAATCATTAAGACATAAGATGTTTGCTGGGTATAGCATGGTCCTGCCTATCTTTGATTGTTCTTATGAAAACCAACAAACTAATCTAAGTTAGTTTGCCGGGTTGTGGGGCTTTGCCCCAGGCAATCCCTTGAAACAGGGACGGATAATCAGCGACACGTCGTCTTCTTGCTCTTAGTGCAATTCGTTGTTCGGCTTATCGATCAATAGCAGCTCCTGTGTTGATCCTTCCTTTGCGGAGTCTATATGCATGATATAACATGCAAGTGAGTGCAAGAGAATGCAAATACAGGTATATGGCATGGGGTATATGCATGAAATAGTGCAACCCTAAGTGCAACGAATGCAAAAGTATGCATGAGGTGCAAATGAAACATAATGCGTGTCAAGTAGTTTGTGACGAATTGACTTGAGTATACTTAGTTGACATACATACTATGATATTGAAACTTAACGACTTTACTAAGAAATCGTACAAACCATCACTAAGAAATCATATAAACCATCACTAAGAAATTATATAAAGCATCACTGCATGTTATCTCTGAAGTTATCATAATTTACTGTCTTATATGTGTACACAGTCCCTATCAAATGAAATGAAAGTGTCTCTCAAAAACCACCATTGATAACCCTTGGGATCACAAGATGTACTTGATGGTATGCAACAAGTAACTTTAGCTATGCACAAAAGGATGTTACTTGCAGTTAAACATATACACGCACATTAATGGACACGCTACCTTTATGAATAAAATGCGCCCATGAGTTCATGTAGTTAGACAACTCAATTTGATCCCAAACTTTTACCATATGCAGAAACATACTACATAATGCTACAGCCAAAATTTCAGCTACAACCAAGTTATAATTAATTTATTAAATTTCTAGCAAGTTATCAGCCATATAGCTTCTCAGATTTTTCATAATTTATAGGAGTGAGTTTTGGACTTGAAATTTCTAGTGTAGGCATTACATCGCATGAACATCATATACAAAAAATCCACAAGCACAAAATCCATAGTTTGATAGGACATCTATTTTCCAAATATTTACATTATGCAAATTAAGATGCACTTATAAACAGTGTTAATAAATTCTACAAAATACTTTCTGGACTCCCTATCATACTAGTAGCCTACCAGATTTTTCATAGAATTATCTTTACATTCTAAAGTCACTTTTCCAATTATCAAGTCTAGCAAGTATCATTTTGTCAATTTCAAAACAGCAGCTAAAACATGCGTGCACAACTTCATACTTCACCAGTGAGCTACTCATACTATATAAAGTACATAAAAAATACCAGAGGTCATATTTGAGCATATTTTATGTAGCCTCCATTTTCCAAGTTAAATAAATACACAAAACACATGCATAATGGAAAAACAGTCATTTACCAACCAATGCTAGGGCTACCAAAAATCACATAGTGACTAGATGCCATAACAAAGCTACTGTCCAAGTTTCATAATTTTTGGAGTTCATTTGGTCCACTTTTACCATTTATCAACCCTCACATGCATGCAAGCTAAACAAGGGCAAAATAGTCCTTTCACACTTCCACATCATACCCATCCTTTGGATCTACTCACAAGGAGTCCATAGCCACTGAGTTTGTCCATTTTGGATTTTTCTACGATTTTGTATGATTTTACAAAGTTTTAGCCGAATTTAACACATAAACCCTAGATTTAGGACTCAGGCGTAATTAACTATCACTTCCAGGGGCTAGAACGTGAAATGTACGAGACTCAGTGCACAACGCCTTTAGATTGGAACGAAAAACGTATAAACCCGAGGGCTAAACTGCAAAAGTTCGGGTTTTCTTCAACCTCCCGCCGGGGAGGGGTTGACCGGCGGCGGCGCGCGTGGAACCGGCCGCGCAGGGCCCGCGGGCTCGCCGGCGGTGGTCGGGGAGAGAGAGGGTGGAGTAGGGAGCCTTACCCCCTACCTCGATTCGACGGAGGAGCGTTGAGGAGTGCCGGCGACGGTGAGCCGAGGAGGCGAATGACCGGCGGGGTAATGCGGGTGGGTAGAGGAGCGTGGGTGGACTACACCTAGGGGACCGACGAAGGGGAGGGTGAGGAAGCTCGGCGTGGTGGTGTGGAGGCACGGAGGCGTGGGGTACAGCCGGCGTGGCTCGAGCTTCTAGCTCCAAGCCCGCGGCTATGGTGAGGCCCGGCGGCGAAATGCGGGGTGGTAGAGGGGTCTTGAAGGCCAAGGCCTAGGGGAATCGGTGGAGTAGGGGACGGGAAAGAGCGGCGTAGTGATTTAGGGGAGCGAGGATGGCCGGAGACCGCAGTCCAAGCTCGAGCCGAAGCTCGTCAATGGTGGCCGGCAATGGAGGAGAGAAAGGATGGCGTTCGGTGGATGGGAACCGAGTGAGACGGTGGGGAAATGAAGGGGGTGCCCTCCGCGGCTTAAGGCCGAAGGAATCGGGGCGACAGGCAGCGCGGGCAAGGGCAGGGCGCCTCGGCCGGCCATGGCGGAGCCCGTCCGCCGCGTGTACGAGCAGGAGAGGGAGAGAGGAAGGGCGCGAGGTGGATGGACCTAGTCCATGGACCATGAGCCGATGACAGGTGGGCCCGGGGTGACCTAGAGACCTGGAGAGGGAACGGTCCAATGGACTGGTAGCATGGGCGGCGTGCGGGGTGGGACCCACCGTTACGAGTTTCTAATCCCGCGGGCGGGAATCCGACGGCGGTCTGGCGTGTGGGGCCCACGCGTCATAGAGACATTGAAGGGAAATATAATTCCGAAATGGAAAAACCCTGTGTTGACCGCTGAAACCTCTGTTGGAAATCCCCCTCTTTGAGCAGGTTAGATGCCGAATTTGAAAAGGACCCAATTGGAGGAAATGTTCTAAATTTGTTCCTCTACATCTGTCTTATTAACTTTCATACCATGTTATATTAAAAAATATGGTTTAAATTTGAATTTGAACTGCTGACCAAGGTTTGACCAACAAAACCCATAAGTTTAAAAATTCTAAAAGTCCATTTTATGTTCACATTCACTCAAAGAGTTTTATACCAATATTGTTCAGAACTTCAAGATTTATAACTTTCTCAATAAAAGCATTGCAAGATTTTGGCTTTAAGATCAAGAAAATTTAAAATTACTAAACTGGTCATGTTTGGACAGAATTCACATGCTAACAGAAAAAGCTCCACAACTCTATGCAAACCTTCATGCATGTCAAAGCACCAGTTACCAAAGTTGTTTATAATTAAATTATCTACAAGTTTGTCAATATGGGTTTTACCCAAATCTAAATAGAATAAAAGTTATGGCACAATCACAGAGACATATATGTAGAAAACAGGTTTCAACAAATTCCATTTCAACCAAATTTGAACTAGGGTTCAATGTATGCCAATGTATGATGCTTCATGATGAATGTTGTACATATGATGAATGATTATGCACTTGAGATGCCTGAAGCATCACAGACCCTAACACTAGAAATGCCCTGAGGGGCTAAACCGAAGAGATACAAGATATTTCGGGACGGACGACCACAATGATGTCTTGATCTTCGTAAGTTCCATGCAAGCCTCGGATGTTCTCCACGTGGCCAGTAGTCCAATCCACGATCCGCCGCCGGTTTTGAAGTTAGAAACTGAGAAACTTTAGGCCAGGCCAGATTGGGTCCTTCTCTTCTATCTTGGCAAGTTGTGGCCCAACTCACCAAGGCTTTATAGCTTGGGTGGCGGTTTTGAGTCGAAGCCACCAAAGCCTCCCTCGCACGCCTTCGTGCCATGCGCTCAGGTAGGAGCACCACGGTGGCACCCAGCTTCTCTAGTCCATTAGAGTCGCCTCGCAATCCATCGGAGGATTTACACCGCCGTTGCCGAACCGCCCCTCCGTGTACTGAACTCCCATGGCCGACCGACGTAGAGTTCTTGTGCCTCCAGTCCATTGGAGGACTTTTGCCTCAGTCCATAGAGGTCTTTCTCTTTCTTCTACCTCCAGTCCATCGGATGGCCTCCAGTCCATCGAAGGGCTTGAGCTCGTTGACAATCACTCATCATACCAGGAGAGCAATGAAGCCAGTCCGTTGGCTCTCAATCTCCCCTTGATGAGTGTATTGTCAACACCTTCAACCTGAAACCTGAAATAGAACAAAGACAAAGAGAAAAGCGTAAAACTGAAAAAAGAAAGAAGAAAAGAAGTTTCTCAAAATGCCCAAAAGCCAAAGTCAAGCAAATAAACAGGGCATGTTGAGACAACAAAAGAAAACAAAGCATCAGCTCCTCAAGACCTCAACGCACCGATGCAAAGAGCATGTTAAAAAGCTCAAACTCCCCCTATATGAGTGAAAAGCTCCCCCTCAACTAAGTCTTTCCCGAGTCCTTCCTCTTTGTCCAATACTTCTCCCCCTTGTTGACAATGGACACATCAAGGGTTCATAGGACTCCCCCTGAACTAGACAACTCCCCCTCAAAATATGCCATGAGATGCAGAGACTAGACCAGAAAGAGCTCAGAAGGGATGGAAAAGCTAGTATTCACAAGTTCTAGCATACAGAGCAAGTGAGGGCAAGGAAGCATGCAACAAGCACAAATAAATCTATCTTACACATATCAGGATCTAGCATGTTTTTCAGGGTAGTATAAAAGAAGGCATCACCAACATGAATAGCATCTAGCAAGAATAGGCATGAACAACAAGATGCTAGCAATGTATACAAGGTGTGCTACCCTTAACCAAAGCATATACAACAAACCATAAGCATTTTAGAGACTTGCAAATTTCAGATTTATCATTTTGAACTTAAGCAAGCTTTTCTGTTTGTGCCAGGGGTTTGCTTATCTTGCCACTTCTTACCAACCAATGCCAAGCCTAGGGTCAGAGAACCATCAGGAGCTTAAGACAAGGTTTTGGTCATACACAGCCTAGTTCAAGTTCATGCCAAAGTGCAAAGGCAAGTTGTCTCGAACTAGATCAGTGTGACAAGCAAACCCACCTGGATCTTGTCATTTCAGCACAAGACACCACTTGTAAACATTTAATTCAGATTTCAATTTAAGCAAGGTGTCATAAAATCTTAGGCATTAATTTAGCAAAGGCATACAACTAGCATATCCATGTATGAAAAGATAGCATAGTATTCAACACTCCTACATATGCTAGGCAGCCAAGTGGTAATCATGTTTTTGAATTTTCAAGAAATAAAAGGACTTAGCTCACAATTAATGTTCAACAGACTCAAGTAAGCTTAGCCAACCATGATCAAGCTAGCATCTGTAAAACTAGCACAAGCCAATACGAAATCAACATACCAAAAGAGCTCTAGTGCTAGTGATGTGAAATGCATATGATACAATGCAATGCATGACATGATACAAAATGCAATGGAAGCAAATGAGAAACAAAAACAAAACCAAAGGAAGAACAAAAACAAAAGCAAGACCTCAACTAACTCAAAGCTATGCCTAACTAAAAGGGATAACACACACTCCAAGCTCACCTCTCAAGCGTGCAAAAGGGCTAAACTCTAGTGGCTTGGTAAGGATATCAGCTAGCTGGTTCTGGGTTTCTACATGGATCAAGTCTATGTCTCCCTTCTCATAGTGATCTCTCAAAAAGTGAAACATCACGTCTATGTGTTTATTTCTAGAGTGCAAGACGGAGTTCTTGGCATAGAGATAGCAGAAGTAGAGTCCAGTAGAAGAGGGATCCTCCCAAAACTCAGGCTAAAGTCACTCAGGGTGGCTTTCATACAAAGTAGATGGGAACAACAGCTAGCAGTAGCTATGTATTCTGCTTCTGTGGTAGACAAGCAAATACTAGCTTGCTTGCGAGAGGACCAAGAGACAAGAGAAGTTCCTAAGAATTGGCAAGTACCGGATGTTGATTTGCAATCAATCTGGCAGTCAGCATGGTCAGCATCTGAGAACCCTCTAAGAGAAAGAGAAGAACCCGAGGAGTACCAAAAACCAAGCTCAAGAGTGAACATTAGATACCTAAAAATGTGCTTCACCGTTTGACGGTGAGATGTTCTAGGAGAAGTCTAGTAACGTGCACAAAGGCAAACCATTAACTAAATGTCTGGTCTGGTCACCATCAGGTACAGAAGTGAGCCAATCATTCCTCGAAATTCCTTCTGGTCCACTGCCTCCCCATCTTCATCAGCATCAAGCGCCGTGTTTGTGCTCATTGGTGTTGTCATGGGTTTTGAATCACCCATGTCATACTTCGTGAGAATGTCCTTTGTGTACTTGGCTTGAGAATTTCTTCAGGGCCTTGCTTGATCTGTAGCCCGAGGAAGAACTAGAGCTCACCCATGAGACTCATCTCGAACTCACTGTTCATCTGTTCAGCAAACATAGAAAAGCGTGAGATGAATCACCAAAGATTATGTCATCAACATATAACAGGGTATCACCGCCACGACACAACAAAAACAAGGTCTTGTCTACTTAACCCATCACAAATCCAGACTTGAGCAGGAAACTCTTCAATCTAGCATACCAAGCTCTTGGAGCTTGCTTTAGACAATACAGGGCTTTTCTCAACTTATACACTCGGTCTAGAAACTTGGCACTCTTAAAGCCAGGAGGTTGTCTCACATATACCTCCTCTATGTAACCATTTAGGAAAGCTGACTTGACATCCATCTACTGCAGTTTGAAGCCTTTAGAGGCCACAAAGGCAAGCAGAATCCTAATGGCTTCTAAACGGGCTACAGGAGCAAAGGTTTCCTCATAGTCTATCCCCTCCTTCTGACAGAAACCCTGGACTACCAATCTCGCTTTGTTCCTCACAACCATCCCATTCTCACCCTGTTTGTTTTTGAAAACCCACTGGTACCTATAGGGCGACAGTTTGGTGGAAGTTCAACTAAATCCCATACATTGTTTCTTTCAAAGTTCTCCAACTCATGCATGGCGTTCACCCAGCTAGGATCAGATAATGCATGTGACACATCCCGAGGCTCAAAAGAAGCAACAAAAGCAGTGTGGGAGAAAAAGAGAGTTAATCGAAGGGCGTGTGAAATGCTCGTGAAGATCTCCAATGATCCTATGTGGAGGGTGATCCCGCTGGACCTGCCGAGATGGAACAATCTCAGAGGTCACCTCCCCTGCGTCCTCAACGGGGCCAGCCTCTACTTGAGCTTGCAGTCAGGGGAGTGAAGAGGAAGCCATAGTCAAGGGTCCTCCATCATCAGAGCTTGTAGCAGAGGGGGCAGGAGCTGGTGCAGTGGCTCCTGCATCACCAACGTCTTCTGCACCTTCCTCATCTTCAAAGATGGGGGTGTCTTCCTCATCATCACCTAAAATCTCAATGGCAGGGGTTGTGCAAGGCATAGATTCATCAAAAGAAACCTCACAAGTCTCAACTACCTGTTTGGTCTCTATGATCCATACTCAAAAAGCCCTAGAGCTCGAGGCGTACCCTAGAAAAACACCATCCAAGCAGCGAGATTCAAACTTATTCATATGACCTGCCTTCTTTGAGAGCCAATGGACCGGCCTTATTGCTCTCCTGGTGTGATGAGTGATTGTCAACGAGCTCAAGCCCTCCGATGGACTGGAGGTAGATGATGAAGACCTCGATGGACTGAGGCAAAAGCCCTCCAATGGACTGAAGGTAATGCTTGGCGTCGGTCGTCCATGGAAGCTCGGTACACGGAGGGGTGGTTCGGCAACGGTGGTGTAAGCCCTCCGATGGACCGTAAGATGATTCCGATGGACTGGAGAAGCCGGGTGCCACCGTGGCTCTCCAACCCGAGTGCATGGCGCGAAGACGTGCGAGGGAGGCTTTGGCGGCTTCGGCTCAAAACCGCCACCCAAGTTCAAATGACTTGGTGGGTTGGGCTCCGACTCGCCAAGATAGAAGATTGGGGCCAAGACCCGGCCCAGGAAGCCTGTAGAATAAAGTTTCCCGGTTTCTGACTTCAAAACCGAGGAAAGCTTCTGGACTACTGGCTACGTGGTGTACATCCAAGCGAGGCGTGGAGAAGAAGAAGATCAAAGCATCATCGTAGTCGTCCGATTGTATCATTTTCATTTCAGCCCCGTCCGGGCTGTCTAGAGTAGGGGTCTTAGTGTTAAATGGTGTCGTTAGGCCTGGGCTATATATATCTAAGTGGCTGGTCATTTAGGTGACTCTTCCACCATTAGAAAACCCTAGGTTTAGTTTCCATGCAGCCAAGTGCTTAGAGAGAAAATCGGGTGCTAATCTAGGATAGGCTGTAGGAACCTTGTAAGAACTGATTTTCCACTTCAATTCAAGCAAGATTCGTCCTCAATTCGAGCTCATGTGTGCAGCCCTCTCCCTTCCCCCTTTCTAGTTTGGATTTTGGGTGATTCTCAAAGGCTTTTGGTGCTTTGCTTTGCTTACGAGTTTTCCCCATTTTTTTTGGTGTTTTGGACTTGCAAGGATGTGGAGATTATGACCTAGTTCAAATCAAACCTATAGGTTTGCCACGAGCAAGTCGTTCTTGAGTTTTTCCCTTTTCTTGCCCAAAGCTTGCCTCTTCACGAGATCTGCAATTCCCGCTAAACCCTTGATCCTTTTTCATGGATCTTTTGGAAATAGATTTGGAATAGTGCTAGGATAGCCTGTGCCAAATTTCGTGAAGATTGGAAAATGTTTGGTCAAGGTTAGGGTTTGCAAACTCAAGAACCGAGTCCATTTTCTGGGTTCACCGGATAGTCCGGCTCTAATCACCGGATAGTCCGGTGGACTTAACATCCTCCAAATGGGCTGATTTTTTAGTATGTTGTTCCCCATGTTAAGAGTATGGGCAGCAACAAGGAACACTAAAAGAGAGGTCGAAGCAAAAGCCGGGCAGCGAAAACCTCAACTGAAAAACACACAGCCACCTACATGCGTCTGCCGAACTGTCTGGGGTCCTTTACCGGACTGTCCGGTAGAACCGGATGGTCCGGTAGCAGCCGGGTTAGAACTCCCAACGCCAGACTGTCCGGTGCGCCGGATGATCCGGTAGCAGGACCGAATGATCCGGTGGGAGGCTGGAACTTGGGTTTCCAAACCCTAAACCAAACCAAACCTTGTCCAATCTTCACAAAATTTGACACAGGCTATCTGAGCCCTATTCCAAAGCTATTCCCAAAAGATCAACTCAAAATGATCAAGGGATTAGCGGGAATTTCAGATTGCGTGAAGAGGCAAGCTTTGGGCAAGAAAAGACGAAAACTCAAATCCGACTTGCTCGTGGCAAACCTGCAGGTTTGTGATGCACTAGGGCATAATCTCCACGTCCTTGCAAGTTCAAAACACCGGCAAAAGAAAGGATTCACCCAAAAGCCAAGGATTGAACCCAAAAACCAAACTAGAAGGGGGAGAAGGAGAGGGCTGCGCACATGAGCTCGAATTTCTGCTGAATCTTGATGGATTAATCATGAAATTGAGTTCATACAAAGTTCCTACAGCCCACCACCCTTCATCCTTCCCTCTTGTGTGAAGAACACTAGCTAGGGGACTCAAAACCTAGCCCTAATGCTCTTGTTTCTCTCTTTGGCACTTGGCTGTATGGAAATGAAGCCTAGGGTTTTCTAATGGTGGAGGAGTCACCTAAATGACCAGCCACTTAGGTATTTATAGCCCTAGGCCTGACGACACAATTAACACTAAGACCCTTACTCTAAAATGCCCGAAAGGGACTGAAATGTAAAAGATACAATCAGACGACTACGATGACGCTTTGATCTTATTCTTCTCCATGCCTCGCTTTAATGTACGCCACGTAACCAGTAGTCTATAAACTTCCCCCGGTTTTGAAGTCAGAAACCCAGAAACTTTATTCTGCGGACTTCCTAGGCCGGGTCTTGGCCCAATCTTCTATCTTGGCGAGTCGGAGCCCAACCCACCAAGTCATGTGAACTTGGGTGGCGGTTTTGAGCTGAAGCCGCCAAAGCCTCCCTCGCACGTCTTCGCGCCATGCACTCGGGTTGGAGCACCACGGTGGCACCCGGCTTCTCCAGTCCATCGGAGTTGCCTCGCGGTCCATCGGAGGGCTTACACCACCGTTGCTGATCCACCCCTCCGTGTACCGAGCTTCCATGGCCGACCAACGCCGAGCATTGCCTCTGGTCCATTGGAGGGCTTTTGCCTTAGTCCATCGAGGTCTTCATCATCTACCTCCAGTCCATCGGAGGCCCTCCAGTCCATCGGAGGGTTTGAGCTCGTTGACAATCACTCATCACACCAGGAGAGCAATGAGGCCGGTCCATTGGCTCTCAATCTCCCCCTTGATGAGTGCATTGTCAACACATCTCCAACCTGTAACCTGAAATGGAACAAAGACAAAAGAAAAGCGTAAAACCGAAAAAGAAAGAAAGAAAGAAGAAAATTGCTCAAAATGCCCAAGAACCAAATACAAGCAAAGAAACAGGGCACAATGAGACAACAAAAGAGAACAAAGCATCGGCTCCTCATGACAGAGGCAATAGGCTCAACACACCGATGCAAAGAGCATGCAAAAAGCTCAGACTCCCCCTGAAATGCATCCTCACAAATGCAATGAGTGCAAAGCTCCCCCTCAACTAAAACTCTCCTGAGTTCTCCCCTTTTGTCCATATTTTTAAATTTCTCCCCCTTGGAGGTACATTAACTTCTCCCCCTTGTTGATAATGGACACATCAAGGGTCCTTGAACTCAGCTCCTCCTGAACTAGACAACTCCCCCTCAAAATATGCCATGAAATGCAAGGAGTGTAACTGAAAGAGCTCAGAAGGGATGGAAAGCTAGTAATCACAAGTTCTAGCATACAGAGCAAGTGAGGGCAAGGAAGCAGATGACAAGCTCAAATGAATCTATCTTACACATATCAAGAGCAAGCTTGTTTTTCGGGATTATCGAAAAGAAAGCATCACCAACATGAATAGCAGCTAGCAAGATAGGCATGAATAGCAAAATGCTAGCAATGCATACAAGATGTGCTACTCTCAACCAAAGCATATACAACTAGCCATAAGCATTTTAGAGACTTGCAAATTTTAGATTTAACCATTGGTATTCATAAGCAAGTTCTTTTTGTGCCAGGGATTATTTACTTGTCTTTTGCCACTTCTTACCAACCAATGCCAAGCCTAGGCTCAAGGAACCATTAGAAGCTTAAGACACGGTTTTGGTCATACACAGCCTAGTCCAAGTTCATGTCAAAATGCAATGACATGCAATCTCAAACTAGATCAGTGTGACAAGCAAACCCACCTGGATCTTTCTTAATTTAGCACATAAGACATCTCTTATAAGCATTTTGATTCAGATTTCAATTTAAGCAAGGTGTCATAAAAGCTTAGGCATTAACATAGCAAAGGCATACAACTAGCATATCCAGGCATGAACAGATAGCATAGTATTCAACAATTCTACACATGCTAGGTAGCTAAATCAAGTGATGATCATGGTTTTTAATTTGCAACGAATAAAATGACTTAGCTCACAACTAGTATTCAACAGACTCAAGAGAGCTTAGCCAACCATGATCAAGCAAGCATCTGTACAACCTAGCACAAGCAAGTACTAACTCATCATTCCAAAAGAGCTCTAGTGCTAGTGAAGTGAAAGTGCATATGATACAATGCAATGCATGATATGATACAAGATGCAAAAGAGACAAAGAGAAATAAAAGCAAGATAAAAGCAAAATCTAAACTACAGAAACTATTCCTTACTAAAAGGAATACACACTATCCCTGACTAAAAGGGATAGCACACTTCAAGCTCACCTCTTAGACGCGCAAAAGCGTCAAACTCTAGGGGCTTGGTAAAGATATCGGCCAACTGGTTTGCAGATACTACATGGATTAAGTCTATGTCCCCCTTCTCATAGTGATCTCTCAGAAAGTGAAACCTCACATCTATGTGTTTGGTTCTAGAGTGCAGGACGGGGTTCTTAGCTACAGAAATAGCAGAAGTAGAGTCAACTAGAAGAGAGATTTTTCCAAACCTAAGACCGAAATCACTTAGGGTGGCTTTCATCCATAAGAGCTGGGAGCAGCAACTAGCAGCAGCTATGTACTCTGGTTCTGTGGTAGACAAGGATACGCTAGCTTGCTTGCGGGAGGACCAAGAGACAAGAGAGGTTCCTAAGAGTTGGTATGTGCCGGAGGTTGACTTGCGATCAATCCGACAGCCAGCATGTTCAGCATCTGAGAACCCTCTAAAAGAGAGAGAAGAACCCGAGGAATACCAAAGACCAAGCTCAAGAGTGAATTTCAGGTACCTGAAAATGCGCTTCACCGCTTGACGGTGAGAAGTCCTAGGAGAAGCCTGGTAGCGCACACAAAGGCAAACCGCGAACTGAATGTCCGGCCTGGTCGCCGTCAGGTATAGAAGTGAGCCGATCATCCCTCGAAATTCCTTCTGGTCCACCGCCTCCCCATCTTCATCCGCATCAAGCGCCGTGTTTGTACTCATAGGAGTCGTCATGGGCTTGGAGTCACCCATCTCAAACTTCTTGAGTATGTCCCTTGTGTACTTGGCTTGATGGACGAAGGTTCCTTCAGGGCCTTGCTTGATCTGCAGCCCAAGGCGTGAGATGAACCACCAAAGCTTATGTCATCAACATATATCTAAACTATCAGGGTGTCACCGCCACGACTCAACAAAAACAAGGTCTTGTCTACTGAACCCATCACAAATCTAGACTTGAGCAGGAAACTCTTCAACCTAGCATACCAAGCTCTAGGAGCTCGCTTCAGACCATAAAGGGCTTTTCTCAACTTTTACACTCGGTCTAGAAATCTAGCACTCTCAAATCCAGGATGTTGTCTCACATAAACCTCTTCCTCTATGAACCCATTTAGGAAAGCAGACTTGACATCCATTTATTGCAGTTTGAAGCCTTTAGAGGCTGCAAAGGCAAGCAAAATCCTAATGTCTTCCAAACGAGCCACAGGGGCAAAGGTCTCATCATAATCTATCCCCTCCTTCTGATAGAAACCCTGGGCTACCAATCTCGCTTTGTTCCTCACAACCATCCCATTCTCACCCTGTTTGTTCTTGAAAACCCACTTGGTACCTGTGGCGGAACCGCCCTGCTTAATCCAGACTAAGCACACCTGCCACCTCTGGCTCGCAGTGCACTTAGGCCAGACTAAACCCGGTAGTCCGTCGAGAGTCCTTCGGCTCTCGATAACACCATTCCCAAAGGAACCGACATCAAACACATCCGACTCTCGAAGGAGCCACAACAATTACATCATCACAAGCAGTTGAAATAGAGAAACAAATATATGAAGTCAAATACATTTCATAAAATAGCGGAAGCGATTTCAGAGTGTACATATATCGGAAGCGGTTTCAAAATCTTGCAGCGGAAACAATATACTTAAGGAGCCTTCACGAAGAGATGAACAAGGCGAGTAGCACCGAGCCCACCGGTACTACCACCTCCAACACAGCTATCCAGATGCCGCCAGTACCTGTAATCCAAAAGTGGGGGCAAACCC
This sequence comes from Paspalum notatum, assembly GCA_022530915.1. Classification (NCBI taxonomy): domain Eukaryota; kingdom Viridiplantae; phylum Streptophyta; class Magnoliopsida; order Poales; family Poaceae; genus Paspalum; species Paspalum notatum. Next base: position 22,961,163 of record CM039687.1, read on the forward strand.
TGAGTACTAATTACTCAGTAGGACTTAATGGACGGGGCTTATGGCTGACGCAAGGCATGCTTACTAATCATGTGGGTCCTTAGCTGTTGATTCTTAAACAAAGTCATGTTGACATAAAATAGCAGGATTTGACAGCTGCCATTCATTAATCATGAAGATCTTTTATATCATAAAGCAAATACATTGCAAGAAAGTAAAACATGAACACGTGTCCCGTCCTAAGATTCATAGCGCCTCCATCCAACCCCTTGGGAGTAGCCGTCTCAGGAGCGATACCACGGTACGTCGGGTCAGCCCTCCCTCGACCTCAAAGCATCTCCTAAGTCCATCGACCTCCTAGTAGTGGATGGGCAACACCATGAATAGAGAGACGGATCATACACATCCAAGCATGTTGTATTGAAAAGCGTGATTTAATAAACAGCATGTTACAGTTATTACTACGTTGCCCGACTGTGATATTTGGCACTCCCACACCTGGTGAGCATCAGCGATTCGAATCGATTTTTATATTCCCGGGAATAACTAGAAATGCCAGGGGTATATGCTTACTAGCCATCGCGTTCCTACATATAGCCCCATCTCCACTTGTCCCATCCCAAGTTCGATTCAATCCTTCCATTGTTCCCAGGTTGTGCCGCCTTAGGAGCGATACCACGGTCACGTCGGGTCAGCCCTCCCTCGACTACAAGCTCCCCAAGGTGTCACAGTAGGAGTCTGTCTCTGTTTTTCGGATGGCACAAGTAAGACTTTCACCAGGCCCATGTCCTGGATAAGCACTCTAGCAATGTTATGCCAATCAGCAGACGAACAGCGAACGGGCCTTATGCGACTCGGGCGGAGTCCAGTGCACAATACCATAAACAATAAATAACTCATAAACAACTCCTAATGCATATGCGTAATCATCACACAAGATTGTATTTGCTGGGAGAAGTCATGGTCCTGCCTGCCTTTGAGTGTTCTTAAGAAAACCAACAGACTAAACAAAGTTAGTTTGCCGGTTGTGAGGCTTTGCCCCAGGCAACCCCTTGAAGCAGGGACGGATTTAATCAGCGACCCTTCGTCTTTTGGCTCCGGATATAGCCTGTCGCCTGGTTCCCTGATCACTGGTTTCTCCTGTGTTGATAGCTCCTTGCACGCGGGGTCTATATGCATGATAAAATGCAAGTGAGTGCAAGAGAATGCAGATGCATGTATATGATACACTGTTATATGCATGACATAGTGTAACCATGAATGCAGCGAATGCAATTGTATGCATGAGGTGCAATTAAAGCATAAGGCATGATCAAGTAGTTTGCAACAGAAAGATTCAATTGTATTTAGTTCAAACACCTCCCATAAGAAGAAAACTTAACAACTTTCCTAAGAAATCATACAACCCATCACTAAGAAATCGTACAAACCATCACTATACGAGTTTGACACATCATTCATGATATCACATGGAACTTGCAGCAAGTAACTTTGTACATGCACCAACATGTTGTTACTCGTAGTTAAACGTATACACACAGATGAAGGGACATGCCACTTTCATGAATATAATGCACCCATGAGTTCATGTAGTTAGACAACTCAAATTGATCTCAAACTTTTACCACATGTAGAAACATACTTCATAGTGCTACTGCCAAAATTTCAGCTACAAACAAGTTATAATTAATTTATTAGAATTCCAATAAGTTATCAGCCCTATAGATTCCTAGATTTTTCATAATTTATAGGAATGGTTTCTGGACTTGAAATTTCTACATCAAGCATTTCATGGCATGAAAATCATATACAAAAATTAGCAAGCACAAAATTCATCGTTTGATCGGACATCTATTTCCCATATAATTATCTAGGTCTATTTTAAACGCACATCAAGACAGTACTTACAGGCTTCACAAAGATACTTTTTGGAACCTATGCATCATTAGCAAGCTAGCAAATTTTCCAGAGAATTAATTATGCATCCTAAGACCATTTTTCTTTTTTATTTAGTTAAGCATGTGACACTTTGTCATTTTCAAATCACCACTCAAACCTAACATGCAAGGCCTCAAACTTTACTAGTGAGCTATCCATACTATATAGAGTATATGAAAATTACCAGAGATCACATTTGAGCATATTTTATATAGCCTTCCTTTCCCAAGTTAATTAAATACACAAAACACATGCATACGGGCAAAACAGTAATTAACCAGTCAATGCTAGGGCTACCAAAAATCACACAGTACCTAGATGCCATAACAAAGCTACTGTCCAAGTTTCGTAATTTTTGGAGTTCATTTGGTCCACTTTTACCATTTATTTACCTACACCATGCATGCACTAAACCAGGGGCAAAATAGTCTTTTTACACATCCACTTCATACCTGTCCTGTAGATCTACTCAAGAGGAGTCCATAGCCACTGAGTTTGTCCATTTTGGATTTTTATTTGAATTGTTATGATTTTCTAAAGTTTCAGCCGATTTATTAATGAAATAAATGAAAATCTTATAGATTAGGGACCTGTACGCAATTAACCGTAGACCTCAGAGGCTAGCTTGAAAGAACTACATGACTCAATGCACAGCGCTCGGATTAAAACGGAAAACAAATGAAGCTCGGGGGCTAGGATGCAAAATTCTCACTCCTACCTTCGGCGGCCCATGCACGTGCGGCGCGGCTCGCGTTCGCGCGGCGTCGCCGGCGCGTGGGGGCTCGAGCTTGGAGCCGACGGGGCCCGGGGTCGTGTTCCCGGCGATGGGCTACCCCTCGGAGTAGATCTCGTCGCCGGAGACGGCGCGTGCGAGCGGTGCGAAGGCGTGAACCGAGACGGCGTGGACGCGGCGCGGTGACGGCGGCGCGGCGTCGATCCGGCAGCTCAGGTGGGGAATGAGGTCGAGGATGGGCGCGAGAGCTCCGCGAGGAGATGGCGCACGCGGCGGAGGTGAAGTGGGGGTGCGGGGATGGCTCGGAGGTGGGTCTCCACGGCGGTGCGTGGTTGCACGCGGGCGACGCCCGACGGCGTCCGTGGGGAGGGGGCTAGGAGCGATGGCGAGGCTCGGGATCTTGGAGTTTTGGTGGAGGGAGGTGAGGCGAGCGCAAGGCACGCGTCGGCAGTGCGGGAGGCGGCCCGAGGCGGCGGGTGCCGTGAACTCGCCGCGGCGGCGATGGCGGCGGGCACTCTGCGCTTGGGATGGAGAGGCGGAGGGAGACGACGAGGCTTAGCTCGTTAGACGCGGGACATGGAGGCGGAGGTGATGGCGGCGATCTGGGGGCACGGGGAGCGGCGGAGCGGGCGGCGTGAGCTCGAGCTTGAACTCAGCAATGGCAGGCGGCGGCGTTCGGTGTGGAGTGGAGAGTGAGGGAGTGAGAGGGCAGAGAGGGGGTAAAGAGGGAGCGAGGAGGGCGAGCCGAATGAAGGCGGCCGGGATCCCGTCCAGGTGAAGCCTTGGGCGCGTTCGCGGCGTCGGCCGGCGCGGCGCAGGCGGCGTCCGCCGCGTGGGCGCGACGGGTAGGGAAAGGAGGACGGCAGCGCGTGGGTGAACTCGGTCCGTAGACCGCATGACACTGCGCAGTGGGACCCGGGTGGGGAAATGTCCTTCGGGCGCGTGGACCGGGTGCGCGGATGGGTGGAAGGGTGGGACCCACGGCTCGGGTTTTCCAATCGCGCAGGCAGGAACCCGAGGGCGATCTGGCTAGTGGGGCCCATTTGTCATAGAGACAAAAGAAACAGAAAAAATCCGAAAATTGAAAAAGCTAGTTTGACTGCAGGAACTCATGTTTGTATTTTGCGTTTTTAAACAGGTTAGAGGCCGAATTTGATAATACCCCAATTGTATGAAATGTTCTAAATTTGTTCCTCTACATTACCCTTATAAACTTGTATACCATGTTATATTCCAAAATGTGGTTTAAATTTGAATTTAAGCTGCTGGCCAAGGTTTGACCAACAGACCCTCCAGTTTGGAAATTCTAAAAGTCTATTTTCTAGACACTTTCACAAAAGGAGTTTTATACCAATGTTGTTCATAATTTCATGGTCTACAACTTATTAAATTGGAGTTTTGCAAGATTTTGGCTTTAAGATCAAGAAAATTTAAAATTACTAAACTGGTCGTGTTTGGACAGAATTCATATGCTGACAGAAAAAGCCCCAAAACTCTATGCAAACCTTCATGCATGTCAAAGAACCAATTACCAAAGTTGTTCACCATGAAATGTTCTACAAGTTTGTCAACATGAGTTTCACCCAAATCTAAATAGAATTAAAGTTATAGGCACAATCACAGAGACATATATGCAGAAAACAGGTTTAGCCAAGTTTTTTTTCAACTAAGTTTGAACTAGGGTTCAAGTGTATGCTAATTCATGATGCTTTATGATGAACGTTGCATGTATGATGAATGATTATGCACTTGAGATGCCGGAGCATCACAGTACCTATAGGGCGACAGTTTGGTGAAGGTTCAACTAAATCCCAGACATGGTTTCACTCAAAATTCTCCAACTCCTCATGCATGGCGTTCACCCAGTTAGAATCAGATAATGCATGTGACACATCTCGGGGCTCAAAAGTAGCAACATATGCAGACTGGGAGTAAAAGGCTAGAGAGTTAACCGAAGAGCATGTGACATGTTGGTGAATGTCTCCAATCATCATGTGTGGAGGGTGATCCCGCTGCACCTGCTGAGATGGAACAATCTCAGAGGTCACCTCCCCTACGTCCTCAGCGGGGCCAGCCTCTGCTTGAGCTTGCTATTGGGAGAGTGAGGAGGAAGCCGTAGGCAAGGGTCCTCCATCATCATCAGAGCTCGTAGCGGAGGGGGCAGGAGCTGCAGCCGGTGCAGTGGCTCCTGTATCACCAACATCATCCGCACCTTCCTCATCCACAAAGATGGGGGTGCCTTCTTCATCATCACCTGAAAACTCAAAGGCAGGGGATATCAAGGGCATAGTTTCATCAAAAGAAACCTCACAAGTCTCAACAACTTGCTTGGACTCCAAAATCCACACATGAAAAGCCCTAAAATTAGAAGCATACCCTAGAAAAATCCCATCCAAACAGCGAGACTCAAACTTGTTCAAATGCCCCGCCTTCTTAAGCACAAAGCACCTGCAGCCAAACGCTCGCAAATGCTTGACGTTGGGCTGCCTACCAAACCGAAGTTCATACGAGGTCTTCCCAAGAAAAGCTCGCAAGAAGATCTGGTTCGCAATGTAACAGGCCGTATTCACTGCCTCAGCCCAAAAGCGCCTCGGAGTCCTATGCTCATCGAGCATCATCCATGCCATCTCAACGAGTGTGCAGTTCTTCCGTTCCACAACACCGTTCTGCGGTGGGGTATATGGAGAAGAAAATTGGTGCTCAAGACCTAGGGCACAACAGAAGTTTTCGAACCGAGAGTTTCTGAATTCTCTGCCATTGTCACTACGGATAGCCCTCATGGCCTTATGACTCTCGTTTCTCAACCTCAGTACCAGATCTCGAACAAAACCAAACGCCTCATCCTAAAACTCCATGAAAAATACCCACGAGAACTGCAAAAAGTTGTCTACAACAACAAGCACGTACCACTTCCCACTGACCGACACTACCTGAGCGAGACCTACTGTATCCATATGGAGTAGCTCACCCGGATAGGAGGTCATAACCTGAGACACAGGAATGTGAGAAGCAGCAACCATCTTGCCATGACGACAGGGGTGGCATACTAAGTCCTTCTCAGCTCTCAATTTGGGCAATCCTCAGATTAGGCCCATTGAAATCAACCTGACCAGCAGATCAAAACTCAAGTGACCAAGCCTCCTATGCCGCTTCCAAATATCAGCAGAAGGATTAGCAACCAAACAGTGAGCAGGGCCAGAAACAGATGTGAGGTCGACCCTAAAAACCTGACCAAAGGGCAGCAAAGTGCAAACAAGGGTCTCCTCAGCATCAAGAACACAGCACACACCCTTCTTAAAACGAACCTCAAATCCTTCATCGAGAAGTTGCAAAACAGAGACCAAATTGAACCCCAGATTCCAGACAAAAGCAACTTCTCTTAGGGAAAGCTTAGCAGAGAGCGAAACAGAACCAACACCCAACAATTTACCTTGATCGTTGTCCCCGAATGTGATGTACTCCTTGGTGCTCACGGGGTTGAGGCTGGAGAACCATTTGCGATGCCCTGTCATGTGCCTAGAGCAACCGGAGTCCATGATCCACACGTCCTCCATGCCTCGATCCTGCAAAGTCAAGTAAAGCGACGGTGAGCAAACGGTCCGACACTGGGGTTAGTACCAAAACTGTTGTACTAGTGTCGAGCCATCTGCTCAAAAGTGGGGTAAGCACAATCAAAGAAATCATCACGACTGGAGTAACCATGACCCTCAAAGCTTGGCCGCTCAAAAGCTCTCTCAAAGCCTCGGTCACGAGGTCCCATAGCCGCGCTGAAAACGACTATGGGCTCGACCGGTAATGCGTCTCTCACTACCAGGAGCACAAGCCTGAAAGCCGCCTCCGCTCTCACCACCAGCAAAGCGGTCTCTCCTCTCACCGCGGCGGGGAGGATCTTGCCTACCATCCTGGTAGAACTGATCCTGGTTCCCCCAAGCTTTCTCCTGCCTCTCAACCCACTTCCTCCTGAAGCAAAACTCCTCTAGGTGGCCATTCCGCTGGCAAAAATCACAGTGGTAGACAGGCCTCCTAGGAACTGGGTTAGGCTGGGACTCGGGCTTGGGTGGTGTGGCCTTGGGTGGCTCAGGCTGCTGAACTAGCTTCTTGCCCTTGGGTTTAAGCTCTTCCTCTATAATCTTGTCCAGCTTAGCCTTGGAAGGCTTGGGTGTCTAGTACTGCTTCTTTGGGGCAGCCTTGGGTGGCTCATGGTAAACCCCATCAACAGTCTCACCTGGCTGGGTAGGTGCATTCTTGATCTTAACTGGGGCACACTTCTCACCCGAAGTGCTGCACTCTGCAAACCCAACACCACTCGTCTCACCCTCGGCTCTCTTGGTGCTCTCTATGAACATCTCTAGTTGGGGTTGCCTAGCATATACCCAACTCAGCACCTCTCTCAACCTACTGTTGTCATTTTGCAAAGACAACACTTCCTCTCTCAGATCCTCTAGAACTACAGTCTGGGCAACACAGGTATCACAAACTAGGGAGCGAAAAACAGGAGCAGCTTTCTCCAACTTCCTAATGGTGGCATCTTTATCCACCAGCTGCATCCTAAGGGTCAGGCAGTTCTCACAAGTGTCAGTAGGTGCTGAAAGCACCTCAAAGTTAGCTCTCAACTGTTCTAACTCACCTCTCAAGGTAGGACAAACCATACACACACCCAAAAGCGCAGGTCTAGCCCTAAGCTCCTCAAGCTCCATGAGCTGCCCCTCAAACTTCCCTTTCAGCACAGGTAGCTCACTAGCTAAACGGGGGCAAGACTCACACTCGAGCTCTCCACTCAAAGTAGGCTCATCCAGTTTGGACTGGAGTTTGCCTAGCCCAGCCTTCAGCTCATCTATCTCCTCTACCCGCTTGGCATACCTATCTCTCCAGTCACCAAGCTCCGTCATGAAAGACTCACAGGTAGGGAACTCAAGCTCACTGGGTTGGGGTCTCACACTCCTCAACCTCTCATTCTCCTCTAAAGCCTCAGCAAGTTGGGCTTTCAACTTCTACAGCTTCTTAGCTGCCTTCTCTAGCATCTTATCCTGGGGTTTCAACTCTCGGCTGTTCTGCTCTAGCATCTCAAGGATTTTGGCTTGCTCAGGAGTTACCTCATCATCGGAAGAAGAGTTGCTGCCGTCATCCTTGTTCTCCTTGTCCTCAAGCGCCATGGAGCAGACCGAACTCCTCTTGTCTTGTTCTTGCGCCTGGACTTGGTGGAGACGAAGCACAAGCCAGCTGGACCTCCTTGATCGTTCCTCTTTTCCTTCCTGTACGTGATCTCCTCACCACTTGAGCTCAACGAGGACGAAGAGGAAGAAGATCCGCTGCTGCAGAACCCGATCTCAGCGAAGAAGGCCTTATCCCGCTTCTAGTTGTCCTTCTGGTAGCTCTTGAAGGCCTTCCGAAAATTCTTCTTGCCGAAGGAACGCTTGCCGAAGCTGTGCTTGCTGGAGTGGTACTTGTCAAAGCTTGGCTTGCCGGAGTGGTACTTGTCGGAGTCGCGGGAGTAGCTCTTGCCCTTCTTGTAGTAGTTGTTCTTGTTGGGGCACTCGGTGATGTAGTGGCCGACCTCTCCGCAATCGAAGCACTTCGGCCTCTCGCCCCTCTTCTTGCTCATTTGGTTGTCATAGGCGCGCTGAAAACGACTAGACAACAGACATAACTCCTCATCCCCAAGCGACGCCAACTGCTCCTCTGTCACAGACATCAAAGCAGAAAATGAGAAGTTGTGCATAAGGGGGTTAGCAACAGACTCACTAGAGGGGGTAGCCAAGACCAGACTCTTAGAACCTGTACAAGCAAGGGAATCCCTCAACTTGTAATCTACTTTTGTCGCCTTGAGCTTACTATAGACCGCCTCTACTCCTATCGTATCATACCCTGCCGACTCAATGATTGAGTTCACCTTGATCTCCCATACTTTTCTGTCCAAAGCATATATCAACTTGACAGCCTGCTGATGATCGGTGTATGGGAGCTCAGCGGGGGCAGAGTTGACACGCAACTTATTGATGATCGACTGAAAGCGATCAAACAAGTCGTCTACTGACTCTCCCGGCTTCTGGACGAAATTTTCATATTTGGGCCGGTAAGTCTCCACAAGCCTAGCCTTAATCATCGCAGTACCCTCATGGTGTGCACTAAGCAGTGACCATATCTCAAGCGTAGTTTTAAGGTGACTCACTCTCTCATAATCCACAGGACCAAGCCCGAAAAAGAGAAAGTTAACAGCCTTGGCATTTGCCTCATGCCAAGCCATGATATCCTGCGTAGTACGCTCAGCGACTGGAAGCACCACAAAAGTCGTACTCTGAGTAGCATCCCATATGTCCTAACTCTGGCTAACAAGGAACGCCTCTATCCTACCTTTCCAGTAGGGATAGCCATCGGAGCCAAGGACGAGAATCTTCTCGGAGTAAGTCATCGTCGCTACGGTTTAGTCACCGGTTAAGGTATGAGGAAACCTAACCGGCTCTGATACCACTTGTTGGACCGAGACGTGCGACTAGAGGGGGGTGAAAAGGAGCACTTAAAAACTCAAACTCATGAACCCCGGTGCAGACTGATAGACACTTCACACAATAAATGCTAGACACCGTCCACTGAAAAGAAACGTGTCTAGCAGCACTTGGTGTCGCCCACTGAATGGGTACACACTAAGTGAGCAGAAGCACGAGACTCGTCGATCACAAGATCGCAAATCAAGCGAAACAACGACATACGCACTAGCGTCTTGTTCGCCACTCAACGCACCGAAATGCGCCCTACTGGTTCGCAGCAGGTTAAGAGTATGGGCAGCAACAAGGAACACTAAAAGCAAGGTCGAAGCAAAAGCCAGGCAGCGAAAACCTCAACGAAAAAACACACAGCCACCTACATGCGTCTGCCGGACTGTCCGGGGTCCTTTACCGGACCGTCTGGTAGAACCGGATGGTCCAATGACTGGACCGGATAGTCTAGTAGCAGCCGGGCTAAAACTCCCAATGCCGGACTGTCCGGTGACGGGCGCCGGACTGTCCAGTGCGCCGGATGATCCGGTAGCAGGACCGGATGATCCGGTGGGAGGCTGGAACTTGGGTTTCCAAATCCTAAACCTGACCAAACCTTGTCCAATCTTCACAAAATTTGACACAGGCTATCTGAGCCCTATTCCAAAGCTATTCCCAAAAGATCAACTCAAAATGATCACGGGATTAGCGGGAATTTCAGATCGCGTGAAGAGGCAAGCTTTGGGCAAGAAAAGAGGAAAACTCAAATCCGACTTGCTCGTGGCAAACCTGCAGGTTTGTGATGCACTAGGGCATAATCTCCACGTCCTTGCAAGTTCAAAACACCGGCAAAAGAAAGGATTCACCCATGGCCAAAGCAAACACCCAAAAGCCAAGGATTGAACCCAAAAACCAAACTAGAAGGGGGAGGAGGAGAGGGCTGCACACATGAGCTTGAATTTTTGCTGAATCTTGATGGATTAATCATGAAATTGAGTTCATACAAAGTTCCTACAGCCCACGACCCTTCATCCTTCCCTCTTGTGTGAAGAACACTAGCTAGGGGACTCAAAACCTAGCCCTAATGCTCTTGTTTCTCTCTTTGGCACTTGGCTGTATGGAAATGAAGCCTAGGGTTTTCTAATGGTGGAAAAGTCATCTAAATGACCAGCCACTTAGGTATTTATAGCCCTAGGCCTGACGACAAAATAAATACTAAGACCCTTACTCTAAAATGCCCGAAAGGGGCTGAAATGTAAAAGATACAATCGAACGACTACGATGACGCTTTGATCTTCTTCTTCTCCACGCCTCGCTTGGATGTACGCCACGTAGCCAGTAGTCCAAAACCTTCTCCCGGTTTTGAAGTTAGAAACCGAAAAACTTTATTCTGCGGGCTTCGTAGGCTGGGTCTTGGCCCAATCTCCTATCTTGGCGAGTCGAAGCCACTAAGTCATGTGAACTTGGGTGGCGGTTTTGAGCCGAAGCTGCCAAAGCCTCCCCCGCACGTCTTCGCGCCATGCACTCGGATTGGAGCACCACGGTGGCACTCGGCTTCTCCAGTCCATCGGAGTCGCCTCACGGTCCATCGGAGGACTTACATCACCATTGCCGATCCGCCCCTCTGTGTACCGAGCTTCCATGGCCGACTGACGCCGAGCATTGCCTTCGGTCCATTGGAGGGCTTTTGCCTCAGTCCATCGAGGTGTTCATCATGCACCTCCAGTCCATCGGAGGGCCTCCAGTCCATCAGAGGGCTTGAGCTCATTGACAATCACTCATCACACCAGGAGAGCAATGAGGCCGGTCCATTGGCCCTTATGGCTAAGTGAGACACACTTTGTGTGAGTCGTTGCCTTGCTTGACTTGCGATCTTGTGGTCATTGAGTTGTGTGCTTCCGCTTGCTTGGTGTGTTCCCTTTCAGTGGGTAACATCAAGTTCTAGCTAGTCACGTTCCCGTTCAGTGGGTGGTGTCTAGCTTTCATTGTGAGTGTTGCGTCAGTGTGCACCCGGGGGGTTTGAGTTTGAGTTTTCAAGTGCTCCTATTCACCCCCACTCTAGTCGCACGTCTCAGTCCTATAAGTGATATAAGAGCAAGTTAGGTTTCTCATACCTTAACCGGTGAAGAAACCATAGCGACTATGACTTACTCTGGGAAGATTCCCGTCCTTAGCTCCGATGGCTATCCCTACTGGAAGGGTAGGATTGAGTTGTTCCTTGTTGGCCAGAGTCAGGACATATGGGATGCTCCTCAGAGTATGACTTTTGTGGTGCGTCCAGTTGTTGAACGTACTACGCCTGAGATCGTGCCTCAGCATGAGGCGAATGCCAAGGCTGTTAACTTTCTCTTTTTCGGGCTTGGTCCCATGGATTATGAGAGAGTGAGTCACCTTAAGACGGCGCGTGAGATATGGTCCCTGCTTAGTGCACACCATGAGGGTACCGCAACCATTAAGGCTAGGCTTGTGGAGACTTACCGGCGTGAATATGAGAATTTCATCCAGAAGCCGGGAGAGTCAGTAGACGACTTGTTTGGTCGCTTTCAGTCGATCATTAACAAGTATGCTTTGGATAGAAAAGTATGGGAGATCAAGGTGAACTCAATCATTGAGTCGGCAAGGTATGATACGATAGGAGTAGAGGCACTCTATAGTAAGCTCAAGGCCACAAAAGTAGATTACAAGATGAGGGATTCCCTCGCTTGTACAGGTTCCAAGAGTCTGGCCATGGCTACTCTAGTGAGTCTGCTACTACCCCCCTGCTTCACAACTTCTCGTTTTCTACTTTGATATCTGTTACAAAGGAGCAGTTGGCGATGCTTAGGGATGATGAGCTTTCTCTAGTGTCTAGTCGCTTTGAACGCACCTATGACAACCGGATGAGCAAGAAGAGGTGCGAGAGGCCCAAGTGCTTCGAGTGCGGAGAGGTCGGCCACTTCATCGCCGAGTGCCCTAACAAGAACGACTACTACAAGAAGGGCAAGAGCTACTCCCATGACTCCGACAAGTACAACTCCGGCAAGCCAAGCTTTGACAAGCACCGCTCTAGCAAGCACAGCTTCGGCAAGCGCCCCTTCGGCAAGAAGAACTTCCGGAAGGCTTTTAAGAGCTACTAGAAGGACAACCGGAAGCGGGACAAGGCGTTCTTCGCCGAGATCAGGTTCTGCAGTAGCGGATCTTCTTCCTCTTCGTCCTCGTTGAGCTCAAGTGATGAGGAGATCACACATAAGAAGGACAAGAGGAACGATCAAGGAGGTCCAGCTGGCTTGTGCTTTGTCTCCACCAAGTCCAAACGCAAGCACAAGATCAAGAGGAGTTCGGTTTGCTCCATGGCGCGTGAGGACAAGGAGAACAAGGATGACGGCAGCAACTCTTCCTCCGATGATGAGGTAACTCCTGAGCATGCCGAAATCCTTGAGATGCTAGAGTAGAACAGCCGAGAGTTAAAAGCCCAGGATAAGATGTTGAAGAAGGCAGCTAAGAAGCTGCAGAAGTTGAAGGCCCAACTTGCTGAGGCTTTAGAGGAGAATGATAGGTTGAGGAGTGTGAGACCCCAACCCAGTGAGTTTGAGCTTGGTGACCAGAGAGATAGGTATGCCAAGCGGGTAGAGGAGATAAATGGGCTGAAAGTTGAGTTAGGCAAACTCCAGTCCAAGCTGGATGAGCCTACTTTGAGTGGAGAGCTTGAGTGTGAGTCTTGCCCCTGTTTAGCTAGAGAGCTAGCTATGCTGAAGGATAAGTTTGAGGGGCAACTTAAGGAGCTTGAGGAGCTTAGGGCTAGACCTGCATTTTTGGGTGCATGTATGGTCTGTCCTACATTGAGAGGCGAGTTAGAGCAGTTGAGAGCTGACTTTCAGGTGCTCTTAGCACCTACTGACACTTGTGAGAACTGCCTGACCCTTGGGATGCAGCTGGTGGATAGGGATGCCACCATTAAGAAGTTGGAGAAAGCTGCTCCTGTGTTTCCCTCTCTAGATTGTGATACCTGTGCTGCCCAGACAGTAGTTCTGGAAGATCTGAGGTTGCAAGTCTTTTCTTTGCAAGATGACAACTGCAAGTTGAGAGAGGTGCTGAGTTGGGTGTATGCGAGGCAACCCCAACTAGAGATGATTATAGAGAGCACCAAGAGAGCCGAGGATGACATGAGTGGTTTTGGGTTTAGGGAGTGCAGTACTTCGGGTGTGAAGAGTGCTCCAATTAAGATCCAAACTGCTTCTACCCAGCCAGGTGAGACTGTTGATGGGGTTTACCATGAGCCACCCAATGCTGCCCCGAAGAAGCAGTACTGGACACCCAAGCCTTCTAAGGCTAAGCTGGATAAGATAATAGAGGAAGAGCTTAAGCCTAAGGACAAGAAGCTAGCCCAGTAGCCTGCACCACCCAAGGCCACACCACCTAAGCCTAAGTCCCAACCTAACCCAGCTCCTAGGAGGCCTGTCTACCACTGTGAGTTCTGCCAGCGGAATGGCCACCTAGGGTAGTTTTGCTTCAGGAGGAAGCGGGTTGAGAGGCAGGAGAGAGCTTGGGGGAACCAGGATCAGTTCTATCAGGATGGTAGGCAAGATCCTCTCCACCGCGGTGAGATGAGAGACCGCTTTACAGGTGGTGAGCGTGGAGGCGGTTTTCAAGCCCATGCTCTAGGTGGTGAGGGACCCTTTGTCAGTCGAGCTCCTAGTCATTTTCAGCGCGACTATGGACCTCGTGACCGAGGGTTTGTGAGAGAGCTTGAGAGGCCACGCTTTGAGGGTCGTGGTTACTCTAATCGTGGTGTTTTTTTTTTGTACTGTGCTTACCCCACTTTTGAGCAGATGGCTCGGCACTGGTACAGCAGTTTTGGTACTAACCCTAGTGCCGAACCGTTTGCTCACCGTCGCTTTACTTGACTTTGCAGGATCGAGGCATGGAGGACATGTGGATCATGGACTCTGGTTGCTCTAGGCACATGACAGGACACTACAAGTGGTTATCCAGCCTCAACCCCGTAAGCACCAAGGAGTACATCACTTTTGGGGACAATGGTCAAGGTAAAGTGTTGGGTGTTGGTTCTCTTTCGCTCTCTGCTAAGCTTTCCCTGAGAGAAGTTTCTTTTGTCCAAAATCTGGGGTTCAATTTGGTCTCTGTTTCGCAACTTCTCGATGAAGGATTTGAGGTTCGTTTCAAGAAGGGTGTGTGTCGCGTTCTTGAGGTTGAGGAGACCCTTGTTTGCTCTTTGCTTCCTTTTGGTCAGGTTTTTAGGGTCGACCACACATCTGTTTCTGGCCCTGCGTGTTGTTTGGTTGCTAGTCCTTCTGCTGATATATGGAAGTGGCATAGGAGACTTGGTCACTTGAGCTTTCATCTGCTAGTCAGGTTGAGTTCAATGGGCCTAATCCGAGGATTGCCCAAATTGAAATCTAAGAAGGACTTAGTGTGCCACCCCTGTCATCCTGGCAAGATGGTTGCTCCTTCTCACACTCCTGTGTCTCAGGTTATGATCTCCTATTCGGGTGAGCTACTCCATATGGATACAGTAAGTCCTGCTCGGGTAGCGTCGGTCAGTGGGAAGTGGTACGTGCTTATCGTTGTGGACGACTTTTCGTGGTTCTCATGGTTATTTTTTATGGAGTTTAAGGATGAGGCGTTTGGTTTTGTTCAGGATCTGGTACTGAGGTAGAGAGTCATAAGGCCATGAAAGCTATCCGTAGTGACAACGACGGAGAATTCAGACACTCTCGGTTCGAAAATTTCTATCGTGACCTAGGTCTTGAGCACCAGTTTTCTTCTCCATATACCCCACCGCAGAACGGTGTTGTGGAACGCAAGAACCGCACACTCGCTGAGATGGCACGAACGATGCTCGATGAGCACAGGACTCCGAGGCGCTTTTGGGCTGAGGCAGTGAATACGGCCTGTTACATTGCCAACCGGATCTTCTTGCGAGCTTTCCTTGGGAAGACCTCGTATGAACTTTGGTTTGGTAGGCAGCCTAGTGTCAAGCATTTGAGAGCGTTTGGCTGCAGGTGCTTTGTGCTAAAGAAGGTGGGTCATATGGACAAGTTTGAGTCTCGCTGTTTGGATTGGATTTTTCTGGGGTATGCTTCTAGTTCTAGGGCTTTTTGTGTGTAGATTTTGGAGGCCAAGCAAGTTGTTGAGACTTGTGAGGTTTCTTTTGATGAAACTATGCCCAGCACAACCTCTGCTTTTGAGCTTTCATGTGATGATGAGATGATGGAGGACCTTTGCCCACGGCTTCCTCCTCACTCCCCCAACAGCAAGCTCAAGCAGAGGCTGGCCCTGCTGAGGACGCAAGGGAGTTGACCTTTGAGATTGTTCCATCTCGGCAGGTCCAGCGGGAGAGTTGACCTTCGAGATTGTTCCATCTCGACAGGTCCAGCGGGATCACCCTCCACACAGGATCATTGGAGATCTTCCCCAGCGTGTCACACGCTCTTCGGTTAACTCTCTAGCCTTTTTCTTCCACTCTGCATTTGTTGCTTCTTTTAAGCTCCGGGATATGTCACATGCATTATCTGATCCTAACTGGGTGAACGCCATGCATGGGGAGTTGGAGAATTTTAAGAGAAACCATGTCTGGAATTTAGTTGAGCCTCCACCAAACTGCCGCCCTATGGGAACCAAGTGGGTTTCAAGAACAAACAGGGTGAGAATGGGATGGTTGTGAGGAACAAAGTGAGATTGGTAGCCCAGGGTTTCTATCAAAAGGAGGGAATAGATTATGAGGAGACCTTTGCCCCTGTAGCTCGTTTGGAAGCCATTAGGATTCTGCTTTCTTTTGCTGCCTCCAAAGGCTTGAAACTGCAGCAGATGGATGTCAAGTCAGCCTTCCTAAATGGGTTCATAGAGGAGGAGGTTTATGTGAGACAACCTCCTAGCTTTGAGAGTGCCAAGTTTCCAGACCGGGCGTATAAGTTGAGAAAAGCCCTGTATGGTCTGAAGCAAGCTCCAAGACCTTGGTATGCTAGAACTTGTGAATACCAGCTTTCCATTCTTTCTGAGCTCTTTCTGGTACACTCTCTACATCTCATGACATATTTTGAGGGGGGACTTGTCTAGTTCAGGGGGCGTCCTATGAACCCTTGATGTGTCCATTTTCAACAAGGGGAAGAAGTATTGAACATAGGGGGAGGACTCGGGAGAGATTTAGTTAAGGGGGAGCTTTGCATTCATTTTTGCATTTGTAAGGATGCATTTCAGGGAGAGTTGAGCTTTTAGCATGCTCTTTGCATCGGTGTGTTGAGCCTTTTGCCTTTGTATTGAGGAGCCGATGCTTTGTTTTCTTTTGCTGTCTCATTGTGCCCTGTTTCTTTGCTTGTATTTGGTTCTTGGGCATTTTGAGCAACTTTCTTCTTTCTTTCTTTCTTTTTCGGTTTTACGCTTTTCTCTTGTCTTTGTTCTATTTCAGATCATAGGTTGAAGGTGTTGACAATGCACTCATCATGGGGGAGATTGAGAGCCAACGGACCAGCCTCATTGCTCTCCTAGTGTGATGAGTGATTGTCAACAAGCTCAAGCCCTCCGATGGACTGGAGGCCGTGTGATGGACTGGAGGTAGATGATCAAGACGATAGACTGAGGTAAAAGCCCTCCAATGGACCGGAGGCAATGCTCAGCCATGGAAGCTCGGTACACGGAGGGCAGATCGGCAACGGTAATGTAAGCCCTCCGATGGACCGCAAGGCAACTCCGATGGACTGGTGAAGCCGGGTGCCACCGTGGTGCTCCAACCTGAGTGCATTGCGCGAAGACGTACGAGGGAGGCTTTGGCGGCTTCGGCTCAAAACCGCCACCCAAGTTCAAATGACTTGGTGGATTGGGCTCCGACTCGCCAAGATAGAAGATTAGGCCAAGACCCGGCCCAGGAAGCCCGCAGAATAAAGTTTCCCGGTTTCTGACTTCAAAACCAGCTTCCGGACTACTGGTTACGTGGAGTACATCCAAGTGAGACGTGGAGAAGAAAGATCAAAGCATCATCGTAGTCGTTCGATTGTATCATTTTTATTTCAGCCCCCTTCCGGGCTGTCTAGAGTAGGGGTCTTAGTGTTAAATGGTGTCGTTAGGCCTGGGCTATATATATACCTAAGTGGCTAGTCATTTAGGTGACTCTTCCACCATTAGAAAACCCTAGGCTTAGTTTCCATGCAGCCAAGTGCTTAGCGAGAAAATCGGGTGCTAATCTAGGATTTGGAGTCCCCTAGGCTAGTACTTTGCATCAAGAGGGAGGATGAAGGGCGGTAGGCTGTAGGAACCTTGTAAGAACTGATTTTCCACTTCAATTCAAGCAAGATTCATCCTCAATTCGAGCTCATGTGTGCAGCCCTCTCCCTTCCCCCTTTCTAGTTTGGATTTTGGGTGATTCTCAAAGGCTTTTGGTACTTTGCTTTGTCTACGAGTTTTTCCCATTTCTTTTGGTGTTTTGGACTTGCAAGGATGTGGAGATTATGACCTAGTTCATCTCAAACCTGCAGGTTTGCCACGAGCAAGTCGTTCTTGAGTTTTACCCTTTTCTTGCCCAAAGCTTGCCTCTTCACGAGATCTGCAATTCCCACTAAACCCTTGATCCTTTTTCATGGATCTTTTGGGAATAGCTTTGGAATAGTGCTAGGATAACCTGTGCCAAATTTTGTGAAGATCGGATAAGGTTTGGTCAAGTTTAGGGTTTGCAAACTCAAGAACCGAGGCTGTTTTCTGGGTTCACCGGATAGTCCGGCTCCAATCACCGGACAGTCCGGTGGACTTAACATCCTCTAAATGGTCTGATTTTTTAGTACGTTGTTCCTCATGTTTTGGCAAGCTTGTGGTTAAAATTTCATGATTTTTGGAGTCCGTTTGACCTGGTTTTGTCATTTTTCTTTGCAACCTGTTCTATCTAAAATTGCCCTGTCGGACTATCCGGTAGAGGGTGGCGGACAGTCCGGTGGTGCCAGGATTTTTGCCTCCAAATCTGGTTTAAGTTGTTCCTAAGGTTTGTGGCTTGTTCCTAGTGCTTTGTGGGGTGTCTAGGATCGTTCCAAAGGTCTTTAGCACCTCATTTGCTAAGAGGTCTTCGCGATCGCTAGGTGGTTCTTTTTGTATTGTTTGGAGGTAGTTGCTTTGGGTGTCTTTGCTTCAACCTCACATTTTGTGTTCTTCACCACTGGCCTTTGCTTGCTATTCATCAGTGAGACGCATTTAGGTGTGAAGTGGCTAAGTGAGACACACTTTGTGTGAGTTGTTGCCTTGCTTGACTTGCGATCTTGTGGTTGTTGAGTCGTGTACTTCTGCTTGCTTGGTGTGTTCCCTTTCAGTGGGTAACATCAAGTGCTAGCTAGTCACGTTCCCGTTCAGTGGGTGGTGTCTAGCTTTCGTTGTGAGTGTTGCGTCAGTGTGCACCAGGGGGTTTGAGTTTGAGTTTTCAAGTGCTCCTATTCACCCCCCTCTAGTCGCACGTCTCGGTCCTACATTCTTAAGTACAAAGCATCTGCACCCAAATGGTCTCAGGTGCTTTACGCTGGGCTGCCTACCAAACTGAAGTTCATACGACGTCTTCCCAAGGAAACCTCGCAAGAAGATCGGGTTCACAATGTAACAGGCCATATTCACTGCCTCGGCCCAAAAGCGCCTAGGAGTCCTGTGCTCATTGAGCATCATCCGTGTCATCTCAATGAGTGTGCGGTTCTTGCGTTCCACAACACCGTTTTGAGGAGGGGTATATGGAGAGGAGAATTGGTGCTCAAGACCTAGGTCACGACAGAAGTTTTCGAATCAAGAGTTTCTGAATCCTCCGCCATTGTCACTACGGATAGCCCTCATGGCCTTATGAATCTCGTTTCTCAACCTCAGTACCAGATCCCAAACAAATCCTAAAGTCTCATCCTTAAACTCCATGAGAAATACCCATGAGAACTGAGAAAAGTCATCCACAACGACAAGCGTGTACCACTTCCTACTGACCGATACTACCCGAGCGAGACCTACTGTATCCATATGGAGTAGCTCACCCGGATAGGAGGTCATAACCTGAGACACTGGAGTGTGAGAAGTAGCTACCATCTTGCCATGACAACATGGGTGGCACACTAAGTCCTTCTCAGCTTTCAATTTAGGCAATCCTCAGATTAGACCCATTGAACTCAACCTGACTAGTAGATCAAAGCTCAAGTGACCAAGCCTCCTATGCCACTTCCATATATCAGCAGAGGGACTTGCAACCAAACAATGCGTAGGGCCAGAAACAGATGTGAGGTCGACCCTATAAACCTGATCAAATGGAAGCAAAGAGCAAACAAGGGTCTCCTTAGCATCAAGAATGCGGCACACACCCTTCTTAAAATGAACCTCAAATTCTTCATCGAGAAGTACTGCACTCCCCAAACCCAAAACCACTCATGTCACCCTCGGCTCTCTTGGTGCCTTCTATGATCATCTCTAGTTAGGGTTGCCTCGCATACACCCAACTTAGCACCTCTCTCAACCTGCAGTTGTCATCTTGCAAAGACAACACTTGCATCCTCAGATCCTCCAGAACTATTGTCTGGGCAGCACAGGAGTCACAATCTAAGAGGGAATCACAGGAGCAGCTTTCTCCAACTTCTTAATGGTGGCATCCCTATCCACCAGCTGCATCCTAAGAGTCAAGCAGTTCTCACAAGTGTTAGTAGGTGCTAAAAGCACCTCAAAGTCAGCTCTCAACTGCTCTAACTCGCCTCTCAAAGTAGGACAGACCATACACGCACCCAAAAGCGTAGGTCTAGCCCTAAACTCCTCAAGCTTCTTGAGCTGCCCCACAAACTTCACCTTTAGCACAGCTAGCTCACTAGCTAAGCAGGGGCAAGACTCACACTCAAGCTCTCCACTCAAAGTAGGCTCATCCATCTTGGACTAGAGTTTGCCTAACTCGGCTCTCAGCCCATCTATCTTCTCTACCCGCTTAGCATACCTGTCTCTCTGGTCACCAAGCTCCGTCATGAAAGACTAGCAGGTAGGGCACTCAACCTCACTAGGTTGGGGTCTCATACCCCTCAACCTCTCATTCTCCTCTAAAGCCTCAGCAAGCTCGGCTTTCAACTTTTGCAGCTTCTTGGCTGCCTTCTCCAACATCTTATCCTGGGCTTTTAGCTCTCGACTATTCTGCTCTAGCATCTCAAGGTTTTCAGCTTGCTCAGGGGTTACCTCGTCATCAAAGCAAGAGTTGTTGCTGTCATCCTTATTCTCCCTGTCCTCAAGCGCCATGGAGCAAACCGAGCTCCTCTTGTTCTTTTTCTTGTGCTTGGACTTAGTGGAGATGAAGCACAAGCCAGCTGGTGCTGGGGAACGGTCATGGTTAGACCTTATGAATTTCAAAATTTTATTCCCTTCCAGGATCATCGTATGCATTAGAGCCAAGATTAGACATATATGAAAGCATTAACACATACCGTAGCCTTCAGAGTCCAATTGTCGCAGCGGAATGACACTCGTCGGATCTTTCACAACAAAACAGCTGTGGCCTTTAGGTGTCCACACGAACGGGCCTTTGGCTACGTGGTCAGTGTGCTAGCACTGGATTACACGACCCTCGTGACTTTTCTCGTAACGGATGAAACCCTTTCACCCTTCCCTCTCTTCCTTCTTTTTTCTTTCTCCCTTTTTTTTTTGTACATCATTTCCATAGCTCCCACACATGGGTATTTATAGGGCTGAAATCACTGTAGCAAGGGCGGTTGCTACAGTACGCGCAGGACACTGTAGCAGAGGCAGTTTGCTACAGTGCAGCCACCAGATGAACAGTTCTGCCGACATGTGAACAGTAGCCGGTTGCTACAGTGCTGCCGGCATGCTACAGTTATTCCAGCATTTTCTACAGTGTTCCAGCGCTTCTATTTCCCATCGTATTTCTGTCACGAGTGGAGGTTTCATAAACCTGCCTAACCCTTGTTCTTTGTGTGTGACCCTGTAGGTTCGTGCAACGTTGGTAGTAGATCAAAACTCTTTTAATCCACAAGTCGCAAGCGGCTTCTAGCAAAACATTGCAACTACCCAAATTGCATGAAGATCAACCATCCAATGAATCCTTTCAATGACCAAATGTCAATCATTTCGTCTCTATTGATTTATTGACTTAAGCCAAGGTTGAGATGTGTCATCCTTGTGCTGTTAAGCCCTTTTCCTCGATTCTCCGAAATTGACTAAACTTGATCGATTGATCAACTCCTTGATCAGTCGGGCATGGCCATGCACATTCTTTAGTCTATTTCATCGAGTGGCCAAAGATATCGTTTTCCTCTGAACGAGAAGGACAACTCCCATCTTGATCAATTACTTCCCTCCACATGATTCAAAAACATGCCCAAGTGTTGCCCTTATGATTACCCAGTTACGGTGCAACGTCAGACAACATCAAAACATGCTATCCTTATGTAGGGAACTGTGATTGATCTCAGGTCTGAGGATTAAGACATTTACCATTGTATGAAATCACCTATGACACATCATTTTCTCAAAGGTGTTTCATAAAGTGGGTCAATCCAATACCATGTACTCCTACATGAGTATCCACATGATTGTATTGATATCATATATCCATAGCCTGCAAAACATGGCTATCACAACAATCCATGTGCTTGACTATGTTCATATCTTATTGATGTTTCAATCAATAATTAAAATCAAGGGATAACTTTATAATGATGTCATTATATGTTACAGGGTTTTACAATCAGGTCGTACTTGATGACTTGTAACATGAGATCATTATTGGAACCATACAAGCATAATATATTACAATTATCTTCATGGGCATATCTCCAACAATCTCCCACCTGCACTAGAGCCAATCATGCATGTATCTAATACCCATTGCTCTAGTATGTGCCTCATGTTTAGTTTGTGGAAGAGGTTTTGTCAACGGGTCTGCCACGTTGGCATCCGTAGATACTTTGCATACCTTGATATCACCTCTATTCAAAATCTCTCGAATAAGATGATATCGCCGTAGTATGTGTTTGGATTTCTGATGTGATCTCGGTTCCTTAGTTTGTGCAATGGCTCCATTGTTGTCACAATAGAGATCCACTGGACTTTCAGCATTTGGAATCACACCCAATTCAATGATGAGTTTTCTTATCCAGACAGCCTCCTTTGCTGCTTCTGAAGCAGCAATATACTCGGCTTCTGTTATAGAGTCCGCAACGGTTGATTGCTTTGAACTTTTCCAGCAAACAACTCCTCCGTTGAGGCAAAATATATATCTAGATTGCGATCTTGAGTCATCCTTGTCGGTTTGGAAGCTTGCATCCGTGTAACCAGTTACACTAAGCTCTTCCTCACCACCATACACAAGGAACATATCCTTAGTTCTTCTCAAGTACTTCAGGATATTTTTTACTGCTGTCCAGTGACTTTCACCGGGGTCTGCTTGATATCGACTTGTTACACTTAAGGCATAAGAAATATCTGGACGTGTACATATCATGGCATACATGATGGACCCAATGGCAGAAGCATAAGGAACCATACTCATGCGATCTCGCTCATCTTGTGTTATGGGACACTGAGTCTTGCTAAGATTCGTACCAGGTGACAAGGGTAGGAATCCTTTCTTGGACTCATGCATGTTGAACCTCTTCAACACCTTGTCAATATATGTACTTTGACTTAATCCAATTAGCTTTCTTGATCTATCTCTATAGATCTTGATACCTAATATATAAGCTGCTTCGCCCAGGTCTTTCATTGAGAATCTTATTTTCAATGATGCCTTAACTGATTCAAGCATAGGAATATCATTTCCGATCAATAATATGTCATCCACATATAATACCAGAAATACTAGTGCGCTCGCACTTGCCTTTTTATATAGACAGGGTTCTTCTTCATTTTTGATGAATCCAAACTCTTTGATAACTTCATCAAAATGAAGATTCCAACTCCGTGATGCTTGCTTTAATCCATAAATGGATTTTTGAAGCTTGCATACCTTCCCAGCATTTTTAGGATCCACAAAACCCTCAGGTTGTGTCATATACACGTCCTCACTGAGGTTTCCATTAAGGAAAGCAGGTTTGACATCCATTTGCCATATTTCATAATCAAAATATGCTGCAATTGCTAGGATGATCCGAATTGACTTAAACATCACGACCGGTAAAAAGGTTTCATCATAGTCAATACCATGAATTTGTTTAAACCCTTTAGCAACCAATCGAGCTTTATGGATATGAACTCTTCCATCCATGTCAAATTTTCTTTTGAACACCCACTTATTTTCAATTGCCTTCACACCATCAGGCAAATCAACCAAGTTCCAAACTTGATTATCTTTCATGGAGTTCATCTCGGATCTCATGGCTTCGAGCCATTTTTCGGAGTCTGGGCTTTCAATTGCTTCTTGAAAAGTGGCTTGTTCACTGTCATCGAATGATGGAATGTCATCTTATTTATTCACAATAAACATGAGTCTTTTCGGTTTATAACGCACCCTTTCTGATCTTCGCAGGGCTGGTGTTTCATTAAAGGGTTCTATAACTGCTTGTAGATTTTCTTGCAAATCCTCAGGGTTAGAAGAAGAGAGGGCCAAAATGTTAGGTCACAGCCGAACAACCACAAACAGACTATAAAGGAGTTAGGTCACTAACTTCCGAATGAACACAATATGTTATCTTAAGATACCAAAGTAAGATCCTAACAGTGAGCAATAAACACAAAAGGATATCAGTAAGGAGCCCTTAATTTCTCATAGTGGGAACAGAACCTAAAAGAATCAATGGCTGCAAACAGTATTTTCAGAAAAAATTCCTTATGTAACATGAATTCAACTTAGGGTTGGAATACACCACACATACTTAGACCCCGTAGAATTGAAAGAAATTGAAAGTGCGGCGGTAATTTCATCCATGGCATCATATGCTCTGTAAGTGCACCGGAGCTGCAATTCCCAAAACAAATAATCAGAACCACTATTACTCATTAGCCATACACCAAACGTAACAAGCAGGAACAACTAGTTCTACCTCCCCACTGGTGGCATCCCAAAGGTGTATTGGATGATCACGACTGGTGCTTGCAAATACACAGGTGGCTGGGTCTACGAAGCAACAAAAACACATCAAAATTCACTAATTGGCCGCAAAGCAAAAGGCAAAAAATTAACTAGTATCACTGAAGGCAATTCATAACCCACCAGACAAGGACATGCACGGGTACCAGCAGAAATCGTACACTGGCTCACCCTCGTTCACATGAAGAAATGCACCATAAGAATCTGCAGGGGAATATTTTTTTGAAATCAAAGCCGTGGATTAGAAGTAGAAAACCCATCGTGCAAACTAACAGAGACAACTAAAGGAAAAGCTAAAGCATTCAGTGCAAGCATCTACAAGAACACAAGATACATCCGCACAATTGCAGCAGCAAACAAGTAAAAACAAAAGACGCACCTTCACCTCCTGCGGTGGCCTCGGCAGCATGCTCCCCGGCACTGTACGCTTCCTCCGGCCTGCCCAATAGAAAGAAGGGAACTTCCATAATTTTAGCCTCTTGTCGCGCGCGAGAAAGAGCTTATCAGAAAAGGCAAACGCGCGCGGCTTACAAGTAGAACAAGCGGAGGGAGTTATCGTCGGAGCTGGTGAGGAACGAGGATCCGTCAGGCGACCACTTCACGCCTTTGAGGAAGTTCTCGCCGCCGCTGTTGCTGCCAGCGGAAGCGGCGTGGCGAAACTGGCGGGCGAAGTGGTAGAGCCGGCGAGGGGGGCGGTCGAAGCGGAGCTGGGGCCACGAGTACTCCGCCCCAGCCTCCGTTTCCTGCCCATCCACCGCCGCCTCCTCCATCGCCGTAGCTTCATCCTCCGCGCCTCCCGGTGGCGCCGCCGCCTCCTCCTCCTGCGCTGCTGCCATCCCGCTCGCCCAGCTCTTCTCCGGCGAAGCA
The DNA here is from genome assembly GCA_022530915.1 of Paspalum notatum. Taxonomy (NCBI): domain Eukaryota; kingdom Viridiplantae; phylum Streptophyta; class Magnoliopsida; order Poales; family Poaceae; genus Paspalum; species Paspalum notatum. The sequence continues at coordinate 22,986,166 of CM039687.1, forward strand.
AAGCAACCGGCGGCCTGGGGTTTCGAAGCAAAGGACCGAGTGGAAACTGGAAACATAGCTAGGCGGGCTTGGCCCAACAAAGTCGTGGGCCGGGCCAACAGCCACATCGTGGCCTGGACTTGACGTATAGGGCCGGGCCCAGCCCAACCCCACGTGCACGGCACGGCACGCACTTCTCCACTCCTGGTAGTTGGAGACGCGAGCCCACTGGTGGTTGCAGTGTTAGATCCGTCCGTCCGCCTGAGCGAGAAGTGAACCCCACGGCACGAGCCATGTCCGACGAGTCGCCGCCGCCGCCAGCGCCGCCGTCGCAAGCCGCCGAGAAGAGCCAGCCCGCCGAGCAGGCGGCCGGCGGCTGGGGCGGATGGGGGCTCTCCGTCTTCTCCGAGATCTCCCGCAACGTGAGTACTGAGTTGCACTCCGACCTGCCCGGCTTCATACGCCATGCGTCGATTTTTTTTTCTAGGTGGGAAGGTCGGATTAGGGGTTGTGTTGAATTGATGTGGTGTGGTTTGTTTCAGGCGGTAGAGGTTGCTAAGAGTGCCATCGCCGACATTCAGCAACCGCCGGAGCAGGATGCGGCACCCGGCAGTGGCGAGAAGGATAATAAAGAGAAAGAACCGGAGGGGGAGGACGAGGAGCGACGCAAGGCGGCTCTGGAAAAGCTGGAGAAGGCCAGTGAGGACTCAATCCTGGGCCAGGCACGTATCTGCCTTGCAACTCTCTCGGTATCTCTGCTGTGTTCTTGGCAATGCGGGTGATAAGCTGTTTGGAATGTGTCGACGTGGGTTTCTGCAGGGGCTGAAGGTCTTTGATAGCTCAGTGGAGACCATCACGACCGGCACTTGGCAAGCGCTTGGGACTGCATGGAAAAGTGGCTCGCTATTTGTTCAAAAGTACATCCTGCATTTTATATCTACTTCAATTTCTGCTATCACTGCCCTTGTGGATTGAACAGAAAAATTTTAGTTCAGTGATGACAGACACATCCCATGTTACTTCACCTACATTGCATGAAACAACCAAGGGCAGCCTAGGATTGCTTTCCCATCGTAGTAAATCCATAAACCTATATATATATATATATATATATATATATATATATATATATATATATATATATATATATATATATATACTTAAAAATCTCCACGCGGTCTATTCTGCTGATGAAATTGTGGCTATAGTTGGTTACGTCTTACACGTGCCCACATGTGGAATGCCACTGTATTACAAATTTACAATGCCGTACATCTCGAATTTCTTCAAGGTGCACAGAACTCCCACTAACTCCTTTGGAAAGAAATTCCTTTTCTAAGAAAACACCATTATGAGCAACAAACACTTTGTTCTCATTTCGGTTATAAAAGTAATACCCTTTGGTTTCCCTCGGGTAGCCCACGAATATGCACTTTTCTGATTTTGGAGTGAGCTTATCAGACGTCAAACGTTTTACATAGGCTTCACAACCCCAAATCTTCAGAAAAGATAAACTGGGTCGCTTCCCAGTCCATATCTCATATGGTGTCTTTTCTATTGCTTTTGATGGAGCCCTATTCAAAATAAACGCAGCTGTTTCTAGAGCATATCCCAAAAAATACAATGGAAGATCTGTTTGACTCATCATAGACCAAACCATGTCCAACAAGGTTCTATTCCTCCTCTCAGATACCCCATTCCATTGAGGAGTACTAGGTGGAGTCAACTGAGGAACAATTCCACATCTTCTAAGATGGTCGCCAAACTCTTGGCTCAAATATTCGCCTCCACGATCTGATCACAGAAATTTATTTGTTTTGCCAATATGATTTTGTACTTCATTCTGAAATTTTTTGAACTTTTCAAAAGATTCAGACTTATGTCTCATCAAGTAGACATAACCATAACGACTGAAATCATCAGTAAATGTTATGAAGTACTGAAAACCATTCCTTGCTACTATACTCATTGGTCCACATACATCTGTATGTATTAGTTCCAATAAGTTTTCCGCCCTTTCACTAACACCAGTAAAAAGTGCTTTGGTCATTTTCCTAGTAAACAAGACTCACATGTGTCATAAGATTCAAAATCAAATGAGTCTAGAAGCCCATCTTTATGGAGCTTCATTATGAGCTTCTCATTTATATGACCCAAGCGACAGTGCCATAAGAAACTGGGTTTCAAATCATTTAGTTTAGTTTTCTTGGTATCTAAGTTATAGATTGGTACGTGGAGATTTAAACAATATAGTCCATTCTGTAATAGAGCTTCGCCATAAAACATATCATCCAGACAAAATGAACAACATTTGTTCTTTATTTTGAATTCAAAATTTTCCATGTCCAAGCATTGAACTGAGATGATATTTTTATTTATGGTGGGTACATAGTAACATTTACTCAATTCCAATACCATACCCGAAGGTAAAGTTAACACATAAGTTTGTACGGTCATGGCAACAACTCTTGCTCCATTCCCAACGCAAAATTGAACTTCTCCTTTTGCCAATGTTCTACTTCCTTGGAGCGCCTGCATATTTGAACAAATATGAGCTCCTACACCGGTATCTAATACCCATGCATCAGAAGGACAACTGGCTATGTTAACTTCTATAACATAAATACCTGAATCGGAAGTCAAACTCCCTTTCTTCTTCTCTTCCAGGTATTTTGGGCAGTTTCTTTTCCAATGACCAACATCATGGCAATGGAAACATGTTGCGTCAGAAGTAGGTTTAGGCTTAGTGTTTTCTTATTATGATCAGTGCCAGAGCTCTCAGCTATAGCATGATTATTACCCTTCGCCTTTCCCTTCTTCTTAAAACGCTTTCCTTTCTGTACCAGCAAGACATCTGATGTCTCCTTCTTGATATTTTGCTCAGCTGTCTTTAGCATCCCATGCAATTCAGTGAGAGACTTCTCCAAGCCATTCATATTATAGTTCATTATAAACAGACCATAACATGGTGGCAAAGACTGAAGTATGATATCGGTGGCAAGGTTTCGGTTATATGGAAAGCCTAGTCTTTCCAAGTTTTCAATGTAACCAATCATCTTGATCACATGAGTACTAACCGAAGTACCTGCTACCATCTTGCACTCATGCAATGCCTTTGTCATCTCATACCTTTCAACACGTGCCTGCACATGAAACAAATTTTTCAAATGCACAACCATGTCATATGCTGACATGTTCTCGAACTGCTTCTGAAGCTCCGAGTTCATTGTGGGGGATAGATATCCCCTGGGCCCTCACAGCACGGACTCAGTACATGGGCCATTGAAGGGCCCAGTAGAGACAGCTGGCCTTTCTCAGGGTGCCGACTGGTCTCATGGGCCCGAGAACGGAGGACAAGCTTGAAGACCATGTCAAATGTGCTATAATTCGGGAAAAGACACAGCGGAGTTGGTTCGGACTCTGCGTAACAGGAATAGCGGGACTCAAGGAAGCAAACATGTAATCGTGGATTCTGTGTATTCTCTAGGTTTCCAAACAGAGTAGGACTCATAGAGAGAACTTGACTTGTAACCCAAGCCCGGCAGGATTATATAAGGCGGGTGAGGGACCCCTACGTAGATCATCGAACATCTCATCGCATACCAGCCACCAGACCTCGAAACCCTCGTTGTAACCTCAAGAACTCAGATCAATACAACTCACCTCAAACAGGATGTAGGGTGTTATGCTAATTGCGGCTCGAACCTGTCTAAACCCCTGTGTTTTATTGCATCTCAACGCAAACCATCGAGTTACGCCGATCTCACCACCCCAAGAACATCACATAACACATCCCGTGGTGCATTGTCGGCATCAAATCCCGACAGTTGGCGCGCCAGGTAGGGGCAGACGAAATCAGCATCAGCTAGCTCCATGGCTAATCATCTCGTCAACAGCTTCGCTCCAGGCGACATGATCCAGTTCAGATCAATCACCTTCATCGCCGATCGAAGCGGCGACCTTCACCAGCTTCACAGCGCGCCGATGCAACCGCGCATCGTCGTGCGACCATCAACCACTTCGGGGCGACCTGCATCGTCAGATCGTTGCCAGGGACTGGCGCCTCGCCAGCATCCATCGACTCCGCGCCAAGCTCCAGCACCTCGGCGCGAGGCGCCGGCCGCCCACCCAAATCCGGCTCCACGTCGTGCTGAGTCAGGTTGGGCTCCTTGCGGTCACCGTGACTCGGAAACGCGAAGCAGCCGCAGGGTCTCCTTCAGAGTTGGATCTACAACGACCACGCCAGCTCGAGTGGAACCTGCGACCACCACTACTCCGACTCCGACTCGTCGTACGGCGCTCTCAACATCTCCGACTCAAATCTGGACTCGGATTAATCGGGGGTCGAGATCAGGTTCCTTAGGGAACCCCACACAAGGCCCGCAGAGGGCCCGCGCCTCAGGAAACACTCCACAAGGCCCAGGGTGAGTCCCGGTTGACACTCGTTCCTGGGTACTATGTCCGCTACGGGTCCCTCCACCTCCGCCAGCATTGAAGCGGGCCTGACCGGCATCACCCGCCCAGGGCCGAAAGAAGACTCGGGTGGAGCCTGCCGTTCCTTCCATCCCATTTGGTCTCCGTAACTCTGCTGCTACGTACCAGGGGCTTCTCTCCCATGCCTCGGCTCCCCTCAACAACGACGAGGGTGCGCGGGGGGCGCCCAGCTCGAGACAGTTTGTGCCTCTTCCAGACAATCGCATCTACAATGGGCGCGACGCGCCGTGGTGGGTCGTCGCCCACGACTCGTCATCGATCCTGCACCGGCGGGAAGATCCGTTCGCCGGAACACCTCGCCAGCTCGCGAGGCTCGCCGTCGCCCGGAGACCATTGAGAGGGCTCATAACTCGCCCTCATATGATCTACAGTATCGACACTCCTACGGTCTCCGAACACGCTGCAACGCCCGCAATGACCACGACATCCACGGTCCCTACCTCAGACGCCGCCATGGAGAGAGCGGCCACAACCACCAGCAAATCCGAAGGATCGTTTTCTGACTGCGCCCTCTGCTTCCCCGAGGTCTTTGTCATCAGCGGTGCGGAGAACGAAATCGACGAAGTGGTCTCGGATGATGAGCAACCCGTCCTCGCCGAGACCTCACAAGATCGTCACAGAAGGGAGAGGGCGAACCGCATCCGTAACATCCGGCGCCGCCACATCCTAGGAAACAAGGACCCTACGCTGCCTGTCTCGAACGACGAGGTAACTCGGGTGAGTGAAAACAAGCAAGAAGTACAGAGCCACTGACGCAGGAACCAGACGCGGCAGCGGCGCCGCGACTGGCAGGCTGGTCAAGCCAGGCGACAGCGCGGGGCGACAATCCCCGCGCGCAATCTCCTGAAGGAGTTCGAGGGGGGTCATGGCGACCCCGAGTCAAGCTGGAGGGGCATTGGTCAAGCTCTACGAACTTATCCCCGATATTGAAGATGGGATGGCCATCAAGACCGTTCTCGCTCGGGCAGCCGACCACCTCATGCCCAGGCAGCCGGATGTTGCCGACGTGTGCCAAATCATCAACGGCAACCACGACGCGCGCCACAGAGACACCAACTCGAGATAGATCGATGCGCGAACTATGACCGAGACTTCGGCCCCCTGCAGCGCGCTCCAGCCGCCAGGTGTCACTCGGGGGCTGTCTCCGTGAACAGCTCTACCCCCCGAGACAGATCCGAGCGGGACCGTCGACCTCAATCCCTGCCTCGTCGCCCAGTGGAGGATCGTGGTAACTCGGTTGGCATCGCCGAAGCGGCTATAGCCGCCTTCGGTCGGAGAATTCAAGATGTCGAGTGGCCACCCAACTTCAAAATCTCAAACATCGAAAAATTTGAGACGAAGATGGACCCACGGAACTGGCTGGCCGTGTATACTACTGCGGCCCGAGCGGCCAATGCCTCGGAGGATCTCATGATAGCATATGTCCCCATCAAGCTGGGACAGGACGCACTTCAATGGCTTGGCCACCTTAGGCGGGCCAGCATCGAGGACTGGGGTGACTTCCGTCGCCTGTTCATCGCCAATTTCCAGTCCCTCTCCGATAAGCCGGCGCAGCGGTGGGATCTCAAGGCCATCCGCCGCAAGGACTCAGAAAGCCCCTCGATCGTACCTCAAGCGGTTCCAGGCTCTCAGGAATCGCATCCCCAACATATCTGAGGACACGGTGATCGACGACTTCCTTCAGGGCTCCAACGACCAAGTCTTCGTCAAGCATATACTGGAGAGGGCGCCCACCACCTCGGAGCGTCTCTTCCAGAAAGCGGACCGCTACATCACGGCGGACGAACGAGCTCGCGACCTCGTTCGCCCCTGGCAAGATGACCGGGGCAAGGGCAAGCAGGAGAAGCATGAAGAACCTCCGCGACAAGATCGGCGCTGGGACAAGAGGCCTTGGGAGGAGGTCCGAGCCATGGCTCCAGCCCCGGTACGACCACGTGGCCCACCTCCAGCCCAAGCTTGAACTCTTGATCAACTCCTCGACGAGCCATGCCCGGCACACAAGGATATGCGCCATACTCTCAGGCATTGCCGCGACTTCAGGGCCATGCAGAACCATGGTCAGTTTCCGACGATGCAATCTCCTCCGCTGCCTCCACCACGGAACCAGCCGCCGCAAAGGCCGGTTGGAGGCAGTAATCAGCGCTTCTCCAATGTCAACAAGGAGGTCAACTTCATCCTAGGAGGGCACGGAGCGTACTCGAGCAAACGCCAGCAGAAGCTGGAAGATCGGCGGATCAACGCGGCCACCTCAGAGCCGCCTCAACCATACGATTGGTCTCACGAGCCGGTCTCGTTCAGTCGTGCGGATCAGTGGCTCAACTTCGATGAGTCGGGCAAGTACCCGCTGCTGGTTACCCCCATAGTCGGTGACACCCGACTCAAGAAGCTGATCGACGGAGGGGCCAGCATCAACGTGGTGTTCCCCAGGGCTCTGCAAGAGATGGGGATCCCGCTCAGCGATCTCAAGAAATCAGATACCCCGTTTTTCGAGATTGTCCCGGGCCTGGGTGAATACCCGCTCGGACACATCTATTTGCCGGTCGTTTTTGGCACGGCAGAGAATTTTCGCATCGAGACGTTGAGATTTGAAGTCCCGACCTTCAACTGCGTCTACAACGCCATCATCGGGCATCCAGGGCTAGCCAAGTTTATGGCTGTCCCACATTATCCATACCTTGTCCTCAAAATGCCAGCTCCAGGAGGTACTCTCTCCATACGCGCCGATTTCAAGGGAGCATCGGAGTGCGTGCAAGAAGCCATGCAAATGGCCCTTGAGCAGAACCACATGGCGGCTCAGAAGAAGCTCAAGGCAGATGAAACCGGCATGTCGCAGGAAGACCTCCAGATTCCGACTCAAGAGGCGGCCTCCAGGGCAGCGATTCAGCCATCCGTCCTGACGAAAGAGATAAGTGTCGACTCCTCAGATGCGACCAAGATGACCGCCATCAACGCTCTCCTTTCTCCCAAATAGGAAGACGCGCTCGTCCAGTTCCTGAGGGCCAATCGCGACATATTTGCATGGAAGCCAGCGGATATGCCTGGGGTCCCGAGGGAATTGGCCGAGCACCAACTCAAAGTGTTCCCCAACGCCAAGCCCATCAAGCAGAGGCTGCGGCGATTTACTCCGGAAAAGCGAGAGGCTATTAGGACAGAGTTAACCCGGCTGAAGGGTGCCAATTTCATTAGAGAGGTCATGCATCCCGAATGGCTTGCAAATCCTGTACTCGTTCTCAAAAAGAATAAAAAAGACTGGCGGATGTGTGTTGATTATTCAGATCTCAATAAGCACTGCCCTAGGGACCTATTCGGGTTGCTGCGCATTGACCAGGTTGTTGACTTTACGGCCGGCTGCGCTTTACTCTCCTTCCTTGATTGTTACTCGGGCTATCATTAGATTAGCCTAGCAACCGAGGATCAGGAGAAGACAACGCTCATCACACCTTTCGGTGCTTACTGCTATACCTCAATGCCTTTCGGCTCAAAAAACGCAGGAGCAACGTACCAAAGGGCGATTCAAGCATGCCTCGCCGATCACTGGGGCAAACGTGTTGAGGCCTATGTTGATGATGTTGTAATCAAGACTAAGAATGAAGAGGATTTCATTGACAATCTGCGCAAGGTGTTCGACAGCTTGAGGAAATTCCGGTGGAAGCTCAACCCCACCAAGTGCGTCTTCGGTGTTCCCGCAGGTCAGTTACTTGGTTTTGTCGTCAACAACAAGGGAATCGAAGCCAACCCGAGAAAATCAAGGCTATTCTGTGCATGCACCCTCCTAGATCGCAGACAGACGCACAGAGGCTGACTGGGTGCATGGCAGCCTTGAGCCAAATCATATCACGGCTCGGCGAACGTGGTGTGCCTTTCTACAAGCTACTCGAAAAGGTCGACAGATTCCAGTGGACTACAGAGGCATAGGAAGCATTGGATGCTTTGAAGAAGTTCCTCACGTCACCTCCTGTACTCAAGTCCCCTGATCGTGCTACTGTCGACTCACCGGCGGAAGATTTGCTCCTCTATATCTCCTGTACGACTCATGTGGTCAGCACCGCATTGGTGGTTGAGCGACCGGACGGGCAGCACACGGTGCCCAGACAACACCCGGTCTACTTCATCAGCGAGGTCCTCAGTCCCTCCAAAATCAGGTATCCTCATGTACAGAAGTTATTATACGCAGTTCTCATTACCGCACGCAAACTGCGCCATTACTTTGAGGAACATAAGATCATAGTGGTCACGGAGTTCCCAATCGGAGAGGTCTTGCGTAATCGAGAGGTCACGTGGCGTATCGCCAAGTGGTCTTGCGAGCTGGGGGCTTATGACATCAAATTCCTTCCTCGTACTGCAATAAAGACTCAAGCACTAGTTGATTTCGTTTCTGAGTGGACTGAGCATCAAGTGCCTGAGAAACTTGAAATCATGGAGATTTGGAAGATGTATTTCGATGGCTCGTTGAAGTTGGAAGGAGCCGGTGCTGGTGTCGTCTTCACCTCACCAGCAGGGGAAAAACTCAAGTATGTGTTACAGATTCTTTTCCCGATTTCGAACAATGCAGCTGAGTATGAGGCCCTCCTCCACGGACTGCCTATCGCCATATCACTCGGGATCCAGCGTTTAATGGCGTATGGTGACTCCTTGGTGGTCATTAACCAAGTCAACAAGGAGTGGGATCGATCCACAGAAAGCATGGACAAATACTGCGAGGCAGTTCGTAAGCTTGAAGGTAGATTTCAGGGCATCGAGTATATTCACGTGGATCGGGATCGCAATGTGGACGCTGATATTTTGTCCAAGCTGGGTTCATCACGAGCCAAGGTACCTTCTGGCTTCTTTGTCCAAGAGCTTCATCATCCTTCTATTCAGCTAGACGAACTGAGCATGCCTCCCGACCGGCATATCTTAACTCTGGATACGTCGACTGATTGGAGGGCCCCTATCATCAAGTACATCCTGAACGAAGAAATTCCAGAGGACAAAGCAGAAGCTGAGCGAATAGCAAGACGGTCTTCCAGCTATACTCTGATCAATAACGAGTTATACAAGCGAGCCGCCTCAGGAGTTTTGTTAAAATGCCTAAGTACCTCATCAGGGCAGAGTTTGCTACAAGAGATACACGCTGGAATCTGTGGAATTCATGCCGCCTCACGCACATTAGTCGGGAAGGCATTCAGGGCTGGTTTCTATTGGCCCACGGCGAAGAAGGACGCTGCCGAGTTAGTGCAGCATTGTGAAGCTCGTTAGTTCCTCGCCAAGCAGCATCACCTTCCGGCACAGCAGTTGCAGAATATACCGGTCTCATGGCCTTTTGCTTGCTGGGGGTTGGATATGATTGGGCCTTTCAAGAAAGCTCAAGGTGGATACACTCATGTGCTGGTTGCCATCGACAAGTTCACCAAATGGATCGAGTTCAAGCCCATCGCTTCTTTAACGTCTGCCAAAGCGGTGGAGTTTATTCAAGACATCATCTTTCACTTTGGCGTCATGAATTCCATTATCACAGATCTAGGATCCAACTTCACAGGCGCTGAATTCTTCGATTTCTGTGAACAAAGGTCCATCCGTGTCAAGTATGTCTCAGTGGCCCACCCCAGAGCTAATGGGCAGGTCGAGCGAGCTAATGGCATGATATTGGATGCACTCAAGAAAAAGATCTTCGACAAAGATAAGAAGCTGGCTGGGAAGTGGATACGCGAACTGCCATACGTGGTATGGAGCCAAAACCTAGTAAAGCTCTTGCAGGGAACACGCCTTTCTTCATGGTGTATGGATCAGAAGCAGTCTTACCTGCTGACCTCAAGTTTGGAGCTCCACGTTTGGTCTTCGATAGCATTGCCGAGGCTGAAGCAACCCGACTTGAGGAGATCGACCTACTCGAGGAGGAGTGTCTTAACTCTGTTATTCAGTCGGCTCGATATCAGCAGACTTTGCATCGTTACCATGATCGGTACACGAGGCCTTGTTCCTTCTCAATCGGGGTCCTGGTGCTACGCAGGGTGCTCAAAACTGCGGGACAGCATAAGTTATCTCCTCCCTGGGAGGGCCCATACATCGTGACAGAAGTTACTCGTCCAAGATCATATCGTTTGTCTAAAATGGATGGAACACCAGTCGGGAACTCCTGGAACATAGAACATCTGCGCAGATTCTACGCGTAGTATGACTTTTTGAGTTAGTAATCAGTGTCATCTTTTGTACTCTGTCCTCATTCATGTTATATAAATAAACATACTTTTGGGTTGAGATATCCAATGTTCTCTTTCAAACTTTTTAGGTCGTATGACCGACAGCACGGTGCTACATGCTCTCGTTCGAACTCATAATAGGGGAGCATTCAGGGCCCCAACAAAACAAAGGCAATCGGCCTAGGTCCGTCGACCGACAGCACGGTGCTACATGCCTTTGCAGGACCTCATACTCGGGGAGCATTCAGGGCCCCGCCTGAACAAAGATAGAAGGGCACAGGTCTTGACGACCTATAGCTCATCAGCGCATGTCTTTGCTTCGTCGCAATACTCTGTCCTACAGAATTCGTATTTCTTGACTGTCATATGTTGTTTCTCTTTTATTCAGCTCATGCTCAGATCATGATAATATCAGTTGTTCTCCCTGCACAGGAATAATTCCCAGGTACATATGGCATACTTTGATTTGCTCTTTAAACTAACTTGGTTTTGCAGAATAAATACTCAGGATTGTTTACGCAAGATACAAAAATACATATACACAGTATTCAAATCATTACAATTACGTGGGAAATCATTGTTCACTCATTATCACCAACAAGGAGCTCAGCAATCAATCGGGCCTCATCCTCATGTTCAGCACTTTGATTCTTGTTTACTATCTTCTCTGGTAAACCGGCCAAGTCGATCTCAGGTTGTGAACTCTTGATGACCATAAGGGCATGAGTAAGTACGGTCTTTACTCGCTCAGACACTTTGGACTTCATATCATCCATAAAGGTTGCTATTCGGTCACCTAGGGGCCGAGGCGCAGATCTCTCCGGCGCACAGATGTCCAGAATTTTGATCAAGGCAGTATTGGCATTCAAGGCAGCTTCCTTTGCCTTCTCAAAGGCGTCTTTTAGCTTGTTGCAGTTCTTCTTGCTGGTCTCATAGTTCTTTTTCAAGACCTCTAACACTTGAGCCTGATGAACAGCATGATCTTAGGACTCTTTAAGGGCAGACCTTGTGGATGCTAGTACCTTCTTCATTCTCTCAAGGGCACTTTGAGATTCAGCCAATTCGGTCTCTTTGTCCTTAAGCGCTTGGCGAGTTAAGGAATGGCTATTCTTCAAAGACTCCAAGGAGCTTACAGTCTCGCGGAATGCCATCTCACGATTTCTGTAGCTGTTGGTACTCATCGTTTCTTTGGCGCATCTTCTCCTGTAGAATGATACAGTTCATATGCTTCTGTGAGCAAAGAATAGGCTAATTGGGATTCTTGACGGGTTACCTTATGGTTTTTCTTCTCAATATCCAGCTGCCTGCGCAGATCTGCTGCTAAGTCTCTGGCTTGATCTCTATCAGTAATAGCATTGCGGTGCTCTGTCTCTCGAGCTATAGCCGTTTGTTTCAGACGAGTAATCTTAGCAGCAGCAGCTGAAAGCAAGTCCACGGTTCAGTTTAAGATTTCAAATATTGGACTATGTAACAGTTGTCTGCGTACCTGTTGTTTTAGCTTTTCGAGCAGCTTTCGAGTCAGCCAGTTGTTGCCTCAGTAGAGTAACCTCCAGACTGGATAATGCAGCAATCTTCTCATGGATCACGTTTGCCTGCTGCATCCCACCTTGGAGTGTCTTTAGCATAGCCTACAGAGGGAAATTAAAGTCATTCAAGCAACAGTAAGGTTAAATTCAGGTTATGTGCACAGTTAACATACCTCGAAAGCTGTGAGCAATCCTGAGCTTGGGGGTGCTGGCACTATTTGGCGACTGCTATCACCTGCCTCAGTTGTCGAAGGTTCAATGCTGCCGGGCTCATTCGGAGCTAGGGAGTCTGATTGTCCCTTCTCGACTTGATCAATATCCTTGGTCTCTTCAGCAGCTTTCTCCTGGGCCGAATCATGAGTTTCAGACAAGGGATGAGGAGTATCGCTCATATTGACATCGTCTGGCATTCCTGCAAGCCAGTAGTTTTAGGTAACGGCTTGGCAGAAGGTTCTTGTTGTTTTTCTGGGACCTTTCCAGTTAGTGCTTGTTGCCAGTTTTCAGACGGCATTGGCACTTCATGCCCAGTCTCAGTGGCTTTACTCATATGAGCAACCTCATCTTTAGGAATATTTCCTGACGTTGGGCTTGAGGGGTTCTCAGATTCTACACTCTTTGATATCAGCTCTGTTTTTGCTCGGGGGCTTGTGGCCTCAGCTTGTTTTCCCCTAGAGCATGTTGACAGTGATTCTATATCTTCATCAGAGCATATAGTGAATGGAAGTTTGCATGTATCTCTGATAATTTGTTCTAGATCCATATCCTCTGCTGTCGGATCAATTTTGTCTTCCTCAGGAGGTAATATGGATGCAGAAGGGGCTGAGATAGTGTCGTCGTGATGCTTCTTGGATCGCCTCTCACGATGAGAAAGTTGAGTTTCTTCCTCTTCTTCTTCGTCTTCATCAACCAAGCCGCTCCAGTCAACCCCAGCGATGCTCTCAGCCTTAGCAGTGGTATGGGAAGAATATCTGGACCTCTTAGCTTTGTCAGATGACTCTGGAGAGCTTGTTAGCTCTTTGATCGTCCTCTTGTGGGTCCTCTGTCTGCGTGTCACCACAGTACGAGTTGCTTTAGCCTTGATACGCCCCTGGCCAGTGGCAGCTCGTGTCTTCACCCCACTAGGAGCAGCTGTTAGCTCGGGGGCTTTGGTGACATTGCTCGCACTGAACTCTTGGGTGGCTTGAGCTGTACGAGGTATCACAATGAATGTGTGCTCCTCATTGTTTCCTGCACCATGAGCAGCAGCAGCAACAGCTTCCATCTCTTCAGTGGATAACTCGGATTGTCGCTTTGATAGCCCGGCAGTTCCAATGGTTGTTGGATCTGACAGAAACTTGGATATGTTGCTCTGCAGTAATTTTATGAATCAGAATGCGGATATATGACAGGATGGTTAAAGGAATTACAGTAAGGTTACTTACAGTGGGAGTTGGATTCTAGGCAGAATATGGTTTGGGAGTACCCTCATTGTGAGCTTCACCTCTAAGTATCAACTCTACTCGAGCCTTGATATCATCCTCAGTCATAGGTCGGGCTGTCTCTCTAGTTGGATCACTAGCTCCAACATATAGATAGGCAGGGTAAATTCTGTTCTTCAGTGGCTGAAGGCAGCGATACACAAAATCTATCACCACAGCATGGGTTGTGAGGCCTCTTTCTTTCAAGTTGGCTATTTTTTCCAACAGTGTGTTGACCTTGGCCTGCTCCTCAACAGTTGGGCCTTCTTCCCTGCTGGGCAGTTTGCTGTTAGGTTGTCTCCCAGACCTCGAGGGGAGAGAATTTCCATGATTTTCGATATAAAACCACTCGGCGTGCCATCCTCTGTTGTTATCTGGGAGGGGGATATCCAAATATACAGCTTTGCGATTCTTTCGCAGTTCAAAGCTGGCCCCTCCAGTTACTTGTAGAACTCCGTCCCTCAGACCGGCTTTGTAGTGGTAAAGGTACTTCCACAAGCCAAAGTGTGGAACAATTCCGAGGAATGCCTCGCAGAGATGGATAAAGATTGAAAGTTGCAGGATCGAATTGGGATTCAGATGGGTCAGGTTGATGGCATAAAATTGCAACAGTGTGGCGGAACCGCCCTGCTTAATCGAGACTAAGCACACCAGCCACCTCTGGCTCACAGTGCACTTAGGCCGGACTAAACCCGGTAGTCCGTCGAGCTACCCAAAGGGCACTCGATGTAACCATCGCCCGAGGATACCGACATCACACACATTCAGCCCTCGAAAGAGCCACAACAGATTACATCATCACAAACAGTTGAAGTAGAGAATAAGTAGACTTAGTTTACAAACCGAAGATAAATAGTCAAATACATGTTCAAATATAGCGGAAGCGAAGTCAAAATATACATGTATAGATACATATAGCGGAAGCGTTCAAAACATCTCACAGCGGAAATAAAACCCAACTAGTCTTCAAGTAGAGATAAACAAGGCGAGTAGCACCGAGCCCACCGGTTCTACCACCTCCAACATAGTTATCCAGCTGTCATCAGTACCTGTAATTCAAAAGTGGGGGCAAACCCTGAGTACTAATTACTCAGTAGGACTTAATGGACGGGGCTTACGGCTGACGCAAAGCATGCTTACTAATCATGTGGATCCTTAGCTGTTGATTTTTAAACCAAGTCGTGTTGACATAAGATAGCAGGATTTGACAGCTGCTATTCATAAATCAAGAAGATCATTTATATCATAAAGTAAATACTTGCAGTAAGAAAAACACAACACATGTCCCGTTCCAAGATTCATAGCACTTCCATCACACCCCTGGGAGTAGCCGTCTCAGGAGCGATACCACGGTACGTCGGGTCAGCCCTCCCTCGACTCCAAAGCATCTCCCAAGTCCATCGACCTCCTACTAGTGGACGGGCAGCACCAGGAACAAGGGAACGGATCATATACATCCAAGCATGTTGTAATAAAGAAACATGATTATAAACATAAAGTATTTGAATTATTACTACGTTCGGACGTCAAAGGCATTGGCATTCTCACACCTGGTGAGCATCAGCGATTCGAATCGATTTGTTAATTCCCGGGAACAACTAAAAATGCCAGGGGTATATGCTTACTAGCCATCACGTTCCCACATATAGCCCCCATCTCCACTTGTCTCATCCCAAGTTCGATTCCAACCCGCCACTTCCCTGAGTTTAGCCCCCATGGAGTGTTACCTCGGTTCGTCGGGTCCAGCCCTCCCATGAGATAAGCGCCCTCAGTTCCATGGTAGGAACAAGTCTCTGTTCTTCGGATGGCACAAGTAAGACTTTCACCGGTCCATTATCCCGGATAAGCACCTTAGCAATGTTATGCCGACCAATAGGCGAACAACGGATGGGCCTTATACGACTCGGGCGGAGCCCACCAAACCATCCATCTCATCATCATCATTTTTCTTATATACCCATATCTCCGCCCGGTCTCCATTTAAAACATGTCATAATCAAAGTAAGATTCATAATAGTGAGATTTCTTTTATGAAAAGCAATCCCTACGGGACGAGTGACTCCATTCACTCGTGTCTACTCGTACACAGCATTACTAGGCATACTCGTCCTACGTACTCTATTTTAGGTGCTAGGGCCAGGGCGGCCAGGAAGTCTAATGCAGTTGGTTCCAAACAACTCCTAATGCAGATGCGTAAGCATTCATCAAATATATTTGCTGGGCAAAGCATGGTCCTGCCTACCTTTGCTTGATCTTAAGAAAACCAACAAACTAAACTAAGTTAGTTTGCCGGGTTGTGAGGCTTTGCCCCAGGCAACCCCTTGAAGCAGGGACGGATTAAATCAGCGACCCTTCGTCTTCTGGCTCCGGATATAGCCTGTCGCCTGGTTCCTTGATTACTGGTTTCTCCTGCGTTGATAGCTCCTTGCACGCGGGGTCTATATGCATGACAGAATGCAAGTGAGTGCAAGAGAACGCAAATACATGCATATGATACAGGTTATATGCATGACATAGTGCAATCATGAGTGCAACGGATTGCAAATGTATGCATGAGGTGTCAATGAAATGTAATGTATGATCAAGCCGTATGTGAAGGATGGATGCGAGTGCTCTCAGTTTAACACATCCCATAACAAGAAAACCTAACAACTTCCCTAAGAAATCATACAACCCATCACTAAGAAATCGTACAAACCATTACCACATTTTATCTTTGAAGTTATTAGGAATAATTGTTCTATATGTGTACACAGTCCCTATCGAATGAAATGAAGTTGTCTCTTAAAGTTAAACATATACATGCAATTTAATGGACATGCTACCTTTATGAATAAAATGCACTCATAAGTTCATGTAGTTAGAAAACTCCAATCGATCTCAAATCTTTACCACATGCAGCAACATACTCCACAATGCTACTAGATTTTTCCCAAAATTTTCCTAGCAGTTTAAATTCACCTTTTCCTATTATTTAGTTAAGCATGTGACACTTTGTCATTTTCAAATCACCACTCAAACTTTACATGCAACGTCTCAAACTTTACCAGCAAGCTACCCATACTATATAAGGTACATGAAAAATACTAGAGGTCATATTTGAGCATCTTTTATATAGCCTTCATTTTCCAAGTTAATTAAACACACAAATCACATGCATAAGGGCAAAACAGTAATTAACCAGTCAATGCTAGGGCTACCAAAAATCATACAGTACCTAGATGCCATAACAAAGCTACTGTCTAAGTTTCATGATTTTTGGAGTTCATTTGGTCCACTTTTACCATTTATTTACCTACACCATGCACGCACTAAACCAGGGGCAAAACAGTCTTTTTACACATCCACATCATACCTATCCTATAGAGCTACTCAAGAGGAGTCCATAGCCACTGAGTTTGTCCATTTTGGATTTTTATTTGAATTACTATGATTTTTCAAAGTTCATATGCCAAATCCGGAAGTTAGTCAAATATAACCCTGTAAATGGACCTATACGGGATTAACCATAACTTCGAGGGGCTAAAAGGCAAGACTCTCAAGACTCATTGAACAGAGCTCGGACGAAACCGCAAAATCATAAAAGCGCAGGGGCCTAAACGCAAATATGGCGTCTTCTTCCTCCGGTCATCGTCCTCCTCGCGACCGAGGGGGAGACGGCGGCGGCGCTCGGCCCATCCGGCCGTGCGGGGCGCGGCGGCTCACCGGAGGCGGCCGGGGAGAGGGAGTAGGGGACGGGGAACTCACCCCACTGCCTGGATGCGGCGTAGGAGGCGCGGAGAGGGCCGGCGACGGCGAGGTACGGGCGCGGGACTCCGGCGAGGCAATGCGGGGCGGAGGTGCTCTCTCGGCGGCCTAGAACGGGGCGGAGCGGTGGAGCCGAAGGAGGAGAGGAGCGGCGCGGCGTCGTGGTGGCGCGGGGAGGGCCGGAACGGCGGCGGGCTCGGACTCCGAGCTCGCGCCAATGGCGGTGGCGCGCTGCGTTCTGTGCGGCGGAGGCGGAGAGAGGGCAGGGAGCGGGGCGAGAGTGAGCGAGGGGGCGAGCGGGGTCGCGTCCGCGCCCGGGTGAAGGAGCTCGGGTGTGGGGCCGGCGATCCGCGGCGCGGAGGAGCCACCCGGTCGTCGCCGGCCGCGTGGTGGCCGCCGGCCCGAACACGGTGGCGTGTCGGGTCGGTGGGCCCCACCGGTCGGTGACAGTAGAAAAGGAAAAATAGAAAAGATAAAAAAATGTGTTTTCTCCCCAGCTGAAAATCGCCATTTTGAGCAACTTAGAAGCCGAATTTGGAAAAGTGCCAATTGAATGAAATGTTCTACTCTTTGAAATCTACAACTTTGTCAATAGGCATGATTTCAAATTCAGCATGGAAATATGAAATTCATTTGAATTTAGCTCTCAAGTTGAATTTGGCCCACAAACCCATTTTATTGGAAAATCCCAAAACTCCTATTTATGGACATTATCTCCCAAGGTGCCTTTTGAAAAGTTTGTTTAGAATTTTAAAACCTACAACTTCTCCAATTTAAGATTTGCATGAAAGTGGCTGTAGGTTAGTCCAAATTTGAGATTTTTAAACAGGTCAGGTTTGAGCTGGTTTTCTAGGTTGGCAGTAAATGGTACAAAACTCTAGGTAAACATTCTTATATGGCTAAGCCCCAATTATAAAAGTTGTGCACCTCTTGTTTATCTACAACTTTCCTAATATGAGCTTCACCCAACCCTCGACAGAATCAAAGTTATGACTATAAACATAGTATCGCACATGCAACAAACAAGGTTTTGAACTTGTAGTTTAAGCCAAATTTGATTCAGATGCACAAACACATGTTATGCCATGATGCTTAAGGATGATGCTTTATGTATGATGTGTGATTATGCCCTTGAGATGCTGGAGCATCACAAACAGGCCTCGTGCAAATGAGCAGATGGGGAGGCCTAACCTACGGATGAAGAATGGCATGAACACCATGGCTTCGTAAGTATCTTCAGTTGGAGTAGCATCATCTCCTTTGTCGCATACCCTCCAGTTGGATACTTCCTTGGGAGGATGTCACACCCTGGTTTAAAAAAGACAAACCAGAGTAAACTATATGTGTGCCAGGATCTAATCTCACACATATAGAGACAATATACAGTGATATAACAGAACATGCTTTATTATATAACGTTAAACAACATATACATAAGACATACACAGAGTAGTGGAAGCATAACTAAAACTCCAAGCCGTCCACAGGGAAGCCAACTGGGGGTCGCTCGCCTAGAACTCCATGAACCTTCAATTGTACTCCTTTAGGCCTTCATCTTCTGAGCAGCGGTTGGAATTTTCCCCCCAACAAGGATAAAAGTAAAGGAACAAGCGTGACTACTTCAACTCGTACTCAACAAGCATAACATGAACCATGAGGCTCTAAGGTTGGCTGACACAAAGCATGAGCTTTTAGTTGGTCAAGTTTTATTAAACAACTAACTACTGCAAGAGAGTAGATAAACCATTAAACCCAAGATATTGCATAAAAGATTAAACCACATTATTAACGTAAGAACCAACTTCCAAACCCAACCCAGAACCACTAATCTGCATAAAGGATCTGGGCCGCTCATAACCGTGAGCACGGCTGACATGTCAGTTTTACACTCTCGAGAGGTCGTACATCTTTACCCATGAGTCGTGGGCTACGCTAGTGGTCCACCACATTACCTTAGATGAGATGGCTAGCAAGCACACTACGAGGCCTTTACAAAGATCACGTTGGTAAGGCGTAACCGCTAAGGTTTCAGGATCCGCAACTGTGGAGCAAGCCTCAAGGGGAGATAAACCCACTCAACCCAAGTAGCGCGAGGGCCACAGAAGCTCACCTCCCCTCTTGCCCCGTCGGTAAGTTACTCCCAAACCAATGCAACCTAATTAGTTAGCCAAGACCGTCCCATTCCAGTCTCATGGTAGCACTGTTGTCCCAGGTTGTCGCTTTGCGAACCGGTCCTTACGGAGAGTGGCTATAAGCAAAACACATGCTCATGCCCCCTAAACCAAGTTGCTAAAAAGCCATTTTTACAGAGACGGGAACCACTCAAGCACACAGCACAGAGGGTCACGCTCCGAGTTACCATTAACAAGATTATTAACAGAAGTAACATGTGTTCGCGCAGCAACTAGCAAAACTTAACCAACAAGCAACCCATAGGTAAACATATCGATAAAAGAGGCTAGGTACAGTCCTTATTGGCATACAAAAATTAGACACATGCATATGCAGTGATTCAATGATTATTGGGTTGTGTCCATGTTATACTTGCCTTCCTCAAAGTACTCTTGCTGCTGTTCACACACATCGAGCCTCAGCGCAAACAACTGTAACAACAAACAAAGGGGAACTAAGAACAATACACCATACAAATAAATGATTTTATAAAGAACATAAAAAGAACACTAGTCGTTACTAATAACATGGGAGCGCAACATCTGGAACAATGTTTAACAAGGATATAAAGGTGGCTAGAAAAGAATAAACTCATGATGAAGGATATGAAGGTAGGAACTCATTATGGTAGGGCTAGGTGTTAAGAGATATAAACATGAAAAGGTGAAAGATGTTGCCAGGGCATGGTTTGCATAGAGATATTATTGTGGTGGAGAATATGAGGGGTGAGAAGGAACTAGGGTGGAATTGAGAGAGGAATACGGTTGATCTCGCCGTGGTGTTTGTGCTGAAACTGCACACGATAAGACAATGGTAATGTGGGCACCAGAACTCTTTCCATGCCACACCATTTAAGGACCTTATTTGTGGAATTGATATGAGATATGTGGACTAAATTCTGAACAAAAGGTGCTGAGATTCGACCAACGGGTCAATGACAAAAGAAGGTGCAACGTAGAGTTATGTAGCCTCTTTTCTACGGGAGGGACAGCAAGTGCACCAATCGGAAAGACCATCCAATACCTGGCCTAAACTGATCCAAAGGCTGCCAAAATTTACAGAAATATGTGGTACTATGATATACATGATATGGCAAAAGGATTTGATGATTGGAGAAGATGATTAAAAGAAAAGACCCCTGCATTTGGTAGAAGCTCGGCTGTCCAGGCTGCAGATATGTGTTCACGGTAATGCTAAAATTTCCGGACCTGTGCCTCCTATGGCAGAACCAATTTATAGGGGCATGATTGAGGATATAATACACATCTCGGTTGAAGGGCTCGCTGATTGTACCTCCGGATCATTGAGAAAACATGCGCCAAAATGGCAGCACTGCTGCTGTCTGGACTGTTGTGGCAGCGAGCATGGCGACGGCGATAACTCTCACGTCGCTGCACCTATGGACAAACCATTTTATGGAGGTGTGTACAGGGATATTATGCACATCTCCGTAGAAGGGCTCGGCCATTAGACTACCGGATCACCGGCAAAACATGAACGAAAGGCAGCAACACGGCTGTCTTGGACAGCAGGAACATCGGACACGTCGACCACCAAAAAGCTGGTCTTCATGGCTCCGATGGCAAAACCATTTTATGGGCATGTATTCAAGGACAAGATACAAGATTTGGTTGAAGGGCATGACCATTAGGTCACTGGAACAACGGAAAACACCCGTGCCAACTAGGGCAACTTGGCTGTCCATGACTGCAGCGAGATGTCACATGGGTAAACCTTGCCGGAACTTGATGGGATTCGATTTATGGAACATGATTTGCAGCGGAAAACAAGGAAACATAGAGGAACATATGTGGGGTGTCATCACCTAGGGTTTGGTGGTGGAAGAGGCGACATGGGCGACATCAAGGCGGTGATGCGGCTGCGCACACGATCCCATAGGGCTGCAGCCTTGCCTCGGCGTCGGGGATCGTCGGGGGTGCTCTCCATGGTCTCCACACCCATGGACAGCAGGGGCAGCAGCAAGGAGGCAACCTCCATGGCATCCTTGAGGGCGTGGATCGAAGAACGCAGCAGGGGATCATCTTCCTTGTGATAAGAGCACCCCGTTTTCATGTTTCGGTGGTGGGGGGGAGTGTAGGGATGAGAGAGGGCAGCCATGGGGGAGAGGGGCGGCCATGGCTGCTCCCTCCTTCTGTTTTCTCATGAGGAGGAAGGGGAGGGGCGGCCAGGAGAGGGGAGGGGCGACCAGGAGGGGAGGGGCAGCTAGGGAGAGGAAGATTAGGGTTAGTTTGGGCTGTTTTGGGCCTGTTTAGGGCTGGCCCAAGCTATGGACAGAAGTGGGAAATAAAAGAAAGGATTTCGGGCCTTGATCCAAGGTCAAAATGAGTGGAAACTTTGGGCCTTGACCCATTGATTGAGTCTTGAGTTTGTCATGCACGGGAGAGAAAATGATAAGGGAGAAAATTCGACGTCATCAACTAGAACCGAATTAGGAATTTCTGGGTTCTATGGAATGAGAGATAGAAGAGAACATCATTTGGACATGAGCCTAAGAATGACACTAAGTTTTACCAAATGATGTCAATGGAAAGAAATGATGAAAAGGTAAACATGGAAACAGGATATCGAAATGTTGATTTCAAAAGAGGCAAAAAGAGTGAGGTCGGGTGATATCATCAAAGGTTTTAAGAATGACTTAGATAAATTGAAAGACGTGACTTAGTGTAGAGGATGGTCAACAAGATTGGTTTATAGTTTTGAGTCGGTGAAACTATAGAGATACAACTCGAGTTGGCAAGGAAGCAAAGGACTAGGATTTTAGAGATATGAATTGAGATGGACTTGAAACCTAGCCGGTTTTGAAAAATTTTGAAACCTCATTTTACACACATAAACACTATGCAATTCGGCATGAATGCAATAAACAAATGAGTTCTCATTGGAAAAACTTTTCAAAAGCATACGCTTCTTTCAATCCAGCAAAACTTACAAGTTCGAAAATTTTAGAAAATTTAGAAATCCTTCATTTTATTCATTGTTATCTATTCACATCCCAAAATTAGAAATTTTGGGGTGTGACAACCTACCCCCCTTAACAAGAATCTCGTCCCGAGATTCAGGGTTGGCTAGCAAAGAGGATTACGGTAAAGTACTTTCAACTCTTCTTGCTTCGGGTGGCTTCATTTAACTTTGCACATTTTGATCACCTTGTTTCTTGTAACTCTTCTGCAACTTTATGTATCTGATCTGAGTTGTATGTTCTGCATAGCTAAGGTCACCTTGCACACTGAGCTCATCAAATGGTATTTGTTCTTCTAGTACCTTGATGCACTTCTTCAACTAATAGATATGAAACACATTATGCACATCTGACAATCTAGCTGGTGACTCAAGCTGATAAACAACTTCACTTCTTCTTGCAAGGATCTTGAGTAGTCCAAAGTATTTGAGTGATAACTCTTCTTAACCTTGAATTTGCGGAGACCTCTGATAGGTGACACCTTTAAATGGACATAGTTGCCCTTCAAATTATCTGCCTTGAGTGAGTTACTCTTGGGTTCTCTTGGATGGTTTGAACTTCTTGTTCTTTATAGTTTATAACTCTTGGCCCAAGCAAATGTTCCTCTCTAAGCTGGTGCTCGAGTGTAATGGTGTTATGTGCTTTCTACCATATAATGCCTCGACTGATGTATTACCATCTTCAAGTTGTTCCTTGATCCCATTGATCTTTTTACCCTCTGACTAACTTTTTTTTTTCTGATCCCATGCTTCAAGGTAGGTTCTACATCTAAAGTAATCTCTTGGTTATATTCAGAAATCCGAAACGGAATCTTTTGACTCCATACGTCACTTGAATGGGATATGAAAACCCAAAACTTATTGTTGTAACTTTACAAATCACTAGAGCATTAACAACAACTACTACTCCAGATCATGTGTTCAGTTGTTCTCTTCATGTTCCTTCACATGCATGAGCTATGACTTACATCAAATCATATCTTTGACCTGGTCATGATGCATCACCCTACACTACAAAACTCTTCTGGGTATCTGGATGACATAACACTGGTGTGGTAGTGAACCTTCTCTTCAACTCTTTGTATGCAGCTTGAAGTCTGAAGTCTACACAAATTCAGCATTCTTCTGTAACAAGGTTGTTGCGGGTTTCCAATCTTTGCTAATTCTCAATGAACCTCAGATACTACCCTGCCATACTAGGGAAGCTTATGACATTCTTCACATCTTGAGGCGGTTTCCATTCTTCCGACCTTTGTTCTTGTTTTTCAACCATAGTTCCAACTAATTTCTTATTCCCTTACCCTTCATTGAATCTTGTCGGTAATTGGATCTATCCCCCTTAACAGAATGATACTTGCATCGGTCTTGTATAGTTCTTCTTCACACTTGAAGAAAAGAGGTGAGACTTGAATGTTGACTTCTCGCCATTTATCATATGCATTCTTCTCAGGTGCTCTCATACCATTGGGATATTGAACAGACAGAAAGGACAAGGGAGAGAACAAAGCAAGGACATGGATAGAAGAAACCCACCTATCTATCGATGCCATTGTAGACCAGAAAGGTCAACAACACATCAACAGTCATTACAAAGAACCAAATCAAACATACAGCGCAATAACAAAACAAACAACTTAGGATCACACTAACATGATTAGGTCCTTATGAAACCACACTAGCACTCAACCTTAACATCATTTATCTAGCGATATAAAAGGCTTAGGTGAAACCTATATAACTCAAATCACTAAACTACCGAGTGAGTATACGTTCTTGCAAACTTGAGTGTTGTAGGAGACACTTCATGCCATGGGTTCTTCAACATCACAATTGGCGTCCTTCAGTCGACGATGATATGTTGAGCTCGAACTTCACGAACATCTTCACTTGCCTTGTATATCGTATTGGCCAAAGACTAAAGAATTTAAACAAAG
Organism: Paspalum notatum; assembly: GCA_022530915.1. Taxonomy (NCBI): domain Eukaryota; kingdom Viridiplantae; phylum Streptophyta; class Magnoliopsida; order Poales; family Poaceae; genus Paspalum; species Paspalum notatum. The sequence continues at coordinate 23,010,633 of CM039687.1, forward strand.
ATAAGAGAGGGTGACTATTTTATCAATAGATAGCAGAAGATGAGTTTTGAGCAACAAGAGATAGGCAAAGGTCACATAGTTGAAAGTTTTTCAAAATATAGAGAAAATATAACCTTAGTGACGACCATTGCTACCTAGGCTTGCGTCCTACAGTCAGCACGGCTCTGATACCACTTTGTCACACCCTGGTTTAAAAAAGACAAACCAGAGTAAACTATATGTGTGCCAGGATCTAATCTCACACATATAGAGACAATATACAGTGATATAACAGAACATGCTTTATTATATAACGTTAAACAACATATACATAAGACATACACAGAGTAGCGGAAGCATAACTAAAACTCCAAGCCGTCCACAGGGAAGCCAACTGGGGGTCGCTCGCCTAGAACTCCATGAACCTTCAATTGTACTCCTTTAGGCCTTCATCTTCTGAGCAGCGGTTGGAATTTTCCCCCCAACAAGGATAAAAGTAAAGGAACAAGCGTGAGTACTTCAACTCGTACTCAACAAGCATAACATGAACCATGAGGCTCTAAGGTTGGCTGACACAAAGCATGAGCTTTTAGTTGGTCAAGTTTTATTAAACAACTAACTACTGCAAGAGAGTAGATAAACCATTAAACCCAAGATATTGCATAAAAGATTAAACCACATTATTAACGTAAGAACCAACTTCCAAACCCAACCCAGAACCACTAATCTGCATAAAGGATCTGGGCCGCTCATAACCGTGAGCACGGCTGACATGTCAGTTTTACACTCTCGAGAGGTCGTACATCTTTACCCATGAGTCGTGGGCTACGCTAGTGGTCCACCACATTACCTTAGATGAGATGGCTAGCAAGCACACTACGAGGCCTTTACAAAGATCACGTTGGTAAGGCGTAACCGCTAAGGTTTCAGGATCCGCAACTGTGGAGCAAGCCTCAAGGGGAGATAAACCCACTCAACCCAAGTAGCGCGAGGGCCACAGAAGCTCACCTCCCCTCTTGCCCCGTCGGTAAGTTACTCCCAAACCAATGCAACCTAATTAGTTAGCCAAGACCGTCCCATTCCAGTCTCATGGTAGCACTGTTGTCCCAGGTTGTCGCTTTGCGAACCGGTCCTTACGGAGAGTGGCTATAAGCAAAACACATGCTCATGCCCCCTAAACCAAGTTGCTAAAAAGCCATTTTTACAGAGACGGGAACCACTCAAGCACACAGCACAGAGGGTCACGCTCCGAGTTACCATTAACAAGATTATTAACAGAAGTAACATGTGTTCGCGCAGCAACTAGCAAAACTTAACCAACAAGCAACCCATAGGTAAACATATCGATAAAAGAGGCTAGGTACAGTCCTTATTGGCATACAAAAATTAGACACATGCATATGCAGTGATTCAATGATTATTGGGTTGTGTCCATGTTATACTTGCCTTCCTCAAAGTACTCTTGCTGCTGTTCACACACATCGAGCCTCAGCGCAAACAACTGTAACAACAAACAAAGGGGAACTAAGAACAATACACCATACAAATAAATGATTTTATAAAGAACATAAAAAGAACACTAGTCGTTACTAATAACATGGGAGCGCAACATCTGGAACAATGTTTAACAAGGATATAAAGGTGGCTAGAAAAGAATAAACTCATGATGAAGGATATGAAGGTAGGAACTCATTATGGTAGGGCTAGGTGTTAAGAGATATAAACATGAAAAGGTGAAAGATGTTGCCAGGGCATGGTTTGCATAGAGATATTATTGTGGTGGAGAATATGAGGGGTGAGAAGGAACTAGGGTGGAATTGAGAGAGGAATACGGTTGATCTCGCCGTGGTGTTTGTGCTGAAACTGCACACGATAAGACAATGGTAATGTGGGCACCAGAACTCTTTCCATGCCACACCATTTAATGACCTTATTTGTGGAATTGATATGAGATATGTGGACTAAATTCTGAACAAAAGGTGCTGAGATTCGACCAACGGGTCAATGACAAAAGAAGGCGCAACGTAGAGTTATGTAGCCTCTTTTCTACAGGAGGGACAGCAAGTGCACCAATCGGAAAGACCATCCAATACCTGGCCTAAACTGATCCAAAGGCTGCCAAAATTTACAGAAATATGTGGTACTATGATATACATGATATGGCAAAAGGATTTGATGATTGGAGAAGATGATTAAAAGAAAAGACCCCTGCATTTGGTAGAAGCTCGGCTGTCCAGGCTGCAGATATGTGTTCACGGTAATGCTAAAATTTCCGGACCTGTGCCTCCTATGGCAGAACCAATTTATAGGGGCATGATTGAGGATATAATACACATCTCGGTTGAAGGGCTCGCTGATTGTACCTCCGGATCATTGAGAAAACATGCGCCAAAATGGCAGCACTGCTGCTGTCTGGACTGTTGTGGCAGCGAGCATGGCGACGGCGATAACTCTCACGTCGCTGCACCTATGGACAAACCATTTTATGGAGGTGTGTACAGGGATATTATGCACATCTCCGTAGAAGGGCTCGGCCATTAGACTACCGGATCACCGGCAAAACATGAACGAAAGGCAGCAACACGGCTGTCTTGGACAGCAGGAACATCGGACACGTCGACCACCAAAAAGCTGGTCTTCATGGCTCCGATGGCAAAACCATTTTATGGGCATGTATTCAAGGACAAGATACAAGATTTGGTTGAAGGGCATGACCATTAGGTCACTGGAACAATGGAAAACACCCGTGCCAACTAGGGCAACTTGGCTGTCCATGACTGCAGCGAGATGTCACATGGGTAAACCTTGCCGGAACTTGATGGGATTCGATTTATGGAACATGATTTGCAGCAGAAAACAAGGAAACATAGAGGAACATATGTGGGGTGTCATCACCTAGGGTTTGGTGGTGGAAGAGGCGACATGGGCGACATCAAGGCGGTGATGCGGCTGCGCACACGATCCCATAGGGCTGCAGCCTTGCCTCGGCGTCGGGGATCGTCGGGGGTGCTCTCCATGGTCTCCACACCCATGGACAGCAGGGGCAGCAGCAAGGAGGCAACCTCCATGGCATCCTTGAGGGCGTGGATCGAAGAACGCAGCAGGGGATCATCTTCCTTGTGATAAGAGCACCCCGTTTTCATGTTTCGGTGGTGGGGGGGAGTGTAGGGATGAGAGAGGGCAGCCATGGGGGAGAGGAGCGGCCATGGCTGCTCCCTCCTTCTGTTTTCTCATGAGGAGGAAGGGGAGGGGCGGCCAGGAGAGGGGAGGGGCGACCAGGAGGGGAGGGGCAGCTAGGGAGAGGAAGATTAGGGTTAGTTTGGGCTGTTTTGGGCCTGTTTAGGGCTGGCCCAAGCTATGGACAGAAGTGGGAAATAAAAGAAAGGATTTCGGGCCTTGATCCAAGGTCAAAATGAGTGGAAACTTTGGGCCTTGACCCATTGATTGAGTCTTGAGTTTGTCATGCACGGGAGAGAAAATGATAAGGGAGAAAATTCGACGTCATCAACTAGAACCGAATTAGGAATTTCTGGGTTCTATGGAATGAGAGATAGAAGAGAACATCATTTGGACATGAGCCTAAGAATGACACTAAGTTTTACCAAATGATGTCAATGGAAAGAAATGATGAAAAGGTAAACATGGAAACAGGATATCGAAATGTTGATTTCAAAAGAGGCAAAAAGAGTGAGGTCGGGTGATATCATCAAAGGTTTTAAGAATGACTTAGATAAATTGAAAGACGTGACTTAGTGTAGAGGATGGTCAACAAGATTGGTTTATAGTTTTGAGTCGGTGAAACTATAGAGATACAACTCGAGTTGGCAAGGAAGCAAAGGACTAGGATTTTAGAGATATGAATTGAGATGGACTTGAAACCTAGCCGGTTTTGAAAAATTTTGAAACCTCATTTTACACACATAAACACTATGCAATTCGGCATGAATGCAATAAACAAATGAGTTCTCATTGGAAAAACTTTTCAAAAGCATATGCTTCTTTCAATCCAGCAAAACTTACAAGTTCGAAAATTTTAGAAAATTTAGAAATCCTTCATTTTATTCATTGTTATCTATTCACATCCCAAAATTAGAAATTTTGGGGTGTGACAGAGGAAGGACGCCCATATCCACCAAGGATTGTAGCATGGGCTCAGTGACAATGGAGGGGCGGTATGCCAGGTATGGTGAGGGTACCTGCCGGTTCTCGTTGTGCGGCAGGCCCTCAGTGGTGTTTCCCTCTCACTCAAGATTTTCTTCTTGGGAGCCATGGAAGTGGATATTGATCTCTGGATTGGGACTCGAGAAGCAGTGGATGCAGCGGAACTCAGATTTCAAACAGTAATGGCGGCGGTATCAGTGGGGAGGAAGAACAGTTCAGGTCTTGGATAAAGGAACTTGGGGTCCAGGGTATAGATCTCAAAACAACCCTGACGCCGTTAGTAACAGTTCGTGTGGATTGACGGAACAGGTGGATATCGTTCAGGATTAACTCGGATTTCTTGACGGTAACATTTGAATCGGATTGCACTGGAATTAAGTCGTCCATTAAAAGTTTCTTGTTTCCTGGGGCCTTTCTTAAGGTAACTCCTCGGTCCCTCTGCTCGTTCCCTTTGGGTTAACCCCATTGAGTGCGGGATTTGTGGAAAATTATTCTTTTTCCTAAAATCTGAGAAAACAGGAAGCTTGAGTCGGTTTTCTATAACTCAGAAAACTGGGAGTAGACGATAACTCAGACAAAAGGATTTGCTATTCCTCAAGTTGACTCGGCACTTGAGGAACGCATCTTGTGAAGCTTAATCAGAAAGTTTAGATCTTCAAGCTGATTAATACTCAAGTCAACTTGAAGCTCGGGGGCTACCCTATGGGGTGCACCTGGCGGTGTACCATGAGAAACAGTTTGGACTCATGTAAGGAACTCATGAGCAGTATGTTATTTATTCTGGAGTCTCGAGTCAATTAATCTCTAAATTAACTCGAGCCTCGGGGGCTTGTGTGGGATAGATATCCCCTGGGCCCTCACAGCGCGGACTCAGTACATGGGCCATTGGAGGGCCCAGTAGAGACAGCTGGCCTTTCTCAGGGTGCCAACTGGTCTCATGGGCCCGAGAACGGAGGACAAGTTTGAAGACCAGGTCAAATGTGCTATAATTCGGGAAAAGACACAGCGGAGTTGATTCGGACTCTGCGTAATAGGAATAGCGGGACTCAAGGAAGGAAACATGTAATTGTGGATTCTGTGTATTCTTTAGGTTTCCAAACAGAGTAGGACTCGTAGAGAGAACTTGACTTGTAACCCAAGCCCGGCCGGATTATATAAGGCGGGTGAGGGACCCCTACGTAGATCATCGAACATCTCATCGCATACCAGCCACCAAACCTCGAAACCCTCGTTGTAACCTCGAGAACTCAGATCAATACAACTCGCCTCAAACAGGACGTAGGGTGTTACGCTAGTTGCGGCCCGAACCTGTATAAACCCCTGTGTTTTGTTGCATCTCAACGCAAACCATCGAGTTACGCCGATCTCGCCACCCCAAGAGCATCACATAACACATCCCGTTGTGCATTGTCGGCATCAAATCCCGACATTCATAGTGGCTAGCATGAGACACGTGGCATCTACTGCATCATCAGAATGCTTCTTATAAGCATCCTTTTCACCATGTGAAGCATTCGTGGCTGGCACAGGAGGAATAGGTTTTTCTAGAACATATTCCTTCCTTTCTTGTTTGAGAACAATTCTCAAATTCCGGATCCAATCAATGAAATTGGTTTCGTTCAATTTCTCCTTCTCAAAGATAGATTGCAAAGCAAAGCTCGATGACGAACCACTCGCCATGCTCTACAACATAAAATATGCAAAAATATAAGAGACATATTTATGCTTATTGTTTTTCATCTTATGAAAATAAATGTTACTACACATTTACAAATTGTGTCCCAAACGTGTAGCATTTCCGAGATCCAAATTTTACCATGTCCAAGTGAGCTTTGGCATCACTGCTCGGACAAGGTTCTTTTGGTAAGCAAACACTTCACTAATTACATCTCATGTAATTCTTGGTTGATAGAAAGACATCTCATGCAATCCTACCAACTGATACCCAGGGTCCAAAACCGTTTTGATAACCCTTCTGAGTCAAATCAATTCCTACGTTCGTAAGTGTCCGACACAAACATCTGCCTTATTAAGATAATCGGTGATACCTTGCTTTGGCAAGCCCATCAGCCGATGATCCAAATCTTGACAGTGAACAGAATTGATAAAGGCATCATCCAACTCAATTTCAATTGGGACAAGATAACCGGAATCTTTCCAATTACCATGTATATGCTATCTTATAGCAATCATAGAAACAAGTATAACAATTTATACATGAGATCATAGATACTTGATGGATACCATAAAAAGACATGATCAAATCAAGCCATAACTATCCGTACGTTGATCATATCAACAAAAAGCAAAACCATGCACATATCTCATATATGCATCACTAATCCAGAACTAATACAATACGATACGGCTCTGATACCACTGTTGGGGAACGGTCATGGTTAGACCTTATGAATTTCAAAATTTTATTCCCTTCCAGGATCATCGTATGCATTAGAACCAAGATTAGACATATATGAAAGCATTAACACATACCGTAGCCTTCAGAGTCCGATTGTCGCAGCGGAATGACACTCGTCGGATCTTTCAAAGCAAAACAGCTGTGGCCTTTAAGTATCCACACGAACAGGCCTTCGGCTACGTGCGTCGGTGTGCTAGTACCGGATTACACGACCCTCGTGACTTTTCTCGGAACGGATGAAACCCTTTCACCCTTCCCTCTCTTCCTTTTTTTTCTTTCTCCCTTTTTTTACATCATTTCCATAGCTCCCACACATGGGTATTTATAGGGCTGAAATCACTGTAGCAAGGGCGGATGCTACAGTACACATAGGACATTGTAGCAGAGGCGGTTTGCTGCAGTGCATCCGCCAGATGAACAGTTCTGCAGACGTGTGAACAGTAGGCGGTTGCTACAGTGCTGCCGGAATGCTACAGTAATTCCAGCATTATCTACGGTGTTTCCAGCACTTCTATTTCCCATCATATTTCCTGTACGTGTGAGAGGTGTTTAACTTTGTCACGAGTGGACGTTTCATAAACCTGCCTAACCCTTGTTCTTTGTGTGTGACCCTGTAGGTTCGTGCAATGTTGGTAGTAGATCAAAACTCTTTTAATCCACAAGTCGCAAGCGGCTTCTAGCAAAACATTGTGACTACCCAAATTGCATGAAGATCAACCATCCAACGAATCCTTTCAATGATCAAATGTCAATCCTTTCGTCTCTATTGATATATTGACTTAACCCAAGGTTGAGATGTGTCATCCTTGTGCTGTTAAGCCCTTTTCCTCGATTCTCCAAAATTGACTAAACTTGATCGATTGATCAACTCCTTGATCAGTCGAGCATGGCCATGCACATTCTTTAGTCTATTTCATCGAGTGGCCAAAGATATCGTTTTCCTCTGAACGAGGAGGACAACTCCCATCTTGATCAATTACTTCCCTCCACATGATTCAAAAACATGCCCAAGTGTTGCCTTTATGATTACCCAGTTATGGTGCAACATTAGACAACATCAAAACATGCTATCCTCATGTAGGGAACTGTGATTGATCTCAGGTCTGAGGATTAAGACATTTACTGAAACGACCCGGATTCCGCGATGCCGAAATCCAAGTCTTTATTCATTGCGATAGTCCCAGGATACACATAAGCTATCGCAATTCATATGTTTCAATCGGTATCACATCCACAGCTTCGAATAACATTACATTTATACATTAATGGCCTAAGCCAGTACAAGTCCAATAGGACTGAATCAGCAGAAATCGTAATCTAGCAGCGGAAAGTAAGTCTTCGGGTCCATCTCCACAGGCATCCTTGAGCGAAGCACCGTGATCCTCAGTTGTCCGTCCTTCATGGGAATGATCGTCGTCCATCTCATCGCCTTCCGTCGAAGAAGAGGTCGTCATCCAGCTTATCTCCAAAACCTGCACGCCAGTAGCGCAGGCCACCCTGAGACACTCCCCTAAGCGGCAGCGTAATAATAAAAGGGACTGGCACAAGTGGAAGGCTCTAGGCTTCCTATGCAAGCAAGTATATAAACAATATTATCCAGTTTACCATATCATTGTTCCATTCAGGAATTCGATCACACGATCGGTTTCCCTGCTCATTACTCATCCCAACATATACACACCTCACCACTATACACCTCTTCCATAACATCCGCACTCATCATACTACATCTGTGGCATGACAGCTCCCACCCGTCCATGCCTCAATGGCCGCAGCCGGTTTCCAAACACTCGAAGGAGAAGAGAAGAAATCCCATGCTAGATGAGGTGAGTATTCGCCCTTGGTTCGTCCTTTGACTGGGGACGGCGGCTATACGTATAGATTATACACTCTCGAGAGGATTTTGTACATCTGTACCCAAACGAGACGGGACAAGGGCAGTGGCCAACCACCCTGGGCCCGCCAGACCGACGGATGAACTTCCCTTCTGGCACTTTCCCTGCCTTCCTGAGCTAGAAACTATGCGGATATATCATCCACCGCACTCTCAGAACTGTGAGCTCGAGTAATCCCGGGGCCTCCGCGGGTCGAGTCTATCGGGGACGTGTGGCTGCATCACAGACCCACCATCGCCCCCTAACACTATCGCCTTACGCCTGCAGTATATACACTTCGGGGAAGTTCATGAATCGGGCCTTAGGTCGCGTGGTATGCACGAGTCATAGTCCAAGGTGCTATCACCCCTACTCGGTCCTTAACTGGCGAGAGCAAGCCTTCCTAGGGTCGGTTGCCACCCTCAGCGGTGGGCCGCGCACCACCACACATCTCTCTCCACTCGGGGTAGAGTTCTAGTCTCTCCCATAATTTCCGTGCCGACTCCTGCCACCCATCTCACCCACCATCTCGCTCTCAAATACCCACCCACTTCACACACGCCAAGAGTTATCACATCCCACCATCATATCATCCAATCTCACATCATGTTCATTTTACTTAGTTATTGTAGTATAATGGTGGTGATGTAGCAAGAAAGGTAATAGTGGCTACATGGAAACAGGCTCCCTATCTTTGGGTTAACAGCAAGCATAAATAATAAAAGTAACAGTAGCAAGTTGCGTGTCTATAGGTTATGAAGCAGGGAAGTGTCTGAATGGTGACCTCGGGAAGAGCTGCTTGCTCTAAATCTCTGGTGTAGTCGAAGTAGTTGCACTCGTCAGGGTTCTCCGAGAGATTCTCCGGACCTATACGCGAAAGACCGAATAAATCGAATGGACACAAACTCCAAATAAGATGCATAAAGAACCAACATCACTCAAACAATAGCTCTAACTTGCAGAGCTTGATTTTAGATGAATTTAGGATCTGGTTTCATAATTTTCCGAGTTGGTATGAACTTGCTATGAATTTTGTAAGTTATCAGGGTTTAAATATTCTTAAGGCTAAGACAGGGATGGGCTGGTCATCAAAGGGCCGAAACTGGCCCACTCGGTTTTCCTCCTAGGGCGCGGCTCGCTACAACCTCCTCCTTGGCTCGGCCCACTCACTCTCTCACGGGCCGAGAGGCAGCTTAGCAGGGATCGGCCTGCCTCTCTCTTCCCCGCTCGGCCTGCTATGCACGGATATAGGCCGAGGCCACAGCCCAACTCGGGGCGGAGCCCGAGATCCTCCTCCCTGTCCACTCTCTCCCACCCCGAGCTCCAGGTGCTCGGCAGATTGCCTCCAAGGAACTTGCCTTCCTCACTCACTCGGCTCGAAGGTCGACTCACCAAGGCTGGCCCCGCTCGACTGGTGGCCAGAGTTTCGGCGGCGTCGCGCATGGGTCAAGCGCGCGGGGTCACGAGAACGAGGCACACTGCGGCGTGGTGCGCGGGCTTGGAACGAATCCGGCCGCTACGGCATAGCAGGCTTGTGTGAAGGTCTGGCTCAGGGCAAGGGCATGCTTAGGGCGGCAGCGACGGCGGCGCGCTCACGGCGCGAACGGACGCGAGTACGGGTCGAACCCGGTCGCGGTGACGACCCTTTCTTGCGTGGCAACCTCGCGCGGTTGCATCCGGCCATGGAGGTGGAGACGGCAACCCGCGCGCTCAGACGCTACGACCTCACATGCGCGGTGACGGCCGAACCCAACCGCGGCGACGGACGCGGCTTGCACCGTCGACTCTGGCTCGCGTAACACCCACAGGGACTAAAAGGCATAGCGATGGCTTACGCGGGCTTGGGTGTTCCCGGCCGCGACATCGACAGCTACTTGCCAGCATCACAGCGTTCGCAGCGCACGGACATCGCAGGGCACGGGCGGTCCGGTCCGCGACAGGTCTCCCGGCGGCTTCAACCAACTTGACGTCGTGCGGAATGCACCCGCGCGACAAATCTAGCACACTTCGGCACTACGACGGTGGCCGATGGCACGAGACGCGGCACGAAGGCCGGCACCAGGACGCCACGGCGGCGGCGCGCACGCGGAATGAAAGGACTCCAAGGGAATCTGGTCTGCGGCGAGGTTGGCAAAGGGGAAAACGGGTGGCTCACCGCGGTTGGGCTGCGGATGAGTAGACGAACTCATCTCGGTGAAGAGGAAGCAGAGGTCGGCGGAGTACGACGGCATCCTTGCGCGGCGTGGTACGGCTCTACCTCGGCAGCTCCTCCTCCTTGGCACGAACAGCGACGGCGATCTCCTCTTCTTCGATTGGCGTCGCCTCCTCAAGTACTCCGCGTCGATCCCCAAGGGTTGCTCCTCCGCGGCTTGAATAGCTCCGGCGGCCTCCTCCTCTTTCTCCGGCTCCGGCCTCCTTAGCCCTCTCTCTCGGTCCCTCCGCGGCGGCAATGGGAAGGGGCAAAACCCGGGTTGGCTAGGGTTCCAAGGTGAGTGGCTTGGGGTCTATATAGCGGCGGCTAGGGATGCGGCACGGGGAAAGACGGAATTGGGTTTCGATCGAAGGCGGTTTGGTTCGGTGGTGTCGGCGTCTCCGCCCTGGCACCCGACAAGGTCACGCGATAGGCGTGAACTGGGGTCCACTGGCCGCGGGCAGTTGGGCGAGGTGCTGGTGAGCTGGCGGCCTCGCCCTCATCTTCTTGGCGCGCAAGACGCTAGGGCGGCAAGCGGGAGCGAGCGCGCAGGCGCCGGTCGGTTCCATTCCAATCGGAATGCAGGGGTAGGTGAAGGAGGAAGGGGAAAGCTGACAAGGCGGGCCTACCTGGCGGCGCCTGGTAGGGGCAAGGCACGGGTTTGGCCTCCCTTGGGCTGAGGCGGCTGGCTTTTGGCCCACGGGCAAAGAGGATGAGGCGGCTGGGATGGGCTGGCTCGGGGAATGGGCCGAAAGGCCTTTCTCAATTCTTCCGCTTTTCTAATTCCTTTTCCATTTGAGTTGATTTGGTTTAGAACTGGTGTTGAATTGGACAATCAAGCAAAGATCCAAGTAAGATCTAGATAATGATGCACAATATTAAGCACAGGATTTAAACACAAGTAAAGTTAATTACTAGCAAGTTAAAGATTGATGCTTAGTTTAATTACTTAACCAATTTCTAATAGTTTGAATGCAATGCACAAGAAATTATGAAACGAAATTTTTAGGTTGTGATTTTTGGGTTACAAAAATTAGGGCTGTTACAGTCTTCCCCCCTCACAAGAATCTCGTCCTCGAGATTTAGGGATAACTTACGCGTTCTCGAAGAGGTGTGGATACTTGTCGCGAAGTTCTGACTCTTTCTCCCATGTAGCCTCTCTTTCTGAGTGATTGCTCCATAGCACTTTGCACACCGGAATCCTTGTTCTTCTGGTTCCTTTTTCTGCTCAGTCCAGTATCTGAACCGGATACTCCAAGTATTCCAGGTTATCTTGCAAGTCAACTGCTTCTGGCGAAATCTGATCCTCAGGTAATCTCAAGCACTTGCGAAGCTGAGAAACGTGAAACACTGGGTGCACTCCGGACAGGTGCTCTGGCAACTCAAGCTCGTAGGCTAGATCTCCAATTTTCTTCTTGATTCTGTAAGGCCCAACATATCTTGGTGCAAGCTTCCCTCTCATGTGAAATCTCTTGGTTCCACGCAAGGGTGACACTTTCAAGTACACAAATTCTCCTCCTTCAAAAGTGAGCTCATGCCTGCGCTTATCTGCATAGCTTTTCTAGTGGCTCTGAGCTACTCTAAGGTTCTCCCTGACCTTTGCCACATTTTTTGCTGCTTCTTCAAACATAGCTGGCCCAAAGAACTGTCTCTCTCCTGCTTCTTCCCACATCAAGGGAGTCCTGCACTGTCGACCATACAAGGCCTGGAATGGTGACATCTCAATGCTGGCTTGATAGCTGTTGTTATACGAAAATTCTGCAAACGGCAAGCTGTCTTCCCAATTCGGTCCATAAGTCAACACACAAGCTCTCAGAAGGTCCTCTAGGAGTTGATTCACTCATTCCGTCTGCCCATCAGTCTGGGGGTGGTAAGCGGTACTGTAGTCAAGCTTAGTGCCCAAGGCTTCATGCAAACTCTTCCAGAATCTAGCAGTAAATTGTGGTCCTCTATCGGAGACAATGCTAATAGGAACCCCATGGAATCTCAACACATTCTGTATATATAGCTCAGCTAATCTAGGGGCATTGTGAGTAGCCTTCACTGGTATAAAGTGAGCTAACTTGGTCAGTCGATCAACAATTACCCAGATAGAGTCATTTTCCCTTGGAGTGCGGGGAAGTCCAACTATGAAGTCCATGGCGATTTTCTCCCATTTCCACATCGGAACATCCAAGGGCTTCAACAAACCAGCAGGTCTTTGCTTTTCAGCTTTTATTCGGTTGCAGGTGTCGCACTGAGCAACGAAGGTAGCTATGTCACGCTTCATTCTTCTCCACCAGAACAATTTCTTCAAGTCTTGGTACATTTTGGTGCTTCCTGGGTGGATCGAGTACTTAGTACAGTGAGCCTCAGTTAGAATGGATTCTTTGATCCCTTCATCAAGTGGAACGTACAAGCGTTCTTTCAGCCAGATGGTGCCCCGATCATCTGTCCTGAAGTCAGGAAGTAAGCCTTTCTCCATTCCCACTTTCAATTCTGCTATGCTTGGGCAATCTTCCTGAGCTTGTCTGATTTGATCTTCTAGGGTGCATTTGACTCTTAACTCATTTAGCTGCTCCATCTCTGCACATAGCTCTACTGACATCTCTTCTCCTGTTAAAAGGTTGCAGTAACTCTTGCGGCTCAAAGCATCGGCCACCACATTTGCTTTTCTAGGGTGGTAGTGAATTTCTAGCTGGTAGTCCTTGATCAACTCTAACCATCTCCTTTGCCTCATGTTCAGCTCAGACTGGGTGAAGATGTACTTCATGCCCTTGTGATCTGTATAGATAACACACTTGTTCCCTATCAGATAGTGTCTCCAGATCTTCAGCGCGTGAACAACCGCTGCAAGCTCTAAGTCGTGAGTCGGGTAGTTCTCCTCATGTGCTCTCAACTGTCGGGAGGCATAAGATGCCACATGATTATCTTGCATCAGCACACATCCCAATCCCTGTCTGGAAGCGTCGCAGTACACAACAAAGTCCTTCTGCAGATCCGGCAATGTAAGCACTGGAGTCGTAGTCAGCTTGTCCTTCAGACACCGAAAACTTTTCTCACACTTATCATTCCATTCAAATAACACTTTGTCCTTGAGTAGATCAGTCATTGGCTTTGCAATCTTGGAAAAATTCTCAATGAACCTCCGGTAGTATTTAGCTAATCCCAAGAAGCTTCTGATCTCAGTCACATTGCGTGGAGTCTTCCAGTTGGGCACGGCCTCAATCTTGTTGGGATCCACTAACACGCCTTCTGCTGTAAACACGTGGCCAAGCAAGGCTACTTTCTCCAACAAAAACTCGCACTTACAGAACTTCCCAAACAACTGGTTCTTGCGGAGTTTCTCTAGCACAACTCGAAGATGCTTCCCATGCTCTTCATAGGTCTTGGAGTAAATCAGGATATCATCAGTGAAAACCACCAGAATTGGTCAAGTTCTTCCTTGAGAATCAGGTTCATCAAGTTCATGAAGTAGGCTGGGGCATTCGTGAGACCTGAAGGAACAACAGTGAACTCATGGTGACCATACCGGGTCACGAAGGCTGTCTTCGGTATGTCCTCCTCACAGATCTTTATCTGATGGTACCCATACCTGAGGTCAATCTTACTAAAATACTTTGCCCCCTTCAATTGGTCAAGCAGATCATCGATTCAGGGCAAGGGGCACTTGCTCTTTAATGTGACCGCATTCAGCTCGCGGTAATCAATGCACAATCTCATTGTTTCGTCTCTCTTGTTCGTGAACAGCACTAGGGCTCCCCATGGTGATACACTGCATCTGATTAACCCTTTCTCCAGCAGTTAATCCAGTTGCCTCTTCAGCTCATCATATTCTTTTCCTGACATTCTGTAGGGCGCCTTTGCTATAGGAGCAGTCCCTGGCATAAGGTCGATCGCAAATTCCACAGCTCGATCTGGCGGGAACCCTGGTATATCATCTGGGAAGACATCCGGATACTCACAAACAACGGGTATCTCCTCCAAAGCCTTGGTGACAAGACTGTGCAACTAGTGGATAACTGACGACTGTACAGGCACAAACTCTACCTCCTATCCACTAGGGTGTACAAGCTTGACTGAGTGAGAAAGAAAGAAATCACACCTCGGTGTCTTGTGAGCCAGTCCATACCCAAAATTACATCTATCCCGTCAGAACAGAGGATGGTCAAGTCTGCCTTGAACTTAGGATACTCACACCTTCGCAAAACAAGGTGCAGCTCATCTTCCCCAAGGGTGAGCTAGTGATTATGGGTCTTTTCCGAGTTATAGAAACCAGAGAATTCTGAGTAGCAAACTTGGATGACACATACGAACTTGTTGCTTCAGAATCAAACAACATTAAGGCATTAGTTCCATTTACCAAGAACTCACCAAGTACAACATCTGGTGCATCAGTAGCATCCTCGGCAGTCACATGGTTCAACTGGCCTTGTACAGCTGATTGTGGTGCACGAGCTTGAGTGCATTGATCTGACCTTCTGTGTGTATGCGCCTTGGCATGTCTTTTTCTCTTCCTCTTCTTCCTTTCCTTGTATGGGCATAATTCAGCCTCGTGATCGAAACTGCCACACACGAAGCAAGTGAACGCCAAGTCACCTGGAGTAGGGATCGGTGTGGGTAGCTCTTCCCATGAGTCCTCCCCAAGGGGCTGGTAGCTCTGCCTCTGGCGAATGGGACCTTGCACTTCAGCGTTGCAGTCCAGGTCAACATCACTATCACCAAGGTCATACCAGGGTCTCTGAAATGTTCTGGGTAGAGACATGTGATCGGTGCGCTTCCTTTTGTAGCTCTCACCCTCATCGTAGTACAATACTTCCTTTCCAACAGAGATGGCCTTGTTCATCATGTGCCGAAGAGATCGGTAGACACCTGCGGTCAAGAGCACTCGGATTTCTGGATGTAGACCTTGCAGAAACCAATATTGCTTCTTCTCATCGGTTCTGGTATCATCTGGGGCATACCTCATCATCTTGATAAAAAGGTTCACATACTCTTGCACTCTCATGGTGCATTGCTTCAAGTTGCGGAATTCTGCTGCCTTTTGCATCATCATTTCCTTTGGCACAAAGAACTCCCTGAAAGCAACTGTGAACTCCTCCCACGTGATGCTGGCTGGGTCATCGTGGGTGCCACAAAAGCTATCCCACCAAGCGCTCGCTGTGCCTTTCAACTGGTGGACAGGAAGAGCCACACATTCTTCATCCGTGCAAGTAGTAAGATCAAGCTTCTTCTCAATCTCCCTTAGCCAATCCACAGCCTCGAGTGGGTCATCGGTGTAGTCAAAGGTGGGGGCTTTTAGCTTTATGAATCCCTCAATCTTCTTGGTAAGGCTCTCGGCGTGTGTGTCACGCCCAGTTCTTAACCAACGGAAACAGAACAACATATATGTGCCAGGAACGTGTCTCACATATATCATGACAATAGTGACATCACAGAATGTGCATAAACGATAAATAAAACGTTTACATAGAGTATATCATCACTTTATTACAATAAGACAACATGTCTTTAAACCAGAGTCATAGCGGAAGCGTAAACGAAGATAAACGAGCCGCCATAGGGATGTCGACTGGTGGACGGGTACGCCTAGAACTCGTTGAAGTCCTGAACATACTCTTCGAAGTCTTCTGGAGCTGAGCAGCGGTTGGGTTCCAGCCAACAGTAGGTTTAAAGTAAGGCAAACGTGAGTATTTCATACTCAACAAGCATAACATGAACTATGAGGCATCTAAGGTTGGCTGACACTTAGCATGAGCTTTTAGTTGGTCAAGTTTTATTAAGCGACTAGTTACTACAAGTGAGTTGATGAACCATTAAACCCAAGATATTGCATAAAAGATTAATCAACATTGTTAACATAAGAACCAATTTCCAAACCCAACCAGGAACCACTAATCTGCATAAAGGATCTAGGCCGCTCATAACCGTGAGCACGGCTGACATGTCAGTTTTACACTCTCGAGAGGTCGTACATCTTTACCCACAAGCCATGTGCTACGTTAAGAGTTCATCACATTGCTTGAGATGAGATGACTAGCAAGCACACTACGAAGCCTTTACAAAGATCACGTTGGTAAAAAGTAACCGCAAGGAATCAAGCGCCGCAATTGTGGTGTCCGCCTCACAAAGGGAGAAGCACACAGCACACTCAACCTAAGGTAGTGCAGCAACCACAAAAGCTTACTCCCCCTCTTGCCCCGCAGGTAAGTTACTCCAAACCAAAATGATCTAATTAATCAGCTAAGACCGTCCCATACTAGTCTCATGGTAGCATGGTTGTCCCAGGTTGTCGCTTTGTGAACCGGTCCTTACGGAGAGCGGCTATGAGCAAACCACTAAGCACATGCTCAAGCCCCCTAAACCAAGTTGCTAAAAAAAACCAATTTTAAGGAGACATGAACCACTCAAGCACACAGCACAGAGGGTCAAGCTCAACAATTATATTGCATAGATCCATTAACAAGATTATTAACAAAAGAAACATGTGTTCACGCAGCAACTAGCAAAACTTAACCAACATGCATCCCATAGGTAAACATTGCAATAAAAGAGGCTAGGTACAGTCCTTATTGGCATACAAGTTTAGACACATGCATATGAACTGATTAAATGGTTATTAGGTTGTCCAGGTTATACTTGCCTTGCTCAAACTGGTCTTGAGGCTGCTGCTCAACACCCTCAAACTGCTGCTCCTCTTCACCAACAAACTGCTCACCGTCTAAACATGTACACGGCAACATACAAGCATTTCCACGCATGCATACATGCAAACAGTTAACAAAAGGTGAGAAAACGTAATCATATCATAAAAACAGAAGATAAAACTATATTAAAAACATTCTACGCATTACCACGATCGCGTGAGCGAAGAATCACTCAAAACGGAGTTAAAACGTGAAAGTTATGCATAAAACGGGCTCCTAGGGGCATAACTGTGATAGAAACATTGAAACCAGGGGCTAGATTTGAAAAACCGAGGAACTATACGTAAATAACTGTAGCCGCCGAGGGTTTCAGGGCAAAAACAGAAGACTTGGACCGCGGGTTCAAAAACCGGAAAGTCCAGGGCCAAACCGAAGAAAACAGGACCTAACTCTAATTATTTTTCCACAGGGCTGGACTACGGGTTGATTCCAGAGAAACGCAGGGACTTTTCTGCGAAAGTCCCGCGCTGACCGGGTCTACGCTGACGCGGCGCGCGCGTGGCGTTACACGTGGGCCGGACGGGTGGGTCCGCGCTGTCGGGTTTAAGTGAGGGTGACGTGGCGCGTTCTGACTGGCCCGCGAAGGGGTACGCCACGTTCTAATCGCAGCCGTTGGCGATAGATCGGACGGCCAGGGTGCATGGGGACGGTGAGGTGCCGGCGGCGACCAAAACCCACGGCGGGGTTTGGCCCGCGCGGCGGCGGCTCGCCGGCGTGGCGCACGCCGGGGCCTAGGGTGGGTCTGGCTGGACTAGAGCTAGCGGAAAAGGGAGAGGAGGTCGAGGCGGAGCTCACCGAGGGATCGAGGGGGACGGGGAGCGGACGGCGGGGCTTGGCGACATAGGCCGGCGGACGGGAGAGGTCGGCGCTCGCGGACACGGGTGTTAGAGGCTCGTCCTTGCGTCAAGAGTTCCTGGAACGGCACCGCGAAGGCCCTGCGAACACGATGGGGGTGATTAGAAGGTCGGAGAGACTACGCCGGCGGCGAATTTGGCGACGGAGCAGCTTACCGAGGCGGCACTCCGGCGGCAAAAATGTGGGCGCGTCGAGGCATGGGAGTGCAATTGGAGTGGAGGAGTGGTAAAGGGTACGGAGGCGGCCCTCGGGGTGGGATATATAGGAGGCTAGGCGGACCGAGCGACGCGAGCGCGGTGATGCCACCCGGGTTTGAAGGTGCTTGAAGGCGCAGTGGAGGAAGGTGGGGGAAAAAGGGGAAACCGGCGCGGCGGGTGCGGGATTGAAGGCGAGGGTTTAAGGTAGGGTGCGGGCGAGGATTCGGAGGAAGCTTCCTCCCCAGGTGGCCGTTGAGGCCGTGCAGAGAAGGAAGGGCGCGCGGGGTTTGTGGCGAGAGGAGGGAGACGGGCCTGACAGGTGGGGCCGTCCTGTCAGTGGGGGCGGGGTGCTGTGGGCCGAGCGACGCGTCGCGGGGAGAGGCGCGCGGGCGAGCTGGGCCGGCCTTCGGCCCAGGCGGGAGGGAGCGGGGGTTGGCCTGGTCGGGGCCCAGGTGGGGAGAGCGGGGCGCGAGGTTGGCCGGGCCGGGCCGGTCAGCTTGGGTCGGCCGCTTGGCTTCGCCCCCCTTTCTTTTTTTTCTTTTTTTTTCTATTTTTGAATTCTTTTGAATGGAGATGGAAATGGTTCTAAAATTCAAATGAAATTTGAATTTAAATCCTTAATTCTAACAATCAAGAAATAATGCACCAGCATGTATGCACAAGAAAGTTAGGCCTATGATTAATTTTATACAAGCATTTATTTTGAATAAAACTGTTAAATGCAAACTAAACATATGAGCCTTAGGAAATTAAATAAATTGCTTGAATTTTATTGTAAAATGCTGGAATTTAAACAAGGGTGTTACAAACCTACCCCCCTTAACAGGAATCTCGCCCCCGAGATTCTCATAGGTGGTTAGCAAAGAGACCAGGATAAGTTGATCTCAACTCCTCCTCTCTTTCCCAAGTTGCCTCATCTTCCGTGTGATGTTTCCACTGCACTCTGCACATTTTGACCCTCCTGTTTCTGGTAACCCTTTCAGATGTTTCAAGAATCTTCACTGGGTGTTCGGTATATGTCAGATCCTCCTGCACATCCAGACCTTCCAGTGGTGCTTGTTCTTCTGGCACCCTCAAACACTTCTTTAGTTGGGACACATGGAACACATTGTGTATGCCAGATAGGTTTGATGGCAACTCCAACTTATAAGCCACTTCGCCTTTCCTTTCCACTATCTTGAATGGACCGATGTATCTTGGTGCCAGCTTTCCTTTCATATTAAACCTCCGGATACCTCTCATTGGTGACACCTTCAAATACACAAAGTCATCCACCTTAAAGGTCAAGTCCCTGCGTCGCACATCTGCATAGCTCTTCTGTCTAGACTGAGCAACTCTCAAGTTCTCACGTACCATTTTGATCTGCTGTTCAGCATCCCTGATAAGATCGGGTCCGAACACTTGCTTCTCTCTGGTTTGGTTCCAAACCAATGGTGTTCTGCACCTTCTGCCATACAACGCCTCAAATGATGACTTCTTCAGACTAGCTTGATAGCTGTTGTTATAAGAGAACTCGGCGTAAGGCAGACTCTTATCCCAACTGGTTCCGTATTGTATAGCATATGCCCTCAACATGTCCTCTAGAATCTGATTTGTTCTTTCCGTCTGACCATCTGTCTGTGGGTGATATGTTGTATTGAACCGAAGCTTGGCTTGATAGCTGTTGTTATAAGAGAACTCGGCGTAAGGCAGACTCTTATCCCAACTGGTTCCGTATTGTATAGCATATGCCCTCAACATGTCCTCTAGAATCTGATTTGTTCTTTCCGTCTGACCATCTGTCTGTGGGTGATATGTTGTATTGAACCGAAGCTTGGAATCCATTGAGTCATGCAACTGCTCCCAAAAACGAGATGTGAACTGTGAACCTCTATCAGATATGATCCGCTTAGGCACACCATGCAAGCAAACGATTCTGGAGATGTATAGCTCTGCTAGTCTGGCACCCGAATAAGTAGTGTTCACCGGAATGAAATGAGCAACCTTGGTCAACCGATCAACAACTACCCAGATCGAGTTGTAACCTTTCTGAGTCCTGGGTAACCCCACAATGAAATCCATACTTATTTCCTCCCATTTTTACTCTGGAATCTTCAAGGGTTGCAACAAACCTCCAGGCCTCTGATGTTCAGCCTTCACACGCTGACAAGTGTCACATACTGCAACATACTCTGCCACTGCTCTCTTCATTCCATACCACCAGAACCTTTCCTTCAAGTCATGATACATCTTGGTACTGCCCGGGTGAATGGAGTAAGCGGTGTCATGAGCCTCACTGAGTATTAACTTCTTTATACTGTCCACATCTGGCACGCAGATCCGGTTCTTGTACCATACAGTACCCTGTTCAACTTCACAGAAGTGTGGGGCCTTGCCCACCTTGATCTATTCCCGGATTTCCTGAATTTTCTCGTCCGTCTTCTGATGTTTCCTTATCTCTTGTTCAAGGGTAGGCTCTGCCTCAAAAGTTGCTACTGTGGTGTGGTGCACGAATCCCAAATTCAGACTCTCAAATTCTGCACACAGCTCAAGAGGCATCTGAAAAGCAACAGCCATGTTAACATAACTTTTCCTGCTTAAAGCATCTGCTACCACATTAGCTTTCCCTGGATGGTAATGTATCTCCAGGTCATAATCTTTAATCAACTCTAGCCATCTTCTCTGCCTCATATTCAGCTCATTCTGTGTGAAGATATATTTAAGACTCTTATGATCGGTGTATATCTCGCACCAATTTCCAAATAAATAATGCCTCCAGATTTTCAGAGCATGCACAACAGCTGCTAACTCCAGATCATGAGTGGGATAATTGACCTCATGCTTTCTTAACTGGCGTGAAGCATAAGCAATCACCTTACCCTCCTGCATCAGCACACAACCCAAACCTTCCTTAGAGGCATCACAATACACGGTGAAACTCTTGGTTAAGTCTGGTAGAGTAAGCACTGGGGCTGTGGTGAGTCTCTTCTTTAATTCATCAAATGCAGCTTGCCTCTCCTTAGTCCAAATAAATGGAACACCCTTCTCGAGCAATGATGTCATCGGCTTTGCAATCTTGGAAAAACTCTCAATAAACCTTCTGTAATATCCTGCTAAACCCAGAAATCCACGAACCTCTTTCACGACTTCTGGCACCTTCCAATCCATGACACTGCTGATCTTGCTGGGATCCACCATGATTCCACCTTTTGAGACTATGTGTCCCAAGAAAGGCACTTGATCAAGCCAAAACTCACACTTGCTCAACTTTGCATACAACTTGTGTTCTCTCACCTTCTGCAAAACTAGCCTCAAGTGTTCTTCATGTTCTTCTTCCGTCTTGGAATAGATCAATATATCATCAATGAACACCACAACAAACTTGTCAAGATACTCCATAAACACCTTATTCATAAGATTCATGAAATAAGCAGGAGCATTTGTCAACCCAAAAGACATCACTGTATATTCATACAGCCCAAATCTGGTAATGAAGGCAGTCTTTGGAATATCGGAAGGACGAATCTTCATTTGATAATAACCCGACCTCAAATCAATTTTTGAGAACACACATGCACCTTGCAACTGATCAAACAAATCATCTATTCGAGGTAAGGGGTATTTATTTTTGATGGTGACATCATTCAAAGCCCTATAATCCACACACATCCTTCTTGACCCATCCTTCTTATCAACAAACAAAACCGGAAAGGCCCAAGGTGAAGAACTAGGCCGAATAAACCCCTTTCCTAACAACTCATCTATATTTTCCTTTATTAACTCTTGTTCTTTGGGGGCCACTCTATATTGCCTTTTGGCTATTGGTGTTGTACCAGGTAAAAGTTCTATTAAAAATTCAACATCTCGGTCAGGTGGCATACCTGGCAGCTCATCTGGAAAGACATATGGAAACTCACGAACCACTCTAATCCCATCTGTGGGTTTAACCTCCATTTGATGCAGGTAACCAGAAGGACTTGTTGCACTGATTTCTACCCCCTGACCATCTGAAGCTGTAAGGTGAACAGTTTGTTTGGCACAATCTATCTTGACACCCTACTTATTAAGAGTTTCCATACCCAGAATGACATCAATGTCCACTAAGTCCATTGCTATTAGCTTAGTGTAAAACTCTACCCCCCTTATGACGATGCTAACCCTGGAGCATATCAAGTCGGTATTTATCTTTCCCCCAGGTGATGAAATTACCATAGGCCTTTTCATGGGGCTTATATCTATATTGTGTTTCTCAGCATATGCCTTTGAAATGAAAGAGTGAGTTGCGCCGGTATCAAAAAGTATGGATGCAGGATGGTTTTTAACGAGGAACGTACCAAGTACGATGTTAGGAGCTTCCGATGCAGTCTCCGCAGTCACGTGGTTCACCTCCCTTGCCATGGTGCCTTGGCTTGTTGATTGGGGCGCCCTTGCTGCTACTGCGGAGGATTCTGCCTCTGGCCCTGCTGACCCGGTTGGTTCACTGGCGTCTTCTGGGGGCAGACATTGGCATAATGCCCTGTACCTCCACACTTGTAGCAGTTCCTGCCTGAGGGAACCTATGCCTAGTTCGTTGGGGTAGGGTTGGACTGCACCTGGCACTGAGCTTGATAAGCAGGACGATTAGGCTGAGTCTGATAACGCTGCCCCTGGCCAACCTGTTGACCCTGGCTGCGCTGCTGCTGGTAACCCTGTTGTTGAGAGCCTTGACCCTGGGGAAAGCGAGGGCGGGTGTTGCTGCCTGATGAGGGGTTATTGAACTTCCTCTTCCTTTCCTCGATGTCCTGGCGCTTCCTCTCAGTAAAAGTGCCCTATCCACCAATTGATGAAAGCTGGGGAAGGTGTGATTCATCAGTTGATATTGGAGCTCATCATTTAAGCCCTCCAGGAAGTATTCTTGTTTCTCCCTATCCTCTACCACCTCTGCAGTGGCATACCTAGCTAACTGAAGGAACTTATCCCTATACTCAGTCACCGACATGCTGCCCTGCTTCAGGGAAAGAAACTCCTTTTTCTTCATTTTCATCAACCCCGCAGGCACGTTGTGGTTGCGAAAATTCTCCCTTTATTGTGCCCAAGTGAAAGCATCCCTATATTGGGGTCTGTAAGATTCCCACCAATCCAGGGCTGCCCCTCTTAGCTGACCGAAACCATACAAAACCCTCTCCCGGTCATTGCATTGAGCAATCTCCAGCTGGCGTTCCACTGCGCGAAGCCAATCATCAGCTTGCAGTGGCTCTGTGGCATGGGAGAAGGTTGGTGGATGACCCTTCAGGAAATCTCCACGCCTGTCCCTAGGTGGTGGGGGCGGTGTTGGGCGTGGGCTTGTTGAAGGGCTTGCATGGTAGTGGTCATGGTGTTCATCATCTGCATCTGGAGATTGTAGAACTGGTCGGGGGTCAATGGTGGTGGGTTGGGCAGTGGTTGGCCACCTCCTTGGTTCCCCTGGTTGGCATTCCCACCAGCATTGCTCCTTGTGTTAACCATCTGATTGTAACAGAGACACCATGAGCACATAGCTAACCTATGGATGCACAGCAGAAAAAAGGGCTAAAGATAAAGTAGTAAGAGCGATAGAGTGAATATAGTGTTTTTAACCCCACGAACTAACTTTATTGGATAGCATTAACTTGTTCATGCTGGGACAAATCCCCACAGCTGGATAAACACTCAACCAAAGATCCAAATCAAACATGGTTCAAAATAACAAACATCCAGCCAACACAACTTAACTTAAGTTCCACACGACCAACTCGACATGACAACTTAAACAAACGTCCTAACGCGATACATGAGGACGACTAGTCATCCCGAGGGAGTATCCTGGTGGCACCACCTAACTCTCCCGTGCCAGGCCTCATGCGAGGGGGAGTCTGAGCTGGGTCCACCACTGGCACCTGGGGTGGTGGCCCCGCCACTCGGTCCAGCTGAGCCTGAAGGTGGAACACCTCACCGTTCCAGTGATGGAGCTCCTCGGACACCCTGACGTAGGCAGTGATCAGGGCTGACACATACCGAACCAGCTTCAGCAGCTGCCGGTTGTCCTCACCCCGGATGGACGCTATCTCGTGCTCAGTATCCCCGGACTGCCGGCGGGGGAAGTAGCGGTACTGAGTCTGGCAGAGCGGAGTGTGGTAGTGCTGGCAGAGGACCCCAAGAGCCTGCTGAGCAGCATCCTCCATGGCCATCTCCATGGTCTCGTGCTCCGCGATGCTGTAGTGCCGGCGCAGCACGGTGTGTCCCCCATGGTTGGGGTTGGGCTCCAGGACCTGCACACCGGCGGACCAGAGGGTGGTGTGGTCCGGGCGCGCTCGCTGCCGGACCTGGTAGACGACCTCATGGGTAGTGTAACCCAAGTCGTAAGGCAGTCGCGGAGTAGCCCTGGGAACTCCAGGTCGGCACCGTGGTGTGGGTGCGTCAGGTCGACCCAGGCATCGACCTCCTGCTGACCACCCTTGTCGGAAGGGACAGCCACGCGGAACGGCCACTCGGGTGCCGCAGGTGGTGGCGGTGGAGGTGCCGGTGAAGCTGCAGGTGCCGCTGGAGAAGGTGGTGGTGTCGGCGCACGCGGGGAAGGAGGTGTCGGTGTCGGCAGGCGTGGCGGTGGGGCCTCCTCTCGCGCATCACCGTCGTCGTCGAAATCGAGGTAGTAAACTACCTCCACTGGGTCTTCCTTCTCCTCCTCAGGGTCAGTGTCCACCGGAAGCAGACCATTCCCCTCAAAGGGGTGTGGCGCCTGGTCCATGGGAGCGTACTCGAAGGGTGGTGGTGGCAACGGCTCGGGCAGCTCCGGTGACGGAGGCTCGATCTGCTGTGGTGGACGAGGTACTGGGGTGCGCCGTGGGGTCGGTGGTGCAACACGGCGAAGGCAGCCCCCGGTACTCTTGCGGGCGGTTTGCTTGCTGCGTGCCATGACCTATAAGGAGGATGGAGTAAGATGGAGATCAGTTCTATATGATTGAATGAAATAAGCAAAAAGTAATAATTTAACATAGAGTGAACATATAATTTGATAGCGAAAATAAAATTTTCATAAAACAGCAAGAGGGCAAAAGCGGAATAAGGTCCTTATTTACATCCATTTCTAACTAGGCTTTCGTCCTACAGTCAACACGGCTCCGATACCACTTTGTCACGCCCAGTTCTCAACCAATGGAACCGGAACAACATATATGTGCCAGGAACGTGTCTCACATATATCATGACAATAGTGACATCACAGAACATGCATAAACGATAAATAAAACGTTTACATAGAGTATATCATCACTTTATTACAATAAGACAACATGTCTTTAAACCAGAGTCATAGCGGAAGCGTAAACGAAGATAAACAAGCCGCCACAAGGACGTCGACTGGTGGACGGGTACGCCTAGAACTCGTTGAAGTCCTGAACATACTCTTCGAAGTCTTCTGGAGCTGAGCAGCGGTTGGGTTCCAGCCAACAGTAGGTTTAAAGTAAGGCAAGCGTGAGTATTTCATACTCAACAAGCATAACATGAACTATGAGGCATCTAAGGTTGGCTGACACTTAGCATGAGCTTTTAGTTGGTCAAGTTTTATTAAGCGACTAATTACTACAAGTGAGTTGATGAACCATTAAACCCAAGATATTGCATAAAAGATTAATCAACATTGTTAACATAAGAACCAACTTCCAAACCCAACCAGGAACCACTAATCTGCATAAAGGATCTGGGCCGCTCATAACCGTGAGCACGGCTGACATGTCAGTTTTACACTCTCGAGAGGTCATACATCTTTACCCACAAGCCATGTGCTACGTTAAGAGTTCATCACATTGCTTGAGATGAGATGACTAGCAAGCACACTACGAAGCCTTTACAAAGATCACGTTGGTAAAAAGTAACCGCAAGGAATCAAGCGCCGCAATTGTGGTGTCCGCCTCACAAAGGGAGAAGCACACAGCACACTCAACCTAAGGTAGTGCAGCGACCACAAAAGCTTACTCCCCCTCTTGCCCCGCAGGTAAGTTACTCCAAACCAAAATGATCTAATTAATCAGCTAAGACCGTCCCATACCAGTCTCATGGTAGCATGGTTGTCCCAGGTTGTCGCTTTGCGAACCGGTCCTTACGGAGAGCGGCTATGAGCAAACCACTAAGCACATGCTCAAGCCCCCTAAACCAAGTTGCTAAAAAAACCAATTTTAAGGAGACATGAACCACTCAAGCACACAGCACAGAGGGTCAAGCTCAACAATTATATTGCATAGATCCATTAACAAGATTATTAACAAAAGTAACATGTGTTCACGCAGCAACTAGCAAAACTTAACCAACATGCATCCCATAGGTAAACATTGCAATAAAAGAGGCTAGGTACAGTCCTTATTGGCATACAAGTTTAGACACATGCATATGAACTGATTAAATGGATATTAGGTTGTCCAGGTTATACTTGCCTTGCTCAAACTGGTCTTGAGGCTGCTGCTCAACACCCTCAAACTGCTGCTCCTCTTCACCAACAAACTGCTCACCGTCTAAACACGTACACGGCAACATACAAGCATTTCCACGCATACATACATACAAACAATTAACAAAAGGTGAGAAACAGTACATCATATCATAAAAACAGAAGATAAAACTGTATTAAAAACATTCTACGCATTACCACGATCGCGTGAGCGCAAGAATCACTCAAAACGGAGTTAAAATGTGAAAGTTATGCATAAAACGGGCTCCTAGGGGCATAACTGTGATAGAAACATTGAAACCAGGGGCTAGATTTGAAAAACCGAGGACCTATACGTAAATAACCGTAGCCGCCGAGGGTTTCAGGGCAAAAACTGAAGACTTGGACCGCGGGTTCAAAAACCGGAAAGTCCAGGGGCCAAACCAAAGAAAACAGGACCTAACTCTAATTATTTTTCCACAGGACTGGACTGTGGGTTGATTCCAGAGAAACGCGGGGACTTTTCTGTGAAATTCCCGCGCTGCGCCGCGTGGCGTGACTCGTCGGCCTGATGGGTGGGTCCGCGCTGTCGGGTTTAAGTGAGGGCGACGTGGCGCGTTCTGACTGGCCCGCGAAGGGGTACGCCACGTTCTAATCGCAGCCGTTGGCGATAGATCGGACGGCCAGGGTGCATGGGGACGGTAAGGTGCCGGCGGCGACCAAAACCCACGGCGGGGTTCGGCCTGCGCGGCAGTGGCTCGCCGGCGTGGCGCACGCGGGGCCTAGGGTGGGTCTGGCTGGACTAGAGCTAGCGGAAAAGGAAGAGGAGGTCGAGGCGGAGCTCACCGAGGGATCGAGGGGGACGGGGAGCGGACGGCGGGGCTTGGCGACGTAGGCCGGTGGACGGGAGAGGTCGGCGCTCGCGGACACGGGTGTTAGAGGCTCGTCCTTGCGTCGAGAGTTCCTGGAACGGCACCGCGAAGGCCCTGCGAACACGATGGGGGTGATTAGAAGGTCGGAGAGACTACGCCGGCGGCGAATTTGGCGGCGGAGCGGCTTACCGAGGCGGCACTCCGGCGGCAAAAATGTGGGCGCATCAAGGCACGGGAGTGCAATTGGAGTGGAGGAGTGGTAAAGGGTACGGAGGCGGCCCTCGGGGTGGGATATATAGGAGGCTAGGCGGACGGAGCGACGCGAGCGCGGTGATGCCGCCCGGGTTTGAAGGTGCTTGAAGGCGCAGCGGAGGAAGGTGGGGGAAAAGGGGAAACCGGCGCGGCGGGTGCGGGATTGAAGGCGAGGGTTTAAGGTAGGGTGCGGGCGAGGATTCGGAGGAAGCTTCCTCCCCCAGGTGGCCGTTGAGGCCGCGCAGAGAAGGAAGGGCACGCGGGGTTTGCGGCGAGAGGAGGAAGACGGGCCTGACAGGTGGGGCCGTCCTGTCAGTGGGGGCGGGGCGCGGGGCGCTGTGGGCCGAGCGACGCGTCGCGGGGAGAGGCGCGCGGGTGAGCTGGGCCGGCCTTCGGCCCAGGCGGGAGGGAGCGGGGGTTGGCCGGGTCGGGGCCCAGGCGGGGAGAGCGGGGCGCGGGGTTGGCCGGGCCGGGCCGGTCGGCTTGGGCCGGCCGCTTGGCTTGGCCCCCCTTTCTTTTTTTTCTTTTTCTTTTCTGTTTTTGAATTCTTTTGAATGGAGATGGAAATGGTTCTAAAATTCAAATGAAATTTGAATTTGAATCCTTAATTCAAACAATCAAGAAACAATGCACCAGCATGTATGCACAAGAAAGTTAGGCCTATGATTAATTTTATACAATCATTTATTTTGAATAAAACTGTTAAATGCGAACTAAACATATGAGCCTTAGGAAATTAAATAAATTGCTTGAATTTTATTGTAAAATGCTAGAATTTAAACTAGGGTGTTACAGTGTGGGTCTTGGGTATGGTCATTCTGGACTGGGTTTGGTGGAGGGTTTTGGTTTTTCTGGGCATGTAGTAGGTTGGCCATGGCTTGCATAAGCTGGTTCTGGTTAGCGATCATCTGGTCTTGTTAGGCTATTAGCTGGTATATGGAAGTTGCTTGAGGATTTGGGGGTTCTGGTTCTAGAGGTGGTGGCAGGTTAATTTCAGGCTCTGGAATTGGGTTCTCGGGCTGAGGCACAGGCCTACTATCTGTTTCTCATGTTCTAATGTTTAAATCCAGTTGAAGGTTTTAAAACCAAAGGAAGGATTTTAGTTTGGAAGAGAGAAAGTCAAAACAATTTCCAATAGACTAAGGGTAAGAAGTAGACATGGGTTGATAAAATTTTCCAAAATGCCAATCGGGTCAAATAATTTGTTCATAAAATAGTCCTTATGTTCGTCCGAGTCTAGGGTCACGTGCTACGGTCAAGCTCGGCTCTGATGCCAACTGAAACGACCTAGATTCCGCGATGTCGAAATCCAAGTCTTTACTCATTGCGATAGTCACAGGATACACATAAGCTATCGCAATTCATATGTTTCAATCGGTATCACATCCACAGCTTCGAATATTATTACATTTATACATTAATGGCCTAAGTCGGTACAAGTCCAATAGGACTGAATCAAGCCGAAATCGTAATCTAGCAGCGGAAAGTAAGTCTTCGGGTCCATCTCCACAGGCATCCTTGAGCGAAGCACCGTGATCCTCAGTGGTCCGTCCTTCATGGGAATGATCATCTTCCATCTCGTCGCCTTCCGTCGAAGAAGAGGTCGTCATCCAGCTTATCTCCAAAACCTGCGCGCCAGTAGCACAGGCCACCCTGAGACACTCCCCTAAGCGGCAGCGTAATAATAAAAGGGACTGGCACAAGTGGAAGGCTCTAGGCTTCCTATGCAAGCAAGTATATAAACAATATTATCCAGTTTACCATATCATTGTTCCATTCAGGAATTCGATCACATGATCGGTTTCCCTGCTCATTACTCATCCCAACACATACACACCTCACCACCATACACCTCTTCCATAACATCCACACTCATCATACTATATCTGCGGCATGACAGCTCCCACCCGTCCATGCCTCAACGGCCGCAGCCGGTTTCCAAACACTCGAGGGAGAAGAGAAGAAATCCCATGCTAGATGAGGTGAGTATTCGCCCTTGGTTCGTCCTTTGACCGGGGACAGTGGCTATACGTATAGATTATACACTCTCGAGAGGATTTTGTACATCTGTACCCACACGATACGGGACAAGGGCAGTGGCCAACCACCCTGGGCCCGCCACACCGACGGATGAACTTCCCTTCTGGCACTTTCCCTGCTTTCCTAAGCAAGAAACTGGTTGATACTCAAGTCAACTTGAAGCTCGGAGGCTACCCCATGGGGTGCACCTGGCGGTGTACGATGAGAAACGGTTTGGACTCATGTAAGGAACTCATGAGCAGTATGTTATTTATTCTGGAGTCTCGAGTCAATTAATCTCTAAATTAACTCGAGCCTCGGGGGCTTGTATGGGATAGATATCCCCTGGGCCCTCACAGCGCGGACTCAGTACATGGGCCATTGGAGGGGCCAGTAGAGACAGCTAGCCTTTTTCAGGGTGCCAACTGGTCTCATGGGCCCGAGAACGGAGGACAAGCTTGAAGACCAGGTCAAATGTGCTATAATTCGGGAAAAGACACAGCGGAGTTGGTTCGGACTCTACGTAACAGGAATAGCGGGACTCAAGGAAGGAAACATGTAATTGTAGATTCTGTGTATTCTTTAGGTTTCCAAATAGAGTAGGACTCGTAGAGAGAACTTGACTTGTAACCCAAGCCCGGCCGGATTATATAAGGCGGGTGAGGGACCCCTACGTAGATCATCGAACATCTCATCGCATACCAGCCACCAGACCTCGAAATCCTCGTTGTAACCTCGAGAACTCAGATCAATACAACTCGCCTCAAACAGGACGTAGGGTGTTACGCTAATTGCGGCCCGAACCTGTATAAACCCCTGTGTTTTGTTGCATCTCAATGCAAACCGTCGAGTTACGCCGATCTCGCCACCCCAAGAGCATCACATAACACATCCCGTTGTGCATTGTCGGCATCAAATCCCGACATTTATAGTGGCTAGCATGAGACACGTGGCATCTACTGCATCATCAGAATGCTTCTTATAAGCATCCTTTTCACCATGTGAAGCATTCGTGGCTGGCACAGGAGGAATAGGTTTTTCTAGAACATATTCCTTCCTTTCTTGTTTGAGAACAATTCTCAAATTCCGGATCCAATCAATGAAATTGGTTCCGTTCAATTTCTCCTTCTCAAGGATAGATTGCAAAGCAAAGCTGGATGACGAACCACTCGCCATGCTCTACAACATAAAATATGCAAAAATGTAAGAGACATATTTATGCTTATTGTTTTTCATCTTATGAAAATAAATGTTACTACACATTTACAAATTGTGTCCCAAACGTGTAGCATTTCCGAGATCCAAATTTTACCATGTCCAAGTGAGCTTTGGCATCACTGCTCGGACAAGGTTCTTTTGGTAAGCAAACACTTCACTAATTACATCTCATGTAATTCTCGGTTGATAGAAGGACATCTCATGCAATCCTACCAACTGATGCCCAGGGTCCAAAACCGTTTTGATAACCCTTCTGAGTCAAATCAATTCCTACGTTCGTAAGTGTCCAACACAAACATCTGCCTTATTAAGATAATCGGTGATACCTTGCTTTGGCAAGCCCATCAGCCGATGATCCAAATCTTGACAGTGAACAGAATTGATAAAGGCATCATCCAACTCAATTTCAATTGGGACAAGATAACCGGAATCTTTCCAATTACCATGTATATGCTATCTTATAGCAATCATGCCCACATGCATAGAACATAATATATACATAAAATCATAGAAACAAGTATAACAACTTATACATGAGATCATAGATACTTGATGGATACCATAAAAAGACATGATCAAATCAAGCCATAACTATCCGTACGTTGATCGGGCAGAAATCGTAATCTAGCAGCGGAAAGTAAGTCTTCGGGTCCATCTCCACAGGCATCCTTGAGCGAAGCACCGTGATCCTCAGTTGTCCGTCCTTCATGGGAATGATCGTCGTCCATCTCATCGCCTTCCGTCGAAGAAGAGGTCGTCATCCAGCTTATCTCCAAAACCTGCGCGCCAGTAGCGCAGGCCACCCTGAGACACTCCCCTAAGCGGCAGCGTAATAATAAAAGGGACTGGCACAAGTGGAAGGCTCTAGTCTTCCTATGCAAGCAAGTATATAAACAATATTATCCAGTTTACCATATCATTGTTCCATTCAGGAATTCGATCACATGATCGGTTTCCCTGCTCATTACTCATCCCAACATATACACACCTCACCACTATACACCTCTTCCATAACATCCACACTCATCATACTACATCTGTGGCATGACAGCTCCCACCCGTCCATGCCTCAACGGCCGCAGCCGGTTTCCAAACACTCGAAGGAGAAGAGAAGAAATCCCATGCTAGATGAGGTGAGTATTCACCCTTGGTTCGTCCTTTGACTGGGGACGGCGGCTATACGTATAGATTATACACTCTCGAGAGGATTTTGTACATCTGTACCCACACGAGACGGGACAAGGGCAGTGGCCAACCACCCTCGGCCCGCCAGACCGATGGATGAACTTCTCTTCTGGCACTTTCCCTGCTTTCCTGAGCTAGAAACTATGCGGATATATCATCCACCGCACTCTCAGAACTGTGAGCTCGAGTAATCCCGGGGCCTCCGCGGGTCGAGTCTATCGGGGACGTGTGGCTGCATCACAGACCCACCATCGCCCCCTAACACTATCGCCTTACGCCTGCAGTATATACCCTTCGGGAAAGTTCATGAATCGGGCCTTAGGTCGCCTGGTATGCACGAGTCATAGTCCAAGGTGCTATCACCCCTACTCGGTACTTAACTAGCGAGAGCAAGCCTTCCTAGGGTCGGTTGCCACCCTCAGCAGTGGGCCGCGCACCATCACACACCTCTCTCCACTCGGGGTAGAGTTCTAGTCTCTCCCATAATTTCCGTGCCGACTCCCGCCACCCATCTCACCCACCATCTCGCTCTCAAATACCCACCCACTTCACACACGCCAAGAGTTATCACATCCCACCATCATATCATCCAATCTCACATCATGTTCATTTTACTTAGTTATAGTAGTATAATGGTAGTGATGTAGCAAGAAAGGTAATAGTGGCTACATGGAAACAGGCTCCCTATCTTTGGGTTAATAGCAAGCATAAATAATAAAAGTAGCAGTAGCAAGTTGCGTGTCTATAGGTTTTGAAGCAGGAAAGTGTCTGAATGGTGACCTTGGGTAGAGCTGCTTGCTCTAAATCTCTGGTGTAGTCGATGTAGTTGTACTCGTCAGTGTTCTCCGAGAGATTCTCCGGACCTATACGCGAAAGACCAAATAAATCGAATACACACAAACTCCAAATAAGATGCATAAAGAACCAACATCACTCAAACAATAGCTCTAACTTGCAGAGCTTGATTTTAGATGAATTTAGGATCTGGTTTCATAATTTTCCGAGTTGGTATGACCTTGCTATGAATTTTCTAAGTTATCAGGGTTTAAATATTCTTAAGGCTAAGACAGGGATGGGCTGGTCATCAAAGGGCTGAAACTGGCCCACTCGGTTTTCCTCCTAGGGTGCGGCTCGCTCCAACCTCCTCCTTGGCTCGGCCCACTCACTCTCTCACAGGCCGAGAGGCAGCCCAACAGGGATCGGCCTACCTCTCTCTTCCCCGCTCGGCCTGCTACGCACGGATACAGGCCGAGGCCACAGCCCAACTCGGGGCGTCGCGCATGGGTCAAGCGCGCGGGGTCACGAGAACGAGGCGCACTGCGGCGTGGTGTGTGGGCTTGGAACGAATCCGGCCGCTACGGCATAGCAGGCTTGTGTGAAGGTCTGGCTCAGGGCAAGGGCATGCTTAGGGCGGCAGCGACGGCGGCACGCTCACGGCGCGAACGGACGCCAGTACGGGTCGAACCCGGTCGCGGCGACGACCCTTTCTTGCGCGGCAACCTCGCGCGGTTGCGGGCTCATCCGGCCACGGAGGTGGAGATGGCAACCCGCGCGCTCAGACGCTACGACCTCACATGCGCGGTGACGGGCGAACCCGACCACGGCGATGGACGCGGCTTGCACCGTCGACTCTGGCTCGCGTAACACCCACAGGGACTAAAAGGCATAGCGATGGCTTATGCGGGCATGGGTGTTCCCGGCCGCGACATCGACAGCTACTTGCTGGCATCACGATGTTCGTAGTGCACGGATATTGCAGGGCACGGGCGGTCCGGTCCGCGACCGGTCTCCCGGCGGCTTCAACCAACGCGACGTCGTGCGGAATGCACTCGCGCGACAAATCTAGCACACTTCGGCACTATGACAGCGGCCGATGGCACGAGACGCGGCATGAAGGCCGGCTCCAGGACGCCACGGCGGCGGCGCGCATGCGGACGGAAAGGACTCCAAGGGAATCCGGTCCGCGGCGAGGTTGGCAAAGGGGAAAACGGGTGGCTCACCGCGGTTGGGCTGCGGATGAGTAGACGAACTCATCTCGGTGAAGAGGAAGCAGAGGTCGGCGGAGTACGGCGGCGTCCTCGCACGGCGTGGTACGGCTCTCCCTCGGCAGCTCCTCCTCCGTGGCATGAACAGCGACGGCGATTCCTCTTCTTCGATTGGCGTCGCCTCCTCAAGTACTCCGCGTCGATCCCCAAGGGTTGCTCCTCCGCGGCTCGAACAGCTCCGGCGGCCTCCTCCTCTTTCTCCGGCTCTGGCCTCCTTGACCCTCTCTCTCGGTCCCTCCGCGGCGGCGATGGGAAGGGGCAAAACCCGGTTTGGCTAGGGTTCCAAGGTGAGTGGCTTCGGGTCTATATAGTGGCGGCAAGGGACGCGGCATGGGGAAATACGGAATTGGGTTTCGATCGAAGGCGGTTTGGTTCGGTGGTCTCGGCGTCTCCACCCTGGCACCCGACAAGGTCACGCGATAGGCGTGAACCGGGGTCCACTTGCCGCGGGCAGTTGGGCGAGGTGCAGGTGAGCTGGCGGCCTCGCCCTCATCTTCTTGGCGCGCAAGGCGCTAGGGCGGCAAGCGGGAGCGAGTGCGCAGGCGCCGGTCGATTCCGTTCCGATCGGAACGCAGGGGTAGGTGAAGGAGGAAGGGGAAAGCTGACAAGGCGGGCCTACCTGGCGGCGCCTGGTAGGGGCATGGCACGAGTTTGGCCTCCCTTAGGCCGAGGCGGCTGGCTTTTGGCCCACGGGCGAAGAGGATGAGGCGGCTGGGATGGGCTGGCTCGGGGAATGGGCCGAAAGGCCTTTCTCAATTCTTCCGCTTTTCTAATTCCTTTTCCATTTGAGTTGATTTGGTTTTGAACTGGTGTTGAATTGGACAATCAAGCAAAGATCCAAGTAAGATCCAGATAATGATGCACAATATTAAGCACAGGATTTAAACACAAGTAAAGTTAATTACTAGCAAGTTGAAGATTGATGCTTAGTTTAATTACTTAACCAATTTCTAGTAGTTTGAATGCAATGCACAAGAAATTATGAAACGAAATTTTTAGGTTGTGATTTTTGGGTTACAAAAATTAGGGCTGTTACATTTACCATTGTATGAAATCACCTATGACACATCATTTCCTCAAAGGTGTTTCATAAAGTGGGTCAATCCAATACCATGTACTACTACATGAGTATCCACATGATGTATTGATATCATATATCCATAGCCTGCAAAACATGGCTATCACAACAATCCATGTGCTTGACTATGTTCATATCTTATTGATGTTCCAATCAATAATTAAAATCAAGGGATAACTTTATAATGATGTCATTATATGTTGTGGGTTTTACAATCAGGTCGGACTTAATGACTTGTAACATGAGATCATTATTGGAACCATACAAGCATAATATATTACAATTATCTTCATGATTGGTCTCTTGGGCATATCTCCAACAGCTAGACCTCCTTGATTGTTCCTCTTGTCCCTCTTGTACGTGATCTCCTCATCACTTGAGCTTGACAAGGACGAAGAGGAAGAAGATCCGCTGCTACAGAACCCAATCTCGGTGAAGAACGCCTTGTCCCGCTTCCGATTGTCCTTTGGTTGCTCTTGAAAGCCTTCCGATTGTCCCGCTTCCGAAGAACCCAATCTTGCCGAAGTGGTGCTTGCCGGAGCTGTGCTTGCCGAAGCGATGCTTGTCATAGCTGGGCTTGCCGAAGTAATACTTGTCAGAGTCGCGGGAGTATCTCTTGCCCTTCTTGTAGTAGTCGTTGTTCTTGTTGGGGCACTCGGCGATGAAGTGGCCGACCTCTCCACACTCGAAGCACTAGGGCCTTTCACCCTTCTTCTTGCTCATCCGGTTGACATAGGCACGCTGAAAGCGACTACACAACAAGCAAAGCTCATCATCCCCAAGTGACACCAACTGCTCCTCTGTCACAGACATCAAAGCAGAAAACGAGAAGTTGTGTAACGGGGGATTAGTAGCAGCCTCACGGGAGGGAGTAGCCAAGATCAAGCTCTTGGAGCCGATACAAGCAAGGGAATCCCTCATCTTGTGATCCACTTCTGTGGCCTTGAGCTTTCTATAGAGAGCCTCCACTCCAATCGTGTCATAACCTGCCGATTCGATGATCGAGTTCACCTTGATCTCCCATACTTTTCTCTCCAAAGCATACAGCAATTTCACAGCCTGTTGATGATCGGTGTATGGGAGCTCAACGGGGGCGGAGTTGACACACAATTTGTTGATGATCGATTGAAACCGACCAAACAAGTCATCCACAGACTCTCCCAGCTTCTGGACGAAATTTTCATATTCGCGCCGTTATGTCTCAACAAGCCTCGCCTCAATGGTGGTGTACCCTCATGGTGTGCACTAAGCAGGGACCATATCTCGCGCACCATCTTGAGGTGGCTCACTCTCTCATAATCCATGAGACCAATCCCAGAAAAGAGAAAGTTAACATCTTTGGCATTGCCTCATGCTGAGCCACGATCTCAGGCGCAGTACGCTCAGCAACTGGACGCACCACAAAAGTC
This sequence comes from Paspalum notatum, assembly GCA_022530915.1. Lineage (NCBI taxonomy): Eukaryota > Viridiplantae > Streptophyta > Magnoliopsida > Poales > Poaceae > Paspalum > Paspalum notatum. Next base: position 23,047,468 of record CM039687.1, read on the forward strand.
ATACTCTGGGTAGCATCCCATTTGTCCTGGCTCTGGCTCATGAGGAACGCCTCCATCCTACCTTTCCAGTAGGGATAGCCATCGGAGCCAAAGACTGGAATTTTCTCGGAGTAAGTCATCGTCACTACTGTTTCGTCACCGGTTAAGGTATGAGGAAACCTAACCGGCTCTGATACCACTTGTAGGACCGAGACGTGCGACCAGAGGGGGGCGAATAGGAGCATTTGAAAACTCAAACTCAATCCCCTGCAGTGCAAACTGAAACAACACCCACAACAAGGTTAGACACCATCCACTGAAAGGATACGTATCTAGCTCACAACACGTGTTTGGTACCATCCACTGAACAGATACGTACCAAGCACAAAGTAGAAGCACACACTCAAACGCCTAAGACAATGAATGCAAAAAGAACCAACACCGGAAAATAACAGATTTCAGACAGACAGGACTGCAAAGCAAAATCTCAAAACCCAACAAGCACAGCTCCAAACCACCCCAAAAAATTACCACACCCTCACATGACAATAAGAACAGCTCAGAAAAATTCAAATCAATTGGAGCAGGTTGTGACCATCGGACTGTCCGGTGGTTAGTTCGGTGCTCACAGCTTGACACTTCGAAGAACTTTGATCCAAACCCCTACCAAATCAACTCCAAAAATTATGAAATTTTTACTATAGGTTGAAACGGAGCCATGGAACAATGCCACAAAAGTTCAGCTCAATTGGACAAGAAACGAAAATCCTAGAGCCACCGAACCGTCCGGTGCAGACCCACCGGACTGTCCGGTGGTTGAAATCTAGCAGACCAACCCAAGAGAAAAATACCAAAACCAAGTCAAAACTCCTCTAACAATCCTGCAATTTTAATGAGAGATTTATGATTCAAAGGAAAAGAGCTCCACAAAATTTCAGGTCATTTGGAGCAAGTTTGACAATTGCATGAACCACCGGATGAAATAGGTACCCACCGGACGATATAGCTTAGACAAAAACAACCACCTAAAACTTGAGCTTCCGAAGCCAAAACTTGACCAAACCTTCGCCAATCTTCATAAAATTTTGCACACACTAACCTAGCTCCATTCCAAAGCTATTCCCAAAACATAAAGGATTAGCGGGAATTTTAGATCTCGTGGAGCGGGAACCTTTGGGCAAGAAAAGGGGAAAGCTCAAGAACAACATGCTCGTGACAATCCTTTGGTATTGAGATGTTCTAAGACATAATCTCCCCGTCCTTGCAAGTCCAAAACACTAGCAAAATAAGGGGTTCAACCTTAGCCAAAGCAAACACCCAAAAAACCAATAATTAAGAGAAAGAAGAGGAACAAGACACACAAACTTGTAGCCGAAATCACTTGGATTAGATGGCCCAAAGGGTCTCAAGATTCAGATTACAACCAAGGATCTCATCCCAAGCAATCACCCTCACCTTCCCTCTTGATTTAGAGGCTAGATCTCACCCTAACCCTCCTAAACATTGAGCTCTTAGCTTAGGGACGAAAATCACACACAAGACACAAACCCTAGCAGCCAAGAGATGTTCTAATGACCAGCTCTTAGGCTATTTATGCCTAGACTCAGTTTTGGCAGTTTTACATAAAGACTCCTAACACTAGAAATGCCCTGAGGGGCTAAACCTTCCTAAGAAAAGCTCGCAAGAAGATCTAGTTCGCAATGTAACAGGTCGGATTCACTGCCTCAGCCCAAAAGTGCCTAGGAGTCATGTGCTCATCGAGCATCGTCCGTGCCATCTCAACGAGTGTGCAGTTCTTGCGTTCCACAACACCGTTCTAAGGAGGGGTATATGGAGAACAAAATTGGAGCTCAAGACCTAGGTCACGACAGAAGTTTTTGAATCAAGAGTTTCTAAATTCTCCGCCATTATCACTGCGGATAGCCCTCATGGCCTTATGACTCTCGTTTCTCAACCTCAGTACTAGATCCTGAACAAATCCGAAAGCCTCATCCTTCAACTCCATGAAAAATACCCACAAGAACTAAGAAAAGTCGTTCACAACGACAAGCATGTACCACTTCCCACTGACCGACGCTACCCGAGCGGGACCTACTGTATCCATATGGAGTATCTCACCCAGATAGGAGGTCATAACCTGAGACACAGGAGTGTGAGAAGCAGCTACCATCTTGCCATGACAATATGGGTGGCACACTAAGTCCTTCTCAGCTTTCAATTTAGGCAATCCTCTGATTAGGCCCATCGAACTCAACCTGACTAGTAGATCAAAGCTCAAGTGACCAAGCCTCCTATGCCACTTCTATATATCAACAGAGGGACTTGCAACCAAACAACACGCAGGGCCAGAAACAGATGTGAGGTCGACCCTAAAAACCTGAACAAAAGGCAGTAACGAGCAAACAAGGGTCTCCTTAGCATCAAGAACGCGTCACACACCCTTCTTAAAACGAACAACAAATCCTTCATCGAGAAGTTGCAAAACAGAGACCAAATTGAAACCCAAATTCCAGACAAAAGCAACTTCTCTCAGGAAAAGCTTAGTAGAGAGTGAAACAGAACCAACACCCAACACTTTACCTTGACCATTATCCCCGAATGTGACGTACTCCTTGGTGCTCACGGAGTTGAGGCTGGAGAACCACTTGTGGTGCCCTATCATGTGGCTAGAGCAACCGGAATCCATGATCCACACGTCCTCCATGCGTCGATCCTGCAAAGTCAAGTAAAGCGACGGTGAGCAAACGGTCCGGCACTGGGTTAGTACCAAAACTGTTGTACCAGTGTCAAGCCATTTGATCAAATGTGGGGTAAGCACAATCAAAGAAATCATCACGACGATCAGGGTAACCACGACCTCCAAAGAGTGAATCCTCAAAAGCTCTATCAAAGCCTCGGTCACGAGGTCCATAGCCGCACTGAAAACGACTAGGAGCTTGGCTGGCAAAGCTCTCTCACCACCAAGAACGCGGGCTTAAAACCCACCTCCTCTCTCACCACCAGCAAAGCAGTCTCTCATCTCACCGCAATAGGGAGGATCTTGCCTACCAACCTAGAAGAACTGATCCTGGTTCCCCCAAGCTCTCTCCTGCCTCTCAACCTGCTTACTCCTAAAGCAAAACTCCTCTAGGTGGCCATTCCGCTGGCAGAACTCACAGTGGTAGGCAGGCCTCCTAGAAATAGGGTTAGGCTAGGACTTGGGCTTTGGTGGTGTGGCCTTGGGTGGCTCAGGTTGCTGGGCTGGCTTCCTGCCCTTGGGCTTAGCTCTTCCTATATTATTGTTGGCAGTTCTTAGCCTAACATATTTTACTCCGCAAGCGAACGGAGGCCGTTGTACCTTTCACCTAGGAGTATTCCAAGGTATCGTATTTTTCCACAGGGGAGATAGAGATATTAATTTATCAAACGTCTTAATATTTTACTCTTTCATTCTAAACGATAAAAGAAAGGATAGCGGCACTCTACTAAGGTCAACAAGACAGAGTCAGGTTCCTGATGAGATCTTCCTTTACTAAGGTCAAGCCAAAAGACAAAGCTAGCTCCAACAGTCACTCTACTATGGTCGTGACATGACCGAGGTTATGGTTTGGTCTAGTCATCTTTACTGCATCGGACATCGCGGCTATAGAACCACTGCGAGGCACCAGAGTGCTAATTACCCAGCCAAGAAAGGCGGGCTCTACGGAGCCCGACTATGTGTCTACATACAAGTTGGAACACAACCTGGCGCCAGCCCTAACGATGGGGGTGGAATACAGAGGCATCCTAACACTGTCACTGAAAGGAGCAACCTAAAGCCTGTGCACGAAAGAGGTACACACTAGGCACCAATAGCTGCGTGGGGCTGGTTGCAAACCAAGGTGAACTTCCAGAGTGAACTCTGGTTATTCACATCCTCCACTTGGCTAGAAACAAGTGGAAGCATCACAACTACTACGACTTAACTAACAGCGTGAACAAGGAACCCGCAAGTAAATAGACTAGATTAACCATAACCTCATAGAGCAACGATAACCATAGTCTAACAACACTCCTATACTATGATCATAACCATAGACAGGAATGTAAATGCTTGAACTTAAATAAAGAAATATATCAATTAAACTAATAGTCTTACAGGAAAAGAAAGATACAAGGGACTCATACCAGACTCCTGAAGACTGCTCCGGAACAGGTAGAGCCTGACTCTAACTCCTACTAAACATTGAACTAAAGGGGTAGCGCACCCAAAAGGGGTCACCTCCCCAAGGAAGAGAGTACAACGGTGCAAATTGGAAGTGAGGCACTGCTCTCTATTTATAGGAGGCTGTAGGTCGGTGAAATGGCTAAGTCTGCAGGCCAGGCGGCTCACCCTCCAGGCTGGGCGGCCTATCAAGTGTGGCATTTTGGCCCTTCGATGCACTGACGTTACTTTGGACGGCTTGATCTTCTATCCTTTAGGCAGTGGCGGTTGTTTCGGTTAAAGCACATGCCAGAAGGCCTAACTCCTTGGCCGGGCAGCCTGGGACTTAGTCTCTACCTGCCACCTGGATGTTCTTTATTGGTTGGAGAGTGTCTCAAGGATCCATCCATCATGCATGCCTTTGGTCCTTTGATCGACGGTTGATTTATGTCCAAGTTGTGCTTCTTTGCATGCATGTGTTGTAGGAAGGTCGGGTGACTAATTGGAAGGCCGAAAGGCCAAAGTAACAGGCCGGGCGGCTTGAGTACTGGGCCGGGCAACCTGAGTACTAGGCCGAGCGGCCTATGTACTTGGTCGGGCGACTAGCCCTTAAGCACTTAGTCATTTCTTGGACCATATGTTCGCCTTCCGACCTTTGTCTTGACTTGGGCTTGATCCCTTACATGTATATGGGTCCTTGGTGAGTTACTTGGTTGATTCCAATGAAGATTGAGGCATTTGGAGGGAGTTCTAGGCCGGCCGGCCTCACCTTAGGCCGCAGCAGGAGTTGTTGAACTTGCAATGGCCGTTGCTTTCACATCCGGACTCCAAATTGAGTGAACCAAAACTCCATTTCGATTATTTCGACGAGCTCTTTGCAATGGTTCAGTCATAGAGGGCATTTGAGATACTTCATAGTGATGTTATTTGTAATCCATTATCAAGCCCTTCTATGCCCACTCTATGCTTGCTCCAAATGATGTAACTTTGCATGGAATTTGAGCATCTCCGTGTGTAACACCGCAAACCACCAAAACTCATGGAATTCATTAGTTCAAGGTAAATAATGCGTAGCACTTCGTTTATACCCCCATTTATTCACCAAGAATTGGCGGTCGAATTCTAGAAATAACAACCGCCAGCACGCCCCCAAGCTTGAACCTTTGCTCATCCTCGAGCAAAGCTAAGACTTAGGCTCGGCGGATCAAGAGTTGCATCAATGTCAATAATCCTGCAAGTATTTAAGTGCACAGCCGAACACTCCACCATTTATGAATTGAACAAACTGCCACAAGTGTATCCCAACCTTTTTATGCATACATGTGGGGCTTCTTGACTTGTCACCTTATCTTTGGCTGTTTAGAGATGGAATAACCACTGTAGAATCTTACCCAATGCAATCTCTTTTCGGGTTTCATACTCGGAGGTTTTTGAAAATTTTGCAATTAAAGCATCAAGTTCCTTAAATGGTACTCTTGAATCGCTCAAGTGGTTATGAAATTCCTCACCATGGCCTAAGGCCATTCTTTTTCCCTACAAACTATAGGCTTATGTGGAGCTCAAGGTGGGGATAAAAGAAGGCTTACCTATGTCATGTATGTTGTTGAGTCAAAAATTGGTCCTAGTGAATATTGTGATACCCCTCATTCCGATCAATAGAGAATGGATGGTGTTTATGGTGGTGGAGAAGATGAACACACGTGGAAGAGTATATGGAAATGGGTCCAACATACCCAACACTGCGTTTGTGGGGTAATATGGTCTTGGTTGAAAACTCCTTATTTTGATGGAACCCCTTGTGTGAAACTTTGAAACCTTTGAGCACATGGAGCTATTACTTTTTTTCTCTTCTTCTCTCTTTCTTTTTTTTCTTCTTTTTTTCATTTTCTTTTTTTTTCAATAGCTCCATGTCTCCTTTTGCAAGGAAACTTTGGGATATTTGAGGAATATGACTGGAGTTATTATTCGAAAGACCATATTTGTGGATGGGTATGTGGATGATGGATATGGTGGTTGTATGATGGTAGAATATCTGGTGAGTGTGAATGCTTGAATTCAATGTGAATTTAAGCATAACCAGATAAAGGAAGGCTAGCAAATGAAGGTGGTCATGGAAGGGAAATTGATCGGGATTTGAGATGTCACTACTTCATAAGGACTCAACGTTTGACAAAACTCAACACAACAATAAGTAGCATATGTAGAGGTTTTATCATGTAAGCATTTGGCTCTAGATAGGTATTTTAAACCACTAAGGAACTTGCTTCATTTTTATTTTCAAAAAGAAAACTCCAAGAATTCACCTTACTAAGATCATGACGGGTGCAACTCAAACTTTGGTTATATCACATTCTCACAACAACTTAGACTTGGTTTGAAAGTACTTGCTCCCACAAGTTTGAACATTAGAGAAAAGTTCCCAACTTATGTCAATAAGTTCAAATTTTGTTGGAGAGTGTAAAGTTGTATACAAAATACTTACAAGGAATTAATAGAGCAACTATTCATCACTTCCTTTAAGGAGAGGGTATAAACAAAATTCTAGCATTATGGGTAGGAGTTAGTTTATTCATGGCCGTAAGCAAACTTTTTGGTATTTTAGATTATGCAAATTTTTATGGTGTTTTTCTTTATTGGGATTAGAAAAAGGAATAAAGCAACATGTTTTTGGTGTCATGGCAGATAGGATAAAAGATATGATCGTGAAATATATGACATTCGGTGCGGGGTACATACCTAGTGCAGTGTTCCCCCCAAGCTTAGTTCTTGCAACTTAATGCAAACATAAAGCTTATGCTTGGCATATCTCCCCACGTGTCCATTGCATCTTGTAGGGTGCCTGACAAATCCTCCCCTAAGCTTGTGCTATTATACGTTACTCTTTAGCTTGCTCCCTGGGGTGACAACGATGCTGCTTATTTTCTGTTATGCTCGTCTATGTTAGACGAATTCCCTTCTCTACTCTTGTTTTGCCTCCTCATCTTTTTCATTTAAATGTTAGGGGCAATCCGTCATATCTCCGATGCTGATACTTGGACCTTCTACATGGTGTTAGTAGTTTTTGATTTGTAGGCAATTCAGTCCTAGTATTCTACTCCCTTTGGGTGAATGTCTTCTTGCAGTTGATGTCAGGTTCCTCCCAGCTCCAACATCATATTTACCTTTAGCTGACATTCTTTTCCAAAGTGACACATGCAGTGGTTCACCTTTTCGCATGAAATGGAAGAATACCAATGGTCCTTCTCTTCTCAAGAAGAGTGTCAAGAATGGATTCATCTCATGGTAGGTTGCGTTTCCGCCTTTCTTCTATTCCATGGCCAGCAGTGACGTCTCACTTGATCCATGTAGTTGAAGTAAGGGTTAATCTTAATCTTGTTCTGACGTTGAGCAGACTTCCAAGTGGTGACTATGGCTCGCACATACCACTTGTTTTCTTTCCCAAACAGATTGAGTGGGGAAGAACGGAGACGGATGTTGTTGGATTTGACTCCATTGTCATTTGCATCTGCCACCAACCTCTGGTTGATGGGTGTTGACATCCGACGGGTAGAGTAGATCAGGCCTTGACCACTGGTTGGCTTGTGCTCAACTGGCCAGGCAGAAAGGAATTAAGGAAGGCTCTCTATTCGTATTCCTCCATTACTTGGGTGATGTCTCTTCATATCTCTCATGTGATCCAATACTATTGCTTGCCTCCCACAATGTAGTGAACCAATGGCCCACTAGCTGCAAACTCATAGCATAGCATGGTATATTCAACTTCATGAAAAATACCTATGCATGACATCTGACACTTGGTTTTGTGAGGACAACCTCTAGGGATGAGAGATGTCTGCGCATTCTTTTCTGTGTCATGCCACTGACATTCGCTTCCCAAGTGATGCAGAGGATGGCCAAAGTCTCGCATAGATCAACCATGATAGGTTGGACATTGGGTCCTTCCTCTCAGGGGGGTTTAGAGGATGAATGCCTCCTATAATAGGTTAGTGGACAACATATACAAGGGTTCTATGTGTAAAGAGTATTAACACTAGACCCGTTGTACACAATGTGCTTAAAAATTGGCATTTTAAAAGCTCAGAAGCACAAAACCATGTTGTGTTCCCATGATCATTACCATCTTCAAAAATTTACTCAAATCTAAGATCACAACATATGGAAAAAAATTATTTGGACCTTAATTTTTGTCTCCATGGAAACTTGTGAAAATCAACCGGCACCTGATCCTATCGGTAGTTACGGCGGATATTTCACAACCAAAACCTACTCATAGCTTATTGATCAACATTGTCAAATTGACCAAAGCAGGCCCTTAACCTAAGCACCATGCTCAATTTAAGAGGTCTACTCTACGGGCACACATTGGATTCTGGCCCAAACTATGTCTACCCCCAGCAGATTAAGGTTGCATGAAAACATGGTCAAGATTTATTCACATGGATTGAGCAGAACGAAGCATGGGGTTTTCAATTTTATCATTTTTTGTGTTTTTTATAAGATAGAAAGAAAGGGTAACAACAATAAGTTGAATAACAAATTAATATTCTATCTCGCCGCTTCCCCGGCAACGGCACCAGAAAGCTTTTGGCGGTTCTTAGCCTAACAGATTTTACTCCGCAAGCAAAAGGAGACCGCTGTAGCTTTTACCCGGAAGTATTCCAAGGTATCATATTTATCCATCGGGAAGCATTGAGATACAGATATTAATTTCTCAAACGTCTTGTTATTTTACTCTTTCATTCTAAGCGATAAAAGAAAGGATAACGGCACACCGACACACTCCACAAGGATACATAGCTCAACGAGAAGCTAGGAGGACAACAAGACAGAGTCTGGTTCCTGATGAGATCTTCCTTTACTAAGGTCAAGCCAAAAGACAAAGCTAGCTCCAACTGTCACTCTACTAAGGTCGTGACACGACTGAGGTTATGGTTTGGTCTAGTCATCTTTACTGCATCGGACATCGCGGCTATAGAACCACTGCCAGGCACCAGAGTTTTGATTACCCAGCCGAGAAAGGCGGGTTCTAGGGAGCCCGATTATGCGTCTACATACAAGTTGGAACACAACCTGGCGCCAGCTCGAATGATGGGGGTGGAATACCAAGGAATCCTAATGCTGTCACTGAAAGGAGGTACCTAAAGCCTGTGCATGAAAGAGGTACACACGGTGCACCCATAGCTGCGTGGGGCTGGTTGCAAACCAAGGTGAACTTCTAGAGTGAACTCTGGTTATTCACATCCTCCACTTGGCTAGAAACAAGTGGAAGCATCACAACTGCTACGACTTAACTAACAGCGTGAACAAGGAACCCGCAAGTAAATAGACTAGATTAACCATAACCTCATAGAGCAATGCTAACTATAGTCTAACGACATTCCTATACTACGATCATAACCATAGACAGGATAAATGCTTGAACATAACTAAAGAAATATATTAATTAAACTAAAAGTCTTACAGGAAAAGAAAGATACAAGGGACTCATACTAGACTCCTGAAGACTGCTCCGGAACAGGTAGAGCCTCACTCTAACTCCTACTAAACATTGAACTAAAGGGGTAGCGCCACCCAAAAGGGGTCACCTCCCCAAGGGAGAGAGTACAACGGTGCAAATTGGAAGTGAGGGGGCTGCTCTCTATTTATAAGAGGCTGTAGGTCGGTGAAATGGCTAAGTCTGCAGGCCAGGCAGCCCACCCTCTAGGCCGGGCGGCCTGTCAAGTGTGGCATTTTGGCCCTTCGATGCACCGACGTTACTTTAGACGGCTTGATGTTCAATCTTTGAGGTGGTGGCAGTTGTTTCGGTTAGAGCACATGCCGGAAAGCCTAACTCCTTGGCCGGGCGGGTTGGGACTTAGTCTATAGCTACCATCTAGATGTTCTTCATTGGTTGGAGAGTGTGTCTCAAGGATTCATCCATCATGCATGCCTTTGGTCCTTTGATCGACAATTGATTTGTGTCTAAGTTGTACTTCTTTGCATGCATGTGTTGTAGGAAGGTCGGGTGACCAATTGGAAGGTCGGAAGGCCAAAGTAATAGGCCGGGCGGCTTGAGTACTAGGCCGGGCGACGAGCCCTTCAGCACTTAGTCATTTCTTGGATATATGTTGGCCTTCCGACCTTTGTCTTGACTTGGGCTTAATCCCTTACATGTATATGGGTCCTTGGTGAGTTACTTGGTTGATTCCAATGAAGATTGAAGCATTTGGAGGGAGTTCTAGGCCGGCCAGCCTCACCTGAGGCTGGCCGGCCTAAGTGGTGGCCGCCCGGCCACTGTCCTCGTAGCCGGAGTTGTTGAACTTGCAACGGCCGTAACTTTCGCATCCCGACTCCAAATTGAGTGAACCAAAACTCCATTTCGATTATTTCGACGAGCTCTTTGCAATGGTTCAGTCATAGGGGGCATTTGAGATACTTCAGAGTGATTTTATTTGTAATCCATTATCAAGCCCTTTTATGCCCACTCTATGCTCCAAATGATGTAACTTTGCATGGAATTTGAGCATCTCCCTGTGTAACACCGAAAACCACCAAAACTCGTGGAATTCATTAGTTCAAGGTAAATAATGCATAGAACTTCATTTATACCCCCATTTATTCACTGAGGAATTGGCGGTCGTATTCAGGAAATAACGACCACCAACAATTATCTTGTCCAGCATAACCTTAGAAGGCTTGGGTGTCTAGTACTGCTTCTTTGGGGCAGCCTTGGGTGACTCATGGTAAACCCCATCAACAGTCTCACCTGGCTGGGTAGGAGCAATTTTGATCTTAACTGGGACACTCTTCTCACCCGAAGTACTGCACTCCCCAAACCCAAAACCACTCGTGTGACCCTCAGCTCTCTTGGTGCCTTCTATGATCATCTCTAGTTGGGGTTGCCTCGCATACATGTGTCGACGTTCTCGACACTGAGGTACCGTTTAGGTACCCCTCTCGTATGAAGGAACGTAGGGATGTGGGCGCTACCGCCGTGACCTGCTGCAAGGATGAGGGAAACAAACAATGATTAGAGAGGTTTGGGCCACCAATATGGTGTAATACCCGACGTCCTCTTGAGGTGTTCTCGATGTAAGATGAAGAACACAAGCTACAACCCTAGAGTTGCCTCAGGCAAGGAGGATGGGCTCTGGAGGAGAGTGTGCTAGATGAAGATAGAGTGGATGTGCGTGAGGGTTGACTAGATGTGAGCGTGTGTATCCGTTTCTAGGTGCCCCTCCCTTCCCTTTTATAGACAAGGGAGAGGGGAAAGTACAGAGTAGGTAGCTCCTGGTGCGCCTCACTCTTGAACAGGGTCTTCTACTTTTTCTTGGAATGACTTCCATGCCAACACTTGCATCGTGCGCCACCCGAGCATGACGGCAGCATACTGTTGTGTCTTCTGCAGTAATCCACTCGTACATACAACGGAGTGGCTCCATATTGCTCCATCCTGTTTGATGCGGGCGTGGTGTGATCGGCACGTCGCTTACGACGTGCTGGTCTACTTTCTAACCCGCCTTCTCTCCCTTATTTAATGGAGTAGGTGGCGGTCCCTTATCCTCTAGCGGACTCCAACCGGGATTCTCTAGGAGCACCCCAGGGGTTGGGCAGCCTACCGCCATGTTGCATGCATGACTTTGGCTTGTTCTTATGATAGCCTTGCTACCGTGGGACTAGCTCCCTAGGCCCACAATCTCATGTTCTCTTTGGCTTATGACAAGGCTCTAGGTGTCTCTGGGGTATGGGTCCCCACGGGCGCTAACAGAGGCCCCTGGGTCCAATGCTCAGTTTTACTGGGCGGTGGGCCCAAATCTCTTTTGATTCAGTTGACCTCGATCCGTCCTGTAAGACGAACTGACTCGCCTCTGTAATGGTGCGTTGGAGGATGCGTAGCGTGTGGGGGACGCACACACTCCCATTATCACCATGTCGCCTGAGGGCGGCGCGGCGGTTCAGTCCCCATGGTTACCCATTAAGGACATGCAGGCGGGAATATCGGGACCGGTGTTCATTAAGGCCTTTTTGTATGACCGTGTGAACACAGCTAGGGAGACTGCCAGATTTAAAGCCACTCGCCTCGATCACCATCTATCCCTTTTGCTCCCCTGGCTTCTCATCTTCTTAACATTTTCGCCTTTGCCTACTGTTCATCTTCTTGCTCTCGTCACCTCCACCGCTACTGCCCCCCTTCCTCTCAGATGGCAAGTTCCATGAGGGCATTACTGGCGGACTCTCTCCTCGAGCCCAAGCATTCCCTGAGCGACATCATGGAAGCACTCGGGAGCTCGGCCAGGATTGGAGGCGAGAGGGTAAAGGTTGGCATGGTGCCTCCCCAGTCCCCAAAGCAGGATGAGGGGGAGTACATCACCTTCCTTGCCTACGTGAAGGCGGGGGCCAACTCCCTCCCCAGCCGCTTCGCCGAGGAAGTGCTGGATCCGGCTGTGGAACCTCATCCCCAACTCCGTGCTGATGATGGCGACCTTCACCTACCTCTGCGAGGCATTCGTGGGAGTGAGGCCTTGCGTGGCGCTATGGCGCCACTTCTTCGTATTACACTCCTCCGGAGGTACCCTGGAGACATTTGGATCTTGTAGGTTCCAGACGCGCTCCAACCCACAGGCAGAGTACATCTTTTGTGACTTCACCAGCAAGTGGGAGCACTAGAACAGGTCGTGGTTCTACCTCCAGACGGAGGTCAACAACTGGTTGCGCGTCCCGCGCCAAGTCAGCCTCCATCTTGACTTGGACGTCCTTCTTGCCCTCCTCTTGAACCGAGCTGATCTCCAAGGCCTTCATGGTCCTCTCCTAAGTTCCTAAGTACAATATTATGAACAATAATCTACACTATAAAAGAGCGAGTTTTCTAAAAATCTTTTTTACCTACAAAGGCATAGGTATACCCCTCACGCTGACCCCACTGCGCAGTTTGGTTGGAAAGGGGTGGAAAGGCCCAAAACCCATAGATGCAAAATGTTTCATCCATTTTCTCTCTTTATTTCTCACCTCATTTTATTCCCATACCTACCTTTACTTTCCTTCTCTTGGTTTTAATGAGAAAGGAATGACGCTAATCAATCAGGACTCCTTCCTTTTAATTCTATTTTCCTTTTTTCCTTCCTATTGTCTGTTTGATTATCTCACAACACGTGCATGTTGCACGTACATCTATGCTAGTATTAGGTAACCTACCATCCTTACAAGTATATGTACTGTTGGGGGAAAGGGCAAAAGGTGCCTTTCCTCCCTTAGGGAAAAAGGCCGAAGAGGCCCATGTAACACTTGTAACTCATCTTTTGTCCTTCCTTGCCACTCTAAGTGGCAAGGCCTCCCCTTCTTGCCTATAAAAGGGGAGGACGAGAACAAGAAAGGGGGGTTAGAAGGATGATTGATGGATCTTCTTCCCTCTCCCTCACAGACTGTGTTCTATATATGTTGGTGAAATCCGAAACTGGCTTTCTGTCTCTAACTTTGAAGCTACTTTCTCTCTCTAGGTCCGAAGTAGGTCATTATATGAGCTTCGAATGTAACTTTTGTTGGGTACCTTCAGACAAGATACCAACATGTACAACCACTTAGGAACGAGCTCACCTGATGGTTCAATTGTTTTGCACGTACTCTTGTAACAACTCCTTGCATAGGAGTGATGTCCTCATCACACTACTACAAAGGTCCACTACAGGAACGCCTCCCAAATCACATTAGGAGCGGCTCCAATAACGAGCCGCTCTTGTTGGTGCTCTGGATAGGCCCCACGAGGTGCACCACTCCTGCTGCAACCTCAGCAGGAGCGGTGCACCGCATCAACTGCTCCTACAAATAGGAGGAGCAATTGGTGCCACGCACCGCTCCTGCTAAGGGCAATTAGCAGGAGCAGTTTGTGCCAGGCACCGCTCCTGCTAGTTGCCCTTTAGCAGGAGCGGTGCGTGGCACCAACCTCTCCTGCTATTTTGTTTATAGGAGCAGTTTGAGCCATGCACCGATCCTCTAAGCAAATAGGAGGAGAGGTTTTTGCCATCCCCCCTCCTGCTATTGTCTACCCCCATATAATACCCCTTCTTCCTCCTCAGGTTCGTGTACACATAAGAAGGAAATGTGTTCTTATTATTGGAAGCTTATGGCATCCAAGAATTGAAAAATAGGAGGGGGAGCTTTTCTTTCTCTATTTCTTGGGAGTTACAAGCTACATAAGGTAAGCCTCACAATATATACATCTAATTTGAGTATCTTCAAAACATTAAATGGTAAACTAGCTAGGATTTAATGTCATTCTCTTCTCTCATCAATGGAGGATTTATTACCTTAGGGTTGCCTCATCTAGATGGTAATGGACTATTTTAGGATTGCCTCAACTTGGTAGTAGCAATTGGGGTTACTCTAAGTGTTGTATTACTCTATATTAGTGGATCTCTTCTCTTTTAGATCTAGATCTAGTGTGAAACCCTAGGTAAAGGATGATATATTATTTAATTTTATAATGTATCATTTGTTGTATTCATGATACATATCTTTTTTTATTGTAGACATCATGAATATAGCCTCATGATACATTTAATAAATACACTTCATTAATTGATACCCTCATAAGTACACTTCATTAATAGCCTCATTATTAATACCCTCTCCATCGATGATATTACATATATGTGATTCATTAATAGCCTCATTAATGGCCAAGGATGGAGCAGCCTTACCGTGATGAAGTGGATAAATTTATTGAAGCTGTGAAGAAGGAGGAGATAATGAAGAAGGTTCCCGACATATGTTGTCCTTGCAAAAACTATAAAAACCTGAAGGTTTCAACAGATCCATGCAACATTAGATCGCATTTTATCATTGATGGATTTGTGAAAGGCTACTCTATTTGGATCCATCACGGCGAGCAAGAAGCACCTTCCAAAGCAACCAATACCTAGCAGGCCTCAGGTGAATTCATTGGCGGTGTTGTGGATAATAACAATGACAAATTATTTGATGCTGATTTTGATATGTTTGATAATGATGGCGATGATGACGAAGACAATGGTGGTGGAACATATGACTATGTACCTTCAGAGAGTATCTAAGACTTGGGAGATGCCTGTTTAGATGTAGATGACCTTGAAAAAATGCTAAAACACTTCAACGCGGATATTCTTCTTGCGGGTGCAAAAGGGGGAGAGAATTTCATGGTGATAAAGGATGCTGCAAAGAAGAGTGTGTATGAGAAGTCAAATGGTTGTCCTACTCATTGTCTTTGCTACATTTTGTACTCGAGATATTGATTCTAAAGGCCAAATACGGGTGGTCTGACTCTAACTTTGTGCCTGCCAACACATATGAAGCGAAGAAGGTTATTAGCCCCTTGACAGTGAGAGTTGAAAGAATACATGCATGTCCGAACCACTACATCTTCTACCGAGTGAAATTTGAGGAACTAGAGAAATGCCCAACTTGTGGGGCCAGCTATTACAAGTGGAATGACATATACCACGATGAAGAAGAAGGTTCCTCTAATGGAAAAACGACGAAGAAGAAGTGTGCACCCAATCCTTCCGAAGAAGATACATGCTTAGGTATCGACGAGAACAAGAGAAGAATCCCTGCCCTAGTCTTGTGGTACCTCAATCCAATTGATCGCTTATGGCATATATTTGCAAACCCTACCTTTGCAAAACTGATGAGTTGGTGGTATTGTGAGTGGACAAAGGATTTGGAAAAGCTTTCACACCCAGTTGATGGCACACAGTGGCAAAGGTTTGATGTATTGTATCCCGAGTTTGCGAAGGATCCAAAGAATGTGAGGTTTGCACTTAGTACAGATGGAATGAACCCTTTTGGAGAAAGAAACAACACACACAACACATGGCCGTTGATATTGACCATATACAATCTACCCACATGGCTTTGTTAGAAGAGGAAGTACACAATGTTATGAGGTCTGATAGAAGGGCCTAAACAATTGGGCATTGATATAGATGTCTTCTTTGAACCCTTGATAGAAGATATGGTGAAGCTTTGGAACGATAGGGTAAAACTAATGGATTCATTAACAAAGAAAGAGTTTACACTCAGAGGAATGTTACTCACTACGATCAATGATTACCCTACAAACTTCTCGCCATTCGAATAGTGAAAGGAAAGACAGGATGTCTAGTATGCTTGGATGCGACGACGTCTGAGTTCCTCGATGGATCTAAATAGGTTGTGTACCGCCGCTACCTAGCTCAAGGGCACAGGTACTGCAGGAAATAGTTCAACAACCACTTCAACGACAAGGAAGAGAAAACTTCAGCACCAAAAAGAAGACACAATAGAAAACATGTTTTTGATATGGTTAAGAAGATCAACATTCACTACGGAAAGAAGTTCAAGATAGCTAAACCCCTTATTGAAGGTGTGCCTTTCAAAAACATGTCAATCTTTTTTAAGTACTTGCCATATCGAAAGGACTTGGAGGCTCCACATGCCATTGATTGTATGCACCTAAAGAAGAACGTGTTTGATAGCACTATTTATACATTGATGGATGTGAAAAGGAAAACAAAGGATAGCCTGAAATCACATCAAGATCTGGTAAATATGAAGATCAAAAGTGAGCTCCACCTTATGGAACATGGCAATGGGAAATTTAAGCTCCTCGCTGTGAGCTACAACCTGACATCATATGAGAAAAAGGAACTATGAATGTGTCTACGTGGTCTAAAAGTGCACACTGGGTACAACGCTCATGATTGCCATATGATGCTGACGGTGTTCCCTGCTGTTGCTATGAGGGCTATCAATCCAGTATTCGTGCGGATGGTGGTCACTCGGATGGTCTATTTCTTTAACAAGATCTCATAAAAGGAGATTTGTAAAGATGAATTGGATTCACTGCATGAATTCTGCATGGAAACTATGGCTTAGCTTGAGATGTGCTTCCCTCCTTCTTTTTTGATATAATGCCGCACCTCATGGTACACATGTTGACCAGATCCGTGCACTTGGTCCAAGTTACTAACATGGGCATATGAGCGTTTCATGTCGACTCTAAACTGTTATATTCTCAACCATGCATACCCCGAGGGATCCATGATCATGCCTATTGCACCGAAGAGGTCATAGAGTGCTATCAAGATTACTTGGTTCATAACAAAGGTATCGGGTTAGTTGCTTCTCGTCATGCCTGAAGGTTGGCAAGGAAAGGCGCAATGGGGACAAAAACATTCATTGATAGTGCATATGAAGAAGTGGCAAGCACTCATTTCAGTGTCCTGCATCAGCTAGAGATGATGACACCTTTCATCGAGTAGCACATTGATATTATCCGCGGGGAAAACCCCTGCCGCTGAGATTCTTGGATCATGAAAGAGCGCAAACACCGCTTCACCAGCTGGCTCATGGACAAGAACATACCCAAAGGAACGACTTTGGAGGAAATAACATTGAAAAGGCTGGCTTCCGGTCCATCTTTAGGGGTCACGACATGGTAGGCATATGACATTAATGGCCATACATTCTATACACCTGCAAAGGATAAAAAAAGCATGTGCAAAAACAATGGAGTTCGGACTGATGCCATCGATGATGTAACAGGCCTAAAGGTCACATATTTTGGCTTCATAGAAGACATATGGGAGTTGGAATACGGATCGAACATACAAATTCTTGTCTTTCAGTGCTAATGGGTGACACACCCACAAGGTGTACAGGTTGATAACTATGGACTCACAATTATTGACCTTGCCAAGGTTGGATACAAAGATAACTCTTGGGTTCTAGCCAAATGTGTTGGACAAGTTCTATATATCCTCGACCCACGTCTTAAGAATCAGAAGCACATAGTTGTCTCGGGCAAACAGAGTATTGTCGGAGTTGATGGTGTCAATGATGTTGAGGCCTTCAATGACGATGGCAACATTGAGCTTTTTATAGACCTAGGAACCAAGATTAAGGAAATAGAAGCAACAATTAAGGGGTGAAGCCTTGGGTACATACGAATGGAGAGACAAGAATTGTAACCTCCTAATGTATGACATGAATCTTCTAATGTTTGCCACTATCTAATGTATGCCTACTTACATCATGAAGTCACTGTCTAATTCTCTAGAAATGCATATCTAATGTATGCCTTTTTACATGCTATTTTTTTCTATTTTCAAATTTAAGGAAAATTAGAAGAAACAAAAATAAAATTAGAATGAAAATTAGAATAATTAATGAAAAGAGAAATGAAAAGAAAGAATAAAAATAAGATAGGAAATGAAAGATAAATGAAAAGAAAATAAGAAATGGAAAGAAAAAAGGGTGGTGGATCGGAAGGCCCAGTACGGGCGGCGGACCACTAGGGCACTGCTCCCGCACCCATCGCCGCTCCTACTAACCACAATAGGAGCGGTGGATACCTTCCCCCGCTCCTACAAAGTTAATAGTAGGAGCGGTTGATGGCGTCCACTACTTCTGCTACTTCCTCTACACGAGCGGTGGACGGCTTCCACCGCTCCTGCTAAAGTGCTCCCATATATAATCACGCACGTGGGAGGTGGAATATTTGTAGGTCCAGACGTTTCCATTTTCCTCTTCGCACTAACAGGCTACCAAATTTCGCTGCCGGCCGTGCCGCTTGGTCTCCGCCGCCGCCGTCTGAGCTCCACGCGCCGCCACCAAGCCGTCATCCAAGCTCTGTGCTGCCTCCAAGCCGTCATCCACCTCTGCTCCTCCGCATTGTCTGCGCTCCGAGCCACCGTCGTGCCATCCTCTCCGCGCCAGTGACCTCCTCCGCGCCGCCAACCTCCTCCTCCGAGTTGTCGCCGTCGTCCGCCTCCGAGCCACCGACGCCATCCTCTCCGACCGGCGGCGACCTCCTCCACGCCGCCGACCTCCTACTCCTCTGAGCCGCCGACACCGTGTATATATATCATGTATATTCATGTATATTTCATGTATATTCACCATTTTGTTGAATAATTCATCATGTATATATCATGTAGATTTCATGTATATTCTTGTATACGTCATATATATTCATATATAGAAATGCATGTTCATGTATTTTTCATGTATACTCATGTATGATGATTTTTCGTGTATATTGTTTTTTGTGTATATAGTTTTTTCTCGTGTATATTCATTTCTCATGCATATTTTTCTCATGTTCTTGTCTTTTTCGATGTATATTCATTTTTCATGTATATTCTTTGCTCATGTATATTCATTTGTGTCCTTTTCATCTTCATGTTTTATTCTTTTCATGTATAATCCTTTGCATTTTTGTTGCCTATGTTATTTTCATATATGCTCATATGTTTTAATTTTATAATTGTTAGATTACTTCGTTTTCTAGAAAAATTGATAGGTCACCAGAGCGATTCACAGAAGACAATGCATTTCTCGAACAAATTTTTCTCGATGTTCCCAAACTCGATTACGACTCAGCAATTGAGAACCTCGAGCCAGAAAACCCACATGCCGCGGACGTACTCGCTGCCAAATGCGCTCGAGAACTCACTAAGGATCCAAACTACGTTCCCTCTGCTGATGTGAACATGTCAAGGATGCATATGACAAAGGCCGAAATCAAGATGAAGACTAAAGCCCAATTGGAGTTGGAGTCCAATTCATTCTCGAGGCCGGTTCGGATTGGAGGAGCAGGCCTCACAAAAATGGACACTCAAACCACATACAGGCTCCGTTTTGGACGTTCAACATATCGTTGGAAAGCTAAGAAGATAAGCTTTTCAAACTAGGTGGTCCCACCTCTAAATTCGTTCGGAGTCGACGGGAATCGTCGACGCAAGATGACGTCCAGAATTTGCCCAAGCACTGTGACCCCTTGGCCGCCCCTGCACCTATTTCCTTTATATATTCTGTATCCATCATTAGATTAGATGGGTTTTGCTTAAGAGTATTCTGCCATGAACAGTTCGCCATCGTGTGTGGTTTGTGAAACCCCACCTTATGCAATATTGAGATTGCGTTCTTTGTATTCTTGCTTGTGTTCTCGATTGCACTTGGAGGGATAAGCCTTCTTGGCGAGGTTAATCGTGCACGTCACGTGGTTGATAACCAACAGAGCAGTGGTGTAGCGATTGCAGGGTTCGAATCGTATTGATTAGAAGCCGGATCGTCAACGTCGAGTCTCCACCAAATCGAATTATCCTCACGTGACGGAAGATCGGGATCCCTAATTTCCCATCAAGTGGTATCAGAGCTTTCGGTTTACCGTGAGGTATATTATCGTGTGTCCCTTAGTTTGAGTGATTTATATTCCTAAAGTCCACAAAAAGCCATAAAAATTAGGGTTTGTAGTCCATCTTGTCCTATCACCACGTTTAGCCTTTGCGTATTTTATTTTTGGAGTCCGCATCATTGAGTTTGTGTCCATAGTCGTGGATTTGTTGCTGGTTTAGATCGTGTTCTTAGATTGGTTTGAGTTTTGCATCGTGTCACCGTGTCCGTTTTCATCACATCATCCCGTCAAGATTGAGTGTGTATCTGTCCAGTTCGGTATTTCGATCATAAATCCTTCGTACAAACTCAGATTTTAGTATTCTTGTACTTTTTGCAAGGCTCGTGAAATTATCCACAATTTGTCAATTGTGAGATTTCTAGAAAACTCCTCTATCAGTGCCTCTAATTGGAAGCAAATCTGTTAGTGACCCAGAATTTTCTGAACATCTGTTTTTCAGGGTCAATATATTTAGCTTCCCATATCCAAATGAGGCAATCCATATATTGAAAAAAAAGAGAAAAAGTAAATCTATAACTTTATTAGTATAAGTTTTCCTATTGGAGGTCATTAAAAGTTGAAATCGTCTGTGAAAGTTCAGGTAGAAAATCCTCTTGCGGCACTTTGGAGAAAAAAGAAAGAAAGAAAGAAAAAAGGCAAAGTGCATAAAAAAGCTGCAAAAAAAGAAAAAAAATAGAAATTCTTGTATCCTTTGTGTGCTTTGTACTTCGTATGTGTGACGCTTGACATAGTTATATGTGTTGGGTTGATCTCAGATATCAAACCGAGATAGGAACAAATCTCTCGGTCCCACCGGGAGAGGAGTTCCTTTAGGCGCAAGATAAGAAACCCACCCGCGTGGTTCTCGCGCAGAAAGGCGCCGTAAGTTTCTCGCCGTGATCGGCAGGCGATCCTATCCTTCCCAAACTCGGTCCCGGCCCCACAGCGCTATATAACCTCAGGGAGGTCGGCCTCCCGGGTATCCTTATGCACTCTCGCAAAACACCAATCAACAAGAGCGCCGGAGGCGTTCGGAAGCACGAGTCTTTCTCGTCCTCGCTTCGGTCAATCCCGCTAGTTCCCGAAGGCCGGCGGTATCCCTGAAGTCCTTGAAGGAACGACTGAGGGCTGCTGAAGCCCATGGTGTTCCATCTGCTGTAACTACTTCCTCTCCGTCGCCAATCGACGAGGTCCTCTGTAACACCCTAATTTTAATTCCAGAATTTTACAATAAATTAAATATGGTTTATTTAATTTTCTAGAATTTATGTGTTTAGCCATGCATTTAATGATTTATTTTATCTATAATAATTAAAATTAATCATAAGTCAACTTTAGTTGTACATTTATGCTGGTGCATTACTTTATTTTCTTGTGTGGTCTAAGGTTTAGAATTCAAACTTATTTGGATTTTAGACATTTTGTTTTGGTTTTGGTTTAAAAGGAAAAGGGAGAGAAAAACAGAAATAAAAAAAAAGAAGGGTAGCCCGGCCAGCAGGCCCAGCCGCGCCCCTCCTCCCCCTCGGCCCACCTCACCGCCGCGGCCCCCCTCACCTCAACCTTCGGCCCAGTTCGGTCAGGCCCGGCCGGATCGGCCCAGCCTCTCCGCACCCCTCTCTCTCTAGCTTACAGGCGGGGCCCGCTTGTCATCCCTCACCTCCGGCTCGCTTCTCTTCCTCTGCCGGTGGACCGAGCCACCGCCCGGCCGCTCGCCGCCTCCCTCTGGCCAGTAGCCCCGCGCCTCCGCTTTTCCCGCACGTGTGGCCCGCTCGCTAGTGCCGCCTCACCGCCCGACGCGGACCCGACTCCAGGTCAAGCCGAAGAAGCCCGCGCCGCCTTTTCTCGATTCCGAGCCGAACTCGGTTCGATTCCGTCTGCGCCGCCCTATAATAGGGTTCTAATCCCCGCCGTCATCCTCTTTTCACCCCACCGAAGCTGCCCTAGCTCTCTCGCGCCGCCGTGGTCAATTTTGCCACCGACACCGGATCGATAAACGCCGCCGCCGCGTCAATTCACTTCGGTGGAGCCTTCTCCGGCCAAAATAACACCCGTTCCACCATCGCAGGGTCATTCCGAAGCTCGCCGCCGGTTCTTGGACGCCACCACCCGCTCCTCGACGCCGTTCACCGAGCACCGAGCCACCTCGCCGCCGCCGCTTGTCGCTGGACCGCCTCGGTGACACGCCGCTGTCTCTAGACCCACGGTGAGCTTTGCCGTCCTCTCCTCTCTCTCCCCTGCCCACTCTAGTCCAGCGCCGTGCCCCGTAGTGCCCGGAGCAGCGTGCTCCGGTGAGCCGCCGCCGCGGAAGGGTGGACACCGCCGCTTCCCCACCTGTCGCCGGCCTGCCTTTCCCCCTTTTAACCTGAGCCACCGGATCCCGATCCAATGGACGTAATCTACCGGCGACCAGTCAAACGTCGGTCATTACCGGTCAAGCGCCGACCGCCATGGCCCTTTTGCTAAAGAGCCCCTCGGGTTTATTCAAATTAACCCGCGGTCCATCGTAGTTCAAAAGTAATTAGATCTATGTCCTTTTCTTTATGTTTTAACCCCTACCCTTTTGTAATATAGAACCCGCCGTCCCAGGGCCGCCGGTTTTGCCTGTAAGCCCTCGGAAAGTTCCTTTATTTATGCATGGGCCCTCGGTTTTACTAGATAAACCCTAGATCTAAGTTTTTAATCACAGTTATGCCCCTGAAACCTTGTTTTTGGCATAACTTTCACGTTTTAAATCCGTTTTCGGCGATTCTCGCACCCACGTGACCGTAGTGATGTGTAGAATAATTTTATATATGTTTTACCTTCTGTTTTTATGTCATGATGTACTGTTTCTTACCTTTTGCATTTGTTTGCTTGCATGTGTGATCATCTGTATGTTTGTTGGTGCCGTGTATCGTGCGTAGACGTTGATCCGCCTGTCGAGTTCGAAGAGCAACCTCTAGAAGCCTCTGAGCAGCAGCAAGGAATAAATTTTGAGGAAGGCAAGTATAACATAAACAACACCTAATAACCTTTTATTTTTACTGCATGTGCATTTTAATTTATATGCCGTAAGGTTTACCTAGCTACTTTTATCCTTTTATATCTACCCTGTGGGATGCATATGGTTAAGTTGTGCTAGGTGCTGCGCAAACTCATATCCTTTTGTTAATTTAACTTTGATTAATGATCCTATGCAATTAATCGTTGGATGTGACCCTGATCGGTTCATGTCCATTTTAATATGGCTTTTTAGCAACATGGTTTAGAGAGCTTGAGCAATGTGCTCGTGTGCTTTTGCTAGTTCTCTCCCAAAGGACCGAATCACAAAGCGATCACCTAGGACAACAGTGCTACCACAAGGCTGGAATGGGACAGACTTAGCTGATTAATTAGGTTGTTTTGGTTTGGGAGTAACTTACCTGTGGGGCAAGAGGGGAGGTAAGCTTCTGTGGCCCTCGCGCTGCTTGGGTTGAGTGTGCTTTACGTTATATGTATGTGCTTCTCCTCTTGAGGCTTGCTCCACGGTTGCGACCCTGAAACCTTAGCGGTTACACCTTACCAACATGATCTTTGTAAAGGCTTCGTAGTGCGCTTGCTAGTCATCTCATCTCCGGTAATGTGGTGAATTCCTAGCGTAGCTCACGACTTGTGGGTAAAGATGTACAATCTCCCAAGAGTGTAAAACTAACATGTTAGCCGTGCTCACGGTTATAAGCGGCCCAGACCCTTCCCAGTGATTAGTAAAGGACCCTTGGTTGAGGTTCCTTGGTTATTGTTTTGATAATTGTTATATCTGTTTAATCTTATTAATTTCTTGCAATATCTTTTGGGCTAATGGTTTTGTTATTAATTCATAGTAATTAGGCTTTAATAAATATTTTAAATTAAAAGTTTATGCAGATATCAGCTAACCATAGAGCCTCATGGTTTATGTTATTTTTGTTGGGTATTCTGTACTCACACTTGTTTTCTTTATATTTATTCCTTGTTGGGGAGAAAAATCCAACCGCTGCGCAGATGATGGTGGTAATGAAGACTATGTGCAAGACTAGGACGAGTATTAGGCGTTTCGTTCACCAGTTGACGTCCCTGTGGCGCCCGTTATGTTTATGATTTATGCTTCCGCTATGCTACGTTATACTCTGAGTTAAACACTTGTGTCACAGTGTAATAATGATATATTTAATGTTATGTACGTTTTTATCTTTGGCATGTGCTGTGGTATTCTGTAATTTGTCATGTATATGCGAGACGTTTCCTGGCGCATATATATGTTGCACGGTTTTGTTCGTTGAAACCGGGCGTGACAAATTTGGTACCAGAGCCGTGTTGAGTGTAGGACGAAAGCCTAGTTAGACTGGTCGTATTTAAGGACTTCACTTTCCTTGTCTTAACTGCTGACTTTTAAATGCTTTGTCTTTATTTTAGTTTTACTGATTAATTGCTCACATTATGTTCGAAAATTTTTATTTATTCATTCTGTCATATAGAACTTTACTCAAGTATTTCTATCGTTTCTATAGATATCATCATTAGGGTGCCTTTATATATTAGATCATACCCTTATAATATCTCGTTAGCACGCTTTGTTTTGGTGCGTGAATGCTTGTTGTGGTGAACTATGTTTGATTTGGTCCTTTGATTGATTGATAGTCTAGCTGTGTTATATGTCCACAGTATAAACAACTATGAAGATTAAATTAATTATATAAATTAATTAATAAAGATTAGATCGTTGGGGGTTATAAATAGCCATCTACTCTTTTCTCTTTAATTTATCGGTCACCATTATTTATCATCCTGGATACGTGCAACAATTGCTTACTGATATTGTTTCAACTGCTGCCAACAGATGGTAAACACCAGGAATCAGGCTAATGGCAACCCATCGCAGAACCCACCGCCGCTGACAGCAGATCAGTCTTTTCAGCTTCAGATGCAGATGATGGCTACTCTCAACAATGCAGTACAAGCTCTGCAGAATGTTCAAGCCAATCCACAATCGCAGCAGAGGGACACACGTGGAGACTTTATGAAGGGACATCCACCAACTTTCTCCCATTCTGCTGATCCTCTTCAGGCAGATGACTGGCTCCGTGCAGTGGAGCGACAGCTTGACATTGTGCAGTGCAATGATCAAGAGAGGGTCCTGTATGCAGCAGGACAGCTTCGAGGTGCCACTCTAGACTGGTGGGAGTCGTACAGACCGCAGGACAGGGAATGCTTCACCTGGGCTCAGTTCCGTGAGAGATTCAGTAGTCACCATGTGCCTGCGGGCATAATGAAGATGAAGAAGAAGGAGTTCCTCTCTCTGAAGCAGGGGAACATGTCAGTCACGGAGTACTGTGACAAGTTTCTGCAGCTTGCTCGCTATGCTTCCACAGAAGTTGCAGAAGATGGTGATAAGCAGGAGCACTTCTTGGAGGGCCTTAATGACAACCTCTAGTTACAGCTGATGAACAACACGTTCAATAATTTCAATCACCTGGTGGATCGTGCCTTGCTTACAGAGCAGAAGCGCAGGGAGATTGATGACAAGAAAAGAAAGCTCAACCCTGCATCCTCCAACAGCAACACCCGCCCCCGCTACCCCCAGCAGTACCAGCAGCGTCAACAACCATAGCAGCAGCAGTACTAGCAACAGACAGGTCAGGGTCAGCGTTACCAGAATCAGAACCAACGCTCTTCCTACAGAGATATGCCATAGGGGCAGTCCAGCCCACCTGCCCAAAATCAGGCTACTGTTCCCACGGTTCGTAACTGCTACAAGTGTGGCGACAGTGGGCACCTCGCCAACAACTGCCCTCAGAGGGGGCAACAGCAGCAGCAGCAGGCCAGACAGAACGCCCCACAGCAGCAGCAGCAGGGACGCCCCAACCAGCAGCATAAGGCACCACTTCAGGGCAAGGTCAGTCATGTGACGGCAGAAACTGCAGCAGAAGCCCCAAACGTTGTGCTTGGTACGTTTACAGCCAACTCCAACCCTGCTACAATACTTTTTGATACTGGTGCTACGCATTCTTTTATTACAAGATCTTTTGCTGAAAAACATAACCTTCCCTTAAGCTGCATGAAAAGACCTATGGTAATTAATTCACTGGGGGGAAAGATAACTACCAACACAGTCTGTACCAGAGTTAGTATCAACATAAGGGGGGTAGAGTTTCGCACTGGGTGTGGCGGAACCGCCCTGCTTAATCTAGACTAAGCACACCTGCCACCTCTGGCTCGCAGTGCACTTAGGCCAGACTAAACCCAGTAGTCCGTCGAGAGTACTTCAGCTCTCGATAACACAAATCCCAGAGGAACCGACATCAAACACATCCGACTCTCGATGGAGCCACAACAATTACATCATCACAGGCAGTTGAAATAGAGAATAATAGAATTAATTTACAACCCAATTGTACGAAATCAAATACATGTTCAAATATAACGGAAGCGAATTCAGAGTATATAGCGGAAGCGTTTTCAAACATCTCGCAGCGGAAACAACTCAAATATTCTTCATGAAGAGATGAACAAGGCGAGTAGCACCGAGCCCACTGGTACTACCACCTCCAACACAGCTATCCAGATGTTGCCAGTACCTGTAATCTAAAAGTGGGGGCAAACCCTGAGTACTAATTACTCAGTAGGACTTAATGGACGGGGCTTACAGCTGACGCAAGGCATGCTTACTAATCATGTGGATCCTTAGCTGTTGATTTTTAAAACCAGTCATGTTGACATAAGATAGCAGGATTTGACAACTACTATCCATTAATCATGAAGATCATTTATATCATAAAGTAAATACTTGCAGGAAAGTAAAACATGAACACATGGCCTGTCCCAAGATTCACAGTGCCTCCATCCGACCCCTTGGGAGTAGCCGTCTCAGGAGCGATACCACGGTACGTCGGGTCAGCCCTCCCTCGACCTCAAAGCACCTCCCAAGTCCATCGACCTCCTAGCAGTGGATGGGCGACACCCTGAATAGTGGGACGGACCATACACATTCAAGCATGTGGTATAAAATGCGTGACTTAATAAACAGGATGTTACAGTTATTACTACGTTGCCCGTGTGCGATATCTGGCATTCTCACACCTGGTGAGCATCAGCGATTCGAATCGATTTATTAATTCCTGGGAATAACTAGGAATGCCAGGGGTATATGCTTACTAGCCATCGCATTCTCACATATAGCCCCCATCTCCACTTGTCCCATCCCAAGTTCGATTCAATCCTTCCGTTGTTCCCAGGTTGTGCCGCCTTAGGAGCGATACCACGGTCACGTCGGGTCAGCCCTCCCTCGACTACAAGCTCCCCAAGGTGTCACGGTAGGAGTCTGTCTCTGTTCTTCGGATGGCACAAGTAAGCTTTCACCGGTCCATTATCCCAGATAAGCACTCTAGCAATGTTATGCCGATCAGCAGGCGAACAGCGAACGGGCCTTATGCGACTCGGGCGGAGTCCACCAAACCATTCATCTCATCATCATCATTTTTCATAATATACCCATATCTCCGCCCGGTCTTTATTTAACATGAGCAATAATAATCATAAATTGTATCATAATAAGATTTCTGAGGTTTGTAAAATCACCTACGCGACGAGTGACTCCATTCACTCGTATCTACTCGTACCTAGCCATTCTAGGCACTCGTCCTACGAACTCTATGTATAGGTGCTAGGGCCCGGGCGGCCAGGATGTCTAATGCAGTTGGTCCCAAACAACTCCTGATGCATATGCCTAATCATCAAAACATAAGATGTTTGCTGGGTATAGTATGGTCCTGCCTACCTTTGATTCGCTTTAATAAAACCAACAAATTAAGCTACTGTTAGTTTGCCGGGTTGTGAGGCTTTGCCCCAGGCAACCCCTTGATCCCTTGGACAACTCCTCCGTCCAAACACGACTGATGGGCACTCCAGGTCGTGCTTGGGGCTTAGTTGTTCTTCTGGACCACTGTTGCTTGAAGTAGTTCCACGCACCTGGTTCTTGACCACGTATCTGCAGTAGGCGTCACTATATGAATGACATGCATGATGCAATATAAGATATGCATGAAGGTTGAGCACATACATAAGCAAGCACTTCACGAGCAGGTTGGAGGGTGATTGATAAGCTATTTAAATAGAGAGTATTCTTATGGACACAAGGCAAGTACACAATCATTCAATCACACATAAACAAGTTACTGATCATACTCATATTGATAACATGTTAATGCTACGACTCGATAACAACATGCAATAACAATTTGGATCATTAAGATACATGCATGGAGTATGGTGATGTTTAATCCCTCTCAACAAATCAAACATATCACATAGAGTACATGAGAGAAATACATGATAGATCTCTAAATTCCAATATGCTCTTATCATACCAAATGTACACAAGCATATAAGTGAACAAGTTATATGATTTGACTTATTTTGAGTTACCGTTATCTATATTTCAGTAATGCAATATTTTTATGGTCATTAATGATTTGCAACCTAGTCAAATGGAAACGACACATGCATGCGGAGTATACAGAGCCATCCATCTTCCAAGATTCTATTTTGGCATAGCAAAATTAATTATACTAAGTGGAGTTTACATGAGAAATCACGAGCACGTATGAGTACATTAACATTCCATTCTTATTTACTTCACCTTCAATCCCATTTAAATGATCACATATAAACCCTTTATGAAACAACAACCACAATACATGAACAATTCACGTAAGCTCACTTACAGGGTAACATAGCTACATGAATTTTTGGTGGAATTCTTAGAGCATGGTAAATAGCACTTTTCTATTTTATTGCTTATATCATCATAACACTTGTCATTTTCATTACAGTAGCTGAAACATGCATGCACAACCTCATACTTTACCAGAGAACCACTCATACTATATAAAGTACATGGAAAATACCAGATGTCATATTTGAGCATATTTTATGTTGCTCTCATTTTCTAGTTAAAGAAATACATAAAATACAGACATAAGGGCAAAACAGTCATTTACGAACCAATGCTACGGCTACCAAAAATCACACAGAACCTAGATATCCTATCAAAGCTACTATCCAAGTTTCATGGCATTTGGAGTTCATTTAGTCCACTTTTGTCATTTATCCTTATTAATCATGCATGCAACAAACCAAGGGTAAAATCGTACATGCACACCTCCACATCATACCCACTGTGTAGATCTATTATCAAGGAGTACAATGCAACTGAGTTTACCTTTTTACGATTTTTATTTGATTTATTATGATTTTCTAAAGTTTCAGCCGAAAATAACAAATCTAAAAAGAAAAATCCAAAACCCAGGACCTAAACGAGATTAACCCTAACTTCCAAGGACCTGCAAGGAAACGTACACAGACTCAGTGCATAGTACATAACAGAGAGAAACAAAAAGGGAAAAGGCCAGGGGGTTTTGTGCGAAGTCGCCCTCCCTTTCTTCTTCCTCGGGACAGGGCGGACACCGCGGCGCAGGGGGTAAGGCGGCGCTCCGCCGGCGGCGTGGAGGCTCGGCTTGAAGCCGAGTGGGCCCGGGGACGTGTTCCCCGTCGCGGGCTTCCATCTCCCCCTGATCTCGTCGACGGAGGTGGAGAGAAGAGGCGGTTCGGCGGCGGTGAACTGGACGGCGTCGGCTTGGCCATGGTGGCGGCGGCGCAGCCCAATCCGCCGGGGTAGGAGGAGGTAGGCATTGAGGTTGGGCCTTACAGCTACGCGAGGGCGAGGGGAACCCAGCGGTGGGGGCGTGGAGGCACGGGGTCGGCCCGAATGGGGTCCCCCACGGCGGTGCGGAACTTGCCATGGTGGCCATGGCCGCGGCGCTCGGGGCGAGGGTGGAGGAGGCGATGACGGCTACCGAGGACGTGGGGGTTGGGTGGAGGAGCACGAGGCGAGCGCGGGACGCGCTTCGGCGGGGTGAGAGGCAGCCCGAGGCGGCGGAGGCGCGAAGCTTGCCATGGATTCGTCCATGGCGTTCACCCGTGCGAGATGGCTGTTGAGGTGGCGAACGACTCCGATTTCTTGGGGATAACGAGGGACAGGACATGGAGGTTGCGGTGCAAGCGTCGATTCGGAGGGAAACGGCCGGAGGAGCGGGGTGTACGAGCTTAGCCGGGCTCGGCCGATGCGGCGGCCATGGCAGACGGCTCTGGCGCATAGGGAGCGGGCGCAGGGGGAGGGAGAGTGAGGCCGCGGGAGTGAGTGGGAGTTGAAGGGGGACGTGATCTCGTCCAGGTGAAGAGGAGGGAGCAGGGCATGGGCGCGCCCCCGACGTCGGCGTCGGCTGGCCACGCGCGGCGCGGGCAGGCACCGCGCGCCGCGTGCACGCAAGTGAACGGGGAAGAGAGGCGGTGGTGGCGCGGTGGACCGAGTCCATAGACCTACGGCCATTGACGGGTGGGGCCGGTTAGAGAGAGGAGAGAAGAGGTCCACTGGACCATGTTCGTGGGAGCGGAACGAAGGTGGGACCCACTGGGATGTTGTCATCCGAACCTGGGCGGGAATCCGTCGCGTGGGCCCCACTCGTCATTGACTCAGGCCAAAAAGAAAATTGGAAAAATGGAAAAGTCCCTTTGACTGCTAGAAGCTTTGTTTGTATGTTGCGTTTTTGAACATCCTAGAGGCCGATTTAGGTCAAACCCAAAATACAAGAAGTGTTCAAAATTTGTTGATCTACAACTTTGTTATAAACTTTGATACTAAGTTCTGTTGAAGTTTTTGGTTTAAATTTGAATTGAACTGACTGACCCAGGTTTGACCATCTAAACTCATCTGGATAAAAATTCTTAAAGTCCACCTTAGGGCCACTTTCATAAAAAGAGTTTCATATAAATGTTGTTCAGAATTTCATGAGCTACAAACTTCTCAATAAAAGCATTGCAAGATTATGGCTGTAGGTCAAGGGAATTTTGAATTTACAACACAGGTCAGGTTCTGACAGATTCACAGATTTACAATAAAAGACCCAAAACACCATCCAAATCACAGTGCATGTCAACATTCCAGTTACCAAATTCCTAATAGTATTATCTACAAGTTTGGTATATAAAGTTTTGCCTGGATCACCACGGATTTTGAATTATTAAGCACAAATATTATCGAAGGTTTGGTAAAACTGCTGCTTCAATTTATGGAGAGTCTTTCTTGTTTCAAACTTTTGATCACTCAAATGAAGTCCAAACACTTCCACTCTAGGTGCATTTGAAAGGTGATAAGTTTAATTTTACTTCATAGAAAGGAAGATTTGAAGTTGTATAATGAAATCAAAAGTAATTTCAGATCCAAATTTTGGGATGAGCTGAAATTTGGACTTGGGGATTTTCTGTGTAGATTAGCTTGGGGCTGATTTCATGGAGCATTTAGGTTAGCTTTGAAATAAGTAGATGACAGTTTTGAGCCATGCTCAGTGTAGCAAAAGTGAAGTTCACTGTATGTACGACAACTTTGATATGGAGCTAAGCTCAGTTGCTTAATGAATCAAAAAGTTTTATTAGGGTCCAAATTTGTTCACGATCACAATTGGCACCTTCCAAAGAACTTCTGGTTTGATTTGGTCTCGACTTTTAAACCTCATAACATATGATTTTAAAGATGGTCATAATATCAAAGTCGAAGATAACATCCCGAACTAAGACCTTTGTATTTGGTGTTTTGCATAAAAACTTGTGGGGTGACTTAAACAACCAAACCACGTAGGGTTTCATATTCTCCTAGCAAAATTTTTGGCTTAGTGACTTCTCCATCTAGTCTTCGTTACTCTCTAAGCGTCATCAGGTCCTAATTCATTATTAACTTGTCTCTAGCTGCGTGTTAAGGCTCTTGAGATGCCAGGGGCATCACAACCCACCCCCCTTAAAGAAATCTCGTCCCGAGATTTGAAGGAAGCGGGGTTTTACGGCTTACTGCATAATGTGAATGGTTTTTGGCTCGCGGTTCGTGTGTTTCTGTCACACATGGTAACATTTGAATCTTCATCTATTAGCTTTGTTAACTGGCTCGTGAATGGTTAGTGCCTCAACACGAGGTAGTTACAAAGTTTCTTTTAATTGGTCCATGGTGACTCTTCTAAGATACTTGCCAAGTCGTGTTTTATATGGGAGCGAATGGGCAAACCATGAAGGAGGTGTGGCCGCAGTGCGAAAGCGATAGCGCTTGAATAGAACAGGGTTACTCCCTGACTTTAACACCAAGGTTTAGAAATGTGATAAAGATATAGGTCTTAGAGCAATAGAAACAAAGTGTACACAATTGGAAAAATCGAACCATGAAGGATCTTGTGATTGAAAGGGTTATCAACGGATGTGCTTTTGAGAGACACATTAATTTCATTTGATAGGGTCTGTGTACACATATAAGATAGTAATTCAAATTAACTTCAAAGGAAAGATATGGTGCAGTACCACACATCCTGCCTTTGGCAGCAAGAATGTACACAAGGGTTGAGATAGACTTGACAAGGTGATGGTTTGTACGATTTCTTAGCTTGGTCAAGACTGACCAAGAAAGTCTAGGTATATGATGTGTGCTACTAACGAAACAATAGACAGTGTTAGTAAGCTTAACTGAGGATGGTTTTTAATGAAGAACAAAGCAATTTTCTTGAAAAGGATGATATAACAAAAGCACTAGCCGAGAACAAAAGCTTAGTGCAGCGGATGATGCTGAAGTTCGCCTTCAGGGGATAAGGTTCAATATATACAAGAAAGGAATGCAAGAGAAAGCAGTGGAAACAGAGTTGATGGTTCCCACAGATCAAGAGAGGTAAGTTGTAAGAAGGCAATGGAATGATGAATGATGTATCAAGATAGTGGAAATGGAATCAAGCATTCCCACAAATATAAGACGTTAAAGATAATCAAGGTAACCATAGAGATAGAATTAATCACCCCCATGAATCAGTACTAGCAAGAGTAAACAAAGCAATAAGGTGTGGACTAAGTGTGAACATAGAATTGATCCATCTCCACGGATCGAGAAAGACATGGTTCAACAAGGCAATGAAAAGGTGTGAACGACAGTGGGATTAAGATGGATCTTTCCCCATAGATCAGGAAAGGCAAGGTGAAACAAAGCAATGAGATGACGTATTGAGGTGGTGGAGATGGATTCAAGCACTTCCACGGGTCAAGAGTAGCGAGTTCCACAAGGTAAGAAGAAATGGATATGAATGTTCCGCACTTGAAGCGATGTCAAGCCTTCGCATG
Organism: Paspalum notatum; assembly: GCA_022530915.1. Taxonomy (NCBI): domain Eukaryota; kingdom Viridiplantae; phylum Streptophyta; class Magnoliopsida; order Poales; family Poaceae; genus Paspalum; species Paspalum notatum. Next base: position 23,080,971 of record CM039687.1, read on the forward strand.
TCTTGATACCAGCGCGCCCCTAGTGGCACCACCATGTGATGGCCAGTCACATGGGACCCTAGGTTCCGTCGCAGCACCATAGACTGCTCGGATAGACATCACAACCAGAGTGGCACAACCATCCAGTCCATCCCCATGGGACTCGAATGCTACAAGATCATGGTAACGAAGCGATTAATAAGTGATATATCTAGTTAAAAGAGCTTAGAACGCCTGATGCGTAATACCCGGGTGGTATGATTCAAGAAAACAACACATAGTGACTTCAAAAATGGTTAAAGTAGGGGAATCATGAGGAACGTAAGGACAACAACTCTTGAGTCATGCCAATTACACAGATTTGGCAGCACATTAATTGATGGTAGTTTGAAGCATGAAGACTACAAGAGTTCAGAATGCATGGAAATGCGAGAGCGGGATGCCTGGAATGTGAGAGCTTGGAACCAAAGAGTTGCGACAGTTGGAAAATTCATGATACACTAGAGGTGATTCCAAGGAGTTAGGATCAAGTGGAGCAACGAACCATGCTATTGCAATGTCCAACCCATACAAGTCCAAGCTAACGTTGTCTCTACGCAAACCGATACCCATTTACTTTTGCCTAAACGCATGGTCCAAATTGCTTGAGGTCAAAAGCTAGTCTCTTCTTTCGATTTTTGCTGATGCGGCGTTGAATTTCACGCGGGAGACGCCAGGGTGTTCCAATCTTGATTGAGCGCCAAATCTGAGGACGTTGTCGAAGTTGAGGTTGATCCAGGATGCTGTCTCTTCATCACTCACGTCACCAACTAAGAACTCTAAGCGTTGCTACAAGTATGTAAGCGACGGTCAACTCTTGATCGAGGCTTCTCTAGACTCCCTTTTGTCTTGGTAGAGCTTCAACTCGTTGTATCGACGGAGATGTTGGTGTTGTATATGTCGAGTCGATTGAAGAAAACTCCTCTTGGGTCGGTGATGACGGCTCGAGCAATCTTTTTGAACACTTGTGATATTGTAGAGGCTCTTGCATTATTCTCGTATGTAGGCCTATAGGATCCTACTAAACCACACCTAGTCGTCATCATGTATGGACTAGCTTGATTTGATCTTTAGGCTTGATGGATCCCTTCACCAGAATTGATCTCGAGTTGCAGACGTAGAACAGAGGCCATGTCGCTGGAGTGCTCTTCAGCTTTGCCTTCCTTTGGACTCTCTTCTTGTGATAGCTTTGATGAGGTCAACAAGGCTGAGGTCAGCAAAAATTTGGCTTCCAAAACTCTTGAAAAAACATGGGTTCATGCTATATCGACGAGCTCAAGAAACATATCGAACGATAAGACTATCATAATACCGAGGCGAAATTTTCATTTTGTTCCTAACAGGTTCAGCTTGCAACTAGATTTCAGAAGGTAATTCTTTGATCTTTACAGAACCCAAAATATGAAAGTTGTGCGAAATTTAATACCCTACATCATTGGTAATAAAAGTGTTTGCAAGGTCTACTTCGAAATGGTCTAGAAACTCATATTATTCAGCTAGCCGAAATCTGCCCAGATTTGAAGTTCCGTACAAATCCTGCTATAACTCAACCTAGGAGCTATTTTAGACTGAGACCAAAATACCGAATTCGTTCCTTTTGAAGTTTCCTACAACATTGGTATAGAGGATTTCCATTAATTCTGAGTTGAAAACACATGAAACTTCGAATTACTAACGTGCGGTCTAATCTGTCCAGATTTGAGCCCGTTTTAGATTCTAACGTTAGGTTCAGTTAGAAGTATTTCAAAGATGGTCAAAATAAGAAAGTTGTTACAAATTTAAGGTACTGCAACTTTGGTATAACAAGTTTTAGCTAGTTCCGTTTAGATCATGCCCAGAATTTAAATTTGTAAGGCTAGCACTTGCTGTCCAGATTTGAATTTAAACTTAGAGTGACTGTAGGTCATTGCTAAGAGCATCTTTTCAAAAGTCAAATATAGACAAGTTGTTCATTCACCCATCAGCTGCAACTCTTGTATATGAGGTTTTTACTAAAAGTGTTTAGATCAACACCAGATTTCAATTATCCAACAGGAGGTCACAGGTGTGTAAATTTCGGTTTCTAACATGTTTAGCTTCCACCCCACAACCAATACATTATTAAAGAGAAAGTTATATATCCCACTGATCACAAATTTAGTCTTCTCTAATCATCTTATATGAAGTTTGTATTGATTGTATTTGTATTTTGAACCACACATCAAAACATTAGAAGCGCGTACAAAGCTCTTGTGAAACTTGTTATTACCAAACAAACATATGTACAACTGCAGTAAGAATCTAGTTACTTCCAAGCAAACACATAATAAACCACATGAGATGAGATGGAATGATGCATGATTCGTCCTAGTCGGTCTCGCATCCCACATCCTAAGTATAGTATAGTAACTAGCGATATTTAGTGACATATATGCACGTCTCTCCTTAATGCGACTAGTCGTTTTCTAGACGTTCTTAGTTTCGCACGTAGTTAGTGTACCTGCAGAAGAATGCATGCTCATACATTACCACCTAGTGTGGCATCCACGCGTGACCGCTGCGTGGACAACGTTGGTGGGCCGATGCACCTTTTACTCAAAGCCTGACTTTCCACCAGTACTGGGGATTGTCGAGAAAAAGGTGGATCCCAAAACCAAATATAAGTGTGGTGGGCATGAAAGCATCCAAAGCATGCCCACCACTCTTAAAGAGTTTTTACTACGGGGCATGAATGCAGGGCTTAAAACCATTCGCAAATCCCGATAGCTTCCACCAGTACTGGGGACAGCTATGGCCGAAAAGTTGCTTCCCAAAGCGCCGAACATGCATATGAGTTCTATCTAGGTCAGAATATCAGTGATGTCACCTGGATAACACTAACATCCTTATATGGGCATAGCGTATACTCTCCTTTTGAAGTACTTGAAGATGGGTTTTCGAAAATAGGTTTGTAAAACAAATCTTGATGATATAACTGTTGTCTGTGTATGATCGGCTCTGATACCAGCTGTGGCGGAACCGCCCAGCTTAATCTAGACTAAGCACACCTGCCACCTCTGGCTCGCAGTGCACTTAGGCCAGACTAAACCCGGTAGTCCGTCGAGAGTACTTCAGCTCTCGATAACACAAATCCCAGAGGAACCGACATCAAACACATCCGACTCTCGATGGAGCCACAACAATTACATCATCACAGGCAGTTGAAATAGAGAATAATAGAATTAATTTACAACCCAATTGTACAGAATCAAATACATGTTCAAATATAGCGGAAGCGAATTCAGAGTATATAGCAGAAGCGTTTTCAAACATCTCGCAGCGGAAACAACTCAAATATTCTTCATGAAGAGATGAACAAGGCGAGTAGCACCGAGCCCACTGGTACTACCACCTCCAACACAGCTATCCAAATGTTGCCAGTACCTGTAATCCAAAAGTGGGGGCAAACCCTGAGTACTAATTACTCAGTAGGACTTAATGGACGGGGCTTACAGCTGACGCAAGGCATGCTTACTAATCATGTGGATCCTTAGCTGTTGATTTTTAAAACCAGTCATGTTGACATAAGATAGCAGGATTTGACAACTACTATCCATTAATCATGAAGATCATTTATATCATAAAGTAAATACTTGCAGGAAAGTAAAACATGAACACATGGCCTGTCCCAAGATTCACAGTGCCTCCATCCGACCCCTTGGGAGTAGCCGTCTCAGGAGCGATACCACGGTACGTCGGGTCAGCCCTCCCTCGACCTCAAAGCACCTCCCAAGTCCATCGACCTCCTAGCAGTGGATGGGCGACACCCTGAATAGTGGGACGGACCATACACATCCAAGCATGTGGTATAAAATGCGTGACTTAATAAACAGGATGTTACAGTTATTACTACGTTGCCCGTGTGCGATATCTGGCATTCTCACACTTGGTGAGCATCAGCGATTCGAATCGATTTATTAATTCCCGGGAATAACTAGGAATGCCAGGGGTATATGCTTACTAGCCATCGCGTTCTCACATATAGCCCCCATCTCCACTTGTCCCATCCCAAGCTCGATTCAATCCTTCCGTTGTTCCCAAGTTGTGCCGCCTTAGGAGCGATACCACGGTCACGTCGGGTCAGCCCTCCCTCGACTACAAGCTCCCCAAGGTGTCACGGTAGGAGTCTGTCTCTGTTCTTCGGATGGCACAAGTAAGCTTTCACCGGACCATTATCCCGGATAAGCACTCTAGCAATGTTATGCCGATCAGCAGGCGAACAGCGAACGGGCCTTATGCGACTCGGGCGGAGTCCACCAAACCATTCATCTCATCATCATCATTTTTCATAATATACCCATATCTCCGCCCGGTGTTTATTTAACATCAGCAATAATAATCATAAATTGTATCATAATAAGATTTCTGAGGTTTGTAAAATCACCTACGCGACGAGTGACTCCATTCACTCGTATCTACTCGTACCTAGCCATTCTAGGCACTCGTCCTACGAACTCTATGTATAGGTGCTAGGGCCAGGGCGGCCAGGATGTCTAATGCAGTTGGTCCCAAACAACTCCTGATGCATATGCCTAATCATCAAAACATAAGATGTTTGCTGGGTATAGTATGGTCCTGCCTACCTTTGATTCGCTTTAATAAAACCAACAAACTAAGCTACTGTTAGTTTGCCGGGTTGTGAGGCTTTGCCCCAGGCAACCCCTTGATCCCTTGGACAACTCCTCCGTCCAAACACGACTGATGGGCACTCCAAGTCGTGCTTGGGGCTTAGTTCTTCTTCTGGACCACCTTTGCTTGAAGTAGTTCCACGCACCTGGTTCTTGACCACGTATCTGCAGTAGGCGTCACTATATGAATGACATGCATGATGCAATGTAAGATATGCATGAAGGTTGAGCACATACATAAGCAAGCACTTCACGAGCAGGTTGGAGGGTGATTGATAAGCTATTTAAATAGAGAGTATTCTTATGGACACAAGGCAAGTACACAATCATTCAATCACACATAAACAAGTTACTGATCATACTCATATTGATAACATGTTAATGCTACGACTCGATAACAACATGCAATAACAATTTGGATCATTAAGATACATGCATGGAGTATGGTGATGTTTAATCCCTCTCAACAAATCAAACATATCACATAGAGTACATGAGAGAAATACATGATAGATCTCTAAATTCCAATATGCTCTTATCATACCAAATGTACACAAGCATATAAGTGAACAAGTTATATGATTTGACTTATTTTGAGTTACCGTTATCTATATTTCAGTAATGCAATATTTTTATGGTCATTAATGATTTGCAACCTAGTCATATGGAAACAACACATGCATGCGGAGTATACAGAGCCATCCATCTTCCAAGATTCTATTTTGGCATAGCAAAATTAATTATACTAAGTGGAGTTTACATGAGAAATCACGAGCACGTATGAGTACATTAACATTCCATTCTTATTTACTTCACCTTCAATCCCATTTAAATGATCACATATAAACCCTTTATGAAACAACAACCACAATACATGAACAATTCACGTAAGCTCACTTACAGGGTAACATAGCTACATGAATTTTTGGTGGAATTCTTAGAGCATGGTAAATAGCACTTTTCTATTTTATTGCTTATATCATCATAACACTTGTCATTTTCATTACAGTAGCTGAAACATGCATGCACAACCTCATACTTTACCAGAGAACCACTCATACTATATAAAGTACATGGAAACTACCAGATGTCATATTTGAGCATATTTTATGTTGCTCTCATTTTCTAGTTAAAGAAATACATAAAATACAGACATAAGGGCAAAACAGTCATTTACGAACCAATGCTACGGCTACCAAAAATCACACAGAACCTAGATATCCTATCAAAGCTACTGTCCAAGTTTCATGCCATTTGGAGTTCATTTAGTCCACTTTTGTCATTTATCCTTATTAATCATGCATGCAACAAACCAAGGGTAAAATCGTACATGCACACCTCCACATCATACCCACTGTGTAGATCTATTATCAAGGAGTACAATGCAACTGAGTTTACCTTTTTACGATTTTTATTTGATTTATTATGATTTTCTAAAGTTTCATCCGAAAATAACAAATCTAAAAGAAAAATCCAAAACCCAGGACCTAAACGAGATTAACCCTAACTTCCAAGGACCTGCAAGGAAACGTACACAGACTTAGTGCATAGTACGTAACAGAGAGAAACAAAAAGGGAAAAGGCCAGGGGGTTTTGTGCGAAGTCGCCCTCCATTTCTTCTTCCTCGGGACAGGGCGGACACCGCGGCGCAGGGGGTAAGGCGGCGCTCCGCCGGCGGCGTGGAGGCTCGGCTTGAAGCCGAGTGGGCCCGGGGGCGTGTTCCCCGTCGCGGGCTTCCATCTCCCCCTGATCTCGTCGACGGAGGTGGAGAGAAGAGGCGGTTCGGCGGCGGTGAACTGGACGGCGTCGGCTTGGCCATGGTGGCGGCGGCGCAGCCCAATCCGCCGGGTAGGAGGAGGTAGTAGTTGAGGTTGGGCCTTACAGCTGCGCGAGGGCGAGGGGAACCCAGCGGTGGGGGCGTGGAGGCACGGGGTCGGCCCGAACGGGGTCCCCCACGTCGGTGCGAAACTTGCCATGGTGGCCATGGCCGCGGCGCTCGGGGCGAGGGTGGAGGAGGCGATGACGGCTACCCAGGACGTGGGGGTTGGGTGGAGGAGCACGAGGCGAGCGCGGGACGCGCTTCGGCGGGGTGAGAGGCAGCCCGAGGCGGCGGAGGCGCGAAGCTTGCCATGGATTCGTCCATGGCGTTCACCCGTGGGAGATGGCTGTTGAGGTGGCGAACGACTCCGATTTCTTGGGGATAACGAAGGACAAGACATGGAGGTTGCGGTGCAAGCGTCGATTCGGAGGGAAACGGCCGGAGGAGCGGGGTGTATGAGCTTAGCCGGGCTCGGCCGACGCGGCGGCCATGGCAGACGGCTCTGGCGCATAGGGAGCGGGCGCAGGGGGAGGGAGAGTGAGGCCGCGGGAGTGAGTGGGAGTTGAAGGGGGATGTGATCTCGTCCAGGTGAAGAGGAGGGAGCAGGGCATGGGCGCGCCCCCGACGTCGGCGTCGGCCAGCCACGCGCCGCGCGGGCCGCGCGCCGCGTGCACGCAGGTGAACGGGGAAGAGAGGCGGTGGTGGCGCGGCGGACCGAGTCCATAGACCTACGGCCATTGACGGGTGGGGCCGGTTAGAGAGAGGAGAGAAGAGGTCCACTGGACCATGTTCGTGGGAGCGGAACGAAGGTGGGACCCACTGGGATGTTGTCATCCGAACCTGGGCAGGAATCCGTCGCGTGGGCCCCACTCGTCATTGACTCAGGCCAAAAAGAAAATTGGAAAAATGGAAAAGTCCCTTTGACTGCTAGAAGCTTTGTTTGTATGTTGCGTTTTTGAACATCCTAGAGGCCGATTTAGGTCAAACCCAAAATACAAGAAGTGTTCAAAATTTGTTGATCTACAACTTTGTTATAAACTTTGATACTAAGTTCTGTTGAAGTTTTTGGTTTAAATTTGAATTGAACTGACTGACCCAGGTTTGACCATCTAAACTCATCTGGATAAAAATTCTTAAAGTCCACCTTAGGGCCACTTTCATAAAAAGAGTTTCATATAAATGTTGTTCAGAATTTCATGAGCTACAAACTTCTCAATAAAAGCATTGCAAGATTATGGCTGTAGGTCAAGGGAATTTTAAATTTACAACACAGGTCAGGTTCTGACAGATTCACAGATTTACAATAAAAGACCCAAAACACCATCCAAATCACAGTGCATGTCAACATTCCAGTTACCAAAGTTGTTCCTAATAGTATTATCTACAAGTTTGGTATATAAAGTTTTGCCTGGATCACCACGGATTTTGAATTATTAAGCACAAATATTATCGAAAGTTTGGTAAAACTGCTGCTTCAATTTATGGAGAGTCTTTCTTGTTTCAAACTTTTGATCACTCAAATGAAGTCCAAACACTTCCACTCTAGGTGCATTTGAAAGGTGATAAGTTTAATTTTACTTCATAGAAAGGAAGATTTGAAGTTGTATAATGAAATCAAAAGTAATTTCAGATCCAAATTTTGGGATGAGCTGAAATTTGGACTTGGGGATTTTCTGTGTAGATTAGCTTGGGGCTGATTTCATGGAGCATTTAGGTTAGCTTTGAAATAAGTAGATGACAGTTTTGAGCCATGCTCAGTGTAGCAAAAGTGAAGTTCACTGTATGTACGACAACTTTGATATGGAGCTAAGCTCAGTTGCTTAATGAATCTAAAAGTTTTATTAGGGTCCAAATTTGTTCACGATCACAATTGGCACCTTCCAAAGAACTTCTGGTTTGATTTGGTCTCGACTTTTAAACCTCATAACATATGATTTTAAAGATGGTCATAATATCAAAGTCGAAGATAACATCCCGAACTAAGACCTTTGTATTTGGTGTTTTGCATAAAAACTTGTGGGGGTGACTTAAACAACCAAACCACGTAGGGTTTCATATTCTCCTAGCAAAATTTTTGGCTTAGTGACTTCTCCATCTAGTCTTCGTTACTCTCTAAGCGTCATCAGGTCCTAATTCATTATTAACTTGTCTCTAGCTGCGTGTTAAGGCTCTTGAGATGCCAGGGGCATCACACTGGGTTGCTAGTTATTGATTCCATGGATATTGATATAATCTTGGGCATGGACACTCTGGAGAAGTGGGGTGTCGAAATTGATTGTGCTCAACGGACAGTTCACCTAGCAGCATCAGATGGCCAGGAAGTGGGAATCAGTGCATCAAGTCCTTCAGGTTATTTGCATCAGATGGAGACTAGACCTACAGATGATATTCGGATAGTGTGTGATTATCTAGATGTCTTCCCTGATGAATTGCTAGGTATGCCGCCTGACAGAGATATTGAGTTTTTAATAGAGCTTTTACCTAGCACTGCACCCATAGCAATGAGGCAATATAGAATGGCACATATAGAGCACGAGAAGATTAAAAAGAATATAGATGAATTGCTAGCTAAAGGATATATCCGCCCTAGTTCCTCTCCTTGGGCTTTTCCAGTCTTGCTTCTTGAGAAAAAGGATACTGATGTGAAAAGGATGTGTGTGGATTACCGAGCTCTAAATAAAGTCACCATTAAAAACAAGTACCCACTCCTCCGTATTGATGATTTGTTTGATCAGCTTCAGGGTGCTTGTGTTTTCTCCAAGATTGATTTGAGATCTGGTTATCATCAGTTAAAAATTCGTCCCTCAGATATTCATAAAACTGCCTTCACCACCAAGTACGGCTTGTATGAGTATACAGTAATGTCCTTCGGCCTCACCAATGCTCCTGCCTATTTTATGCAACTGATGAATTCAGTATTTATGGATTATTTAGACAAGTTTGTGGTGGTTTTTATTGATGATATACTAATTTATTCCAAGACTGATGCAGAACATGAGGAGCATTTAAGGTTAGTTCTTCAGAGACTGAGAGAACACAAGCTGTACGCCAAGTTCAGCAAAAGTGAATTTTGGATTGATGAAGTGCGTTTCCTTGGTCACGTCGTCTCCAAAGGAGGAATTACAGTGGATCCAAGCAAGGTCAGTACTGTCACGAACTGGAAGGTGCCGAAAATACCAAAAGGGGTTCGTGGGTTTCTGGGTTTAGCTGGTTATTATCAGAGATTTATTGAGAATTTTTTAAGAATTGCAAAACCCATGACTTCCCTATTAGAGAAGGATGCAGAATTTAGATGGACAAATGCACAGCAAGCTGCTTTTGATGAGTTGAAGAAAAGATTGACTACAGCACCTGTGTTGACAATGCCTGACCAGCAGAAGAAATTCATAGTTTATTGATGTTTCCAGAGATGGTTTGAGATGTGTTCTGATGCAGGAAGGCAAAGTGATTGCCTACGCTTCACGGCAGTTGCGCAAGCATGAGTTGAATTATCCGACACACGATCTAGAACTTGTAGCAGTGGTGCACGCACTGAAGATTTGGCGTCACTATTTATACGGGCAGCGTTGTGAAATTTATACTGATCACAAGAGTCTCAAGTATATCTTCACACAGAACGAGTTGAATATGCGGCAGTGAAGATGGCTGGAATTAATTAAGGATTATGATATGGAAATTCATTATCATCCTGGCAAGGCTAATGTGGTGGCTGATGCTCTGAGTAGAAAAAGTTATGCTAATATGGCTTTGGGTTTCATGATGCCGCATAAGTTATGTGAAGAGTTTGAAAGATTGAGTTTGGATTTTCTACATCACACTACAACCGCAGCATTTGAGGCAGAGCCGACATCAGAACAAGAGATTCGGGAGCACCAGAAGAATGATGAGAAATTGCAGGAAATTCGTGAGTTGCTCAAATCAGGCAAGGCGCCTCACTTTCGGAAAGATGAACAGGGAACTTTATGGTACAAGAACAGAATATGTGTGCCTAATGTGGACAGCATCAGAAAATTAATTTTGAGTGAGGCTCATGATACGGCTTATTCTATTCATCCCGGCAGCACTAAGATGTACTATGATCTGAAGGAAAGATTTTGGTGGTACGGTATGAAGCGTGCCGTGGCCGAGTATGTAGCTATTTGTGATACATGTCAGCGTGTGAAGGCAGAACATCAGAGACCAGCAGGTTTATTACAGCCGTTGAAGGTACCAGAATGGAAGTGGGAAGAAATAACCATGGATTTTATTGTGGGTTTGCCTCGTACTCAGAAAGGTTATAATTCAATATGGGTAGTAGTGGATCGTTTAACCAAGGTAGCTCATTTTATACCGGTTAACACTACTTATTCAGGTGCTAAGTTAGCTGAGTTGTACATCTCCAGAATTGTCTGCCTGCACGGCGTGCCTAAGAGAATTATATCTGATCGAGGTTCGCATTTTACTTCTCGCTTTTGGGAGCAGTTGCATAATTCATTGGACACAAAGCTCAGGTTCAGTACAGCGTACCATCCTCAGACCGACGGGCAGACAGAAAGAACTAATCAGATACTTGAGGATATGTTGAGAGCTTGTGCCATACAGTACGGCACTAGTTGGGACAAGTGTTTGCCATATGCTGAGTTTTCTTATAATAACAGCTATCAAGCTAGTCTGAAGAAGTCGCCGTTTGAAGCATTGTACGGCAAGAGGTGCAGAACGCCGTTGTTCTGGAATCAGACAGGTGAGAAGCAGGTATTTGGACCTGACATAATATAGGATGCTAAACAGCAATTGCGGATTGTTCAGGAGAATTTGAGAGTTGCTCAGTCTAGGCAGAGAAGTTATGCTGATGTTCGCAGGAGGGATTTGTCCTTTAAAGTGGATGATCATGTGTACTTGAAGGTGTCACCAATGAGAGGTATTCGCCGTTTCAATATGAAAGGGAAGCTAGCGCCAAGATACATTGGACCATTTAAAATACTAGAAAACAAAGGTGAAGGAGCTTACCGGCTGGAATTACCTCCCAGTTTGTCAGGTATGCATGATGTGTTTCATATGTCTCAATTAAAGAAGTGTTTGAGAGTGCCTGAAGAACAAACACCGCTAGAAGGATTGGAGGTACAGGAGGATCTGACTTACACGGAGCATCCAATGAAAATTTTAGACACATCGGAGAGGAATACTAGAAACAAAAAGATCAAGATGTGCCGTGTGCAGTGGAGTCATCATACAAAGGCAGAGGCAACATGGGAACGAGAGGATGAATTAAAAGCAGCATACCCCGCTCTCTTTGCTAACTAGCCTATCTGAATCTCGGGGCGAGATTCTTGTTAAGGGGTAGGTTTGTAACACCCTAATTTTAATTCCAGAATTTTACAATAAATTAAATATGGTTTATTTAATTTTTTAGGATTTTATGTGTTTAGCCATGCATCTAATGATTTATTTTATCTATAATAATTAAAATTAATCATAAGTCAACTTTAGTTGTACATTCATGTTGGTGCATTACTTTATTTTCTTGTGTGGTCTAAGGTTTAAAATTCAAACTTATTTGGATTTTAGACATTTTGTTTTGGTTTTGGTTTAAAAGGAAAAGGGAGAGAAAAATAGAAATGAAAAAAAAAGAAGGGCAGCCCGGCCAGCAGGCCCCGCCGCGCCCCTCCTCCCCCTCGGCCCACCTCACCGCCGCGGCCCGGCCAAGGCCCCGCCGCGCGCCCCCCCTCACCTCACCCTTCGGCCCAGTCCGGTCAGGCCCGGCCGGATCGGCCCAGCCTCTCCGCACCCCTCTCTCTCTTGCTTACAGGCGGGGCCCGCCTGTCATCCCCCACCTTCGGCTCGCTTCTCTCCCTCTGCCGGTGGACCGAGCCACCGCCCGGCCGCTCGCCGCCTCCCTCTGGCCAGTAGCCCCGCGCCTCTGCTTTTCCCGCACGCGTGGCCCGCTCGCCAGTGCCGCCTCACCGCCCGACGCGGACCCGACTCCAGGTCAAGTCGAAGAAGCCCGCGCCGCCTTTTCTCGATTCCGAGCCGAACTCGGTTCGATTCCGTCTGCGCCGCCCTATAATAGGGTTCTAATCCCCGCCGTCATCCTCTTTTCACCCCACCGAAGCTGCCCTAGCTCTCTCGCGCCGCCGCGGTCAATTTTGCCACTGACACCTGATCGGTAAACGCCGCCGCCGCGTCAATTCACTTCGGTGGAGACTTCTTCGGCCAAAATAACACCCGTTCCACCATCGCAGGGTCATTCCGAAGCTCGCCAACGGTTCTTGGACGCCACCACCCGCTCCTCGACGCCGTTCACCGAGCACCGAGCCACCTCGCCGCCGCCGCTTGTCGCTGGACCGCCTCGGTGACGCGCCGCTGTCTCTAGACCCACGGTGAGCTTTGCCGTCCTCTCCTCTCTCTCTCCCCTGCCCACTCTAGTCCAGCGCCGTGCCCCGCAGTGCCCGGAGCAGCGCGCTCCGGCGAGCCGCCGCCGCGGAAGGGCGGACACCGCCGCTTCCACACCCGTCGCCGGCCTGCCTTCCCCCTTTTAACCTGAGCCACCAGATCCCGATCCAACGGACGTAATCCACTGGCGACCAGTCAAACGCCGGTCAATACCGGTCAAGCACCGACCGCCGTGGCACTTTTGCTAAAGAGCCCCTCGGGTTTATTCAAATTAACCCGCGGTCCATCGTAGTTCAAAAGTAATTAGATCTAGGTCCTTTTCTTTATGTTTTAACCCCTGCCCTTTTGTAATATAGAACCCGCCATCCCAGGGCCGCCGGTTTTGCCTGTAAGCCCTCGAAAAGTTCCTTTATTTATGCATGGGCCCTCGGTTTTACCAGATAAACCCTAGATCTAAGTTTTTAATCACAGTTATGCCCCTGGAACCTTGTTTTCGGCATAACTTCCACGTTTTAAATCCGTTTTCGGCGATTCTCACGCCCACGTGACCGTAGTGATGTGTAGAATAATTTTATATATGTTTTACCTTTTGTTTTTATGTCATGATGTACTATTTCTTACCTTTTGCATTTGTTTGCTTGCATGTGTGATCATCTGTATGTTTGTTGGTGCCGTGTATCGTGCGTAGACGTTGATCCGCCTGTCGAGTTTGAAGAGCAACCTCCAGAAGCCTCTGAGCAACAGCAAGGAATAAATTTTGAGGAAGGCAAGTATAACATAAACAACACCTAATAACCTTTTATTTTTACTGCATGTGCATTTTAACTTATATGCCGTAAGGTTTACCTAGCTACTTTTATCCTTTTATATCTACCTTGTGGGATGCATATGGTTAAGTTGTGCTAGGTGCTGCGCAAACTCATATCCTTTTGTTAATTTAACCTTGATTAATGATCCTATGCAATTAATCGTTGGACGTGACCCTGATCGGTTCATGTCCATTTTAATATGGCTTTTTAGCAACATGGTTTAGAGAGATTGAGCAATGTGCTCGTGTGCTTTTGCTAGTTCTCTCCCTAAGGACCGAGTCACAAAGCGACCACCTGGGACAACAGTGCTACCAAAAGGCTAGAATGGGATAGACTTAGCTGATTAATTTGGTTGTTTTGGTTTGGGAGTAACTTACCTGCGGGGCAAAAGGGGAGGTGAGCTTCTGTGGCCCTCGCGCTGCTTGGGTTGAGTGTGCTTTACGTTATATGTATGTGCTTCTTCCCTTGAGGCTTGCTCCACGGTTGTGACCCTGAAACCTTAGCGGTTACACCTTACCAACATGATCTTTGTAAAGGCTTCGTAGTACGCTTGCTAGTCATCTCATCTCCGGTAATGTGGTGAATTCCTAGCGTAGCTCACGACTTGTGGGTAAAGATGTACAACCTCTCAAGAGTGTAAAACTAACATGTTAGCCGTGCTCACGGTTATGAGCGGCCCAGACCCTTCCCAGTGATCAGTAAAGGACCCTTGGTTGAGGTTCCTTGGTTATGGTTTTGAAAATTGTTATATCTGTTTAATCTTATTAATTTCTTGCAATATCTTTTGGGCTAATGGTTTTGTTATTAATTCATAGTAAATAGGCTTTAATAAATGTTTTAAATTAAAAGCTTATGCAGATATTAGCTAACCATAGAGCCTCATTGCTAACCATAGAGCCTCATGGTTTATGTTATTTTTGTTGGGTATTCTGTACTCACACTTGTTTTCTTTATATTTATTCCTTGTTGGGGGAAACATCCAACCGCTGCTCAGATGATGGTGGTAATGAAGACTATGTGCAAGACTACGACGAGTATTAGGCGTTTCGTTCACCAGTTGACGTCCCTGTGGCGCCCGTTATGTTTATGATTTATGCTTCCGCTATGCTACGTTATACTCTGAGTTAAACACTTGTGTCACAGTGTAATAATGATATATTTAATGTTATGTACGTTTTTATCTTTGGCATGTGCTGTAGTATTCTGTAATTTGTCATGTATATGCGAGACGTTTCATGGCGCATATATATGTTGCACGGTTTTGTTCGTTGAAACCGGGCGTGACATCCTCATGGCGTCATCAAACTCTGGTATAAGATCTTAAGTCTCCACTTAGGCGTGTGATCCTATATAGGCTATGAGATCCGTTAGGGCCAACTCTGATTTTATTTATTACTCATGATTCGCGTGTTTATCTATCCCTTTAAATTCTAACAATTGGTATCAGTTTAGGCCAGCAACATTGACAAGTACTTTTGGACACTTATTCAATTTTGCTATCTGATTTTGATTTGTGCTAATCTTTGTTACCATATAAAGCCTCCCAAAGCTCCACATACATATACTACTGATCAGTACAGGTTCTACCTTTGCAATCGCTACGCTTACAACCGTTGCGCTATCACCAACGAACCTTCGATTGTACCACCTGCTGCATTGGTAAGAACACTTGTAAGAGCTTTGTAAGACGCTTGAGAGTATGTGTGCCTTTATTCCTTTTACATCCTAGTAGATAATAGGAAAAAATATATTTGTGTGTTTTCTTGTCTTCTTCGAAAAATGATAGGTTACAGTGCCGCACATGAGACGACTAGGGGCATGCTTAAGAGTCACACCATTGCTGCTTCCTATTATCATATAGGTGATTCTACTCTTAAATCTCCACCTACGTATAATGGTTTAAATGCTGAGGAGTATATTAAGTGGGAAAGTAAATTAGATAATATTTTTGCGCAATATCATATGTGTAAAAGACTGAAGATAAAAAATGCAGCTAGTGTCTTAAAGAATAATGCTTTAACTTGGTGGAACAATTTATATACTAATGATAAACCTTGCACATGGTTTGATATGAAACTTTTGATGAGAAAACAATTTGATTCGTCATGCCATATTGTCGCGTCTTGTACAACTAACCTTTTGCAGGGTGATGTGAGTTCTCTGCCACAACACATTATAAGTTCTCAAATGGTGAAAGCGGAGAACAATGAGTCCAACAATTTATTTAGACTTGCATTTATTGTGAACAAAAGACGTTGTCAGATCATTATTGATGGTGAGACTTGCTGCAACCTTGTTAGTGCTGAGGTGGTTGAGAGGCTATGCTTGACCACAGAACAACATCCATGTCCATACTATGTCCAATGGTCTAATTCCTGTGGTAAATTTCAGGTAAATAAAATTAGCAAGATCCAATTTTCTCTTGGCAAGTACCATGATAGTGCTTATTTTGATGTTATGCCTATGGAAACAACTGCTTTGTTATTTGGTAAACCAAAGGTACACGAAAACAATGCATTATACGATAAAGTTGATAATATATATTCATTCAAATATAACGGTAGAAAGATCTAGTTGCTTAGTATGTATCCAGCTAAAATTTTAGAAATTGAACTCGCGAGAGAACAAACTAAAAAGATGGATGCTATTAAAAATAATTTGAGTAATTCTAATGATATATGCCTTGCTGAAATTAAACATCATGATACACAGCCTATGGATGTTCCCTTTGCTACTAATCATACATATGATATTGAGAACAAGGATGAAAAAGACAATACATCCGAGGAGAATGAGGATGATCTTGTTTCCGTTCCATGATTTCTTAACGTGAGGAAACTTCTGAGCTACCATTATTACATGCTGATTGTACTACTAATTATTATGATAAAAAAGAGTTGTGTGATGTTGCTACTATTATTTATATGCCACAACTTGTTGATAAACTTGATATTGTTGATCCTGAACCAATCAATTGTGCAGAAAATAAACCTTTTCTCCCTATTGCTAGTGTGCAAGAGGAGCTGAAATGGTTATCCTCTTTCAATATTTTGGGTTATATTGAATTTGATGTTCTATGTAATCTAAATAATTTGAAGGAGAAATTTTCTTTTAGTGATGATTTGCCACGATTATCTAGACATACATATTATGTTATTGGAAGATATAACTGCAAAGGAGAATATTTGGTGCATCGTGTTTATATATATTCCAATTTTGACTATCATTTTATTGGTGAGTATCAAAATTAAGTAAAGAGCTGTTGTGAACCTAACCATATCATGTCTATATCCATTTGTTCTTCTTTGTTTGATTTGTCAAAACAGGATCAATTTTAAGAAGGAGAGCATGCTTGGATGATTTCTCGAACAACTATAACTACTTCTGCGAGCGTCGACGACTTTGATCCGAGGATGACTCAAAAACAAGAAGGGGAGAATGATGTGAACATATCAAAGATGCATATGACGAAGGCCCAAATCAAGATGAAGACTAAAGCCCAATTGGAGTTGGAGTCCAATTCTTTCTCGAGGCCGGTTCGGACTGGAAGAGTGGGCCTCATGAAAACGGACGCCCAGACCACATACGGGCTCCGTTTTGGACGTTTTACGTATCGCTGGAAAGCTAAGAAGATAAGCTTTCCAGCCCGTGTTGTCCCACATCTAAATGCGTTCAGAGTCGACGTGAATCGTCGACGTGATGTGAACATGTCAAGGATGCATATGACGAAGGCCCAAATCAAGATAAAGACTAAAGCCCAATTGGGGTTGGAGTCCAATTTTTTCTCGAGGCCGGTTCGGACTGGAGAAGCAGGCCTCATGAAAACGGACGCTCAGACCACATACGTACTCCGTTTTGGACGTTCTACATATTTTTGGAAAGCTAAGAAGATAAGCTTTTCAGCCCATGTGGTCCCACCTCTAAATGCGTTCGGAGTCAACGGGAATCGTCGACGCAAGATGACGTCCAGAATCTGCCCAAGCACTACGACGCCTGTTTTTGGACCCTTTGGCCTTGTACGCTCTAAGGTTGCTTGGCCACCCCCTTGGCCACCCTGCAGCTATCATTAGATTAAATGGATTTTGCTTAAGATTATTCTGTTGTGAACAGTTCGCCGTCGTGTATGGTTTGTGAAACCGCACCTTCACTACAGGAGATTGGGCTTTCTATGACGAATATGTTGTGACAAAGTAGCAATTCGTCACTATTGCTTCGTTGATGGCGTTTTTTAGAGTGAGCCATGGCTTAATGACAAAAATAAAATGAGCGTCACTAATTTCGTCACAAAACAATCCGATGCTAGATTAGTGACGAATGTTATATGGTTTAGTGACGAATAAATTGTCATAAATAGGACAAATAAGTCTATGACATTGTTGTTTTGTCATAACTGCTTTTAAAGAAGGTAACCACATGTCATATGGGTCCCATTAGCATCTGTTAGTGGGTCGTCACAATAGCCTTAATGTTTGGAATTTTTCTGTATATATTTTCTAAATGAAGTAAGATAAGTGAAAACGTTTATTATAATCATAATTAGTCTATTTTGTATTTCTCAATGTCTTAAAATAGATTTTGAAAATTTACGATTTCTTTGGCTCAAAAATCATTCTCACAATACAAATATAATTTTTAAATTTACTTTAAATAAAAAAATTGATGGAGGTGTACCGTGTGCACCACTAATTTTGTTGATTTTCTTGGTTTTTTACTAAGTGTGAATGGTTTGGATGGAAGAAAAAGAACATATCAAATTGAATTATATCTCAAACTCAATTGGGTTCACGGGTAGTTTGAACTTTTTTTAATAAATTGATGGAGGTGCATAGCCTGCACTCTGCACCACTATATTTTGGTGATTTTGTTTTTGTATTTTTACTAAGTGTGAATGGTTCTTTTGTTTTTGATAGCAAGTGTGAATGGTTCAATGAACGAGAAAGAACAAAATAAAACAGAATTTTATCTCGATCAACCTACCCACTCATGTCATTTACAAGCCTCGGCCGGCCCACAGTGCGTGCTTCACGAGTTGGGCCATGGTGACCTACGGGATGAGCTAGGTGGGTCTCACGTGTCATATATTTCGTTAAACTTGAAAAAAGAGGGCGCGACAAAGCTCGAACGCAGGACCTGCATCTTAGAGACTTGCAGACAAACCACTGAGTTAGCAATGACATCCTGTGCATCAAGAGTGACAACTACAATTATTATTAATACACTAAATGTAAGCGTATACTGTAGTTGTAGGGACTCATTTATTATTTTTAGATTTATTCGTAATTCTAGGGATTTTTTAGCGAAAAAATAATAACACACAAATAGGCTCCAAATTT
The DNA here is from genome assembly GCA_022530915.1 of Paspalum notatum. Classification (NCBI taxonomy): domain Eukaryota; kingdom Viridiplantae; phylum Streptophyta; class Magnoliopsida; order Poales; family Poaceae; genus Paspalum; species Paspalum notatum. The sequence continues at coordinate 23,099,965 of CM039687.1, forward strand.
ATGAGATCCAATAAACATGCTATAAGAAGCTAATCTCAATCCCCCATGTGAAAATGATAAAGTGATTTATGGGTCATGTCAAAACTTGGATGGTCATGATGAATTCACATGTAACCCACGTTATCGGTAGAAGGCGTATGAAAGAAACATCGTTACCATGTGGAGTTTCTTATTCAAACTTTTTTAAGCATGCTATGTGGAAATGTGTTGCCCCTCCTCTAAGTATCATGATTTTTCTGAGGCTACTTGTGCATCAAAAATCAATTAAATTCATAAAATATTGTAGTGTTGTCCGAAAATGGAAAATAAGTTATTTAGACCAATAAACATGTTATATGAAGGTAACCTCAAGTCTCCACATGAATATGATAAAGTGAACTATCGGTCGTGTAGAAACTTAGATGGTTAGGGTGACTACGCGTGTAACCCATGACACGAGTGGAAGGCTTATGAAAGAAACATCGGCACCCTATGGATTTTCTCGCCCAAACATTTTTTTTAGGATGCTAAATGGACATATGTTACCCCTCCGCCAAGTATCATGAATTTTTTAAGTTGTTTGTATATTATTAATTTCTTTTTGCAGTAAATCATAAAAAATGCAATTAAATTCATAAAATATTCTAGTGTTGATAGAAAATTACAAATAAGTTATATGGACCAATAAACATGCTATAAGAAGTTAATCCCAATCTCTCATGTGCAAATAATAAAGTGAACTATCGGTCATGTCGGAACTTGGATGGTTAGAGTGACTTCACATGTAACCCATACAATGAGTGGAAGCCGTATAAAAGAAACACTGACATTTTATGAAGTTTTTGTCGAAATGTTCTTGAGAATGTTACGTGGACATATATCATAAAGTTTTTAGGCTATTTGTGTATTCTTAATTAAATATGAACACAAATTTAATATGAAAAAGAAAAGTAGAAGAAAAAAATTGTTTCTACACACTGCAGGCCTAGCTAGTTAAACCCAATAATTCCTATCCGTTGGATCAAAATCAACGATTGGCATAATCCTTGCGTCGTATAAATAGCCGGGTCACCAAGGGCGTGATTGGTTCGGTGTCTCACAACCCAGCCAGGTCCGCCGGATGCAAAGTGCATGTGTTTGGATGCTTGGTCCTATTGCTAGTATTGCATACGCAGATTGAAAAATGCAGTCCGAGCCAGGCTCTGTGGAAACAAAATCAGATTCGGTTTTTTGCCGGTCTGGCTGGCGAGACGCAGCGAGCGCGTTTGGGCAAGCTTTTTATTTGGCCTTGCGATCGTCAGCCAACCAACCAACGACTCTATTCACCTGGCCGAAACAGCGCATGCTAGCCGAACACGCATGTCTGCATGCGCATGTCCTGGGCAGCCTCGTCCTGCCTCTGTTCCAAAGCCTGGTCCGTGGGGAAGAAAACCTATCCTCTACCCTCTCCTCTCCACCACCGCCGCTCGCCCTCCTCCCACCGGCCACCGGCCACCTCCTCCGAGCCAGTCGGGTCCCATCCACTCCGCTTGCCTCCTCGTCCCTGCCGCACTGCCTCCTCGTCACCGCCGCGTCGCCCCACTCCTCCTCTGTCGCGTCCCCACCTCCTCTTCCTCCACCACACCGCCGCTATGGACGGATCCGCTTCTGCGCCGGCGCCTCCACTTCGTCTTCCTCCATAGCGCCTCCAGCATGGCCGGATGCGGCTCCTCTCCCACTGCCACGGCCGGATCCGGCTGCTGGTACAAATCGGCGCATCGTCAAGGTTGCAGCTGTTGAAAAATTAGACAATATCTGAATTAATTTCCGAAAGTAAATCATGCAAAGCACAGCACAAACTAGCATGTACTCATCTAACATACTAGATAGAACAGTCACAGCAAAGATCTCACAGATCATAATTAACAGATAGATTGGATAGATCTGTTTATACCTGTCGGCAGCTAGAGCCGATTTCGTACTGGGGATGACGTTGACGATGACCGTGTCACGGACGTCGCAGGTGCTGTACGCAGCACGATGCAGAAGCCCGTGAAGAAGTCGGCGGCGATAGCCTCCGGCAGCAGAAGAAGACGGCCGACCCGTGGTGAAGACAGCGAGCAGTCGCGCGAAGCGCTTCCCAAAAACCTTATTCGCCTTCTCCCGGTGCAGAAGCTCGAAAGGCGAAGGGTTTCGGAGACCTGCTCTCCCGGTCGCAGATGCACGTCGGCGGCGGGATGGAGAGAACTATGAAGACGGCGCAGTAGCAAGCGTTGGCAAAACCCTAGGTTTTCTGGTGTGTTTTTGGTGGTACCGGTAGGCTGCTTATATAGGACCCGACGACCCAATCTCGTGTCGCGATCACGATCTCAATCGGATGCGGATTCCTTAGTTTGACGGCCAAGTCAAAACAGATTAGGAAACCAAAACTTGGAGGCCAAGTCACCAAAAATTAAAATAGCAAAAGGAAGCCGCGCACCCGCAAGGTCAGGATCCGGATTTCGGCGGACCATTCACGCAGGTGCCGCGTGCCGCGTGCCCGCGCCCATCGCCCCGTGCCCTGCCCGGCGAGGCGAGGCGAGGCGAGCGCGCGCGTGTGGTTTTCCTTTCTCCCTCCACACCATGACTTAGTGGGAGGGGAAGAGTCTCCATATTTAAGTGGGTGAAACTCTCCTTCCACTAGCAAGGTGGGACTAAAGGTTCCACACTCTCCTTGCACACACACATGGGCCTTTGAGATTTTCTAGGATTAAATAGATGGGCTTGGCCCATATATTCAACAGCAGCAAAGAGCGGGCGGCCTCCCTTGTCTCCGACGACGGTTGTTGCTTCTCGACAGGGACACGAACCCAGCGTTCTTTGGGGTAATCTATCTAGCCAATTAAAATTTTCTAATTCCTGATTATTCAATTGATTGCATGTAGATTTGGGCGGCCTCCCGTCTCCGACGACAGTTGCTGCTTCTCGACAGGGACAAGAACTCCTACGTTCTTTGGGGTAAGCTATCTAGCCAATTAAACTTTTCTAGTTGCTGATTATCCACAATTGATTGCACGTAGATCTGATTTGGCTGTACGTGTGCGCACACTGAATAATGAGGCACTTTCTGTTTTAGAAAGCTGTCTGCTGCTTATTATTGAGGCACTCTCCGATGCCTATTTCTTCTGAATCCATTTATAATTCAGATATTGTTGCTGTTAGCAGTAAGCTTAGAACTTCATTGGTTTTTCATTCTTCTGCGTTCGGCCTTGTTGCTAAGAATTTTATTATCCTGCTGCTAAGTGGCAGTATAAGTCACTTGCAGGTGAGCATTTCCCTCTTATACATGACTTTATACAATCTTGAATAAAAATGCTCCACTAGGTGCAATGTATGTCACACTATTTAGTTCTCTAGTTGCTTCATACAACTAAACACTAGGCTCTTTTGGTTTGAAGAATTTAGTAATGTTTGATCTTTGATCCCTGTAAGCTGCTGTCAGAATTATTGACTATTGTGGGCAAGGACAAGATTGGTTTAATTGCTATCATGATACTACTTCTCATTTGTCCAATTATCTACTATTGTAACTAGTGCTATATTTTCCACGATTGCACGTAGTCACTATTGTCTACCTTGCTCTTTTCATATAGCTGGAATGATGCAATCTGTATAGGCAACATCTTGCCTTGAGATATCATCTCCATCTTGTGAATATGCAACTTCTCATTGCTGGAATGGTGCTATATACATACGTTCAAATAATGTATTATATAGACAAATCTAAAACTAACTAAACTTGCGTGTAAAACATAGTGCAACAAGCAACCAAGGGGAACTAGATACTGTGCATACTATGTTTGCGAGTATCTCAAGGTCAATGGGGGGTACAGAACTAATCCTCAAGATGTAAGTGCTCAAAAACACCTCCCGCGATAGTAAAAATCTGGTCTCAATCATAAAAGTCTTGTTAGATTGTTTAAACGTCGCCTTGCAAACTGTAAAACAGCTTGAAAGGGAGTCTTTTTGCTTGCGACCATAAAAACTTACCCCCGCAACTGTAAAATACTGATTTCTTAACTACAACATTTTCGTATTCAAACTGTGAAACTTCCATAGAATCATGTCAACGAGAATAACACATTGCAATCCAAATCGTAATACCTTTATTAGCAATATTGAACCGTCTTTGATCATACATGTACATATGGATTACAAGTATCATATGTTTTTTCCAATCAAATATACATGAGTTATACAAACAATTACATCGTCGTACAATTTTACACTAATTTTTACAGAGAAGAACAAAGAATGAACAAATAAGTATCCGTTTGATGCGACGAATGGCTATCCTCAATTCTTGAGATCTGCGAGACTAATTTTGTTGAACCATAATGAACTTTAGAACAAGGCACCCTCGTGATCCGCTATGAGAAATTTGCTTCCATATCACCGTGCACTAGCGCTCAGATCTAAACCTGCACGCATAAAAAGAGGAGGAAAAGTATATAAATTAAAAGATCTGATATTCAACGGGCAAAGAGGAAAGGCGCATCAAACCTTTGTGTTACCCTTCATCTCCTTGTGCATGACACAGAAGATGAACAACAAGGAATAAAAAGGTTGAGAGTTTAGCCATTAGAGAAAAAATAAATAGAATAGCAATCACGGATTTAAATAAAATAATCCAAATATTGATTCACGGATCTGCAGGCTTTGTGGCAAACATCCAGCACGAAAAAACAAATCGCTGCCATGGATTAGATCAATTAGAATAAATTTTGTTTGAAGTTGGAATGTAAATGACAAGTGAACGAAGGACTAACTGTTTTGCATTGATCATGGAATGTTTATATACACAGTGAAGGGGTGTATTGAACGGTTATGTCCTTTGGTAAAGAGACATGGCAACCGTTCATACACCCTAATGACTAAAGGACATGTCCCTTTAGTGTTACAATTAACTTCCTAACTGCCTATCACTATGTCTTGATGAGATCACTTAAGGAGGTGTCTTTTGGTAGGAATAGCCATTTATTCGGAGTAGACACCTATTCACAACACTCCCCCTTGATCGAATCTTCCCTGAGATCAATGCGTTATTGATTCCTCTAAAAACCTTGTGGGAAAAATATGAGAAATATAGGTTGTGATAATGAATCACTTATGTCTTTGGTAGCTCCTTTAAAAACCCCTGTGGGGAAAAAAAGGGAGATACGACATAATTGGTATAACTCCTCCAAAAACCATAAAGGGAAAATATGAGGAGTGTATAATTTGATATACTGTTGAAAACTCCTATAAAAACCCAATGGGAAAAATTAGAAGAAAACTGATACAGTCACATGGGAGCTAGAGAGGACAATCCATGTCTTTGATGTTCCCTTAAAAACCCAATGGGGAAAATAGAAAACATGACATAAACTTGTGTTAATATTACCTCATTAAAAACTTTCTATGAGAAACCTTGTGAGGAAAAACTCATAAAAAGAAAAGAGTATAACATAATGTTTAGGACAGGTTAAAATTAGGAGATGACTCCCCCTGAATCTTGCAAATCTCTAAGTCGTTTCATACCAATCCCATGAACGCATTTCGAGAATGCAGGGGGCGGTAATGACTTAGTAAATAGGTCAGCGAGGTTATCGCATGATTTGGTTTGCAAGACATTTATTTCACCACTGTTGTAACTCATGAGGGTAAAATAATTTAGGAGCAATATGCTTTGTAAGATTGCTCTTTATGTAACCTGTCTGCATTTGTGTAACACAAGCAGAATTATCTTCATAGATAATCGTTGGTGATTCAGTAGAACCAATACCACGTGACTGTTGTATGTGGTTAATCATTCTGCAAAGCCATATGCATCCACGTGATGTTTCATATAGTGCAATTATTTCAGAATGATTAGTGGAGGTAGCTACCAGAGTCTGTTTAGAAGACTTTCATGAAATAGCAGTTCCACCATGTAAGAATACAAAGCCTGTTTGGGATCCGGCATTATGGGGATCTGATAAGTAGCCAGCATCCGTGTATCCAATCATGGTGGGATCTTGATTTCTTTCGAAATATAATCCAAGATCCTTTGTGCCATTGAGATATCTGAGGATATCTTTTACACTCGTCCAATGACGTTTGGTAGGTGCAGCGCTATGTCTAGCTAGCAAATTCATTGCAAATGCGATATGAGGCCTGGTGCAATTTGCAAGATACATAAGCGCTCCAATAGCACTGAGATAAGGAACCTCGGGTCCCAGTATCTTTTCTCCATCACCACATGGTCTAAATGGATCTTTCTCTACGTCTAGAGAACGAACAACCATTGGGGTTCTGGATGGATATGATTTGTCCATATTAAATTTCTCCAATATTTTTTGGATATAGGCTGATTGATGCACTAAAATTCCTGAGGGAAGGTGCTCTAGTTGTAAACCTAAGCAGAATTTGGTCTTACCCAAATCCTTCACCTCAAATTTCGTCTTTAGATGATTGCATGCTTCATGTATATCGTTAGAGTTGCCAATGATATTTAAATCATCAACATATACGGATACAACACAAAATCCCGTTGGAGATTTCTTGATGAAGACACATGGGCAATCATCATTGTTTGTGTATCCCTTCTTTAGAAGGAATTCACTTAGTCAATTGTACCACATTCTTCCCGACTGCTTTAAGCCATACAGTGACTTATTAAGCTTTACACAATGCATGTTGCGATTTGCGTTTGGATTCGGAATTGGGATTCCATCGGGAACCTTCATGTATATGTCCGAATCAAGTGACCCATATAGATATGCGGTCACTACATCCATCAACTGCATAGACAGATGGTTTTGTACTGCCAATGATATTAAGTATCGGAAAGTTATTCCACTCATAACTGGAGAATATGTTTCGTTGAAATCAATGCCGGGTCTCTGCATAAACCCTTGGGCTACGAGCCTTGCTTTGTATCTCACCACCTCATTGTTTTCATTCCGTTTCTGGACGAAAACCCATTTGAATCCCACAGGGAGGACATTTGGAGGTGTCAGTATTGCAGATGTGAATACCTTTCTCTTATTAAGCGAGGCTATCTCAGCTTGAATTGCTTCCTTCCATTGGATCCAGTTCGAGCGCTTTTTGCACTCTGCCACGGTCTTGGGATCTGAATCATTTAGGAGGCTATTTGCAATTGATATGGAGAAGTGTCGACAACTGTAGCCAAATGATCGTATGATTCTCCAGAATCATTATAGTTGGTGGAATTTTCTTGCACCCTCAATGGAGGCTCATTTGTTCCCAAAGTTATGGAGCTAGGGTGTTCCGATGTCCCAGGATCAGATATAGAGTGCACTATTGATCTGGGTGGTGAATGTATTTCCACTTGGGGATTTACATTCACTGGGTGTTTACCAACTTGAGGTTGGCTTGCATTAACTGATTTGGAGGATTTTGTCCTCGGTTTCCTCTGGCACTTGTTAGAAGCTTGATCCTTAGCCGTGGCCTTACTTCTCCCCCTCTTGTTTTGAGATGGGAGTTGAATGGTTTTATCTGGTACCTCCACTCTTTCAGGCACATTTCGGGCAGGATAAGAGGATTTAGTAACACCCTTAGTATCAGTAAATGCTTCGGGCATGTTATTTGCAATATGTTGCAAATTGATGAGTTTCTGAACTTGGAGTTCAGTCTCTTGAGTACATGGGTCTACGGTGGAGATGTCTACAGCATCCCAATTGATTTCCTAGCATTCTTTCTGGTACTTGACATCTCCCTCTAATGCCGGGAAATGGTCCTCATTAAATATACAGTCAGCATACCGGGCCATGAATAAATCCCCAGTGAGGGGTTCGAGGTATTTAACAATCGACGGAGATTGATGCCCCACATAGATCCCTATAGAGGTACGCTTAGGCGGTGAGGGGCCCATAGAGGTACGCTTAGGCGGTGAGATCAGCACGTATAAAGCGCAACCGAATTTTCGCAGATGGGAAATATTTGGTATATTTCCACATACTAATTGCAGCGGGGAAGCTGAATGATTTGCAGTTGGTCGCAATTGAATTAAGTCAGCAGCGTGTAAAACTATGTGACCCCAACATGAAGTTGGTAGGTTGCAATTCTGTAATAAGGGTCTAGCAATCCACTTGATTCTCTTTATAAGAGATTCAGCCAACCCATTTTGAGTATGGACATATGGGACAGAGTGCTACTTGGATTCCTAAGCCATGCAATAATCATTGAATGCACGTGAGGAAAATTCAGCAGCATTGTCCAATCTTATCGACAGAATTTGGTGTTCAGGATAATTTGCTTTAAGTTTAATAACTTGAGCAATGATTTTGGCAAATGCATGGTTGCGTGTGGATAGTAAACACACATGAGACAATCGTGTAGATGCGTCTATAAGAACAATGAAATACCTGAACAGTCCAGATAATGGTTGGATGGGGCCACATATATCGCCTTGAATGCGTTGAAGGAATTTGAGTGGCTCATGTTGGATTTTAAGATATGATGGTCTCAAAATCAATTTCCCAGTTGCACATGCAGTGCACATAAAATCAGAAGATTGTGGGAATTTGTTGGGATGCATATCATGACCATTGGAATTGCAGATAATTTTCCTCATCATCCCTATACCAGGATGGCCAAGGCGATCATGCCAAGTTTGGAATGTGTCAACATTCTGAAAAATTACCTTATACGCAACATGTGGTACGGGTTTAATGTATGTATAGTACAATCCGGATGGAAAAGAAGGAATTTTCTCAATTGATTGTGTGCCATATCCAGAATTTCTTGTGATGAGGAGAAACTCCTCATTATTGTCATCATGGGTTTCAATATGGAAACCATTTTCCCGGATATCTCTAAAACTTAATAGGGTATTCATTGAATCAGGATACAATAGTGCATCCTCGATTGTGATTTGGGTACCCATGGGAAGCATGATAGTGGCACTTCCAGAACCTACTATCATCGCATCGCGTCCTGCGATTGTCAAAACATTTCCTTGTCTGTTGGTAAGAGTCTAGAAGTATTTTGTTTCCCTTAGTATAGAGTTAGTAGTATAGCTGTTTACACAATTCTTCGTCCATCAGATTGGTTTCCGTACAAATCTATATATAAATGAAGAATTTAATTCTTGTTTCGATATATAGAACACATACAAACTTTATTGAATATCAAATGTATTTATTACATTTATTGGATATACAATATATTATTGTTGATGACAATATATATACAACACTTAGTACATGATTGTACTTTATTAGTACTAAATAAGGAGACAATAGACTTGGGATCTAAGAGGTAGGGAGCCTATTCGACGTCTCCAAACATGTCATTGGAAGCAAAGTCCATGACCATGTCCTTTGTGTTATTTGATCCTTGCCTTCTGGTATAATGTTGTTGCTTGATTCCTTAGGAATTTGTTGCGAACAACCAGCCTCTTTACTGGAGTTGTCAGGTTGAAGGTTGAAATGGGCTTCATACCTCTGTCCCGGGGCAGCTCGTCCACGTCCCACAGACTTTAAGTATAGATCAACTAGGTGACTTGGAGTACGACATTTCTTTGTGAGGTGGTTGTAGCAACCACATTTCTGACAAGATTTTTTGTCATTCCTTTGTTTGGAAATGTCATTACCCTTTTTGGAAACACGTGACCTTTGCCTCTTATTGCGTCTGCGTTTCTTGGTACCATGGAGATTTTCCTGATGGTTCTTAGAAGGACCATTAAACTTGGGTTTATTCTGATTATTGTAGTGAACTTTAGGCAATGGGGCAAATCCTAAAGGGTGCTGCTGGTTATTCCACACCGTAAGTTCATGGTGTCTTTCGGTCTAAAGCAACGTTTGAATAAGATCAGAATAAACCAGGAAATTCTTCTCACGGTATTGTTGTTGAAGGATCCTTTCAGCGGGAAGCATTGTAGACAAAGTCTTTTCAATTTTATCCGCATCTGAAAGTGCCTTCTCACAGAACTGCAACTTAGTGCTAATCCTATGAACAACGTGATTATAGTCACCAACAGTTTTGAAATCTTAAAGGTGAAGTTGGGCCCATTCATAGTTGGCCTCAGGCAAAATGATTGCCTTTTGCTGTTCATAGTGTTGCTTGAGAGCAAGCCATAATTCTCGTGGATTTTCCTCCAACAAATATTCAGACTTAAGGGTCTGAATGAATATGCTTCCTTATAAAATATAAGGCCGCATACTTGTGTTGATCTACAATTGGTTCTGCATTTTCTGCAGGAGTATCAATTGTGTGATAAAGTCCATGGGTCGCAAGACCAACTTTTATGTCCATAGCCCATATGGGATAGTTGTGTCTATCCAGAGCGAGTACCTCAAACTCATGTGGGACCATGGTCCAACATGTAATAACCATAGATTTGTTTAATTTACTATAGGTAAATTAAAAATGGGTATGGTAGTGTTGTATAATAATGCAAAATAGGATGAAACAAGGAAAAATGTTGCATCACGTGTGAAAATCTCAATATGTGCAAATACTTTGGAGGTAATCACTAAAATAGTGTAGACCTCATTATGGGGCATAGTAGGTGCCTCTTGTGGTTTACAACTTTGTATTAACACATTAGGTAATCACTTAAAAGTGTAGACCTTGAGTAATTCATGTTTCGTATTGGGTACCCACGTTGAAGATTAAATCCCGTAATAGTAACAATGTACTTGTGTATGTCCAATAGGAACTATGAATTATGGTAGTCACCTTGAAAAGGTGTAGACCGTTATTTCAAATTAAGATATTGGGTACGCACGTTGAGGAGTAAATCCCGCAGCAGCATTATAATGCTACCTTCCCTTGTGTATGGCCAATATCAAGAATTTGAGAACATTGTGTTATACAAAGTGAGATTGAACACTTATAAGATTTTGCATTTAATTGGATTAAGCACTTTAGAGCTTTAAATAGAAAGCATAAATGGCTTAAAAATAGCATGAATTATGGTAGTCACCTTGAAAAGGTGTAGACCGTTGTTTCAAATTAAGATATTGGGTACGCACGTTGAGGAGTAAATCCTGCAGCAACAGTATAATGCTACCTTGTGTATGGCCAATATCAAGAATTTGAGAACATTGTGTCGTTATACAAAGTGAGATTGAACACTTATAAGATTATGTTTATTGGGTTTGTTGTGACACAAACGCTTTGAACAGTACATGAATGGGATATTTTACAATGGTAAAACATCATTGGTACTATTATCGATAAAGTTAGGGACTTATACAACAATGTACATACTCACAAATATCAATTGTGAAAACACAGTGCTAAATTACACGAAAACAGAGGGGTTTTATTGCAAATTTTGCGACTGAGAATAAAAGAAAAAAAAGTAAATGTGGCCAGTGGGTTATTAGTGAGCCAATTTGGCCCAAAACATCAGCATTTGGGCCCATCAGACGCAAAGGAAGGGGGACGGCCTGTGAGGCCCATCACGCCAGCAGCAGCAGGCCGTGGCTGTCGGTGTTTGATACTGGCAATGCACCACGGGTTGTGTCACGTGATGCTTTTGGGGTGGCGAGATCGACGTAGCTCGATAGTTCGCGTAGAGATACGACAAAATACAAGGGTTTATACAGGTTCGGGCCGCAATACACGTAACACCCTACGTCCTGTTTGCTGCGAGTTATATTGATCTGAGTTCTCGAGGTTACAATGAGGGCTTGAATGTCTGGTGGCTGATATGCGATGAGATGATTGATTGTCTACGTAGGGGTCCCTCACCCGCCTTATATAGTCCGACAAGGCTTGGGTTATAAGTCGGTTTCTATCTATGAGTCCTACTCTGTTTGGAAGCATGAAAGTGTATACAGAATCTACTACTGCATGTTTTCTTCTTTGAGTCCCGCCGCTTCTAAACGCAGAGTCCGAACCAACTCCTTTACGCTTTTCCTGGATTATGACGCTATTGACTTGGTCTTCAAGCTCGTCGCCCGTTCTCGGGCCCACGAGATTAGCCGGCACCCTGTAAAGGGCCCGCTATCTCTATTGGACCCTCCAACGGCCCATGTACTAAATCTGCGCCGTGAGGGTCCAGGGGATATCTATCCCCCATAAGCCCCCGAGGCTCGAGTTAATTTAGAGATTAATTGACTCGAGACTCCAAAGAGAATATTATACCGCTCATGAGTTCTTCACTTGAATTCATACTGTTTCTTTTAGGTGCACCGCCAGGTGCATCCCATAGGGTAGCCCCCGAGCTTCAAGTTGATTTGAGTATCAATCAGCTTGAAGATCTAAATTCTCCGATCAGACCTCACAGAATGCAATCCTCAAGTGCCGAGTCAACTTGAGGAATAGTGAATCCCCTTATCCGAGTTACCATCTATACACAATTTTCTGAGTCATAGAAAACCGACTCAAAGATTCCTGTTTCCTCGGATTTTAGGAAAAAGAATAATTTTTCCTCAAATCCCACATCCCATGGGGTCAACCCAAAGGGGACGAGCGGAAGGTACCGAAGAGTTACCCGAAAAAAACCCTAAGAAAACAGAAATCTTTTGAACACGCAACACCCATTATACTGTTTAATGGGTTATCGCCACAGCCTCTCGTTTTTCTAGAGTAAATCACCGCAGCCTCTGCTTAATGGGTTTGGCATTAGGGAACACCTTGAGTTGGTGCTCGGCCAGTTCCCTTGGGACCCCAGGCATATCCGCCGGCTTCCATGCAAACATGTCGCGATTGGCCCTCAGGAACTGGACGAGCGCGTCTTCCTATTTGGAAGGAAGAAGAGCATTGATGGCAGTCGTCTTGGTCGCGTCCGAGGGGTCGAGACTTATCTCTTTCGTCGGGATGGCCGGTTGGATTGCCGCGCTTGAGGCCGCTTCTTGAGTCAGGTTCTGAAGGTCTTCCTGCGACATGCCGGCTTCGTCCGCCTTGAGCTTCTTCTGTGGCGCCATATGATTCTGCTCAAGGGCCATCTGCATGGCCTTTGGCACACACTCCGAGGATCCCTTGAAGTCAGCGCGTATGGAGAGAGCACCACCTAGAGCCGGCATCTTGAGGACGAGGTATGGATAATGTGGGATAGCCATGAACTTGGCTAGCCTAGGACGTCCGATGATAGCATTGTAGACGCAGTTGAAAGTCGGGACCTCAAAGCGCAGCGTCTCGATGCGGAAGTTTTCTGCCATGCCAAAGGCGACCGGCAGATAGATGTGCCCGAGCGGATATTCACCCATACCTGGAATAATTCCGAAGAATGGGGTATCCGACTTATTGAGTTCGCTAAGCGGGATCCCTATGTCTTGTAGAGCTCTAGGGAACACCACGTTGATGCTCGCCTCGCCGTCGATCAGTACCTTCTTGAGTCGGGTATCCCCGACTATGGGAGTTACGAGCAACGGGTACTTGCCTGGCTCATCGAAATTGAGCCACTGATCCGCCCGACTGAACGAGATTGGCTCATGGGACCAATCGTATGGTTGCGATGGCTCTGAGGTGGCCGCATTGACCTGCCGATCCTCCAGCTTCTGCTGGCGCTTGCTCACATATGCTCCGTGCCCCCCTAGGATGAAGTTGATCTCCTTGTTGACGTCAGGGAAGCGTTGATTATTGCCTCCAGTTGGTCGTTGCGGAGGCTGGTTCCGCAGTGGAGGAGGCGGCAGAGTAGGCTATGGCATCAGGAACTGGCCGCGTGTCAGCATGGCTTTGAAGTCACGGTAGTTCCTAAGGGTATGGCGCATGTCCTTGTGTGCAGGGCACGGCTCGTCGAGGAGTTGATCGAGGGTCCAAGCTAGGGCAGGAGGCGGGCCACGTGGTCGTACTGGAGCTGGAGCCATGACTCGGACCTCCTCGCGGGGCCTCTTGTCCCAGCCACGATCTTGCCATAAGGGTTCTTCGTGTCTCTCCTGCTTGCCTTTACCCCGATCGTCCTATCGAGGGCGGACAAGGTCGCTAGCTCATTCGTCCGCCGTAATGTAGCGGTCCGCTTCTTGGAAGAGACGCTCCGAGGTAGTGGGCGCCCTTTCCAGTATGTGCTTGACGAAGACTTGGTCGTTGGAGCCTTGGAGGAAGTCGTCATCACCGTATCCTTAGATACGTCGGGGATACGATTCCTGAGAGCCTGGAACCGTTTGAGGTACGATCGCAGGCTTTCTGAATCTTTGCGCCTGATGGTTTTGAGGTCCCATCGCTGCGCCGGCTTGTCGGAGAGTGATTGGAAGTTGGCGATGAATAGGCGACGGAAGTCGCCCCAGTCCTCAATGCTGCCTCGCTTGAGGTGGCGAAGCCATTGAAGCGCATCCTGCCCCAACTTGATTGGGATGTAGGCCATCATGAGATCTTCTGAAGCATTGGCCGCCCGTGCCGCGGTAGTGTATACGGCCAGCCAGTTCCGCGGATCCATCTTCCTCTCAAATTTTTCAATGTTTGAGATTTTAGAATTGGGCGGCTGCTCGACGTCTTGAATCCTTCGTCCGAAGGCCGCGATGGCAGCTTCGGCGACGCCAGCCGAGTTACCACGGTCCCCTTCTGGCCAGCGCAGCAGGGACTGAGGGCGATGATCTCGCTCAGATCTGACTCGGGGAGCGGAGCTGTTTACGGAGACAGCTCCCGAGTGACCCCTGGCAGCTGGAGCACGCTGAGGGGGGCCGTAGTCTCGGTCATAGTTCGCCCGCCGGTCTATCTCAAGCTAGTGCCGCTGAGCGCGAGATTGCTCGATGCTATGACGTGCGTCGTGGTTGCCGTTGATGACCTGTCGTGCATCAGCGGCCTCTTGATGCCTGGGCACGAGGTGCTACCCGAGCAAGAACGGTCTTGATGGCTTCCCCATCCTTGTTGTCGGGGAGGAGCTCACAGAGTTTGACTAGCACCCCCTGCTTGACTTGGGGTCTCCATGACTCCTTCGAACTCCTTCAGAAGATTGCGTCCAGGGAACGCGGCCACCCGCTGTCGCCTGGCTTGAGCAGCCTGCCAATTGCGACGCCGCTGCCGCGTCTGGTTCCTGCGCCGATGGCTCTGCACTTCTTGCTCGTTTTTACTATCCTGGGTTACCTCATCTATCGAGACGGGCAGCGTGAGGTCCTTGTTGCCCAGAATATGTCGACGCCGGATGTTACGAATGCGGTTCGCCCTCTCCCTCATGTGGCAGTCTTGCGAGGTCTCGGCGAGGACAGGTTGCTCATCGTCCGAGACCACTTCGTCGATCTCGTTTGGTGCACCGCTGATCACGAGGAGCTCAGGGAAGCAGAGGGTAGAGCTCAGAAGCGAACCCTCGGATCTGCTGGTGGTCGTGGCCGCCACCCCCACGCTAGTGTTCGAAGCAGGTACCGTGGTCGTCGTGGTGGTCGCGCCGTGTTCAGAGACGTAGGAGTCTCGATGTTGCAGATCATGTAGGGATGTCCCGCATTGCGAGGCATCCGATCGACCAGCGAGTGATGACGAGCCTCGTCCATCGGCGACGAATGGATCTTCCTGCTGGGGTGGAATCGATGATGAGCCGCAGGCGACGGCCCATTGGTGGCGCGTCGGGCTCGCTGTAGATGCAATCGTCCGGAAGAGGCACGGACTGTCTTGAGTCGGGCACCCCCCGCGCACCCTCGTCGTTGTTGAGGGGAGCCGAGGCACGGGAGAGTAGCCCTTGGTATGTGGTAGCAGAGTTACAGAGACCGAACGGGATGGAGGGAACGACGGGCTCCACCCGAGTCTTCTTCTGGCCCTGGACAGGCGAGGCTAGCCGGGCTTGCTTCGGTGCGGGGTGGAGGTAGTAGGACCCTTAGCGGGCGTGGGACCCAAGAACGAGTATCAACAGGAACTCGCCTCGGGTTCTATGGAGCGCCGCCAGAGGCGTGGGCCCGTCGTGGATCTCAAGAGAGGTTTCCTAAGGAACCTGATCTCGGTCCCCGACTAATCCGAGTCCAGATTTGAGTCGGGGAAGTTGAGAACGCCGTGCAACGAGTCGGGGCCGATGCGGTGGTCGTCGCAGGAGCTGCTCGAGCCGGCGTGGTCGATGTAGATCCAACCTCGAAGGAAACCCTCCGGTTGGCTCGCGCTCCCGAGTCATGATGACCACGAGAAGCACGATCCGACTCACCACGACGCGGAGGTGGATTCTGGCGAGGGGCCGGCGCCTCGTGCCGACATGCTGAAGCTTGGCGCGGAGTTCGAGGAGGCTGACGAGGCGCTGGTCCTTGGTGACGATCCGATGGTGCAGATCGGCCTGGAGCGGTCGATGGTCGCATGACGATGCGTGGTTGCACCGGTGCGCTGCGAAGCGGATGAAGGTCGCCGCTCCGATCAGCGATGAAGGTGATCGATCCAAACTGGATCATGTCACCTGGGGTGAAACCGTTGACGAGGCGATCGGCCATGTAGCTAACTGATGTCGATTTCGCCGCCCCCTACCTGGCGCACCAATTGTTGGTGTTTGATACCGGCAATGCACCACGGGGTGTGTCACGTGATGCTTTTGGGGTGGCGAGATCGACGTATCTTGATGGTTCGCGTAGAGATGCGACAAAACACAAGGGTTTATACAGGTTCGGGCCGCAATACGCGTAACACCCTACGTCCTGTTTGCTGCGAGTTGTATTGATCTGAGTTCTCGAGGTTACAATGAGGGCTTGGATGTCTGGTGGCTGATGTGCGATGAGATGATTGATTGTCTACGTAGGGGTCCCTCACCCGCCTTATATAGTCCAGCAAGGCTTGGGTTATAAGTCGGTTTCTATCTACGAGTCTTACTCTGTTTGGAAGCATGAAAGAGTATACAGAATCTACTACTGCATGTTTCCTTCTTTGAGTCCCGCCGCTTCTAAACGCAAAGTCCGAACCAATTCCTTTACGCCTTTCCTGGATTATGACGCTATTGACTTGGTCTTCAAGCTCGTCGCCCGTTCTCGGGCCCACGAGATTAGCCGGCACCCTGTAAAGGGCCTGCTATCTTTATTGGGCCCTCCAATGGCCCATGTACTAAATACGCGCCGTGAGGGCCCAGGGGATATCTATCCCCCATAGTGGCGGCCTTTGGGGCAGGCCCAGTCCGGTCTAGGGGCGACAGCAGTATAAATGGCGGCGGTTAGGGTTGGGAAACCCTAACCGCTCGCCCCTTGCAACCGCCGCCGCGCCGCCGGTTGGTCCGCCACCGCGCCACCGGTCTTCCGCCGCCCACCTCCCGCCTCTCCTCCTTCAGATCCGCAAGCACTCCCCCTCATCGGAGAAGAAGAAGCCGGCGCCAAGCACCTCAGCGCTCAGGAGCCCGAGCGCTGCCGGGTTCCAGGATCCTGGCGGAGGCGGGGGCGTCTGTTGGCCGTTGCGGTGGCCGTCCGCCGGAGGAGGAAGCGCTCCGGTAGAGGTGGAGACGCTGCCGGTTCGGGAGAAGCCAGTGTTGGCGATGGAAGGCCAGCCTTTTCTGCGTCAACGGCGGCAGGCCACGGCGAGCTGCTCGGGTGCCGCCAGGGTTGATGAGAAAGCCGACCCCCGGAGCCTCAACCGCACTGTCCTCAACTGGCCTACCCTCGGCCGGGATGGAAGGGTGGTCGTAGAGGCGTGGAGCACTGGTCCTGGCTGCCATGGTGCCGCCTGGGCGCGGCATGTAGACGTGATCGCCGTCGTCGCAGTTCTCTGGAACTGGGAGTCCCGTCCACCTGTGAATCCGCCGCCCATCAGAGGGAACGGCCGGCGGCTCCACGGTGCACTCAAGTGCCGGGGTCGGGGACGGCAGCAAGTTCAAGTCGGCAACTCTGAAGAAGATGCTTGCCTTCTCCGGTGCAGCGGTGCTTGGGCCAGCGACATCCACTGCGCCAGTGCCTTCCAGGGATGCGCCAATCGGCGGTGCGTCCTCATTGGGGCCGTTGCAGACCCTGTTGGATGACGGTGGTGGTGGTGGGGGAACCGGCCTCGGGTTGCTGCGAGGACCCAGACGCTCGAAGACAGATCGAGCAGGAGGACCGCGCACTGGTACCCACTGCCTTGGGCATGGACTCCAAGGAGCATGGCGTGATGCCCTATTGCCGGAGCGCGGCGCCCAGTGGCCAGGACGCGCCACCTAGTGGCCGGAACGCGAGTTCCAGCGGCCGGAGTATGGCGTCCAATGGCCGGAGCGCTGGATCAGGCGGTGGCGGACTCCACCAACACGGCAGAGGGCGTTGAACAAGATGGAGAAAGTGCGGTACAGTAAGTCAATTCTTGCCATCGGGACTTACTGTGATGGATCAGAGGTCTCCGTGCCTCCTGTTCGCTTCCTGTCTCCAATGCTCAGTCGATGAGAGCGTGCATGATAACGTGTTTGAAGTTGGAATGTAAATGACAAGTGAATGAAGGAACTAACTGTTTTGCATTGATCATGGAATGTTTATATACACAGTGAAGGGGTGTATTGAACGGTTATGTCCTTTTGTGAAGAGACATGGGGTGTATTGAACGGTTATGTCCTTTGGTGAAGAGATATGGCAACCGTTCATACACCATAATGACTAAAGGACATGTCCCTTTAGTGTTACAATTAACTTCCTAACTGCCTATCACTATGTCTTGATGAGATCACTTAAGGAGGTGTCCTTTGGTAGGAATAGCCATCTATTCGGAGTAGACATCTATTCACAACAAATTTGACAAAGCAACGGGACAGAAAAACAAGATTTATTTGCAGTTGATGAATCGTTAACACTAGAGTCAATTGATCCACCATACATCGTTGCAGATCTAGAGCATTGAAGCCGCAAACCAGCTAGAACGCAGCAACGCCAAGATCTGCGCACCTTAAAATGCCTCCAAGCTATCATCGTGAGGAGAAAGAAGTATTATTTGGACTTACTGCCGCAGTGTGCAGTGCTGCAGCCATGGGGAGCCACTAGAGGCTCAAGTTGCGTCTCTACTAGGCCGGCCGGAAGAATCACCTGGCGCCGCCGCATGATCTAGATCCGAGTCTAACGGTTTATGGGATGTGAAATTGTGATAGTAATTTTATTGCTAAACTCGACGGAGATGATAATTTTACGCTAGCTGATAGACTGTTTACGCCTGCGGGGTTTCAGCTGACTCATTGGACGAGGGCTATAGTAATTTTATTGCTATAAATACTCGAGGGCGACGATTATTTTACGACTATGGATGTAACTTTTACGCTTGCGGGGCGTTTGCGCTGGCTTGTCGGAGGGCAGTGCTCCACTGACACGTTGAATATTATTCTATGTGCGCTACTATCTCTACCCCTATATAAATCTGTATGGTTCCAACCAAGGGAGTTTGCCCACTCTGTCGCCCGCACCGCCTTCCGTCGCCCGCATTGCCTTCCGTTGGTCCGTCGCCCGGGGAACCCCCAACGGAACCGACCCAAACCCCGTCTCACCCCATCCGCCGCAACCGCGCGCCTCACCGGATCCACTGGCCTCGCCCACAATCCTGGCTCTGCACGCCATCCCTGCCCTTGAGCGCCGCACGGTCTGTCCGGAGGGAGAGGCGCGAGAGAAGGAAAGGTGACCGCGGCGGGGAGGAGGCCAGTGAGGAGACGACGCACTAGCTGCGGCACGGAGGGGAAGGAGGCGGCGGCAACACGGGAGGAGTAGGCGCGCCAGCCACGGCACGGAGGGGAAGGAGGTGGCGGCGGCACTATGTGGTCCGTCGTCCGTGCGTGGTGTTCCGTCCTCGCCCGCGCCGCCCCACTGCGCGTGGAACCCCTCCTCTTGTCCGCGTCTAGCCTCTCATGTCCTGTGCCCGACCGGGATCCTGCTGCCATGGTGCGGGCCGGCCCGAGGAGCCACCGGCGGTGGCCATGGCGTAGGCGGCGGGAAGGAGGCGGGTGACGAGGAGGTGGTCGCGTCAGGGAAGAGGCCGACGAAAAGGCGGTGCGCCGCGGCGGTCAGGAAGCGCGCTGGCCGTAGCAAGGTGGGCAAGGAGGCGCGCGGATGGGAAGGAGGCCACCGCGTGATCTCGTCCGGCCCGCACGCCCACCGCGCGCTCGGCTGCCGCCGCTCGCTTCGCTGCGCCCTCACCCACTGCCAATCCGCGGCACCTTCTCCCCGCGTCTGCCCTGCTCAACTCAGGGGGACAGGCGTGGTGGTGCGTTGTGGAGGTGGGGCGACCAGAGCAAAAAGAGAGAGGAAAGAGCTTGGCAGAGATGGTGAGTCGAGCGGGGGGCACCATCGACGAGGTGCATACAGGCAGAAAGATGGCAACACGTGTGGAGGTGCGTGGCGCGCGTAGCAGCGGAACAACGACGCGTGGGGCAGCGGGCTCCAGTCGCTGCTGCTGCGAGTTCATAACCAGGGGCATGGAGGAAAACTATGAGCGGATTACAGGCCAATCGGGACGGAGCGGTTTTGTGGATGGAATGAACTGAGCATGTTCAGGTTCAGGTCATAGCTGGTCGCACAGGGGACATTTCTTTACCGTTTTCCATCACGATTCTGTGCAGCCCGATGAACTAAAAATCAAAAAAAGAAAAGTTGTAGGTGGTTTAAAGAGCTGCCACTTCCCTATAGACATCTAGGTCTAAAACTCAATAGTTTGAAAGATAGTGCGCCAAAGTTTGCTCTATTCAATCCCTTTATTCAAAATTTCAGAGCTTTGGTATCCACAGATTTGGTGTATTTTTGCAAACTTTGACCGTGAATATATCACGATTATATGCATAACTGGCTTAACATTTCTATATAAAAGTTATTCTTCATTTAGAGTTCCGATCTTTGTTTCAAATAGTGAGATCCAAAACCCTGCGTCTTAAAACATATAGCGTGTTGAAATTTGGTAAATTTGATCATCTTGCCTAAAAATTCAGAGGCGACCCCTATTGACTAGAATGTGAGGTCGATTTGAAACTTTGAATCGACAATTGGACTACCTAATAAGACGATTTAGGAAAAAAATCATGATACAAGAATTATTTTAAAATGTCACTCTGTAACTTTGTTATAAAGTATAAACACCACTACCTAGGTATGTATAAATTATTTTTGAAGTTTGAATGTAAGTTGTTGACCAAAGTTTGACTGGGGTATGATGTATTTCTGCGCATACTATGCATTTTAATGTAAAGTGTAAAATACCAATGTTGTTCATTACTTTATGGTCTACAATTTATAGGGAACGGATGTATTAAGATAATGGTTATGATTGAGCTCATTTGTTTCTTTTTGAAGGGAATGATTATATTAAGCTAATTGTTATAGTTCACTGATTTTTTTATGTCTTAGTCTCATATTTTTTTTCTCAATGTTCAAATATTTTAATAATGCACTTACACGTATTTGAAAAGATTCAAACATAGTGTATGTCACTTTATTTGCATTTCGTTTGTTTAGAAAATAGTTTTTGTCCCGTAGCAACGCACGGATACATTGCTAGTATATGAAAATTTCTTTTTACACGTGCATGTAGCTATACTCCACCCACAGCGACGTAGCCAACCTATCCTATTTTCCCTTCTGGTTGCCGATAAATGAACCATTCCCGTCATTTGCATAACCGAGCGCACAAATTGCCGGCTTCCAATCCAATAAGAACCATGCATCCCGGCTCGAGGAACATCATCGGAATACTGCGGGGCTGGTAAGTTGCCAATCTGTTGTATGTGCATTATGTTTTTTTACCATCGATCCATCAGCCCACCCTGATTATTAGTATCTGCGATTGCCAGAATTTAACGGATCTCGTCTGTTTTTGACTGGTCCACGAGAATCTGCCGTAGCCATCCATCTAGTCAAAGTTAACATTGATCCCACCATGACAAGGTACGTTCTTGGATTACAGATGTAAAATCTAGTTGTTTTATCTATTTATTTGTTACCTAAGATCAACCTTGCAGGTAGATGGATTGGTCACTCTGCCCAACTGATTGCTTAGGTAGATCCCTTTCGCACAGGGCTGTGCCGCCGGTCGCCGTTCTGGGATTTCAAGGAATGCACGGGTCCTGTTCCAGTTCATAGTGGGCGGTAGGTTCATGCTGCTGATGACACGGATGTGCTGGACTGCTGCTTGAGAGCCAATGGATCGGCCTCATTGCTCTCCTAGTGTGATGAGTGATTGTCAACGAGCTCAAGCCCTCCGATGGATTGGAGGCCCTTCGATGGACTGGAGGTAGAGAAAGACGAAGACCTCGATGGACTGAGGCAAAAGCCCTCCAATGGACCGGAGGCAATGCTCGGCGTCGATCGGTCATGGAAGCTCGGTACACGGAGGGGCGGTTCGGCAACGGTGGTGTAAGCCCTCCGATGGACCGCGAGGCAACTCCGATGGACTGGAGAAGCCGGGTGCCACCATGATGCTCCAACCCGAGTGCATGGCGCGAAGGCGTGCGAGGGAGGCTTTGGCGGCTTCGGCTCAAAACCGCCACCCAAGTTCAGATGACTTGGTGGGTTGGGCTCCGACTCACAAAGATTGAATATTGGGCCAAGACTCGGCCCAAGAAGCCCGCAAAATAAAGTTTCCCGGTTTCTGACTTCAAAACCGAGGGAAGTTTCCGGACTACTGGCTACGTGGCGCACATCCAAGCGAGGCGGAGAAACCGAAGATGATCAAGACGTCATCGTAGTCGTCCGATTGTATCTTTTCGGTTTGGCCCCCCCCCCCCCGGGCATTTTTAGAGTAGGGGTCTTAATGTAATTGTGTCGTTTAGGGTCTAGAGTATAAATAGACTTGAGGAGCTCCCTTGGAGCTCATCTTGGCAGCCACAAACCCTAGGATTTCCTAACCCTAGCAGCCAAGGTCCAAAGAGAGAAAGAGAGGATTAACTACGAGATGAGTGCCTAGTTTAGTCTAATCTTGTCATTAGTGAGAGTATGAAGGGAGGTAGGCTCTAGGGAACTCTTGTAACCTGAATTTCGTGGTTAATTCAAGGTTCTTTGTTGTGAGATTCCAAGTCTTGAGCAGCAATCTCGTTCCTCCCTCTTTGCCCCTTTTCTAGTTTCGTTTTTGGTCCCGTTTCTTGGATTTTGGCTCGTTTTGTGTTGTCCAAGGATGAGACCTTTCTTTTGCCGGTATTTTGTCTTGCTAGGACGTGGTGCATCTCACTAGCCAAGTGCTAGAATCATCCAACCACGAGCAAGGGTCGTTCTTGACGTTTCTAGGTTTTTCGGGTCCAACTCACCAACCTCACGAGATCTGAAATTCCCGTGCAACCCTTGATCTTTTCTAGTAGATCTTTTGGGGTTTGCTAGGGAAGGTACTTAGGATCATCCATGCAAATTTTCGTGAAGTTTCGTTGAGATTTGACCCGGTTTTGGTTCGGTTTTTGGAGTGCCTGCGTGCAGTTTTTCAGTTGTTCGAAGTCAACTCACCTACCTCACAAGATTTGCAATTCCCGTGCATCCCTTGATCTTTTGAGCTGATCTTTTGGGATTTGCTAGAGAAGGTCCTTAGGATTGTCCATGCAAATTTTCGTGAAGTTTCGTTGAGATTTGACCCCGTTTCGATCATTTTTCGTAGAGGTGTCAGGCTGTTTTCTGCACGCAGTTTTTCGAAGAACTGACAGTACTAATCGTTTGTCCTTAGATTTGTCCGAACCCTATACTTCGGATTGTCCGATCCCCTTCCCTCGGATTGTCCGGTCTATAGGTTTTTAGGGCTGTTTCAGCCCCTTTGTTTGGGTTTGTCCGGTCAGTTCTTTTGGTTGAGACAGTATTGTCCGGTCTAGTGTATTTAGGGCTGTTTTTGCGTGTTTCTTGTTCCACTTGCTTTGGGGTTTGTTTTTCTTGGTTTCTTTGGTTTTTTGGAGTCTTGTGGTTTGCTTCAAGCTTGTTTTGTGTTAACCACTGCATGCTCATACTCTTCACTCACTGTTCTTAAGTGAGGCACGCTTCGGTGAGTTGAGTGGCTAGTGTGCGACGCTTGCAAGCTTTGTAGCTTGTCTTGTTTTATTTGTGCCTTGTTGTTCTTGCTTGCTTTGATGCTGCATTAGTGTTTTCAGTTTAGGGTTTCTCAATGTGTCCTAGGGTTAGTAGCTTGTCTATGCTACGTAACTCTGCACATTAGAGAGGTGTAGTTTTAGGTGTTGTGTGTGTTTGTCTGGGTGTAGTGTGTTTGCTCGTTTAGGTGTAGTTTGGTTGCTCATCTTACGTCCTTTTCTTTGGGCGTTATTTCGAGTGCTTCCGCTTTTCACCCGATACGTATCTGCTCAGTGGACGGTATCGGGTGTGCGTGTGTTTTCGTGAGAGCGCACTTTGGGGGTTTGAGTTTGAGTTTTTCAAGTGCTCCTATTCACCCCCTCTAGTCGCATGTCTCGGTCCTACACTGCTAGCCTGCCCTTGCACTGTCCGGCGACACCACGGAGAGTTCATACACTTTGCGTTGTGGTGCTGGAAAATGATGGCAACATGCTTATCTTCACCGACGGCGCGCAACGCCTAACTTCACAGTAGGTGGTCACCATAACATCAGAACTTGCTTTGACAGGCGTATGAGTTTATTTGTAGATGAATGTCCGACGGGTATCCTTGAATACCTCTAGTTATATTATTACATGCAAAAGTATGTGTACGTACTGATCCCTTCTCTTGGTACATACCTATGGAAAAGACAAAGTATATATGGATACTCACATTTTTTATATGGCTGAGGTATGTACACATACTTTGAAAAAAGAAAAAAGTAGGCATGGATACTTCCGTTTTTAGATACACATACCTCTCGAGAAGGAAAAAAAAAGGAACACGCTCATATAGAAGGTGTGGCTACAAGTGCTAGTGGGAGCACCGGAGCCCACGACACGAGCGCTTCCCAAAACCGTTTCTATAGATGGATCTTTCACCGCTCCTGTAGTAGACTACTTAGTGTACCTATAGAAATGCAAGCATATTTTTGCTATTATACACCATCCATATTCAAATATAAGTCGCATTTGACATTTTTCTAAAATTTTAAACACTCGCCTTAATGAAAAATTATAATTTATTATTCATTTTGTTGTGGTTTATTTTATTGTAGAGAGTTTGAGTATAACTTTTTTTATATATTTACACAATTTTTTAAATAAGACGAATAGCGAAAGTTTTGAAAAATAAATCAACCACGATATATATTTAAAGGTAAAGATTACAATACAAACGGCCGTATTTCAGTTGCTTTGTACGTACACCAAATCTGTCGTCCGTCTCCCAGCACACGGATCACACCTTGGCCTTATCCTCTACTTGCTTCACGTCGCCACTCATTTCTCTCTTCTTCCTCCCTCTCCCCACCCTATCCTCTCTCCCTCTCCTAGTGCCTCCCAAACCCCTCTCAACGTCGGCTGCCTCTCTGCTGTGTCCGCCTCCCCACGCCGGCCGCTAGCCCCTGCGCGGCGCGGCACTCGCTTCCTGGGCGCGCCGCCGTCCGCCGGCCCCTACGCGGCCGGCGGCGCCTGCGCTTCCTGGGCGCGCCACCGGCCCCTGTGCGGCGCCCGCTCCGCCCGTCTCCCTAGAAGCGCTGCCAGCCGCCGCGCCTCCCCCTGCACCGGCTGCTGGTGGAGGTGCCTAGCAGAGGTGGCGCCTAGTGGCCGTCATCTCCTCGTATCCGTGTCACAGGTAGCCTCGTCCACCTCCGCGTCTCCTACGAAGAAGGTAGCAGCCTCCTCCCCCGCACTCCGCCGTCGGCCATTAGGCAAATTTGCAGATCTTCATTAGGCAAAATGCATGTTTTCATTAGACAAAATGGTATTCTTCATTAGGCACAAATATCATTGTAATTTTTGTCTAATGAGTATAGTATTTTTGCCTAACGAAAATCATTATAATTGTCTAACCATGATTTTTCCATGTCGTTGTTGGAGGTTAAGTACAACTGCATTTGTGGGGAATGGGACGGGGATAGTTTTTTTTTTCTCGATTTGGACTGTGCATGCAGAATTTGCTTTTATTGGATGTGCGTGCAAAAAGCTCATTTTACGGCCGGCCATAATTTAGCTGTTCTCATATTTAAATACAACATGAGTACAATAAAATAGTAGTAGGAGTACGCTCCAACAAAAGATTGGCACGAAAAAAGAAAGAAAGTGAAGAAGAGGACTACGTTCTCCAAAGTGTATATACCACTGCACATCAAATACGTAGGAGCGCTAGGAAAGTATCCAATCTCCAATCCCAACTCACGAGCGCGTGCTCGTTTCAAATTCGAGCACTATATAGTCACTGTCAAATGACCGTCAACAGCAGCGCCACGATTCCAAGACCTGCACCAGCCACTACTCTGCTTGCGTCCGAACCCTCGGGCGCATCAGCCGCATCGTGGCTGCTCTTCTTATGCGCCGGTGCATCAGCCACCGGTCCTTCCGCCGTGGGGCCGTCTGCCGCTGGGCCAGGGGCCTCGGCAGGCGCGTCCGCGCTATCGTCGTTGTCGGACGGGCCCGGAGCAGGGGCCTCTTCTTCCTTGGGTGGAGGAGCTTCCTTCCTTCCGTTGGCTGAAGGTGCCGGCGCCGGCGCCGCATGTGCCTTATGTGGCGGTGGCGCGCTAGCCTTGCCACTGTCTGCGGGACCGCCGACGCCGGGCGGCACGATGGGGGCGCTAACCTGCAGGACGGAAATGTTGTACGGGCGGGAAGCCACGGACTTCACCATCTGGGAGGTCTTAGGCGCGCCAGGCTGGGCGGAGCTGAAAACCATGACGCCGTCGGAGCGCTTGGTGAAGTTTAGGAAGCCCATGCGGTCGGTGGCCTGGCCGGAGGACTGGAACATTGTGGTCAGCAGGGTCGTGTGGTTCTTGATGGCCTCGAGCTTGGCCGTGTCGTAGTAGTCGAGGACGACGTGCATGGACAGCACTTTCCGCTGGATGTCGGAGGCGAGGGAGGAGATACCGCCCACGGCACTATTGTCGACGGCGAGCACGGTGATGGTCTGCCGGCGGTTGATATCCTCGGCGAGTTTCGTCTGCAACAGGAGGTTGTTGAAGGTTGAGAAGCCCGAGAACTCGCCTAGTAGCCTGGTGATGTTGAAGGCCACCCCCGACGAGGCGAGGCCCGCAAAGACGAGTACGAGCGCAATGGTGGGCGAATGTGAAGCCATGGCTGATACCTGATTCACCGGAGTTTCGGGGGACCGGGGAGAGAGATAGAGTAATAATAATATAGATAGATATGCATGGCGAGTATATCCTAAACATGGACGTGCATGCTAGCCGGAGAGAGGAGACGCTAAAACTGGGGCGCCGCATGGCATCTGCATGGTGACAAGCTTCAAACCTGCACGATGGTAGGGATGCTTGGGTGGCCAGAAATTTTCACAATCTGTCACTTAGGTATACTGTTGGACTAAACATCTCTCATCGGACCCGCGCCGGTTCCAACGCCAGAAAGAAGGCTAGACTGTTGCCGTAGGATTAGGAATGATCTCAGTTGCTCAAATTCCCCTCTTGCTTCTTTCTGTACCCCATACAGCACAGTGATCGGACCATGCAAGTACACTGGTACGAGTTATCCATTAGTAGTATAATTTTTAAAATTCAGGCAAAAATTTGACCACAGCGATTTGAATCCATAAGGAAATCTTAGAAACATATCCTACATACTATCACCAAAATGTTTCCAACTACAAATAATGAATAGATTGTTTGGATCAATCATTTACGATCATAATTAGAACAGAATGAAGGGGATTATGGTAAAAATAAGTTCATTTCTCTCTCAATTCCATCCAATCCCGTTCAATTCTGGAGAGGAACGAGTTTTACCAAAGAAGCACTGAATGATCAAGGAATTTTATGGTTTTGGCTTGGGATGCAAGCAGAACTCGCCAAGCCCACAAACATGTCCGCTTGCATCCCTAGTTATGGCAGAGCTCATGTGGTCTCTCGAAAAGCTTAGTTTACAAAGTATTACCACGGTACATTTTAAAAAGATGTTGAGGAACTCAAAAATGAAATGTCAGACGTTATGTAAAGATGAATGGAGGGACTGAGGGAGTACATCATGGATAATGAGGTTCACAGTTGGATCTTTGCTCTCTGCTCATCCCTGAAGAAACGAGATGTATCAAGGCAAATGTTTTGGGGGGATCTGAAATAAGAACGGAAGTTACCCATTAGGCCATTCTCAGTTTCAATTTGTTATTTCCAAAGTGCCATATCATTTAGAAATTAAATTGTGTCTCTCAATGCATAGTTTTATTTCATGGTTTCATATGCCATATCTTAGTTGTATGAAATGAAACTCTCACACTCCCCATGGAAATTTTCATGAGTTTTATAGTCTTGGAAACAATGTGCGCCGAGTTTTAACCCCATGAAACTCATTTCAGCTCTCTCCTCACTAATAGACTGTCATGTTATTCTTTTTGCTGACGTGTCACATCATTCAATTTCATAAGAATGAAACCCACGTTGAGAATGGCCTTACGTTGTCCAATGGTTGTCTAACTTTGATATTTCCACATCACCGGACCATCATGCGCCTTCATTTAAAATAGCACCGAACCCTATGGACGTTCAATGCTAGTCTCTTGACCATCTAGTGTTATGTTTTCCAAACACCTCAGACTAGTCGATGCAATGTGTTTCTTCTTATTTGAACAATTTTTATTTATTTCTTCCACTGTGTTCTTGGCAGGACCACAACTAGTTGTACATGCACCTTCCAAGTGCCCAACCTCAAAGTCTCTAACTATCACTACCAGCCTCCACCCACTATTCGAGAATAGGTCTTTAATCCAAGGCAACATCCTAGCCAAGTTGCAATCATTCTTGGAGAACTGGTAATCCGACTTGATGCGAACGGGTGCCGATCTTCCGTCACATAGAGATAACTACAGATTTGGCGGCGGTGTGACACAATTGACTTGGCTCTGAATCAGCACAATTGAACCATGCAATCACAGCACCATGTCTTCTCTGGTTATCAACCGTGCACACAAGATTGACCTCAGCACAATCTTTGCAAGTGAATTGAAGAACACAATCAAGAACAAGGTAGATGCAAACTCAATGATGAAGGTCACGAGTGGGGAGGTTTCCAAAGTCGATGAAACGGAGACACTGTACAAGATAGAACAGATTTAAGCAAAACCCATTTAATCTAACGACAATTACTGAATATATACAAGAGAGAGGACTAGCAGGTGGCCAAGGCTGTGGTGGTCCAACCCTAGGGCATATAAGGCCACCGAGCCCAAACACTGGTCCAGCGGCACCCTGGCAGATTATGGAGGTCAATATGTTTCGACAATTGCTGTCAACTCTGTTGACGTCTCTTAGCGTAACAGATTTTACTCTACAAGCGCACAGAGATTCGTTGTAGCTTTTTCACTCAGAGTATTCTGAGTATCGTAAAAATCCACAGGGAAGCAAGGGCGAATAGGTGGAATGAGGTGTTGAACTTGAAGCAGTACAATATAACTTGGATAAACACTAGCTATTCTTACAACGGGGGTAAGAGATAACAAGATAGTGTATGGTGGGAAGAGTAAACAGGGACCAAAGCAGTAAACAACTAGGTAGTTGCCTGGGAGGACAACGACTGAGATGAAGATATCCAAACTCTATTTCTTAACCGCTGCAAAGGAGTATTCGCAGTTGAACTAGGTTAACCAAACACAAACTAGGGTCTTGCGTCGAGCAAAATTCCAGACTACACCGAGGTGGCCAAGTGGTAGATAGGAGGCCAACCGAACGGCAACTGGCTAACACCTACGGGCTTACCGAACGACGGGATTGGAATACTGAAACCTCTAAAACTGTCACGTAAAGAGGCTACCAACCAGAGCTGTGTGGGTAAGATGGCACGCTAAACTAGAGTTCAAGTGAGAACTTGAACCCTAAAGTTCTTCCTTGATCAGAGGGTGAGAACTAACTTATTCTTAGATCAGAGCCTAAGACAAGCTTATAGCACCGGCAAGTCTAGCAAGATTCATATACCTTAAGGACAAAACAAACCTAAGCCTTGGTCTAGTATGCAAAGAAGGTACACCACACTAGACAAGTGTAAGAAATAAAGTAAATTATAACTCAGAAGATAGATCAACAATGTATATTATACTGGAGTAGTAAGAGTACAAAAGATAGAAAGATACAAGAGCTTTACCAAGACTCGAAGCTAACTCCAGAATCCCTAAGGCAAAGACTCAACTCTAACTCCTAGGACTAACCTAGTGCTACTAAACAAAGCAATGGTATGTTCAACTCAACTCCCACACTTTACAAGTGAGCACTCGGGAGTATTTATAGCTACTAAGAGAGTGAGGGGGTCTTATAGGGTAGGTATGGCGGTTACAAGGTTCGGTGCTAGGCCAGGCGATCTGGGGGTGGTCGGGCATCCTCACCCCAAGTCAGGCGACCTGGACAACCCTTGGATCCATCGCCTCTTTGCATCTGATGGTCCATCTTCACTCCCCAAGTTGGTTGCATGATGGTTGGCAGTTAAAACGTGTGTTTTCTCCCGAGTCATTGGATCCAACTTGTGTTTCTTCCTTAGCCGCAGGATTGAAATACCTTGGATTGCTGACTTCACCAATCCAAGTGCTGGATTGATGAGGTGGCAAGCCTTCCAGTCCTTTGCATGTTGCTTTCATGGCTTACACCTTGGAGTTGTGTTGACACATCATTCATGTGCATGCAGGTCGAAGATGGACTCATTTTTGCACTTTGCAGGCCGGACGGCTTGGGTGGAGTCGGGCCCTGGCCCACTGGTTAGGGTGTTCGTGACTTAGCCATATTTCACCTGGTTTCAGCTGATCTTGTACCTGCAATCAAATATTCAACACGACTCGTGGAACTATGTTAGTAGCAAGGGTTAATTTACACTTTGATGTATTTTCCTTCGTGTTCATGGATAGTTGATGGTCGTAGGTAGTGCAATAACGACCATCAACACCCCCCAAGCAAACCTTTGCTCGTCCTTGAGTAAAGCCAAGATGGGTTATGGATCAGGAGTTGCTGCAAATATCAATGCCCAAGAATAGAAGCTATGCATAGCCAATACTCATGCTTTGGTCTCGAACAATAGTGTAGTATTGATTACCATTTCTCATACCTGTGGTGCATCTTTTTGACTTACCGTATCTTGGGCGGTTGAGAGAAAGAACAACTCAGTTACAGGCTGCAGTTCAGGACATCTCTTTTGGGACTTCCATCTCAAGTATTTTTAAAGATTTTCAAAACAAAAACAAGTTTCTCCAGAGGTACTCTTGATCGCTCAAAAGTGTATCCTCACCATTAAGGCCAAGAGAGCAGCCAAGAACTTCCTATTCTAAGGCTTATGTGGAGCTCAGGGTACTGGAAGAACTTAGCTTACTTAGGTTGTTTGTTTTGCAAAATCAAAGATTGGACCAAAGAAATATACTACATTAACTAGCCTTGTTTTATCATTGGAGCTTATTTGGTGGCTGGCTGGATGGACCTCTTTGTTTCCTTTCCTTCTCCTCCTTTTTGATTGATAGCTATGAGTATGGAGCCTTTTTTTATTTTTCTTGTTCTTTTTGCCATGCTTGACTAGCATGTTTTCTTTCTCATGCTTTTGCCATGCTTGACTAGCATGCTTTTATTTTTGATATTTTGATGGCTCCATACCCTTCCTCATTTTGACTTGGAAGGAGTAAGGTCAAAGGAATTGATTTGGAGATATATGGATGCATACCCGGTGTAGGTAAATGCATATGTACTTGTGGTATTTTGCTCCAACAGTTCACAAGATAGAGATGATTCCATTTAATGAGACTCAAAATTTGACAAAGCTCAAAACAACACTAAGTAGCTTAAACAAGCTAGGCTCAGATATTTTCAGTGTATTTGGCTCTGGTAAGTGTTTCAAACCAAGGGGGGAACTTAATTTTTATTTTTCAAAAGAATAAACCTGAGATGTTCATCTTACTAAGAAAATGTAGAGCTGGCCTGGTACTTAGTCATATCATTTCCCACAACAACTTAGACAAGGTTTATGCAAATGGCATCCACTAAGTAAAAGATCAGGTTCTCATGTGATACACAGAAGGTCGAAATTAAGCTAAGAATGGTTTCTACATATACAACTAAACACGACATGATAGAGCAACTATTTATCATTTCCATACAAAGGGAATATATCAAAGTTGTCAGTTGATTTTATTGACACTTTTTTAGATCAAGATAAAATAAAACAAATGACACAAATAATTAAACATATTTATTCATTACTTACTCTCGGGTAGGATGGGTGTTGCTGGTGGACTGCTGCTGCAAGGACTGGTACATGTCGGGCTGGACTGGTACTATTGCTGCTGCACAGGAAAAACAAGGAAGGGAATCGGGGGCCTTAGTCTGAGACAGGGGCGTCAGAAGCATGCTCGTGTCGGTCTACCATCCCCCCAAGCTTCAATGAAGCTAGGAGTTTTGGTAGTAGTAGCTGTAGAAGTCCTGAGCATAGACGAAGCTGGCTTCAACCATCTCGCTCAGGTTCTGGAGCGCTTGGCTTTTATCCTAAAGCCATTGGTGCATCGTTTCGGTACATCGGTAGATGTCGTTCACCTGCTGGTATAGCCTCTGATTGTACTGGACCAAGCTCATCCCCTCCATAGCGGAGTTGAGGCCGACCATGTTGTCGGTGTGGAATCGGGCTGATGCTGAGGGACCTTGGTCTCTACCGAATTGCCGAGATGTACCCCCATCCCCATGGTACTGAGTGTCGTGCGATGGGTTGTATGAGCTTTGACCATTGCTACTGGTAGGGTGCCATGGTTCAGGTTGAGCATACTGACGGAGCTGTGATAGCTCCCAGTCAGCGTACTCATATGGGGTGGCAACTTGATGTGCCCTGGATGGACCTGCTTCTTTTCCTCGTACCTCTCGTAGGCGTTCTTTTGCTCGTCGTCGTTAGCGTCTAGTCATGACGCCTCCAATACTTTGGTGTGGTGCTTCCATGTCGAGCTGCATTGTTAGGCTCCTAATAGTGTATAGGTCATACTGCGGCACTAGAAGCGGCAGTTCAAAATGATGCCCAAACCAAGTCATGACTAAATTCCCGTATTCATCCCATTTCATGAAGTGTGCCTGGATGAAGTGCTGCTCCCCAATGGTGTGTGACATGTCATCAGGAATGTATTCAATCAGGGCATTTTCTAAGATGCCCAGGTTAGATGCAATCCTGGTGACTAGTGACGTGATATTGATAGGAGTGTTGGTCTTCAACATTTCCGTCCAATGACGAACTATGTCGAGGACCGGGGCATAGCACATCTTCTTGCACATGGCATAGAGGCACTTAAGGTCTTCATTTGGTGCACAACGCACTTCACTACATGGGAAGACAACAAGGGAGACCCAGCGAGCTAGAAGTCTTAGAGTAGGGTTGTGGATTTTGGTGGTTCTGTGTTTTCCCCTCCCATACTCTCCGCAGATTTTCGTCCTAAAAGTTTTCATGCCATACTCTGTGGGCTCCTCTGCTAAAGAGCAGTTTGGGTGGAAGCCTAGGAGGTCGTTAAACCTCCTCGGGATGATAGAATAATCAGTGTTGAATAGACAGATATGGATGGTGGGTGTACCTGAGGTGCGTCTCTCCATGGGAAGAGTCATCAGGAATTCCATTGTGAGAAGGGTGGATCCTTCTTCTATGATGTTCGCGGACTCCAGCCATCCCGCATAATCGAATGCTTGCGTAAATGAGTCCAACATACCTATGGACACGAGGAAGAAGGCGTCAAAGTATCTTGTCCGTCCAAAGGTTTTGGAGGCAAGAATCTCCAATTTCTGTTCTTCGGCGTTGTTGTGTGGGGTGATGTCCTAGATCGTCAAAAGTCGGCGCTGCGGTTGAGGCTGTGAAGATGTCACCTCATCATTGTCCTGGCCTTGGGCACCACTGATGGACATCCTATCGGATGTAGTAGGAGTCCTAGAACTCCCGCTCTGCGAACGAGAGCGTGAACGCTCTTCTGACGAGGATGGGAACTTGAGGTGCAGGCCCTTCCCAATGTTGCTTAGGGCTCTCTTTGCCTTCTGGAAGAATGACGACATCCTGCAAAACAATCACAGAGACAAGAGAATACCCGAGAAAAACAGCAGTTATAGAGATTAGTGTTAGTGGTTAGCAGTCCAAAGTCAGTCGTCCAGATGTTAGTCATTCTTGCAGGCCAAAACCTCCAAAAACCGTCCAACAAACGAAAGTGCTTAACTAATACTAAGTGAGTGATTAGGGAGAGAAGAGATTGATCGTGCTGCCGATCGGTGCAAGGAGCTTAGGGAGTGTGCATGCATATTTATAGGCGCGCAGTGCATGCAGCGAGAGGCAAAGGCAGGCCGAGCTATGCGGCTAGGGGCTGGCCGGCCTAGCGCCTAGGCCTGTAGGATGGTGGGTGCATGTGAAATGGAGATGGGATGACAGCGGTACAGGGGCGTTGGGCGGTGTCGGCGCGTAGGGGCCGGCCGGCCTGGCAGGGAGCCGGGCGGCTCGGTGGCTTGAGTGCCCTTGGCACTTAGCCTTTTGGCGTGCGCTTGAGGGGATCAGAGGGGGGCATAAGGGGCCGGGCGGCTTCAGCAGGCCGGGCGCCCTGAGCCCAATGCTCTTGGCACTTGGTGCAGCGCGTACATGGGGTCGGCCGCCCCCCTGTGGGGTCAGGTGGCCCCCAATCTTTTTTTTTTTGAAATTTGAGAATGGAAATAAACTTATGCAAACATTTGGATTTCAAACATGCAGTGGTATAAATCAATAGAGAAGTTAAATGCAATGAGAGAAAGAAAATGCATGGAAAAAATTAAATATGTAGTGGAGGATAATGCCAGTTTACCTCCTGGTGAGGGCAAGTCATACCTTCTGTTCGGAGTCAAAACTTGACGGAGACTTAGCGGCCATCTGTGCTGCCACTTTTGCTCGTCAAACCTTTTTGGTTGCCACAACCTTTTATTTTTGAGTTTTCTTTTGCTTCTCTTCTGACTTGGCTTTTGGCACTTCTTCTTTCTTCCACCATTCTTTGGATGTGTTCGTTGTTGTGGCAGTGACCTTAGTGACGAGAGTCTTGCCTCCCGCTTCCTTTGTCAGTGGCTTGGTCATTGAGGCACGTCTTAGTGACTCAGCCCTGCGATCGGCTTTGAGCTTGCGGGCCTCTCGTACAGGAGCTTTCATAGCTTGCGGGCCTTTCGACTTGCTTGGCAAGAGCTCAACCTTCTCTCTGGGTGTCTCCTAGGGTGCCTCACACTTAAATTTGAAGATTTTTACCTGTCGGCACTGTTCCACCTTTGGCTTGAAGGCGAATGTCTCCCATCTGCCATTGATGTTGTGGTGGACTTGTCCAGCTCCAACGTCAATAGTGGCCTCAGCGATGCTTAAGAACGGTCGCCCAAGGGTGAGCGGCGTTTTACTGTCAATCTCCACGTCTAGCACCACGAAATCCACCAGGACAACGAAGTGCGGATTTTGACCGGAATGTCCTCGGCGATCCCATCGGGGTTGCGACTCGACTGATCGGCTAGCTGCAGGCACATGGCAGTAGGTGCAAGTGTAGCAGGCGTGAGTTTATCAAACACTACCTTTGGCATGACGCTCACACTTGCTCCCAGATCACAGAGAGCTTGATCAAAGTGTTGGGTCCCAATTGAGCAGGAGATGGTAGGGTTCCCTAGATCCTTCTTCTTTTGGGGGCGGGAGGGGAGGCTGGTTGAGTATAGTAGCACTACACTCTTCCGTGAGGTGCACGACTGCTATGGACGGCAGTGGCTTCTTGTTGTTGAGGATGTCCTTTAGGTACTTAGAGGCACCCGCATCGCATCTAGCAATGGGATACTGATATATAGTTTCTTAATTAGCTCCACAAACTTGCCAAACTGGTCGTCGACATAGGTCTTTTTTTGCCTTTGAGGAAAAGGGAGCACGGTGGTGTCATAGAACTTGTGTGGAGCCAACTTTGGTACTTCCTTAACTGGTTGTGGTTCAGCCACTTCCTTCTCTTGTTCTGCTAGCTTCTCCTGCTCCTTCCTTGCATTCCTAGGATGTAGGGGTCTTGTGTAGTCCTTGCACCCCTAGTTGTTATAGCATTGATATGTTCCTTCGGGGGTTGCTCGGGCTGACCCGAAAGCTTCCCCGAAGTTGGACTAGGTAGAGCGGCAGCGAGCTAAGCTATATGAATTTCTAGCATTTTGTTAAACCTCAGTTAGTTCTTCATGGCACTGTGAATAGTTTCCATTTGAAGTGATAGGGTTTCTAGAATTCTATCGTTTGCATGGAATTTCTTACTTATACTATCGTTCACAGCTTTTTGATCGAAAGGATTTTTATTGAACTGCTGAGAACTACCAGAAGATGTACCTTGGCTAGAGAAAGGTTTTTATTGAGGACGAGGCCCGTTGTTGAAGCTGTTGTTGTTGACAAAGTTCACGTCCTCCGATCCATTTCCGGGCAGTTGTTCCCTGTGTGGCCGGTATTCCTGGAATGCTCACAAGTCATGCGCGAATCCAGTGCCTGGACTGGTACAGCTTCGGGAGCATCCTCTAGCTTCTTTAGTAGGAGGTCCATCTTGGCAGCAAGCATGTCAGAGCTGTTAATATGGTGGACTCCACGGGGCTTACTTGTCTCCATCCTTGGTTGCTCGCCATCTTCTCGATGAGAGTGCGTGCAGTGGCAACACACAAGGACAGGAAAGATCCTCCAGCGGCTGCATCGAGGTGTTCTTGCACGGTCCGGTGTGGAGCATGGAAGAAGTTCTGAATGATTAGCCACTCTTCCATACTGTGGTGTGGGCAGGCAGCGATGTACTCTTGAAGTCTCTCCTATGCCTCCGCCACCGACTCATCTGCGAGCTGTTAGAAGCTCGAGATTCGGTTCCTCAATGAGTCTTCCCAGGGGGAAGTACTCTGCAAGGAAAGCATTTGAGCATGCCTCCCATGTCTCCAAGTTTGCACGTTTCAGATAGAACCACTGCTTTGCCTTCCCGATCAGTGAGAATGGGAACAGGCAAAGTCAAACTGCATCGGCGGTTGCACCCTTGTGTTGACGGTCGTAATCTCACGATATCTACCATCAATTACCAACCGAATGGAGCAATGCAAGTGAATAAAAACAGGACTAACCCTTTTATTGATGAGTTCCACAAGATGTACATGATATTTGGTTGCAGGTACACATTTACATGGATAACACAAGGTCAAGGAAGGGAAAAGGAACGAACAGGCCAAATGCCAGTGGCCGGCCGACCAAGACCAGGGTCGACCGCCCACCTGGCAAGTCGGCCGACCACCACTCGGTTGGCCGCCCAGCCACCTCACTGAGCCGGTTTGCCCATTTCCACCCCTGCATGCAAAGAAACACATGTGCAAGTCAATCCAACCGCAAGACCAAGCATTCAATGTATCCAAGGGCCAAAAGACCATCAAGCCACAGATCCATGATGTCACCAATCCAAGGGAAGAACCATGCAGCCAATCTAAGGCTGACACGTGGTCGCTCGACCTCCACCAAGGTTGGCCGACCTACTCTCGGAGGCATTCTTCATGTGCAACAACTGTCATAACCGCCAACCACCATGGGGACACAAGATCAAGCCGTTGGAGGGCTAAGGCGGTGGATCGAAGGGTCGCCCGACCTCGGACAAGGTGGGCCGACCTCCCCCTAGGTCGGCCGACCACCGACTTCAGCCTCCCACCAACCTTTGCCACCTACATGTACCCCCTCACATATTGGACTATAAAGAGGCATGTAGAGCTCATTTGTAAAAGTGTGGAGAAGTTGAGAGCTATATTCTACCTTAGAAAGTGTTCTTTTCCACATCTTAGTAGTTAGGATAGTCCTGGGAGTTAGAGTGAGTCAAGCTTTGCCTCAGAGTTCTCAGATATATTTCTAAGTCTGCGGTAAAGTTCTTGTATCTTGTTACTCTTATCTTTAGTATAATACACGTATGCTTTGCTTTATTTCTATCTCTTGCACATGTGGTGTACCCTTTATTTTGCATACTTGCTAGGCTTAGGCTGTGGTTATCTTAGTTAGTCAAGTCTCGTTACTCTTGCCGGTGCTATAATCCAACCTGTACGCCAGGCTCTAGTTAGGTCCTCTCCTCTGATCAAGGACGATCTATTGTTTCTCAAGCTTTGCTTGAGTACGTTTATAGCGTGCCAGCCTATCCACGCAGATTTGCTTGGTAGCCCCACTCGGTGATAGCATGTGGTGTGCCTGTGTATCCTAGGCCCGTTCGTTCGGTAGGCCCGTAGGCGTTAGCCGGGTCTCCTTCGGTGGTCTACTATCTACCCCTGACCCCTCGAGGAGCCGGAATTTCGCTCGACGCGAGAGCCTAACTTGTTACTTTATTTTCTTAGTTAACCATGACATAGTCTTTGCAGCCGAATAGAATAGAGTTTGGGAACTTTATCTCACTCGTTGTCCTCCCAGGCAACTATACCTTTCTATGTGTATCTTAGGTAGTTTGATTTACTTTTTCCACCATACACCTATCCGTTTACCAGACTTACCTCTGTCTAGTGACTAGTTGGTATATTTGTTTAAGTACGGATCTTTCGAATTGAGTTTATTCAATTATACTCTCTCGCCTGTCACTTT
Organism: Paspalum notatum; assembly: GCA_022530915.1. Taxonomy (NCBI): domain Eukaryota; kingdom Viridiplantae; phylum Streptophyta; class Magnoliopsida; order Poales; family Poaceae; genus Paspalum; species Paspalum notatum. Next base: position 23,138,267 of record CM039687.1, read on the forward strand.
CCTATGGATAAAAATACAATACTCGGAATACTCTGGGTGAAAGGCTACAGCGGTCTCCGTGCACTTGCGGAGTAAAATCTTTTAAAGCTAAGAAATGCCAACAAGCTTATCTAGCGCCATTGCTGGGGAAGCAATAGGCAAAGACATAGTTGATAATCTCTTTTCGAACCCCGTATCTTTTATAAAAATACCAACTAGTCTTTAGCAGGCTCACTTGTCTCTGTTGTTTATGTTGTGGTTGCAACAGAGAGGTGTATGACCGGTTTTGACCTGCCGGAAAACTTCCACAATAATCCAGAGACACTGCTCAGAAGGGTCCGTCCCAAGACCATCCACGGGCAGATACCTATTCCAAGGGAACTGAACCCTGAACCGGCCACGTCAAGTAGTTCATCGAACACCGACGACATGGCCGTAGCTCCTGAGAAGACCATCTGCGAGTTCTCCATCCCATCCAGCAACAATGTCCCTATGGGACCAGCAGTCTACGCAGGAGAGAACTTTGAACTCAAGCCGGGAGTCATTCACATGGTTCAAGCCATTCCCTTCTACGGACTAGCAACGGAGAATGCTAACAACCACCTACAGCAATTCCTGGAAATCTACAGTACTTTCACCATGAAAGGTGCATCAGCCGACGCTGTCAAACTACGCCTCTTCCCATTTTCACTTGTCAGAAAAGTGAAGCAATGGTTCTACCTCAACCGTGCAACACTAACGACATGGGATGCGTGCTCAAACGCATTCCTCACCAAGTATTTTCCTCTGGGAAAGACCAACGCATTGAGGAACAAGATCTCGAGCTTTCAATAGCTCATAGATAAAACAGTGGCGGAGGCCTGGAAAAGATTACAGGAATATATAGCTGCCTACCGCACCATGGAATGGAAGAATGGTTAATCATTCAGAGTTTCTTTCACGGGTTAAACTATACTGCTCAAGAGCACCTGGATGCAGCCGCTGGAGGGTCTTTCCTATCCTAAAGTGTGAGAGCGGCCAAAAATTTGATTGAAAAGATCACCACTAACCAGGGATGGAAAGAAGAAAGGTTACACACACGATCCCGTGGAGTCTATCACATCGACAGCACGAACATGCTGGCCGCCGAGATGGACTTACTCTTAAAGAAGCTAGAAAACAATCCTAAGACCGCACCAGTCCAAGCCCTCGACACTCGCATGACTTGTGAAGTCTGCGGGAACACGGGGCATTCAGGGAGCAGCTACCCTGAAATGCGACCGGAAGACGCCAACTTCATTGGTAATTCTAGCAACTTCAACAACGGGAATCATCCCCAACCAGGCTAGAATTCTGTGGCGAAACCGCCCTGCTTAACCCAGATTAAGCACACCTGCCTCCTCTAGTTCACAGTGCACTTAAGCTGGACTAAACCCGGTAGTCCGCCGAGTAGCCTTCGGCCCTCGATAACACCAATTTCCAGAGGAACCGACATCACACACATTGACCCTCGATGGAGCCACAACAATTACATCATCACAGGCAGTTGAATATAGATAGATAATAGAATTAGTTTACAGACCAGCTCAAATTAAAGTTCCAAGTCCAACATAGTCATAAAATAACATAAGTTCTTAAATGTCTCGCAGCGGAAATAGAAGTAGATCAGAGTTCATGATAATGCAGCGGAATTGCAAAAGAGAATCAACATCAAGCCCACTGATGTTGTTCTTATGCCACAAGCGTCATCCTCTAGTCATGTTGCACACATGTGCCCCCTCCAATGCAAGGGCACATGAGGAACTCCATACCTGTGAGCCAAAAATGGGGGCAAACCCTGAGTACTAATTACTCAATAGGACTTAATGGACATGGCTTACGGCTGACACAAAGCATAGCTTACTAATCAATGTATGTCCTTAGCCATTGATTTTAACCGACAAAGTGTTAAGAGAAGATAGCAGGATTTGACAGCTGCTATCTTAATTTTAATGAGACCAGATAATGACAGTAGTATAATAATATCCTTGTAGGAAAGTAAACCATAACAACTTGCATGAGAGTAATCCACCATAACTTGCATATCAGTAACCCATCATATACGCCAAACATGTTGTATTTGAAAACATGAACATAAGCATAATATTTGAGATTGTTACTACGTTGCTCGGCAGTGATACTTTGCACTCTCACACCTGGTGAGCATCAGCGATTCGAATCGATTTCTAATTCCCAGAAATAACTAAAAATACCAATGGATATATGCTTACTAGCCATCGTGTTCCTCGCATATACCCCTCATCTCCACCTGTCCCGTCTCAAGATTCATAGCGCCCCCACCTAACCCTTGGGAGTAGCCGTCTCAGGAGCGATAACACGATATGTCGGGTCAGCCCTCCTTCGACCTCAAAGCATCCCCCAAGTCCATCGGCCCCCTATCAGTGGATGGGCAGCACCATGAATAGTGGGACAGGGCCGGTAAGACTTTCACCGGTCCCATGTCCCGGATAAGCACCTCTAGCAAGGTTGTGCCGATCCCAAGCGAACAGCGAATGGGGTCTTAAACGACTCGGGCGGAGCCGGAGAGCAACAACGCACACCCCAAAAGTAAACTTACGCTCCGCCCGGTCTCGATTTAATATCAACACAAAATAATCATAAATTGCATCATAGTGAGATTTCTGAGATTTTGAAATATCACCTACGCGACGAGTAACAGCGCTCACTCGTGTCTACTCGTACCTAGCATTTCTAGGCATACTCGTCCTACGAATCTCTATTCATAGGATCTAGGGCCAGGATGGCCAAGGAATCTAATGCAATTGGTTTCAATCAACTCCTAATCATATGCGTAATCAACAATTATTTTATTTGCTGGGAATAGCATGGTCCTGCCTACCTTCTTCGCTAGGGTTAGAGGGTGCTCCCTCAGTGATGTGATCAGTGGTCGGCTGCGGGTCCTCCTGCTCGTTCTCGGGCTCCTCGATCAGCGGTTGCTCTTGTGGCAGCTCCTCGTTCGCGGGATCTATATGCATGATATCATATGCGAATGGGTGCACAAGAATGCATACTTTTGCACTGGATGTAGGTGAAATGCAACTGTTGGAATGCTGCAGGTATATCATGGATAAATAACATAGTATAGCAGTTTAACACATCGCAAATGCTTATCCACAGGGTGATTTATTCTCAATTGTGAATTAATTTACACACCTAAGATGCAGTAGTAATACATAGCCAAATGAGCCCAAACTTTTATGACATATAGATTCTGCATATCCAAAGCTACTGCCAAAATTTCAACTCAATTGGAGTTATAATTATTTTATTAAAATTCCAGCAATTTCTCAGCCCTACACATTGTCAGAATTTTCATAAATTATGGGAATGGTTTCTGAAGGTGAAATTTTACCAGTGAGCTAGACTCCGCACATATGAACAGTGTAAATAGCCTTCTTGAATATACTTTCTGGACTCTATGCATCAACATTTAGCTACCAAATTTTCCAGAGAATTTTCCTAGCAAGCTAAGACCACTTTTTCTATTTATCATTTTCAAATCATCATTAAAACTTTAACATGCAGGGGCTCATATTTTACCAGTGAGGTTCACAAACTATATAGGATATAAAAAAATAATAGTGAGTCATATTTATCATACTTTGCATAGGCCTCATTTCCAAGCTATTAAATAATGCATAAAGTACATTCAAAATGATAAAACATGGAATGAACAGTAATATATGGGGGTCACTAAAATTCTCACAGTGTCCAAACATCCTAAGAAAGCAACTAACCAAGTTTCATCATTTTAGGATTTTATCTAGACCATGTTTTCCATTTTTTCGTGATTTAACATGCATACACAATAACAGGGGCAAAACCATGCATGCACATCTCCATATCATACCCACTGTGTAGATCTACTCAAGACGAGTTCATAGCCACTGAGTTTACCTTTTTACGATTTTTATTTGATTTATTATGATTTTCTAAAGTTTCAGCTGAAAATCACAAAATAAAATGGAATAACCTCGGATCCAGGGACCTATACATAATTAAACCTAAGTTACAGGGGCTAGCATGGAAGATTCACACGACACAGTGAATAGCGCACGGAGAAAATTGTAATTTCAGCAAAACCCGGGGGGTGGATCCGAAGATTCAACCCCCCGTCGTCTTCCTCCCGCCGCGCGTGATGGCGCGGCGGCGCGCGCGTGCACCGGCGAGCTCGGGCTCGCCGGAGCCACGACGCGGGGCGCGGGAAGTGCCCCGGAGTGCGGCGCTCACCCTGGAGTAGATCTCGACGGCAGAGGTGGCGTGGATGAGGCGGGCGACGCGGTGAACCGAGGTGACGATGGTGTGAACCGGCGTGACGCGCGACGTCGAGGCGAGGTCGATCTGGCGGCCGGGACTCGGGGAGACGACGACGTCAAGCCGTACGGGTGCGTGAGAGTGAGGCGGTTGCGGTGGTGGCGGTCTAGGGGTGCAGGGAGGATGGAGAGTGGTGGCGCGAGCTCGAACTCGAGCTTGGCCCGGAAATGGCGGTCGCGTCGGGTCGCGATGGGATCTAGGGAATGGGGAGGGGAGAGGCGACGAGAGCTAGCTCGGTGGGTGCGCAAGAGCGAGGTGAACTCGATGGCGGTGGTTGAAGGCACGGAGGTGGACCGAGGCGGCGGCGCAGCGAGCTCAAGCTCCGCGGCAATGGCGGTCTCGGCGCGCGAGTGAGCGAGAGAGAGGGCAAATGAGTGTGAGTGAGGGAGTGAATGGGGACGGGGTCGCGGCCAGGTGAAGAGCCGAGGGCGCGGGCGCGATTCGTGGGCGCGCGGCGTCAGCCGTACGTCGCCGGCCACGCGGCAGCCGTCGCCCCGGACAAGGTGGCCGCGCGGGTCCCACCGGTGAGCGACTCAGGGAAAATGGAGAAAATGGAAAATGGAAAATAAAAAATGTGTTTTCTCCCCTTCTGTAAATCTCCATTTTGACCCACTTAGATCTCGAATTTGGAAAAGTGGTAATTGGATGAAATGTTGTACTATTCAAGATCTACAACTTTGTCAAAAGGTTCAACCCCCAAATCAGTTTGCAATTATGATTTAAACTTGAATTTATGTAGCAGCCATAGATGGGAACAGGGGACCTTTAATACTTGGGAAATTCAAAACCCCTAGTTCTGGGCAGTACCTCACAAGGTTTCTTTTGACAAGTTTGTTTAGAATTTCAAAACCTACAACTTCTCCAATTTGAGCTTCGCATGAAAGTGGCTGTAGTTTAGAGTAAATTTGGGATTTCAAATCAGGACTGATTTGAACTAGTTTTCTGTACTGACATTGAATGACCCTAATCACCTTGTAAACCTCATTATATGACAAGTCTCCAATTAGCAAAGTTGTTTATCTCATGTAGACCTACAGTTTTGTCAATATGAGCTTCACCCAAATCTCCACAGAATCAAAGATATGACTATAAACATAGTGTCACACATGAAACAACAAGGTTTTGCACTTGTAGTTTAAATCAAATTTGTTTCCAATGCACAAACACATGTTATGCCATGATGCTCAAGGATGAATATTTCATGTATTATGAATGATCATGCACTTGAGATGCCAGAGCATCACAACCCACCCCCCTTAAAGAAATCTCATTCTGAGATTGTTGATGTGATGTGGGTGGATAAGTTAAATGAGGAGATAGTGCGTTGTGTAGGGTTTCGAGTAAAAATCTGAATTTAGATGGTTATACATACTCATTTGTAGTAGCCGAAAGAAAGCCCGGGTATTTGGTTTGCAAGTATTCTTCTTGCTCCCAAGTTGCTTCTTTTTCGGAGTGATTACTCCATTGTACTTTGTAAAAGTTGATCGTTCTTCTTCTCGTTGTTCTCTGTTTTTGGTCGAGGATTTTTATGGGACGTTCTTCATAAGTGAGGTCAGGCTTGATTTGAATTTGAGAGGTGTCCACTGCTTCTTCCGGCACTCTCAAACACTTCTTAAGTTGCGAGACATGAAACACGTCATGAACCGCAGCTAGATATGGTGGTAGCTCCAACCGGTAAGCAACTGGCCCGCACTGCTCAATGATCTTAAATGGAACCACGTATCTTGGTGCTAACTTCCCTTTCACACCAAAACGATGTACCCCTTTCATCGGTGATACCCGAAGGTACACATGATCGCCTACTTCAAAGACCAATGGTTGTCTTCTCTTGTCAGAGTATCTCTTTTGTCTAGACTGTGCTCTTTTCAAGTTGCTGTGTATAAGTTTAACTTGCTCTTCGGCTTGTGTTACCAAATCAGGGCCAAAAGTGACACGTTCTCCTGGTTTGGACCAGTTGAGGGGTGTTCTACATCTCCTTCCATAAAGAGCCTCGAAAGGAGCTATTTCTAAGCTCTTCTGGCAGCTGTTGTTATAAGCAAATTCTGCTAGAGGGAGACACTCATCCCACTTGGTGGAATAAGTCAATGCACACGCTCTCAGCATATCTTCTAAGATCTGATTTACTCTCTCAACTTGGCCACTGGTCTGCGGATGGTATGCGGAACTGTGAATCAAAGTGGTGCCAAGAGCGGTTTGCAACTGTTTCCAGAAATGGGACACAAACAATGATCCTCGATCTGAAGTGATGGTCCTAGGAACCCCGTGTAATGAAACAATGCGGGAGACATAAATCTCTGCATATTTCTGTGCATTGTATCGGTTCTTCACCGCTATGAAGTGAGTAGATTTGGTGAAGCAGTCAATGATAACCTAGATGGAGTCATATCCCTTCTGAGTGCGAGGCAAACCCACGATGAAATCCATGTGTATATCCTCCCATTTCCATGCTGGAAGCGCTGGCGGCTGAAGCATACCCGCAGGCTTTAGGTGATCAGCTTTATTCTCTGACACACGTCACACTCGGACACGTACTTGGCGATCTCTCATTTCATACGAGTCCACCAAAACTTCTGTTTCAGGTCTTGGTACATTTTGTTACTGCCCGGGTGCATAGTGAACATAGACGTGTGAGCTTCATCTAGAATCCTCCTCCTCAACTCCATGTCCTTAGGTACCACTAATCGATTTTTAAACCATAACACACCTTGGTCATCAAGTGTGAAGCATGCCCTCTTCTTCTCATCCCTGCCTTCACGGATGAACGCCATGCCTTTATCTTGCTTTTGTGCAGTTATGATTTGTTCTTTGATGGTGGGCTCAATAATGAGGTTATAAAGCTCAGCTAGTTGTTTTGTAGGCAATTCGATTTCATCTATCTCACAACATTGCACTCTTACGGTAGGCCAGGCTTCAATCACATTGCAATGAGCCCGTCGACTTAGTGCATCCGCTACTACATTTGCCTTGCCGGGATGATAGTGAATCTCCAAGTCATAGTCCTTTATCAATTCTAACCACTGTCGTTGCCTCATATTCAAATCAGGTTATGTGAGGATATATTTGAGGCTCTTGTGGTCGGTGTAGATATGACAAGTATTGCCTAACAGATAGTGCCTCCATATTTTCAGTGCGTGTACCACTGCTGCCAGCTCTAGATCATGAGTTGGATAATTTGCTTCATGTTTTCTCAATTGACGGGAAGCGTAAGCGACTACCTCCCTTCTTGCATTAGGACACAGCCAAGCCCATTGCCGGAGGCGTCACAATACACGTCGAAAGGTTTTGTGATGTCCGGTTGTGCTAGAACTAGTGCGGTAGTTAATGATCTCTTTAAGCTCTGGAAGGCTTCCTCACAGTTCGGACTCCACAAATACTTGGTAGTCTTCTTGGTCAATGAGGTCATTGGCTTTGCCGTCTTAGAGAAATCCTTGATAAAGCGACGGTAGTAGCTCGCTAAACCGAGGAAACTCCGGATCTCGGTTACGGTTTCGGGTTGCTTCCAATTCAATACACATTCTACCTTGCTAGGATCAACGGCTACTCCCTTCTCGGATAAAATATGACCCAAGAAGCTTACTTCTTTTAGCCAAAACGCACACTTGCCGAACTTGGCGTAGAGTTTGTGTTCTCTAAGCCGAGTGAGTACAATCCGCAAGTGTTCTTCGTGTTCTTCTTCATTCTTGGAGTAGATTAATATATCGTCAATGAACACTACCAAAAATTTGTCCAGTTCATTCATGAACACCGAGTTCATCATATACATGAAGAAAGCCAGTGCGTTGGTCAATCCGAAAGACATGACTAGGTACTCATACAAGCCATATCTAGTCGAGAAAGCCGTTTTAGGGATATCCTCCTCTCAGATTTTTATTTGATAGTACCCAGATCTCAGGTCGATTTTTAAGAAGACTCTAGCCCCAGCTAACTGATCAAACAAAATGTCAATGTTTGGCAGTGGGTATTTGTTTTAAAGGCCGATAGTCCACACATAGCCGCTTACCACCTTGGTCCTTCTTTTCGACAAAGAGGGCTAGGCATCCCCAAGGTGATGAGCTAGGGCGGATGAATCCTTTTTCTAACTGCTCTTGCAACTGTATTTTCAACTCTTTAAGTTCATCTGGTGCCATCCTGTACGGTCTCCTGGAAACGGGTGCCGTACCTAGAACTAGTTCGATGCTAAACTCCACATTCCTATCCGGTGGGAGACCAGGGAGCTCCTCCGGAAACACGTCTGGAAATTCACATACTACAGGTATCTCCTTGATTTCTTGGATTTCAGTTGCATTCACGGTAGGTTCGATGTGCTTTTGATTAGGCATGTGGACCCTTAGAATCTTTCCACTGGCATTAGACTTTAGCTGTATCGTCCTGCTGCCAATATCCAGGACTGCGTGGTTTTCATTCATCCAATTCATTCCCAGTATGACATCGATCCCTTGGTGTGGCAGCACCACAGGACTGATGATGAAGTCTTCCCCTCCTATACTTAAAAGCAACCTCTTTACTATCAAATTCATGTTAATGGGGTTTCCAGGTGCAGAGATGTTGTAGCTTTCTTTTATGCAAAAAGTTTTTATCCCATACTTCGATGCATATGACTGACTAATGAAGGTATGAGTGGCCCCAGAATCAAATAGCACGACGGTTGGGTGACCATTGACTGAGAACGTACCAACGAGTACCGGTTCTCCAACGGGGATCTGCTCCTGGTGAATATAGTGCACTTGGCCCTTCCGCGCTGTGTTCCCCTTGGGTTTGTTCTGCTGGCTGCCACCCGCAGGAGTGAGGACTTGAATCCTGCGAGGAGCGCGGCACTCCCTGCTAAAGTGGCCTGTCTTGCCACAATTGAAGCAAGGATTCCCGGGTCCTGGTGCGGTCGGAGCACGAGGGGCGGGGAGCTGCGTGGGAGCACGGTAGGCCGGGTACTGTTGCTGTTGTGGAGCTCGGTGGAGCCAACCCGATTGATTGGGCCGGATCACATAGCGGGGCTACTGCTGGTAATTGGTCTTCTGCTTCGGAGATGACCCGAGTGTACTACTGGCCTGACGTTTCCGCTTTTGGTCCTCATTTGCAACACGGAGGCGATTCTCCATGTCTAGCGTGGTGTCGACCAGCTCTGAAAAGATCTGGTAATGACGCCCGAGATGTGTCTGGAGGGTGGGGTCGAAACCCTGCAAGAGTCTGGCCGCCTTGCTAGGATCATCTGCAACATCCCTGGGCGAATACTGTGACAGTTCGATGAACGTTTGCACGTATTGCATCACCATGCGGTTGCCCTGTTTGAGCTCCCTGAACTTGCGCTGCTTCTGCTCCATAAGACTCGCCGGGATGTAGTGGGCCTGGAAAGCTGTACGGAGCTCCTCCCATGTGATCACGTGACCCTGCTGCTGCATAGCTTGGAACGTGGCATACCATGCTCCAGCTGGGCCCTAAAGCAACTGTGCAGCAAACCGAGCTTTCTCCTACTCGGTCAACCCAGGAAGCAGTGTGAACTTGGATTCAATCGTGCGGAGCTAGTCATTCGCAGCAAGTGGCTCAGGACATGTCGTGAAGACAGGAGGGCGCAGCCCCTCGAAGTCCGGGTATGTGATGCCGCGGGGCTGGTGTTCCCGTGGCCGCTGCTGCCCCTGAGCTTGGCGTTCCTCTGCCATCATGCGAATTAACTCCGCCTGCTGCACAACCAGAGTAGCGAGCTCTGTGGGGGTGGTGCATTGTGTGGCTGCTGGCTTGAGGTTTGTCCCTGACGAGTGTTCACCACCTGCAAGAGTGAAGCTAACAGTGTTTAGTCCAACCACTTTAAAGCAATTTGATGCACCGAAACACCGTTACTTGAAACATGTAAGACGGAAACATATAATTACAGTAAAGTGTTAGCTTCCTTCTCGCAGTGGTTCGACCACCGTCACATCTAGCATAGCCCGGGCGTGTTGACGCTTAATACTCAACAATCGCATGGATTCCTGGACAGCAACGACTTTAACGGCGAGCTGCTCTTAAACCGTGCATCTTTTGATTATGATCCCTCTGGCAAGGTTATTCCTCGTTCTGTGTTCTTTCACTTTCGTATAAAAGGTTTTTGGTGATTCCATTAGTATCTTGTTCAAAATTCAGTGTATGTCAATATATATTAGTTTAGTTCAGATTTCTGAGACTGCGCGATTTCAGCTATAACTCCCAAACGAGACACTTTTAGGAGAAACTTTGTATAACAAAGTTGTTCTACACATCCAGTTCTACAACTTCGACAATACACTCCCAGTTAAATTCCCGCACCAAGAGTGTGCAAAATGAGGTTTTCCTACTGGTGCTGCTCCAGTCCAGATTACAGACACCCGAAAAATTTGACCATAATTCCAGATCTGAGCACAATTAGAGAAAGCTCCAATTGACAAAATTGTACACCAGACAACTCTCTACAACTTTGCTAGTCAACTCTTGGCTCAAATCCTCACACAATCTAAGATAATATCAGTTTTAGCTGAAGCTATGCAAAATTCCAGATTGCAAGATGCAATCCAAAACGAAGTGCCAACCCAAATTCCATCCACACAACCATCTCAAATGCCACCACGACATAGAACTACATTAGCTCCACTTAGAAAGGTTTGAAAACCACTAAAGAGTCTTAAGATTACATCATGGGATGGTGGCTACATCAACCAACCATCAAATAGTGCATAATAAGATAATCCATCACGACATCAAAGGGCGTACCAAATGAGCTCTCACAACTCACCAATGTTTTAGTACAGCCATGAATCTAAAACACGGAGCGGAATATTACAAAACATCGCTTTCAACGTGTCACTAACTTAAAGCTTACTCCCTTCATCCATTCATCAGACACCCTACACCCTGGAGTTCGCGTCAGACGGAACGTTCTCCTCCTCCCCCTCCATCTCCATGGGCTCCGAGGACTCTTCCTCCAAAGGGGTGGGTGCAGGCTGCTGCGGCGGCTCGTACTCTGCCAGACGCTGCTGCAGCTGCGCCACCTGGGCCTCCAACTCCTCCACACGGGTACGGGTCTCCATGTACCTGTCAAAGTAGGAACGGCTCCGGTCTTCCGCACGGTGGTACATCCCGCGCGCCTCACGTGCATAGTCCATGCACGCTACCAAGGGTCAGGAGCCGTTCCTGTCCCGGAGCTACTCGCGGCGGTCTAGCCAAGCGTGGTTGAGGTCGTTGGTGGAAAGGTAGCACAGGACCATGTGGCCTGCCTCCCACCCGGAGCTCAGCGAAGTGAGGGCTGCCATCACCGCCTTACGGTAAGCCTCCTCCTCGTTGGCCCCGTAAGTGGTGAGGGTCTCCTGGCCCGTGAACATCCCTCGTGGAAGGACAACCTGGGCCATGCAGTCTCCCTCCTCGTGCACCGTTTGCACCAAGATGAAGGGACAGGGACGACGCCCCATCTCCCTTAAGGCCCTGCACAGCAACTGAGACAGAGGACACTCCTCTCTGCAACGGGTGCGGAGTAACCCATCCTCCACCACAGGGGGAGTGTGAGTCACGTCAGGGAGAACAGTGATCCTTGCTCCAGTTGCCTTGCGTGCTGTCTGCTTGGTTGTGCATTAGTGAGTGACATTTTTTTTTTCACGTGAGAGATTATAACAAGGGTACAACAGTGCATCGTATGGAAGGTAAATTTAAAATCACGATTTATTTCATTGCATTTTAATAATACCCCACCATAAGTAAAAGCAGTCATTATGATGCATGATTCGTATCTAAACGGTCTCACATCACACATCTAAAAGAAGAGTACATATAGCTATCGATATTTCGGTGACACATATGCACGGCTCTCTCTAATGCAACTAGTCGTTTCCTGACCGTTCTTAATTTCGCACGTAGTTAGTGTATCTGCAGAAGAATGCATGCTCATACATTACCACCTAATGTGGCACCCACGCGTGACCATTGCGTGGATAACGTTGAGTGGGCCACTGCACCTTTTCCTCAAAGCCTGACTTTCCACCAGTACTGGGGATTGTCGAGAAGATGGATCCCAAAACCGAATGTAAGTGTGGTGGGTATGAAAGCCTCAAACATGGCCACCACCCTTAAAGAGCTTTTACTTATACAGTATGAATGCAGGGTGCACAACCAATTCGCAAATCCCGATAGCTTCCACCAGTACTGGGGATAGCTATGGCCGAAAAGTTGCTTCCCAAAGCGCCGAATATGCATATGTGTTCTATCTAGGTCAGAATATCAGTGATATCACTTGGATAACACTAACATCCTTAATATGGGCATATCGCATAGTCTCATTTTTGAATTACTTGAAAGGGTTTCGAAAATAAGTTTGTAAATCAAAAATTGATGATATAATTGTTGTTTGTGTATGATCGGCTCTGATACCAGCTGTGGCGGAACCGCCCTGCTTAACCCAGATTAAGCACACATGCCTCCTCTGGCTCGCAGTGCACTTAAGCTGGACTAAACCCGATAGTCCGTCGAGTGGCCTTCGGCCCTCGATAACACCAATTCCCAGAGGAACCGACATCACACACATTGACCCTCGATGGAGCCACAACAATTACATCATCACATGCAGTTGAATATAGATAGATAATCGAATTAGTTTACAGACCAGTTCAAATTAAAGTTTCAAGTCCAACATAGTCATAAAATAATATAAGTTCTCAAATGTCTCGCAGCGGAAATAGAAGTAGATCAGAGTTCATGATAATGCAGCGGAATCGCAAAAGAGAATCAACATCAAGCCCACTGATGTTGTCCTTGTGCCACAAGCGTCATCCTCTAGTCATGTTGCACACATGTGCCCCCTCCAATGCAAGGGCACATGAGGAACTCCATACCTGTGAGCCAAAAATGGGGGCAAACCCTGAGTACTAATTACTCAATAGGACTTAATGGACATGGCTTACGGCTGATGCAAAGCATAGCTACTAACCAAGTTTCATTATTTTAGGATTTTATCTAGACCATGTTTTCCATTTTTCCGTGATTTAACATGCTTACACAATAACAGGGGCAAAACCATACATGCACATCTCCACATCATACCCACTGTGTAGATCTACTCAAGACAAGTTCATAGCCACTGAGTTTACCTTTTTACGATTTTTATTTGATTTATTATGATTTTCCAAAGTTTCAGCCGAAAATCACAAAATAAAATGGAATAACCTCGAATCCAGGGACCTATACGTAATTAAACCTAAGTTATAGGGGCTAGCATGGAAGATTCGCACGACACAATGAATAGTGCACAGAGAAAAATGTAATTTCAGCAAAACTCGTGGGGTAGATCCTAAGATTCAACCCCCCGTCGTCTTCCTCCCGCTGTGCGTGACGGCGCGGCGGCGTGTGCGTTCGCCGGCGAGCTCGGGCTCGCCGGAGCCGCGACGTGGGGCATAGGAGGTGCCCCAGAGTGCGGCGCTCACCCTGGGGTAGATATCGACGGCGGAAGTGGAGTGGACGAGGCGGGCGACACAGTGAACCGAGGTGACGAGGGCGTGAACCGGCGTGACGCGCGACGCCGAGGCAAGGTCGATCTGGCGCCCGGGACTCGGGGACACGACGACGTCAAGCCGTACGGGTGCGTGAGAGCGAAGCGGTTGTGGTGGTGGCAGTCTAGGTGTGTGGAGAGGACGGAGAGTGGCGGCGCGAGCTCGAACTCGAGCTTGGCCCGGAAATGGCGGTTGCGTCGGGTCGTGATGGGATCTAGGGAATGGGGAGGGGAGAGGCGACGAGAGCTAGCTCGATGGGTGCGCAAGAGTGAGGCGAACTCGATGGCGGTGGTTGGAGGTGCGGAGGTGGACCGAGGCGGCTGGCGCAGCGAGCTCAAGCTCCGCGGCAATGGCGGTCTCGGTGCGCGAGTGAGCGAGAGAGAAGGCGAACGAGTGCGAGTGAGAGAGTGAATGGAACGGGGTCGCGGCCAGGTGAAGAGCCGAGGGCGCGGGCGCGATCCGTGGCCGCACGGCGTCGGCCGTACGTCACCGGCCACGCAGCGGCCGTCGCCCCGGACAGAGTGGCCACGCTGACGCGCGGGCCCCACCGGTCAGCGACTAAGGGAAAATGGAGAAAATGGAAAATGTGTTTTCTCCCCTTCTGTAAATCGACATTTTGACCCACTTAGAGCCCGAATTTGGAAAAGTGGTTATTGGATGAAGTGTTGTACACTTCAAGCTCTACAACTTTGTCAAAAGGTTCAACCCCCAAAACAGTTTGCAAATATGATTTAAACTTGAATTTATGTAGCAGCCATAGATGGGAACAGGGGACCTTTAATACTTGGGAAATTCAAAACCCCTAGTTCTGGTCAGTAGCTCACAAGGTTCCTTTTGACAAGTTTGTTTAGAATTTCGAAACCTACAACTTCTCCTATTTGAGCTTCGCATGAAAGTGGCTGTAGGTTAGAGTAAATTTGGGATTTCAAATCAGGACTGATTTGAACTGGTTTTCTGTACTGACATTGAATGACCCTAATCACCTTGTAAACCTCATTATATGAGAAGTCTCCAATTAGAAAAGTTGTTTGTCTCATGTAGACCTACAGTTTTGTCAATATGAGCTTCACCCAAATCTCCACAGAATCAAAGATATGACTATAAACATAGTGTCACACATGAAATAACAATGTTTTGCACTTGTAGTTTAAATCAAATTTGTTTCCAATGCACAAACACATGTTATGCCATGATGCTCAAGGATGAATGATTCATGTATTATGAGTGATCATGCACTTGAGATGTCGGAGCATCACAAATTTGTTACCTTATATTCCATTCTCTGGACAAGGTAACTCCTTTGGCATTTCACAGCAGTTCAATAAGCCTAGCTCTTTTGATCCAAAAAGCTGTGTATGAACATTAGTAAAAAGTTTCATGCAAATGACAGACTTTTTGAATCTATTTCATTACAAATGGAAACTTTGAACAGTGCTATGAAAAATCAACTGAGTTTTAATAAAATGTTAGAAACACAAATAGCTCAGTTGGTTGCATATTTGCCTAATGCTAATGCGGGAAAGCTTCCGGGGCAACCGGAACCCCCTCCCAAAGAGCACATCAATGATGTCACCACTAGGGGTGGTAAGTTAACTTAGGACCCGCCACATCCTAGTGGTGCACCACGCACTAACAATACAGGCAAGGAACAGGAGAAGACCACCGAAACAGAAGAGAAGAATGATCCAGAAACCAGCACTGAAGCTGTGAAGGAGAAGGCACCATCGAAAACTCTTCCACATGAGTTTTACGACACAACAGTGTTGCCCTTCCCTCAGCACAACAAAAGGCTGCCGCTGACAAACAATATAGTAAGTTTGTTGAGGTTATTAGAAAGTTATATGTCAATATACCCTTGCTAGATGCTATGCAGGTACCGAAATATGCAAAGTACTTAAAAGATATACTCAACAATAAGAAGCCATTGCCATCAGCGGAAATTGTGCACATGACCGAGGAATGTAGCGCAGCTATACTCAATCAACCTCCAAAGAAGAAGGACCCTGACAGTCCTACCATTCCATGCTCAATTGGGAACCAAGTCTTCAACCAAGCCTTATGTGATCTCGGAGCAAGCGTTAGTGTTATGCCCAAAATTGTCTTTGACAAACTCAATCACGCTGCACTCGTCCCCACAAGTATGTGCCTGCAACTTGCGGACCAGTCCATCCGACACCCCACGGGAATCGTTGAGGGTGTTCCGGTGAAGATCCGGAACTTTCTCATTCCCGTGGACTTTGTGGTACTGGACATGGAAATAGATGCCAAGACACCGCTCATTCTTGGGCAGCCATTTCTCAGCACCGCGGAAGCAAGCATCGATGTTGGAGTCAAAGAGGTCCACCTCAACATCAACGGAACGAGGGAGACATTCTCCTTCAAACCAAAAGTGGAACAGTGTAATCAAGTGAAGTTTTTCAAGTGCCAAAAGTATGTGCCGAAGCTTCCAATCTACGACGCTTCCGGGAAAGAGACAGACAGTCTCGTAGCATTCATGAAACGGAAGTTAGCCACCGAGGTTGCCATCCGACAACGGGAAGAAGACGAATGGAAGAAGGCAAAAGCAATGAAGGTTACCCGCAAGATCTAGGAAACAGGAGGCAAAGCTCCTGTTAAGAAGGTCGGCACCCATCAGCCTATAAGACCCATCAATCAAGAGTGTAACAGAAGTCAGCATACCCATGGAGAAGCTAGGACAAACACTATGGGGTATGTTGCGGACAAGCGTGCCCAGGACCCATCAACAACAAACTCCAAGTGACTTGCAAAAGTACCACTTACCTCCCCATACGTGCGTCCGTGCGACATCCCAAAGGGTGCTAAATGGATAACTCCTGCCAAGAGGTAAACCTGGCGTTATCCTTTCGACGGCATATTTATTTTCCGCTTGTTTTAATTTTTTGTTCTCCATGGCATATTTAAATTTTTTTTGCAATGCACAAATTTAATTTTCTTTGCGTTTAGTTTCTTTTATCCTCCCTTATTTTCGAAAAAAATCCCAGGGTCGGCCAACCCTACACCAGGGCCGGCCGACCACCCTCCATAGGTAGGGCAAGGGGGGCAATCGAGTGGTCGGCCGACTACGCCAAGAGGCCGCCCGACCACCCCCCCCCTCTCTCCCTCTTACTCCTTTCTTTTTCTTCCTATCCTTTCCCCTCTCTCTCTTTCTCTTTTCTTTTCTTTCCCTCTTCCTCTTTCACCTTTCTCCTTACCTTCTCCCGAAGCAAAGATACGAGGGCAGGCCGGCCAACCTCATCATGAGGCCGCCCGACCACCCCCATCGACCAGCCTTGCTCTCTTCAGTTCTCACACAGCAAAAAGACCAGCCACCAGGCTGGCCGACCTCTCCTTTCATTCCCTCACTTTCTCTTTCTCTTTTGCTCCTTGCTCCATTCCTAAGCAAGGCACAAAGTAGAGAGGGGCAGCACTCCATGAACCGGCCGACCAACCCCATCACTAAGTCGCCCGAACTCCTGCCCTTTGTGCTAGCACCCAGCTCTTGAGTGGTCGCCCAACCAAGCTCCAGGCCGGCCGACTCACTCCTCTCCTCCTTTCAGTGCACAAAGTTCTTCTCTCGCAAACCCACGCACTTTGCTGCACTCTTTTTCCCCCCACCAAGCCTTCGAGTGAACGATGGACACACTCAAGTGGTCGGCCGACCACGGCTAACGGCCGCCCGACCACCCTCACCTTCGGCACAACTCCCTCACTTTTCTATGCTGCATCCTCACGCAAGACCCCCTGCTGGTCGCCCGACCGAGGCCCTAGCCAGCCAACCAAGGCCTGCCGACCCCCTTGCTTGGTCGCCCAACCTCCTCCTTGGCTGTCCCTTGCCTATAAATAGCACCTCCCATTCCCTTGCTCAATGCACAGGATGCGAACATTCATCTCCATATGGTTCAAGCCAGGTGTCATCCATATGGTTCAAGCTAGCCCACTCTGCGTATTGGCGTCACAGGATGCGAACATCCATCTCCAGCAGTTTCTAGAGATATGCAGCACTTTCACCATCAAAGGCGCAACCCCTGATGCTGTTCGGCTTCGCCTCTTCCCATTCTCACTAATAGGGAAGGTGAAACAATGGTTCTATCTGAACCGCAACAACTTGACGAGCTGGGAGGCGTGTTCCAATGCCTTCCTTGCAAAGTATTTCCCCCTGGGAAGACAAGCTCACTGAGGAACCGGATCTCGAGCTTCAAACAACTCGCTGATGAGTCTGTGGCGGAGGCATGGGAAAGATTCCAAGAATACATTGCTGCCTGCCCCCACCACGGTATGAAACAGTGGCCGATAATCCAGAATTTCTTCCACGGGCTACACCAGTCTGCGCTAGAACATCTCAATGCAGCCGCTGGAGGATCATTCTTGTCCTTGAGCGTTGCCGCTGCCCGTACTCTCATCGAGAAGATGGAAAGCAACCAAGGATGGAGAGAGGAGAGGGCGAATAATAAGCCCCATGGATCCACCATATTGACAGCTCCGACATGCTCGCCGCTAAAATGGACCTCCTGCTAAAGAAGCTAGAGGGCGCTCCTGAAGCTGTGTCGGTCTAGGCACTGGATTCTCGCATGACTTGCGAGCATTGCGGGAACACCGGCCACACGGGGAACAGCTACCCCAAAAATGGATCAGAGGACGTCAACTTCATCAACAACAATGGCTTCAGTAACGGGTCTCATCTTCAACCAGGTTGGAACTCATGACCCAACTTACCTTTCGCTGGTTAAGGTATGTCTTCTGGCAGTTCTCAGCAGTTTAATAAAAATCCTTTCGATCAAAAAGCTGTGAACGATAGCATTAGTAAGAAATTCCACGCAAATGATAGAGTTCTTGAATCTTTGTCACATCAATTGGAAACTCTGAACAGCGCCATGAAGAACCAACTGAGCTTTAACAAAATGTTAGAAACCCAAATAGCTCAGCTCACTGCCGCTCTACCTAGTCCTACTTCGGGAAAGCTTCCGGGACAGCCCGAGCCATTCCTGAAGGAACATATAAATGCTGTAACCACTAGGGGTGGAAGGTCTACACAAGACCCCCACATCCTAGAAATGCAGGAAAAGAACAGGGAAAGCAGGCCGCCCCAGAGAAGGAAGATGAGATGGATCGTGAACCACCAACGGTGAAGGAAGCACCGAAGTCAGCTTCACATGAGTTCTATGACACCACAATGCTCTCTTTTCCTCAAAGGCAGAAAAAGGCCTCGGTCGACGATCAGTTCGGCAAATTTGTTGAGGTAATAAAGAAGTTATATATCAATATTCCATTGCTAGATGCAATGCAGGTGCCTACGTATGCTAAGTACCTGAAGGACATCCTCAACAATAAAAAGCCGCTGCCATCAACCGAAGTTGTGCACCTCACGGAGGAGTGTAGCACTACTATACTCAACCAGCCACCTGAAAAGAAGAAGCATCCTGGGAACCCCTCCATATCATGCTCAATCGGAACCCAGAACTTTGATCAAACTCTCTGTGATCTGGGAGCAAGTGTCAACGTCATACCAAAGGTAGTCTTTGATAAACTTACACATGCTACACTTGCCCCTACTGCTATGTGCCTGTAGCTTGCGGATCAATCGATTCGCTACCCCGTCGGGATCGTCGAAGATGTCCCGGTGAAAATCCGGAGCTTCATCATCCCGATGGATTTTGTGGTGTTGGACATGGAGGTAGACACGAAAACGCTGCTCATCCTTGGGCGACCATTCCTAAGCACCACATAGGCCAACATTGATGTCGGAGCTGGAGAAGTCCACCTCAACATTAATGGCAGACAGGAGACATTCGCCTTCAAACCGAAGGTCGAACAGTGCCGATAGGTAAAAAATTTCAAATTTAAGTGTCAGGCACCCCGGGAGACACCAAGAGAGAAGATCGAGTTTTTGCCAAGTAAGCCGAAGATGGACTCTCTCCTCGTAGCCATGGAAAAGCTCCTCTACGATGGAGAAGCCTGCAAGCTCAAAGCCAATCGCAGAGCCGATTCATTGAGACGTGCCTCACTGGCCCAGCCGCCGATAAAGGAATCAGGAGGCAATGCTCCTGAGACAAAGGTCACCGCCAAGGCAATGAACACATCCCAAAAATGGCGGAAGAAAGAGGAAACGCCAAAAGCCCAGCTAGAGAAGAAGACCAAAACTCAGAAGCAAAAAGCTGTGGCAACCAAAAAGGTTTGGCGAGCAAAAGTTACAGCACAGATAGCCGCTAAGTCTCCGTCATACGCTGACCCCGCACCAAAGGTATGAATTGCCCTCACCAGGAGGTAAAATGGCTTTATCCTCCACAGCATATTTAATTTCTCCGCGCTTTATTTCCTTCTCTTTCATGCATCTACCTTTGAATTTCATCACTGCATGTTTAAATTTCATCAAATTTTGCTTAAGTTTCGCATTAGTTCAGTCTAATTTTGCGAAAAAAATATTTTTTGGAACTGCCCGACCCTACCTGGGGCCGGCCGGCCCCCTTTGCTCCCTCTGCGCACCACCGACAGCAAGGTGCCGAGGGGCACCGAGCACAGGCCGCCCGCCCCCCTTCTAGGGCGCCCGGCTCCTCTGCTCCCTTCCTGCGTGCGCACGACGCAAAGTGCCAAGGGCACTGCCCGCCCGGCTCCCTGCCGCGTCCCCTCACCACCTGCTAGCCTCAGAGCCTAGGGCGCTGCATCCACCTGGCTACCCGGCGCCTGCCTGAGAGCATCTTCAATAGCTCCTAATATTTGTACTCCTAATATCTTAAGAATGGGCTCTCCTCAAAAGTCTAAAGTCCCAAAAAAAACATATCCAACACCAACAGCTCCTTGTTTAGTCCCAAAAATATTCCCCTTGACCAGGCTTTCTATGACTGCGAGCTATTTTTTATTGTTGCGCCGCCGATCGCCGGCCGCTGGACTTGACGATCCACGCTGCTGCCTGCCTGTTGCGTGACGCCGACCATCAACGCTGCTGCCTGCCTGTTGCTTAACGCCAACCAATCTGTTAATCGCCGGCCGCCGGACTGCATCGCTGCCGATCCTGTTGATCACCTTGCCTGCTAGCACTTTCTTGATCAGCCATCCAATCCGAAGTCTTCCGATCGTTTAGTGTCTGCTGTGATAATCCCATGTTGTTCTGATATTGCAAACATGCCAAATGTCTTAATAATAAGCAAAGTGTAAAGGCATCCATAATAGCCATTGGAATCACAACGATAAAG
This sequence comes from Paspalum notatum, assembly GCA_022530915.1. NCBI lineage: Eukaryota > Viridiplantae > Streptophyta > Magnoliopsida > Poales > Poaceae > Paspalum > Paspalum notatum. The sequence continues at coordinate 23,159,262 of CM039687.1, forward strand.
TCTGAATGATTAAACACTAATTGAAAACAACTATGGTTCTTCTGATAAATATTAAAACTAATGACGGCGTGTATCTCTAAATGCCTTGTTAGTTTGTCACACCATGGATGACTTCATTCAGTAAACAACATCCACCTCTACCTTTATAGCTGCTGTAGATGTTTCAGAATCTTCTTCTGTAAATGCAAACAAAAAAGAAAGGATTCGTAAACAGACTGTATAGCTCAATCGAAAATGGGATGAGTATTCATATATTATTCATCTCATGGAAACCTCCACTATCAGAACAGAATAGTCTGACTGATCACTGATAGCAAGGCACTCTAACTGATGCATATATGCACCACAAGCATTCACTAATTAACCGACTATGCATATCACTGATAGCTTATCCAATGCATTCACATCAGGCAGGAAACATATTACCTCAATCTCAAAGTTATTTAGAAACACGTCGAGCAATAATATCAGCCTATAAGCTCTTGTAGTACTGCTGCAGTTGGTCTGACATTGCAGTGACATCTATTCTCATAATTCTTCTTCCTCTAACATTCTCTTCACCTGCAATTCATTTTCTTTTATCTCTAAATTTTTTTCCTCCATTGCAGCCCTTTTTTCATCTAGCCGAAGCCTCTCTCTCTCTAGCTCGTATGACTGATTGAACCTTTCCTCTTTCTTCTTTTCTTTCTTTACATTGCATCAAACTCCTTTTTTTCCCCAAAAATGTTCTGAAGCCTCCTTATAAGCATCACTTTGCATCCCTCACCGCAATGCTTCTTTGGCCTTCTTCTTACCAATTGGTCTCTTGGGGGCATCTTCCTTAGGACTCTCATTATCAAGGATATCATTTTGGCTACTATCAGGAATGATTGCTGTGGCAGTACCCGGACTTAAGTTCTTGTTGACCTTCGATTTTTTGGTGGGAGCTTGTTTAATAGCATCTATCTGCCTGGGCTTATCTTGCCACTTTGGTTGATTTCGCAGCTCATTCCAACAATGCATGAATTTGTTTTCTTTGTCTTCCCTCTTAAACAAAGCCAAGGCTTGAACAAGCTACACATATCATAAGATATAGTTACTACAGGTTTCCATGCAACAGTACCACATGATTAAAAAATTCAGAATTCATATAAAATACCTTTTCTTGAAAAGTAACCCCACCAATGTTATCAAATCGGCTGATCGAGGCTGATCGGATGAGGACCGATCAGACGATTAATCGTGATTAATCGCCTGATCGGTCCGATTAATCGGTTACTAGTCGGCTGATCGGCAGGTTATCTTCCTGCCTATATGCCTGTATATATACAATATACAATGCTATAAATTGGGAAAGGTCAAAGCATACTTACCTGTCCAATGTCCAGATGTCCATATGTTCTGCTCCTGCTTGTTGTTTGCTGAAATAACAAAGAAAAAGAGGTAAAGAACATGAAAAATATGAGCTCAGCTGTACTGCTGCAGTGGAGTAGTGGACTGGACTAGAACTAGAACAAGAAGTAAAGGTAGAGCAGGAAACAAATTAATAATGTAGCAACCTAGCAGCAGCAGTTAACAAATAAAACAACAAACAAGTTCTCAAATGGAAAATACAGCCACACAGTGCCACAGTCACACAAGTCTAGGAGTTGCAATTTGCAAAACAAAAGTCTAAGACGCTAATAGAAATTAATCAAGTAGGTCTTCATCCACTTGGAAGCCTCCATCTCTACTGCTTGTTTCAGGTCCTCCAGCTCCACCAGAGTCTTCATCCTCCTCCATTTCTGCAGATCCTGCTGCATCTGTTTCACTTCCACCAACATGCTCTTGTGGAGGTTTGTCTGCAATATCACCTTGATCTCCTTCGTCCTCAGCTTCTTCACTTATTAGTAGGCGCCTTCTTTTCCTGCCATAAGTTTGGGTGGCTTGTGCACAACCACGAGCAGCAGCAGCCCTTGGCAAATTTCTCCCTCTTAGATTCTGAGTTGCACCAGAGGCTTCATCAACAGTACCCCAAGTCAAGCCCACATCATTCCCATTCTGATCATGAACTTGTTCAGCATTGATATCTACCCACTCATTGTCCCACTGGAATTCTTCAAGGAGCAAGGGGTTGGACTTCTTTCCTTTAGAACCAAGCTCACGAATTTTTTGGAACCTATTGGCCATCTTGGTGTTGTAGCTAACATAAACCAGCCTATTCAACCTTTTATGCTCCAACCGGTTCCTCTTTTTGGTATGTACCTACAAAGGAAATCAACAAACAAAATATCGTGAAACAAAAACAAGCAAATTCACATTACTCTAAGCCTCTAAGTACTTGGCTGTAGAACTTACATGAGAAAATGCACTCCAATTGCGCTCACACCCCGATGCCGAACAGCAAAGATTGACAATTCGTTTTGCTAAACTTTGGAGTTCATATGCCAGGCCACCATATGCACCCCACCAAAGAACTAGCATAGAAATTGATAATAATCATAAGTACATCACATAAAGAAAACAAAATGCACAAAGATAAAGCAACACTCTTGGTTACTTAGTACTTACTAGGATTCTTTCGATTTCTATCTCTGATTGCTAATGGCTTTGAGAAGCATTCACCTTCAGATCTCTCATAATCATCAGCTTGCTTACTTATCTCTTTTTGTTCTTCCTCATCAATCACCATCTTCCATAGAACATCATTGAACATAGACCTTAGCCTGCTAGCTCTTCTCTTATCATCTTCCCTTATGGCAAAGAACTTGGCTGGGTTCAAGAACAGGGCAGCCCCATATAACTTTTGCTCCATTTGAGTGTCCCATCTCTTGTCATAGCAACTCAAAACCTGGTTGAGTAATTGTGGTTTCCCTTTCAAGCTTTCCTTGATGGTGCTCTTTGCAACATCCATGGCTGCCATAATCTCAGGAGCTGCAGGTGTTTCATCACCATCTGCTATCCTTAGAGCAACAAGAAGCGGTTGTGAAGCCCTTATGCAATTTTCCACTCTTGTCCAAAATGCCATGGAAAGAACGGTATTCTCAGCCAGCTGCCCTTCGGGGCTTTTTGACAAACTGTTTTGATGCCATTCATCACTTACAAATAGACTTCTTAGACCTTGCCTATGCCTATGCATACTTGCTAATGTAAGAAATGAAGTTGCAAAGCGAGTTACAGCTGCTCTCACAAGATCTCCACCTATCTTCTCCCTCATGAGGTCAAGCACCCTCAGATGCTTGTAGATAAATCTAGACACCTTCTTTGCCAAATTAATGCAGCTGCTGAATTCAGGTATCTTTGCAATGTCCTCCAGCATCAAATCCAAACAATGGGCAGCACATGGTGTCCAAAACAAAGTAGGAATCCTCTCCATTAGAATTCTCCCAGCTGCCTTGTAGTTGGACCCGTTGTCTGTGACAAGCTGCACCACATGTTCCTTCCCAACCAAATCTATATGTTTCTCCAACAAGTCAGCCAACATATTTGCATTAGCTATCTCACGTGATGCATTAACAGAGCCAAGGAAGAAGGTGCCGGCAGGACTGTTTGCAAGAAAGTTGATGAGATGACGATGGCGTGTGTCCGTCCATGCATCAGACATGATCGTGCAACCATATTCCTTCCAAGCATCCTCATGCTTCTTTCTCAATTTCTGGGCCCTGTCTACTGCCCTATCAAGAAGAGGATTCCTAAGGTCATGATATGAAGCTGAGCGGTATCCAGGACCAAACTGCCCAATGGACTCAACCATGATCTCCCAACTTCTTGAATTAATGACATTGAATGGTATAGCATTCTCATAAAAGAAATCAGCTACATGATCATCGACTATTTGTTTGGCTTCCTTAGTCTTTGTGGAATATTCAAGAGTAGCCTGAGACTTCTTGCTTTTGTGCCTTTCTGCAACTACTTCTTCAGGTGACTTGCAAAGCAGGGAACTCACTGACTTGGAATGCTTCTGTGTTTGTGGTTCATACTTACTGATAGATGCTTGGGTCCTCTTTCCTTCCTTTGACTTTGCCCCAATGCTTGTCTTCTTTGTCCCAGAACTTGGTTGAGGTTCAGGTTCATCTTCTGCAGGTTTCGATTCTTCTGTAGGTAACACTGCCTTTGATCTTTTTTGTATATAAGCACGCATCTCAGCCCTAACCAAAGCAGGTGCATCTCCACATTTTCCTGCATCAACATACCCTCCAGCAAGGTGCTGCTTGAACCGTCCAATTCCTGCTGAGATTACCTTTTTGCAAAATATGCATTTCACTGAATCCTTCTTCCCAACATCTGGCCAGAACCCATATTTCCATCCAGGATCATTTGATCGAGCCTTCCTCTTAGGATCTATAGCTTGTTCTTGCTCATCTGGATCCAACTTAGCTATTGCTTTAGCTATAATTGATGCTTCATCTGGAGCTGCTGATGAACCTGCTGCACTGCCAGTGCCGGTGCCAGTGCCAGCATCACCTTGCATGTCACCTTCATTTTGACTTTGAGGCACCAATACTTCAACAGCTAGCTGCCTCTGCTGGTTGAAATCTACACATAAACAGCAGGTTCAGTATGTCGCTACTCGCTACTCGCTAGTAAAGAACAGCAGAGGATGTTCACTAACCATCAGAGGATGACGAAGAGTTGCTCATCTTGCCGTGGAGAAGGAGCTATGGAGCAGGCGGAGGCGGGGCTGACGGCAACGGTGCTCCCCACCTCCAGGTGGCTGCGCGCTTCGTCGAGGAGGGGCGGCGCGCGTGCTCCAGGCAGCGCCGCGCTTCGTCCAGGCAGGCCGGCGCGGCGGCGCGCGTGCTCCAGGCGGCGGCGCGCATGCTCCAGGGGGCGCGCGGGCTCAGGGGGCGCGCGGGCTCCAGGCGGCGTCGCGCGGGCGTCTAGGCGGGGCAGGCGGGATCCAGGCGGCGGCGCGCGCTTCTTCGGTTCTTCCTCTTCGGCGGCGGCGCGGGAAAATTTCGGGAGAGCGGGAGACGGACGGGAGAGGCTGGAGCACGTGGAGGAAAGGAGACAATATATACCAAAACCTAATGGGCCAAATAGAACAGTCTAGTTCTTCTGGGCCTGGCCGAAATCCCCTTGTTTTTGGGCCCGCCCAACTAATCGGCCATCAACCTAATCGACCGATTAATCGGCCTCTGATCGCGATTAATCGACCGATCAGGAATCTAATCGCACTAATCGGATCGAGGGTGCTGATCGAGGTTACGGGACCGTTAATCGCGATTAATCGCGATTAATCGTGATTAATCGCTCGATTTGATAACATTGAACCCCACTTTGCCTTCTATCCTCGATCCTTGATAGACATCCACAAAACTTATTCACATTCTCCTGAATATATGCCCATCGATGTGAAATTGAACTCTGGGATCTCTCTGATGGGAAGTCCTTGTGCTTGTGGTAGAAATCATAAACTCTCTTCCAGAATGTACCGTGAGTTTGATTCGTGCCATACACTGGATCCATACTAATATTTAACCATGCCAACACAATCATTGAATCCTCCTTTTCATTGAAATTTTTTGACCTTTTCTGATTTGGCCTCGATGAGGGAGTGCTCGGCACAACATGTATTGGATGATCGTCAGGCAAGCTACTGCTGTCATCAAACATCAGGTTTGTGTTCTCCTCATTCAGCAAGTTACTGAAGTAACCTTGTTCCATTGGGAACATCCCCTAACATATAATATGTATACATGCATTCAGTAGGAAGAATGTACAGATAACAGATACACAAGCACAGGTAGAAAAAAGGAACAACTCCTAATACATTGTACTAATGTTAGAGTTCCAGATTGGTCTTGAAACAATTGCTGCCCGTTCTAGTGTTCATATTTCACCCAAGGTATTTTTTTATTTTTACTTTAAGCAGTTGAATGATTGGACTCCTCCTACTTTCTCCTGAATTTGCCATATTGCAATGAAACTATATCCTTCTAGTTCAACAGAGCTAGAGTCTGCAAACATCACGTTAGGAATAACCAATGACTTTGTTACTTGTTAAAGGGGATGTAGAACAACATTGTCAGCTGTAGGACTAGATCAATACAATCTTCAAGTGAATGTAACTGAGTTAATTTCTGTCATGATGGAGTTGGCAGTAAACACTATGGTTGTTTCAGTCAACTCGCCATGCAATTTCTAGACATTGAACATTAATACAGAGTTTCTACTCGCAAAATAAAAAAAATTATCTCTACTCTTTACCAAAGATAAACCAAAAATCGTTGTGCTGGAACATCAGTTCATCAACAATAACTGGAGAATGGATTCATTGTCATTCAAACTGAAAAAAAAAAAACTCTGTACCTATTCTATTCCTTGTTCTGCAGCTTGGGCATCCATCTCCCCCTCGTCTCCTGCTGCCCCAGAAACAAATTGCTCTGACGTTGACCCTGGAAATAGAGATGCCGTGTTGGTGTTCACGAAGTTCGTCGAGGTCGGCGGGCGGATGACAGTGGTGCCGCCATTCGGTCGCTGCATTGGATGGGGAGCAGCATGGAGCGGAGGTCGAGCGGTAGCTGGAGACGCCGAAGGTTGGTGCTGCATACTGGGAACGGAGGGCGTGCAGTGGCCGGAGATGCCGCTGGACGTCTGCAAATGGTGGATTCGTGGGGCAAGAGCGGGAGGAAAAGAGTGGCAAAACCGAAAGAATGGCGCGTAGCGGAGCGTCTTCGCAGGAAAGGGACGGATTGGGGCAGCAGCGCCTCGGCGGAAACCTACACCGTGCGGACGTTTTTTTGGGCCAGCCAATTAATTGGGAGTTGAGATGGGGAGCTGGTGGATGGAGTTTTTTTATATTTGCTCTCAAAATAAAATTTTTGAGACAGAACTAAGGAGCTATTGGAGATGCTCTGAGGTCGCCCGGCCTGGGGCCTGAGCCGTCCGGCTCCCCCTGCTCTGCCTGCATGCACGCGGCCACTTATAAATACGCATGCATGCTGCCCCTTGCTCCTTGCACCGCTCAGCAACGTGAGCACTCTCTCTTCTCTCCTTGAACACTCTCTTAAACACTAGTTTAGGACTTAGTTAATTCCAACACTTAGTCAAAGTTCTGCTGCTAAAATAAGTGCTACATCTTCGTTTTGTTAAACGTTTTGTGGAGGTTCTGCCCCGCAAGGACGACTAACTTTTGGACGACTGATTTCTGGACGACTAACCGCTAACGCTAATATTTGTAACTGATTGTCCCTTGTGTAGCCTATTGTCTATTTTGTAGGATGTCATCTTTCTTCAGGAAGGCAAAGAAGGCCCTAAGCAACACAAGGAAGGGACTGCACCTGAAGTTCCCGTCTTCGTCGGATGAGTGCTCACGCTCTCGTTCGCAAAGCGGAAGCTCCAGGCCTCCAGCAGCGTCCGACAGGATGTCCGTCAGCGGTACACGCAGCCGCCAGGAGCAAGATGAAGGAGTTTCTTCGCAACAACAACAGCAGCGCCGACTAATGAATCTGCAGGACATCAACATTCAGAGCGATGAAGAAGCTCAGACGTTACAAGCTCTTACCACCAAGGTTTTTGGGAGGACCAAGTGCTTCAACGCCTTCTTTCTCGTCGAAATAGGTATGTTGGACCCGTTCATTCAAGCTTTTGATTATGTGGGTTGGTCGGATTTCACTAACATTACAAAGGAAGGATTTATCCTTCTCACACAAGAATTCCTGATAACTCTCTGCATGGAGAAGCGTACAGCAGGTACATTCATAAATTTCCGCCTGTTTAACACTGAATTTTCTGTCTCCCCGAGGAAGTTCGCCGACCTCCTAGGTTTCCACTCCTACTGTTCGTTGAGTGACCCAGCCGAGTATGACATGAGAAATTTTTGGGTGGAAATATATGGGGAGTATGGGAAGGGGAAACACAGCACCACCAAAATTCACAATTCTACTCTGAGACTCTTAGCTCGCTAGGTCTCGCTCATCGTCTTCCCGAGAGGCGAGGTTCGTTGTGCACCCAACGAAGACCTCAAGTGCCTCTATGCCATGGTCAAAAAGAAGCGCTATGCTCCGATCCTCGATATTGTCCACCATTGGATGGGCATGAGAGCGACCAACACCTCCATAAGCATCACTTCCTTTGTCATTAGGATAGCAGTCAACTTCGGCCTCCTAGAGAACGCCCAACTTGACTACCTTCCCGACGACACATCACACTATGTAGGGGAGCAGCACTTTGTCTAGGCACATTTTATGAGGCGAGACACCGCAAATGGGAGAATGATCATGACATTGTTCGGGCACAATCTTGAGCTGCTGCTTCTAGCACCGCAGTTCGACATATACACCGTTAAAGGCCTAACCATGCAGCTAGATGTGGAGGCTCCACGCCAAAGCATCGGCGGTGTCATGACCAGAGCCCAGCGAAGGCGAGCGGAGGAGTTACACCACAGAGCCCGAGGAGAGGATAATGAGGAACCCATCCATGCTTCCACACCATCTGAGCCATCCGGGTACTTGTCAAGTACCGGTGGCCAGAGTTCCTACCAGCCTTCCTATAGTACACAATACTACGGAGGCGGTAGTGCGTCACGTGCACTCAGCCGGGACCTAGGCCCCTCTGCGTCAGCCCGGTGCCACCCAGATTACATGGCCGACATCAACTCCGCAATGGGGGATGAACTTGGGCCAGTACGATCTGAGGCTGTACCAATAGATGGGTGACATCCACCAACGCACGAAAAAGATAGATCAACGGCTCCAAACCAACTCTGAAATGTTCTAGAACCTGAATGAGCAAGTTGGAGCCGGATTCCTCAATGCTCAGAACTTCTACAACTACTACCAACACCTCTAGCTTCATTAAAGCTTGGGGGAGGGATGGTAGGCCATTATGAGCATGCCTCCTCGCACCCGTGTCCCTCAGAGTAAGGTGTCCCCGTCTCTTGTCTCTGTCTCCTTTCATGTGCAGCAGCAGTACCCATCCAGCAGCATCACCCGTCCAACCGAAGGTAAGTACGTTTAATAAAATAATGTCCTTTATGTTTTTCGATTTATTGTTTTATCTAAAAAAATGTCAATAAAGCAACTCCTAACTTTGATGCATATATCTTTCATATGGAAATGATGAATAGTTGCTCTATTATGTTTATGCTTACTTGTTTGTGCACATACCATCCTTAGCTTAATTTCGAACCCGTGTGTATAAGTTGAAAGCTTGATCTTGTACTTAGTGGATGCCATTTGCATAACTATGTCTAAGTTGTTGTGAGAAATGATATGACTAAGCACTAGGTTTTCTCCGCATATCCTTAGTAAGATGAACATCTCAGGTTTATTCTTTAAAAAAAATAAACTTCTCCCATCAGTTTGAAATACCTATCAGAGCCAAATACACTGAAATATCTAAGCCTAGCTTGTTTAAGCTGCTTAGTGTTGTTTTGAGCTTTGTCAAATTTTGAGTCCTATTGAATGGAATCATCTCTATCTTGTGAATTATTGGAGCAAAAATCGACCACCACAAATGTATTTACCTATCTTAAGTATGCATCCATATATCTCCAAATGAATACCTTTGACCTTACTCCTTCCTAAGTCAAAAAGAGGGAGAGAACAGAGCCAACAAAAATATGAGAAAAAGAAAAGCATGCTGGTCAAGCATGATAAAAAAGAGAGAAAAATACAAAAAGGCTCCATACTCATACCTATCAAAAGGAGGAGAAGGAAAGGAAACAAAGAGATTCATCCATCCACCCACCAAATAAAGCTCCAGTAATGAACAAGGCTAGATGATGTATATTTTTTGGGTCCAATCTTTGGCTTTGCAAAATAAACAACCTAAGTAAACTAAGTTCTTTCCTACCCTGAGCTCCACATAAGCCTTAGTATAAGAAGTTCTTAGCCATGCTCTTGGCTTCAAATGGTGAGGATACACTTTGAGCGATCAAAAGTACTTTTGGGAAAACTTGTTTTCTTTTTGAAAAAATCATCAAAAACACCTGAGATGGGAATCCCAAAAGACATGCTTGGAGCAGAACCTGCAGCTAAATCGTTCTTCCTCTCAACCGCCCAAGACATGGTAAGACAAAAAGATGCACCACAGGTATGAGTAAGAGTGATCATTACATACACTATGGTTAACTTAATTCAACCGCGAATACTCCTCTACAGCGGTTAACCAAACACAAACTAGGGACTTGCGTCGAGCAAAATTCCGGCGCCTCGAGGGGTCACGGTGTAGTTAGTTGACCACCGAAGGAGACCCGGCTAACGGCTATAGGCTTACCGAATGACGGGTTTGGAATACTGAGACCTCTAAAATTGTCACCTAGAGAGGCTACCAACCAGAGCTGCGTGGGTAAGATGGCACGTTATACTAGTGTTCAAGTGAGAACTTGAATTCTTTAGTTCTTCCTTGATCAGAGGGTGAGAACTATAATCTTAGATCAAAAGTCTAAGACAAGCTTATAGCACCGGCAAGTCTAGTAAGATTCAGATAACTTAAGAACAACACAAACCTAAAATCGGCTGAGTAGACGGATCGGCTTTTCATGTTATTATTTAGAGCCGATTGTGGAAGTTCTTAAGTCAGCGCGATGTTGCTGAGCCGATTTTCGTATTGCTGAAAACATAAAGGTAAAAGGGGAATCGGCAAAAGAGAAGAAATAAAGGTTTGGAAAGGGAAATTTCATTAATTTACATAGCAAAATATATTTACATCCCTAAGCCGACACTACGGCTGTTAACCTCCAAAATTTAGGGATTTTCTTCCAAGAGCCGATGCAACGGCTAATACTAACGCCTAAGCTAATCCTACTACTACTAGGATAGGATGCTCTAAGCATCGCTATCATCAGCCGACTCCTTGTTGGCTTCTTCCTCACCTCCGGCGGCTTCGTCGCCGGTGTCCTCGTCTCTAGAGGAGCCGAGATCGGACGTGCCCTCTTCAAACTATGCGAGGAGGTCTGCGTCTTCGTCTGGCTCCTCCGGCGCGGCGTCGTCGTCTGACTCCTTCGGCTCGTCGTCGTCTTCCTCTTCGTCGTCACCATTGCCATCGGTAGGCGGCGCCTCCACCCGCCTCTTCTTAGCGGGGCGCTCCGGTGATGGTGAACGCCGCAGCGGAGGAGGGTTCCACTGAGGAGACGCTATCGCGTCCTTCGGGTCCTCGGCGCAGCTGAGGTTCACCCACATCACGGACGGAGGGTCGGGGATGTCCGGGCCGAAGAACTTCAACCAAGCCATGGTGACCTGGTCCGGCGATTCTTTCTCGCCGTCCGCCGGTGCAGTCGGAGGAGCATGATCGGCTCCCACCGCTAGCAAGGGAGCCGAGCCCGGCAGCGCAGCAGGGCAAGGTGGCGGCGGGGCTGGCACATTGGCGGCTGTAGGAGGCAAAGGAAGGCAAGGCTGGTGGAGTGGGCACTCGAGGCCCCATCGCAGAGGAGAAGAAAGGTGGTGGTGGTGGGTTGTTGCTGCCGATGGAAGACATGGCTAGAAGGGGGTTTTTTCGGCTCTTTTCTGGCTTAAGGAAGAAGAAGAGCGGATGCCGATTGAGAAGGATAGGGGAGCCCTGCCTTTTATTAAGCGTGAGGCGATGGAAGGCGAAGGGACACTGTACGGGAAGCCGCGGGGTCACACGGATCATCATGACGGTTGCCATGGAAGACCGTGTGGCAGTGCAGGTTGATGGGACGTGCATGGCCAGGTTTCACACTTATCTGGTTTTGAAGTAAATAAATCTTTATTTGCCAAAACTAGGGGGGCATGTGTTGACAGCGGAATTTGAACGTCCCTGTTAATGGGCCAAAATCGGCCTTGGGCTAAAGAGAAGCTGTCCAAGGGAGCGACGGTGTGTGGTAAAACAGGCCATTGGGCCTTGTATCGTAGATTAAAGGTTAGCTAAAAGAGTCCATTTAAGTTAGTTAGGGTTTGTAGTTTAATTATGGAAGGGCAGGCTTGCCGCCTAAGTCTCCGGACTATAAATATGTACCCATTGTTATCGAAATAAAGTTGACGACATACGTTCATTGAGCAGTGGTTGTCTCTACATCCCCTCGGCGCATCGCCACCTCTAGCGACTAGAGTTTCAGGTAATCGTCATGCTGCGTTAACGATTTATTTCGTTATAGGCATTACGATTTTAGTCGCCTGGCAAATCGTGTACTGAAACGTTTTTGATGGCACAGTTTGCTAGTTACCATGATGAATCTCGCGTTAAGCTTAGCCTAGCGCGAGATCCATTAGTTATCTCGATGAATCTCACGTCAAGCTTAGCTTGGCGTGAGATCCATCACGTACACGAGTCAATGTGCTTGCACATCGGCTCATGTACAGCTTGCTGTTATGCTAATATCTTCTATGATGCATGCTTTAACGCTGCTAGTTCGTTATTGGATTGGTATAGCACAAGTTTAGAACATAGATTGGATCTGTTCTTATAGCTTCATCTACAGATCATGTGTTATTAGGAAGATCCGATGTATACCCTGCCATGCCTTTTATCATTTTATCAAAGATGCATTTGCTTTTATAGCTTTCCTGTATAATTTTTGGTGCAATAGTAGATTTTAAGGCATGTTTGACGTTCATCTGGATGTTTTAGCCGACTGGAATAGATCTAGTGGTGTTTCCTCTTCCTTTATTTAAGTACTTTTATATATTATATCTGGATATACTACTGGTAAGATAGTAGGGCCTTGCCGACGCAGAAGGTCCGACCCAGGATAAGCCGATCCGAGCGATCCGGCTAGTATTTAACGTTTAATCTGTTTTGTCTGCTTGTATAGGGGAAACAGGAACCAACCAACGCCATCACCACCACCACAACCTCCCTAGCTAGGACATCAGCCAGGTGGCACGCCTGACTAAAACCCAGCCAAGACGATCGGCTGATCCATTCAGCTGGTCGTGGGTCGTAGCAAGGAGGAGCGATCCCTACGGTCCACATACACCTCCCGGCCCTATTGTGTGAAGCTCTCCAGGGTGCTACCCGTCGGTTTCCTGGTGCAACACATTTTTGGCACGCTCGGTGGGACACGCAGATCTCAACTCAGGCATGGCTACCAAAGGACGCAGCACCGTCGCCGATGAGAGCGGCGAGGAGTGCGTCCCCATCGACAAACTCGAGGATCTTCCCAAAGTTCACCAAAGGCGCTACGCTGAGATCGTGGATGAACTCAAGGCTACGTTGAGGAACTTAGTTCTTTGTTTTCAAAATTTTCAAAACCCTCCGAGCATGAAATCGAAAAAGAGATAGAGTTTGGTGACACTCAACTAAGATTGTTCCATCTCTCAACCTTGAAGATAAGGTAAGAAATGCCAAAAACTCCACAGGTATGGATAAAAAGGTTGGGGTAAATTTATGCCAGTTTGTTTGAACACAAAGGTAGAATGTTGGTTTATGCACTTAATACTTGCAGGACATTGACATTGATGCAACTCCTGATCTGCCGAGCCTAAGTCTTAGCTTTGCTCGAGGATGAGCAAAAGTTCAAGCTTGGGTGCGTGTTGGCGGTTGTTATTTCACTATTTCAACCACCATTTCCTCGGTGAATAAATGGGGTACAAATAAAGTTCTATGCATTATTTACCTAACACTGATGAATTCCATGAGTTTTGGTGGTTTTCGGTGTATCACAGGGAGAAGCTCATATTCTGTGTAAAAGAACACTATTTGGAGCAGGAGAGAAATCACGCACAAAAGGGCTTGAGAACAACCTGCAAATTCCATCACTACAATGTATCTCAAATGTACTCAAGACCTACACCATCTCGTAGAGCTCGTCGAGACGATTCCAACAGACATATTATTTGCATTGTTTGGAGCTCATATGAAAAAGATATTGAAAATACAAAAATATAGGGACTTTTGACGTCAGCGCTGACATTAGCAGCCCCCTCCGTACAGCCACCAGGCGTGGGGAGCAGCCACTAGGCATGGGGAGAAGCCCACCAGGCGTAGGAGCAGCCCACCAAGCCCACCTAGCAGCCCAAGAATGGTTTGGGGGTTAATCCCACCTTGGGAAGTCATGGAAGACCCCCCTCACCTCAAGCTATAAATAGAAGGGCACTCCCCCACTCCAAAAATGTACCATTCACCATGTGAATTCTCTCTTTCTCCCTCTAGGAGGTGCCCCACAGGAGGTGCTTCCATTCTGAAAGTAGTGTTTAGGTAGGAGTTAGAGGTAGGGCTCCGTCGTTCCGGAGCTGTCTTTATGAGTTCGGTATGAATTCTTTTGTATCTTTTCTTTCCTGTAAGACTTGAGTTATTTAATATATTTATCTTTCTTTACTTTTGTGAGCATTTACATTACTCTTGCTTTTGGTATTATTCATGCCTTAGCGTGGTAATGTCTTTAAGACTATAGTTAGAGTTGCTCTGACGAGTAATGAATATTTAGTTTGTCATGCTTATAGATTCCTCTTATGCACTTTATAGCATTTGACTATACGGTTGTGTATACTTCTACCTGTTAGTACCAGTAGAAGTAGTGCCGGCAAGCGTAGACGTGGTGTCTACAATTGCGGTCACCTTGGTTTCGCAAGTGATTAGACCCCATGCAGTTTTGGGTAGTCGGCGTGCATGTAGACTAGGTGCACCCGACTTTGGTAGGTCCTCTTGGTGACAGCGGGAGTGTACCCTGTGTAGTCCACCCTCGTAGTTCGGGTCGCTTGTAGCCGCATAGCTGAGTTACTGCGACACCCGCCTTTCTTGTCTGGGTTATCAGCACTCTAGTGCCCGGAAGTGGTTAGCAGGCTCGGTGGCGAAGTAAGTATCTTAGACAACTAGATAAGTCATTACCTCTGTCAGAGCAACATGTTGGTCTAGCTTAGTCTGTCTGGCTCACCTTGGTATAGAAAGTACTCATCAGGAATCTGAGCTCTTACCTCATTGTCCTTATACCTTTACCTGCTTTCTTGCCAACGGTGCTTGGGTTGTATCCCATGGTGCTTGGTGTCAATCGTTCCTAGTTATCGGTTGACGTGAGAGAGTAGTAACAGCTGGATGAATGATAGTTTGATATCTCTATCTCAATGCTTCCCTATGGATAAATACGATACCTTGGAATACTCCCAGGTGAAAGGCTACAGCGGTCTCCGTGCGCTTGCGGAGTAAAATCCGGTAGGCTAAGAGCCGCCAATAAGGAGCCCCTACACTGGCTACAGCTCCTGCCCCCTCTGCTACGAGCTCAGATGATGAAGGAGGACCTTTGCCCACGGCTTTCTCCTCACTCCCCCAACAGCAAGCTCAAGCAGAGGCTGGCCCTGCTGAGGACACAGGAGAAGTGACCTCTGAGATTGTTGCATCTCGGCAGGTCCAGCGGGATCACCCTCCACACAGGATCATTGGAGATATCCACCAGCATGTCACACGCTCTTCGGTTAACTCTCTAGCCTTTTTCTCCCACTCTGCATTTGTTGCTTCTTTTGAGCCCCGGGATGTGTCACATGCATTATCTGATCCTAACTGGGTGAACACCGTGCATGAGGAGTTGGAGAATTTTGAGAGAAACCATGTCTGGGATTTAGTTGAACCTCCACCAAACTGTCGCCCTATAGCTACCAAGTGGGTTTTCAAAAATAAACAGGGTGAGAATGGGATGGTTGTGAGGAACAAAGAGAGATTGGTAGCCCAGGGTTTCTGTCATAAGGAGGGGGTAGACTGTGAGGAAACCATTGCTCCTGTAGCCCGTTTAGAAGCCATTAGGATTCTGCTTACGTTTGTGGCCTCTAAAGGCTTCAAACTGCAGCAGATGGATGTAAAGTCAGCTTTCCTAAACGGTTACATAGAGGAGAAAGTATATGTGAGACAACCTCCTAGCTTTGAGAGTGCCAAGTTTCCAGACCGGGTGTATAAGTTGAGAAAAGCCCTGTATGGTCTGAAGCAAGCTCCAAGAGCTTGGTATGCTAGATTGAAGAGTTTCCTGCTCAAGTCTGGGTTTGTGATGGATTTAGTAGAGAAGACCTTGTTTTTTTTTGAGTCGTGGCGGTGACACCCTGATAGTTCAGATATATGTTGATGACATAATATTTGGTGGTTCATCTCATGCTTTGGTATCTAGTTTTGCTGAACAGATGAGCAGGGAATTTGAGATGAGTCTCATGGTTGAGTTTCAGTTCTTCCTCGGGCTGTAGATCAAGCAAGGCCCTGAGGGTACTTTCGTCCATCAAGCCAAGTACACAAGAGATATCCTCAAGAAGTTTGACATGGGTGACTCAAAACCCATAACAACTCCTATGAGTACAAACATGGCGCTTGATGCGGATCAAGATGGGGAGGCGGTAGACCAGAAGGAATTTCGAGGAATGATCGACCAGACCAGACATTCAGTTCGCGGTTTGCCTTTACGCGCGTTACCAGGCTTCTCCTAGAACATCTCATCGTCAAGCGGTGAAGCGCATTTTCAGGTATCTGAAGTTCACTCCTGAGCTTGGTCTTTGGTACTCCTCGGGTTCTTCTCTTTCTCTTAGAGGGTTCTCAAATGCTGACCATGTTGGCTGCCGGATTGATCGCAAGTCAACATCCGGTACTTGCCAATTCCTAGGAACTTCTTTTGTCTCTTGGTCCTCTCGCAAGCAAGCTAGTGTCTCTTTGTCTACCACCGAAGGAGAATACATAGCTGCTGCTAGCTGCTGTTCCTAGCTACTATGGATGAAAGCCACCCTAAGCGACTTTGGGCTGACTTTTGGGAGGATCCCTCTTCTAGTGGACTCTACTTCTACTATCTCTATAGCTAAGAACCCCGTCTTGCACTCTAGAACCAAACACATAGACGTGAGGTTTCACTTTCTGAGAGATTACTATGAGAAGGGAGATATAGACTTGATCCACGAAGCAACCCAGAACCAGCTAGCCGATATCTTCACCAAGCCCCTAGAGTTTAGCGCTTTTGTGCGCTTGAGAGGTGAGTTTGGAGTGTGTTATCCATTTTAGTCAGGGATAGCTTTAGTAGTTTAGGATTTGTTCTTTAATTGCTTTTGTTTTTGTTTCTTCTTTGCCTGTTTAGCATTTTTATATCATATCATGCATTGCATTGTATCATATGCATTTTCATTACACTAGCACTAGACCTCTTTTGGTATGTTGAGTTAGTATTTACTTGTGCTAGGTTGTACAGATGCTTGCTTGATGATGGTTGGCTAAGCTCACTTGAGTCTGTTAAATACTAATTCTGAGCTAAGCCCTTTTATTTCTTGAAGATCCAAAAACATGATCACCACATGACTTGGCTGCCTAGCATGTGTAGGAGTGTTGAATGCTATGCTATCTTTTCATACCTGGATATGCTAGTTGTATGCCTTTGCTAAATTAATGCCTAAGCTTTTATGACACCTTGTTTAATTTGAAATCTGAATTAAATGTTTACAAGTGGTGTTGTGTGCTGAAATGAAAAGATCCAGGTGGGTTTGCTTGTTACACTGACTTAGTTTGAGACTGCTTGCCTTTACACTTTGTCATGAACTTGGACTAAGCTGTGTATGACCAAAACCTTGTCTTAAGCTTTTGATGGTTCTTTGAACCTAGGCTTGGCATTGGTTTGTAAGAAGTGACAAGACAAGTGAATAACCCCTGGCACAATATGAAACTTGCTAATGAAATACAAGTGGTTAAATCTAAAATATGCAAGTCTCTACAATGCTTATGGCTTGTTGTGTATGCTTTTGTTGAAAGTAGCACACCTTGTATGCATTGCAAGCATCTTGCTGTTCATGCCTATCTTGCTAAGTGCTATTCATGTTGGTGATGCTTTCTTTTAAACAACCCTAAAAAACATGCTTGCTCCTAATCTATGTAAGATAGATTCATTTGAGCTTGTTACATGCTTCCTTGCCCTCACTAGCTCTGTATGCTAGAACTTGTGAATACTAGCTTTCCATCCCTTCTGAGCTCTTTTTGGTACACTCTCTGCATCTCATGGCACATTTTGAGGGGGAGTTGTCTAGTTCAGGGGGAGTCCTATGAACCTTGATGTGTCCATTGTCAACAAGGGGGACAAGTGTTGGACAAAGGGGGAGGACTTGGGAGAGTCTTAGTTGAGGGGGAGCTTTGCATTCATTTTGCATTTGTGAGGGTGCATTTCAGGGGGAGTTTGAACTTTTAGCATGCTCTTTGCATTGGTGTGTTGAGCCTTTTGCCTTTGTCTTGAGGACCCGATGCTTTGCTTTCTTTTGTTGCTTCAAGCTGCCTTGTGTTTTACCTTTATTGGTTTTGGGCAGCTTGAGCAATTGTTCTTTTTCTCTTTCTTTTTTAGTTTTATGCTTTTCTCTTGTCTATGTTCTATTTCAGGTAACAGGTTGAAGGTGTTGACAATGCACTCATCAAGGGGGAGATTGAGAGCCAATGGACTGGCCTCATTGCTCTCCTGGTGTGATGAGTGATTGTCAATGGTACAAGTCCTCCGATGGACAGGAGGCCCTTTGATGGATTGGAGGTAGATGATGAAGACCTCGATGGACTGAGGCAAAAGCCCTCTAATGGACCGGAGACAATGCTCGGCGTCGGTCGGTCATGGAAGCTCGGTACACGGAGGAGCGGATCAGCAACGGTGGTGTAAGCCCTCCGATGGACCGCGAGGCAACTCCGATGGACTGGAGATGCCAGGTGCCACCATGGTACTCCAACCCGAGTGCATGGCGCGAAGGCGTGAGAGGGAGGATTTGGCGGCCTCGGCTCAAAACCGCCACTGAAGCTACCTAAGCCTTGGTGAGTTGGGCCACAACTCGCCAAGATAGAGAAGATGGGCCAAGTCCAACCTAGACGGAGACTTCCTAATGTTTCCCGGTTTCTGATTTCAAAACCGGGGGTGCAAAGGCAGATTGGACAACTGGCCACGTGGAGGACATCCGAAGATTGCGTGGAAGCTAAGAAGATCAAGTCTTCATCGTGGTCGTTCGTCCCCGATATTTTGGGTCCTTTTCTATTTTAGCCCCTCCGGACGTTTCTAGTGTTAGGAGTCTTTGTGTAAAAATGCCAAAACATAACTGGTGCATAAATAGCCGAAGAGTTGGTCATTAGGACTCCTCTTGGCTGCTAGGTTTTCATTTCCTTAGGGTAATTTTCGTCCTCAAGCCTTGAGCACAAAGTTTAGGAGCGTTAGGGTGAGATCTAGCCTCCACATCAAGTGGGAAGGAGAGGGTGATTGCTTGGGATGAATTCCTTGGTTGTAATCTGATCTTGACACCCATCTTGGGTCATTAATCCAAGTGATTTCATGCAGCAACTTGTGTGCTTGTTCTTCCCCCTTTTCCCCTTTCGTTCTTGGACTCAATTCTTGGCATTTCAGGTTTTTGCTTTGGCTGAGGTTGAATCCTTTCATTTGCTTGTGTTTTGGACTTGCTATGATGCGGTGAATCTCACTAGCCAAGTGCTAGAATCTTTGAACGACGAGCAAGGGCCGTTCTTGTCGGTTTTCAGTTTTTCGGTGTCAACTCACCTACCTCACGAGATTTGCAATTCCTGTGCAACCCTTGATCTTTTCAAGTGGATCTTTTGGGGTTTGCTAGGGAAGGTCCTTAGAATTGTCTATGCAAATTTTCGTGAAGTTTCGTTGAGATTGGACACCGTTTAGATCGCTTTTTCGATGGGGTGTCGAGCTGTTTTTCTGCGCAGTTTTTCAGAGAACTGACAGGACAATTTAATTGTCCTTAGGTTTGTCTGAAGTAGGGACCTCGGATTGTCTGGTCCCCTTCCCTCGGATTGTCCGGTCTGTAGTGTTTTGGGCTGTTTTCTTCATTTTCTTTAGGTTTGTCCGGTCAGTTCTTTTGGTGGAGAAAGGATTGTCCGGTCTTGTGTTTCCGGGGTTGTTTTTCTCGTGTTTGTTACTCCGCTTCTTCCTTGGTCCTTTCTTCTTGTTTTCTTTGGTGTTCGGTGTGTGTTTTTGCTGCGCCTTCGTGTTTTGAGTGTCTCCACCTCTAGCCCATACTCTTCGCTTGCTATTTTTCGGCAAGACGCACTTAGGTGTGGAGTGGCTACGTGGTTTCCTCATTGTGCGAGGCGTTGCGTGGTTTGTCTTGTTCTCCTTTGTTTGTTTTATCCAGTCTGTGTTCCTAGTTGCTGTTTCATTTGTGCCTTGTTGTTTTCGCTTGTTTTGTTGCGTGCTTTAGTGTTTTTCTGTTTAGGGTTTCTCAATGTGTCCTAGGGTTGGTAGCTTGTCTTTGCTATGCAACTCTGCACATTAGAGAGGTGTAGTTTTAGGTGTTGTGTGTGCTCATCTAGGTATAGTGTGTTTGTTCATTTAGGTGTAGTTTCTTTGCTTGTCTTACGTCCGTTTCGTTGGGCGTTAATTCGAGTGCTTCTGCTTTCCACCCGATACTTATCCGTTCAGTGAACGGTATTGGGTGTGCGTGTGTTTTCGTGAGAGTGCACTTTGGGGGTTTGTGTGATGCTCCAGCATCTCGAGTACATTACCATGTCTTAATCATGCATTAGGCATCATCAAGCATCATGGGTTGCATATAGACAAGCTAGGTTTTTCATTGGATGAGATGGAATGCTTGAAATATGATTTTTATACATGTGCTATGAGATGTTCTTGTTCATAAATCCAAATCTATTGGGATCTAGGGGAAACTCATATTACCAAACTTGTAGATAATGAAGTTTTGAACAACTTTCATAATTGGGGTTTGGCCAGATATTTAAGGCTACATAGGGTTTGGAGTCTTTCTTTGTCAGTACAGAAAACCAACTCAAATCAGCCTTGTTTAAAAACCCTAAGTTTGCTCAAACCTACAGCCACTTTCATGCAACACTCCCATTGAAGAAGTTGTAGGTTTTGAAATTCTAAGCAAGTTATACAAAAGGCACCTTGGGTGAAAAGGCTTGGAAATAGGGTTTTTCCTTTTTCCAAACAATAAAGGTACCCTGTCCCTAACTAGGGCTGATTTCAAAATTTGAATTTAAACCACATTTACACTTGGATTCTGGAGTTGGGACTTTTGACAAACTTGTAGAGTTCAAGGAGTAGAACATTTCTTCCAATTGGGCTTTTTCCAAATTCGGCCTCCAAATTGGTCAAAATTGCAGTTTACAGTAGGAAGGAAAACACATTTTAATTTCCCCAAAATCCACAGTCGCTGACAGGTGGGGCCCGCGATCCGGGACGCGCCCGCGCCGCGAACCGGCGCGCGCCGCGTGGCTCGCCGGCGTACAGGGAGTACGGCGAGCCCCGCGGCGGCCGTCCGAGCGCGTCAAAAGGGAGCGGGGTTCCCCCCGTCCAAACCCTAAGCCAAACCCTTCGCTCCCGTGCTTTCTCCGCGCCGCCCCGCCCGTTTTTCCGCCCGCCGCCATCGCCGGCCGCGAGCTCGGGGCCGAGCCCGCGCCGCCGCCTCCCGACCTCCCCGAGCCCGACCGACCGCACCACCGCGACCGCCGCTCCACGCCGCCCCTTCCCCGCTAGCCCTCGTCGTCGTTCTCCCCTTCCCCGAGGAGATCGAGCTCGGCTCGACGTCGCGTCGCGCCGGGAGCTTCAAGTCGACGCCGCCGTTCACGCTCGGTGCGCCGCCGTTCCCCGCCGCTCCACGCCTCCTCCGCCGACGAGGATACCCCCAAGGTGAAGCCCTAGCTCCCGCGCACCTCCGCCACCCCGCGTCGCGGCTCCGGCGAGCCCCAGCTCGCCGGCGCGCGCGCGCCGCGCCGCGCGGCCGTGGCCGGCGCGAGGAAGAAGACGGGGGCCGGATCTTTTTAGATCTAGCCCCCGGACTTTTCCGAAATTGCAAGCCGGTCCTCCCGCCTGTTTACTGAGTCTTGCAGATCTTGCAAGCTAGCCCCTGGAAACTATGGTTAATTACGCAGAGGTCCTCGGATCTGAGTTTCTCTTTTTCTTTTTTCCTTTTCCTCGGTTTGAACTTTGAAAAATCATATAAATTCAAATAAAAATCCAAAATGGACAAACTCAGAACCTATGAATTCCTTATAAATAGATCTATGCAATGGACATGATGTGGAGATGAGCATTGACCCTTTTGCCCCTGTTTTTGTGTATGCATGTTAAATATGCATAAAATGGAAAAGATGGCCTAAATGGTTTCCTAAATTTGTGAAGTCTTGGTGTTGGCTTACATGTGATGTCTTGGCACTGTGTGAAGGATTGTGGGCTGTAGCGTGAGTAGTTTCACCTTGTATTCACCATGTCATGCTCATTTTGTGTATTTATGCAAATAGGAAAAATGGTATATATGCATTGTATGTTCAAAATGGCATGCCTACATTTTTCTTGTGCCACACATAGTATGGGAAGCTCACTGGTGAAGTTTGAGAGTGTGCATGTATGGTTTAGTCCTTGTTTTGAAAATGACAAAAGTTGCTAGCTAGGAGAAGAAAATAGGGAAAAGGGGTCTTAAATGGCTAGCAAATTTCCGGGAAAAATATGGTACCTTGTTGGTGAGGTAGGGAACCCAAAAAGTATATATGTTCATACCAAGACCACTGTTTTGTATGAGATGGATTATTATGGCAAATAGAGGTGTGGAAAATAGATGTCCTACGAATAGTTAGATTCTAGGCTTGGTAATTTTTGTACACACTCTAAATATTCATACTAGGCCACTGGTAAAATTCCAGGACCAGAAACCCTCCCAATAAAATAGGAAAATTCTGACAAGGTCTAGGGCTGCTAAATTGTTAGATTTTTAATAAATTCACTGTAACTCTTTTTGGGCTAAATTTTTGGCAGCGACTTATTGTGTATAAGATCTGCATACTGGAAAATTTTGAAGTCATTTAGAGCAGTGTAGCTATCCAAACTCAATGGCATGTTTAATTAGTAAAATGAGTATTTCTTTATATGAATAAATGGTTGAAGGAGTGGTCGTGTTGTATCATACAAGTGCATGTTCCTGAGGTGCTCATTACTAGTAACATTTACATGACTAATTGTTTTGGTGCATGTCCTACATGATGAATTCCATGTTGAGTGATGGTCTGTACGATTTCTTAGTGCCATACAATTTAATGCATTGCATTTCGTTGCACTCACGTGCACTCTCATGGCATACATATAGATCACGTGAACGAAGAGCAGACGCAGGAGCAGCCACTGGTCGAGGAGCCCGAGGACCCGGAGCCGTACCCGCAGCAGGAGGATCTCCAGCAGGCCGCCGACTCCGCTCCCGACGACACTAACCCTAGCGAGGAAGGTAGGCAGGCCCTACATTCTCCTAGCAAATTATGATGTATGATTACGCATATGCATTAGGTATTGTTTGGAACCTCATTGCATTAGAACTACTGGCCGTCCTGGCCCTAGCACCTATATTAGGTACGTAGGACGAGTTGCCTAGAAATGCTAGGCTCGAGTAGACACGAGTGAATGGTCACTCGTCGCGTAGGGTGATTTTGAAAAAGAAATGGAACACTGGCAGTTCTGCCATGATAGTCTATGATGTTGATGATTAAGTGGAGACCGGGCGGAGATTTAGCTTTACTTTTCGAGGTGTGTGTTGTTGCGGTGTAATGGCTCCGCCCGAGTCGTTTAAGGCCCGTTCGCTGTTCGCCTGCTGGTTGGCATACCATTGCTAAAGTGCTTACCCGGTTAATGGGGCCGGTGAAACCTTACTTGTGCCATCCGGAGAACAGAAACACGTTCCTACCCACTGGTTGAGAGGAAGGTGGCCCGGGGGAGCTTGGTGCTCATGACGGGGAGACCGAGATGTCGGCAGGCTCGTCATGGGGGCACAACCCGGGAGTCAGGTGGGAGTGAATCGAACTTGGGATGGGACAGGTGGAGGAGGGGGACTATATGTGGGAAAGCCGTCGTGTGAGTAAGCATATGGGCCCCTGGCATTTTTAGTTATTCCCGGGAATTAAAAATCGATTCGAATCGCTGATGCTCACCAGGTGTGAGAATGCCAAATATCACTGACGGGCAACGTAGTAATAACCTTAATATTCTACCAATGTGATTCATGATTTGGATATCAAGTGGTTGATTATTATTTGAGACTCTGATATTTCATATTGATGACAGCTACGTACTTGCAAGGATTATCTCTTTCTTTCACAAGGGTAGTGGCTGTTAAATCCCACTATCCGTAAATAAACTTTTGAGTTAAGAATCAAAGGCTAAGGATCCAATGATAGTAAGCAAGCGTTGCGTCAGCCGTAAGCCTTGCCATTAAGTCCTCTGAGTAATTAGTACTCAGGGTTTGCCCCCAACATTTGGATTTCAGGTATGGAGTTCCTCTTCTGCGCCTGTGTTGGCGGGGGAGCCTGTTATCATCAGGAGTGACAGGAGTCATGTCATGGCATGGGGGTGACATCAGTGGGCGTGATGTCACTCATCTACTGCATTTCTTTTGGTTTAAGCATGACCTATGGTCTTAGACTTCCGCTGTGAGACATTATTTCAAAATTCGGCCGATGTTGGCCCTATGTTGAACTTATTTTATTCAGAACCTGGTTTGTAACTTAAAGCCTTATTACTATCTATTCAAATGCCTGTGATGATGTAACTGTTGTGGCTCCATCGTGAGTCGGATGTGTGTGATGTCGGTTCATCTGGGATTTGGTGTAAATCGAGAGCCGAGGGCTTCTCGACGGACGACCGGGTTTAGTACGGTCTAAGTACATTGTAAGCTAATGGTGGCAGGTGTACTTAGCCCGTATTAAATCGGCGGTTCCGCCACAGCTGGTATCAGAGCCGATCATACACAGACAACAGTTATATCATCAAGATTTAGTTTACAAAACTAATTTTGAAAGCCCTTTTCAAGTATTTGTAAAAGAGAGTATACGATATGCCCGTATTAAGGATGTTAGTGTTATCCAGGTGACATCACTGACATTTTGACCTAGATAGAATTCATATGCATATTCGGCGCTTTGAGAAACAACTTTTCGGCCATTAGCCCTCCCCAGTACTGGTGGAAGCTGTTGGAAGTTTTGCGATTAGTTGTGAACTCTGCATTCATGCTGGTAGGATAGAAATTTTTAAGGGGGGTGGTCACCTTTGCGGTGTTTGTGACCACTCTTCTGTTGTGACGCAGCAAGAATTCAATTTGCTTGCGTGGGTGCCAGCCCGGTCTAGCAGAGGACCGTACAGATGCGTTGTCCACGCGGCGCAAATTGCGTGGATGCCACTTCTAGGTTTAGAGTGGTAATGTTGAAAGCATGCATTTTTCTGCAGGTACACTGACTACGTGCGATATTAAGAACGATAGTGAACGTCTAGTTGCATTAGAGAGAGCCGTGCATATATGTCACCGAATTATCGCTAGTAATACTAAATAGGGTGTGCAATGTGAGATCGATCAGGACGAATCATGCATCATGATTTTCTTTTCTGTCAAATGGGGTTTGCTGCTAAAAATATGAGTATTGCATGAACTCGAAATTTTAAGACACCACTCTACACGTTCCCTCCGATCCGTCTTGATCATGATTTTAAAATCCACTCCCTTATAAAACTAAGACATCTCCTTTTTATGCAAAACAGATGGTGAGGACGAAGCAGACCGCGCGCAAGGCCACCGGAGGGCGCCCTTTGCCCCCTATGACCCACACCCCGCCGGTTGCCGAGGGTGGATGGGTCCATGAGCGTTGCCGGGAGGACTGTCCCATGTCCCTGATCCTGTGCAGGGCCATGCGTGAGTTGGGACGTCGCCCCTGCCCGTTCATCTCCACGCAGCTGATCCACGAGCCGGGAGTCTGTGAGGCCAAGGTGGCCCTCACCACGGCAAACGGTAGTTTCCGCACGATCGTTTCCCGCGGAGTCAGTGGGGAGGACGCTCGCAAGGGTGCTCTCATGACAGCCCTTGCAGTACTGAGCTCTGAGGAGGAGGCGGGTGACACGGTGCTGCGTTTCCTCCCTACCCTCGGACAGGACGACGACCCGTGGCAGGACCGTCGCGACGACCTTCGGGCACGGGGTGCCTCGCGCCCCCAGGTCGCGTGCGTGGACTACGCCCGCGAGGTGTACGGGCTGTACATTCAGGAGAAGGACCGCAGCCAGTTCTTCGCCGCCAGGCACAGGGACGCTCAGGCTCGCCGTGAGGAGTTGGAGGCGCAGGTGTCGGTGCTCCAGCAGCGCCTCGCGCAGTATGAGGGATCCCAGGACGGGGAGTCCTCCGAGCCTCAGGAGATGGAGCAGGACGAGGACGCCGCGACTACCGGTCACTCTGAGGCTTAGAGGATGTCTTAGTGGAGTAGTAGTATGTGGCGCGTAGCTAGCACGTTGATAGCGATATTTTGTTTCACCACGCTCCGTGCTTACCTATGGTTGTACCTAAACATTTGTGAGGTGAGAGCTCATACGGGTACCCCATTTATGTAATATGGGACGCCACTTGATGTGTGATTCGATGGTTGGTCGATGTAACCACCATCCTATGATGTAATGGCTAAACCTTGAGCCTTAATTGAGATCGTTTTAATTAAATTCGGAATTCGGTTTTCTGCACTACCTGGTTGCTTTGCACGCAAGATATGTACATGTCATGATTTCTGAGCCTATACCTACGATGCACGAGAATCTCATGTAAACCACGTGGCATCCTCCTTGCAGATGGTGAACACTCGCAATGGGCAACACTCGGGTTCGGAGCAGCAGGCGAACGGCGCCCCACCTCCGCCGGAGTTGGCTACCCTGATCGTGCAACAGGGTGAGCTGATCCGACTGCTAGCGGAAGAGCGCCAAGGCCGCGGTAATGGGCAGCGGGAGCCTAGAAACCGTGGTATCTCATACCGGGACTTTGAGGATTTGCGCCCTCCCATCTTCAGCAAGTGCCCCGAACCGCTGGATGCTGATGACTGGCTCCGCACCATCAGATCCAAGTTTACTCTCCTCCCAGAGTTGACCGAGCAACAGAAAGCGCGCTTTGCCGGGCAGCTGCTACAGGGACCTGCGGGGGCATGGCATGCCACGTTCCTCGAGATGCAGCGGGCTGGGCATGAGCCCACCTGGGAGGAGTTCTCTCAGGCTTTCCGGGCCCACTATATCCCGGATAGCCTGGTAGAACAGAAGAAGCGAGAATTTCGAGAGCTCAAGCAAGGAAACAAGACGGTGATGCAGTACGTACAGGCGTTTATTCACCTGTCGCAGTATGCACCGGAGGATGTGCGAGATGACCCCTCTCGTGCCGCTAGGCTTCTGAGCGGCTTTGACCCCACTCTCCAGACACACTTGGGGCGTCGCTACCAGAGCTTCAGCGACTTGGTGGACATCGCGCTTGATATGGAGAATCGCCTGCGGGTCGCTAATGAAGATCAGAGGCGCAAGCGCCAAGCCAACACATCTGCTGCTGGATCCTCCCAGAAGCAAAAGTCAGCCTATAGGCCCTCACAGCAGTACTATCAGCAGCCCCGTTTCACGGTCCGGCCCAATCAGCCGGGCTGGGTTCACCGGGTGCCACAGCAGCAGCAGCCACAGCAGCAGCAGAGGCTCACCGCCGGCACACAAGCCCCGGCCCCCGCGACACGTGTCCTCGCTCTCCCGGGGCCTGGAAACCCTTGCTTTAACTGTGGCAAGGTGGGGCACTTCAGTCGGGATTGCAGGGCACCCCGCAAATTTCAAGGCCCGAATCCAGCAGGCGGCACCCAGCAGGGCAAGCAGAAGGGGCCGGCACAGAAGACGGGTCGGGTGCACTACATCCACCTGGAGCAGATTCCCGCCGGTGTGCCGGTGCTCACTGGTACGTTCATGATCAACGGTCGTTCGACCGTCGTGCTATTTGATTCGGGGGCTACGCATACCTTTATTAGCAAAGCATACGCACAGAAGCACGACATAAAATTGCACAAGTTGAGGGAAAACTACCACATCACTGCCCCAGGGTCTCCGATCGATACCAGTCTAGGGGTCAGACACTTAAAGCTGGAAATAGGAGCCGAGACATTCATCATCAACCCCGTGGTGCTGCCACACCAAGGGATTGATATTATCTTGGGAATGAATTGGATGACTGAAAACAACGCCGTCCTAGATATTGGCAATAGGACCATACAGTTAAGGTCTAGGGTCAGCGGCAAGGTTATATGGGTACACATGCCAGACATGAAACACATGGTGGCCACAGTAAATGCAACTGAACTCGATGAAATCAAAGAGATTCCGGTAGTGTGTGACTTCCCGGACGTATTTCCGGAAGAACTGCCGGGTCTACCTCCGGATAGGGACGTAGAGTTCCGCATTGACCTTATCCCTGGTACAGCCCCTGTCTCAAAAAGGCCATACAGAATGGCACCGGATGAACTAAAGGAGCTAAAAATACAACTCCAAGAGCAACTAGATAAGGGTTTCATTCGGCCAAGTTCGTCACCTTGGGGTTGTCCGGCCCTCTTCGTAGAGAAGAAAGATCAGGGAGGTAAAAGGCTCTGTGTGGACTACAGGCCGCTAAATGCAGTCACAGTCAAAAATAAATATCCAATTCCACACATTGACATCCTGTTCGATCAGTTAGCTGGGGCCAAAGTCTTCTCAAAAATTGACTTAAGATCGGGCTATTATCAGATAAAAATCAGAGAAGAAGACATACCAAAAACTGCTTTCTCGACCAGATATGGCTTGTATGAATATCTGGTCATGTCCTTTGGGTTAACCAACGCACCGGCCTTCTTCATGTACATGATGAACTCGGTATTCATGAACGAGCTCGACAAGTTCGTCGTGGTATTCATTGATGATATATTAATCTACTCCAAAAATGAAAAAGAACACGAAGAACATTTACGGGTAGTACTCATTCGGCTAAGAGAACACAAGCTCTATGCCAAGTTCAGCAAGTGCGCTTTCTGGTTAAAGGAAGTGGGTTTCCTGGGGCATATTCTGTCAGAAAAGGGAGTAGCGGTTGACCCTAGCAAAGTAAAGGACGTTCTGAACTGGAAGCAGCCGGAAACTGTCACAGAAATTCGGAGTTTTCTTGGTCTAGCGGGCTACTACCGCCGCTTTATCAAGGACTTCTCCAAAATTGCTAAACCGATGACCTCCTTGACTAAGAAAAATGCAAAATTCGTGTGGGGTCCGAAGTGCGAGGAGGGGTTCCGGGAATTGAAGAAACTGTTAACAACTGCACCAGTACTAGCCCAACCGGACGTCACCAAGCCCTTCGATGTGTATTGTGACGCCTCCGGTCAGGGCCTCGGTTGTGTCCTAATGCAAGAAGGGAGAGTAATTGCGTACGCCTCCCGCCAACTAAGAAAACATGAAACCAACTACCCGACTCACGATCTGGAACTTGCAGCAGTCGTGCATGCCCTGAAGATATGGAGACACTATCTGTTGGGCAATACCTGTCACATATACACTGACCACAAGAGCCTCAAATATATCTTCACACAGCCCGAGCTGAACATGAGGCAGCGTCGGTGGTTAGAATTGATAAAAGATTATGACCTAGAAATTCATTACCACCCGGGGAAAGCGAATGTAGTGGCGGATGCACTAAGCCGTCGGGCTCATTGCAATGTGATTGAGGTCCGACCCACGGCTCGGGTGATATGTTGGGAGATGAACGAGATTGAGATGCCGGTTGAATTCTTAGTCGAACTATATAACATCAGCATTGAGCCAACACTAAGAGATCTGATCATTGAAGCACAAAAACACGACCCGGGCATGGCTCACATACGTGAGGGTATTGCTGAGGCAAAGAGGGATTGCTTCACCTTAGATAACCAAGGGGTCCTATGGTTCAAAAACCGCTTAGTAGTCCCTAAAGATATGGAGTTGAGGAAGAAAATATTAGAAGAAGCTCACGAGTCCGTACTGGCCATGCATCCAGGCAGCAATAAAATGTACCAGGACTTGAAACAAAGGTTTTGGTGGACCCGCATGAAGCGGGAAATCGCCAAATATGTATCAGAATGTCACGTGTGCAAGAGAGTAAAAGCAGATCACCTAAAGCCAGCCGGTATGCTTCACCCCTTAAACATCCCGGCTTGGAAGTGGGAAGACATACACATGGATTTTGTGGTAGGGTTGCCACGCACTCAGAAAGGGTACGACTCCATATGGGTGATCATTGACCGTTTCACTAAGTTAGCGCACTTCATACCGGTCAAGACCTCCTACACTGCAGCCACCTATGCTGAGTTATACATTGCACGAATAGTATCCCTACACGGTGTTCCTGTGACCATTACCTCGGATCGAGGCTCAGTCTTTGTATCTCGTTTCTGGGAGCAGCTACAGAAGTCTCTAGGCACAAAGTTGATCCACAGCTCAGCGTACCACCCTCAGACTAGTGGACAAGTAGAAAGAGTAAATCAGATCCTAGAAGACATGCTTCGGGCCTGTGTCTTAACCTATTCCACCAAGTGGGATGAGTGTTTGCCCCTAGCAGAGTTTTCATATAACAACAGCTACCAAAAGAGCTTGGAGATGGCTCCTTTCGAGGCTCTGTATGGGAGGAGGTGCAGAACACCTCTGAACTGGTCAGAACCTGGAGAGCGAGTTACCTTCGGGCCCGATTTGGTAACACAAGCCGAAGAGCAAGTGAGGTTCATACAGGAAAACCTAAAAAGGGCACAGTCAAGGCAGAAAAGTTACTCAGATAGAAGGAGAAGACCGCTAGTGTTTAAAGAGGGTGATCACGTGTATCTTCGGGTATCGCCGATGAAAGGTGTGCACCGGTTTGGGGTAAAAGGGAAGCTAGCACCGCGGTACGTTGGGCCATTCAAGATTTCCGAGAAGTGTGGACCCGTGGCTTACCGGCTAGAGCTACCACCACGCCTCGCGGCAGTCCATGATATCTTTCACGTGTCACAACTTAAGAAGTGCCTGAGAGTACCAGAGGAAGAGATTGACACATCCCAAGTTCAGATTGAACCGGACCTCACTTATGAGGCCAGACCGGTGAAAGTCCTGGACCAAAAGCAACGATCGACTCGACGTAGCACGGTCACCATGTATAAGGTGCAATGGAGTGAGCACACCGAAGAAGAGGCCACGTGGGAGACGGAGGAGTACCTGCGAACCAAGTATCCGGGTTTCCTTCCGTCCACCTCGAACGAGTATGTTTCGACTTGCTTAAAACCTTTAAATACCAGTCGCACTGCACCTTCTCATCTCTATGAACTCTCCACCCACAACACATCAAAATCTCGGGACGAGATTTCTTTAAGGGGGGTGGGTTGTGATGCTCCAGCATCTCGAGTACATTACCATGTCTTAATCATGCATTAGGCATCATCAAGCATCATGGGTTGCATATAGACAAGCTAGGTTTTTCATTGGATGAGATGGAATGCTTGAAATATGATTTTTATACATGTGCTATGAGATGTTCTTGTTCATAAATCCAAATCTATTGGGATCTAGGGGAAACTCATATTACCAAACTTGTAGATAATGAAGTTTTGAACAACTTTCATAATTGGGGTTTGGCCAGATATTGAAGGCTACATAGGGTTTGGAGTCTTTCTTTGTCAGTACAGAAAACCAACTCAAATCAGCCTTGTTTAAAAACCCTAAGTTTGCTCAAACCTACAGCCACTTTCATGCAACACTCCCATTGAAGAAGTTGTAGGTTTTGAAATTCTAAGCAAGTTATACAAAAGGTACCTTGGGTGAAAAGGCTTGGAAATAGGGTTTTTTCCTTTTTCCAAACAATAAAGGTACCCTGTCCCTAACTAGGGCTGATTTCAAAATTTGAATTTAAACCACATTTACACTTGGATTCTGGAGTTGGGACTTTTGATAAACTTGTAGAGTTCAAGGAGTAGAACATTTCTTCCAATTGGGCTTTTTCCAAATTCGGCCTCCAAATTGGTCAAAATCGCAGTTTACAGTAGGAAGGAAAACACATTTTAATTTCCCCAAAATCCACAGTCGCTGACAGGTGGGGCCCGCGATCCGGGACGCGCCCGCGCCGCGAACCGGCGCGCGCCGCGTGGCTCGCCGGCGTACAGGGAGTACGGCGAGCCCCGCGGCGGCCGTCCGAGCGCATCAAAAGGGAGCGGGGTTCCCCCCGTCCAAACCCTAAGCCAAACCCTTCGCTCCCGTGCTTTCTCCGCGCCGCCCCGCCCGTTTTTCCGCCCGCCGCCATCGCCGGCCGCGAGCTCGGGGACGAGCCCGCGCCGCCGCCTCCCGACCTCCCCGAGCCCGACCGACCGCACCACCGCGACCGCCGCTCCACGCCGCCCCTTCCCCGCTAGCCCTCGTCGTCGTTCTCCCCTTCCCCGAGGAGATCGAGCTCGGCTCGACGTCGCGTCGCGCCGGGAGCTTCAAGTCGACGCCGCCGTTCACGCTCGGTGCGCCGCCGTTCCCCGCCGCTCCACGCCTCCTCCGCCGACGAGGATACCCCCAAGGTGAAGCCCTAGCTCCCGCGCACCTCCGCCACCCCGCGTCGCGGCTCCGGCGAGCCCCAGCTCGCCGGCGCGAGGAAGAAGACGGGGGCCGGATCTTTTTAGATCTAGCCCCCGGACTTTTCCGAAATTGCAAGCCGGTCCTCCCGCCTGTTTACTGAGTCTTGCAGATCTTGCAAGCTAGCCCCTGGAAACTATGGTTAATTACGCAGAGGTCCTCGGATCTGAGTTTCTCTTTTTCTTTTTTCCTTTTCCTCGGTTTGAACTTTGAAAAATCATATAAATTCAAATAAAAATCCAAAATGGACAAACTCAGAACCTATGAATTCCTTATAAATAGATCTATGCAATGGACATGATGTGGAGATGAGCATTGACCCTTTTGCCCCTGTTTTTGTGTATGCATGTTAAATATGCATAAAATGGAAAAGATGGCCTAAATGGTTTCCTAAATTTGTGAAGTCTTGGTGTTGGCTTACATGTGATGTCTTGGCACTGTGTGAAGGATTGTGGGCTGTAGTGTGAGTAGTTTCACCTTGTATTCACCATGTCATGCTCATTTTGTGTATTTATGCAAATAGGAAAAATGGTATATATGCATTGTATGTTCAAAATGGCATGCCTACATTTTTCTTGTGCCACACATAGTATGGGAAGCTCACTGGTGAAGTTTGAGAGTGTGCATGTATGGTTTAGTCCTTGTTTTGAAAATGACAAAAGTTGCTAGCTAGGAGAAGAAAATAGGAAAAAGGGGTCTTAAATGGCTAGCAAATTTCCGGGAAAAATATGGTACCTTGTTGGTGAGGTAGGGAACCCAAAAAGTATATATGTTCATACCAAGACCACTGTTTTGTATGAGATGGATTATTATGGCAAATAGAGGTGTGGAAAATAGATGTCCTACCAATAGTTAGATTCTAGGCTTGGTAATTTTTGTACACACTCTAAATATTCATACTAGGCCACTGGTAAAATTCCAGGACCAGAAACCCTCCCAATAAAATAGGAAAATTCTGACAAGGTCTAGGGCTGCTAAATTGTTAGATTTTTAATAAATTCACTGTAACTCTTTTTGGGCTAAATTTTTGGCAGCGACTTATTGTGTATAAGATCTGCATACTGGAAAATTTTGAAGTCATTTAGAGCAGTGTAGCTATCCAAACTCAATGGCATGTTTAATTAGTAAAATGAGTATTTCTTTATATGAATAAATGGTTGAAGGAGTGGTCGTGTTGTATCATACAAGTGCATGTTCCTGAGGTGCTCATTACTAGTAACATTTACATGACTAATTGTTTTGGTGCATGTCCTACATGATGAATTCCATGTTGAGTGATGGTCTGTACGATTTCTTAGTGCCATACAATTTAATGCATTGCATTTCGTTGCACTCACGTGCACTCTCATGGCATACATATAGATCACGTGAACGAAGAGCAGACGCAGGAGCAGCCACTGGTCGAGGAGCCCGAGGACCCGGAGCCGTACCCGCAGCAGGAGGATCTCCAGCAGGCCGCCGACTCCGCTCCCGACGACACTAACCCTAGCGAGGAAGGTAGGCAGGCCCTACATTCTCCTAGCAAATTATGATGTATGATTACGCATATGCATTAGGTATTGTTTGGAACCTCATTGCATTAGAACTACTGGCCGTCCTGGCCCTAGCACCTATATTAGGTACGTAGGACGAGTTGCCTAGAAATGCTAGGCTCGAGTAGACACGAGTGAATGGTCACTCGTCGCGTAGGGTGATTTTGAAAAAGAAATGGAACACTGGTAGTTCTGCCATGATAGTCTATGATGTTGATGATTAAGTGGAGACCGGGCGGAGATTTAGCTTTACTTTTCGAGGTGTGTGTTGTTGCGGTGTAATGGCTCCGCCCGAGTCGTTTAAGGCCCGTTCGCTGTTCGCCTGCTGGTTGGCATACCATTGCTAAAGTGCTTACCCGGTTAATGGGGCCGGTGAAACCTTACTTGTGCCATCCGGAGAACAGAAACACGTTCCTACCCACTGGTTGAGAGGAAGGTGGCCCGGGGGAGCTTGGTGCTCATGACGGGGAGACCGAGATGTCGGCAGGCTCGTCATGGGGGCACAACCCGGGAGTCAGGTGGGAGTGAATCGAACTTGGGATGGGACAGGTGGAGGAGGGGGACTATATGTGGGAAAGCCGTCGTGTGAGTAAGCATATGGGCCCCTGGCATTTTTAGTTATTCCCGGGAATTAAAAATCGATTCGAATCGCTGATGCTCACCAGGTGTGAGAATGCCAAATATCACTGACGGGCAACGTAGTAATAACCTTAATATTCTACCAATGTGATTCATGATTTGGATATCAAGTGGTTGATTATTATTTGAGACTCTGATATTTCATATTGATGACAGCTACGTACTTGCAAGGATTATCTCTTTCTTTCACAAGGGTAGTGGCTGTTAAATCCCACTATCCGTAAATAAACTTTTGAGTTAAGAATCAAAGGCTAAGGATCCAATGATAGTAAGCAAGCGTTGCGTCAGCCGTAAGCCTTGCCATTAAGTCCTCTGAGTAATTAGTACTCAGGGTTTGCCCCCAACATTTGGATTTCAGGTATGGAGTTCCTCTTCTGCGCCTGTGTTGGCGGGGGAGCCTGTTATCATCAGGAGTGACAGGAGTCATGTCATGGCATGGGGGTGACATCAGTGGGCGTGATGTCACTCATCTACTGCATTTCTTTTGGTTTAAGCATGACCTATGGTCTTAGACTTCCGCTGTGAGACATTATTTCGAAATTCGGCCGATGTTGGCCCTATGTTGAACTTATTTTATTCAGAACCTGGTTTGTAACTTAAAGCCTTATTACTATCTATTCAAATGCCTGTGATGATGTAACTGTTGTGGCTCCATCGTGAGTCAGATGTGTGTGATGTCGGTTCATCTGGGATTTTGTGTAAATCGAGAGCCGAGGGCTTCTCGACGGACGACCGGGTTTAGTACGGTCTAAGTACATTGTAAGCTAATGGTGGCAGGTGTACTTAGCCCGTATTAAATCGGCGGTTCCGCCACAGTTTGAGTTTGAGTTTTTCAAGTGCTCCTATTCACCACCCTCTCTAGTCGCACGTCTCGGTCCTACATAAAGAATGGGTAACAACAACAAGTTGAATAACAAATTAATATTCTAACTCGCCGCTTCCCCGGCAACGTCGCCAGAAAGCTTGTTGGCGGTTCTTAGCCTAACAGATTTTACTCCGCAAGCGAACGGAGACCGTTGTAGCTTTCACCTGGGAGTATTCGAAGGTATCGTATTTATCCACAGGGAAGCATTGAGATAGAGATATTAACTTATCAAACATCTTGTTATTTTACTCTTTCATTCTAAATGATAAAAGAAAGGATAACGGCACACTGACACACTCCACAAGGATACATAGCTCAACGAGAAGCTAGGAGGACAACGAGAGGGAGTCTAGTTCCTGATGAGATTTTCCTTTACTAAGGTCAAACCAAAAGACAAAGCTAGCTCCAACTGTCACTCTACTAAGGTCGTGACATGACTGAGGTTATGGTTTGATCTAGTCAACTTTACTGCTTCGGACATCACGGCTATAGAACCACTGTCAGGCACTAGAGTGCTGATTACCTAGCCGAGAAAGGCGGGTTCTAGGGAGCCCGACTATGCATCTACATACATGTTGTAAAACAACTTGGCACCAGCCCGGACGATGGGGGTGTAATACAGAGGCATCGTAACGCTGTCACCAAAAGGAGCTACCTAAAGCTTGCGCGTGAAGTACACATGAGGCACCCATAGCTGCGTGGGGCTGGTTACAAACCAAGGTGAACTTCCAGAGTGAACACTGGTTATT
Source organism: Paspalum notatum (assembly GCA_022530915.1). Classification (NCBI taxonomy): domain Eukaryota; kingdom Viridiplantae; phylum Streptophyta; class Magnoliopsida; order Poales; family Poaceae; genus Paspalum; species Paspalum notatum. Next base: position 23,195,235 of record CM039687.1, read on the forward strand.
CACATCCTTGGCAAGAAACAAGTGGAAGCATCACAACTGCTACGACTTAGCTAACAGCGTGAACAAGGAACCCGCAAGTAAATAGACTAGATTAACCATAACCTCATAGAGCAACGTTAACTATAGTCTAACGACATTCCTATACTACGATCATAACCAAAGATAGGAATGTAAATGCTTGAACTTAAATAAAGAAATATATTAAATAAACTCAAAGTCTTACAGGAAAAGAAAGATACAAGAGACTCATACCGAACTCCTAAAGACCGCTCCGGAACAGGTAGAGTCCGACTCTAACTCCTACTAAACATTGAACTAAAGGGGTAGCACCACCCAAAAGGGGGCACCTCCCCAAGGGAGAGAGTGTAGAAAGTGTAAAAGTGCAAATTGGAGGTAAGGGGGCTGCTCTCTATTTATAGGAGGCTGTAGGTCGGTGAAATGGCTAAGTCTGTAGGCTGGGCGGCCCACCCTCTAGGTCGGGCGGCCTGTCAAGTGTGGCATTTTGGCCCTTCAATGCACCGACGTTAATTTGGACGGCTTGATCTTCAATCTTTGAGGCGGTGGTGGTTGTTTCGGTTAGAGCACGTGCTGGAAGTCCTAACTCCTTGGCCGGGCGGCCTGGGACTTTGGCTGCCACCTGGATGTTCCTCATTGGTTGGAGAGTGTGTCTCGTGGATTCATCCATCATGCATGCCTTTAGTCCTTTGATCGACGGTTGATTTGTGTCCAAGTTGTGTTTCATTGCATGTATATGTTGCAGGAAGGTCGGGTGACCAAGTGGGAGGCCGGAAGGCCAAAGTAACAGGCCAGGCTGGCAGCCTTCCAGCACTTAGTCATTAGATGGTCCACATTGTGGCCTTCCGACCTTTATCATCACTTGTGCTTGATCCCGTAGGTGTATATGTGCCCTTGGTAAGTTACTTGGTTGATTCCAATGAAGATTGAGGCTAGAGGGAGTTCTTGGCCGATCGGCCATGAGAGCCAATGGACCGGCCTCATTGCTCTCCTGGTGTGATGAGTGATTGTCAACGAGCTCAAGCCCTCCGATGGACTGGAGGTAGACGATGAAGACCTTGATGGACTGAGGCAAAAGCCCTCCAATGGACCGGAGGCAATGCTCGGCGTCGGTCGGCCATGGGAGCTCGGTACACGGAGGGGCGGTTCGGCAACGGTTGTGTAAGCCCTCCGATGGACCGCGAGGCAACTCCAATGGACTAGAGAAGCCGGGTGCCACCGTGGTGCTCCAATCCGAGTGCATGGCGCGAAGGCGTGCGAGGGAGGCTTTGGCGGCTTCGGCTCAAAACCGCCACCCAAGTTCAAGTGACTTGGTGGGTTGGGCTCCGACTCGCCAAGATAGAAGATTGGGCCAAGAACCGGCCCAAGAAGCCCGCAGAATAAAGTTTCCCGGTTTCTGACTTCAAAACCGGGGAAGCTTTCGGACTACTGGCTACGTGGCGCACATCCAAGTGAGGCGTGGAGAAGAAGAAGGTCAAGCCGTCATCGTAGTCGTCCGATTGTATCTTTTCGGTTTGGCCCCCTCCAGGTATTTTTAGAGTAGGGGACTTAATGTAATTGTGTTGTTTAGGGCCTAGGGTATAAATAGACTTGAGAGGCTCCCTTGGAGCTCATCTTGGCAGCCACAATACCCTCGTTTCTCTAACCCTAGCAGCCAAGGTCCAAAGAGAGAAAAGAGAGGAGATTAGCTAGGACATGAGTGCCTAGTTTAGTCAAATCTTGTCATTAGTAGGAGGATGATGGGAGGAAGGCTCTAGGGGGTCTTGTAAGACTTGATTTCGTGATTAAATCCAATATTACTCCTTGAGAATTCCATGTCTTGAGCAGCTTAATTTCGTCCTCCTTTCCCCCTTCCCGTTCATGTTCGTTCTTGGTTCCAATCCTTGGATTTTGGTGTGTTTCCTTTTGTCCAAGGTTGGGATCTTTATTTTGCTGATATTTTGCCTTGCTATGATGTGGTAAATCTCACTAGCCAAGTACTAGAATCATTGAACCACGAGCAAGGGCCGTTCTTGTCCAATTTCAGTTTTTTTTTGGTGTCAACTCACCTACCTTACGAGATTTGTAATTCCCGTGTATCTCTTGATCTTTTGGATCTGATCTTTTGGGATTTGCTAGGGATGGTCCTTAGGATTGTCCATGCAAATTTTTGTGAAGTTTCGTTGAGATTTGACCCCGTTTCGATCGATTTTTCGATGGGGTGTACGGCTGTTTTTCTGCGCAGTTTTTTCGGAGAACTGACCGGACAAATCAATTGTCCTTAGGTTTGTCCGAAGTAGGGACTTCGGACTGTCCGGTCTATAGACCTCGGACAGTCCGGTCTGAAGGGTTTTTGGGCTGTTTTTGTGTCCTTCTTTGTGTTTGTCCGGTCAGGTCTTTTGGTGGAGAGAGGACTGTGCGGTCTAGTATTTTTGGGGCTGTTTTCGCATGTTCTTTGCTCCGCTTGCTTTGAGGTTTGTTTTTCTTGGTTTCTATGGTCTTTGGAGTGTTGGTGTTTGCTTCAAACTTGTTTTGTGTCAACCACTGCATGCCCATACTCTTCACTCACTGATCTTAAGTGAGGTACGCTTCGGTGTATTGAGTGGCTAGTGTACGACACTTGCAAGCTTTGTAGCTTGTCTTGTTTTCTTTGTACCTTGTCGTTCTCGCTTGTTTTGTTGTGTGCTTTAGTGTTTTTCCGTTTAGGGTTTCTCAATGTGTCCTAGAGTTGGTAGCTTGTCCATGCTATGCAACTCTGCACATTAGAGAGGTGTAGTTTTAGGTGTTGTGTGTGTTCGTCTAGGTGTAGTGTGTTTGTTCGTTTAGGTGTAGTTTGGTTGCTCGTCTTACGTCCGTTTCTTTGGGCGTTAATTCAAGTGCTTCCGCTTTCCACCCGATACGTATCTGTTCAGTGGACGGTATCGGGTGTGCGTGTGTTTTCGTGAGAGCGCACTTTGGGGGATTGAGTTTGAGTTTTTCAAGTGCTCCTATTCACCCCCCTCTAGTCGCATGTCTCGGTCCTACAAGTGGTATCAGAGCTAGTTAGGTTTCCCATACCTTAACCGGTGAAGAAACCGTAGCGACTATGACTTACTCTGGGAAAATTCCCGTCCTTGGCTCCAATGGCTATGCCTACTGGAAGGGTAGGATGGAGGCGTTCCTTGTTAGCCAGAGTGAGGACATATGGGATGCTACTCAGAGTACGACTTTTGTGGAGCTTCCAGTCGCTGAGCGTACTATGCAGGATATCGTGGCTCAGCATGAGGCGAATGCCAAGGCTGTTAACTTTCTCTTCTCCGGGCTTGGTCCTATGGATTATGAGAGAGTGAGTCACCTTAAGACTGCGCGTGAGATATGGTCACTGCTTAGTGCACACCATGAGGGTACTGCGACGATTAAGGCTAGGCTTGTGGAGACTTACCGGCGCGAATATGAGAATTTCATCCAGAAGCCGGGAGAGTCAGTAGACGACTTGTTTGGTCGCTTTCAGTCGATCATCAACAAGTTGCGTGTCAACTCTGCCCCCGCTGCCCTCCCATATACCGATCATCAGCAGGCTGTCAAGTTGCTGTATGCTTTGGACAGAAAAATATGGGAGATCAAGGTGAATTCAATTATTGAGTTGGCAGGATATGATACGATTGGAGTAGAGGCGCTCTATAGTAAGCTCAAGGCCACCGAGGTAGATTACAAGATGAGGGATTCCCTCGCTTGTACAGGTTCTAAGAGTCTGGCCTTGGCTACCCCCTCTAGTGAGTCTGTCACTAACCCCATGTTACACAACTTCTCGTTTTCCGCTTTGATGTCTGTTATAGAGGAGCAGCTAGCGATGCTTGGGGATGATGAGTTGTGTCTGGTGTCTAGTCGCTTTCAGCGCGCCTATGACAACTGGATGAGCAAGAAAAGGGGAGAGCGGCCCAAGTGCTTCGAGTGCGGAGAGGTCGGCCACTTTATCGCCGAGTGCCCCAACAAGAACGACTACTACAAGAAGGGCAAAAGCTACTCCCGCGACTCCGACAAGTACCACTCCAGCAAGGCAGGCTTTGACAAGCACCGTTCCAGCAAGCACGGCTCCGGCAAGCGTTCCTTCGGCAAGAAGAACTTCCGGAAGGCCAAGAGCTACCAGAAGGACAACCGAAAGCGGGACAAGGCCTTCTTCGCCGAGATTGGGTTCTGCAGCAGCGGATCATCTTCCTCTTCATCCTCGTCGAGCTCAAGCGATGAGGAGATCACGTACAGGAAGGACAAGAGGAACGATCAAGGAGGTCCAGCTGGCTTGTGCTTTGTCTCCACCAAGTCCAAGCGCACGAACAAGGAGAAGAGGAGCTTGGTTTGCTCCATGGCGCTTGAGGACAAGGAGGACAAGGATGACGGCAGCAACTCTTCTTCCGATGATGAGGTAACTCCTGAGCAAGCCGAAATCCTTGAGATGCTAGACCAGAACAGCCGAGAGCTTAAGGCCCAGGATAAGATGCTGGAGAAGGCAGCCAAGAAGCTGCAGAAGTTGAAAGCCCAACTTGCTAAGGCTTTAGAGGAGAATGAGAGGTTGAGGAGTGTGAGACCCCAACCCAGTGAGATTGAGTGCCCTACCTGCGAGTCTTTCATGACGGAGCTTGGTGACCAAAGAGATAGGTATGCCAAGCGGGTAGAGGAGATAGATGAGCTGAAGGCTGAGCTAGGCAAACTCCAGTCCAAACTGGATGAGCCTACTTTGAGTGGAGAGCTTGAGTGTGAGTCTTGCCCCTATCTAGCTAGAGAGCTAGCTATTCTGAAGGAGAAGTTTGAGGGGCAGCTCATGGAGCTTGAGGAGCTTAGGGCTAGACCTACGCTTTTGGGTGCGTGTATGGTCTGTCCTACCTTGAGAAGTGAGTTAGAGCAGTTGAGAGCTGACTTTGAGGTGCTTTCAGCACCTACTAACACTTGTGAGAACTGCCTAACCCTTAGGATGCAGCTGATGGATAGGGATGCCACCATTAGGAATTTGGAGAAAGCTGTTGTGGTTCCGGCTTAAAGGAGTACAAATGAAGGATCATGGAGTTCTAGGCGAGCGACCCCCAGTTGGCTTCCCTGTGGATGGCCCGGTGTTTTAGTTATGCTTCCGCTACTCTGTGTTAAAGACTTGATGTCTTTATGTAATTCTTGTTTAAACGATATGTAATAAAGCATTGTCTATGATATTACTGTTAATTGTCTCTATATGTGTGAGATTAGATCCTGGCACACATATAGATTTGCTCTGGTTTTTCTTTTGAAAACCAGGGTGTGACAAAGTGGTATCAGAGCCGTGCTGACCGTAGGACGCAAGCCTAGCTAGCAATGGTCGTCACTAAGGTTATATTTTCTCTATATTTTGAAAACTTTCAACTATGTGACCTTTCCCTATCTCTTGTTGTTCAAAACTCATCTTTTGCTCTCTATTAATAAAACAATCACCGTCTCTCATCTTTGTTTAAAATATTTAGTCTTTGGCCAATACAATATACAAGGCAACTGAAGATGTTCGTGAAGTTCGAGCTCAACATATCATCATCAACTGAAGAACGCCAAATGTGAAGTTGAAGAGTGCGTGGGATGAAGTGTCTTCCCGAACTTTCAAGTCTACAAGAACGTATACTCACTCGGTAGTTTAGTGATTTGAGTTATATAGGTTTCACCTAAGCCTTTTATATCGCTAGATAAATGATGTTAAGGTTGAGTGCTAGTGTGGTTTCATAAGGACCTAATCATGTTAGTGTGATCCTAAGTTGTTTGTTTTGTTTTGCGCTGTATGTTTGATTTGGTTCTTTGTAATGACTGTTGATGTGTTGTTGACCTTTCTGGTCTACAATGGCATCGATAGATAGGTGGGTTTCTTCTATCCATGTCCTTGCTTTGTTCTCTCCCTTGTCCTTTCTGTCTGTTCAATATCCCAATGGTATGAGAGCACCTGAGAAGAATGCATATGATAAATGGCGAGAAGTCAACATTCAAGTCTCACCTCTTTTCTTCAAGTGTGAAGAAGAACTATACAAGACCGATGCAAGTATCATTCTGTTAAGGGGGATAGATCCAATTACCGACAAGATTCAATGAAGGGTAAGGGAATAAGAAATTAGTTGGAACTATGGTTGAAAAACAAGAACAAAGGTCAGAAGAATGGAAACCGCCTCAAGATGTGAAGAATGTCATAAGCTTCCCTAGTATGGCAGGGTAGTATCTGAGGTTCATTGAGAATTAGCAAAGATTGGAAACCCGCAACAACCTTGTTATAGAAGAATGCTGAATTTGTGTAGACTTCAGACTTCAAGCTGCATACAAAGAGTTGAAGAGAAGGTTCACTACCACACCAGTGTTATGTCATCCAGATACCCAGAAGAGTTTTGTAGTGTAGGGTGATGCATCATGACCAGGTCAAAGATATGATTTGATGTAAGTCATAGCTCATGCATGTGAAGGAACATGAAGAGAACAACTGAACACATGATCTGGAGTAGTAGTTGTTGTTAATGCTCTAGTGATTTGTAAAGTTACAACAATAAGTTTTGGGTTTTCATATCCCATTCAAGTGACGTGTGGAGTCAAAAGATTCCGTTTCGGATTTCTGAATATAACCAAGAGATTACTTTAGATGTAGAACCTACCTTGAAGCATGGGATCAGAAAAAAAAAGTTAGTCAGAGGGTAAAAAGATCAATGGGATCAAGGAACAACTTGAAGAAGGTAATACATCAGTCGAGGCATTATATGGTAGAAAGCACATATCATCATTACACTTGAGCACCTGCTTAGAGTGGAACATTTGCTTGGGCCAAGAGTTATAAAAGATAAAGATAAAGAAGTGCAAACCATCAGAGAGAATCCAAGAGTAACTCAGTCTAGGCAAATAATTGGTATCTGCCGATTCAAGGTTAAAGACGAGTTATCACTCAAATACTTTGAACCACTCAGGATCCTTGCAAGAAGAACTGAAGTTGTTTTTCACCAGCCAGATTGTCAGATGTGCATAATGTGTTTCATATCTATCAATTGAAGAAGTGCATCAAGGTACTAGAAGAACAAATGCTGCTTGATGAGCTCAGTTTGCAAGGTGACCTTAGCTATGCAGAACATCCAACTCAGACCAGAAACATAAAGTTGTAGAAGATTTACAAGAATCAAGGTGATAAAAAGATGCAAAGTTAAATGAAGCCACCCCGAGGCAAGAAGCGTTGAAAAGTACCTTACCCTAATCCTCTTTGCTAGCCAACCCTGAATCTCGGGACGAGATTCTTGTTAAGGGGGGTAGGTTGTCACACCCCAAGATTTCTAATTTTGGGATGTGAATAGATAACAATGAATAAAATGAAGGATTTCTAAATTTTCTAAAATTTTCGAACTTGTAAGTTTTGCTGGATTGAAAGAAGCGTATGCTTTTGAAAAGTTTTTCCAATGAGAACTCATTTGTTTGTTGCATTCATGCCGAATTGCATAGTGTTTATGTGTGTAAAATGAGGTTTCAAAATATTTCAAAACCGGCTAGATTTCAAGTCCATCTCAATTCATATCTCTAAAATCCTAGTCCTTTGCTTCCTTGCCAACTCGAGTTGTATCTCTAAAGTTTCACCGACTCAAAACTATAAACCAATCTTGTTGAACATCCTCTACACTAAGTCACGTCTTTCAATTTATCTAAGTCATTCTTAAAACCTTTGATGATATCACCCGACCTCACTCTTTTTTGCCTCTTTTGAAATCAACATTTCGACATCCTGTTTCCATGTTTACCTTTTCATCATTTCTTTCCATTGACATCATTTGGTAAAACTTAGTGTCATTCTTAGGCTCATGTCCAAATGATGTTCTCTTCTATCTCTCATTCCATAGAACCCAGAAATTCCTAATTCGGTTCTAGTTGATGCCGTCGAATTTTCTCCCTTATCATTTTCTCTCCCGTGCATGACAAACTCAAGACTCAATCAATGGGTCAAGGCCCAAAGTTTCCACTCATTTTGACCTTGGATCAAGGCCCGAAATCCTTTCTTTTATTTCCCACTTCTGTCCATAGCTTGGGCCAGCCCTAAACAGGCCCAAAACAGCCCAAACTAACCCTAATCTTTCTCTCCCTAGCTGCCCCTCCCCTCCTGGTCGCCCCTCCCCTCTCCTGGCCGCCCTCCCCTTCCTCCTCATGAGAAAACAGAAGGAGGGAGCAGCCATGGCCGCCCCTCTCCCCCATGGCTGCCCTCTCTCATCCCTACACTCCCCCCCACCACCGAAACATGAAAACGGAGTACTCTTATCACAAGGAAGATGATCCCCTGCTGCGTTCTTCGATCCACGCCCTCAAGGATGCCATGGAGGTTGCCTCCTTGCTGCTGCCCCTGCTGTCCATGGGTGTGGAGACCATGGAGAGCACCCCCGACGATCCCCGACGCCGAGGCAAGGCTGCAGCCCTATGGGATCGTGTGCGCAGCCGCATCACCGCCTTGATGTCGCCCATGTCGCCTCTTCCACCACCAAACCCTAGGTGATGACACCCCACATATGTTCCTCTATGTTTCCTTGTTTTCCGTTGCAAATCATGTTCCATAAATCGAATCCCATCAAGTTCCGGCAAGGTTTACCCATGTGACATCTCGCTGCAGTCATGGACAGCCAAGTTGCCCTAGTTGGCACGGGTGTTTTCCGTTGTTCCAGTGACCTAATGGTCATGCCCTTCAACCAAATCTTGTATCTTGTCCTTGAATACATGCCCATAAAATGGTTTTGCCATCGGAGCCATGAAGACCAGCTTTTTGGTGGTCGACGTGTCCGATGTTCCTGCTGTCCAAGACAGCCGTGTTGCTGCCTTTCGTTCATGTTTTGCCGGTGATCCGGTAGTCTAATGGCCGAGCCCTTCTACGGAGATGTGCATAATATCCCTGTACACACCTCCATAAAATGGTTTGTCCATAGGTGCAGCGACGTGAGAGTTATCGCCGTCGCCATGCTCGCTGCCACAACAGTCCAGACAGCAGCAGTGCTGCCATTTTGGCGCATGTTTTCTCAATGATCCGGAGGTCCAATCAGCGAGCCCTTCAACCGAGATGTGTATTATATCCTCAATCATGCCCCTATAAATTGGTTCTGCCATAGGAGGCACAGGTCCGGAAATTTTAGCATTACCGTGAACACATATCTGCAGCCTGGACAGCCGAGCTTCTACCAAATGCAGGGGTCTTTTCTTTTAATCATCTTCTCCAATCATCAAATCCTTTTGCCATATCATGTATATCATAGTACCACATATTTCTGTAAATTTTGGCAGCCTTTGGATCAGTTTAGGCCAGGTATTGGATGGTCTTTCCGATTGGTGCACTTGCTGTCCCTCCTGTAGAAAAGAGGCTACATAACTCTACGTTGCGCCTTCTTTTGTCATTGACCCGTTGGTCGAATCTCAGCACCTTTTGTTCAGAATTTAGTCCACATATCTCATATCAATTCCACAAATAAGGTCCTTAAATGGTGTGGCATGGGAAGAGTTCTGGTGCCCACATTACCATTGTCTTATCGTGTGCAGTTTCAGCACAAACACCACGGCGAGATCAACCGTATTCCTCTCTCAATTCCACCCTAGTTCCTTCTCACCCCTCATATTCTCCACCACAATAATATCTCTATGCAAACCATGCCCTGGCAACATCTTTCACCTTTTCATGTTTATATCTCTTAACACCTAGCCCTACCATAATGAGTTCCTACCTTCATATCCTTCATCATGAGTTTATTCTTTTCTAGCCACCTTTATATCCTTGTTAAACATTGTTCCAGTTGTTGCGCTCCCATGTTATTAGTAACGACCAGTGTTCTTTTTATATTCTTTATAAAATCATTTATTCGTATGGTGTATTGTTCTTAGTTCCCCTTTGTTTGTTGTTTCAGTTGTTTGCGCTGAGGATCAACGTGTGTGAGCAGCAGCAAGAGTACCTTTGAGGAAGGCAAGTATAGCATGAGCACAACCTAATAACCATTTAATCAGTTCATATGCATGTGTCTAAACTTGTATGCCAATAAGGACTGTACCTAGCCTCTTTTATTGCTATGTTCACCTATGGGATGCATGTTGGTTAAGTTTTGCTAGTTGCTGCGCGAAAACATGTTACTTTGGTTAATAATCTTGTTAATTGATCTATGCAATATAATTGTTGAGCTTGACCCTCTGTGCTGTGTGCTTGAGTGGTTCATATCTCGTTAAAACTTGCTTTTTAGCAACTTGGTTTAGGGGGCATGAGCATGTGTTTTGCTTATAGCCACTCTCCGTAAGGACCAGTTCGCAAAGCGACAACCTGGGACAACAGTGCTACCATGAGAATGGAATGGGACGGTCTTGGCTAACTAATTAGGTTGCATTGGTTTGGGAGTAACTTATCGACGGGGCAAGAGGGGAGGTGAGCTTCTGTGGCCCTCGCGCTACTTGGGTTGAGTGGGTTTATCTCCCCTTGAGGCTTGCTCCACAGTTGCGGATCCTGAAACCTTAGCGGTTACGCCTTACCAACGTGATCTTTGTAAAGGCCTCGTAGTGTGCTTGCTAGCCATCTCATCTAAGGTAATGTGGTGGAACACTAGCGTAGCCCACGACTCATGGGTAAAGATGTACGACCTCTCGAGAGTGTAAAACTGACATGTCAGCCGTGCTCACGGTTATGAGCGGCCCAGATCCTTTATGCAGATTAGTGGTTCTGTTGGGTTTGAAAGTGGTTCTTATGTTAATATTGTTGACTAATATTCACATGCAATATCTTGGGTTTAATGGTTTATCTACCCACTTGTAGTAACTAGTTGTTTAATAAAACTTGACCAACTAAAAGCTCATGCAACGTGTCAGACAACCTTAGAGCCTCATAGTTCATGTTATACTTGTGGAGTACGAGTTGAAGTACTCACGCTTGTTTCTTTTATTTCAACCTACTGTTGGCTGGAATCCAACCGCTGCTCAGAAGATGAAGGCTTAAAGGAGTACAAATGAAGGATCATGGAGTTCTAGGCGAGCAACCCCCAGTTGGCTTCCCTGTGGATGGCCCGGTGTTTTAGTTATGCTTCCGCTACTCTGTGTTAAAGACTTGATGTCTTTATGTAATTCTTGTTTAAACGATATGTAATAAAGCATTGTCTATGATATCACTGTTAATTGTCTCTATATGTGTGAGATTAGATCCTGGCACACATATAGATTTGCTCTGGTTTTTCTTTTGAAAACCAGGGTGTGACACAAGCTACCGTATCCCTGTCTACCACAGAAGTAGAGTATATAGCTGCTGCTAGTTGCTGCTCCCAGCTCTTATGGATGAAAGCCACCCTTAGTGATTTTGGCCTTAGGTTTGGGAGGATCCCTCTTCTAGTGGACTCTACTTCTGCTATCTCTATAGCTAAGTACCCCATCATGCACTCTAGAACCAAATGCATAGACGTGAGGTTTCACTTTCGGAGAGACCACTATGAAAAGGGTGATATTGACTTAGTCCATGTAGTAACTCAAAACTAGTTGGCCAATATCTTTACCAAGCCCCTAGACTTCAGCGCTTTTGTGCGCTTGAGAGGTGAGCTTGGAGTGTGTTATCCCTTTTAGTCAGGGATAACTTTAGTAGTTTAGGTTTTACTTTTGTTTGCCTTGTTTTTGTTTTCTTCTTAGTTCTTTTGCCTTTTGTACCATATCATGCATGCATTGCATTGTATCTTATGCATTTTCACTTCACTAGCACTAAATCTCTTTTGGAATGATGAGTTAGTATATGCTTGTGCTAGATTGTACAGATGCTTGCTTGATCATGGTTGGCTAAGCTCTCTTGAGTCCATTGAATACTAATTGTGAGCTAAGTCTTTTGCTTTCCTGAAAATCAAAAACATGATCACCACTTGACTTGGCTACCTAGCATGTGTAGGAGTGCTAAATGCTATGCTATCTTTTCATACCTAGTGTTGACAACAGAATTTGGCCATCCCTGTTAATGGGCCAAAATCGGGTTTGGGCAAAAGAGAAGCTGTCTAAGGAAGCGACGGCAGATGGTAAAGCAGGCCATTGGGCCTTGTATCGTAAATTAAAGATAGTTAAAGGAGTCCAGTTTAGGTCGGTTAGGGTTTGTGACTTAATTATAGAAGGGCAGGCTTGCCGCCCGAGTCTACGGACTATAAATATGTACCCTTGTTATTGAAATAAAGTTGACGACATACGTTCATCAAGCAGCGGTTGTCTCCACATCCCCTCAGCGCATCGCCACCTCTAGCGACTAGAGTTTCTGGTAATCGTCATGATGCCTTAACGAATTATTTCGTTATAGGAATTACGACATTAGTCGCCTGGCAAATCGTGTACTGAAGCGTTTTTGATGGCACGGTTTGCTAGTTACCATGATGAATCTCGTGATAACCATAGCTTAGCGCGAGATCCATTAGTTATCCCGATGAATCTCATGTCAAGCCTAGCTAGGCATAAAATCCATCACATGTATGAGCCGATATGCTTGCACGTCGGCTCATGCACAACTTGCTGTTATGCTAATATCTCTTGTGGTGCATGCTATCACGCTGCTGGCTTGTTATCAGATTAGCATATCGCAAGGCTCGAGACATAGATTAGATCTGTTCTTACAGCTTTACCTACAGATCATGTGTTATTAGGAAGATCCGATGTATACCCTGCCTTGCCTTTTATCGTTTTATCAAAGATGCATCTGCTTTCATATCATTCCTATATAATCTTTCGTGTAATAGTAGATTTAAGGCATGTTTGACGTTCATCTGGATGTTTTAGCCGACTAGAATAGATCTAGTCGTGTTTCTTCCTCCTTTACACAAATACTTTTACATATTATGTCTGGATATACCATTGGTAAGACAGTAGGGCCTTGTCGACGAAGAAGATTCGATCCAAGATGAGCCGATCCGAGCGATCCGGCTAGTATTTAACGTTTTATCTGTTTTGTCTGGTTGTATAGGGGAAACAGGAGTCAACCAACACCATCACCACCACCATAACCTCCCTGGCTAGGTCATAAGCCAGGTGGCACGCCCGACTAACACCGAGCCAAAGACGATCGGCTGATCCGTTCAGCTGACCGTTGGTCGCAGCAAGGAGGAGTGATCCCTACGATCCACATACACCTCCCGGCCCTATTGTGTGAAGCTCTCCAGGGTACTACCTGTCGGTTTCCTGGTGCAACACCTGGATATGCTAGTTGTATGCCTTTGCTAAATTAATGCCTAAGCTTTTATGACACCTTGCTTAAATTGAAATCTGAATTACAATGTTTTCAAGTGGTGTTTCTTGTGCTGAAATGACAAAGATCCAAGTGGGTTTGCTTGTCACACTGATCTAGTTCGAGACAGCTTGCCTTTGCACTATGGCATGAACTTGGACTAGGCTGTGTATGACCAAAACCTTATCTTAAGCTTCTGATGGTTCTTTGAACCTAGGCTTAGCATTGGTTGGTAAGAAGTGGAAAAAGACAAGTAAATAACCCCTGGCACAATATGGAACTTGCTCATGTAATACAAATGATTAAGTATGATATATGCAAGTCTGTAAAATGCTTATGGCTGGTTATGTATGCTTTGGTTGAGAGTAGCACACCTTGTATGCCTAGCTAGCATCTTGCTGTTCATGGTTATCTTGCTAGGTGCTATTCATGTTGGTGATGCTTTATTTTAAACAACCCTGAAAAACATGCTTGCTCCTAATCTGTGTAAGATAGATTCATTTGAAATTGTTGCATGCTTCCTTGCCCCCACTTCCTCTATATGCCAGAACTTGTGAATACTAGCTTTCCATCCCGTCTGAGCTCTTTCTGGTACACTCTCTACATCTCATGGCATATTTTGAGGGGGAGTTGTCTAGTTCAGGGGGAGTCATATGAACCCTTCATGTGTCCATTGTCAACAAGGAGGAGAAATTTGGGAGATTTGAGAAGTATGGACAAAAGGGGGAGGACTCGGGAGAGATCTAGTTGAGGGGGAGCTTTGCATTCATTGTGCATTTGTGAGGATGCATTTCAGGGGGGAGTTTGAGCTTTTAGCATTCTTTTTGCATCGGTGCATTGAGCCTTTTGCCTCTGTCTTGAGGAGTGTTGGCAGTCGATAAAATCCATTTTTGACCACCAATACTTCATGTTTGAGGGCATAATTTATCAAGGTTTCATGTATTATTAACCGGTTCCACGAGTTGTGTACAAAAGTTGGATGTAGGAGCATGTCACGTCCAAATTCACGAAAGAATGTACAAAATGTGGACAAAAGGCAAGGGAGAGCTAATGGGCTAAGGAGCATGGCCGGCAGGCCATCTCCTATGGCCGCCCGGCCACCTACCATGGCTGCTTGGCCACTAGGGGAGCCCAGTCAGCCTCCAGCCCATCTCAGCCCAGATTAGGTGGCCGCCTGACCATGTCATGTGGTCACCCGGCCACGTCACCAATCCATCCTTCGACTTGCATACAAACAAGCACAAAAGAAGTTAAATGCAACCGTTGGATCAGGAATCCAATGCATCCAAGGGTCGGAAGAACATCATGCAACAAATCGGTGATGTCAGCAATCTAGGGGAGTGGCAGCCCGACCAATGAGGGTGGTCGACCGACGACCCCACCGCGTCATTTTTCACGTGCACCAACTCCAATAACTACCAACCGACTCCAGGAATGCATATCAACCGTTGGATGGTCAAAGGCGGCAAGATGAGTGGCCGCCAGACCACCCTTGATGGTCGGCCGGCCACCCCCCTGGCCACCCGGACACTGATCTACCTCCACTACCGACCTAGAGCACCTACAAGTACCCCCTCAGTCTCCAAGCTATAAATACCCCCCGGGAGGTCACTTGCAAAGGTGTGGCGGATCAAGAGAAGACTAGTGTGGTTGTGTAGAGTGTGGAAAGTATAGTAGTGAAGCCACCCTTGGCATTGTAGAGAGAGCCAAGTTTATCAAGAGTGAGTAGTGAGTTGTAGAGTGAAGGAGTCGGATCTCTCTTTGGTATTCTATTCCAGAGCTCTTATAATCAGAGGGATTTTTACTCTATTTTCAGGATTGAGTAAAGTTCCTTGCTCCCTTCTTTATTTATTTCATACTTACTTTACTTACTTAGTGCTTTGCTCAGTAGTTTACGGGTGCCAAGTGTGCTCTGTGTAGTTTAGCTATACAATTGTGCTTGCTCTCTGGCTTCGAACTAGTGTAGTAGTAAACTCGGTTGTGTAGACGTGGTGTCTAGACTAGAGTTTACCTTGGAAGGTATCTTGTCCCACGCAGTTTTGGTTGGTAATCCTACCTGTGACAGCGGGTGTGTGTCCTGTGTAGTCCAACCCTGTCGTTCGGATAAGTTGTCATCGACGCATAGCTGAGTCCTGTAGTGCCCGCCTTTCTCGTCTGGGTTATCAGGACTCTGGTGCCCGGAAGTGGTTCTATAGACCCAGTGTCCAAGTAAACCTGCTGAGTAGAATACTAGTTTGTTTAGTAAAGTTAAGTTGTTTTATTTAAAGTAGTGAACCTGCTCTGCTCTGCTCTGTCTTCTATCTCTATAATTGTTGGTTTTACTGTTCAGTTCCACTTGTTCTACGTTGAGTTACTCCTCGTTCCTCGTGGATTTCGATACCCTGGAATACTCTTGGGTGAAAAGCTACAACGTGTTTCCATGCGCTTGCGGATTTATTCAGTATGCTAAGAAACGCCAACAAGGAGCCGATGCTTTATTTTCAAGGGGAGATCTAGTTGAGGGGGAGCTTTGTTTTCTTTGCTTGTATTTGGTTGTTGGGCATTTTGAGCAACTTTCTTCTTTCTTTCTTTCTTTTTTGGTTTTACGCTTTTCTCTTGTCTTTGTTCTATTTCAGGTTACAGGTTGAAGGTGTGGACTATGCACTCATCAAGGGAGAGATTGAGAGCCAATGGACCAGCCTCATTGCTCTCCTGGTGTGATGAGTGATTGTCCATGAGCTCAAGCCCTCCGATGGACTGTGAAGCCCTCCGATGGACAGGAGGTAGATGATGAAGACCTCGATGGACTGAGGCTAAAGTCTTCCAATAGACCAGAGGCAATGCTCGGCGTCGGTCGGCCATGGAAGCTCAGTACACGAAGGGAAGGTTTGGCAACGGTGGTGTAAGCCCTCCGATGGACCGCGGGCAACTCCAATGGACTGGAAAAGCAGGGTGCCACCGTACTGCTCCAACCCGAGTGCATGGCGCGAAGACGTGCGAGGGAGGCTTTGGCGGCTTCGGTTCAAAACCGCCACCCAAGTTCAAATGATTTGTTAGGTTGGGCTCCAACTCGCCAAGATAGAAGATTGGGCTAAGACCCGGCCCAGGAGGCCCACAGAATAAAGTTTTCCAGTTTTTGACTTAAAAATCGGGAGAAGCTTCCGGACTATTGGCTACATGGCGTACATCCAAGCGAGGCGTGGAGAAGAAGAAGATCAAAACGTCATCGTAGTCGTCCGATTGTATCATTTTCATTTCAGCCCCTTCCGGGCATTCTAGAGTAAGGGTCTTAGTGTTAAATGGTGTCGTTAGTCCTGGGCTATATATACCTGAGTGGCTGGTCATTTAGGCGACTCTTCCACTATTAGAAAACCCTAGGCTTAGTTTCCATACAGCCAAGTGCTTAAGAGAGAAAAGAGAGCTTTAGGCTAGGATTTGAGTCCCCTAGCTAGGGTTCTTCACATCAAGAGGGAAGGATGAAGGGTGGTAGGCTGTAGGAACCTTTGTATACACTTAATTTCGTGATTAATTCAGCAATATTCCTCTAAAATTGGAGTGCTTGTGTGCAGCCCTCTCCCTTCCTCCTCTCTAGTTTGGTTTTTGTGTGATTTCTCAAAGGCTTTTGGTGCTTTGCTTTGCCTACGAGTTTTTCCCACTTCTTTTGGTGTTTTGGACTTGCAAGGACGTGGAGATTATGACTTAGATCATCTCAAACCTACAGGTTTACCACGAGCAAGTCGAATTTGAGTTTTCCCCTTTTCTTGCCCAAGGCTTGCCTCTTCACGAGATCTTAAATTCCTGCTAACTCCTTGATCTTTTTCCATGGATCTTTTGGGAATAGCTTTGGAATAGTGCTCAGATAGCCTGTGTCAATTTTCGTGAAGATTGGACAAGGTTTGGTTGGGTTTTAGGTTTGGGAATTCAAGTTCCAGGGTTTTACCGGACTATCCGGTGCAACCACCGGACTATCCGGTTCTTCACCGGACAGTTCGACGGCGTGCACCGGACAATTCGGCTCTGGCCCTCGTCTCAGCTTTTACCGGACTATCCGATCTCTACCAGACTGTCCGGTGAAGAGCGCCGAACTATCCGGCGTGTGGCTGAGCAGTCAGTTTTAGTTGGAGTTTTTGTCGTTTGGGTTTTGCTTCGTCCTTTCTCGAGTGATTCGCACCACTGGCCCATACTCTTCGCTCTCTGTTCATCAGTGAGACGCATTTAGGTGCGGAGTGGCTACGTGGGATCCTCTTTTGCAAGAGGCGTTGTTTCGCTAGACTTGCGATCTCATGGTCGTCGAGCTTAGTGCTTCCGCTCGCTTGGTGTGTACCCGTTCAGTGGGCGACACCAAGTGCTTGCTAGACACATTTCCTTTCAGTGGACGGTGTCTAGCGTTGGTTGTGTGAAGTGTGGTAGTTTGCACTAGGGGGTTGTGAGTTTGAGTTTTTAAGTGCTCCTATTCACTCCCCCTCTAGTCGCTCGTCTCGGTCCTACATCGTGCTGACATCCCCCAAGGTCGAGAAACTCAAGTATGTGCTGCAGATCCTTTTCGTGGCCTCCAACAATGCCGCGGAATATGAAGCTCTCCTTCACAGGATACGCATAGCCGTTTCACTCGGGGTCCAGCGCATGATGGTCTACGGTGATTCTATGGTGGTGATCAATCAGGTCAACAAAGACTGGAGCTATTCCACAGAGTCTATGGACAAATACTGTGCTGAAGTCCGCAAGCTGGAGGACAAATTTTAAGGGTTGGAGTTTCACCACGTCAAGCGCGAGAAAAATGCTGACGCTGACCTACTGTCCAAGCTTGGTTCTTCTCGAGCCAAAATCCCTCCAGGAGTATTAGTGTAGGAACTCTTTCATCCATCTGTCAGTCAGCAAGAGTTAGAGGCACCAGATCAGCAAATCTTGAACCTGGAAGCGGCCTTAGACGACTGGAGGACTCCAATCATCAAGTATATCAGGGACGGGGATGAGCCGGATGACAGAGCAGCAGCGGAGCAGTTAGTCAGACGTGCAACCAGCTACACGCTAATTGGGGACTATCTGTACAAGAGAGGTGCCACGGGTGTTCTGTTGAAATGCATCGACATACCGCAAATCAAGAGTCTACTGATGGAAATACACGTTGGGTAGTGCGGCAACCATACAACGTCAAGGACGTTGGTCGGGAAAGCATTCCGAGCTGGATTCTATTGGCCAACAGCAAAGCAAAGATGCAGCAGATCTGGTCAAGCATTGTGAGGCATGTTAGTTCCTCGCCAAGCAGCATCATCTCTCGACGAAGCAGCTTCAGAACATTCCTGTCTCGTGGCCCTTCGCATGCTGGGGGCTAGATATGGTTGGGCCTTTTAAGAGGGCTCAAGGAGGTTACACTCACGTGCTCGTGGCCATCGACAAGTTCACCAAACGGATCGAGTACAAGCCTATCGCGTCCCTAACATCAGCCAAAGCAGTTGAGTTCATCGAGAAGATCGTGATCCGGTTCGAGATTCCCAACAACATCATCACCGACCTGGGTTCCACTTCATAGGCGACGAGTTCTTCACTTTCTGTGAGAAAAAGTCAATCTTGATCAAGTATGTTTCTGTGGCGCATCCGAGGGCCAATGGTCAGGTTGAGAGAGCCAACGGCATGATTTTGGGGGCACTGAAGAAGAAGGTCTACGCCAAGAGTGAGAAGCTAGCTGGCAAAGGGATTAGGGAATTATCATACATAGTCTGGAGTCTGCGAACACAACCCAGTCGAGCTCTCAATGGGAACACACCTTTCTTCATGGTGTATGGGGCAGAAGCCGTGTTGCCAGCTGACTTAGCCTTTGGTGCACCTTGTCTCATGTTCAATGACATGGCCAAAGTAGAAACAACTCGAGTCGAGGAGATTGACCTACTTAAAGAAGAGCAGCTCAATACTGTGATTCAGTCGGCGCGATATCAGCAGACCCTGTGCTACTATCATGAACGTAACATGCAGCCAAGAGCTTTTTGAGTAGGGAACCTTTTGCTTTGCAGAGTCTCGAGGGGTACCGGGCGCCATAAGCTATCTCCTCCGTGGGAGGGCCCGTACATCGTCGCAGAAGTCACTCGGCCAAGGTCATATCGGCTATCTCAGATGGATGGGACTTCAGTCAGCTCGTGGAACATAGAGCTCCTTTGAAGGTTCTACGCGTGAGTAGCTACGTCCTCAAAGCAGCGTCTGTGTGTGATGTACTCGTGTTATGATAGTCGTGATGTACTCGTGTTATGATAGTCGTGACCTCAAAAAGAATCGACCTCAGTTGTACTCGAATGGTTGTCCTCAATGAGTGAAAGAATGCATGTCCTCTGTGCAAGTTCTTTGCTCTTTTACTTTCTGCAATCTATCATTTTTGTTTGCACGAGTCGGCAATCAGCCTTGGGTTGTGAAGTAACCAGGATATAGTGTTACATGCCCACGCGTTCTCAATTCAAAGGGTGTCCTCAATCCCTATTAATGGGGCAATTAGCTTAGGTCATTGTACGGCTTACAGCTCGGTGCTACACGCCCATGCGTCCTCATCTCAAAGGGTGTCCTCTATCCCTGTTAACGGGGCAATCGGCTTAGGTCGTTGTACGGCTTACAGCTCGGTGTTCCTCATTTTGAAGGGTGTCCTCTATCCCATGGCACAGTTTTCAGTCGGCTGTTTCGTGAAATTGACTTAAAGGGGTGTTCTCTATCCCCTGCATATGTGTTACGTAACTCAGCATGACGTCTACTCAATACAGGGCAGCCAGATCGACTTCAGGGCGCAGTATCTCACTCAGGGGGCTCTCAGATGACATTAATTTTCTATATTGGCATGTTGCAAAGAAACAAGAGTCGGCTTCAATACATTCGACATTACACACCAAGGGCAGCAGATAGTCGAATTAGGGCTACAGCGTCCGTCAGTGGGCGAAAGCAAGTGGTTCACATGCACACAATGTCAAGAACTCTGAGCAAAAGCGGGAGGATTCACATATGCGCCAAAGCCAATGTTATTCGTCTGACAACCTGAGGTCCCAACAGAACAGTGGACGTGACAGCACTAAGTAAAGGCGCCAAAAGCAAAAGTAAAGCATATGCATTCACCTTCAGCCGGAGGCCACATGATTACACAAAAGGATCCCGATACATGTCCATACAGCAAAAGGTTTTTACAGATCAAGTTCACGAACTAACTGTTCAAAAACACTGAGTGCTTCATCAGCATAGGCCGCGATGGCCGAATCATCGGGGTTGGAGGCTACTACCCTGGTTAGATCAGCCAGTGCCAAGTCGGGCTTCGCAGCTTTCAGCATCATCAGGGCTTGTTGAAGGGCCAACTTAACCTTGTCGCGGAATCGTCTCTTAGCATCTTTAGGGAGAGTTGACACCCATTCACATAGGTTTCGAGGAGCTCCGGTCTCAGGGGCAAAGGTGTCTAGGATTGTGACCATCATCGAAGATAATGAATCAATGGCATGCTTGGCTTTCTCAAGAGCATCACTGAACTTCCCACAGTTCTTCTTGGAAATTTCATAATTGTGCTTTGCAAGGTCGAGCTCGCTACACTTCTCCTTGAGAGCGGCCCGAGTGGATGACAACACCTTATCCAGATTCGCATTCTCCTTCTGGATAGCGATTTGTTTTTGGTCGGCTTCAATCAGCTCGGCACTCTTCTTTTTAAGCTCATCCAATGCCAACTTATGGCTCGTTTGCAGTGCGGTCAATGAACTCGATGCCTTACGAAAGGACTTCTCATAACCGTCTCAGGATTTCTCAGGGTTCTTGGATTTCTTTTCATAGTCAAGCAGCCTCTTGGTCACGGCATAGTGTCTCGTCCTGCGGATTTGTGGAGCTTATAGGCCTCATCGAGTAAAGAATATGCAAGTTGAGTCTCTCGGCGAGTTACCTCGTGCCCTTTCTTCTCTAACTTAAGCTGTCTCTTTAGATTGGCGATCGTATCCTCAGCTGCATCTCGCTCAGCCATAGCGCTTTGATACAATGCTTGCTTCTATGCCAAGTTCTCCTTCAGTATGTTGATCTCTTGGGCGTGGGTGTTTTCTAGGGCCTTCACTTTCTCGGCTGTGGCTATAGTAATCGAATGACATGAGTCGGAAGCAAAAATATCACAATCACACAAACTCAACACATGGAGGATCTCGCTTACCAGTTGTGTCGGCAGAGCGAGCAACCTTCAAGTCAGCAATTTCTCATTGCAGTGCTTCGATATCAGAGTCAAGCAAAGGCGCTACTTGTTCATAGATCAGCACTCCTTGGTTGATCCAGTTCTGCACGGTTTCGTCAGGCGTTAAATTCTGATAGTCAGATGGATATAATACAGGCAGTAACCGACTCACCTGAAAGGCAACACGTGTACTAGATCTGGAGGAAGCGCTGCTCAGCGGGAAGTTTGCTTGTGTCATGTTCAGGACCAGAGTACCAACAGGGTTCTCAGAGATAGGATGTGGTGCATCGTGAGAACCAGACATATGGGTTTCAATCTCAGCACTTAAGTCAGCCGAAGCAGCCACGCGGGGAGATTCACCATTGTCCTTGCCAAGAGAAGTTGCGCGAGGAGATTTCATGGGCGCATCACTCGGTTGGGCATCTGATTGGTTACCTCCAAGGGGTGTCCGTGGACGGCCTTCAGGCTCATGGAATTCAGAACTCGTTTGTTCCATTGTTTCTGTCGACGCCCCCATAATTGGGTTGACCAAATCATTGGTGCACTTTACTCCTCCACCGCCTTCAAGACCTCGCTCTTCATTCTTGCCCTGGTTTCTAGTTAGCGACATGTTAACAGAACTCTCAAGACCTCCAGTGGATTGACCGACGGTGCTCTCGTTCTTAGCTTGGGGGGCCGGAGGCGTGTCCATTGCTTCTGCATGATCTAGAGATTCTCGGGGGCTCCACCGAGTGACATCCAGGCCTTGATTTGACTCAGCCATCGAAACTTTAGCAGATAATTCAGGGGTACCATGAGTCATCCTTGGCATCGGCCTGCATATATATTCAAGCAGCATGTTTCGTCAGTTCAGAATATGGGTGCAGAATTAATTGAGAAATTGTGAAAGTATGGGTACCTCGGTGATTCACGACCCTGGTGGCGGATGCATTGTGAGGATATTGTTTGGCAGTGTACTCTATCTGCTCCAGCTCAGAGAAACAAGATGACAAATCTACCTCCTTCTCACAGATCGGTGATGATGAGAGGGGAGGAATGTTGCTTCTTTCGGAGTCTTGAACCCTCTTTGACCTCATCTCACGATACCTCCGAAATCTTCATCGCCTTCGTCAGCATCATCCTCATTCATTATGGCATTCCAGTCAAGCTCGGACAATTGCTCGTCGCCTGATTCTTGGCGTTTGGTCCTCTTGCTTAACCTCTCAGGGGATGCATCAGGGGAATCGTCAGGATCTGACTCAGATACAGCGGCCCTCTTGCCTGTCACTCGGCGTATGGTGGTCCTCTTCACCTGGGTGCTTTTGGTCCTCTGAGCTGTAGTTTTGCTTCGTGTCTTCCGGAGCACAGGACCTCCTTTGGACATGTCTGGTTGCTCGGGGGCTTCGTCCGTCGCCCCGGTATCCTCATGCCCGGGGGCTTCACCAGTACTTGGGACATTAAGTTTTGCGCGAGGAATTATGATAAATGTTGAAGCTTCGTTATTATTTTCATCCTGCACGGCAGCGTCACTGCTTCCATTTCTTGTGCAGTCAGGCTCGTGCATTGTCGTACACGCTCCATAAGGTTAGCTGGATACGGCTTGATCAGAAACTAATCAATCTTCTTCTGCACACAAGACAGACATCGCGATCGTCATACTTAAGTGGTTACAAAGGTGCATTCAGAATCATAGGCAAGGGAAATCACTTACTGAGGACGTCGGAGCTGGGTACCAAAGGGAATATGACTGTGGGCAGCCTTCATTGTGAATCTCCCCTTTGAGTATCAGGCGAACCCGAGTGAGAACTTCCTCCTTAGTGATCAGTCGGTTAGTCTCTCTGTTCGGATCACTTGGCCCAACATACCGGTATGATGGGAACGCCCTCTCTTTCAAAGGTTGAATATTCCGAAAGATGAAATCAATTACTACAGCTTGGCTGGTCAGACCTTGTCCCTTTAAGCCGGCAAGCTCCTCTAGCAAGGTTTCCACCTCTACAGCTTCTTCAGTAGTTGGTGCTTCTTCCCAACTCGGCAGCTTGGGGTTGGGCTGACGGCCTATTCGGTCGGGCAGCGAGTGTGCGTGGTTCTCCATAACAAATCACTCAGTATGCCAACCCTTCAAACTATCCTTCAGCGAAATATCTAGATAGATCATCTTTAGCCCCCGTCGCAGTTCAATGCTAGCACCCCCAACTACTTGCAGAACTCCGTCTTTGCTGCCTGGTTTGCAGTTATACAAATATTTCCAGAGCCCAAAGTGGGGGTTGATCCCAAGATAGGCTTCGCAAAGGTGTATGAACACGGCAATTTGAAGAATCGAGTTCGGATTCAGATGAGTCAGGTCGATCTGGTAGAAATTGAGCAACTGGCGAAAGAAGGGACAGGTTGGTAACCCTAACCCGCGCACGAAGAATAGAGCGAACACGGTTGACTCGGGGCTCCCTGCCCCTCGTAGCTCTTCCATGAGCCGACCTCTTGCGCGGGGAGGACACACATCTCGACAAGGCGCTCAAGATTGGATTGGGACGTTGTAGACATGCGAAAAGACAGAAATGGGGAAGGGATTCGCCTGTTGGGATCGTGCAACAGGCCCTCGGTGGTGTTTCTCCTCTCATTGATGGTCCTCTTCTTCAGAGCCATAGTTGTGGAAGTTGGAATCGTGGGAGCAGATCGAAGGAACAGCAATGGCAGCAGCGGAGTTACAGCGATAGAAGTGTTTGACGCACGTTATGTACTAAAAATATGCTCTATTTTCATATGATTTTATATCTTTTCGAGAGTCAATCTTATCATTTAATCTTGTTTTGCTAACAAATAACCCCGTTTTTTAGAATGCTCTTTGTTTTTACACATTATTAAATATTGCAAGAAAATAGCAAATAATTGGCAAATAATTGCAATAATTGAGAACGCTACTCATTGATGGATCAATACTACAAGTCTAGGGAGGTGAGATGATTAATAAAAGAAGGACAATTAAAGCTCAAAAGAAGGCCCAAGGCCATTATGGAGAAGGTTCCAGAGGCCTAGGATTGCTTGAGTATGAAGATAAGGAAGGTTCATCAAGAGTCCAATCCAAGCTCCAATTAAATCACGAGATATTCTCGGATTCTAGGACAGCAGCATCTTGCGGGCCCAATTCGGAGACCTTAACGACATCAAATAAAGAAAGTTTGAATACCAAAGTTGTAGCTCTCTTCGAGCTTTACAATATAGAGCCCGAGTTTGCATTATTTGAACATCAGATGAGGAAGTTATGGTCGAAATACTAAAGGCTGCAGAATATGGAAAGCTGATTTCGGGAAGGACTAGGACAAGGACTTTTTCTCCAAGCAAGGAAGCTTCATGGATGCCCAAGAACCTCCAAAACTATTGTATATACATAGAAATAGGTCTATTAGGACTCTTATAACCGACCTATTAGATTCCATGTATAGGGGACTCTCGGAGTATAAATATATGGCCTCCCTAGAGGGAGAGGCATCCAATTCATTGTAAACCGGCGCTCCAAAGTTAGGGTTTAGGGTCCATCTTCGCAAGACTCATCGAGAAGGAGATCTCGGCGAAAGAAGGCGGCAAGAGGAGGTAGGAACAGAGGGGGTCGGCCGACCCAACCTGTTCTCGGGGAGTTTCGAGCTCATCTTCTGATAAGTTGTTCATCTCGCCGAATTCGACAACTATACGCTTCAAGTTCATCATGTATCTCGAATAACTCTCTGTTCTTCTTATTTTACTATGATAAACCTTGAGTTCGATCAATGAAATAGTCTATTTGCTATAAGTTCTTTGTTTATACATGATCTTTGATCCATGTTTTTGCAATGTTTCATCTCTACATGTGACCTAGCCGGGGTTGATTTATCCACATGTCTTTTAGTAGATCTTTTTACATGGCTGGGTTGATTTATCCACATGTCTTTTAGTAGATCTTTTTACTTTAATTAGTTGATTGAATCTGCTCATGCTTAGAGATGGATTAGGTTTGCTAGTTCGCCGATTACCTGGTTACTAGTGACAGTAGAGCGTGGGGAAAGGTTCGAGCAAGTCTATGACATTCATGATCATGTTTATTCTATGTTTCACATTAGATCCATGCTTAGGGTGGTTCATAGTTTATAAGAAGTTTGTCTCCTATCTCTTGCTAATTCCTTAGCCGTTTTAGCCTCATAATCAATCTTGCTTTTAATCCTATCAAGTTCTTGTTCTTGATCCAGTATATGCTATAGTCTAGTTTTATATCCAGTTTATGCTTTAGTTAGTTTAATATCAAGTTTATAATTAGAATACCGTTTATCATCCTTTAGTTTATTTAGATCTATTAGAGCTAGTTAGTAATTGATTAATCCTTGATTAATAGTAGTTTAAACCTAGTTTTTCACGGATTGACAAAACCCTTGATACTCATCTCGGGGAAAGGCTACACCGATAATGTCGCTTGCAGTATAAGGTTTGGTGTACTTAAGTGCCGTCAACAAGCTTTTCTGGCACCGTTGCCGGGAAAAACTATCATTTAAGTTATTATTAATCTTGTATTAGCCTTTTACTACTAGTTTTGATAGTTAGTTTGTGTTTGCTAATTGTATGCTAATCTAGTTCTAGTCTAGTTTTAATTGTGTGATAGTTTTTCTAATTGTGTGCTAATAGTTTTCTAATTGCGTTCTAATTAGTTAGTGTGTTTTAATTCTCTAGTTTGTGTTTAGTCTTTGTGTTCTAATCTTAGTCTATTTGTTTAGTGTTCTCTAATCTTAGTCTCTAATTATCTAGTGTTTTCTAATCTTAGTTTCTAATTGCATAGTGTGCTCTAATTATATTCTTGTTCTCTAATTGTGTTCTTATATTCATCGTTCGTTCTTATGTTCGTTCATCGTTCTTATGTTCTAGACTAACCCAGCAACTTTGCTGTCATTAGATTTTTTGTTTTTGTGTTTTTTTTTGAGTTTTTGTGTTAGATATGACAACATTACTAGAACGTTGGATGAGAGCAAGGTTGAGTGAGTCAACGATTCAAGTGCCGAAGCCACAAGAATCAAACGCGAAGCCAACAACCAAATCCTACGAACTGAAGCTAGGGATCATCGAACTTGCTGCTAAACTTTCTTTCAGTGAAGCTGATTCAGAAAATCCATACAAGCACTTGGAGAAGCTCAATGAGATCTGCCACACATTCCAACAAGACGGAGTTATAGAAGAGTAGGTTAAGTGAAACGTCTTTCCATTCACACTCGTCGATAAAGCTCAGAAATGGTACCAATGTGCCTCAAGAGAAGCTCAAGGAGATTGGGGATTGCTAGTGGAGAAATTAGTCACCACATTCTTCTCCACAGTCAGGGTGTACAAGTTGAGAAAGCAAGTGTGGAACTTTGAGCAAAAAGAGAGTGAAGACATCGACGAAGCTTGGAAAAGACTCAACGATCTGCTTAGTCAAGTACCGAATCTTGGAGTGACATATCCTGAGTTACTAAGTATATTCTACTACGGGATAACTTCAGAAGCTTCTAGATATGTCGACATGTGTGCCGGAGGATCACTTATGGACAAAACAGTCAGTGAAGTTAGAAAAATCTTATCCAACATCTGTTTGACCTCCAAGGAAGAGAGAGAAAGGAGAGAAAGAGAAGCCAAAGGAGCAGAGGTGGCACCTACAGTGGAAGCTCAACTACCAACATTCCATACTCCGGTGTCATTTGCATTCGATGAAGATTTACACTGGATGACTGCTGATTTTGGAGAACCACTCAAGAGTGAAGGATCTCTCCAACAAGACCAAAGTACAGGTGAAATGCTGCCGAAATGGTTCAACCCAAATCAGGAAGAGATGCTCAAGACTACTCCACAGAAGAGAAGTGTTAGACAAGCTAGTGGATGAATTTATTACAAGGGAAATGCTGCAGAATTTTCAAGTCAATCCTCACTCATTGGGAGCTGACACAATTGAAGAAAGTGAAGATGAGTGGAGAAGAAACTATCAATCAGATTGGAGTCACTTAGCTTGTAGCAGCTCACTCAAGAAAGACTCCAGATACTCAGCTACTTCCCCATTTGTCAACACTGTATGTGCTGCTCAAGATCTCACTCTAGAGAATCAGTATGTGACGAAGCTTGAAGAGACTGATTCAACATCAATCATGCTCAAGACTGAAGATTTAGAAGGACAACTCAGTGGTGAAATTGAAGATCATCAAAGCAATAAGGAATCATTTCAAGATGTTGAGATTCAAATTTCAATTGAGACGCCAAGAGATGAGCTCTTTGAAAATTCAAACCCAAGGTACACAAATCTTTCTCAAAATTCTATTCGTTTTGATGAATTTTTCAATTTGAATAAGTCAAATCTTGATGTTAATCCTTATTCTAATAATAATCATGTTTATAGGCTAGATTTTCTTGAAAATGAAAATGAGGCTATTAGCTTTAACTTTGATAATTTTATGCCTAATAAACCTGAGTTAGAGAAAAAACTTAATGCTAAATATATGATGCTTGCTATAGTTAATCACATTTGCTTTGCTTTTGTAATTTAATCATAATTGTGGTTATGGATGCTTATATTTATCACAAGTTTTGTAAATCTCGATCCTGTCAATAATCTTAAGCTTGTGATAATAATTAGTCTAGCTCTAGACTATAAATTAAGCGCTTTTCTGGAGGCAACTCGTTCTTAGTTAGTTTTAGTTTTAGTTTTTTTAGTTTTAGTTTTGTGTGATAGTTAGAAAGCTTAAACATCTTCCTTTGATGACTAATTTGTGGCTAATTACCTAGAAAAATTTGGTTAGATTGCATTCATATCATATCTCATGTTTAATTTAGATTGCGTTTTTGCATATATCACCCTGTTGCATATAGATTGGGTTTGCATGTTTGTATTGTGATTGGCTTGGTTGATTAATTAACTTCATGATGTGCGCTTTTATGTCCATGATAACATTTTGATGTTGTTTTCCTTAGCAATTTTGTGTAAGCATGGTGCTTAGACTAGATTGTTGATCATCGTGATGAAGTTCAGTTTAATCCTTGCCAGTTATCAATGATTTCATTGATTAGTTTGTAAGCTTTGCAAGGCGCTTTTGGTTTTCTTGTGCTGTTATGATAATCTTGATAAAACATAGTGTTTTAATTTTGGTTAATTTAAATCTTGATGGCTATAGAGAGACTTAGTAATCATGTTGTAAACGTGGTGTTTAGAACTTGATTTAATCATTATCTTTGTTTATATGCTTATCTCATGCATTCATTTACATTTGCACATTCATACATTCATATAGGTTTTATTAATCCTTGTTTTAACTAGAGTAATTAAGCCACAAGTTAGGAATCATTGGATGTGTTAGATGAAGGTAGATTCTATTTACTTCCCGATTGTAACACCCTAATTTTTGCTATATGAAAATTTTTTCATAAAAATAATTTAATTTTTGCTTGAGTTTGATTTATTTATACATGACATCATAATGTTTTATTTATTTCTAATATTAATCAAGTAAAATAAATCATAGGGTCAACTTCCTTGAGCACACATGCCGTTGCATATTTTTCTTGATTGATTTGCGTTGCTTTGATTTGAATCCCAATCCATTTAAACTCATCAAAATTTCTCAAACTCCTAAAGAATTCTAGGAAAGTTCCCTTTTTCCCTTTCTTCTTTTCTTCGGTTTTGGGCCCATTCCTTTTCTTCTTTTCTTCTCTGGTTCTTTTCTCCCCCTTCGGAATGCAGCAGCCCACTCGGCCCCACAGCACAGCACGCTCGGCCTTCCTTCTCACCGCCATGTGGGTCCCGCCTGTCGGCGCTCCCTTTCTCCACCGCGCCCCGCTCTCCTCTCCCTTAAGGGGGGGCCCGGCTGTCATCCCCTTCCTTCTTTCCCCAGACCATCCGATCTAGATCGAACGGCCCACAGTGAACGCGACCCGGGTCATGTCACACCCGGTTTTAA
Organism: Paspalum notatum; assembly: GCA_022530915.1. NCBI lineage: Eukaryota > Viridiplantae > Streptophyta > Magnoliopsida > Poales > Poaceae > Paspalum > Paspalum notatum. Next base: position 23,224,465 of record CM039687.1, read on the forward strand.
AAACAAAACCATATGACACCATATGTGTGTCCAGGATCTATTTTCCACATATACAGCCGACTTTATTAGTGAATATCAATAGACAGTGCATTATATAAGCGTTGACACAAAAGTCAATATATCAGAGTATAGCGGAACTTCTATCTCGTAGCGGAACTTTATCTTCACAGGAAGGTTGACTGGGGGCACATACGCCTAACGCCAAGTAGACTTTTGGATCCACTTCATCTTTAGGTCACCATTAACTTGAACAGAGCAGAGCTAATTTGTTTGGGGATAGCAAGGGTAAGTACATGTCGTACTCAGCAAGTATTCCGTTTAGGATAAAGTGGACTGGCTTTATAGTGGATAGGCAATAGCGGTTGCTTTTAGTTGGTCAACTTTTATTTACTAACAATAAATTAGCATAACCCATCCCATAACTGGAATAACATAAATACAATAAAGTATCTGAAATAAACCACCATCATTCCATCACCGTTCCATTATCATACCATCTTTACCATCATTGCCATGAGATCCTTTTCTTTGAAAAACTCTAATATGTGAGGGTCTAGGCCGCTCATAACCGCGAGCACGGCTATTATAACAGTTTTAAACACTCTCGAGAGATTGTACATCTTTACCCACAAGTTATGATTCCCATATGCCAAGAGGTGGCCAAACCCCATATATTCACTATCCTTTGATGAATTGGCAGGGTTTCATTACGAGACCTTTACAAAGAATTCCTAGAGTTATAGCCCACTCGTTACAGGTTACTCCAGTCAACTAAAGATATGAGAGTTCCGTTCGAAAGGGTGACAAATAAATCAAACTGCACCACATTGGCAAAGGGCAAAGTCCCATATCCCCCAGACCCCTCATACGCCATGTTTCAGGAAATTAAGTCAAAACTCTAGTTCATCTAATTAATCAGTCAAGCCCAGTGCCATGTGAGTCATGTGGTTGTACTGTTTTCCTGGGTGGTCGCTCGGCGAACCGATCCTTAAGGTGAAGCATTTGAGCAAAACCAACAAAAAAATATGCCCAAGTCTCCATGTTGCTAACAACCAAACTTTTATCATCATTGCATCATTAATTAATCAATATTAGCAACATAAATAAAGTGAGTTGAGCGGTAGCAATTAATTTACAACATCACAGCCCTCCCAGGTTTATAGACATGTAAAAGAATATCAAGCTAGTCATCCTTAATAGGAGCATGCAAATTTAGGCTCTAAACTGTGTGATTAAAGTAAATAGGACATGGGTCAAAGAATACTTGCCTTTATTCCCAAATATATATAGCTGCTCAAGAAATTCTTCAATTGTAGGTCTTGAAAAGCTTGATCTTTACTCGCACGTACGATACTCGTTCTATACGTGATAACACACGCAACATACAAAGCAGACAAACATACATGTATAAGAACAATACACTAATCATAGGAAAAGCTTTTAGAAAACATGCGCCAAAAGAGAGGGTTCGTCGCTACGGTCACGAGATCGCAAGAAAAGCCGAAAACGGAGCTACAGTTAATAAGATACAACTAACTGAAGGTTTGCAGTATTGATCATCAAAGAAAGAACTATGAACATCACTTATTTTAAATAGCGAAATAGTGTAAATGGATTAGTTCATGAAAAGAATCAGGTTTGAATTAATGCAAATTGTATTTGAACTTAAAACCGTAGTTGAAACTAACATTATTTTATTTATAAATGTTTGATATTAATCATACTAGTTAAACAATTAGTTTTAGAATGATATCACATACTCCGTCTTTTAGCATATAACACGTCCCAACTATGCAAATTATAATTGAAAACACCTTATAATTGTAAATAAACAAGTTTGCATAATTTTATAAACACCGTTGTGTAACTCATGCATGTTCTAATTAGAAAACAATTATATAATCATTAAGCAAGTTGACATGCATTTAATAAAAAGCAAAGTTTAAACTTAAATGTCCTTTAATGGGAAAGCATTACACGAAGATTTATTTAAATTTAACAAGAGCTTTAAGAAAACCTGAGATTAAACCCTAAATTGATTTTATTTAGAAAGTAATGACAATAGCATTAATCCAATTAATACTTATATCTAAAACCAGGAACAGATACTATAATAAACATGAGCACTAAAGCGTAGGTGTTATCATTATGGATCTAACGCAACATGAACGGCATAAAACGGAGCTAAAGCGAATTAAATATAAGAAATTAAAAATTAAAAGGCCTTGAATGTGATTAACCGTATACATTGATTAGGACCTGAAAAGGAATACTCGCAAGACCCAATGCACAGTACTCCCGAATTTGGCCAAAGATCAAGATTTGATATGCAAAAGGACGTGGATCATACTAGCTAAGTTGTAGGAGCATACATGACACAAGAATTAATCTGCTACCTTATCTGACAACGCTTATCCTTGTCGAACTAGAGTTTTGTGGCGGCTGGTTCTTGATCTGCTCGCAGTGGCCTCATCTGCAAGTTGTATCCTGGCGCGTCACGCAGGAAGTAGAAGGATTGCATTGGCTTTGGCTTCTAGAGAATTGAGAGGTTGGTGGTGAGGCTTGACATGGTTTGCTGCTCACGTGTGGGGAACATCTGCCGATTTGGCTGGATGACGGCATGGAACAGCCTAGTTGCTGCTAGAGGGTGGTGTGTATGGCTGTCGATGCTGGACGGCTCCAAGCGCTTGATAGCACCGAACATGCAATGCATAGGTGCTAGCTGGGAAAGAGCAGAGGCTTACGGCCGATTAGAAAAGAGAGAAGGAAAAGAAACAACGGAGGAGAAGAGGCTTACCGTCAATGGAAAAGGCTCGACGGCAACCCACGGAAGGAGGAAAGGGCGTGGCGGTGGCGCAGAGAAGGCAAGTCAGCGGCGGCACCCCATGGTGCACTAAAACATGGGAATTGAGGGGACTACCTTAAGGTTCCAAATTAAGCGCCCCCTACAAAGGAGTCTTTGGTGCACCTATCCCCTGAGGGTTGGTCCAAATATATTGGGCTGCACACCCTCCACCGTCCCATCAAAAGGCAAGGTGGGACAAAACTGGGCAGAACAGGATGACTGTTTTGTTTCACGATTTCCCATTGATGTAGATGGTCTTTTGAGATGATTCGACTTGGGTTGGAAAGAGACCATCTGTGGCGGAACCGCCGATTTAGTACGGGCTAAGTACACCTGCCACCACTGGCCCATAGTGCACTTAGACCGAACTAAACTCGGTAGTCCGTCGAGCTACCCAGAAGGGCACTCGATGAAACCATCTCCCAGGGATGCCGACATCACACACGTTAAGCTCTCGGAAGAGCCGCAACAATTACAACAACCCACCATTTCATACAAACATAATTCGATTGATTACAAATACTTTTGCTCAAAAGGAGTACAAGGTAGTGAAAAAGAACTTCAAAATAAACCTCGCAGCGGAAAACATATCGTTACAAAGATGTAACGTGCAGCGGAAAGTAAACATCAAGTATGACCTCGAGCCCACCGTAGGCATCCTTGATCATAATCTGACATGCACCTAAAAAAAAAGATATCAACAACAAACGGTGAGTTCGTGGGGAACTCGTAGGACTTACCCGTGGGCGGTTTCAGCCCGACACATTTGAGATTATGCAAGGCTTTTTGGTGGACTGACTTCTAACCCGCATAAGCTTACTAGAAGTGGGTCCTTAGCCATTGATTGTTTATTTAAAACATGTTATCATAAGATAGCAGGATTTTACAACTGCTACCCCTTAGTTATGATTATCAACAATATCATAGGGGAAAGTCTTGCAGAAAAATAAAACATGAACGAATGCCCCGTCCCAAGATTCATAGAGCCCCCATCGAACTCTTGGGAGTAGCCGTCTCAGGAGCGATGCCCCTGTACGTCGGGTCATCTCTCCCTCGACCTCAAAGCATCTCCCAAATCCATCAACCTCCTCTCAGTGGATGGGCAGCACTATGAATAGTCGGACGGATCATACTTATCCAAGCATGTTGTATATAAAACATGAATATAAGCATAAAGTATTTAAGTTGTTACTACGTTGCCCGTCAGTGATATTTGGCATTCTCACACCTGGTGAGCATCAGCGATTCGAATCGATTTTAATTCCCGGGAATAACTAAAAATGCCAGGGGCCCATATGCTTACTCACACGACGGCTTTCCCACATATAGTCCCCCTCCTCCACCTGTCCCATCCCAAGTTCGATTCACTCCCACCTGACTCCCGGGTTGTGCCCCCATGACGAGCCTGCCGACATCTCGGTCTCCCCGTCATGAGTACCAAGCTCCCCCGGGCCACCTTCCTCTCAACCAGTGGGTAGGAACGTGTTTCTGTTCTCCGGATGGCACAAGTAAGGTTTCACCGGCCCCATTAACCGGGTAAGCACTTTAGCAATGGTATGCCAATCAGCAGGCGAACAGCGGACGGGCCTTAATCGACTCGGGCGGAGTCCACCAACACATTATCACAAATCTCATCATATCAAACCATATCTCCGCCCGGTCTCAACTTATCATCAAGTCATAACAGATTGCCTTTCGATCCAAGGATTTGTAAAAACAATTTGTAGGCCCTATCATCTCGCGAGTGAATACCTTCACTCGTCTTCTACCGTCTAAGCATAGCTAAGCATAGACTTCGTTTCATCCTTTCTACTTTGGGCATCAAGGATTTATGCATGTGGGGTTTCATAAAATCCCTAAACGTAATGCACACACAAGCATGGGGTGGTGAGACTCCCTAGATAGGTGAAAATGCCTAAGGGGCCTACCTTCGTTGTTGACGACTTGAACAAACTAAGCTACTGTTAGTTTGTCGGGTTGTGAGGCTTTGCCCCAGGCAACCCCTTGAAACAGGGACGGTTTTATCAGCGACCCGTCGTCTTCTGGCACCGGGTGCACGGGCTCGTCTTCCGGCCACTGGGTTCGTGACTGCTTCTGCGTTGGTCCTTCGTTCGCGGAATCTATATGCATGACATAGTGCAACATAAGCGTAACGAATGCAAAAGCGTGCATGATATGCGTAAAAGATATATTCATGGGAATTATTATCTAGGCAATTTACTTAAGTATTCCTTACGTAAAACTTGCACCACACGAAAGGGACTCAGATTATTACTAGGAATCTATACGAACCATCCCCGAGATGCACTACAACTATCGCATATAAAAGGACATATGAACATGTATTGATTCTAAGGCCTAAACCATCGTATAAACCCTAATCATCCTCACACATGCGCATTTGTGAATTAAATTATGCACTTGAGTTCTCGTAGTTACACAGCTCCATTATCATGAGGGACATGCACAAATATACTTTTTGGGTCCTATGTATCATGTACAAGCTACCAAAGTTCTCCTGAAATTTTCCTAGCCATTTAACCCCACTTCTTCCTATTTTCTTTCCTAGCTAGTGGCACTTTGTCCATTTCAAAACACCACTCAAACTTGACATGCACAATCTCATATTTTACCAGTGACTCTTATTAGTTATCTACTGCATAGGAAAAATACCAGATGACTCATTCTAGCAGGTTTTGCATGGTGTTCACTTTTTAGTTAATAAAAAGGCACATTACGCAAATATAATGGCAAAGCCTCACATAACAGCAAGCACTATGGCCACAAAGTTTGTCATAGTGTTCTCATGTGCTACAAAGCATACTGACCAAGTTTTACCATTTTAGAAGTTCATCTAGATCACTTTTTCTATTTATTTTCCTTTTACATACATGCACAAAACTGAGGGTAAAATGGTCATTTCACTCATCCACATCATACCCATTCGATAGATCTATTCAAGAGGAGTCTAATGCAACTTAGTTTGTCCATTTTGGATTTTTATTTGATTTATTATGATTTTTGGAAGTTTTCAGCCGAATTAACCAATTTAAAAGGAAAAACCATTAGATCTAGGACCTATATGCTATTAACCGTAGACTTCAGGGGCTAGACCGCGAGATTCGCAAGACACATTCAATAGCGCTCGGGACGGAACTGTAAATAAGCAAAAACACGGGGTTAGATCTGGAAAAATGCCACGGCCGTCTTCTACCTTCAGCCGGGGGTGAACCGCGCGCGGGGAGGGAAGAAGGCGGGGCGGCGCCGGCGGCTGTGAGGCCGGACTTGGAGCCGACGAGGCACCGGGAGGTGTTCCCGCCGACGGGGAACTCCTCCCCGTAGGTCTCGTCGTGCGGGGAGGCACACACGGGCGGCGCGGAGGCGGCGAACCGAACGGCGCACCGGCTCGGCGTGGCACGGCGGCGCGGCTCGGGCCGGTGAGGGAGGGGCTGAGCGGCGGCGTTGTCCCGCGCGTCGGATGCGCGGGGTCGGCGCGGAGCTGGCAGTGGTGTCCCCCGGCGCGGGATTGGCCCAGAGAGGGCTCTCCACGGCGAGCCGACGGCGGCTATGGCGGTGGCGGGTGGGCGCCCGTGGGGAGAGGTGGAGGAGGCGACGGCGAGGGCTGAGGATTAGCCGGGGCGACGGAGGAGGGTGAGGCGAGCGCAGGAAGCGCGTCGGACGGGGCGGAGACGGCTTGCGGCGGCCGGTGTGTGAGCTCGCCGCGAGCGCGGCTCTGGCGGGCGGCGCGCGGCGCTCTGGGCTGAGGGAGGCAGAGAGAGACCTGGGAGCGAGGGAAGAGGGCGCGGGCGAGTGGAGCGGGGATGGGATGGTGCCTGGGTTCAAGAGGAGGGCGCGGCCGGTCGGGGCGGAGGCCACGGCGGCGATCCGTGGGCGCGCGGCGCTGCCCGGCCGTCGCCGGCCGCGTGGTCGCCATCGGCCCGGACACGGTGGCGGCCGGGGGCGTGGGGCCCACCTGTCATCGACCGGGAAAAAGGAGGAAAAAGAAAATAGAAAAATGTGTTTTCTCTTGTGTTGAAAATCGCCATTTAGACCAATTTAGAGGCCGAATTTGGAAAAACTCCAATTGAATGAAATGTTCTACTCTTTGAACTCTACAACTTTGTCAATAGGTATGATTTCAAATTCGGTATGGAAATATGAAATTCATTTGAATTTAGCTCTCAAGTTTAATTTGGCCCACAAACCCCATTTATTTGAAAATTCCAAAAGTCCTATTTATGGACATTATCTCCCAAGGTGTCTTTTGAAAAGTTTGTTTAGAATTTTAAAACTTACAACTTCTCTAATTTGAGCTTTGCATGAAAGTGGCTGTAGGTTAGAGTAAATTTGGAATTTCAAATCAGCCCTAATTTGAACCGGTTTTCTGTGCTGGTATAAAATGACCCCAAAATCCAATTAAAACTCAATATATGATCAATCTCTAATTACCAAAGTTGTTCTCCAGTTTATGACCTAAAAGTTTGGTAATATGACTTTGGTCTGAAACCCCACATATTTTGAATTATAGACACAATTATGTTCCATGGTTTATTAAAACAGAAATTTCACTTTGTGGAGAGACTTTCTTGTTTCAAAGTTTTGGGGTATCAAATGAAGTCCAATCACTTCCACAATAGGTGCATATGAAAGGTGATAAGTTTAATTCCACTTCATAGAAAGGAAGATTTTGAAGTTGTATAGTGAATTCAAAAGTAATTTCAGAATCAACTTGGGGATGGGCTCAAATTTCAGATTTGAGAAATTCTGACTTAGTGGTTTATCTACCAATTCCTCATTACTCTCTTAAGCTTGATTTTAGTCTTAGTTTATCATTAGCTTACGTATAATTGTGTGTACGGCTTCTGAGATGCCAGGGGCATCACACCATCGTTAGCTTTCCGAAAAGTGGTGGATCAGCCCAAACGGAGTTCGTATCAGAAAGTTATGACCCAAACGGTGCAGTATGGTCCTGGTAGACGAGGTGGCTCGGGAATTAAATGAGCCTTAGTCCAAATATATTCCAAAGACTCAAAAAACATAGAAAAAATCCTAAAAATATTTTTGTACCTATTGAACTGAAATAAAATATTTTTAGCTCATGAAAATATTGATAAGAGCCTCTAATTGATAGAGTTTGCTCTAAGGAAAAGGGAATAAGTTTAAGAAAAAATCCACGAAATTTCCAGGAATAACTTTTTGATGATTAAACATATTTTGAAAGTTTTCATACTCATCAAAACTATGTACACAGCATGAATGCTTCAAACATGTTTCAGCTATGTTTCTTTTAGTTGAATTTATTAGAGAAAATTCATAAACCATGTATCATGCACACTAAAACACTGCAACCTTAGTCAAATTATTAAACTTTGTCGAAAGAATTTTACGATCTAAAAATCAAGGTGTTACAGGTCAATACCGGTCAGCGTCGCTGTTTTGCAAAAGAGTCCCTGCGTTTTCTAAAAAACAACCCGCAGTCCAGATCTATTAAATATAGGTCCCTGATTTTCGCAGTTTAGCCCCTGTAGTTTCAAATATCCTTTATTTAAGTCCTATTATCTTGTTTTATTCATATCTTTTGCGTTATAACTCCGATTTGAGTGATTTTCGAACCTATAGAATTGTGATGATGCGTAGATTAGATCTAAATCCTTTTTAATCTCTGTTCATGATGTTTGGTGTTCTATTTTTGATGGTTTGTACTTATTGCTTGTATGTGTGCAACGTGTAGCCGACGTTCCGTCCGAGTTTGTTGAAAACCAAGCTTGGGAAGCCCCTGAGCCGTTTTTTGTTGAAGAAGGCAAGCATTCTTTGACCCATGTCCTATTTACTTTAATCACATGATCCAGAGCCTAAATTTGCATGCACCTATTAAGGATGACTAGCTTGATATTCCTTTACATGTCTATAAACTTAGGAAGGCTGTGATGTTGTAAATTAATTGCTACCACTCAACTCACTTTACTTATGTTGTTAATCTTGACTAATTAATGATGAACTTGATGATAAAAGTATGCTTTTAGCAACATGGAGACTTGGGCATGTTTTTGTTGGTTTTGCTCAAGTGCTTCACCCTAAGGATCTGTTCGCCGAGCGACCATCCAGGAAAACAGTACAACCACAGGACTCACATGGGCACTGGGCTTGACTGATTAATTAGATGAACTAGAGTTTTGTCTTACTTTCCTAAAACATGGCGTATGAGGGGTCTGGGGGATATGGGACTTTGCCCTTTGCCAATGTGGTGCAGTTTGGTTTATTTGATATTTGTTAGTCACCCTTTGGAACGGAACTCTCAGATCTTTAGTTGACTGGAGTAACTTGCAACGAGTGGGCCATAACTCTAGGAATTCTTTGTAAAGGTCTCGTAATGAAACCCTGCCGATTCATCTAAGGTATGAATAAATGGAGCGTTGCAAACCTCGGGCACAATGGGAATCATGGCTTGTGGGTAAAGTTGTACAACCTCTCGAGAGTGTTTAAAACTGATATATCAGTCGTGCTCATGGTTATGAGTGGTCTAGACCCTCACAGATTAGAGTTTTCAAGGAAAGTGGCTTCTAGTGATCATGGTAATGATGGTCATAATGACAACAGTTATGGTTATGGTTTATGCTTATTTATTTATTTTACTGTCTTTATAATAAGGGACGGGTTATGCTAATCGTTGCTAATAATAAAATTTGACCAACTAAAAGCAAATGCTATGCCTGTCCACTATAAAGCCAGTCCACTTTTATCCTAAACGGAATACTTGTTGAGTGCGTCATGTACTCATTCTTGCTTATTTTATACCACGTTGCATCCCTTGCAACCGCTGCTCAGATCCAGAAGGGAGTTGTGGTGATCCTAATCAGGAGTTCCAAGATTACAATGAGTTCTAGGCTGGTGTGCCATCCGTCAGTTGCCTGTGGAGATTTGGTCGTCTTCCGCTATCGTTTAATTAATTCGTTTTCGTTAAGTTACTCGGTTTCGTTAAAGACATTTATGGTCTGTAATATTGGTTATTACTCTTAAGTTAAAGTACTGGTTGTGTTATTACTTCTATTTAAGCTATGTATGTGGTTAAACTGATCCTAGCACATATATGGTTAGCACTTAGTTTTATTTCTAAAACTGGATGTGACACCAATTATCACCCCGGGAGTAGAATTGTGGTCTCAAATTATTTTGTAGGCATAGAGTGTGTTCATGAGGATTGGAGGAACCTTTTGTGATGAAGATAAAGGAGAACATTGAGGAAAGTGTTTCAAAAATCAACACATATGCCACCATGGTGCCCAAGGATTGAAGAATTGAGAATTGTCAACGTCTCTGATACTCAAATCTGAAACCTAAAGAAGTTGTCAAGTTTTTGATCAACTTTGTGAGATAAAGTAGAATATTTTCTTATATTTGGAAGCCCCATCAAGTTATCTTTCCAACGGATCAAACGAAGCTTCATTTGGAATTTTCTACAAGGATTTATGGCCAAAACATTGGACGTGACTCGAGCTGTAAACAGTTCTGACAGCAAGAAGTCTCTGGAGTAATGATGGTATAACTTCTTCATTCGGAATCAGATTTTAGTGCACAAATACTCGTTGGAAAGGTAATTTTAAGGGCTACCCAATAGATCTATTATTGGAGGCATGTTCTGTTCAAGATCAAGGAGATATTCCACGAAGAAAAGGAGGTCAGCTACAATGGTGATGACTAAAAGAGGAAGATGATGGCAATAACAAAAAAGAAAGGAGGGGCAATGTTTATATAGAAGACTCATGAGCTAATTCAGAGGATCATAGTCATCTCAAAGGACTCCATGAGTTAGACATCCAAGAAGGTGGTGCAACATTTGAAGATGCCAAGAGAAGCATGAAAAGGCGTCAGTTCAGCTGCATCAACACTTTCTATATTTGGTGAAGCCACAGATGGGAAGCTTAAAGATTGGTGGATGATGAAACAAGTGAAGTGATGATGAAACAATTTTTTTGTAAGTCTTAGTTCGTGTGTGTTTGAAATAAAATTTCTTACTAAATTTAAGTTTGTTCTTTATGATTGCTTTGAAAATTAATCTTGTCCAGATTCATAATATGTTTTTTATGGTGCTTAAAAGATTGATTAGTAGCGCATAACCCATGATTTGATTAGAGAGATGATGTTTTATAGCTTTACTAAGCTTCTTTAAGAAAAGATTTGGAGGGTGATTTATTTATTAAAAAGAAAACTCTTATGATCAAGTGTTCCATCCTTTTGTCAAGAGAGAGGATAAATCCTATTAGAGCCTAGTTGAAAACACAGTTTATAAGCTGGTTATCTCAAATGAGTTTGGTTAAGGTTGATTCCTTTAGAAAGTTTGATCCTTTGAAAAATTTGGTCATCTATCTTTATCTTTTGATTTCTAGCCTCCACATATATATTCAGTGCTAGTTGTTCTATACTGGAGCACTAGCATTTGCTGAATTCTATATCTTTAAACCCTTTGATCTTTCAACACCCATTACCTACATAGTGAAGTTTTTGCTCATTTGCTAATCACGAGAGAAAGTTTTATAGTTATTTTGATCTAGCAAATCAAAAAGGTAGAATAAAAAGGAATATAGGTTGAAAAAAAAAAAGAGGAGAAGAGAGAGTCAGAGGGGGCAAAAAAAAGAAAAAAAGAAGGTGGCGCCCAAGTAAAAGAAAAGAAAGAAAAAAAGAGAGGAAAAGAAAGTAGAATTAGGAAATAAAGTAGAATTAGGAAAATTTTGGAAAAGAGAAAGAGAGGTCGAGTGTTTATTAGTGTAATGATCGAAATCTTTTACTTTTCCAACCATGTGCAATTTTCGGGAATTATCCCACTTTATTTATTCAATATTGCACATGTCCACTATCTATATCTTCTTTTTTCTCCTCTCTGTTTATGCATATATATTTTCTTATTTCCGATGACCAAGTTAATTCAAGGTAATTAGATAATCTTTAGGGAGATATCTTAGCTGAACAATAAGTTGAGTTAACTTTGCTAAGCCTTTACCAAGCTTCTCTTTAACTCTTGTGAGATGTGAGAGAGAGAGAGTGATTTTATATGATCAATAGGATAGCTACAAAATATGAGTGCCTACATGTGAGCTTGACAAAGAAGGACCGATGTAATTTCTTGATCCATGGAGATTATTTTTCATACAAAACCCCCTCCATTTGATTCTAAAAGAAGTCTTGGTTTTGCTATGATTTGTTTGATTTCAAAAATTTCTGTGGGGATCTATATGTATGAAAGTTGATTAAAATGCCCATGTTGAGATTGAATTGAATTCTAAACTTGATTAGTTTGAGAAGTAATTGTTTAGAACTAGCTTAAATTTAGTTAAGTTTATATTTAGTTAAGTTACTAGTTTAAATTTAATTAAGTTTTTGATCGATCTCTTTGCTCAAGGACTAGCAAGATCTAAGTGTGGGGATATTGTTGACGCTCGTTATGTACTAAAAATATGCTCTATTTTCATATGATTTTATATCTTTTCCGGAGTCAATCTTGTCATTTAATCTTGTTTTGCTAACAAATAACCCCGTTTTCGAGAATGCTTTTTGTTTTTGCACATTATTAAATATTGCAGAAAAATAGCAAATAATTGGCAAATAATTGCAATAATTGAGAAGGCTACTCGTTGATGGATCAATACTACAAGTCCAGGGAGGTGAGATGAATCAGTGTTCGCCTAAACGGGCTAAACGGCGGTTTAAACGGTAAACGGGACCAAACTGTGTTGTTTAGGGTGTAAACGGTCTATTAAACGGTTGACCGTTTAAACGGTCAAAAAACGGTATTAAATGGCCTAAACGGTCTAAACGGAACGGAGTTAAACGTTATTAAACGGGCTAAACAGCCGTTTAATCAACTGTTTAGGTGAACACCGCCAAATTCACTTGAATTGTTTCATTCACAATTATGGTGTACATTATCTCATGCATACATAAATATGCAAATTTGATTTACTACATGTATAAATATGCATATTTATTTTTTATATGTATAAATGAGTATATTTACTATACTATATTTTTATCTTTAAGCATGAACATGTATATTTTTATGCTACAGTACAAAACCGTTTAGACCGTTTTATTCCGTGTAAGTGGCGTTTAAACCGTTTAAACGATAAACGAGGGGTGACCGACTGTTTACCGTTTAGCGTTTAGGATAACACTGGAGATGATTAATAAAAGAAGGACAATTGAAGCTCAAAAGAAGGTCCAAACCCATTATGGAGAAGGTTCGGAAGGCCTAGGATTGCTTGAGTATAAAGAATACGAAGATAAGGAAGGTTTATCAAGAGTCCAATCCAAGCTCCAATTAAATCACGAGATATTCTCGGACTCCAGGACAGCAGCACCTTGCGGGTCCAATTCGGAGATCTTAACGACGTCAAATGAAGAAAGTTTTAATACCAAAGTTGTAGCTCTCTTCGATCTCTACAATGTAGAGTCCGAGTTTGTATTATTTAGACTTCGGATGAGGAAGTTATGGTCAAAATACTAAAGACTGCAGGATATGGAAAGCTGATTTCGGGAAGGACTAGGACAAGGACTTCTTCTCCAAGCAAGAAAGCTTCATGGACGCCTAAAAACCTTTAAGACTCTTGTATATACATAGAAATAGGTCTATTAAGACTCTTATAACCGACCTATTAGATTCCATGTATAGGGAACTCTCCGGAGTATAAATATATGGCCTCCCTAGAGGGGAGGCATCCAATTCATTGTAAACCGGCACTCCAAAGTTAGGGTTTAAGGTCCATCTTCGCAAGACTCGTCGAGAAGGAGATCTCGGCAAAAGGAGGCGGCGAGAGGTGGCAGGAACAGAGGGGGTCGGCCGACCTAACCTGTTCTCGGGGAGTTTCGAGCTCATCTTCTGATAAGTTGTTCGTCTCACCGAATTCGACAACTATGCGCTTCAAGTTCATGATGTATCTCGAGTAACTCTCTGTTCTTCTTATTTTACTATGATAAACCTTGAGTTCGATCAATGAAATAGTCTATTTGCTATAAGTTCTTTGTTTATACATGATCTTTGATCCATGTCTTTACAATGCTTCATCTCTACATGTGACCTAGCCGGGGTTGATTTATCCACATGTCTTTTAGTAGATCTTTTTACTTTAATTAGTTGATTGAATCTGCTCATGCTTAGAAGTTGTTTAGGTTTGCTAGTTCGTCGATTACCTAGTTACTAGTGACAGTAAAGCCCGGTAAAAGGTTCGAGCAAGTCTATGACATTTATGATCATGTTTATTCTATGTTTCACGCTACATCCATGCTTAGGGTGGTTCATAGTTTATAAGAAGTTTGTCTCATATCTCTTGCTAATTCCTTAGCCATTTTAGCCTCATAATCAATCTTGTTTTTAATCCTATCAAGTTCTTGTTCTTGATCCAGTATATGCTATAGTCTAGTTTTATATCCAGTTTATGCTTTAGTTAGTTTAATATCTAGTTTATAATTAGAATACCGTTTATCATCCTTTCATTTATTTAGATCTATTAGAGCTAGTTAGTAATTGATTATCCTCGATTAATAGTAGTTTAAACCTAGTTTTCCACGGATTGACAAAACCCTTGATACTCATCTCGGGAAAAGGCTGCAATACTGTCGCTTGTAGTATAAGGTTTGGTGTGCTTAAGTGCCGTCAACAAAGTAGGGGATGAGGATTTGAGTGCAAGGAACCGTTAGGAGGCCTCTTTAAATAAACCTAATGGCGTTTGGTGTTATAGTACTATGTTGACTCGGCTAGCATTCATGCTGGCAACAAACGGCGTTTCAAATCCTAGGATAGGTTTAGCATTAATGATTTGACCTGAACGAGGCGGTTTTCTTTGGAAATTACTTTGAGTCGGCAACACGAGGCAATGGTACGCAAAAGAACATTTCAAGACAAGATAATTGGGGATTGATATTAAGTCAGACACATGAAACTGAGCATGCAAAAGGGCATCAAACTACTGCTCGAGCAGATCCAAATTTACTACTACTCCTATGCTACTGATATGAGTTAAGCAACAATACTGCGGCGCTTCAGCGGACGAGCTTGATCCTCGTCGTCACCATCGTCGTCGCCGCCTTTATCGCCACCATCGCCATCATCATCGTCGCCATCGTCGTCGTCGTCGTCATCGTCCTCGTCATCCTCGTCATCGTCGTCGTCCTCATCTTCGTCGTCATCATCATTAGACCCACCAAGGCTGGGGTGGTTGAGACCCCGGAGCATGGCCCTCTCCTTGGAGTTGTATTGCTCGGGTTCGGAGAGGTCCCCCTCGGCCTCTTCGTCGTCGTCTTCTGCCACCTGATGGTGCGGCGGTTCATCTTCGTCAGAGGGTGGATCCTAAGACGGCTCCTCGTCGTCAAGCCCACCGTAGTAGAGCTCGTCTTCTTCATCAGAGAACTCGTACTCCTTGGGCACCGTGGCCTTCTTCCCCTTGCCTCCTGCCATGGCAAATGACGGTGGGGGATTCTCGCTTGCGGAGGAGTTTCTAGCAGATGCCAATGGCGGCGTGAAAGTGCAGGACCGCGGGCGTTTGGTTATATAGCCAAGGGTGCGTCGGTTCGGCTTCTGCGGAGTGCGGCAGTAATGGGGACATTTGGACTTGCAGCGGGACACGCGTAAAGCATCTGAACGCAAGATTTGGTGTTTCATATTCTGGGAGCGTCACAGGACACACCCAATGGGTGAACGGTTTTCTCAATGGAATGACTTGGGCGAAGCAGAAATGAGCTGACGTCACTCGGCGGAAGCTTAACTCAGGAAGAGTGCCTTCAGGCTTTGGACCTTCGAGCTGATTGTTGCTCAAGTCAACTCGAAGCTCGGAGGCTACACCTAATGGGTGCACCTAGTCGGTGCAACCATTGAAATTTTTTCTGGTTTCAAAATTCTTCGAGATGATTGCTGCTCAAGTCAACTCGAAGATCGGGGGCTACACCCATTGGGTGCACCTAGTTGGTGCAACCAATGGAGAAGGCAAGTTAACTCAACAAGTGTTCCTGTAGCATATGACAGGTCTTTTGTGGAGTCTCGAGTTGATTGTCTTCGAAATTAACTCGAGCCTCGGGGGCTTGTGAGGGATGAATATCCCTGGCTCCTCATAGAGTGGATCCATGACCTGGGCCAATGAGTACATCGGCCGACTGGGCTTTGGGTCGACCAACTGACTCGGGCCCAACTGCGCTGTCGCTCAGGCAAGCTTGGAGATCAGGTCTGTGGAGATAGCGATCGGGAAGGCGGCGTGACTTGGATGCGCCGGATATGGCTCCGGATATCGTGGGGCTCGACTGTGGGAAGCATATCTCTGCGCATCTCATGGGATTTGTTGTACTCGAACCGACTAGGAGATATAGACGGAACCCTGACTTGTAACCCAAGATCCCGTCAGCCTATATAAGGCGGGTGAGGGACCCCTACCATTCTCTTTGGCATTCTCTCATACACCAGCCCTAGTGCTCATTGTACTCTCAGAGCTCTCCACATAATACAAACAACAGCACACAGGACGTAGGGTTTTACGCATCCAGTGGCCTGAACCTGTATAAATCTGTGTTTCTCATCGCATCTCAATGAACCATTGAGCTACTATCGGACTCGCCGGCCTCACAAAAGCACCACGTGAGCTATCCCGTGGTGTACTGATGGTGCAAAACACCGACAATCGTTGAATCTTCATTTAACCATTGTGATCACTGGACGAGCTATCCCGTGGTGTGTAAATGCCCGCAGTCTTGAGTTGCTACAGTCTTGGTCTATTTCGTTCAGTGTATTCATTGAACTCTTCGGTGTAAACCGGAGTGTTCGATGTGTACCACTAGACTCTCCGATGCGCACAATTTGCACCGACTCTTGAATGTTCAGTTGGTTGCGTCTTCTTCTCACCGGACTGTCCGATACGTGCAAAAATCTGCCTTTGAGGTGTATCAAGACTTATGTCT
Organism: Paspalum notatum; assembly: GCA_022530915.1. NCBI lineage: Eukaryota > Viridiplantae > Streptophyta > Magnoliopsida > Poales > Poaceae > Paspalum > Paspalum notatum. The sequence continues at coordinate 23,241,242 of CM039687.1, forward strand.
TTGGTCTTCTCTTGTGCTCTTTGAGCCCTCCTTTGAGGTGTTTGGACCCGAAGTCCATCACTTGCATTCCTAAAAATTAAACAAATATACTTGCACACACATTAGTCTCGAATACTCCATGTTGTCACTTCAACCACCAAAATCTCATTAGGAAGCTAAGCACAAGGCTTAGGGCCCATTTTCTTTACGGAGGGGCCCCTCTCCGTTTAGGTTTGGGATGAAGGAAATGCCACAAAAAATCAAGGCTTTCATGTGGATCAGAGACTAATTAGTCAAGTTGTACCGGTTGGGAGATCTGGTAGATTCTCCAACAATATTGATAAAAACGATAAAACTTGTTCACAACTAAAAAGTGGAATGCACCATTTCCTTCGTTGCAATTTTGCTAGAGCTATCTGGTTTACTTCACAAATTCCATTTAGATCAGATGAACTTCCTCATGAACATGACCGCATACAAGACATTTTAGCTAGGCTCCTTCCTCCAAACATAAATTATGAACATCTCGTTTTCTCTATCGCTTGGTACATCTGGAGAGCTTAGAATGATAACAGATTCGATAACCAATCATGGACACTAGGTACATTACCACATCAAACCTGAAATGAGTTTTGCTAACGCCATCCAAACATATAATATGCAGGTACTCCTACAAAACAGTAAGCACAAGACGAACAGGGAAACTACCAATCAAGTAGGGAATCAACAAAGAGAAAAATAACATTACTGCAACTAATGCTTGAATTATAAGGTATTATTCCTACAAAGCCTGAATCAGTACCGCTTCAACTGAAGTAAAAAGCATGAATTTATACCGCACTTTGTTCGCGTCCACTGCTCCTATGTCGACATGTCAGCATCAGCCTCCTGCATGCGCTTCCCATCCCGCCACGTTTGCACGTCACAGCGCCTTGCTGGTTTTGTTCCTTTCTGTCCATGCCAGTCCACACAGCTGCGAACTACGTTTCCTATGTACCAGTCGGCCCCGAAGACATTCCGTGGGCCTCTTGTGGCCGTCCTTCCTTTTTGCCGTCGACCCCGTGGGCCGTCACGGCACCCCGTGTGGTGCTTGCCCCTTTTTGGTCGCGGCTGCTCCTGTCAGCTCTGAAAGGTCAAATGCACCAATAGCTTTGATGCATGCATTCAGAGAAAAAGTTGACAACAGGGATTCACTAGATATCACAACATCCACACCAATACTACCATGGCTGCCCTACACAGAAATCTATGATTACCAATCTATGTACTACACATGCCTTCCAAAAAGAAATACACAGCACAAATCACAAATACGTCAAAAAAAGGCTTAGGAAACAAACAAAAATGAAAATACCTGACCCATCAGCTTAGATGGCCATCTTGGCTCATCCAAGTCCATATAGGCCTTTTTTTCCAGATAACCTGCTAACATAACTCTCCAAGGTACCAATCAAAGAAGGATCCATACCACTATCGCCACCGGATCCCACGCTGGTAACAAATGAACCTCCACGCTATGAGGGAGCCGCCTAGATCGCCCGAGCTAAACCGGGTTTCATCAATTGAACCCCCAATTCAACCTGAGCAACCCCGGTATTCCACAATCCCAACACAAGGATCTTCCATAACCAAGTCACATTGCATACATCATCACAACAAGTCTTTAAGTTTTACAAACCAAGGTTCAAATTACATAAAAGGTTTTCAAAGTTTTGCAGCGGAATAGTTTCATTGTTGCTCTCACATACGAAATACGACAAAATAAGGAACGGGTCTCATGCCATGACACATCCCAAACACAACTCAAGATACATGAAGTATGCGGGGGCATTGGTCAAACCAAAAGACAAGACAGTGTACTCATAAAGTCCATATCTAGTAGAGAAAGCCGTCTTCAGAATGTCCTCAACTCGGATTTTTATTTGATGATAACCCAGCCGAAGATCGATCTTAGAGAAGAATTTGGCACCGGTAAGTTGATCAAAAACGATATCAATCCTAGGGAGAGGATATTTGTTCTTGACCGTCACCTCATTCAACTGCCGATAATCCACACGCATCCTCAAACTGTGATCTTTCTTCACAAAAATGGCCGGACATCGCCAAGGTGAGGAGCTCGGTCGAATAAATCCTTTCTTAAGCAACTCTTGCAATTGTTTCTTCATCTCAGCTAACTCATTGGGAGGCATTCGATAAGGACGTTTGGATATTGGGGCCATCCTGGGGAGTAGCTCAATAAAAACTCCACTTACCGGTCGGGAGGCATCCCCGGTAATTCTTTAGGAAAGACATCTGGGAATTCACAAACCACAAGAATTGCCTCTAATTCCAGTAGTATGGTGGCATTTAAAGAATAGAGTTGAGCACTATTTTTCTCACTAAGATGAAGGATCACCCGCTGCCCAGAGGGATGTCTGAGCTCTACTTGACGGGAGTTGCAACGAATAACACTATCATGCTTAGTAAGCCAATTCATGCCCAAGATGATATCCAAGTCTTCCAGATTAATGACAATAAGATGTGCCAAGAAAGAAAACCTAGATATGTCAAGCTCAGCTAGGTTGACTACTCGTTTGGTCACTGAAGTTGAACCCGGGGCATCTATGTGAAAAGGTACTTGCACTTCACGTATTGGAAATTGATGTTGCAATGCAAACTTCTTGCTAATGAAAGAATGTGATGCACCGGAATCAAATAAAGTTCTTGCAAGATGGGAATTAACTGAAATCATACCAGCAAGCACTTGCACATCCCCACTTGCCTCTTCTGCAGTGACGTGATTGACCTTGCCCTTCTTGAAATTCTGCACATTTTTGTTGCCTTGGTTCTGTGGTGGTGAAGGAGGAGGCATCGGTGGCCTAGGAGCATTGTTGGCTCCACCCATCCTAGGAGTAGGGCACTCCCGGGACAGATGTCCATGTCCACCACAAGTGTAACAGGGTCCCCTTGGAGCATTTTCACCTCCACTTGCTTGCTGCCCCGCGCGGACAAAAGGATTGACCTTGAGGCCCTTGGTTGCGCACCATCCACATAGGTTGCGGAGCACCATAGCCTGGCACATGAGGTAGAGGTGTTGCCCCCCGTGCGCGGACTTTGAGAGGAGGTACCACCATGGGGAGGGGTTGCAGCTCTTTTGCGGGTCTCCGCATCCAACTCAAGCATCTTGCTCTCCACTTTTATGGCCATGCTCACCAAAGCATTGAAGTTGGCACAAGAGGCCACCGAAAGTTTATCTTGCATTCTCAAAGATAACCCCCGAAGATAACGGTTTTTCTTCTTGGGATCAGAGGACACTTCATCAAGTGCATATTGGGATAGGTAGTTGAAGGCATTAGTGTACTCCATGACTGACTTGTTACCTTGCTTCAAATTGCGGAACTCATCCGCCTTGAGCTCCATCAAACCAGCTGGGATATGATGTGCCCGAAAAGCAGCCTTGAACTCAGCCCAATCAACTCGGTGGTCTCGCTCTTGGTGTGTGAGATAACCTTGCCACCAAGCTCCCGCAGCATCAAGGAGTTGATGAGCCGCGAGGGTGACTTTCTCATGATCATCACACTCCATCAATCCAAACTTCTGCTCAATGATACGGATCCAATGATCCGCGTCCAAAGGGTCCTTGGTGACCTTGAAGATAGGTGGATCAAGACGGTGGAATGCATCATAGCCTCGGCGTTGATTGCCCCCATCACCGCCACGTTGACCCAAATTCTCGATGAGGGTCTAGAGCAGCCTATTTTGATCTTGGCAGTTTGCTTGTCCTCTCAACATCCACAAGAGTGACATTAGGAGGGTCGGGAAGCCTCCTATCCCCGTCACGCTCACCATGACCACTACCATTGCCCGGTGGATTAGACATCCTGCCATCAACCGCAAATAAGGTTAACAACCGGTTATGAAGGAAAGAAGAAAGTATAATCTCACTAGAAAATTTGCACTAAGGGAAGAAATATTCAAAATGAATGCAAGAGGATCACATATTCCGTATCATACATATATATATGCATAAGTCTAAAGAGAAGGAAATGCATCATATAACTATCCCATCAACCATACGTGGTCACATACCCATTATAGCAATTAAATGAGTGCAAGTACACATATGAATGCAATTCATGTTGACATGTCGCCACTACTCGCACAAATCTCACATAAGGCCATAAATAAAACATAGGTCCACATTTTCCATAAATAGGCATGATTCGATAGCTACAACGTGTCTCACATGGTCTCACAAATTAAATTTTTAAGGTACAAAACAAAGGTGATACATAGATGTGAGCTTCCAAGCTCACTTACTACTACATACTACCATAAGGTTACATAGGGTTCACTCATAAGGTGCCCTAACAAAGTTGAGTGGAAACTCATCGAGAAGGTGATGTTCTGGGCTGCCAGTGTCTTCAGGATTTTCAGGGTGGTGAAGGTCCACGTGTTCGGCCCCAAGAAGAGTTGTTGGCGTATGAGTGGTATTTGCAAACCGACGAACACGCAATCCCACGGAAGCATGGGCTTGACCCATGGGTGGTTGCTCAACCCAAACACCTTGAACTGGTGGATAAAGAAAAGAAGGTGGAGCAAGCTCATAGGGAGTCCCATCTCCTGCACCATAAAGCACATTTGGGTTCCCTAGACCCATCCTCACAAAAGGTTCCATCGCACATTGAAGATGGTTGTAACGTCTTCTAGTTTCTCCAAGCTCATAAGTGAGACAACGGATCATACGGTCTTGAGCTTGGACCAACTCAGACATCCGCCTCTCATATAAGGTTGCATCCCCCAACACCATCTCAAACGAATTAACACCTTGCTCTGAGCTGTGGATTGGAAAGTGAGAAAAAGGGTATCAATCTAACTCCATCACCTCCGATCGGAGAATACCGATCACCTTATAATGCCACCACTTGGATGGCCATCTCCACTGAAGTCCCCACTGCCACAAACTGATGAAACTCGGTCTCTCCTTCAACTAGGGGCTTGGGAACGAACAAGGTGGCAACATAGTCCACCAAGCCCGGCCCATGCCCTCTCGCATAAACCACATACTCGGGTCGATACGAGAAATTGCCCATCCAAAGCATCTCGTCAAGGATGGAAGGAAAACCCTCCACACCCTCGGCACGAGTTGCCATCACTAGCCTTCCCACGTTCATCTATCCAAAGGAGGTAACACAAGTCAAGAATAGATGATTAAAATTGAAATAAGTGAAGCATGAGGTAAGGTTAGCTCTATAAAAATAATTTACTTTAGACATACAAGAACATAACCTTATCACTCATATTTCATTTATTCATAAGAAAAGGTTAGTTAAATAATTCATTTTGGCCTAACCGCATCTCCCAAAAGGTTGTGATAATGCATGAAATGCAACCATGGCTCTGATGCCAGCCTGTGAGGGAGCCGCCCAGATCACCCGAGCTAAACCGGGTTCATCCATTGAACCCCCAATTCAACCCGAGCAACCCCGGTATTCCACAATCCCAACACAAGGATCTTCCATAACCATGTCACATTGCATACATCATTACAACAAGTCTTTAAGTTTTACAAACCAAGGTTCAAATTACATAAAAGGTTTTCAGAGTTTTGCAGCGGAATAGTTTCATCGTTGCTCTCACATACGACATACGACAAAATAAGGAACGTGTCTCATGCCATGACACATCCCAAACACAACTCAAGCTCATCATTCTTGGCCTTCGTCGCCCTTGACGGGACAGAAGTAGCCATACACAGCTTCAGGCTCACCTAAAAACAACTTAACGGCATCACTGTTAGTACATTTCGTACTAGCAGGACTTATCCCAAAATAAATATGGTGGATGCAAGTAGGCTCTACCAAATTAAATTTGTACGTTCTGAAAGCAATAGCATTTGATCAAGTTATGATAAGCAAAAGGCAAAGCTTCTATCCTTTCTCAACACAAACATCAATTGAATTGTGTAAGCATAAATAACATGATCAAAAGCCAATCTTCCATAGCTCACATACGAAACTCTATGTTGAAGTCGACTGAAATGAGCGTGCTCAATGACCGAGAGTGCTGCTATTCGAATAGATTTTTACCCGGCCGCGGTGCACTCCTTTTCCCACACGAAGACCAAACCTCCATATCCTTGGCCTAGGATAAGGGTTGATTCATGCCCTCAACTTTTCGCATACCTGCCCCAAACGCCCTCTGAACAGACGGGAAAGACTAGATGCATCGAGCCCCTAGTACGTCAGGCAACTCCAGCTACACCCCAACCCTCTTGCCCAAATCCATCGGGTGCTTCGGGCGACTTATGTTACTTGGCTTCCTGATATTAAGTATGCGGTAAGTACTGAATGGTGCTCAAAACCGAGGCAACAACTAGCAACCTTATGTGACTTGAGCAAGCATCGCCTTACATCAAGCCCGAATCACATTAACATTCTTGATCTCCAAATTTTACCATTCCGATATGAAGTTGATTAAAAGCAACTCCTAAATCTCGTGAGTGGTGGTGCCCTTGCCACCTCTCGACTTCTACCGGTACTAAGCATGGCTAAGCTTTAATCGAGACACCTAGCAAGCATATTCAACCTAGTAATTAATCTAGAACTAGGGAAAATGTCAAATAGGTTCTACACATCACATATGAACTAATAGAGCTAATCCCATGCACAAACAATATATATATAACTTAATTTGATCCAAAGTAGGGTGAAAAAAAGGGTGCCTGCCTTGATTCTCGAAGGCAAGGGCGTCATTCGCGGGCTTCGGTGTGGGTTCAAGCTCCACTTGATTCACCGGTGCGGTCTCTACACGAGTGCATATGATGCAAATATAAGAACAATGCCATGCTCATGATGTGATGATGATATGTTATGCAAAACGTATGAGCAATGCCTTTTCATAAAATCAAGATTAAAGGTCCCTTTTCTTATCTTACATAACATAAAAATTACTAGTTATGCCTAATCAAGAATACATCTACACTTAACCCATTGGTGGAGTTACCTAGCTAATGTCATCCCACAAGTCAATAACATGATAGATCATCCTAACATTGCATCTACATTACCATGCTAGGGTTAGAAATCCCCAAAATACTATGAACATGAGAGCTCCATGGTCACCATGAACACCATGAGCACACCAATGAAGCTCATCCCACCCATGAAATCGGGCTTACCTAGGGTGGAGGAAGTGCCTAGAGCAGCCCCCAAGTGATGGAAACCGAAGAGGAGAGAGATCGGGCCACGAGCTCCTTCTTGACCTAGTGATGATGGGAGAGGGGCTCCATGGTCTCCATTGGCCTCCAATGGTGGATCTTGAAGGAAAAACTTGAGGAAGGACCCTTCTTCTTTCTTGGGCTTGAGAGAGAAGAGGGAGGATAGAATAGAGAGGAGAGGGGATACGGGACAAGGCCGGCTCGGCCTAAGAGGGGCGCGGGGTCAGCACGTGTCCCCCTCACGGCTTCTGCATACGTGTCACGGAGACAAAACACTGCCAGTGCAGGGCGACCGGTTGGAACTAGTCCGGACTGGTTGGAACCAACAACCAGTGGGATGGTTCTGGTATGGTAAGCGAACCAATTGGAACTAGTCCGGACTGGTTGGAGGGAGGGATGGTTCTAGTACGGTAAGATGACTGGTTGGGACTGGTCCAGAATGGTTGGAACTGATCTGTAAGTCCACGGATTTTTCCGCAAACTTGCCCAAAAAGTCCTACACATCACACTTCCATTTCAATATAAGTTTTTTATTCAAGATTGCTTCACTCATTCAAAACAATGCCCAAAATTCTTCATGAATGCTAAATATGATGCTCATGCATGCTCTATGCCCTGCTTATGTGTTTGGTCTGTTACACAGGCCACAACATCCTTTCTCCAAAAGAGACATTTCCATAAACCTAGACATCTCCAGAAACCACCAGAAATTACGTTACTGTACTAAGAACTTGCAACACACAAGATGAATATGCAAACCTGTCTACATAACTTCGCCGGCTGGCCAAGCTCGTCCCAGTCTACGGCCCTCTTCCTATCCGCCAAGGTCCTCCACTTTCCTTCCAACGAGGTTAGGCCGTTGTTCAGCACGAGGTCTAAAAGACAGAATATGTACTATATAAACATTGTACGGAGAATGAAATTTGAATTTATGGGTGGGATGGTTCTCCTACTGGACTCACCCTTAGTACCAAAGAGCAAAGTATACGACAGCAACATGTAGCCAAATAGTGAAGCGTACGAAGACTGCACGTAAACAAATTTGATTAGACCATGCTTATACATGTCGGGGACATATTCCGTTCACAGCCCCCTTCAAACTATCTTACTGGATCATTTCCAAGAGGTACATTGTGACAGTCTACAGCCCAAGAACCCGTCTACAGCCGCGAATACACATTGGGCGTGATTGGTTGCCCCACCGGCCGCGCCCTGGCCCGCGGCGTGCGTTGACCGCGCCTACGTGCGTGATTGGTTGCCTGCAGGGTGGGGCGCCGGTCTGCACGCGCGGATGTAGTCTAGACACATTTTCGCCCTCCCGCTTGCATGCGCGGAAACACGGGGGAGCCGCGTTCATGGCGGCCCAGGCTGGTGCGAGCCAGGCGCTGGAGACCCCGCAACCAATCACGCCCGTTGAGAATACGCAGGTGCAGCAGAGCGCACCGTTCGTCAATCTAAATCATTGGGTAATCAACTTGCTTGTGATCTCTGTGATAGCCCTGTATACTTTATTAATGGTGTATCAATGCCCTGTCACTACTAATACCTCTGTGTGCACGAGCATATTGGGGATATTGAATAAAAATAGCCACATCAATGGCATATTATAAATATTAATAAAGTCACCATAGATGCCTCAACGTGGAGCACGTAAGGCATCAGCGAAAGAAATAGGTGCATTAATGTGACCTATATTATAATTAGTATGATATTCAAATTTCAAAGTGGGTAAACCGTAGATACATGGAGGGTGACGGGTGGTGGTAAGCGACGGTGGCAATATAACCGAGAAACAATGCCCGAACGAGGGGAAGCAACGACAGCGTGGCAAGTACCATCACTCTTACATAGATAAAACCGCAATATCTAGATTCGAGCAAGCCAAGTGAGAAAAACCACCAGGAAGTGTATAATATAGGACTAGTAGTCCATCAATACTATAAGACAAACTCGACGCACAAACTTCTAGTTGACCCAGCAAGTAGATTAAAGCCAACATATATGTTACAATTACCCTAGACTTGTTCAGTTATTTGAGACAGAAATCTATGTACTCCCTCCATCCCAAATTATAAAAGGTTTGGATTTCAAATTATATGTAATGCTTAGATTCATCAACATTTATATAAACATGGACGGAGAGAGAACGCCAAACCTATATAATTTGGAGCAGAGTAAAATGGCACTGTATGAAGAACTTCATAATGGCACTAGAATCATTCTATCAATAAATATCTATCTAGTATGCCAGATACTGGCAATGCTTGACATACCTAATCCTGCAGACCCTTGGGAGTCACCATAGAATGATGTCGTCAATGGTTTTGCTCTCTTATTTTATAAAAGCAAAGCTTTTTGTCCACTAGAAAGCCAGAGGTAGCACTCCCCTTATCTGAAGCAACTATATTTTTACAAGTCTAGCGGCCTCCCAATTTGAGTCACTTTTGTCGACCAAAACCACACTCTCCATAACCGAAACTAGACTTCTACCACGTCTAGAGGCCTCCCATTTTGTGACTCCCGACATTAGAAACCGAGCACTTATATGTAGGTAGATAAGCTAGCAACAGCAGCAAATTACTTCACATTTATGGAAGGTTAAAATAGATCTTTTCTCAACATATACTTGGCACGTTTGTGCCATCAATAGTTGGTCATCAGCAACTTATCCATCTTCAACACTATTAGAGACATCTGGAGGGCCACTGGAAGAGCATCTGCTTGAACTGCTGCCTTCTGTGAGAGTGCTACCATTATTTTGCTTCATGAATTGCTTCTTTGTTTTCAAGTCAGAAGAGGAATCCTGTGACAATGAAAAGTCCCATTAAAAACTTAGTTTTTATTTAATCATTGCACAAAAGGGTCTACAAACAGAAAAACGATCCTTACCTTGTTAGCAATCTCTGTAAGTGATGGACCTGAAGAACCAGGAGTTTTCAATTCCAGATCAGTTGCAACATCACCAATATCACCGGTTCTCACTCAACAACTTGTCTGCTGCGATGTCGATGACTTGCTTCTACAGTTGGGTGCAGGAGAGTTACACCGATGACTACTTGAATAGGCAACTTGAGTATTAAGTTGGGTAGAAGGCTGATTAGTGGGAGGATGGCAGGATTGAGTATATGGCATGCAAGGGGTGCATGCACTGGGGATGGCTCCAGATGTTTGGCTATAGAATAAGGGGTATGCCTGCAGCTGTAGATGCATGGGTACAGTGCTAGATATGGGAACTGGAACTGCGTAGGGATTCCCTGGAGGTGGCCCAACAACAACAGATGGCTCCATTCCAGCCCATGGGTACAGCACCCATATCAAATTATCAACCTCAGATTTCAGTGAAGCTTTCTCATCTCTAAGCTCATTCTTTTCTTGTGACAACTACAAATACCAGCAAAAATGTGTATCAGATGTCAGAATTTTTCTGCGGCTCAATTGCATTTCTCTATTAATATTTACCTTACGTGCTTCTTCAGAAAGTGAAGTGTATTCAGTTCTCAGCCTTTTCACCTGAGAAGTCAAATCTTTCAGAATCTGGATTGTGTCACCAAGTATAGTTGCTTTATCGTTCCTAGGACGGTCTGGATCTGGATATTTGAGCATGTATCTGACATGAGTCGATGACAAAATTACAGTGCCAACCCTAGCATTTTATAAATCAAATAGATGCAGCTAGTAAGAGTAGCACATAAAAAAATTTCGACATTGTTTCATTGGATTATGCATTAACTGTTAGATATATCAATATAGTGTAAGGATTTACATCATAGAATCAAAAATAAAATGTTAGGAAGGAAGGAATCGCAGCTCAGTTGTATTCCAAGGGACCAATGGGCTAACGTACATTAGACACCTTTATGGATAAAACCCTATACTCTAGAGAAATTATAATATGCATCTATATACATCTAACAGAAACAACCTCAGCTGGTAAATCTGTTCAAAAATTAGTAGCCTTGAACACACAATAGAGTTTGTGACAAGTACCCATCCCTCGCTCCCATTGTTCTGGGAACCTGGTTACTAAGACCAGAACTCAAACCAACAGATACACACACTTTTAGGATGTGCACTCCTTAAAAGCTATACCACGACCTTACTAGAACAAGACCGTCTACTTCACCATGCCAAGGGCCTGCAAGCGCCTCCATCAACCTCACTGGGTCCAAAGGGCTTTGTTCATGTAAGTCCACCACTCTTGGCGGACGTTGATGCCCTCCCCAAAGATGGAGGAGCGTTTGGAGCACCCCGTTGGAGGGGTTGGAGGACTGTTTAGTTGGTGTCGTTGGAGTCAGTCTAGCAATAGCCCCTGCCAAGCTCAAGGTGGCTTCCTTCTTGGCCACAACCAGAGCTGCAGCAACGCTAGGAGATTTACCCTAAAAAACACAATGATTGTGTTGCTTCCAGAGCATTCAAGCCCCTACAAGTTGAGCCCTGTTGGTACTGGCCGGACACCCTTTCTCAGCTCTAACTCCATCAATTGTTGAAGGAAACTTCGTCATACTGTGGTGCTTAGGTGCTAAAACCTGGAGTCCCACCTGTTGTAGAATGCTGAACCAGGTGGTGTAGGCTGCTTAGACGGGGGCACTAGGGAGACTACCTTGTTTGATCTATTGCTTGCTTCCTTTAATTGATACAACTCCCCTCTTTATAGAGAGGGCTTACTTGACTCCTAAGAAATAGATCTAATCTAATCTTATCCCTAACTAACCCTATCCTTATATCTAACACCAAGGGATCCCTTGTACAGTACACGACGCTCCTATAGCGGTTTCCTGTAGCGCCGGCCCAGCCCAACGGGTATGGCCAACTACAGACTACCCATTACTCCCCCCTTTTGAGCAGCTTGTCCTTTAGCTGCAGCATAACCCTCAAATCTGAATCTGTCACCTAAAAACAAGCCTTTTACATCTCGCTCGTTTTGTTATTCCTAAATAAGACACCAAATAAATTCAAGTCCTGCTGCAATCTGGCGCCGAAGATTAATGTCCCACATCCCGTCCCCTTCAGCCGACAGAGACGAACCCTAGGTGGCCTGCAGCGAGGCACGACCTTGTTACCCACCTGCGACCTTAGAGGAACGCGCGAGGTCAGGCTATGATATGCCCATCGGGGCTGCTGCTGCAGGTCCTCAATGCATCTGGACAGATGTACCTTGACACCACTATACAATTGGTTTTGCCGCCTCCAGCAACGGCCGTGGCGCCACTTCTTCAATGATGGTGCCACTGCTGGATGACGTGACTGCGGTTTGACCATTAGCTGTGCTGGGCGAATCTCTTCCGCTCGCATCACCTGCACGTGGCATCTCGTTAGGAATCCACGAGCTGCAGCTCGCATCTTCACCGCCCCTGCTGCTTGGCACTTCTGCACTGCCGCAAGCTGGAGCATCCCGGCTTTGATCTCTGCGCAGTCAGCCAAAAATTTGGCGCTGAAGACTTGGAACCTTGCAAACCCATCATTGAGTCTTGCAAACACGTCATCAAGTGATACGTTGTCGGCAGCAGAAGCCATGGAATTAGATCAAAACCAAAGCTAACTGATACGCTGTAGCAGTTTCCTGTAGCGCCGGCCCAGCCCAAAGGGTATGGCCATCTATGGACTACCCATTACATAGAGTTAGCAAATGGTTGATGGTTTCCTGCTCCTGAGTCCTGATCACATAACGGGCAGCACTTCGGATGCATGATCCATCGACGTTCCAGGTGATCTGCGATCCAACATCTGTGGTGTTCCACCGGCCAAATAAAGAAATGGCACTTGTCAAGTGCCCAAGACTTCCGCACGCGTTCTGCAGCTCCAAATTCGATGGCACCTTCAAACATTGCCTCATAGGCTGATTTGGCAGCATAATGTCCTATTGGCAAGGAAATCTGGGGATTTATTAGAGGAAAATGGTGATTACAATGGCAGGAACTACATCAAGTTCACCCTACTCTAGGAGGCTCTGAACTGACTAACCAATTACTGCTTAACTGTCACGTCTACTACCTCAGCTTATATACTAGGCTGAAAAACTCTATTCAACTAGATCAAAACATATGGCTGCTTGTCCCCCAATCCTGCTGCACTGATGCTGCTGCCTTGCACATCCTGCATCAGTAAGTTTTACCAACAAAGGTGTCCATAATACTTTCCCCCACCTTGCGAAAAAGCTTGTCCTTGAGCTGAAAGTCCACTGTAAATTCAGTCACCATCTCCCAAGTCACATTAGACACTGGTTGGCCGACCTGTTGGACCAGGATTTGCCAGGTGCCCTGGTTTAAGCATGCCAAGATCACCTTGGACAGTACAGGCAGATAATTGGAGGAAGAGCAATCATCTGAGGAAGCATGAATGAACGCTTGATGATGACATGGAATACTGGGAGGATCTGAGCTTGTGTTGGCATGGCGGGGCGATAGGCCAGATTACCTGTACGCTCCTCCACCTTGAATGGTCCATAAAACCTTGGTGCAAGCTTGCTGGCTGACTTGTCGGTGATGGATTCTGCCAGGTGGTGGTGCAAGCAGAGCCATACCTATCGCCAATCACAAATTCCACAGGTCATGATGGCTGGAGTCATATGTGTTATTCATCAATCTTGAGCATAAAGGAGTTGTGGGTGTTCCTGGCCGTACCCAACTACTAGTCCACCGCAGGCACCTTGGAGAACTGGTGGCGGGCAATACTAAAGGAGATGAACTCCATCAAGGAGAACTGAACCTAGGAGCTGATGGATCCACCGGCAAATTGTCGCCAAATTGGCCTCAAGTGGGTCTACAAGGTGATGCGGGATGAGCGCGGAGAAGTGGTGTGGCGCAAGGCGAGGCTGGTGGCGCGCAGATTTGTGCAGCGGGAGAGCATCGACCATAAGGAAGTCTTTGCGCCTGTGGCAAGGATGGAGTCGGCGCGGCCAGTGCTTGCGTTGGCGGCTGTGTAACACCCTAAATTTTATTTTCAGTATTTAAAATAATTAAAGTGCTTTTCTAAATTTATTAAGGAATTTCTTGTTTAGAATGAGCATTCAAATGATTTTATATAATAAAATTAAAAGCAAATAAAATAAATTTAGGCCAACATGTTGTTGCATTCATGCCGTTGCATTGGTTTTATGTTGAGTGGTTGCCTTTTATAGTGTTTATTTCCTTTAAAATAAAAGAGTTTGGAAAAGTTTTCAAAACAAAAGGCAATAAATCTCATCCTCTTTTCACCTGCACTTTTGGTCAGCTCTTTCCTTTCTCTTTTTCGGTCCAACAGCCAACCGAAGTTGGAATCAATTCACCACTTCTCCTCCTCTAGCTTCGTCCTGTCTCTCGTTTCTCTCGTTGCTCTTTCTTTGTTGTACAAGTCCCGCTTGTCATAGTTTTGTTTTTCTCCGTCGTTGATTCTGTTATCCATCTCATCTCACCGTGCCAAGTGGCATAGTGTTCTAAGTTTGAAAACCTTCTAAACATGTTTGATCATTGTCAAGTTGTTTCTGGAAAATTTTCGGATTTATCTGAAACCTTTTCCTATTTATCTTGGAGCAAATTTCATTTATTGCAGACTCTTCCCGAGCTTTTCATGAGCTCTAAATATTTTATTTGAGTTCATTGGGTGCCAAAACATTTCTGGGAATTTTTCTAGAATTTTTGGAGCTTTCGAAGTATTTTTCGAGACACGAACATTGATTCTAGATATTCTGGAATTATTTTAAAGCCCGAAATTAAATATTTCGAAAAATAGGCCCAATTCAACTCGGCCCAAACCGGTGCATATATATATTCATCGGAATCCTCTCATCACGCTCGTTCCAGAACCGGTCTCCGTTTTTCAATCCCGAAACCCTAGCTCCTAGATCTGAAAGAGAAGTTTCGAAGTTGTCCAATTCCGGCGAACCTTCGGCGTGGATTTTCTCCGCGTCTGTCCATCTCCGGCGAAATCCGAGGATACCACGACGTTCGTCTCATCGAGATCTTCGCCGGCATAGTCTCGGATTTTGGAGAAGATTCTCCGTTCTTCGTAGATCTAAGTTCCTTCTCCGACTCCGGTGAGCAATTTTCTCTTTCTTTCATCTCTCCGGCCGTCTAGTTTCACGTGCACACTGTACGGATCCCGCCTGCTCCTGCCTCCCACGCGCAAAAGCGCGGCGCGCCCTGCCCCCTCCTCCGCGTGGACCCCGCCGGGCCCCACCTTCCGCCCCGTACGGCCGTCCTTTTCCCGCCTCCCGCGCAGAACCGGAGCGCTGCGCAGCGCCTAGTCCATCTCCCCGTGCCACGTGTCACCTCCTGAGTGGGTGCCTCCGCCGTTCCCCGTTCGGCCTTCCGCACCAGATCCAACCCCAGCCGCACCAGATCCACTCGGATTCTCTGCGGCCGCGTCTTTGTAGCCCGCTACGTGTCACCCGATCCATCCACTCAGATACCGCCACCTCACCGCTGCCAGCACATTTTGCAGAAAGGTCCCTGCTCTATTCGGGATTCAACCCGCAGTCCACTCCCACAGCGCCTGGCCCCTGTTTTAATCTTTTTAACCCCGGATTTCAAAAAGTATTTACTAACAAGTCCTTGCCACCTTTAAAACCTCATATCTTCTCCGTTTTAAATCCGTTTTCGACGATTCTTGCACTCACGTGATCGTGGCAACGCGTAGAATAATTTTATAAATGTTTTATCTTCTGTTTCGATGATATGATGTACTGTTTTAGCTTATTTGTGTTTGTTTGCTTGCATGTGTGTGCCCGTGTGCATGTGTGTTGCTCCGATGAACGCGTAGACGCTGTTCTTGTTAGTGGAATTTCAACTGCAACTCAAGATCAAGATCCAGAAGACTTTGAGCATATCCATATTGGTTTTTCTCTGAGCAAATAATATCTGTATTGGGAATTACAGGCAAGTGTTCTTTAACATTATTGTTTTGCTACTTTAAATTGCGTATGCGATTTAATTTGAACATTTAGCGACCACCTAGGACTACAGCGCAACCATGGGGTTAGAATGGGATGACCTTGGCTAATTAATTAGGTGATACTTATGTGGACATTAGATTCATGGTTGTTGGGACGGATAATGCTTCTATGCTCATCTGCTTTGGTTAAGAAACGGGTACGGGAATATTCCTAGGGCGAGTCTTGCCAATTTGCAGATGGTTGGGACAGGAGTATTGATCCAGGGCATACAACTGTGTATCTAATACGCATAGGAGGAACCTTTGTAAAGGCCTCGTAGTGAGACCCTGCTGACTCACCATGTGTAGTGTTTTGGCGTAAAGGGAATCACGACCTATGGTGAAAATGTGCAACCTCTCGAGAGTGTAAAACTGTTATAACAGCCGAGCTTACGGTCATAGCGGCCTGGACCCTTTATGTGATAATTAAATTCGTGCATATGTTTAATTGTTGGCATTCAATTTATGTTTCTAAATATCTTGCTGAGTACGTAAGTGCTCACCCCCTTGCAATTCCCCACATATAGACTTGTTCGAGAGATGATATGGTATATTCAGATGGCGTCCAGAAGCTGAGGCGTGCGTGCCCCCAGTCGGTTTCCCTGTGGATGGCTCGAAGACTTAGTTATGCTCCCGCTACTCTGTGTATGTCTTATGTAAATGTTGTTTAACATTATATAATAAAGCATGTTCTGTTATATCACTGTATATTGTCTCTATATGTCTGAGATTAGATCCTGGCACACATATAGTTTTGCTCTGGGTTGTCTTTTTAAAACCAGGGTGTGATAGGCTGGAACATCCACCATATGGATGTGAAGTCCGCGTTCCTGAATGGTAAACTCAAAGAGGATGTCTTCATCAAGCAGCCATCAGGGTTCATCGTCACTGGCTAGGAGCACAAGGTGCTTCGCCTGCGCAAGGCCTTGTATGGCCTGCGGCAAGCCCCGCAAGGCTTGGAATGTCGGACGTTAGCTTGAACTGGCTCAGGTTCGCCAATTGTGAAACAGAACATGCTCTATACACACATCGGGCGGAGCGCGGAAAGATGGTGGACGGCGTCTACATCGACGATCTGGTGGCCACATGCGCCAGTCAGCACGACATCAACACCTTCAAGGAGCTCTTCTGCATGAGCGACCATGGCCTGCTCACTTACTATCTAGGCATAGAGGCTCACTTACTATCTAGGCATAGAGGTCGAGCAAGGGAACGACTCCACCCTCCGCAAGAGCTCCTATACGTGGAAGCTACTCGAGCAAAGCGACATGGCGGGGTGTAGGGCAAACAAGATGCGAATGGAGAAGATCAAGCTAAGCAAGGCAGAAGCATCGTCGGCGGGTTGCGGTACCTGGTGCACACATGGCCGAACTTAGCGTTTGTCGTGCGCTACGTCAGCCAGTTCATGGAGGATCCACAGGAGGACCACCTCACCACTGCCAAGCATCTACTCCGCTACGTGGCTAGGATAATGAACTAAAGGATCATCCATCCTGAAGGCAAGCTCATCAAGTACAGCAATAGCGACATGGGAGGCGACCTAGACTTAAGGAGAAGCACCTCTGGTGTGCTCTTCTTCCTCGGCGGGTGCCCAATCTCTTGACAGTACGTTGCGGCAACGATGGCATGCTGCCAAGGAGTTTGGCTCAGGTGGCTGCTGCAGGTGATCACTAGGGAAGATTTTCATGTGCCAGTCTAGAAGGCGGACAACAACTCCGCAATTGACTTAGCAAAGAACCCCGTGCTCCACGATAGGAGCAAACATATCGACATGCGTTCCCACTTCAACCGGGAATGTGTCGCTGGACGGCGGATTGTCCTTGGGTATGTTGAAACCGGTTAGCATACTCACCAAGCTTCTGGGCTAGAAATGCCTTGTGTAGTTGATGGTCAAGGTTGGGGTTGAGAAGATCAAGCATGATCAAGCGAGCGAGCACTCGCTGATTATGGGAAAAATTGTTGTCTTAATCACCCAGCACTTGTTGTCTACTTGATGTGCTCGCAGAAGAACTTCTTAGGGCAGTTGCAACACAGGTCCGCCTCATGGTGCTCTACCACCTCGCCAAGCGCGAATGTAGGTCGTCACAAAAGACATGGCGAAGGGTGTTGGTGTAGATGCAAGGGTGCCAGAAGGCATAGAGCAGGTCACAATAGCATGTCTCAAGGCTGTTGCCTAGCCTCTCGGTGCCCCTGCATGTTGGAGAAGTCTTCCAATGCGAGTTCTAGGTAGTGCTTGTAAGCGTCGAGCCCATAACGTCCTCCAAAGTTAAGAACCTTCCAGCTCGCCATCGATGTGGAGCAAATTGCGATGCTAGTAAAGCACGCCAGCAAGGTCAGCAATTTCTACTAGTACTCTAGTATTAGCAACCAACCCGTTGCGACGCAATTGACACATCTCTCCAAATGGGTTGTTGTGTGTTCGCAACTTGACTAGGAGATTCACCAGTTCAATAAAGCACGTCCCAAAAGGTGCACCTTGATTACAATAAAGCGTAGTAGTACCACTGTTGGGCTGCACCTACAATGTAATGTAGCGAGCCATTCTCTATGGGGTTCAGCCTGCATGGAAAAATTGGTCACATCAGAGCTGTTATACATGGCGAAGCGCAGATTGTGCATGACTATTACATCTCGTTTGGTTGAAGGAAATTGGTGAGAGGAAATGGGGAGTTTTAGGAGATAGGTTTAAAAGTGTTTTGTTTGTTTGGTGGGAATTGGACTTTTCGTGGGAGGGGAAATGGGAATTGAGATGAACAATTCCCACGAATTATTTCCAAGGGGGAGGGTGGGAATTGGAGGGAAATTGTGATTGTCTACAAGATTAATTCATCTCAACCATTCATCATGACTTAAAATAACTCTAAGCTAAATTTGCCATCTTAATTCATTACACAAACCAAATAAAAGGATTGAAACCAATATGTATAGGCTTTAGGAAAGTGTATATCTTGACATGTACCTTTCTTGTACAACAAGCCTATACGGGTTGTGTATGTGTATGTCTATGTCTGAGGTGTTTTCCTAATTCTCTACATGCTATCACGAGTTCAGGTCCCTCTGACACCCCAATCTTCTGCATCCCTCACCTCTTCTCAACCCTAGCCGTAGTCGACCCCTCTCAAGGGCGATCTAATCTGATCATGTGCCCTCTCCCTCTAGCGATTCCCTCCTGGCGCTCCCTACTGCCTACACACTGGTTACCATGTCGTCCTCCCCCTCCACCGATTCCAGCACCATCAGCAAGACAGAGGCACAGCAAACGCCAGCGACTCCATCCATCCTCGCCCATTGGTGATCATCCACGCCTATGCCACTGTCTCCATCCAGTTTTTACATGCCAATCAAGCAAGAGATGAAGAACTTCAACAATACTACAAAGTGGGCTCCTACTTTAAGTCGATGTGCAGAAAGTTCATCCTCAAGCAACACATTAACGGCTCCGTTCCTCCTCGCCTAGATGATCCCCAATGGGATCAGGCAAATAGTTGCAGCCGCTGCAGCCGCAACTGGATCTTTGGCTCCATCGATGACTCCGTCCTCAACCTCTCCATGGAGGGCGACGATCAAACAACCCACAATCAAAGGATGGGCCATTGAGCACCTCTATTGGGCCAATAAGAAACCTCTGGCGATCTTCTTCGACCACGAGCTCCACTCCAATACCGCAGACGACATCACCAACGCCAAGTCCTTCCTGACTTCGCCAAGCCAAGCGACATGTTCGCACTCAAGGAACTCTACCTTGCCAACGACACCAAGGTCGTCGTAGGTACCGCATTGCTTGCAACCAGATCCTCCTTCGTCGCCTATACTGCTCTGGGTGGTTGCTGATCTGCTACCGTTGGCCTTGTCAAGGGCAACACTAACAGCACGGGAGGGCGTGCTTTGAATGGCAACCACACCTGTGGCAAGCGTTGGACCAAGGGCAAGGGCAGGGAAGGATAGGTCCTCCATCCAGCAGCAAGGTCAGTTGTCCGCAACTGCAGCCTACGGGCCCCTGGATTTGATTAAATCCTTGGGCAGTGCTACCCAGGGCTGGCCCCTTCGATCCAAGGGGTGTTGGTAGACCAAGGGGCTGTTGTGGCCAGCAGTCACCTATCGCTAGCCTACTCGGCCCCTCCCCCCACGCCCACACCACCCTTGTGCCACTCCCAAGTGTCCCCGCAGTCCTAATCCTCGGATCAAGCCAAGCTTGTTGCTAACCTCAACCAGCTCACCTTCCAAACCCCTAGTTCCCTAGGTTGTGGACTCCAATGCCACCAACCACATGACGTCCTCTGATGGTACACTTCTTTCCCGCTTACCCCCTGCTCACTCTTTCATCACTCTTTCATCACAGTAGGCAATGGCACCAAAAGTTCTTGCATCATGTCGTGGTTCTTAAGCCTTCCCACTACACATGCTAATTTTGACTTGAACAATGTTCTCGTGGTTCCCCCTCTTGTTCATAATCTCCGCTTTGTTCATCAGTACCCGCGATAACCCTTGTTCCATAGAATTGGATGCATTTGGTTTTTTTGTTAAGGATATCAAGACTAGTCTCGTGATTCTTTCCTGCAATAGTTCACGTGACTTCTGCACCATTAAGGATGGCAATCGGACCCGTGGGTATGGATATCTGCGGGTTTCATACCCGGTGGATATGGATTAGGGATAAAAATCCACCCACGGGTCCAATCGGGTCGGATACCCAAAATACGGTGAGTAGGGCATGGTACGATATTTTACCCACAAGAACATAGTAGATACCCAAAATTATATATCAGCCCAATGATTCTAGTTACATGAGACATTGAGGCCCATACATGCAGCCCGTCTAAAACCCTAGACACCATCCAACCCTTAATCTCTCTCCGAGTCTTCCCTGGCATGGCCGCCACCCACCCAACCCCTCCTCTCCGAGACTCCGACTGTCCCACGTAGTATTGCACGGCCGCAGTCTGCCAGGCGCCACCACGCCAAACTCCATGAGTGTCAGTCTCCCTGGCTCCATGCCCAGCACCCGGCCCCCTGCGTCGCACGTCGGACTTGGACGCTGGAAGTAGTCAAGTCCTGCACACACCACAGCCGCAGTCCAGTCCCCCCCCCCCACACACACACACAGCTGTGCAACATCTCCATGTGACGACCCTTGGCCATCGGTGATTGTCGCCGCGACGTGAGAAGTTCTAGCGAGTATAGATAGCGATAACTTGAGAAGGAAGAAGGTCCCCCTTTCTCTACTGTTCTATTACATATTGTTCATACTCTCTTAGGACATGCTTGGCATATTTATGCCCACACCGACTCAGCATGTTTTGTCCACTTACAGACTCACACACCAGGAATACACTTTCTACTTAACAAAACGCCTCGCCATTGAAACACCACCTAGTGCCTACTTGTCTGCCATGGTAGCAGGGGGTATATTGTACCCGAACAAAACCCGACCTGCTACCACCCCTATACACCACCAGTAGCTCCTTTGTTCGCCCCACAAAACGCCTCGTTGTCTCCTCCGCGTTTTGGCATCACCCTATTGGTTATCCCAGATCCTTGGCTATCGACATTCTTAGGAACAATTACTTCATTTCATGTAATAAAGTAGCGTCCCTATGTCATGCTTGTCAGCTAGGGAAACATGTGAGTTAACATTGCGATGTTTGGATATTTCCTATCTCTGGTTGTTTGGTGCTCATTGATGATTTCTCGCATTATTGCTGGACCTTCCCTCTTAAATGCAAATATGAAGTGTCATCATTTACAATACTACTGCATGCAGAATTCACTATCACTTGTTAAGAGCCACCGCCAGGAGAAGTTTTGGCAATACACCTTTTCCGGTGTTAAAATTTCCAATTAGGTTACAGAATAAATCTCAGTATGTATATGCAATATTATTTGAAAATATTCACCACCACAAAAGTACAAAGCAGATAAATCAAAAAAAGATTGGGAAACAAACATAAATATTATTTAACGAAAATAAACCTAATTATACCTCAATTAAATTTAGTAGTATCCATCTAACATAGAAAAATGTGGTCTATATCAACATAGTTAAATATTATAACCCTCAGTATGCGTGGTCACATAAACCCAAAAGGAGAGTAGATGAGGTCAAACCTCGGTCAAACCTCAAAACACCTCAAACTGGAAACACACTGTAAATCAACATCCAACATCGCTAGGGCCTCGTAGACCAAAGAAGTTTTTGCCAGTGCCATACAGTACCTCCATCCTCCAACCATCAGGCATGAAATATGGTAATTCATTCTTTTTCTTGCCAAACCTCCTTGTCAATTTCAAGAATTCAGTATGTAGAGATGGCAATGGGTACCCGAAACCCAATTACCCAATGGGTTTTGCCGTTATAGACAGGGGTATGGTTTCTTTACCCGCAGGTGTGTTATTGGGAAAAAGGCTCTACCCGTCGGGTATGGCAGGTACGGGTATGGATACATACTACTCATACCAGTGAACCCGTGGGTAACATATACCCGCTACATGTATATAGGCCTTGGCCCATAATACACATTGTTGGCCCAGCAAAAAAGTAAGGCATATAAATACTTGGCTGCACCTTTAGTTCGCACAAGCAACCCTATCTTTCTTCCTCTCCCCTGCTAGCGTCCGCCAGTATGCTACACTGTTGTTCACGTCCTGCTCCAAATCCTCGATTCCCTGTTGCGGAGGCACTTTACGCTAGTGGCCAGGGAACCAGCCGCACGCCAGCCGCAGGCCCTCACCCCTGCAGGGCTTAGTTCAGCACTGCGGTATGGCACCTCAAGTCCTCTCCTCTCTTTTCTCCTGCTATTGCTACTCTGCATCCAAAGGAAACGAGCAAGAACCGACAGGCACCCGTTGCCATTGTCCCTGTGCCACTTCTTCTACCTGCGCTCGATACGCTTGTGACTGTCTTCGCACTGCCCTGTCAAAGACTCCATAGAGCTTTCTCTGTCTATCGTCATATCATGTGGTGATTTGGTTTCTATGTATTATACTCCAGTAATATTGGAAGCAATATTACTTTGCTTCCAGTATGCACTGCTGCTAGTGATGCTAATCTCTACTCCTATAAAGCGGCACTTCGTGCCATCTTCGTGCGTCGGCTCGCGAAGCGAGAGCCGCTACATAGCGTGAGCCGCCCCTCTCACCCTGGAGCCGCTACATAGCGCGAGCCACCCCTTACCTAGAGCCACTGCTGCATCTCGTGCGGCCGTGCGGACCTGCTCTGCTCCTAACCCTCCTCGCCCGCGGCCATCGAAGGTAGGGGAGGCAGCCTGTCGGTGACTGCAGGACTCCCGGATCGGAGGAGAGAGCAGAGGAGGCCGGTGGGCATGCTGCCGTGGCAGAGAGCGGACGGTGGCGAGAGGGAGAGGAGGCGGAGAAGGGCCAGACGCGGCACTACCTCCCGTCGTCCCGTCGCCGCATGCGGCCAGCATCGCCCGCCATTGCTTCCGGACCGCGCTTCTCCGCCGCCCGCGCCGCACCGCGCCGCCACCGCATGCCGGGTGGAGAGGCCGGTGTGGATCCGACCGAGAGAGAGGAGGGAAGCCGACGTCGGGCGAAGAGGGCCGGCCACGCCGGGCGGGGAGGAGGCCACGCCAGAGGACGATGAGGCAACTGTTCGCGCGCGGACAAGGCCGCGCGGGGCCAGTGCGCGGCGTGGATCCAGCCACTGGGAGAGGGGAGAAGGGAAGATCCAATGGAGAAGACGGAGGAGGATGGTGAGGTGCTCGGGGGGAGCAGGAGTGCCGGCGTGGAGGGAAGGCCAGAGAGGGGCGCCATGGCTGGAGAGGAGCCGTGACGAAAAGGGCGACCGAGAGGGCGGCGCCGTTTCTTCGAGAAAAGAAGGCAGGGGCGGTGGGAGCCTTCTGGGCTGAGGCCCACACGCCTGGGAGAGGAGGAGGGGCTGGTGGGGCCCAAGTGTTATAGGAAGAGAGAAAAAAATCCCTTTCGAACCGTTAGATGTACATCCAATAGCCAATATGCATGACTGATGAAAACACGATCAGTTGGATGAAAACACCATCAGTTGACAAAGAGGCAAACATAGCAAAGCACGGGTATTCTGCTACTATGCTAGTATGTTTGAGTCCAAAAGCATGTAATATGATATTGATCAATCATCATTATTGTTAACTTTACTGGGTATGGAATCAGGTGACGGCTACCCAGCGGGTACGGGTGTGCGTAAAGGTGGCTAGGATTTTATTTGGCACAGGTGCGGGTATAACCCGTCGGGTTTGTACCCATTGCCATCCCTAATCATGGTCCCATTCGAATACTATATATAGATAAAATGCAAGACTGGAGCCTTAATTAGCCTTATAAATGCAGATGTAGTTTGTTTTTTAAGATAAACACTCTTGCTGTTAAGCATTTCAAAATAATATGTTTCATTTTACATTGTTACCCATAGGAGCAAAGGGACCCAAAAATATCCTTGAAAACTACATCATACCAACTGCATTTTCCAATTCCAAGACCCAAACGGGCGACTAGAGGGGGGTGAACCTCTCCAAATATTTAACCCACCAGTCTCTTCTTGCACCATGCAAGTTCACTTAGCACTAAACAGCTACTACACCTAGGACACATCAAGGAACGCAGCGAAAACACTCGATTCAATGATCAACCAAAGATCGCAAGCCAAGCAAAGCAACGACTCACACACAAGCCCTCCACTAGCCACTCGACACATCTAAATGTGCTTTACTGATGATCAGCAAGTAAGAGTATGGGCATGCACTGGAAAACACCCCAAGCGAGGTTGAAGTAAAGCACCCGAGAGCAAAAACACCAACAAGTAGGGCTTACTGCCTAGGCCACACCAGCTTGTTTGGCGCCTGGCACCGGTTTGTCCGAGGCAAGCCACTGTCTTTTTCGGTGCAGGCATGAGCTGAGCCAAGTCATAGGCCGACCACCGGCTTGTCCGGTGCAACCCACCGGCTTGTCCGACGCACGCCGGCTTGTCCGTTGCAACCAGAAAACAGCCTCGATACCTAAGCTTTCAAACTCTAAACTTGACCAAACCCTCACTAAACTTTACAAGATTTTGCAAATACTATCTCAGCGCCATTCTAAAGCAATTCTCAAAAGATCTATTGAAAAATATCAAGGAATAAGTGGAAATTTCAGATTTTATGAAGAAGAGAATTATTAGGCAAGAATAGGGAAACTCAAGAACAATTTCCTCGTCGAATTCCTGAGGAGTAGAGATGATCTAAGTCATAATCTTCACATTGTTGCAAGTTCAAAACACAACAAAAGAAGATGGATTCACTCAAAGGAAAATCAAACACACCAAAGCCTTGAGTTTCCTCCACAAACCAAACTAGACAGGGGAAGGGATGCAAACGGATCGGATCGGAGTGGATTAAACTTTTTCCATAATCTAATCCTATTTTTTTCGTCGGATTCAGTGTGGAGCGGATAATATACGATTATGGATATGGATATGGATATGGATATGGATATGGATATGGATACAAGTAGTCATCAGCTTCCTCTTACCTATGGCCATGTTCCACCTGGATACCGGCGGGCGGCGAGGTCCTAGGATAGTGCACACCGGAGCCGGGGATTGCGCTGCTGCTGCACTCGTCTCTCGGGTTTGCAGCTCCGATCGGCTCTTTGCTGCGGAACCGATCAAGTGTTCATATCTATGCGGGCATGCCACCTGGTCTAACCTGGCCAAGAAGGTTGAGGCGGATGCGGCTCCTGGCTCCTGTTCTCCCTGAAAAGTGCACACAACAGATGCAAACGTTATGTTCCTGTCGTCGCTCGGATCGGCAAACATGAGGGTCCATGTGCTCCAGTCGACCGATGCGCATACATTAGTATGTCAGCGTGACAGGCAAAAAAATAAGTATAGATAAAGCCAAAGCACGCATCTAGGGTAAAAACACCCATCTAAAAGCATAATATAACAGATCTGAGCAGCTAGATCGACTTCTAACCAGGACCTCCAAAGAAGTCTACCTAGCTAAACAAATACAAATTATGACATGTATAGATAGGGTGCTCGAATTACGCTGATCCATCGGCAGGTCGCGTGCACACGCTGCAGCGACATGTTGTGGATTGTAACAAATGATGAGGTAGTATAGAACGAGCCACGCGAGAACCTATCTATAACGTGAAGCGTGTAAACTAAAGTAGATCGACAAACGTGCAAAGATAGAAGACGAATCTCGCTGGATAAACGGCAGATCTCATGTCGATGAGATTCATCGGGATAACTAGCAAACCGTGCCATCAAAAATGTTTCAGTACACGGTTCACTGTGAGGCTCACGCCCTAATGCCCTAACGAAGTAAATCATTAGCGCAGCATGACGATTACCTTGAAAAACCCTAGAGGCTAGGGTGGTGATGCGCCGAAAGAGAGGTTAGAGAGACGTAGCTGCTTGGAGCGTAATGTCGTCGGTTTATTTTGTCAAACAAGGGCACATATTTATAGTCTAGAGACTTGGACGTCAAGTCCGACTATTTCTAAATCTAAAACTTCTATTTTAACTAAGACAATTCCTGCTAGGGCTCTATATAACATAAAAGGAAATATACACGGCATGTTGGCCCTCAACTCACCTTTGCCTTGGACGAGATATTTCTACTCATCAGTCGATTTGTTCTGTATTTGGATCGGCTTTTCTCAGCCCAATTAGCTGACCTGGCCCATCTACTGGGCGGCTAAATCTTGGCAGCAACACATGCCCCCTAGTTTTGGCAATAATAATTATTCCAAAACTATTGAATCATACCTTTCTCTTTCCTTTTGGCACCGCCTTTACTCTTGTATCTAGGAAAGCTATGACATGTATAGCCTGTCTTTGCATCGTTCATAAGTCAAGGGTTTCTCGTCGTGCTTCGAATGAACAGTTCTAACTTTGTTGTGTAGCACTCCATGTCAACTTGTGATGTGCAATCACTTCACCGAAAGATGCAACAAAGGACACCATCTTTATCACACCCTTTCATGCGTGTAACCTACCCGTGTCTGGTAGCATTCATTGCTGGTCTTTTTGCGATATCTTCCCTCTATATCCTTTGAAATCATTTGATACACCTTGCTCTGGTGTATAAATGGAGCGTCGTGGTTGATGCTCCCTTCATGGATCCACCGAGCCCTCAATCAACCACCACTTCTGTCGATTCTTCTCAAGAAGTATACTACGACCCTCCTGAGAACCAAAGTAGGTCTCGACCAGACTTTCTCCCTTCTCACATTGTAGACATAGCCACCAGACATAGGATTTATGATGAAGATCTGGTCGTGTACAAGGAAGCCAACAGACAAGCTCGAGCTCGGGTGGGCATTTTTCCGGTCGAGGGGTAGACCAATATCCCTTAGGTAATTTTCCTTTCATCCATGCTCGATCGACCTAAGCCTCGGATGATCCCCAAGGCATCAGCTGTCAAGCCGATTATCATTCCAAAATATAAATGAATCCTCATATTGTTTCTTGCATGGTCTGCGAGATAGGGTACCAAAATATAAATAAATCCTCAAGTGGCTCACCCTATCGAGCTAGTTAAACTCCTCTTGGTGGTATCAGTTGTACCGCCTGTCTACCAAAGGTTCGAGCGTTCCAGCTTGCATACAGAGCTCCGACCATCCACATGAAACTTCCCCCATGATCCTTCATTAAGCAGGACATACCCTCTCTGTCCCCCCTCCCCCCTCCCCCGTCGAGTCACTAACCGTTGAGTTGAGTTGACACACCGACCGAGTCACTTTTTCCCAGGGGTCGCGGCTACCAGGTGTATCCGCGCATTGAGCTCGCTTCGATCCAAATAATGTAACAATTGGTGTATTTGAAATGAAGGAACCTTTGTATTGGAGACCTTACTTTTACTGATTCATCTTGAAAGTGTAGTAGTAGTCCTCCTAAGGCGATGGTGCCTCATTGACTTCTTCCTCGCATCAGTATCTCTTGTTTGTTCCTAAAGTCGATGGCACCACATCGGCTTTTACTCAGCTTAAAGTTATGTACACTTTTCTTTTCATATATGGCCGATGGCAACGCATCAGCCCAGAATAATACAAGATGTCCCTTCAATATGTAAGATCTAAGAACGAACCCATAAACTTGGGTAATATTTTTTCAATTATTATCCATTAACATTCCTATTGAACATAACCCCTTCAAGTGTCTCCATCCTGTATGAATTTCCTAGAGCTAGTTCCACGATGCGATATGGACCATGCCAATTTGGTGACCACTTGCCGTATGCTGGATCTTTAGTCCCAACTGGTAACACCAATTCCCACACCAAATCACCAATTTGAAATCCCTTCGGCTTGACTTTCTTATTATAGGCCCTCGCCATTTTGGCCTTTTTTTCCCAATTTTTTTCCAGAGCCCATATCTGAAGTTCTGTCAAGTCCTCCGTATTAACATTCATCAGAGATGCATATTCATCAGCTGTCAGGCCGTCTTGGAATCTCACACGCCTTGAACCAATGCTAATCTCCCATGGCATTACTGCATCCTAACCATAAACTAGCTGGTATGTCGTACACATAGTAGCCCCATGGCATGACATGCGGTAAGCCCATAATGCTTTTGCCAATTGATCATGCTATTGCTTAGGGAACTCATCAATCTTGCATTTGATCAATTTAATTAGACTTTTATTGGGTGCTTCTACCTGACCGTTGCCTGGGCATAGTATGGTGATGACTGAATCAAAGCAATGCCCATATCTTTTGCAAACGTCTTTTGCATAGTATGGTGATGACTGAATCAAGGCAATGCCCATATCTTTTGCATAGTATGGTGATGACTGAATCAAAGCAAAGCCAATGGACCGGCCTCATTGCTCTCCTGGTGTGATGAGTGATTGTCAATGGTACAAGCCCTCCGATGGACTGGAGGCCCTCCAATGGACTGGAGGCCCTCCGATGGACTGGAGATAGATGATGAAGACCTCAATGGACTGAGGCAAAAGCCCTCCAATGGACCGGAGGCAATGCTCGGCGTCGGTCGGCCATGGAAGCTCGGTACACGGAGGGGCGGATCGACAACGGTGGTGTAAGCCCTCCGATGGACCGTGAGGCAACTCCGATGGACTGGAGAAGCCGGGTGCCACCATGGTGCTCCAATCCGAGTGCATGGTGCGAAGGCGTGCGAGGGAGGCTTTAGCGGCTTCGGCTCAAAACCGCCACCCAAGCTACCCAAGCCTTGGTGAGTTGGGCCACGACTCACCAAGATAGAGAAGATGGGCCAAGTCCGGCCCAGACGGAGACTTCCTAAAGTTTCCCTGTTTCTGACTTCAAAACCGGGGGTGCAAAGGCGGATTGGACTACTGGCCACGTGGAGGACATCCGATGATTGCACGGAAGCTAAGAAGATGAAGTCTTCATCGTGGTCGTCCATCCCCGATATTTCGGGTCTTTTTCTGTTTTAGCCCCTCCGGACGTTTCTAGTGTTAGGGGTCTATGTGTAAAAATGCCAAAACTGAACCGGTGTATAAATAGCCTAAGAGCTGGTCATTAGGATTACACTTGGCTGCTAGGTTTTCATTTCCTTGCGGTAATTTTCGTCCTCAAGCTTTGAGCTCCAAGTTTAGGAGGGTTAGGGTGAGATCTAGCCTCCAAATCAAGAGGGAAGGTGAGGGTAGTTGCTTGGGACGAGATCCTTGGGTGTAATCTGAATCTTGAGACCCTTTTGGACCATCTAATCCAAGTGAATTCGTGCAGCAATCTTGTGTGCTTCTCCTATCCCCCTCTAGTTTGGTTTTTGGCTTCAATTCTTGGCTTTTGAGGTGTTTGGTTTGGCCAAGGTTGAATCCTTTCTTTCGCTGGTGTTTTGGACTTGAAAGGACGTGGAGATTATGCCCTAGTGCATCTCAAACCTGCAGGTTTGCCACGAGCAAGTCGAACTTGAGTTTTCCCCTCTCTTGCCTAAATATTGCCATCTTCACGAGATCTGAAATTCCCGCTAATCCTGTGATCATTTTCAGTTGATTTTCTAGGAAAAACTTTGGAATAGTGTCAGGATAGCCTGTGTAAAATCTCAATAAGTTTGGACAAGGTTTGGTCAGGTTTAGGGTTTGAGAGGCTCAAGTTCCAGCCTCCTACCGTACAGTCCGTCTCTGTCACCGGACTATCCAGCTCCACCGGACAGTCTGGCGTAGACCACCGGACAGTCCGGCAGGCGCCCCTGCCTCGGTCCCTACCGGACAGTCCGGCGTGTTCCACCGGACTGTCCGGTAGAGCCTGGGAGGTGGCTGTTTTGCTGTTCTCGTTGGAGTTCTTGCTGTTCAGTATTTTGCTTCGTCCTTCCCCGAGTGATTCTCACCACTGGCCCATACTCTTCGCTCTCTGTCCTTTGGTGAGACGCATTTAGGTGCGGAGTAGCTACGTGGGATCCTCTTTTGCAAGAGACGTTGTTTCACTTGACTGGCGATCTTGTGGTCGTTTAGTCTTGTGCTTCCGCTTGCTTGGTGTGTTCCCGTTCTTGGGTGACACCAAGTGTTTGCTAGACATGTTTCCTTTCAGTGGACGGTGTCTAGCGTTTGTTGTGTGAAGTGTGTTAGTTTGCACTAGGGGGTTGTGAGTTTGAATTTCTAAGTGCTCCTATTCACCCCTCCTCTAGTCGCACGTCTCGGTCCTACAAGTGGTATCAGAGCCGGTTAGGTTTCCCATACCTTAACTGGTGAAGAAACCGTAGCGATTATGACTTACTTTGGGAAGATTCCCATCCTTTGCTCCGATGGCTATCCTTACTGGAAGGGTAGGATGGAGGCATTCCTTGTTAGCCAGTCAGTACATATGAGATGCTACTCAGAGTACGACTTTTGTGGTGCGTCTAGTTGCTGAGCGTACTACGCCTGATATCGTGGCTCAGCATGAGGCGAATGCCAAGACTGTTAACTTTCTATTTGCCGGGCTTGGTCCCATGGATTATGAGAGAGTGAGTCACCTCAAGACGACGTGTGAGATATGGTTCCTACTTAGTGCACACCATGAGGGTACCGCGACCATTAAGGCTAGGTTTGTGGACACTTACCGGCGCGAATATGAGAATTTCGTCCAAAAGCCGGGAGAGTCAGTAGACGACTTGTTTGGTCGCTTTCACTCATTGAGTCTGCAGGGTATGATACGATAGGAGTAGAGACGCTCTATAGTAACCTCAAGGCCACAGAAGTAGATTACAAGATGAGGGATTCCCTCGCTTGTACAGGTTCCAAGAGTCTGGCCTTGGCTACCCTCTCTAATGAGTCTGCTACTAACCCCATGTTACACAATTTCTTATTTTCTGCTTTGATGTCTGTTAGAGAGGAGAAGTTGGCGATGCTTGGGGATGAAGAGTTTTGCCTGGTGTCTAGTCGCTTTCAGCACGCCTATGACAACCGGATGAGCAAGAAGAGGGGTGAAAGGCCCAAGTGCTTCGAGTGCGGAGAGGTCGGCCACTTCATCGTGAGTGCCCCAACAAGAATGACTACTACAAGAAGGGCAGGAGCTACTCCTGCGACTCCGACAAGTACCACTCCGGCAAGCCAATCTTTGACAAGCACCGTTCCAGCAAGCATAGCTCCGGCAAGCGCCCCTTCGGCAATTCCGAAAGGCTTTCAAGAGCTACCAGAAGGACAACAAGAAGCGGGTTGAGAGGCAGGAGAGAGCTTGGGGGAACCAGGATCAGTTCTACCAGGGTGGTAGGCAAGATCCTCTCCACCGCGGTGAGATGAGAGACCGCTTTGCTGATGGCGAGCGTGGAGGCGGCTTTTAAGCCCGTGCTCTTGGTGGTGAGAGGCGGTTTGTCGGTCGAGCTCCTAGTCGTTTTCAGCACGGCTACGGACCTCGTGACCGAGGGTTTGTGAGAGAGCTTGAGAGGCCACGCTTTGAGGGTTGTGGTTACTCCAGTCATGGTGATTTTTTTTTACTGTGCTTACCCCACTTTTGAGCAGATGGCTCGGCATTGGTACAACAGTTTTGGTACTAACCCCAGTGCCGGACCGTTTGCTCACCGTCGCTTTACTTGACTTTGCAGGATCGAGGCATGGAGGACGTGTGGATCATGGATTCCGGTTGCTCTTGGCACATGACAGGGCACCGCAAGTGGTTCTCCAGCCTCAACCCCATGAGCACCAAGGAGTACATCACATTCGGGGATAATGGTCAAGGTAAAGTGTTGGGTGTTGGTTCTGTTTCGCTGTCTGCTAAGCTTTCCCTGAGAGAAGTTGCTTTTGTCTGGAATCTGGGGTTCAATTTGGTCTCTGTTTTGCAACTTCTCGATGAAGGTTTTGAGGTTCGTTCTAAGAAGGGTGCGTGCCGCGTTCTTGATGCTGAGGAGACCCTTGTTTGCTCTTTGCTGTCTTTTGGTCAGGTTTTTAGGATCGACCTCACATCTGTTTCTGGCCCTGCACGTTGTTTAGTTGCTAGTCCTTCTGCTGATATATGGAAGTGGCATAGGAGACTTGATCACTTGCGCTTTGATCTGCTAGTCAGGTTGAGTTCAATGGGCCTAATCTGAGGATTGCCCAAATTGAAAGCTGAGAAGGACTTAGTGTGCCACCCCTATCGTCCTAGCAAGATGGTTGCTGCTTCTCACACTCCTGTGTCTCAGGTTATGACCTCCTATCCGGGTGAGCTACTCCACATGGATACCGTAGGTCCCGCTCGGGTAGCGTCGATTAGTGGGAAGTGGTACGTGCTTGTCGTTGTGGACGACTTTTCGCGGTTCTCATGGGTATTTTTCATGAAGTTTAAGGATGAGGCGTTTGGTTTTGTTTAGGATCTGGTACTAAGGTTGAGAAACGAGAGTCATAAGGCCATGAGGGCTATCCGTAGTGACAATGGCGGTGAATTCAGAAACTCTCGTTTCGAAAACTTCTGTCGTGACCTAGGTCTTGAGCACCAGTTTTCTTCTCCATATACCCCACCGCAGAACGGTGTTGTGGAACGCAAGAACCGCACACTCGTTGAGATCGCACGGACGATGCTCGATGAGCACAGGACTCCGAGGCGCTTTTGGGCTGAGGCAGTGAATACGACCTGTTACATTGCAAATTAGATCTTCTTGCGAGCTTTTCTTAGGAAGACCTCGTATGAATTTCGGTTTGGTAGGCAGCTCAGCGTCAAGCATTTGCGAGCATTTGGCTGCAGGTGCTTTGTGCTTAAGAAGGCGAGGCATTTGGACAAGTTTGAGTCTCGCTGTTTGGATGGGATTTTCTAGGGTATGTTTCTAGTTCTAGGGCTTTTCATGTGTGGATTTTGGAAGCCAAGCAAGTTGTTGAGACTTTTGAGGTTTCTTTTGATGAGACGATGCCCTGCACAACCCCTGCCTTTGAGCTTTCAGGTGATGATGAAGAAGGCACCCCCATCTTTGAAGATGAGGAAGGTGCAGATGATGTTGGTGATGTAGGAGCCACTGCACCGGCTGCAGCTCCTGCCCCCTCTGCTACGAGCTCTGATGATGAAGGAGGACCTTTGCCCACGGCTTCCTTCTCACTCCCACGACAGCAAGCTCAAGCAGAGGCTGGTCCCGCTGAGGACACAGGGGAGGTGACCTCCGAGATTGTTCTATCTCGGCAGGTGTAGCGGGATCACCCTCCACACAGGATCATTGGAGATCTTCACCAGCGTGTCACACGCTCTTCGGTTAACTCTCTATCCTTTTTCTCTCACTCTGCATTTGTTGCTTCTTTTGAGCCTCGGGATGTGTCACATGCTTTATCTGATCCTAACTGGGTGAACGCCATGCATGAGGAGTTGGAGAACTTTGAGAGAAACCATGTCTGAGATTTAGTGGAACCTTCACCAAACTGCCGCCCTATAGGAACCATGTGGGTCTTCAAGAACAAACAAGGTGAGAATGGGATGGTTGTGAGGAACAAAGCGAGATTGGTAGCCCAGGGTTTCTGTTAGAAGGAGGGGATAGATTATGAGGAGGCTTTTGCCCCTATAGCTCGTTTGGAAGCCATTAGGATTCTACTTGCTTTTGCTGCCTCCAAAGGCTTCAAACTGCAGCAGACGGATGTTAAGTCAGCCTTCCTAAATTGGTTTATAGAGGAGGAGGTATATGTGAGACAACCTCCTGGCTTTGAGAGTGCCAAGTTTCCAGACCGGGTGTATAAGTTCAGAAAAGCCCTTTATGGTCTGAAGCAAGCTCCAAGAGCTTGGTTATGCTAGATTGAAGAGTTTCTTACTTAAGTCTGGATTTGTGATGGGTTCAGTAGACAAGACCTTGTTTTGTTGAGTCGTGGCGGTGACACCTTGATAGTTCAGATATATGTTGATGACATAATCTTTGGTGGTTCATCTCACATTTTGGTGTCAAGTTTTACTGAATAGATGAGCAGAGAATTTGAGATGAGTCTCATGGGTGAGCTCCAGTTCTTCCTCGGGCTGCAGATCAAGCAAGGCTCTGAGGGTAACTTTTTCCATCAAGCCAAGTACATAAGGGACATACTCAAGAAGTTTGACATGGGTGACTCTAAACCAATGACAACTCCTATGAGTACAAACACGGCGCTTGATGCGGATGAAGATGGGAAGGCGGAGGACCAGAAGGAATTTCGAGGGATGATCGGCTCACTTCTGTACCTGACGGCGACCAGACCGGACATTCAGTTCGCGGTTTGCCTTTGTGCGCGTTATCAGGCTTCTCCCAGGATTTCTCACCATCAAGCAGTGAAACGCATTTTCAGGTATCTGAAATTCACTCCTGAGCTTGGTCTTTGGTACTCCTCGGGTTCTTCTCTTTCTCTTAGAGGTTTCTCAGATGCTGACCATGCTGGCTGCCGGATTGATCGCAAGTCAACCTCCGGCACATGCCAACTCTTAGGAACCTCTCTTGTCTCTTGGTCCTCTCGTAAGCAAGTTAGCGTATCCTTGTCTACCACAGAAGCAGAGTATATAGCTGCTGCTATCTGCTGCTCCTAGTTCTTATGGATGAAAGCCACCCTTAGTGATTTTGGCCTTAGGTTTGGGAGGATCCCTTTTCTAGTGGACTCTATTTCTGCCATCTCTGTAGCTAAGAACTCCGTCTTGCACTCTTGAACCAAACACGTAGACGTGAGGTTTCACTTTCTGAGAGATCACTATGAGAAGGGTGATATTGACTTAGTCCATGTAGTAACCCAAAACCAGTTGGCCGATATCTTTGCCAAGCCCCTAGAGTTCAGCGCTTTTATGCGCTTCAGAGGTGAGCTTGGAGTGTGTTATCCCTTTTAGTCAGGGATAACTTTAGTAGTTTAGGTTTTGCCTTTGTTTGCTTTTGTTTTTTTGTTTCTTTCTTGTTTCCTTTGCATTCTAGGTTTTGCCTTTGTTTGCTTTTGTTTTTTGTTTCTTTCTTGTTTCCTTTGCATTCTGTATCATATGATGCATTGCATTGTATCATATGCATTTTCACTTTACTAGCACTAGAGCTCTTTTGGAATGATGAGTTAGTATTTGCTTGTGCTAGATTGTACAAATGCTTGCTTGATCATGGTTGGCTAAGCTCTCTTGAGTCTGTTGAATACTAAATGTGAGCTAAGTCTTTTGCTTTCCTGAAAATCAAAAACATGATCACCATTTGACTTGGCTACCTAGCATGTGTAGGAGTGTTGAATGCTATGCTATCTCTTCGTACTTGGATATGCTAGTTGTATGCCTTTGCTAAGTAAATGCCTAAGCTTTTATAACACCTTGCTTAAATTGAACTCTGAATTACAATGTTTACAAGCGGTGTTTCTTGTGCTGAAATGAGAAAGATCCAGATGGGTTTGCTTGTCACACTGATCTAGTTCGAGACAGCTTGCCTTTGCATTTTGGCATGAACTTGGACTAGGCTGTGTATGACCAAAACCTTGTCTTAAGCTTCTGATGGTTCTTTAAACCTAGGCTTGGCATTGGTTGGTAAGAAGTGGCAAGACAAGTGAATAACTCTTGGCACAATATGAAACTTGCTAATGAAATACAAGTGGTTAAATCTGAAATATGCAAGTCTCTAAAATGCTTATGGCTTGTTGTGTATGCTTTGGTTGAGAGTAGCACACCTTGTATGCATTGCTAGCATATTGCTGTTCATGCCTATCTTGCTAGGTACTATTCATGTTGGTGATGCTTTCTTTTAAACTACCCTGAAGAACATGCTAGCTCTTGATATGTGTAAAATAGACTCATTTGAGCATGTTGCATGCTTCCTTGCCCTCACTTGATCTGTATGCTAGAACTCGGCACACGTTTATATAAAGATTAGAAAGTGATAGTGCCTTCCCTACTCCAAAGGTATGCACCGCTGCAACGGATGTTCCCGACGTGAAAGTAGTTCGACAAGCACCGGCCTTTTCTAGTACTTATTCCGCTTCAGCCTAGTCTGACACTCAGACAGAAGAAAGGGGGAGGCAAGGTAGTAGTCTCTCCTCTAGTGGAGAGAGAAGGGTGAGAAGGAATAGATCCGAAGAGAAAGGAAATAGCTCAACTCCTTAGCGTAAAGAAAGAAGAGAGGTAACAAATAACTCATCACTCCGCCGCTTGCAACTCAGGAACAACTGAGGGATTTTATCCTACAATACTACAGTCCTCTCGACAAGGGATGACTGGTTACCGAATGAATGCATCCAGGTTACTACTAGGTATATTGAGAGGCCAACCTTTTTGATCGTAATACCTCATCCGATTCAGAGCTTTCAGTGGCCTTTTTGATTTAGTTGACTGTAAGTGAACCGGCGACCTAGGCTCTCTGGAGTGAGAAGGTAGGTAGTTGAAAAGGAAGGACGCAGAAGGATCGGAAAAGGACCGCCGTGATCTCACTTCTGCAGCCTGCACCTGAGACGTATAAAGTCCAGAGATTTGTATCCTCATGAAGGTTTTCAAGTTTAAACAAACCCTTCTATTTATAGCATTATTCAGGAGAAATCAATAAAAGTCTCAAAAGCTTTCACTGACAGTGTTCTACACTGATCTTTTAGGAGACAGCTGGTAGGTAAGTTGCTATACATCAACAAATCTTTTGGAATCGGGTTGTAGGTTGAACAAGTCGTCGTCAATCGCGTTGACATCTATTTCTTGACCTACTCTGCCGCCTCTCATTCTTCCCCCGCTCCTGGGGGGGAAAATAAGTTTTGGAAATTATTAAAAATAATCGGGGTTATAGCCGTTCTCGCTATTTCTCTATTATTTGGTTATTTCTCAATTTATCATAGAGGCGCGCAGCGAAAACGTGTCCAAGAAAGAGGTAAGGCTTTCCATAAGTCTGAAAGAAACCTTCTTACTAGCAGGTTGTCCTTTCTTCGCCTAGTCTATCTAAGACCGGATTCGTCGGCGCAAGAGTGCTCGATCAGTGACCTCCTACGCACTGCCGGCTTTGTTCGAAATGATAAAGAATCTGGTACACTCGAATTGTATTATTTAAGTGCTTATTGCTTGCCAAAAATCCTCGGAACGGGCCAACTTGGTCTTTCATAATAAAGAGATGTTACTTGGATTGGCGGGTGGAAATCACCAATTTATGGCAATAAAGAAAATAGCTTAAAATGATGATCGAGAACACTTATTGGGTTTCATATAAGAAGTTTTAGGTGAATCGAGAGGAAACAGACTGACCGAACAAGAAAGAGGTGAGGAAGTGAGATCTGGTTGGTGTGTATAGTAGCAATTAAAACAACGATATGCTTTTTGGGATTAGGAAGGATAGGACAAATCCACACCCGCGGAGTGCTTTTGGCAATCGTCAAGATGCAACCGCCGTATAGCACGTGTTCCCTAAGAGAGATTTGGCTTTTCCAACATAAGGTACAAACAGTCGAGGGCCTCTCCTAACTGGAAATCACCAATTTATGGCAATAAGGAATCAACGACCTCGCCACTGCAAAAGAGGAAGTACTAGCTTTCCATCCCTTCTGAGCTCTTTCTTATACACTCCTTGCATTTCATGGAATATTTTGAGGGGGAGTTGTCTAGTTTAGGGGGAGTCCTGTGAGCCCTTGATGTGTCCATTGTCAACAAGGGAGAGAAATTTGAGAGAATTGAGAAGTATGGACAAAGGGGGAGGACTTAGGAGAGATCTAGTTGAGCTTTGCTTTCATTTTGCATTTGTGAGGATGCATTTCAGGGGAAGTTTGAGCTTTTTGCATGCTCTTGCATCGGTGCGTTGAGCCTTTTGCCACTGTCTTGAGGAGTCGATGCTTCGCTTTCTTTTGTTGCTTCAAGCTGCCTTGTGTGTTGCCTTTGTTTATTTTGGGCAGCTTGAGCAACTGTTTTTTTCTCTTTCTTTTTCAGTTTTACGCTTTTCTCTTGTCTATGATCTATTTCAGGTAACAGGTTGAAGGTATTGACAATGCACTCATCAAGGGGGTGATTCCTGATGCTCCAGCATCTCAAGTGCATAATCATCTTCCATACATATGGCATTCATCATAAAGCATCATATTTGGACATGCATTTGATCCATGGTTCAAAGTTTGGTTGGAATACAACTTGATGAACTCAATTTTCTGCATAAATGCTACTGTGTTAGGGTCGTAACCTGAATTCTGTTGAGAACTAGGTGGAGCTCATATTAACAAAATTGTAGACAAACAAGGGGGGAACAACTCTTATAATTGGGGCTTAGTCATATAATGATGTTTACCTAGAGTTTTGGACCTTTCTCTGCCAACACAGAAAACCTGTCAAAACCTGAACTGCAGAGTAATTCAAATTTTCTCCAACTTACAAATATTTTGGCAAAGTCCTAATTAGAGAAGTTGTAGATCCTAGAGTTGGCAACAATATTATCAACAAGCTCTTTGAGTGAAAATGGCTGGAAGAGGGTGTTTTAGAATTTCTCAATAAACTGGGTCCGTAGGTCAAATTGAAACTTGAGAGCTAAATTCAAATGAAATTCATATTTCCAAACACTTTTAGGTATCAAGCGTTTTGACAAACTTGTAGGGCTCAAAGAGTAGAACATTTTCTCCAATTGGAATTTTTCCAAAATTGGACTCTAAATAGGTTAAAAATGCGAAATACAGAGAGGGACAAAACACATTTTTCCTTTTTTTTCTGGGTCACACTGACCGGTGGGACCCGCGTGTCAGGGGGACACCCTGTCTGGGGCGTCGCGCGCCGCGTGGCCATCGGCGTACGGTCACGCTGTGGCGACGCGGATCGAGCCCCCCGGCCGCGCGCTTAAGTGGAGGACACGGCCTCGGCCCTCCTCTTTTCCCCCGCTCCCCACTTCGCCTCATTCCGAGCCCCTTTGCCTCTCTCTCGCCCACGCCGCGCGAGCCGCCGTTGCCATCCCTGAGCTTCAAGCTCGAGCTCCGCCGCCGCCGTCCGCCCAATCTGTGCCCCTAGACCACCACCACCGCACGCGCCGCTCCACCGCGCACCCGACGTGCCCATCCTCAACGTCGTTTCCCCACCAGACGCCAACATCCACCCCGCCTCGACGTCGTGACCACGCCGTCCTTGCCGCCGGTTCACCCTCGGTTCACCACCTCCCACGCCTCAACCCCACCTCCGCCGTCGATGACACCTACCCGAGGTTAATCGCCGCGCCCGTGCGCACCTCCCGCACCTCGCGTCGCGGCTTCGGCGAGCCGGACGCGCGCGGCGCGAGGTTGAAGACGGGGGGCGTAGATTTTAGATCTACCCCCTTGGTTTTGTTGATATTGCATTTTAACCCGAGCGCTATTCACTGAATCTTGTAGATCTTGCATGCTAGCCCCCTGTAGATTTGAAATAATCTCGATCTAGTCCCTGGATCTAAGTATTTTCCATTTATTTTGTTTTATTCCAGCTGAAACTTTGATAAATCATATAAAATCGAATAAAAATAAAAAATGGACAAACTCAGTGGCTATGAACTCCTTATAAAATGCTCTACACAGTAGATATGATGTGGAGATGTGCATGTACGGTTTTGCCTCTAGTCTTGTGCAAGCATGATTAATCTACATAAATGGCAAAAGAGGACTAAAGACTACAAAAAATTATGAAACTTGGACAGTAGCTTGTTTAGGGTAATGCGACAGTATATGAATTTTTGTAGCCCTAGCATTGCTCATTTGCTCACTGTTTTACAATTATTATTTGTGCATTAAGTCAATTTAAGAAATGAGGGCTATATGGAATGGTCTCAAAGTAGTTTTCTGGTATTTTTCTTAACCTTGAGTTAGCATAAACAACTCTCTAGTAAAATATGAAGCTGTGCATGTTAGTTTTGAATGGTGATTTGAAAATGACAAAATACTACTTGCTAGACTTATAATTGGAAAAAGGGGTGTTAAAATGCAAGGAAAATTCTATGGAAAATTGGGTATGCTACTAGTATGATAGGGAGTCCAGAAAGTACTTTCAGAGAGTTTGTTAGCACTGTTTACATGTATATTATAAATTGCATAAATTAAATAGAGGGAAATTAGATAACCTGTCTAACTAATGATATTTCACTTGGAAATTTTTGTACATGCTGTTTATGTCAAGTCATGCCCACTGAATAAATTTCATATCAAAATACCATTCCTACAATTTATGAAAAATTTAGAAATCTAATAGGCTGATATCTTGCTGGAATTTTAATAAAATAATTACAACTTTTCTGGAGTTGGAAATTTGACAGTGGCCTAAAACAGTAATGATCTGCTTGTCGTAATTATTTGAACTCATTTGGGACCATATAACAGTATGAACTTGTCGTGAGGGCTTTAATTGCATAAATAGATAAACCTAGGTATAATTATTCCCGAGAGTACAATGGTTGCTTGTTACACTGTGATGCTTGCCAAAAGGATCTGCCATGTTGTACATGATAGGTTGTTTTAACTCTAAGTGATGGGTTGTATGATTTCTTAAAAAGATGGTTTGTACTATTCTTAATTAAAGCTGTGGTGTTATCAATTATCAAACGAAGCCTAAAGGTGGAGACGTGTGAGTCGTGTGTTGCATGATTACTTGTCATGAACTATGCATTACTTCACTTCCTGTTTACATTGAATTCTCATGCACCATATGTCTGCATTCTTTCGCACTCATTCGCACATACTATCATGCATATAGATCCCGAGAACGAGTTGCCAACGCAGGAGCAGCCGCTGATCGAGGAGCCCGAGGACGAGTAGGAGGACCCGCAGCCGACCACTGACCCCATCACCGAGGAGGCACCCTCTGACCCTAGCGGAGAAGATATGCAGGATCATACTATTCCCAGCTAAGAAATGGTTATGGTTTACGCATATGCATTAGGGTTGATTGAAACCAAACTGCATTAAACATCCCGGGCGCCCTGGCCGTAGCACCTATACATAGAGTTCATAGGTGCGAGTGCCTAGAATGGCTAGGTACGAGTAGACACGAGTGATTGTACTTGTCTCGCAGGTTCTACTCTTCATTATGGCAAAGATTAAAATTGAAGTTATTATTATGCTATGTTTTAAATGGAGACCGGGCGGAGATTTATTTCAGTATTTTTTTCATGATGTTGTTGCTTATTGGACTCCGTCCGAGTCGCATAAGGCCGACCATTGTTTGCTTAGGATCGGCATAACATTGCTAGGATGCTTATCTAGGCCATGGGACTGGTGAAAGCCTTTCCTGGGCCGTCCCACTATTCAAGATGCTGCCCATCCACTGATAGGGGGCCGATGGACTCGGAGGGCGTTTGTAGTCGAGGGAGGGCTGACCCGGTAAGCCGTGGTAACGCTCCTAAGGCGGCTATCCTCCGGGGGTTAGGTGGGGGTGTTTTGACCCTTGGGACGGGTCAGATTGAGGTGGGGGACATATGTGAGAACGCCGGGGGTTAGTAAGCATATGACACTTGGTGTTTCTAGTTATTCCCGAGAATTAGAAATCGATTCAAATCGCTGATGCTCACCAGGTGTGAGAATATCAGTATCACTGCCGGACAATGTAGTAATCCACTTGAATATGATGTATCATGGATTCATGGTTTGAATAATTACATGCTTGGATATATATACATGCTTTACTTTCATGCAAAGACTATTTACATTCATGATGAAATTACTAGTATGATGGCGGATAGCGGTTGTTAAATCCCGCTATCTCGTGTTAACCTGCTTTTGTTAAAAATCAATGGCCAATGACTCACCTGATTAGTAAGCAAGCTTCGCGTCTGCCGTAAGCCGTTCCATTAAGTCCTACTAAGTAATTAGTACTCAGAGTTTGCCCCCACTTTTGAGTTACAGGTACGGAGTTCCTATTCTGCACCTGTGTCGGAGGAGGGGCTTGTTCTCATCAGGAGTAATCATCATGGTTGGCATGGGAGAAACATCGGTGGGCTCGATGTGGTTCCATCGTTGCAGTCTTTTGCTTCACTAAGAACATGGAGCTATGAACTTTAATTCCGCTGCGAGATACTTTTGAACTCAATTATGTTATGATACTATGATGGAACTCTATTTGATTCAAACTGGTTTGTAAACTATCCTTAATTATTATCCTCTTCAACTGCCTGCGATGATGTAATTGTTGTGGATCCATCGAGGGTCAATGTGTGTGATGTCGGTTCCTCTGTAAATTGGTGCTATCGAGGGCCGAAGGCCACTCAACGGACTACCGGGTTTAGTCCAGCTTAAGTGCACTGCGAGCCAAAGGAGGCAGGTGAGCTTAATCTGGGTTAAGCAGGGCGGTTCCGCCATAGCTGGTATCCGAGCCGATCATACACAGACAACAGTTATATCATCAAGTTTTGATTTCCAAAACTAATTTCAAAAACCTCTTTTTAAGTAATTCAAAAATGAGAGTATACGCTATGCCCGTATAAGGATATTAGTGTTATCCAGTTGACATCGCTGACATTCTGACCTAGATAGAACTCATATGCATATTCGGTGCTTTGGGAAGCAACTTTCGGCCATAGCTATCCCAGTACTGGTGGAAGCTATCGGGGTTTTGCGAATAGTTGTACACCCTGCATTCATGCTGTATAAGTAAAAGCTCTTTAAGGGTGGTGGGCATGTTTGAGGCTTTCATACCCACCACACTTACATTCAGTTTGGGGATCCACCTTACTCTCGACAATCCCTAGTACTGGTGGAAAGTTAGGCTTTGAGAGAAGGTGCAAAGGCCCACCCTACGTTGTCCACGCAGCGGTCACGCGTGGATGCCACACTAGGTGGTAATGTATGAGCATGCATTTTTCTGCAGGTACCCTAACCACGTGCGAAATTAAGACGAATAAAAAACGACTAGTTGCATTAAGGAGTGTCGTGCATATATGTCACCGAAATAACGCTAGCTATACTATATGTGTACTTAAGGTGTGTGATGTGAGACCGGTAAGTGCGAATCATGCATCATCTCTTATGTTCTATTCTTGTTGGGGGGTTTTTGAGAATACAACTGATGTAAATCGTAACTTCAAATTACCTTCGGCACATTATCACTGTTATACTTATATAGACTCTCCTTTATGAAGTTATTTCTATTCACTAATCTAAAGCCTTGTTTATTAAAAACAGATGGCTAGGACCAAGCAGACGGCACGTAAGGCCACCGGAGCACGGATCACCGTCCTTCCCAACGTGACTCACACTCCTCCTGTGGTGGAGGGTGGGTTGTTCCACACCCGTTGCCGTGAGGCATGTCCCCTATCCCAGATCTTTTGCAAGGCTTTGAGGGAGATGGGGCGTCGTCCCTGTCCCTTCATCTCTGTGCAAACGGTGCACGAGGAGAAGGATTGCTGGGCCCAGGTTGTCCTTCCCCGAGACTCTCTCATGGGCCAGAACACGATCATTGTCTACGGGGCCAACGAGGAGGAGGCCTACAGAAAGGCAGTGTTAACCGCACTAACCTCACTGAGTTCTGACGAGGAGGTAGGCCGTACGATCCTGCGCTACTTCCCCACCGACGAGGTGGACGATGAGTGGCACCATCGCCACGAGCAGCTTCAGGACCGTCCCGGTGCCTGACCCTATGCCACGTGCATGGAGTACGCCCGCAAGGCACGCGGGATGTACCTCCGTGCCGAGGACCGCAGCTGGTTCTACTTTGACAGGTTCGTGGAGACACGTGCATGAGTGGAGGAGCTAGAGGCTCAGGTGGGCGCACTTCAGCAGCGCCTTGCAGAGCACGAGCAGCCAGCTCCTATGGAGCAGGACCCTCCTGCTACGACTACAGAGCCGGAGGAGGTTGAGGGAGAGGCCTCGGTGTCTGACCCTTGCTCTGCCGTCTAGCGGGGGGAGGATGTGATGATGAAGATGTGGACTGACGATCGTAGTAGCGGCACGTTGAAAGCGATGTTTTGTATATTCCGCTCCGTGCTTTTGATTCATGGTTGTACTAAACATTAGTGAGATGTGAGAGCTCATTTGAGTACGCCATTTGAGTAGTTGATGGACACTTTAGCCTGTAATATTTGATGGTGGGTCGCTGCGACCATCATACTATGATGTAATAGTAAGACTCTTTAGTGTCTCTTGAACTTTTTATGTGGCTCTTGAAGTTAGATCGATGTCTTCAAAATGATGAGATGAGTCACATGAAGGTGAAGGGATTTGTGCCTCGTTTTGGATTGCAGCTCGCAATCTGAATTTTTAAACAGCTGCAGCTAGAACTGGGCATATCTCAAAATC
This sequence comes from Paspalum notatum, assembly GCA_022530915.1. Lineage (NCBI taxonomy): Eukaryota > Viridiplantae > Streptophyta > Magnoliopsida > Poales > Poaceae > Paspalum > Paspalum notatum. Next base: position 23,285,822 of record CM039687.1, read on the forward strand.
TAGGAGGTTTTAGTTCTAAGTTGTATAACAAAGTTGTGTGGTACTTTCTGGTGCACAAGTTTGTCAATGGAAAGTTTCTCCAAATATGCTCAGATCAAGAGATATGGTCGAAATTTTTCTGGGCATGTAATCTGGACTGCAGCAGCACCTGAAAGAAAAATATACATTGTACCTTTTAGAGGAAGATTTGAACTGGGAGTTATATACCAAAGTTGTAGAGGAGGATGTGTGTGACAACTTTGCTATATAAAGTTTCTCCTGAAAGTGCTTAGTTTGAAAGTTATGGATGAAATTGTACTGGTCCAGAAATCTGGACAGAATTGATGTACCCTAATATACACTGAAATTCGACCAAGTTGCAACTGAAACACCAAAAACTTTCTATACCAAAGTTGAAGAACACAGAACAAGGGACAACTTTGTTAAAAGGGTTATGGTCGAGAAACGCATGGTTGAAGAACAGTTTGCAATTTAAACAGTCGCTGTCCTAGGTTGGGTTGAAAAACCTGAGCACAGTTAGTAGAACTACTTTTGCTCCATCTCTTAAGTCAATTTAGCAGAAACGCTACATACGAATGCGGAAGAGCACCAAATTTTGAACAACCTTCGTATCCATACTTTTGTACGAATCGGCCGTTTCGATGGCCGAATCAGTGAAGTGAAACCAGGGATTTGCGATCAAAAACAGCACACTCAATCTCCAGCTACCATGAGCAAGTGACAACCTATGCGAAATGATGGCTAATGCTTTATGTGCAATCAAATGCTTCTGTTTTCTTACATGTTTTTCATGTATTCAGAATGTATTTTTGCTGTTGTGGTCTTTTGTTGCTACATCTACTGCACTAAAGTTTGACTAAACACAAGTGGCCTCATTCATGCAGATGGTTAACACTCGCCAAGGGCAAATCTCGGGGTCGGGGCAGCAGCCGCAGAACGCCCCACCTCCTACTCTGGTTGTGCAGCAGGCAGAGTTGATCCGCATGATGGCAGAGGAACGCCAGGGCCGTGATCAGTGGCGGGAGCACCATCCCCGCGGCATCACGTATCAAGATTTCGAGGGACTGCGCCCTCCAGTCTTCACCACCTGCCCAGAGCCACTCGCTGCCGACGACTGGCTCCGCACGATTGAGTCAAAGTTCACACTCCTACCAGGGCTGACCGAGCAGGAGAAAGCTCGGTTTGTTGCGCAGCTGCTTCAGGGGCTAGCTGGAGCATGGTACGCCACGTTCCAGAACATGTAGCAGCAGGGTCACGTGATCACTTGGGGAGAGCTCCGTGCGGCCTTCCGGGCTCACTATATCCCAGCAAGCCTCATGGAGCAGAAGCAGCGCGAATTTCGTGAGCTCAAGCAGGGTAACAGAACCGTGATGCAGTACATACAGACCTTCATCCATCTGTCTCAGTATGCTCCGTGGGATGTTGCTGATGAGCCTAGCAGGGCAGCCAGACACCTACAGGGCTTTGACCCCACACTCCAGACCCACCTGGGGCGTCGGTACCAAAGCTTCACGGACTTGGTAGATACCACGCTGGACATGGAGCACTGCCTCCGTGTTGCCAATGAAGATCAGAGGCGCAAACGCCAAGCTAGCACCACACTTGCTGGATCCTCACAGAAGCAGAAAGGCACCCACCAACAACCACAGCGGTTCTTCCCACAGCCTCGCTTTGTGATTCGGCCAAATCAACCGGGCTGGATCCATAGAGCGCCACAGCAGCCACCGCAGTATCCAGCTTACTGCGCTCCAGCACAGCTCCAGGCACTCCGTGTTCCCACCACTCCAGGGGCCGGCAACCCCTGCTTCAATTGTGGGAAGCCGGGACACTTCAGCCGGGACTGCCGCACTACTCGCAGGATCCAAGGTCCTAACCCTGCGGGTGGCAGCCAGCAGAACAGACAAAAGGGGCCTGCGCAAAAGACGGGTCGTGTCGTCTACGTCCACCTGGAGCAGATACGTACCGGAGAGCCGGTACTTGCGGGTACGTTCACAGTCAATGGTCGTCCGGCCATCGTGTTGTTTGATTCCAGGGCTACTCATACCTTCATTAATCAGTCATATGCATCAAAGCATGGGATAAAAACTCCTTGCATAAAAGGAAGCTACAACATCTCTGCACCCGGGAACCCCATTAACACGAATCTGATAGTGAAGAAGCTACACCTAAGTATAGGAGGGGAAGAGTTCACTATTAACCCCGTGGTGCTGCCACACCAAGGGATTGATATAATTCTAGGGATGAACTGGATGACAGAAAATGAGGCGGTCCTGGATATTGGCAGCAGGACAGTGCAACTGAAATCTAGTGTTAGTGGCAAAATCTTGAGAGTACGCATGCCAGATCAGAAAAACATAGAGCCCATAGTAAATGCAACTGAAATCAAAGAGATTAAAAAGATACCGGTCGTATGCGATTTCCCTGATGTGTTTCCGGAGGAGCTTCCCGGGCTTTCTCCAGACAGAGATGTGGAGTTTAAAATTGACCTTGTTCCAGGAACGGCGCCTGTTTCAAGGAGATCATACAGAATGGCACCTGATGAACTCAAAGAACTAAAAACACAACTGCAAGAACAGTTAGATAAAGGGTTCATCCGTCCTAGCTCATCACCTTGGGGTTGTCCATCTCTCTTTGTTGAGAAGAAGGACCAAGGTGGTAAAAGACTTTGCGTTGACTATCGGCCTTTGAATGCAGTCACGGTCAAGAATAAATACCCGTTACCACACATTGATATACTATTTGATCAATTAGCGGGGGCCAGAGTCTTCTCAAAAATTGATCTAAGGTCTGGCTATTACCAAATAAAAATCAGAGAAGAAGACATACCCAAGACAGTTTTCTCAACCAGATATGGCCTGTATGAATATCTAGTCATGTCCTTTGGGTTAACCAATGCACCGGCTTTCTTCATGTATATGATGAATTCGGTGTTCATGAACGAGCTCGATAAGTTCGTGGTGGTGTTCCTCTATGACATCTTGATTTATTCCAAGGATGAGAAGGAGCACGAGGAGCACTTACGAATAGTACTCACGCGGCTTAGAGAACACAAGCTTTATGCCAAGTTCAGCAAGTGCGCGTTCTGGCTGAAAGAAGTGGGTTTCTTAGGTTACATTTTAGCTGAGAAGGGAGTAGCAGATGACCCTAGCAAGGTAGAGTGTGTACTGAATTGGAAGCAACCCAAAACCGTAACTGAGATCCGGAGTTTCCTCGGTTTAGCGGGCTACTACCGCCGCTTTATTAAGGATTTCTCCAAAACTGCAAAGCCAATGACCTCTCTGACCAAGAAAAATGCCAGATATTCGTGGAGTCCGAACCGTGAGGAGGCCTTTCAGAGCTTAAAGAAATCATTGACAACTGTGCCAATGCTAGCGCAACCGGACGTCACGAAACCTTTTGAAGTATATTGTGACACCTCCGGCAATGGGCTTGGCTGTGTCCTAATGCAAGAAGGGAGAGTAGTTGCTTACGCCTCCCATCAATTGAGAAAACATGAGACCAACTATCCGACGCATGATCTTGAGTTAGCGACGGTCGTCCATGCTTTGAAAATATGGAGGCACTACCTACTGGGCAACACTTGTAATATCTACACTGATCACAAGAGCCTCAAATACATCTTCACGCAACCCGAATTAAACACGAGGCAATGACGGTGGTTAGAGTTGATAAAGGATTACGATTTAGAGATTCACTACCACCCCGGGAAGGCGAATGTGGTAGCTGATGCGCTAAGCCGTCGGGCTCATTGCAATGTGCTTGAAGTCCGATCCATGGCAAGGGTGATCTGTTGGGAAATGGATCAGATCGAGATGCCTACGGAACAACTAGTCGAACTTTATAACCTCGTTATTGAACCCACCATCAAAGAGCAAATCATAACGTCACAAAAACAAGATAAAGGCATGGCGTTCATTCGTGAGGGTATGAACGAGAAGAAGAGAGCATGCTTCACACTTAATGACCAGGGTGTGTTATGGTTTAAAAATAGATTGGTGGTACATAAGGACCTGGAATTAAGGAAGAAAATACTTGATGAAGCTCACACCTCTATGTTCACCATGCACCCGGGTAGCAATAAAATGTACCAAGACGTAAAGCAAAAATTTTGGTGGACCCGTATGAAGCGGAAAATTGCCAAGTACGTGTCTCAATGTGATGTGTGTCAGAGAGTGAAAGCGGACCATCTAAAGCCTGCTGGTATGTTTCAGCCGCTAGCGCTTCCAGCATGGAAATGGGAGGATATACACATGGACTTCATCGTGGGTTTACCCCATACTTAGAGGGGCTATGACTCCATTTGGGTCATCATTGACCGCTTCACCAAATCTGCTCACTTCATACCAGTAAAGAACCGGTACATGCACAGAAATACGCAGAGATTTATATTTCCCGCATTGTTTCATTACACAGGGTTCCTAGAACCATCACTTCAGATAGAGGCTCATTGTTTGTGTCCCGTTTCTGGGAACAGCTGCAAACCGCTCTTGGCACCACTTCAATTCACAGCTCCGCATATCACCCTCAAACTAGTGGTCAAGTTGAGAGAGTAAATCAAATCCTGGAAGACATGTTGAGAGCCTGTGCTTTAACCTACTCCACCAAATGGGATGAGTGTCTCCCACTGGCGGAATTTGCTTACAATAACAGCTACCAGAAGAGCTTAGAAATGGCTTCTTTCGAGGCTCTATATGGCAGAAGGTGTAGAACACCACTCAATTGGTCCGAACCCGGTGAACGTGTCACTTTTGACCCTGACTTGGTCACGCAAGCCAAGGAAAAAGTAAAATACATTCATGCTAACCTAAAAAGAGCGCAGTCGAGGCAACAGAGTTATTCTGATAAGAGGAGAAGACCACTAGCCTTTGAGAAAGATGGCCACGTGTATCTTCGAGTGTCACCCATGTAAGGGGTACATCGCTTTGGAGTGAAAGGAAAGTTGGCACCAAGGTATGTCGGTCCGTTTAAGATCCTAGAGAGATGCGGTCCGGTTACTTACTGATTAGAGTTGCCACCACACATTGCTGCGGTTCATGACGTGTTTCATGTCTCACAACTTAAGAGTGTGTTTGAGAGTACCGGAAGAAGCAGTGGACACCTCTCAAATTCAGGTTGAGCCTAACCTCACTTATGAGGAACATCCCATAAAAATCCTTGACCAAAAACAAAGATCAACAAAAAGAAGAACAATCAACTTTTACAAAGTGCAATGGAGTAATCGCTCTGAAGAAGAGGCAACTTGGGAGCAACAAGAATACTTGCAAACCAAATATCCGGGTTTCCTTCCGACTACTGCAAACGAGTATGTATAGCTATCAAAAATCAGATTTCATTCGAAACCCTACACAATGCACTATCTTCTCATTTAACTTAACCATTCACATCACATCAAAAATCTCAGGACGAGATTTCTTTAAGGGGGTGGGTTGTGATGCTCCAGCATCTCAAGTGCATAATCATCTTCCATACATATGGCATTCATCATAAAGCATCATATTTGGACATGCATTTGATCCATGGTTCAAAGTTTGGTTGGAATACAACTTGATGAACTCAATTTTCTGCATAAATGCTACTGTGTTAGGGTCATAACCTGAATTCTGTTGAGAACTAGGTGGAGCTCATATTAACAAAATTGTAGACAAACAAGGGGGAAACAACTCTTATAATTGGGGCTTAGTCATATAATGATGTTTACCAAGAGTTTTGGACCTTTCTCTGCCAATACAGAAAACCTGTCAAAACCTGAACTGCAGAGTAATTCAAATTTTCTCCAACTTACAAACATATTTTGGCAAAGTCCTAATTAGAGAAGTTGTAGATCCTGGAGTTGGCAACAATATTGTCAACAAGCTCTTTGAGTGAAAATGGCTGGAAGAGGGTGTTTTGAATTTCTCAATAAACTGGGTCTGTAGGCCAAATTGAAACTTGAGAGCTAAATTCAAATGAAATTCATATTTCCAATCACTTTTAGGTATCAAGCCTTTTGACAAACTTGTAGGGCTTAAAGAGTAGAACATTTCCTCCAATTGGCATTTTTCCAAAATCGGGATCTAAATAGGTTAAAAATGCGAAATACAGAGAGGGAGAAAACACAATTTTCCTTTTCTTTTCTGGGTCACACTGCCGGTGGGGCCCGCGTGTCAGGGGGACACCCTGTCCGGGGTGTCGCGTGCCGCGTGGCCATCGGCATACGGTCATGCCGCGGCGACGCGGATCGAGCTCCCCCAGCCGCGCGCTTAAGTGGAGGACGCGGCCTCAGCCGTCCTCTTTCCGCCCGCTCCCCACTTCGCCTCATCCCGAGCCCCTCTGTCTCTCTCTCGCCCATGCCGCGCGAGCCGCCGTTGCCGTCCCCGAGCTTCAAGCCCGAGCTCCGCCACCGCCGTCCGCCCACTCCATGCCCTTAGACCACCACCACCGCACGCGCCGCTCCACCGCGCACCCGATGCGCCCATCCTCGCCGCCGTTTCCCCACCAGACGCCAACATCCACCCCGCCTCGATGTTGTGACCACGCCGTCCTCGCCGCCGGTTCACCCTCGGTTCACCACCTCCGACGCCTCAACCCCGCCTCGGCCGTCGACGACACTGACCCGAGGGTAAGCGCTGCGCCCGTGCGCACCTCCCGCACCTCACGTCGCGGCTCCGGCGAGCCGAATGCGCGTGGCGCGAGGTTGAAGACGGGGGAGGGGGCGTAGATTTTAGATCTATCCTCTCGGTTTTGATGATATTACATTTTAACGCGAGCACTATTCACTGAGTCTTGTAGATCTTGCATGCTAGCCCCTGGATCTAAGTATTTTCCATTTATTTTGGTTTATTCCGGCTGAAACTTTGATAAATCATATAAAATCGAATAAAAATAAAAAAATGGACAAACTCAGTGGCTATGAACTCGTTATAAAATGCTCTACATAGAGGTATGATGTGGAGATATGCATGTACGGTTTTGCCCCTAGTCTTGTGCAAACATGATTAATCTACATAAATGGCAAAAGAGGACTAAATGACTACAAAAAATTATAAAACTTGGACAGTAGCATGTTTAGGGTAACGTGACAGTATATGAATTTTTGTAGCCCTAGCATTGCTCATTAGCTCACCGTTTTACAATTATGGGTATTATTTGTGCATTAAGTCAATTTAAGAAATGAGGGCTATATGGAATGGTCTCAAAGTAGCTTTCTGGTATCTTTCCTAAGCTTGAGTTAGCATAAACAACTCTCTAGTAAAATATGAAGCTATGCATGTTAGTTTTGAATGGTGATTTGAAAATGACAAAATACTATTTGCTAGACTTGATAATTGGAAAAAGAGGTGTTAAAATGCAAGGAAAATTCTATGAAAAATTAGGTATGCTACTAGTATGATAGGAAGTCCAGAAAGTACTTTTAAATTGCATAAATTAAATAGAGGGAAATTAGATGACCTGTCAAACTAACGACATTTCACTTGAAAATTTTTGTACATGTTTTTTATGTCAAGTCATGCCCACTGAATAAATTTCATGTCAAAATACCATTCCTACAATTTATGAAAAATTTGGACCCATTCGCACCCATTCGCACATATTATCATGAATATAGATCCCGAGAACGAGTTGCCAACGCAGGAGCAGCCGTTGATTGAGGAGCCCGAGGAGGAGCAAGAGGACCCGCAGCCGACCACTGACCCCATCACCGAGGAGGCACCCTCTCACCCTAGCGGAGAAGGTAGGCAGGATCATACTATTTCCAGCTAAGAAATGGTTATGGTTTACGCACATGCATTAGGGTTGATTGAAACCAAACTGCATTAGACATCCCGGCCGCGGTTATGGTTTACGCATATGCATATGCATTAAACTGCATGATGAAATTACTAGTATGATGGCGGATAGCGATTGTTAAATCCCGCTATCTCGTGTTAACCTGCTTTTGTTAAAAATCAATGGCCAAGGACTCACCTGATTAGTAAGCAAGCTTCGCGTCTGCCGTAAGCCGTTCCATTAAGTCCTACTAAGTAATTAGTACTTAGAGTTTGCCCCCACTTTTGAGTTACAGGTATGGAGTTCCTGTTCTGCACCTGTGTCGGAGGAGGGGCTTGTTCTCATCAGGAGTAATCATCATGGTTTGCATGGGAGCAACATCGGTGGGCTCGATGTGGTTCCATCGTTGCAGTCTTTTGCTTCACTAAGAACCTGGAGCTATGAACTTTAATTCCGCTGCGAGATACTTTTGAACTCAATTATGTTATGATACTATAATGGAACTCTATTTGATTCAAACTGGTTTGTAAATTATCCTTAATTATTATCCTCTTCAACTGTCTGCGATGATGTAATTGTTGTGGCTCCATCGAGGGTCGATGTGTATGATGTCGGTTCCTTTGGAAATTGGTGCTATCGAGGGCCGAAGGCCGCTCGACGGACTACCGGGTTTAGTCCAGCTTAAGTGCACTGCAAGCCAAAATAGATAGGTGAGCTTAATCTGGGTTAAGCAGGGCGGTTCCGGCACAAGATTGAGAGCCAATGGACCGGCCACATTGCTCTCCTGGTGTGATGAGTGATTGTCAATGGTTCAAACCCTCCGATGGACTGGAGGTAGATGATGAAGACCTCGATGGACTGAGGCAAAAGCCCTCCAATGGACCGAAGGCAATGCTCGGCGTCGGTCGGCCATGGAAGCTCGGTACATGGAGGGGCGGATCGGCAACGGTGGTGTAAGCCCTCCGATGGACCGCGAGGCAACTCCAATGGACCGGAGAAGCCGGGTGCCACCATGGTGCTCCAACCTGAGTGCATGGCGCGAAGGCGTGCGAGGGAGGCTTTAGCGGCTTCGACTCAAAACCGCCACCCAAGCTACCCAAGCCTTGGTGAGTTGGGCCATGACTCACCAAGATAGTGAAGATGGGCCAAGTCCGGCCCAGACGGAGACTTCCTAAAGTTTCCCGGTTTCTTACTTCAAAACCGGGGGTGGAAAGGCGGATTGGACTACTGGCCACGTGGAGGACATCCGAAGATTATGTGGAAGCTAAGAAGATGAAGTCTTCATCGTGGTCGTCCGTCCCCGATATTTCGAGTCCTTTTCTGTTTTAGCCCCTCCGTGCGTTTCTAGTGTTAGGGGTCTTTGTGTAAAAATGCCAAAACTGAACCGGTGTATAAATAGCCTAAGAGCTGGTCATTAGGATTACACTTGGCTGCTAGGTTTTCATTTCCTTAGGGTAATTGTCGTCCTCAAGCTTTGAGCTCCAAGTTTAGGAGGGTTAGGGTGAGATCTAGCTCCAAATCAAGAGGGAAGGTGAGGGTGGTTGCTTGGGACGAGATCCTTGGGTGTAATCTGAATCTTGAGACCCTTTTGAGCCATCTAATCCAAGTGAATTCGTGCAGCAATCTTGTGTGCTTCTCCTTCCTCCTCTAGTTTGGTTTTTGGCTTCGATTCTTGGCTTTTGAGGTGTTTGGTTTGGCCAAGGTTGAATCCTTTCTTTGGCTGGTGTTTTGGCCTTGAAAGGACTTGGAGATTATGCCCTAGTGCATCTCAAACCTACAGGTTTGCCAAGTCGAACTTGAGTTTTCCCCTCTCTTGCCCAAATATTGCCATCTTCACGAGATCTGAAATTCCCGCTAATCCCGTGATCATTTTCTGGGAATCTTCTGGGAAAAGCTTTGGAATAGTGTCAGGATAGCCTGTGTGAAATCTCATGAAGTTTGGACAAGATTTGGTCAGGTTTAGGGTTTGAGAGGCTCAAGTTCCAGCCTCTTACCGGACAGTCCGGCTTTGTCACCGGACTATCCGGCTCCACCGGACAGTCCGGCGCAGGCCATCGGACAGTCCGGCAGGCGCCCCTGCCTCGGTCCCTACCGGACAGTCCGGTGTGTTCTGTTTTGCTGTTCTCGTTGGAGTTCATGCTATTCGGTATTTTGCTTCGTCCTTGCCCGAGTGATTCTCACCACTGGCCCATACTCTTCGCTCTCTGTCCTTTGGTGAGACGCATTTAGGTGCGGAGTGGCTACGTGGGATCCTCTTTTGCAAGAGACGTTGTTTCACTGACTGGCGATCTTGTGGTCGTTTAGTCTTGTGCTTCCGCTCGCTTGGTGTGTTCCCATTCAGTGGGCGACACCAAGTGCTTGCTAGACACGTTTCCTTTCAGTGGACAGTGTCTAGCGTTTGTTGTGTGAAGTGTGTTAGTTTGCACCAGGAGGTTGTGAGTTTAAATTTTTAAGTGCTCCTATTCACGCCCCTCTAGTCGCACGTCTCGGCCCTACAGGTACCATTTGTATATCCCCAAATCTCTGGCAATCTTGGCATCTTCTATAATACTTGAAACAGTCTTCCAACATTGTCGGCCAATAAAAGCCAGACCTTCTGATCAACCATTCCATTTTATGAGCCAATTGGTGGGTGCCACAAGTGCCTTCGTGAACATCATGCATAACTTTTAAACTCTCCTCTAGACCCAGACACTAGAGTAATAACCCTTCAACGGTTCGAAAGTGTAGATCATCACCAATCAGCACGTACCGTAGAGCTTTATATCTCAATTTATTGCACCTCGAGCCGAATCCTTCAAATAATTAATGAGATCGGCTCTCCAATCTATAGTGGATAATTGCAAAACTTCAATACGAAGTTCATCTGACTGGGATAGATACCCAGAAACTAACTGAGCTAGTTTATTTGCATCGCCATTTTGCTTCCTCGGTAACCAAGACAACGTAATCATATGAAACCGACCATCAATTCTTGACTTCTGACGAAGAAACGATATAAAGAATCACTATTGCAATTAAAATCTTCGATTAATTGTCGAATTACCACTTCCAAATCCCCGAAGACTTGAATTATTTAAGCTCTAGCTTCAAATAAGAACTCCAAACCTTTGCACATAGCTTGATATTCGGTCTGATTATTGGTGTACTTCCCTGGTAGTCGAATTGAAAATTCATATGTTGCCCCCCGAGGCGACACAATATAAAGTCCAATGCCACACCCTGCCTCGCACGCTGATCCATCGAAAAATAAAATCCAAGGCCTAATATCAATGAATTGCGTTGATGGTGCAATTCTTTGTGTAAAAAGATCGGCTAAAGCTTGTCCCTTCACAGCTTTGGCAGGTTGATACCGAATATCAAATTCCGAGAGGGCATACATCCATTTACCTAATCTTCCTTTGAGAATAGGTGCCGATAACATATGCTTTATAACATCGGTTTTGCAAACACTCGAGTTTCAGCATTAATAAGATAATGATGCAATTTGGTGCAGGTGAAATATAAACATAAGCAAAAACGCTCCTGGTCTCATTATCCAACAGTCGTCTGCTAAGGTAAGATACCACCCGTTCCTTGCCTTCAAATTCTTGAATCAATATAGGAATACCTGGTGTACTTACCTCGAAGTTTCATCGGCTGAAAGATAAACAGTGAATGGTTCATCCAGCTGTGGTGGTACTAATACAGGAGGCGTCGTTAAATACTGCTTGATATCATCAAACGCCTTTTGTTGCTCTGATCCCCAGATAAACTCATCGTCTTTCTTAATCTTGACCAGATGCATGAATGCCGCGCCCAACGAGATTGGATATGAACCTCCTGATGTAATTTATCTTACCTATTAAACTTTGTAACTCAGTTTTGTTCGTCGGTGGTACCATAGTTGCAATAGCATCTTTGCTCTTATCACCGATTTATATTCCCCTTTCATGGATAAGAAGCCCAGAAATTGACTAGCAGTTACTCCAAATGTGCACTTCTTAGGATTCATCTTCAATCCATGAAACGTTGTACGTTCCAAGACTTGTCATAAATCGGCCAAGTGTGAATATGGCAAAGCCGATTCAACCACTACATCATTAATATAAATCTCCACCAATCTCCCAATGAGATCATGAAAAATATAAAATTCATACCCCGGTGATAGGTCGCTCCAGCATTTTTGAAACCAAAAGTCATAACAACCCATTCAAACAAACCAATGTTGCCTAGACATCAGAAAGCAGTCTTGTAAATATCTTCCTCAGCCATAAAAATTTGATTATACCCGGCGTTGCCATCTAAGAAGCTCATCATTTTGTGACCCACAACAGCATCTACGAAAACATCAGCAATTGGCATTGGATATTCATCTTTAGGAGTAGCTCTATTAAGATCCCTGAAATCAATGCAAACTCGAAACCGTCCACTTTTCTTATGAACAGGCACGATATTAGAGATCCAGGTAGCATATCTACATGGTCTAATAAAACCAGCTTCGGTCATGCGTTGAATTTCATCCTTAATTTCTAGTAGTAGCTTTGGGTTGCACCTCCTTGGTGCTTGAGCAAAAGGTCGAAATCCCGGCTCGACAGGTAATTTGTGTTCAAGACCGATCCAAACCAGACATCTCATGATACTCCCACGCAAAAAAATCAGAAAACTCTTTCAACAATTCCATGATTTGTGCCTTGAGTTCTAGATCTAACTTTTTGCTAATATAGGTTGGTCATGGGCGATCGCCAGATCCGATATCGATTACTTCCAATTCATCGGCTGATGTAAAGCCAAAACCTAATTTTCCTTCCTTTGAGAGTTCTACACTGTCATTGGTAGAGGGAGGGAACCGAACAAAGCCTTTTCCTAGATGGTCTTCCTCAATAAACGGTGTTTCATCGATGATTCTTTCAGACTGATAACTTGAGTTGGTCATAACGCTCTTATCATCGTGATATTCGTTGGCCGATCATCCTCAGGATCGGCTTTCTCTTTCCCCTTGTCTTGTGAGCCGGCGATCGCCAAATCCGATATCGACTACTTCCAATTCATTGGCTGACGTAAAGCCTAAACCTAATTTTCCTTCCTTTGAGAGTTCTACACCGTCATTGGTAGAGGGAGGGAACCGAACAAAGCCTTTTCCCAGATGGTCTTCCTCAATAAACGGTGTTTCATCAATGATTCTTTCAGACTGATAACTTGAGTTGGTCATAACGCTCTTATCATCGTGATATTCGATCGGCCGATCATCCTCAAGATCGGCATTCGCTTTCCCCTTGTCTTGTGAGCTCGGTGCAACATTCAGCATATTGATCCTCACATTGAAAGGCCTTGACCAACTATCACACCCGGTTTCCAACAATCAAAACCAAGCAATTATAAATGCGCCAGGATTGAGTCTCGCACATACATGACAAATTACAAAAGTACCACAAACGCATGCCAAAGATAAAAACGTACGTAACATAAAATATATCATTATTACACTGTGACACAAGTGTTTAACTCAAAGTATAACATAACATTGCGGAAGCATAAAACAAAATATAACTAGGGTGCCACAAGGACATCAACTAGTTAACAAATTGCCTAGTACTCGTCGTAGTCTTGCAAATAGTCTTCAATGCCTCCATCAACTGAGCAACGGTTGGATTTTCTCCCCAACAAGGAATAAATATAAAGAAGCAAGTGTGAGCACAAGGTACCCAACAATTATAATATAAACCATGAGGCTCTAGGGTTAGCTGACAGACTGCATTAGCTTTTATTTTATTACTTTTATTAAGGCCTAATTACTATAAATTAGTAGCAACGCTATTAGCCCAAAAGATATTGCATAAGAAATTAAATAACATTAAATAGAGATATCCATCACCATATCCATACCAAAAACCAAGGAACCAAGTAATCACTGGGAAGGGTCTGGGCCGCTCATAACAGTGAGCACGGCTGACGTGTCAGTTTTACACTCTCTGGAGGTGGCGCATCTTTACCTACAAGTCGTGAGCTACGCTAGGTGTTCACCCCATTACCTTATATGAGATGACTAGCAAGCAACACTACGAAGCCTTTTCAAAGATCACGTTGATAAAAAGTAACCGCAAGGAATCAAGCATCGCAACGGTGGTGTCCGCCTCCAAAGGGAGAATCACATACATATAATGTAAAGCACACTCAACCATGAGGTAGCGCAATGACCACAGAAGCTTACTCCCCCTCTTACCCCGCAGGTAAGTTACTCCAAACCAAAATGACATAATTACTTAGCTAAGATCGTCCCATTCCAATCTTTTTTGGACCAAAAAAAGGCTGTGGGGGAGGTCCCCACAGTAAAAAAGGCTTTTATTAAGGATAAAGAGAACTTACAAACAGCGTTTACCGCCACCAACAGAAAAAGAACAAAACAGCTAGAAGCCTAGAGATACAACCCAGAGGGTAGGAGATTACAGAGCATTTAGCCATATGGAAACTAACTGTCTATGTGCTTCACTAAGCCGCAGGCTTTGAAGCTTGATTTCTTCTTTGAACTTCACAGTCCAAAGATTAAAAGTGAAAGGCTGTCCATCAAAATCCACCTGTTATGCAGCTTCCAAATCTCCCACATTGTAATGATACAAATAATGATACAAATCTCTAAAACAAATGGAGCTCCCGAGGAAGAAACAGCCTGCAGAATTCTGTCGTGCAAAGGTAGTTGATACTCCCATTGCAGATGAACATAGTTACAGCATCTCTGGGCAAAAGAACAGTGAAAAAACAGATGCTCCACATCTTCTGTTTGCCCTGTAAAGCACATTGCACAAGATCTATCTTGATTAGCCAACATATTTCTCCGATGCAGCATATCCCTAGTATTGATCCTGTCCACCAACACTAGCCAAAAGAAGAACCTTGTCCTCATTGTGCATTTACTCTTCCACAATTTCCTAAAGATAGAAGAAACATGCATGTCGTCATATCTCTGTTTATAAAATTTGGCCACTGAAAATTTAGTTGCAGCTCCCAAGAGCTCCCAAACATCTTCTCCATCCTCATCATAGGTACTATCCAGCAGGAGGTCCTGTAACTGCTGCATTTCATTATAAGCTTCAACTGACAGTGGAAGAGCAAATATACCTGCAAGATCAGTAGTCTCCTATATGTGCTTCACAGAGGCTAATCTATGTGTGCTAAAAAAGGCTAGGTTTGGAAATTTAGACCGGAGAGGCTCACTCAGCCAACTATCCTGCTAGAAAAGTACTGATGCACCATTGCCGCCTCTACAAACTGCTACCTTTCTGTAATCTTCATTGAGTCTCAATAGATCTTTCCACCAAAAGGATCCCACTTCCCTACTGGCATGAGGAACCTTCCCTTTTTAGAACATAATTAGAGTATAGATTAGAGTATAATTAGAATAGTTTTTATCCTCTTTTGAGCTTGTTTACATCAATTAGAATTAGTTAGTAATTCAGGTAATATTAGATTGATAGTAGCTTAAACATAATTATCCCTGGATTGACAAAACCCAAGATACTCATTCTGGGAAAAAGCTACCACGATACTATACGCTTGCAGTATAAAGTTTGACGTTCTTAAGTGGCGTCAACAAGCTTTTCTTGCGCCGTTGCCGGGAACTCCTAATTATTGTTTAAGTTATTATAAATCTTTTATTAACTGTATTGCTACTAGTTTTGATAGCTAGTTTATTTGCTATTTGTGTGTTTAATTTTGTTTTATTAATTTGTTTATAGTTTTTACTTTTGATAGTATAATAATCATTATTTTACTTTTAATTTAGTTTCATAAATTTTAGTTACTTAGATTTGTTTAAATTCGTTCTTGTTCTTAGTTTATTTTTAGTTAAACTAACCCAGCAACTTTGCTGTCATAGATTTTTCGTTTTTGTGTTTTTGTTTTTGTAATTGGTTTCAGATATGACTTCAAAGCTTGAAGATTGGGAGCTTTTGACACTTAGGGAGCGCTTAACTCCAAAAGCTGTAGACCTCAAGTTTCAAGAATCCAACAAGAAGCCGGAGTAAGGATCTTACGAACTGAAGCCAGGAATCATAAGGATTGCTGCCGCAGATCCATTCAGTGGAGAAGATGATGAGAATCCGTACAAGCACCTAGAGAAGCTCAAGCAAGTGTGCCACACTTTCTATCAAGGAGTCCCAGTAGAGTGGGTCAAGTGGAATCTCTTTCCATTTACCCTTGTGGGTAAAGCCAACAAATGGTACCAAGCTGCCTCAATTAAAGCTAAAGGAGATTGGGAAATTCTTGAGAAAAAAATTTCTCGCAAGATTCTTCTCACCACTATAAAAGTATATAAGTTGAGGAAGCAGATTCATACCTTCTACTACGGTCTGACGCCAGGAGCCTGTTGACGGTCGTAATCTCATGACATCTACCGTCAATTACCAACCAAATGGGGCAATGCAAGTGAATAAATTTGGACTAACCCTTCTACTAATGAGTTCCACTAGTTTTGTATGAATATTTGGATGCAGGTACCAAAATACACATAAAACAGCTGAAAACATGTCAAGGATCTAAGACGGGGCTCACTGGTCAAAGTGGCCAGGTCGGCCGACCCAAGCTATGTCGGCCGACCCAAGCCAGGCCGACCCTGACCCAGGCCAGGTCGCCCGACCCAACAACAGGGTCGGCAGACCCTGACTCAGACCACCCAGCCACCCAATTGCCACTTCATCGATCCACATCACAAAGAAACACAAGTGCATTCAAATCCAACCGCAAGACCAAGCATCCAATGTATCCAAAGGCCAAAAATGCACCAAGTCACGGATCCATAACATCAACAATCCAAGGGAAGAGCAATGTGGCCAATGCAAGGCTGACACGTGGTCGCCTGACCTCCTCCAAGGTCGGCCGACCTACCCTCGGAGGCATTTTACACGTGCAACAACCGTCCTAACCGCCAACCGCCATGGGGACGCAAGATCAAGCCGTTGGAATGCAAAGGCGGTGGATCGGGTGGTCGCCTGACCTCCCCCTAGGTCGGCCGACCCCCGACCTCGGCCTTCCACCGACCTTTGCCTCCTACAATTACCCCCCTCACATATTGGACTATAATAGGCCTATAGAGCTCATTTGTAAAAGTGTGGAGAAGTTGAGAGCCATATTCTACCTTAGAGAGTGTCATTTTCCACATCTTAGTAGTTAGGATAGTCCTGGGAGTTAGAGTGAGTCGAGCTTTGCCTTGGAGTTCTCGGAGATTCTTGAGTCTGCGGTCAGCTCTTGTATCTTTTGTACTCTTATCTTCAATATAATTCAGTTATATTTTACTTTATCTCTATCTCTTGCAAGTGTGGTGTACCCTTTATTTTGGACACTTGCTAGGCTTAGGCTGTGGTTATCTTGGTTAGTCAAGTCTTGTTATTCTTGCCGGTGCTATAATCCAACCTGTACGCCAAGCTCTGGTTAGGTCCTCTCCTCTGATCAAGGACGATCAATTGTTACTCAAGCTTTGCTTGAGTACGTTAATAGCGTGCCAGCCTATCCACGCAGATTTGCTTGGTAGCCCCACTCGGTGACAGCGTGTGGTGTGCCTGTGTAGCCCAGGCCCATTCGTTCGGTAGGCCCGTAGGCGTTAGCCGGGTCTCCTTCGGTGGTCTACTATCTACCCCCTGACTCCTCGAGGCGCCGGAATTTCGCTCGACGCGAGACCCTGACTTGCTACTTGAGTTTCTTAGTTAACCACGACATAGTCTTTGTAGGCAAATAGAATAGAGTTTGGAAACTTTATCTCACTCGTTGTACTCCCAGGCAACTATACCTTTCTACGTGTATCTTAGGTAGTTTAATTTACTTCTTTCCACCATACACCTATCCGTTTACCAGACATACCCCTGTTAAGTGACTAGCTGGTATATTTATTTAAGTACGGTTCATTCAATTTGAGTTTATTCAATTATACTCTCTCGCCTGCCGCTTCCCTTTGGATAAAAATACGATACTCGGAATACTCTGGGTGAAAAGCTACAGCGGTCTCCGTGCGCTTGCGGAGTAAAATCTTTTAAGGCTAAGAGACGCCAACAAAGCGTTTGAGAAAGTGAATATTACTACTGGAGGATCATTGTTGAGCAGGACATGGAGTGAAGCTAACAAGATTCTGTCAGATATCTGCATGGCTTGCAAGAGCAACAGAGAAAGAAAGGACGATGGAGCGAAGGAACTAGAAGACCACATGGCGCCCACACCTGCCATCTTTGAAGACCAACCACCTGTCAAAAAGACTACAGTGTCTTATGCCTCTGACGAGGAAGATTATGGAAGTTTTGCACCTCAAGAGGAGATTAAGAGTGATTATAGAAGTCTTGCCAGTGCAAAGCCTTTGATAGAGTTCGAGAAGATGAGCTGGATGCCAGTGCAGTTTGGAGATACACTCAAGTGTGCAGGACCACTCCTAACAGAAGACTTAGTGGAAGAAGAAGAGCTGTTCCCACCAGAAGTACCACTAAGGAAGAGTGATGATAGTCAAGATACAAGGGAAGTGCTGCAGAAATTATTCCAAGAGGAGGAGCTGGATAGTGACTTTGTATCTGAACTGAAGCAAGTGATCGGGGTCAAGTCGGAGTCATCACTTACTGAGGAAGTTATCGTTCAGCTACCAGCCGAGATATCATCAACTGGAATTTCGTGCTCCATCAACAAAGAAGTCTTCAACAACATACACTGCGCTATGGATGCCCAGGTAAGTACAATGAGCTATGAAGTTTATTCTAAGTTATGCGATAAACCATGCTTAATTTCCACCAATCTTAGGATTAAACTTGCTAATAATGAAGTAATTAAACCTGTACGCTTAATTAAAAATGTTGAAGTTAACTTTGCTGGAAAAATTATACCAACTGATTTCTATGTCATTAATGTTTATGATAATAATATTAAATTAATTTTTGGTAGACCTTTTCTTAAGTTGGTTAATACCGTAGTTAATAATGAAAAAGAAAAAGTCACTCTTAATATTAATGGATTAAAATATGACTTTGATTTCTTACCGGCATCTAAAGTGCCCATTAATCTCACTCCAGATACAGAGGAGATAGAGAGTATTAATTATATTAATACTTTTAGAGAACCTTTAAATATAATTTTAGAAAGAGAAGACGAAGGGTTTTTCTCTGAAGAAACCACCAATGTCACTAATGAACTAGAACAGAATATAGAAGAAACCCGAGACATTCTAGTAGAGCCACTAGGTGACCTTAATCAACAGGAGGCGCCAGATGTAGAGTTAAAGAAACTACCTGATGGACTTAGATACGAGTTTTTAGGAAAAGATAAAACCTACCCAGAAGTCATCAATGATGAGCTAAGTCAAGAGGAAGTAGAGAGGCTGCTGGAAGTGTTAAGGAAGCACAAGAAGGCTATTGGTTATTCTCTAGCAGATCTAAAAGGAACTAGCCCAGCATTTTGTACTCATCGCATCCCGATGGAAGAAGACCACAAGCCAGTAGTTGACAATCAAAGGAAGTTGAGTAACGAAATGAGGTCTGTAGTTAAAAAGGAAGTCATCAAACTTTTAAATGCCGGAATTATCTATCCAATACCAACTAGTGAGTGGGTAAGCCCAGTTCATTGTGTACCTAAGAAAGAAGGATTAACCGTAGTTAAAAATGATAAAAATGAATTAATCCCACAAAGAACAGTGACTGGTTGGAGAATGTGCATTGATTACCGGAAGCTTAATAAAGCCACTAAAAAAGATCACTTTCCTTTACCCTTTATAGATGAGATGTTAGAGAGACTTGCTAAGAATACCCATTTTTGCTATTTAGATGGATATTCTGGATTCTTTCAAATCCCTATTCACCCAGATGATCAGCATAAAACTACCTTCACATGTCCCTACGGATCTTTCGCCTATAGGAGAATGCCCTTTGGACTTTGTAATGCACCCGCTTCTTTCCAAAGGTGTATGATGTCCATTTTCTCAGATTTTATTGAAGATATCATGGAAGTTTTTATGGACGATTTCTCAGTTTATGGTACGAGTTTTGACCAATGTTTAAAGAATCTAGAAAAGGTGCTGAAGAGGTGTGAAGAGGTCGACTTAGTGCTAAACTGGGAGAAATGTCACATCATGGTTAGAAGAGGACTTGTGTTGGGACATATCATTTCTGAGAAAGGAATTGAAGTAGATAAAGCCAAAATAGAAACGGTAGAAAAATTGCCACCACCTACTGATGTTAAATCTCTAAGAAGCTTTCTCGGTCATGCTAGATTCTATAGGAGATTTATTAAAGACTTTTCTAAAATAGCTAAACCACTTACTTACTTGCTTCAAAAAGACATTCCTTTCGAGTTCACTGAAGAATGTGAGGTTGCTTTCAGAAAAATTGAGTTACTTATTAGTGCACCTATCATTCAACCACCTGACTGGAATCTACCTTTTGAGATCATATGCGATGCAAGCGATTATGCAATAGGAGCTGTGCTAGGGTAAAGAAAGGACGGAAAAGTACATGCCATTTATTATGCCAGCAAGACTCTTAATGAAGCTCAAGTAAATTACGCTACTACGGAGAAAAAGTTGTTAGCAGTAGTTTTCGCCTTTGAGAAATTTAGATCTTATATAGTTAATTCAAAGGTTATAGTTTACACTGATCACGCTGCTATCAAATACCTACTTACTAAAAAAGTTGCTAAACCTCGTTTAATTAGATGGATTTTAATGTTACAAGAATTCGATGTAGAGATTAAAGACAAGAAGGGAGTTGAGAATGTAGTGGCGGATCATTTATCTAGAATGAACTATGCTAAGGGTGGACCACCTATAGAAGATGCGTTAAGAGATGATACTCTATATGCAGTTTTAGATAAAGATTCAAGGATGATAGACGTTATAAGAGCCATAAAGAAAGAGCCACTAACTCATCTCAACTATAATTCCAAAAGAAAAGTCATGGTCGAAGCTAAGAAATTCTATTGAAGCGCCCCTTACCTATATAGGTTTGGATATGACGGAGTCCTTAGAAGATGTGTGCCTGTAGAAGAGAGAGAAGAAATTCTTAGGAAATGCCACGCTGCAAAATATGGAGGGCATCATGGACATTTCAGAACCCAAGCTAAAATATGGAGGAGTGGATTTTATTGGCCAGGAATGCATGAAGATGCAAGGAAATTTGTTGCTTCTTGTCCTAAGTGTCAGAGGACTGGAAATGTTACATCTAGAAATTCAATGCCTCTCACTTATAATCTACAAATTGATTTGTTTTATGTTTGGGGAATGAATTTTATGGGTCCTTTTGAAAATTCACATGGTTATGAATACATTTTGGTGACTGTGGATTATGTCTCAAAATGGGTAGAAGCCATGTAAAAAGACGACTACACAGGAGTCCATAGAGATGATTAGGAATAATATCTTTCCAAGATATGGAGTCCCTAGAGTCATCATCTCGGATGGAGGATCGCATTTTGTTGGTAAAGAGTTTACTAATTATTTGGAGAAAATGGGAATTGAACATAGTGTTTCCACAGCCTACCACCCACAAACAAATGGCCAAGCTGAGACATCAAATAAACAATTAAAAGAAATTCTTAAAAAGACAGTAATTAACTGAGGTAAAAATTGGTCAAATAAGCTTAGCGACGCTCTTTGGGCATATAGGACTGCGTTTAAGGCACCTATTAGGATGATGCCTTATCAGTTAGTTTATGGAAAAACCTGTCATTTGCCAGTAGAGGTGGAGCATAAAGCTTATTGGGCAATTAAGGAATTAAATTTGAATTTAGATGCTGCTTTGGTCAAAAGAAGGATTCAACTTAGTACCCTTGATGAGGCAAGATTGCAAGCTTATCATACTGCTACTATCTACAAGGAGAGGGTTAAGAGATGGTTTGATAAGAGAATCCTAAAGAAGGAATTTAAGGAAGGTGATAAGGTTCTTCTTTTTAATTCAAGATTTAAATTATTTGGAAAAGGAAAATTACAGAGTAAATGGGATGGACCTTATATAGTTCATGATGTATCACCTATTGGAGTAGTTACTATTATGGATCTAGAAGGAAAACAAGTTTATGGTTAATGGTCAAAGACTTAAGGTTTTCCTTGAAGGAGATAAATTTGAAGTTAATTATATTGATACATATGAATTCAAGGAAGTAAGGATTCATTACCATGGCCATAATCTCTAGTTTTTCATAGCTTTCGTATCTTTGTATGTAAATAGTCACGTTTAGTTTCGATTTTTCTAAAAATTTAGATTTATTTTTATTTTAAATTAGGAATCAGGGATACCGACAAAACTTGGGAATTATTCGCGCAAGGGAAAGCCCAGGTCGGCCGACCCCTAGGGGGGCAAGTTGGCCGACCTTAGGACTTTTTGGGGCGGTTTGCTTCCAAATTTTGCTGGTAAAGTCTGCGTTGTATTCCAAATAAAATTAGGGTAGAGTTCGGATCGGAATAACTGTTTTGTTTCCAAATCTCGCCAATCTCCGGAGTATAAAATCATAGGCAAGCCATAGAGCCGAGACATCTAACTCAAAACACATCCAAACCTAGCCACGACAAGTTCCAAAGCGATGGAGATGCATCTCGTGAAGAGGGAAGCCGAGGTGCCGCAAGACGGGGCCTGGTCGGCCGACCAGGAAGGGCCATGTCGGTCGACCAGCCCTGTCTACTGGGGTACTCGCCGCAATTTTTCGTGGGTGGTCTTCGACGATGAAGAGGAAGAGGCAAGGGTGTATGGATTAGCCGAGAAGCGTGAGATCTCGAGGCACATGGCCAAG
Source organism: Paspalum notatum (assembly GCA_022530915.1). Taxonomy (NCBI): domain Eukaryota; kingdom Viridiplantae; phylum Streptophyta; class Magnoliopsida; order Poales; family Poaceae; genus Paspalum; species Paspalum notatum. Next base: position 23,308,286 of record CM039687.1, read on the forward strand.
CTTTCAATTAAACCAAGGAGGATGAAGGTTAGGAGATCCCAGATGATTGGAGAGATGCCTAGGATAGACTATCAAGAGAGCCCTGTCCGTTCTGGAGGAACCATCCATTCAAGTGAGGATCAATCAATGAGCTTCAGTGATTACTGAGGATCAGAGACTGAAGAGGTAAACTCAATCACTATAATTCCTTGCTTTGATACTTATCATATTGGAGCAAAGGATGGAGTGGATTGCTGCCCAAAGTGTAGAGAAGCCATCTACTTCAACAAGAAAAAGAGTGAAGATATTCTTGATGTAATCAATGACTTAGAGGAGAGGCTTCAGGAGAAAATAGAGGACACTAGGAAAAGAGTTGACAATTTTGTTAGCAACTTAAAGGAGCAAGTGAACTACCTCTAAAGTGTCTGTGAGAGTCAGAAGCGAGTTATTGATTCCATTTGGGACCATGTTACAAGACTGGAAGGAGGAGGTTATCAGCCAGATGACACTTGGGAAGAACTAGAAGAGACATATTCACCTCCACCCAACTACATGCCTGGTGAAGATCCTCTTGACGGTCCAGTGGATGATAAACACTAGTATGCTTAGTTTAAGTGTGGGGATATTAGTAGAATTTCCCCATTAGATGAATAAAGTGTTTTCATAACAACGTCTAAAATAAATAAATAAGTCTTTTATAGAGTCTTTATATATAGTCTTATTAGAGTTAGTCTAAGAGTTAGTTGTCTTTTTATGTAAACGGTCTTTTTATATCAATAAAGTGTGTGATTGAATAAATTACTTTGCTTTATTTAAGTTTGTTCTTTATTTTTACTTTGATGATTAATCTTGCTTAAAGTTTTATAATTTGATTAGTATGGTGATTGCTAGATTGATTAAAATTGCATAACCCAAATCTTTATTAAAGGATTATATTTTATAGCTTTGCTAAAGTTTATTTAAGATAAAGATTAGAGGAGTGTTATCTTTTCATTAAATTTTTTTTCTTGGATCAAGTATTACATCCCTGTGTTAAGAGAGAGCTAAAAATTCCTTGTAGAGCTTCGATTTATGAAAACCAGTTTAAAAAGCAAGTTGTCTTATATGGGTTTGGTTAAGATTGATCCCTTTAAATATTTTGATCACTTAAAATTATCTGGGTCATCTATTTTCATCTTTTTGCTAGCCTTTTGCTATATTCCAGTTCCTTACATTAATAGAGCAAATTCTTTAATCCTATAAGCCTTTTTCATCTCATTATTTTATCTTTACCTGTATAAAGTTTTTGCTCAAATAATCCTTCATAAAAGCAATTTATCCAAAAAGGTGGTAAAAAGGAGAGGAGGCGCCATTATTAAAAAAAAGAGAGAGAGATTGAGGAATTTATGGTGCCTGGAAAAAAGAAGAGGGAGAAAAAAATGGCCAAGTGGTCGATTATTAAAAAGGTAGAATTAGGAAAAGGAGAAAGGGGAGAAAAGAAAAAATATATATAAATAAAATAGAATTAGGAAAAAGTTTGGAAAAGTTAAGTGAAGGGAGATTTATAATTTTGAGCAAAAACTTTTACTTTTTCCAACCATGTGCAAAAATTCGGAAAATATTCCACTCCATTTGTTCTTGCACATGTCCACCATCTATATCTTCTTTTTCCTTGTCCTTTACTGTGATTTCTTCTCTAAATTTCAATGACCAAGATAGTTTAAAAGTTGATTGAATAATCTTTAGAGAGATACCTTAGCTAGACAATAAAATAAGCAGCTCTGCTAAGCATTTACCAAGCTCCACTTAAACTCTTGTGAGATAAGAGAAAGAGAGTGATTTTATAGGAATAGCCACTTATAAGAGTGCCCTTTTTGAGAGCTTAACATTTGGGGATATAATAATTTCTTGATCTTTGAAATTTTTTTAACAAACCCTCTTTTGATGATTCTAAAAGAGACTTTGGCATTGTTATAATTCATTTGACTTAGATAAACTTTGTGGGGATCTATATGCATGAAAATTAATCTAAAAGGATCCATGTTATGATTTGAATGAATTCTAAGGCATGATTATTTCTGAAAAATAATTATTTAGAATTTGCTTAAATATAGTTAAGTTCTTTTATCGATCTTTTGCTCGAGGACTAGCGAGATCTAAGTGTGGGGATATTGTTGACGCTCGTTATGTACTAAAATTATGCTCTATTTTTATATGATTTTATATCTTTTTGAGTGTCAATCTTATCATTTAGTCTTGTTTTACTAACAAATAACCCCGTTTTCGAGAATGTTCCTTGTTTTTGTGCAATATTCATTTTTGCAGGAAAATAAGGAATAATTGAGGATATTTGAGAATTTCTCGAAGAAAGGATTTATGCCATGGAGCGGGCTCTGAAATAAAGACTAATTGAAGCCCACTTGAGAAAGAAGCCCAACAAGAAAAGAAGTCTTCGAAGATAAAGTTTGCTTGAAGGACTAAATCCTGAGATCTTCTCAAAATTCATGACAACAGCAGCTTGCGGGACCAATTCGGAGACCTTAACGACGTCAAATGAAGAGAGTTTGAATACCAAAGTTGTAGATCTCTTCGAGCTCTACAATTTAGAGTTTGAGTTTGCCTTATTTGAGCTCTGGATGAGGAAGTTATGGTCGAAATACTAAAGACTGCAGAATATGGAAGAGTCCAACTCGGGAAGGACAAGGATGGAAGCTTCATCAACAATCAAGGAAACGCATGGACGTCCGGGACTCTTTTGGAAACTTGTATATACGTGGAAATAGGTGTTTTAGGTGTTCTAGGACTCTTAGAACCGATCTAATAGATTCCATGTATAGGGTTCCCTCCGGGGTATTAATATAGAGCCTCCCAAGGGGAGAGGACAGATAGTCCACCGCATTATTCATTGTAAATCGAGAGTCTAGGGCAAAGGTCGGGGGCTAGAAGCGTTTAACTCGGTGAAAGGAGGAAGTAAGAGGAGACCGGAGAGGGGCCAGTTGGCTGACCCCTAGGGGGTCAGTTCGGCCGACCTAAGCCCTCCCGAGGAGACCTCGTGTTCATCTTTCGACATGTTCTTCGTCGAGTTCATCCCGGTGACTATGCTTCAGAGTTTATGATGTATCTCGAGTAATTCCTTATACTTCCTTGGATACTTTGATGAAACCTTGATATTCGATCAATAAAGATTGTCTTTTAGACCTAGCTTGTTGTTTATACATGATTTATGATCCATATCTTTGCAATGCTTAATTCCAACATGTTTTGTCGGCCGACGTATGGATATCTTCATGTTCTTTTAGTAGATCTTTTTTACTTTAACTAGTTGATTGAATCTACTCATGCTTAGAGATGGTTGGGGTTTGGTAGTTCATCGATTACCTGGTTACTAGCGACAGTAGAGCCCGGGGAAAGGTTCGAGTAGATCCTAGACATTCATGATCATGTTTATTCTATGCTTTATGATTAGATCTAGTTTCAAAGTGGTTCTTAGTATGATGGTTGTTTGTCTTATATCTCTTGTGGATCCTTTTGCCAGGTTAAACTTATCGTTCTCACGTTTATAGCCTAAACCTTGCTCTATCATTTTATGCAATAGTTTAAACTCTTTTTAGAACATAATTAGAGTACAGATTAGAGTATATTTAGAATAGTTTTTATCCTCTTTTAAGCTTGTTTAGATCTATTAGATAGTAATTCAGTTAATATTAGATTGATAGTAGCTTAAACATAATTATCCTTGGATTGATAAAACCCAAGATACTCATCCTGGGAAAAGCTACCACGATACTGTACGCTTGCAGTATAAAGTTTGACATTCTTAAGTGGCGTCAATAGCGGTGAAGGAATAGAGTTTGGAAATCTAAATCTCACTCGTTGTCCTCCTAGGTAGCTACCTAAGTGTTAGGCTTCTTTAGTCCCTGTTTTACTCTTCCCTCCATACACTATCTTGTTATCTTACCCCCATTGTAAGATTAGCTGTTGTTTTATCTAAGTTATAGTACTGTTTGAAAGTTCGACATTTTATTCCACTTATTCGTCCTTTCTTTCCTGTGGATTTTTACGATACTCGGAATACTCTGAGTGAAAAAGCTACAGCGAATCTCCATGCGCTTGCGGAGTAAAATCTGTTACGCTAAGAGACGTCAACAGTATGTGCTTAACACTTATGCATCTCATGGATTGCATCATGCATATCATTCATATAGTGACGCTTATTGCAGATACGTGATGAAGAAGCGATTGCGGTGAGCTACTTCGACCAACGGTGGTCCAAAAGACCAACTAAGCCCCAAGCACGACCTGGAGGGCCCATCAGTCATGTTTGGAAGGAGGAGTTGTCTAAGGGATCAAGGGGTTGTCTGGGGCAAAGCCTCACAACCTGACAAACTAACAGTAGCTTAGTTTGTTGGTTTTGGTAAAAATAAGCAAAGGTAGGTAGGACCATGCTCTTCCCAGCTAATATGATGTGATTGATGAGTACGCATCTGCATTAGGAGTTGTTTGAAACAACTTGCATTAGACTCCTTGGCCACCCTGGCCCTAGCACCTACAATAGAGTACGTAGGACGTGTATGCCTAGTAGTGCTAGGTATGAGTAGACACGAGTGAATGGAGTCACTCGTCGTGTAGGTGATTTTTCAAAATCACAGAAATCTTACTATTATGGAAGTTACTATTATGGTTATGAACGAAGTGGAGACCGGGCGAAGATAGGGATTTATACATAAGAAAAATGACGTTGTTCGTCTGCTGATTGGCATAACATTGCTAGAGTGCTTATCCGGGAAATGGGCCCGGTGAAATCTTACTTGTGCCATCTGAAGAACAGAGACACGTTCCTACCCACTGGTTGAGAGGAAGGTGGCCTGGGGGAGCTTGGTGCTCATGGCAGGGAGACCGAGATGTCGGCAGGCTCGCCATGGGGGCACAACCCCGGGGTCAGGCGGGAGTGAATCGAACATGGGATGGGACAATTGGAGATGGGGGCTATATGTGGGAACGCGATGGCTAGTAAGCATATACCGCTAGCATGATAGTTGTTATTCCCAGGAATTAAAAATCGATTCGAATCGCTGATGCTCACCAGGTGTGAGAATGCCAAATATCACTGTCGGGCAACGTAGTAACTACTTGAATACAGTATGCTTATCACTCATGATTTCAAATTTCCACATGCTTGTGTATGTATGCTTACATTTTATTCTAGCAAGATATTATTCTTATGATGAAGTATGCAAATGATGGAACTTGTTACTTATGTTGATTCTTCAATGTTTAAAATCAATAGCTAAGGATCCACCTGTTAGTATGCAAATGATGAAGTATGCAAATGATGGAACTTGTTACTTATGTTGATTCTTCAATGTTTAAAATGAGTCGGCCGACCACCCCACCGACTCATTTTTCACGTGCTCCGACTCCAATAACTACCAACTGACTCAAGGAATGCATATCAACCGTTGGATGGTCAAAGGCGGCAAGATGAGTGGCCGCCTGACCACCCTTGATGGTCGGCCAGCCACCCCCAGGCCGCCCGGACACCGACCTACCTCCACTACCGACCTAGAGCACCTACAAGTACCCCCTCTGTCTCCAAGCTATAAATACACCCCGGGAGGTCACTTGCAAGGTGTGGTGGATCAAGAGAAGACTAGTGTGGTTCTGTAGAGTGTGGAAAGTATAGTAGTGAAGCCACCCTTAGCATTATAGAGAGAGCCAAGTTGTATCAAGAGTGAGTAGTGAGTTGTAGAGTGAAGAAGTCAGATCTCTCTTTGGTATTCTATTCTAGAGCTCTTATAATTAGAGGGATTATTGTTGACGGTCATTATTGCACTACCAATGACCATCAACTAACCACAAATATGGAGGAAAATATGCCAAAGTATGGATAAACCTGTGCTACTAACACATTTCCACAAGTTGTGTTGAATATTTGATTGTAGGTACAAAGATCAGCAGAAAATAGGCAAATTTGGCTAAGTCACAGGGTCACTAGCCAGTGGGCCAGGTCGCCCGGCTCCAAGCCAGGCCGCCCGGCACCATCCCAAGCCGCCCGGCCTGACTCAAGAGCCAAATCAGCTCAGCTTCGACCTGCATGTGCCTAAGTGACGTGTCAACACACTTGTGAAGTCCAAAGGCCGAATGCACCATGTCAAGTACCGGAAGGCTTGCCACATCATCGATCCAGCACTTGGATTGGTGAAGTCAGCGATCCTCGGCACTTCAATCCTGCGGCTAAGGAAGAAACACAAGTGAAGATTAACGGTTGAGGGAAAAGCACACTTCTAACCGCCATAACCGCCGTCAACCGACTTGGGGAGGCAATATGAGCCACAAGATGGAGAAAGGCGGTGGATCCGAGGTCACCCGGGCCCTCCGGCTTGGGGTGGAGCCGCTCGGCCCCACCTCGGTGCCTTTCAGTTGTAACCGCCTCTCTAACCGCCACACCGACCTTGGGACCTATAAATACCACCCAAGACTTCACTTGTAGAGTGTGGAAGTTGAGTAGCTCACACTACTTCAATCCTACGGCTATGGAAGAAACACAAGTGAAGATCAACGGTTGAGGGAAAAGCACACTTCTAACCTCCATAACCGCCGTCAACCGACTTGGGGAGGCAATATGAGCCACAAGATGGAGAAAGGCGGTGGATCCGACGGTCACCCAGGCCGCCCGGCTTGGGGTGGAGCCGCCCGGCCCCACCTCGACGCCTTTTTGTTGTAACCGCCTCTCTAACCGCCACACCGACCTTGGGACCTATAAATACCCCCCAAGACTTCACTTGTAGAGTGTGGAAGTTGAGTAGCTCACACTATCGCTTAGTCTTGTATCACTAGGTTAGTCCTGGGAGTTAGAGTTGAGTTTGAGCTTTTGCCTCAGGGATTCTGGAGTCTTCTTCGAGTCTCGGTAAAGCTCTTGTATCTTTTCTATCTTTGTACTCGTTACTCCAGTATAATATATATCATTGCTCTATCTTTTGTTATACTTTACTTCACTTCTTAACACTTGCCTAGTGTGGTGTACCTTTATTGCACACTAGATCCAAGGCTTAGGTTTGTGTTGTTCTTAAGTTATTTGAATCTTGTTAGACTTGCCGGTGCTATAAGCTTGTCTTAGGCTTTTGATCTAAGATTAAGTTAGTTCTCACCCTCTGATCAAGGAAGAGCTTTAGTGTCCAAGTTCTCACTTGAACACTAGTATAGCTTGCCATCTTACCCACGCAGATCTGGTTGGTAGCCTCTCTAGGTGACAAATCTAGAGGTCTCAGTAATCCACCCCGTCGTTCGGTAAGCCCGTAGGCGTTAGCTGGGTCTTCTTTGGAGGTCTACTATCTACCCCTTGACCCCTCGAGACGCCGGAATTTCACTCGACGCAAGATCCTAGCTTGTATCCAGTTAACTTAGTTCAACCGCGAATACTCCTCTGCAGTGGTTAAGTAGTAGAGTTTGGAAATCTAATCTCACTCGTTGTCCTCCCAGGCAACTACCTAAGTGTTAGGCTTCTTTAGTCCCTGTTTTACTCTTCCCACCATACACTATCTTTATATCTTACCCCCGTTGTAAGAATAGCTGGTGTTTTATCTAAGTTATAGTACTGCTTGAAAGTTCGACATTTCATTTCATCTATTCGCCCTTGCTTCCCTATGGATTTTTACAATACTCGGAATACTCTGAGTGAAAAAGCTACAGCAAATCTCCGTGCGCTTGCGGAGTAAAATCTGTTACGCTAAGAGACATCAACAAGCTTTCTCTGGCGCCGTTGCCGGGGAAGCAATTGGCAATAGAAGTTTGATTTGTTCGAACCTAGGTACTTATAACTTGATAACACACCGCTATTTCTTAGTGGGTTTATTTGCCTCTGTCTACTTTATCGTTGGGTGATAGAGAGGTGTATGACCGGTTTTGACCTACCAGCAAACTTTCGCAACATTCCGGAGTTGTTGCTCAGAAGGAGAGTCCGTCAGAAGACGATGCACGGGCAGAGGCCTATGCCAGCTACACTGGAGTTTGGATCATCAAGCACATCCGACACGACACATATGGCCAAGAAGACCATTCGCGAGTTCTCTGTTCCATCCAGCAGCAACATCCCTACGGGACCTAGTGTGACTGTTGGAGAGGAGTTTGAGCTCAAGCCTGGTGTCATCCACATGGTCCAAGCTAGCCCATTCTGCGGATTGGCATCGGAGGATGCAAACAGCCATCTCCAGCAATTTCTGGAGATATGCAGCACTTTCACCATCAAGGGTGCAACCACCGATGCTGTTTGGCTTCGCCTCTTCCCATTCTCTCTGATTGGGAAGGCGAAACAGTGGTTCTACCTGAACCGCAACAACTTGACGACCTAGGACACATGCTCCAATGCCTTCCTGGCAAAGTACTTCCCGCTGGGGAAGACAAGCTCACTGAGGAACCGAATCTCGAGCGTTCAGCAGCTCGCTGATGAGTCCATGGCGGAGGCATGGGAGAGACTACAAGAGTACATCGCCGCCTGCCCCCACCATGGTATGGAACAGTGGCTGATAATCCAGAACTTCTTTCACGGACTACACCGGTCCGCGCAAGAACACCTTGATGCAGCCGCTGGTGGATCATTCTTGTCCTTGAGTGTTGCCGCTGCCTGCACTCTCATTGAGAAGATGGCAAGCTACCAAGGATGGAGAGTGGAGAGGGCGAACAATAAGCCCCGTGGAGTTCACCATATTGATGGCTCCGACATGCTGGCCGCCAAAATGGACCTCCTGCTAAAGAAGCTGGAGGGCGCTCCTGAAGCTGTGACGGTCCAGGCACTGGATTCTCGCATGACTTGCGAGCATTGTGGGAACACCGGCCACACGAGGAACAGCTGCCCCGAAAATGGATCGGAGGACGTCAACTTCATCAACAACAATAGCTTCAGCAACGGGCCTCGTCCTCAACCAGGTTGGAATTCACGACCCAACTTACCTTTCGCTGGTCAAGGTATGTCTTCTGGAAGTTCTCAGCAGTTCAATAAAAATCCTTTCGATCAAAAAGCTGTGAATGATAGCATTAGTAAGAAGTTCTATGCGAATGATAGAGTTCTTGAATCTTTGTCAAATCAATTGGAAACTTTGAATAATGCCATGAAGAACCAACTGAGCTTTAATAAAATGTTAGAAACCCAGATAGCTCAGCTTGACGCCGCTCTACCTAGTCCTACTTCGGGGAAGCTTCCGGGGCAGCCCGAGCCATCCACGAAGGAACATATAAATGCTGTAACCACTAGGGGTGGAAGGTCTACACAAGACCCCCCACATCCTAGAGCTGCAAGAAAAGAACAGGGAAAGCGGGCCGCACCAGAGGAGGAAGATGAGGTGGATCTTGAGCCACCACCGGTGAAGGAAGCACCAAAGTCAGCTCCGCATGAGTTTTGTGACAGCACAGTGCTCCCTTTTCCTCAAAGGCAGAAGAAGGCCTCGGTCGACGATCAATTCGGCAAATTTGTTGAGGTAATCAAGAAATTATATGTCAATATCCCATTGCTAGATGCGATGCAGGTGCCTACATATGCTAAGTACCTGAAGGACATCCTCTACAACAAAAAGCCGCTGCCATTGACCGAAGTTGTGCACCTCATGGAGGAGTGTAGCGCTGCTATACTCAACCAGCCGCCTGAAAAGAAGAAGGATCCTAGGAACCCCTCCATATCATGGTCAATCGGAACCTAGAACTTTGATCAAGCTCTCTGTGATCTGGGAGCAAGTGTCAGCGTCATGCCAAAGGTAGTCTTTGATAAACTTATGCATGCTACATTTGCCCCTACTGCTATGTGCTTGCAGCTAGTGGATCAATCGATTCGCTACCCCGTCGAGATCACCAAAGATGTCCCGGTGAAAATCTGAAACTTCATCATCCCGGTGGATTTTGTGGTGCTAGACATGGAGGTTGATACGATGACGCCGCTCATCCTTGGGCGACCATTCCTAAGCACCGCTGAGGCCAACATTGATGTTGGAGCTGGAGAAGTCCACCTCAACATCAATGGCAGATGGGAGACGTTCGCCTTCAAACCAAAGGTTGAACAGTGCCGACAGGTAAAAACTTTCAAATTTAAGTGCCCGGCACCCCGGGAAACACCAAGAGAGAAGATCGAGCTTTCGCCAACAAGCCGAAAATGGACTCTCTCCTCATGGCCATGGAAAAGCTCCTATACGATGGAGAAGCCCGCAAACTCAAAGCCGATCGCAGAGCCGAGTCACTGAGACGTGCCTCACTGGCCCAGCCGCCGACAAAGGACTCAGGAGGCAAAGCTCCTGAGACAAAGGTCACCGCCAAGGCAACGAACACATCTCTAGAATGGTGGAAGAAAGAGGAAACGCCAAAAGCCCAGCTAGAAAAGAAGACAAACTCAGAAACCAAAGGCTGTGGCAACCAAGAAGGTTTGGCGAGCAAAAGTTGCAGCCCAAACGGCCGCTAAGTCTCCGTCAAGCGCTGAAACTACACCGAAGGTATGACTTGCCCTCGCTAGGAGGTAAACTGGCTTTATCCTCCACTGCATATTTAATTTCCGAGTTTTATCTTTCCTATCTTTCATGCACCTACTTTAATTTTCACCATTGCATGTTTGATTTCCATCAAATTTTTGTTTTAAGTTTGCATTTAGCTAGTTTTAATTTTGCGAAAAAAAGTTGGAGCCGCCCGGCCCCACCAGGGGCCGGCCGGCCCCCTCTGCTCCCTCTTCTGTGCGCGCAAGTGGCTGAGCCACTGGAGGCCGCCCGGCCTCCCACCGACGCTGCCCGGCTGCCCTGAGCCGTCCGCGTCCCGTCTTCACCTGCCAGCCTAGGAGCTAGGCTCCTGCTCCACCCACTAAGCCGCCCGGCGCCTGCCTCTAGCCGCCCAGCCCCACACCTACGTCGCCCGGCCTGGCCCCGAGCCGCCCGGCCTGCCCCTGCTGCGCTGCTGCTCCCTCTCGCGCCTATAAATATGTGCATGCGCTCCCTCAGCTCCTTGCACCGCTCAGCAGCGCGAGCAACTCCTTTCTCCCCCCTAAACACTCTCTTAAGCATTAGTTAGGTACTTAGTTTAATTCCAGCACTTAGTTGAAATTCGGCCTAATAAAATAAGTGCTACACCCTCGGTTTTTGGACGTTTTGTGGAGGCTCTACCCTGCAAGGATGACTAACTCTTGGACGACTGACTTCTGGATGACTAACCGCTAACGCTAATATTTGTGTCTACTTTGTCCCTTGTGTCGCATATTGTCTATTTTGCAGGATGTCGTCTTTCTTCAAGAAAGCGAAGAAGGCCCTGAGCAACACAGGGAAGGGACTGCACCTGAAGTTCCTGTCTTCGTTGGACGAGCGCTCTCGCTCTCGTTCACAAAGCGGAAGCTCCGGGACCCCAGCAGCATCCGACAGGACTCCCGAAGTGTATGACAGGATGTCTATCAGCGGTACATGCAGCCGCTAGGACTAGGAGCAAGATGAAGGAGTTTCTTCTTAGCAACAACCGCAGCGCCGACTGATGAACCTGCAGGATATCATCCAAGGTGACCAGGAAGCCCAGGTGTTACAAGCTCTTACCACCAAGACCTTTGGGAGGACCAAGTGCTTCGACGCCTTCTTCCTCGTCGAGATAGGTATGTTGGACCCGTTCATTAAAGCCTTTGATTATGTAGGTTGGTCGGATTTCGCTAACATTACAGAGGAAGGATCCGTCTTCTCACACAAGAGTTCCTTATGACTCTCCGCATGGATAAGTGTGATGCCCCTGGCATCTCAAGAGCCTTAACATGCAAGTAGAGACAAGTAATAATGAATTAGGACTTGATGATGCTTAGAGACTAACGAAGACCGGATCAAAAAGTCACTAAGTCAAAATTTTTCTAATTAAGATACAAACCCAAAGTTCCTTGAAAGATGCCAGTTGTGATCATGACAAAAATTGGACTGTAATGGAACTTTCAAATTCATAAAGCACCTGGGCCCACCTCCATTGTCAAGGTTGTTGTACATACTATGAACTCCACTTTTGTTACACTGAGCATGGTTTAGATCTGTCATTAAACCATTATAAATGGCACCACATCTCTCTTGGAAATCAGCCTAAGAGAGTGTATACTTAGAATAATTCCCCAACCCCAGAATTTCAGCTTATCCCAAAGTGGATTCCGAAATTACTTTTGATTTGACTATACAACTTCAAAACCTTTCTTTCTATGAAATGAAATTAAACTTTTCACCTTTCAAATGCAATAGACCTTGAAGTGATTGGACTTCATTTGATGCTTCAAAAGTTGGAAACAAGAAAGTCTCTACACAGAGTGAAATTTCTGTTTTACCAAACCTTGGAACACCTTTGTGTCTATAGTTCAAAATCTGTTGGGATTCAGACAACTTTATATTATCAAACTTGTAGATAAGTTTCTGGAGAACAACTTCCTTAATTGGGGTTTGATCACATGTTGAGGTTTAAATGGAGTTTAGGGTCATTTTCTACCTGCACAGAAAACCAGTTCAAACTAGACCTATTTGGAAATTTCAAATTTTATCTAACCTACAGCCACTTTCATGCAAGACTCTATTTGTATGAGTTGTAGCTCAAGAAATTCTAAGCAACTTTGTTAAGAAGCACTTTGGGCGAAAACACATGGAAATAGGACTTTTAAGTTTTCAAGTCCGCTGTCCAAACTGGGAGCTGCAAGAAAGATTCAAATTTGAACCCTATTTGCAAACTGATTTTGATATGAGACCTTTTGACAAAGTTGTAGAGCTTGAAGAGTAGAACATTTTACCTAATTGGGGTTTTGTCAATTTCAGGCTCTAAATCGGTCAAATGGGCGATTTTCAGAGGAGAGAAAACACATTTGTTCTTTTTCCCTTCCTCTCTCTCACTGACAGGCGGGCCTCAGCCGGCTGGACGCGCGCCACGCCCAGGCCATGGCCGCCACGCGGACGGCGACGTATGGGCAGCGCGCCGCGCCACGGATCGACCCCTGCCCATGCCCTCGGCTTCACCTAGACGCGACCCCGTCCTCGTTCGCCCTCTCCCGCATACTCCCCCACTGCCTCCCTGCCTCTGCCGCGCCCCCGGCTTGCGCATCCTCCATTAGAGCCGAGCTCGGAGCTCGAGCTCCCGTGGCCGCCCCCGCTACTCCCTGTGCCTCTAAACCACCACCGCCACCTTCGCCGTTTCCCCGTGCACCCGTAGGGCTTGACGTCGCCGCCGTTCTCCCTTCCCTCCGCCAGATCGAGCTGCTTGCGCCGGACAACGTCCGCCATGGTCACCATGGCCGGCTGCGGCAAACTTGAAGCCAGTAGCCCCTCTGGTGCTCTTCGTGCCTAGCTGACCAGCGCGTCGCGCTTGCCTCACCATCCTCCACCATATCCCCAATCCCTGGTCCTCCATCATTGCCTCTAAGGCCTCGTCCGCGCGTGTCGCCGCGCGCCGACTCGGCACACCTGCGCCTCACCATGGAGGACCACCCTCCGGCATCTCCGCCTGCCCCTATTCCCCACCCCTGGGTTCGTCGTACCCTCGCGCAGCCCGGACGCCCATCCTCGTCCCCTCCCGTTGCCGGAGTCGACGGGTCGAGGTCGGGCCGCCGACCCCGAGCGCCATCGCCGCCATCCCAGTTCATCGCCGCCGCCCCGTGTCTACAACCCACCTCGCACGACGAGGTCAAGGGGAGGTGAATCCCCGCTGTGAGGAGCACCTTCGGCGACCTCGTCGGCTCCAAGACGGCGCATCCACGCGCCGACACGTGCGCTAGAACGCCGGCCACCGCGCGTTCGTCTCCCATGGCGAAAGGTTGAAGAAGACCTCCCCATTTTACGCTTTAGCCCCTGCAATCTTGAGTTTTCCCGAGTCCATATGAAGCACAGTAAAATGAGTCTTGGTATTCTTTCGCTGTAGCCCATGGAGACTACTGTTAATTCTGATTTATTCCTCGTCAGTTGGATTTTCCATTTAAATGCATATTCCTCATATGTGAACTTTGAAAAATCATAACAAACCAAATAAAAATCATAAAAAGGTAAACTTAGTTGCATTGTGTTCCTTGTTAGTAGATCTATGGAATGGGTATGATGTGGATGTGTGAAATGATTGTTTTACCCTTGTTTGCTTTCATGCATGCTAAAACTAGATAAATGACAAAAGTAGGCTAAATGGACTCCAAAGGCCATGAAATTTGGACAGTAGCTTTCTTGTGGCATTATAGCACTACGTGAAATTTTGTAGCCCTAACACTTGCTGCTTAATTACCCTTTTACCGTTATACATGTGTTATGTGCATTTATTTAACTTAGAAATTGGAGGCTATATAGAATATGCTCAAATTGACTCTCTAGCATTTTTCATATACTTTGGGTAGTATAAGTAGCCCACTGGTGAAACATGAAGTTGTGCATGTAAAGTTTGAATGGTGTTTTGAAATTAATAAAATATGGCTGGCTTATCTGAATAAATGGAAAAGGTGACTTTAGAATGCAAGGAAAATTCTATGGAAAATCTAGTATAATGTTGGTGTTAGATAGGGTTCAGAAAATATTTTTGGAAGGGCTATTGACACTACCATATTGTACAATTGAATTGGCATGCAGTAAATATATAGAAAATAGATGTCCTATAAAACTGAGGATACTTCACTTGCTGATTTTTGTGGAGGTAGATTTTCCTATGCACTGCTCACTGGTTTAATTTCATGGCCAGAAACTTATCCTATAAATTATGAAAAATCTGAGAAGCTATCAGGCTGGTAACTTGCTAGAATTTTCATAATTAATTTATAACTCCTCTGTGGCCGGAATTTTGACAATAGTATAATATAGTATGAATCTACATGTCATAAAAATCTGGGCTCATTTGGAGTTGTCTAACTACATGAACACAAGTAATGCTTTTTATTCATAAAGTGGGTATGTGTTATTTAATTGTAAGAGTAGGTGTTTGTTTACAATTGATATCATTATGCATGTGGGTTGATTTCTAGCTGCAGCCTATCTACTGTTCTCCAGATCACGCTTGATTGAGAAACTAATTCATTTACTCATGTAAAGTACCTGAAGTCAATATAGCGTTTGAACCCATTAAATAAACATACTATATGATATAATTAGTGAATGTTTCCTATAAATGCATGAAGTACATGATTTCAACTTGTTACCCGTTGAATGGAAACGAACACCACCACGCCTATTTTAGTAACCTAAACAACTATTGCTTGCATTTATCAAATCCTATAAGGGACATGTTGTTATAATCAGTAGCTTGTTTATTTGTGATCCTATGACTGCGTGTTGGGTCGTTGTCCATAAGAATTACTCCTTGTGTATGTAGATTAGTAACCACCTTTCTATTTTTCCATGAAACGATTGTTCATACATGTGCTTCATATTCATGCATCTCATTTCTTGCATCATCACGTATGTCAATCATATAGTGGCGCTCATTACAGATACGTGATCAAGAAATGAGTGCGTGGAACTACTTCAACCAACGGTGATCCAAAAGACCAACTAAGACCCATTCACGACCTGGAGGGCCCATCAGTCGTGTTTGGAAGGAGGGGTTGTCCCAGTGATCAAGGGGTTGCCTGGGGCAAAGCCTCATAACCCGGCAAACTAACATTAGCATAGTTTGTTGGTTCTCTTAAAAGTAAAGCAAAGGTAGGCATGACCATAATTTATCCTAGCTAATAGAATCTTGTTCGATGATTACGCATCTGCATTAGGAGTTGATTGGAAACATCTGCATTAGACTTTTCGGCCGCCCTGGCCCTAGCACCTATACATAGAGTTCGTAGGATGAGTGCCTAGAATTGCTAGGTATGAGTAGACACGATTGAATGGAGTCACTCGTCGCATAGGTGATTTTCAAAAGTCCCAAGAAATATTACTATGATGGAAGCTATGAGGATGCTCATGGCTTAAATCGAGACCGGGCGGAGATCTGGGTATATTATGCTGAAAAATGATGTGGATGGTTTGGTGGACTCCGCCCGAGTCGCATAAGGCCAGTCGTTGTTCGCTTGGGATCGGCATAACATTGCTAGGGTGCTTAGCTAGGATAATGGACCGGTGAAAGTCTTACTTGTGACGTCTTAAGTACAGAGACACGTTCCTACCCACTGGTTGAGAGGAAGGTGGCCGCGGAGGCGGTGTCAAGGGAGGGCTGACCCATTGCGTGGTAACGCTCCTGCGACAACGCGCTCCGGGAGTCAGCGGGAGTGAATCGAGCTTGAGACGGGACAAGTGGAGATGGGGGAAGCATATGTGGGAACGCCGGGGGTTAGTAAGCATATGCCATCCTAGTGCTTCTAGTTATTCCCGGGAATATAAAAATCGATTCGAATCGCTGATGCTCACCAGGTGTGAGAATGCCAGTATTACTGCCGGACAATGTAGTAATCCACTTGAATATGTTGTTTTATGATTTCATGGTTTTGAATACTACATGCTTAGTTTACATGCTTTACTTCCTTGCAACTTATTATGGTACTCATGATTATTATTTATTGACATGATGAACTAAGTAGCTGTCAAATCCTGTCTCTATATGATAAATCAAGCAGTTGCCAAATCCTGCTTCCACATGTTAACTTGATCCTGTTTAAAAACCAACAGCTAAGGATCAAATTCTTAGAAGCAAGCTTTGCATCAGCCGTAAGCCATTTCCATTAAGTCCTACTGAGTAAGTAGTACTCAGGGTTTGACCCACTTTTGGATTACAGGTACTGACGACACCTGGACAACTGTGTTGGAGGTGGTAGTACCGGTGGGCTCGGTAGTACTCGCCTTGTTTATCTCTACATGAAGACTAGTTGAGTTTTATTTCTGCTGTGAGATGTTTTGAAACGCTTCCGCTATATCTATATACTTTGCAATCGCTTCCGCTGTATTTTGAACATGTATTTGATTACATATATTGGTTTGTAAGAATTTTATCTTATTTTCACTATTGAACTGCCTGTGATGGTGTAACTGTTGTGGCTCTTTCAAGGGCTGAATGTGTGTGATGTCGGCATCCTCGGGCGATGGTTACATCGAGTGCCCTTTTGGGTAGCTCGACGGACTACCGGGTTTAGTCTGGCCTAAGTGCACTGCGAGCCAGAGGTGGCAGGTGTGCTTAGTCTGGATTAAGCAGGGCGGTTCCGCCACAACAAGTGTACAACAGGTACGTTTATAAATTTCTGCCTGTTCAATACCGAATTCTCTGTCTACCCGCGGCAGTTTGCCGATCTCCTGAGCTTCCACTCCAATTGTTCGTTGAGTGACCCAGCTGGGTATGACATGAAATCTATTTGGGTGTAAATTTGTGGAGAGTATGGGAAGGGGAAACACAGCACCACCAAAATTCACAATCCCACTCTGAGACTCTTAGCTTGCTGGGTCTTGCTCATCGTCTTCCCGAGAGGCGAGGTTCGTTGTGCACCCAACGAAGACCTGAAGTGCCTCTATGCCATGGTAAAAAAGAAGCGCTATGCTCCGGTCCTCGACATTGTCCACCATTGGATGGGCATGAGAGCGACCAACACCCCCATAAGCATCACTTCCTTCGTCACCAGGATAGCAGCCAACTTGGGCCTCCTAGAGAATGCCCAGCTTGACTACCTTCCCGACGACACATCACACTATGTAGGGGAGCAGCACTTTGTCCAGGCACATTTCATGAGGCGAGACGCCGCAACTGGGAGAATGATCATGACATGGTTCGGGCACAGTCTTGAGCTGCCGCTACCAGCACCGCAGTTCGACATGTACACCATTAGAAGCCTAACCATGCAGTTAGATGTGGAGGCACCACGCCAAAGCATCGGCGGCGTCATGACCAGAGCCCAGCGACGGCGAGCGGAGGAGTCACACCACAGAGCCCGAGGAGAGGATTCTGAAGAACCCATCCATCCTTACCATCTAAGCCATCCTGGTACTTCTCTAGTACCGGTGGCGAGAGTTCCTACCAGCGTTCCTATATTATACAATACTACGGAGGCGGTAGTACATCACATATACTTAGTAGAGACCTAGGTCACTCTGCTTCAGCCCAGTACCACACACCTGATATGGCCGACATCAACTCCGCAATGGGGGGGGGGGTGTGAACTTGGGCCAGTACGATCAGAGGCTGTATCAGCAGGTAGCTGACATCTACCAACGCACAGAAGAGATGGGTCAACGGCTCCAAACCAACACGAAAATGCTCCAGAACCTAAACGAGCAAGTTGGAGCCGGCTTCCTCAATGCTTAGAACTTCTACAACTACTACTACAAAAACCCCTAGCTTCATTGAAGCTTGGGGGGATGGTAGACCGTTATGAGCATACCTCCTCGCGCCTGTGTCCCCTCAGAGTAAGGTGTCCCCGTCTCTTGTCCTTGTCTCCTTCCATGTGCAGCAGCAGTACCCCTGTCCGACCAAGCTGCAGCATCACCCGTCCTACCAGTACCAGCAGTTCCCCGTCCGACCGAGCAGCAGCATCACCGTCCAACCAAGGTAAGTACTTTAAATAATGTTTTTTATGTAGTTCCCTTTTATTGCTTTATTTAAAAAATTGTCAATAAAAGCAACTCCCAACTTGGATGCATATATCCTTCATATGGAAATGATGAATAGTTGCTCTATTATGTTCATGCTTAGTTGTTTATGCATGTTCTACACTTAGCTTAATTTTGAGCTTGTGTGTATTAATTGAAAACTTGATCTTGTACTTAGTGGATGCCATTTGCATAACCTTGTCTAAGTTGTTGTGAGAAATGATATCGCTAAGCTCTAGGTTTCCTCCACATGTCCCTAGTAAGATAAACATCTCAGGTTTATTCTTTTGAAAAATAAAATGAAGTTCCCCATCGGTTTTGAACACCTACCAGAGCCAAATACACTGAAATATCTGAGCCTAGCTTGTTTAAGCTACTTAAAGTTGTTTTGAGCTTTGTCAAATTTTGAGTCTCTTAGAATGGAATCATCTCTATCTTGTGAATTGTTGGAGCAAAAATCCACCATCACAAATGCATTTACCTATCCTGGGTATGCATCCATACATCTCCAAAATAATACCCTTAGCCTTACTCCTTCCAATCAAAGGTAGAGTATGGAGCTAACAAAAATATGAGAAAAAGAAAAGCATGCTAGTCAAGCATGGCAAAAATATGAAAAAAAAGAAAAGCGTGCTAGTCAAGCATGGCAAAAAGAGAGAAAAATACAAAAAGGCTCCATATTCATACTTATCAATCAAAAAGGAGAAGGAAAGGAAACAAGGAGATTCATCCACCCATCCACCAAATAAAGCCCCAACAATGAACAAGGCTAGATGATGTAGTACATTTCTTTGGTCCAATCTTTGGCTTTGCAAAAACAAACAACTTAAGTAAGCTAAGTTCTTTCATGACCCTGAGCTCCACATAATCCTTAGTATAGGAAGTTCTTAGCCATGCTCTTGGCTTCAAATGGTGAGGATACACTTTGAGCGATCAAGAGTACCTTTGGGGAAACTTGTTTTCTTTTGAGAAATCTTTAAAAACACATGAGATGTGAATCCCAAAAGACATGCTTGGAGCAGAACCTACAGCTAAGTCATTTTTTCTCTCAACTGCTCAAGACATGGTAAGACCAAAGGATGCACCACAGGTATGAAGAGCGATCATTGCATACACTATGGTTCGAGGTAAGAACATGGGTGTCGTATGTGCATAACTCCTATTCATGAGCATTGATATTGCAGCAACTCCTGATCCTAACCCATCTTGGCTTTACTCGAGGACGAGCAAAGGTCTAAGCTTGGGGGATGTTGACGGTCATTATTGCACTACCAATGACCATCAACTAACCACAAATATGGAGGAAAATATGCCAAAGTATGGATAAACCTGTGCTACTAACACATTTCCACAAGTTGTGTTGAATATTTGATTGTAGGTACAAAGATCAGCAGAAAACAGGCAAATTTGGCTAAGTCATAGGGTCACTGGCCAGTGGGCTAGGTCGCCCGGCTCCAAGCTAGGCCGCCCGGCACCATCCCAAGCCACCCGGCCTGACTCAGGAGCCAAATCAGCTCATCTTCAACCTACATGTGCCTAAGTGACGTGTCAACACACTTGTGAAGTCTAAAGGCCGAATGCACCATGTCAAGTACCGGAAGGCTTGCCACATCATCGATCCAGCACTTGGATTGGTGAAGTCAGCGATCCTCGGCACTACAATCCTGTGGCTAAGGAAGAAACACAAGTGAAGATCAACGGTTGAGGGAAAAGCACACTTCTAACCGCCATAACCGCCGTCAACCGACTTAGGGAGGCAATATGAGCCAGAAGATGGAGAAAGGCGGCGGATTCGACGGTCACCCGGGCTGCACGGCTTGGGGTGGAGCCGCCTAGCCCCACCTGGAGCCACCCGGCCCCACCTCAGCGCCTTCTGGTTGTAACCGCCTCTCTAACCGCCACACCGACCTTGGGATCTATAAATACCCCCTAGACTTCACTTGTAGAGTGGAAGTTGAGTAGCTCACACTATCGCTTAGTCTTGTATCACTAGGTTAGTCCTGGGAATTAGAGTTGAGTTTGAGCTTTTGCCTCAGGGATTCTGGAGTCTTCTTCGAGTCTCGGTAAAGCTCTTGTATCTTTTCTATCTTTGTACTCGTTACTCCAGTATAATATATATCATTGCTCTATCTTTTGTTATACTTTACTTTACTTAACACTTGCCTAGTGTGGTGTACCTTTATTGCACACTAGATCCAAGGCTTAGGTTTGTGTTGTTCTTAAGTTATTTGAATCTTGTTAGACTTGCTGGTGCTATAAGCTTG
Source organism: Paspalum notatum (assembly GCA_022530915.1). Classification (NCBI taxonomy): domain Eukaryota; kingdom Viridiplantae; phylum Streptophyta; class Magnoliopsida; order Poales; family Poaceae; genus Paspalum; species Paspalum notatum. Next base: position 23,328,999 of record CM039687.1, read on the forward strand.
TCTTAGGCTTTTGATCTAAGATTAAGTTATTTCTCACCCTCTGATCAAGGAAGAGCTTTAGTGTTCAAGTTCTCACTTGAACACTAGTATAGCGTGCCATTTTACCCACGCAGATCTGGTTGGTAGCCTCTCTAGGTGACAGCTCTAGAGGTCTCAGTAATCCACCCCGTCGTTCGGTAAGCTCGTAGGCGTTAGCCGGGTCTCCTTCGGAGGTCTACTATCTACCCCTTGACCCCTCGACGTGCCGGAATTTCGCTCGACGCAAGATCCTAACTTGTATCCAGTTAACTTAGTTCAACCACGAATACTCCTCTACAGCAATTAAGTAGTAGAGTTTGGAAATCTAATCTCACTCGTTGTCCTCCCAGGCAACTACCTAAGTGTTAGGCTTATTTAATCCCTGTTTTACTCTTCCCACCATACACTATCCTTATATCTTACCCCCGTTGTAAGAATAGCTGGTGTTTTATCTAAGTTATAGTACTGCTTGAAAGTTCGACATTTCATTCCACCTATTCGCCCTTGCTTCCCTATGGATTTTACGATACTCGGAATACTCTGAGTGAAAAAGCTACAGCGAATCTCCGTGCACTTGCGCAGTAAAATCTATTACGCTAAGAGACGTCAACAATTATTACTCTATTTCTAGGATTGAGTAAAGTTCCTTGCTCCCTTCTTTATTTATTTCATACTTACTTTATTTACTTACTTAGTGCTTTGCTCAGTAGTTTACGGGTGCCAAGTGTGCTTTGTGTAGTTTAGCTATACAGTTGTGCTTGCTCTCTGGCTTCGAACCAGTGTAGTAGTAAACTCGGTTGTGTAGATGTGGTGTCTAGACTAGAGTGTACCTTGTAAGGTGTCTTGTCCCATGCAGTTTTGGTTGGTAGTCCCACCTGGTGACAACGGGTGTGTGTCCTGTGTACTCCAACCCCGTCGTTCGGATAAGTTGTCATCTACGCATAGCTGAGTGTGGTAGTGCTCGCCTTTCTCGCTGGGTTATCAGCACTCTAGTGCCTGGAGGTGGTATCAAGGCTTTAACCGCAAGACATCATATACGACCCATGTATTGGAGTGAACATAATTCCTAAGTATGTGATGGACAATCATTTCCTCGTTGAGCCACTATCAAAATCAGCCATCCGTTTGAAATGGACAGATGGCAGATATTTGAAATGCAAAGGTGTGCTCCGGGTAGTACCAACAACCTTGCGGGATACTCAGGTGTTCTTGGACTTCCATGTCTTTGACATCCCCGAGGGATCCACACCATTGATTGTGGTAGGGATCCCAATCACAGCTCTCACCAGTTCAGATATATAAGAGGGAGATTGCAGCTTCAGTTGGGCAATGAGGACATTAACGTGAACATCGACAGATCACTCAATGCTAAAACAGAAGCGAAGCCAGAGATTGACCCCATGGAAGAAGTGATGAGCCTTTCTCTTGAGGAAATGGGTCAATACAAATGCCTAGAGGAAGAGGCTATTAGCGACTTCAGTGCGGAAGAGGAGCCGCTTGAGTTTGAAGAACTTGGTGAATCGTTGCGGCCCCAAGCTCCAAAAATTGAGTTGAAACAACTACCGCCTACCCTGAAGTACGCCTTTATCCACGGGAAAGAGGATAAACCGGTGATCATCAGCGACAAGCTGACAGAGAGTGAGAGCCGGCAATTGCTTTCAGTTCTGGAGAAGTATAGTACTGTGCTTGGATACTCGCTCCAAGACCTGAAAGGAATTAGTCCCAACCTGTGCACCCATCGCATCCCCATGGAGGTTGATCACAAACCTACAAGGGAACCTCAAAGGCGACTCAATAATGCGATGAGGGAGGTAGTAAAGAAGAAAGTGTTCAAATTGCAACACGCGGGTATCATCTACACCGTGCAAGATAGTGAATGGGTCAGCTCCGTACAAGTTGTGCCTAAGAAGGAAGGGATGACGGTTGTCAAGAATCACAACAATGAACTAATCCCACAGAGAACTGTGACCGGTTGACGGATGTGCATTGATTACAGGAGGCTTAATGCCGCCACCAGGAAGGACCATTTTCCTCTTCCCTTCATTGACGAAATGCTAGAGAGGCTAGCTAATCACTCTTTCTTCTGCTATCTCGATGGTTACTCTGGCTACCACCAGATTTCGATTCACCCGGAGGACCAGAGTAAGACCACTTTCACATGCCCTTACGGGACGTTTGCCTACCGGCGAATATCATTCGAGCTGTGTAATGCTCCAGCATCATTCCAGCAGTGCATGATGGCAATCTTCTCCGACTTCATTGAAAATATTATGGAAGTTTTCATGGACGACTTCTCAGTCTATGGCAAGAACTTTGACCAATGACTTGAAAACTTGGAAAAAGTTCTGCAGAGATGCAAAGAGGTCGACCTGGTGTTAAACTGGGAAAAATGTCATTTCATGGTCAGAGAAGGTATTGTGCTAGGCCACAGAATCTCAGAAAGAGCCATTGAGGTAGATTGTGCAAAGATTGAGGTCATTGAACAGCTACCTCCACCTACAAACATCAAGGCCATCCGAAGCTTCTTAGGCCATGCTGGGTTCTACAGGAGATTTATCAAAAATTTCTCCCATATAGCCCGGCCTCTGACTAAATTGCTAGCCAAGGATGCTCCCTTCGTGTTTGACTAGGAATGTCTCGAAGCTTTTCACAAGCTCAAAGAAGCACTGGTCACAGCACCCATCATCCAGCCGCCTGATTGGAACAAACCATTTGAAATCATGTGTGATGCAAGCGATTACGCTGTTGGAGCAGTACTGGGCCAAACCAATGATAAGAAGCACCATGCTATCTCTTATGCAAGCAAAACTCTTACTCGCTTGCAACTGAACTACTCGACCACCGAGAAAGAATTGCTAGCAGTGGTCTTTGCAATTGACAAGTTCAGATCATACTTGGTAGGAGCAAAAGTCATTATCTACGCAGATTATGCAGCTCTCAAATACCTCCTTACCAAGAAAGACGCAAAGCCACACCTGATCCGGTGGGTCCTGCTACTCCAAGAATTTGACATTGAAATCAGAGACAAGAAGGGAGTAGAAAATTCAGTTGCAGATCATCTCTCACGGATGAAATTTAGAAACATCTCCCTTGCCGATCGATGACTACATGAGAGATGATCAACTCCTTAAGGTGACAACAGCCCAACCTTGGTATGCTAATCTAGTGAATTACATCGTTGCTAGCTATGTCCCTGAGGGAGCACACAAGAGGAAATTGGCCCACGACAGCCGATTCTATCTCTGGGATGACCCCTACCTATACAAACTCTGCGCAGACAAACTCCTACGTCGTACATGCATCCTCTTACGGAGGACACTATGGGGCTTATCGGACTCACGCAAAAATCTGGCAGAGTGGGTTCTACTGGCCCACTATGTACGAGGATGCAAAAGAGTTCGTGCGATGGTGTCCAAGGTGCCAGCACCAAGGAAATATAAATCCAAGAGATGCTATGTCACTCACAAATAATCTTCAAGTTGATGTATTCGACGTGTGGGGCATAGATTCCATGGGACCTTTTCCCAAGAATGGAGACAAGGAGTATATTCTGGTCGCAGTGGACTACGTGTCAAAATGGGCAGAAGCACTGCCATATCCCGCAGCGGACTCAAGACACTCCATAAAGATGTTTTGGGAGACCATCTTTCCTCGTTTTGGAGTACCACGGGTCATTATCAGTGATGGAGGCGCACACTTCATTGACAAGTGCTTCAGGAAGTGTCTCGCTGACCTCGGTGTGGACCACCGTGTTGCCACCCCCTATCATCCGCAGACAAGTGGCCAAGCTGAGACGTTGAACCAACAAATCAAGAACATATTGCAAAAGACAGTCAAAGCTATGGAAAAAGAATGGGTATCCAAGCTACCCGATGCTCTCTGGGCATATCGCATGGCATACAAGACTCCCATTGGCATGACACCATACCAGATGGTGTACGGCAAGATGTAACACCCTAATTTTATTTTTTTCAGTATTTTACAATGAATTTAATATGGTTTATTTAATTTTTTCTAGGATTTTTATATGCTTAGCCATGCATTTAATTATTTATTTTATCTACAATAATTAAAATTAATCCTAGGTCAACTTTTGTTGTACATTCATGGTGGTGCATTGCTTTATTTCTTGTATGGTCTAAGGTTTGAAATTCAAATTTATTTGAATTTTAAATTTTGTTTTTGACTTTGGTTTTGGAAAAGAGAAAAGAAAAGGAAAAAAAAAAAGGGCAGGCCAAGCCAGCCGGCCGGCCCGGCCCAACCAGGCCCCCCTTCCCCCTCAGCCTGCCTTCCCTTTCGGCCTGTGCCGCGCGCCCGCCTGGGCCAAATTGGCCGGCCCGGCAGCGCCCCGTTTCCCCTTCTCCTCCTCTCTGACCGGTGGGCCAGCGCCCCCACAGTCGCTGTCCGGTGGGCCCCGCCTTGTCAGCTCCTTCTTCCTCCCCGCTCTCTCTCTCTGCCGTTGGACCGAGCACCGCTGCCGGTGGACTAGCAGAACCCCGGCCGTTCTCCTCTCTGCGCTGTGGCCCGCACCCCGCGTTCCCTCTGGCCGCGTTCCGACCCCGCCTCCTTTCCCTCTGCTCGAGCCTGACACAGGATCGGCACGGACCCAAGTCCGATTCGCGCCGCGCCACCGAGCCCCGACCTTGAGTCGGATTCCACCGCCACCCTAGCTGGGGTCCCCGAACCCTCCGCCGCGCTCTTTTCCCCTGGACTCGCTCCCCTAGCCCTAGCACCGCGCTCGCCTCCAATTCCACCATCGAGGCCGAAGGTGAGATCCGCCGCCACCCTAAATTCACCGTCTCCAAAGCTTCTTCGGCCCGTTTGACCCCGTTGCCGCCTTCACAGGACCTCCACGACCTCGTTCCGCCGGTTCTTGGAGCCCCGTAGCCACTTCTTGACGCCTCCCCACGAGCACCAACGCCGCCGTCCACCTCCTCTCGTCGCCGGCCGCCTCCGTTGCTCCGCCGCTGCATCCAAGCCCTTGGTAAGGCTCGCCGCGCCGCCCTCTTCCTTATAGACTAGATCTAGTCGCCGCTAGCCTTCTCCCATGCCCGTAGCGCCGTTCTCCAGCGATGCGCCGCCGTGAGCAGGGGACTCCGCCGCCGCTGGTGGTCGCCGTCGGCCACCCCTATTTCCCTTTCATCCTGAGCCGTTCGATCAAGATCCGATGGTCCAAATCCATCGGAGACCGGTCAAAGGCCAGTCAATACCGGTCAATAGCCGTCTGCCGCTGGCATTTTGCTAAAAGCCCCTCGGTTTTGAGGGAATTAACCCGCGGTCCATCGTAGTTCAAAAGTAATTAGATCTAGGTCCTTTTCTTTATGTTTTAGCCCCTGTCCTTTTGTAATATAGAACCCGCTGTCCCAGGCCGCCGGTTTTGCCTGTAAGCCCTCGGGAAGTTCCTTTATTTATGCATGGGCCCTCGGTTTTACCAGATAAACCCTAGATCTAAGTTTTTAATCACAGTTATGCCCCTGGAACCTTGTTTTCGGCACAACTTCCACGTTTTAAATCCGTTTTTGGCGATTCTCGCGCCCACGTGACCGTAGTAATGTGTAGAATAATTCTATATGCGTTTTATCTTCTGTTTTTATGTCATGATGTACTGTTTCTTATCTTTTGCATTTGTTTGCTTGCATGTGTGATTATGTGGATTCTTGTTTGGTGCCGTGTGTCGTGCGTAGACGTTGATCCGCCTGTCGAGTTCGAAGAGCAACCTCTAGAAGCCTCTGAGCAGCAGCAAGGAATAAATTTTGAGAAAGGCAAGTATAACATAAACAACACCTAATAACCTTTTATTTTACTGCATGTGCATTTTATTATATGCCGTAAGGTTTACCTAGCTACTTTTATCCTTTTATATCTACCCTGTGGGATGTATATGGTTAAGTTGTGCTAGGTGCTGCGCAAACTCATATCCTTTTGTTAATTTAATTTTGATTAATGATCCAATGCAATTAATTGTTGGACGTGACCCTGATCGGTTCATGTCCATTTTAATATGGCTTTTTAGCAACATGGTTTAGGGAGCTTGAGCAATGTGCTCGTGTGCTTTTGCTGGTTCTCTCTCTAAGGACCGAATCACAAAGCGACCACCTGGGACAACAATGCTACCACAAGGCTGGAATGGGACAGACTTAGCTGATTAATTAGGTTGTTTTGGTTTGGGAGTAACTTACCTGCGGGGCAAGAGGGGAGGTGAGCATCTGTGGCCCTCGCGCTGCTTGGGTTGAGTGTGCTTTACGTTATATGTATGTGCTTCTCCCCTTGAGGCTTGCTCCACGGTTGCGACCCTGAAACCTTAGCGGTTACACCTTACCAACATGATCTTTGTAAAGGCTTCGTAGTGCGCTTGCTAGTCATCGCATCTCCGGTAATGTGGTGAATTCCTAGCGTAGCTCACGACTTGTGGGTAAAGATGTGCAACCTCTCGAGAGTGTAAAACTAACATGTTAGCCGTGCTCACGGTTATGACCGGCCCAGACCCTTCCCAGTGATTAGTAAAGGACCCTTGGCTGAGGTTCCTTGGTTATGGTTTTGATAATTGTTATATCTGTTTAATCTTATTAAATTCTTATGCAATATCTTTTGGGCTAATGGTTTTGTTATTAATTCATAGAAATTAGGCTTTAATAAATGTTTTAAATTAAAAGCCTATGCAGATGTCAGCTAACCATAGAGTCTTATGGTTTATGTTATATTTGTTGGGTATTCTGTACTCACACTTGTTTTCTTTATATTTATTCCTTGTTGGGGGGAAAAATCCAACCGCTGCTCAGATGATGGTGGTAATGAAGACTATGTGCAAGACTACGACAAGTATTAGGCGTTTCGTTCACCAGTTGACGTCCCTGTGGCGCCCGTTATGTTTATGATTTATGCTTCCGCTATGCTACGTTATAATCTGAGTTAAACATTTGTGTCACGGTGTAATAAATGATATATTTAATGTTATGCACGTTTTTATTCTATGGTATGTGTTGTGGTATTCTGTAATTTGTCATGTATATGCGAGACGTTTCCTGGCGCATATATATGTTGCACGGTTTTGTTCGTTGAAACCGGGCGTGACACAAGACTTGTCATCTTCCAGTGGAATTAGAGTTCAAATCTCACTGGGCGGTGAAGAGGTGGAACATGGATCTCCAATCGGCAAGCGTAAGAAGGCAAATTCAACTGGCCGAGCTGGAGGAATGGAGGGAGAAGGCATACCACAGTGCCAAGCTTTACAAAGAGCGCACCAACAGATGGCACGATAAGCGGATCAAGATCAAAACATTCAAACCGGGAGACAAGGTACTACTCTTTAACTCTCGTGTTTGTTTATTTGGTCATGGTAAGCTTAGAAGTAAGTGGGAAGGACCTTTTACGGTCGTTGAAGCCGCCGATCACAGCACCGTCATCCTCCAGGACGATGACAGGAAGGTTTTCAAGGCAAATGGGCAATGCCTTAAAATCTTTCTTGAGCCCGAAATGCCTACGCTCGAAGAAGTGGACGTCTTCGAGCTGCATGAGGTAGTTTGATCACGCGTCCATGGTCGAGCTCAAACCATAAAAGAAGCCATGTACACTACCTGCTTTTCTCCCTTAAAATTCATTTGATCTCACCTTGTTCTCACAAATCTCAACACAACCGCTGTTCAAAACACTTATGAATGGATCTGCAATACACCTTCAGGGTAACCTTAGCTCGTGGCACGTCCAACCCGAGCTGGGTAGGGTCGCCCGACCATAGGGCCTGGCCGCTCGGCCACTGTTGGTGGCCGCCCGGCCATGGGCTAGCAAGCCCAGAACCTGGGTGCAGCCACCAGCTACTGGGCCTGGCCGCCCGACCCTAGGGCATGGTCGCCCTGCCACCCCCTCTAGTCGCCCGGCCACCAAAACTCAAAATTTGAGTTGGGGAGCGTCGATCCATTATCCACGGGGCCGTTGAGTGGATGAGGGCGACTTTCTTCGTCATTTTAAGGACGAGAAGACCGTCTTCTTCCCTATCTACACTCCACCTCCACCTCCATTCACCATGGCACCTCTCTCCACTCGTGGCAAGGGCGAGGCTGCCATCTCCATCTCATCTGACACCACCACAACCTACACTCCTGCCTCTGAAGACTCACCACATCCCCTCCAAGTCATCCCGTTCGAGGAAACCCCAGAAACCTTCGTCTAGAGATCGCGGTGGCCGACAGGGCTTCTGTCCCCATGGCCGCCCGGCCATGGGTGGTTCACCACGTGGCCGCCTGACCACCCGTGACGGCCGCCCTGACTCCCCACGCCGTTCCCATAGCGTAGACAAGCCAGGGAGGACCCTATCTCCGGCAAGAACCATCGTCAAGAAGATAGCCCGTCTGTCTCCACGTCCCACCATGGGGGTGATCACCCCCGTGAACTGTGTCAAGAGCCTCTTCCAAGAGGAGGCCGTCGGACCAGCCAAGGAGCCGGTCTTTCCTAGCCCGTCCACCCATACCCTCCGTGGGATGAAAGCTCCTACGGGTGGGTATGCTAAGGTGTTCGTCCCTAGGGTTCCAAACCCCGACGCCTCCATCGATGAGTCCATTGACTCAACGCTACCACAAAGGACGGTGGAGAGGGTGGCCAGGAGCCTCTGATCAAGGGGCCACCTGGGAAGTTCGAAGACTCCTCGGATGACGAGAAGGAGGAGGAGGACATGGTAGCTTCTCTTAGGGAGGAGCTCACAGTGCTCAAAGCAAAGTTTCACAACCTAGAGGAGCGCTGTGCAGAGGGTGAGCATTGGCGGATGGAGATTGATGATAAGATCAACATCCTTAGGAAGGGCTTCTCCTCCAAAGTCCGTCGTCTCGCAGATGCAACCGGGCACCCCGATCTCTACGATCCTCCCGCACCATAGGCGCCCGGTGCATCTAGTTATCTTAGGCGCATTTAGTTCTCATCCATCTAGTTTATAGGTTTAGCTTGTTTCGAACTCATTTCATTCGTTCATTAATGTAATAAGTGTTGACGGCACTTAAGCACGCCAAATCCTTATACTGCAAGCGCACAGTATCGCGGTAGCTTTTCCCCAGGATGAGTATCTTGGGTTTGTCAATCCGAGATTAATTATGCTTAAGATGCTATCAACCTAATATTAACTAAATTACTATCTAATTCTAATAGATCTAAATAAGCTTAAATGAAAGATAAAGGCTATCTAATTGCAATCTAATAACGGTTCTAATTATACTCTAAATATACTCTAATCAAGCTCTAATCTATTGCATAAAAGGAATAATCAACGATTAAACTAAACTCGGGATAGATAGGATTTAAACAGGCAAAAGGATCCACAAGAGATATGAGACAAACAACTTAAGAACTAAGAACCACCTTGATAAAGATCTAATCAACAAGCATAGAATAAACATGAATATGAATGTCAAAGATCTACTCGAACCTTTCCCCGGGCTCCACTGTCACTGGTAACCAGGTAATCGACGAACTAGTAAACCCTAACCATCTCTAAGCATGAGCAGATTCAATCTACTGATCAGGTAAAATAGATCTACTAAAAGACATGTGAGACATCTAGATTGTGGCCACAATAACACATGTAGACATGAAGCATTGCAAAGACATGGATCATAAACATGCATAAACAAGAAGCTAAATCTAAAAGACAAACTTTATTGATCAATCATCAAGGTTTTATCAAAGTATATAAGAAGTTCGAGGGATTTACTCAAGATACATCGAAATCCGTGACCCAAAGTCGTCGAGTTGAACTAGACGAAGAAGTCGGCGGAAGATGAGCTCGAGCAGCCCTCGGGAGGACCTGGGTCGGCCGACCAGACCCCCTAGGGGTCGGCCGACCCCCAGGCCTCCTGCCTCCTCTTGCTTGCTCCTTTCGCCGAGATGTCCCTCTCGCCGAGTTGAACGCTTTTGGCCCCCGAACTCTGCCCTAAACTCTCGGTGTACAATGGATTTGTGTCAAACAATGATGCCTCTCCCCTTGGGAGGCCATATATTTATACTCCGGAGAGTCCCCTATACAAGGAATCTAATAGGTCGGTTCTAAAAGTCCTAGTAGTACTTAAACACCTATTTCCATGTGTATACAAGCCTCTAGAAGAGTCCCGGTCGTCCTCCATCTTCCCTTGCTTGGATATGAAGCCATTGTCCTAGTCCTTCCAGAAATAGGATTTCCATATTCTGCAGCCTTTAGTATTTTGACCATAACTCTGTCTTCCGAAGTCCAATAAATGCAAACTCAGACTCTAAATTGTAGAGCTCGAAGAGATCTACAACTTTGGTATTCAAACTTTCTTCATTTGACATCGTTAAGGTCACCGAATTGGGCCCACAAGGTGCTGCTGTCCTGGAATCCGAGAATATCTCGAGTTTTAATTGGAAGTTTGATTGGATTTGTAATAAACCTTCCTTATCTTCATATTATTCATCCTTTATCCTCCGGAACATTCTCCATAATGGGCTTGGGTCTTCTTTTGGACTTTTAGCATAAATCCTTTCTTCGAGAAATCCTCAAATTTATATCAATTATACCTATTTTCCTGCAAAAATCAATAATGCACAAAAACAAAGAGCATTCTCGAAAACGGGGTTAATTGTTAGCAAAATAATAATAAATCATATAATTAATTTATGAAACGGCATAAAAACATATGAAATTATAACATAAATTTAGTACTTAAGCCGCGTCAACAATATCCCCACACTTAGATCATGCTAGTCCTCGAGCATAAGATCGATAAATCTTAAAATAAACTCTCAACTAAATTTATGTTAATTCTAAACAAATACTTCTTAAAATAACTTTACTTTAGAAATCACTCAAATCATAACATGGGAATATTTATTTAACTTTCATGCATATAGATCCCCACAAGATTTAACGAAATCAAATGAATCATAACTATGCCAAAGTCTCCTTTCAGAATATAAAAAGAGGTTTTTCAATATAATTTTAGAAAAAAAACAAAATCTCTTCAAATGATCAAGAAATCACTAATCCCTTTAAATCAAGCTCTCAACAAGGCACTCATTATAAATGGCTATCCTATAAAAGATTTACTCTCTCTTCCTCACAGGAAAATATATGGAGCTTGGTAAAGGCTTAGCAAAGTTAAACATTTTATTGTTCAAATAAGTTATCTTTCTAAAGCTCAATCAATCAACTTTAAACAATTTTGGTCATCGAGAATAAAGAAAATAATATATATATATATATAGAGACAAAGAAAAAGAAGATATAGATAGTGGACATGTGCATGTATATAATGAAAATTGGAATAAATTCCAGAACTTTTGCACATGGTTGGAAAAAGCGAAAGTCTTTGCTCATTAATTTTATAACAATAACTCAAGGCTTTCAAAGAGACTAATTTAAATGTATATATAAATTTCTCCCCCTTTCTCCTTTTTCCTAATTCTACCTCTCTTTTCCTTTCTTTCTTTTATTTATTTCGGCCACTTGGCCATTATTTTCTCCCTCTTTTTTTTCTTTTTTTTTTCTTTTTTTTTTAATTTGACCACTTGGTCTATTATTTTTTTTTTACTATAACCTCTACTCCTTTTTCATCTCAAAAGTCCCCTTTTTAATTTAATTTTAATTAATGAGCAAAAACCTCACTTAAATAGGTAAAGGTAAACAAAATGAGATGATAAAAAGGTTTATAGGATAAAGATATTGCTTATTATTTCTAAGCAATTGGAATATAGTAAGGCTAGCAAAGATGAAAAATCGATGACCAAAAATTATTTAAAGTGATCAAAATTACTAAAGAAATCAAACTTAATCAAACTCACATGAAATAATTTGCTTATAAACTGGCTTTCATAAACTAAGCTCTAATAGGTATTAAAAACTCTCTCTTGATTTAAGGGATGTAAAACTTGATCAAATAAAGATAAATTTAATAAAAAGATTTTTTTTTATAAGTCCGCTAATCTTTTTCTTAATTGAAAACTTTGGCAAAGCTATAAAACACAATCTTCCAACAAAACATGGGTTATGCATTATTAATTATTTTAGTAATTCCCACATTACTCAAATCATGACAACTTAAGCAAAATTAATTATCAAAGTAAATGCATAGAATAAACTTAAATAAAACGAGACAAAATTAATAATAATAATAATAATAATACTTTATTAATAATAACGCCATCCTGTCAACTCACACCTTAGTAAGTAATAAAATATAAAAGACAATAATAATAATAATGATAATAATAATAAAAGGGCGTTATTATTTCAAACGCTTTATTAATCTAACGGGGAAGACACATCCCCACACTTAGCTAATGCTAAGTGTCCTAGTCATCTCTGGAGTTCGACCCTAAATTCAATCCAAACTGACTCAGAACTCCGTGTAACTACGCATACCAAAACTTGAAACAAAACCGACTTGAAAACCACCCAGGTCGGCCGAGCCTGACCTCTCTGGTCGGCCGACCTGGGCCCCTCCTCTGGCTTCTGGGCCCCAGGTTTGGTCGGTAAGTTTATTTATTAAATAAAAAAAATTTATGTACAGAAAAATTTGAAAAATATTTAAATTACGTAACTAAATTATTTACAAAGGATAGGTTACCTATGGAAATCTAAGGGTCATATATATGGTAGTCAACTCTAACCTCTTTGAAGTTGTATGTATCAATATAATTGATTTCAATCTTGTCCTCTTCAATGTAGACCTTCAATCTTTGTCCATTTACCATATATTTGTTCCCTTCAAAATCCATAATGGTAACTGCTCCGGCAGGTGATACGTCATGAACAATATAAGGTCCATCCCATTTACTTTGTAATTTTCCTTTTCCAAATAATTTAAACCTTGAATTATAGAGAAGAACCTTATCACCTGGCTTAAACTCCTTCTTAAGAAGTTTCTTGTCAAACCATCTCTTAACCCTTTCCTTATAAATGGTAGCATTATGATAAGCTTGTAACCGTGCTTCATCAAGGGTACTTAATTGAATCCTTCTTTTGACTAAGGCGGCATCTAGATCTAAATTTAATTCCTTAATTGCCCAATAAGCTTTATGCTCCAATTCTACTGGTAAATGACAAGTTTTTCCATAAACTAACTGATAGGGTGTCATTCCAATAGGTGCTTTAAATGCAGTCCTATAAGCCCAAAGAGCATCATTAAGCTTTTTTGACCAATTTTTGCCTCCTTTAATCACCGTCTTTTTAAGAATTTCTTTTAATTGTTTATTTGATGTCTCGGCTTGGCCATTGGTCTGTGGGTGATAGGCTGTAGAAACTCTATGTTCAATTCCCATCTTTGCCAAATAATCAGTAAAGTCTTTTCCAATAAAATGCGATCCTCCATCAGAGATAATAACTCTAGGTACTCCATATCTTGGAAAGATATTATTCTTAATCATCTCTATGGACTCTTGCGTAGACGCCTTCTTACATGGCAAAGCTTCCACCCACTTTGAGACGTAATCCACAGTCACTAAAATATACTCATATCCATGTGAATTTTCAAATGGTCCCATAAAATCCATTCCCCAAACATCAAATAAATCAATTTGTAGATTGTATGTCAAAGGCATTGAATTTCTAGCTGTTATATTTCCAGTTCTCTGACACTCAGGACAAGAAGCGACAAATTTCCTTGCATCTTCATGCATTCCTGGCCAATAGAATCCACTCGCCCATATCTTAGCCTGGGTTCTGAAATGTCCATGATGCCCCCCATATTCTGCAGCGTGGCACTTTCTCAAAATCTCACTTCTCTCATCTGCAGGTACGCATCTTCTGAGGACTCCATCAGATCCAAATCTATATAGGTAGGGTGAATTCCAATAAAATTTCTTGGCTTCGGCAAGGACTTTCCTTTTTGAATTATAGTTGAGATGAGTCAGTGGCTCTCCTCTAATGGCTCTAATTACGTCTAGCATCCAAGAATCCTTATCTATAACCGCATAAAGGGTATCGTCTCTTAACGCATCTTCAATTGGTGGACCTCCTTTACTATGGCTCATTCTAGACAAGTGATCTGCCACTACATTCTCAACTCCCTTCTTGTCTCTGATTTCTACATCGAATTCTTGTAGCATTAGAATCCATCTAATTAAACGAGGTTTAGCATCCTTTTTAGTGAGGAGGTATTTAATAGCAGCATGGTCAGTGTAGACTATAACCTTTGAATTAACAATATAAGATCTAAACTTTTCAAAGGCAAAAACTACTGCTAACAACTCCTTTTCAGTAGTTGCATAATTAACTTGGGCCTCGTTAAGAGTTTTGCTGGTATAATAAATGGCATGTACTTTTCCGTCTTTTCTCTGCCCCAGCACAGCTCCTACTGCATAGTCAGTGGCATCACACATGATCTCAAAAGGTAAATTCCAGTCAGGTGGTTGAATGATAGGCGCTCTAACTAGTAATTCCTTAATTTTCCTAAAGGCTACCTCACACTCATCAGTGAACTCAAAAGGAACATCCTTCTGGAGTAGGTAATTCAGTGGCTTAGCTATTTTAGAAAAATCCTTAATAAATCTCCTATAAAAGCCAGCATGTCCGAGAAAGCTTCTGAGAGATCTAATATCTGTAGGTGGTGGCAACCTTTCTACAGTCTCTATCTTGGCTTTATCTACTTCAATTCCTTTCTCAGAAATGACGTGTCCCAACACAAGTCCTTTTCTCACCATAAAATGACACTTCTCCCAATTCAACACTAAGTCTACTTCTCCACATCTCTTCAGAACTTTTTCTAGATTCCGTAGACAGTGGTCAAAACTAGTGCCGTGAACTGAGAAATCGTCCATGAAAACCTCCATGATATCTTCAATGAAGTCTGAGAAAATGGCCATCATACACCGTTGAAATGAAGCTGGTGCATTGCATAAACCAAAGGGCATTCTCCTATAGGCAAAGGTTCCATAAGGACAAGTGAAAGTTGTCTTGTGTTGATCGTCTGGATGGATAGGGATTTGAAAGAATCCAGAATAACCATCTAAATAGCAAAAATGGGTATTCTTAGCAAGTCTCTCTAGCATCTCATCTATAAAGGGTAAAGGGAAGTGATCTTTTTTAGTGGCTTTATTAAGCTTCCGGTAATCTATACACATTCTCCAACCAGTGACAGTTCGTTGTGGAATTAATTCATTTTTCTCATTTTTAACTACGGTTAAACCTCCCTTTTTAGGCACACAATGAACAGGGCTAACCCACTCACTAGTTGGTACTGGGTAGATAATTCCGGCGTTTAGCAGCTTGATTACTTCCTTCTTCACTACGGATCTCATTTCGTTACTCAGTCTCCTTTGATTGTCTACCACTGGCTTGTGGCCTTCTTCCATCGGAATCCTATGAGTACAAAATGCTGGGCTAATTCCTTTAAGATCTGCTAGAGAATAACCAATTGCCTTCTTATGTTTCCTTAACACTCCTAGCAATCTTTCCACTTCTTCTGGACTCAGCTGATCACTAACAATTACAGGATAAGTTTTATCTTCTCCTAAAAATTCATACTTAAGTCCTTCGGGCAGTGGTTTGAGCTCCACGTCGGGCGCCTCCTGTGGGTTAGGGTCACCTAGTGGCTCTACAGGAATGTCTTGGGTCTCTTCTTGATTAAGTTCAAGTTGATTAGTGGCAATGGTTGTTTCCTCAGAGAAGAATCCTTTTTCTCCTCCTTCTAATACTAATTTTAACGGCTCTCTAAAAGCGTTAATATAGTTAATACTCTCTATCTCCTCTATATCGGGAGTGAGATTAATAGGCACTTTAGATGCCGGTAGGAAATCAAAGTCATATTTTAATCCATCAATATTAATATTGACCTTTCCTTTATCATTATTAACTACAGCATTAACCAACTTAAGAAAAGGTCTACCAAAAATTATGTTAATATCATTATCGTAGACATTAATTATATAAAAATCAGTTGGTATAATGTTATTAGCAAAGTTAACTTCAACATTTTTAATTAAGCCTACAGGTCTAATTACTTCATTATTAGAAAGTTTAATTTTAATATTAGTAGAAACTAAGTGTGGTTTATCACTCAATTTAGAATAAACTTCATAGCTCATAGTACTTACCTGGGCTTCCATAGAGCAGTGAATATTGTTGAAGTCTTCTTTGTTGATGGAGCAAGAAATACCAGTTGAAGATTCTTCTGGCTCCAGGTAGACGATAATCTCCTCAGTAAGTGATGACTCCGGCTTGACACCAATCACCCGCTTCACTTCAGAGACAAAGTCACTGTCCAGCTCTTCTTCTTGGAATAATTTCTGCAGCACTTCCCTTGTACTTAGATCATCAGAGCTCCTCCTTAGTGGAATTTCTGGTGGAAACAATTCTTCCTCTTCCTCTAAGTCTTCTGGTGGGAGTGGTCCTGCACACTTCAGTGTATCTCCAAAATCCACTGGCATCCAGCTTGTCTTGTCGAATTCTGTCAGTGGTTTTGCACTAGCAAGGCTTCTGTAATTTGAACACTCAGTCTTCACTTGTGGTGCAAAACTCTCGTACTCCTCTTCCTCAGCTGCATAAGACACTGTAGTTCTTTTGACAGGTTGTTGCTCCTTGTAGATAGCATATGTAGGCGCCACAACCACTGGCTCCTGCATAACACTCTCCTTCCTGTCTCTTTCAGCTTTTGAGGTTAAGCAGACATCTGACAAAATCTTCATAGCTTCACTCCACTTCCGAGTCAGCAGTGATCCTCCAGCACAAGTGTTCAGTCGCTCAAAGTCTCTAGTGGTAAGACTATAGTAGAAAATGGACATCATCATCTCTGGAGTGAATCCAATTGGTGGTCCTTGTGTCCTCATTTCTTCCAGTCTGTCCCAAGCTTCATCAATGTCTTCATTTTCTCGTTGCTCGAAGTTCATGATTGCTTTTCTCAATTTGTGCACTCTCAGTGGAGAAAAGAATCTTGTAGTGAACTTCACTTCGAGAATCTTCCAATCACCTTCAGCTTCTATTGATGCAACATGGTACCACTTTCTGGCTCTGTCTTCCAGTGTAAATGGAAAGAGGTTCCACAAGACCCACTCTTCTGGAACTCCGTCTTGATGGAATGTGCGACACACTTGCTTGAGCCTCTCCAGGTGCTTGTACGGGTTCTCATCATCTTCACCACTGAACTGATGTTCGGCAGCAATTCGGATGATTCCTGACTTCAACTCGTAGGATCCTGACTCCGGCATCAGATTTGACTTTTGAAACTTCAAATCTTCCACTCTTGGAGTTAAGTACTCCGCGAGTGTCAGACCCTCACTCATCATAGTCATACCTGAAATATAGACAAAAATACAAAACAAAAGATCTATGACAGCAAAAATTTGCTGTACTTAGACCAAATTAAATCCAAACAAAATAACTAAATTTAAAACTAAATTTAAAATTTCAAAATTTAAAAACTACTCCTTATTTCGATAATAGCAAAATAAATAAATAAAATAGCACACTAATTAAAAAGCAAAATAAGCAAAACTAATTAATCACACAATAAATAAAACTAACTATTAAAACTAGTAGTAACAAAGCTAATAAAAGATTAATAATAACGTAAACGATAATTATCCCCGGCAACGGCGCCAGAAAAGCTTGTTGACGGCACTTAAGCACGCCAAATCCTTATACTGCAAGCGCACAGTATCGCGGTAGCTTTTCCCCAGGATGAGTATCTTGGGTTTGTCAATCCGAGATTAATTATGCTTAAGATGCTATCAACCTAATATTAACTAAATTACTATCTAATTCTAATAGATCTAAATAAGCTTAAATGAAAGATAAAGGCTATCTAATTGCAATCTAATAACGGTTCTAATTATACTCTAAATATACTCTAATCAAGCTCTAATCTATTGCATAAAAGGAATAATCAACGATTAAACTAAACTCGGGATAGATAGTGTGATGCTCCAGCATCTCAAGTGCATAATCATACATCAGACATGAAGCATCATCCTTAAGCATCATGGCATAACATGTGTTTTTGCATCTGAATCAAATTTGGCTTAAACTACAAGTGCAAAACTTTGTTTGTTGCATGTGCGATACTATGTTTATAGTCATAACCTTGATTCTGTCGAGAGTTGGGTGAAGCTCATATTAGCAAAGTTGTAGACAAACAAGAGGTGAACAACTTTTATAATTGGGGCTTAGCCATATAAGAATGTTTACCTAGAGTTTTGGACCATTTACTGCCAACCTAGAAAACCAGCTCAAACTTGACCTGTTTAAAAATCTCAAATTTGGACTAACCTACAGCCATTTTCATGCAAAGCTCAAATTGAATAAGTTGTAGGTTTTAAAATTCTAAACAAACTTTTCAAAAGGCACCTTGGGAGATAATGTCCATAAATAGGAGTTTTGGAATTTTCCAATAAAAGGGGTTTGTGGGCCAAATTAAACTTGAGAGCTAAATTCAAATGAATTTCATATTTCCATGCCTAATTTGAAATCATACCTATTGACAAAGTTGTAGAGTTCAAAGAGTAGAACATTTCATTCAATTGGAGTTTTTCCAAATTCGGCCTCTAAATTGGTCAAAATGGCGATTTTCAGCAGGGGAGAAAACACATTTTTATTTTTTTCTATTTTTCTTTTCCTACTGTCACCGACCGGTGGGGCCCACCGGCCCGAACCGCCACCGTGTCCGGGCCGGCGGCCACCACGCGGCCGGCAAGCACCGGGCGGTGGCCGCGCCCCCGGATCGCCGCCGTGGCCTCCGCCCCGACCAGCCGCGCCCTCCTCTCGAAACCAGACCCCATCCCATCCCCGCTCCACTCGCCCGCACTCTCCTTCCCCTCTCCCCGCGCTCCCTTCACCCGAGCGGAACACCGCCGCCATTGGAGGCTCGGGTCGAGCTCGAGCCGCCACCTCCGGCCGCTCCTACGCCACCCCGCCTCCACGCCGCTCCTCTACGCCCTCGGCTCCACCGCTCCGCCCCGTTCTAGGCCGCCGAGAGAGCGCCACCGCCTCGCATTACCACGCCGAAGCTCGCCGCCCCACCGTAGCCGCGAAGCTCGGGCTCAAGCCGCGCCGGCCGTCCCGCGCAACTCCACTCCTCCACACCACCACGCCGACACCCCTCAGCCTCCCCTCCGCCGTTTCCCCTGGATCTAGCCCGCCGGAGTTGCTCCACCGCCGCGCATTCCGCCGCCGGACCTCCACCCCTTCGGGCCACCGTCGCGGGCCGCCTCCGACGCCCCTCCGCCAAATCCAGGTAAGGGGAAAGGACCGCCGCCCTCCCCTCTCTCTCCCCGACCACCGCCGGCGAGCCCGCGAGCCCCGCGCGGCCGGTTCAACGCGCCGCCGCCGCCGGTCAACCCCTCCCCGGCGGGAGGTTGAAGAAGCCGCGGCGCTTTGCGTTTTAGCCCTCCACATTTCGGCGTTTTCTGTTTTAATCCGAAGCGCTGTGTATAGTGTCTTGAGGATCTTACGTTCTAGCCCCTGAGATCTATGGTTAATTACGTATGAGTCCCTGGATCTAATGTTTTTCCATTTATTTTTAGTTATTTCGGCTGAAACTTTGAAAAATCATAACAATTAAAATAAAAATCCAAAATGGACAAACTCAGTGGCTATGGACTCCTTGTGAGTAGATCTACAGGATAGGTATGATGTGGATGTGTGAAAAGACTGTTTTGCCCCTGGTTTAGTGCATGCATGGTGTAGGTAAATAAATGGTAAAAGTGTACCAAATGAACTCCAAAAATTATGAAATTTGGACAGTAGCTTTGTTATGACATTTAGTTACTGTGTGATTTTTTTGTGACACTAGCATTGACTGTTTAATTACTGTTTTGCCCTTATGCATGTGATTTGTGTATTTAATTAACTTGGACAAGGAAGACTATATAAAATATGCTCAAATATGACCCTTAGTATTTTTCATGCACTTCACATAGTATGAGTAACTCACTGGCAGAATATGAGGTTGTGCATGCATGTTTAAGCTGCTGAATTGAAAATAATAAAATGCTACTAGTTGAAAAAGAAAATAGGGAAAAGTGTATTTAAACTGCTAATAAAATTATGGGAAAAATCTAGTAGCGTTATGGAGTATGTTGCTGCGTGTGGTAAAGATTTGAAATCGATTGGAGCTTTCTAACTACATGAATTTATGAGTGCATTTTATTCATAATGGTAGCGTGTCCATTAATTTGCATGTATATGTTCACTTCATTTGATAGGGACTGTGTACACATATAGAACAATTATTTCTAATAACTTCAAAGATAAGATGTGGTAACGGTTTGTACGATTTTCATAGTGATGGGCTGTATGATTTCTTAGCAAAGTCGTTAAGTTTTCTTGTTATGGGGTGTGTTCAAACTAAGGATACATGAACCCATTCTTCACAAGTTGTTCGATCATGCATTATATTTCATTGACACCTCATGCATACATTCGCGATTCGTTGCGCTCATGACTGCACTATGTCATGCATATAACCTGTATCATATGCATGTATTTACATTCTCTTGCACTCACTTGCATTTTATCATGCATATAGACCCCGCGTGCAAGGAGCTACCAACACAGGAGAAACCAGTGCTCAAGAAAACGGACGACAGGCTATATCCGGAGCAAGAAGACGGAGGGTCGCTGATTAGATCCGTCCCTGCTTCAAGGGGTTGCCTGGGGCAAAGCCTCACAACCCGGCAAACTAACTTAGTTTAGTTTGTTGGTTTTCTTGAGAGTAATCAAAGGTAGGCAGGACCATGATTTCTCCCAGCAAATACTATCTTGTTTGATGATTACGCATATGCATTAGGAGTTGTTTGAAACCAACTGCATTAGATATCCTGGCCGCCCTGGCCCTAGAACCTACACCTAGAGTTCGTAGGACGAGTGCCTAGTAATGCTAGGTACGAGTAGACACGGGTGAATGGAGTCACTCGTCGCGTAGGTGATTTCAAAACTTACAGAAATCTCACTGAGGTAAGTTGTTTCATATGCTTCTGATTTAAATGGAGACCGGGCGGAGATTTTATGAGTTACTCATGGTTTATGATATTGTGCACTGGACTCCGCCCGAGTCGCATAAGGCCCGTTCGCTGTTCGCCTGCTGATCGGCATAACATTGCTAGAGTGCTTATCCGGGATAATGGACCGGTGAAAGCTTACTTGTGCCATCCGAAGAACAGAGACAGACTCCTACTGTGACACCTTGGGGAGCTTGTAGTCGAGGGAGGGCTGACCCGACGTGACCGTGGTATCGCTCCTAAGGCGGCACAACCTGGGAACAACGGAAGGATTGAATCGAACTTGGGATGGGACAAGTGGAGAAGGGGGCTATATGTGAGAACGCGATGGCTAGTAAGCATATACCCCTGGCATTCCTAGTTATTCCCGGGAATTAACAAATCGATTCGAATCGCTGATGCTCACCAGGTGTGAGAATGCCAATATCGCACACGGGCAACGTAGTAATAACTGTAACATACTGTTTATTAAGTCACGTCTTTTTATATAACATGCTTGGATGTATATGATCCGTTCCCTCCTTCCTGGTGCTGCCCGTCCACTAGTAGGAGGTCGATGGACTTGGGAGATGCTTTGGAGTCAAGGGAGGGCTGACCCGACGTACCGTGGTATCGCTCCTGAGACGGCTACTCCCAGGGGTGTGATGGAAGTGCTATGAATCTTGGAACAGGACATGTTTTCATGATTTACTTTTCATGCAAGTATTTACCTTATGTTATAAATGAATCTTTATGAATAATGGATAGCAGCTGTCAAATCCTGCTATCTGATATCAACATGACCTTGTTTAAGAATCAACAGCTAAGGATCCACATGATTAGTAAGCATGCTTTGCGTCAGCCGTAAGCCCCGTCCATTAAGTCCTACTGAGTAATTAGTACTCAGGGTTTGCCCCCACTTTTGGATTACAGGTACCGATGATTTTGGACAACTGTGCTGGAGGTGGTAGTACCGGTGGGCTCGGTGCTATTCGCCTTGTTCATCCCTTCGTGAAGACTACTTAAGTATATTATTCCGCTGCGAGATGTTTTGAAAACGCTTCCGCTATATTTATATACTCTAAATTCGCTTCCGCTATATTTGAACATGTATTTGATTTCATACAATTGAGTTGTAAATTAATCCTATAACTCTCTATTTCAACTGCCTGTGATGATGTAATTGTTGTGGCTCCTTCGAGAGTCGGATGTGTTTGATGTCGGTTCCTCGGAATTGGTGTTATCGAGAGCTCGAAGGACTCTCGACGGACTACCGGGTTTAGTCTGGCCTAAGTGCACTGCGAGCCAGAGGTGGCAGGTGTGCTTAGTCTAGATTAAGCAGGGCGGTTCCGCCACAGCTGGTATCAGAGCCGATCAAACACAGACAACAGTTATATCATCAAGTTTTGTTTTACAAACCTATTTTCGAAAACCCATCTTCAAGTAATTCAAAGTGAGAGTATACGCTATGCCCGTATAAGGATGTTAGTGTTATCCAGGTGACATCGCTGACATTCTGACCTAGATAGAACTCATATGCATATTCGGTGCTTTGAGAAACAACTTTTCGGCCATAGCTATCCCCAGTACTGGTGGAAGCTATCGGGTTTTGCGAACGGTTGTGAACTCTGCATTCATGCTGTATAAGTAAAAGCTCTTTAAGGGTGGTGGGCATGTTTGAGGCTTTCATACCCACCACACTTACCTTCGGTTTTGGGATCCACCTTTTTCTCGACAATCCCCAGTACTGGTGGAAAGTCAGGCTTTGAGGAAAAGGTGCATCGGCCCACCTACGTTGTCCACGCAGCGGTCACGCGTGGATGCCACATTAGGTGGTAATGTATGAGCATGCATTCTTCTGCAGGTACACTGACCACGTGCGAAACTAAGAACGACTAGAGAACGGCTAGTTGCATTAAAGAGAGACGTGCATATATGTCACCGAATTATCGCTAGCTATATATATAATACATAGGATGTGGGATGTGAGACCGAATAGGACGAATCATGCATCATGTATCTTTTGCTATCATTTTGGGGATACTACTAAAAGACAAATGGGATAAATTGCGACCTAACCAAACTTCCTACACATTTCACTCTCATAATACAATTAATTTTACAAAGAGGGGTTCCTCCACGATAACCCGAACGACCACGGTCAGAAGCAACACCTGAATGAAGTTGCATCCCTCACCCAATTCGTGAGAAATTTGATATTAGAGCTAGTTACATACCAAAGGAATAGAGGACTAGACATTAGAGAATTTCCATAATTGGACATCCATCCAAATCGATCGTCTTGACCAGCATCTAAAACTGCGCCCAAGTTCCCATTAGCAGATTCGTTTATCCAGACCTATAAGACGTTTGCTAACACTCTAAGTGCAATTGAGCTATTCTGTTCACTTACATGCTTTCATGCATCCAGCATGTAATTATGGTGTTATGACCTTTTTATCACCGCATCGGCTGCACAAAAGCTCTTGGACTAAACTCGACTGGCTTTATTTTTGCAGATGGTCACCCCACCAGAGACATCTGCTCAGGGGGCTGCTCATGGAGCCCCATCTTCTTCTGAGTTGGCCACTCAGGTCGCTCAGCAACTCATCGACTTGATAGCTCAAGCGCAGCAACGGCGCGACCCGCAAGAGATCAGCTACACTGACTTTGCGGCGCTACAACCGCCCATCTTCACCACTGCCCCAGATCCATTGGATGCTGATGACTGGCTTCGGATCATCGAGTCCAAGTTCAGTCTACTGCCCCAACTCACTGAGCAACAGAAGGCTCGTTTCGCGGCACAGTGTCTACATGGTCCCTCGGGGGCCTGGTGTGCTTCATTCCTGGCAATGCAACCAGCCGGGCACCAGGTCACGTGGGATGAGTTTCGTGCGGCTTTTCGGGCTCACTATCTCCCGCCTAGCCTCATCGAGCTCAAGCAACGAGAGTTCCGTGCACTTCGACAAGGGAACATGTCGGTACTCGAGTACGTGCAGGCTTTCATCCGCCTGTCGCAGTACTCCCCGGAAGACGTCAACACTGACCCACGTAGGGCTACCCGTCTGTTGGATGGATTTGATCCCACCCTGCTGACTCACTTGGGGCGCAGCTACGACAGCTTCACTGAGTTGGTAGACGTCGCCATCGACATGGAGGATCGCCTTAATCATGCCCATGAGGATCAGCGCAGGAAAAGACTTGCAAGCACACTTCAGTCAGGTTCCTCTCAGCGGCAACGGGTTGTGCTTCATCGTTCACCACTTATACATTACATCGACATGCCCCAGCAACAAGAACCACACTGGGGAACGCAACAACCCTCCTCTTGCAGTGCACCACCTCGTCCGCCTGCTTCAGTGCCACCGGCCAAACAAAGTGCCAAATACCCCTGCTACAATTGTGGAAAGACCGGCCATTTCAGCAAGAATTGTTTTGCCCGTCGGCGAAGCCAGGCACCATTGTTGATTGGAGACAACCCACGCCAAAGTAAGAAGAAAGGACCAAAGCGAGATCTAGCCCCAACAGAAGGTCGTGTGCACTATACCCATGTAGATCAGATTCCAGAAGGTGAACCAGTGTTAGCAAGCACATTTCTTGTCAACGAACACCCTACGGTGGTTTTGTTTGACTCCGGAGCAACACACACTTTCATCAGTAGGTCATATGCAACCAAACATGGTTATCACATTGATAATATGAAGGCCAAATACCATATCACAGCCCCGGGATCACCGATTGACACGAATCAAATTGTGAGGCACTTACGCTTGTGCATAGGCACAGAAGATTTCTATGTTGACCCTGTGGTACTTCCTAACCAGGGGATTGACATTATCTTGGGGATGGATTGGATGAAAGAGCACAACGTCTTGTTGGATATTACTAGTAGGACAGTTCAAATGAAGTCTAGCAAGAGTGGGAAAGTTATGCATATTCATCTGCCAAGTCACAGACGTTCGCCACCCACAGTAAATGCCACAGAAGCCCAGTTGATCAAGAAGATACCGGTGGTTTCTGATTTTCCAGATGTGTTCCCGGAAGAGCTTCCAGGGCTCCCACCGGATAGAAATGTTGAGTTCGCCATTGAGCTTGTACCTGGCACGGCACCTGTCTCCAAGAGACCATATAGAATGGCACCGGATGAACTGAAGGAGCTAAAGACACAACTGCAGGAGCAGTTAGACAAAGGGTTTATCCGACCTAGCTCATCACCTTGGGGTTGTCCCGCCCTCTTTGTTGAGAAGAAAGACCAAGGTGGTAAAAGGTTATGCGTCGATTATCGACCACTGAACGCTGTTACAGTCAAGAACAAGTACCCACTGCCACACATCGATATCCTATTCGATCAGCTTGGGGGAGCCACAGTTTTCTCCAAGATTGACCTTAGGTCCGGGTACCATCAAATTAAGGTCCGAGAGGAAGACATTCCGAAGACTGCTTTCTCCACGCGTTATGGGCTTTACGAGTATCTTGTCATGTCCTTCGGGTTGACAAATGCACCAGCTTTCTTCATGTACCTGATGAACTCGGTGTTCATGAATGAGCTTGACAAATTCGTAGTAGTATTCATTGATGACATCTTAGTGTATTCCAAGAATGAGAAGGAGCACGAAGAACATTTGAGGATAGTGCTATCTCGCCTTAGAGAGCATAAACTTTATGCCAAGTTCAGCAAGTGTGCGTTTTGGCTAAAGGAAGTGGCATTCCTAGGCCATATCTTGTCAGCGAAGGGAGTGGCTGTCGATCCCAGCAAGGTGGAAGATGTGCTGAATTGGAAGCAGCCACAGACTGTGACAGAGATACGGAGTTTTCTTGGCTTAGCGGGCTACTACCGCCGCTTCATCAAAGATTTCTCAAAAATAGCAAAGCCTATGACAGCATTAACCCAGAAAAATGCGAAGTTTGCGTGGAGCCAAAAATGTGAAGAGGCATTTGGGACATTGAAGAAACTCCTAACTTCAGCACCTGTTCTGGCTCAACCAGACATCACCAAGCCGTTTGACGTTTATTGTGATGCCTCTGGTAGCGGCCTCGGTTGTGTTCTGATGCAAGAAGGGAGAGTGATTGCATACGCATCCTGCCAACTGAGGAAACATGAGGTGAATTACCCAACTCACGATCTTGAGCTACTTGCAGTTGTTTATGCACTGAAGAAATGGAGACATTACTTGCTAGGCAACACTTGTCACATTTACACTGACCACAAGAGTCTCAAATACATCTTTACCCAACCTGAATTAAATATGAGGCAAAGACGGTGGTTAGAGTTGATAAAAGATTATGACCTAGAGGTTCATTACCACCCCGGCAAGGCTAATGTAGTAGCAGATGCATTGAGCCGTAAAGCTCATTGCAACTTCATTGAAGCTCGTCCAACAGTGAGAGTGCTATGCTGTGAGATTGGGGACATAGAAATGCCAACAGCGCTGGAAGCTGAACTTTACAACCTTGTCCTTGAACCAACCATAAAAGATCAAATCATAGCAGCGCAAAAGCAAGATAAGGGCATGGCACATATTCGAGATGAGATCGATGACAAGAAGAAGGCCTGTTTCAAGCTTGACGAAGAAGGAGTCTTGTGGTTCAAAAACCGCTTAGTAGTGCCAAAGGATATGGAGCTGAGAAAGAAAATCCTAGATGAAGCTCACACCTCCATGTTCACCCTACACCCGGGCAGCAACAAGATGTACCAAGATTTAAAGCAAAAATTTTGGTGGACCCGGATGAAACGGGAGATCGCCAAGTATGTGTCTGAATGTGACGTATGCCAAAGAGTGAAAGCTGACCACTTGAAGCCTGCGGGTATGCTTCAGCCCCTAGCAGTTCCCGCCTGGAAGTGGGAGGATATACACATGGACTTCATTGTGGGATTGCCTCGCACACAGAAGGGGTATGATTCCATTTGGGTAATTATTGACCGGTTCACAAAATCTGCACATTTCATCCCTGTCAAGACCACCTATCGAGCAAAACAATATGCTGAACTATATATTTCCCGGATTGTATCCTTGCACGGTGTCCCTCTAACCATCACTTCGGACAGAGGCTCACTGTTTTTGTCACGCTTCTGGGAGCAATTGCAAACTGCTCTTGGAACCAAATTAATTCACAGTTCGGCATACCATCCTCAAACCAGCGGCCAAGTTGAAAGAGTGAATCAGATCCTTGAAGATATGTTGAGAGCCTGTGCATTGACCTATTCCACCAAGTGGGATGAATGTCTCCCCTTGGCAGAGTTCGCCTACAACAACAGCTATCAAAAGAGCTTAGATATGGCACCTTTCGAGGCCCTATACGGTAGACGGTGTAGAACACCACTCAACTGGTCTGAGCCAGGTGAGCGTGTCACATTTGGACCTGACTTGGTAACACAAGCAGAAGAACAAGTTAAATTCATTCACAAAAATCTAAAGAGGGCACAGTCTAGGCAGAAAAGCTACTCAGATAAGAGGAGAAGACCGCTAACCTTTGAAGAGGATGATCATGTATATCTTCGAGTATCACCCATGAAAGGAGTACACCGGTTTGGAGTAAAAGGCAAGCTAGCACCAAGATATGTTGGTCCGTTCAAGATCACAGAGCAATGTGGGCCAGTTGCTTATCGACTGGAGCTACCACCACACCTAGCTGCGGTTCATGACGTGTTTCATGTCTCGCAACTCAAGAAGTGTTTACGAGTGCCAGAGGAAGTAATTGATACATCTCAAATTCAGATCCAACCTGACCTCACTTATGAAGAGAAACCCATAAAAATCCTCGACCAAAAGCAAAGATCAACACGGCGAAGAACCATCAACTTCTACAAGGTGCAATGGAGTAATCACTCCGAAGAAGAGGCAACATGGGAACAAGAGGAATTTTTACGAACAAAGTATCCCGGATTCCTTCCATCCACTTCGAATTGAGTACGTCACAGCAATTTAAAGTTTTGAACTCATACACAATGCACTTTCTTCTCATTAACTTATACACCCACTTCACATCAGAATCTCGGGACGAGATTTCTTTAAGGGGGGTGGGTTGTGATGCTCCAGCATCTCAAGTGCATAATCATACATCATACATGAAGCATCATCCTTAAGCATCATGGCATAACATGTGTTTTTGCATCTGAATCAAATTTGGCTTAAACTACAAGTGCAAAACTTTGTTTGTTGCATGTGCGATACTATGTTTATAGTCATAACCTTGATTCTGTCGAGAGTTGGGTGAAGCTCATATTAGCAAAGTTGTAGACAAACAAGAGGTGAACAACTTTTATAATTGGGGCTTAGCCATATAAGAATGTTTACCTAGAGTTTTGGACCATTTACTGCCAACCTAGAAAACCAGCTCAAACTTGACCTGTTTAAAAATCTCAAATTTGGACTAACCTACAGCCATTTTCATGCAAAGCTCAAATTGAATAAGTTGTAGGTTTTAAAATTCTAAACAAACTTTTCAAAAGGCACCTTGGGAGATAATGTCCATAAATAGGAGTTTTGGAATTTTCCAATAAAAGGGGTTTGTGGGCCAAATTAAACTTGAGAGCTAAATTCAAATGAATTTCATATTTCCATGCCTAATTTGAAATCATACCTATTGACAAAGTTGTAGAGTTCAAAGAGTAGAACATTTCATTCAATTGGAGTTTTTCCAAATTCGGCCTCTAAATTGGTCAAAATGGCGATTTTCAGCAGGGGAGAAAACACATTTTTATTTTTTTCTATTTTTCTTTTCCTACTGTCACCGACCGGTGGGGCCCACCGGCCCGAACCGCCACCGTGTCCGGGCCGGCGGCCACCACGCGGCCGGCAAGCACCGGGCGGTGGCCGCGCCCCCGGATCGCCGCCGTGGCCTCCGCCCCGACCAGCCGCGCCCTCCTCTCGAAACCAGACCCCATCCCATCCCCGCTCCACTCGCCCGCACTCTCCTTCCCCTCTCCCCGCGCTCCCTTCACCCGAGCGGAACACCGCCGCCATTGGAGGCTCGGGTCGAGCTCGAGCCGCCACCTCCGGCCGCTCCTACGCCACCCCGCCTCCACGCCGCTCCTCTACGCCCTCGGCTCCACCGCTCCGCCCCGTTCTAGGCCGCCGAGAGAGCGCCACCGCCTCGCATTACCACGCCGAAGCTCGCCGCCCCACCGTAGCCGCGAAGCTCGGGCTCAAGCCGCGCCGGCCGTCCCGCGCAACTCCACTCCTCCACACCACCACGCCGACACCCCTCAGCCTCCCCTCCGCCGTTTCCCCTGGATCTAGCCCGCCGGAGTTGCTCCACCGCCGCGCATTCCGCCGCCGGACCTCCACCCCTTCGGGCCACCGTCGCGGGCCGCCTCCGACGCCCCTCCGCCAAATCCAGGTAAGGGGAAAGGACCGCCGCCCTCCCCTCTCTCTCCCCGACCACCGCCGGCGAGCCCGCGAGCCCCGCGCGGCCGGTTCAACGCGCCGCCGCCGCCGGTCAACCCCTCCCCGGCGGGAGGTTGAAGAAGCCGCGGCGCTTTGCGTTTTAGCCCTCCACATTTCGGCGTTTTCTGTTTTAATCCGAAGCGCTGTGTATAGTGTCTTGAGGATCTTACGTTCTAGCCCCTGAGATCTATGGTTAATTACGTATGAGTCCCTGGATCTAATGTTTTTCCATTTATTTTTAGTTATTTCGGCTGAAACTTTGAAAAATCATAACAATTAAAATAAAAATCCAAAATGGACAAACTCAGTGGCTATGGACTCCTTGTGAGTAGATCTACAGGATAGGTATGATGTGGATGTGTGAAAAGACTGTTTTGCCCCTGGTTTAGTGCATGCATGGTGTAGGTAAATAAATGGTAAAAGTGTACCAAATGAACTCCAAAAATTATGAAATTTGGACAGTAGCTTTGTTATGACATTTAGTTACTGTGTGATTTTTTTGTGACACTAGCATTGACTGTTTAATTACTGTTTTGCCCTTATGCATGTGATTTGTGTATTTAATTAACTTGGACAAGGAAGACTATATAAAATATGCTCAAATATGACCCTTAGTATTTTTCATGCACTTCACATAGTATGAGTAACTCACTGGCAGAATATGAGGTTGTGCATGCATGTTTAAGCTGCTGAATTGAAAATAATAAAATGCTACTAGTTGAAAAAGAAAATAGGGAAAAGTGTATTTAAACTGCTAATAAAATTATGGGAAAAATCTAGTAGCGTTATGGAGTATGTTGCTGCGTGTGGTAAAGATTTGAAATCGATTGGAGCTTTCTAACTACATGAATTTATGAGTGCATTTTATTCATAATGGTAGCGTGTCCATTAATTTGCATGTATATGTTCACTTCATTTGATAGGGACTGTGTACACATATAGAACAATTATTTCTAATAACTTCAAAGATAAGATGTGGTAACGGTTTGTACGATTTTCATAGTGATGGGCTGTATGATTTCTTAGCAAAGTCGTTAAGTTTTCTTGTTATGGGGTGTGTTCAAACTAAGGATACATGAACCCATTCTTCACAAGTTGTTCGATCATGCATTATATTTCATTGACACCTCATGCATACATTCGCGATTCGTTGCGCTCATGACTGCACTATGTCATGCATATAACCTGTATCATATGCATGTATTTACATTCTCTTGCACTCACTTGCATTTTATCATGCATATAGACCCCGCGTGCAAGGAGCTACCAACACAGGAGAAACCAGTGCTCAAGAAAACGGACGACAGGCTATATCCGGAGCAAGAAGACGGAGGGTCGCTGATTAGATCCGTCCCTGCTTCAAGGGGTTGCCTGGGGCAAAGCCTCACAACCCGGCAAACTAACTTAGTTTAGTTTGTTGGTTTTCTTGAGAGTAATCAAAGGTAGGCAGGACCATGATTTCTCCCAGCAAATACTATCTTGTTTGATGATTACGCATATGCATTAGGAGTTGTTTGAAACCAACTGCATTAGATATCCTGGCCGCCCTGGCCCTAGAACCTACACCTAGAGTTCGTAGGACGAGTGCCTAGTAATGCTAGGTACGAGTAGACACGGGTGAATGGAGTCACTCGTCGCGTAGGTGATTTCAAAACTTACAGAAATCTCACTGAGGTAAGTTGTTTCATATGCTTCTGATTTAAATGGAGACCGGGCGGAGATTTTATGAGTTACTCATGGTTTATGATATTGTGCACTGGACTCCGCCCGAGTCGCATAAGGCCCGTTCGCTGTTCGCCTGCTGATCGGCATAACATTGCTAGAGTGCTTATCCGGGATAATGGACCGGTGAAAGCTTACTTGTGCCATCCGAAGAACAGAGACAGACTCCTACTGTGACACCTTGGGGAGCTTGTAGTCGAGGGAGGGCTGACC
Organism: Paspalum notatum; assembly: GCA_022530915.1. Lineage (NCBI taxonomy): Eukaryota > Viridiplantae > Streptophyta > Magnoliopsida > Poales > Poaceae > Paspalum > Paspalum notatum. Next base: position 23,360,246 of record CM039687.1, read on the forward strand.
CGACGTGACCGTGGTATCGCTCCTAAGGCGGCACAACCTGGGAACAACGGAAGGATTGAATCGAACTTGGGATGGGACAAGTGGAGAAGGGGGCTATATGTGAGAACGCGATGGCTAGTAAGCATATACCCCTGGCATTCCTAGTTATTCCCGGGAATTAACAAATCGATTCGAATCGCTGATGCTCACCAGGTGTGAGAATGCCAATATCGCACACGGGCAACGTAGTAATAACTGTAACATACTGTTTATTAAGTCACGTCTTTTTATATAACATGCTTGGATGTATATGATCCGTTCCCTCCTTCCTGGTGCTGCCCGTCCACTAGTAGGAGGTCGATGGACTTGGGAGATGCTTTGGAGTCAAGGGAGGGCTGACCCGACGTACCGTGGTATCGCTCCTGAGACGGCTACTCCCAGGGGTGTGATGGAAGTGCTATGAATCTTGGAACAGGACATGTTTTCATGATTTACTTTTCATGCAAGTATTTACCTTATGTTATAAATGAATCTTTATGAATAATGGATAGCAGCTGTCAAATCCTGCTATCTGATATCAACATGACCTTGTTTAAGAATCAACAGCTAAGGATCCACATGATTAGTAAGCATGCTTTGCGTCAGCCGTAAGCCCCGTCCATTAAGTCCTACTGAGTAATTAGTACTCAGGGTTTGCCCCCACTTTTGGATTACAGGTACCGATGATTTTGGACAACTGTGCTGGAGGTGGTAGTACCGGTGGGCTCGGTGCTATTCGCCTTGTTCATCCCTTCGTGAAGACTACTTAAGTATATTATTCCGCTGCGAGATGTTTTGAAAACGCTTCCGCTATATTTATATACTCTAAATTCGCTTCCGCTATATTTGAACATGTATTTGATTTCATACAATTGAGTTGTAAATTAATCCTATAACTCTCTATTTCAACTGCCTGTGATGATGTAATTGTTGTGGCTCCTTCGAGAGTCGGATGTGTTTGATGTCGGTTCCTCGGAATTGGTGTTATCGAGAGCTCGAAGGACTCTCGACGGACTACCGGGTTTAGTCTGGCCTAAGTGCACTGCGAGCCAGAGGTGGCAGGTGTGCTTAGTCTAGATTAAGCAGGGCGGTTCCGCCACAGATAGGATTTAAACAGGCAAAAGGATCCACAAGAGATATGAGACAAACAACTTAAGAACTAAGAACCACCTTGATAAAGATCTAATCAACAAGCATAGAATAAACATGAATATGAATGTCAAAGATCTACTCGAACCTTTCCCCGGGCTCCACTGTCACTGGTAACCAGGTAATCGACGAACTAGTAAACCCTAACCATCTCTAAGCATGAGCAGATTCAATCTACTGATCAGGTAAAATAGATCTACTAAAAGACATGTGAGACATCTAGATTGTGGCCACAATAACACATGTAGACATGAAGCATTGCAAAGACATGGATCATAAACATGCATAAACAAGAAGCTAAATCTAAAAGACAAACTTTATTGATCAATCATCAAGGTTTTATCAAAGTATATAAGAAGTTCGAGGGATTTACTCAAGATACATCGAAATCCGTGACCCAAAGTCGTCGAGTTGAACTAGACGAAGAAGTCGGCGGAAGATGAGCTCGAGCAGCCCTCGGGAGGACCTGGGTCGGCCGACCAGACCCCCTAGGGGTCGGCCGACCCCCAGGCCTCCTGCCTCCTCTTGCTTGCTCCTTTCGCCGAGATGTCCCTCTCGCCGAGTTGAACGCTTTTGGCCCCCGAACTCTGCCCTAAACTCTCGGTGTACAATGGATTTGTGTCAAACAATGATGCCTCTCCCCTTGGGAGGCCATATATTTATACTCCGGAGAGTCCCCTATACAAGGAATCTAATAGGTCGGTTCTAAAAGTCCTAGTAGTACTTAAACACCTATTTCCATGTGTATACAAGCCTCTAGAAGAGTCCCGGTCGTCCTCCATCTTCCCTTGCTTGGATATGAAGCCATTGTCCTAGTCCTTCCAGAAATAGGATTTCCATATTCTGCAGCCTTTAGTATTTTGACCATAACTCTGTCTTCCGAAGTCCAATAAATGCAAACTCAGACTCTAAATTGTAGAGCTCGAAGAGATCTACAACTTTGGTATTCAAACTTTCTTCATTTGACATCGTTAAGGTCACCGAATTGGGCCCACAAGGTGCTGCTGTCCTGGAATCCGAGAATATCTCGAGTTTTAATTGGAAGTTTGATTGGATTTGTAATAAACCTTCCTTATCTTCATATTATTCATCCTTTATCCTCCGGAACATTCTCCATAATGGGCTTGGGTCTTCTTTTGGACTTTTAGCATAAATCCTTTCTTCGAGAAATCCTCAAATTTATATCAATTATACCTATTTTCCTGCAAAAATCAATAATGCACAAAAACAAAGAGCATTCTCGAAAACGGGGTTAATTGTTAGCAAAATAATAATAAATCATATAATTAATTTATGAAACGGCATAAAAACATATGAAATTATAACATAAATTTAGTACTTAAGCCGCGTCAACAATAAGCGCCTTATATTTGTTTCATCCTATAAAGTAGATTTATTTCCCTTTCAATAATGAGTTTGAGGAGAGTGGGCAAAGCCATTCGACTCCCTATCACTAACCCTATAGAAACCACGAGCAAAACACGATGTATAGGGTACCACCACGCTGCTCACAAATTTTCAGGGGAATTGGGCGAAATGCAGTGGCCGCCCAACCACACATAGTGGCTGCCCGGCCACCTATTTTTCACGAAAATGCGTCGCGCAGACTTGTCACATCTCCTCACGGCTCCCTCAACAAAATGCACCAGCGCACGGGTCAAATACACACAAAGGTATGGCCGCCCGGCCACTAGGCTGGTCGCCCGACCCTTACACCTGGCCACCCGGCCATGGTGTTGGGCTGGATGGCCCATCAACGCATCAAACCCGTGCCAGGAAGTCAGGTATACTCGTTCCAATCCATGTACCTCCAATTCTTTGTGCTTTACACATGAACTTGATCAAATCATGCTCTACATGTTCATAATGTCACATCTTACTTGTGCGTACACCATTTTATTTCCTATGCTAGAGTAATTTTGCCTTCGGATACTATCATGATTAGAAACCCACTTGAGTTTAGATTGTTGATCCATGTGAGATAAGTTAATTAGAGGAAACTAAAGGAACCTCCCATATGAGAAAGAGTTTTATTTTGCAAAACAAAATAAGGGCTTCATCTTTGATGATCTCAAGTTCCTGTCCAACCAGTGCCACATATGAAAAGAAAACTTGTATATTCTTGCTACCTAGATTGTTTTGAGTCTTATCAAACTTTGTGCCATTATAAGAGTTTGAATCAATTAAGAATTTTTGGCCTTCACACGCACGTTCCATGAAATAAAGTCTCTTAGAAAGGTGTGCAATAAGATGTCAATGATCCCATTCAGTTCTGTTTGAAAAAAAAAGAGAGGCATGGAAGTTCGAAAAAAATATAGTGTGTGAAAGAAAGAAAGAAAGAAAAGTATGAAAAAAAATGAGAAAGAGAAAAGAAAAGAACTCCATGCCCTCTACTCAAACATGGGACTCACATCAAGCACCACAAGAGACAAGATCCGTACACTACACTTGCACTTGGCCAAATCTCATTTGATTATGAATTCTTTCTTGACACTTGATTTGATTCGACAGCATAAGCATGATAGGAAAGCCTCATTCTCCCCACTACCTAGAGCTCCACAAAAAGCCTTAGTAGTATAGCTGAGAAATACAACATGTTGGCAAGGACACCTTGTCCCATGAGTGACTGAGAGTTGGACTTGAGATCAAAAGAGTTGGTATGCCCTACTTTTGAAAATCTTGAAAACCTCTTTACTCATGTGGCGTGGGAACCTAAAGTTAACTTTGATACTCTTATTCCATGCTTCAACATTCTAAAACCCAAGTGTAGACACCACTGAAATCCTAGGCGAGATGAAATAGTTGGAAGTACTCTTGTGCTTACTATAGTGGATGATGATGTTATGCCTTTCCCACTTATGCTTAACTCTACTCTTTGCTCAAGGACGAGCAAAGGTCTAAGTGTGGGGGGGTGTTGGCTGTCGATAAAATCCATTTTCGACCACCAATACTTCATGTTTGAGGGCATAATTTATCAAGGTTTCATGTATTACTAACCGGTTCCACGGGTTGTGTACAAAAGTTGGATGCAGGAGCATGTCACGTCCAAATTCACGAAAGAATGTACAAAATGTGGACAAAAGGCAAGGGAGAGCTAATGGGCTAAGAAGCATGGCCGGTCGGCCGCCCGGCCACCAGGGGAGCCCAGTCAGCCTCCAGCCCAGATGAGGTGGCCGCCCGACCATGTCATGTGGTCACCCGGCCACATCACCAATCCATCTTTCGACCTGCATGCAAAGAAGCACAAAAGAAGTTAAATGCAACAGTTGGATCAGGAATCCAATGCATCCAAGGGTCGGAAGAACATCGTGCAACAGATCGGTGACATCAGCAATCCAGGGGAGTGGCCGCCTGACCAATGAGGGTGGTCGGCCGACCACCCCACCGACTCATTTTTCACGTGCACCGACTCCAATAACTACCAACCGACTCCAGGAATGCATATCAACCGTTGGATGGTCAAAGACGACAAGATGAATGGCCGCCCGACCACCCTTGATGGTCAGCCGGCCACCCCCCTAGCCGCCCGGACACTGACCTACCTCCACTACCGACCTAGAGCACCTACAAGTACCCCCCTTGGTCTCCAAGCTATAAATACACCCCGGGAGGTCACTTGCAAGGTGTGGTGGATCAAGAGAAGACTAGTGTGGTTGTGTAGAGTGTGGAAAGTATAGTAGTGAAGCCATCCTTGGCATTGTAGAGAGAGCCAAGTTGTATCAAGAGTGAGTAGTGAGTTGTAGAGTGAAGGAGTCAGATCTCTCTTTGGTATTCTATTCTAGAGCTCTTATAATCAGAGGGATTATTACTCTATTTCTGAGATTGAGTAAAGTTCCTTGCTCCCTTCTTTATTTATTTCATACTTACTTTATTTACTTACTTAGTACTTTGCTAAGTAGTTTACGAGTGCCAAGTGTGCTCAGTGTAGTTTAGCTATACAGTTGTGCTTGCTCTCTGGCTTCGAACCAGTGTAGTAGTAAACTCGATTGTGTAGACGTGGTGTCCAGACTAGAGTTTACCTTGGAAGGTGTCTTGTCCCACGCAGTTTTGGTTGGTAGTCTCACCTGGTGACAGCGGGTGTGTCTCCTGTGTAGTCCAACCCCGTTGTTCGGATAAGTTGTCATCGACGCATAGCTGAGTCCTGTAGTGCCTGCCTTTCTCGTCTGGGTTATCAGGACTCTGGTGCCCGAAAGTGGTTCTATAGCCCCAGTGTCCAAGTAAACCTGCTGAGTAGAATACTAGTTTGTTTAGTAAAGTTAAGTTGTTTTATTTAAAGTAGTGAACTTGCTCTGCTCTGTCTTCTATCTCTATAATTACTGGTTTTACTATTCGGTTCCACTTGTTCTACGTTGAGTTACTCTTCGTTCCTCGTGGATTTCAATACCCTGGAATACTCTTGGGTGAAAAGCTACAACGTGTTTCCATGCGCTTGCGGATTTATTCAGTAGGCTAAGAAACGCCAACAGTGCACTGCGAGCCAGAGGTGGTAGGTGTGCTTAGCCTGGATTAAGCAGGGCGGTTCCGCCACACTACGTACACCCATGCAACATTCCAAAAGGTGGTAAATGGATCACTCTCGCCAAGATGTAAACTTGGCATTATCTTTCGACGGCATATTTATTTCCCGCTAAATTTTAATTTCTTGCACCCCATTGCATCTTTAAATTTTTTTCGCACTGCATAAATTTAATTTTCTTGCACATACCTTTCAATATATATATATATAGCATGGTCGCCCGGCTGACCATTCATAGGTAAGGGGCAGGCACCTAGGTCGGCCGACCAGGCCACCAAGGTCACCCGACCTCCCCCCTCCTCCTTTCCTCTTTTCTCATTCTTTCTCTTCTTTTCCTTTCCTCTTTCTCTTTGCTCTCACCCAAAGCAAACACAAAGCAAGGAGGGGCAGCACCAGCAGGCCGACCGCACCCCTTGGTCGCCCGACACAGGCACCAGGCCGGCCGACCAAGGCCTGGGTCGGCCGACCTCCTCACCTGGCCACCCGACACCCACTGCTGCCTCTTGGCCTATAAAAGGCCCCCTCACCTTCCTTGCTCAATGCACCAGGTAGCACGCACAACAAACTCCCTTCTCCCTCTTAATTCCCTTGCTTAGTAGCTTGTTTAGCTCTTTGCTTAGAAAAAATAATGTCGAAATAAAATTTTGCTTAGCCAAATAAATTCTAGCCCCTAGCAACATCGCTCTTTTGGCAAGACCGAGAACGAGTTGTGGCGGTGTCACGCCCCACAAGGACGACTAACGACTAATGCTAATATTATTCTGTCATCTTGTAGCTCTTGTGTCTATTTTGTGCAGAATGAGGCGCGCTCTCAAGAGGGCCAGGAGTGCGATCAGCACATTTAGTTCCCGATGTCCTCCAACAAGGCCAGAACTCTCGGACAGTGTCCGACAGAGACTCCTCAAGTGCTGGACCGTCGGGAGAAGAAGCTACATCATCAAACGCCGGGCCCATATTGCTGCTTGACTACCAAATTCAGACACGCAATCAAGATGAAGCAGACCTACTGAGGCGACTCCACACGAAGCCTATCAGCCTCACCAAGTGCTTTGATGAAGTATTCATGACAAGCACAGGTATTGATGATGAATTCGATGAAATTTTCAGTATTATAGGCTGGGATAATTTTGCAAATATTAGTGAGGGAGGCATAGTGCTCCTCACCAAGGAGTTTCTAATGACCCTCCGAGTAGTATCACTGCAGTCTGACATGACTGTTCTTTTCAGACTCTTTAACACTGAGCATGAATTGACACTTCGCCAGTTCAGCAATACTCTCGGGTTCTCACCTCGCTGCTTCATAGCAGCCGAAGTCATAGGCTTTAATGCAACAGAGTTCTAGAAAGATTTAGCCGGTGTGGACTATAAGGGGAAAAAGAGTATCACACACATAAAGCACCCTACCATACGGTTCATGGCCTATTGGATTACCATGGTAGTCCTTCCCTGTGATGACACATGCTGCGTGACCATAGAGGACCTAAAAATCCTTTGTGCCATGTGGCGTAAGCAGAAATATGCACCAGTCGTTGCCATGCTCTATCACTGGATGAAGCTAGTTTGGGATAAAAACTCCATAACAATCACGTCCTTCGTGACAAGGATTGCATCTGAGTTAAGGGTTTTAGCAAATGCCCAAGTGGCATTCTTACCCCCAGACACACCCAACTTAGTTACAGAGAGCCATTTTATCCGGGGACACTTCCTACGCAAGAACCCAAGCACAGAAACCTATGTCATGATCTACAAGGGGTACAACTTTGAAGTGCCCCTACCAGCACAACAATTCAAACTCTGCCACATAGACACACTCTCTATGCCAATAGAGGGTGCCCCAGCGGAAGAGACCTTAGAGGAACCCCGACATAGTGTGGCGGGAGTCATGACTAGGACATAGAGGAGAGTAGCACAGGAGCGCCTGCAGAAGCAAGCACAGGATGCGCAAGCCACCAGAACGAGACCGACTTGGTTCCATACTGCATTTGGCACATCCTGGCAAACCTAGAGTCTAGACCCAACGTGGTAGCCCCACAGAGGATCTATAGACACGCCATGGGGACACGAGCTGAGCGCTGCAAACTCTCAGCAGCAAGGAGGAACTTACTATGGGTATGGGTCAGCACCTTATGAGACAGGACCATCTGCTTCACCACGTTTTGTAGAGGATCCTTTGAGTGCCATCTTTGGGTCCCTAACTATCCAAGACCAGCGCACAGCTGGGATGGCCCAGCAGCCTAATCAGGTCGATGAGCACACTCAAGTCATCCAGCAAACCCAGGATGAGCAATATAACCGCCTCATAGAAATAGAAGCGATGGCTCAGTGCACCTTTGATGAATCCCAGTGATTCTTCCAATACTACGGGTACTACCCTGAGTAGCTTCGTTGAAGCTTGGGGGGGGAACCAATCGATAGCTGGGTATGTATGATAGTCCCTCGCTTGCCTTACCATCCTTGCATTGTATCATGCCATGAGAGAGTTTGCTAGTAAAAATTTGTTTAAGTATGTTTAGTTTAATTTAGTTTGTTTCTTATCAATTTATACTTTGCTTTAAAAAACTCCCATGCTTTAATGATAATTTCACATGTTAGCTTCATTTTGGAGATGATTAATAGTTGCTCTATCAAGTGAACGATCTAATTCTTGCATGTGACTTATGCTTAGCTTAGTTCTAAGTTTGTGAATAAAAGAAGTAAAATAAGGCTCTATCTTGTGGTTGCCATTTGCGATAACAAGCCTAAGTTATTGAGAGATGTTGATATGACTTGAATGTGGGATAATTCTTTCATGTTCTTAGTAAGATAAACGTCTCAGGTTTTTATTTTCTGAAAATAACAAATTATAGCTCCCCTTGGTCAAAATACCTACCAGAGCCAAAAATGCTTCAAAATAAAAACTACTACAAAGAGCTACTTAGAAATGTTTTGAGCTTTGTCAAATTTTGAGTCTCTTTGAGTAGAAATATCACCTTCTGTTCATAGCTGGAGTACAAAAGCAAAAATGTAAGTGATCCACTCTGGACTTTGCATCCACTAAAAAGTCTCCAAATACTTCTCACAATCCCCTAGCCTTCAAATCCAAAGGAGTAAGGGTATGGAGCCAAAAGAAAATGCATACAAAAGCATGACAAAAAAATGTGTGCAAAAGCACGACAAAATGAAATGCATGCAAGTTCAAGCATGGAAAAAAATAAATAAAAGCTCCATATCCCCTCCAAACCTACAAAAGGCTACAAGGGATGAAAATCAAGAGAAGGAGACATACAGTGCTACCACTCATACACCAGTGATCAAATAGAAGTAGTGATAAAGTATACTCTTTGGTCCAATCTTTGGCTTGGCAAAATAAGCATTCTAAGTGTGCCAATCTCTCCCCCTCCTAAAACTCCACAAAGGCCTTAGTGTAGGAGAATATTGGCCATGGCCCTCGGTGAGGAAACACCCATGAGCGACTGAGAGCACCTTGGGGAAACTACTTTTGTTTTGAAAATCCTGAAAACACATGAGAAAGACATCCAAAAAGAACAAGTTAGAAGTTCCTACATAAAGGTCATTCGGTCTCTCAACCGCCCAAGGCAAGGTAAGAAAAAAGATGCACCACAGGTATTACACAAGGTGAATTTCAATTATTTCACAGTTTGGAACAAAAGTTTGAGTATCTAGTCATGTGTAAGAATTTCTCTTCATCTTAGATATTGCAGCAACTCCTAATCCGCTTTCAGTCTTAGCTTTGCTTGAGGACGAGCAAAAGTTTAAGCTTGGGGGGTGGGTGTTGACGGTCGTAATCTCACGTTATCTACCGTCAATTATCCACCAAATGTCAATAAATCGGACTAACCCTTTCCACTAATGAATTCCACGAGATGTACATGAATATTTGGATGCAGGTACCAAATTGCACACAAAACAGCTGAAAACATGTCAACGATCAAAGATGGACAAAACTGGAAAAGTGGTTGGGTCGGCCGGCCACAGGTGGTGGCCGCCCGACCACCAACTGGGTCGCCCGACCCAGTGGTAGGGTCGGCCGACCCCGTACCTGGCCGCCCAACCACCCAACCAACCTCAAGTTCTACATCATCGATCCACAATTTCAAAGAAACACAAGTGCAGTGAAATCCAACCGCAAAGCCAAGTATCCAATGTATCCAAGGGCCAAAAGATCAGCAAACCACGGATCGGTGACGTCACTAATCCAAGAAAAGAGCCATGCAGCCAATCCGGGCAGGACACGTGGTCGCCCGACTAGGGACAAGGTCGGCTGACCATGCATGGCCCTCATTTTACACGTGCACCAACCGTCCTAGCTGCCAACCGCCATGGGGGATCAAGATCAAGCCGTTGGAGGGTTGAGGCAGTGGATCGGGTGGTCGCCCGACCCTGGCTCAGGTCGGCCAACCTCATGCAAGGTCGGCCGACCACCGCCTCACCCCCCAAACCGACTTCAACTACCTACAAGTACCCCCTCACTTGTACAAGCTATAAATAGGCCCTAAAAGCTCATTTGTAAAGGTGTGGAGAAGTTGAGAGCTACATTCTACCTTAGTGGGTGTTCTTTTCTATATCTTAGTGGTAGGATAGTCCTGGGAGTTAGAGTGAGTCGAGCTTTGCCTTGGAGTTCTCAGAGATATTTCTGAGTCTGCAGTAAAGTTCTTGTATCTTGTTACTCTTATCTTCAGTATAATATATTTATGCTTTACTTTATTTCTATCTCTTGCAAGTGTGGTGTACCCTTTATTTTGCATACTTGCTAGGCTTAGGCTGTGGTTATCTTAGTTGGTCAAGTCCCGTTATTCTTACCGGTGCTATAATCCAACATGTACGCCAGGCACTGGTTAGGTCCTCTCCTCTGATCAATGATGATCTATTGTTACCCAAGCTTTGCTTGAGTACGTTTATAGCGTGCCAGCCTATCCACGCAGATTTGCTTGGTAGCCTCACTCGGTGACAGCGTGTGGTGTGCCTATGTATCCCAGACCCGTTCGTCCGGTAGGCCCATAGGTGTTACCCGGGTCTCCTTCGGTGGTCTACTATCTACCCGCTGACCCCTTTAGGTGTCGGAATTTCACTCGATGCGAGACCCTGACTTGTTCGCTTGAGCTTCGTAGTTAACCACGATACAGTCTTTTGCAGCCGAATAGAATAGAGTTTGGGAACTTGATCTTACTCATTGTCCTTCCAGGCAATTATACCTTTCTAGTTGCATCTTAGGTAGTTTATTTTACTTCCTTCCGCCATACACCTATCCGTTTACCAAATTTACCCCTGTCTAGTGACTAGCTGGTATATTTATTTAAGTTACGGATCATTCGATTTGAGTTTATTCAAGTATACTCTCTTGCTTGCCACTTCCCTGTGGATAAAAAATACGACACTCGGAATACTCTGGGTGAAAAGCTACAGCGGTCTCCGTGCGCTTGCGGAGTAAAATCTTTTAAGGTTAAGAGATGCCAATAGTACCCTTTCAGTGGGCGACATCAAGTGCTTGCTTGATACGTTTGGTTCAATGGATGGTATTGTGATGCCCTAGGCATCTCAAGTGCATTACATTTGCATCATTGACACATTTGCATCATCTCATGAACATTTCATATTGAGTGCATAAGTAGACCAAGTCATTTGAATCAATTAAATTCAGTTTTTCCTGAGTAGGCCTCTACATTTGTCACTATAACTTTGAATCTGTGGTGAATTTGAAGAAACTTGATATACCAAACTTGTAGACAATTTCATGCTTGACAACTTTGGTATTTTGTGTGTTGACATGCATAATGGTTTTGGTGATGTTTTGGGTCTTTTTCTGTAAACCTAGGTTTTCTGCCCAAACTTGACCTGCTTAGTTTTCATGCAAAACTTTAGTTCAGAAAGTTGTAGATCTTGAAATTCTAAACAACATTGGTATAAAACTCCTTGTGTGAAAGGGGCTAGAAAATGTACTTTTAAAATTTCTAAACTGATAGGTTTTGCTGGTCAAACTGGAGTCAGCAGTTTAAATTCAAATTTAAACCATATTTCTCCACAGAATCTAGTATCAAGGCTTTTGTCACAATTGTAGGTCTCAAAGAGTACAACATTTCTTCCAATTGGGGTTTTCCCAAAATCAGCCGCTAAGCTAAAGAAAAATGGGAATTCCAGTTAGGTGTTCCTGCAGTCAAACCATCTTTTATCAATTTCGGGAGTTTTCCTCTTTTCTCTGTCTATGACAAGCGGGGCTCACCCACCAGGGCTTCGGATTCCCGCCACGTTGTTGAAAAACCGGCCGCCGTGGGCCCCACTCCTTCTGCGTCTCCGTGCGCTCGGTCCATGGGCCCCTACCCTCTCCAGCCCCACCCGGTCCCACCTGTCCGTCGCAGCCGGTCCACGGACCTAGCCCATGCACCATGTCCTCCTTCCTTCCCCTCTCCCGCGCGCCCACGAGGCGGACGCCGCCTGCCTCGCCGCGTTGCACCTGGACACCATTCCGACCGAGAGGTGAGGCCGAGCCTTGGCCCCGGCTCTCTCTCGCCTCGATCCTTTCATCCTTAGCTCCCTTTGTGCCTCCCCTGCCCCCAACCTCATGAACCCACAAGCGCAGTGCGCCGGCTGCCGTTGACGCCGCGGCAAAGCTCGCAACGTCGGCCACCTCGGGCCGCCTTTCCCCCATCCACCGCGCATCCCGCGCTCGCCTTGAGTTCCTCCACCATCCCCGCGCAGCCTCGTCCCTAGCCCTCGCCTCCTTCACCTTTCTCCGCGTGCGCACCACTGCGACCGCCATTGCCGCCGACCCCTCACCGCGGGAGCCCCACTCGGGTGCCTCCACACGCCTCCAGGACACCACCACCACGTCCACCACATCGACGCGCACCATCTGCGCTAGACCTCGTCACCGTTGCCATACCCATTCGCCAGATTCGCGCCCGCGCCGCCGTCGGCGTTCACCGCCTCCGCGCTGCCCTTCCGCGCCACCGCGACTGACGAGACCAAAGGGGAGAGTTTCCTCGTCGCCGGGGGCACCGACCGCCACCATCTCCACATCAAGTCAGCGCCGCGCGCCGCGCGAGAACACCGGCCGCCGCGCGTGCATCGCCCCGGGCCAGAGGTAGAAGAAGAAGAAAGTCATTTCGCAATTTAGCCCTCGAGGTTTTATGTATTCACGTTTCAATCCAATGCACCGTACACTGAGTCTTGCGGATCTAGCAAACTAGCCCCTGGAAGTTACGGTTAATCACGTTTGAGTCCCCGATCTATGGGTTTTTCCATTTATTTCTTTTATTTTGGACTGAGAACTTTAGAAAATCATATTAAATCGAGTAAAAATCCAAAATGGATAAACTCAGTGGCTATGAACTCCTTGAGAGTAGATCTACAGAGTGGGTATGATGTGGATCCATGAAATGACTGTTTTGCCCTTGGTTTTGCTCATGCATGTTAAAACAAAAGAAATGATAAAAGTGGACTAAATGAACTCCTAAAATGGTGAAACTTGGACAGTAGCTTTCTTATTATAGTATGGCACCGTATGATTTTTGGTAGCCCTAGCACTGCTTGGATTGTTACTGTTTTACCATTATGCATGTGTTTTATGTATTTTTATGTATATGAAAATGGAAGTTACATAAAATATACTCAAAGTGACTCTTTAGTATTTTTCATATGTTTTGTATGGTATAAGTAGCTTACTGGTAAAATATGAAACTGTGATAAATGTTACTTATTGATGTTGATAATTGAAAAAAGGGATGTTAGGGTACTAAGAAAATTCCATGGAAAATTTAGTAACTTTCTGATGATATATAGGCTCCAGAAAGTATTTTTGTGAAATTTGTAAACACTGTTTTGATGAGCATTTAAAATAGACCTAGATAACCATATGGAAAATAGATGTCCTATAAAAATATGGATCCTGAGCTTGCTGATTTTGTGAGTGGTGCTTATGCAATAATATGCTTGCTGTAGAAATTTCAGGTCAACAACTCACTCCTATAAATCATGAAAAATCTGGAATGTTAAAAGGCTGTTATATTGTAAGAATTTTAATAAAATAATTATAATTTTTTTGTGGCTGAAATTTTGTCAGTAGCTTAGTACATTATTGTTCTTCCTATCATAAATAATTAAACTCAATTGGAGCTGTATAACAATGAGAAATTGGCATGAGTACTTTAATTCAATAAATGGATAAACTTGTATAATGGGCCCAGATATATTTCATATAAGTACGAAATGTTACTTGCGACGCCATGTTACTTGCCGCAAGTTTCTTGTGATGTTATAAATGATGAGTTGAACTAGATTCGGTGATGGTTTGTACGATTTCTTAATGATGGTTTGTACGATTTCTTCGTAGAGCTTGTAAGTTTCCTTATTGGGGGATGAATTTAAACTGAAAATACTTAAGTCTTCTGTCACATGCTACTAATGATGCATTATGTTTCACTTGCACCTCATGCATGCATTGGCATTCGTTGCACTCATAGTTGCACTATGTCATGCATATAGACCCCGCGAACAAAGAACTATCGCAGGAGCAGCCGCTGATCAATGAGCCGGACGACGAGCCCCTGCACCAGGAGCTAGTGAACCAGCAACAGGAGGACCAGCAGCTGCCACCCGACTTCACACCAGAGGCAGAACCTAACTTTAGCATGAAAGGTAGGCAGGACCATGATTTTCCCAGGTAATATGATTATGATTGATGATTACGCATCTGCATTAGGAGTTGTTTGAAACCAAATGCATTAGATTCCCTAGCCACCCTGGTCCTAGCACCTATACATAGAGTTTGTAGGACGAGTGCCTAGTAATGCTAGGTGCAAGTAGATACGAGTGAATGTAGACACTCGTCATGTAGGTGGCTTCCAAACAAAAGAAATCTTACTATGATGGAGATCTTGTTATGCTTATGGTTTAAATGGAGACCGGGCGGAGCATAAATTTACTTTTCGTGGTGTACGTTGTTGTCATCGGGCTCCGTCCGTGTCGCATAAGGCCGTTCGTTGTTCGTCTATTGGTCAGCATAACATTGCTAGAGTGCTTATCCAGGACATGGGCCTGGTGAAAGTCTTACTTGTGCCATCCGAAGAACAGAGACTTGGTCCTACCATGGGGCCTAGGGGCGCTTGACTCATGGGAGGGCTGACCCAGTACGCCGTGGTATCCCTCCATGGGGGCTAAACCTAGGGAATGGCGGGTTCGAATCGAACTTGGGATGGGATAAATGGAGATGGGGGATATATGTGTGGAACACGATGGCTATTAAGCATATATCTCCTGGCATTTTTAGTTATTCCCGGGAATTAGAAATCGATTCGAATCACTGATGGTCATCAGGTGTGAGAATGCCAATGCCACTGACGATCAATGTCGTAACAACTTGAACAAATGATGCTTATTATTAATGTTTTAAATTCCACATGCCTGGATATGTATGTTTTACATTCATGCAAGTTATTTCATTATGGTGTTGTTACTATTATGAAGAAAGGTGGCAGCTGTCAAATCCTGCTATCCTATGTAACCATGACCTTGTTTAAAAATCGATGGCTAAGGATTCACATGATTAGTAAGCAAGCTTTGCGTTAGCCGTAAACCCTTTCCATTAAGTCCTACTGAGTAATTAGTACTCAGGGTTTGCCCCCACTTTTGGAGCGCAGGTACTGATGACATCGGGACAGCTGTTTGGAGGAGGGTAGAACCGGTGGGCTCGGTGCTACTCGCCTTGTTCATCTCTGCATGAAGACTACTTAAGTATTTTGTTTCCACTACGAGATGCTTTTGAAATCGCTTCCGCTATATTTTGAACATGTATTTGACTATGTATGTTTGGTTTGTAAACTAAGTATATCCACTCTCTATTTCAACTCCCTGTGATAATGTAACAGTTGTGGCTCCATCGAGAGTCGGATGTGTTTGATGTCGGTTCCTCTAGGAATGGTGTTATCGAGAGCCGAAGGACTCTCGACGGACTATCGGATTTAGTTCAGCCTAAGTGCAGTGCGAGCCAAAGGTGGCAGGTGTACGTAGTCTGGATTAAGTAGGGCGGTTCCGCCACAGCTGATATCAGAGTCGATCATACACAGACAACAGTCCTATCATCATGTTTGTTTTGCAAACTATTTTTGAAAAACTTTTAAAGTAATTCAAAAATGAGAGTAAACGATATGCCCATATTAAGAATGTTAGTGTTATCCAGGTGACATCGCTAACCTTCTAAACTAGATAGAACTCATATGCATATTCGATTGCTTTGGGAAGCAACTTTTCGGCCATAGCTATCCCTAGTACTGGAGGAACGCTATCGGGATTTGCGAATGGTTTGAAACCCTGCATTCATGCTGGGTAGGAAAAACTCTTTAAGGGCGGTGGGCATACTTTGGATGCTTTCATGCCCACCACACTTACATTTGGTTTGGGGATCCACCTTTTTCTCGAAAATCCTCAGTACTGGTGGAAAGTCAGGCTTTGAGAAAAGGTACAACTCAACGTTGTCCACGCAGCGGTCACGCGTGGATGCCACACTAGGTGGTAATGTATGAGCATGCATTCTTCTGCAGGTACACTAACCACGTGCGAAAATTAAGAACGACTAGAGGACGACTAGTTGCATCAGAGAGTGCCGTGAATATGTGCCACCGAAATATCGCTAGATATATAATATATAATTAGGAGGTGTGATGTGAGAACGAATAGGATGAATCATGCATCATGACACTCATGCCTCCTTAATCTATATCATAAGTTTGCTTTTCTACCAATCATGATCTTTAAAAGCCAAAAGAGAAATCGAATAAGAATGAAGACATCACTCCTCACGTTCCATCCACCAAAATTTGAAACTTCACTCTCATTAATGTAACACATATGAAGTCACTTCCCCGCATGTGTTAATGCACCAAAATCAAGTGAGGATGAAAGGATGTGAGAAATGATATGCATCTGGAAATGTATTTCGTGTTCAGGTGCAATCTGAAATGAATGAGAAGGGTCACAAATTTGAAACTGCACTCCAAGTTTGACTTCAACTTGTAGTCTGAAATTCTATACAGTTACAGCAAAAACTCAGTGTAACTTGAAATCCGGAAGGATCCGGGTTGAACTTTGTATACCAAACTTGTTGAGCATTTCTGGGCGCCCAACTTTGATATATAAAGTCTCTTCTTTGTTTCAAAGTTATGGTCAGGTTACTTTGAACCTGAATTCGGAATTTCAAGAAGTACTTGAGGGAAAAATGCATATTTGACCCAGTTAGTGAGAGATTTGACCTGGGAATCATATACCAAAGTTGTAAAGGATGATGTGTGTGACAACTTTGCTATATGAAGTTTCTCCGGGAAGTGTTTAGTTTGGGAGTTATACTCGAAAACATTCAGGTTCCGAAATCTGTACAAAAGGTGACATGTGTTGATCAACAATGAAATTCGGTCCAGTTGTAAACTGGATCAACCAAAACTTTACATAACAAAGTTACAGGGCACAAGATAAGGAACAACTTTCCTAAGAATGTCTTAGCATAAGAATGCACGGATTTGGAGTAGTTTTAAATTTAATCAGTGGCTGTCCCAGGTTGGACTGAAAACCTGAGTGCAGTTAGTAAATCGACTTTGCGCCGTCGTCCCTGTCAAATTGGTAGAAGTGACCTATAAGAAAGATATAGGGGACTACTCCTTGAACAACTTTTGTATTTGGACTCCCCCCCAAATCGATCGTTTTGACATCCATATCGACAAAATTCAGAAGTGTTGTCCTGCATCTAAAACTGCACATGAGTTTTCCATTTGCAAATACAATTGTCCAAACCTACAAGATGTTGGCTAACACTTTATGTGCAATTGAGATTATTCTGTTCACTTACATGCTTTCATGTATTCAGAATGTATTTATGTTGCTACGATCTTTATATCACCGCATCTATTGCACTAAAGTTGTTAGACTAAAAGCCATTGGCCTCGTTCTTGCAGATGGTCACTCCACCCGGGACGTCTGCACAAGGGGCTGCTCATGGAGCACCACCTCCTTCTGAGTTGGCCACTCAGGTCGCTCAGCAGCTCATCAACCTGATAGCTCAAGAGCAACAACGGCGCGACCCGCAAGAGATCAGTTGCACTGACTTTGCGGCGCTACGACCGCCAATCTTCGCCACTGCCACAGATCCCTTGGATGCTGATGACTGGCTTCGGATCATTGAGTCCAAGTTCAGTCTACTACCCCGCCAACTGAAGGCTCTCTTTGTGGCACAGTATCTACATGGTCCCTTTGGGGCCTGGTGTGCTTCTTTCCTGGCAATGCAACCGGCCGGGCACCAAGTCACGTGGGATGAGTTCCGTGCGGCTTTTTGGGCTCACTATCTCCCGCCTAGCCTCATCAAGCTCAAGCAATGGGAATTTCGTGCACTTCAGCAAGGAAACATGTCAGTACTCGAGTACGTGCAGGCTTTCATTAGCCTGTCCCAGTACTACCCTGAAGACGTCGACACCAACCCGCGTAGGGCTGCCCGTCTGTTGGGTGGATTCAATCCCACTCTCCTGACTCACTTCGGGCGCCGCTACGATAGCTTCACCGAGTTGGTGGATGCCGCCATCGACATGGAACAACGCCTCCGCGGGGCCCATGAGGACCAGCGGTGGAAAAGACTTGCAAGCACACCTCCACCAAGCTCACCTCAGCAGCAACGGGTTATGCATCGGCCATCGCCGCACCTATATTCCACTGACATGCCCCAACAACCAGAGCAACACGGTGGGGTACAACAACGCCCGTTGTCCTATCATGCACCACACCATCCACCTGCTCCAGTGCCACCTTCCAACTAGGCACCGGCTATCCCTGCTTCAAATGTGGAAAGGCCGGACATTTCAGTCGCACATGTCGCATGCGCCAAAAGATTCCGGGATCAGTGCCTACGGGCGGAGAGAAGAGACCAGCCTCAAAGATGGGCCAATTGCACCATAGTCAGCTTGAGCAAGTTCCAGAGGGTGAACCTGTCTTGGCAGGCGCATTTCTTGTCAATGACCACCCTACGGTTGTTTTGTTTGTTTCTGGAGCGTCTTTCACTTTCATCAGCAAAGGGTATGCAATGAAGCATGGATATGAAATTGCTGAGTTAAAACAAAAGTACCACATCACAGCTGCAGGATCATCCATAGTTACCAATCACATAGTGAGGGACTTGTGTTTGCAAGTAGGAAAGGAAAGTTTGTTCATCAGTCCTCTAGTACTCCCACAACTGGGGATTGATATCGTTCTTGGGATGGAATGGCTGAAACAACACAATGCTAGGATAGATGTTGGGAGTAGAACAGTTTGGTTGTGCTCAAGCAGTGGGACCGATGTGTTTATTCATGTGCCACTTCAGAAGCAGGTGTATCACACAGTCAATGTGGCAGAAGCTCAAATTGAGGCACAAGCACTTGCAAAGATCCCAGTAGCTTGTGATTATCCGGATGTGTTTCCAGAAGAGCTTCCTAGACTCCCATCGGATAGGGATGTTGACTTTTCCATCGAGCTTGTATCTGGCACAGCGCCTGTCTCCCGAAGGCCATACAGAATGGCACCCAATGCGTTGAAAGAATTGAAGGTGCAGCTGCAAGAACAGCTAAATAATGGGTTCATTCGGCCTAGCTCATCACCTTGGGGTTGTCCAGGCCTCTTTGTTGAGAAGAAAGACCAAGATAGGAAAGGCTATGTGTTGATTACCGACCACTCAATGCAGTGACTGTACAAAACAAATACCCACTACCACACATTGACATCTTGTTTGATCAGTTAGCTGGAGCTAAGGTCTTTTCAAAAATCGATATGAGGTTTGGCTACTATCAAATAAAGATCCGAGAAGAGGATATACCCAAGACAGCTTTCTCGACCAGATATGGCTTGTATGAGTATTTGGTCATGTCCTTTGGGTTAACCAATGCACCGGCCTTCTTCATGTACATGATGAATTCGGTGTTCATGAACATACTGGATAAGTTTGTAGTGGTGTTCATTGATGACATATTGATCTATTCTAAGAGTGAGAAGGAACACGAGGAACACTTGTGGATAGTACTCAATCGGCTTAGAGAACACAAGCTCTATACCAAAAGTGTGCTTTTAGGTTGAAGGAAGTAAGTTTCTTAGATCACATTCTATCTGAGAAGGGGGTAGCAGTTGATCCTAGCAAGGTAGAGGATGTTCTGAATTGGAAGCAAACCGAGACAGTGACTGAGATTCAGAGTTTTTTTGGTTTAGCAGGCTACTACCGCTGCTTCATTAAGGACTTCTCCAAGACTGCGAAGCCAATGACCTCACTAACGAAGAAAAATGCAAAATATCTATGGAGTCCGAAATGTGAGGAAGCCTTTCAAACACTTAAGGGATTATTAACATCTGCACCAGTCCTAGCACAACCGGACGTCACCAAACCATTTGATGTGTATTGTGATGCCTCCGGCAATGGGCTTGGCTGTGTCTTAATGCAAGAAGGGAGAGTAATCGCTTACGCACCCCGCCAATTAAGAAAGCACGAAGCAAACTACCCAACACATGATCTTGAGCTAGCAGCAGTTGTGCACGCGTTGAAGATATGGAGACACTATCTGTTAGGCAACACTTGTCACATCTATACTGACCACAAGAGCCTCAAGTACATCTTCACCCAACCTGAATTAAATATGAGGCAGAGACGGTGGTTAGAGTTGATAAAGGACTATGACCTAGAGGTTCAATACCATCCTGGAAAGGCAAATGTGGTAGCAGACGCGTTAAGCCGAGGCTCATTGCAACTTCATTGAGGCTCGTCCAACAGTGAGAGTGCTATGTTGTGAGATTGAGGAAATAGAAATGCCAACGGTGCTGGAAGCTGAACTTTACAACCTTATCATTGAACCAACCATAAAAATATCAAATCATTGCAGCACAAAAGGAAGATAAGGGCATGGCACATATTCGAGATGGGATCAATGAAAAGATGAAGGCTTGTTTCAAGCTTGATGAAGAGGGAGTCTTGTGGTTAAAAAATCGCTTAGTGGTACCAAAGGACATGGAGCTAAGGAAGAAAATCTTAGATGAAGCTCACACCTCCATGTTCACCATGCACCCGGGCAGCAATAAGATGTACCAAGACTTAAAGCAAAAATTTTGGTGGACCCGTATGAAACGGGAGATCGCCAAATATGTGTCCGAGTGTGATGTGTGCCAAAGGATAAAAGCTGACCACCTAAAGCCTGCGGGTATGCTTCAACCATTAGAAGTTCCAGCCTAAAAATGGGAGGACATAAATATGGACTTCATTGTGGGTTTGCCTCGCACTCCGAAGGGGTATGATTCCATATGGATGATCATTGACCGATTCACAAAATCAGCTCACTTCATTCCTATGAAAACAATTTACCATGCCAAGACCTATGCCGAGCTTTATATAGCAAGGATTGTCTCCTTGCACGGTGTTCCTCGAACGATCACTTCGGTCCGAGGCTCACTGTTTGTGTCCCGTTTCTAGAAGCATTTGCAAACAGCCCTTGAGACCAATTTGATTCACAGTTCAGCGTACCACCCCCAAACTAGTGGCCAAGTTGAAAGGGTAAACCAGATTTTAGAAGATATGTTGAGGGCATGTGCTTTGACCTATTCCACCAAGTGGGATGAGTGTCTTCCCTTAGCAGAATTTGCTTACAACAACAGCTACCAAAAGAGTTTGGAAATGGCACCTTTCGAAGCTCTTTATGGTAGGAGATGTAGAACACCACTCAACTAGTCTGAACCCAGTGAATGGGTCACATTCGGTCCAGATTTGGTTACACAAGCCGAAGAACAAGTAAAGTTTATACACAGTCACCTAAAACGAGCACAGTCCAGACAGAAGAGTTACTCTGATAAGAGGAGGAGGCCATTAGTCTTTTAGAAGGGCGATCATGTGTATCTTCGGGTGTCACCAATGAAAGGAGTCCATCGGTTTGGAGTGAAGGGAAAGTTAGCACTGAGGTACATTGGTCCATTCAAGATCACGGAACAATGTGGATCAGTGGCTTATCGATTGGAGTTGCCATCACACCTTGCTGCAGTTCATGATGTGTTTCATGTCTTGCAACTTAAGAAGTGTATGAGAGTGCCGGAAGAAGTGGTTGATACGTCTCAAATTCAGATTGAACCAGACCTCACTTATGAAGAACAACCCATAAAAATCCTCGACCAAAAGCAAAGATCAACGCGACGAAGAACTATAAATTTTTACAAGGTGCAATGGAGTAATCACTCCGAAGAAGAGGCAACTTGGGAACAAGAAGAATACTTGCAGACTAAATATCCTGGCTTTCTTCCGTCTACCTCAAATGAGTATGTCATAGCAGTTTTACAGTTAGATCTTATTTAAACCATATGCAATGCACTACCTTCTCATTTAACTCTCCACACATATCACATCAAAAGTCTCGGAACGAGATTTCTTTAAGGGGGTGGGTTGTGATGCCCCAGGCATCTCAAGTGCATTACATTTGCATCATTGACACATTTGCATCATCTCATGAACATTTCATATTGAGTGCATAAGTAGACCAAGTCATTTGAATCAATTAATAAATTCAGTTTTTCCTGAGTAGGCCTCTACATTTGTCACTATAACTTTGAATCTATGGTGAATTTGAAGAAACTTGATATACCAAACTGTAGACAATTTCATGCTTGACAACTTTAATATTTTGTGTGTTGACATGCATAATGGTTTTGGGGATGTTTTGGGCCTTTTTCTGTAAACCTGGGTTTTCTGCCCAAACTTGACCTGCTTAGTAATCCTACATTTTCTCTAACCTACAACCATTTTCATGCAAAACTTTAGTTGAGAAAGTTATAGATCTTGAAATTCTGAACAAATTGGCATAAAACTCCTTGTGTGAAAGGGGTTGGAAAATGGATTTTTAGAATTTCTAAACTGATAGGTTCTGCTGGTCAAACTAGAGTCAGCAGTTTAAATTCAAATTTTAACCATATTTCTCCACAGAACCTAGTATCAAGGCTTTTTACAAAATTGTAGGTTTTAAAGAGTACAACATTTCTTCCAATTGGGGTTTTCCCAAAATCGGCCTCTAAGCTAAAGAAAAATGAGAATTTCAATTAGGTGTTCCTGCAGTCAAACCATCTTTTATCAATTTCGAGATTTTTCCTCTTTTCTCTGTCTATGACAAGCGGGGCCCACCCGTCAGGGCTTTGGAGTCCCGCAGCGTTGTTGAAAAACCGGCCGCCGTGGGCCCCACTCCTTCCGCATCTTCGTGCGCTCGGTCCATGGGCCCCTACCCTCTCCAGCCCCACCCGGTCCCACCTGTCCGTCGCAGCCGATCCACGGACCCAGCCCATGCACCGCACCCTCCTTCCTTCCTCTCTCCCACGCGCCCACGCAGCGGACGCCGCCTACCGCGCCGCGCCGTGGCCGGTCGAGGCCGCGCCGCACCTGGATGCCATTCCGGCCGAGAGGCGAGGCCGAGCCTTAGCCCCGGCTCTCTCTCTCCTCGATCCTTTCATCCTCAGCTCCCTCTGCGCCTCCCCTGCCCCCAACCTTACGAACCCACAAGCGCAGTGTGCCTGCCGCCATTGACGCCGCGGCAAAGCTCGCGACACCGGCCACCTCGGGCCGTCTTTCCCCCATCCACCGCGCGTCTCGCGCTCGCCTCGAGTTCCTCCACCATCCCCGCATAGCCTCGTCCCTAGCCCTCGCCTCCTTCACCTTTCTCCGCGTGCGCACCACTGTGACCGCCATTGCCGCCGACCCCTCACCGCGGGAGCCCCACTCGGGCGCCTCCCCACGTCTCCAGGACACCACCACCGTGTTCACCGCATCGACACGCACCTTCTGCGCTAGACCTCGTCGCCGTTGCCCTACCCCTTCACCGGATCTACGCCCGCGCCGCCGTCGGCGTTCACCGTCGCCGCCCCAGTTCACCGCCTCCGAGCTGCCCTTTCACTCCACCCCGACCTACGAGACCAAAGGGGAGAGTTTCCCCGTCGCCGGGGGCACCGACCGCCACCATCTCGGCGTCAAGTCCGCTCCTCTACGCGTCGCGCGCCGCCCGAGAACACCGGCCGCTGCGCGTGCATCGCCCCGGGCCGGAGGTAGAAGAAGAAGAAGGTCATTTCGCAATTTAGCCCTTAAGGTTTTGTGTATTCACGTTTCAATCCAACACACTGTACACTGAGTCTTGCGGATCTAGCAATCTAGCCCCTGGAAGTTATGGTTAATCACATTTGAGTCCCCGATCTATGGGTTTTTCCATTTATTTCTTTTATTTTGGACTGAGAACTTTAGAAAATCATATTAAATCGAGTAAAAATCCAAAATGGATAAACTCAGTGTCTATGAACTCCTTGAGAGTAGATCTACAGAATGGGTATGATGTGGATCCATGAAATGACTGTTTTGCCCTTGGTTTTGCTCATGCATATTAAAACAAAAGAAATGATAAAAGTGGACTAAATGAACTCCTCAAGTGGTGAAACCTGGACAGTAGCTTTCTTATGGTAGTATGGAACTATGGGATTTTTGGTAGCCCTAGCACTGCTTGGATTGTTACTGTTTTACCATTGTGCATGTGTTTTATGTATTTTTATGTATATGAAAATGGATGTTACATAAAATGTACTTAAAGTGACTCTCTAGTATTTTTCATATGCTTTGTATGGTATAAGTAGCTCACTGGTAAAACATGAAGCTGTGCATGTTTAGTTTTGATACTGTTTTGAAAATGACAAATGTTACTTGTTGATGTTAATAATTAGAAAAAGGGATGTTAGGGTACTAAGAAAATTCCATGGAAAATTTGGTAACTTGCTAATGATATATAGGCTCCAGAAAGTATTTTTGTGAAGTTTGTGAACACTATTTTGATGAGGATTTAAAATAGACCTAGATAACCAAATGGAAAATAGATGTCCTATAAAAATATGGATCCTGAGCTTGCCAATTTTTGTGAGTGGTGCTTATGCAATAATATGCTTGCTGTAGAAATTTCAGTTCCGGAACTCACTCCTAAAAATCATGAAAAATCTGGGAATTTAAAAGGCTGTTATATTGTAAGAATTTTAATAAAATAATTATAATTCCTTTGTGGCTGAAATTTTGTCAGTAGCTTAGTACATTATTCTTCTTCCTATCATAAATAACTAAACTCAATTGGAGCTGTATAACAATGAGAAATTGGCATGAGTACTTTAATTCAATAAATGGATAAACTTGTATAATGGGCCTAGATATATTTCATATAAGTATGAAATGTTACTTGCGACGCCATGTTACTTGCCGCAAGTTTCTTGTGATGTTATAAATGATGAGTTGAACTAGATTCGGTGATGGTTTGTATGATTTCTTCGTAAAGCTTGTAAGTTTCCTTATTGGGGGATGAATTTAAAATGAAAATACTTAAGTCTTCTGTCACATGCTACTAACGATGCATTATGTTTCACTTGCACCTCATGCATGCATTTGCATTCGTTACACTCATGGTTGCACTATGTCATGCATATAGACCCCGCGAACAAAGAACCAACGTAGGAGCAGCCGCTGATCAAGAAGCCGGACGATGAGCCCCTGCACCAGGAGCTAGTGAACCAGCAATAGGAGGACCAGCAGCTGCCACCTGACTTCACACTAGAGGCAGCACCTAACTTTAGCAAGAAAGGTAGGCAGGACCATGATTTTCCCAGATAATATGATTATGATTGATGATTACGCATCTGCATTAGGAGTTGTTTGAAACCAAACGCATTAGATTCCTTGGCTGCCCTTGCCCTAGCACCTATACATAGAATTCGTAGGACGAGTGCCTAGTAATGCTAGGTGCGAGTAGATACGAGTGAATGTAGACACTCGTCAAGTAGGTGGCTTTCAAACAAAAGAAATCTTACTATGATGGAGATCTTGTTATGCTTATGGTTTAAATGGAGACCGGGCGGAGCATAAATTTACTTTTCGTGATGTGCATTGTTGTCATCGGGCTCTGTCCGTGTCGCATAAGGCCGTTCGTTGTTCGTCTATTGGTCGGCATAACATTGCTAGAGTGCTTATCTAGGATATGGGCCTGGTGAAAGTCTTACTTGTGCCGTCCGAAGAACAGAAACTTGGTCCTACCATGGGGCCTAGGGGCGCTTGACTCATGGGAGGGCTGACCCGGTATGCCATGGTATCGCTCCATGGGGGCTATACCTAGGGAATGGTGGTTTGGAATCAAACTTGGGATGGGACAAGTGGAGATGGGGGATATATGTGTGGAATGCGATGGCTAGTAAGCATATATCTCCTGGCATTTTTAGTTATTCCGGGGAATTAGAAATCGATTCGAATCGCTGATGCTCACCAGTGTGAGAATGTCAATGCCACTGACGATCAATGTCGTAACAACTTGAACATATGATGCTTGTTATTCATGTTTTAAATTCTGCATGCTTGGATATGTATGTTTTACATTCATGCAAGTTATTTCATTATGGTGTTGTTACTATTATGAAGAAAGGTGGCAGCTGTCAAATCCTACTATCTTATGTAACCATGGCCTTGTTTAAAAATCAATGGCTAAGGATTCACATGATTAGTAAGCAAGCTTTGCGTCAGCCGTTAGCCCTTTCCATTAAGTCCTATTGAGTAATTAGTACTTAGGGTTTGCCCCCACTTTTAGAGCGCAGGTACTGATGACATCGGGACAGCAGTTTAGAGGAGGGTAGAACCGGTGGGCTCAGTGCTACTCACCTTGTTCATCTCTGCATGAAGACTACTTAAGTATTTTGTTTCCACTGCGAGATGCTTTTGAAATCGTTTCCACTATATTTTGAACATGTATTTGACAATGTATGTTTGGTTTGTAAACTAAGTATATCCACTCTCTATTTCAACTGCCTGTGATGATGTAACTGTTGTGGCTCCATCGAGAGTCGGATGTGTTTGATGTCGGTTCCTCTGGGAATGGTGTTATCGAGAGCCGAAGGACTCTCGACGGACTACCGGGTTTAGTTTAGCCTAAGTACACTGCGAGCCAAAGATGGCAGGTGTGCGTAGTCTGGATTTAGCCGGGCAGTTCCGCCACAGGTATCTAGTGTTTCTTCTTGCACCAAGTTTTGGGGGGTTGTGATTTTGAGTTTTTTAAGTGCACCTATTCACCCCCTCTAATCGCACGTCTCGGTCCTACATGGATGTTTGGTGAGTGATGAAGGAAGGAATGAAACCCCTCTCTCGGTCGAAAAAACTGACAAAAGTCGATGAGAAAGAAATACAATTCAACGCCATTGCTTGTGACATTTTCTTCGGGTCCTTAAGCATTGATGTATTTAGTAGAGTATGTAGCCTCTCAAGCGCCCATGAGATTTGGCAATCGCTCCAAGCACTCCTTGGGGGCACTAGTGACGTCAAGGAGCAAAAGCTTGGCTTGCTTAGAAGTGTTTTAAATTCCTTTACTATGCTTCCTAATGAATTGGCTAATGACATGTACTCACACCTAAATGTTATTGTCAATGAGTTCAATTCAATAGGCGAAACCAAGCTAAGTGACGCCGATATTGCATGGAAGATCATCGAAGTGCTTCCAAAAGACAAATATACAAGCATCATCACCTATCTTCTCCACCATGACATGAGCACCATGACGCCCACCAAGGTTCTTGGCAAGGTCACAGCTTTTGAGCTCTAACAAGGGATTGGCCAAGACACCTCTTCATCCAAGTCACATGAACTCACCATCCATGGTGAAAAGAAGAAATTGAAGAAAGGCAAGAGCAAGAAAGAAGCAAGCTCAAGCTCAAGTGAAGAAGAAGAAGAAGATAGTGATGAAGATGATCAATCCCAAGCTCCTCCTGTGATGATGAAGAAGTGGCAATGTTGATCAAGAAGACGGAGAAGGCATTGAAGAAGCTCAACTCCAAGGGCATCCCTATCACCATTGAGGATATTAAGCACAACCGCCAAAGGATGAAGGAAAGAAAAGGTGGTTGCTTTGGATGTGGTGAGAAAGGGCATTTTATGGAGGAAAAGAAAAAGTGGCGCAAGCTCAAGAAGAAGGAAAAAGAACAAAGAGAGAGGCACAAGGCGTTTATGAGAATTGGCAAGTGGGTAGATGTGTCAAGCGATGAAGATCATCATAAGCACTCCCACAAGCCTACTTCGCACAAATCATCCTCTACATCGCACAAGTGCCTCATGGCCAAAGGTAAAAATGAAAGCGATGTAAATGATGACGATGTCCTCTCCCATAATGAGCTTGAACATCAAGTAGCTAAATTAATTTGTGAAAACAAGAGTCTTAAAGCTGAACTGGCTAGCTCATCAACCAATTATGAAGAATTGGTGCTTAAGTTTAATATGGTCCTAGACCATAATGATGACCTAACAACAAAAATTGAGGCTCTTGAACTAAAAACTACTTCAAGTAATGCATCTACACTCTCCTTTGAAAAATCTAAAATGAATGCTTCCACCTATTGTGATTCAATGGTTAAACTTCACTCACCCCTTTGCAAGCCGCTTGTTAGTTGGTATGAAGAAACTTGCAGAGAGGAGGAAAATGAGATGCTTAAGCAAGAGGTGGATCGGCTATGAAGGAAGTGGCAAGATTACAAGGAAAAAGGGAGCAAGCCTAACCTCCTCAAGATAACTACCCCAAGGTGGTGAAGAAGCTTGAGGAGAGTCAAACCGTGGTGTGCTTCCTTTGCAATAAAGAAGGCCACAAGTCCTACATGTGTTCGTTAAAAGAAAAAAGGAGAGGCCAAGAAAAGAGAGAGAAAACAAAAGAAGACCATCACTCCCAAGGCGACGTAGAGCCACAAGGGCTAGAGAGGACTTGGAGACTTGGCTAAATTGGACACAATGTTTCAAGTTACAAAGCCAAGTGAAGAACTTCATCTCATACCCAAGTCCTCTATGTGTGTGGTAACTAGGTTTGCCTTCTTTTGGTATTTCTTTTAGCATCTAGTTGCCTTACTTGCCTAGGTTTGCATGAGCATATTTAAATTCAAGTAATGCATGCCTTTGCTATCTTATGGTAGGTTGCATGTGTCTCACTCTAACCCATGAGCAACCTACATGGTTCACTAGTTTAGGTCCAAATCATAGGGTGAGCTCCTCTAGTGGACTTGATTGTCTAGTGCATGTCTCTCACAAGCAATTCAAAGCTTGTATGCACATTTTTAGAGGGAGCCCATCCTATGGTTTGTTTCTTGAGACTAACAATGTTTATGATATGTGTGGTCTCACCCATGTCCCCGGAGGTATGCATGAAGTTAAAGGAAAATGGGCTTCAATTTGGTAACACCTTTTTTGGTGTGCATTTCAATTATTTAGAGCTACCTCCATGCATAATATAGTTTAAGCTTCCTCTCGTCTTAAATGACTAAATGTGCATTTGGTTCGTCTACCATTTTATGTATGCACACATTTAGTGGGAGCTTAGGCTATGTTATGCAAGTCTCATGTATTGTGATCCATTTGACCTCAAAATCCTAAGGGTCATAGTACGTGGGACTCTCCCTTGTGCTTTTAATGCTTTCCATTTCGGTGTTTGATTCCAAAGGGGGAGAAATTGTGGACCCAAGCAAGCATGCAAGGAGTTGAATATGAACCTAGAGGGAAAGATCAAAGAGGACCAAAGGGGGTTGCCGCATGATCAAGAATAATGGGGGAGAAATCAAGATCAAGATCAAGGCAATTGTCCAAGAAAAAGAGGAAAGTGGCATTAGAGTAAGGGGGAGCCTTATGTCCATTGACCATAAGAGGGGACAAGATCATGGAAAGGGCAAGACATGAGCAAATCCATTCAATTTTTAATGGAATAAATTGTCAAGTGGTATCATTGCATATTTCAATTAGCATCCTTTGATCTTGCCTTTGCATTGCATCCTAGCAAGTAGCATAGTATTGTTCTTCAATTGATATCTTTTATTGTTTGCTTGGTCGTGTTGTCATCAATCATCAAAAAGGGGGAGATTGTAAAGAAAATTGGCCATAAGCCTTGTGCTTAGCTCCCATATGTGATTTTGGTGGTTGAAGTGATAACACGTTCCATGGGACTAATATTAGTGTGCAAGTGTTTTTGTTAAAGTCCCATGGTGCACAAGGTGGACTTGGGGTAGAAACGCCTCAAAGGAGGACTTAAAAGACACAAGAAAAGACCCAAGCCGCTGTCATGTTGCAAGCTAGAGTCCTGACTTGGTGGTCTCGCTGGCTGGTTAGCGGGCCAATTTTTTGGCTCAAGAACAGAAGAAAATGCATGCACCGGACAGTTAGGTGGTGCAGCACCGGACAGTTCGGTGGTCCAGCATCGGACAGTCCAGTGCACACAGGAGAAGAGCCAAAGGGGTTGAAGAACCGGTGCAAATCCAATGCACGGACGATATAAACTGAGGGCTATACAATTCGAAGACCCAGCGCCAAGGGGCACCGGACAATCCGCTGGTGTGCCACCGAACAGTCCGGTGGCTCCAATGATCGACTCCGAGCCCAATGGTCAAATTGTTAGATGCAGCAGTTTACACATACCGGACAGTCCGGTGGCAAGTCCGGTGGTGCCATCAGACTGTCCGGTGGGTATGTAGAAAAGTGGCAGTTTTCCTCTAACGGCTAGTTTTGGAGGTGAGACCTATATATACCCCCTTGGCCGGCCTCCACAATGTGGTTGGAGTATCCTGAGCTAACACAGCTGTTGAGACACCATCTTGAGCTAACACACATTTGTGAGCCCAACCACCACTAGAGCAAAACTAGACATATCCCGGCAAGTTAAAGCTTAGTTGTAACTTTGCTTAGGCCTTGATGTCTATCCCCATGCCTGCGTGCACGACCTCGGTGTCTCAAGAGTGGCTGTAAGTCTTGTGAGACCCTCCAGAGTGTGGAGTGGCCACTACCATCTTGTGAGAGGAAGGAAGGCCCTCGACGGTTTGGCCAAAAGCTTCCCATAGTGAAGATGGGCGGGGAGCTCCGCAAGAAGAACTTGGAATACCCCAACAGCCCTGACAATCCTCTACCCTTGCATGGGCGAGGCCGTAGTCCAAGACTACGCGAGAGAAGGGTTTGTGTGGGTGTGTAACGAGGATATCCAGAGACCCGACCGGGGTTGCTTGACTTCCACGGATGTCACTTTGCCATCATCCACCCTTGCGTGGGCGAGGCCGCACTCCTTTGAGCATTGCATGAGAGCAAAGCCTACGAGGGCACCTAACGAGGAGTAGGGGTGAGACGGCACGTTGGCCTCCCTGAACCTCGAGGAAAAAATCTTCGTGTCATCATCGTGTGCCTTCACCATCGTCATCATCGGGAGTTTGCATTCTCTACCTATCCTTTTAGCTTCCGCATTTACATTAGTGCAATTGTGTTCTTACATTCCTAGACTAGCTTGATAGGTTAGTTTCTTAGTGGAACTAAGTTGCAAGACTTGGCCATGGTAGAGTTAGCAACACATAGCAAAACCATAGTGCACATAACTAGATTTATATTGCATAAGTTTTGCTTAGTAGTTGTAGTTTTTAGTGAGCCTTAGTTTTAGAAATCCTAATTCACCCCCCCTCTTAGGCATTGGTCCAACCTTCAAGGGCCACCATCTGCTCAAGCTTGGGCTTGGGGAAGTGAATAGGAGGTCATAGGCAATGGCCCATCCTCATCATCTGAGCTCGTAGCAAAGTGGGTAGGAGCTGCAGCCGGTGCAGAGGTGTTGACGGTCGTAATCTCATGATATCTACCATCAATTATCCACTAAATGGAGCGAAGCATGTGACTAAAAATGGACTAACCCCTATTACTAATGAGTTCAACAAGATGTATATGAATATTTGGATGCAGGTACCAAAATACACACAAAAAGGATAAAAACATGTCAAGGACCAAAGATGAGCACAAATGGTGGAAGTGCCAGGGTCGCCTGACCACCGGCATGGTCGCCCGACCCCTACCATGGTCGGCCGACCACTAGCATGGCTGCCTGACCCCAAGCAGGGTCGGCCGACCCTGTGTCCTGGCCGCCCAACCTTGGACCGAGCCCAAATGCCACCTCATTGATCCTACACACAAAGAAACACAACTCAATGAAGATCATACCATTGTATCAAGCATCCAATGTATCCAAGGGCCAAAAGAGTGGATCGGTGACGTCATCAATCCAAGTGAAGGGCCATGCAACCAATCAAGGACTAACACGTGGTCGCCCGACCTCCACCAAGGTTGGCTGACCTCCCTTCGGAGGCAATTTCCATGTGCACGAACTACCTCAACCGTCAACCGCCTTGGGGGAGTGAAATCAAGCTGTTGGAGGGTCAAGTGAGTGGATCGGAGCATTGCCCGACCTTTAGGGAGGTCGGCCGACCACCAACTTTGGCCTCCCACCGACCTCAGCCACCTACAAGTAACCCCTTTACTTGTACAAGCTATAAATAGGCCTTGGGAGCTCATTTGTAAAAGTGTGGAGAAGTTGAGAGCTACATTCTACCTTAGAGAGTCCTATTTCCACATCTTAGTAGTTAGGATAGTCCTGGGAGTTAGAGTGAGTCGAGCTTTGCCTCAGAGTTCTCGAAGATCCTTCTGAGTATGTGGTAAAGTTCTTGTATC
This sequence comes from Paspalum notatum, assembly GCA_022530915.1. Lineage (NCBI taxonomy): Eukaryota > Viridiplantae > Streptophyta > Magnoliopsida > Poales > Poaceae > Paspalum > Paspalum notatum. The sequence goes on from CM039687.1 coordinate 23,392,441, forward strand.
TTTGTACTCTTTTTATCTCCAGTATAATTTATTTACTTTACTTTATTTCTATCTCCTGCAAGTGTGGTGTACCTTTCTTTGCATACTTGCTAGGCTTAGACTGTGGTTACCTGAGTTAGTCAAGTCTTGTTATTCTTGTCGGTGCTATAAGCCTTTCCTAGACTTAGATCTAAGAGTCTGGTTAACTCTAACCCTTGGAATCTAGGATGAGTTTTAGTGCTCAATCACTATTGTGGTGATAGCGCTTGAGCACTAGTACAGCATGCCATCCTACCCACGCATATTTGCTTGGTAGCCCCACTCGGTGACAGCGTGTGGTGTGCCTGTGTATCCAAAGCCCGTTCGTTCGGTAGGCCCATAGGCGTTAGCCGGGTTTCCTTCGGTGGTCTACTATCTACCCCCTGACCCCTCGAGGCGACGGAATTTCGCTCGACGTGAGGCGCTGACTTGTTTACTTGAGTTTCTTAGTTAACCACGACATAGTCTTTGCAGCCGAATAGAATAGAGTTTGGGAACTTCATCTCACTCACTGTCCTCCCAGGCAACTATACCTTTCTATGTGTATCTTAGGTAGTCTATTTTACATCTTCACCATACACCTATCTTTATTTGACTTACCCCTGTTTAGATACTAGTTGGTACATTTATTTAAGTTTACGGAACATTTGATTTGTGTTTATCCAACTATATTCTCTTGCCTACTGCTTCCCTGTGGGTAAAAATACGATACTCGGAATACTCTGGGTGAAAGGCTATAGCGGTCTCCTTGCGCTTGCGGAGTAAAACTTGTTAAGGTTTGCAGAGTAAAACTTGTTAAGGCTAAGAGACACCAACAAGCTTTTTTGGCGCCGTTGCCGGGGAAGCAATAGGCAGAGATATAATTGATAATCTCATTTCGAACCCCGTATACTTTATAAATTTGCCACTAGTTTTTAGCAGGTTTACTTTGCTTTGTTGTTTTTGTTGTGGATGCAACAGAGAGGTGTATGGCCGGTTTCGACCTACCGGTAAATTTTCACAATAATCCAGAGTCTCTGCTCAGGAGAGTTCGTTCAAAGTCTGTCCACGGGTAGATACCTGTACCAATAGAACTTGAACCAATTGCATCAACAAGTCACACTCCATTTATCAACATCATGGCTGAAAAGTCCATCTGTGAGTTCTTTGTCCCATCTTGCAACAATGTCCCAACAAGACCTAAAGTGCAAGTAGGAAAGAACTTTGAGCTAAAACACAGAGTCATTCATATGGTTCAAGCTATCCCTTTTTGCGGACTAGCAACGGAGGATGCCAACAATCACCTGCAGCAATTCCTGGAAATCTGCAGCACATTCACAATAAAAGGTGCATCCGCTGACGCTATCAAGTTACGCCTCTTTCCATTTTCACTTGTCGGAAAGGCAAAGCAATGGTTCTACCTCAACCGTGCAACACTCACTACATGGGATGCATGCTCGAACGCATTCCTTGCCAAGTACTTCCCTTTGGGAAAGACCAATGCGTTGAGGAACAAGATCTCGAGCTTCCAACAGCTCACAGATGAGACAGTGGCAGAGGCCTGGGAAAGATTACAAGAGTACATCACGCCTGCCCCACCATGGAATGGAACAATGGCTCATCATCCATAATTTCTTTCATGGCTTAAATCGTGTTGCACAAGAGCACCTGGCTGCAACCGCAGGAGGATCCTTCTTATCCTTGAGTGTGAGAGCTGCCAAACAACCCATTGAGAAGATGACCACTAATCAAGGATGGAAAGAAGAGAGGTCTAGCACCCGATCCCGTGGCGTCCATCGCATCGACATCACCGACATGCTTGCCGCCAAGATGGACCTTATATTGAAAAAGTTAGGAGATACTCTAGAGACCGCACCGGTTTAGGCTCTCGACTCTCGCAAGACTTGTGCATTCTGTAGGAGCACAGGGCATTCAGGGAACAACTGCTTCGAAACTCGACCGGAGGACACGAACTTCATCAATAATCCTAACTTCAACAATGGGAATCGTGCTCAACCAGGCTGGAATTTAAAGCCACACGTTCCTTTTCCCGGACAGGGTAACTCTTCCACTAGTTCACAGCAGTTTGATAAATATAATCAGTTTGACCAAAGAGCTGTGAATGATAGCATTAGCAAAAAGCTCCATGCGAATGATAGGCTTTTTGAAACAATTCTGTTCAAATGGAAACTTTTCATAGTGCTATAAAAAACCAACTGAGTTTTAACAAAATGTTGAGACCCAAATGGCTCAGTTCGCTGCTTCTTTACCTAATGTTAATGCGGGTAAGCTGCCGGGACAACCTGAAACTCCTCCCAAGGAGCATATAAACGCAGTCACCACTAGGGTTGGGAAATCCACATAGGATCCCCCCACATCCTCGTAGTACCCTGAACAATGCAGGAAAAGAACAGTAGACTTTAAGAGAAGAAGACTACCGAACCCGAAGAGAAGGATGACACTGAGAATAGACCTGGAGAAAACAGCACCGGAGACGTTTCCACATGAGTTCTATGACACTATGTTGACGGTCGTAATTTCACGATATCCACCTTCAATTATCCAACAAATGAAGCTAAACATGTGAAATATATGGACTAACCCTTGCTACTAATGAGTTCCACAAGATGTACATGAATATTTGGATGCAGGTACCAAAATGTATACAAAATGGTTGAAAACACACCATATACCAGAGATGGGCTGAAATGGTGACAGGGCTGTGGCCGCCCGGCCATGGGTGGTGGCTGCCCGGCCACCCCCAATGCCCATCTAGAACCATGACCATGTGGAATGGTCCCTTGACCACTTCACTTGCCACGTCTTCGATCCTGCGTGCAACAAACAAAAAATGGTGAAGATCCAACCATACAAGAGAGCATCCAATGTATCCAAGGGTCACAACGTGTTGGGACAAGGATTGGTGATGTCAAGGATCTGAGGGGAACAACATGCATCCAATTGGAGCCAGACACGTGGCCGCCTGACCACTTAGGGTGGTCGGCCGACCACCCCTTGGTGACGTTTTCCACGTGCACCAACTCCTTTAACTGCCAACCGACATGGGGAGGCCTTCCTAGCCGTTGGATGTGCTAAGTCGGTGAATCAAGTGGTCGGCCGACCACTTGACTTAACCGTTTTGCACGTGCACCGACTTGAGAAGCTTCTATCCGACTTCCAGGAGGGAGAACAGCCGTTGGATGTGCAAGGTCAGCACATCGGGTGGCCGCCCGACCACCCCTAGTGGCCGCTCGGCAACCGACCCTGCACCAAACTGACCTTCCCTGCCTACAAATGCCCCGCTTACTTGTACAAGCTATAAATTGTGGAGCTCATTTGTAAAGTATGGAGTTGAGTAGAGAGAGTTCTATCTTAGAGTGCTTCATTCCTTCGCAGTAATTAGGATAGTCCTGGGAGTTCGAGTTCAGTCAAACTTTGCCTCGGAGTCTCTGAATTTATCTTCGAGTCTGTGGTAAAACTCTTGTATCTTTTGGATTCAGATTATCTTCAATATAATTCAGTTATATTTTAATTTAGTTCTATCTCCTGCAAGTGTGGTGTACCTTTATTTTGCATACTTGCTAGGCTTAGATTGTGTTTCACTTAGTTATTCAAGTCTTGTTATTCTTGCGGGTGCTATAACTCAACCCTAGACTTAGACACTAGGCTCTGGCTAGATCCACTCCTCTGATCCAGGAAGATCTATCGTTGTTCAAGCTTCGCTTGAACATGTTTATAGCTTGCCATCCTCTCCACGCAGCTTTGCTTGGTAGCCCCACTCGGTGACAGCGTGTGGTGTGCCTATGTAGTCCAGGCCCATCATTCGGGAGGCCCGTAGGTGTTAGCCAGACTCTCTTTCGGGACCTACTATCTACCCCCTGGTACCCTCAAGACTCTGGAATTTCGCTCGATGCAAGACCTTGGCTTGTTTATTTGAGTAGCTTAGTTAGACACGGATAATCTTTGAAGCCAATTAGACTAGAGTTTGGTGACTTTATCTCACTCGTTGTCCTCCCAGGCAACTATACCTTTCTACAGATAGCTTAGATAGATATCCTCCTCCACCATACACCTATCTTTATCACGTTCACCCCTGTTCAACTACTAGTTGGTATAATTTATCCAAGTTTACAGTTCATTCGATTTGAGTTTATTCAATTACACTCTTGAGCCTACCGCTTCCCTGTGGAAATTTACGATACTCGGAATACTCCGAGTGAAAGGCTACAGTGGTCTCCGTGCGCTTGCGGAGTAAAACCTGTAAAGCTAAGAGACGCCAACAAGTTTTTCTGGCGCCGTTGCCGGGGAGGCAATTGGCCAAGAGATAATTGATATCTCACTTGATACCTGTATACTTGATAAGTTTTACCGCTAGTTGTTAATAGGCTCACTTTGCTCTGTTGTTTTGTTGTGGTTACAACAGAGAGGTGTATGACCGGTTTTGACCTGCCGGCAAATTTCCACAATAATCTAGAGTCACTGCTCAGGAGGGTCCGTTCAAAGACTATCCACAGGCAGAGACCTGTACCCAGGGAGCTAGAACCAAGTACTTCAACCAGTACCCCATGTTTCACCACCATGGCCGAAAAGACTATCCGTGAGTTCTCTATCCCCTCGAGCAGCAAACTTCCCTACAGGGCCCAATGTTACCGTGGGGGAGGATTTTGAGCTCAAACCGGGGGTGATTCACATGGTTCAAACCATCCCTTTCTGCGGACTAGCTACGGAAGACACCAATAACCATCTGCAGCAATTTCTGGAGATCTGCAGCACCTTCAACATGAAAGGAGCGTCACCGGATGCCGTCAAACTTCGTCTCTTTCCCTTCTCTCTTGTTGGGAAGGCAAAACAGTGGTTCTACCTCAACAGAGCAACACTCACAACTTGGAACGCATGTTCCGATGCTTTTTTGGTGAAGTATTTCCCGCTAGGGAAAACTAACGTGTTGAGGAACATGATCTCGAGCTTCCAATAGCTCACTGATGAAATCGTGGCAGAAGCTTGGGAACGCAAGAGTACATTGCAGCGTGCCCATACCACGGGATGCAAGAGTGGCTGATCATTCAGATCTTCTTTCATGGGCTTCACCGCTCAGCTCAAGAACACCTAGATGCAGCTGCTGGAGGATCCTTCCTCTCCTTGAGCATCACGGCGGCCAAGAACCTCATAGAGAAGATGGCCACCAATCAAGGATGGAGAGAAGAGAGGTCTAGTACCCGTTCCCGTGGCGTCCATCAAGTGGAGAGCACTGACATGCTCGCCACAAAGATGGATTTGCTGCTTAAGAAGCTAAATGAAACCCCAGAAGCCGCTCCGGTGCAAGCCCTCGATTTCCACATGACTTGTGAAGTCTGTGGAAATATGGGACACTCGGGGAACAGCTGCCCCGAGACGCAGCCTGAAGACACGAACTTCATTGGTATTAGTACCAACAGCTTCAATGAGAATCGTCCTCAGCCAGGATGGAATTCACGACCACATCTCCCTTTCTCTAGGCAAGGTAACTCTTCAAATTCGCAGCAAATTCCTAAGAGTAATTACACTTTTGATCAGAAAGCTGTGAATAATAGCATTAGTAAAAAGTTCCATGCTAATGATAGGATGTTTGAGTCTATATCTTTACAAATGGAAACTTTGAATAGTGCTATGAAAAACCAACTTAGCTTCAACAAAATGCTTGAAACTCAAATAGCTCAGTTGGCTGCTGCTTTACCTAACACAAATCCGGGTAAGTTGCCTGGGCAACCTAAAAGTCCTCCCAAGGAGCACATAAATGCACTAACCACTAGGGGTGGAAAGTCCACACATGACCCCCTATCTCCTAGCCGTGCAGGTAAAGAGCAGGAGAAGATGCCTGAGCCCGAAGAAAAGGTTGCAGATGAGGATGCACCTGGCAAGGAGGAAAAGTTAGCATCGAAACATCTACGTCATGAGTTCTATGATATAACGGTGCTACCATTTCCTCCAAGAAACAAGAAGGCTGCCGCTGACGAACAATACAGTAAGTTCATTGAGGACATTAAGAAGCTTTTTGTCAACATACCCTTGCTAGATGCTATGCAGGTACCGACATATGCAAAGTACTTGAAAGATATCCTCAACAACAAGAAACCCTACCGTCAACGGAAATTGTGCACTTAACAGAGGAGTGTAGTGCAGCTATACTCAAGAAGAAGGACCCTGGAAGCCCTACCATCTCATGCTCAATTGGGAAGCAACAATTCCACCAAGCGTTATGTGATCTTGGAGCCAGTGTTAGTGTAATGCCGAAGGTCATCTTTGACAAGCTCGATCACACCGCAGTTGCTCCCACAGCTATGTGCTTACAGCTTGTGGATCAGTTCGTCCGTTACCCCAAAGGAGTGGCAGAGAACGTTCCGGTGAGAATCTAGAATTTTCTCATCCCAGTGGACTTCGTGATACTGGATATGGAAATCGACTCAAAAACCCCGCTCATTCTTGGACGGCTGTTTTTTAGCACCGCCGATGCAATTATTGACGTCGGAGCAGGAAAGGTCCACCTGAACACAAACGGCAAGAAGGAAACGTTTGCCTTCAAGCCAAAAGTGGAACAATGCAACAAGGTGCATACTTTCAAGTGCCAGGCTCCAAAGAACACGCCCAAGGTCAAGGTTGAGATCAATAACTCCACGCCAAAGGAAGACAGACTCATCACATTCATGAAGAAGAAGTTGAAAATGGAGGCCGAATTCCAACAAAAAGAGTATGAGAGGGCAATGCAAAGCAGAAGATCAAGACAGCAAGAGACAAGATGCGATAGGCCCAGCACCGCACCAGGAGGCAAAGCTCCTGAGAAAAAAGATGGTGTCAACTTAACTAGGCCAATGTGGCAAGTAAGAGAGGCACCATCAAACGAGGTCGGCGCCGACAACGAGTTAAACACTCCAAGGCGGTGCAGCAGAGGAAGAAGATCACAACGATAGGCAGCCCCCAGCTTTAGTTTCCATGAAACTCCGAAGGGCAAAACACAGGCTCCCCGTACCAACCGGTAAGTTGGAAGTTATCATTCGACGACATATTTAATTTCCCGCTAAAGTTTAATTTTCGCAACCCATTGCATGTCTAAATTTTTGCAGTTAATTTCTTCTGCATTAGTTTATTTTCTGAATTCTTGCATTCATTTTCAAAAAATTTTTTTTTTTGGGAGCGGCCGGCCACCCACATCATGTGGCCGGCTGACCAAGGCACCTCCCCCTTTCCCTCTTTTCCTTTGTCAGGGCACTAGCACCGGCCAAGGGCTCTCTCCTTTTTCTTTCCCTTTCCCTTTTCCTCTCTCTTTCTCTTTTCTTTATCTCCCTCCCTCTCTCTTTACTTTTCCTTTTCTTTCTCTTTACCTCCCACCAAGGCACGCACTATGGAGCACAAAGGACACTAGATGAAGCATCTCTGGTGATCGCCCGACCTACAGCCCTAGCCGGCCGACCACCCAAGATGGCCGCCCGGCCCCCTGCGTGCTCCCTTTCTGCTATAAATAAGTGCCCTTGCCTCCCAGCTCAGTGCACCAAGCAACAACGCAGTTGCACTCTCTTCTCCCTCTCTAATCTCTCTTTAGTGCTTAATTAAGCTCACTAGCTTAGTTAAAATAATGTTCGAATAAAATTTGGTTAGCCAAATAAACTTTCAACACTCTCTCTCTGTTGAGCAGAAACGAGAACGTTTTGTGGAGGCTCTGCCTACAAGGACGCTTTCATAGACGACTAACCCGCTAACGCTAATCTTTTTTGTCGTCTATCCTTCAGGTATTTGTGTTGTCTTTGCTCTGTCTTGCAGGATGAAAAGCGTACTCAAGAAGGCGAAGAAGGCCGTTAGCAAGGCAGGACAGCACATCCACTAGTCGTCCTCCGATGGCTCCGGCCCGGTAAGCCGGCATGCTGCCTCCGAGAGGATGCCCATCAGTACGGAGGAGCCGGAGGAAGTTCCGACGTCCTCCACCCACTGGCCAATATTACTCCTCGATTCGCAGCTCGTTTCACGTGGTCAAGATGAGGCCAAGGCATTAAGGTCTTTACACCAAAAGACTTATGCTTTGACCAAATGCTTCGACGAGGACCTCCTCGTCAACACTGGCATGCGGGAGGAGTTCAACGAGGTGTTCCAGGCCGTGGGCTGGAGTGACTTTGCAGAAATGCCAGAGGGAGGAATTGTCCTCCTCACCAAGGAATTGCTCATGATGCTCCGCACCGACATCCAAAGGGAAGGTATATATGTCTGGTTACGTCTTTTCAATACTGATTATGAGCTTACTCTACGCCAATTTAGCAACTTGCTTGATTTCTCGCCACAATGCACTTTGAGTGAGGATTTAGCAGGATTTAATTCAGTAGAATTTTGGAAAGAATTGGTTGGGCCAGATGCTCCCAGGAAAAAGAGCATCGCTCACATTAGGCACCCCACTTTGCAGTTTTTAGCCCGCTGGCTCACCATGGTTGTTTTCCCGCGGGATGATATCCGTTGTGCCACAGTAGAGGATGTTAGATGTCTCTATGCCATGTGGAAGAAAATAAAATTTGCTCCTACACTTAGCATGATCCACCACTGGCAAGGACTAGCTCAGAGTGGTCATATCATCTCGATCATGTCATTCGTGACAAGGATCATCAATGAGTTGGGAGTACTAGCAAATGCTACTGTCTCCTTCATGCCAAATGACCCTACACGAGTAGTCAAAGAGTCACACTTCATCCATGCACACTTTTTGAGGAAGGACACAAACGGGAAATACATCATGACGTTCAAGGATTGCAATTATGAGCTACCGCTTTTGGCGCCGCTGCTCAAGTTATAGTCCATGCGATCACTAAACTTTCAACTAGAACCTCCTGAGCCACCAAGAAATAGTGTCGCTGGAGTCATGACTCGCGCCCAACGACGTCGAGCTGAGGAGCAAATCCGCAAGGCATATGAGGATGCACAGCAGCTAGGTGCCAAACCTGCATGGGCTCACCCTAGCGCTGGACCCTCCTAGGAAGAACAGGGTGGCACACCCACTTGGGAAGCCAACCCACAGGGTTCATGGCACAGCTCATGGAACTCCATTGTGCCCTCCGTCAACCCGACATTGTCACATCATAGCGGAGGTGAGTACTCTTATGGTTATGGTGCAGGTCTGTCCCATTCTGCCCACTACACCGGTGGCGAACTCGATGGGAACTTCACCGCCCTCTTCGGGGCGTTAGATATCCAATAGCATCGCACCTTGGGGATGATGGACAGCATCACCGACATTCAGCAGCAACAAGGAGTCGACCACAACTTGATCCTAGAGACAAGAGCAACTGTCGACCGCATCCAACAGCAGAACCTTGAGTACTACCACTAGCAAGGGTATTATCCCAACTAAGCTTCGTTGAAGCTTGAGGGGGGGGGGCAGAACCCAATAGCTAAGGCATGTGTGTTCCATCGTCGCCTTGTTCACCCCTGTACCTTTTCCTCCAACATGTCTAGTTCTATCTGTCTTACCGTGAGAGAAGTAGTGTATCCTTAGTTTAGTTTTAATTCAGTTAAAAATAATAATAAATTGTGTCATAACTCCCATGCTTAATGTTAAATTCACTTGCTAGCTTCGTTTTGGAAATGATGAATAGTTGCTCTATCAAGTGAATGGTTTAATTCTTGCATGACAACTTATGCTTAGCTTAGTCCTATGTTGGTGAATAAAGATAAGTAAACCAAAAGTTTTACCTTATGGATGCCATTTGTGATAATAAGCCTAAGTTGTTGAGAGATAATGATATGACTTAAATGTGGGATGATCTTTCATATTCCTAGTAAGATGAATGTCTCAGGTTTTTAATTTTTGAAAATAACAAAATAAAGCTCCCCATGGTTAAAAAGTCCTACCAGAGCCATATATACTTCAAATGTTCTAAACCAGCTACAAAGAGCTGCTTAGATATGCTTTGATCTTTGTCAAATTTTGAGTCTCATCGAGTAGAAATATCATCTTCTGTTGATAGCTGGAGTACGAAAGAAATAAATGCAAGTGATCCATTTCAGACTTTGCATCCACCAAAAGTCTCCAAACACTTCTCATAATCCCCTAGCCTTCAAATCTTAAGGAGTAAGGGTATGGAGCTAAAAGAAAAATGCATGGAAAAAAAATGCGTGCAAAAGCACGGCAAAATGAAAAGCATGCAAGTTCAAGCATGGCAAAAATAAATAAAAAGCTCCATATCTACTCCAAATCTATAAAAGGCTATAGGGATGAAAATTTAGAGAAGGAGACACTTTGTTCCACCACTCATACTCCAGTGATCAAACAGAAGAAATGATAGAGTACACTCTTTGGTCCAATCTTTGGCTTAGCAAAATAAACATTCTAAGTGCGCCACATTCTCCCCCACCTAAAGCTCCACAAAAGCCTTAGTGTAGGAAAATGTTGGCCAAAATCATGGCCTTTGGTGAGGAAACACTTCTGAGCGATCGAGAGTACCAAGGGGAAGCTTATGTTTGTTTTGAAAATCTTGAAAACACCTGAGAAGGACATCCAAAAAGAATGAGTTAGAAACACTCCTACAATAAAGTCGTTCTGTCTCTCAACCGCCCAAGGCAAGGTAAGCAAAAAGATGCACCATATGTATTACATAAGGTGAGCTTTGATATTTCACTACTTGGGGCACCATATGTATTACATATGTATTATATGCACCATATGCATATAAGAATTTTCTTTCATCTTCGATTTTGTAGCAACTCTTGATCCACTTTCAGTCTTAGCTTTGCTCGAGGACGAGCAAAAGTCTAAGCTTGTGGGGGTGTTGACGGTCGTAATCTCACGATATCTATCGTTAATTATCCACCAAATGAAGCTAAACATGTGAAATATATGGACTAACCCTTGCTACTAATGAGTTCCATAAGATGTACATGAATATTTGGATGCAGGTACCGAAATGTATATAAATGGTTGAAAACACACCATATACCAGAGATGGGCAAAAATGGTGACAGGGCCCTGGCCGCCCCGCCATGGGTGGTGGCCGCCCGGCCACCCCCCAGTGCCCATCTGGAACCATGACCACGTGGAATGGTCCCTTAACCACTTCACTTGCCACGTCTTCGATCCTGCGTGCAACAAACACAAAATGGTGAAGATCCAACCATACAAGAGAGCATCCAATGTATCCAAGGGTCACAACATGTTGGGACAAGGATTGATGATGTCAAGGATCCGAGGGGAACAATATGCATCCAATTGGAGCTAGACACGTGGCCGCCCGACCACTTAGGGTGGTCGGCCAACCACCCCTCAGCGACGTTTTCCATGTGCACCAACTCCTTTAACTGCCAACTGACATGGGGAGGCCTTCCCAGCCGTTGGATGTGCTAAGTCGATGAATCAAGTGGTCGGCCGACCACTTGACTTAACCGTTTTGCACGTGCACTGAATTGAGAAGCTTCTAACCGACTTCCAGGAGGGAGATCAGCCGTCGGATGTGCAAGGTCGGCACATCGGGTGGCCGCCCGACCACCCATATTGGCCGCCCGGCCACCGACCCTGCACCAAACCGACCTTCCCTGCCTACAAATGGCCCCCTTACTTGTACAAGCTATAAATAGACCCATGGAGCTCATTTGTAAAGTGTGGAGTTAAATTGAGAGAGTTTATCTTAGAGTGCTTCATTCGTTCGCAGTAATTAGGATAGTCCTAGGAGTTAGAGTTGAGTCGAGCTTTGCCTCGGAGTCTCCGCAGTTATCTTCGAGACTGTGGTAAAACTCTTATATCTTCTGGATTCAGGTTATCTTCAATATAATTCAGTTATATTTTACTTTAGTTCTATCTCCTGCAAGTGTGGTGTACCTTTATTTTGCATACTTGCTAGGCTTAGATTGTGTTTCACTTAGTTATTCAAGTCTTGTTATTCTTGCGGGTGCTATAACTCAACCCTAGACTTAGACACTAGGCTCTGGCTAGATCCACTCCTCTGATCCAGGAAGATCTATCGTTGTTCAATGTTTATAGCTTGCCATCCTCTCCACGCAGCTTTGCTTGGTAGCCCCACTCGGTGACAGCGTGTGGTGTGCCTATGTAGTCCAGGCCCGTCATTCGGGAGGCCCGTAGGTGTTAGCCAGACTCTCTTTCGGGACCTACTATCTACCCCCTGGTACCCTCAAGACTCTGGAATTTCGCTCGATGCAAGACCTTGGCTTGTTTATTTGAGTAGCTTAGTTAGACACGGATAATCTTTGAAGCCGATTAGACTAGAGTTTGGTGACTTTATCTCACTCGTTGTCCTCCCAGGCAACTATACCTTTCTACAGATAGCTTAGATAGATATCCTCCTCCACCATACACCTATCTTTATCACGTTCACCCCTGTTCAACTACTAGTTGGTATAATTTATCCAAGTTTACAGTTCATTCGATTTGAGTTTATTCAATTACACTCTTGAGCCTACCGCTTCCCTGTGGAAATTTACGATACTCGAAATACTCTGAGTGAAAGGCTACAATGGTCTCCGTGCGCTTGCGGAGTAAAACCTGTAAAGGCTAAGAGACGCCAACACACTACGGTGCTGCCATTTCCTCCTCACAACAAGAAGGCTGCTACTTATGAACAGTACAGTAAGTTTGTTGAGGTTATAAAGAAATTATATGTCAATATACCACTACTAGATGCTATACAGGTACCGACATGTGCAAAATACTTGAAAGATATCCTCAACAACAAGAAGCCCTTACCATAAGCAAAAATTGTGCACATGACAGAAGAGTGTAGCGCAGCTATATTTAATTAGCCCTCACAGAAGAAAAAGGACCTTGGAAGTCCTACCATTCCATGCTCAATTGGGAACTAAGTCTTCAATCAAGCCTTATGTGATCTCGGAGCTAGCCTTATGCTCAAAGTGGTCTTGAAAGTCTTCAATCAATCACACTGCACTCGCTCCCACCACCATGTGCCTGCAGCTCGTAGATCAACCCATACGACACCCCGTAGGGATCGTTGATCCTGGTGAAAATCCAGAATTTCCTCATCTCGGTGGACTTCATGGTGTTGGATATGGAGATAGATGCAAAGACGCCGCTCATCCTTGGGCGGCCATTCCTGAGTACTGCAGACGCAAGTATTGATGTCGGGGCCGAAGAAGTCCACCTCAACATCAACAGCATGAGGGAGACATTCACCTTCAAGCCGAGAGTGGAGAAGTGCAACCGAGTGAAGACCTTTCGATGTCAATGACAAAGATATATGCCTCCACGAAGACGTCTTTGAGAAAAAGATGGACAGTTTCGTCACTGTTGGCGTCTCTTAGCCTTAAAAGATTTTACTCTACAAGCGCACGGAGACCGCTGTAGCTTTTCACCTAGAGTATTCCGAGTATCGTAAATTTCCACAGGGAAGTGGTAGGCGAGGGAATATAATTAAATAAACTCAATTCCAATGATCCGTACTTAAATAAATATACCAGCTAGTCACTAGACAGGGGTAAGTCTGGCAAACGGATAGGTGTATGGTGGAAAGAAGTAAATTGAACTACCTAAGATACACGTAGAAAGGTATAGTTGCCTAGGAGGACAACGAGCGAGATAAAGTTCCCAAACTCTATTCTATTCAGCTGCAAAGACTATGTCGTGGTTAACTAAGAAACTCAAGTACAAGTCAGGGTCTCGCGTCGAGCAAAACTCCGCCGCCTCGAGGGGTCAGGGGTAGATAGTAGACCACCAAAGGAGACAAGGCTAATGCCTACGGGGCCTACCGAACGAACGGGCCTGGGATACACAGGCACACCAGACGCTGTCACCGAGTGGGGCTACCAAGCAAATCTGCGTAGATAAGCTGGCACGCTATAAACGTACTCAAGCAGATCATCCTTGATCAGAGGAGAGGACCTAACCAGAGCCTGCGTATAGGTTGGATTATAGCACCGGCAAGAGTAACGGGACTTGACCAACTAAGATAACCGCAGCCTAAGCCTAGCAAGTATGCAAAATAAAGGGTACACCATACTTGCAAGAGATAGAAATAAAGTAAAGCATAAATATATTATACTGAAGATAAGAGTAACAAGATACAAGAACTTTACCGCAGACTCAAAAATATCTCCGAGAACTCCGAGGCAAAGCTCGACTCACTCTAACTCCCAGGACTATCCTACTACTAAGATATGGAAAAGAACACCCTCTAAGGTAGAATGTAGCTCTCAACTTCTCCACACCTTTACAAATGAGCTCCCAGGGCCTATTTATAGCTTGTACAAGTGAAGGGGGTACTTGTAGGTGGCTGAAGTCGGTGGGAGGCCAAGGTCGGTGGTCGTCCGACATAGGGTCAGGTCGGCCGACCGAGGTCGGGCCACCATCCGATCCACTCACTTGACCCTTCAACGGCTTGATTTCACTCCCCCAAGGCGGTTGACGGTTGAGGTAGTTGGTGCACGTGGAAATTGCTTCCGAAGGAAGGTCGGCCGACCTTGGTAGAGGTCGGGCGACCACGTGTCAGCCCTTCACTTGTTGCATGGCCCTTCACTTGGATTGATGACATCACCAATCCGCTCTTTCGGCCCTTGGATACATTGGATGCTTGATACAACGGTTAGATCTTCATTGAGTTGTGTTTCCTTGTGTGCAGGATCGATAAGGTGGCATTTGAACTTGGTCGAAGGTTGGGCGGTTAGGATATAGGGTCGGCCGACCCTTCCTAGGGTCGGGCGACCATGCTCATGGTCGGCCGAGCCTGGTAGGGGTCGGGCGACCATGGCACTTCCACCATTTGTGCTCATCTTTGGTCCTTGACACATTTTTATCCTTTTTGTGTGTATTTTGGTACCTGCATCCAAATATTCATATACATCTTTTGGAACTCATTAGTAATAGGGGTTAGTCCATATTTAGTCGCATGCTTCGTTCCATTTGGTTGGTAATTGACGGTAGATATCGTGAGATTACAACCGTCAGCAGTCACGCACTTGAAATCAGACCATGAGACTGCCATCCGGCAAAAAGAAGAATCTGAACGGCGAGAGGCGAAACTCAAAAAGGCTAGTTCCAAGCTCTAGGAATAAGGAGGCAAAGCTCCAGGAAAGGTGGTC
Organism: Paspalum notatum; assembly: GCA_022530915.1. Classification (NCBI taxonomy): domain Eukaryota; kingdom Viridiplantae; phylum Streptophyta; class Magnoliopsida; order Poales; family Poaceae; genus Paspalum; species Paspalum notatum. Next base: position 23,407,486 of record CM039687.1, read on the forward strand.
GACGCCGGTATGCAAGTACAGAAGAACGGTGTGCAAAATACAAATAAATACTACCTACACCCTCTTGATATTCTGAAAGGTAGGGTGTGGAAGACCCTTGCCAACAGGTAAATTGGAATTATCTTTCGACGGCATGTTTATTTCTGCACCAATTTTAAAATTTGTCGCACCCCACTGCGTGTTTAATTTTTGCCTTGCATAAGCCTTATTTTTGTACATATAACTTTATCCTTTCTGCAAATTTCAAAAAAAAAAGGGTGGCCGGCTGACCACCCACCATGGCCGGCCAACCGCATCTCCTCTCTTTCCTTTCTCCCTTCTTTCTTTTCTCCCCTTTCTTTTTTTTTCCTTTCTCTTTTTCTTTTTCCTTTCTTTTCTTCTTCTCTACCCTCTCTTGGAGCAAGCAAGCAGCAAGTCATTCCAAAGGTGGCCGGCTGACCCAGGGTCATGGCCGCCCGGCCACTTGAGCTGGTCGCCCGACCACATGCTCAGGCCAGCCGACCAAGCATGTTGGCCGCCCGACCCTCTTCCTCTTCCTCTTCCTCTTCCAGATGCTCTACAAATAGCCTCCTTGCTCTCCTTGCTCGATGCACCAACCAGCAGCTTGCATTCTCTTCTTCCTTCTAATCTCTCTCGCCTAGGTTTTAAGAAATAGTTTAGGTGCTAAAATAAATTTTCCTAAATAAAATTTGTCCAAACTCTCTCATTTCTTCGAGTAGGAACGAGGACGTTTTGTGGAGGCTCTGCCCCACAAGGACGCTAACTCTCAGACGACTAACCCTTTAATGATATTTTCTATTGTCTGTCCCTTCGGGAATTGTTTTCTATCTCCATCCTGCAGGATGATCCGAGCATTCAAGAAGGCGAAGAAGGCACTAAGCAAGGTGGTACAACACATCTTCTTTTCCTCAAGCTCGTCCAAACCCGACTGAGCTTCGTTGAAGCTTGGGGGAGAAGACCCGACAAAAGGAAGGTATGTGTGCCACACCACTTCTTTGTGCGTCTCCGTATTTCCCTGAAAGCTTGACATATCCTGCTTGAATGACCGTTCCTGTTTCACCATGAAAGTACTAGTGTATCTTTAATTCAATCATGTTTAGTTTAATTTACTTTATTTAAAAAACAACAACAAAAAACTCCCATGCTTAAATAATAAATTCACTTGGTAGCTTCATTTTGGAAATGATGAATAGTTGCTCTATCAAGTGAATTATTTAATTCTTGCATGTGACTTAAGCTTAGCTTAGTTTTGAGTTTGTGACTAAAAGAAGTAAACCAAAGTTCTACCTTGTGGATGCCATTTGTGATAACAAGCCTAAGTTGTTGGGAGATGATGATATGACTTGAATGTGGGATGATTCTTTCATGCTCCTACTAAGATGAACATCTCAGGTTTTTATTTTTGAAAATAACAAAATACAGCTCCCCTTGGTTAAGAATTCCTACCAGAGCCAAAAATGCTTCAAATATTTGAAACTGCTACAAAGAGCTACTTAGAAATATTTTGAGCTTTGTCAAATTTTGTGTCACATTGAGTAGAAATATCACCTCCTATTGATAGCTGGAGTACAAACGTACAAATGCAAGTGATCCATTCTGGACTTTGCATCCACCAAAAAGTCTCCAAATACTTCTCATATTCCCCTAGCCCAAATCCAAAGGAGTAATGGTATGGAGCTAAAAAGAAAAGCATGCAAAAGCATGGCAAAAAGAAAGAAATATGTGTGCAAAAGCACGGCAAAATGAAAACCATGCAAGTTCAAGCATGGCAAAAATAAATAAAAGCTCCATATCCTCTCCACATCCTCAAAAGGCTACAAGGGATGAAAGAATCCGAGGAGGAGACATTTAGTGCCACCACTCATGCTCCAGCAATCAAATAGAAGAAGTGATACAATACACTCTTTGGTCCAATCTTTGGCTTACAAAATAAACATCCTATGTGTGCCACATTCTCCCCCACCTAAAGCTCCACAAAGGCCTTTGTGTAGGAAAATGTTGGCCAACTCATGGTCCTTGGTGAGGAAACACCTTTGAGCGACTGAGAGTACCTTGGGGAAGCTTCTTTTGTTTCGAAAATCTTGAAAACACCTGAGAAGAACATCCAAAAAGTGCAAGTCAGAGGTATTCCTACACTGAAGTTGTTCCATCTCTCAACCACCCAAGGCAAGGTAGGCAAAAAGATGCACACAGGTAGTATACAATGTGAACTTCAATTATTTCACTACTTGGAACAAGAGTTTGAGTATTGAGTCATGTATAAGAATTTCTCTTCATCTTCGATATTACAGCAACTCCTAATCCACTTTTAATCATAGCTTTGCTCGAGGACGAGAAAAAGTTTAAGCTTGGAGGGCTATTGATGGTTGTAATCTCACGATATCTACCGTCAATTATCCACCAATGGAGCGAAGCATGTGACTAAAAATGGACTAACCCCTATTACTAATGAGTTCCACAAGATGTATATGAATATTTGAATGCAAGTACCAAAATACACACAACAAGGGTAAAAATGTGTCAAGGACCAAAGATGAGCACAAATGGTGGAAGTGCCAAGGTCGCCCGACCCCTACCAGGTTGGTGTGGCGGAACTCCGATTTAATCTGAGCTAAGCACACTTGCCACCTCTGGCCCCTAGTGCACTTAGGCCAAACTAAACTCGGTCGTCCATCGAGCTACCTAGAAAGGCACTCGATGTAACCATCACCCAGGGATACTGACATCACACACGTTAAGCCCTCGAAAGAGCCACAACAATTACAACAACCTATCATTTCATACGAACATAGTTTGATCGATTACAAATACTTTGCTCAAATTAATGTACAAGAGGCATTGAACCAGACCTTCAAAAATAACTCACAGCGGAAAACATATAATATACAGATACATCGCAGCGGAAGAATAGAAACGTCAAGGTATGACACAGAGCCCATCGTTGTCATCCTTGCTCACAAACTGACATGTACCTAAAAAAATATCATCAACAAACGATGAGTACGTGGGGGTACTCGTAGGACTTACCCGAGGGCGGTATCAGCCCGACACATTTGAGAGTATGCAAGGCTTTTTGTGGACTTGACTTCTAACCCGCATAAACTTACTAAAAGTGAGTCCTTACTTTCGTGTTTCATTCAATGTTAGGCCATAAGCCTCAATTTATTCATTTTATTATCATGATCCATACTTAATATATCTCATCATTTCAACATATATAGCATCATAAAGTAGCTTGCAGAAATGCAAACATACAAGTACAAACATGTAATATAAAAAACATGATTAAATAAACAATATATTAAAGTAATTACTACGTTGCCCGTTAGTGATATTGGCATTCCCACAGCTGGTGAGCATCAGCGATTCGAATCGATTTTTAATTTTTGGGAATAACTATCATGCCAGGGGTATATGCTTACTAGCCATCGCGTTCCCACATATATCCCCCATCTCCACTTGTCCCATCCCAAGTTCGATTCACTCCCGCCTGACCCCTAGGTTGTGCCCCCGTGGTGAGCCTACCGACATCTCGGTCTCCCCACCATGAGTACAAAGCTCCCCCGAGCCACCTTCCTCTCAACCAGTGGTAGGAATGTGTCTCTGTTCTTCGGATGGCACAAGTAAGATTTCACCAGTCCCATGTCGTGGATAAGCACTCTAGCAATGTTATGCCGATCAGCAGGCGAACAACGGACGGGGTCTTAAACGACTCGGGCGGAGTCCACCAAACCATCCACATCATTTTTCAATATAATGTACCTATATCTCCGCCCGGTCTCAAGTTTTCCATCACATCATATCATATTGCTTTCGAATTAAATTTTTGCAAAACATTTTTGAGTCCTATCATCTCGCGAGTGAATACCTTCACTTGACTTCTACCGTCTAAGCATGGCTAAGCACAGACTTCGACCTATCCATTCTACTTGGGATATCAGGGATTTATGCAGGTGAGGTTTCATACAACTCCTGAACATAATGCACAATCAAGTAAAGGGTGGTGAGACTCCCTAGATAGGTGTAAATGCCTAAGGGGCCTACCTTTGTTGTTGAAAACTTGAACAAACTAATCTAAAGTTAGTTTGCCGGGTTGTGAGGCTTTGCCCTAGGCAACCCCTTGATCACTTGGACAACTCCTCCTTCCAAACACGACTGATGGGACCTCCATGTCGTGTTTGGGGCTTAGTTGGTCTTCTGGACACCGTTGATTGAAATAGCTCCACGCACTTGCTTCTTGATGACGTATCTGCAATAAGCATTGCTACATGAATGATATGCCTGATGCAATGTATGAGATGCATGAATCATCGAGAACACATACGAACAATCATTTTAAGGACAGGCAGATGGGTGGTTGATAAAGTACTAAACAAGGAATACTTTCACGTGGATAGTAAGAATACAATTATACAATCAGGTGTGCACAAGACAACGCATGTAATGAGCTCATGAGCATGCATCAATTTTTATAGCTTTCTTTTATCATGTTATATTCCAGCATGGCATATAACTCAAGCACATGTTTAGATATGGTATGAACTACTAGTTCCAATCATTACCCTTTGCACTAATGGCAGTTGTGAGAAACATGACCCTAAAAGGTAGAGGTTTCGGTGATTAATGACAACCTAATCTCGTTACTAATGAGTTCACGACATGAAGGACTTTTGAATATTTTTGATCAAGCTCAATGATTGATAAAAGGGGACCCTCAACTTCAAATTCTAAAAGGACGGTCTTTTGGTGTTATCAAGCTAGCAAGAAGACTTAAGTGCTTCCTCAGCCCTAAGTGCCAGAAAGTCAAAAGAAGGGCACTTAGAAGTTTATTTGCTAGTTTTAGTTGGGCCATACTATCAAGAGGGGTTGAGGTGAGTAGCTTGACACTCTTCACTCTAAAAGTTGTTTATCTTTCGAGTGCATCTTAGTCCTAAAGCTCAAGCACCTTAAAACTCATCAAAACACACTCACTTAAGTCGAAAAGTTCAAAAGAAAGTCCCTTGCAAAACCTTTCAAAACTCAGTTTGAAAACAGCGCAAAAACAAGTTTTTATGTACCACCGGACTGTCCGGTGGCTAGCTACCGGACTGTCCGGTGGTGCAAAATCAAACCGCTATAGGTTATGTCATTCGATTGAGCTTTATAGCCCACTGGACTGTCAGCCACCACCGGACGATATAAACTGAGGGCCTTTTTCCCCTTTGTCCTAGGCAAAATAGCCCGCCGGACTGTACGGTGGCTCACCACCGGACGTTATAAACTGAGGGGCTGCTTTGTGGCCTGTGCTAAACACACCACCGGACTGTCCGGTGGGTTGCCACCGGACTCCCCGATGGCTCTAAGGCCCTTGGCGCGAATCGGGGAACTTGAATTTTATATACCACCGGACTGTCTGGTGGCAATGTACCGGACTGTCCAGTGGGTACGCAGAAAATCAGGTTGGAGCTCCAAACGGCTAGTTTTGGAGCTCCATCCTATTTAAATGCACCTCCTTCCCTCTTTTACTACCATTGCAATCCAAGAACACTTCTATACACTCAAAGGTCACCACCACAACACAAATTAAACTCTTGAGCTTTGGGCTAGAGACTTGAGAGAAGAGAACTTCTTGAGTGAGGTTGATTCAAGTGAAGCCAAAGCTTGTTACTCTTGGTGGTTGCGATCACCTAGACGGCTGCGGTCGTGCCTTCCGCGAGCTCTCCGGAGATTGTGGGAGAAGCGGAGGAAGGCCTTTGCGAAGGCACTTGTCAAGTGGTTTTGGAGCTCACCGTTCTAGAGTGGAGAAGAGCATCCCAAAGAGAGCACTTGGTCCGCGGATCAAGGGGTTGCTTGACCTTTACGAAGGTCACTTTGCCAACCCCATTCCTTGCGAGGTTTGGGGCTGGAATCCTTGCGAGGAGTCCGCGAGAGCAAAACCTTGCGAGGGTCACCAAACGAGGAGTAAAGGATAGAGACCGTGTGTCTCCCTGAAACCTCGGGAAAAATGTTCGTGTCACTTCTTGCCTCCTTTACTTTTCGCATTTAAATTTCGCTCTTTATCTTCCTAGATTTGCATGCTTGGCTATAGGTTGCAAAACTTTTGTATCGAGTAGAACTCTAGCCACACTTGTTTAGTCACTAGGGTTGAATTGGACTTGTGCGATAGGATTTAATTTCAAGTTTCAAAATTAGAAGTCCAATTCACCCCCCTCTTGGATATCTTGATCCTTTCAATTGGTATTAGAGCCGAGTGCTCATTGGTTGAGGCTTCACCGCCTTGAGCAAGATGTCCGGTGGGGAAGGACCCCCGCTCGTGTTCGATGGCGATGACTTTCCATATTGGAAGAAGATCCGTATGGAGTCCTACTTGGAAGCCATCAAACCCCTCCTCTACACCGCGGCCGTCACCGGCTTTCCCGCCGTGGCCGATAAGGATAATCCCACAACGTCGGAGCAAAATTACGAGAAGTGGAATGCCAAAGCTCGTAATGTCCTCTTCCGTGGCTTGTGCAAAGAGGTTTTCAACCGCGTGAGAACCATCAAGGACGCGCACAAGCTATGGGAGGAGATTTGTGCTCTTCATGAGGGAACCTTGAGTGAGAGAGAGCCACGGCATAGCACCCTTAGCAAGAAGCTTAATGACTTTCGTATGTTGCCTTATGAAAATGCTAATCAAATGTATTCTCATCTCAATGTGCTTGTAGAGGAGATCAATGGTCTTGGTCTAACTCAAATCAAGGAGGATGATGTGGCTAGAAAGATTTTGGACCTACTTGATTGTGAGAAGTATGGTCACATCGTCACCTATCTTCACCAAACCGACCTCTCCAAGGCAACTCCCTCCGGTGTTCTCGGCAAGATCAATGCTCATGAGATGTATATGAAGATCACACCGGATGCCAAGCCACCAAACAAGAAGAAGGACATTGCCTTGTGGTGGACAACAAAGAAGATGATGAGCAAGAACAAGATGATAGTGATGAAGAGGTTGCATTGCTAGTCCGCAAGGTGACTAGTGCTTTGGGACGTCTTGACAAGAAGGACATCAAGTACTCTTCAAGCAAGAAGAAATTCTTCATGTCAAAGAAGAAGCTAGAAAAGATGGAGTGCTACAAATGTGGCAAGCTCGGCCATCTCTCTTATCAATGCCGGGTTGTCACCAAGAAGAAGAAAGAGAAGAAGCACTCCAAGAATGACTCTAGTGAAGAGTCAAGTGATGATGAGAAGCAAAACAAGAGAAAGGGCCCTAAGTCATTCAAGAAGAAATTCTTTAAGAAGAAGGGCAAGGCCGGGGAGTGGATGACCGATGAGGACACCTCAAGTGACTCATCCGACTCAAGCAATGATGAAGATGAAGTGGTTGCCGGTCTCGCAATTGCTACTATCTCTACACTGGCATCGGCTTCATCAACATCTACATCCACTCCACACCTATGCCTTATGGCCAAAGGTGATAAGGTAAAGACCTTTGATGACTCTTCCGATGATGATGATGATATGCCCTCCTATAATGAACCTGCTAGCCTAGTTGAAGAACAAAACAAGGTGATAAGCAAATTGAGTGCAAAGCTTGACAAAGCCAAGATTGAAAAGAAGAGTCTCATGAACAAGTGCAATGAGCTTGTAATAAGCTATGATCATGCCAAGGTTGATGAAATGGAGATGAAAATCGCTAGCCTTGAAGAAGCTAACAAGAAGCTCACATCAAACAACAAGCAACTTGAGATGATCAAAGAAACTCAAGACAAGGGGTACAATATGATCAAGAAGTCATGTGTTGGCAACTACACATGAAGAACTTTGTGAGAGAAACCGTATCTTGCAACTCCATAGTGTTGAGCTTGATGAGGCTAGAAAAGAGTTAGAGGCTACACTAAATGAGATCAACTCAATTCACAAGAGTGATGAATCCCCCAATGACATTAAATCTTGTGAGAAGACATGTGTGCCCAAAAGTGAGCATGAGAAGCTCGTGAATGCTATCAAAGAGCTCAAGAATTGTGCTCAATGCAAAAACAAGGCATCAATTGAGAAGGAAGCAAGTCTTCTCATCAAGCTCAAGGATGAAAATGATAAGCTTAAGCAAGAAGTAAAGAGTGTGCAATCCGGCTATGGTGCTATGCTTAAGGGCAATACCAAGTACCATGAGATGTTATCTTACCAAGCCGTGAACTTTGAGAGAAATGGCCTTGGATGTCCCCCAATGAAGGATACATGCAAGCCTCCACCTTCAATCAAGATTGAGAAGCCCAAGTGGTGCACCAAATGCATGACCGAAGGACACTTCATGTTTGAGTGCAAAGCACTGTTGACGGTCGTAATCTCACGATATCTACCGTCAATTACCAACCAAATGGAGTTATGCAAGTGAATAATTATGGACTAACCCTTCTACTAATGAGTTCCACAAGTTTTGTATGAATATTTGGATACAGGTACCAAAATGCACATAAAATAGATGAAAACATGCCAAGGATCAAATATGAGGCACACTGGCCAAAGTGGCCAGGTCGGCCGACCATATCACCAGGTCGGCCGACCAAGGGTCAAGCCTTCCTGGTGCAGCCAGGTCGGCCGACCAGGGGGCTGGCCGATCGACCCCCTGACAGGGTCGGTTGACCCCTGGTCAGACTGCCCGACCACCCAAGTCAGCCACTTGCCACCTCATTGATCCACATCATGAAGAAAACACAAGTGCACTCAAATCCAACCGCAAGACCAAGCATCCAATGTATCCAAAGGCCAAAAATGCACCATGTCACGGATCCAAACGTCATCAATCTGAGGGAGAAGCAAAGTGGCCAATGCAGGGCTGACACGTGGTCGCCCGACCTCCTACAAGGTTGGCCGACCTACCCTCGGAGGCATTTTCCATGTGCAACAACCGTCCTAACCGCCAACCGCCATGAGAAAGCAAGATCAAGCCGTTGGAGTGCAAAGGCGGTGGATCGGGTGGTCGCCCGACCTCGGAATAGGTCGGCTGACCTCCCCCTAGGTCGGCCAACCACCGACCTAAGCCTCCTACAAATACCCCCCTCTCATATGGGACTATAAATAGGCCTGTAGAGCTCATTTGTAAAGGTGTGAAGAAGTGGAGAGCCAGTGTCATTTTCCACATCTTAGTAGTTAGGATAGTCCTAGGAGTTAGAGTGAGTCGAGCTTTGCCTCGGAGTTCTCGGAGATTCTTCTGAGTCTGCGGTAACAGCTCTTGTATCTTTTGTACTCAATCTTCAATATAATTCAGTTATATTTTACTTTATTTCTATCTCTTGCAAGTGTGGTGTACCCTTTATTTTGCATACTTGCTAGGCTTAGACTTGTGGTTATCTTAGTTAGTCAAGTCCCATTATTCTTGCCGGTGCTATAATCCAACCTGTACGCCAGGCTCCGGTTAGGTCGTCTCCTCTAATCAAGGACGATCTATTGTTACTCAAGCTTCGCTTGTGTACGTTTATAGCGTGCCAGCCTATCCACGCAGATTTGCTTGGTAGCTCCACTCGGTAGTCCAGGCCCGTTCGTTCGGTAGGCCCATAGGCGTTAGCTGGGTCTCCTTCGGTTGTCTACTATCTACCCCCTGACTCCTCGAGGTGCCAGAATTTCGCTCGACGCAAGACCCTGACTTGCTACTTGAGTTTCTTAGTTAACCACGATAGAGTATTTGTAGCCGAATAGAATAGAGTTTGGGAACTTTATCTCACTCGTTGTCCTCCCAGGCAACTATACCTTTCTACATGTATCTTAGGTAGTTCAATTTACTTCTTCCCACCATACACCTATCCGTTTACCAGACTTACCCCTGTCTAGTGACTAGCTGGTATAGTTATTTAAGTATGGTTCATTCGATTCAAGTTTATTCAACTATACTCTCTCGCCTGCCGTTTCCCTGTGGATAAAAATACGATACTCGGAATACTCTGAGTGAAAAGCTACAGCGGTCTCCATGCGCTTGCGGAGTAAAATCTTATAAGGCTAAGAGACGCCTACAAGTTTTTCTGGCGCCGTTGTCGGGGAAGCAATAGGCAGAGATATAGTTGATAATCTCTTTTCGAACCCCGTGTCTTTTATAAAAATACCAACTAGTCGTTAGCAGGCTCACTTGTCTCTGTTGTTTATGTTGTGGTTGGAACAGAGAGGTGTATGACCGGTTTTGACTTGCCAGAAAATTTCCACAATAACCCAGAGGTTCTGCTTAGGAGGGTCCGTTCCAAGACCATTCACGGGCAGATACCTGTTACAAGGGAATTGAACCTTGAAACGGCCACGTCAAGTAGTTCCTCGAACACCGACGACATGGCCGTACCTTTCGAGAAGACCATTCGTGAGTTCTCCATCCCATCTAGTAGCAATGTCCCTACGGGACCGGCCGTCAACGCAGGGGAGAACTTCGAACTCAAGCCGGGAGTCATTCACATGGTTCAAGCCATTCCCTTCTGCGGTTTAGCAACAGAGGACGCCAACAACCACCTCAACCGCAACAAGCCGGGAGTCATTCACATGGTTCAAGCCATTCCTGGAAATCTGCAGTACATTTACCATGAATGGTGCGTCCGCCAATGCTATCAAGTTACGCCTCTTCCCATTTTCACTTGTCGGAAAGGCGAAGCAATGGTTCTACCTCAACCGCACAATACTGACAACTTGGGATGCGTGCTCAAACGCATTCCTCGCCAAGTACTTCCCTCTAGGAAAGACCAACGCATTGAGAAACAAGATCTCAAGCTTTCAACAGCTCACAGATGAAACGGTGGCGGAGGCCTGGGAAAGATTACAGGAATACATAGCAGCCTGCCCCCACCATGGCATGGAAGAATGGCTGATCATTCAGAATTTCTTTCACGGGTTAAACCGTACTGCTCAAGAGCACCTGGATGCAGCTGCTGGAGGATCTTTCCTATCCCAAAGTGTGAGCGGCCAAAAATCTGATTGAAAAGATCGCCACTAATCAGGGATGGAAGGAAGATAGGTCACACTCACGATCCCGTGGAGTCCATCACATCGACAGCACGGACATGCTGGCCGCCAAGATGGACTTGCTTTTAAAGAAGCTAGAAGACAATTCTGAGACCACACCAGTCCAGGCCCTCGACCCTCGCATGACTTGTGAAGTCTGCGGGAACACGGGGCATTCAGGGAGCAACTGCCTTGAAACGCGACTGGAAGACGCCAACTTCATCGATACTTCTAGCAACTTCAACAATGGGAATCGCCCCCAACCAGGCTGGAACACACGCCCATATATACCATTCTCCGGACAAGGTAACTCCTCTAGTAATTCACAGCAGTTCAATAAGCCTAGTTCTTTTGATCCTAAAGCTATGTATGATAGCATTAGTAAAAAGTTTCATGCAAATGATAGACTTTTTGAATCTATTGCCTTGCAAATGGAAACTTTTAACAGTGCTATGAAAAATCAACTGAGTTTCAATAAAATGTTAGAAACACAAATAGCACAGTTGGCTACCTCTTTGCCTAATGCTAATGCGGGAAAGCTTCCGGGACAACCGGAACCTCCTCCCAAAGAGCACATCAATGCCGTCACCACTAGGAGTGGTAAGTCCACTCAGGACCCTCCACATCCTAGTGGTGCGTCACGCACTAACCATACAGGCAAGGAACAGGAGAAGACCACCAAAATGGAGGAGAATGATGATCCAGAGACCAGCACTGGTGCCGCGAAGGAGAAGGCACCACCAAAAACTCTCCCACACGAGTTTTATGACTCAACGGTGTTGCCATTCCCTTAGCACAACAAGAAGGCTGCCACCGATGAACAATATAGTAAGTTTGTTGAGGTCATTAAGAAATTATATGTCAATATACCTCTGCTAGATGCAATGCAGGTACCCACATATGCAAAGTACTTGAAAGATAAACTCAACAATAAGAAACCACTGCCATCAGCGGAAATTGTGCATATGACCGAGGAGTGTAGCGCAGCTATACTCAACCAACCTCCACAGAAGAAAAAGGACCCCGGTAGTCCAACCATTCCATGCTCAATTGGGAACCAAGTATTCAATCAAGCCTTATGTGATCTCGGAGCAAGCGTCAGCGTTATGCCTAAAATTGTCTTCGACAAACTCAATCACGTGGCACTCGTGCCCACAAGTATGTGCCTGCAACTTGCGTACCAATCTATCCGACACCCCGCGGGAATTGCCGAGGATGTCTCGGTGAAGATCCGGAACTTCCTCATTCCCATGGAGTTTGTGGTATTGGATATGGAGATTGATGCTAAGACACCGCTCATCCTTGGGCAGCCGTTTCTGAGCACCGCTGAAGCAAGCATAGATGTTGGGGCCGGAGAAGTCCACCTCAACATAAACGGGATGAGGGAGACATTCTCCTTCAGACCAAAAGTGGAGCAGTGTAGCCAAGTGAAGATCTTCAAGTGCCAAAAGTATGTGCCGAAGCCGCCAATCTACGATGCTTCCGGGAAAGAGATGGATAGTCTCGTAGCATTTATGAAACGGAAGTTAGCCACCGAGGCTGCCATCCGATAACGAGAGGAACACGAATGGAAGATGGCGAGAGCCATGAAAGCTAACCGCAAGAACTAGGAAACAGGAGGCAAAGCTCCTGTTAAGAAGGTCGGCACCCATGACTTTACAAGACCCACCAACCGAGGGTGCAATAAAAATCAATATACCCATGGAGGCCCTAGGATAAATACTATGGGGCATGTTGACGACGAGCGCGCCCAAGACCCATCCACGACAAATTCCAAGTGGCTCGCAAAGGTACCGCTTACCTCCCCGTACGTACGCTCATGCGACATCCCGAAGGACGGTAAATGGTTTGCTCCCGCCAAGAGGTAAACCTAGCATTATCTTCCGACGGCATATTTATTTCTCGCTAGTTTAAATTCTCATCCTCCATTGCATATTTAGATTTTTGCAATGCATAATTTTAATCTTTTACTGCATTTAGTTTATACCCTCATTTTCGAAAAAAATATATACAGGGTCGGCCGACCCTAGCACTGGGCCGGCCGACCACCTCCTGCAAACGGTAAGCAAAAGGGGGGCTGGTCAAGCCGGCCGACCACAAGGTCAGGCCGGCCGACCAAGCCTGCTCCCCTTCCCCTCTTCTCTCTCTTTTCTCCCTCTTCTTTCTATCTTTTCTCTCCTCTCTTTCCCTCCTTTCCTCTTCTCTTTAGCTTTGCTCTCTCTCTCTCTTTCTTGCTTTCTACTTTGCTCACTCCCGAAGCAACACCAAGGAGGCCGGCCGACCATGGCCTAGGGCTGGCCGACCCCTACAACGGTCGCCCGACCCCCCGTTCCAAGCCGGCCGACCAAGCCTAAAGGGCCTCACTCCTCTTTTTGCTGCACCCTCACGCAAGCTGGTCGCCCGACCACGGGAGAAGGCCGGCCGACCATCCTCCCCTTTCCTTTCTTCTTTTTTCTCTTGCTTCCAACACACTCAACACACACACTCGAGTGGCCACCAGACACAAGGTCAGGGGCCGGCCGACCGACCATGGTGGCGGTCGCCCGACCAGCCTCACCTGTCGCCCGACCGGCCTGCCCCCTTCCCTTGGCTGTGCGGCCACGCAAGGTCGCCCGGCCATGGGAGAAGGCAGGCCAACCACGGCCATGGTCGGCCGACCCCTTTAGCTGGCCGCCCGACCCCCTGCTGCTCCCATTTTGCTATAAATAGCCCCCATAACCTCCTTCTCCAATGCACCAAGCAGCAGCAAGCAATTCCCTTCTCTCCCTCTTTTAATCTCCTTGCTTAGTAGTAGTTTAGTTCTTGCTTAGCCAAAATAACACCCAAATAAAATCTAGTTGAGCAAAAATAATTTAGCTACTAGCCACTCTCTTCGGCAAGACCACGAATGAGTTGTGGTGGTGTCACACCCCGCAAGGACGACTAACCGCTAACGCGCAATTTATTTTGTCGTCTCGTAGTTTTTGTGGTCATTTTTTGTGCAGGATGAAGCACGCATTCAAGAGGGCGAGAAGTGCCATTAGCAAGGCGGGGCAGCACATACGGTTCCCGACGTCCTCTAGCTCGCAGAACTCGTGGACGGTGTCCGACGGAGGCTCATCGAGTGCTGGGCCTGGAGGAGAAGAAGCTTCGTCCTCCATCACCGGACCCGTATTGCTGCTGGATTCTCAAATCCAAACGCGCAATCAAGACGAGGCCGACTCGCTGAGGCGACTCCACACCAAGCCTATCACCCTCACCAAGTGCTTCGATGAAGTCCTCATGACAAGCACAGGTATGGATGACGAATTCGATGAAATTTTCAGTATGATAGGCTGGGAGAATTTTGCACATGTTAGCGAGGGAGGCTTAGTCCTCCTCACAAAGGAGTTTCTTATGACCCTCCGAGTAGTATTACTGGAGTCCGGCACAACGGTTCACTTCAGACTCTTTAACTCTGAGCATGAACTGACACTCCGTCAGTTCAGCAATGCTCTCGGGTTCTCACCCCGCTGCTCTATAGCAGCCGAACCCGTAGGCTTCATTGCAACAGAGTTCTGGAAGGAACTAGCCGGGCCGGACTATAAGGGGAAGAAAAGCATCACGAATATTAAGCAACCCACTATGCGGTTCATGGCCCACTGGATTACCATCGTAGTCCTGCCCCGCGATGACACATGTTGCGTGACCATAGAGGACTTAAAAATCCTCTATGCCATGTGGCGTAAGCAAAAATATGCACCTGTCACCGCCATGCTCTACCATTGGATGGAACTAGTTTGGGATGAGAATTCCATTGCAATCACGTCATTTGTGACAAGGATTGCATCCGAATTAGGGGTATTAGCTAATGCCCAGGTGGCATTCTTACCCCCTGACACGCCCAACCTAGTCACCGAGAGCCATTTCATCCGGGCACACTTCCTGCGCAAGAACCCCAGCACGGACACGTATGTCATGATCTATAAGGGGTACAACTTTGAAGTGCCTCTACCAGCGCCTCAGTTCAAAATCTACCACGTGGACACACTCTCTATGCCATTAGAGAGCGTCCTAGAGGAAGAGCCTTTACAGGAGCCCAGGCACAGTGTAGTGGGAGTCATGACCAGGGCACAAAGGAGGGCAGCCCAAGAGCGCTTACAAAAGCAAGCCCAGGATGCGCAAACCGCTGGGACGGGACCTACCTAGTTCCATACCGTGGCTGGCACGTCCTGGCAAACCCAGGGACCAGACCCAACGTGGCAGCCCCACGGAGCATCTAGAACACAATGGGGACACGAGCCGAGCGCTGCATTCTCACAGCAGCAAGGAGGAGGAACTTTCTATGAATTTGGGTCAGCACCATACGAGGAAGGACCATCTGCCTCTGCACGCTTTGCAGGAGACCCGTTGAGTGCCATCTTTGGGTCCCTAACCATTCAGGACCAGCGCATAGTTGGGATGGCCTAGCAGCTTAACCAAGTAGATGAGCACACTCAGGTCATCTAGCAGACCCAGGACGAACAGTACAACCGCCTCCTCGAAATAGAAGCGACGGCTTAGCGCACCTTTGATGAGTCCTAGCGATTCTTCCAGTACTATGGGTACTACCCCGAGTAGCTTCGTTGAAGCTTGGGGGGGGAACCCGAATCGATAGCTGGGTATGTATGACAGTCCCCCGATTTCTGCACCACTCATGTATCTTTGCTTTGAGAGTTTATTAGTTTGTTTGCTCAATCAATCTAGTTTGCTTAATTTTAGTTTGTTTATTCCAGTATATAAAAAAAACTCCCATGCTTTAATGATAAGGTCACATGCTAGCTTCATTTTGGAAATGATGAATATTTGCTCTATCAAGTGAGTGATTTAATTCTTGCATGTGACTTATGCTTAGCTTAATTTTGAGTTTGTGAATAAAAGAAGTAAACCAAGGTTCTATCTTGTGGATGCCATTTGTGATGAGAAGCCTAAGTTGTTGTGAGATGAATGATATGAGTTGAATAGGGGATAATTCTTTCATGCTCTTAATAAGATGAACATCTTAGGTTTTTAATTTGAAAACAAATAAAATATAGCTCCCCTTGGTCAAAAATACCTACCACGGCCAAAAATGCTTGAAACTGCTACAAAGAGCTGCTTAGTGATATTTTGAGCTTTGTCAAATTTTGAGTCTATTTGAGTAGAAATATCACCTTCTGTTGATAGCTAGAGTACAAAAGCAAAAATGCAAGTGATCCATTCCGGACTTTGCATCCACCAAAATGTCTCCAAATACTTCTCATAGTCCCTAGCCTTCAAATCTCGAGGAGTAAGGGTATGGAGCCCAAAAAGAAAAGCATGTAAAAACATGGCAAAAAGAAAAAAATGCGTGCAAAAGCACGGCAAAATGAAAAGCATGCAAGTTCAAGCATGGCAAAAAAAATAAAAATAAAATAAAAGCTCCATATCCACTCCGAATCTACAAAAGGCTACAAGGGATGAATACTAAGAGAAGGATGCATACCATACCACCACTCATACTCCAGTGATCAATAGAAGAAGTGATAGAGTACACTCTTTGGTCCAATCTTTGGCTTAGCAAAATAAATATCCTAAGTGTGTCACATTCTCCCTACCCAAAGCTCCACAAAAGCCTTAGTGTAGGAAAGTGTTGGCCGAATCCTGGCCCTTGGTAAGGAAACACTTTTGAGCGCCTGAGAGCACCTTGGGGAAGCTACTTTTGCTTTGAAAAATCTTAAAAACTCCTGAGAAAGACATCCAAAAAGAGCAGGTTAGAAGAGCTCCTGTACAATGGCCGTTCCATCTCTCAACCGCCCAAGGCAAGGTAAGCAAAAAGATACACCACAGGTAGTACACAAGGTGAGCTTCAATTATTTCGCTTCTCAAAACAAAAGCATAAGTATTGAGTCACATATAAGAATTTCTCAACATCTTCATATTGCAGCAACTCCTGATCCACTCTCAGTCTTAGCTTTGCTCGAGGACGAGCAAAAGTTTAAGCTTGGGGGGGTGTTGACGGTCGTAATCTCACGATATCTACCGTCAATTACCAACCAAATGGAGTTATGCAAGTGAATAATTATGGACTAACCTTTCTACTAATGAGTTCCACAAGTTTTGTATGAATATTTGGATGCAGGTACCAAAATGCACATAAAATAGATGAAAACATGCCAAGGATCAAATATGAGGCACACTGGCCAAAGTGGCCAGGTCGGCCGACCATATCACAAGGTCGGCCGACCAAGGGTCAAGCCTTCCTAGTGCAGCCAGGTCGGCCGACCAAGGGGCAGGCCGCCCGACCCACTGACAGGGTCGGCCGACCCTTGGTCAGGCCGCCCGACCACCCAAGTGAGCCACTTGCCACCTCATTGATCCACATCATGAAGAAAACACAAGTGCACTCAAATCCAACCGCAAGACCAAGCATCCAATGTATCCAAAGGCCGAAAATGCACCAAGTCACGGATCCACAACGTCATCAATCTGAGGGAGAAACAAAGTGGCCAATGCTGGGCTGACACGTGGTCGCCCGACCTCCTACAAGGTCGGCCGACCTACCCTCGGAGGCATTTTCCAGGTGCAACAACCATCCTAACCGCCAACCGCCATGGGGAAGCAAGATCAAGCCGTTGGAGTGCAAAGGCGGTGGATCGGGTGGTCGCCCGACCTCGGAGTAGGTCGGCCGACCTCCCCCTCGGTTGGCCGACCACCGACCTAGGCCTCCCACCGACCTAAGCCTCCTACAATTACCCCCCTCTCATATGGGACTATAAATAGGCCTGTAGAGCTCATTTGTAAAGGTGTGGAGAAGTGGAGAGCCATATTCTACCTTAGAGAGTGTCATTTTCCACATCTTAGTAGTTAGGATAGTCCTAGGAGTTAGAGTGAGACGAGCTTTGCCTCGGAGTTCTCGGAGATTCTTCTGAGTCTGCAGTAACAGCTCTTGTATCTTTTGTACTCAATCTTCACTATAATTCAGTTATATTTTACTTTATTTCTATCTCTTGCAAGTGTGGTGTACCATTTATTTTGCATACTTGCTAGGCTTAGACTTATGGTTATCTTAGTTAGTCAAGTCTCGTTATTCTTGCCGGTGCTATAATCCAACCTGTACGCCAGGCTCTGGTTAGGTCCTCTCCTCTGATCAAGGACGATCTATTGTTACTCCTCAAGATTTGCTTGAGTACGTTTATAGCGTGCCAGCCTATCCACGCAGATTTGCTTGGTAGCCCCACTCGGTGACAGCGTGTGGTGTGCCTGTGTAGTCCAGGCCCGTTCGTTCGGTAGGCCCGTAGGCGTTAGCCGGGTCTCCTTCGGTTGTCTACTATCTACCCCCTTACTCCTCGAGACGCCGGAATTTCGCTCGACGCAAGACCCTGACTTGCTACTTGAGTTTCTTAGTTAACCACGATAGAGTCTTTGCAGCCGAATAGAATAGAGTTTGGGAACTTTATCTCACTCGTTGTCCTCCCAGGCAACTATACCTTTCTACGTGTATCTTAGGTAGTTCAATTTATTTCTTCCCACCATACACCTATCCGTTTACCAGACTTACCCCTGTCTAGTGACTAGCTGGTATAGTTATTTAAGTACGGTTCATTAGATTCGAGTTTATTCAACTATACTCTCTCGCCTGCCGCTTCCCTGTGGATAAAAATACGATACTCGGAATACTCTAAGTGAAAAGCTACAGCGGTCTCTGTGCGCTTGCGGAGTAAAATCTTATAAGGCTAAGAGAAGCCAACAAACACCGCCCAAGAAACTCAACAAGCAATTGAGGGCGTTTGCTTTTGACGCTCACTACTTGGTTAAGAGATTGTCAAATGGACAAGTCAAAGTCAAATTCCTACGCAAGAAAGATGAGACAAGGCCCAAGAAGCTATGGGTGCCCAAGACACTTATTCCCTAAATTGCCGACCCCAATGAAAAATGGACACCTAAGCCAAAGTCCAAAGTTGCACCTATTCTTAGATGGGTGCCCAAGTCTCAAGCTTGATTTGCTTGTGTGTAGGTGAACTACAAGACCGGTGGATCACATTGGGTGATGGATAGTGAATGTACTCAATATATGACCGGTGATTCCCGAATGTTCACCTCACTTAGTGAAAATGTGGAGTATGACAAGATCACATTTGGTAACAACTCCAAGGGCAAGGTTGAAGGTTTGGACAAGATAGAAATCTCAAGTGAATATTCCATCTCTAATGTGTTGCTTGTTGATTCCTTGAACTTTAATCTCTTGTCCGTTGGTCAATTATGTGATTTGGGTTTCCAATGTCTATTCAAGCCAAATGAAGTGATAGTAAGCAAGATTGATGGTGGTGAAGAAGTCTTCAAGGGTTTTCGGCACAATAATCTTTATCTTGTTGACTTCAACTCAAAGAAGGCCAATTTGCAAGCATGTTTGTTCTCCAAGAATTCAATGGGTTGGTTGTGGCATAGAAGACTAGCTCATGTTGGAATGAGTACGCTCAAGAAGCTTATGAAGAAGGATTTGGTCCGAGGCTTAAAGGATATCACATTTGAAAAGGACAAATTGTGTAGTGCTTGTCAAGCCAGCAAACAAGTTGCAAACACTCATCCAAGCAAGACATTTATGTCCACCTCAAGGCCATTAGAGCTTCTTCATATAGATCTCTTTGGTCTAACCACATATACAAGTATTGGTGGCAACAACTATGGTTTTGTTATTGTTGATGACTTCTCAAGATACACTTGGGTTTACTTTCTTGAGGACAAAACCGAGGTGGCACATGTCTTTAGCACGTTTGCCAAGAGAGCTCAAAATGAATTCAACACTCCACTTGTGAAGATTAGAAGTGACAATAGAAGGGAGTTTGACAACACCAACATTGAAGAATATTGTGATGAAGTTGGGATCAAGCATGAGTTCTCCGCTACCTACACTCCTCAACAAAATGGTGTAGTGGAGAGAAAGAATAGAACACTCATTACCCTTGCAAGATCAATGCTTGATGAGTATGGTACAAGTGAAAAGTTTTGGGCCGAAGCAATCAACACCGCTTGTTATGCATCCAACCGGTTATATCCACACCGCCTCCTTGACAAGACTCCATATGAATTGCTAAATGGGAGAAAACCCAATATCTCATATTTCTGAGTGTTCGGTTGCAAATGCTATATCTACAAGAAGCGCCAACACTTAGGGTAAGTTCCAAAGGCGTTGTGATATTGGTTTCTTACTTGGTTACTCATCAAAGTTCAAAGCATACCGCGTATTCAACAATGCCACCGGCATGGTTGAAGAGACGTATGATTTGGAATTTGATGAATCTAATGGCTCCCAAGGAGTGCATGTTGATGTTGTGGATATAGATGAGGAACCACTTATAGAGGCAATGAAGAATATGCCTATCGGTGGCATTAAGCCTAAAGAGGATGATGATGAAGTGCAAATTGTTGATCAACCATCCTCCTCCATGGCACCTCAAGATGGTAGTGAACAAGACAAAATACTTCCAAATGAAGATGTTCATGTACCTCAAGAGCAAATTGATGAGCAAGCTCAAGATGTTGGTACATCGATACAAACACCTCAAGTGGCACCTCAAAGAAGAAGTCAACTTACAAGTGGACGCCCCAAGGAATTAATTATTGGTAGTCCAATAAGAGGAGTGACAACAAGATCTCGCAATACCGCCACATTTGTTCAAGCCTACTCCTTTGTCTCTAGCATTGAGCCTACAACAATTGATCAAGCCTTGAGTGATCCGGATTGGGTGAATGCCATGCATGAAGAGCTCAACAATTTCACAAGAAATAAAGTTTGGACACTTGAGGCTAAACCAAAGGGTGCTAGAGTAATTGGAACAAAGTGGATCTTTAGGAACAAGCAAGATGATGAAGGCAATATTGTGAGAAACAAGGCAAGGTTAGTAGCAAAGGGATACTCTCAAGTTGAAGGAACTGATTTTGGAGAGACCTTTGCACCAGTTGCAAGATTAGAGGCTATTCGGTTTCTATTAGCTTATGCCACTCATCATGACATGAAGCTATATCAAATGGATGTGAAGAGTGCCTTTCTAAATGGTTATATCAATGAGTTGGTCTATGTTGAACAACCACCCGGTTTTGAAGACCCCAACAATCCAAACCATGTGTATAGGTTGTCCAAAGCTCTCTATGGACTTAAGCAAGCACCTCGAGCTTGGTATGAGAGGCTTAGGGACTTCCTCATTGGGAAAGGGTTCAAGATCGGCCGAGTTGACACCACCCTATTCACTAAGAAGATGGACAATGATCTCTTTGTTTGTCAAGTATATGTTGATGATATCATCATTGGGTCGACAAATGAAGAGTTATGCAAGGAATTTAGCAATATGATGGCAAAGGAATTTGAGATGTCAATGATCGATGAGCTCACGTTCTTCCTTGGGTTTCAAATCAAGCAATTAAAAGAAGGGACTTTCATCTATCAAGAAAAATACACAAGAGATCTACTCAAGAGATTCAAGATGGATGATTGCAAGCCAATTGAAACCCCAATGGCAACTAACGCAAAGCTCGAAGCTGATGAAAGTGGTATCAAGGTGGACCAAACTCTCTATCGGTCAATGATAGGTTCGCTTCTCTACTTATGTGCTTCTAGGCCGGATATCATGTTTAGTGTGTGCTTGTGTGCCGAGTTTCAAGCCGATCCAAGGGAGTCTCATCTCTCCGCGGTGAAGAGAATCCTAAGGTATCTCAAGCACACCCCTAGCATAGGCTTGTGGTACCCCAAGGGTGCTAGTTTTGAACTCTTGGGCTACTCGGATTCGGACTTTGCCGGATGTCGAGTTGAGTGTAAGAGTACCTCCGGGGGTTGCTACTTGCTAGGGCGCTCGCTTATTTCGTGGTCGTCGAAGAAGCAAAACTGCGTATCCTTGTCCACCGCGGAAGCGGAATATATAGCGGTCGGGTCCTCTTGTGCCCAACTTCTATATATGAAGCAAACGCTCTTGGATTACGGAGTTAAGCTTTCTAGGATCTCTCTCCTTTGTGACAACGAGAGCGCAGTTAAGCTTGCCAACAATCCAGTCCAACACTCTCGAACCAAGCACATAGATATCCGCCATCACTTTATAAGGGACCACGTTGCAAAGGGAGACATCATTTTACGAAATGTGGGGACTAAGGAGCAATTGGTGGACATCTTCACTAAACCACTAGATGAGAGTAACTTTTGTAGATTACGAAGTGAGCTCAACGTGTTAGATGCTAGAACGATCATGTAAGTTACCTTGTCATATACTTTGCATCATTTAAGGGTAGTGCTTGCCTAACCGCTGCAAGATAGAGAGGAGCAAGGGTCTTGCATGAGTTGGTGGAACTTGGTTTCACTCATGGCATGTTGAAAGGCTCCTCTTGAAGAAGCTTGCGAGGGGAGTAAATGTGGCAAGTGTAGAGTTAAATTCTTGCAAGCATTGCATTCCTTGTCATATAGATGTGCACGCATGTTTCAATTCCAATCCATGCTTGTTGTAGCGTGCATTTCCATTGCATACGGTAGTGTCACAAAGGAGCACTCTTGATGATATGGAGACTTGTTTCTTGTGCAAGCTTCTCAAGTCATGAAAAGAGAATAGAGCAAAGGTCTAGCTTTGTTCTTCACACTTATGGAGTCAAATCCCTCCGGGACAGGAGTTAATCATCTCTAGGTCTCCTACGGATAGACTCATACATGTTTGGATCTTAAATTGTGAATTTTCTTGGTGTTGAAGTTCATTTTTGGAAAACCAAAACAATAGCCATAAGCATGAGAAAATGCACCTATTTTAGAGGGTTTGAGGAGTAAGGGTTTCACCTTGGATTGTCCATACTTGTGTTCTTTTGAATCTTCAAAAAGTTGGACAAGAAAAGGAGCTATTCAGCGAAAATCAGTGTTTGTGCATTGCCACCGGACTGTCCGGTGGCTCACCACCGGACTGTCCGGTGGGTGTACTCTTCTTCTTCCAAAATTCTCCCTCAGCCTATATCGTCTGACGGCTCACTCTCTTCCGTCCGACGTGTACCGTCGAACCGTCCGGTGGCTAACCACCGGACTGTCCGGTGGCGGTACCGTCGCCTCTTTAGCAAACTTCAACTCTCAGTCATTACCGTCCGACGGGTGTTTTCACTGGTTTTTGAATCTTCACCCGCTCGGCCTATATCGTCCGGTAGCCTCTCTTTTCCGTCCGGTGGCTCATGCCATACCGTCCGGTGGCTCCTCGAGAGTTAGGGTGAAACCACTTATAAACCTTTAATACATGGGGCCCACGCCTTCTCCTCATTCGCCCTCACCCGCATGCCCTAGCCTGAGCCCCCTCACCATCACCAAGCGCCGCCCCTCGCCGCCGCTCGGCGCCGCCCCGCCTTCCCGGGGCCGCACCGCCGCCCTGGACCTGCGCCGCCGCCCCGCGCCCCGCTCCCCCGAGCCACCGTCCCGCCGGCCCATGCCGCCACCCCCGTGCCCTCCCCCGAGTGGATTTGGGTAAAATCTGTTCTAGTGTGATGGTCACGCACTTTAGTTGATCATTATCCATAGTTTTTTCACTTGACATGCATGCCACTATTCCGACACTCCATTTCTTGCTCTAGGTCTCACCTTATCTAGTTTATTCCTCGCACTTAATTTCTTCGCGTCTCTCTATTCCTTGATTTTGTGATAGATGGGTCGTGAGAAGGGAGATAAGGGCAAGAGCAAGGCTCCTGATCCTCCTCGGAAAAAAGAGGAAGACTCTCGAGGAGCGGGAGCGTGAGGCAGCTGAGCGTGCCGCAGCCGCGTTCGATGTGATGGAGACTCGCCGCGCGGGAGGTATTCAGATTGGCCAGCCGAGACAGAACCCTCCTCGCTGCGGCCGACCACCTCCTTTGACTCCTCACAGCGCTCGCACCAAGTGAGCTACTCCTCCCAGTTAGCCCAGAGAGCGCTAGAGATGTGGGCTCATTTCACCGGCAGAGACTATAGCCGAGCAGGAGGCACAGGAGGCCGGGATACGAGCAGCAGCTGCTAGGGCTCAGGCGCATGCACAGCGTCAGGGACAGCCACAGGGTCAGGCAGAGGAGCAGCCACCAGCCTCGGTGTGGGAGGAGTACGCTTTCTCCTCTGTTCCGGCACCTCCCACACTTCTAGGCACTACCCAGCTATTCGATTTCAGATCATACGAGGGCAGGAAGCTGAAGAAGCTTCGCTACTACCTCTCAGATAGTCAGTGGCAGCCAGAGGAGTGGGATGTGAGAGTGGACCCCCGCTTCTAGACTTTAGTCAAGGCCTCTCTTTATGAGAGCTCTAGAGCAGGAGGGATGGGTTTGTTTCCCCACGCAGTGCTTCCTCTGCCCAGGATGGGAAATGTGATCCAGCACAATCTCTACCAGTATTTCAATCACATTCCTGGACTTCCCAATCTGCTAGAGCACACGGATATGTGGAGGACTGGGTCAGAGTGTTTTATGCCACACTTTACGTTGGCCCTGAGAGAGAGTTCATACAGTTTATGTTCCAGGGCCTGGCCGTGAGACTTTACAGGCAGAACGTGGCGATACTCCTTGGTCTTGAGCTTTCAAAGCGCCATCTCCACACAGACATCTATGGTGACTCTGAGCCCCCTCGTCGCTCGAAGAACGAGCGGATAGCACTGACACACGACGAGGTGCGCAGCTTGTTCAGGGAGGGTGCCCAGGAGCAGACACCGTCACAGTTGATACCTCAGACCGGACTTGTTCACAGGGCCATGCGCCGTACTTCACTGCCACGGCTTGGATACAGAGAGGGGATCACCACACTGCAGCAGCACTTTCTTAGAGCTCTCATGTAGAGGATACGCTTTTGTGTTGTGGATCTTCTGATAGTAGAGATAGAGGATGTGATCACCGATGGGATGGGCGCTCATCGCAATTTTCCATATGCTCACTACATTTCACACATTTTGAGTCGGATTGATCACGATCCAGACGCGCCTCCACTTCCACAGATGAGGCTGTTCGGTCAGATCTGGAAGAGCTTTCCCACGCACAAGGCACGTGCACCACTTGCTCCTACAGCGCCGGTCCATGGGCCTGTACCTCCAGAGGGACCCCGGGATGCGTCTCCCCCGACCTTCAGAGATAGAGACAGCACTAGAGACAGGGGGAGCGACTGCTGTAGACATGGATAGTGGGGACAATAGCTCAGACGACGAGCGTGCGCCACCCTTGCCTGTCCTATCGCATGATCATGAGGTAGGTGGCTCGCGCGCTCCGCCCCCACCTCCACCTCCGCCGTCCGTCACAGCTGCTCAGGTTGCCTCACCGACGGACATTGTGTCCATGTTCTAGATGATGATTCAGCTGCAGCAGCAGCGGGCAGATGAGCGACTAGCTGAGCGTCTTGCAGAGCAGCAGCGCCGCAGCGACGAGCGCTTTGCGCTTCTTCTTCAGCTGCAGCAGCAGCAACGGAGTGACGAGCGGTTTCGCTAGGTCCAGCAGCAGTCGGCTGAGCAGCAAGCGCGGATTCTCTCTACCGTACACACACTGGTCGCTGGGCTCCGGACAGACACTCAGCAGCAGATTGAGTCCCTATGCTAGCAGTTTCAGCTGGCCCCACCACCTGCAGCCTCTCTGCCACTCCTCTCCTCAGACACCAGCCTCCAGAGCCCGTTCGCCTCGCTAGCTACTCTGAGCACTTCACCACTTCACTTCTCTTACTCAGAGTTGCTAGAGAGCTAGCCTCGGATGGAGTTGACGCAGCTCCCGGCATGCACTCTTCAGTTTGATACTCCTCCACCGACGTTGCCGGATCTGCCACTCACCATGGGGCCTGTTCCTCCAGCACCTGACACTCAGCTCCAGACATCCGGGCAGCCTCCGATTAGTAGCGTGGCTCAACCCTCTCCTGTGCCAGAGGCGTCTAAGCCGTCAGCTGCAGAGGTTACTCCAGAGTTCCAGTCAGCCACCCAGTCGACAGAGCCCAGCTTTCACACTGCCTCTACTACTTGTTCGACGACGGGTGCTACTGTCCCTGCTACGACGGCGACGCCGACCCTCACCGTCTCTGCCCCGCTCGCACCTCCAGGTGCTTCTTCACCGATAGACGTCGAGCGGGCAGTGGACGAGGCTGCTGAGGAGATTGACTCTGGCTCCCCGTCGCGCTTCATCTTGTCCTCTCAGAAGGACGGCTCCCGGCTTCCCGACCCTCCGACGTCTTAGGTCTCCCTTCTTGGTGCTTGACGCCAAAGGGGGAGAATAGACTTAGGGGGAGATTGTGAGAAACATGACCCTAAGAGGTAGAGGTTTCGGTGATTAATGACAATCTAATCTCATTACTAATGAGTTCACGACATGAAGGACTTTTGAATATTTTTGATCAAGCTCATTGGTTGATAAAAGGGGACCCTCAACTTCAAATTTTAAAAGGACGGTCTTTTGGTGTTATCAAGCTAGCAAGAAGACTTAAGTGCTTCCTTAGCCCTAAGTGCCAAAAAGTTGAAAGAAGGGCACTTAGAAGTTTATTTGCTAGTCTTAGTTGGGCCGTACTATCAAGAGGGGTTGAGGTGAGTAGCTTGACACTCCTCACTCTAAAAGTTGTCTATCTTTCGACTGCATCTTAGTCCTAAAGCTCAAGCACCTTAAAACTCATCCAAACACACTCACTTAAGTTGAAAAGTTCAAAAGAAAGTCCCTCGCGAAACCTTTCAAAACTCAGTTTGAAAACAGCGTAAAAACAAGTTTTTATGTACCATCGGACTGTCCGGTGGCTAGCCACTGGAGTGTTCGGTGGTGCAAAATCAAAGCACTGGAGGTTATGTCGTTCAGCTAAGCTTTATAGCCCACTGGACTATCCGGTGCTTCACCACTGGAATGTCCGATGCCACCACCGGACGATATAAACTGAGGGCCTTTTTCCCCTTTGTCCCAGGCAAAATAGCCCACCGGACGTTATAAAGTGAGGGCCTGCTTTGTGGCCTATGCTAAACACACCACCGGACTGTCCGGTGGCAACGCACCGGACTGTCCGGTGAGTACGCACAAAATCAGGTTGGAGCTCCAAACGGCTAGTTTTGGAGCTCCACCCTATTTAAAGGCTCTCCTCCCCTCTTTTACTACCTTTGCAACCCAGGAACACTTCTATACACTCAAAGGTGACCACCACAACACAAATCCTTAAACTCTTGAGCTTTGGGCTAGAGACTTGAGAGAAGAGAACTTCTTGAGTGAGGTTGATTCAAGTGAAGCCAAAGCTTGTTACTCTTGGTGATTGCGATCACCTAGACGGCTGCGGTCGTGCCTTCCGCGAGCTCTCCGGAGATTGTGGGAGAAGCGGAGGAAGGCCTTTGCGAAGGCACTTGCGAAGCGGTTTTGGAGCTCATCGTTCCGGAGTAGAGAAGAGCATCCTGAAGAGAGCACCTGGTCCGCGGATCAACGGGTTGCTTGACCTTTGCGAAGGTCACTTTGCCAACCCCATTCCTTGCGAGGTTTAGGGCCAAAATCCTTGCGAGGAGTCCACAAGAGCAAAGCCTTGCGAGGGGCGCCAAACGAGGAGTAGGGGATAGAGACCGTGTGTCTCCCCGAACCTCAGGAAAAATCTTCATGTCACTTCTTGCCTCCTTTACTTTCCACATTTAAATTTCGCTCTTTATCTTCCTAGACTTGCATGCTTGGCTATAGGTTGCAAAACTTTTGTATCGAGTAGAACTCTAGCCACACTTGTTTAGGCACTAGGGTTGAATTGGACTTGTGCGATAGGATTTAATTTCAAGTTTCGAAATTAGAAGTCCAATTCATCCCCCTCTTGGACATCTTGATCCTTTCAGCAGTATTATCTCCTTGGGATTAAGGTTTAGTGACCCATAGACATAAGAAGGCACATTTTTATTATTTGCTTAGCATTAGTTGCTTTATGGTTTCGGTCACAGCATACATGCATGAAGTGTGGTGGTGTTAAATCTCTCTTAGCAAGTCAACCATATGAGACAAAGTACATGAGAAAAACACATGATAGAATCCTACTCCACGTCACCCTTATTATACTAAATGTACACAAGCATATAAGTGAACAAGTTATATATATAATTGACTTATCTTAAGTTATTGTTATTTACACTTTTATAGTCAAGGATTTGCAACCTAGGCATATGGGGATGAAACATGCATGCAGAGTATATAGAGCCATCCATCCTACAAGGTTTCATTTTGACATAGCAAAATTAAATATACTAAGTGGAGTTTACACGAGAAATCATGAGCGCATATGAATACCCTTAACATTCCATTCTTATTTCCTTCACCTTTGACCCTATGTAAATAACTACTTATAAACCCCTCGTGAACAGCAACCTAAATGCCTAAAAACTTCACACAAGCAAAATCTTACTGTAATATGGCTGCAAGAAATTTAGTGGAATTTTTGGAGCCCATTAAATTCTACTTTCCTATTTTTTTTGATTAAATCGTCATAGCACTTGTTATTTTCAAATCAGCATCAAAACAGCAAGCAATGTGCATGATAATTTGTCAACATACTAAACTGAGCAAAATGTACATATAATTCTTGTGTATTATTCTGGACAAGTTTTGTGTAGCAATCATTTCCATATTCACATAATGCACAAAATACAGGTGTGAGGGCAAAACAGTAATTGTACAGTGTAAGCAAGGGTTGTAAAAATCACAACAGAGCCTAAATATCATATAAAAGTTACTGTCCAAGTATTGTAATTTTTGTAGGTCATTTATACCACTTTCGCCATTTATCTAGCTTCTACATCCATGCACTAAAATAGGGGCAAAATAGTACTTTCACACATCCACATCATATCCATTCCGTAGATCTACTAACAAGGAGTCCAATGCAACTAAGTTTACCCATTTTGAATTTTTTTTTTTGATTTCATATTATTTTTCAAAGTCCATATATCAAGAATATGCTTTTAAATAGAAAACACTCTGTTAAGGACGGATTTGTAATTAACTCTAACTTCCAGGGGCCTGCATACAAGATTTAGATGACTCAGTGCATAGTTACCAAATAAGGTCGCATGAAACTAAGAAAAGGTAGGGGGTCCTCTGCAAAATACCCTTTTTCTTCTTCTTCCTCCGGCAGGGAAGAAGGGCGCACGGTGGCCGGCGTTCGGCGGGGCTGCGCCGGCGTCGTGGAGTTGGGGAACGGCGTGACAGAGAAGCCCGTGGACAGAGGAGTCGAAGTGGAGGCGCGCAAGCTCCGGAGGCTAGCCATCCACGGCGAGGCGATGGTGCGGCGTGGCCACGGTGGTGGCATGCACGACCGGCGGTGGTGGAGGCACGGGTCGAGCTCGAGATCTTGGGGAAAATGAGGAGGGAAGTGTCGTAGAGCCGGGGCACACCGTGGCTCGGATGTAAGAGAACCGAAGGTGGCCGGGCGCATGAAGCTCGCATGCCAGCCATGGCGGCGTTCATGGTGGCCACGTTGTGATTTGGTAGATACACAGGCAAAACGACGATTTATTCTTGGGGAAAATGGAGAGTAGGATGAGGCGCGTGCGATGTGCGTTGCATCGGAAGCAGAGGAGGCCGGAGGCGTGGGGTACGTGAGCTTAGCCGAAGGCCGGTCATGGCGGCTCGGCGCGCCGTTGCTCCGCGCAAGCAGGAGGAGAGGAAAAGTGCAAGTGAGAGCAGAGGCCGGGCTCGGCCTCGTCTTCCTTCGGGGCAAAGGGAGCGGGCGTGGGGAACAGGGCGCAGAGGCGATCCAGGGCATGGCCAGTGTGTGGCCATGGCGCGGCGCGGGCAGGCGGTGCCCACCGCGTGGGCGTGAGGGAGAGGAGGAAGAGGGCGGTGGATAGTGCGCGGAGTTGGTCCATAAACCGCGAGCCGATGATAGGTGGGGCCAATAGGAGGGGTAAAGGCATATGGGACCGAGTCCTGGGAAGGCAAAAGTGGTTTTCCAAAACCGGGAGCAAAGGGTGGTTTCCGGTCTGCTGGGATTTGAGGGCCAGCAAGTGGGACCCACCCATATAGACAAATGAATTGCAAAACTCGAAAATAGAAAATTCAGGGTTTGACTGGTTGCAATGATGTTTGAAATCCATCATTTAGAGCTATTTAGATGCCGAATTAGGAAAATCTCCAATTGGAGAAATTGTTGTGCTCTTTGAGCTCTACAACTTTGTCAAAAGCCATGATGTCAAATTCTTAACATAAATATGTTTTACACTTGAATTTATCTTACGGCCCCTAGTTTGGTCAACAGGCCTTTTCACACTAAAAATTCTAAAAGTCTTATTTCTAGTCATTTTCATTCAAGAATATTCTTAACAATGTTTCTCTGAATTTCAAGCTCTACAACTTTCTCCAATAAGGTTTTGCATGAAAATGGCTGTAGGTCAACGAAATTTGAATTTACCAAGTAGGTCAAGTTTGGACAGATTTCCTGTGTTGGTAGAAAAGGATCCAAAACACTATGTAAACGTCAATACATGGCTAGTGCCAGATTATAAAAATTGTTCAACACAAAATTGTCTACAGGTTTGGTATATAAAGTTTTTTCTACGTCGCCATAGAATTTTGAAATACAACCACAATTGTTTTAAAAGGTTTGGTCAAACAGCAAGTCTACTTTATATAGAATCTTTCTTGTTTTTAACTTTTGAAGTATCAAATGAAGTCCAATAACTTCAAGGTCTAATACATTTGAAAGGTGATAAGTTTAATTTCATTTCACAGAAAGGAAGATTTTGAGGTTATATAGTGAAATTGAAAGTAATTTCAGATTGAAATTTTGGGGAAGAGCTGAAATTCAAGCTTGGGAATTATTCTAAGTGTAGACTAGCTTGGGGCTGATTTCATGAGGTATTTGGGTCAAATTTAAAATAGTTAAAGATAGTTTTA
Organism: Paspalum notatum; assembly: GCA_022530915.1. Taxonomy (NCBI): domain Eukaryota; kingdom Viridiplantae; phylum Streptophyta; class Magnoliopsida; order Poales; family Poaceae; genus Paspalum; species Paspalum notatum. The sequence continues at coordinate 23,438,191 of CM039687.1, forward strand.
AACAATACTCAATGTAACAAAAGGGTAGTTTATAGTATGTACTGCCACTTTGATAATGGAGTTGAGCTTAATGAATTTGAAAGTTTCATTAGGGCTCAAGTTTGGTCACGATCACACTTGCTACCCTCGGAAGAAACGTTAGTTGGATTTGATTTGATCTTTTAAACCTCATGTCTTTAGATTTTTGGATCATCGTCAAAACAAAAAAGTCTAGGGTTATTTTCTTATCTAAGGTTTTATGTTTGGTGTTGTGCTCAAAAGCTTGTGAGTGTTGACTTACTAACCCAAGTAGGGTGCGGTTTTGTATATTGAGTAGCAAAAATTTTTGACTTAGCGAGTTCTCCACCTAGTCCTTATTACTCTCAAGCATGATTAAGTCCTAATTTATCATTTAACTATGAGTTAAGGCTTTGGAGATGTCGGGCAATACAGTTGGCCGACCACCGGCATGGTCGCCTGACCCCTACCGGGTCCGCCGACCACCGGCATGGCCGCCGGACCCCAGGCAAGGTCGGGCGACCCTGTGTCCTGGCCGCCCGACCTTCGACCGAGCCCAAATGCCACCTCATTGATCCTACACACAAAGAAACACAACTCAATGAAGATCCAACCGTTGTATCAAGCATCCAATGTATCCAAGTGCCAAAAAGAGCGGATCAGTGACGTCATTAATCCAAGTGAAGGGCCATGCAACCAATCAAGGGCTGACACATGGTCGCCTGACCTCCACCAAGGTCGGCCGACCTCCCATCGGAGGCAATTTCCACGTGCACCAACTACCTCAACCGTCAACCGCCTTGGGGGAGTGAAATCAAGCCGTTGGAGGCTCAAGTCGGTGGATCGGAGGGTCGCCCGACCACTAGGGAGGTCGGCCGACCTGCCCCTAAGACGGCCGACCTGACCCTAGGTCGGCCGACCACTGACTTTGGCCTCCCACCGATCTCAGCCACCTACAAGTACCCCTTCACTTGTACAAGTAGGGGTGCAAGTGGTGTGGATAATTATCCGATCCGATCCGATCCGAATCCTAATTATGCGGATATGGAGGAGAAATTTTTATATCCACGCGGATATGGATAATCCGAATCCGATTTACACGTGGATGCGGAGTAGGATATGGAGTATCCGATATTTGAACGCGGATTATCCGATGTTTATAATAGGATAATCCGATTAGTTTGCAAGTATATCAGAGTCAATTACGATCGATTCATGCCAAAAATACCATCACTATTATTTTTTTTGTTACTGATATGTAAAGTATGACCTGAGTAATTATACTTTAATTTATAAATTATTGATCATCGTAAAAAAAGCTAGCATGTATTATCCGATACTTTTAAATCCGTTTCCGCTCCGACACCGATCCGACTCCGCTCCATTTCCGATATCCTAAAATATCCGTATCCATATCCGTAACCGAGTAATATCCGCTCCGCTCCGAATCTGACAAAAAAAATAGGATTAGGATACGGAAAAGACATTATCCGCTCCGATCCGATCCGTTTGCATCCCTATGTACAAGCTATAAATAGGCCCTGGGAGCTCATTTGTAAAAGTGTGGAGAAGTTGAGAGCTACATTCTACCTTAGAGAGTCATATTTCTACATCTTAGTAGTTAGGATAGTCCTAGGAGTTAGAGTAAGTCGAGCTTTGCCTCGGAGTTCTTGGAGATCCTTCTAAGTCTGTGGTAAAGTTCTTGTATCTTTGTACTCTTTTTATCTCTAGTATAATTTATTTACATTACTTTATTTCTATCTCCTGCAAGTGTGGTGTACCTTTCTTTGCATACTTGCTAGGCTCAGACTGTGGCTACCTGAGTTAGCCAAGTCTTGTTATTCTTGCCGGTGCTATAAGCCTTTCCTAGACTTAGATCTAGGAGTCTGGTTAACTCTAACCCTTGGAATCAAGGACGAGTTTTAGTGCTCAATCCCTATCGTGGTGATAGCGCTTGAGCACTAGTATAGCGTGCCATCCTACCCATGCAGATTTGCTTGGTAGCCCCACTCGGTGACAGTGTCTGGTGTGCCTGTGTATCCCAAGCCCGTTCGTTCGGTAGGCCCATAGGCGTTAGCCGTGTCTCCTTCGGTGGTCTACTATCTACCCCCTGACCCCTCGAGGCGCTGGAATTTCGCTCGACGCGAGATCCTGACTTGTTTACTTAAGTTTCTTAGTTAACCACGACATAGTCTTTGCAGCCGAATAGAATAGAGTTTGGGAACTTCATCTCACTCGTTGTCCTCCCAGGCAACTATACCTTTCTATGTGTATCTTAGGTAGTCTATTTTACATCATCACCATACACCTGTCTTTATTTGACTTACCCCTGTTTAGATACTAGTTGGTACATTTATTTAAGTTTACGGAACATTTGATTTGAGTTTATCCAATTATACTCTCTTGTCTGCCACTTCCCTGTGGATAAAAATATGATACTCGGAATACTCTGGGTGAAAGGCTACAGCGGTCTCCGTGCGCTTGCGGAGTAAAACCTGTTAAGGCTAAGAGACACCAACAAGAGGCCCCCGCGTCTACTGCACCTTCTTAAATCTTCAAAGATGGGGGTGCCTTCCTCATCATCACCTGAAATCTCAAAGGCAGAGGTTGTGTAAGGCAAAAATTCATCAAAAGAGACCTTACAAGTGTCTACTACCTGTTTGGTTTCTATGATCCACACTCGAAGCTCGAGGCGTACCCTAGAAAGACACCATCTAGGCAGTGAGACTCAAACTTATCCATATGACCCACCTTCTTAAGCACAAAGCACCTGTACCCAAACGGTCTCAAGTGCATGACGCTGGACTGCCTAGCAAACCAAAGTTCATATGAGGTCTTTCCAAGGAAAACTCGCAACAAGATCCGGTTCGCAATGTAACAGGCCATATTCACTACCTCAGCCCAAAAGTGCCTAGGAGTCCTATGTTCATCGAGCATCGTCCGTGCTATCTCAACGAGTGCGTGGATCTTGCATTCCACAACACCATTCTGAGGAGGGGTATATTCCGAAGAAAAGTGGTGCTCAAGACCTAGGTTACGACAAAAGTTTTTGAACCGAGAGTTTCTGAATTCTCCGCCATTGTCACTGCAGATAGCCCTCATAGCCTTATGACTCTTGTTTCTCAACCTCAGTACCAGATTCCAAATAAAACAAAACGACTCATCCTTAAACTCCATGAAAAATACACACGAGAAGCGAGAAAAGTAGTCTATAATGACAAGCACATACCACTTCCCACTGACCGACGCTACTTGAGCGGGACGTACTTTATCCATACGGAGTAGCTCACCCGGGTAGGAGGTCATAACCTAAGACATATGAGTGCGAGAAGCAGCAACCATCTTGCCATGACAAAAAGGGTGGCACACTAAGTCCTTCTCAGCTTTCAATTTGGGCAATCCTTGGATTCGGCCCATTGAACTCAACCTGACTAGCAGATCAAAGCTAAGTGACTCAGCCTCCTATGCCACTTACATATAGCAACAGAGGGACTAGCAACCAAACAACGTGCAAGGCCAGAAATATATGTGAGGTCGATCCTAAAAACCTGACCAAAAGGCAGCAAAGAGCAAATAAGGGTCTGCTCAGCATCAAGAGCGCGGCACGCACCCTTCTTAACCTACGAAAGAGTAGTTTAAAAGTTCTCAAAATAGCAAGCCCATAGTAAAGCTTACTGCTATATACGACAAAGTTTGGCATCGATCAAAATCACATGTCTCGGTCATTACATCACAAAAGTTATCACAAAAGCTCGTCGAGCGCAACTATAAAGCTTAGGCTTGCATCTTATCCTCTTCATTAGAAGATTTTGGAACTTCTTCTGGCTTCAGAGTTTCTTCCGGTAGTAGAGCATCAGATGGCTGAGAAGTACCAGCAGAAATGGCAGTAGTTGCAGCAGTTCGGGCATGGCCAGCTTAGACTTGTTCTTCGGAATGCTTCCGAACTTCAACCTCAATCTAAAAAAAGGCGTAGCATAAATTAATACATGGGAAAAAAGCACAAAACCAAAAAACTTCACGAGTAAGTAATAGCATACCTCCCTCCGACGTTCAAGAATCTTTTCTGCAACTCTGGTCTTAAGGCCCTTCTTCCATAATAAGTTGTAAACGTGGCGACCAACGTTCTCACAATCACGGTTGCATTGGAAAACATTATCAACTAGGCATAGTGGAAAGTTAGGCGCTCCAAATTTATGAACGTGTTCACAGTTAGCGGCTTAGAGAGAGGAAGCATTGGCTTTGGCGCCAGCTGTAACACAGTAGCCGCCATAAGAACCCATGAATTCAGGAATCTCAAATATTTCATTAATCATCCAATCTAGTTGAAAGTGCATGCATCTAGGCCTTACTCTCTTTGTTTTGGTGACACATGACAAAAAAAATCTTTTGATCTAACATGTTCACTAAGTGTATGACATGAAGTGATATAATAAAATTCATGTAATGTGCGTTCATATATTATCAAGACTTACACAAGGTTGACAAGACATGGATATTAGTCTCTCATGAATTCATATGATATCTAACTGGTGGCAATGGCTTGGAAGAGAAGATCTTGTGCTATTTGCTCTCATGTTGATCAATATACATTCAAGTGCACAAGTCAAGAAGGTGACTCAAAGCAAGTGCTTCATTAATATTTTATTTTTGCTTTGGGTTAGGAAAAGTCTTACTATTAAGAGGGATCAAGTTTTGGAATGTGGTTGCCTCATTTACCCTAAAGCCATCCACCAAATACTTCATTTATACACCTTTCTGTAATTTGCCAACTCTGAGTATCCAAGTTAGTATCTGACCCAGCTTCTCTGTCCAATTCTTTGTTGCTGAGTCTGCGAACTCAGAGTATCCGAGTGAGTATCTGACCCAGCTTCTCTGTCCAACTCTTTGTTGCTGAGTCTGGGAACTCAAAGTATCTGAGTTAGTATCTGACCCAGCGCCTCTATCTGGTTCACTGCCTACCTAGTTCAAATTCAACTCAGATACTCCAGGTTAACTCAGAGGCTCCAAGTCTGCGCTGAAATTGCCTGTAAGGGCTCTATTCGTGAGGGGGGTATTTATACTCCTTGTTCCACCTCTAGCTGCCTCTCTTGCTTATTCCAAACCAAACCCTAGACCAATAACTCAAAAAAAAATTCGATTCACGAGTTCCTCCCCCTTGTGTTGCTCTTGTGATTCTTGGGGTTGAGGAGGAGGGTGTAGGTCTCAAGCTTGTGCTCCTTCTTTGTGCTCTCCTCTCTTTGTCTGAGCTCTTGTGATTCTTGAGGCAAGTTCATTCCGGGACTTCGATTTGTTACTCTTGGAGTGAAGAACTCCTAGACGACTAGCGGTCGCCTGAAAGCTCTCAAGGTTGTTGTGAGAAGCTCCGGGCAGTTTGGATCTCCCCATGAAGATTGAGTAAGTCCCCTATTACTTTATGCGATTTGGGGGTGAGGAAAGGGTTGAAGACCCGGCCCTTTGTGGGCTCCTCAATGGAGACGTATGGACTCCTTAGTGGAGTGCCCGAACTTCGGATTACAAATACTTGTCTCCTTGTGTTGTGATTTACTTTGCTCATATTTCATTGCTACAATTCAAGATTTCACCCGATCTACTTGTGAACTTGATTCTAGGTGAAGGGACCACAAGGGAACTAACCAAGGCATCATTCTCCATCTTTTGGTTCAATTTCGTAGCTCTATCTATACAGGTTCAGATACTAATGAGGACATCTCTCCTATGCTTACGAGCGACATTCCTTCAATTGTGATGCATGGTCCTCTCACAAGAGCTCGAGCACGACAATTAAATCAACTGGTGAGCTCGTTCTTAAGTTCTAGTTTATACACTTGTGAGGATAGTATGCTACCTAATGTTTATATTGATTATATTTTACTTAGGAACTTAGGAGAGGAACATGAAGGCCATGGGAACCAGCAAGGGCGAGGAGGAAAGCAAGCGGGGCGTCCAAGTCAAGTTGGAGGCCCAATTCATCTCGGAGTAGGCCTCCTCGGCCTCCAGGAGCAGTCTGCACCAAAATCGTCGCCCAGGCCACAAACGGGCTCCGTTTTCGGCAATCCACATATAACGTCTGGAAAGAGAAAAAGTAGATCTACAACTTTTGTATTATAAGTTTTAGCATTTGAGCTCATTAAGGGTGCAAAATCGTCCGTGCAAGTTCAGGTAGAAAATTTGTGATTTACAGACGAGACTTTTGTGATAGTTTTAAGTTGTATCTTGTTCTCGCGGCACTTTTTCAGAAAAAAGGCAAGTGCATAAAAAAAAGCCACACAAAGAAAAAAGAGAAAAAGAAAAAAAATCAGAAGTGCTTGCATCCTTTGTGTCCTTTGTACTTTGTATGTGTGACTTGCTTGCTTGAACTAGTTCTAGAAACAAGTTTAGGCCAGCAACATTAACAAGTACTTTGGACACTTATTCAATTTTGCTATCTAATTTTGAATTGTGCTAATCCTTGCTACTATATAAAGCCTCCTATTGCATTAGGAAACCGATGAGTGCTAATCCTTGCTACGACCCACGACCAACTGAACGACTCAGCCGATCGTCTTGGCTTGACGGTGGTTGGGCGTGCCACCTGGCTGATGACCTAGCCAGGGAGGTTGTGGTGGTGGTGATGGCGTTGGTCGGCTCTTGTTTCCCCTGCATAAACAGACAAAACAGAGCAAACGTTAAATACTAGCTGGATCGCTTGGATCGGCTCCTCCTGGATCGGATCTTCTGCACCGGCAAGTCCCTGCTGTCTTACCAGTAGTATATCTACATATAATATACAAAGTACTTAAATAGAGGAAGAAGGAGCACGACTAGATCTATTCTAGATGGCTAAAAATCCAGATGAACATCAATTACGCCTTAAGATCTACTATTACACCAAAGATTACACAGGAAAGCTATAAAAGCAGATGCATATTTTACAAAAATCGACAAAAGGCATAGCAGGGTATACATCGGATCTTCCTAATAACATGTGATCTGTAGATGAAACTGTAAGAACAGATCTAATCTATGCTCTAAGCTTGTGCTATGCTAATCTAGTAACGAACCAGCAGCGTGAAAGCATGCATCATGGAAAGATGTTAGCAGAACAGCTAGTTGTACATTAGCCAATATGCAAGCATATCAACTCATGCACACGATGGATCTCGTGCCAAGCTAGGCTTGACGTGAGATTCATCGGGATAACTAATGGATCTCGCACTAGGCTAGGCTTGGCACGAGATTCATCATGGTAACTAGCAAACCGTACCATCAAAAACGCTTCAGTACATGATTTGCTAGGCGACTAACGTCTAATGCCCCAACAAAGCAGATCATTAGGGCAGCATGACGATTACTTGAAACTCTAGTCGCTAGAGGTGGCGATGCACCGAGGGAATATGGAGACAACCGCTGCTTGATGAACGTGTGTCGTCAATCTTATTCAATAACAAAGGGTACATATTTATAGTCCGGAGACTTGGGCGGCAAGCCTGCCCTTCCTTAATTAAACTACAAACCCTAACCGACTCGAACTGGACTCTTTTAACTAATCATTAATCTACGATACAAGGCCCAATGGCCTGCTTTAACATGCGCCGTCGCTTCCTTGGATAGCTTCTCCTCAGCCCAAAGCCGATTTAGGCACATTAATTGGGTCGGCTAAATTCTGGTGCCAACACATGCCCCCCTAGTTTTGGCAAATAATACTTTTTATTTTAAAACCAAGATAAGAAGGAACCTCTGGCCCAGACGTCCCGTCGAACTGAACCGCCACACAGTCTTCCATGGAAACCGCAATGATGAGCTGTGCAACCCTTCCGTTTCCCCGTACGATGCCTCTTTGCCTTCCATTGCCTCTTTGCTTAATAAAAGGCGTGGTACCCCTGCCCCTTCATCAGCATCTGCTCTTCTTCTTCCTCCAGCCAAAAGAGCCGAGCCATAACTCCCTCTTTCTGCCATATCTTCCATCGGCAGCAACTCTGAGCCCCCTTCTCCTTCCTCTGTGCTAGGGCACTGAGAGCCCACTCCACCATCCTCGCCTTCCTCAATCGCCAATGCACCAGCCCTACCGCCGCCCAAGCTTGACGCGCCGCTGGGTCTGGCCCTTTGCCAGCTGCGGGAGCCGATTAGGCTCCGCCGGCCGCGCCGGTGGACGGCGAAGAGAGCTCGCCGGACCAGGCCACCAAGGCTTGGTTAAAGGTCTTCGGCCCCGACATCCCGGACCCTCCGTCCGGGGTGTGGGTGAACCTCGGGTGTGCTGAGGACCCAGAGGACGCAGTGGCATCCCCTCCGTGGAATCCTCCTCCCCGCAGCGTTCGCCAACAACAGAGCGCCCCGACAAGAGGAGACGGGTAGAAGCGTCGCTGGATGACGAGGACGACGAGGAGGAGGATGACAGCGACGATGACGGCATTGACGAGCCAGAGGAGTTCGATGAGGACGCCCTGGAGGAGGAGCCGGACGAGGACGCACCTATCCTTCGCCCTTTTACTTGGTTGAATGCCCCCCATAAAAAGATAGTGGAGAAGAGTATCACCCGAAACTGGAGCCAATACATTGCCTAGCACAACAAGCACTCTGGCTCAGTTTCAGAGAAAGAACACATCACCTTTCTGAACCTCTAGCTTGACCATTTTCTCTTTAATGGTCCTTCTCTGGCCCCGACCAACAATTATCTCAACTTGGCCACTGCTCTAGCCAAAGGTAAGACTCTTGCCCTAGGAAAACTTTTCCTAGGCCTGTTGTACCGTCATCTTTCTTTGGACACCCAGCGCATCCTGGCTAGACAACGTATCAAGACAGGCGGACCCTGGTGGTTTGTTCAGCTCTGGAGTCAGCTGTACTTTCATAATGAAATTCCAAACTTTCCACAACTTGAGTCTCAGTCTTTCCCAGATCTTTCAGGCAAATATATCCGTCGTACTTCATTTGGCCAGGCCTTGCATCAATTGCCCATATCCCAAACCGATGTAGCCGAAACAGCCAAATGGTACAAATGCTTCTACAGCTCTCAAACCACCCCTGTGTATGACGCATATGCCGAATGTGATCAATTCGAAAACCCGTCCTTCTTCAGGCTAGACATCTTTAGTGCTGACGAAGAAACTCGTGCCATATTCGGCATCATGGCTACCCCTTGCCTTCTCCCAGTCAGCATGAGCACTAGTAACAGAATTAACAAGCTAGGGTACAAATCATACCAACCTGTTCTAGCTGCTCGCCAACTCAGCTTGAACCAAACTTCTCGCCGCCTGATTATTCATGAGAAAATCCAAAGCCGAGCTAATATAACTGACTCCTTGGTAGCCACCAAAGCATAATCCATCTTTTTTGAACTGAAGCTGAATATACCCGACACGATGGAGTTCGTGTATACGGCCGATGGCTTCAACACTTGGTGGGATTTCTGGAGGCCCCACCTTTTTCAAAATGCTATGGCATTGGCTCTTATAGCTATCGATCCAGAGCATGAAGCTACACCAGAGGAGGTAACCCCACGCTTTGTTCGGTCTTCTTTTGTCTCGTTGCCTTATATGTAACCGAACTTCTTGCTTACAGATATAAGCAGGACCTATTCCAACTGATGATGCAGTCTAGCCATTCAAATACTTGCAAAAGGCACCACTGCCCATGTACCAGGCCGACATGCCTTCTTTTGACAAGGTCATCTTTTCAGCCCCTAGGATGAAGCGCAAGAGGGAGGGCAAAGGACTTCGTCAGCCGAGGTTTAAGAAAGCCGCCATCAAGCCCAAGTCCACTGTCTCGGCTCAACCTCCTCCCTCTGAATCTCCAGTAAGCTCCCCTTCTGTCATCCAGGTTTCAATAATGAGAACTGTACTGAACACATTTTTTTTCATCACGCCGGAACACAGCTCTCACAGTCAAGAGCAGGAGGGTGCTGGAGAACAGAGCTCTCCTGAACATCCCAGTTCTTCTTCAAAGGACACATCCGGCCGCACATACGAAGTCCATAGTATGGAAGTCAGCCCTCCTCAGGTGCATTTCTGCCCGTACGGTTCCTTCGTCCATAGTTTGTGAACTAACCATGCTGTTGCCAGACCTTTGATGTTGCATTCTTGCTGAACTTTGATCCCTCAACCATCAACAAATCCTTGGTGACTGAGAGTCCTCCCACGTCCCTTACAACTGCAGCCGATGTTACCTTGAACCGCGAGGAAATCGCCAGGCAACTGGAAGCTCGAATTGAGAAATTGGTCGTTGAATGTGACGGAGTTCGCACGGCCTTTGAGCCGATTGCCGACGTGCAGGCTTCAGGCCTGAAGCAAGTGCTCTGGCCTACAACTTACCTTGGATTTCTTCGTGAGGATGTGTTGGCCGCTACGTCACGCATAGCCTCTCGCAACAACTAGCCGGCCCTAAAAGAAGAGATCACCAAGAAGTGCACAGCAGCGAACTAGCTCAAGGCAGACCTGGATGACAAGAGTGAAGAGGCGCGACTGAAAACGTCCAGATAGGCGCTTGATGCAAAGAAGACGAAGTTCACTGAAGAAATCAAGCGCCTTGAGGAAGAGTTGTCTCAGGTTGATGCCGCCATTCTAGCCAACGATGCAGGGGTGAAGGCACTTGCAGGTAATAAACAAAAACTGTCAACATCGCTCAAAGCTACCATCGCGTGCATCCGTGAGCTGAACAAGGGATTAAGGTCTTCTATCTCTGCTAGCATACAAGAGCTATCCATGCTAAGGGTCGAAAGGATCTCAACAGAGTTATGACTTGCGTCGAGCGAAATTCTAGCGCCTCGAGGGGTCAGGGGGTAGATAGTAGACCACCGAAGGAGACCCGGCTAACGCCTACGGGCCTACTGAACGAACGGGCCTAGGATACACAGGCACACCACACGCTGTCACCAAGTGGGGCTACTAAGCAAATCTGCATGGATAGGCTGACACGCTACAAATGTGTTCAAGCGGAGCTTGAACAAAAATAGTTCATCCTTAGCTAGAGGAGAGGAACTAACCAGAGCCTAGCGTATAGGTTGGATAGTAGCACCGACAAGCATAACAACGATCGATCTATTTTAGTTTAGTACAACTCAGGCCTCAAACTTGGTATGCCCAAAAGGAAAAAGGTGCTTTAACAACTGCATACATACCAAGCGAGTAACTAACTAGAGTAGAAGATAAGTGCATAAAGTAGGAAAGTAAAGTACTTGCACTTGTCAATAATCAGAATGTAATGCTTAAGATATCAAAATAGAATACATTACCGAAGATTCCGACTAACTCCGATACAGCAAACCTTCTCTAACTCCTAACTAAACATTGCTTTCAGAATGGAAGCACCTCCCGTGGGGCACCTCCTAGAGGGAGAAAGAGAGGATTCACATGGTGAATGGTACATTTTGGAGTGGGGGATTGCCCCTCTATTTATAGGATGAAGAAGGTCGGTGGGGGCAGCAAGTCGGTTGGTCGAGCGGCCACGTGGGTGGTCGGCCGACCATTGCGGAGGTCGGCCGACCAAGCCCATGGTCGGCCAACCATCCCCCAAGGTCGGCCGACCGTCCGATGCTCCACCTCACTTCTCCAATGCCTAGGATGCCTTCTAGAAGTCGGTTTCCGTTGATACACGTGTTGAACATGTTCGGGCGTCCAACTTGGTGACCGTGCAGGCCAAGTAATGGGCCGGGCGGCCATTTGAGGTGGTCGGCCAGCCAAGCCTAGGGTCGGCCGACCAAGCCCAAGGTCAGCCGGCCATCATTTCAGCCTTTCAGTAGTTCCTCGGCCCATGTGGTGGCCTTCCGACATTGGATTCGACTTGGGCTTGTTCCACCTTGTGTATTTGGGCTCTTGGTGACTTCCTTGGATAAATAAGATGAAGTATGAGGCATTTTGGGAGAGTGCATGGTCGGCCGGCCATGGCTTTGGTCGCCTAACCTCAGTTATGGTCGCCCGACTACTCTCACAGCCCATGCATGCTGTCAATCTTACGATGGCCATAACTTTAGCGTCCGGACTCCAAATTGAGTGAACCAAAAATCCATTTTGATTATCTTGATGAGCTCTTTGAAATGGTTTGGTCCATGAGGGCATTTGAGATACTTCATAGTGATGTTATTTTCCATTCATTCTCAAGCCTTTTTAATGTGATGACTCTCTCTTGCTCCAAATGGTCTTCTTTTGTATGGAATGTGAGCTTCTCCCTGTGACACATTGAAAACCACCAAAACTTGTGGAATTCATCAATGTTAGGTAAATAATGCATGGAAGTTTATGTATACCCCATTTATTCACCGAGGGATTGATGGTCGAAATAAGAAAATAACGACCGTCAACACCCACTTAGGGTCGCGGCCCATTAGGGCACTGCTCCCGCAAACGCCCACTGCCCCTGATGAAAACAACAGGAGTAATGGACGCCTTCCACCGGTCCTATAGAGGAAGCGTCAGGAGCGGAAGTCCCTCTAATAAAAGAGAACGCGCGGGAGGCGAAATTTTCGAAGTCCCCCAGCATTTCCATTCTCTTCTTTGCGCCGTCAGGCTGCCGAAATTTCCACCTCCCTATCGCCATGCCGCGCCGTCTAGCCGCCTCCGCGTCGTCTAGCCGCCGCCGCGTCGCGCTATCCGAGCCAGCACCGGTGCTCCGTCCTCCGCGCGCCATCCGAGCCGCCCTTGTGCTCCGCGCGCGATCGTCCGCCGCCATTGAAGCTCTCCGCCCCGGCCTCGTCGCGTCGGCCTCGTCACATCGTCCCCGTGCCGCTTCCTCCTCTACCGCGGCCTCATCAGCGCCATCTCCGCCTCGGCCTCATTGTCTGTGCCGCCTCCTCCTCCGCCCCGGCCCGGACGTCGTCCCCACGCCGGCACCTCTCCGCCGCGGTCTCCTCGTCAGCACCGCCACCTCTCCACCGCCTTGTCCTCCTCCTCCTCTGCCCCGGCTCGGCCACGTCAGCGCCACGGCCCCCTCCGATCCTCGTCTCCGGCGCCGCCTCCTCTCCTCCTCTCCTCCTCTCCACGGACCACACGGTAACATCCATTTCTTTTATCATGTATCTAGTTAGTGAGTTAGTTAGTTTAGTTAGTTTGTTAGTTTGATAGCTAGTGAGTGAGTTAGTTAGTTAGCTAGTTAATTTAACTACTTATACTTAGGGATTTTGCTAGTTAGTTTACTTAGTGAGTTATAGTTAGAGATTTTGATAGCTAGTTAGCTAGTGAGTTAGGTAGTTGGTTAGACCCATTTTTCATGTATTTTCATCTTTCATGTATTTTTCATGTATTTTCATTTCTTTCATCTTTCATGTATTATATCATCTATCATGTATAACCATTTTTCATGTATTTTCATGTATTTTCATCTTTCATGTATTATCATATTTCAAGTATATACAAATTTCATTTGTTTTCATCTTTCATGTATTATCATCTATCATGTATAACCATTTTTCATGTATATACAAATTTCATCTGCTTTGCTTTGTTATGTGTAATTTTCATGGATATTCATTATCTGTATATTAACTTTTCATGTAACTATATTTCATGTATACAAATTTCATGTGTGTGAATTTTATTATCGTTGGATTACACGGTCTTTTCTAGACAAAATGGCTAGTAGGTCACCATCAAAGCGATACGCCGAAGACAATGCATGGCTTGAAGATCTTCTTAACGATGAACCCGATGAAGCTGATTACGATTTGCCATGCGACAACCTAGAGCCAGAAGACCCACATGCCAAGGACGTAATTGCCACCAAACGCGCTCGAGAACTCACGAGGGATCCGAACTATGTGTCATCTGCCGAGGTGTGCGCCAAACACTAATCTCGTTTAGTTGTTGTAACGATGGGAATTTCCCATTTTGTTAACAATCTCACACCTAGCAGGAATAACAAATGGCTGAAGAACCCACCACACCTCAGGACAATCTGGCCGAAGAAAACCTCATTGAGGAAATTGGATCGAGCTAGAGGAGAGGTGGAAAGCGAGCGAAGAACAAATTACCTGAAACAATTTTTGTAGTGCATGAGGTTAGCGATGCAGGGCAACCACTGGAACCTTTTGAGGTACGAGAAAAGTTCCGCAACACCGTGGGGGTGGCAGCGAGGGGGTGGATGGATCCTACGTGGACTGATTGGAGGAAGGTTCCCAATGCAAGGAAGGAGTTATTATGGACAGAGTTGTATAAAGTGTTCCAGTTCCCATGTGATAGCTTGGAGAAGGCTAAGGCATATGCACTGAAGCAGCTAGGAGAAGCCTACCGTCGATGGAAAGTGGAGCTCACGAGAAAATATGTGAAGACCAACCTTACTCCGTTTGCGGAGTATGGTAAGATAACCCAATCACGGTGGGATGAGTTCATGAGGCAACGGACAGCTGAAGAAGCCAAAGAGCTTAGCACAGCTAACACAACTCTTGCAAAGAGAGACGTGCACAACACGAAATTGGCCCCGGTGGGTACGCCGCAAAAGTCAACAAATGGAACAAAGAAAGGCAAGATACAATAGCTAAAGGTCTACAAGACCCGTACAAAGGCTTGAACGACTGGACGTTCCAGTGGGTCAAAGCCTGAGAGGTCAAGATGCCAGGGGGACAAAAAGATTTTGCAAAGCCTGAGACCAAAGAGGTGGTGAGCAAAATCATGAAGCTTGTAGAGGACCAGAAGGTGGGCAATTTTGTCCCTGATAGGAAGAACGACGTGTTGACCAAAGCAATAGGGACAAAAGAGCATGGAGGCCGAGTCAGAGGCCTCTCATCCAAGGTCAATTGGAAGGACAGGTTCTCCCAGGACAGGGCCAAGTACAAAAAGCATGATCGCTACAAGGAGCTATGAAAGAAGCGGCCCGAGAGGTGTTCATGGAACAATTCAGAAATCTACATAAAAAATCAATGAAATATCTTGGCGTTGTAATACATAAACCCACCGATCCAGAGAGGCGCCATCTAGGAATTGATGCGGTCACGTCTCCGACTCCTTGCGAGCTGCACACCCCTCCAGGAATACATGGATGGACAGAGGAGGTAGCAAGGGCACTGGTGATTCTAGGGAGCACACTTTTCCATGGCAAAGAGATCCCACCGAACATGCAATGGTCCAGGTCCTTAGCGTTGAACCCAAACATGTAGAAGAAAGGATAGACATCCCCACACCAGAGGGGATAGAGTTCCTCGGTTAGTGTGTCGATCAGTTCATATTGTGAAATAAGCTATACATCCTCAACCTGGCACTCGAACAAAGGTGGCTAGCACTCGAACAACGACCATTCAAACAAAGGCAGCTAGCACTCGAACAAGATCATCCATATTCAAATCCACCGATACATGAATTCGTGCCAGTAACTCCTCAAGATATAGCCAAGAAGCCAGCTACACCTCTAGAAGTCGTCGAGAAGGTGGCTACACCTCCAGAAGCCGTTAAGAAGCCGGCTCCATCAAAACAACCTCCAGAAGCTGAGGAGCCAGAGGCAGCATAGACATGTGAGAAAAGCGTGTGCTAAAAATGGTACGCACGTATGAAAAGGTTGCGACAGAGGAGGTGCAAAAGTGGTTCACGAAAACAGCGGCAGGAAAGGAAACGCAGAAACCAAAGGAAAAAGAGCCACAAAAGAGAAAGAGGCCAACAAAGGAAATTGATCTTGTTCCAGACCAAAAATTCTACAAAACCGTGATTGGCCTTGATGAAATTCCAGATATGCCAGATTGTCCCCTAAGATATGAACAAGGCAAACAATTCCTGCCAGATTGGACTCTTAATGATAAAAACTTCCCAGGCGAGATAAAAAAATTTCATGCTTGGTATCTAAGGGCATGTAGACTTGGGGTTAATTTTATAACCGCTCACATTCCCAGCCGATGTTTCACCACCCTAAGCAAGACTACAATCGCTGATTTTTTGGGGTTCCAAAACATGTTCCGCCTAGGACAAGTGGATATTACTGCGATGACCCTTTGGTGCCTGTTGTTGGCGGCTCTTAGCCTACCGGATTTTACTCCGCAAGCGCACGGAGACCGCTGTAGCCTTTCACCTGGGAGTATTCCAAGGTATCATATTTATCCACAGGGAAGCATTGAGATAGAGATATCAAACTATCATTCATCCAGTTGTTACTACTCTTTCAAGTCAACCAATACCTAAGAAAGGTTGACACCAAACACCATGGGATACAAGCCAAGCACCGTTGGCAAGAAAACAGGTAAGCTAGGAGCACAACGAGACAAGGACTGCTATACGGTCTTATATCTCTGCTAGCATACAAGAGCTATCTGTGCTAAGGGTTGAAAGGATCTCAACAGAGTTATGACTTGCGTCGAGCGAAATTCCGGTGCCTCGAGGGGTCAGGGGGTAGATAGTAGACCACCGAAGGAGACCTGGCTAACGCCTACGGGCCTACCGAACGAATGGGCCTAGGATACACAGGCACACCAGACACTGTCACCGAGTGGGGCTACCAAGCAAATCTACGTGGGTAGGATGGCACGCTATACTAGTGCTCAAGCGCTATCACCATGATAGGGATTGAGCACTAAAACTCGTCCTTGATTCCAAGGGTTAGAGTTAACCAGACTCCTAGATCTAAGTCTAGGAAAGGCTTATAGCACCGACAAGAATAACAAGACTTGATGCAAAGAAAGGTATAGTTGCCTGGGAGGACAACGAGTGAGATAAAGTTCCCAAACTCTATTCTATTCAGCTGCAAAGACTATGCCGTGGTTAACTAAGAAACTCAAGTACAAGTCAGGGTCTCACGTCGAGCAAAATTCCGGCACCTCGAGGGGTCAGGGGTAGATAGTAGACCACCGAAGGAGACAAGGCTAATGCCTACGGGGCCTACTGAACGAACTGGCCTGGGATACACAGGCACACCACACGCTGTCACCGAGTGGGGCTACCAAGCAAATCTGCGTGGATAGGCTGGCACGCTACAAACGTGTTCAAGCGAAGCTTGAACAACAATAGTTCATCCTTGGCCAAAGGAGAGGAACTAACCAGAGCCTAGCATATAGGTTGGATTGTAACACCGGCAAGCATAACAACGGTCAATCTATTCTAGTTTAGCACAACTCAGGCCTCAACTTGGCATGCCCAAAAGGAAAGAGGTGCTTAACAGCTGCATACATACCAAGCGAGTAACTAACTAGAGCAGAAAGATAAGTGCATAAAGTAGAAACATGAAGTACTTGCACTTGTCAATAAAAGGAAAGTAGTGCTCAAGATAAGCAAATGAAATACATTACCGAGTACTTTCGACTGACTCCGATACAGCAGACCTTCTCTAACTCCTAAACTAAACACTACTTTCAGAATGGAAGTCCCTCCCATGGGGAGCCTCCTAGAGGGAGAAAGAGAGTTCACATGGTGTGAAATGGTACATTTTGGAGTGGGGGAGTGCCCCTCTATTTATAGGACGAAGAAGGTCGGTGGGGGCAGTAAGTCGGTTGGTTGGGCGGACACGTGGGTGGTCGGCTGACTTTCCCCAAGGTCGCACGACCATCCGATGCACCGCCTCACTTCTCCAACGCTTAGGATGCCTTCTGGAAGTCGGTTTCCGTGGATACACGTGTTGAACATGTCCGGACGGCCAAGTAATGGGCCGGGGGCCTTTTGGGGTGGTCGGCCGGCCATGTGAAGTGGTCGGCCGACCATAGGCAAGGTAGACCGACCAACATTCCAGCCTTCCGACGGTGGATTCGACTTGGGCTTGTTCCTCCACTTGTATTTGGCCCCTTGGTAACTTCCTTGGTTGAATAACATGAAGGACAAGGCATTTTGAGAGAGTGTAGGGTCGGCCGATCATGCCTTTGGTCGCCCGACCAAGGTCGCAAAATTCATCATAATCTACCTCGAGTGAGAAAAGACCTCTGAGATGGTATTCTAGAAGGTGATAAACAAGGAAGGTTTGGTTGATTCTGGCCCCCCTCTGTGTTAATCAAGGCTTCTTATTCGGGGAACTTCTAGAAGACATCATATGCTATGCTGGCAAGGGAAGCTACTAGAAGAAATCATGGAAGGTGCCACGACACTTCAGATCTATCCAAAACCAGAAGATTTCAACATATCTCAGCCAATACTAAAGATTCCAGAGCTTTCCAAGCCGAGTCCGAGGCCAACACTTCATCCCCAAGCACTAAGGAATGTCCCAGCGAAAGATGGAACATAAAAGCCGCAGAAAGAGTCCAGGTCGGCCGACTTTGGGCCCTTTGGTCTGCCGACCTCGGGACTTCCTACGTCGGTTCGAGATTTCCTTTCTCCCACGTCTTCTCCAGGGTATAAGTAGCGAGTCTAGGCCCAGAGATAGGGCATCCAATTCATTATCAAGGTGACAAGATGTAGAGAAGAGGGACATCCACCAGAGGAGAGCTGAGGGTCGAGTTTTAGGCTAGGGATTAGAGGCTCTTCTAGTTCCTAGAGGTGATTAGAGGCCTTGCATGGCTCTATAATTACCTAGCTCTAGAGGTCTAATCATGTCATTGTGGGAGGTATGACCATGGTTGTAAACTTTGTTATGATTATTAATGAAGTATTGTTGTTGCTCTAATTATCATGTTCTTGGTCTAATTATGCATGTTCTTTCTCTAATAAGCTTTAGTTCTAGATGCATGTTAAAGGTTATGTTCTTCTAGCGATCTTGGTCTTTGATCTTGCTTACTAGTAATATGGTTGCGTAGCTAGTTCTTGTGATCATGGTGATTAGAAGTCTAGTTATGTTTATTATGTTATTAGACTATGCGTAAGTGTATGCTTATGAGAGCTTCTCGTTGATTACCCTGACTTATGTAACAAGTGGTTGGAGAGAAAGGTTAAGCTTGATTGAGGGGGTTTGGTTATTGACCTTGGTTTAATTATGCTATGAGGAGCAGGCTTGATCATGCTTATATCTGCCTTGAGCTGCTAGATATCTCGTTGCTCTAATCTTTTGGATGTTCTTATCATGCTTGTTTTGGATCTAATTAGAGCTAGATTAGACCCTGGTTAATACCCTTTTGATCAATTGTTCTTGTTGTGTTCTAATTGCTTATCATCTAACTTGACTCTGATTAGATGTAGATTAGAGGTAGATTAGATATAGTTTAGATATCCTTTTGATCTTTAGTTTACTTTAAGCTTAAGTTAGTTAATTCTCTATTAGTTGTTTCCACAGATTGACAAACCCATGATACTCATCCTGGGGAAAAGCTACCACAATATTGTTGCTTTTAGTATAAGGTTTGGCGTGCTTAAGTGCCGTCAACAGTGAATTAGGCTTTCTAAAACCTAAGGCTCACTAAAAATTACAACTACTAAGCAAAACCTATGCAAGTAAATCTAACTATGTACACTATGTTTTTGCTAAGTGTTGCTACTACTACCGTGGCCAAGTCCTGCTACCTAGTTCCACCTAGAAACTAACCTATAAAGCTAGTCTAGGAATGTAAGCACACAATTGCAAGAATGAATATGCGGAAGCTAAAGAGATGAGAAGAGATATGCAAACTCCCGATCACGACGAAGGCGATGGCACACGAGGAAGACACGGCGATATTCTTCTCGCGGTTCGGGGAGGCCAATGTGCCCTCTCACTCCCTACGTCCTCGTTAGGTGCCTCCGCAGGCTTTGCTCTCGTGCAATCCTCAAAGGAGTGCGGCCTCGCCCTTGCAAGGTTGGACGATGGCAAAGTGACTTCCACGGAAGTCAAGCAACCCCGGTCGGGTCTCCGGATATCCTCGGTACACAACCACACAAGCCCTTCTCTCACGTAGTCTTGGACTATGGCCTCGCCCACTCAAGGGTAGAGGATTGTTGTGGCTGTTGGGGTCTTTTGTGTCCTTCTCACGGAGCTACCCCGACGTCTCCACTATGGGAAGCTTTGGCCAAAACGCCGAGGGCCTTCCTCCCTCTCACAAGGTGGTGGCGGCCACTCCACACTCCGGAGGGTCTTGCAAGACTTACAACTGCACACACACAAGGGTAAACGTGTGCGCAGGCACGGGTGATAGATAAGGTGGCCTAAGAGAGGATGCACTAAGCACTAGCTATGCTGGATATGTCTAGTTTTGCTCTTGTAGTGGTTGGGCTCTCAAATGTGTGTATGAGGCTCTTGGGATGGATCAAATGGGTGCCTCAACACTTGTCTTAGCTCAGGATACTCCAACCACATTGTGGAGGCCGGCCATGGGGGTATTTACATTCCAAGCCGCAAAACTAGCCATTGGGAGCCTTTTTTTCTTCTCTACGTGACCACTGGACCGTCCGATTATGGCTCCCAACTATCGTTGGAGTCGACCGTTGGAAACTCAGATGACCATTGAGACTATCAGACCATCCGTTCGATTGTGTTTGTTGAGTTTTCTATCCAACTTGTCCGATGGACCATCGAACCGTCCGATGGTAGAACCATCGGACCGCCCGATGCCTAAAGCACCGGGACTTGGTCTTCTCCTTCCTTACTACCCAGCTCGTTTGATGGACCATTGGACCGTCCAATGGTGGGACCATTGGACCGTCTGATGGTGGTATTTTGCACTAGGATTTGTATCTTCAATCTTGGGCTTTTTCTTCTAGCCGGTGCACTCGATGGGACCGTCAAGTTAGGACCCTCGCTTGCAACTTGATGGTGGCTTGGGTCTTTTCTTGTGTCTTTTAGATCCTCCTTTGAGGTGTTTGTACCCCAAGTCCACCTTTGGAACTAAGCACAAGGGTTAGGGCCCATTTTCCTTACAATCTTCACCTTTTTGGTGATTGAGGACAACACGACCAAGCAAGCAACAAAAGATACCAATTGAAGGACACAACCATGCTACTTGCTAGGATGCAATGCAAAGGCAAGATCAAAGATGCTAATTGAAATATGCAATAATACCAATTGACATTTTATTCCACCAAAGATTGGAAGAATTTGCTCATGTCTTGCCCTTGCCAAGATCTTGTCCCCTCTTATGGTCAATGGACATAAGGCTCCCCATACTCCAATGCCACTTCCCTCTTTTTGTTGGACCATTGCCTTGATCTTGATCTTCATTTCTCTCCCATTGTTCTTGATCGTGCGGCAACCCCCTTTGGTCCTCTTTGATCTTCCCTTCCTAGTTCATGTTCGACTCCTTGCATGCTTGCTTGAGTCCACAATCCCCCCCCCCTTTGGAATCAAACACCGAAAAGGAAAGCATTAAAAGCACAAGGGAGAGTCCCATACACTATGATCCTTAAGATATGGAAGGCAAATGGATCACAATGCATGAGACTCGTATAACATAGGCTAAACTCCCCCTAAATGTGTGCATACATAAGATGGTAATCGAACCATATGCACATTTAGTCATTTAAGACAAAGGGAAGCTTAAACTATATTATGCACGGAGGTAGCTCTAAATAATTGAAATGTACACCAAGGAAGGTGTTACCAATTTGAAACCCATTTTTCTTAACTTCATGCATACCTCCGGGGACATGGGTGAGACTACACATATGATAAACTTGAAAGCATTGTTAGTCTCAAAGAACACAAACCATAGGATAGGCTCCCCCTCAAAGTGTGCATACAAGCTTTGAATTGCTTGTGAGAGACATGCACTAGATGAGAGCCAATGGACCGGCCTCATTGCTCTCCTGGTGTGATGAGTGATTGTCAATGGTACAAGTCCTCCGATGGACTGGAGGTAGAGGATGACGAAGACCTCGATGGACTGAGGCAAAAGCCCTCCAATGGACCGGAGGCAAAGCTCGGCGTCGGTCGGCCATGGGAGCTCAGTACACAGAGGGGCGGTTCGGCAACGGTGGTGTAAGCCCTCCGATGGACCGCGAGGCGACTCCGATGGACTAGAGAAACCGGGTGCCACCATGGTGCTCCAACCCAAGTGCATGGCGCGAAGACGTGCGAGGGAGGCTTTGGCGGCTTGATTGGGCCAAGACCCGGCCCAGGAAGCCTGCAGAATAAAGTTTTCCGGTTTCTGACTTCAAAACCGGGGGAAGCTTCCGGACTACTGGCTACGTGGCGTACATCCAAGCGAGGCATGGAGAAGAAGATCAAAGCATCATCGTAGTCGTCCGATTGTATCTTTTTCATTTCAGCCCCTTCCGAGCATTCTAGAGTAAGGGTCTTAGTATTAAATGGTGTCGTTAGGCCTAGGCTATAAATTCCTAAGTGGCTGGTCATTTAGGTGACTCTTCCACCATTAGAAAACCCTAGGCTTAGTTTCCATACAGCTATGTGCCAAAGAGAGAAAGAAGAGCTTAAGGCTAGGTTTTGAGTCCCCTAGCTAGGGTTCTACACATCAAGAGGGAGGATGAAGGGTGGTAGGATGTAGGGATCTTTGTATGAACTCAATTTCGTGATTAACCTAGCAATATTCCTCTAAAATTGAAGAGCTTGTGTGCAGCTCTCTCCCTTCCCCTTCTCTAGTTTGGTTTTTGGGTGAACTCTCAAAGGCTTTTGGTGCTTTGCTTTGCCTACGAGTTTCCCCCCTTTCTTTTGGTGGTTTGGACTTGCTAAGATGTGGAGATTATGCCCTAGTGCATCTCAAACCTGTAGGTTTGCCATGAGCAAGTCGAACTTGAGTTTTTCACTTTCTTGCCAAACATTGCCTACTTCATGAGATCTGAAATTCCCGCTAATCCTAAGGTCATTTTGAGTTGACCTTCTGGGAAAAGCTTTGGAATAGGGTCTAGATAGTCTGTGCAAAATTTCGTGAAGTTTGGACAAGATTTAGTCAAGTTTTGGTTTTGAAAACTCAAGTTCCAGGTTTGCACCGGATTATCCGGTGTCTCTACCAGAACATCCGGCTCCACCGGAAGTTTCGGTAGCGGTCACCGGAACATCCGGTAGGTCAGGCTCGAGGAGTGTCACCTATAGATCCTACTGGAACATCTGACAGTTGCCACCGGAACATCCGACGGCGGCTATGGAAACATCCGGTAGATCTGTGCAGCCTATGGTTTTTGGTGCTTTCGTGTTTGGCTCTTTGCTTCGACCTCATTTCTAGTGTTCGGTGCTGCTGCCCATACTCTTAACTTGCTATGAACCAGTAAGGCGCATTTCGGTGCGTTGAGTGGTGGGCAAGACGCTAGTGCGTGAGTCATTGTTTCGCTTGACTTGCAATCTTGTGATCGTCGAGTCTTGTGCTTCTGCTCGCTTGGTGTGTTCCCGTTCAGTGGGCGACACCAAGTGCTTGCTAGACACGTTTTCTTTCAGTGGACGGTGTCTAGCGTTTGTTGTGTGTGAAGTGTGTCAGTCTGCACCAGGGGGTTGCGAGTTTGAGTTTTTAAGTGCTCCTATTCACCCCCCTCTAGTCGCACGTCTTGGTCCTACAAGTGGTATCAGAGCCGGTTAGGTTTCCCATACCTTAACCGGTGACGAAACCGTAGCGACTATGGCTTATTCTGGGAAGATTCCTATTCTTGGCTCCGATGGCTATCCCTACTGGAAGGGTAGGATGGAGGCATTCCTTGTTAGCCAGAGTCAAAACATATGCTACTCAGAGTACGACTTTTGTTGTGCTTCCAGCTGCTGAGCGTTAACTTTCTCTTTTCTGGGCTTGGTCCCATGGATTATGAGAGAGTGAGTCACCTCAAGACGGCGCGTGAGATATGGTCACTGCTTAGTGCACACCATGAGGGTACCGCGACGATTAAGGCTAGACTTGTGGAGACTTACCGGCGCAAATATGGGAATTTCGTCCAGAAGCTGGGAGAGTCAGTAGACGACTTGTTTGGTCACTTTCAGTCGATCATCAACAAGTTGCATGTCAACTCTGCCCCCGCTGAGCTCCCATACACTTATCATCAGCAGGCTGTCAAATTGCTGTATGCTTTGGATAGAAAAGTATGGGAGATTAAGGTGAACTCAATCATTGAGTCGGCAGGGTATGATACGATAGGAGTAGAGGCGCTCTATAGTAAGCTCAAGGCCACAGAAGTAGATTACAAGAGGAGGGATTCCCTCGCTTGTACAGGTTCCAAGAGTCTGGCCTTGGCTACCCCCTCTAGTGAGTCTGCTACTAACCCCCTGTTATACAACTTCTTATTTTCTGCTTTGATGTCTGTTACAGAGGAGCAGTTGGCGATGCTTGGGGATGATGAGCTTTGTCTAGTGTCTAGTTGCTTTCAGCGCGCCTATGACAACCGGATGAGCAAGAAGAGGGGCGAGAAGCCCAAGTGCTTCGAGTATGGAGAGGTCGGCTACTTCATCGCTGAGTGCCCCAACAAGAACAACTACTACAAGAAGGGCAAGAGCTACTCCCGCGACTCCAACAAGTACCACTCTGGCAAGCCAAGCTTTGACAAGCACCGCTTCAGCAAGCACAGCTTCGGCAAGCGTCCCTTCGGCAAGAAGAACTTTCGGAAGGCTTTCAAGAGCTGCCAGAAGGACAACCGGAAGCGGGACAAGGCGTTTTTCGCTGAGATCGGGTTCTGCAGCAGCGGATCTTCTTCCTCTTCGTCCTCGTCGAGCTCAAATGATGAGGAGATCACGTACAGGAAGGACAAGAGGAACGATCAAGGAGGTCCAGCTGGCTTGTGCTTTGTCTCCACCAAGTCCAAGCGCAAGCACAAGATCAAGAGGAGCTCGGTCTGCTCCATGGCACTTGGGGACAAGGAGAACAAGGATGATGGCAGCAACTCTTTCTCCGATGATGTGGTAACTCCTAAGCAAGCCGAAATCCTTGAGATGCTAGAGCAGAACAGCCGAGAATTGAAAGCCCAGGATAAGATACTAGAGAAGGCAGCTAAGAAGCTGCAGAAGTTGAAAGCACAACTTGCTGAGGCTTTAGAGGAGAATGAGAGGTTGAGGAGTGTGAGACCCCAACCCAGTGAGTTTGAGTGCCCTACCTGTGAGTCTTTCATGATGGAGCTTGGTGACCAGAGAGATAGGTATGCCAAGCGGGTAGAGGAGATAGATGGGCTAAAAGTTGAGTTAGGCAAACTCCAGTCCAAGCTGGATGAGCCTACTTTGAGTGGAGAGCTTGAGTTTGAGTCTTGCCCCTGTTTAGCTAGAGAGCTAGCTGTGCTGAAGGAGAAGTCTGAGGGGCAGCTCAAGGAGCTTGAAGAGCTTAGGGCTAGACCTGCGCTTTTGGGTGCGTGTATGGTCTATCCTACTTTGAGAGGCGAGTTAGAGCAGTTGAGAGCTGACTTTGAGGTGCTTTCAGCACCTACTGACACTTGTGAGAACTGGCTGACCCTCTGGATGCAGCTGGTGGATAGGGATGCCACCATTAAGAAGTTGGAGAAAGCTGCTCCTGTGTTACCTGTGCTGCCCAGACTATAGTTCTGGAAGATCTGAGGTTGCAACTGTTGTCTTTGCAAGATGACAATAGCAGGTTGAGAGAGGTGCTGTGTTGGGTATATGCAAGGCAACCCCAACTAGAGATGATTATAGAGAGCACCAAGAGAGCCGAGGGTGACATGAGAGGTTGTGGGTTTGGAGAGTGCAGCACTTCGGGTGAGAAGAGTGCCCCGATTAAGATCAAGACTGCACCTACCTAGCCAGGTGAGACTGTTGATGGGGTTTACCATGAGCCACCCAAGGCTGCCCCAAAGAAGCAGTACTGGACATCCAAGCTTTCTCAGGCTGAGCTGAACAAGATTATTGAAGAAGAGCTTAAGCCCAAGGGCAAGAAGCCAGTCCAGCAGTCAGAGCCACCCAAAGCAACACCACCTAAGCCCAAGTCCCAGCC
This sequence comes from Paspalum notatum, assembly GCA_022530915.1. Lineage (NCBI taxonomy): Eukaryota > Viridiplantae > Streptophyta > Magnoliopsida > Poales > Poaceae > Paspalum > Paspalum notatum. The sequence goes on from CM039687.1 coordinate 23,463,758, forward strand.
TAACCCAGTTCCTAGGAGGCCTGTCTACCACTGTGAGTTTTGCCAGCGAAATGGCCACCTAGAGGAGTTTTGCTTTAGGAGGAAGCAGGTTGAGAGGCAGGAGAGAGCTTGGGGGGAACCTGGATCAGTTCTACCAGGGTGGTAGGCAAGATCCTCCTCACCGCGGTGAGATGAGAGACCGCTTTGCTGGTGGTGAGAGAGGAGGCGGACTTCAGTCCCGTGCTACTGCGCTTACCCAACTTTTGAGTAGATGGCTCGGCACTGGTACAACAATTTTGGTACCAACCCCAGTGCCGGACCATTTGCTCACCGTCGCTTTACTTGACTTTGCAAGATCGAGGCATGGAGGACGTGTGGATCATGGACTTCGGTTGCTCTAGGCACATGACAAGGCACCGCAAGTGGTTCTCCAGCCTCATCCCCGTGAGCACCAAGGAGTACATCACATTCGGGGACAATGGTCAAGGTAAAGAGTTGGGTGTTGGTTCTGTTTCGCTCTCTGCTAAGCTTTCCCTGAGAGAAGTTGCTTTTGTCTGGAATCTGGGGTTCAATTTGGTCTTTGTTTCGCAACTTCTCGATGAAGGATTTGAGGTTCAATTTAAGAAGGGTGCGTGCTGCGTTCTTGATGCCGAGGAGACCCTTGTTTGCTCTTTGCTGCCTTTTGGTCAGGTTTTTAGGGTCGACCTCACATCTATTTCTGGCCCTGTGCGCTGTTTGGTTGCTAGTCCTTCTGCTGATATATGGAAGTGGTATAGGAGACTTGGTCACTTGAGCTTTGATCTGCTAGTCAGATTGAGTTCAATGGGCCTAATCCGAGGATTGCCCAAATTGAAAGCTGAGAAGGACTTAATTTGCCACCCCTGTCGTAATGGCAAGATGGTTGCTGCTTCTCACACTCCTGTGTCTCAGGTTATGACCTCCTATCTGGGTGAGCTACTCCATATGGATACAGTAGGTCCCGCTCGAGTAGCGTCGGTCAGTGGAAAGTGGTACGTGCTTGTCATTGTAGACGACTTTTCGCGGTTCTCGTGGGTATTTTTCATGGAGTTTAAGGATGGGGCGTTTGGTTTTGTTCGGGATCTGGTACTGAGGTTGAGAAACGAGAGTCATAAGGCCATGAGGGCTATCCGCAGTGACAATGGCGAAGAATTCAGAAACTCTTGGTTCAAAAACTTCTGTCGTGACCTAGGTCTTGAGCAAGTTTTCTTCTCCATATACCCCACCGCAGAACGGTGTTGTGGAACGCAAGAACCGCACACTCGTTGAGATGGCACGGACGATGCTCAATGAGCACAGGACACCAAAGCGCTTTTGGGCTGAGGCAGTGAATACGGCCTGTTACATTGCGAACCGGATCTTCTTGCGAGCTTTCCTTGGGAAGACCTCGTATGAACTTCGGTTTGGTAGGCAGCCCAGCGTCAAGCACTTGCGAGCGTTTGGCTGCAGGTGTTTTGTGCTTCAGAAGGTGGGGCATTTGGACAAGTTTGAGTCTCGTTGTTTGGATGGTATTTTTCTGGGGTATGCTTCTAGTTCTAGGGCTTTTTGTGTGTGGATTTTGGAGGCCAAGCAAGTTGTTGAGACTTGTGAGGTTTCTTTTGATGAAACTATGCCCTGCACAACCCCTACCTTTGAGCTTTCAGGTGATGATGAAGAAGGCACCCCCATCTTTGAAGATAAGGAAGGTGCAGATGATGTTGGTGATGTAGGAGCCACTGCACCGGCTGTAGCTACTGCCCCCTCTGCTACGAGCTCTGATGATGATGGAGGACCCTTGCCTATGGCTTTCTCCTCACTCCCCCGACAGCAAGCTCAAGCAGAGGCTGGCCCCGCTGAGGACGCAGGGGAGGTGACCTCCGAGATTGTTCCTTCTCGTCAAGTCCAGTGGGATCACCCCCCACACAGGATGATTGGCTCCACCGGAAGTTCCGGTTGCGGCCACCAGAACATCTGGTAGGTCAAGCTCGAGGAGTGTCACCTATAGATCCTACCAGAACATCCGACAGCTGCCACCAGAACATCCGACGGCGGCTATCGGAACATCCGGTAGATCTGGGCAGCCTGTGGTTTTTGGTGCTTTTCATGTTTGGCTCTTTGCTTCGACCTCATTTCTAGTGTTCGGTGCTGCTGCCCATACTCTTAACTTGCTGTGAACTTGAGTGGTGGGCAAGACGCTAGTGCGTAAGTTGTTGTTTCGCTTGACTTGCGATCTCGTGATCGTCGAGTCTTGTGCTTCCGCTCGCTTCGTGTGTTCCCGTTCAGTGGGCGACACCAAGTGCTTGCTAGACACGTTTCCTTTCAGTGGACGGTGTCTAGCGTTTGTTGTGTGTGAAGTGTGTCAGTCTGCACCAGGGGGTTGTGTCACGCCCAGTTCTCAACCAACGGAACCAGAACAACATATATGTGCCAGGAACGTGTCTCACATATATAATGACAATAGCGACATCACAGAACGTGCTTAAACGATAAATAAAACGTTTACATAGAGTATAACATCACTTTATTACAATAAGACAACATGTCTTTAAACCAGAGTCATAGCGGAAGCGTAAACGAAGACGAACGAGCCGCCACAGGGACGTCGACTGGTGGACCGGTACACCTAGAACTCGTTGAAGTCCTGAACATACTCTTCGAAGTCTTCTGGAGCTGAGCAGCGGTTGGGTTCCAGCCAACAGTAGGTTTAAAGTAAAGCAAGCGTGAGTATTTCATACTCAACAAGCACAACATGAACTATGAGGCATCTAGGGTTGGCTGACACTTAGCATGAGCTTTTAGTTGGTCAAGTTTTACTAAGCGACTAATTACTACAGGTGAGTTGATAAACCATTAACCCAAGGTATAGCATAAAAGATTTAAACAACAACATTAACATAAGAACCAACTTTCAGACCCAACCCGGAACCACTAATCTGCATGAAGGATCTGGGTTGGGTCTGAAAGTTGGTTCTTATGTTAATGTTGTTGTTTAAATCTTTTATGCTATACCTTGGGTTAATGGTTTATCAACTCACCTGTAGTAATTAGTCGCTTAATAAAACTTGACCAACTAAAAGCTCATGCTAAGTGTCAGCCAACCCTAGATGCCTCATAGTTCATGTTGTGCTTGTTGAGTATGAAATACTCACGCTTGCTTTACTTTAAACCTACTGTTGGCTGGAACCCAACCGCTGCTCAGCTCCAGAAGACTTCGAAGAGTATGTTCAGGACTTCAACGAGTTCTAGGCGTACCGGTCCACCAGTCGACGTCCCTGTGGCGGCTCGTTCGTCTTCGTTTACGCTTCCGCTATGACTCTGGTTTAAAGACATGTTGTCTTATTGTAATAAAGTGATGTTATACTCTATGTAAACGTTTTATTTATCGTTTAAGCACGTTCTGTGATGTCGCTATTGTCATTATATATGTGAGACACGTTCCTGGCACATATATGTTGTTCCGGTTCCGTTGGTTGAGAACTGGGCGTGACAAAGTGGTATCAGAGCCGTGTTGACTGTAGGACGGAAGCCTAGTTAGAAACGGACGTAAATAAGGACCTCATTCCCCTTTGCCCTCTTGCTGTTTTATGAAAATTTTATTTTTGCTATCAAACTATATGTTCACCCTATGTTAAATTATTACCTTTTGCTTTATTCATTCAATCAAATAGAACTGATCTCCATCTTACTCCATCCTCCTTATAGGTCATGGCACGCAGCAAGCAGACCGCCCGCAAGAGTACCGGGGGCCGCCTTCGCCGTGTTGCACCACCGACCCCACGGCGTACCCCAGTACCTCGTCCACCACAGCAGATCGAGCCTCCGTCACCGGAGCTGCCCGAGCCGTTGCCACCACCACCCTTCGAGTACGCCCCCATGGACCAGGCGCCACACCCCTTTGAGGGGAATGGTCTGCTTCCGGCAGACACTGACCCTGAGGAGGAGGAGGAGGAGGAGGAGGAGGATCCAGTGGAGGTAGTTTACTACCTCGACTCAGACGGCGATGGTGATGCACGGGGAGAGGCTCCATCGCCGCGCCTGCCGACACCGACACCTCCTTCCCCGCGTGCGCCGACACCACCACCTTCTCCAGCGGCACCTGCAGCTTCACCGGCACCCCCACCGCCACCGCCTGCCGCACCCGAGTGGCCGTTCCGTGTGGCTGTCCCTTCCGACGAGGGTGGCCAGCGGGAGGTTGACGCCTGGGTCGACCTGACGCACCCACACCACGGTGCTGACCTGGAGTTCCCGGGGCTACTCCGCGACTGCCTCTACGACCTGGGTTACACTACCCATGAGGTCGTCTACCAGGTCCGGCAGCGAGCGCGCCCGGACCACACCACCCTCTGGTCCGCCGGTGCGCAGATCCTGGAGCCCAACCCCAACCATGGGGGACACACCGTGCTGCGCCGGCACTACAGCATCGCGGAGCACGAGACCATGGAGATGGCCATGGAGGATGCTGCTCAGCAGGCTCTTGGGGTCCTCTGCCAGCACTACCACACTCCGCTCTGCCAGACTCAGTACCGCTACTTTCCCCGCCGGCAGTCCGGGGATACTGAGCACGAGATCGCGTCCATCCGGGGTGAGGACAACCGACAGCTGTTGAAGCTGGTCCGGTATGTGTCAGTCCTGATCACTGCTTACGTCAGGGTGTCCGAGGAGCTCCATCACCGGAACGGTGAGGTGTTCCACCTTCAGGCACAGCTGGACCGAGTGGCAGGTCCACCACCCCAGGTGCCAGTGGTGGATCCAGCTCAGACTCCACCTCGCAGGAGGCCTGGCACGGGAGAGTTAGGTGGTGCCACCAGGATACTCCCTCGGGATGACTAGTCGTCCTCATGTATCGCGTTAGCACGTTGTTTAAGCTGTCGTGTTGAGTTGGTCGGGTGAAACTTAAGTTAAAGTGTGTTGGCTGGTTGATTGTTATTTTGAACCATGTTTGATTTGGATCTTTGGTTGTGTGCTATCCAGCTGTGGGGATTTGTCCCAGCATGAGCAAGTTAATGTTATAAGTTAGTTCGTGGGGTTAACACTATATCCACTCTATTGATCTTACTACTTTATCTTTAGTCGCTATTGCTTGTGCACCCATATGTGGCTACGTGCTTACGGTGTCTCTGTTACAAACAGATGGTTAACACAAGGCGCCACGCTGCTGGTGGCAATGCTAGCCAGGGTAACCAGGGGGTGGCAACCCGCTGCCCAACCCTCCACCACTGACGCCGGAGCAGTTCTACAACCTCCAGATGCAGATGATGGCGACAATGACCAACGCTGTGCATGTTCTCCAGCAGGCTCAAGCTCAGCCTCCACCCCCACCACCTAGGGACCGGCGTGGAGATTTCCTGAAGGGTCATCCACCCACCTTCTCTCATGCCACAGAGCCACTACAGGCTGATGACTGGCTTCGTGCTGTGGAACGCCAGTTGGATATAGCACAGTGCAATGATAGGGAAAGGGTCCTGTATGGTTCTGGTCAGTTGAGGGGTGCAGCACTGGACTGGTGGGAGTCTTACAGAGTCCAGGATAGGGAAGCTTTCACCTGGGCACAGTTCAGGGAAAACTTCCGCAACCACCATGTGCCTGCAGGGCTGATGAAGATGAAGAAAAAGGAGTTCCTTTCCCTGAAGCAGGGCAGCATGTCTATGACTGAGTATAGGGATAAGTTCCTTCAGTTAGCCAGGTATGCCACTGCAGAGGTGGCAGAGGACAGGGAGAAGCAAGAATACTTCCTGGAGGGTTTAAATGATGAGCTCCAATACCAGTTGATGAACCATACCTTTCCTAGCTTTCATCAACTGGTAGACAGGGCGCTTTTCACTGAAAGGAAGCGCCAGGAGATCGAAGAAAGGAAGAGGAAGTACAACAACTCTTCATCAAGCAGCAACACCCGCCCCGTTTCTCTCAGGGTCCGAGCTCACAACAGCAGCGGGCTCAAGGACAGCAAGGCTACCAGTACCAGCAGCGCTACCAGGTTCAGCCAGCTCGTCCTATTTATCCAGCTCAGCGCCAAGTGCAGACCACCCCTCCCACCACAAACCAGACTACAGGTGTTGGGCCTTGCTACAAGTGTGGTGGAGCGGGCCACTATGCTAATGCTTGTCCCCGTAAGGTGCAAGGTAACCAACAGGGGCAGCAATCGGGCCAAAGGCAGAACCCTCCCCAGCCGCAGCAAGGGCGCCCCAATCAACAGGGCAAGGCGCCGTGGCAAGGGAAGGTGAATCATGTGACCGCTGAGTCTGCAGCTGAAGCCCCTAACGTCGTGCTTGGTACGTTCCTGGTCAACTCTCACCCCGCTACAGTTCTTTTTGATACCGGTGCCACGCATTCATTTATTACCAAATCATATGCTGAGCAGTACAATATTCCTATAAGGTCTACAAGTAGACCCATGGTAGTAACCACACCGGGGGGAACGTTGAGCACCAGTTTAATATGCCCTCGAGTTAGCATAAACATAAGGGGGGTAGAATTCTGCACCAAGTTGATAATCATCTGTTCCGCGGGGATTGATATCATCTTGGGAATGGAAACGCTTGCTAAGTGGGATGTCAGAATTGATTGTGCCAAGCGAACCGTCCACTTAACAGCTCCTGATGGTCAGAAAGTGGAAGTCAGTGCCACAGAACCTTCTGGTTGTCTGCATCAGATGGAGGCGAAGCCCACGGAGGGAATTCGAGTAGTGTGCGAGTACCCGGATGTCTTCCCAGAAGAGTTACCAGGTATGCCACCTGACCGAGAAGTTGAATTTTTAATAGAACTTTTACCTGGTACAGCCCCCATAGCAAAAAGGCAATATAGAGTGGCACCCAAAGAACAAGAGTTAATAAAGGAAAATATAGATGAGTTGTTAGGAAAAGGGTTTATACGGCCTAGTTCTTCACCTTGGGCTTTCCCAGTTCTGTTTGTTGATAAGAAGGATGGGTCAAGAAGGATGTGTGTGGATTATAGGGCTTTGAATGATGTCACCATCAAAAACAAATACCCCTTACCTCGGATAGATGATTTGTTTGATCAGTTGCAAGGTGCATGTGTGTTCTCAAAAATTGATTTGAGGTCGGGTTATCATCAAATGAAGATTCGTCCATCCGATATTCCAAAGACTGCTTTCATTACCAGATTTGGGTTATATGAATATACAGTGATGTCTTTTGGGTTGACAAATGCTCCTGCTTATTTCATGAATCTTATGAACAAGGTGTTTATGGAGTATCTTGACAAGTTTGTTGTGGTGTTCATTGATGATATATTGATCTATTCCAAGACGGAAGAAGAACATGAGGAACACTTGAGGTTAGTTTTGCAGAAGCTGAGAGACCATAAGTTGTATGCGAAGTTGAGCAAGTGTGAGTTTTGGCTTGATCAAGTGCCTTTCTTGGGACATATAGTCTCGAAAGGTGGAATCATGGTGGATCCTAGCAAGATCAGTAGTGTCATGGATTGGAAGGTGCCAGAAGTTGTGAAAGAAGTTCGTGGATTTTTGGGTCTAGCAGGATATTACAGAAGGTTTATTGAGAGTTTCTCCAGGATTGCAAAACCAATGACATCATTGCTCGAGAAGGGTGTTCCATTTAATTGGACTAAGGAGAGGCAAGCTGCATTTGATGAACTAAAGAAGAGACTCACCACAGCCCCAGTGCTTACTCTACCGGACTTAACCAAGAGTTTCACCGTGTATTGTGATGCCTCTAAGGAAGGTTTGGGTTGTGTGCTGATGCAGGAGGGAAAGGTGATTGCTTATGCTTCACGCCAGCTAAGAAAGCATGAGGTCAATTATCCCACTCATGATCTGGAGTTAGCAGCTGTTGTGCATGCTCTGAAGATCTGGAGGCATTATTTGTTCGGGAATAAATGTGAGATATACACCGACCACAAAAGTCTTAAATATATCTTCACACAGAATGAGCTGAATATGAGGCAGAGAAGATGGCTAGAGTTGATTAAAGATTATGACCTGGAGATACATTACCATCCAGGGAAAGCTAATGTGGTAGCGGATGCCTTAAGCAGAAAAAGCTATGTTAATATGGCAGTTGCTTTTCAGATGCCCTTTGAGCTGTGTGTGGAATTTGAGAGTTTGAATTTGGGATTCGTGCATCACACCGCAGTAGCAACATTTGAAGCAGAGCCTACCCTGGAACAAGAGATAAGGAACCATCAGAAAACGGACGAGAAAATTCAGGAGATCCGGGAACAGATCAAGTTGGGCAAGGCGCCACACTTTCGTGAAGATGAACAAGGTACTGTATGGTACAAGAATCGGATCTGCGTGCCAGATGTGGACAGTATCAAGAAGTTAATACTCAGTGAGGCTCACGACACCGCTTACTCAATTCACCCGGGCAGTACAAAGATGTATCATGATTTGAAGGAAAGGTTCTGGTGGTATGGAATGAAGAGAGCAGTGGCAGAATATGTCGCAATGTGTGACACTTGTCAGCGCGTGAAGGCCGAACATCAGAGACCTGCGGGTTTGTTGCAGCCTTTGAAGATCCCAGAGTGGAAATGGGAGGAAATAAGTATGGATTTCATTGTGGGGTTACCCAGGACTCAGAAAGGTTACAACTCGATCTGGGTAGTTGTTGATCGGTTGACCAAGGTTGCTCATTTCATTCCGGTGAACACTACCTATTCGGGTGCAAGGTTAGCAGAATTGTACATCTCCAGAATCGTTTGCTTGCATGGAGTGCCTAAGCGGATCATATCTGATAGAGGTTCACAGTTCACATCTCGTTTCTGGGAGCAGTTGCATGATTCTTTGGATTCCAAGCTTCGGTTCAGTACGGCATATCACCCACAGACAGATGGTCAGACGGAAAGAACAAATCAGATTCTAGAGGACATGTTGAGGGCATGTGCTTTACAATACGGAACCAGTTGGGATAAGAGTCTGCCTTATGCTGAGTTCTCCTATAACAACAGCTACCAAGCCAGTCTGAAGAAGTCACCGTTTGAGGCACTGTATGGCAGAAGGTGCAGGACACCGCTATTTTGGAACCAAACAGGAGAGAAGCAGGTGTTCGGGCCCGACCTTATCAAGGATGCTGAACAGCAGATCAAGATGGTACGTGAGAATTTGAGAGTTGCTCAGTCTAGACAGAAGAGCTATGCAGATGTGCGACGCAGGGACTTGACCTTTAAGGTTGATGACTTTGTGTATTTGAAGGTGTCACCAATGAGAGGTATCCGGAGGTTTAATATGAAAGGAAAGCTGGCACCAAGATACATCGGTCCATTCAAGATAGTGGAAAGGAAAGGCGAAGTGGCTTATAAGTTGGAGTTGCCACCAAACCTATCTGGCATACACAATGTGTTCCATGTGTCCCAACTAAAGAAGTGTTTGAGGGTGCCGGAAGAACAAGCACCACTGGAAGGTCTGGATGTGCAGGAGGATTTGACATATACCGAACACCCAGTGAAGATTCTTGAACCATCTGAAAGGGTTACCCGAAATAGGAGGGTCAAAATGTGCAGAGTGCAGTGGAAACATCACACGGAGGATGAGGCAACCTGGGAAAGAGAGGAGGAGTTGAGAGCAACTTATCCTGGTCTCTTTGCTAACCACCTATGAGAATCTCGGGGGCGAGATTCCTGTTAAGGGGGGTAGGTTTGTAACACCCTAGTTTAAATTCCAGCATTTTTACAATAAACTTCAAGCAATTTATTTAATTTCCTAAGGTTTTTGTGTTAGTTTGCATTTATCCTGATTTATTTAAATTAAATAATGCATAAAAGTAACATAGGCCCAACTTCCTTGTGCATTACATGCTGGTGCATTGCCTCTTGTTTGCTTGAATTAAGGATTCAAATTCAAATTCATTGGAATTTTAGACCCATTTTCTATCCCATTTCAAAGGAATTCAAAAAGAAAAGAAAAAAAAAAGAAAAGAGAGCCAGGCCGACCGGCCGGCCCGGCCGACCGGCCAGCCCAGCCCCCGCGCCCCTCTCCCCGCCTCGGCCCGGCCCAGCCACCTGGCGCCCCGCTCCCTCCCGCTTGGGCCCCGGCCCGACCGGTCGCCCCGCGCCCCTCCCCCTCAGCGCGCCGTTCGGCCCACCAGGCCGCGGCAGCGCCTCCCTCTCCCCGCGTCTCGCTGACAGGCGGACCCCACCTGTCACTCCCTTCTTCCTCCTCTCGCCGTGAACACCGCACCTTCCTTCTCTGCTCGGGCCACGCTAGCGCTTCGCCCGCGGGGAAGCCGAATCCGAGGCCGCTCTCTCCCTTCCTTAAACGCCCGCAGTCAAACCCCGCCATTCCCGCACCGGTTCCCCTCTCCCTCGCCTTCCTTCACTGCCGACGCGAGCCTTCAAGCCGCGGGCGGAATCACCGCGCTCGCGTCACTCCGCCCCGCCTAGCCTCCTATAAAACCCACCCCGACGCTCGCCTCCGTCTCCTTTACCGCCTCTCCTCACCAATTTCACCACCGTGCCCACTCGAGCTCGCTTTCGTCTTTGGGCCTCGCCGCGGTAAGCCGCTCCGTCGCCAAATTCGTCGTCGGTGTAGCCCTTCCGGCCCTGATTCCTCCCCCTCTCGTGTCGCAGGAACACCCCGGAGCTTCGCCGCCCATCCTCGGAGTCCCGGAGACGCTTCACCCCAACGTTCCACGCGGGCGAACGCCACCCGTGAACCGACGCCGCCGCCGCTCGTCGCTAGACCGCCACCGACCATCTCTCGCCGCCCTCAAGCCCTCGGTGAGCTCGCCGTAACACCCTCGTTCTTTTAGGCTAGCTCTAGTCGAGCCTAGCACCCTCCCCGAGCCGGAACGCCGCCGCGCCGCCGTTCCCGCCGCGCAGCGAGAACGCCATGGGCGCGGTCACCGTCGCCCTCGGCCCCGGCCTCTCTCCGCCGTCGGATCTCGATCCGACGCACGAGATCAGAACCCGATCCGATCTAACGTCACCCGTTGGATCGAGATCCAACCGCTCACACTCACCGATGACCGGTCAATACCGGTCAGCGCTAATCGTTTTGCTAAAGAGCCCCTGGACTTTCGGGAAATCAACCCGCAGTCCACCGACGTTGAAAAGTAATTAGGTTTTAGTCCTGGTTTTAGCGCTTTGGCCCCGGTGCTTTTGAAAATTAGAACCCGCCGTCCAGACCCTGGAGTTTTGCATCAGAACCCTCTGCGGCTAGGTTTAATTACGTATAGGTCCTCGGTTTTTCAAATCTAGCCCCTGGTTTAATGTTTCTATCACAGTTATGCCCCTAGGAGCCCGTTTTATGCATAACTTTCACGTTTTAACTCCGATTTGAGTGATTCTTGCGCTCACGCGACCGCAGAAACACGTAGAATGTTTTTAGTACAGTTTTACCTTCTGTTTTTATGATATGATGTACTGTTTCTCACCTTTGGCCAATTGTTTGCATGTATGTATGCGTGGAAATGTTTGTACGTTGCCGTGATCGCGGTTAGACGGTGAGCAGTTTGTTGGTGACGAGGAGCAGCAGTTTGAGGGTGTTGAGCAGCAGACTCAAGACCAGTTTGAGCAAGGCAAGTATAACATGGACACAACCCAATAATCATTTAATCACTTCATATGCATGTGTCTGTTTTTGTATGCCAATAAGGACTGTACCTAGCCTCTTTATCGCAATATTTACCTATGGGAATGCATGTTGGTTAAGTTTTGCTAGTTGCTGCGCGAACTCATGTATCTTTTGTTAATAATGTTGTTAATGAATCTATGCAATCAAATCTTGAGCTTGACCCTCTGTGGGTCATGATTCTTTAAAATTGGCTTTTTAGCAACATGGTTTAGGGGGCATAAGCGTGTGTTTTGCTTATAGCCACTCTTCTTAAGGACCGGTTCGCAAAGCGACAATCTGGGATAACAGTGCTACCATGAGACTGGAATGGGACGGTCTTGGCTAATTAATTAGGTTACATTGGTTTGGGGGTAACTTACCGACGGGGCAAGAGGGGAGGTGAGCTTCTGTGGCCCTCGCGCTACTTGGGTTGAGTGCGTTTATCTCCCCTTGAGGCTTGCTCCACAGCTGCGGACCCTGAGACCTTAGCGGTTACACCTTACCAACGTGATCTTTGTAAAGGCCTCGTAGTGTGCTTGCTAGCCATCTCATCTAAGGTAATGTGGTGAACTACTAGCGTAGCCCACGACTCATGGGTAAAGATGTACGACCTCTCGAGAGTGTAAAAACTGACATGTCAGCCGTGCTCACGGTTATGAGCGACCCAGATCCTTCATGCAGATTAGTGGTTCCGGGTTGGGTCTGAAAGTTGGTTCTTATGTTAATGTTGTTGTTTAAATCTTTTATGCTATACCTTGGGTTAATGGTTTATCAACTCACCTGTAGTAATTAGTCGCTTAGTAAAACTTGACCAACTAAAAGCTCATGCTAAGTGTCAGCCAACCCTAGATGCCTCATAGTTCATGTTGTGCTTGTTGAGTATGAAATACTCACGCTTGCTTTACTTTAAACCTACTGTTGGCTGGAACCCAACCGCTGCTCAGCTCCAGAAGACTTCGAAGAGTATGTTCAGGACTTCAACGAGTTCTAGGCGTACCGGTCCACCAGTCGACGTCCCTGTGGCGGCTCGTTCGTCTTCGTTTACGCTTCCGCTATGACTCTGGTTTAAAGACATGTTGTCTTATTGTAATAAAGTGATGTTATACTCTATGTAAACGTTTTATTTATCGTTTAAGCACGTTCTGTGATGTCGCTATTGTCATTATATATGTGAGACACGTTCCTGGCACATATATGTTGTTCCGGTTCCGTTGGTTGAGAACTGGGCGTGACAGGTTGTGAGTTTGAGTTTTTAAGTGCTCCTATTGACCCCCCTCTAGTCGCACGTCTCGGTCCTACACTAGACATTCAAGTCCAATTGAGGAGCTCACCTTATGATTTGGACCTAAACTAAGAAACCATGTAGGTTGCTCATGGGTTAGAGTGAGACAAAAGCAACCTACCATAAGATAGCCAAGGCATGCCTTACTTGAATTTAAATATGCTCATGCAAACATAGGCAAGTAAGGCAACTAGATGCTAAAGGAAATACCAAAGGAAAACAAACCTAGTTACCAACACAAGGAGGACTTGGGTATGAGACGAAATTTTTCACTTGGCTTTGTAACTCGAAACCTTATACCCAATATAGCCAAGTCTCCAAGTCCTCTTTAGCCCTTGTGGCTCTACGGTGCCTTGGGAGTGACACTCTTCTTTTGTTTTTCCTCTCTCTTCTTGGCCTCAACTTTTTGCTTTGACCTACATATGTAGGACTTGTGGCCGTCTTTATTGCAAAGGAAGCACACCACTATTTGACTCTCCTTAAGCTTCTTCACCACCTTGGCGTGGTTATCTTGAGAAGGTTGGGTTTCCTCCCTTTGACCTTGTAGTCTTGCCACATCCTTCATGAGCTGATCCACCTCTTGCTTAAGTACCTCATTTTCAATTGCAACCTCCTCCCTGCAAGTTTCTTCATACCAACTAACAAATGGTTTGCAAAGAGGTGAGTGAGGTTTATCAAATAAATCCAAGCAAGAGGTAGAGGCATCTATTTTAGATATTTCAAAAGAAGATGTGGATGCATCACTTGAAGTAGCTTTTAGTTGAAGAGCCTCAATTTTCTTTGTTAGCTCATCATTATGGTCTAGGACCATATCAAACTTAAGCACCAATTCTTCATAATTGGTTGATGACCTAGCCAATTAAGCTTTAAGACTCTTGTTTTCTCATTGTAAATCAACTATAGCTACTTGTTGCTCACGGACAAGGGAAACAAGCTCACCATATGAAGGGGGTATCTTCATCACTTACATCGCTTTCATTACCTTTGGCCATGAGGCACTTGTGCGATGTAGAAGATGATTTGCGCGAAGTAGGCTTGTGGGAGTGCTTCTTATGATGATCTTCATCGCTTGACACATCTACCCACTTGCCAATGCTCGTAAGCGCCTTGTGCCTCTCTCTTTGTTCTTTTTCCTTCTTCTTGAGCTTGTGCCTCTTTTTCTTTTCCTCCTTGGCAATGATAGGACATGAGTCCATGAAATGTCCCTTCTCACCACATCCAAAGCAACCACCTTTTCTTTCCTTCTTCTTTTGGCGGTTGTGCTCAATTTCCTCAATGGTGATGGATTGGAGTTGAGCTTCTCTAATGCCTTCTCCATCCTTTTGATCAACATTGCAATTTCATTTCATCATCGAAGGAGGAGCCGCTTGATCACCTTCATCACTATGTTCTTCTTCTTCACTTGAGCTTGAGTTTGTTTCTTTCATGCTCTTGCCCTTCTTCATCTTCTTCTTTTCACCATGAATGGTGAGTGCATGTGACTTGGATGAAGAGGTATCTTGACCAATCTAGTTGTATAGGTCAAATGCAATAATCTTGCGAAGAACCTTGATGAGCGTCATGGTGCTCATGTCTTGGTGGAGAAGATAGGTGATGATGCTTGCGTATTTGTCTTTTGGAAGCACTTCGATGATCTTCCTTGCAATATCGGCATCTTCTAACTTGGTTTCGCCTATTGAATTGAACTCATTGACAATAACATTTAGGTGTGATACATGTCATTAGCCAATTCAAGCACGCTTAACCAAGCCAAGCTTTTGCTCCTTGACGTTACTTGTGCCACCATGGAGTGCATGAAGCGATTCTAAAATCACATGAGCGCTTGAGAGGCTACATACCCTACTAAATACATCAATGCTCAAGGACCCGAACAAAATGTCACGAGCAATGACATTGAATTGTATTTCTTTCTCATCGGCTTTTGTCGGTTTTTCCGGCCGAGAGAGGGGTTTTGTTCCTTCTTTCGTCACTCACCAAACATCTAACCCTACGGCCTCTAGATAACTAGCCATTCTAACACGCCAAAAGGGATCGCCGAGTCAAGACCCTCACTTGCAACTTGATGGTGGCTTGGATCTTTTCTTGTGTCTTTTAGATCCTCCTTTGAGGTGTTTGTACCCCAAGTCCACCTTTTGCACCCTAGGACTTAGACAAAAACACTTGTACACAAATATTAGTCCCATGGCACGTGTTGTCACTTCAACCACCAAAATCACATTAGGGAACTAAGCACAAGGCTTAAGGCCTATTTTCCTTACATCACCCCCAACAAGGAATAAATATAAAGAAGCAAGCGTGAGTACAACAACTCGTACTCAAGCACACCTTCTACAAACTGTAACTAGTTGATAGTGTTTCTTCTGTAATTGATAGTTGCCATAGCATGCAAATACTTGGTGCACTCATCCCCAAACATAATTCTGTTCACAGTATGCCTTTGTTTCAATAGTCATTTTGTGCTTTAAGCAACTTCTGCAGTTGTAATTGACTAGAGTTCTGAGGTTCAGCTCAATGAAGAAGAGATTCCTGCAATCTTCAAGCGAGTCCAGAAAGAAAAGCACTTTGTCAAGCTGTTGCGCTCCCATACACTGACCATCAGCAGCCTACCAAGCTGTTGTATGCCTTGGACAGGAAAGTGTGGGAGATCAAGAAGAGCTCAATCATTGAGTCAGCAGGATATGACACAATTGGAGTGGAGGAGCTATATAGCAAGCTTAAGGCCATAGAGATCAATTATCAGATGACAGAGTCTCTCGACGGTACTGGCTCCAAGAGCTTGGCCTTGGCTACTCCCTCCCGTCAGGCTGCTACTAACACCCTAATGCACAACTTCTCGTTTTCTGCTTTGATGTGTGTGACAGAGGAGCAGTTGGCGTCTCTTGGGGATGAAGAGCTTTGTGTGGTGTCTAGTCGCTTTCAGCGCGCCTATGACAACCAGATGAGCAAGAAGAGGGGCGAAAGGCCCTAGTGCTTTGAGTGCTGAGAGGTCTACCACTTCATCGCCGAGTGCCCCAACAAGAACAACGACAACTACAAGAAGGGCAAGAGCGACTCCTGTGACTCCATTAAGTACCACTCCGGCAAGCCCAGCTACGACAAGCATCACTCTGGCAAGCACAGCTTCGGCAAGCACCACTTCGGCAAGAAGAACTTCTCGAAGGCTTTCAAGAGCTACCAGAAGAAAAACCGGAAGCGGGACAAGGCGTTCTTCGCCGAGATCGGGCTCTGCAGTAGCGGATCTTCTTCCTCTTCATCCTCATCAAGCTCAAGTGATGAGGAGATTGTGTACAAGAAGGTCAAGAGGAACGATCAAGGAGGTCCCGCTAGCTTGTGCTTTGTCTCCACCAACTCCAAGTGCAAGAAGAAGAAGAGGAGCCAAGTCTGCTCCATGGTGTTGGTGGGAGATGACAAGGTCGACGACAACGACTCCTCCTCTCATGATGAGGTAACTCCAGAGGAAGCTGAAATCCTTGAGATGTTAGAGGAGAATAGTAAAGCTTTGATGGCTCAGGATAAGATGCTGGAGAAGGATGGCAAGAAGCTAAAAAAACTTAAAGCCAAACTTGCTGAGGCCTTAGAGAAGAATGAGAAGTTAAGGAGTGCAAGAGTATAGCCTAGTGAGTTTGAGTGCCCTACCTGCGAATCTTTCATGATGGAGCTTGATGACCAGAGAGACAGATATGCCAAGTGGGTAGAGGAGATAAATGGGCTGAGAGCTGAGATAGGTGTTCATGGTAATTATTGCACTACCTACAATGATCAACTATCCATGAACATGAAGGAAAATACATCAAAGTATGGAATAACCTGTGCTACTAACATAGTTCCACAAGTTGTGTTGAATATTTGATTGCAGGTGCAAGATCAGCATAAAACAGGCCAAATTTGGCTAAGTCACAAGACACTGACAAGTGGGCCAGGCCGCCCGGCTCCACCCCGAGCCGCCCGGCCTGACAATGCGGCCAAAATACTTCATCTTCGACCTGCATGCACAAGAATGACATGTCAACACAAATGTGAAGTCCAAATGCTGAAATCAACACATCAAGTACAGGAAGGCCTGGCCACATCATTGATCCAGCACTTGGATTGGTGAAATCAGCAATCCTCGGCACTTCGTTCCTGCGGCTAAGGAAGAAACACAAGTGAAGATCAACGGTTGAAGGGAAAACACACTTGTAACCGCCATACCTGCCATGCAACCGACCTAGGGAGGCAATGTGGACCATTCTATAACAAGAGGCAGTGGATCAGACAGCTATCCGGGTCATCCAGCCTAGGGTGGAGCCGCCCGGCCCCACCAGAGGTCGCTCGGTCTGGTAACCGCCATGCCAACCGCCACACCGACCATGGAAGCTATAAATACCCCCTAGACCTCACTTGTGAAGTGTGGAAGTTGAGTAGCTCATACTATCGTTTAGTCTAGAAGCGCTAGGTTAGTCCTGGGAGTTAGAGTTGAGTCTGAGTCTTTGCCTCAGGGATTCTGGAGTTATCTTCAAGTCTTGGTAAAGCTCTTGTATCTTTCTATCTTTGTACTCTTGTTACTCCAGTATAATATACATCTTTGCTCCATCTTTTGAATTATATTTTACTTTGTTTCTTACACTTGCCTAGTGTGGTGTACCTTTATTGCACACTAGACCAAGGCTTAGGTTTGTGTTGTTCTTAAGTTATCTGAATCTTGCTAGACTTGCCGATGGTATAAACTTCTCTTAGGCTTTTGATCTAAGATTAAGTTAGTTCTCACCCTCTGATCAAGGAAGAGCTTGTTCAAGTTCTCACTTGAACACTAGTATAGCGTGCCATCTTAGCCATGCAGATCTGGTTGGTAGCTGTTGGCGTCTCTTAGCCTTAAAAGATTTTACTCCGCAAGCGCACGGAGACCGCTGTAGCTTTTCACCAAGAGCATTCCGAGTATTGTATTTTTATCCATAGGGAAGCGGCAGGCGAGAGAGTATAATTGAATAAACTCAATTCGAAAGATCCGTACTTAAATAAATATACCAGCTAGTTACTAGACAGGGATAAGTCTGGTAAACGGATAGGTGTATGGTGGAAAGAAGTAAAATAAACTACCTAAGATACACGTAGAAATGTATAGTTTCCTGGGCGGACAACGAGTGAGATAAAGTTCCCAAACTCTATTCTATTCAGCTGCAAAGACTATGTCGTGGTTAACTAAGAAACTCAAGTAACAAGTCAGGGTCTCGCGTCGAGCGAAATTCTGGCGCCTCGAGGGGTCAGGGGGTAGATAGTAGACCACCGAAGGAGACCCAGCTTAACGCTTACGGGCCTACTGAACGACGGGAATAAACTCAATTCGAATGATCTGTACTTAAATAAATATACCACCTAGTCACTAGATAGGGATAAGTCTGGTAAACAGATAGGTGTATGGTGGAAAGAAGTAAAATAAACAACCTAAGGTACAAGTAGAAAGGTATAGTTGCCTAGGAGGACAACGAGTGAGATAAAGTTCCCAAACTCTATTCTATTCGGCTGCAAAGACTATGTCATGGTTAACTAAGAAACTCAAGTAACAAGTCAGGGTCTCGCGTCGAGCGAAATTCCGATTCCTCGAGGGGTCAGGAGTAGATAGTAGACCACCAAAGGAGATCCGGCTAACACCTATGGGCCTACCGAACGAATGGGCCTAGGATACACAGGCACACCACACGCTGTAACCGAGTGGGGCTACCAAGCAAATCTGTGTGGATAGGCTGGTACGCTATAAATGTACTCAAGCAAAGCTTGAGCAACAATAGATCGTCCTTGATCAGAGGAGAGAACCTAACCAGAGCCTGGCGTACAGGTTGGATTATAGCACTAGCAAGAATAACAGGACTTGACCCACTAAGATAACCACAGCCTAAGCCTAGCAAGTATGCAAAATAAAGGGTACACCACACTTGCAAGAGATAGAAATAATGTAAAGCATAAATATATTATACTGAAGATAATAGTAACAAGATACAAGAACTTTACCGCAGACTCAGAAATATCTTTGAGAACTCTAGGGCAAAGCTCGACTCACTCTAACTCTCAGGACTATCCTACTACTAGGATATGGAAAAGAACACCCTCTAAGGTAGAATATTGCTCTCAACTTCTCCACCCTTTTGCAAATGAGCTCTACAGGCCTATTTATAGTCTACAACTAGGAGGGGGTACTTGTAGGTGGCTGGAGTCGGTGGAAGGAGTGAGCTGGTGGTCGGCTGACCTAGGGGGAGGTCCGCCGACCTAGCCCATGGTCGGGCGACCCTCTGGTCCACGGACTTCACCCTCCAACGGCTTGATATTGCTTCCCCATGGCGGTTGACGGTTGAATCCGTTGATGCACGTGAAAAATACCTCCGAGGGAAGGTCGGCCGACCTTGGAGGAGGTCGGGCGACCACGTGTCAGACTTTGATTTGTTGCATGGCTCTTCCCTTGGATTGGTGACATCAATGATCCGTGGTTTGGTGGACTTTCGGCCTTTGGATACATTGAATGCTAGATACAACGGTTGGATTGACTTGTACATGTATTTCCTTACATTCATGAGTGAAAGGGGACAAAACTGACTTGATGAAGTGGTTGGGCGGCCAGCCAGGTGGTCAGCCGACCTGGCACTGGGTCGGGCGGCCACCAGCTGTTAGCCTGTTTATCTCATCTCCACTCTTTGGCCTTGTGTCATCCATTTTTATGTGTAAATGTGTACCTGCAACCAAATATTCATGTACATCTTGTGGAACTCATTAGTAGAAGGGTTAATCCATTTTTATTCACTTGCATTGCTCCATTTGGTTGGTAATTGATGGTAGATATCGTGAGATTACGACCGTCAACACCTCGCCATGCTTTAACTTTTGCACGTCCTCGAGCAAAGCTAAGGCTGAAAGCGGATCAGGAGTTGCTGCAATATCGAAGATGAAGACAAATTCTTATACATGACTCAATACTCAAGCTTTTGTTTCCAGTAATAAAATAATTGAAGCTCACCATGTGTACTACCTGTGGTGCATCTTTTTGCTTACCTTGGGCGGTTGAGAGATGGAACGACCATTGTACAGGAGTTCTTCTAACTTGCTCTTTTTGGATGTCTTTCTCGGATGTTTTCAAGATTTTCAAAACAAAAGTAGCTTCCCCAAGGTGCTCTCAGTCGCTGGAATGTGTTTCCTCAACAAGGGCCAAGATTTGGCCAACACTTTCCTATACTAAGGCCTTTGTGGAGCTTTAGGTGGGGAGAATGTGGCACACTTAGGATATTTATTTTGCTAAGCCAAAGATTGGACCAAAGAGTGTACTTTATCACTTCTTCTATTTGATTACTGGAGTATGAGTGGTGGTACTTTATGCCTCCTTCTCTTGGTATTTATCCCTTGTAGCCTTTTGGAGTGGATATGGAGCTTTTATTTATTTTTGCCATGCTTGAACGTGCATGCTTTTCATTTTGCCATACTTTTGCACGCATTTTTCTTTCTTTTGCCATGCTTTTGCATGCTTTTCTTTTTGGCTCCATACCCTTACTCCTTTGGATTTGAAGGCTAGGTGATTATGAGAAGTGTTTTGGATACATTTTTGGTGGATGCAAAGTTCGGAATGGATCACTTGCATTTTTTGCTTTTGTACTCCAGCGGTCAACAGAAGGTGATATTTCTACTCAAAGAGACTAAAAATTTGACAAAGCTCAAAATATCACTAAGCAGCTCTTTGTAGCAGTTTCAACTATTTGAAGCATTTTTTGCTCTGTTAGGTATTTTAACCAAAGGGAGCTATAATTTGTTGTTTTCAAAAAATAAAAACCTGAGATGTTCATCTTACTAAGAGCATAAAAGAATTATCCCATATTCAAGTCATATCATTCATCCCACAACAACTTAGGCTTCTTATCACAAATGGCAACCACAAGATAGAACCTTGGTTCACTTCTTTTATTTACAAACTCAAAACTAAGCTAAGCATAAGTCACATGCAAGAATTAAATCATTCACTTGATAGAGCAACTATTCATCATTTCCAAAATGAAGCTAGCATGTGAAATTATCATTAAAACATGGGAGTTTTTTTAGTAAATAACAAAGCAAACTAAATTAAGCAAACTGAATTAAACAACAAAATTGAACACAATAGCAATCTCTTAAGGCATGATACATTGGTGGTGTAGGAATTGGGGGACTGTCATACATACCCAGCTGTCGATTTGAGTTCCCCCCCAAGCATCAACGAAGCTACTCGGTGTAGTACCCAAGTACTAGAAGAATCGCTGGGACTCATCAAAGGTGCGCTGAGTCGTTGCTTCTATTTCTAGGAGGATATTGCTCGTCCTGGGTCTACTGGATGACCTGAGTGCGCTCATCAACTTGATTAAGCTGCTAGGCCATCCCAGCTGTGCGCTAGTCTTAGATGGTCAGGGACCCAAAGATGGCACTCAAAGGATCTCCTGCAAAGCGTGTTGAGGCAGATGGTCCAGCCTTGTACGGTGCTGACCCATACCCATAGTAGGTTCCTCCTCCTTGCTGCTGAGAGAATGCAGCGCTAGGCTCATGTCCCCATGGCGTGTCTACAGATCCACCGTGGGGCTGCCACGTCGGGTCTGTTTCCTTGTTTTGCCAGGATGTGCCAGCTGCGCTATGGAACCAGGTAGGTCCCGTCCTAGTGCCTTGTGCGTCCTGTGCTTGCTTCTGCAGGCGCTCCTGGGCTGCTCTCCTCTGTGCTCTAGTCATGACTCCCGCCACACTATGTCGGGGCTCCTCTAAAGGCTCTTCCACTGGGACGCCCTTTGTTGGCATAGAGAATGTGTCCACGTGGTTGATTTAGAATTGTGGTGCTGCTAGAGGCACTTCAAAGTTGTACCCCTTGTAGATCACGACATAGGTTTCAGTGCTGGGGTTCTTGCGCAGAAAGTGTTCGGATAAAATGGCTTTATGTAACTAAGTTGGGTGTGTCTGGGGTAAGAATGCCACCTAGGCATTTGCTAAGACCCCTAACTCGGATGCAATACTCATCACAAATGACGTGATTGTTATGGGATTTTCATCCCAAACTAGTTTCATCCAGTGATAGAGCAAGGCGATGACTGGTGCATACTTCTGCTTACGCCACATGGCTTAGGATTTTTAAGTCCTATATGGTCATACAGCGTGTGTCATCACGGGGAAGGACTACCATGGTAATCCAACGGGCCATGAACCGCATGGTGGTGTGCTTAATGTGTGTGATACTCTTTTACCCCTTATAGTTCGCACTGGCTAGTTCTTTCCAGAACTCTGTTGCATTAAAGCCTAAGGGTTCGGCTGCTATGGAGCAGCGAGGTGATAAGCCGAGAGCATTGCTGAACTGGCGAAGTGTCAGCTCATGCTCAGTGTTGAAAAGTCTGAAGTGAACAGTCGTCTCGGACTGCAGTGATACTACTCGGAGGATCATTAGAAACTCCTTAGTAAGGAGCACTTTGCCTCCCTCATGAATATTTGCAAAGTTATCCTGGCCTACCGTACTGAAAATTTCATCGAATTCATCGTCCATACCTGTGCTTGTCATGAGTACCTCATCGAAGCACTTGCTGAGGCTAATAGGCTTTGTGTGGAGTCGCCTCAGCAGGTCAGCTTCATCTTGATTACGTGTCTAAATTTAGGAATCCAGCAGCAATACGGGCCCAGTGTTTGATGATGTAGCTTCTTCTCCTCCCGGTCCAGCACTTGAGGAGCCTATGTCGGACACTGTCCGAGAGTTTTGGCCCAGTGAACCGGAGGATGTCGGGAACCGAATGTACTGCCCTGCCCTGCTGATTGCACTCCTGGCCCTCTTGAGAGTGTGCGTCATCCTGCACAAAAATAGACACAAGAGCTACGAGACGATAGAATAATATTAGCATTAGTCGTTAGTCGTTCTTGTGGGGCATGACACTACCACAACTCGTTCTCAGTCTTGCCAAAAGAGTGGAGCTAGTAGCTAATTTATTTGCTTAACTAAATTTTTATTTGGACATTATTTTGGGTAAGCAAAAGAGCTAGATTAGCTACTAAACAAGGGAATTTGAGAGGGGGAGAAGTGTGCTTGTGGTTGGTGCACTGAGCAAGGCAATGGGAGGTGCTATTTATAGGCAAGGGGCAGCAAGGGAGAGGGTCGGGCGACCAAGCGAGGGGGTCGACCGACCCAAGCCTTGGTCGGCCGACCAGGGTTTCAGTCGAGCGACCAGCAGAGGTGCCTTGTGTCAGAGTGAAGCAAAGAGATTAGAGGGAGAGTGCACCAATAGTGAGAAAGGGGTGGTCGGCCGGCCTGGGTCTCGGTCGGGTGACCTCATGAGTGCATGTCCCTTTTGCTTTGGAAGAGAGAAAGAAGGTGAGGAGGCAGGGGGCTCGGTTGGGCAACCAAGGCTTAGGGTCGGGCGACCAGGGTCGTGGTCGGCCGGCCTGCTCAACGTGTCGGGAGACCACTCAAGTGCGTGGCGCATCATGGGAATGCTTCAGGGGTAAGAAGGAAACATAGATTCGTGAAAGAGAGAGAGAGGGGGAGTTTTCAGCTTGCATGCGCCGAAAGAAGAAAGTGCAAAGCAAAAGAAGAGAGAGAGAGAGAAGAGAAGATGGGCGACCATCATTGCCGGTCGGCCGGCCCTGGGCGCGTGGTCGGGCAACCTCGATTGCTAGTTGGCCGGACACTTGAGTGTGAGCAGAGCAGAGAGAGGAGAGTGGGAGGCCGGGTGGCCATCATGGTGGTCGGCCGTCCTTGCCTCTACTCCTTTTGTGATTGCTTCGGGAGAGAGTAAAGCGCAAAGTGAAAGAGGAAAAGAAAAGAGAGAGGGAAAGAAAAGAGAAAGAGAGGGAGAGAGAGAAGAAGAAGGAAGAAAAAGAAAAAAAAGAGCAAAAGGGAGAGAGTGGGGTGGTCGGGCGGCCTCTGACCGTGGTCGGCCAGCCACTCAAATGCCCCCTGCCTTACCTTTGGAGGGTGGTCGACTGGCCCTGGGTAGGGGTTGGCCGACCCTTAAATTTTTTTTCGAAAAATAAGGGAGGATAAAAAACTAAATGCAAAGAAAATTAAATTTGTGCATTGCTAAAAATTTAAATATGCTATGGAGAACGAGAAATTAAAATTGAAATTAGCGGGAAGTAAAAATGTTGTCGAGAGATAATGCCAGTTTTACCTATTGGCGTGAATGAACCATTTACCACCCTTCACGATGTCACACGGACGTACGTATGGGGAGGTAAGTGGTACTTTTGCGAGCCACTTGGAGTTTGTCGTAGATGGGTCCTGGGCACGCTCGTCCGTAACATGCCCCATAGTGTTTGTCCTAGATTCTCCATGGGTATGTTGACTTCTGTTACACCCTTGATTAATGGGTCTTATAGGCTCATGGGTGCCGACCTTCTTAATAGGAGCTTTGCCTCCTGTTTCTTGGATCTTGCAGCTAGCCTTCATTGCTTTCGCCTTCTTCCATTCGTCTTCTTCCCGTTGCCGGATGGCAGGCTCGGTGGCTAACTTCCGTTTCATGAATGCTACGAGACTGTCCACCTCTTTCCTGGAAGTGTCGTAGACTGGTGGCTTCGACACATACTTTTGGCACTTGAAAAACTTCACTTGATTACACTGTTCCACTTTTGGTTTGAAGGAGAATGTCTCCCTCATTCCATTGATGTTGAGGTGGACCTCTCCAGCTTCGACATCAATGCTCGCTTTCGTGGTGCTCAGAAATGGCCGCCCAAGAATGAGCGGTGTCTTGGCATCTATTTCCATGTCCAATGCCACAAAGTCCACGGGAATGAGGAAATTTCGGATCTTCACCGGAACATCCTCGGCGATTCCCGCGGGGTGTCGGATGGACTGGTCCGCAAGTTGCAGGAACATACTTGTGGGGACGAGTGCAGCGTGATTGAGTTTGTCGAAGACAATTTTGGGCATAACACTCACGCTTGCTCCGAGATCACATAAGGAATGGTAGGACTGCCAGGGTCCTTCTTCTTCTGTGAAGGCTGGTTGAGTATAGCTACGCTACACTCCTTGGTCATGTGCACAATTTCCGCTGATGGCAAGGACTTCTTATTGTTGAGTATATCTTTTAAGTATTTGGCGTACGTCGGTACCTGCATAGCATCTAGCAAAGGTATATTGACATATAACTTCTTAATGACCTCAATAAACTTACTATATTGTTCATCGGCGGCAGCCTTCTTGTTGCGCTGAGGGAAGGGCAACACCATTGTGTCGTAAAACTCATGTGGAAGAGTTTTCGATGGTGCCTTCTCCTTCGCAGTTTCAGTGCTGGTTTCTAGATCATCCTTCTCTTCTGTTTCGGTGGTCTTCTCCTGTTCCTTGCCTGTATTGTTAGTGCGTGGTGCACCACTAGGACGTGGAGGGTCCTGAGTGGACTTACCACACCTAGTGGTGACAGCATTGATGTGCTCTTTGGGAGGAGGTTTCGGTTGCTCTGAAAGCTTTCCCGCATTAGCATTAGGCAAAGAGGCAGCCAACTGAGCTATTTGTGTTTCTAACATTTTATTGAAACTCAGTTGATTTTTCATAGCACTGTTCAAAGTTTCCATTTGTAATGAAATAGATTCAAAAATTCTATTATTTGCATGAAACTTTTTACTAATGCTTTTATACATAGCTTTTGGATCAAAAGAGCTAGGCTGTGAACTGCTAGAGGAGTTACCTTGTCTAGAGAAAGGAATATATGGTCGCGAATTCCAGCCTAGTTGGGGACGATTCCCGTTGTTGAAGTTGCTAGAATTACCGATGAAGTTGGCGTCTTCCGGTCGAGTTTCAGGGCAGCTACTCCCAGAATGCCCCGTGTTCCCACAGACTTCACAAGTCATGCAAGTGTCGAGGGCCTAGACTGGTGTGGTCTCAGGATTGTCTTCTAGCTTCTTTAAGAGCAGGTCCATCTTGGCGGCCATCATATCCGTGCTGTCGATGTGATGGACTCCACAGGATCGGGTATGTGACCTTTCTTCTTTCCGTCCCTGGTTAGTGGTGATCTTCTCAATCAGATTTTTGGCCGCTCTCACACTTTGGGATAGGAAAGATCCTCCAGCGGCTGCATCCAGGTGCTCTTGAGCGGTATGGTTTAACCCGTGAAAGAAACTCTAAATGATCAGCCATTCTTCCATTCCATGGTGGGGATATGCCGCTATATATTCCTGTAATCTTTCCTAGGCCTCCGCCACCGTTTCATCTGTGAGCTGTTGAAAGCTCAAGATCTTGTTCCTCAACGCGTTGGTTTTCCCCAGAGGGAAATACTTGGCAAGGAATGTGTTTGAGCACGCATCCCATGTTGTCAGTGTTGCACAGTTGAGGTAGAACCAATGCTTCGCCTTTCCGACAAGTGAAAATAGGAAGAGGCGTAACTTGACAGCGTCAGGGGATGCACCTTTCTGGGTGAAAGTACTGCAGATTTCTTGGTATTGCTGCAGGTGGTTGTTGGCATCCTCCGTTGCTAGTCCACAGAAGGGAATGGCTTGAACCATGTGAATGACTCCAGGCTTGAGTTCAAAGTTCTCCCCTGCTTTGACTGCTGGTCCCGTAGGGACATTGCTGCTGGATGGGATAGAGAACTCAAGGATGGTCTTCTCAGGAGCTGCGGCCCTGTTGTCGGTGTTCAATGAACTACTTGACATGGCTGGTTCAAGGTTCAGTTCCCTTGGAACAGGTATCTACCCGTGGATGGTGTTGACGGTCGTAATCTCACGATATCTACCGTCAATTACCAACCAAATGGAGCAAAGCAAGTGAATAAAAATGGACTAACCCTTCTACTAATGAGTTCCACAAGATGTACATGAATATTTGGTTGCAGGTACACATTTACATATAAAAATGGATGACACAAGGCCAAGGAAAGGAAAAGGAACAAACAGGCCAAATGTTGGTGGCCGCACGACTCACAGAGAAGTCGGCCGACCACCTGGCAGGTCGGCCGACCCACTGCCAGGTCGGTAGGTCGGCCGACCACCAGGCTGGCCGCCCAGCCACCTCACCGAGCCAGTTCTGCCCAATTCCACTCCTGCATGCAAAGAAACACATGTGCAAGTCAATCCAACCGTTGTATCAAGCATCTAATGTATCCAAAGTCCGAAAGTCCACCAAGTCACAGATCCATGACGTCAACAATCCAAGGGAAGAGCAATGTGGCCAACGCAAGGCTGACATGTGGTCGCCCGACCTCCTCCAAGGTCGGCCGACCTACCCTGGAAGGCATTTTACATGTGCAATAACCGTCCTAATCGTCAACCACCATGGGGACACAAGATCAAGCCATTGGAAGGTGCATCGGGTGGTCGCCTGACCTCGAGCTAGGTCGGCCGATCTCCCCCCTAGGTCGGCCGACCACCGACCTCGGCCCCCCACCGACCTTTGCCTCTTACAAGTACCCCCCCTCACATATTGGACTATAAATAGGCCTGTAGAGCTCATTTGTAAAGGTGTGGAGAAGTTGAGAATCATATTCTACATTAGAGAGTTCTTTTCCACATCTTAGTAGTTAGGATAGTCCTGGGAGTTAGAGTGAGTCGAGCTTTGCCTCAGAGTTCTCGGAGATTCTTCTGAGTCTGCGGTAAAAGCTCTTGTATCTTTTGTGCTCATATCTTCAAATGTGGTGTATCCTTTATTTTGCATACTTGCTAGGCTTAGGCTGTGGTTATCTTAGTTAGTCAAGTCCCGTTATTCTTGCCGGTGCTATAAATCCAACCTGTACGCCAGGCTCTGGTTAGGTCCTCTCCTCTGATCAAGGACGATCTATTGTTACTCAAGCTTTGGTTGAGTACGTTTATAGCGTGCCAGCCTATCCACGCAGATTTGCTTGGTAGCCCCTCTCGGTGACAGTGTGTGGTGTGCCTGTGTATCCCAGGCCCGTTCGTTCGGTAGGCCCGTAGGCGTTAGCCAGGTCTCCTTCGGTGGTCTACTATCTACCCCCTGACCGCTCGAGGCACCGGAATTTTGCTCGATGCGAGACCCTGACTTGCTACTTGAGTTTCTTAGTTAACCATGACATAGTCTTTGCAGCCGAATAGAATAGAGTTTGGGGACTTTATCTCACTCGTTGTCCTCCCAGGCAACTATACATTTCTACGTGTATCTTAGGTAGTTTAATTTACTTCTTTCCACCATACACCTGTCCGTTTACCAAACTCACCCCTGTCTAGTGACTAGCTAGTATATTTATTTAAGTACAGATCATTCGATTTGAGTTTATTTAATTATATTTTCTCGCCTGCCGCTTCCCTGTGGATAAAAATACGATACTTGGAATACTCTGGGTGAAAAGCTACAGCAGTCTCCGTGCGCTTGCGGAGTAAAATCTTTTAAGGCTAAGAGACGCCAATAAGCTTTCCGGCGGCTTTGCTGGGGAAGCAATAGGCAGAGATATAGTTGATAATCTCTTTTCGAACCCCCTGTCTTTCATAAAAATACCAACTAGTCTTTAGCAAGCTCACTTGTCTCTGTTGTTTATGTTGTGGTTGCAATAGAGAGGTGTATGACCGGTTTCGACCTGATGGAAAACTTCCACAATAATCCAGAGTCACTGCTCATGAGTGGCCGTGCTAAGACTATCCACGGGCAGATACCTGTTCCAAGGGAACTGAACCTTGAAACGGCCACGTCAAGCAGTTCATCAAACACCGACGACATGGCCACAGCTCTTGAGAAGACTATCCATGAGTTCTCTATCTCATCCAGCAACAATGTCCCTACGGGACCAACAGTCAACGCAGGGGAGAACTTTGAACTCAAGCCGGGAGTCATCCACAGGGTTCAAGCCATTCCCTTTTGCGGATTAGCAACGGAGGATGCCAACAACCACCTGCAGCAATTCCTGGAAATCTGCAGTACATTCACAATGAAAGGTGCATCTGCCGACGCTGTCAAGTTAGGCCTCTTCCCATTTTCACTTGTCGGAAAGGCGAAGCGATGGTTCTACCTCAACCGCGCAACACTGACAACATGGGATGCGTGCTCAAATGCATTCCTCGCCAAGTACTTCCCTCTGGGAAAGACCAACGCGTTGAGGAACAAGATCTCGAGCTTTCAACAGCTCACAGATGAAACGGTGGCAGAGGCCTGGGAAAGATTACAGGAATATATAGCAGCCTGCCCCCACCATGGAATGGAAGAATGGCTGATCATTTAGAGTTTCTTTCACGGGTTAAACCGTACTGCTCAAGAGCACCTAGATGCAGCCACTGGAGGATCTTTCCTATCCTAAAGTGTGAGAGCGGCCAAAAATCTGATTGAGAAGATCGGCACTAACAAGGGATGGAAGGAAGAAAGATCACACACACGATCCCGTGGAGTCCATCATATCGACAACACGGACATGCTGGCCGCCAAGATGGATCTGCTCTTAAAGAAGCTAGAAGACAATCCTGAGACCGCACCGGTCCAGGCCCTCGACACTTGCATGACTTGTGAAGTTTACGGGAACATGGGGCATTCGGGGAGCAGCTGCCCTGAAACGCGACCGGAAGACGCCAACTTCATTGGAAATTCCGGCAACTTCAACAACGGGAATCGTCTCCAACCAGGTTGGAATTCGCGACCATATATCCCATTATATCCCATTCTCTGAACAAGGTAACTCCTCTGGCAATTCATAGCAATTCAATAAGCCTAGCTCTTTTGATCCAAAAGCTGTGTATGATAGTATCAGTAAAAAGTTTCATGCAAATGATAGAATTTTTGAATCTATTTCATTACAAATGGAAACTTTTAACGGTGCTATGAAAAATCAACTGAGTTTCAATAAAATGTTAGAAACACAAATAGCTCAGTTGGCTGCCTCTTTGCCTAATGCTAATGCGGGAAAGCTTCCGGGACAACCGGAACCTCCTCCCAAAGAGCACATTAATGCCGTCACTACTAGGGGTGGTAAGTCCACCAGGACCCTCCACATCCTAGTGGTGCGTCACGCACTAACCATACAGGCAAGGAACAGGAGAAGACCACTGAAACGGAAGAGAATGACGATCCAAAAACCAGCACTGATGCCGCGAAGGAGAAGGCACCATCGAAAACTCTTCCACATGAGTTTTATGACACAACGGTGTTGCCCATCCCTCAGCGCAACAAGAAGACTGCCGCTGATGAACAATATAGTATGTTTTTTGAGGTCATTAAGATGTTATATGTCAATATACCCCTGCTATATGCTATGCAGGTCCCGACATATGCAAAGTACTTAAAAGATATACTCAACAATAAGAAGCCACTGCCATCATCGGAAATTGTGCACATGACCGAGGAGTGTAGCGCAGCTATACTCAACCAACCTCCACAGAAGAAGAAGGACCCTGGTAGTCCTACCATTCCATGCTCAATTGGGAATCAAGTCTTCAATCAAGCCTTATGTGATCTCGGAGCAAGCATCAGGGTCATGCCTAAAATTGTCTTCGACAAACTCAATCACGCGGCACTCGTCCCCACAAGTATGTGCCTGCAACTTGCGGACCAGTCCATCCGACACCCCGCGGGAATCACCGAGGATGTCCCGGTGAATATCCGGAACTTCCTTATTCCCGTGGACTTTGTGGTATTGGACATAGAAATAGATGCCAAGATACCGCTCATTCTAAGGCGGCCATTTTTGAGCACCGCGGAAGCAAGCATTGATGTTCGAGCCGGAGAAGTCCACCTCAACATCAACGGAATGAGGGAGACATTCTCTTTCAAAGCAAAAGTGGAACAGTGCAACCAAGTGAAGTTTTTCTTGTGCCAAAAGTATGTGTCGAAGCCACCAGTCTACGAAGCCTCCGAGAAAGAGATGGACAGTCTCATAGCATTTATGAAACGGAAGATAGCCACTGAGGCTGCCATCCGACAACGTGAAGAAGACGAATGGAAGAAGGCAAAAGCAATGAAGGCTAGCCGCAAGAACCAGGAAAAAGGAGGCGAAGCTCCTGTTAAGAAGGTCGGCACCCATGAGCTTATAAGACCCATCAACCAAGGGTGCAACAAGAATCAGCATACCCTTGGAGAATCTAGGACAAACACTATGGGGCATGTTGAAAACAAGCGTGCCCAAGACCCATCCACGACAAACTCCAAGTGGCTCGCAAAAGTACCACTTACCTCCCCGTACGTACGTCCTTGCGACATCCCGAAGGGTGGTAAATGGTTCGCTCCCGCCAAGTGGTAAATCTGGCATTATCATTCGACATCATATTTATTTCCCGCTAGTTTTAATTTTCCATGCTCCACTGCATATTTAGATTTTTGCAATGCTCAAATTTAATTTCCTGCATTTAGTTTAATATCCCCTTTTACTTTCAATAAAAAATTAGGGGTCGACCGACCCTGTACATAGGCCAGCCGACCACCCTATGCAGGTAAGCCAAGAGGTAGCACTAGGGGCCGGCCGCCCGAGCCCCTAAGTCGACCGACCTGCCCTCCTCCCTCTTTCCTCTCTTTTCCTATCCCTTTCCTCTTTTCCCTTTTCCCTTTTCTCTTTTCTCTTTGCTTCCGACCGAAGCAAGCTCAAGAGAAAGCATCCCAGGGGCCGGCCGATCCCATGATGAGGCTTCCCGACCTCCCTGCCTCCTCACCTCCCTTCTCACTTTCTCCCTCGCTTTGTCCCTTGCTCCATAACGAATAACTCCAGAGACTGGTTGCCCGACCAAGCTTCCCAGGCCGGCCGACCCAATGATGAAGTCGCCCGACCACTCAAGCTTTCGGTGCACTCTCCCTCTCTCCCTTTGCTGCACCATCATGCAAGGCCAGAGGCCGGCCGACCATGGCATAGGGCCGGCCGACCAGGACCTCGGGTCGGCCCACCCCTCCCTCAGGTCGCCCGACCTCCCTACTGCTTCCTTTGGCCTATAAATAGCACCTCCCATTCCCTTGCTCAATGCACTAATCACAAGCACACTTCTCCCCCTCTCAAATTCCCTTGTTTAGTAGTTAATTTAGCTTTCTTTGCTTAGCCAAAATAATGTCCAAATAAAAATTTATCTTTAGTCAAATAAATTAGCTACTAGCCCCTCTCTTTTGGCAAAACCAAGAACGAGTTGTGGCGGTGTCATGCCCCACAAGGACGACTAACGACTAACGCTAATTTTATTCTGTCGTCTCGTAGTTCTTGTGTTCATTTTTGTGTAGGAAGAGGTGCGCTCTCAAGAGGGCAAGAAGTGCGATCAGTAGGGCAGGACAGCACATTCGGTTCCCGACATCCTCTGGTTCACAGAACTCGCGGACCGTGTCCGATAGAGGTTCATCAAGTGCTGGACCGGGAGGAGAAGAAGCTACATCATCAAATACCGGGCCCATGTCGCTGCTGGATTCCCAAATCCAGACACGCAATCAAGATGAAGCCGACCTGCTGAGGCGACTCCACACCAAGCCTATCAGCCTCACCAAGTGCTTCGATGAGGTACTCATGACAAGCACAGGTATGGACGATGAATTTGATGAAATTTTCAGTATGGTAGGCTGGGATAATTTTGCACATATTAGTGAGGGAGGCATAGTCCTCCTCACCAAGGAGTTTCTAATGACCCTCAGAGTTAGTATCACTGCAGTCTGACATGACTGTTCATTTCAAACTATTTAACTCTGAGCATGAGCTAACACTTCGTCAATTCAACAATGCTCTCAGGTTCTCACCTCGCTGCTCCATAGTAGCCGAACCCGTATGCTTTAATGCAACAGAGTTCTTGAAAGAACTAGCCGGTCTGGACTATTAGGGGAAGAAGAGCATCACACACATTAAGCACCCCACCATGCGGTTCATGGCTCGTTGGATTACCATCGTAGTCCTTCCCCGTGATGACACACGTTGTGTGACTATAGAAGACTTAAAAATCCTCTATGCCATGTGGCGTAAGTAGAAGTATGCACCAGTCATCGCCATGCTCTATCACTAGATGAAATTAGTTTGGGATGAAAATTCCATAACAATCACGTCCTTTGTGACGAGGATAGCATCCGAACTAGGGGTCTTAGCAAATGCTCAGGTGGCATTCTTACCCCCAGACACACCCAACCTAGTCACAGAGAGCCATTTTATCCGGGGACACTTTCTGCGCAAGAACCCCAGCACAGATACCTATGTCATGATCTATAGGGGGGTACAACTTTGAAGTGCCTCTACCAGCACCACAGTTCAAAATCTACCACGTGGACACACTCTCTATGCCAATAAAGGGCGCTCCAGTAGAAGAGTCTTTAGAAGAGCCCAGACATAGTGTAGCAGGAGTCATGACCAGGGCATAGAGGAGAGCAGCCCAAGAGCGCCTACAGAAGCAAGCACATGATGCACAAGCCACCGGGACGGGACCTACCTAGTTCCATACCGTCCTGGCAAACCCAGGGAACAGACCCGACGTGGCAGCCCCATGGAGGATCTGCAAACACACCATGGGGACACGAGCCGAGTGCTGCATTCTCTCAGCAGCAACGAGGAGGAACCTACTATGGGTATGGGTCAGCACCGTATGAGGCAGGATCATCTGCCTCTGCATGCTTTGCAGGAGACCCTTTGAGCGCCATCTTTGGGTCCCTGACCATTCAGGACCAGCGCACAGCTGGGATGGCGCAGCAGCTTAATCAGGTCGATGAACGCACTCAAGTCATCCAGCAGACTCAGGACGAACAATATAACCACCTCCTAGAAATAGAAGTGACGGCTCAGCGCACCTTTGATGAGTCCCAGCGATTCTTCCAGTACTACGGGTACTACCCCGAGTAGCTTTGTTGAAGCATGGGGGAACTCAAATTGACAGCTGGGTACGTATGACAGTCCCCCATTTTCTGCACTACCCATGTATCATGCTTTGAAAGTTTGCTAGTTTGCTTAATTTAGTTTGTTTAATTCAGTTATACTTTAAAAAAAACTTCCATGTTTTAATGATAAGTTCGCTTGCTAGCTTCAGTTTGGAAATGATGAATAGTTGTTCTATCAAGTGAATGATTTAATTTTTGCATGTGAATTATGCTTAGCTTAGTTTTGAGTTTGTGAATAAAAGAAGTAAACCAAGGTTCTATCTTGTGGTTGCCATTTGTAATAACAAGTCTAAGTTGTTGTGAGATGAATGATATGACATGAATATGGGATAACTCTTTCATGCTCTTAGTAAGATGAACATCTCAGATTTTTATTTTGAAAACAATAAAATTATAGCTCCCCTTGGTCAAAAATACCTACCAGAGCCAAAAATGCTTCAATTAGTTGAAACTGCTACAAATGGCTGCTTAGTGATATTTTGAACTTCGTCAAATTTTGAGTCTCTTTGAGTAGAAATATCAACTTCTGCTGATAGCTGGTGTACAAAAGCAAAAATGCAAGTGATCCATTCCGAACTTTGCATTCACCAAAAAAGTCTCCAAATACTTCTCATAATCCACTAGCCCTCAAATCCCAAGGAGTAAGGGTATGGAGCTCAAGAAGAAGAGCATGCAAAAGCATGGCAAAAAGAAAAATGCGTGCAAAAGCACGGCAAAATGAAAAGCATGCAAGTTCAAGCATGGCAAAAATAAATAAAAGCTCCATATCCACTTCAAATCAACAAAAGGCTACAAGGGATGAATACCAAGAGAAGAAGGCATACAGTACCACCACTCATACTCCAGTGATCAATTAGAAGAAGTGATAGTGTATACTCTTTGGTCCAATCTTTGGCTTACCAAAATAAATATCCTAAGTGTGCCACATTCTCCCTACCTAAAGCTCCACAAAGGCCTTAGTGTAGAAAAGTGTTGGCCAAATCTTGGCCCTTGGTGAGGAAACACATTTGAGCGCCTGAGAGCACCTTGGGGAAGCTACTTTTGTTTTGGAAATCTTGAAAACACCTAAAAAGACATCCAAAAAGAGCAAGTTAGAAGAACTTCTGTACAATGGTCGTTCCATCTCTCAACCGCCTAAGGCAAGATAAGCAAAAAGATGCACCACAGGTAGTACACAAGATGAGCTTCAATTATTTCACTACTCAAAACAAAAGCATGAGTATTGAGTCATTTATAAGAATTTCTCTTCATCTTCGATATTGCAGCAACTCCTGATCCACTTTCAGTCTTAGCTTTGCTCGAGGACGAGCAAAAGTTTAAGCTTGGGGGGTGTTGACGGTAGTAATCTTACGATATCTACCGTCAATTACCAACCAATTGGAGCCAAGCAAGTGAATGAAAATGGACTAACCCTTCTACTAATGAGTTCCACAAGATGTACATGAATATTTGGTTGCAGGTACACATTTACATATAAAAATGGATGACACAAGCCCAAGGAAAGGAAAAGGAACAAACAGGCCAAATGCTGGTGGCCGCCCGACCCACAGCCAGGTCGGCCGACCACCTGGCAGGTTGACCGACCACTAGGCTGGCCGCCCAGCCACCTCACCGAGCTGATTTTGCCCAATTCCACTCCAGCATGCAAAGAAACATATGTGCAAGTCAATCCAACCGTTGTATCAAGCATCCAATGTATCCAAAAGCTGAAAGTCCACCAAGTCATAGATCCATGACGTCAATAATCCAAGGGAAAAGCAATGTGGCCAATGCAAGGCTAATACATGGTCGCCCGACCTCCTCTAAGATCGGCCGACCTACCCTCGGAGGCATTTTACACGTGCATTAACCGTCCTAACCGTCAATTGCCATGGGGACACAAGATCAAGCCGTTGGAGGGCAAAGGCGGTGGATCGGATGGTCGCCCGACCTCGGGCTAGGTCGGCCGACCTCCCCCATAGGTCGGCCGACCACCGACCTCGGCCCCCCACCAACCTTTGCCTCCTACAAGTACCCCCCTCACATATTGGTCTATAAATAGGCCTGTAGAGCTCATTTGTAAAGGTGTGGAGAAGTTGAGAGCCATATTCTACCTTAGAGAGTTCTTTTCCACATCTTAGTAGTTAGGATAGTCCTGGGAGTTAGAATGAGTCGAGCTTTGCTTCGGAGTTCTCAGAGATTCTTTTGAGTCTGCGGTAAAAGCTCTTGTATCTTTTGTACTCTTATCTTCAATATAATTCAGTTATATTTTACTTTATTTCTATCTCTTGCAAGTGTGGTGTACCCTTTATTTTGCATTCTTGCTAGGCTTAGGCTGTGGTTATCTTGGTTAGTCAAGTCCCGTTATTCTTGCTGGTGCTATCATCCAACCTGTACGCCAAGCTCTGGTTAGGTCCTCTCCTCTGATCAAGGACGATCTATTGTTACTCCAGCTTTGCTTGATTACGTTTATAGCGTGCTAGCCTATCTACGCAGATTTGCTTGGTATCCCCACTCGGTGACAACGTGTGGTGTGCCTATGTATCCCAGGCCCATTCATTCGGTAGGCCCGTAGGCGTTAGCCGGGTCTCCTTCGGTGGTCTACTATCTACACCCTCACCCCTCGAGGCGCCAGAATTTCGCTCGACGCGAGACCCTTACTTGCTAGTTGAGTTTCTTAGTTAACCACGACATAGTCTTTACTGCCGAATAGAATAGAGTTTGGGGACTTTATCTCACTCGTTGTCCTCCCAGGCAACTATACCTTTGTACGTGTATCTTAGGTAGTTTAATTTACTTCTTTCCTCCATACACCTGTCCGTTTACCAGACTTACCCCTGTCTAGTAACTAGCTGGTATATTTATTTAAGTATGGATCATTCGATTTGAGTTTATTTAATTATATTCTCTCGCCTGCCGCTTCCCTGTGGATAAAAATACGATACTCGGAATATTCTGAGTGAAAAGCTACAACGGTCTCCGTGCGCTTTCAGAGTAAAATCTTTTAAGGCTAAGAGAGGCCAACAGGCATGAATTTGGACTAAGCTGTGTATGACCAAAACCTTGTCTTAAGCTTCTGATGATTCCATGAACCTAGGCTTGGCATTGGTTGGTAAGAAGTGGCAAGCAAGAGAATAACCCCTGGCACGATATGAAACTTGCTAATTAAATACAAGTGGTTAAATCTGAAATATGCAGGTCTCTAAAATGCTTATGGCTTGTTGTGTATGCTTTGGTTGAGTGTAGCACACCTTGTATACATTACTAGCATCTTGCTATTCATGCCTATCTTTTTAGGTGCTATTCATGTTGGTGATGCTTTCTTTTAAACAACCCTGAAAAACATGCTTGCTCCTAATCTGTGTAAGATAGATTCATTTGAGCTTGTTGTATGATTCCTTGCCCTCACTTGCTCTGTATGCTAGAACTTGTGAATACTAGCTTTCCATCCCTTTTGAGCTCTTTCAGGTACACTCCTTGCACTTCATGGCATTTTTTGAGGGGGAGTTGTCTAGTTCAAGGGGAGTCCTATGAACCCTTGATGTGTCCATTGTCAAAAAGGGGGAGAAATTTTGGACAATGGGGTAGGACTTGGGAGAGATTTAGTTGAGGGGGAGTTCTGCATTTGTGAGGATGCATTTTAGGGTGAATTTGAGCTTTTAGCATGCTCTTTGCATCGGTGCGTTGAGCCTTTTGCCTCTGTCTTGAGGAGTCGATGCTTTGCTTTCTTTTGTTGTTTCAAGCTACCTTGTGTTTTGCCTTTGTTGGTTTTGGGCAGCTTGAGCAATTGTTCTTTTTCTCTTTCTTTTTCAGTTTTATGCTTTTCTCTTGTCTATGTTCTATTTCAGGTAACAGGTTGAAGGCGTTGACAATGCACTCGTCAAGGGGGAGATTGAGAGCCATTGGACCGGCCTCATTGCTCTCCTGGTGTGATGAGTGATTGTTAATGGTACAAGTCCTCCGATGGACTGGAGGTAGAAGATGAAGACCTTGATGGACTGAAGCAAAAGCCCTCCAATGGACCAGAGGCAATGCTCGGTGTCGATCGGCCATGGAAGCTCGGTACACAGATGGGCGGATCGGCAACGGTGGTGTAAGTCCTCCGATAGACCGCGAGGCAACTCCGATGGATTGGAGAAGCCGGGTGCTACCGTTGTGCTCCAACCCGAGTGCATGGCGCGAAGGCGTGCGAGGGAGGCTTTGGCGGCTTTAGCTCAAAACCGCCATCAAAGCTACCCAAGCCTTGGTGAGTTGGGCCACGACTCGCCAAGATAGAGAAGATGGGCCAAGTACGGCCTAGACGGAGACTTCCTAAAGTTTTTCGGTTTCTGACTTCAAAACCGTGGGTGCAAAGTGGATTGGACTAGTGGCCACGTGGAGGACATCCGAAGATTGTGTGGAAGCTAAGAAGATCAAGTCTTCATCGTGGTTGTCCATCCTATTTTGGGTCCTTTTCTGTTTTAGCCCCTCCGGGCGTTTCTAGTGTTAGGGGTCTATGTGTAAAAATGCCAAAATTGAACCGGTGTATAAATAGCCTAAGAGCTAGTCATTAGGACTCCTCTTGGCTGCTAGGGTTTGTGTCTTGTGTGTGATTTTCGTCCCTAAGCTAAGAGCTTAAAGTTTAGGAGGGTTAGGGTGAGATCTAGCCTCCAAATCAAGAGGGAAGGTGAGGGTGGTTGCTTGGGATGGAATCTTTCATTGTAATCTGATCTAAGACCTCATTTGAGGCTTCTAATCGAAGTGATTTCGGCTGCAAGTTTTGTGTGCCTTGTTCCTCCTCTTTTCCTTTGGTTTTTGGCTCTAATCCTTGGCTTTTTGGGTGTTTGCTTTGGCCAAGGTTGGATCCCTTCTTTTGTGGATGTTTTGGGCTTGGACGTGAAGATTATGTCTTAAAACATCTCAATCCTAAAGGATTGCCACGAGCAAGTTGTTCTTGTGTTTTCCCCTTTTCTTGTCCAAAAGTTCTCCCTTCATGAGATCTAAAATTCCCGCTAATTCCGTGATCTTTTTCCATAGGTCTTTTGGGAATAGCTTTGGAATGGAGCTAGAATAGCGTGTGTGAAATTTCGTGAGGTTTTCTGCTGTCCAGTTTTCCTGCTGGTTTTCAAGCCTTGTTTGGTTTAGGGGTCAAACCTTCGAAATTTGAGCTGAAATTTTGTGAAACTCTTTATCTATGAATCATAAAGCTCCCATAAAAATTTCAGAACATTTGGAGGTGTTTTGACCTAGTTTTGATATTTTTCTCTCGAGATTGTTCTGCCAGTTTTTTACCATCGGACGGTCCGATGGTCAAACCATCGGATGGTCCGATGGTAGTTGGATGTTTGTTTCTTATCCAATTGAGCTGAAATTTTGTGAAGTTTTTCCTTGTCCCCTTGTGAACCTTCGGTAAAATTGTCATATTTTTTGAAGCTGGTTTGATAGGGTTTTTTATCAACTGTTTTCAGGGTGTTCGTCTGTGACCATCCGACGGTCCGATGCTCTAATCATCTGATTGTCTGATGGTCTAAACCTTCTCTTTTTGATCTGAATTTTTTAGGAGTGGTTCTTAGTTGTCTTGTGAGAGTGTGATAATTTTGAGGGATTTTTTGGAGCTTTTTTTGAGGGTTTGTTGTGAGTGTTGTTTCATTTTGCACTGCGGTGGGGGTTTGAGCTTGAGTTTGAGTTTTCAAGTGCTCCTATTCACCCTCCCTCTAGTCGCATGTCTCGGTCCTATAAGGTAGTGGATTTAGCTCTACATTTGGCGCCTCCTGTGGTTTAGGTCGCCTAGTGGTTCCACTCGAGTGTCTCAGGTTTCCTCAATATTTTGTTCAAGTTCGTTAGTAGCAATGGTTGTTTTTTAGGAAAAGAAACCTTCCTCTTTTCCTTCTAAGACTAAATTTAGAGGTTCTCTAAAAACATTTATATAACTAATATTCTCTATCTCCTCTATATCGGGAGTGAGATTAATGTGCACTTTGGATACCGGTAGAAAATCAAAATCATAGTATAAACCATTAACATTAAGCGTGATTTTTCCTTTTTCATTATTAACTACAGCATTAACCAATTTAAGAAAAGCTCTACCAAAGATCAAATTAATATTATCATAGTAGATATTAATCACATAAAAATCAGTTGGTATAGTCTTTTCAGCAAAGTTAACTTCAACATTTTTAGTTAACCCTAGAGATTTAATTACTTCATTGCTAGAAAGTTTATCTTAAGATTAGTAGAAACTAAACATGGTTTATCATAAGGCTTAGAATAAACTTTATAGCTCATTGTACTTACCTGGGCTTCCATAGAGCAGTGTATATTGTTGAAGCTTTCTTTGTTGATGGAGTATGAAATTCCAATCAAAGATTCCTATGGCTGAAGATGGACGATAACATTCTCTGTAAGTGATGATTCTGGCTTGACTCTGATTACTCGCTTCACTTCAGAGACAAAGTCATTATTCCTGAAATAATTTCTGCAGCATCTCTCCTGTATCTTGTCTATCAGAATTTTGCCTTAGTGGCATTTCTTGTAACATCCCAGATTTTTTTTAAAACGCGAAAATCTTAAATTTTTTAAAACTTTTTTGTTAAACAATGCAAATTTGTTTACAACCAATTAAAAATATGTTTGTTTCAAACTTTAATAATT
Source organism: Paspalum notatum (assembly GCA_022530915.1). Lineage (NCBI taxonomy): Eukaryota > Viridiplantae > Streptophyta > Magnoliopsida > Poales > Poaceae > Paspalum > Paspalum notatum. The sequence goes on from CM039687.1 coordinate 23,503,841, forward strand.
TATTTAAGTTAATAAATTTTTGGTAAAATAAAATTGGTTGATTGTATGTCGGTTTAATTTCGAATAGTAGTTCGAGAATTAAACCGTTACCTTATAATCTCCTCGGCCAAATCTTCCTATCATCTTCTACTCTTTATCTTCTATCGACCATGACTTTCTCAAACCCGTCGCCCTTATCATGGCTCTCGGAAACCGTAACTCCATACCATCATCGATCTCCATCCATACCGAGACTCGGATTAAGGCTTGCTTGTGATCCTAAATCATCGGCTCAATCTCTGATAATGCAGAAACCCTCTTTTCAATAATGGCTTTATCTCACAGCCAAACATCTCCCGGCGTGTCGAAATAATTATCGCGACTCCAATTCTCATATCTTCGAATTGATTTCTTTGTAAATTAATTCGTTCCGAAATCAAACTAATTCATTTGTACTTTGAACCTCGAAATAAATATAATCTAATTTATTTCTCCGTTTAATCTCAACCCAATATTCAAAGCCCAAACCTAAAGCCCATCTATCTAACCCTATCCCTAACAACCATCAATAAATATCTAACCCCTCTTCCCATTTTGTGAAATTCTCTCCATTTTTCTAAAATTCCCCACTACAGTCGGCCTCCATTTCTTCTCCCTCTCTGTTCTTCTTCTCCCACACGTAAGACGAGAGGTAGTAGCTCTTGTCCCCCAGCCATGGCATTCCCCTTCCCCTGCTCTCCTTCCATGGCACCTTCTCCATCGAAATCTAGCACCAGCAGCCCATCTCCAGCCCTCTCTTCCTCCTAGCGCAAGGCACGAGCAGGCAACAAGCACCTCCATGGCCTTTTCTCCTCCGTGGGCAAGCAGGCATCAACCTTCCTTTCTCCATGGCGCCACCACCTCCTGCTTCGGCAGTACCAAGGCTGCTACCCCCTCTGCTCCTCCACGCTAGCACCCAACAGCACCTTTCCTTGGTGCCTCCAAGCAGTGGCAAGTGCACCCAGTTGCAGCTCTCAATCGAAGGCCCCCTTTGCTGAGCTTCACTAGCATCGCCGGCCATGGATCCGCGCGGCTGTCGCCCTGGGTCGTTGGCCAACCAACGCCGTCCCGGTCCGCTGCATCCTCCCTCGTCCTCGGCCGGTGGAGCACAAGGCCAAGCGCCGCTGCATCGTCCCCGTGCGCCACGTGGGTCCGAGCCGCAGTGATGTCCGGCCGCCGGTCCCCTCATCCCCCTTGGTGAGCACTTGCTCCCTGAACGCATCTTCAACCCATTGACCGCCCTCAACCTCCCTGCTTCACCATCACAGGAAGCAGCAGCAACGGATGGCCTTGCTGCACCTCGTCCATCACCTGCTCGAAGAAAAGCCACAACAGAGCAGCACCTTTGCCCACCATCCTCGCTACCGTGTACAAGCTTCATTCCACAAGGTGTTTGATGCTTTTCCCCAAAGGACAGCGGCGCCGAGCCACTCCCAGGGCCATGGCCTTGCCATGTGCTCTGTCAAGACAGCCTCACCATCCTGCTGCCTACCATGAGTTCGATGGTATGCTTCAATGGTGAGCACTCGCTTCTACCTCGGCACTTTCCCAATTCCTTGTGACCTGCGCAAACTGATCTCTTATCTGTCTTTGCCTGGCGACGACACTCACCTTGCGCCGACCCTAAGCTGCAGCCTTGCTTCTCGTTGTGTGCAATGTCCTGCTACAAAGGTGAATAATTCGATCCCGATTCAATTCATTCCCTTGACCGTTGCACGCATTATCTCACTCATTTGTAATGATCTGGATGATAATTGTGGCGATGGGAAACGCGGAATTCGACCCCATTCCGAACCGCGAGACCGAGGACGATGCTGATCGGCATGGCGTCGCCTCTTCACGGCGTCAGCACGTTTCGGCACCAACTTTCTTCCTGCTACGATGAACCTAGTGCCTATCGTCGTCCTGCCGTGGATGATCGCCTCGTACATGCCTGTCCGGCCTTCGTGCCGCATCTCTTTTGCAGGGCACGTTTATCTCGTGCTGTCACGATATGCCACTGGCACACACGCCAACGGCATAATCGTGTAGCGCACACACACTCAATCTCTTCTCTTACGGCATGCACGAGCCGTGAGTTATCGCTCGGTCCAGTTGTTATGCTGCCGAAATTTCTAACTTTCCTAATATACTAGATCATAGGCTCGATCACAATTCTCTGGCTACTACGGGCTGCACTCGTAGCACCGCCAATGTTCCGAATCTATTTAAATCACTCGCACATGCACGGCCACGACCCTTCGCTCATCACGGCCGATGTCTGTCTTCCAATCACTTAAGCACGCACTCTTTTGGCGATGTGTGACCACGAGCTCTCGCTCGCCGCTGCCATTGCTCGTCCCACATTTAATTAGATGCGTTTGCGCATGGCCTCGGGCTTTAGCTCGCTCCGGCCGTTCCAATTCATTTATAGCGAACACATGACAGCATGGCCCCGAGCGACTGCTTGCTTCGGCCATAGCTCGCATTGCTACCGTCACCTTTCTGATTCTTTATGCACGACTAATGGTTTTCACGCCTGGCTTCCTATGCGGTGGATTTAATCGGAGTGTGACGGTTGCTAGTTCAATATTACTAATTGGGCTCAGATCGGGATCCTATCCAGCCCTATATGAATGATCTCCACTCGGTTATCCCTCACATGCTTTAGTAACGGTGAACACTATCAGAAAATCCACACCGTTCGATCAATGCACATCTCTCATCTAATTGATGAATAATTAAATCTCTAGTGATATCTCGTGGAAATGTGTTGTGAGACTTATCTCACCACCTATGGCTAGTATATGCCTTACTTCGACAAGCTCATCAAATCACCTCACTCACATAATTCCGACTTAAGCATCGACACCTCCTTGCTTTCAATCGATATCACTTACCCCACTTGCAGCTCTTATCGTCAAATCCACTAATTCCATTCTCACCTGTAGACCATAATCCGACTCCTCTTTCCATCGTCCTAATCTCTATTTTGTTATGTGTTGTTTGCTTGGTTCTTATGCTGTGTTCTTTTCTCTATTTTGTTGGTTGCGCTGAGTGGTGTGGACAACGTTGGAGACTCAGGACGCGCATTGGAGGGTGCGAGATCATGAAGACGAGGGAGACTACGCCGGAGCTCGAGAGCGATGGGCTTTACTCCAGGTCACCATTCAGACACTTCCCTGCTTCAAATCCTATAGACACGCAAATATGCTGCTGCTGCTGCTTTAATTATGATCATGCTTGCTTTGTTAACCCAAAAATAGGGAGCCTACTTCCATTTAGCCACTATTACCCTGCTTGCTATATTGCCATCACCATATTACTACTTCAACTAAATAAAATGAACATGATGTGAGACTGCGTGATACGATGGTGGGATGTGATAACTCTTGGCGTGTGTGAAGTGGGTGGGTTTTTGAGCGCGAGATGGTGTGTGAGATGGGTGGCGGGAGTCGGCACGGAAATTATGGGAGAGACTAGAACTACCCTGAGTGGAGAGAGGTGTGTGGTGGTGAGCGGCCCACCGCTGAGGGTGGCAACCGACCCCTGGAAGGCTTGCTCTCGCCAAATTAAGGACCGAGTAGGGGTGATAACTCTTGGATATTTCGTGCATACCACGCGACCTCAGGCCCGGTTCTCGATCTTCCCCAATGGCACTCAGACTGTAGGCGTGAGGCGATAGTGTTAGGGGACGATGGTGGGTCTGTGATGCAGCCACACGTCCCCGATAGACTCGACCCGTGGAGGCCCTGGATTCTTCGAGCTCACAGTTCTGTGAGTGCGGTGGATAGTATATCCGCACAGTTTTCTAGCTCAAGAAAGCAGAATGATGCCAGGAAGGGGAGGTCATTACAGGTGTGGTGGGCCAATGGCAGCGGACGCTCTGCCCTTATCCCATCTCGCGTGGGTATAGATGTATAAACCTCTGCAGAGTGTAAATCTTTACGTAAAGCCAACGTCCACGGTCAAGGACGGACCAAGGGCAGAACTCACCTCATCTAGCATGGGTTTTCTTCTCTTCTCCCTCGAGTGATAGAACACCGACTGAGGCCGTTGAGGATGGGCGGGTGGGAGCTTCCCATGCCGCAGAATTAGTTGATGTTGAGTGGGTGTATGGAAGAGGTGTATGGTGGTGAGGTGTAAATGTGTTGGCATGAGTGATGAGCAGGGGAACCGGCCGTGCGACCGAATTCCCGAATGGAACAATGATATAATATTTTGGATAATGCTGCTATTTGCTTGCTTGCATAGAAAGCCTAGAGCCTTCCACTTGTGCCAGTCCCTTTTATTTTTATGCTGTCGCCTAGGGGAGTGTCTCAGGGTGGCCTGCGCTACTGGCGCGCAGGTTTTGGAAGACGAGACGGATGACGACCACTCCTACGACGGACGAAGATGAGCTGAATGACGACCACTCCTACGACGGATGGAGATGAGCTGGATGACGACCTTACCTAAGACAGACGGAACGACGAGGGTTGCTGTGCTACGCTCAATTATGCCTGTGGAGATGGATGTGAAGACCTGCTTTCCACAATTTATACTCTGATCTCTATTGTAAGAATGCTTCAGTCCAGATAGACTTGTATCGGCTTTGGCCAATATTGTATAAATGTAATAATAATCGAAGTTCTGTTTGTGATATCGACTGATGTACGTGATTCACGATAGCACTATGTATCCTGGGACTATCGGAAAGAGCAAAAGGCTTGGATTTCGGCATCACGGAATCCGGATCATTTCAGTTGGTATCAGAGCCGAGCTTGACCGTTGCGCGTAACCTTAGTTAAAACGGTCGAAACTAAGGACTATTTTATAAAAGTTTGTTTTAAACCAGCATTTATTTGAAACCTTACCTCAAGTTCTGTCTAAATCTCACCTTCTCTGTCTATTTTGAACCAAGATTTTGGTCTCATTCAAAATTATGAAAACTTTTGTTTTGGTTGCGAAACATGTTTTGGGTTTGAAACTATTTATCTAAGTCTTTCAACTCACTTTGAAACTGAGTTTTGATCTCACTCGTTTTTGACTAAAACCTTCAAAATGGCTTTAACTTGGATTTTTGTTTGAAAGGAATTTATGCAAATAAACTATTGCGAAACCGTTTTGGTTTACACTTTTCTTCCAAACCCTCAACTTTCATTTAAACTTAGATTTGATTTCAAATGGATTTCACTAAAAACTTTAAAACTCGTTTGAAATACATTTTGGTTTCAAATGGATTTGACTAAAACTTAAAAGGTTTGTTTTCCCTCTTTGAGTTTTAACTAACCAGTTCATTCTATTTCGAACTCAGTTTCGATCTTTCACTCAAATGATTTGAAACTTTAGAATACGAGACAACCCCCTCCTTTAATCCTCAAGTTGTCAGGGAGACCCTTGGATTTCTAACCCTTAAATAGGAAATTGACTCCGTGCACACCCTCCTCGACGACAAATACGTTGTAGCTACCGATTGCTTGTCGTGATGCTTGTAATATTTGATGCTTGTGTGTTAGAATCCTAAGGACTTTGTGTGCTAAAACGTGCTTTTTAAAAAACATCGGTGGCTTGCTCAGCTCAAATCAAGGTGGACCTTCTATGTTGAAGAAATCAGATTGTGCATGGAACCTGCAAACAAAATCACAGGACCCATCGGCCACAATCCAATCTACCCGACGATATGCTCATTCAGATAAAGCTACTATGCCTTGGATCAACAAGATGAACCAGATGAAAGGACCCTGCCATGTCAAAAGAAGAGACCCCGTGAAGGCACTTGATCTTGAAGATAAAACGATAGATTCTCACCCTACGAACCAAGTGACCATAGTGCTTGCATTGGATGAAGGAGATCGTCAATAAAGATACAAGATTTAGAGAGCAATAACACCCTTATACACTTGGAATTTACATACATCTAGACAACAACCTCAAGCGATGGTACAGCAATGAGACAAAAGAACGACAACTTGGAAAAGCAACCTCTGTCGAGCTGAAGAAACCAACTCATGATGACAATGGAGTGAAGATCGATAGCCTACCCACCGAGTACCCCTTCAATCTCGAGGACGAGATTTTTGTGAGTGGGGAGACTGTAACATCCCAGATTTTTTTTAAAACGCGAAAATCTTAAATTTTTAAAACTTTTTTGTTAAACAATGCAAATGTGTTTACAACCAATTAAAAATATGTTTGTTTCAAACTTTAATAATTTATTTGAGTTAATAAATTTTCGGCAAAATAAAATTGGTTGATTGTTTGATTGTGTGTCGGTTTGATTTTGAACAGTAGTTCAAGAATTAAACCGTTATCTTATAATCTCCTCGGCCAAATCTTCCTATCATCTTCTACTCTTTATCTTCTATCGACCATGACTTTCTCGAACCCGTCGCCCTTATCATGACTCTCGGAAACCGTAACTCTATACCATCATCGATCTCCATCCATACCGAGACTCAGATTAAGGCTTGCTTGTGATCCTAAATCATCGGTTCAATCTCTGATAATGCAGAAACCCTCTTTTGGATAATGGCTTTATCTCACAGCCAAACATCTCCCGGCGTGTCGAAATAATTATCGCGACTCCAATTCTCATATCTTCTAATTGATTTCTTTGTAAATTAATTCGTTCTGAAATCAAACTAATTCATTTGTACTTTGAACCTCAAAATAAATATAATCTAATTTATTTCTCCGTTTAATCTCAGCCCAATATCAAAAGCCCAAACCTAAGGCCCATCTATCTAACCCTAGCCCTAACAACCATCAATAAATATCAAACCTCTCTTCCCATTTTCTGAAATTCTCTCCATTTTCCCAAAATTCCCCACCGCCGTCGGCCACCATTTCTTCTCCCTCTCTATTCTTCTTCTCCCACACGTAAGACGAGAGGCAGTAGCTCTTGTCCCCCAGCCATGGCATTCCCCTTCCCCCTGCTCCCCTTCCATGGCACCTTCTCCATCGAAATCTAGCACCAGCAGCCCATCTCCAGCCCTCTCTTCCTCCTAGCGCAAGGCACGAGCAGGCAACAAGCACCTCCATGGCCTTTTCTCCTCCGTGGGCAAGCAGGCATCAACCTTCCTTTCTCCATGGCGCCACCACCTCCTGCTTCGGCAGTACCAAGGCTGCTACCCTCTCTGCTCCTCCACGCTAGCACCCAACAGCACCTTTCTTTGGTGCCTCCAAGCAGTGGCAAGTGCACCCAGTTGCAGCTCTCAATCGAAGGCCCCCCTTTGCTGAGCTTCGCTAGCATCGCCGGCCATGGATCTGCGCGGCTGCCGCCCTAGGTCGTCGGCCAACCAACGCCGTCCCGGTCCGCTGCATCCTTCCTCGTCCTCGGCCGGTGGAGCACAAGGCCAAGCGCCGCTGCGTCGTCCCCGTGCGCCACGTGGGTCCGAGCCGCAGTGATGTCCGGTCGCCGGTCCCCTCATCCCCCTTGGTGAGCACTTCCTCCCTGAACGCATCTTCAACCCATTGACCGCCCTCAACCTCCCTGCTTCACGATCATAGGAAGCAGCAGCAACGGATGGCCTTGCTACACCTCGTCCATCACCTGCTCGATGAAAAGCCACAACAGAGCTGCACCTTTGCCCACCATCCTCGCTACCGTGTACAAGCTTCATTCCACAAGGTGTTTGATGCTTTTCCCCGAAGGACAGCGGCGCCGAGCCACTCCCAGGGCCATGGCCTTGCCATGTGCTTTGTCAAAACAGCCTCACCGTCCTGCTGCCAACCATGCGTTCGATGGTATGCTTCAATGGTGAGCACTGGCTTCTATCTCGGCACTTTCCCAATTCCTTGTGACCTGCGCAAACTGAGCTCTTATCTGTCTTTGCCTGGCGACGACACTCACCTTGCGCCGACCCTAAGCTGCAGCCTTGCTTCTCGATGTGTGCGATGTCCTGCTACAAAGGTGAATAATTCGATCCCGGTTCAATTCATTCCCTTGACCGTTGCACGCATTATCTCACTCATTTGTAATGATCTGGATGATAATTGTGGTGATGGGAAACACGGAATTCGACCCCATTCCGAACCGCGAGACCGAGGACGATGCGGATCGCCACGGCGTCGCCTCTTCACGGCGTCATCACGTTTCGGCACCAACTTTCTTCCTGCTACAAGCCCTCGGTGAGAATCTCGATCTTGCTCTCCTGTGATGCCGGCCTTCGAGTCGATGAACCTAGTGCCTATCGTTGTCCTGCTGTTGTGCCGATGGGCTTCTCTCTTATGCACATGCCTGTCCGGCCTTCGTGCCTGTCACGATATGCCACTGGCACACACGCCAACGGCATAATCGTGTAGCGCACACACATTCAATCTCTTCTCTTACGGCATGCACGAGCCGTGAGTTATCGCTCGGTCCAGTCGTTATGCTGCCGAAATTTCTAACTTTCCTAATATACTAGATCATAGGCTCGATCACAATTCTCTGGCTACTACGGGCTGCACTCGTAGCACCGCCAATGTTCTGAATCTATTTAAATCACTCGCACATGCACGGCCACGACCCTTCGCTCATCACGGCCGATGTCTGTCTTCCAATCACTTAAGCACGCACTCTTTCGGCGATGTGTGACCACGAGCTCTCGCTCGCCACTGCCATTGCTCGTCCCACATTTAATTAGACACGTTGCGCAGGGCCTCGGGCTTTAGCTCGCTCCGGCCGTTCCAATTCATTTATAGCTTACACATGATAGCATGGCCCCGAGCGACTGCTTGCTTCGGCCATAGCTCGCATTCCTACCGTCACCTTTCTGATTCTTTATGCATGACTAACGGTTTTCACGCCTGGCTTCCTATGCGGTGGATTTAATCGGAGTGTGACGGTGGCTAGTTCAATATTACTATTTGGGCTCAGATCTAGATCCTATCCAGCCCTATATGAATGATCTCCACTCGGTTATCCCTCACATGCTTTAGTAACGGTGAACACTATTAGAAAATCCACACAGTTCGATCAATGCACATCTCTCATCTAATTGATGAATAATTAAATCTCTGGTGATATCTCGTGGAAATGTGGTGTGAGACTTCTCTCACCACCTATGGCTAGTATGCCTTACTTCGACACGCTCGTCAAATTATCTCACTCACATAATTCTGACTTAAGCATCGACACCTCCTTGCTTTCAATCGATATCACTTTACCCCATTTGCAGCTCTTATCATCAAATCCACTAATTCCATTCTCACCTGTAGACTATAATCCGACTCCTCTTTCCATCGTCCTAATCTCTATTTTGTTATGTGTTGTTTGCTTAGTTCTTATGCTGTGTTCTTTTTTCTGTTTTGTTGGTTGCGCCGAGTGGTGTGGACAACGTTGGAGACTCAGGACGCGCATTGGAGGTTGCGAGATCATGAAGACGAGGGAGACTACGCCGGAGCTCGAGAGCGATGGGCTTTACTCCAGGTCACCATTCAGACACTTCCCTGCTTCAAATCCTATAGACACGCAAATATGCTGCTGCTGCTGCTGCTTTAATTATGATCATGCTTGCTTTGTTAACCCAAAAATAGGGAGCCTACTTCCATTTAGCCACTATTACCCTGCTTGCTATATTGCCATCACCATATTACTACTTCAACTAAATAAAATGAACATGATGTGAGACTGCGTGATACGATGGTGGGATGTGATAACTCTTGGCGTGTGTGAAGTGGGTGGGTTTTTGAGCGCGAGATGGTGTGTGAGATGGGTGGCGGGAGTCGGCACGGAAATTATGGGAGAGACTAGAACTACCCTGAGTGGAGAGAGGTGTGTGGTGGTGAGCGGCCCACCGCTGAGGGTGGCAACCGACCCCTGGAAGGCTTGCTCTCGCCAAATTAAGGACCGAGTAGGGGTGATAACTCTTGGATATTTCGTGCATGCCACGCGACCTCAGGCCCGATTCTCGATCTTCCCCAATGGCACCCGGACTGTAGGCGTGAGGCGATAGTGTTAGGGGACGATGGTGGGTCTGTGATGCAGCCACACGTCCCCGATAGACTCGACCCGTGGAGGCCCCGGATTCTTCGAGCTCACAGTTCTGAGAGTACGGTGGATAGTATATCCGCACAGTTTTCTAGCTCAGGAAAGCAGAATGATGCTAGGAAGGGGATGTCATTACCGGTGTGGTGGGCCAATGGCAGCGGACGCTCTGCCCTTATCCCATCTCACGTGGGTACGGATGTACAAACCTCTGCAGAGTGTAAATCTTTACGTAAAGCCGACGTCCACGGTCAAGGACGGACCAAGGGCAGAACTCACCTCATCTAGCATGGGTTTTCTTCTCTTCTCCCTCAAGTGATAGAACACCGGCTGAGGCCATTGAGGATGGGCGGGTGGGAGCTTCCCATGCCACAGAATTAGTTGATGTTGAGTGGGTGTATGGAAGAGGTGTATGGTGGTGAGGTGTGAATGTGTTGGCATGAGTGATGAGCAGGGGAACCGGCCGTGCGACCGAATTCCCGAATGGAACAATGATATAATAATTTGGATAACGCTGCTATTTGCTTGCTTGCATAGGAAGCCTAAAGCCTTCCACTTGTGCCAGTCCCTTTTATTTTTATGCTGTCGCCTAGGGGAGTGTCTCAGGGTGGCCTGCGCTACTGGCGCGCAGGTTTTGGAAGACGAGACGGATGACGACCACTCCTACGACGGACGAAGATGAGCTGAATGACGACCACTCCTACGATGGATGGAGATGAGCTGGATGGCGACCTTACCTAAGACGGACGGAACGACGAGGGTTGCTGTGCTATGCTCAAGTATGCCTGTGGAGATGGATGTGAAGACCTGCTTTCCACAATTTATACTCTGATCTCTGTTGTAAGAATGCTTCAGTCCAGATGGACTTGTATCGGCTTTGGCCAATATTGTATAAATGTAATAATAATCGAAGTTCTGGTTGTGATATCGACTGATATATGTGATTCACGATAGCACTATGTATCCTGGGACTATCGTGAAGAGCAAAAGGCTTGGATTTTGGCATCGCGGAATCCGGATCGTTTCATTTCTGGTGGAAACAGCTCTTCTTCCTCCTCCACTAATTCTTCTGGTGGGAGTGGTCCTACACACTTGAGTGTATCTCCAAAATCCACGGGCATCCAGCTCATTCTCTCGAATTCTGTCAAAGGTTTTGCACTGGCAAGACTTCTATATTCAACACTCTTAATATCCTCTTGAGGTGAAAAACTTCCAAACACTTCCTTATCAAATGCATATGAGATTGGAGTCTTTTTGATAGGTAGCTAGTCTTCAAATATGGCAGGTGTAGGCATCATATCCTCTCTTGGTTCCTTCACTCTTCCAACTTTTCTTTCTCTTTCATTCTTGGAAGTCAAATAAATGTTGGATAGGGTCTTCTTAGCTTTACTGCTTAACTTGCTCATGAGTGATCCTCCTGCGCATGTGTTCACATGATTGAAAGCTTCTGACGTCAAACCAAAATAGAATATCTGAATAGCCATTTCTGACGTCTTTCCAAGTAGTGGTCCTTGCAACAGCAGGTCGTTAAGTCTCTCCTAGGCTTCATCGATATCTTCATCCTCCTTCTGCTCAAATTTCCAAATCTCCTTCCTCAACTTGTGCACTCCAAGTACTGAGAAGAACTTGGTGAGGAACTTTTGCTCTAGCACTCCCCAATCTCCTTGAGCTTCAATTGAGGCAATTTGGTACAATCTTTTGGCTTTATCGACAAGGGTAAATAGAAATAAGTTTCACTTAACCCACTCAACCGGGACTCCGTCTTGGTGGAAAGTGTGGCACACTTGGTTGAGCTTCTCCAAGTGCTTGTAAGGATTTTCATCGTCTTCTCCACTGAACAGATTTTTGGCAGCAATCCGGATGATTCCTGGCTTTAGCTCCTAGGATTCTGCTTCTTGCTTCTTGTTTCATTCTTGAAACTTTAGATCTTTAGCTTTTGGAGTTGAAAACTCTCTTAACGTTCAATTCTGTAGGTCTTCAAAGATCGTAGTCATGTCTGACACAAAAACAGAAAACGAAACACAAACGAAAAATCTGTGACAACAAAGTTGCTAGGTTAGTTTGAATAGTAAAAAAACGAACGATGAACTCAAAAACTAAATTAAAAGATTAAGAACGTATTTGAATAACTTTAGATAACAATAACTAAACTTTAACACATAAAATCTAAACACAGAATAGATATTTAGCACACAATTAGAACAAGATTAACACACGATTAGCAAACACACTAACTATTAAAACTAATAGTAAAAATGTTAATAAAAGATTTATATTAGCTTAAAAAATAACAGTCCCCTGCAATGGTGCCAGAAAAGCTTGTTGACAGCACTTAAGCACGTCAAACCTTGTACTGCAAGCGCACAGCATTGTAGTAGCTTTTTCCTAGGTTGAGTATCTTGGGTTTTGTCAATCCGTGGATAATTATGTTTAAGCTATAATTAATCTAATATTAACTTAATTACTAACCAGTTCTAATAGATCCAAACAAACTTAAAAAGAGCAAAGAACTACTCTAATTATACTCTAATTATGGCCTAATCTATAACATAAAATTATAGAACAAGTATTAAACTATAAAGCGAGATATATATGATTTACGCATAGAGAAAGGATCCACAAGAGATATGAGGCAAACAACTTATAAACTAAGAACCACCTTGAAACAAGATCTAATCATGAGACAAAGATTAAACATGATCATGAATGTCAAAGGCTTGCTCAAACCTTTCTCCAGCTCTACTGTCACTAGCGACCAGGTAATCGATGAACTAGCAAACCCCAACCATCTCTAAGCATGAATCGATTCAATCAACTAATTAAAGTAAAAAGATCTACTAAAAGAACATGAAAGCACTTAAATCCTAGCCAGGCAACATGTTGGCATTGAGCATTGCGAAGCTATGGATCATAAATCATGCATAAACAAGAAGCTAAGTCTAAAAGACAAACTTTATTGATTAAATCTCAAGGTTTCATCAAAGTAACATAAGAAGTACGAGAAATTACCCGAGATACATCATAATCTTTGAAGCATAGTCGTCGAGATTGACTCGACGAAGAACATGTCAAAGATGAACTCGAAACTCCCTGGGATGGCCCTGGGTCGGCCGACCCCCCGGCTCCCTGCCTGCACTTGCTTCCTCCTTTCGACGAGATCCCCTTCTCGCCACGTTGAACCACTTTGGACCCCGAACTCTGCCCTAGACGCTCGACTTACAATGAATTATGGATTGATAATCGACCCTCCTCCCCTTGGGAGGCTCTCCTTTTATACCCTGGAGGGTGTCCTATACCTGGAATCTAATAACTCGGTTGTAAGAGTCCTAAAAGACCTATAATACCTATACTCCTTTGCTTGTAGAAGAAGTCTTCATCCTTATCCTTCCCGAAATCAAACTTCCCACCCATAACGCCCTCATCCGAAGTCCAATTTAGGCAGACTTGGACTCTAAATTGTAGAGCGCAAAGAGAGCTACAACTTTTGTATTCAAACTTTCTTCATTTGATGTTGTTAAGTTCTCTGAATTGGGCCCACAAGGTGCTGCTGTTATGAATCTCAAGAATATTTTAGGATTTGGCCTTTGAAGCAATCTTTAACTTCACCTGCTTGATATTGGGCTTTAACCTTCAATTGGGCTTCAATTAGCTCTTATTCCAAATCTCGCTCTTTATTATCATAAATCCTTTCTTCGAGAAATCTTCAAAATTATCATAATTATACCTATTTTCCTGCAAAAATCAATATTGCACAAAAACAAAGAGCATTCTCGAAAACGGGGTTATTTGTTAGCAGAATAAGACTAAATCATAAGATTAACTCTGAAAAAGGCATAAAATTATATAAAAATAGAGCATAATTTTAGTCAAAATCTTGCATGAACAGTATTCTCTACCATGATTTTCTTGAGTACTTCACTTGGCAAAAATGCAAGAAGGCCAAATTCTTGCAAAAGAGGAAACGGGAGGGTGTGAAACAGATTGGTAGAATCAAATCGGCCCATCCTGCTGAGAGGGAATGCTACTTCCTCAGGGTTCTTCTAAACTATGTGGCAGGCGTTACCTCGTAGGGGACCATAGGACCATTGATTGTGAGATCGTGCTGTCCTTCCACAAAGCCGCAGAAAGAAGGGGTCAAATTAAGGCGGACACCACTCTTGATGACTGTCTAACTGAGGCGAAGGCATTCCAAATGCCTTCGACACTTAGAAAGCTATACGATACTTGTGCATTGTGAGGCTTCTGACGTGCGAGGCTTGTGGAACAAAAATCGAAAGGCAATGTTAGAGGACTACTGCCGCACAAAGTTATCCGTGCAAACGGTTTAGAATATGGTGCTGATAGACATAAGGAACATGCAGCAATCACTGGGCAAGGACATTAGATCTTACCCTCTTCCTGATATCGATGAGGAACATGACTCGTCTCATAGTGTGGATAGAGAGATATACGAGGAATAAATTATTGAGGTAGACCCTAACCATGAAACACTAGCGGCCTCGCTCAATGATGAGCAGAGGTCCGCCTATGATGAGATTTTAGCTGCTATGAATAGCAGTGAAGGAGGAATGTTCTTCGTTGATGGCCCTAGATGCACAAGTAAGACTTTCCTATACAAGGAATTATTGGCCACAGTCCGAGGCCTGGGTAACATTGCTGTGGAGACAGCTACATCCGATGTTGTTGCTTCCATAATGCTTCGAGGAAGGACCACACACTCACGGTTCAAGATACCTTTGACTATCTATGATCGGTTGTCATGTAGTTTCATGAAACAGAGTGGGACAACTAAGCTTCTAAAGGAAGCATCTTTGATCATATGGGATGAAGCCATGACCAGGAGACAGGCAGTGGAGGCACTCGACAATAGTACGAGGGACGTAATGAATGCATGTTGGCGGTCGTTAAATCACATTTTGACCACCAACATATCATGTTAAAGAGGTAATTTTGCCCTAGTTTCATATAATTTAACCGGCTCCACAAGTTGTGTATCAAGCTTTCATGCAGGAGCTCAATATCACCAAGGACGTGCTGAAAATGGCCTGCAGCACATATCAATCTTACGACGGCCATAACTTTTGCATCCGGACTCCGAATTGAGTGAACCAAAACTCATTTTGGCTATCTCGACGAGATCTTTGCAATGGTTTGGTCCATGAGGCCGGTCGGCCAAGCTACCAGCCGCCCGGCCACATACAAGGCCGCCCGGCCCAACCAAGAAGCCGCCCGGCCTCCCAATGTGGCCAAACACGTCTCCAACTACATGGCATGCAAAGAAACACAAACACATAACATCTCAACCGTGGACACAAGCATTAGGTGAAATAAAGGGTTGGAAGGCCTCCACACAAGGATTGGTGAAGTCAGTGATCCGCGCCAACACTAACGGAACCAATCTACAGAAGACAAGTGGCAAACCCAGGCCGCCCGACCCCCTTACCAGGCTGCCCGGCTTGGTATCCAAGGCCTTCCGGCACGTGTTTAACTACCACCTACTTGGAGAGTGATTTGGAGCCGTTGATGATCAAGGACGGTGCATCGGAGGGTCGCCCGGCCTCAAGACCAAGCTGCCCGGCCTCTTACAGAGCCGCCCAGCTTGCCACCTTGCCGCTCGGCCACCAACCTTAACCTCCCTACTGATCTAGCTGCCTATAAATACCCCCCTCTAATCCTAGGCTATAAATACCCACCTTGGAGGTCATTAGGAGTGTGTGGAAATGTGGTGAAGCCACCCTTAGCTTGTAAAGAGAGTGTGTTCCATTGTATCAAGGGAGAGTAGTGAGAAGAAGAGTGAAGGAGTGAGAATTCTCTTTGGTTTTCTATCTCCAAGCTTGTATTCTCAAGAGGAAGGATATTCAACTCCAGGCTTGAGTAAAGTTTCATGTTCTTTATTTCCTTTATATTTACTTTGCTCTACTTCCATACTTAGTCATTTTGCCTTGTCAATTACTGGAACCCAAGTGCACGCTTACAATTAAGTTGTGTAAGTGCTTGCATGCTGCTCTGTTTTAGCTTGCATAGTAGTAGTGAAACCCTTGCTTAGACGTGGTGTTTAGGCTTGGTGTTTTGCAAGTGGTTGGTGTTCTATCCCATGCAGATTTGGTTGGTAGTCCCACCTAGTGACAGCGGGTGTGTGTCCTGTGTATCCCAACCCCGTCGTCCGGATAGTATCATTAACGATATAGCTGAATTCCAATTGAACCCGCCTTTCTCTTCTGGGTTATCAGCACTCTAGTGCCCGAAAGTGGTTCCGTAGGGTCAGTGTCTAAGTAATCCTGACAAGCAGAATACTAGTGTGTTTAGGGAGTTGAGTGCATATATTTGAAGTAGTGAACCTGCTCTACCTAGTTTATCCTTTACTTGTTGGCTTTTACCTTTTTGTTCGGTCCTAGTTACTCTATGTCATTTTACTTCACGTTCCTCGTGGATTTCGATACCCTGGAATTCTCTTGGGTGAAATGCTACAACAACGTTTCCATGTGCTTGCAGATTGTTATCTAATAGGCTAAGAAACGCCAACAAGCTTTTTTGGCGCCGTTGCCGGGGAACGGTAGCTAATTTGACAGAGAACCTAGGCCGTTCGCATTTCCCACCACCACCATACCACCACACCATACCATCTTCCACATGGATTCCATGCCCATCTACCAATATTTGGCTCCAAAGGGCAATTTTCTGGAGCCTCCACCACCATCTACACCCATCACCACATCCAGCTATCAGCTACGTCCCGGCTTGATAGCTATGGTTCGGGAGCAATCCTTTGGGGGAATGGAATCTGAGAGTCCCTACTTACACCTCCGAGAGTTCGAGCAGTTGTGTAGTTGTATAGTTATCTCGGGAATGCCTGGAGAAGCACTTCGATGGTTGCTCTTTCTGTTCTCACTAACGGGAGAAGCCAAGTCGTAGTACAACCTGGCAGTTGGCAAAGTAGAAGGGAGTTGGGAAGCATTGAAGATCAGCTTTTGTCTCCATTTCTTTCCACCCTACAAGGTTGTTGATCTCCAATGTGAGGTACTCATGTTCTGACAGAGGAGAAAGGAATCTTTAGGGGTAGCTTGGGCATGCTTCACGCGTCTAGTCTCATCAGGACCAGATTTGGCTATTCCAGAACCGATTTTATGCAGCACTTCATCCGACGTCTCTTGCTTGGTGCTGTTTTACACCTGGATTCAGCCGCAGGAGGATCGTTTTCCCACTTGACCACATTAGAAGGAAGAAAAATACTTGACAAGATCCTTGAGAAGGCTTCTGATAACGGTGAAGCTAAGGAACCACTTCCAGATCCAGAAGATCCACCTAAGCCTAGCAATCAGGAATGGCAGGAACCTGCTCAACAATCTACATCTCCACCACCACCTTGCACCCTTAGGATTGAAGAGATCCCAGAACCATTTACGTCATCAGCCGCTGAGAGGGTCAGCCGCGTCGAGACGAATCCTCCGTCGGTACCACCATTCTCATTCGAGGATGAGCTCTTCATGACCTTTGGCAACTCCTCTCGGTTGCCTAAGATCGACCGACGCCTCACTAGGGCCTCTCGTTCAGCCTTCACCTTTCCAGGGGAAGCGCAACGGATGAAGGAGGACCTACTCTGGCTTTCAGCAGTGATCAATTGGCAATGGTTAGAGAAGAGAAGGTTAGACACTAAGGCAGTTAAGCTCTACCCACAACCTAAACTCATCCCTGGCCGAGTATCAACATTACCACTGCAAGATATCATGTACGACCCAAGAGTGGGGGTGAACATCATCCCCCAGCAAATAGTAGAGCAACACTTCTCTATTGTCCCTCTGTCCAAGGCCAACATTCATCTACAATGGATGGATGGAACGTTTATAGAGAGCAAGGAGTTCTTCGGGTGGTGCTAGTAACATTGCAGGATACAGAGATGTACTTAGACTTCCATGTCTTCGACATCCCTGATAGTGTCCCACCGCTGACGCTAGTCAGTCTTCCATTGGCATCCCTTGCCAGTATGGACAAAGGTAGTGGGCAGCTGCGCCTTCAGTTGGGTAAAGAGGAATTGAAGATAAGCAAAGCCAGAGTCTGATCCCCTAGAAGAAGTGATGAGCCTATCTTTAGAGGAGACGGATCAGAATAGCCTAGAGGAAGAGGCTTGCGGCTTCAGTACGGTAGAGGAGCCAACCGAATTCGAAGAACCATTGGAGTTCAATGAACAAGGTGAATCATTGTGGCCTGAAGCTCCAAAAATAGAATTGAAGCAACTACCGCCTGGCCTGAAGTACGCCTTCCTGCACGAGAATAAGGACACACCGGTCATCATTAGCGACAAGCTGATAGAGAGTGAGAGCTGGAAATTGATTGCCGTCTTAGAGAAGTATAGGTGTGTACTTGGATACTCTCTCCAATATCTAAAGGGAATCAGTCCTAACTGGTGCACACATCGCATCCCAATGGAGGCCGATCACTAGCCAACAAGGCAACCACAATGCAGACTTAATGATGCGATGCGAGATGTAGTCAAGAAGGAGGTCCTCAAGTTACTCCACGCAGGGATCATCTACCCCGTACAAGATAGTGATTGGGTCAGTCCAGTTCAAGTTGTACCCAAGAAAGGAGGGATGACAGTAGTCCAAAATCAGAACAATGAATTAATTTCTCAGCGAACTGTCACCGGATGGCGGATGTGTATTGACTACCGAGAACTCAACGCCGCCACCAAGAAGGATCATTTTCCTCTTCCTTTCATTGATGAAATGTTAGAGAGGCTGGCCAATCACTCCTTTTTCTGCTATCTCGATGGCTACTCTGATTACCACCAGATTCCGATTCACCCGAAAGACCAGAGTAAGACCACCTTTACATGCCCTTATGGAACTTTTGCCTACCGGCAGATGTCATTTGGGCTGTGCATGTGGCGGAACTACCTTGCTTAATCCAGGCTAAGCACACCTGCCACCTCTGGCTCGCAGTGCACTTAGGCTGAAGTAAACCCGATAGTCCGTCGAGCTATCCCATAGGGCACTCGATGTAACCATCGCCCAAGGATGCCGACATCACACACATCCAGCCCTCGATGGAGCCACATCAATTAGATCATCACAGGCATTTTAATAGTGAAGATAAGATAAAGTGGTTACAAACCAAATACAAGTAGTCAAATACATGTTCAAACCAAAAGCGGAAGCGGTTTTTAAAACATCTCGCAGCGGAAACAAATTACTTAAGTAGTAGTCTTCATGTACTGATGAACGAGACGAGCAGCACCGAGCCCACCGGTACTACCCTCCTCCAAGCAACTGTCCAGATGTCAATGGTACCTGCGCTCCAAAAGTAGGGGCAAACCCTGAGTACTAATTACTCAGTAGGACTTAATGGAATGGCTTACGGCTGACACAAAGCTTGCTTACTAATAAGTGGATCTTTAGCCATTAATCGTTAAACAGTGACGAGTTAACCATAAAGTAACAAGTTCCATCATTTGCATGTATCAACATAATCATAATAACTTGTAGGAATATAAACTAATAATACAAGCATGTGGTATTTGAAAACATGAATAATAAGCATAATGTATTCAAGTAGTTACTACGTTGCCCGTCAGTGATATTGGCATTCTCACACCTGGTGAGCATCAGCGATTCGAATCGATTTTTATATTCCCAGGAATAACTATCATGCTAGGGGTATATGCTTACTAGCCATCACGTTCCCACATATTGCCCCCATCTCCACTTGTCCCATCCCAAGTTCGATTCACTCCCGCCTGGCCCCCGGGTTGTGCCCCCATGGTGAGCCTGCCGACATCTTGGTCTCCCCACCATGAGTACCAAGCTCCCCCGGGCCACCTTCCTCTCAACCAGTGGGTAGAAACATGTCTCTGTTCTTTGGATGGCACAAGTAAGATTTCACCGGTCCATTATCTCAGATATGCACTCTAGCAATGTTATGCCGATCAATAGGCAAACAGCAGACGGGGTTTTAAACGACTCGGGCGGAGTCCACCAACCATCTATATACTCATCATCATCATTTAATTTTTTCTTGTATACCCATATCTCTGCGCGGGCTCCATTTAATTATAAACATAAATGTAACTTCCATCCTGGTGATACTTTTGAAATCTTTGCAAAATCACCTATGCGACGAGTAACTCTATTCACTCGTGTCTACTCGTACCTAACATTACTAGGCATACCCGGCCTACGTACCCTAGTATAGGTGCTAGGGCCAGGGCGGCCAAGGAGTCTAATGCAATTGGTTTCAAACAACTCCTAATGCAGATGTGTAATTATTAACCATAATATGTTTGCTAGGAAAAGCGTAGTCCTGCCTACCTTTGCCTTATTTTAATAAAAGCAACAAACCAAGCTAATGTTAGTTTGCCGGGTTGTGAGGCTTTGCCCCAGGCAACCCCTTGATCCCTTGGATAACTCCTCCTTCCAAACACGACTGATGGGCCCTCCAGGTAGTGAGTGGGTCTTAGTTGGTCATTTGAATCACCGTTGGTTGAAGTAGCTCCATACACTTGCTTTTTGATCATGTATCTGCAATAAGCGTTTCTATATGAATTGCATGCATTGATGCGATGCAGAAAATGTATGGAGATAAATTATACACATAACCAATCATTTCATGGACATGCAGAAAGGTGATTGATAAACTACTTAAACGAAAAGTAGTCCAATGGACAAGGAACCAACACACAATCATAAGATCACCCACACACGAGCTATTGATTATATTAATCAACATGTTAATGATGTGATCCAATAAAAGCAAGCGTTATATTTTAGAACACTGAGATGGGTGGGGTGGTATTTATCTCCATTCAACGGCTAACAAGTCAAAATCATATCCTTCATGCATTCAGAGGAACCATTCACTAGGTATATCATGCACTATGCTTTTATTTAATGGATTTAAACCCTGTATTGACTTAAGGTAGTTTACATGAGTAAGTAAATTGATTTCTTAATCAGTGTGATCTAGAAGATAGTAGATATTATTCAGCAAGAATCGACCACATTCGCAATAATACCATTTGTAAACAAACACCTACACATGAAACCGATATACATGCTCCTTTTATGAATAAAATGCCCATCTAAGTTCATGCAGTTAGACAATTCCAAATGAGCTTAGATTTTTATGACATGTAGAATTGTAGTACACTATGCTACTGCCAAAATTTCAGCCACATAGGAGTTATAAATTAATTATGAAAATTCCAGTAAGTTACCAGCCCATTATCTTCCCAGATTTTTCATAATTTATAGGAATGGTTTCTGGACCTGATATTTTTACAGCAACCATAACTTTGCATGAATCTCATATACAAAAATCAGCAAGTATAAACTCAACAATTTGATAGGTCATCTATTTCCCATCTAATTACCTAGGTCTAATTCAAATGCACCTTAAAACATTGTTCATAACTTCCACATATATACTTTCTGGAACCTATACACCATCAGCATACCACCATATTCTTCATGTATTTATTCTTGCACTCTAGAACCTCTTATTCCTATTATTTTGTTGGTCAAGTCATTACTTGTCATTTTCAAATCACCACACAAACTCAACATGCATAGCCTCAAACTTCAACAGTGAGTTACATATACCATAAGGAGTGCCCAAAAATTTTGGTTTACCATTTGGAGCATACTTCTTGTGGCAAGTATTTTCCATGTTAATGAAATAAATGAAACTCATGCACAAGGGCAAAACAGTAATCCACCAAGCAGTGCTAGGGCTACCAAAATTTATACAGTGTCTATATACCATAACAAAGCTACTGATCAAGTTTCACATCATTTGGAGTTCATCTACATCACTTTTGGTATTTATCTTAATTAATCATGCATGCAACAAAACAGAGGGCAAAACAGTCTTTTCATGAATCCACATCACAACCATTCTATAGATCTACTCAAGAGGAGTCTAATGCAACTGAGTTTGCCTTTTTAGGATTTTTCTTTGATTTTTTATGATTTTCCAAAGTTCCCAGCCGAAATAAATGCATTTAGATGGAAAACATTAGATCTGGGGACTAGAATGTAAATAACCATAGTTTCCAAGGGCTAGCGTGTAAGATTCGCCAGGCTCATGTTACTGTACGTGGGATTGAAGTGCGAAAACGATGAACTAGGAGGGTCAGACCACAAAAGTCTCATCACCTTCCTCCCATCGTCTTCTTCCTCGCGACGGGAGGAACGAACGGCGACGACGCGGCCCAGTCCGGCCTGCCGGGGCCTCGGGGACCCGCCGCCGGAGGTTGGAGAGAGGGAGAAGAGGGTGGGGAACACTTACCCCTTGCCTGCAACGACGGAGGAGGCGCAGAGGCGCGCCGCGATGGTGAGGTGCGCGGGCTGAACTCCGACGAAGGAATGCGGGGTGTTGGGGCAGAGATGGTGGCCTAGATTAAGTCGAGGAGGTGGAGTTAAGGTCGAGGATGGATGGCGCAGTGGTGGGGAGGCGCAGGGCGCAGCGGAGTAGCGGCCGCAGCTCGAGCTCCGAGAGGTGGAACCTGTGGCAAAACCGCCCAAGTTAACCTAGAATTAGTATAAACATACTATCTTATGTTAACTTTGGTAGTTCCTCAGAATTTAAAATTTTGATAAGCCTTCCCATCTGGATCGAGCTTATGGGGTGACTCTCAAAGGAGTCCATAGATTTCATTATGTTATAAAATTGTACAACTTTATTTAAAGGAAACTTAAAGTTATTACAAGCCTTGTTCTCAAATAATTATACATAAAAGGAGTAGAACTTTTTGAAACTAGAAAAAGGCTATTCTACTCTTAGTATTTGACAAGGGAGTTCTTCAAAAGAACCTTGCATCGTGCCCAATGATGCAAGATTTACTGGGGAGCGGACGAAGCAGGATCAAGCTCGAAGAGGAGATATTCAGCACCTGAAGAAAAACATAAGAGAAGAAGCCTGAGTACTAATTACTCTGCAAGACTTACCCGACCACTGGGTCTAAACCTGACTTCTAACCTGTAGTTGACTAGGTTAGGTCAACTCACACTGCAGCAAGCCTAAAAGTGAATCCTTAGCTTTTAGGGTGTCAAATTCTTTTAGTTGTTTCCTATGAACTAAGTTGTACCTAATCTATGAGCAAACAAGAGCAAACACTTTGCAAAAATATTTATCATCAAAAGCGTTATTCTTCTTTACTACAATGATGGTGATGTTTCAGCTCTTACACCTGGTAAGCCCAGCGATTCGAATCGATTTTTATCTCTCGAGAGGGATACTCAGTCACCAGTCATATGCGTGTACACCGACACCGCATATGGCAATCCTTGCATAACTTGGCACGTAGTTTGAACCGTTCTCACCGAGCCCGGGTATACGAATCGACGACACCCGCAGTTGGTCTCACCACAGTTCAAATCTAGGTTCAAGGTATGAAAGGCTTATCGGAGCCCGTTAAGGACGACAAGTGAAAGAGGCGCGTTCAAAAGCCGAAAGCATGGCCAAGACATCGGATGGCCTTATATGACATAGGCAGGGTCAGGATCCCAACATGTTTATTCAATAAAGATTTCCATAAGTAATAATACTAAAAACATAACTGATCCCGCCAAATGTCTCCAGTTCATATCTCAGGAAAACTTTATTGTCCAGATTCATTCTTTTGAAAGAGAGCGCACTCTAAATTAAGCTTGGTTAAGCAATTCTAATCTAATACGTATAGGATTAAATGTTGGATTCAGGAGTTACATATGCACTAGAGTTTCAACCAAATCCTAACTCTAATGCACAAAGAGACCCATTGATTAAGACTCAAAATAAAAGGAGATGCACCGGGGCTTGCCTGGATTGACAGAGTTAGGATCGAAAACCAATTCAAAAGATTCCTCCTCGGGGACAAGAGATGATTCCAAAATTCCGGCTTCAGGGGCTTCTGGACTAACAATATTAGAAGATTCTCCGGCAGGGGGTGAAGGGGTTACCGTACCTAGATAAATTAATGACATGCATGAGTTTTAAGGATGAGAATGATCAACCTGTTGTAAAAACAAGGATAAAACTTCCTAAAAGAAAATGTGGGGCATTAAAATAGTTTTCAAGCCTTTAAATGAATTTTCTGAGATTTAAAATAATTTTTCAAAGTTTCTAATAATTTTTCAAACATTAAAAGAGTTGGAAAAGAATAAATAAATATATTAAATATTTTTAAAGATTTGAAAATGAATTCTTAAATTTTAAACTAAAAGCAATAACCTTTATAAAAATAGTTAATTAAAAGGTTAAAACAAATAAGGAAATAGAAAAGGAAAATAATTTCAGAATAAAGATTAAGCCCAAAAGGTCCAAAAATAATTTACTGTGTAAGTTCTATTTCCATCCTCAAACTTTTCCTAAAGTCTGAATCTACCCCTTGGAAAATGGCCCAGCCCAGCCAACAGGCTAGGCTGGCCCACTCCCTCTTTTCTTTCTCCTTCGGCCCAAGAGGCCCGGCTCAGGCCTGGCCTGACCAGCCTTTTGGCCCAGCCGGGGTTTCTGCCCGGCCAGCGCCCTGGGCGCGCATGACGCGCGCACGCGTGGCGTGCACTTTCGGCCCAGCCGGGGTTTTTGCCCGGCCAGCGCCCTGGGCGCGCGTGACGCGTGCACGGCGTGCACGCCCGCGGCGGCACCGGCGGCCAATCCGCACGGCGGAGGCCGAGGCCCTCGCCGGCGGCGACCAAGCCAGGCGGTGGTGGCGTTTCCTTCTCTTCCCTCCATCTTCTCCTTCCTCTCTCTCCTCCCTCTTCTCTCAGCGCTTGCGACGTCCATGGCGGATGCGTCGCCCCCACGCAGCGCGCGCGGCGGCGAGCAGCGTTCCCGGTGGCTTAAGGATAGACCGGCGGTGAAGGATACCCCCACGGGATGCGCGCAGGGGCTCTGCACCAGGTGCATAGAGAAGGGAGCCCGATTAGGGCTTGTGCGCGTGGGGAGAAGGGGCGCGGTGGCGGCCATTGCCGCCGACGCCAAGGGGACGCCAAGCTCGATTGAGCTCGGGCAAGCCCCAATCCTCGACGAGGATTGGCGCAAAAGGGAGAGGGAGGTGAGGCGGAGAGGGTCTCACCCTTGGTTGGCTAGGGGAGGCGGCGTAGGCGGCTGTCGACGGTGAGGTGCGCGGCGGCGGCGAGGTGAGCGGTGCGGGAGCAAGATGGAGGTGATGGGGTAGAGCGAGGGGGTGGCTTCGGTTGAGGTGAAGGAGGAGGTGCTCTGCGGGGGCTTTTATAAGGGCCGGAGGCGGTGGAAGGGCGGCGAGATGAGCTAGGCCGCAGCGGCGGCAGAGGCCGATCCGCTCGCCCGTGGAGGGGAGGAACGAGGGGCGGAGCGGCGGTTACTGGGGCTGGGGACCGGCAGCGCGATGAGGCGGCGCCAGCGCCGGCCCACGGCTTCGGCGGAGGCGGCCTGCGCGGCGCGTGGCGGCGAAATGGCGGCGGGGCGTGGCGAGAGCGAAGCTCTGGTTCGCCTCGCCCGCAGCCGAATGCGGAAGAAGGCGGGGGTCGACCCGCCTGTCAGCCCGGCTCTGTGGGCTGTGGGAAATCGGGGAGCTGGGCCGGTTTGGGCCTGGTTCTCCCGGTTTCCCTTTTCTCTCTTTTTTTTATTTTTTGAATGTAATTTCTATTTTTAACCCCATGTACAAGCAAAATTACACAGGGGTCCAATTACAAAAGTGGAAGGGTGTAATTTATACTATAACCTTGCACTTTTGTCCTTGGTTAAAAAGATTATTTCAAAGGAGTTTCAAATAAACTAAGTTCAAAAGAATTTGAACAAAAATTCCAAAAATTGAAAAGAGATTATGCATATGATGACATGTTTAATGCACTTAATCGGGGTTTAAGATACGGAGTATCACAGAACCTTCGGCGGCCAAATGCGGGGCGGTGAAGTGAAATTGAAAACCTAGGCCTAGGCGAACCAGTGGAGTGGAGGGTGGCGCAGCTCGGCATGGTGGTCTGGTGCGCGAGGAGAAGGGAAACGGCCAGCGCGACAAGCTCAAGCTCGGGCGGCCATGGCGGAGCGGAGCACACTGGCGCTGTGCGCGAGCGGGGAGGGCGAGCGCAGAGGGGGTAGGAGTGGGTGAGCGAGCGGAGTGAGGAGCGCGAGTGGGCTCCTTCGTCTTGAAGGGAAACCGAGCGGAGAAGAGAGCGTAGCCCCAGCTGGCGTCTATGGCGGCCTCGGGCAGGCGCCACGCGCCGCATGTGCGTGAGGGAGAGGGGAAGAGGGGCGGTGGTGGGTGCGGGGACGCGGTCCATTGGACCTTGAGCCAATGACGGGTGGGCCCTGACAGGGGAAACGAGAAGAGGCTCATTGGACCGAGTTCATGGAAGCCATAGAAGGTGGGACCAACTGGCCTGGCACGTTCCAACCGCATGAGCGGGAATCCCATGGTCCTTATGGGTGGGACCCGCCTGTCATAGACTCAAAAGACGAAATAAAACCCCAAAATAGAAAATTGAAGTTTGACCAGCTGGAGCCCCATTTGTAAATTGCCTATTTAAACTACTTAGAAGGCGAATTTGACAAAACTCCAATTAGATGAAGTGTTCTACTCTTCAAGATCTACAACTTTGTCAAAAGGCTTGTCACCATGTTTTATGTAGAAATATGGTTTAAATTTGAATTTAGCCCACTAACCTGAGATTGACCAATACAACCCACCAGTTTGGAAATTCTAAAAGTCCATCTTCTAGTCACCTTCATAAAAAGAGTTTTATACCAAAGTTGTTAAGAATTTCATGAACTATAACTTTCTCAAATAAAGTTCTGCAAGATTATGGCTGTAGGTCCAGGAAATCTTGAATTTACTACACAGGTCAGGTTTTTGACAGATTCGTTAGTTCAACAGAGACCAAGCTAAAACACCATGCAACCTTAATGCATGTCAAAGAACCAATTAACAAAGTTGTTCATCATGAAATGTCCTACAAGTTTGGTATATTAAGTTTTGTCTATACCACAACAAACCGCGAATTGAATGTCCGGCCTGGTCGCCGTCAGGTACAGAAGTGAGTCGATCATCCCTCGAAATTCCTTCTGGTCCTCCACCTCCCCATCTTCATCAGCATTAAGCGCCGTGTTTGTACTCATAGGAGTTGTCATGGGTTTAGAGTCACCCATGTTAAACTTCTTGAGTATGTCCCTTGTGTACTTGGCTTGATGGACGAAGGTACGCTCAAGACCTTGCTTGATCTGCAGCCCGAGGAAGAACTGGAGCTCACCCATAAGACTCATCTCAAATTCCCTGCTCATCTGTTCAGCAAAACTAAACACCAAAGCGTGAGATGAACTACCAAAGATTATGTCATCAACATATATCTGAACTATCAGGGTGTCACCGCCATGACTCAACAAAAACAAAGTCTTATCAACTGAACTCATCACAAACCCAGACTTGAGCAGGAAACTCTTCAACCTAGCATACCAAGCTCTAGGAGCTTGCTTCAGACCATAAAAGGCTTTCCTCAACTTATACACCCGGTCTGAAAATCTAGCACTCTCAAAGCTAGGAGGTTGTCTCACATATACCTCCTCCTCTATGAACCCGTTCAGGAAAGCAGACTTGACATCCATTTGCTGCAGTTTGAAGCCTTTAGAGGCCGCAAAGGCAAGCAAAATCCTAATGGCTTCCAGACGAGCTACAGGGGCAAAGATCTCCTCATAATCTATCCCCTCCTTCTGACAGAAACCCTAGGCTACCAATCTCGCTTTGTTCCTCACAACCATCCCATCCTTACCCTGTTTGTTCTTGAACACCCACTTGGTACCTATAGGACGACAGTTTGGTGGAGGTTCAACTAAGTCCCAGACATGGTTTTTCTCAAAATTCTCCAACTCCTCATGCATGGCGTTCACCCAGTTAGGATCAGATAATGCATGTGACACATCCCGGGGCTCAAAAGAAGCAACATATGCAGAGTGGGAGAAAAAGGCTAGAGAAGCAACCGACGAGCGTGTGACACGTTGGTGAATGTCTCCAATCATACTGTGTGGAGGTTGATCCCGCTGGACCTGCCGAGATGGAACAATCTCAGAAGTCACTTCCCCTGCGTCCTCAGCGGGGCCAGCCTCTGCTTGAGCTTGCTGTTGGGGGAGTGAAGAGGAAGCTGTAGGCAAGGGTCCTCCATCATCATCAGAGCTCGTAGCAGAGGGTACTGCAGCTGCAGCCGATACAGAGGCTCCTGAATCACCAACATCAATCGCACCTTCCTCATCCTCAAAAATGGGGGTGCCTTCTTCATCATCACCTGAAAGCTCAAAGGTAGGGGTTGTGCAGGGCATAGTTTCATCAAAAGAGACCTCACAAGTCTCAACAACTTGCTTGGCCTCCAAAATCCACACACGAAAAGCCCTAGAACTAGAAGCATACCCCAGAAAAATCCCATCCAAACAACGAGTCTCAAACTTTTCCAAATGCCCCGCCTTCTTAAGCACAAAGCACCTGCAGCCAAACGCTCACAAATGCTTGATGCTGGGCTGCCTACTAAACCGAAGTTCATAAGAGGTCTTCCCAAGGAAAGCACGCAAGAAAATCCGGTTCGCAATGTAACTGGCCGTATTCACTGCCTCAGCCCAAAAGCGCCTCGGAGTCCTGTGCTCATCGAGCATCGTCCATGCCATCTCAACAAGTGTGCAGTTCTTGCGTTCCATAACACCGTTCTGCGGTAGGGTATATGGAGAAAAAAACTGTTGTTCAAGACCTAGGTCACGACAGAAGTTTTCGAATCGAGAGTTTCTGAATTCTCCGCCGTTGTCACTGCGGATAGCCCTCATGGCCTTATGACTCTCGTTTCTCAACCTCAGTACCAGATCCCGAACAAAACCAAACGCCTCATCCTTAAACACCATGAAAAATACCCACGAGAACCGCGAAAAGTCATCCACAACGACAAGCACGTACCACTTCTCACTGACCGACGCTACCCGAGTGGGACCTACTGTATCCATATGGAGTAGCTCACCCGGATAGGAGGTCATAACCTGAGACACAGGAGTGTGAGAAGCGGCAACCATCTTGCCATGACGACAGGGGTGGCATACTAAGTCCTTCTCAGCTTTCAGCTTGGGCAATCCTCGGATTAGGCCCATTGAACTTAACCTAACTAGCAGATCAAAGCTCAAGTGACCAAGCCTCCTATGCCACTTCCAAATATCAGCAGAAGTACTAGCAACCAAACAGCGAGCAGGGCCAGAAACAGATGTGAGATCGACCCTAAAAACCTGACCAAAAGGCAGCAAAGAGCAAACAAGGGTCTCCTTAGCATCAAGAACGTAGCACGCACCCTTCTTAAAACGAACCTCAAATCCTTCATCGAGAAGTTGCAAGACAGAGACCAAATTGAACCCCAGATTCCGAACAAAAACAACTTCTCTAACGGAAAGCTTAGCAGAGAGCGAAACAAAACCAACACCCAGCACTTTACCTTGACCATTGTCCCCGAATATGATGTACTCTTTGGTACTCATGGGGTTGAGGTTGGAGAACCACTTGCGGTGCCCTGTCATGTGCCTAGAGCAACCGGAGTCCATGATCCACATGTCCTCCATTCCTCAATCTTGCAAAGTCAAGTAAAGCAAAGGTGAGCAAATGGTCCGGCACTAGGGTTAGTACCAAAACTGTTGTACCAGTGCCGAGCCATCTGCTCAAAAGTGGGGTAAGCACAATCAACAAAACCATCACGTCGATGAGGGTAACCACAACCTTCAAAGCGTGAACCCTCGAAAGCTCTCTCAAAGCTTCAGTCACGAGGTCCATAGCCGCGCTGAAAACGACTAGGAGCTCGGCCGGTAAAGCGACTCTCACCACCAGGAGCACGGGCCTGAAAGCCGCCACCTCTCTCACCACTAGCAAAGCGGTCTCTCATCTCACCGCGGTGGGGAGAATCTTGCCTACCACCCTGGTAGAACTGATCCTGGTTCCCCCAAACTCTCTCCTGCCTTTCAACCCGCTTCCTCCTGAAGCAAAACTCACTAGGTGGCCATTCCGCTGGCAGAACTCACAGTGGTAGACAAGCCTCCTAGGAACTGGGTTAGGCTGGGACTTGGGCTTAGGTGGTGTAGCCTTGGGTGGCTCAGGCTGCTGGACTGGCTTCTTGCCCTTGGGCTTAAGCTCTTCCTCAACAATCTTGTCTAGCTTAGCCTTGGAAGGCTTAGGTGTCCAGTATTGCTTCTTTGGGGCAGCCTTGGGTGGCTCATGGTAAACCCCATCAACAGTCTTACCTGACTGGGTAGGTGCAGTCTTGGTCTTAACCGGGGCACTCTTCTCACCCGAAGTGCTGCACTCTCCAAACCCAACACCACTTGTCTCACCCTCAGCTCTCAACTGCTCTAACTCACCTCTCAAAATAGGACAGACCATACACGCACCCAAAAGCGTAGGTCTAGCCCTAAGCTCCTCAAGCTCCATGAGCTGCCCCTCAAACTTCTCCTTCAGCACAGCTAGCTCTCTAGCGAGACAGGGGCAAGACTCACACTTGAGCTCTCCACTCAAGGTAGGCTCATCCAGTTTAGACTAGAGTTTGCCTAACTCAGCTTTCAGCTCATCTATCTCCTCTACCCACTTGGCATACCTATCTCTCTGGTTACCAAGCTCCGTCATGAAAGACTCACAGGTAGGGCACTCAATCTCACTGGGTTGGGGTCTCACACTCCTCAACCTCTCATTCTCCTCTAAAGCTTCAGCAAGTTGGGCTTTCAACTTATGCAGCTTCTTAGCTGCCTTCTCCAGCATCTTATCCTAGGCTTTCAACTCACGGCTGTTCTGCTCTAGCATCTCAAAGATTTCGGCTTGCTTAGGAGTTACCTCATCATCTGAAGAAGAGTTGCTGCCGTCATCTATGTTATCCTTGTCCTCAAGCGCCATGGAGTAGACCGAGCTCCTCTTGTCCTTGTTCTTACGCCTGGACTTGATGGAGACGAAGCACAAGCCAGCTGGACCTCCTTGATTGTTCCTCTTGTTCTTCCTGTACATTATCTCCTCATTGCTTGAGCTCAACGAGGACGAAGAGGAAGAAGATCCGCTGCTGCAGAACCCGATCTCGGCGAAGAAGGCCTTGTCCCGCTTCCGGTTGTCCTTCTGGTAGCTCTTGAAAGCCTTCCGGAAGTTCTTCTTGCCGAAGGGACGCTTGCCGAAGCCATGCTTGCTGGAGCGATGCTTGTCAAAGCTGGGCTTGCCGGAGTGGTACTTGTCAGAGTCGCGGGAGTAGCTTTTGCCCTTCTTGTAGTAGTCGTTCTTGTTGGGGCACTCGGCGATGAAGTGGCCAACCTCTCCACACTCAAAACATTTAGGCCGCTCGCCCCTCTTCTTGCTCATCCAGTTGTCATAGGCACGCTGAAAGCGACTAGACACTAGACATAGCTTATCATCCCCAAATGTCGCCAATTGCTCCTCTGTAACAGACATCAAAGCAGAAAACGAGAAGTTGTGTAACAGGGGGTTAGCAACAGACTCACTAGAGGGAGTAGTCAAGGCCAGACTCTTAGAACCTGTACAAGCAAGGGAATCCTTCAACTTGTAATCTACTTCTGTGGCCTTGAGCTTACTGTAGAGCGCCTCTACTCCTATCGTATCATACCCTGCCGACTCAATGATTGAGTTCACCTTGATCTCCCACACTTTTCTGTCCAAAGCATACAGCAACTTGACAGCCTGCTGATGATCGGTGTATGGGAGCTCAGCGGGGGCAGAGTTGACACGTAACTTGTTGATGATCGACTGAAAGCAACCAAACAAGTCGTCTACTGACTCTCCCGGCTTCTGGACGAAATTTTCATATTCGCGCCGGTAAGTCTCCACAAGCCTAGCCTTAATCGTCGCAGTACCCTCATGGTGTGCACTAAGCAGTGACTGTATCTCACGCGCAGTCTTAAGGTGACTCACTGTCTCATAATCCACGGGACCAAGCCCGGAAAAGAGAAAGTTAACAGCCTTGGCATTCGCCTCATGCCGAGCCACGATATCTTGCGTAGTACGCTCAGCAACTGGAAGCACCACAAAAGTCGTACTCTGAGTAGCATCCCATATGTCCTGACTCTGGCTAATAAGGAACACCTCCATCCTACCCTTCCAGTAGGGATAGCCATCGGAGCCAACGACGGAAATCTTCCTGGAGTAAGTCATCGTCGCTACGGTTTCGTCACCGGTTAAGGTATAGGAAACCTAACCAGCTCTGATACCACTTGTAGGACCGAAGACGTGCGACTAGAGGGGGTGAATAGGAGCACTTGATAAACTCAAACTCAAACCCCCCAAAGTGCGCTCTCACGAAAACTCATGCACGCCCGATACCGTCCACTGAACAGATATGTATCGGATGGAAAGGGGAAGCACTCGAATTAACGCCCAACGAAACGGACGTAAGACGAGCAACCAAACTACACCAAAACGAACAATCACACTACACCTAGACGAACACACACAACCCCTAAAACTACACCTCTCTAATGTGCAGAGTTGCGTAGCATAGACAAGCTACCAACCCTAGGACACATTGAGAAACCCTAAACGGAAAAACACTAAAGCACGCAACAAGACAAGCGAAAACAACAAGGCACAAACGAAACAAGACAAGCTACAAAGCTTGCAAGTGTCGCACACTAGCCACTCAACACACTGAAGCGTGCCTCACTTAGGAACAGTGAGTGAAGAGTATGGGCATGCAGTGGTTGATACAAAACAAGTTTGAAGCAAACAATAACAAAAACGAGGAAAAACGACTCAGAACAAGAACCAAAGACCGGACAAAAATAACCCTAAAACCTAGCAGCAAAACGGACAAGAGGAAACCCCCCAAGCGCGCAGCCAGACCAACCCAAAGCCTGACCGAACAGTCAGGTCTAGCTCTCAGAGCTTGACCGGACAAACCAGCAAGGAAAGAACCACGCGCGAGAAAGAAAACTAAACCGGACAGTCAGGATTCAGCACCTCGGACAAACAACCTGAGAAACAAACCTGCAGCTAACACAAGCAGCAAACTGACCACGAAAAACCTGCACCAAGACCAGACAATCAGTTTGTATAGACCGGACAAATGACCTGATTGTCAGGTCTATACATCTAGAATGCCCGAAACAGCAAAACTGAAACTGCACGCAGGCACACCAAAACCCGAACTAAAACTGAAGCAAACCAACTCCAAATCTCACGAAATTTTGCATAGAGGATACTAGATCATTCCCAAAGTTAACCCCAAAAGATCCATGAGAAAAGATCAAGGATTAACCGGGAATTGCAGATCTCGTGAGAAGGGGAAAGAAAGAACGGAAAACTGAAAACCGATAAGAACGGCCCTTGCTCGTGGTTTGAAGATTCTAGCACTTAGCTAGTGAGATTTACCACATGATAGCAAGCCAAAATACCAGCAAAATAAAGATCCCAACCTTGGACAAACCGGAACACACCAAAATCCAAGGATTGGAACCAAAAACAAACTAGAACGGGGAGAGGAAAAGGAGGACGAAATTGAGCTGCTCAAGACATGGATTACACAACGAGGAAACTTGGATTAATCACGAAATTCAGGTTACACAAGTTCCCTAGAGCCTACCTCCCTTCATCCTCCCACTAATGACAAGATTCGACTAAACTAGGCACTCATCTCCTAGCTAATCCTCTCTATTTCTTCTCTTTGGACCTTGGCTACTAGGGTTAGGAAAACTAGGGTATGTGGCTGCCAAGATAAGCTCCAAGGGAGCCTCTCAAATCTATTTATACCCTAGGCCCTAAACGACACAATTACATTAAGACCCTTACTCTAAAAATGCCCGGATAGGGCTAAACCGAAAAGATACAATCGGACGACTACGATGACGGCTTGATCTTCTTCTTCTGCACGCCTCGCTTGGATGTGCGCCACATAGCCAGTAGTCCGGAAGCTTCTCCCGGTTTTGAAGTCAGAAACCGGAAAACTTTATTTTGCGGGCTTCCTGGGCCGGGTCTTAGCCCAATCTTCTATCTTGGCGAGTCAGAGCCCAACCCACCAAGTCATTTGAGCTTGGGTGGCTGTTTTGAGCCAGAGTCGCCAAAGCCTCCGTCGCACGTCTTCGCACCATGCACTCGGGTTGGAGCACCACAGTGGCACCCGGCTTCTCCAGTCCATCGGAGTCACCTCGCGGTCCATCGGAGGGCTTACACCACCGTTGCCAAACTGCCCCTCCGTGTACTGAGGGCATGGCCGACCGACGCCGAGCATTGCCTCCGATCCATTGGAGGGCTTTTGCCTCAGTCCATCGAGGTCTTCGTCATCCTCTACCTCCAATCCATCGGATGGCCTCCAGTCCATCGGAGGACTTGTACCGTTGACAATCACTCATCACACCAGGAGAGGAATGAGGCCGGTCCATTGGCTCTCAGAAATTACAAAACACCTCTTTGTTCAAGTGTGGGGCTCCCTAAGTTAATTCTATGATATGCTGTTCCATGTTTCAACATCTCAAGTTCATTGTGTAGCCACCATTGAAATCCTAGGCAAGATGAAATAGTTGGAAATAACTCTTATGCTTGCTAAGGTATGGGATGACACTTTGCCCTATCCACTTATGCTCATTTTGTCCTTTGCTCGAGGACGAGCAAAAATCTAAGTGTGTGTGTGGGGGTGGGGGTGTTGGCGGTCGTTAAATCACATTTTGACCACCAACATATCATGATAAAGAGTTACTTTTGCCCTAGTTTCATGTAATTTAACCGGTTCCATAAGTTGTGTATCAAGCTTTCATGTAGGAGCTCAATATCACCAAGGACGTGCTGAAAATGGCCTGCAGCACATGTCAATCTTGTGACGGCCATAACTTTTGCATCCAGACTCCGAATTGAGTGAACCAAAACTCCATTTTGGCTATCTCGACGAGCTCTTCACTGGTTTAGTCCATGAGCCCGGCCAGGGAAGCTACAGGCCGCCCGGCCACATACAAGGCCGCCTGGCCCAACCAAGAGGCTGTCCGGCCTCCTAATGTGGCCAAACACGTCTCCAACTACATGGCATGCAAAGAAACACAAACACATCACATCTTAACCGTGGACTCATTAGGTGAAATAAAGGGTCGGAAGGCCTCCACACAAGGATTGGTGAAGTCAGCGATCCGCGCCAACACTAAGGGAACCAATCTACAGAAGACAAGTGGCAAACCCAAGACGCCCGACCCCCTTACTAGGCCGCCCGGCCTGGTATCCGAGGCCTTCCGGCATGTGTTTAACTGCCACTGACTTGGAGAGTGATTTGGAGCCGTTGATGATCAAGGATGGTGCATCGGAGGGCCGCCCGGCCTTCTAGGGAGCCGCCCGGCTTGCACCTGGCCGCCCGGCCACTGACCTTAACCTCCCTACCGATCTAGCTGCCTATAAATACCCCTCTCTCATCCTAGGCTATAAATACGCCCCTTGGAGGTCATTAGGAGTGTGTGGAAATGTGGTGAAGCCACCCTTAGCTTGTAAAGAGAGTGAGTTCCATTGTATCAAGGGAGAGTAGTGAGGAGAAGAGTGAAGGAGTGAGAATTCTCTTTGGTTTTCTATCTCCAAGCTTGTATTCTCAAATGAAGGATATTCAACTCTAGGCTTGAGTAAAGTTCCTTGTTCTTTATTTTCTTTATATTTACTTTGCTCTACTTCCATACTTAGTCATTTTGCATTGTCAATTACTGGAACCCAAGTGCATGCTTACAATTAAGTTGTGTAAGTGCTTGCATGCTGCTCTATTTTAGCTTGCATAGTAGTAGTGAAACCCTTGCTTAGACGTGGTGTTTAGGCTTGGTGTTTCGCCAAGTGGTTGGTGTGTTCTATCTCACACAGATTTGGTTGGTAGTCCCACCTGGTGACAGCGGGTGTGTGTCCTGTGTATCCCAACCCCGTTGTCCGGATAGTATCATTGAGATATAGCTGAATTCCTGTTGAACGCGCCTTTCTCGTCTAGGTTATCAGCACTCTGGTGCCCGGAAGTGGTTCCGTAGGGTTAGTGTCTAAGTAATCCTGACAAGCAGAATACTAGTGTGTTTAGGGAGTTGAGTGCATATATTTGAAGTAGTGAACATGCTCTACCCAGTTTATCCTTTACTTCTTGGCTTTTACCTTTTTCTTCGGTCCTAGCTACTCTTTGTCATTTTACTTCACGTTCCTCGTGGATTTCGATACCCTGGAATACTCTTGGGTGAAAAGCTACAACAACGTTTCCGTGCGCTTGCGGATTTGTATCTAATAGGCTAAGAAATGCCAACAATGCACCGGATTAGCCCTTCTATGGGAAGACAATTGTGTTTAGAGGAGATTTTAGGCAAGCCCTCCCAGTTATCAAAAAGGCGTCGATGGCTCAGATAGTCGATAATCCCTATGTAGGTCATACCTTTGGGGTGCATGCGTCACCTAAAGTTGGTACACAACATGAGGGCGCAGAGCGACCCATGGTTCACAGAATAACTATTGCGAGTTGGTAATGGGACCGAGGAGGACGATGGTGATGGGTGTATACATTTGCCTGATGAAATATGTGTGCCTTACACAGGGGAGGATACAAACCTACATAGACTAATAGAGGATGTGTTTCCAATGCTTGATGATAACATGACAGATCCAGACTATATCACATCAAGAGCCATCTGGTCCACGCGGAATGACTGTGTGGATAGGATCAATATGCGGATGATCCATTGTTTTTGAGGCGAGGAGATGGTGTACCATAGCTTCAATCGAGCAGATGATGACCCACACAACTACTATCCACCAGAGTTCCTCAACTCTTCGACCCCCTAATGGGCTGCCTAAGACTCAAGATAAATTGTCCGATCATACTACTAAGAAACATTTATCCTGCTAATGGGCTCTACAATGGGACAAGACTCATCGTCTGGGTTTCTAGAAAAATGCTATAGATGCAGAGATTGTGTTGGGGCAGCATGCTCGGAAGAGGGTATTCCTACCCCGAATCCCGTTGTGCCTCTCAGACGATGAGATGTTCCCTTTTAGGTTTAAGAGAAAGCAGTTTCCTATCTGGCTCAGCATTGCTACGACGATAAATAAGGTATAAGGACAAACAATTCCACATGCTGGTGTGTACTTGCCAGAGCCTGTGTTCTCCCATGGCCAGCTTGGCATTGTCTAGAGCCACCGCTAGGAGTAACATCACGGTCCTAGATGCACCTGATGATAAAGATAAGAAAAACAAAAATCAAGGCAATACAAGACCAAAAGAAACCACAAGCATTTGTGGGACGTATACTAAGAACATCGTTTATAAGGAGGTTCTTACACTATAACTAAGATATCAAACCAATACACTAGTTGATCTCTTTTTTTGTTATTTGTGCATATACCATCACATGACAATATTGTGTGATTTGTGCAGATACTATGCATCGATCACCTAAGGGTATTCTAGGGTATCACATCCACAAGGAACGAGGAGTAATTCAATGTATAATAGATACAACCAAACAGTAAAACCAGCAGTTGTAAGATACTATGCATCGATCACCTAAGGGTATTCTAGGGTATCACATCCACAAGGAACGAGGAGTAATTCAATGTATAATAGATACAACCAAACAGTAAAACCAGCAGTTGTAAAGAATAAAAATAGAGTAGAGCAGGATCACTACTTTAGATAGAACATCCTAACTTTACTATACAAACTAGCATCTGCGTAGAACCACTTCCGGGCGCTAGAGTGCTAATTACCTAGGCGAGAAAGGCGAGTGCTACATGACTCAGCAATGCGTCAATGATAAGTTATCTGAACGATGGGGTTGGACTACACAAGACACACACCCGCTGTCACTAGGTGGGACTACCAACCAAAACTGTGTGGGACAAGACACCAACCAAGGTAAACAGTAGTCTAGACACCACTTCTACATGGATGAGTTTACTACTAAACTAGTTCGAGGCCAGAGAAGCAAGCACAATTGTATAGATAAACTAATAGAGCACACTGTGTACCCATAAAGTACTAAGCAAATAACTAAGTATGTAAGTAATGTAATTATGAAATAAATAAAGCATAGATCAAGGAACTTTACTCAATCGTAGAAATAGAATATCCTTCCTTTGAGATTAAGAGCTCAAAAATAGAATACCAACGAGAATTCCAACTTCTTCACTTTCTACTTCACTACTCTCCATTGATACAATGGAGCTCTCTTTACAATGCGAAGGGTGGCTTCACTACTATACTCTACACCATACACAATGACACTTCTATTATATTCACGCACACTCTACAAGTGACCTACTAAGAGGTATTTATAGTCTAGTGAGCAAAGAGGGTACTTATAAAGGTACTAGGTCGTTATGGTGTAGAGTCATTGGTCGAACGGCACCCTATGGCCAGGTGGCCATCTGATCCACCGCCTTTGTGCATCCTTCAGCTGAAAATCATTCTCCAAGTCAGTGGTAGTTAAGTCGGTTAATTCACATGTAAAATGTGTCCGAATGATGGCCAGACGGTAGAGTCCTGGGGTCGGGCGGCCATGTGTCACACTAGGGTTGATTGCATGTTGGTTGCCTTGGATTGTTCACTTCACCAATCCTCATGTTGATCTTGTGTGGGGGCCTTTCGGTACTCATCTTCATTGGATACTTGGTCCCATGATTGTATTTGACTCGTAATGTGTTTCTTTGCATGTAGGTTGAAGGACATGTAATTTGGCTTTCATAACATAGCCGGGCGTCCATATGGGGTGGCCGAGCGGCCCTCCTTATTGGGCCACAAGGCTACAAGGGCCTTCTGGTGGCCAGCCAAGCATGTTTGATAGCCGGGCGACCATGGGAGATGGCCGGCAGGCCATGCACATTTGACTCACTGCTCTCCTTTTACATTCTTCCCATGTTTTCCTCATTTCCTTTTTCATTTTAAACATGACAAGCTCCTCCATACAACTTTATGCACAGCTTGTGGAACCAATTTGTAATACATGTAAGCATGATAAACCATACTTTGAAACATGAAATGTTGGTGGTTGAAATTGGTTTTATCGACCGCCAACACCCCCCACACTTAAACCATTGCTCGTCCTCGAGCAAAGAATAGACTTAAGCACAAGTGGAAAGGACATAACATCGACATCCACCATAGCAAACACAAGATTAGTACCAACTATTTCATCTTGCCCAGTGTTTCAGTGGTGTCTAGACTTTGGTTTTGGAATGTTGAAACATGGAACAAGAACATATCAGAGTCAAATTTAGGTTCCCACATCATTGTTGATGACACTTAAGCATGTCGAACCTTATACTGCAAGCGATAGTATCGGGTATATTTTCTCCAGGATGAGTATCATCGGTTTGTCAATCCGTGGAAACGACTAATATAGAATTAACAATCTCAAGACTAAGATAAACATTAGGTTTAGGGATTATATAATGTACCTCTTATCTACGTCTAATGTACCTCTAATCTAAGTTAGAGTTAGATGATAAACAACTAGAACATAATTACAACATCTGATTAGTAGGAACTACATAAGGTCTAATCAAGATCTAATTGGATCCGAAACAAGCATGATATGTACAACCAAGAGATTAGAGCGCTCCATATAACTAGTTGGCAGATCGGATCTGCCCCACTGTTGACGGAGAGGTGGCCAGGGCCGCCACGCGAGGGGCCGCAGGGGCGGGAGACAGCCGACCAGGTGTACGTCACCGTGCTTGTCGACGACGGAGGTGAACGCGCCAAAGGAGAAGATCTCCCCCGGCTGCGACTCGACGGAAGTGTAGAAGAAAACTCCCATCTCGATCTGGGGATCCTGCACACCAGCCCCTACCTGACGCGCCAGCTGTCGGGGTTTAGTCCCGGCAGCCCACCACAAGGTAGGACTTGCGATGGTTTTGAGATCAGAAGGGGTGTCAGGCAGATCGATAATGGTGTACAGAACGCGGGGACACGGATTTAGACAGGTTCGGGCCGCGGCTGAGCGTAATACCCTATGTCCTGTATGGGGGTCGGTGGATTGTATTGCTGAGAATACAAGGGTTTTAGAGAGTTCCCTCGCAGTCCCTAGCCCCCCTTATATAGGCCGAGGGGCTAGGGTTACAACAGATCCTCCGAAAGTTTGCTTGCCGAGAGGTTTTCGGGGCTATAACCCGTGATTACAAGAAAAACAATCTAACAGATCCCTATCTGCGGCCGTCCGAGTGGTTTGTTTGCGCCCCACGCCATCCGCTGCCTTGAGCTTGAAGCCAAACCATGTGGCCCACCTGTCGGGGTGATGTAAGCAGTCAGCATGAGGGACCCGGTGTTACATGACTCCCACAAGCATGATCAAGCCTACTCCTCATAGCATGATTAAACCAAGATTATCAACCAAATCCCCTCAATCAAGATAACATTTTTCCCACCCATATGTCATGTAGAACAGGTAATCAACGAGAAGCTCTCATAAGGCATACACTTAAGCATAGTTTAATATCATGATCAACATAACTAGACTTCAAATCACCATGATCACAAGAACAAGCTACGCAACCACATCACTATCTAGTAAGAAAATCAAAGACCAAGATCGCTAGAAGAACATAACCCTTAAGAACAAGATCAAGAACACATGCATCTAGATCAAGAACATGACAAACTAAACTAAGAACATGAACTAGATCAAAAAACATGATAATTAGACAAGATCAATACTTTATTGAGAATCATAGCAAAGTTGCAACCATTGCCATACCTCCTAAGATGATATAAAGAGCCTATAGGAGTAAAGACTATTTCCTACACTAAATATCTTGATAATCGTAATTATATGTAAATTGGCAGCCAAGAGGCACGTTACGATCCTATGCCTATTATGCGCCATGTTAGCCTACTGGTGTCGCATGCTGCACTTCCAGCCTGCTGTTGACGGTCGTAATCTCACGACATCTACCATCAATTACCAACCAAATGGAGCAATGCAAGTGAATAAAAATGGACTAACCCTTCTACTAGTGAGTTCCACAAGATGTACGTGAATATTTGGTTCAGGTATACATTTACACATAAAAATGGATGACACAAGGCCAAAGAGTGAATATGAGATAAACAGGCCAACAGCTGGTGGCCGCCCAACCTAGTGCCAGGTCGGCCAACCACCTGGTAGGTGGGCCGACCCAGTGCCAGGTGGGCCGACCACCTGGCTGGCCGCCCAACCACTTCATCAAGTCGGTTTTGTCCCCTTTAACTCATGCATGCAAGGAAACACATGTACAAGTCAATCCAACCATTGTATCTAGCATCCAATGTATCCAAAGGCCGAAAGTCCACC
The DNA here is from genome assembly GCA_022530915.1 of Paspalum notatum. NCBI lineage: Eukaryota > Viridiplantae > Streptophyta > Magnoliopsida > Poales > Poaceae > Paspalum > Paspalum notatum. The sequence continues at coordinate 23,544,993 of CM039687.1, forward strand.
AAACCACGGATCAATGATGTCACCAATCCAAGGGAAGAGCCATGCAACAAATCAAAGACTGACACGTGGTTGCCCGACCTCATCCAAGGTCGGCCGACCTTCCCTCGGAGGTATTTTTCACGTGCATCAATGGATTCAACCGTCAACCGCTATGGGGAAGCAATATCAAGCTGTTGGAGGGTGAAGTCGGTGGATCGGAGGGTCGCCCGACCTTGGGCTAGGTCGGCCGACGTACCCCTAGGTCGGCCGACCACCGCCTCACTCCTTCCACCGACTCCAGCCACCTACAAGTACCCCCCTCTTGTTGGACTATAAATAGGCCTATAGAGCTCATTTGTAAAACTGTGAAGAACTTGAGAGCTACATTCTACCTTAGAGGGTGTTCTTTTCCATATCTTAGTAGTAGGATAGTCCTGAGAGTTAGAGTGAGTCGAGCTTTGCCTCAGAGTTCTCGGAGATATTTCTGAGTCTACGGTAAAGCTTTTGTATCTTGTTACTCTTATCTTCAGTATAATATATTTATGCTTTACTCTATTTCTATCTCTTGCAAGTGTGGTGTACCCTTTATTTTGCATACTTGCTAGGCTTAGGCTGTGGTTATCTTAGTCAAGTTCCGTTATTCTTGCCGGTGCTATAATCCAACCAATATGCCAGGCTCTGGTTAGGTCCTCTCCTCTGATCAAGGATGATCTATTGTTGCTCAAGTTTTGCTTGAGTACGTTTATAGCGTGCCAGCCTATCCGCGCAGATTTGTTTGGTAGCCCCACTCGGTGACAGCGTGTGGTGTGCCTGTGTATCCCAGGCCCATTCGTTCGGTAGGCCCATAGGCGTTAGCCAGGTCTCCTTCGGTGGTCTACTATCTACCCACTGACCCCTCGAAGCGCCAGAATTTCGCTCGACGCGAGACCCTGAATTGTGCTTGCGTTTCTTAGTTAATCACGACATAGTCTTTGCAGCTGAATAGAATAGAGTTTAGGAACTTTATCTCACTCGTTGTCCTCCCAGGCAACTATACCTTTCTACGTGTATCTTAGGTAGTTTAATTTACTTCTTTCCACTATACACCTATCCGTTTACTTGACTTACCCCTGACTAGTGACTAGCTGGTATATTTATTTAAGTACAGATCTTTCGAATTGAGTTTATTCAATTATACCCTCTTGCCTGCCGCTTCCCTGTAGATAAAAATACGATAATCGTAATACTCTGGGTGAAAAGCTATAGTGGTCTCCGTGCGCTTGCGGAGTAAAATCTTATATGGCTAAGAGACGCCAACAAGCTTTTCTAGTGCCGTTGCCGGGGAAGCAATAGGCAGAGATATAGTTGGTAATCTCTTTTCGAACCCCATGTCTCTTATAAAAATACCAACTAGTCTTTAGCATGCTCACTTGTCTCTATTTTTTATGTTGTGGTTGCAACAGAGAGGTGTATGACTGGTTTCGACCAGCCGGAAAACTTCCACAATAATCTAGAGTCATTGCTTAGGAGGGTCCATCCCAAGACCATCCACGGGCAGATACCTATTCCAAGGGAACTGAACCTTGAACCAGCCACGTCAAGTAGTTCATCGAACACCGACGACAAGGCCGCAGCTCCTGAGAAGACCATCCGTGAGTTCTCCGTCCCATCCAGCAACAATGTCCCTATGGGACTAGCAGTCAATGCAGGGGAGAACTTCGAACTCAAGCCGGGAGTCATTCACATGGTTCAAGCCATTCCCTTCTGCGAACTAACAACGAAGTATGCCAACAATCACCTACAGCAATTCCTAGAAATCTGCAGTACTTTCACCATGAAAGGTGCATCCCCCGATGCCGTCAAGTTATGCCTCTTCCCATTTTCACTTGTCGGAAAGGCGACGCAATGGTTCTATCTCAACCGTGCAACACTGACAACATGGGATGCGTGCTCAAACTCATTCCTCGCCAAGTACTTCCCTCTGGGAAAGACCAACGTGTTGAGGAACAAGATCTCGAGCTTTCAACAGCTCACAGATGAAACGGTGGCGAACGCTTGGGAAAGATTACAGGAATATATAGCGGCCTGCCCCCACCATGTAATGGAAGAATGGCTGATCATTTAGAGTTTCTTTGACAGGTTAAACCGTACTGCTTAAAAGCACTTGGATGCAGCCGCTGAAGGATCTTTCCCATCCCAAAGTGTGAGAGTGGCCAAAATCTGATTGAGAAGATCGCCACTAACCATGGATGGAAAGAAGAAATGTCACACACATGATCCCGTGGAGTCCATCACATCGACAGCACGGACATGCTGGCCGCCAAGATAGACTTACTCTAAAAGAAGCTAGAAGACAATCTTGAGACCGCACCAGTCCAGGCCCTCGACACTCGCTTGACTTGTGAAGTCTGCGGGAATACGGGGCATTCGGGGAGCAGCTACCCTAAAATGCGACCGGAAGACGCCAACTTCATTGGTAATTCTAGCAACTTCAAAAATGGGAATCGTCCCCAACCAGGCTGGAATTCGCGACCATATAATCCATTCTCCGGACAAGGTAACTCCTCTAGCAGTTCACAGCAGTTCAATAAGCCTAGCTTTTTTGATCCAAAGGCTGTGTACGATAGCATTAGTAAATAGTTTCATGCAACTGATAGGCTTTTTGAATCTATTTCATTACAAATGGAAACTTTGAACAGTGCTATGAAAAATCAACTGAGTTTCAATAAAATGTTAGAAATACAAATAGCTCAGTTGGCTGCCTCTTTGCCTAATGCTAATGCGGGAAAGCTTTCGGGGCAACCGGAACCTCCTCCCAAAGAGCACATCAATGCTGTCACCACTAGGGGTGGTAAGTCCACTCAGGACCCTCCAAATCCTAGTGGTGCACCACACACTAACAATACAGGCAAGGAACAGGAGAAGACCACAGAAACAAAGGAGAAGGATGATCCAAAAGCCAGCACTGAAGCCGCGAAGGAGAAAGCACCATCGAAAACTCTTCCTCATGAGTTTTACGACACAACGGTGTTGCCCTTCCCTCAGCGCAACAAGAAGGCTGCCGCCGATGAACAATATAGTAAGTTTGTTGAGGTCATTAAGAAGTTATATGTCAATATACCCCTGCTAGATGCAATACAGGTACCGACATACGCCAAATACTTAAAAGATATACTCAACAATAAGAAGCCACTGCCATCAGCGGAAATTATGCACATGACCGAGAAGTGTAGCGCAGCTATACTCAACCAGCCTCCACAGAAGAAGGACCCTGGCAGTCCTACCATTCCATGCTCAATTGGGAACCACGTCTTCAACGAAGCCTTATGTGATCTCGGAGCAAGCGTCAGTGTTATACCCAAAATTGTCTTCGACAAACTCAATCACGCTACACTCGTCCCCACAAGTATGTGCCTGCAACTTGCGTACCAGTCCATCCGACACCCCACGGAAATCGCCAAGGACGTTCAGTGAAGATCCAGATTTTCCTCATTCCCGTGGACTTTGTGGTACTGGACATGGAAATAGATGCCAAGACACCGCTCATTCTTGGGCGGCCGTTTCTGAGCACCGCAGAAGCGAGCATTGATGTCGGAGCTGGAGAAGTCCACCTCAACATCAACGGAATGAGGGAGACATTCTCCTTCAAACTAAAAGTGGAATAGTGTAATCAAGTGAAGTTTTTCAAATGCCAAAGGTATGTGCCGAAGCCACCAGTCTACGACGCTTCCGGTAAAGAGATGGACAATCTCGTAGCATCCATAAAACGGAAGTTAGCCACCGAGGCTGCCATCCGACAACGGGAAGAAGACGAATGGAAGAAGGCGAAAGCAATGAAGGCTAGCCGCAACAACTAGGAAACAGGAGGCAAAGCTCCTGTTAAGAAGGTAGGCACCCATGAGCCTATAAGACCCATCAATCAAGGGTGTAACAGAAGTCAGCATGCCCATGGAGAATCTAGGACAAACACTATGGGGCATGTTGAAAACAAGCGCGCCCAAGACCCATCCACGACGAACTCCAAGTGGCTCGCAAAAGTACCACTTACCTCCCAGTATGTACGTCCGTGCGACATCCCGAAGGTCGGTAAATGGTTCGCTCACGCCAAGAGGTAAAACTGGCATTATCCTTCGACGGCATATTTATTTTCCGCTAGTTTTAATTTTCCATCCTCCATGGCATATTTAAGTCTTTGCACCAAATTTAATTTCATTGCATTTAGTTTTTTGTCCTCCCTTATTTTCGAAAAAAAATATCCTAGGGTCGGCCGCCGAGCCGGCCGACAACCCTCCACAGGTAAGGCAAGAGGGGCATGCGAGTGGCCGGCCGACCACGGTCAAGAGGCTGCCCTATCTCCCCCTTTTCTTTCTCTACTTCTCTCTTTCTCTTTCCTTTTCCTTTCCTTTTTTTCTTTCCCTCTTTCACCTTTGCTCTTTACCCCTTCCCAAACAAAGCACATAGTGATGAAAGGGCAGTACCCTAGGGGCCAGCCAGCCAGGCCACTGGCCCCCCGACCACTTGCACTCCTTGCTCTCCTTTCATCATACCTAGCACCCACAAAAGCAGCACCAGGCCGGCCGACCACATCTTTAGTCACCCGACCTCCCCTGCTATCCTCTCTCTTCCTCTTTCCCTCCTCTAAAGGCCGGCCGTGACTCACCCTCCTTTCTCTTTGCTCTCTCCCGAAGCAAGGTCGGCCGACCAGCATCTTATGTCCCTGCCCCTTCCATCACGCCAGCATCAAGTGGTTGCCCGACAAGGCCTTAGGCCGGCCGACCACCCCTTTCTCACTTACAGTGCACTCTCCCTCTAATCTCTTTGCTACACTCTCACGCAAGGCACCCCTGCTGGTCACCCGACCAAGACCCCTAGTCAGCCGACTGTAGGACCGAGACGTGCGACTAGAGGGGGGTGAATAGGAGCACTTGAAAACTCAAACTCAAACCCCCACCGCAGTGCAATAAGAAACAACACTCACAACAAAGCTAGGTACCATCCACTGAGAGGATACATATCTAACTCATAACACGTGCTTGGTACAGTCCACTGAACAGATACGTACCAAACACAAAGCATAAGCACGCAACGAGCCGACCTCAAAAAGACAATAAAAATCAGCCGGAAGGGACTGCAAAGAAAAAGGTCAAAACCCCTCAAGAGAAGCTCTAAAAAATCCTCCAAAATTACTACACGCTCACAAGACAACTAAGAACCACTCCTGAAAAATTCAGATCAAAGAGAGAAGTTTTCGACCATTGGACCATCCGATGATTAGAGCATCGGACCGTCTGATGGTCACAGACAAACACCCTGAAAAGAGTTGATCACAAAACCCTATCAAACCAGCTCCAAAAATTATGAAAATTTTACTAAAGGTTCACAAGGGGACAAGGAACAACTCCACAAAATTTCAGCTCAATTGGATGAGAAACAAACATCCAACTATCATCGGACCGTCCGATGGTCAAAAACTGGTAGACCAACCTAAAGAGAAAAATACCAAAACCAGGTCAAAACACGTCCAAATGTTCTGAAATTTTTATGGAAGCTTTACGATTCACAGATACAGAGCTCCACAAAATTCTAGCCCAAATTTCGAAGGTTTGACCCCTAAACCAAAAAAGGCTTGAAGACGGACAGAACCAGCAGGAAAACTGGACAGCAGAAAACCTCACACAAAAGCAATCCAAAACTTGACCAAACCGTCTTCAAACTTCACGAAAATTGGCACAGGCTATCCTAGCTCCATTCCAAAGCTATTCACAAAAGATCTATGGAAAAAGATCACGGGATTAGTGGGAATTTCAGATCTCGTGAAGAGGTGAATCTTTGGGCAAGAAAGTAGAAAACTCAAGAATGACTTGCTCGTGGGAATCCAATGGGATTGAGATGTTCTAAGACATAATCTCCACATTCTTGCAAGTCCAAAACCCAAGGATAACAAAGGATTCAACCTTGGCCAAAGCAAACACCCAAAAAGCCAAGGATTGAAGCCAAAAACCAAAGAGAACAAGGGGAGAAGAAGCACACAAAGTTGCTACACGAAATCACTTCGATTATGAGCCTCAAAAGAGGTCTTAGGTCAGATTACAACGAAGGATTTCGTCCCAAGCAACCACCCTCACCTTCCCTCTTGATTTGGAGGCTAGATCTCACCTTAACCCTCATAAACTTAGAGCTCAAAGCTTGAGGACGAAAATTACACAAAGCAAATGAAAACCTAGCAGCCAAGACACCCTCTAATGACCAGCTCTTAGGCTATTTATACATTGGTTCAGTTTTGGCATTTTTACACATAGACCCCTAACACTAGAAACGCCGGATGGGCTAAAACAGAAAAGAACCCGAAATATCGGGGACGGACGACCACGATGTAGACTTCATCTTCTTAGCTTCCACGCAATCTTCGGATGTCCTCCACGTGGCCAGTAGTCCAATCCACCTTTGCACCCCCGGTTTTGAAGTCAGAAACCAGAAAACTTTAGGAAGTCTCCGTCTGGGCTGGATTTGGCCCATCTTCTCTATCTTGGCGAGTCGTGGCCCAACTCACCAAGGCTTGGGTAGCTTGGGTGGCGGTTTTGAGCCGAAACCGCCAAAGCCTCCCTCGTACACCTTCGTGCCATGCACTCAGGTTGGAGCACCACGGTGGCACCCGGCTTCTCCAGTCCATCGGAGTCGCCTCGCAGTCCATCGGAGGGCTTACACCACCATTGCAGAACCGCCCCTCCATGTACCGAGCTCCCATGGCCGATCGACGCTGAGCTTTACCTCCGGTCCATTGGAGGACTTTTGCCTCAGTCCATCGAGGTCTTCATCATCTACCTCCAGTCCATTGGAGCGCTTGAGCTCGTTGACAATCACTCATCACACCAGGAGAGCAATGAGGCCAGTCCATTGGCTCTCAATCTCCCCCTTGATGAGTGCATTGTCAACACCTTCAACCTGTAACCTGAAATAGAACAAAGACAAGAGAAAAGCGTAAAACCGAAAAAGAAAGAAAGAAAGAAGAAAGTTGCTCAAAATGCCCAAGAACCAAATACAAGCAAAGAAACCGGGCACAATGAGACAACAAAAGAAAACAAAGCATCGGCTTCTCAAGACAGAGGCAAAAGGCTCAACGCACCGATGCAAAGAGCATACCAAAAAGCTCAACTCCTCCTGAAATGCATCCTTACAAATGCAATAATGAATGCAAAGCTCCCCCTCAACTAAATCTCTCCCGAAGTCCTCCCCCTATGTCCAATACTCCAAAATCTCTCCCCCTTGTTGACAATGGACACATCAAGGGTTCCTAGGACTCCCCCTGAACTAAGCAACTCCCGCTCAAAATATGCCATGATGTGCAAGGAGTGTAACTTAAAGAGCTCAGAAGGGATGGAAAGCTAGTATTCACAAGTTTTAGCATACAATGCAAGTGAGGGCAAGGAAGCATGCAACAAGCTCAAATGAATCTATCTTACACATATCAAGAGCTAGCATGTTTTTCAGGATAGTTGAAAATAAAGCATCACCAACATGAATAGCACCTAGCAAGATAGGCATGAACAACAAGATACTAGCATTGCATACAAGGTGTGCCACTCTTAACCAAAGCATACACAACAAGCCATAAGCATTTTAGAGACTTGCATATTTTAGATTTAACCATTTGTATTTCATTAGCAAGTTTCATATTGTGCCAGGGGTTATTCACTTGTCTTGCCACTTCTTACCAACCAATGCCAAGTCTAGGTTCAAGGAACCATCAGAAGCTTAAGACAAGGTTTTGGTCATACACAGCTTAGTCTAAATTCATGCCAAAGTGCAAAGGCAAGTAGTCTCAAACTAAGTCAGTGTGACAAGCAAACCCACTTGGATCTTTTCATTTCAGCACAAGACACCACGTGTAAACTTTTAATTCAGATCTCAAATTAAGCAAGGTGTCATAAAAGCTTAGGCATTTATTTAGCAAAGGCATACAACTAGCATATCCAGGTATGAAACGATAGCATAGCATTCAACACTCCTACACATGCTAGGTAGCCAAGTCAAGTGGTGATCATGTTTTTGGATTTTCAGGAAAGCAAAAGACTGAGCTCACAATTAGTATTCAACAGACTCAAGAGAGCTTAGTCAACCAAGATCAAGCAAGCATATGTACAATCAAGCACAAGCAGGTACTAACTCATCATTCCAATGAGCTCTAGTGCTAGTGAAGTAAAAAATGCATATGATACAATGCAATGCATGATATGATACAAAATGCAAAAGAAGCAAAGAAGAAACAAAACAAAAGCAAATAAAGAGCAAATCCTAAACTACTAAAGCTATCCCTGACTAAAAGGGATAACACACTCCAAGCTCACCTCTCAAGCGCACAAAAGCGCTAAACTCTAGGGGCTTGGTAAAGATATCAGCCAATTGGTTTTGGGTTACTACATGGACTAAGTCAATATCACCCTTCTCATAGTGATCTCTCAGAAAGTGAAACCTCACGTCTATGTGTTTGGTTCTAGAGTGCAAGACAGAGTTCTTAGCTACAGGGATAGCAGATGTAGAGTAGACTAGAAGAAGGATCCTCCCAAACCTAAGGCCAAAATCACTAAGGGTGGCTTTCATCCATAAGAGCTGGTAGCAGCAGCTATATACTTTGCTTCTGTGGTAGACAAGGATACACTAACTTGCTTGCGAGAGGACTAAGAAACAAGAGAGGTTCCTAAGAGTTGGCATGTACCGGAGGTTGACTTGCGATCAATTCGGCAGCCAGCATGGTCAGCATCTGAGAACCCTCTAAGAGAAAGAGAAGAACCCAAGGAGTACCAAAGACCAAGCTCAGTAGTGAACTAGAGATACTTGAAAATGTGCTTCATCGCTTGACGGTGAGATGTCCTGGGAGAAGCCTGGTAATGCGCACAAAGGCAAACCGCGAACTGAATGTCTGGTCTGGTCGCCGTTAGGTACAGAAGTGAGCCGATCATCCCTCGAAATTCCTTCTGGTCTACCGCCTCCCCATCTTCATCCGCATCAAGCGTCGTGTTTGTACTCATAGGAGTTGTCATGGGTTTAGAGTCACCCATGTTAAACTTCTTGAGAATGTCTCTTGTATGGACGAAGGTACCCTCAGGGCCTTGCTTGATCTGCAGCCCGAGGAAGAACTGGAGCTCACCCACGAGACTCATCTCAAATTCCCTGCTCATCTGTTCAGCAAAACTAGACACCAAAGCGTGAGATGAACCACCAAAGATTATGTCATTGTCTACTGAACCCATCACAAACCCAGACTTGAGCAGGAAACTCTTCAATCTAGCATACCAAGCTCTTGGAGCTTGCTTCAGACCATACAGGGCTTTCCTCAACTTATACACCCAGTCTAGAAACTTGGCACTCTCAAAGCCAGGAGGTTGTCTCACATAAACCTCCTTCTCTGTAAACCCATTTAGGAATGCTGACTTGACATCCATCTGCTGCAGTTTAAAGCCTTTGGAGACAGCAAAAGCAAGCAGAATCCTAATGGCTTCCAAACGAGCTACAGGGGCAAAGGCCTCCTCATAATCTATCCTCTCCTTCTGACAGAAACCCTGGGCTACCAATCTCGCTTTGTTCCTCACAACCATCCCATTCTCACCCTATTTGTTCTTGAAGACCCACTTGGTTCCTACAGGGCGGTAGTTTGGTGGAGGTTCCACTAAATCCCAAGCATGGTTTCTCTCAAAGTTCTCCAACTCCTCATGCATGGCGTTCACCCAGTTTGGATCAAATAATGCATGTGACACATCCCGGGGCTCAAAAGAAGCAACATATGCAGAGTGGGAGAAAAAAGCTAGAGAGTTAACCGAAGAGGGTGTGACACGCTGGTGAAGATCTCCAATGATCCTATGTGGAGGGTGATCCCACTGGACCTGCTGAGATGGAACAATCTCGGAGGTCACCTCTCCTGCGTCCTCAGCGGGGCCAGCCTCTGCTTGAGCTTGCTGTCGAGGGAGTGAGGAGGAAGCCGTGGGCAAAGGTACTCCTTCATCATCAGAGCTCGTAGCAGAGGGGGCAGAAGCTGCAGCCGGTGCAGTGGCTCCTACATCACCAACATTATCTGCATATTTCTCATCTTCAAAGATGGGGTTGCCTTCTTCATCATCACCTGAAAGCTCAAAGGCAGGGATTGTGCAGGGCATAGTTTCATCAAAAGAAACCTCATAAGTCTCAACAACTTGCTTGGTCTCCAAAATCCACACACAAAAAGCCCTAGAACTAGAAGCATACCCTAGAAAAATCTAATCCAAACAACGAGACTCAAACATGTCCAAATGACCGGCCTTCTTCAGCACAAAGCACCTACAGCCAAACGCTCACAAATGCTTGACGCTGGCCTGCCTACCAAACCGAAGTTCATACGAGGTCTTCCCAAGGAAAGCTCGCAAGAAGATCCGGTTCGCAATGTTACAGGCTTGGGTCGGTCGACCCCCTCGCTTGGTCGCCTGACCATCTCCCTTGCTGCCCCTTGCCTATAAATAGCACCTTCCATTCCCTTGTTCAATGCACCAAGCACAAGCACACTTCTCCCCCTCTCAAATTCCCTAGTTTAGTGTTTAATTAAGCTCTTATGCTTAGTTAAAAATGTCCAATAAAAATGTTGTTAGCCAAATAATTTAGCTACTAACTTCTTTCTTTTGGCAAGACCGAGAACGAGTTGTGGCGATGCCATGCCCCACAAGGACGACTAACGACTAATGCTAATATTATTCAGTTATCTCGTAGTTCCTGTGTCTATTTTGTGTAGGATGAGGTGCGCTCTCAAGAGGGCCAGGAGTGCAATCAGCAGGGTGGGCCAACACATCCGGTTCCCGACATCCTCTGGTTCACAGGGGCAAAACACTCGAACAGTGTTTGACAGAGGCTTCTCAAGTGCTGGACCGGGAGGAGAAGAAGCTACATCATCAAACATCGGGCCCGTATTGCTGCTGGATTCCCAGATTCAGACACGCAACCAAGATGAAGCCGACCTGCAGAGGCGACTCCACACAAAGCCTATCAACCTCACCAAGTGCTTCGATGAAGTGCTCATGACAAGCACAGGTATGGACGATGAATTCGATAAAATTTTTAGTACAATAAGTTGGGATAACTTTGCAAATATTAGTGAGAGGGGCATAGTGCTCCTTACCAAGGAGTTTCTAATGGCCCTCCGAGTAGTATCGCTGCAGTCCGACATGACTGTTCACTTCAGACTCTTTAACACTGAGCATGAGCTGACACTTTGTCAGTTCTGCAATGCTCTCGGGTTCTCACCTCGCTGCTCCATGGCAACCGAACCCGTAGGCTTTAATGCAACAGAGTTCTGGAAAGAACTAGCTGGTGTGGAAGGGGAAAAAGAGTATCACACACATTAAGCACCCCACCATGCGGTTCATGGCCCGTTGGATTACCATGGTAGTCCTTCCCCGTGATGACACACGCTGTGTGACTATAGAGGACTTAAAAATCCTCTATGCCATGTGGCATTAGCAGAAATATGCACCAGTCATTGCCTTGCTCTATCACTGGATGAAACTAGTTTGGGATGAAAATTCCATACAATCACGTCATTTGTGACGAGGATTGCATCCGAGTTAAGGGTCTTAGCAAATGCCCAGGTGGCATTCTTACCCCTAGACACACCCAACCTAGTTACAGAGAGCCATTTTATCCGGGGACACTTTCTGCGCAAAAACCCCAGCACAGAAACCTATGTCATTATCTACAAGGGGTACAACTTTGAAGTGCCTCTACCAGCACCACAGTTCAAAATCTACTACGTGGACACACAGTCTATGCCAATAGAGGGTGTCCCAGTGGAAGAGCATTTAGAGGAGCCCTGACATAGTGTGGCGGGAGTCATGACTAGGGCACAGAGGAGAGCAGCTCAGGAGCGCCTACAGCAGCAAGCACAGGATGCACAAGCCGCCGGGACGGGACCTACCTGGTTCCATACCACTGCCGGCACATCCTGGCAAACCCAAGGAACAGACCCGACGTGGCAGCCCCATGGAGGATCTGTAGACACGCCATGCTGGCACGAGCCAAGTGCTGCATTCACTCAGCAGCAAGGAGGAGGAACCTACTATGGGTATGGGTCGACACCTTACGAGGCAGGACCATCTGCCTCAGCACGCTTTACAGGAGACCCTTTGAGTACCATCTTTGGGTCCCTGACCATCCAAGACCAGCGCACTGCTAGAATGGCCTAGCAGCTTAATCAAGTCGATGAGCGCACTCAGGTCATCCAGCAGACCCAGGACGAGCAATATAACCGCCTCCTAGAAATAGAAGCGACAGCTCAGCGCACCTTTAATGAGTCCCAGCAATTCTTCCAATACTACGGGTACTACCCCGAGTACCTTCATGAAGCATGGGGGGAAACCCAAATCGACAGCTAGGTACGTATGACAGTCCCTCGATTCCTGCACCACCCATGTATCATGCCTTAAGAGATTGCTAGTATGTTTAATTCAGTTTGTTTAATTTAGTTTGCTTCGTTTTTTTATGCTTTAAAAAAAACTCCCATGCTTTAGTGATAATTTCTCATGCTAGTTTCATTTTGGAAATGATGAATAGTTGCTCTATCAAGTGAATGATTTAATTCTTGCATGTGATTTATGCTTAGCTTAGTTTTGAGTTCGTGAATAAAAGAAGTAAACCAAGGTTCTATTTTGTGGTTGCCATTTGTGATAACAAGCCTAAATTGTTGTGAGATGAATGATATGACTTGAATATGGGATAATTCTTTCATGCTCTTAGTAAGATGAACATATCAGGTTTTTTTTTTTTTGAAAACAATAAATTATAGATCCCCTTGGTCAAAATACCTACCAGAGCCAAAAAAAATGCTTCAATTAGTTGAAACTGCTACAAAGAGCTGCTTAGTGATATTTTAAGCTTTGTCAAATTTTGAGTCTCTGAGTATAAATGTCACCTTCTGTTGATAGCTGGAGTACAAAAGCAAAAAAAAAAACAAATGATCCATTCCGGACTTTGCGTCCACCAAAAATGTCTCCAAAACACTTCTCATAATCCCTTAGCCTTCAAATCTCAAGGAGTAAGTGTATGGAGCCAAAAAGAAAAGCATGCAAAAGTACGACAAAAGAAAAGAAAAATGCGTGCAAAAGCACGGCAAAATAAAAAGCATGCATGATCAAGCATTGCAAAAATAAATAAAAGCTTCATATCAAGTCCAAAAGGCTACAAGGGATGAATACCAAGAGAAGGAGACATAAAGTGCCACCACTCATACTCCAGTGATCAAATAGAAGAAGTAATAGAGTACACTCTTTGGTCCAATCTTTGGCTTAGCAAAATAAATATCCTATGTGTGCCACATTCTCCCCACCTAAAGCTCCACAAAGGCCTAGTGTAGGAAAGTGTTGGCCAAATCTTAGCCCTTGGTGAGGAAACACATGTCAGCGACTGAGAGCACCTTGAGGAAGCTACTTTTGTTTTAAAAATCTTGAAAACACCTAAGAAAGACATCCAAAAAAAGCAAGTTAGAAGAACTCCTGTACGATGGTTGTTCCGTCCCTCAACCGCCCAAGGCAAGGTAAGCAAAAAGATGTACCACAGGTAGTACACAAAGTGAGCTTCAATTATTTCACTACTTAAAACAAAAGCTTGAGTATTGAGTCATGTATAAGAATTTCTCTTCATCTTCGATATTGCAGCAACTTCTGATCCACTTTGAGCCTTAGCTTTGCTCGAGGACGAGCAAAAGTTTAAGCTTGGGGGGTGTTGACGGTCGTAATCTCACGATATCTACCGTCAATTACCAACCAAATGGAGCAATGCAAGTGAATAAAAATGGACTAACCCTTCTACTAATGAGTTCCACAAGATATACATGAATATTTGGTTGTAGATACACATTTACACATAAAAATGGATGACACAAGGCCAAAGAGTGAATATGAGATAAACAGGCCAACAGCTGGTGGCCGCCCAACCTAGTGCCAGGTCGGCCGACCACCTGGCAGGTCGGCCAACCCAGTGCCAGGTGGGCCGACCACCTGGCTGGCCGCCCAACCGCTTCATCAAGTCGGTTTTGTCCCCTTTCACTCATGCATGCAAGGAAACACATGTACAAGTCAATCCAACCGTTGTATCTAGCATACAATGTATCCAAAGGTTGGAAGTCCACCAAACCACGGATCAATGATGTCACCAATCCAAGGGAAGAGCCATGCAACAAATCAAAGACTGACACGTGGTCGCCCGACCTCCTCCAAGGTCGGCCGACCTTCCCTCGGAGGTATTTTTCACGTGCATCAACGGATTCAACCGTCAACCGCCATGGGGAAGCAATATCAAGCCGTTGGAGGGTGAAGTCGGTGGATCGGAGGGTCGCCCGACCTTGGGAGGTCGGCCGACCACTGCCTCACTCCTTCGACCGACTCCAGCCACCTACAAGTACCCTCTCCCCCACTTGTTGGACTATAAATAGGCCTATAAAGCTCATTTGTAAAAGTGTGGAGAACTTGAGGGCTACATTCTACCTTAGAGGGTGTTCTTTTCCATATCTTAGTTGTAGGATAGTCCTGGGAGTTAGAGTGAGTGGAGCTTTGCCTTGGAGTTCTCGGAGATATTTCTGAGTCTGCGGTAAAGTTCTTGTATCTTGTTACTCTTATCTTCAGTATAATATATTTATGTTTTACTCAATTTTTTCTCTTACAAGTGTGGTGTACCCTTTACTTTGCATACTTGCTAGGCTTAGGCTGTGGTTATCTTAGTTAGTCAAGTCCCGTTATTCTTGCCGGTGCTATAATCCAACCTTTACGCCAGGCTCTGGTTAGGTCCTCTCCTCTAATCAAGGACGATCTATTGTTACTCAAGCTTTGCTTGGGTACGTTTATAGTGTGCCAGCCTATCAACGCAGATTTGGTTGGTAGCCCCACTCGGTGACAGCATGTGGGGTGACTGTGTATCCTAGGCCCGTTCATTCGGTAGGCCCGTAGGCGTTAGCCGGGTCTCCTTCGGTGGTCTACTATCTATCCCCTGATCCCTCGAGGCGCCGGAATTTTACTCGACGCGAGACCCTGACTTGTGTTTGAGTTTCTTAGTTAACCACGACATAGTCTTTGCAACTGAATAGAATAGAGTTTGGGAACTTTATCTCACTTGTTGTCCTCCCAGGCAACTATACCTTTCTACGTGTATCTTAGGTAGTTTAATTTACTTTTTTCCACCATACACCTATCCGTTTACCAGACTTACCCCTGTGTAGTGACTAGCTGGTATATTTATTTAAGTACGGATCTTTCGAATTGAGTTTATTCAATTATACCCTGTCGGCTGCCGCTTCCCTGTGGATAAAAATACAATACTCGGAATACTCTGGGTGAAAAGCTACAGCGGTCTCCATGCGCTTGCCGAGTAAAATCTTTTAAGGCTAAGAGACGTCAACACCTGCTTACTTGCGCCAGCCAACAGCATGGCCCATGCAGCTCATGTGAGCACTTCGTCCCCGCCTCTGCATCTGATCCAATCGCAGGCACGGCATAGTGCGTTCCTCAGCCTATTATAATTATTGGGCAAGAATGAATTCAACAAATCTGTTGTATTAATTTGGACTAAAAGTATCACTTTTCAAATTAGAAAATTTGGGGTATAACATCGACAAAGCGCGAATTTAAAATCAGTACACGGGATTCGAACGAAATTTCTGGTGAGACCTCGAGCTGCTATTCTCGAGCTGCATGCCCCATGGTACAACGGAAACACAACAGGGTTATTCTGCTGAGACCTCGCTCAAACCCCATAGCTCATCATAAATACCACACTCTATCTGGCACACTAAGACTGACCAAAAAAAAAAGAGGCAATTGCAGACCAACCACATTTTATGTGTGCAACGCACGTGAGATGTGCCGTTCCGAAATGGATGACGCATAGGTTTCGTGACACTAGCGTTATTTTGAAGTTTAAACAGTAAAATAATCATAGTATAAGAAAGCATGTTAAAACAGTGCATGAAAAAGCCCTTATGTTAAAAAGCATAGTATAACATAACAAATAACAAAGCAGATTCTAACCAAACAACTTAATACATCGCATGATGATACCCTTATGTGTATGTATAGCAAACATCGTATGCCAAAGCATATTGAATATTTAAAATTGATAAGATATAGTAATAAGCACTAAACATATAACTAAGCATACTAAAGCATAACAAATCATACTAATAAGGATTATCCGAATATAATATTTATCTATCTAACTAACGCTACAGGAAAATACTATTTTTTCGTGGGCCAAAAACCCACGAAAATAGCCCAAAACCCACGAAATTAGGTCGTTTTCGTCGGCCTGCCGACGAAATTTTTACCTGAAACAAAATCGGACGAAATTACAAAACTAAATAAATTCATGGGTTAACTCGGCCGACGAAATTACAGCCACGGTGGCTGATAATTTCGTCGGCCAAGTAGACCCACGAAATTAGGTCACATAATTTCGTGGGCCCATGTAGGCCCACGAAATTACACCATTTGTGGTTAAAAAAATAATATCAGAGTTAATAGGAAAATTCAATAATTCACAACAAAGATGAAAAGGAAGTGTAATCGTATACATCCCACCAGGAACAAGAAGTTTGCATGTCTGTACAACACTTAATTACATGTTTCTTCAAAGAAAACTATAAAGGTACAATGTATCCAGGAATATCAAAGATTTGCTTTATTGATGACATACTAATAATTTTATTGATGACATGAGAGCCTCGAGGCTGATTTGTTTAATCTTATGTATACTAGTCAGCAATAGATCAATTTAAATAAAATTTCAAAGTGAGGCATGGTTTTTCTATTGTCTGTTGTTTTAGAAGTTGGAATAGTTGATAATGACATGAAACAATCAGTAAGAGATAAACAAAGCCCCCCTACAATCATTAAAATAGCTTCATACAAAGTAGTGGTATAGCAATAAGCCAATAATACAATCATTGAAATGTTGGGACCATTTTCTGCATCCAGATCATCTCAAAGATAAACTAAGGCTATCCAGTTCAGCTACACATACATGTTATATTAACAACCCTCTTAGGTCATTTACAGAAGAAATAAACTCTTACAACCATAGACAATTGTGCAACGTTCTCTAAAGACTCACCACCAGTCTACATCACCACTGAGCACATATTTAGAAATCCCTTGCAAAATTATACAAGTGCCTATGGCTGGGGAGACAGACATGGTTCCACATAGGTCCAAAATGCACACATATTACATACCTAAGAATTCATTCCTGATGCCAACTCCCAAGCCCCAACACATCGATACAACATAAAGACATTCTTTGTTGCTAATTTTCAGATATTGAGAAACTACATAACTAAAATAGATAATCTAAAATAGCTGCAGAATATCCAAAATGAGTGGGCAGGGGCACGTACCCTGCAGAATTCAGTGGGGCTGGATCACTTATCGCCGATTTTGAAGCCATACAATGGTCACTGTTGAAAAAAAAACGTAAAGATCAGTAGGGGAAAACACTGTCTTTGTTGAGTAACATCACATTTGGACTATGCAATAACTAAAAAGCCACGCTAATTCTCTGAGTGCTTAGCTTTGTCAAGCATCTGTACATTCTCTGAGTTTTTTTTTTCTAAAAGAGTGACTAACAGTGACTAAAGATAGCACAAACAAGAATCAAGGATAGCACAAGTTGACAACACTTGTAAATTTCTAATTAGCACAACCCAACCCTCAACGTTATCAAGCTGCACAACAAAATAGAAAAGTAGCAGTGGCAACCTGAGACCCAAAACAATCAGTAGCAGCCTCAAGTGAAACAGCTAGTAGCAGTACTGGAATTTCCATGATGTAGAAAAGTAGCAGTACTGGAATTGACTTGAAACAATCAGTAACTATGTGAGAATCAATTGACAAAAGACATTGGCCAGAACTCCTGCTCTTGTGCCACTGCAAAGTTCTTGCTTCTATCAAGTCGATAAATTCCTATTTGGGTTTTTAAATTTTTTTGTATTACACTCAAGAAGACGGGACAACTCTATGTTCAATGTTGAACCAAAGCTCGCAAATTTTCATGTACAGATAAAGATCTCAATTTAAATGAACGTACGAACACACTCTTTTGGTGGAGTGACACGTGCCAAACCCTAAGAATGGACCAAATCAGAGGAGGGTAGGGAGGAGACGAGTACCTGGGTGGAGGAGGCGCCGGATCCGGAGCAGGAGAGGCAGCGGGCGGTGTGGGACCGGATCCGGACCGGGGAGTCGGCGCGGCAGCTCGGGGCCGGATCCGAAGCAGGAGTTGGCCGGCGGGGGAGGTGGCTGGCGGTGACCCGGACAGGGGCGGGGAGTCGGCGCGGCGGCTCTGGACCGGGGCCGGCGAGGGAGGCGGCCGGCGGCGACGCGGACGGGGGTGGGGAGTCGATGTGGCGGCTCCGGACCGGGGGCAGCAAGGGAGGTGGCCGGCGGCGACGCGGATGGGGAGTCGGCGTGGCGGCGCCGGACCGAGGCCGGCGGTGGAGGCGGCAGGCGGCGACGCGGACGGGGATGGGGAGGTGTTGCGGCGGCGGCAGTGTGAGTGCGTGTGTGCGGAGCGTGTGTGTGCGCGTGTGGAGGGAGAGGCCGAGAGGGGTTAGGGTTATGGGCCCATACATCTTCGTCGGCCGTGTATCGGGCCTACGAAATTACTTATATTTTCGTCGGTTTACACGTTTGGCCTACGAATTTACATTTATTTTCGTAGGTTCTGAGAGCCGACGAAATTAAACCATATAATTTCGTGGGTTAGCCCACGAAATTAATTTGGTCCACGAAAAAATATATTTTTTCTGTAGTGTAACTAACCATTTGACCTAATCAATTAGTACTTAATCAAAGAAATTAACACTAATTGCATTTCTAATCATAACATTAGTCGGCCAAATGTGTAAGGACACCGAAAATTAATTGTGAACACTATAAAACCCATATGTTTCTCACTAAACGGTTCTACGGATTTCATTGGAGCGCGGCGGGGGCTGTCAGGTACCAACACGAGGAGGCAAAGCACCGGGTGGGGCTGGGTGCATGTTGGGGAGGGGCGGGATGCGGGCGCCGGGCAGAGCGGCGGTCTGAGGAAGCGGTGTGCGGGCACAGAGTAGAGGGGAAGCACGGCGACAGGCGCAGGGAGTGGGGCAGCGGCGTCCGGTGGGTAGAGGAGCGGCGTCTACGGTAGACGGGCGCGGGGATTGGGTTGTGTTGCATGTGGAGGCGGAGACGTGCCAAGGCGGGGGTGATTTACACTTTAACTTTCTGCGGTTAGAGTGGCCGCCAAAAATAAATGAGTAAATTTCGGCGGCTATGGCAACCGTCCCTGGCTACCAAAAATCAATCTTCTATTTTTGGCGGACTAGAGGTGCCAAAAATAAGTTTAGTTGCTGAAAGTCCACACAATCTTTTATCTCTAAATAGTAAACACCACTACATGATTTCTCTTGACATGCGTGAAGCCACATCATCTTAGGAGGCTCACTAAGTTACATGCCACGTCACCATCTACTAAAAACTCTATTTATATTTCTCATCGATTCTCTGTGCCTTCACGCAGTCCGTGGCATATGTACGGAGTGCCCAGCAATGCACAGGGAATTCTGCAGCAACGCACGGGGTTTCATCTAGTTCCTATAGTGGTGAAGGCAGTCCTGCCATGACTATGGTCGAACTTCTCCTATCTTTTCTGATATCAATGGGAATTTCAAAGTTAGAATGCAAACAAACGATTTAAACCATGCTTGCTAGTTGCTAGGTCATGCGATAAAAAATACAGTACTAGATAATAATAGTACTGCCTCATCTTAGATTGTGATGTCTTTTAGACTCTTTTTATCCATTCACATTATATATGGATGTTAATGAATTAGACATATATCTATACCTCTACTAATGAAGAGAGGAGGGCTTTTTTCTACCAAAAGATTCCATCCACCATCCCTTAAATTGATTGTAAGGAAAATGGGCCCTAAGGCTTGTGCTTAGTTCCTATATGTGATTTTGGTGGTTGAAGTGACATGTGCCATGGGACTAACATTTGTGTACAAATGTTTCTGTTTAAAGTCCTAGGGTGCAAAAGGTGCCTTGGGGTACAAACACCTCAAAGGAGGACCTAAAAGACACAAGAAAAGACCCAATCCGCCATCAAATTGCAAGTGAGTGTCCTGACTCGGCGATCTCACTGGAAGGTCAAAAAGAGCCCCATCGAGGGACCCAAAGAGAAGAACAAGGAGCCTAGATAAAGGCTGAAAACCAGGTGCAAATCCATGCACCGAACAGTCCGGTGGTTCACCACCGGACGTTGTAAGCAGTGGAGTGCAAATCCATGCACCGGATAATCCGGTGGTTCACCACTGGACAGTTCGGCGGTCCCACTGGAAGGTCAAAAAGAGCCCCATCGAGAGGCCCAGAGAGAAGAACAAGGAGCCTAGACAAAGGCTGAAGACCAGGTGCAAATCCATGCACCGAACAGTCCGGTGGTTCACCACCGGACGTTGTAGGCAGTGGAATGAGAGAGAGACCAAGTCCTTGTGTGTAATGCACCAGGCAGTCCGGTGGTTGTAGAAAAATAGAAGAAGATGCCCTCAACGGCTAGTTTGGAGGTGTGGCCTATATATACCCCTTGGCTAGCCTCCACATTGTGGTTGGAGTATCCTAAGCTAACACAAGTGTTGAGGCACCACCTTTATCCATCCAAAGAGCCAAATACACACATTTGAGAGATCAACCACCACACGAGCATAAGTAGACATATCCCGACAAGTTAGAGCGTAGTTGCATCTTTGCTTAGGCCTTGTTGTCTATCCCTGTGCTTGCGTGCACATCTATCTTTGTAAGTGTAGGGCTTGCAAGTCTTACGAAACCCTCCGGAGGATGGAGTGGTCGCCACCTTACTTCTAAGGGGGAGGAAGGCCCTTGGCGGTTTGGCCAAAAGCTTCCCATAGTGAAGATAGTGGGGAAGCTCCGTGAGAAGGACTCCGAGGACCCCAGCAGCCCCGACAATCCTCTACCCTTGGGTGGACGAGGCCGTAGTGTAAGACTACGCGAGACAAGGGCTCATGTGGGTATGTACTAGGATATCTGGAGACCCGACCGGGATTGCTTGACTTTCGAAGAAGTCACTTTGCCATCCTCCACCCTTGCGTGGGCAAGGCCGCACTCCTTTGAGGATTGCGCGATAGCAAAGACTGCAGGGGCACCTAACGAGGAGTAGGGGGTAGAGGTACGTTGGTCTCCCGGAACCTCGGGAAAAAAAATCTCCGTGTCATTTTCGTGTGCCATCGCCTTCATCGTCATCGGGAGTTTGCATATCTCTACCCATCTCTTTAGCATCTGCATTTACTTTCTTACAATTGTGTGCTTACATGCCTAGACTAGCTTGATAGGTTAGTTTTTAGGTTGAACTAGGTTGTAAGACTTGGCCACGGTAGAATTAGCAACTCTTAGTAGACCTTAGTGCACATAGCTAGATTTAATAGCATAGGTTTTGCTTAGTAGTTGTAGTTTTTAGAGAGCCTTAGTCTTAGAAATCCTAATCCCCCTCCCCCTCTTAGGCGTCGGTCCAACCTTCACTGATCAAACAAATTTAAACTGAATCTGAATGGAATTTAAAATTATTCTCGAGTCCAGTTAGGACTGCAGCGGCACACCACACATGGACATCCAGATCGCATACAGATTCCGTTTTCGACATTCCATATATCGATGGAAAGCTAAAAGAATAACCTTTCTATTCCAGCTGAAATCATCTCAAAAAAATTTCGAAGTCGAAGGGAATCTACAGAATAAGATCATGACACGAAAATGGGCGCTTAGGTCGCATATGGTCTCCGTTTTCGTTGTTCTATATATTGATGAAAAGCTAAAAAGGTAATATTTATTATTATCCAACTAAAATCATTACAAAATTCTTTTAAAGTTGGCGAAAATCTAACTAATGATATAATATCAACAATCTATCACAGTACTTTGATATAGGATTCACGGAAAGGGGTGCCAAATTCACACTAAAACAACAGACTGAGAATTATACCCTTTGCAACACACTACATTTTTCTAGTTAAAGAATAATGAATGGACTTATTCGAGACCTAAACCTCTTGCAATTTGGGACCGGCCGAGGAGTATATGTTAAGTGGCACAGTTTCTTAAAGAGAGACCAAACAGCACAAGCATGATAATTGTAGTACTCAATTACCTTTTTCTTCTTGCGACCACGACCCGCCACCAAAAGCGCATGGCTATCCAAAAATGGGCGAGCTGCCCGGAGGGCGTGTTCATGGCGCGGCTACATAGGAGAATGCTTGGAGGAGACGTGCCCTCACCTAAAGATAGCATATCCCTCCCGTCATTTATAGCGGAGAGGTCACCCATGCGTGGGTCATTATCCCTGCAAACCGCGATGGCATCGAAGATTATGCTCACCCTTCTCGTTCTCGTCGCAACCTCGCCAGCGGCGCTGGCTGCCTTCGACATGATTCAGATGCTCGCTGACAAGCCCAAGTACACCGTGTTCTCAAAGCTGCTGCAGCAGACCAAAGTCGCAGACGAGGCGAACCAGCTCCGCGCTGCGTCGCTGCTAGTCGTCCCCGACAAACTCGCCAAGGGGCTGGAGGCGCTGCCCGCCAACAAGCTACGTCCGGCGATCGCAAATCACATCCTGGTCAGCTACTTTGACCCCATAAAGCTAGATGAGATGAAGACCCGCACCACCCTGCTGCCCACACTGCTCTCCAACACTGAGAAGAAACTCGGCGTTGTCAACTACACCAGGGCCGATGATGGGCAGATGTACTTCGGCGCGCCTGGAGCTCCCTGCGCGGCGAAGCTCATCAAGGTCGTCGCAGCGCGACCTTACTCCGTGTCCATCATGGAGGTTAGCGAACCCATCCTACCAACCGGGTTGCTGTCCCCCGTTGCGGCGCCGGGGCGACGTGAAAAGGGTGGCAAGGGCAAGATCAAGCCTTCTGCGGCGAGGCTTGAGGAGTCCAAGAAGCCCGCCGAAGCAAGGGAGCAGGCGTCGGTCGCTTCAAGCCCAGCATCTTAGTCACGTGTCCACACACCGCCACTGGCCGGCCGGCCGCCCTGTGTTCATGCGTCGAACGGAGCACCTAGTGACATCATATCGCTTTGTGTAGAAAGCTAAGCGCCTAAGACTATATCTAGCAGAATGCATATCCGCCCTTACCTATCACTATTCTAACCACTTCTCACTCTGTCTATGGTAGTGCTACAATGTCGTTTTGTATTACAAACAGTAGCCAACCCGCTGTAGACAGTATAATAGCTTGTAGCAGCGTGACACCACTACCCATAGTATTCATTCTTTCAAGCTATGTTGTAGCTTTGGGTTCCACACTTCCACGTAATTGTGGTATTATTACGTACGGTACCTCGTGTTTACAGAAAAATGTGCGAGTATAAATCAGTTCCTTTCTATGTCATTTGTTTTGAATTCTTTGTATGTCCCAATATCTCCCTGGTTCATTTTTTAGGTACTTCTGACACTAGTACACAAAGCATCTATGGGACGGTTTAGGAGCGGGTCCACGGACCATCCACGGTCGATTCTCGGTGCCAATAGCTCCGCGGCACCACCCTCTACCACGCCGGGGCCCCACCACCATCTCTCCACCTCCCACCAGAGCCGCCGTGGTGCGCATCTCCCTCGCTGTCATGCGCACCCACGCCACCGCGCCACGACACCCCATCTCTGGCCACCAACCCACGCACTTGACCCCGTCACTTGCTTCGCCACCTCGTGCTGGTGACCTGGCATCAATAACCGATGCCGCCGACATGAGCCGCTGGCGAGTTTCCTCAGACCACCACCATCCGGTTCGACCGAGCCATCCTAGTTCGGCCAGTCCGACGCACCATCGCCCTCCTGACGCCATCGCCCTTCCTCAATGCCGCTGAAGCATGGGCCCGGCCGGAACGCCATCAGGCCGTGTCATCACGCCACGCACGCGTGTTGGGCCGAACCAAGCCAAAAACCCCCCTCCCCCGGCCCAAGTTGGTTTCTGCCATGGGCCAAATCAACAGTTCGCCAAAGAAAGTCCAAATCCACCCCTTTGACACTTTCCGGAAAGTCTATATCTACCCTTCTCTACTAAAACTTCATATCTCTCCGGTTTCAAATCTGATTTAGGTGATTCCTGTGCCTAAATTTATCTAAACTCAAGCTCTATCTATCCTTGCACTTTTCATACTCCTTTTCCCTGGCCGTAAAACGTCGTCATGCTAACATGACGCCGTTCTACGCCGAATCAATACTTCACACTGGCCGCACAAATTTCGTGAGCCTAGTGATTAATATGGTTGATACCTACTCATGTATTGGTCTCTCCAAACCCCATTCTAGATGATTCTGATCTCCGAAATTGTCCCCGCAGATCGCATTCCATCTGGTCCAACTCTTTCATTGCATATCTCCAACCTACCCATCTAGGCCCTCTACCTTGCGTTTCCGCAATCACTGCTACCATAACCGCTAGCGTGGCCGGCAGCTTGCAGCCCGATTCACCGCATGCCACGACTTCCAAGAACCAACACCGTTGGTAAGCGCCACCAACAAACTACCATATACATAATACCCGCTCCAAACATCCTTTAGTTTCCGTCACACCCTAAGTAATGTTGAGCTCATATCATACCTTGATGTGTTGTATGTCTCCTTACCTGTGCGTGTAGGTTATACCAAAGATTCTGATCGGTACGCCCCTTGCGAGATCTTTTGTGATGCTCGAATTCCGGCCGGCGTTTCCACTTTATTTACAGTACGCAAAGAGTGTTTTCTAAATTTATTTCCACTACACGGTGACCCTACTCTTGTCCCTGGAGCGGCATTGTGGTAGGCCGGAGGGGGAGCGCAAGAGGCCAACGGCTCTATGGCTGCTGCCTCAAATGGAGGAGGAGGCGCAGGTGGAGTGGCGCCGGGCATGGAGGAGAGTGACAGGGAGGAGGGCGCCGGTGGCTGGGAAGGCAGAGGAGCGGCGGCGGTGGAGGGCTTGGAGGAGAGGATAAGGTTACAGGTCGGCTATTTGAGTCAGTGGGCTGTTTATGTCCGCGGCGGGGCTGAGACGATGAGTTTGGCCTCGGAAATCTATGACGCTCGTTCATTGTCACAGAGTATCGTCCATCTAACGATTGTCATATGGGTCCCAAGCAGCTGCGCCGCAAGCGCTGCTTCTCCCTGGTTGCCGCGCTTGCCGTCGCCTTCCATGCATGTTTCCGAGCTGGTCACCGTCCGCCATGGGAACAAGGTTAGTAAGAATAAAATAATTATCCCTCTCCGCCCCACCATCTCTGCAGGTTCCAATTTCATCTCTGCCACCTCCATTCCTCGCTGATGGGGATCTGCTTCCCTTTGCCAAATCAGTGATGGAGCTGATAGATCCGCAGTCCAGTGACCCCGATCAGTTCGTCCTTTGGCCGTACATAGTCGCTGGTAGCGCAGATCGACAGGCTTTGTTTCTGACGACGCCTACCGACTTCATCACACCTCGTCCACCGCCCCAACGGCAGCAGCTTGTATCTCTACATCAGGCCATCCTCGACACCTCCACCAGGCTCTGAGGGTGCTGTTCTTATGCACTGCACTGATGGCTTCAACCACATCTTTGGTTTGGTGCAGATGTTCAGCAACGCCAGGTCACCAGCATCCTTAATTATCTTCGACCGTCACTTAGTGAGGTCTCTTCGCAATGGGTGCAAGCGTCTGTGACGCCTCTGCTACCCCTCGCCGGTGAGCTGCTCAACGTCGTTGTCGTGGTCATGCTCCACGTGTGCTCTCTCGGAGCCGTTCTTGCGACGCGTGGTCGCGCACGTGGCTGGCTCTGCTCCCCTTTGGAGGTTCTGATGTAAAATTCTGCTCTCTTTTGAGAGTATGTTTGTAACTTTGTTGTCATATTAAATATATATAGTGTTGTTATCAAAAAAACGATTGTCATAGATTTTGTGTATTCAACAGATTTCTAGTAAACCAACATAGTCTAGTAGTTGTCGTGTTGGCGCACAAAGGCTAAGGGATGGGTTGTGTGCCGATGGGGTGTCGAGAGACACAATGGTCCAGCTTGGTGGTCCGAATCCCTAAAGCACTACTAGACGATGAAGTGATGATAAATGTTTGGTTTGCAATTTGGACTTTATTTGGCTGTAAACTGTCACTGAGTCCAACTCGTGGGTAATAGTACAACTGTGGCCAGCGGTAAAATCTATTCGAATGGTCGGTGGCATTGGTATAGACGAGTTACGGTTAAAATGTGGGAAATTGTTTGGTTTGGAAGTAAAATGGTTTTTGTGAATGATGGAGCTAAGGGGGTAAAACCCAGTAGAAGTGTGGGAAATGCGATGGTTGGAATAGCATGAGCCATGTGGACCGACAAATCCAGTGGCAAATCTTTTGAGAAAAACTTTGTTTTCATGAGAACTGGAACTGGAAAAATTACTCAAACCCTGCATACAAAAGGTTTATCTGCAAAATAACTCAAATCCTACATGTAGTGTTATCCTTACCCCTACCCTTTGTTGATGTTTTTTTAGTGAATAGGATGAGATTACCGTGTACGTGGATGAATAAGGGCTACGACCAGCTTTCCAACTATGGCTTGTGGAAGCTGAGCCTACGTTTTATATTCCGCTGTTAGTATCAGGGTTGCGCCCCTTTGCTGTCCGACCTGATTAGGGAGGATCTGTATCACTCTGACGTAAGAATGTGATTACCAAACTCCTAGGATAGCAATAAAGCACATTTTAGTCCTATTATGAAAATTAGGGTGCTTCAACAGGCTGCTAGTCGATGCTCCCATCCCCACGCACGCACGCCACCACCTCCACACTACTGGCCCCAAAGACGTCCATGTTGTACTCCACAGTGCCGCGCCCCATGGCAGCGTCATCGTGGAGCTGTCGTCAACGTCGATGAGCGCTGTGGCCGCCTGCTGGGCCATGACGGCGGCACAGTTAGTGTGGGAAAGCGCGGCCGCCTGCAGCTCTTGCGAGAGCTGCTGTAGCCGCCGGCGTGGTAGGGCGACGACAACTCCGGGAAGTTGAGGTCCGTGCCGGCAGCTCTGGGGCCGCGGAGGCAAACGAAGGGGGCATTGACGGCACGCGCGGCCTTCTCGGGGGCGTCTTATGAGCCCAGCCAAGCGTGGCCACGCACATGGCATGCAAGTGGCGGGGCATGGCGGGGCTGCGGCGGACCACGCAACAGGAGGGCGCCATGGGGCCGCGCCGAGAGAAACCGCGGGCAGAGTGGAGGTGGAGAGGCGAGATATGCGGCTGGCGGAGGAAACTGCCGTCCAAAGTTCAGTGTCCAAAACTTCGATGAAGCCATAGTTTTAGTACACCATGGTATTTCAAATTGTATTTTGTTAGTATCAACCAAACACCTTTTGACTTACAATTATAGTATTATTGTATCATCAAATTCCATATTATTGCTTCAAAGTGCAAAATTATTAAGCCAAACAAGCCCTTAGTGCGTAAAGACGAAGAAATCACCGATTCATCAATGAGGCCACCCAGGCGGTTTCTCAGCGAGCCTTTCCACTGGCCCATCATATTTTACTTCCCCATGAATCGGCAATTGAGCTTTCTAAACGTTTCTGTAATGCCATAATTAAGGTCCTGTTTGAGAGCATGGTTTAAAATAGCGCGCTATGGCAAATAGCGGCATCGTTTTTCCAGACGCTACGGCGCTATAGCGACGCTATAGCGGCGCTATACACAATAGCGTTTTTAACAAAAAAAAAAAAGAAAAATCAGCAATAAACATAAGCAAAATTAAATGGAACAGATGACAACTTAAGTTCCATCACAAGTTGACAATACCACAAGCACAAAATATAGAACATAAGTGCATCACATTGAATACTAAATGCCTAAGTGGTAAGTCCATAAAAGAAATATATATCATTGTAATACTGCAACACAAAACCTGAAGGCTGCAAGATCAATCTACTCTTCAGACATAGAGTGATCTGAATCAGAAGAATGGTCACGTAGGGTCTCATCCATGTCAACATCGTGATCATCATCTTCTGTTGCGTCGAGGTCGAGGGACACACTGGGAGATGTGGCACAGTGCCACTAGATCGATGCATAAGGAAGCATTCTAGGGTTTTTAGTAGGCTACGTGGGCTGAATGGCTCAGATTTTGGCCCATCGAGAAAAATGGAAATAGCGCCGCTATTTGCACAGCTATGCTAAGCCATTTAGCGCCGCTAAAGCGCGCTAAACGGGCTGTAGCGCAAATAGCGGTAAAAATGACGATAGCGTAGCGTGATGTCCTTCAAAACGCTATAGCGGCGCTATAGCGGCACTATAGCGCGCTATTTAAATCCATGTTTGAGAGCAAAGTATTCAAAACCACAGTATTTCAATACCATGGTCTACCAATTGCAATGACACAACTATAGTATTTTTTATAGCAGTCTACCCATAGGTGTTTGGTAACACAGTATGGTTCTACAGTATTTGACTTCACCTCCTTCTTCAACAAAAACTTTGGTCTAGACCAAAGTTTCCAATACTCCAAAAATACTATAGTATTGACGATACCATGGTTTTGGATACAGAGGTTTGCCAAACACATTTTTACTCCAATACCATGGTTTCCTTCAATACCATAGTATTTTTTACAATACTATAAAAAATACTTTGATCCCAAATAGAGCATAAACCTTAAGTATGGCAAAAATAATACATGTGGCCAGACGGGGATAACATATAATGTAAGGGAACAATAACTGGCCTGTTTCATACTGCCAGATGAAAAAAGTAACGTGGATGGGTAGGCCCTTCGGTACCGACGGATAGAAAGGTAACATAGATGGCTTAGGTGTTGGGGCTCGGTATAATGCTAAGAGGAGATCTATCTCCTTTTAGATTTCGAGTAAAAACTATGGTCAAGGTCAACACAGATGAAAAAGTAATGTGGATGGGTAGGCCGTTCTGTACCGCCACATAGAAAAGTAACGTAGATGGCTTGGGCTCTCGGTGTAATGCTAACGGGAGATCCACCTCCTTTTAGGTTTAAAGTAAAAACTATGGTCATCACATGATTAATATGTGGTGGGTGGTTTTGAGATCTATGACACTGACACTCAAGCAAAGACCCAAATTTCAGAATCTAATCTAACCTATAAAAAGAACGAGTTGTAAAAAAATCATTTTTTACCAGAAGGTTTTTTACCCACCCTACTTATTCGTCCTTATAGATCTAAAAGATGGTCCCACCATATATGTCATCTAGCGAGCGAAAACAGATCCATAATCCACGTCAACAGAGCTCTTACACTCAAAGACAGAAACTCGAGTTTCTGCCCATATCGAGAAATCCACGGACGTTGTTTCCTTAAACTTTTTTCACCCTCGCCTATACCCGTGGGATGCGTACCCATGGATGAAGCAGCCATCCATCCCAGTCGCTCGTCAAATATCAGCACCTCCACTCCCCTAGAGTTCTGGCCCAATCAAACGAAATCGATTGGTCCATGTCCAATACATTGCACAAATATCATTATCTACCATAATAATGCTACATCGATTATACAATTTTAGTCCCACATCGACCATAGACGCAATTGTTTACGTACTCATAACCTAATACCATGCATTCCAATCCACGTGAAGAGGGAAGGGCTTGAGCACCATCGCAGCGGGGGAAGGAGGCGCGGCAGGGCGGGATCCCGGCCAGGACGAGACTTCTTGAGGGCTGCCAGGGCTCCGCTCGATGGAGCCACGCACATAAGTCCGCGTGGGCGGGCTTCAGCGAGCAGAGCCGTGACGGCCCTTGTCCTTGCTCGGGAGGAGGACGAGTGGGGCCTAGAAGCTTTAAACTTTGAGCATTTTAAAAGCCCGTGTTTCGCGTTTTTTTGTCTTTAATTTTAAAAGAATAATGCACCTCTCAAGTAATTATTTATTATGTAGTTCATTTTTCAGAAAAATTTGAAACTTCGTTAGCTTAATTATTTCAATCACAAATTTACTTACACTTTGGTTGGATCATCATGGTAATTTTAAAAGAATAGTGCAGCTCTCAAGTAATTTTTTATTATATAGTTCAATTTTTAGAAAAAATTGAAACTTCGTTAGCTTAATTATTTCAATCACAAATTTACTTACACTTTGGTAGGATCATCACGGTAAAATTGGAAGCTAAAAAACATTCACAGTATTGCACGACTACTAATACATGTGTAGTCTAAGTGAAATATACATCAACACAATCGTATTCACATTGTTTGTTTATTTAACAAATTGTTTAATATAATTTTGTCACGTGCAGGACGCACGTGCATTTTAGCTAGTTTTACTTAAAAACCCACAGGTCAATGCATAGGGGAAGTTTGAATACACATGACTAAACTTTAGTCCACATTAGCCCACTTTAGCTCACTTTGGAGAGCTATGGTCTAATGGATAAAATGAATCCGTTGACTAAACTTTAGTCCTCCTTTAGTCCTACCCTGTTTGACTACAAATGAACTAAATTTTAGTGCCTAAATTTTATCATAGGTATTCAAACACCCCCATAGTCAACTGATAGATAGGTGGTTGTGTGATCGGAGTGGCACTTAAGCCAAATTTAAGAACCAGGTAACGTGATTTTCTAAGATAAGTAAACTGAACACACAGGTTAGAAGTAGATATGAAGCAGAAAAATAAAAAACATAAAAGTTTTGTACAGGTCAAGAAAAACCTAACGGAATTTCTAAATTTTACTTAGAAAAACCATGGTCAATGCAAAATGCATGGAGTCAATAAGTAGATTAATAATTTTAGGATCGGAGTGGCATTTAGCCAACTTTGTGACATGGTTTTGTAAGTTAAAACAACACAAAGGAAGTGAAGGTCAAGAAAAATAAAAGAATTTAGGAAAAAAAATAAAAGACACAAAAATTGTGTAGACGTTAAGAAAAACCGAACAGAATTTCTAAATTTTACTTAGAAAAACCACGGTCAATCCATAATGCATAGAGTCAATAAGTAGATTAATACTTTTAGGATCTAAGTGGCATTTAGCCAACTTTACGACATGGTTTTGTAAGTTAAAACAACACAAAGGAAGTGAAGGTCAAGAAAAATAAAAGAATTTAGGAAAAAAATAAAAAGACATAAAAATTGTGTCGATGTTCAGAAAAACCGAACGGAATTTCTAAATTTTACTTAGAAAAACCACGGTCAATCCATAATGCATAGAGTCAGTAAGTAGATTAACACTTTTAGGATCTAAGTGGCATTTAGCGAACTTTACGACATGGTTTTGTAAGTTAAAACAACACAAAGAAAGTGAAGTTCAAGAAAAATAAAAGAATTCAGGAAAAAATAGAAAACATAAAAGTTGTGTAGATGTTAAGAAAAACCGAACGAAATTTCTAAATTTTACTTAGAAAAACCACGGTCAATCTATAATGCATAGAGTCAATGAGTAGGTTAATAGTTTTAGGTCCCGAGTGGCATTTAGCCAACTTTACGACGTGGTTTTGTTAAGGTCAAGAAAAATAAAAGAATTTAGGAAAAAATGCTAGAGTCAATAAGTAGGTTAATAGTTTTATGACCCGAGTGGCATTTAGCCAACTTTACGATATGGCTTTGTTAGGGTCAAGAAAAATAAAAGGATTTAGTAAAAAATGCTAGAGTCAATAAGTAGGTTAATAGTTTTATGACCTGAGTGGCATTTAGACAACTTTATGATATGGTTTTGTTAAGGTCAAGAAAAATAAAAGATGGGAAAAATAGAAAACATAAAAGTTTTGTAGATGTCAAGAAAAACCTAACGGAATTTCTAAATTTTACTTAGAAAAACCACGGTCAATGCAAAATGCATGGAGTCAATAAGTAGATTAATAATATTAGGATTGGAGTGGCATTTAGCCAACTTTACGACATGGTTTTGTAAGTTAAAACAACACAAAGGAAGTGAAGGTCAAGAAAAATAAAAGAATTTAGGAAAAAAAATAAAAGACACAAAAATTGTGTAGACGTTAAGAAAAACCGAACGGAATTTCTAAATTTTACTTAGAAAAACCAGGGTCAATCCTTAATGCATAGAGTCAATAAGTAGATTAATACTTTTAGGATCTAAGTGGCATTTAGCCAACTTTACAACATGGTTTTGTAAGTTTAAACAACACAAAGGAAGTGAAGGTCAAGAAAACTAAAAGAATTTAGGAAAAAAATAGAAAACATAAATGTTGTATAGATGCTAAAAAAAACTGAACGAAATTTCTAAATTTTACTAAGAAAAACCGTCAATCTATAATGCATAGAGTCAATGAGTAGGTTAATAGTTTTAGGACCTGAGTGGCATTTAGCCAACTTTACGACATGGTTTTGTTAAGGTTAAGAAAAATAAAAGAATTTAGGAAAAAATGCTAGAGTCAATAAGTAGGTTAATAGTTTTATGACCCGAGTGGCATTTAGCCAACTTTACGATATGGTTTTGTTAAGGTTAAGAAAAATAAAAGAATTTAGGAAAAAAATGCTAGAGTCAATAAGTTGGCTAACAGTTTTATAACCCAAGTGGCATTATTACAACTTCACGCTATGGTTTTGTTAAGACGGGGTTCACCAAGACACCCATCCAACCCCGGTTAGGAAAAATAAAAGATTGGAAAAAAAAATGCTATTATACATACTGTAGCTGCTGGGTTTTGAGCCCAAGTCTCCCCGGCCACAACGTGGAATTCTCACCACTAAACGACTGCCACATCAATGCTGAAAGTATTCCGATTATATTTAAGGTGTTGTTTGGTCCAACTGCTTAAGGTGTTGTTTGGTCCAACTCCCATCGCAGGGATAGGAATGCAATCAGTTGCCGGCGCCATTCGTTCCAGTGCAAGAGAATACGTGATTTGTTTGGTTAGCCGCCGCAATGTCTTCCAATTCATTAACTATATGTTGGGATATGGACAACAGGTAAAGCGTCGGGAACCTTACAGCATCGGCGGCGGACGGGAAGCTTGCCGCGGACATGCGAAGGCAGCACACACCGGCGACAGGGAAGCTTGCGGCGGCGGACCTTGCAGGTTGCAGCGTCGTTCGTACGATTCGACTCGTCCGCGCAAGGGGGAGGGTCATAGCGAGGGGATCCCATCGCACCGTCAGTGCAGGGAGCTGCAGCGGTGGAGGAAGTTGCAGCCAGGGCAAAGCTTGCGGCGGCGCCTTCGCCTCGAGCGATGTCGCGAAGGGGATCTTGGGGCCGGGTCGGAGCTTGCGGGGCCGCCTTCGTCTCCGATCTCTTCGGGAAGCAACGAGGACCGAGGGATGCGACTTGTTACGGCCCGCGGGATCAGATAACGCCGCCAGAGGAGGGGGTAACGCGGTTCTATAGGCCCGTATCTGCTCGCGGCGTGACTGATTAAAGACTGCCCATCCAAACACCGAGCATCCAAACACCGAGCAAGGGAAACGGATCACGACGTGAAGGGATACGTAGGGATGGCAATGGATGAGCACCCGGTGGGTGGAGCAAACATTTATTCGTATTGACATCCGTTACATCAAGGCACATCCGCATCCATAATATTTAATGGGTGCAATTTCACACCCGCAACCGCATCCGTTGGGCACCCGCTGGGTGATGATATTTGCATATTTAGAAATTTAGCACCACACATCGCACCATAAATAGCATGTAAAAACATACATATAATATATAGGAAGTCAATTCATCAACACATAGCATGTAATTTATTGGCAATTCACATTGTAATAATGTTTCAAACTCAAATTAGCCACATAATAGTGTTGTAGGAGGCTTAACGATAGGTCAAATCAAAGTTTTCATATTTCAGATCAGTAATGGTGAAATGACACTTGATAAAACAATAATTATTATATGTTTAAATAGTTGATGAGCATTAGAATAAAGAGAAACAAGGTTTGAACATAGTAGGATTTTAGACTCTAGGAAGTTAGAATAAATTCAATCCATCAAGGATTAAGATTTATAACAATATGTTATTATTTATGGGGCCCAATGGGTACGCACGGGTGGAAATTTACACCCGTATCCGGCCCGCGGGCCTAATTTGATACCCGCACCCACACCCATGGGTCTAATTTGACACCCACACCTAATGGGTGGAAAACCCGTGGACACCCGCACCCATGGATCCGACTGCCATCCCTAGAGATATGGGCCTAAAAAGCTCAAACAAAACAGCTCCCAAGGACGTACTACGTGCACCCTCCTCGACCTCGAGGATTTTTTTGTTGCTTTCGCGTGGAAGAACGGCAGAAACTAGAAACGCTCGTCAGTGACCTCTCCTCACCGCCGCCGACGATGCCGCCGACCGCTACCGAATCGCGTGTCCTGGATGCCGTTCCGCTTTTCGTTGTCGTCCTCCTTGCGGCCCACGTCCTGGCCCTGGTACGCGTCCCACTTGTTTTCCGTTCCCAGGGGCGCCCACCCACGCTTTGTCGCTTGATGCCAATGAGATCCAACCTTCTCATTGCTCTTCCCGCTGGCTGCAGGTGTTCTGGATGTACAAGCTGGCCATCGATAACCCGACGCCTCAGAGGAAGACGCAGTGACACCTCCGATCCACGCGATCGCTCACTTGCCTCTTTGGTCGGTAAGATTCGTTCCTGAAATGGATTGACTAGGATAATTTTTTTTTGGTACGCATCTAGCGAACTACGTGAGCCGGGTCTTTTTTTTTCTGCTTCTAGGTTTATTATGATTGATGACATGGCCAAGAGAGGCAATTTTATGTTGTATTATGTGTGCTATTAGATGGCTGTGATGCTTATAAGTGATTTCTTACTGTTGCTAATGCATTGAGAGAAAAGACAAACAGAAATTCCGAAAACAACATTAATCTGCTTCTGCTTATGGTGGCAGCAGCAGTTAGTTTAGTGATGCTTATCTACACCGTAAAAGAGCGAGTTTTTGCAATACCATTTTTCACCTAGCAAAAATATCTTTACCCCTCACGTTGGTCCCACTGGACAGGTTGGGAAGGATCGGAAAGAGTTGGAAAGGGTCTAAAACTGATAGAAAAAAAATGTTTATACCTTTTGAAACTTTATTTTCTCACCTTGTTTTGTAGCCATACCCACCAAATAGATTAATGAAAAAAGAATGTCATCAATCAAACGGGTCTCCTTTCGTTTAATTCCTTATTTCTTTTTTCTATTTCCTTGATTGCCGGCTGGTTAGTTCATTTCTTTTCTTCGACGCTTTGAATTTACCACGTGCTTGCAGCACATATCTCTTTGCTTCTTATAATAAAGAGAGAATAACTATACGACCATTTGGATGTATATATTCAAGCCATTGGAATTGAATTGAGACTAATACCAAATCCAGGTACCATTGGAAATAGCTACAATACCAAATCAGCTGTTTGGGTGTAGATGGAATTACAGCTAGAATCCACCAAAAGGTCCAATACCAATTCTTATTTGGATGTGCATTTTGCTGACTTGTGGACAGTTGGGGCTGGCATGCGCAAGAGGCGGCGGGAATGAGGAGGAGACGCTGGCGAGAGGTGACGGGGACGAGGAGGAGATGCCGGCGAGTGAGACAGGGGGCACGCGCGAAAAAGACTTTGAGGGAGGAGATGGGGGCACCAGTGGGGGGTGAGAGGAGGGGTCACCGGCTGGGTAGGAGAGAAGAAGGTACTGGTTGCTGGCGGTGTAGGAGGAGAGGGCACCGGAGGGTAGAAGAGGAAGGGGCGCTGGAGGGGAAGAAGAAGAGGGGCTACGGTGGAGTAGGAGAGCAGAGGGCGCTAGAGAGGAAGAATGGGAGAGGGTGCCACGACGAGGAAGAAGTGTAGAGGGTGTCAGCGACGGGGGCGAGGAGAAGAAAAGGCGCTGACCGTGGGGAGCACGGGCGCCGGACACGGCGGCGGCTGCCCGGGCCAGCGCGAGCGCCGGAGATGACTGGCAGAGCTCCTTTGCAGGGGAGCAATTCTGACCAAAACCGAGTGGTAAGGCTTGGTATTGATGGGAGGAGTCGGATGTAGAGTTGACTACCGGCTGGTATTTGGAGGATTTCCAATTCCTAATTCTTTGACCGTCCGGAATTCGGGTCTACCAATTCAAATTCTAAATTTGGAGCCTGAATACCAACGTCCAAACACACTGAGGGTTCACTGCTTAGATAATAAGGCTTGAATTGAAGCCTATCTTACCTTTGGTCTGTATGATGACTCAACTTCCTCGATTGGAGTATGAAGAAACTAAACTTTGGGCATTTGGTGTGATGATCTTTTGATGTTTCATTTGCAAACTGCCGCCGTGGTGTGTATGTTGTTCTTGATCTGACCATGTCTTTAGGTATTTTGCTATCAATTGTGTCATTCCCAATAAAAAAGAAGTTCAGAACACAAGCGCTTCTATATACTAACCACCAATCTGCATTCTTATCTTTGATTTAATGACCACTAAGGAATACAAAATCAATCTCGGACATCACCCTAGTCCTTTTAATCTGATGTGTTGATTATGGCATGCCAATTGTGCTAACCTGCTAAAATGTCCTGGTAACTACAATGGGTGGCATTGCTTGTATAACATCTTGAAGTGTCAATGTAGTTACTGTATAACATCTTGAAGTGCCAATGTAGTTACTGTGACAGTGCTGAAATGATATATCTTCCATATGTTCAGAATAATCTAGATAGTATTTTGTATTTAAACCACAGAATGTGAAACTGTGGCTTCAATTCAGAAAATGTTTAATTGAGTAGTCAACACAAGAGGTATCCATGGTAATTACTTCTATGTTACAATCACTTCTAATTTATAGTCTGTTGCAAGTGGTTGCATGGAGAGGGAATGGATGGGGGCATGTGTGCACATTAGAGAACAAAGATATTTGGGAGAGATTCGTTATCAGTTGTTGACTAGCATATAAACTTTATCCATACCTAGGCTAGGGAGATTCACCTTTGAGGAAGTCCTTTTGATGGTTGATGAATATTGATTGGTTGATGAATAAAATCCTGTATGGCTTTGGCAATGCAAAGTGAAAAATGTAGCTCCACTGTGATGCATAAATCTTTAGACCTTCCGTACCCTTGAAAATGGCAATCTTGATTATGATTGTGAGATTGTTTTGGTGCCACACTTAACATGTTGTTTTAGATGTGACCAACCTTATATACATTCATGTTTCTTACAACATATTGGTTTGTATTTCTATGTTCTCTTCTTTTCATGGAAAACTAGTTTTTGGTAATTATGGTATTTTGTAAGATTTCATCTAAACTCAGGTGTTTGGCGCTTTTTTCACTCTTAATCATGCATTTCTTACTGCGACTACACCTTTCACTGTGGAATAAATATGTGATGATCATGAATGACATCATCTTTATGTAATTCTGTAGTTAGCACATGGCTGAAAAGGACATGAATATTTTGATGCTTCAGCTTAATGTACCTCGCTTCCTTCTGCACATTTTGTTTATGGAAACTTTTACATAGTGGCATACCTAGTGTGAAAGCTCCACAGATTCTGATATGTATATGATGCTTGTCGCCTTTGAACATTCTGACGTGCAAAGACATCATTTATGTACCTTAGATTTAGCACGTGTTAAACATTTCTATTTTGTGCCCAAGTGCACTATGTAGTGTAAGTTGTCCAATCCCGTCTTCCATGGTTATCCAACCTCATGTGATCTATGTGCGAACTGGGAATGACTGCATGCCCTTTTCCCCTTTTTTCTTGTCGTACACATAGCTTTTTCCTTGGTTGAGTCTGTACATTGTGAAATATATAATGTTGCACACAAAATATGCATACATGATACAAGACATGACTGGAGATAATTCCACATTGGATGTTCTGAACCTACATTTCCCCATATTTTAACATTATCAAAGATATATCTAGTGAAATTGCACCTTGATTCCTAGTAATTTTACAATGTTTGTTCACAACTTGTGGATGCAATCTTTTTTCCCCATGTGATCTTGTCTCTTCCCCATTCTTCACCACGTTCATATTTGGACATTCTCAATGAAAGGTTTCATTTTATGTTTCCAAGATGCCACATAAGTAAGAGAAAAAAAATGAAATCATAGATGAAACTTTTTATTGTGAATGCATAGTTTCATTGGTGCGGTTTCATAGGCAACATGTAATACACAATTTGTTTAGGTAATCGTGTGTGCCTGGTTTCATCCAGATGAAACTCATTTCATCTCTCCCTTCATTAGTTCACTGCCATATCATCAAAATCACTGATATGGCGTATTATTTAATGAGAATGAAACTCCCACCGAAACTCCCACATCATTTAAATGAATTGTCACTTTTGTAGCCTTTATTTGCTTACATTCATTTGCCATTAATTCTTCTCCTCTGATGGTTGTAGGTCCGATTTTCACGTGAACTGGTATCCTTTAGAAGATTTTGGCTGCCAACTTTTCAGAGATATATGTGTAGTATTTCAATTTGTTCCATTGCACTTGTCACATTCTGGATATTGGTTTACACAAATTGGTAGAGGCGATATCCTATGATTCACTATTGTCCTTTGTAATGTTCATGGTTAAATATATGTTCTTTGAAGGAATCATGAGGTGGCCAACTACTTTCTTACAGATCAAGCCATGTTCTAATTACCATACCCGCTATCAAGAATTATATAAAGACGCATATTGACAGAAGAAGTTACCATGATAAGACAATAAGATTAGAAGCAAAGTTGACCAGTGTTTTTTCTTTGCACTTCCCAAAAGCTACTAGGGATTGTTGATCTCTCTTGAACATCTTCAGCCAACACCTTGAAATTATTGTTTGATACATATGATTTACAGAAAGATTAATCATAGTAAAAGTCAAATGAAGACATTGAGCCGACGACTTAAGAGAAACAGGATCCTAAAGACTAAGGCTCTAAAATACTTTATAACAACCTATGCAAGGTAAAGAAGATATATGAACTAAGTTTTTGCTAAGTGCAGCTAACTTTAGCAAAGAATGGTCTTGCAACATAGGTTTACCTAGTAACTAGCCTATCAAGTTAGTCTAGGAATATAAGCACACAATTGCAACAATATAAATGTGGAAGCTAAAGAGTTGGGTAGAGATATGCAAACTTCCGATGATGATTGTGGCGGAACTGTCCAAATTAACTCGAGCTTAGTACTTTTAATAAGGCAAAATACTAATCCCAATTTAATTTTTAGTAGTCGTTCAGGATTTCATAATCCTGACAAGCCTTCCCATCTGGATCGAGCTTATGGGGCGACCTCGAAGGAGTCCACAGATTACAACATTATACATCTCATACATAACTTAAAGTGGGTTTTACAAACCAAACCAGTAGTTATTACAAACCTTTGTTCTTCAAATAATTAAACATGAGGGAGTACTCACTGGCCCTCCTGATGTTTAGATCAAAGCAAATGACAAACTGTTTTCTTTATTGTAGTAACAAGGAAAGTGAAACTTGCATCTTGCCTGGCGATGTTTTTCATGACACTCAGGAGATTACTGGGGAATGATGGAAGTAGGGTTTTGGTCAAAAAAATGATGGAAGCAGGGCCCAGCTCGTAGAGGTATACTCAACTCTTGAAGAAAAACATTAGAAAAAAAGCTTGAGTACTAATTACTCCATGAGACTTACCCGACCACTGGGTCTAAACCCAACTTTCTAACCTAGGGTTGATCTGGTTAGCTCTACCCACATTGCGCAAGCCTATTTGTAGGTCCTTAGCCTCTAACTTTTAGTTTCTTTTTAATTATTACCTGCTTATACTAAGTTATACCTACTCTATTACCAAACAAGAGCAAACACTCTACGAAATCATTCTTTATCAAGAACACTATTCTTTTTAACTACGATATTGGTCGCGATGAGACGGCTTACATTTGGTAAGTTTAGATATTCGAATCGACTTACACTCCCGGGAGGAATACCCAAACACGCATCATATGCGTGTACGTTGACCCCACATATGATATTCTAACATCCCAACCACCACGTAGTCTGAAACGTCCATGCCTATAACCTGGGAGGATGTCGTCTCCCTCCAAACCTCCACCCTCCAATTGGCAAGCGACGGTTCCAACCCTAGGTATAAAGGAATGAAAGCTTACCGGAGCCCCGTTCATGACGGCACATGTAAGGGACGCGTTCAATGCCACAACTAGGCCAAACATCGGATGGCCTTATGCGACACCGGCGGGGTCAGGATCCAATTTCAAGTTCATTCATTAGGGTTCGTAGTTATTCATAGTAAAAACAAAAATGCCTCACCCGATGTATCCAATTTACTTTGTTACTAGCAATTGGCCCGTGGGTTGCAATAGGACACGCAAAATATTTGATTAAAATAGCAATTGGCCCATACGTTGCTATGAACATCTTATTATCTTATATATTTGACGAAATAATTTTTATTCTCACGAATATTCTTTGAAGAAAAATATTACAGTTTGTGGGCAACCATTCAACAACAGAGCATACAATAGCAAGCAATAGTTGAAAATAACATCAACTCGTTTTTCTATCATATAGATATGTGTACTTAACAAACTCCCATATCATCCTTTCCTAGATTGTAAACTATGGCAACAACATTTGTTTATATCTATCAAGAACCAATATTAAATTTTTAACATTGAGATGCCCGAAAGAACCGAGTAAATTTCGGTTCTAAACCTTAAATAACTGAAATAACTGAGACAATCGAACTAGCAAAGGCCCACTAAGAAAAATCAAGCTTGGCCCAATAACGTCCTCGAACCCTAACTATATAACTCTCAGATCTCCTCACTCCTCACCCCTCCCCTCTGGCTCTGGATGCCGCAAGGCCGCACGCACGCCGCGCCCCACCGGCCTCACCCGACCCCACGTGGCGGCGGCACCCCCCTCCCTCGCGCTGGCGATGCTCGGCCCCGCTCCCCTTCTTGGTGGCGGCCGACAGCAGGCTCGACCTCTACCTCCTGCGCAATGGCCGTCTGCTCCCTTCCCCGGCTGCGGCGAGGAGCGGGGCGAGGAGGCACTGGCGAGTCGCACCCCTCTGTCTCCACTCGTCGGATATGGCGGCGCCGCTGGTCGGCCCCCTTGTCGACTCACGTGTCCACCCGTGGGTGGTACGCGGCGTCGAGCGGCCTGGCAGCGGTGCCCCTCCTCGACTCATGCATCCTCATCCTCTTCCTTCCCCGCCTCGATCGACCCGGCTGCCGCCTCCTCCCGCCGGGCTCGCGACAGCCAAATCCAGCCTGCCGCTGGCTCCTCAGACCTCAAGGTGCCATGCGCGGCTCGCGCGAATCGTATCTGTCGAGGGGCGGATCCGAGCAGCCGCCGCCCCTCCTCCTTCTCCAACCTCGTCAGCTGACTCGCTCCTCCTCCCTCTCCACCTCATCGGCGGACAGATCCTGCAGTCCTCTCCAGCAGTGCGCAGCAGTGGTGGGTGCCAAAGCCGGCGGGGGCGATGGCGTCTGAGGCGAAGGGGACGGACGTGAGTTGTGTCGTCTAGGAGAGGGCGGGCAGGGGCGGTGCGGGACGGGGGAAGGGCGGAGGGGGGCGGTGCGACGGACCGACGCGGATGGTCCATACGGTGAAAGAGGGAACGGTGTAAATTTTTAAGTGGTAGAGATTAACTTGCTTATTCATCTTTAAACTTTGAAAGTAGTCCGGACCGACACTGAACCCTGAACTGACACTGCATTTAGGATTAATCATGCAGGGTTCAAGGTTAATCATGCACTAGGGTTTCAATCAATTCTTAATTCTAATGCACACGCATAACACATTAATTATGACGCAAAACAAAAACAGATGATGCACCGGGGCTTCCCTTGGTTCAGGTCACTGGAGTTAGGAATAGCCTCAAAAATACCCTTCTAGAATCAAGATAATGATTAAAACTAAAAGATTAAAATTAATAACATAAATTAGAAATTTCTATAAATACATAATCT
Source organism: Paspalum notatum (assembly GCA_022530915.1). Classification (NCBI taxonomy): domain Eukaryota; kingdom Viridiplantae; phylum Streptophyta; class Magnoliopsida; order Poales; family Poaceae; genus Paspalum; species Paspalum notatum. The sequence continues at coordinate 23,586,852 of CM039687.1, forward strand.
TTTAGAAATTAAATTTAAATTATAGAAATCCAAAATAGGAAAATAAATTGAGAAGTTCTGAAATTAAAAGAAGCCCAAAGCCCAAAAGATAAATTTACCTAAAGTTCTATTTTTACCCCTTCCTTTCCAGCCCAGCCCAGTTAATAACTAGGCCAACCCATTTACATTTTCATTTTCATTTTCCTTTTTCTTTTTAGCTTGGTCCAGCCCGAAAGCCTAGACAGCGTGGCTCTCTTTCTATTCTTCCGGCCCAAAGGCGTTGTCCGGTCTGCTTCTCTCAATCCCTCCATTCCGGCCCAGCAGCTCGGCCCACCTAGGCAAGCCCAGCCGCCAGCTGCCATCCGCCATGGTGGTGCGCCCCGGCCTTCGCCGATGGTGAACAAAGCATGCGGTGGCACTTGGCTTCCCCTTCTCTTCTCTTCCTCTTTCTCCTTCTTTCCCATCCTCTCCTCTCCTCTGCTAGCGTCGGCCATGGCGGACGCGCTGCGCACCGCACCGTGTACGCGGCGGCGAGACGCTTGCCGGCGGCGCTATGCCGTGCGAGTGCTGGAGAGCACCCGTGCGAGGCGCATGAGGGACACAAGTGAACCGAGTCTAGTACCCAACATTGAAGTCTTGCTTAAGGATGAGCGAGTAGAAGCACCCTTGAGTGGACTGAGAGGCAGCGCTAGAGTGGACTTGGCATGACAAAATCCCTGACGAGTGGACTAGCAGGTGGCTTGAGCTGCAGTTCAAGTTAGGCTCGGCCCATAAGTGTGACATTGGGTTCGGGACAGTGTAGTGAGCCGTAAAATCACCCTAAGAAGTGAAGCCCACAATTGTTTCCCGGTCCGAGCGTCAAAACTAGGGCCCAAGATTGTTTCCTGGTCTATCGTCAAAACTAGGGCCGGTTGCCGGTATTCCAAAATCGGTGGTTACCCCTGAGGGATGAGCTACTGGACACGTGGAGGACATCAAGCAAGGGAGGAGAAACCAAAGACATCGAGGACTCCATTGTGGTCATTCATCCGAGTTATTAATGTTTTTTTTCTAGCCTCTACAGGCGTTGTAGTGTTAAGAGTATGTAATATAGGAGGTCAAATGCAAAATTGCCTTAGGGCAATAGGTGTGTAGTATAAATAAGAGGTGAGCTACTCTTAGCTATCTTTCTTGGCTGGTTTAGGGTTGCCGAGGCTTAGGTTTATGTAGGCATTTTCGTTTCCAAACAAGAGCTTCAAGATTATAGGGTTTTAGAGTGATCTAGCCCCATAGAAAGAGGGTAGGAAGTGGGTGGCAGCTTGGATTCGAAGTCCCTCCTTGTAATCTGAATCTTGGGCCATCTAATGGAGTGATTTCATCCATCTTTTGAGTGCTTGTGTGCAGCTCCCTTCCCTTCCCTTCCCTTCTATAGTTTGGTTTTTGGGTGAAATCTCAAAGGCTTTTGGAGCTTTGGTTTGCCTATGAGTTTTTCCCTTCTCTCTTGTTGTTTTGGACTTGCAAGCACATGGAGATTATATCTTAGAACATCTCAATCCTGCAGGATTGACATGAGCAAGTCATTCTTGATTTTTCCCCTTTCTTGCCCAAGTATTCGCCTCTTCGCGGGATCTAAAATTCTTGCTAATCCCACGACCATTTTCAATAGATCTTTTGGAAATAGCTTTGGAATGGAGCTAGGATAGCCTGTGTCAAATCTCGTAAAGTTTGGAGAAGATTTGGTCAAGTTTATATTTTGGGAGCTCAAGAGTCGCACCTTTACCGGATTGTCCCGTGTGCTACACCGGCCAGTCTGGCATGCGATCGGATAGTCCGGTGCGTGCTACTGTATAGTTCGGCGTGCTACTGCACAGGCTATTCTACCAGACAGTTCGGCATGCGATCGGACAGTCTAGCGTGCTACACTGGATAGTCCGGCGTGCTACCAGACAGTCTAGTGTGTGCTGTCGAGCAGTCCAGTGTTGCCTAGGCTGCAATTTTCTTTGTTCTTTTTGGCTTGGATCTTTGTCTGCTACTTTGGTTTGCGACTCTCTGCTGCATTGCCATACTCAAACTCATTGGTTTATCCAATGCGACACTTGATTGTGTAGAGTGGCTAGTGGAGCTCGCTTGCTACGTTTCAGGCCTTGTTCGCTTTCGTCCGTGTCTGGCCGCTTGATTGAATTCTTACGCTGCTGTCCTTCCTCGCCGTGTCCTAGGGTCAGTAGCATCTCAGTGGCTTCGTGATCCTGCATGTTTGAGAAGAGTGGGGCTTTGTGGGTTGTGTTTTAGGTGTCGACCTATTCACCCCCCTTGTAGGTCGCCTTTTGGTCCTTCAGCGCGCACAGGAGTCTCGCAATGGGTGCTCATGCCCGGGTGCCCGGGAGGGGCTCGTGCACATGGGTAACACGGATGCGATGCGGCGGCCATGGCCATCATCGCCGTAGGTGGGCACTGATCTCGAACCGATCTCGATTGAGCTCGGTCCGGTCCTAATCCTTGACATGGATCAGAGAAGGAGGACAAGAGCTATGGGGAATGATGGTCCTCACCCTCCGATGGCGAGAAGAGGCGGCAAATGAGGCAGTTAGTGGTGAGGTGTGGTGGTGGAATCGGGTGGTCGGCGTGGGGGCTGCATGAAAGCGGAACAGAGACGGTGAAGCGGGGATAGGCTATGGGTGGAGGAGCGGAGCTCCGGCGGCAGTCAACTGGTGTAGGGAGGTGGTGGTGGCTCGGGACAACAACATGGTAGAGACGGGCGGCGCGAGCGAGTGAGGGGACTCGCTCCCCTTGCCCCCGGCTAGAGGAGGGAGCTGACAGGGGTGTGTCAGCGCCACTATGCAGCGGATTGCCCTAGTGGCGCGAAAGCGCACGGCCAACGCATCCCTGCCGCTCGGCTGGGCCGGCACCTAGCGCGCGACTAGCCACGCAGGTAGACCGGAGGCGGTGGGCTGTGTGATGCCCCCAGCATCTCAAAAGAATTAACACGCAGTTAGACATAAGTTAACAATGAGTTAGGACTTCATCATGCTTAGAGAGTAACGAGGACTAGGTGGAAAAATCAGTAAGTCAAAAATTTTCCGTTCAAAATACAAAACCCTACGTTGTTTGGTTACTTAAGTCACCACCCACAAGCTTTTTGTGCAAGGCACCAAATACAAAAGTCCTATTTCAAGAGTCATTCTTTAACTTTGCTATTTTGACCAGGCTCAAAACTACATGACAAGGGGTTCAAAAGCCAACGTTTCTTGTGAAGTGGCAAATGTGATCGTGACCAAATTTGAGCCCTAATAAAACATTCAAATACTCTAAGCACCTTTGCTCAAACTTTATACCAACCTTGTAGTAAATATTAGACACTACACATTTGTTACATTGAACCTAGATCAAAACTATAGATTTGTTATTTATAAACTGGATCTAAATATCTCACAGCCCAAGAGAGTCTTAGGAAAATTCCCAAGTTTGGATTTTTAGCTGATCCCCAAGATTCATTATGAAATTACTTTCGATATCACTATACAACTTCAAAATATTCCTTTCTATGAAATGAAATTAAACTCATCACCTTTTCAATGCGTCTGGTGTGGAAGTGATTGGACTTCATTTGACACTTCAAAAGTTTAAAACAAGAAAGGCTCTACATAAAGTAAACTTGTTGTTTTACCAAACCTTTGGTCATGTTTGTGCTTGTATTTCAAAATCTGTGGTGATCCAAGCAAAACTTCATATACGAAACCTGTGTACATTCTATTAGGAAGAACTTTGGTAATTGGTGCTTTGACATGCAGTAATGTTTGAATGGTGATTTGGGTCTTTTTCTGTCAGCATGAGAAATCTGTCCAAACCTGACCTGCTTAGTAATTTCCATTTTTCTTTGGTCTACAGCCAATATCTTGTAAATCTTTGGTTTAGAAAGTTGTATCTCTTGAAATTATGAACAACATTGATATAAAACTTGTTGTATGAAAATGAACAGAAAATGGACTTTTAGAATTTCTAAACTGATGGGTTCAGTTGATCAAACCTAGGTCAGTTGTTTAAATTCAAATTTAAACAAAAACTTCATATAGAACATGGTGTAGAATTTTATTGGGAAGTTGTAGAACACAAAATTTTGAACACTTCTTGTAATTTGAGTTTGGTCAAATTCGGCCTCTAGGTTGCTCAAAAATGCGAAATTCAAATAGGCATTTCTGTAGTCAAATCAGATTTATCATTTTCTTGTTTTTCTTTTTTTTTCTTCATGAGTCACTGACACGCGGGCCCCACCTATCGGGTCCCTCGGATCCCCACGGGACGGCAGCAGCCGCAGGCCCCACCGTCTCCTTCGCTGCGCGCACCCGGTCCATTGGACCGTTACATCCGCTCTCTCTGCTGGGCCCACCCGTTAGCTCGACCGGTCTATGGACCCCATTCACGCACCGCACCCCTCCCTTCCTCCTCCTATCCCTCGTGCACACGCAGTGTTCAGCTCCTGCCGAGCGCGCCATGGGTGCCGACCGTGCCTTCGGGTGGTAGGAAACCTTAGCGACGCCCTCCACTCGCTCCCACTCTCCCTCGTTTCCCCCTCTACTCTCTGCCTCTCCTTGCCTTGGCGCCGAACCGAGCAGAGCACCAGCCACCATTGTTGGTCCAGCTCGAGCTCGCACTGCTGCTACGAGAACCCCGCCATGACCTCGCCACGGCCCCGCGCACGTCCTCCGATTGACCTCGTCACCACCCTCCTCTCCGACGCGGAGATCGGCCACCACAACCGCCGGCCGTGCATCCCATCACTGTGGCCGCGCCGCACCACCGCCTCGCCGTGGATAGCTACCCTCCGGCGCTTCGCGGACCTCCACTTCGACTCCTCCGGCTTCGCCACCTCACCGCGTGTCCCGCGGGCTTCTTCGTCGCGTCGTTCCTCAACTCCACGCGCCGGAATCGACCCGCACCGCCGAGCTCGGTGAACTCCCGCCGCCTCCGTTCACGCGGGCTTCCGGGCCGCTCTGACCTCCTCCGGTCCTCCCTCGTCAAGACCTAGGGGATCAGGGTCGTCGTGGCCTAGGACACCTCCCGGAGCCAACTCGGCTCCGAGTGCATGCCTCCTCGCGCGTCGTCAAGCTCAAGAACACCGGCCGCCACACCAGTCGTCGCCCTTGTCCAGAGGTTGAAGAAGGGGCCGGCGACTTTGCGAGCAGGCCCCTGAACTTTCGAGCTTTTACCTTTCAGTCCATGCGCTGTTGGATGAGTCTTGTAGATCTTGCATGCTAGCCCCTATAGTTTCAAAATAATCACGATCTAGCCCCTGGATCTAAGGATTTTCCTTTTTATGTTGTTATATTCGGCTGAAACTTTGAAAAATCATATAAAATCGTAGGAAAATCCTAAAATGGCAAACTTTATTGAATTGTGATCCTTATGAGTAGATCTACAGGATAGATATGATGTGGACCCATGAAAAGTCTAATTTGCCCTCTGGTTAGTGCACCCATGTTAAAACAAGATAAATGGAAAATCCGGTCTAAATGAACTCTAAATGGCATGAAACTTGGATAGTAGTTTATTTAGGTCATCTAGGCACAATATGATTTTTGGTAGCACTAGCATTGCCCATTTACTTGCTGTTTTGCATTTATCTATATGTTTCTTGCATTTTTGTGTCATGTGAAAGACTTGCAATATGAAACTTGCTCCAAATGGTGTGCTAGATTTTGTAGACACTCTATGTGATGCATTGAGATTCCTGGGATAGTATGAGGCTCTGCATGTGAGATTTAATTGGTGATTTGAAAATGATAATTATTGACTTGGTAAACAAAATCATAGAAAAAAGTGGATCTAGAGTGGTAGGAAAATTCCCTGAAAAATCTGGTGGATTTTTGTATTATAGAGAGTCCAGAAAGTATTTTTGAGGAATTTATTAACACTGTTGTAATCTACATTTGAAATGGCATGAAATAAATATAAGGAAAATGGATGACCTATCAAACTAGGGATATTTCACTTGCTGGTTTTCGTGTAAGTAGTTTGTGTTATGTATTACCCACTGAATAAATTTCATGACCAGAAACTCATTCTATAATTTATGAAATGTTTGAGGAGCTCTAAGGCTAATATCTTGCAAGAATTTTCGTAAATTAATTCTTTTGTTGCTGAAATTGTGACAGTAGCTTTGTACATCGAGTTTCTGCGTGACATAAAAGCTTAAGCTCGATTTGCATTGTCTAACTGCTTGAACTCAGATGCATGTGTTAATTCACAAAATGAGCATGTTTACATTAAGCATGTGCTTACATGTTTACTTAGGCTCCAAACCACAGGTGGTTGTTCATAAAGTATATGTTGCACGCTGTCCTCTACATGTTGTTGCACTTAACATGTGTTCTTTATGACAAATCACTTGTTAGGTGTATGTACGATTGTATGGAGTATGCTTGCTCTAGGATCATAAAAGTACTACAATTACTAGTGCTAAGAGTGATGTTTAGAACTAGTAATCCATTTGCAGGTGTAAATATATGCTTGACTGGTGCTTTGCTTGCATGTGGTGTGAAACAAGACAACGCAACTTAATACTTGAACATGTAATAAATTCTATGGTGCCTTCTGAATGATTGATTTCATAGTTGTATGTTCGTCCTAGATGGATACAACACTTCTTGTTAAAATGGTTTGTCAATCACTTTTCTGTACATCCATCAATTGGTTATTCATGTGTGTGTTTAATATTCATGCAATCCATTCACTCCATTATGCATATCATTCATGTAGCAACGCTTATTGCAGATACGTGATCAAGAAGCAAGTGCGTGTAGCTACTTCAACCAACGGTGTCCAAAAGACCAACTCAAACCCAAATACCACCTGGAGGCCCCTGAAGTGGTATTTGGAAGGAGGAGTTGTCCAAGTGATCAAGGGGTTACCTAGAGCAAAGCCCCACAACCAAACAAACTAACATTAGCTTAGTTTATTGGTCTTCTTAAAATGAAAGCAAAGGTAGGCAGGACCATGCTCTTCCTAGCAAATATGCTATAGTTGATAATTACGCATCTGCATTAGGAGTTGTTTGAAACCAATTGCATTAGACTCTTTGGCCGCCCTGTCCGTAGCACCTACCATAGAGTACGTAGGATGAGTATGCCTAGTAATGCTAGATACGAGTAGACATGAGTGAATGGAGTCACTCGTCGCGTAGGTGATTTTTCAAAATCACAAAAATCTTACTATTGTGGAAGTTAAATTTATGGTTATAATTAAAGTGGCGACCGGGTGGAGATATGGGTATATAAGGCTAACTCCAACCGAGTAGCCATTTTTGGAGACCCATATTGGTTGTTTAGGTCACGTAGCGAAGATCTATTTCCTGACGTCTCCAACCGAAGACCTATTTTCAGATCGCAGAGAGGCGGAACCCATTTTTAGGTCACCTCTCTCCTCAAACTCAAAATGGGTAGTGTGCTTGGGTCATCGGTTGGAGACAATTTTTAGGTTTGGGTCTCCAAATCGTAACCCATTTATGGGTATAGGTCTTCGGTTGGAGTCAGCCTAAGAAAAATAAATGATGATGATGATGATTATGTGAATGGTTGGTGGATTCCGTCCGAGTCGCATAAGGTCGTCCGTTGTTCACCTATTGGTCAGCATAACATTGCTGGAGTGCTTATCCAGATCATGGGACTGGTGAAAACTTACTTGTGCCATACGAAGAACAGAGACACGTTCCTACCCACTGGTGGAGAGGAAGGTGGCCCAGGGGAGCTTTGTACTCATGGCAGGGAGACCGAGATGTCGGCAGGCTTACCATGGGGGCACAACCAGGGGTCAGGCAGGAGTGAATCGAACTTGGGATGGGACGAGTGGAGGAGGGGGGCTATATGTGATGAACGTGATGGCTAGTAAGCATATATCCCCTCGCACGATAGTTATTCCCGGGAATTAAAATCGATTCGAATCGCTGATACTCACCAGGTGTGAGAATGCCAATGCCTTTGACGTTCACCGTAGCAAATTACTATAATATGATGTATTATTATTCATGTTTTCAAATTCCACATGCTTGTGTATATATGTTTACAGTCTTGCTAGTTATTATTATTATGATGATATATGCATTGTTTAATTTTGTTATATTATGTTAATTTATCACTGTTTAAAAATCAATGGCTAAGGATCCACTTGTTAGTAAACAAGCTTTGCGTCAGCCGTAAGCCATTCCATCAAGTCCTACAGAGTAATTTGTCCTCAAGGTTTGTCCCCACTTTTGGAGCGCAGGTATTGATGATATCTGGACAAGGGCAGTACCCGTGGGCTCGGTGCTGCTCACCTCGTTCACGATTGCATAAAGACCACTTCCTCAAGTTTTATGTTTCCGCTGCGAGATATTTTAAACATGCTTCCGCTTTTTGATTCGAACATGTATTTGAGTACCTATATTTGATTTATAAGCACTTTAGCTTATTTTGTACTATTAACTACTTGTGATGATGTAACTGTTGTGGCTCCATCGAGGGCTGGATGTGTGTGATGTCGGTATCCTAGGGCGATGGTTACATCGAGTGCCCTTTCGGGCAGCTTGACGGACGACCGGATTTAGTTCGGCCTAAGTTCACTGTGAGCCAGAGCTGGCCGGTGTGCTTAGCCCAGATTAAATCGATGGTTCCACCACAGGCCGCCTGTCGCCAAAGCCCTTTTCCCTCTTTTTTAACTTTATCAAATTTATTTTTCCCTTTTAACCACAAGTAACAGCAAAATTATACTATGGTCCAAATATAAATGTGAAAGGGCCTAATTTAAACTACCCCTTTGCATTTTTGCCCTTGGACAAATAGAATTTTTGAAAAATATTGACTTCAAATTAGATTTGGAGAAATTTAAATTCTAAACACCAAAATTTTGAATTGTGCATATGATGACATGCTTAACAATGTACTTAAAGAATAGGTAAGATGCAGAGTATCACATCCCTCCCCTCTGAAAGAAATCTCATCCTGAGATTTAAGAAGAAGCCAGTACTAACGAGTAGAGGTTTTAAAATTAGGAGGGATCAAATACTTACTGACTGCACCTCGTTGTACCCAACTCCAGAATTTTGGATACTTGGTTTGCAAGAAATGTTTCGATTCCCAGGTTGCTTCATCTGGAGTATGATTTCTCCACTGAATCTTATAGAATTTTATGGCCTCGCATCGGATTGCTCTTTCTTTGACATCCAGTATCCAAAATCTTTAGATGTGATATTTCCACCAGTTAGGTAACCGGCGTTGTCCTCGCCGACTGCTCCATCGACTCGGGGGCCTACGCCGCTGACTAGTGCATGATGTTCCCACTAGCTAGCCACCTCGTCGACTACTTCATCGACTTGGGGGGCGCACCGTCATCACGATCTCCTTGCTGACCCTTTATCGATGTCTAAATCACCGCAAGCTAAATGCTAACAATTCCTCAGGATAAGCTACTCAGACATTGAAACATCACCAACACCTTTCACCTTACCTGTGGCATTATCCCCAAAAATGATATGCTAGTTGTGCTCACTTGGGTGAGGCTGGAGAACCATTTGAGATTAACGGTCATGTGGCTTGAACATCTGGAATCCATGAGCCATATGTTCTCTAGGCCTCTATCCTGCATCAATAGCGGTTCATGGGGTCCGCATATAGTCTGAGATTGGGCTTAGTCTACAAGGAAGCAAACCAGTGTCAAGCCATCTGCTCAAAAAAAGGGTTAGCAAACTCAGAAGCATACATCCCATTACCCATTCTCGCAGAGCTTGTGGCTGCAGGTCACCATGTCTAGGAAAGCGTGGTTCGTCGTAGCTCTCAAAGCCTTGACCAGGTGGACCGTAGTCGTACTGCTCACGAACCAGTGCCTTGCTGGCAAAGTGTCCTCCTCCTGGAGCACCGCAAGAATAGCGGTCTCCTCCACCTCCACCTACACGATGTGGCTAGCGGTCTCGCCTATCACCACACCGAGGTGCAACATCAAGCCTATCACCCTAATAGTACTTGTCCTTATTCCTCCACTCCTACTCACGCCTCTCAGCCCTCAACGTTCGTTAGCAAAACTCCACAAAGTGACCCTCCCTATGGCAATAGTCACACATGTACCTCTTGTGTAGAACACCCTTAGGTAAGTTTGGTTTGTTGGGCTAGCGCTTTGGCTTTGGATTAGGCTTTAGAGGAGTATTCCTCTTTGCCCGTTGCTGGGGGCTCTCTAGCGGTGTTAGGCGAGTTCCTCACAGGTAGAGTGTCAAGTGGGTTCCTCAAAAAGTTGGGCTTAGGAGTCTATCTTTGTTTCTTGGGTGGCTCCTTGGGCTTATTTGTCCACACACCATTCTTAAGGTTACTGTTGATGGTCGTTATTTCACCATTTCGACCGTCAATCTCTCAGTGAATAAATGGGGTATCATAAAGTTCCATGCATTATTTACCTAACACTGACGAATTCCACAAGTTTTGGTGGTTTTCAATGTATCATGTGGAGAAGCTCACATTCTGTGCAAAAGAACATCATATGGAACAAGAGAGAATCATCACATAAAAGGGCTTGAGAATGAATGGGAAATAACATCATTATGAAGTACTTGAAATTCCCTCATGGACCAAGCCATTGCAAATATCTCGTCGAAACAATCAAAATGGAGTTTTGGTTCACTCAATTTGGAGTCCGGACGCTAAAGTTATGGCCATCGCAAGATTGACAACATGAGTTGTGAGAGATGGTCGGGCGACCATGACCTTGGTCGGGCGACCAAAGGCATGGTCGGCCTACCACCTACTCTCCCAAAATGCCTCATACTTCATCTTATTCATCCAAGTCACCAAGAGCCCAAATACACAAGGTGGAATAAGCCCAAGTCGAATCCAACGTCGGAAGGCCACCACATGGGCCGAGGAACTGCTGAAAGGCTGAAATGATGGCCGGCCGAACTTGGGCTAGGCTGTCCGACCTTGGGCTTGGCCGGCCGACCACCTCAAATGGTCGCCCAGCCCATTACTTGGCCTGCACGTTCACCACGTTGGACGCTCGGACAAGTTCAACATGTGTATCAACGGAAACTGACTTCCAGAAGGCATCCTGGGCATTGGAGAAGTGAGGCGGTGCATCGGACGGTCGGCGGACCTTGGGGGATGGTCGGCCGACCATGGGCGTGGTTGGCCGACCTCCGTGATGGCCAACCGACCGCCCACGTGGCTGCCCGACCAACCGCCTTTGCTCCCCCACTGACCTTGTGACTGCTATAAGTAGAGGGGCACTTCCCCACTCCGAAAATGTACCAATCACCATGTGATTTCTTTCTTCTTCCCTCTAGGAGGTGCCTCCACTTTGAAAATAGTGTTTGGTTAGAAGTTAGAGAAGGGTCTGCTGTATCGAAGTTGATTGGAAGTACTCGGTAATATATTTTATTTGCTTATCTTGAGCATTACTTTCCGATTATTGACTAGTGCAAGTACTTTACTTTCCTACTTTATGCACTTATCTTCTGCTCTAGTTAGTTACTCACTTGGTATGTATGCGGCTTTTTAGCACCTTTTTCCTTTTGGGCATACCAAGTTTGAGGCCTGAGTTGTGCTAAACTAGAATTGATTGATCGTTGTTATGCTTGCCGGTGTTACAATCCAACCTATACGCTAGGCTCTAGTTAGTTCCTCTCCTCTAGCTAAGGATGAACTATGGTTGTTCAAGCTTCGCTTGAACACGTTTGTAGCAAGCCAGCCTATCCATGCAGATTTGCTTGGTGGCCCCACTCGGTGACAGCGTGAGGTGTGCCTGTGTATCCCAGGCCCGTTTGTTCGGTAGGCCCGTAGGCGTTAGCCGGGTCTCCTTTGATGGTCTACTATCTACCCCTGATCCCTCGAGGCGCCAGAATTGTAACACCCTAAAATTTGCTACATGAAAATCTTTTCATAAACTAATGTAATTTTGCTTAGAGTTTGATTTATTTGTGCATGACACCATAATACTTTGGTTATTTCAAATATTAATCAACTAAAATAAATCCTAGAAACCACATGTGTGAGCATTCATGCCCTTGCATATTTTATTGGATGATTTGCAGTGTTTAAAGTTTGAATTCAAAACCATTTGCATCTCCCCAAAATTTCTCAAACTCCAAATAATCCAGGGAAAGGTTTCTTTTTCCCCCTCACTTTCTCTTCCTGTCTTTCGGCCCACACCAGTCGCCAGTCCAGCTGCCACTCCCCCCCTTTTTCCTTGGCGCCAGCCCAGCCGCGGCCTAGCAACCTGGCTGGCCCAGCAGGCTGCCGCCCCTCCCTTCTCCTCAGCCGCTGACATGTGGGGCCCGCCTGTCGGCGCCTCCCTTCCCAGCCGCGCGCCCTTTCTCCTTCACTGACGCGCTGGGCCCGCCCGTCAGTCACCTTCTTCCACCTCTCGCTGCCGCCCGACACCCAGTGAACGAGCTCGCGCTCAAGCTGTGCCTCGCCACGGTCCCGCACCCCCCCGCATCCGTGTCCTCTGCTCCATCCTGAGGATCACGCGCCCGCGCCCCACTTTCCTTTCCCCCGTCTCTCCCTTTCCTTCTGTGCGCGCGGACAAAGTCCGACGCGGATACGATGTCCGGCCGGAACCGGACTTTCCCTCCCGCTGCGCCGCCTTTCCTTGCCCCTCCCGCAAGCCTTGGACTCCGCCTCTATATAAGCCGCCCGACCTCGACGTCCGCAGCCACCAAGCGCCCTCAACCCTAGCCGCCTTGTGCCCTAGCCCGTACACCCGCGCGCCACGCCGCCGCGGAGTTCACTGTCGGGATTCACCTCTGCAAGCCGTCTCCACCGACGAGGTCTAGTCCCCGAGCTTCGTTGTGAGGCAGAATGCTTAACCGCTTAATCCCGACTCTTCTTTCATCTCGTATCGCCGTTTTGAGCTCGCCGTGCCGCCGCCGTTCGCGCAGGTCGCCGCCGCTCGTCGCCGCACGCCGTCGCCGCCTCTCCGTCGACTACGTCTACACCCGGAGCTTCGCCGTGAGGTGAGGAAGCTTCCTAGCCTACTCTCGTCCTCGATTCCGCTCTACACCGGCGGGGATTGCTCGCCGGAGCTCCGCTTTCCCTCCGCCTCGTCGCCCGCCGTCTCCGGCCAATGCGCCGCCACCCGAACCGCTCCGCCTGCTTCGCACCACCGCCCGCTCGCTCGCGCACCCCGCTCTGCTAGGTCTAGGCCACCGGAACCGCGGATTCGCAGGACGCCGGCGATCCTCCCCCGCAAACCGTGGCCGACGCCGGCGGAACCCGCCGCCGTCTTTCTCTCCCCGTCCCGATCTTTTATCAACCGTCCGATCAAGATCTAACGGCCGGAGCCCGCGCGACCCGGGTCAATACCGGTCAGCGCATGAAGTTTTGCTAAAGAGTCCCTGGACTTTCCGTAAATCAACCCGCGGTCCAGATTTTTCACGGTTAGGTCCATGGTTTTCGCAGTTTAGCCCCCGGAGTTCCAAATTTCTTTTATTTTAAGCCTTTAAACTTGTTTTACTCATATCTTTTGCGTTTTAACTCTGATTTGAACGATTCTCAAACCTACGGGATCGTGATAATGCGTAGATTAGTTTTAAATCTTTTTTAATCATTGTTCATGATGTTTGGTGTACTATTTTAGTCAATTAATGATCATTGATTGTATGTGTGCAACGTGTAGCCGACGTTCCGTCTGAGTTTGCTGAAAACCAATCTTGGGGAGTTCCTGAGCAAGCTTTTGCTGAGGAAGGCAAGTATTCTTTGACCTATGTCATACTTACATTAATTACACAATCTAGAGCCCAACTTGATTGCTCCTATTAAGGATGACTAGCCTCATATGTCTTTATATGCCTATGAAACTTGGGATGGGCTGTGATGTGTAGATTGATGCTATCGCTCAACATCTTTATATTCATGTTGCTAATCTTGTTTAATTAATGATGAACTTTATGATAAAAGTTTGGTTTTAGCAACATGGAGACTTGGGCATGTTTTGTTGGTTTTGCTCAAGTGCTTCACCCTAAGGATCGGTTCGCCGAGCGACCACCCAGGAAAACAGTGCAACTACAAGAGATGAAATGGGACATCCTTGACTGATTAATTAGATGAACTGGAGTTTTGGCTTACTTTCCTGAAACATGGCGTATGAGGGGTCTGGGGGATATGGGACTTTGCCCTTTGCCAACGTGGTGCAGTTTTATCTGTCTCCCTTTGGAACGGAACTCTCATATCTTTAGTTAACTGGAGTAACCTGTAACGAGTGGGCCATAACTCTGGGAATTCTTTGTAAAGGTCTCATAGTGAAACCCTGCCGACTCACCAAAGGTCAGTGTTTGAGGGCCCGTACAGCCCGAGGCAAATGGGAATCACGACTTGTGGGTAAAGTTGTACAACCTCTCGAGAGTGTTTTAAACTGATATATCAGCCGTGCTCACGGTTATGAGCGGCCTGGACCCTCACAGATTAGAGTTTTCAAAGAAAGTGGTTCATGGAGATCATGGTAATGATGGTGATGATAACAACGGTTATGGTTATGGTTCATGCTTATTTACTTATTATGCTTTACTGTCTTTATAATAAAGGGATGTGTTATGCTAATCATTGCTAGTAATAAAATTTGACCAACTAAAAGCAACTGCTATTGCCTGTCCACCATAAAGCCAGTCCACTTTTATCCTAAACGAAATACTTGCTGGGTACGGGATGTACTCATTCTTGCTTATTTTATACCACGTTGCATCCATTGCAACCGCTGCTCAGATCCAGAAGGGAAAGGTGATGAATCCTAATTAGGAGTTCCAAGACTACGACGAGTTCTAGGCTGGTGTGCCATCTGTCAGTTGCCTGTGGAGCATTGGTCATCTTCCACTGTCATTTAGTTATTTCGCTTCCGCTAAGTTACTCGATTTCGATAAAGACATTGTGGTCTGTAATATTGATTATTACTCTTAAGTTAAAGTACTGGTTGTGTTATTACTTTTCTTTATGCTGTGTATGTGGTTAAACTGATCCTGGCACATACATGGTTAGCACTTGGTTTTGTTTCTAAAACCGGGTGTGACAGAAGTGGTATTAGAGCCGTGCTGACCGTAGGACGCAAGCCTAGTATAGAACTGGTCGTTTTTAAGGATTTTACTTACCTTTTCTTGCTTTCTCCTTTCAAATACTTGCAATATTTGCTATTTTGGATATCTATGCTTGTCTATTTCAAGTATGACTTTCTATATCGACTTATCTATCCCATAATAGAACTGTTTCTTCCGTTGTGGGCCTGTAGATGTCGAGCTTTAAGCGTGGAGCTCGCATGCGTGTTGGTGGACGCATTGGTAGACTTGACAAGACCAGGCTACCAACACCAACCCCACCATCCCCTCCGCCACAAGAGTGGGAAGACCTGAACGACACTGAAGAGGAGGACCCCGAAGAGCTAGTGCCAGATTCGTCAGATGAGGAGCAGTCAAAAGAGCCTGAAGTGCAGCCGGAAGTGCCACCTGCTGTTCCAGAAGACCAAGCCGCAGCTCAAGGTCAAGACGGAGGACAAGCCCAACAACAACAAAACGAGAATGAAGATCGCTGGAACGAGAGCGTCCACCGTTGGTTCGACTACCCACTGCCGTTTCCTCGGATGTTGCGGGAAGCGTTAGTGAGGCTCCGACTTGGCCACGCGTGGGTCACGTATGTGGGAACTCGCTATCGTCACCGTATCTATCAAGAAGAGTGGGCAATGGCAGTACAGATCAGCGTTTTGGATGAGTATGGAGCACGTCGGGGCATCGCCCTCAGCTACGCCCCTGCCCTTCGCCACAACTATGAAGCCGCCATCAGTGATGCAGCTCAGGAAGCCCTGGCGACCCTATGCTACTCTTGCCATAGCCAGTTAGCCGACGGTACGCTGCGTTACCTTCCCCGCCGTCAGCCTGGAGGACTCGACACATGGATCGTTAATCCTACCACAGAGAAGAACCCGCGCCTTGAAGCCACTGTCGACTACCTTGTTGCGCTCAACACCGATTACAATGCCCTTGCTGAGGAGTTGTGCACGGCAAAGCTGGAAATTTCAAGATTGCGCGCTCAAATTACACCAAGCATGCCATTGTTCAACCCCGTCTACTACCCACCAAGGAAGAGGATCCGCTACAATGACCCAGAGGCAAAGACCTACATTCGGCATCCTTAGGAGAGTTACCATTGTAATAGGGTCCATTAGCATCGTCTAGTTAGTTAGATCGGATAGACTTAGATCGTTTAACAGTGTGCACGTTTGCTTGTGATGGTGTCATATGGATGATTTGGTTCTTTGTAATGAGTGCTTAAGTTGTGGGGTAATATCCACAATTTAGTCTTTTGGTTGGATGTTTAAAAGGTTTAATAAAGATAGCTAGTTTGGGAAAAGCCTTGCTCTATCTATGATTAGGTCTTTATCTTAACTATCTTGGTTACCAAAGTGGAATGAGAACTATGACCTGGGATAAGTGCTAATGATATGTTTGGCCAAATCAGATGAGTGCGGGACGTGGTCGTGGTCGTGGTCGTGGAGGTAGAGGAGGTCGTGGAGACGGAGGACTCCCGAATCCACCGCCGCCAATGACTATGGAGCAGCTGATCATGAACCAGACCCAAGTGATACAAGCTCTCGGTCAAGCAGTGGCAGCCATGCACCAGGCGCAGCAGCAACCACCCCCGCCACCACCGCCGCAACCGCGGGACAGATGCGCGGATTTTCTGAAAGGACACCCACCGGTATTTACTCACTCCGCCGACCCCATGGATGCAGAAGACTGGCTGCGCGCAATAGAGCGGGAGTTGGACGTCGCTCAGTGCACAGATCAGGAGAAGGTTCTCTACGGTCCTCACCAACTACGGGGTGCCGCCCAACAATGGTGGGAGTCGTGCCGCCTTGCTCATAACAACCCCAACACTATCACCTGGCAAGAATTTACAGAGAGATTCAGAGCACACCACGTTCCAGCTGGTGTGATGTCATTGAAGAAAGAGGAGTTTCTAGCACTCACTTAGGGTGCTATGTCTGTCAGTGAGTATCAGGATAAATTCCTACAGCTGTCCCGCTACTGTCCAGAGGAAGTTGATACCGATCCCAAGAAGCAGTACCGCTTTCTTAAAGTGTGGTGCTCATGAACCACACTTTCCCTAACTGCCAGCACCTAATAGACCGAGCCGTTGTGACGAAAAATACTCGTCGCGAGATGGAAGAGAAGAAGCGTAAGAAGAAGGCGCAACAATCTAGTAGCAACACCCGACCTAAGTACACTGGGTCAACCTATTACCAGAACCACCCTACACAGAGCACCGGACAACAAGGCATTGGTCAAGTACAGCACTCCAACAATCAAGCTCAGCATCATCAGACCCCTGTTAGCACTCCTGTGAAGGCCGGCACGCCAGTACAGTCAGGGAGTAACAATTGCTTCAAGTGTGGTGGAACCGGTCATTGGTCCCAGCAGTGCCCGCAGAAAAATACACCGCAACAAACCCCAAGGAGAGGCTCCACCACTCCGGCTTCTAGCCAGCAGCGCAGTACAAATGGACAAGTGAACTATGTGTCAGCCGAGGTTATGCAAGGAGCTCCCAACGGAGTGCTAGGTACGTCCTTCATAGATTTTGCACCCTACCTTGATCCTTTTTGGTTCCAGTGCCTCGCGTTCATTTATTACTGCCCAATATGGGGACCATCATAAAATACCAGTAGCAACCATTGAATGTCCCATGTTAGTAAGTTCACCAGGAGGAAGAATGAAGATAGGCAGTGTTTGTCTGAGTACCAAAATTAATTTAAGGGGGGTAGACTTTCCTGCCGACCTTAAGTGGAATAGATGTCAATTTCGGAATGAATTGGTTGCAAAATTTCAATAGAATAATATATGTGCAGAGAGGAAGGTGACTTTGACTACTCCATCCGGGGGACACCTAGAAGTTTTGATGTACATACCCCTGGCAGGAGAATTTAAGGGTACCGGAGAAGCAGCTACCAAAAGATGACTCTATGGTAGATTCCCCGAAACTCTTTGCTGGCCAATCCTAAATCTCGGGACGAGATTTCTTTAAGGGGGGTAGATTTGTAACACCCTAAAATTTGCTACATGAAAATCTTTTCATAAACTAATGTAATTTTGCTTAGAGTTTGATTTATTTGTGCATGACACCATAATACTTTGGTTATTTCAAATATTAATCAACTAAAATAAATCCTAAGAACCACATGTGTGAGCATTCATGCCCTTGCATATTTTATTGGATGATTTGCAGTGTTTAAAGTTTGAATTCAAAACCATTTGCATCTCTCCAAAATTTCTCAAACTCCAAATAATCCAGGGAAAGGTTTCTTTTTCCCCCTCTCTTTCTCTTCCTCTCTTTCGGCCCACACCAGTCGCCGGCCCAGCTGCCACTCCCCCCCTTTTTCCTTGGCGCCAGCCCAGCCGCAGCCCAGCAACCTGGCCGGCCCAGCAGGCTGCCGCCCCTCCCTTCTCCTCAGCCGCTGACATGTGGGGCCCGCCTGTCGGCGCCTCCCTTCCCAGCCGCGCGCCCTTTCTCCTTCACTGACGCGCTGGGCCCGCCCGTCAGTCACCTTCTTCCACCTCTCGCTGCCGCCCGACGCCCAGTGAACGAGCTCGCGCTCAAGCTGCGCCTCGCCACGGTCCCGCACCCCCCGCGTCCGTGTCCTCTGCTCCATCCCGAGGATCACGCGCCCCACTTTCCTTTCCCCCGTCTCTCCCTTTCCTTCTGTGCGCGCGCGGACAAAGTCCGACGCGGATACGATGTCCGGCCGGAACCGGACTTTCCCTCCCGCTGCGCCGCCTTTCCTTGCCCCTCCCGCAAGCCTTGGACACCGCCTCTATATAAGCCGCCCGACCTCGACGTCCGCAGCCACCAAGCGCCCTCAACCCGCGCGCCACGCCGCCGCGGAGTTTACCGTCGGGATTCGCCTCTGCAAGCCGTCTCCGCCGACGAGGTCTGGTCCCCGAGCTTCGTAGTGAGGTAGAACGCTTAACCGCTTAATCCCGACTCTTCTTTCATCTCGTATCTCCGTTTTGAGCTCGCCGTGCCGCCGCCGTTCGCGCAGGTCGCCGCCGCTCGTCGCTGCACGCCGTCGCCGCCTCTCCGTCGACTACGTCTACACCCGGAGCTTCGCCGTGAGGTGAGGAAGCTTCCTAGCCTACTCTCGTCCTCGATTCCGCTCTACACCGGTGGGGATTGCTCGCCGGAGCTCCGCTTTCCCTCCGCCTCGCTGCCCGCCGTCTCCGGCCAATGCGCCGCCACCCGAACCGCTCCGCCTGCTTCGCACCACCGCCCGCTCGCTCGCGCACCCCGCTCTGCTAGGTCTAGGCCACCGGAACCGCGGATTCGCAGGACGCCGGCGATCCTCCGCCGCAAACCGTGGCCGACGCCGGCGGAACCCGCCGCCGTCTTTCTCTCCCCGTCCCGATCTTTTATCAACCGTCCGATCAAGATCTAACGGCCGGAGCCCGCGCGACCCGGGTCAATACCGGTCAGCGCATGAAGTTTTGCTAAAGAGTCCCTGGACTTTCCGTAAATCAACCCGCGGTCTAGATTTTTCACGGTTAGGTCCCTGGTTTTCGCAGTTTAGCCCCCGGAGTTCCAAATTTCTTTTATTTTAAGCCTTTAAACTTGTTTTACTCATATCTTTTGCGTTTTAACTTCGATTTGAACGATTCTCAAACCTACGGGATCGTGATAATGCGTAGATTAGTTTTAAATCCTTTTTAATCATTGTTCATGATGTTTGGTGTACTGTTTTAGTCAATTAATGATCATTGATTGTATGTGTGCAACGTGTAGCCGACGTTCCGTCTGAGTTTGCTGAAAACCAATCTTGGGGAGTTCCTGAGCAAGCTTTTGCTGAGGAAGGCAAGTATTCTTTGACCTATGTCCTACTTACATTAATTACACAATCTAGAGCCCAACTTGATTGCTCCTATTAAGGATGACTAGCCTCATATGTCTTTATATGCCTATGAAACTTGGGATGGGCTGTGATGTGTAGATTGATGCTATCGCTCAACATCTTTATATTCATGTTGCTAATCTTGTTTAATTAATGATGAACTTGATGATAAAAGTTTGGTTTTAGCAACATGGAGACTTGGGCATGTTTTGATGGTTTTGCTCAAGTGCTTCACCCTAAGGATCGGTTCGCCGAGCGACCACCCAGGAAAACAGTGCAACCACAAGAGATGGAATGGGACATCCTTGACTGATTAATTAGATGAACTGGAGTTTTGGCTTACTTTCCTGAAACATGGCGTATGAGGGGTCTGGGGGATATGGGACTTTGCCCTTTGCCAACGTGGTGCAGTTTTATCTGTCTCCCTTTGGAACGGAACTCTCATATCTTTAGTTAACTGGAGTAACCTGTAACGAGTGGGCCATAACTCTGGGAATTCTTTGTAAAGGTCTCATAGTGAAACCCTGCCGACTCACCAAAGGTCAGTGTTTGAGGGCCTGTACAGCCCGAGGCAAATGGGAATCACGACTTGTGGGTAAAGTTGTACAACCTCTCGAGAGTGTTTTAAACTGATATATCAGCCGTGCTCACGGTTATGAGCGGCCTGGACCCTCACAGATTAGAGTTTTCAAAGAAAGTGGTTCATGGAGATCATGGTAATGATGGTGATGATAACAACGGTTATGGTTATGGTTCATGCTTATTTACTTATTATGCTTTACTGTCTTTATAATAAAGGGATGGGTTATGCTAATCATTGCTAGTAATAAAATTTGACCAACTAAAAGCAACTGCTATTGCCTGTCCACCATAAAGCCAGTCCACTTTTATCCTAAACGGAATACTTGCTGGGTACGGGATGTACTCATTCTTGCTTATTTTATACCACGTTGCATCCATTGCAACAGCTGCTCAGATCCAGAAGGGAAAGGTGATGAATCCTAATCAGGAGTTCCAAGACTACGACGAGTTCTAGGCTGGTGTGCCATCTGTCAGTTGCCTGTGGAGCATTGGTCATCTTCCGTTGTCATTTAGTTATTTCGCTTCCGCTAAGTTACTCGATTTCGATAAAGACATTATGGTCTGTAATATTGGTTATTACTCTTAAGTTAAAGTACTGGTTGTGTTATTACTTTTGTTTATGCTGTGTATGTGGTTAAACTGATCCTGGCACATACATGGTTAGCACTTGGTTTTGTTTCTAAAACCGGGTGTGACAAGAATTTCGCTCGATCCAAGTCATAACTCTGTTGAGATTCTTTCGACCCTTAGCACGGATAGCTCTTGTTTGCTAGCAGAGATAGAAGACCATATAGCAGTCCCTGTCTCGTTGTCCTCCTAGCTTTACCTGTTTTCTTGCCAACGGTGCTTGGCTTTTACCCCATGATGTTTGGTGTCAACCTTTCCTAGTTATCGATTGACGTGAAAGAGAAGTAACAATTGGATGAATGATAGTTTAATATCTCTATCTCAATGCTTCCCTGTGGATAAATACGATACCTTGGAATACTCCCGGGTGAAAGGCTACAATGGTCTCCGTGCGCTTGCGGAGTAAAATCTGTTAGGCTAAGAGCCGCCAACAAGCTTTTCTGGCGCCGTTGCCGGGGATGCGATGAGTTAGAGTATTACTCCGGTATTCAACCTTTTGTTATTGCTTTTTCTTTTTATTTGAAAAATCCAAAAAAAATAGAAAAAATGAAAACCAACTCTTCAATTTTTCTCTATCCATTGAGTAAATCTTGATCATGTTTTTCATGCTACACAAAGTGTATAGTGCAACACACTAACAAGCCTTTCTAGTGGCTTTACATAAAAACATAGCTTGGGTCATGTGTGTGCCCATAGACTAATATCCAAAATAAGCATGGTGCTTAGGTTGGATTAGCCTCTTTTTATAACCAATGTGTCAGATAAATGAGCCATGTGTATACTTTGGTAGTGATGTTCCGTGCTAGTTTATGAACCGCAAATCTTGAACTAGCTAGATCTCTCAAGTGTCATGGAGATAGAAAAATCCCGGTAATGTTTCAAAAACACACCCGTGTTTTTAGACCATGGATTTTGAGTAAAGTTGAAGGGATGGAAGTCATGGTTTAGCAACAGGTTTTGTGCTATGTTTTGACGTGAAATATTTTGTGAGCACTTTGTGAACAACAGGCCCGATGGTTAATACTTGTCACACATTTTAGACCCTTTGTATATGTTGTACACTAACCTGTTGCAGGAGGCATTCATTCCCCACACGAGAGGAGAGGCCCCATGGCCGACATTCTTGTGCTCAACCACTTGCCCTTTCTGGGAAATGATAGCAAGGTGACACACAAATCGTATACCACATCATGCTATCATCCATGCTTGAATTTGCACAGCTAGTAGGCCACTGGTCTACTGCCCCACACGGGAGGATTGCGTACCCGTGGCGTTGTGGTATAGATCCCAAATTCGGTCGGCATAGACGTCTCTCATTGCGGGGGAGCTCCGTCTTAAGCACCACAAAGGCAAACACAAATCAACACCTACAAGCATAGGGAGAACATCGATGTCATGATGTGCAGTCGATGGCTGTGTGGCACGTAGGCAGACAACTACTAGTGGTAGATGTCATGTTAGACAAGTATCAAGCCCAATAAGAGCATGATAGAGAGCAAGTTCGGAATCAGCATCCAATGCAGAAACCAAGCTTGGGGGTGAAAATTGTCTGGCATTTGACAAGCTTCAAGAGAAACAACCAAATTTGCAAGCCAACGAAGCAGAACTTGATACATATCCGGCTCTACTGTCTACCGAGGTGGAATTTTAGCATCGATTCTTCCAGCGTCAATGAAGGTAACCCCCTCTAACAGCTATTTTCAACATTCTCTTTTTAGAGGTTGTTTTAAAATGCCTATTAGTGATAGCACTTGAAACCAAACTTACACACTAAGATCCTACGGCCATAGGATCTTCCAATAAGTGCTATCTTAGGCTAGCTTTTAGCTAGCCTTCTACTCTGCCCAACCTAGACACATTCTTGTTAGGTAGACAAAGGCCTTGTCGAACCCTAACATGCAGGGAAAAGTAGAAGAAGGTTTCTGGAGATCATAATGGAAGAACAAAAATGCCGTCACACTAACCCACTCTCGGTCTTGAGTATATCTTCGCACCATGATTGGACAACGTCTCCCACTGGAATCAAAATGAAGCACAAAGTGGAACATGAAAACTTCGAACAAAGAAGTTGTTTCATCATAAGAATCAAGCTTAGGGGAGGATATACCAAGTGATATCATACATCCTCCAACTCAATCCCTAAGAGGAAGGACCTCGATATTCAACCTACGACAACGGTTGAGCGCTGCAAAACATTTACCATGCTTTGCATCACTTGGGAAGCATACATCTCTCATCCTGAGAGTTTGTCTCCAAGACTAGATATCTCTATAGTAAGAGCTTGCAATGAGATATACGTAGAGACATCACCCAAGTATGGAGGAACACTACGAGTGAGCATTCCTTAATTCCCTTCCCTGGGCTGGACATCCAACAAGACAAAGGAGTTCGCTAGAGGTCAGGTTGATCTACTCTTTTCATGAGTTAATACGCCAATGAGTCACCCACATCACTGTTGACGCAGCTCAGAACGAATATTTTGTATCATTTTACATAGTTTTTCATGGATTTTAAGCGTCAACTATATCTTTTACTAACAATTATCACCAATTATTGTGGATTTTGCAACATTGTCTTGGAAATATGCTATATGTGATTTTTATAGGTTTTTGACCAATTTTCGCGAAATTCACAACAATCTACGTCGGGTGAGAAAAGACCTCTGATATGACATTCATTGAAGATGATGAACAAGGAAGGCTTGGTTGATTCATGCCCCCCTCTGTGTTAATCAAGCCTTTCTACCTAGAAGCTTCAAGAAGGTGTCAAGAGCTATAAGGAATTGGAGATAATGACATAATAAAAACGTCAATTATATCAAAGACTAGGAGATTCCGTTAAATCTCAGCCCATACCGAAGATTCCAAAAGCCCAAGAGTCCGAGAGACCCCGTACAAGTATTTCTTAGGCGACAAGCAACGTCCTCGCAAAAGATGGAAATGACCGGGCGAGGGAGGAGTCCTGGTCGGCCGATCAGACCCCCCTAGTCGGCCGACCCCTCCTATTCCTACGTCGGTTCGAGATTTTCTTTCTACCACGTCTTCTCCAGAGTATAAATAGCGACCATAGGCCCTGAGACAAGGCATCCAATTCATTATCAAGGCGATAATATGTAGAAATGAGGGACAACATCTAGAGGAGAGTAGAGGGTCGAGTTTCTAGTCTAGGATTAGAGTTCTTCTAGTTTCTAGCTCCAGAGGTCTAATTGTATCATCAAGGGAAGCGCATGGTTGTATGTATGATACAATTTATTAATGAAGCATTGTTCTTGTCTAATTATCATCTTATTGTTCCAATTATGCTTGTTCTAGCTCTAATTAACTTTAGGTCTAGATGCATGTTAATTAGAGCATGTTATTAAAGGTTATATTCTTATAGTATTCTTGATCATTGATCTAGCTTAATAATGATATAGTTGTATATCTGGTTCTTGTGATCATGGTGATTAGAGGTTCTAGTTGTGCTAATTATGTTATTAGACCATATAAAGTAATTAGAGGTGCATTCTCTAATTATGTGCCTGTTGAAAGTTTCTCGTCGATTGTCTGGTTACTAGTGATATTCTTCTAGTGTTCTTGATCATTGATCTAGCTTACTAATGATATAGTTGTATATCTAGTTCTTTTGATCATGGTGATTAGAGGTTCTAGTTGTGCTAATTATGTTATTAGACCATATAAAGTAATTAGAGGTGCATTCTCTAATTATGTGCCTGTTGAAAGTTTCTCGTCGATTATCTGGTTACTAGTGACAGTAGAGCTCGGGAAAAGGTTAAACCGATCTAGGGGGTTAGATTGATTGATCTTGATTTAATTATGCTATGAAGTTTATGCTTGATCATACTTGTCTACCTTGAGCTACTAGTTATCTCGTTGCTCTTATCTATTTGTGGCGCCCATATCATGCATGTCTTGAATCCAATTAGAGCTTGATTAGACTCTAGTTAATACCCCTTAATTGGTGTTCTAATTCTGTTCTAATTGCTTATCTTATAGTATTAGTATAGTTTAGACATAGATTAGATATAGTTTAGAGGTAAATTAGAGTCTAGTTTTCTACCCTTAGTTTATCATAAACTCTTGTTAATTAGTTCTCAATTAGTTCGTCTCCTGGATTGACAAAACCCATGATACTCGTCTTGAGGAAAAGCTACCTATGACATTATCGCTTGCAGTATAAGATTTGCCGTGCCGTCAACAAGCTTTTCTGGCGCCGTTGCCAAGGAATTAATTAGTTGAGTCCTAATTAACTTGTGTTTATGTATATATTTAATTTTGTCTTTTACTACTAGTTTTAATAGTTAGTTTGTGTTTGCTAATTGTATGCTAATCTAGCTCTAATCGTGTGCTAATGGTTTTTTAATTGTGTTCTAATTAGTTAGTGTGTTATAATTCTCTAGTTTGTGTTTAGTCTTCATGTTCTAATCTTATTCTGTGTTATTGTGTTCGTCGTTCGTTCTTATATTCATTCATAGTTTAGACTAACCCAGTAACTTTGCTGTCATTAGATTTTTGTTTTTGTGTTTTTCTTAATTTAACCTTTTATCTATTATTTTGTGCCTTTTATTTTATTTTAAATTTATTCTAATTTAGTTACTTTCTTGCATTTAATTTTATAATAGATAGTTTTGTTTAGAATAAGTTTAGCTCTTCTATTAGTTTAATCTTTTATAAACTCTTTTAGAATATAGTTTCTCTTTGTATATTTTCTTTGACTAACTTTACAGGAAAAATGGATTTCAGTCCAATAAAAAAAGAGCTAGGTTTGAAACTCTTTAATAGTAGGTGCTAACGCTGTTAGTGACCTATAATCTGTTACTGAGTTTTTCTACAACTATCTTGAAAGAGTAATTATGGTATTAAAGGTATGTCTTCTGTGTCAATTAATTTTTAAGACTAATGTTCTTTGGAGCTTGTTTATTCTAAGTTACA
This sequence comes from Paspalum notatum, assembly GCA_022530915.1. Taxonomy (NCBI): domain Eukaryota; kingdom Viridiplantae; phylum Streptophyta; class Magnoliopsida; order Poales; family Poaceae; genus Paspalum; species Paspalum notatum. The sequence continues at coordinate 23,612,819 of CM039687.1, forward strand.
GATAATGAAAGAAAAGATGATTAGTGAAGAAGGTTTCGGAAGCTAAGGATTGCTTGAGTATAAGGAAGATGAAGACACTGAAGGTTTATCTCAAGACCAATCCAATCTCTAACCAAATCTCGAGATACTCTCGGAATTTAGGACAGCAACACCTTGTGGGGCCAATTCGAAGACCTTAACGGCGTCAAATGAAGAAAGTATGAATACCAAAGTTGTAGATTTTTTCGAGCTCTATGAGATAAAGAAGTATTCTTCTCCAACACTTGATGGTGCATGCAATCATGGTATTCCAAAGAAGAAGATGAAGCCACCATGGACTCAATGATGAGATTTGAACTTCACTTCTTCAGGATTAAGGTAATTCTTATTTTAATCATAAATATAATTAAAGTTTGCCTATGAATGATTAGAGCAATGTTTCATAATGATCATTAAATTGTTAGATGGTTGATTGCGATCCTATTACTTCTTAAGTTTTGTTTTTCATAAAACCTTTTGTTCCCTTTATCCATGCTTTAAGAATTATTTCGACTAGCTTCTTGATCCATAGTTTTGCAATACTTAATTTCAACATGTTGACTGACCGAAATTAAAGATCTCCCATGTTCTTTTAGTAGATCTTTTTACTTTAATTAGTTGATTGAATCTACTCATCCATTGAGAAGGTTAAGGTTTGCTAGTCGGTCGACTCTCAAGTTTAAGGTTGGATATAAATAAAAAAACTAAGAGTCAAGGTTTGTGCAAAAGTAGAAGGGGACCGACCACTTATTCCTCCGTAAGTGGTTCAGTCCAGGTTTAATTTTTGTGCAAATTGTTTTTGAAAATTTAAACATGAACATGTGCATGTTTCTAATGATTTATTATATGTGCACAATATTATCTTTGAAATTTTAAAATTTCAAAACGTTTGGCCTCTCTAAAAAAGAACCCTTGTTATAATTTTATCTAAGCCATCATCTTGTTTATCTCTTGTTTGATTTTATATTATTTCTTTCAAAATCATCTTTCTAATTTGGCCAAAATTATTAGGAACCCATCGTATTGTTTATCTCTTGTTTGATTTTATGAATCATCTATGAAATATATATGCCTTAGTGTTTTGCTATGGGATTTCAATTTGAATTATAGTTGTCTTTGATTCATGAATCGAATGTTTGTTTAAACCAATCGACCATGTGACTCTGCTTTTATCTCTTATCATTGCCATGATACTATTATATTATATATATGTGTATGCACTATGAGCTAACCATGCAGGGAAATTCACACTTTATTTGAAACAATGAGACCAATGTGTGAAAGAGTACAAGACAAATTCATGATGATTGATACAAGGATTTGGCAAGATTTGAAGACATCATCAGAATTTGCAAAAGTTTGATTAAGTTTCAAGTTGAAGAGTGGGTGGACTAAATGGAGGAGGAATTGAAGACAAGAATTAAGCCTATGAAGCTCAAAGATCAATAATTGTGGACTCAGACAATTTCCACCAAGATCCAAGTCTAAAGGGTTAAAGATTGTCTACATTGAAGAGCTGAAAATAGGAAGCTGAAGATGTCATCAACATGGAGCTCGACCTCAAGTGGCAAAGACAGAATATTTTTTTTTATTTGGACAGCCCATAAAGTCCTCTTTCCAACGCAATAAGAATCACTCAATTTGGAGATTTCTATAAGGAGCAATGTGCAAATCATTCAATGCTGCGCGAGCTGAATTGAAGTATGGACAGAACGCAGTGGTTGAGTAAAACGGGCATAACTCCTTCATACGGAATCGGATTTTAACGTATAAATACTTGTTGGAAAGATAATTTCAGAGGCTATCCAATGGGTCAATTATTTGAGGCATGTTCTGTTCAATACCAATGAGTTATTCCATAAAGAAGGAGGTGGCAGCAACAATGGTGATGTCTACTTGAGAAAGATGATGACAACAATGATGAAAAAGCCTTGGGCAGTGCTTCCATGAGATTTTCATGATCAAGTTCAGTTGCAAGAAGCTTTAAAGGCATTGGCACATGAACACACAAGTAGAGGATTGTGCACACAAGTGATTGTATGATCAAGACACGATGAAGCTGCACAATCAAGTTATCACGCTGTATGGACACTTCGGATTCTTACTCCAAGGACCATGGCTTCACTTCAATAGAGGTAAGTAAGAAATCTAGCTTTATGACTTTAAATTAAGCGCTTTTCGGGGGCAACCCGTTTAATTATTTGTTTTTAGTGTTAAGAGTCTTTTAATAGAGAAATGGGAAGCATGTCACCACCCTTTGAATCTTTAGCTCTGAATCTAACCTTTGTTTTAGTTAACACCATCACATCTTTTTAATTTATGTTTTTCACCTTGTTTTTGCATTTTTATTTATTTTTTCACACTTGCTATGTTAGTATTGAATTTTTCATAAACTTCATGATGGAAGCTTTATATTTATGTTGAATCTCGACGGAGTTTTTTTCCCTTGATAAATTAAGTTTAAACATGGTGTTTAGATTTAATTTCAGACCATCATCATTAAGTTTAATCGAAAGTTTCTTGCTAATCATGTCTCTTGTGGATAATCTTTCCATTTTTCATTATGTTAACATGTTTTAGTTTTCTAAACTAATTAGAGTGCTTTGTTTCTTAGCTTAAAATATGGTGTTTTACTTTGAAATTTTGGCAATTTAGTAGTGAACATGGTGTTCAGTGCAAGGTGTAAACTCTTTTTAGTTTGGTTTCTACCATTCATGATACTAATTTCATGCATAAACCACCCTGTTACATTTAGATTAGAATTGCATGTTTATAATTGGCTTGGTTGTTAATTAACTTTATGATATGTGCTTTCATGTTCATAATAACATTTTATCAAGTGTTATAACTTAGCAATTTTGTATAAGCACGGTGCTTGGATTAAATTGTTGATCATCATGTTTAAGTTAATTAACCTTGCTAGTTTTTCATAATTTCATTTGATTAGTTTATAAGCTTTGCAATGTGTTTTGGTTTTCTTGTGATGTTATGAGTTGATAACCTTACGAAAACATGGTGTTTTAATCTTGGTTAATTAAAATTTTGATGGCTATAGAGAGACTTAGCAATCATATTATGAAAATGGTGTTTGGAACCTGATTTAATCATTGTCTTTGTTTATATGCTAATCTCTTATATAATTACACACTTGCATACACTCATTAAGTTTTTGTTTTTCTTTTATTAAGATTAATTATGCCACAAGTTTAAAATCAATGGGGATATTATTAGATTATGGTAAATTGTTTCTACCCTTGACCGTTACCTCGAGAGTAGTATATCAATGTGCACTTGAATTATTTTGCAGGAAATTATTTAATGATAAGGAAATTGAAGGAATATCCGGTAACATATTTCTAACACCTTCGCTTTTCATTTTTTTAAAATTCTGCAATTATTAGCCATATCTATTAATTTGGTGTTCCCTTTGTGTTTATCTTGTTTTTAGTATGTTAGTTTAGATTTATAGTGTGATTAATACTACAACCATGATCTATCCTTAATTAATTAATGATAACATTGTTTTAAAAAAATGATGAAAGTTGCCGCTTTATCTTTATCATGCTTAGATTTTGATTAGTTAAATTAATGGGCTCTCATAATACATGTTTAATTAAACCAGCCAACAATTTTGTGATTGATTATGATTGTTCATAAAGACCCATATGATTTAATTTTTACAAGGTTTAATATTTATCATGATCATCTCCTTGTTTATTTTTACTGCTTATAAATGCCATGATCAACTTTATGAGGTTATCTTGCAATAGCCATTCCTACTAGAGCCATATATTTTAAACCTTAGATTTATCAGATTTGTTTTTCAAATGAGTCGAATCAAGACTGTGATCTAGGGTATGAGGCTTAGAAGCTGTTCATTCATTTTTGCATATCTTTTCTTTGTTAGCCTTTCTATCCATGCATTGTGTCTCTCTACATTGGAGAGAGTACAAACTTCGCTGGATATCCATCCTTAAACCAAGATTATCTTTTCGTGCATCCTCCTTGACCACAACCTATTATTTTCTGGAGTATTTAAGGGATTAAATATTATTCTTTTATTAGACAGGTCTATCCTCTAAGTTAAATTGTTTTAGATATATACTCAAGAGCGAGGGTAAGTATTATTTAAGAGTGGGGATGGAGAGCTATCTTGTTATAAGCTATGTCATTTTATTTATAAAGAGAGATTTTTGAGGGAGTAAAAGCAAAAGAAAGAAAAAAAGGGGGGAAGAGACCAAGTGGTAGACCAAAAGAAAAAAAAAGAGAGTTGCCCCTCAATAATCTTCTAAGTATTTTTAAGAGTTTTTATATTTAGTTTTTCTTTAGTATTAGTAAGGGATATCCTGTTTATATATACTCCAGAAAATATTCCAGCCATGTGCAATCCGATAGCAAGGATTTCATTTGTGCCTTGAGATCATCCATTGACGCTTGCACATGTCTACCTTTCTAAATGTGTGTGTTCCATCCTTTCCCTCTTAACATTATTTTATTCCATGACCTTTTTGACAAGTCTCAGTAAAACCAGCAGATTTCTTTCTTGGTTTGACAATATTTTTGAAAACAAATTTTGATAAGCTTCCACCTTTTATATATATATTTATTGAATACCATTTAGATATTGAGAGACTGAAGAGTTGAGTGTGTTCCTTGGCTTTGCAAGAATTTTTCTCTAAATGTTTGATTATCTTTTTCAAAAACAAATTGCTAAAATAAGGAGATGTGTCACTGATAAATTTGAACTCTTGCTAATTCTTTTATTGTGGATGAGCTTAGCTGAATATCTATTCTTTCATGATTTGCTGGTGCACACTAAAATTTTGAGAGAGTCTGTTAGTTTGATTGATTAAGATTAAGGTATGAAAAAGTTAATGTAGGGTAACGTTGGTTCTTGACTTACTCGAGGACGAGCAAGATTTAAAAGTGGTAATGTTGTTGACGCGGCTTATGAACGAATATTTTGTATTATTTTACATAGTTTTTCATGAATTTTAAGCGTCAACTATATCTTTTACTAACAATTATCACCGATTATTGTGGATTTTGCAACATTGTCTTGTAAATATGCTATATGTGATTGTTACAGGTTTTGACCAATTTTCGCGAAATTCAGAACAATCTATGTCGAGTGAAAAAAGACCTCTAAGATGACACTCATTGAAGATGATGAATAAGGAAAGCTTGGTTGATTCATGGCCCCCTCTATGTTAATCAAGGCTTTCTAACCAGAAACTTCAAGAAGGTGTCAAGAGCTATAAAGAATTGGAGATAATTACATAATAAAGACGTCAATTATATCAAAGAATAGGAGATTCCGTTAAATCTCGGCTCATACCGAAGATTCCAGAAACCCAAGAGTCCGAGAGGCCCCGTACAAGTATTTCTTAGGCGACAAGCAACGTCTCCGCAAAAAAATGGAAACGACCCGGCGAGGGAGGAGTCCTGGTCGGCCGACCAGACCCCCCTAGTCGGCCGACCCCACCTATTCCTACGTCAATTCGAGGTTTTCTTTCTACCACGTCTTCTCCAGAGTATAAATAGCGACCATAAGCCCCGAGACGAGGCATCTAATTCATTATCAAGGCGACAAGATGTAGAGATGAGGGACAACAACTAGCGGAGAGTAGAGGGTCGAGTTTCTAATCTAGGATTAGAGCTCTTCTAGTTCCTAGAGGTGATTAGAGCCCTTGCATGGTGCTCTAATTACCTAGCTTCCAGAGGTCTAATTGTATCATCAAGGGAAGCGAATGGTTGTAAGTATGATACAATTTATTAATGAAGCATTGTTCTTGTCTAATTATCATCTTCTTGTCCTAATTATACTTGTTCTAGCTCTAATTAACTTTAGGTCTAGATACATGTTAATTAGAGCATGTTATTAAGGGTTATATTCTTCTTGCGTTCTTGATCATTGATCTAGCTTACTAATGATATAGTTTAGTTCTTGTGATCATGGTGATTAGAGGTTCTAGTTGTGCTAATTATGTTATTAGACCATATAAAGTAATTAGAGATGCATTCTTTAATTATGTGTCTGTTGAAAGTTTCTCGTCGATTACCTGGTTACTAGTGACAGTAGAGCCCGGGAAAAGGCTATACCGATCTAGAGGGTTAGGTTGATTGATTTTGATTTAATTATGTGTTGCATCAGGGAACCGACAAGTAGCACCATGGAGAGCTTCACACAATAGGGCCGGGAGGTATATGTGGACTGTAGGGATCGCTCCTCCTTGCTGCGACCCATGACCAGCTGAACGACTCAGCTGATCGTCTTGGCTTGATGGTGGTTGGGCGTGCCACCTGGCTGACGACCTAGCCAGGGACGTTGTGGTGGAAGTGATGGCGTTAGTCGGCTCCTGTTTCACCTGCATAAACAGACAAAACAGAGCAAACGTTAAATACTAGCCGGATCGCTCGGATCGGCTCCTCCTGGATCGGATCTTCTGCATCGGCAAGTCCCTACTCTCTTACCAGTAGCATATTCAGATATAATATACAAAGTACTTAAATAAAGGATGAAGAAGCACGACTAGATCCATTCCAGATGCCTAAAAACCCAGATAAACATCAATCACGCCTTAAGATCTACTATTATACCAAAGATTACACAGAAAAGCTATAAAAGCAAATGCATCTTTGATAAAATCGAGAAAAGGCGTAGCAGGGTATACATCGGACCTTCCTAATAACATGTGATCTGTAGATGAAACTATAAGAACATATCTAATCTATGCTCTAAGCTTGTGCTATGCTAATCTAGTAACGAGCCAGAAGCGTGAAAGCATGCATCATCAAAGATGTTAACATAATAGCAAGTTGTACATGAGCCGATGTGCAAGCATATCGACTCATGCACATGATGGATCTCGCGCCAAGCTAGGCTTGACGTGAGATTCATCGGAATAACTAATGGATCTCGCACTAGGCTAAGCTTAGCGCGAGATTCATCATGGTAACTAGCAGACCGTGCCATAAAAAACGCTTCAGTATACGATCTGCCAGGCGACTAACGTCGTAATGCCCATAGCGAAGCAAATCATTAGGGCAGCATGATGATTACCTGAAACTCTAGTCGCTAGAGGTGGCGATGCGCCGAGGGAATATGTAGACAACCGCTGCTCGATGAACGTGTGTCATCAATCTTATTCAATAACAAAGGGTATATATTTATAGTCCGGAGACTCAGGCGGAAAGCCTGCCCTTCCTTAATTAAACTACAAACCCTAACTGACTCGAACTGGACTCTTTTAACTAATCATTAATCTACAATATAAGGCCCAATGGCCTGCTTTAACACGCATCGTCGCTTCCTTGGACAGCTTCTCCTCAGCCTAAAACCGATTTTGGCCCATTAACAGGGACGGCCAAATTCCGATGTCAACATTATGCTATGAAGTTTATGCTTGATCATGCTTGTCTACCTTGAGCTACTAGTTATCTCGTTGCTCTTATCTATTTGTAGCGCCCATATCATGTATGTCTTAGATCCAATTAGAGCTTGATTAGACTCTAGTTAATACCCCTTAATTAGTGTTCTAGTTCTATTCTAATTGTTTATCTTATAGTATTAGTATAGTTTAGACGTAGTTAGATATAGTTTAGAGGTAGATTAGAGCCTAGTTTCATACCCTTAGTTTACCATAAACTCTTGTTAATTAGTTCTCAATTAGTTCGTTTCCTGGATTGACAAAACCTATGATACTCGTCCTGGGAAAAAGCTACATACGATACTGTCGATTGCAGTATAAGGTTTGCTGTACTTAAGTGCCGTCAACAATCACATCACAAGCATGGCGCAACATGAGTTAGCACGCCAATGAGTCACCCACATGACATCACAAGCATGGCGAGCAACCATCAACTAAGGTTGGTGGCAACCTACCAAGGAAGTAAAGGAGTCAGCTCCAACAAACATCCGCCTCTATCATTTCTCACAGTCTGTTTGGGAATAAACAGCTAGTCGTGACCAAGATTGTGTCACCTGGGAGAATGACAGACTTAAGGCAAAACACGATGTTGGAGCGGGAGGTCCAACAAGACAAATTCTACCCATGGGAGTAGTATCATCAGATCAGATGTGTCAAATCCAAGCTCCCGACACTTTGTAGATGGTCCAAACAGCAGCACGAGAAAAACAACTGCTCAAACAGTCATTTAAAAAATAGAGGAGGCAGAACGAGAGCAGAGAGAGAAGGAAATTCGCCTAACAAAGGTGAGCTACACAAGCAGCATCGTCGTCACCCAGGGAACACACAAGCTTGTGGGAGGCAATGCCAGGTAAATCTGAAGCTCAGTTTCTTGGCAATTACTTGCAAGAACTAAGCTTGGGGGAAGATCACCCGGTGAGTATCACGAATGCTCTGTATCAATTTAATATCTTAAATCCTGAAAATTGCCATGATACCAAAAAGATTTACTTCTTGTTATCCTGAATAAAAGAAAAGTTATAAAAATTTGCATAATTCAAAACAACAAAAAGATTTCTGTTTATACCCTTGCTTAAAGGAAATGATGAATAGTTGCTCTGTTGATTCCTTGTAAGTATTTTGTTTACAGCTTGACACTCTCCTAAAATTTGAACTTATTGGCTTTTGTCGTTGTTGACGCGGCTTATGTACGAATATTTTGCATCATTTTATATGGTTTTTCACTGTTTTTATGCGTCAACTGTATCTTTTACTAACAATTACCACTGATTATTGTAGATTTTGCAACATTGTTTTGGAAATATGCTATATGTGATTTTTACAGGTTTTTGACCAATTTTAGCGAAATTCACAACGATCTACGTCGAGTGAGAAAAGATCTCTGAGATGGCATTCATTGAAGATGACGAACAAGGAAGGCTTGGTTAATTCATGCCCCCTCTATGTTGATCAAGGCTTTCTAATCAGATACTTCATGAAGACATCAAGTGCTACAAGATTATGGAAGATCATGCGGGAAAAGTACTTCAATTATATCCAAAACTAGAAGACTTCGTCAACTCTCGGAGAATACCGAAGATTCCAGAACCCCAAGAGTCCAAGCACCATTGCAAAATCAATAAAGATCTCTGAGATGGCATTCATTGAAGATGACGAACAAGGAAGGCTTGGTTAATTCATGCCCCCCTCTGTGTTGATCAAGGCTTTCTAATCAGAAACTTCATGAAGACATCAAGTGCTACAAGATTATGGAAGATCATGCGGGAAAAGTACTTCAATTATATCCAAAACTAGAAGACTTCGTCAACTCTCGGAGAATACCGAAGATTCCAGAACCCCAAGAGTCCAAGCACCATTGCAAAATCAATACTTAGGCGACAAGGAACGACTCCGCAAAAGATGGAAAGAAACGGGTGAGGGAAGAGTCCAGGTCGGCCGACCTAGACCCCCCAAGTCGGCCGACCGGCTCCTCTCTGACGCCGTCTCGTGTACCCCTTTCTACCACGCCTCTTCTAGAAGATTCCAAAGAGATAAGGATTGCTTTGGTGCGGAGGAATAGAAGATAAGGAAGGTATATTGCTAGATCCATCAAAACTCAAATTAAATCTCGTGATATTCTCGGATTACAGGATATAAGCACCTTGCGGGCCCAATTCGGAGACCTAAACGACGTCAAATGGAGAAAATGTGAATACCAAAGTTGTAGATCTCTTCGACCTCTACGATTTGGAGTCCGAATTTGCCCTATTTGGAGTCCGGATGATAAAGATATGGTCGAAATACGAAAAGTACAGAAAACAGAAAAGTCCGAGTTTGCCTTATTTGAAATCCGGATGACAGAGATGCTTGTTGATTAGATCACGTCTTTAAAGGTTATATTCATCTAGCGTTCTTGATCGATGATCTAGTTTACTAATAATATGGTTATGTTTGTAGTTCATGTAATCATGGTGATTACAGGTTCTAGTTGCTCTAATTATGTTATTAAACTATGTGAAGTAATTATAAGTCGGTTCTCTAATTATGTATGCCTGTTGAAAGTTTCTCGTCGATTATCTGTTTACTAGTGATAGTAGAGTTCGGAGAAAGGTTAAACTGATATAGGGGATTAGATTGTTTGATCTTGATTTAATTATGCTATGATGAATATGCTTCAACATGCTTGTCTACCTTGAGCTACTAGTTATCTCGTTGCTTTTATCTAATTGTGGCACCCATTTTATGCATGTCTTGGATCCAATTAGAGCTCGATTAGACTCTAATACCCCTTAATTAGTGTTCTAGTTCTGTTCTAATTGCTTATGATATAGTATTAGTATAGTTTAGGTGTATATTAGATATAGTTTAGGCTAGTTTAGAGAAAGATTAGATTACCTTTTTACCCCTTAGTTTATCCTAAACTCTTGTTAATTAGTTCTCAATTAGTTCGTTTTCTAAATTGACAAAACCTATAATACTCATCCTGGAAAAAAACTACACACGATACTGTCGCTTGCAGTATAAGGTTTATCGTGCTTACGTGCCGTCAACAAGATTTTCTGCCGTCGTTGCCGGGAAATTAATTAGTCGAGTCCTAATTAACTTGAGTTTATGTATGTGTTTAATTTTAACTTTTACCGCTAGTTTTAATAGTTAGTTTATGTTTTCTAATTGTGTAGCTAATAGTTTTTCTAATTGTGTTCTAATTAGTTAGTGTGTTATAATTCGTGTTTAGTCTTTCTGTTCTAATTTTGTTCTCTAATTCCTTAATGTGCTCTAGTTATATTCTTATTCTCTAATTGTATTCTTGTGTTCGTTGTTCGTTCTTATGCTCATTCATAGTTTAGACTAACTTAGCAACTTTGCTGTCATTAGATTTTTGTTTTTGTGTTTTTCTTAATTTAGCATTTTATCTTTTATTTTGTGCATTTTATTTTAGTTTATTCTATTTTATTTACTTTCTTGCATTTAATTTTATAATTAGATGGTTTTGTTTAGAATAAGTTTATGTCATTTATTAGTTTAATCTTTTATAAACTCTATTAGAATATAGTTTTTCTTTGTATATTTTTTTTTGACTGACATTATAGGAAAAATGGGCTTCAGTCCAATAAAAAAAGAGCTAGATTTGGAACTCTTTAACAGTAAGTGCTAACGCTGCTAGTGGCCTATGATCTGTTATTGAGTTCTTCTATAACTACCATGAAGAAGTAATTATGGTGATAAAGGCATGTCTGATGTGTCCATTAATTTTTAAGACTAATGTTCTTTGAAGCTTGTTTATTCTAAGTTACAGATAATGGAGGCAAAGATGATTAGCCAAGAAGGTTTCGGAAGTTAAGGATTGCTTGAGTACGAGGAAGATGAAGATATGGAAGGTTTATCTCAACACCAATCCAAGCTCCAACCAAATCTCGAGATACTCTCAAAATTCAGGACAGCAACATCTTGTGGGGCCAATTCGAAGACCTTAACGACGTCAAATGAAGAAAGTCCGAATGCCAAATTTATAGATTGTTTTGAGCTCTACAAGATAGAGTCCGAATTTGCATTATTTGGATTTCAGATGAGGAAGTTATAGTCGAAATACTAAAGGGGCACAGCAAGGGATGCTAAATTTCGAGAAAGACAAGAAGTATCCTTCTCCAACACTTAATGGTGCATGCAATCATGGTATTCCAAAGAAGAAGATGAAGCCACCATGGAGTCAATAATGAGATTTGAACTCCACTTCTTTAAGATTAAGGTAATTCTCGTTTGAATCATAAATATAATTAAAGATTGCTTGACTTCGATTAGAAATGTTTCATAATGATTATTAAAATGTTGCTTGGTTGATTGTGATCCTATCCCTTCTTATATTTTGTTTTTCGTTTTTTCGAAACCTTTGTTCCTTTAATCCATACCTCGAGAATCATTTAATAAAGTTTGTTGACTAGCTTCTTATTTATACATGATTTATGATCCATAGCTTTGCAATGCTTCATTTCTACATGTGACCTGGCCTCTTGATTAATCCACATGTCTTTTAGTAGATCTTTTTACTTTAATTAGTTAATTGAATCTACTCATGCTTAGATATGGTTTGCTAGTTGGTCAATTCTCAAGTTTAAATAAAAAAACTAAGAGCCAAGGTTTGTGCAAAAGTAGAAGGGGACTGACCACTTAATCCTCCTTGAGTGGTTCGGCCTAGGTTTAATTTTTGTGCAAATTGCTTTTGAAATTTTAAACATAAACATATGCATGTTTATCATGACTTATTATTTGTGCACAATATTATCTTTGAAATTTTAAAATTTCAAAACGTTTGGTCTCTCTACAAAAAGAACCCTTGTTAGAATTTTATCTAAACCTACTTTTATTTTATTTCTTTCAAAATCATCTCTCTAATTTGGCCAAAATCATTAGGAACCCATCGGTTTGTTTATCTCTTGTTTGATTTCATGAATCATGTTCATCTATGAATTATATATACCTTAGTGTTTTGCCATGTGATTTCAATTTGAATTATAGTTGTCTTTGATTCATGAATCAAATGTTTGTTTAAACCCCAATCAACCATGTGACTCTACTTTTATCTCTAATCATTACCATGACGCTTTTATATTATATATACATGTGTGCACTATGAGCTAACCATACAGAGAAATTCACACTTCATTTGAACAATGAGACCAATGTGTGAAAGAGTTCAAGACAAATTCATGATGATTGATACAAGGATTTGACAAGGAATTAAGGACATCATCAGAATTTGCAAAAGTTTGATTGAGTTTCAAGTTAAAAAGTGAGTGGACTGAATGGACGAGGAATTGAAGACAAGAATCAAGCCCATGAAGGTTCAAGATCAACAATTGTGGACTCAGACACTTTCCATCAAGATCCAAGTCCAAAAGGTTGAAGATTGTCAACATCGGAAAAGCTGAAAACAGAAGGCTGAGATGTCATCAACGTAGAGCTCGACCTCAGAAGGCAAAGATAGAATATTTTATTATATTTAGAAAGCCCATGATGTCTTTTTTCTAATGCAACAAGAATCACTCAATTTGGAGATTTCTGCAAGGAGCAATGTGCAAATCATTGAAATCTGCGCGAGCACAATTGAAATCTGGACAGAACGCAGTGCTTGACTAAAACGGGCATAACTCATTCATACAGAATCGGATTTTAACGCATAAGTACTTGTTGGAAAGATAATTTCAAAGGCTATCCAATGGATCTATTATTTGAGGCATTTTCTGTTGGCGAACTGAGGACCGTATACCCCAGATACGCCTACTTAGGAATACGCCAAGTATTCGAAGAGGGTTCTCTCTCCTTGGGTAAGGAAGAGAGCCAGAAGGAGGGCCCACGAAAAGGTCCCACCTGCCCCACTGCCGCGTGGCCAGGCCACTGCTAGGGCGGCAGGGACGCGTGGCAGCGAGCGCAGTAATCCCCGTCCCGCCAACGGATGGGGAACACCGGGCGGGCTGCCGCCAACAGACGGGAAACCCCGGAGGGGTTATCTCTCGGGAGGCGGAGCCACCCACTCACCGCATTAAATGCGGAGAGGCCAGCGGGCCTAGGACAGACCTGCATGCTGCAGGCGGCGTGCAAGTCACATTGTGTCCCCACGACCAGGCAAGGGCAGCCGCCCTCCGCCGTCGACCGTGGAGGCATGTGGCACAGCGACAAGACGGCCACGACCGAGCGTGGCGTACGGAGCAAATAGGAATGAACTTAAGCCATGACTATGCATAGTAGAAACAGTGCCCAGTGTGTTTATCAAGACCACACTGTGGCTTGGCATGGCAGGCTTGTACCACCCACTCCTCCCTTGGTCTATAAAAGGGAGGGGAGGAATACACAGAAAAGGGGGCTCTTAGACTCTCTACACACAAACCATTCGACCAGAGAGCTTACAAAAGGTCTCTGGCACACACATACATCCTAGCACTTGAGATCTGGCTTGCAGATCTCAACACCACACCAGAGGATCCCTCTGGTTGTAGTTCTTGCCATTCACCCCATATAATCTCACAATCTCAAGAGGACGTAGGGTATTACACCATATCGGTGGCCTGAACCTCTCTAAATCTTGTTGTTCAAATCGCCCTTGGCAGTTCCACTAGCAGGTACTAGCAGTAGCGTCCACGTTTCTACGCTCCTTCATCCCTGCAAGATACCTTGACGTCGTCACCGTCGACATTGGCGCGCCAGGTAGAGGCTTGGGTGTGCTAATCGTAGAACTGCATGGCTGCCAGGGAACAGTCATCGGAGGGAGCTGGCCATTCAGCTGCTAGCTCCAGCGGCGCAGAGGTCGCCCCACACCGCGCTATGTGGCAACTACCTCCTTAGGGGGGACCACGACACGCTGCGTCAGCCCCGTAGCTAGCGCGCTTCGCCTACAGTTGGCGGAGAGTGCCGGCGTCGGCAGGAGACCGGCGCGCGCCGCCGCTAGCCGGTGGTGAACCGGTAGGGGGACAGCCCCTCCAGCGGCAGCCTCAGCATACGCCACCTGCTGCAGTCCCACCACGTTGGTCTCAGGCTTTGTCTGCATGACCTGGGGTGGGGTCGCGGTCGGTGCGAAGCCCGAAACCTGCGCATCAGGCGGTTCTTGGGCGCGGAGCGCGGCGTCGACTCGATTTCTCAGAGCAGGCGCTCGGAGCTCTGGATGCTGTAGAAGCGTTGCTGCGTAATCCGCCGATGCTAAACGCAACACTCGGAGCCCACGAGCAGTGGCGAAATGATATAGCCAGATTTGTTGCTACTGGCCGGGTCACTCCTGACCCATCTCGGGTTACCGGAGGGACTGCGGCGCAGCAGCCACAGCCGTCCGCTCTTTCACATGGGCCCAAGAGGGCCCCACAAGACCTACCGTTCCAAGATCCCCAGCAGTAGTACCAGTGGCACGACCTCAGAGAGGTGCTGAATAGGAACAGGGCGGCAGAAGATGCCCGCCTCGCTATTGAGCGCAGCCGGGAGCGCCGTCGTCAGGAATTTGACGGCGTTCAGGCCCTACAAGTTGATGGGCAGCCTGTGCCCGTGGTTGTACAGAACCTCGGGCTAGGGGTTCAACCCCAGATCGGGGTGGTCAACCCCCAGGGGGCAGCCTATCAGCCAGTCTACGGGGTTGCCAACACCCAGATCGGGGTTGCCAATCCCCATTTCAGGGTTCATAACCTCGGGGTTGGGATTCAGGCCCTAGGACTCCAGCTGGCTGCGGGCTAGCTGGGGATGGATTTTGGGGCGGGCTGTCGAGCTCTCGTCCCACATCTCCGCAGGGCGCCATGGCCGGCAAAATTTTGGCCTCACCAGCCGGAGAAATTCGATGGATCAATCGATCCGAACGAGTTCCTGCAGATCTACGCTACTGCCATCATCGCCGCTGGAGGCGCGAATGATGTGATGGCAAACTATTTCCATGTGGCATTAACCGGGGCTGCACGGGCCTGGTTGATGAACCTCCCCGAGGGGTCAGTCTCCTCTTGGGAAGACCTGTGCCGCTAGTTCGTGGTGAACTTCACAGGATCGTGCCCGCGCGCGGGATCTGAGGCGAATCTACACGCGGTCCGACAACAACCGGGGGAAACCCTCCGGCAGTTCATCTAGCGGTTCTGCCAAGTGCGGCACACCATACTGCGTATCGCTCCGGGCATCAGTTATCGTGGCGTTCCTCCAAGGCGTACGCGACGAGAAGATGCTGGAGAAGCTGGCTACGCACGAGGTGCACGAGGTCGGGGAGCTCCTCACCCTGGTTGACAAGTGTGCCCGTGCTGCTGAAGGCCGGGCCTGGCACAACCCCCGTGCAACACAGCTGGGATTGACAGGCCAAGCCCCTAAGGCAGACGGCCAGGGGAAGAAGAAAAAGAAGAAGAAAGCACCCGAGCAAGGGGTTGTCTTCGCTACGGGGGAATCCTAGCCTGGGAACCAGCACCACCGCGAGGAGAAGACCCCAAAGGCAGCCCCAGACCGGGGTAAGGCAAAGATGTGGTGCAAGCTCCACAACTCCGACAGTCACGATTTAAAAGACTGCCGGATTCTGAAGAACATCGCAGAGAGAAACCGCTTGAGGCGGGAAAATCCTCAGCTGCAAGACAGCTCAGAGAAGAACCCCAAAGGTGACAAAAAGCCCCGAGGGAGCACCTCAGACGACGACAACGACAAAGAAGGTGACGCCCCGCAGTTCCAGACGGCGAAGCGAGTTATCGCGGTGATCCACAGCAATGTGGGCAGCGCGGCAACTCGTCGAATAGTCAAGCTGCTGAGAAGACAGGTCACGGCCGTCGCTGCTCTTCTTGAGTCGAGATGCCCGCTGAAGTGGGCCAATACACCTATTTCTTTCGGGCGCGGTGACCTGCCTCAGAACATGGTAGGGGCACGGGAGCTCCCACTCATGGTCTCTCCTACCATCGCCAACGCGTGCCTCAAGCACGTCCTCGTTGATGGCATTGCAGGGCATAACGTCCTCTCCCAATGGGCCTTCAGCAAGCTGGAGATCCCGGCTGATAAGCTAACCCCGGCGCCACCTTTTGGAGGTGTGGGACTGGGGCCATCTACCCACACGGAGCATGCACCCTTCCAGTTACCTTTGGGACCCAGGACAACTACAGAACCGAGCACATCGAGTTCGTGGTGGCCAAGCTTTGGCTCCCATACAATGCGATTTTCGGGTGACCGTTCCTGTACAGCTTCATGGCAGCTGTACATTACGGTTACCTATGCTTGAAGATGCCGGGCCCTGGGGGTGTTATTACGATCCATGGGAACCGCCCAGCAGCGGTCAAAGCAATGGAGGAGCTGCACGCCATTGCAGCACAGGGGTAAGAAGAACCCTCGGTCGAGGTTGACTCGACAAAGCTGCCAGGAGTCCTTGTTATTGCTACAGGGCCTCTTGATGAAGAAATGGCCCAGAGGCCTAAACCCCTAGGCACGACTCAGAAGGCGCCACAAGAGATCCTCAACGGGGAAGTAGTCCCGGCCAAGATCATCCAGATTGGTGCTGGACCTTCCCAGACCACCCGCATTGGCGGGGGCCTGGACCCCAAATAGGAACTCGCGCTCATCGCTTTCCTCTGGGTTAATATCGATGTGTTTGCTTGGCAACCATCCGATATGCCCGGGGTTCCCAGGGAAGTGATCGAGCACAAGTTGGCGGTGAATCCCGGTGCAAGGCCGGTACAACAGAATGTCCGTAAGCAGTCGATGGAAAGACAGGACTTCATCTGCCTGGAAATCGCCAAACTCCTCCACACAGGCTTTATCCGGGAAGTTTAGCACCCGGATTGGCTTGCGAACCCCATGGTGGTCCCCAAGGCTGGAGGGAAGCTCCGCATGTGCATCGACTACACTGACTTATACAAGGCATGTCCAAAAGGCCCTTATCCCCTCCCTAGAATTGATCAAACAGTGGATTCAACCGCAGGTTGCGAGATGCTTTCTTTTCTAGATGCATACTCTGGTTTCCACCAAATTAGAATGGCTAGGGAGGATGAGGAGAAAACATCATTCACCACTCCATGTGGCATATATTGCTATGTGAATATGCCATATGGTCTCAAAAATGCTCCGCCTACTTTTGTGCGCACAACCCATATCGTGCTCAAGGAACATTTAGGCAAAACAGTAGAAGTATATGTGGATGATATTGTGATCAAATCATGTCGTAGTGAGACCTTCCTCCGGGATTTGGACGATATTTTCAAAAGCTTGCGCAGATGCAGCATGATGTTAAACCCAGAGAAATGTGTGTTTAGGGTAGCCGCGGGGAAGCTCCTCGGTTTCCTGGTTTCCCACCGGGGGATTGAGGCGAACCCTGAGAAGATCCAAGCTATAGAAAGAATGCGGCCCCCAACCCATATCAAGGAGGTGCAAAAGCTGACTGGCATCATGGCTGCCCTTAGCCGCTTCATCTCAAGGCTTGGAGAACGGGCCCTCCCGTTCTTCAAGCTTCTCAGGAAGAACAACGCATTCGAATGGACGGATGAAGCACAAGAAGCGTTCGAGGAATTGAAGAAATACCTCTCTACCCCGCCGGTGCTGGTAGCCCCATGCGAAGGGGAGCCTCTGCTCCTGTACATCGCGGCCACCAACAGCGTGGTCAGCATGGTGCTTGTGGCTGAGCGGGAAGAACCCGCGCAGCCCAATCGAGCCCTCCCAAGGGTGGACCCGGACTCAAGGCTCGGGGGCCTCTCGAGGGATGAAGCGCCAGGAGATGCGGACCTGGCGCTAGAAGAAGAAGCCCCTGAACCTTAGAAGGTTCAACACCCGGTGTGTTTCGTAAGTGAGGTCCTTCGAGATGCTCCAACGAGGTACTCCGAAGTTCAAAAGCTGTTGTATGCAGTGCTCCTAGTATCAAGAAAGTTGTGGAATTACTTCCAAAGCCACAAAGTCTCTGTCGTGACCTCCTATCCGCTCGGAACCGTGTTGAGAAATCGACACGCTACTGGGCGGATAGCCAAATGGGCGGCAGAACTCGCTGAGTTCGAACTTGACTTCGTCGCACGCCATGCAATCAAGAGCCAAGCACTCGCTGACTTTGTTGCTGAATGGACGCCGGGGGCCGAGATCCTAGGTCCTGAAGTCCCAGAGACCTCCATGACCGAAGAACCGTGCGTGCAATTCACCGACAAGCCGTGGGAGCTGCAGTTCGATGGTTAATGTACTCGTAAGAGCTCGGGGGCCAGAGTGGTGCTCGTATCCCCTGAAGGAGAGCTCTTAAGGTACATGTTCTATATCGTCTTCAAAGCTTCAAACAATGCATCAGAGTATGAAGCCCTAATCGCGGGGCTCAGAGCTACATTGAGTCTCGAAGTTAAGCAACTCCGAGTCAAAGGAGACTCACAACTGGTGAACAACCAAGTCAACGGCAGGTGCGCTTGCAACAAGGCGCACTTGGCGGCATATCTCAAGAAAGTTAAGAAAATGGAACTCTCTTTCAACGCAATTGAGTTCAAATACATTCCTCGTGAAGAAAACACTCAAGCAGATGAATTGTCCGCCCTTGCTTCGGCAGGGGTCCCTCCGCCTTCTGGAGTCTTCCACGACCGACTGCTCCGACCATCCACAGAGCCCTCGGAGCAGCAAATTGTGGATGAATTCATCACGAAGGCAGCGGTGGTGTCTGAGCTAGGGGATAGCGTCACCCCCCGGCCCGGAGATCAGGATGCTGGGCCCTCAAACTCTGGGCAACCTCAAGCCTCGGGGAGCAACAACATAAACCCCGAGCCACTCCAAGCCCCAGAAAGTGATCGCCCTCCAAACGCGGAGGAAGCTTAGGTAAACCCCGATTCTTGGATACAAGAGATACGGGGTTTCTGAAAGACAACACCCACCCAGGGGACGAGGCAGCGGCAGAGTGCGTAATCCGCCAAGCAAGAAGGTACACGGTGGTAGAAGGGGACCTCTACCGCCGCTCATCAAATGGCGTCCTACCCAAGTGCGTTCCTAGGAAGGAAGGCCTCGATATTCTCGAGGATATCCATGAGGGTGAGTGTGCGAGCCATTCGGCATCCCGCACGATGGTCGGGAAGGCCTTCCGGCATGGCTTCTACTGGCCGACAGCCCTCAAGGACGTGACTGAGATGGTGAAAAGGTGCAAAGCATGCTAGTTCCATGCGAAGCAAATCCATACACCTTCTCAGCTCGTACAGCTGATTCCCCTGTCCTGGCCGTTCGCGGTCTAGGTAATTGATGCTCTCAGCCCGTTCCCCAAAGCAGTAGGAGGCTTTGAATACCTTTACGTCGCCATCGACAAGTTCGCCAAGTGGCCTGAAGCTGTCCCAGTCAGGACAGTGGACAGGCACTCGGCTACCAAGTTCCTCCGGGGAATCATTTCCCGGTTTGGGGTTCCAAGGCGCATCATCATTAATAATGGCACAAACTTCACCAGTGCTGTTTTTCAGTCATACTGCGATGACATGGAGATCAAGATCTGCTACGTCTTTTTGCATCACCCACAAAGCAATGGGCAGGCGGAGAGGGTGAATGCAGAGATCTTAAAAGGGCTCAAGACCTGAACTTTCAAGAGCTTGGAGAAATATGGCAAGAGGTGGGTCGACCACCTCGAGCCCGTGCTTTGGGCGAACAAGACAACACCAAGTCGGGCTACTAGGAAAACCCCATTCTTTTTAGTCTTTGGGGCCGAAGCAGTGCTTCCCCCTGAAGTCATAAACGGGAGCCCTCGGGTAAACGCTTTCGACGAAGAACAACAAGAGCACCTCAGGAAGGTTGATCTCGATCTTTTGGAGGAGAAACGCCTAGTAGCTGCTCTCCGCGCCGCAAAATATCAACAGGCATTACGCCGGTACCACTAGTCCTCAGTGAAACCTCGATCACTAGCTGTGGGAGAACTAGTGCTAAAACGCATCTTGTCCTGGGTGGGGATGAACAAACTATCCCCCACCTGGGAGGGTCCCTATCGTGTGACTAAAGTTTCTCACGGCAGCTGCGTACGACTGGCCACGGAAAGCGGTGAAGAGCTTCCTTTCCCATGGAACATCGAGCACCTACGGAAGTTTTGCCCTTAAGGCACCACGACACAACCCCGGTTGTCCCCTAGTGCCTGGGGGCCACCCTCATGTCCTAATATATTTCAATTCTGAAAAATATGTGAATTATTTTTTTGAAACTAATGAAGTCAGTGCTTACCCTTAGGGTCCTTTGCTAGGAACGCCCGAAGAAATACTTTATATCACTCTTGGTGCAGTGTTCCATGACCTTGGCAAGGGCTGGAGTTAGGGGATAGCCCTAGGGGTCTAGATCGAGTTGTCTCGGTGTCCCGGTACGAAGCAGTACCCTGGACATGGCTAAATCGTGGCATCCATGATGGGTCGTTATGTTCCGGCCTGGTCCACCTTCACCCGTTCACCGCTTCTTGAGAAGGATTACTCCCTGGGCCTAAACCCCCTGATTTTGGTCATTCGAGCCAAGGCAGGAAGGCACTCAAAGAGTCAAAAATAAAGATATGGAAGTAGGGTAAGAACCAACAAAGGCCCAAGGAGAAATTATCCTTTTGTATTATTACCTTGCTGTAGGCTTGAAGGATTCCAAGTCTAGACTAGCAGGGGTATTGGACTCCTCAAGGCGACAACCTTGGAGGAGGAACCCCCAGTGGTGAACCTCGGGGGCCAGCTCCTGGGGCCCCTAACCCCCTGGGGGACAACCCCCAAGGGCAACCCCGGACGACAACCCCCAAAGGGCCAACTCTGGGAGTGGACCTACAGTCGTCGGTGTTCCCTTCGGGATCCCTAACTTTGAGTGATGCCTCGGGGGTTGGGGGCCCCAAACGATGGAGCTGGCGTGAGCCTCGGGCGGTGCCCCGGGGCGCACAAGAAGACTGAAGCAACATGAACACCTAAAAGAAGCCTAGGCCGTGCCTTGGGGCTAACTCCACCAACATATGCAGAAAGAAGCTTAACAAGATACTTTATTCAAAAGTTAACAAGATACATCAAGCTTGGATCAAAGGGAGCTCTAGGCCCCACCTGGGGCCAGAATCGAGAAGAGCCATACACACCGCCGAGCCACGGCTAAGAAAGGTTCTAGAAAAGGACCCCAGCCGAAGCTAGACACCCTGGTAGAGGTAAGGCATGGGATCCTTCCCACTCTCACCTCCCGAGGGTCATAGCTTGGCAAGGCACCCCATCTCCTTCTTGTGGGTGTTTTCACCGTGTGAGGAACAACAGAGGATGTTGTTCTTTCACCCGGTGCTCTGCTGTAGCCGACCCACCGCAACGGTTGAGCATCCCCTCCTGAGAGCTCAACGTGGGGGTCAGCAACCCGTAGGAACACCCATGCTGCGAAGGAGATGACAGAGGAACCGCTCAGGACCCGTGGGATGGAGGGGCAGACTTTGAAAGTCGTCCCTCTTGAGACCACAGACCCCGATGCCCCTCTGCCTCAGGCCCTGGAAGCCGCGGTGGTGGTGGCTCTATGGGCGGTGGTGACGAGAAGCTTGGCCACCACCACCCGGTGCCGGATCCCCCTAGACAACCTCACCTTTTCCAACTGCCTTCACTGCCTCGGTGATGCTAATACGTCATCGAGTGAAGTGAAGGTGGGTGCCTGTGTCCAACCATTGCCTCTTAACAAAGGGTACAGTTAGGCGGGCGACACGGCACTGAAACCGTCTGTGGCTAGCTGAGTGCTGCAAAAGCGGCAGGGGAAGGCTTCCCTCACGTGGCGGTGGCTGCACATCACCGGCGCCTCATCTTAGAATGCCCCAAGTGGAGTGCCAGCCCATCTCTGTTGACAAGAGAATGGGCCAACGTCCAACCTCGCCTAAGCAAAGGGTGCCAGGGTGCGGGGTCGTCAGGGAGTGGTCCGGGTGTGAGGGGCTCATATAAAGCCGCTCACATCCAGACCACGGCACATATATAAAGACGCTCACAACCAGAAGTGATGGACAACATGAAGAATGCTAGTCCAAGCTACTCTAAGATTGGCCTTTGCTCGAGCAGCAAGGTCTAGTGAACAAGACTTCATGCCTTCAAGGTGGGGACTTGCTAACTCTACCTGGAAGGCATGAGGATCAAGGATGGGCCTCATGACTTGGTGGGAAACTACTAAGCAAGGGGTTACTCTGCTGCTCAACTTCAAGATGAAGATGCAAAGAAGAGGAACGGACCCCCTATTTATAGCCTAGGCAAGGAAGATCTAGGAGCAGCTGCACCTTGGCGTGGTGGGGAGTCACAGGGTTTCTGTATTCCCCCAAGCTAAGGTAGCGGTTGCTGCAGGGGTGCCTCTTCCCTCCACCTAAAGGTCAAACTACAGTGTTTTTTCCCTCAAAAGGGGAGAAGCTTTTAAGGCTTGCAGCAGGTGTGGGGGAATCTGATTCCCTGCGCCGCGCAGAAGAGAGAAGCGATTCAAGAGCTGCTCCCAGCGACGCAGCAAAAGAAACAAAAAAATAAGTACACCCTAGGCTGAAGCTACTCAGGAGCATAGCTGCTTGCCCCGTTTTGATGAGACATGAAGGGCCAGGCGGGAGCAACACTGTTTCGCCCATGTAAGGGCAAACACGCTGGCTTCCACCCTCCTGGCGCAGCACACTGCTGCGCGGTAAGGTGATAAGACTACACCTGAACAACTTTTGCCCGCCTCGGATCTTCTGAGCAGAAACAGACACTTATGAAAAACCTCAAGTTAAAAAAGAAGCAAAGCAGTTCAAATGCACCCGCCGGTGTGTGGCCTGAAGGAGTCAGGCTAGACCCCAAGTTGGTGCCCACAACTTCAAGAGTTCAAAGTACAAGCTCATGCAAGACAGAAAATAAAAACTAAAGACTAGTCTGATAGAAGAAAGAAGGCCGGCTACTCCTCATCGGAAGAATCGGACTCCAAGGAAGCCAAGTAGTCCGCCATGATCCGCTCTGCCGTGTCGAAGCTAGCCGCCATAGCCTGCTGCATTGCCTCGCCGTCAGGCTCCTCGTCACCCAGGGGCGCCACATCGAGGCTGGGCTCCTTGAACTTGGCCAGTCCAAGCGCGTTGAGCGCGCAGGTGAGCCCGGCCTCGCACTCTTCTCTTCGAGCTGGGCGTTGAGTTGGGCCTTGGCGCCGGCAAGAGAGCCGGCGAGCGCAGAGAAGGCGGGCCTCAAGCCGCCTAGGGAACTCCTAGACGGTTCGGGCGGCAGGGCAAGGGTTGATCTCCAGGTCGACCATAGCCTGACGCATCTCCCAGTAAGATCTCCACCCGGCGCTTCCCGCCTGGGAGCAGAGCTGTAGGTGGTCATCGTGCACTGCGTCGTCACGGCAAGGTCGTGCTCGACCTCAGCAACGTGAGCAGCGACCTGGGAGAGGGAGTCCCGCTCTCCAATGGCCTTGGCGGCCGCCTCCTCCCGAGTGGCGATGTCCACCGCACGAGTGGTAACCGCCTCCTATTGTTGAGCCAGTGCAGCCCTCGCCGTGGCTAGTGCTGCCTGCTCGCCCTTGAGAGCCTCAACGTCAGCGCGATGGGCCTTGACCCGCTACACGTGAGCGTTCTCCCGCTCGAGCTACTTCTCTTCCTTCTCGCCAGCGCTGCCTCCCGCCGCTTGGCCTGCTCGTTGTACTGGAGCAGCTTGGCCTCGATGGACTGGTGCTCGGAGCGAAGCGTCTCCAGCTTGGCTGCTTTGCTATCGAGCTCCTGGTGCCGCTGCTCTAGCTCTTCCCTCTCCTTCAGAACGGAGGAAAGAGCGCACCGGTGCGCGTGCTCCCACGCGGCTTGAACAGCCGTGAGGGCGGCGGCCAGCTCTACAGAGGCTTTCTGGGCCAGCTCGCGGGCGGCGCCGTGGCCCTACATCAACTCGGCGACCCAGGCCTGCGCAGAGGCTAGGTCGTCACCTAGGACCCCCTAAGCGTCGTCCCGCTCACGGTAGGCTTCCTCAGCCACAGCAGTTGCTGCTGCGGCGGCGGAGCGTGCTCGTGAGAGTTCTTTCTCAAACCATTGCCACCTGGTGGCGATATGGTCCTCGAATCTCCACAGCCCTTGACAGAAGTCGGAGAGTTCATCTCTCAACCCCGTGAGGGATAGGGGTTCGCCAGGGTGGGAAGAGCCTGGCTGCTCCGAGCCCCTGGCGATGGAGGCACGGGCCGCGGCGGCTGCAACTGCCGCGTCCCAAGCATATGTGTCAGGGCGGAGGAGGGAGGTGCCCGTGGGCCCGAGGCGGCCCGGGGACCGGCAACTTCAAGAGTCTCAACCTGGGGCTCCTCCGTGGCCCTAGCCAGAGGGCCCTCATGTGGGGCCGTACCGGGGGCCGTTGTGGACAGGGCCGGACCCTTGTTGACGCGTGTTATGTACTAAATTTATGCTCTATTTTTACATGATTTTATTCCTTTTCAGAAAATAATCTTATGATTTAGTATTATTTTGCTAACAAATAGCCCCATTTTCGAGAATGCTCTTTGTTTTTGGACATTATTAAAAATTGCAGGAAAATAGCAAATAATTGGAGAATAATTGCAATAATTGAGAAGATTACTCGTTGATGGATCAAAGCTACAAGTCCAAGGAGGTGCGATGATTAATAAAAGAAGGACAATTGAAACCCAAAAGAAGGCCCAAGCCCATTATGGAGAAGGTTCCGGAGGCTAAGGCTTGCTTGAGAAGAAGATTATGAAGACAAGGAAGGTTTATCAAGAGTCCAATCTAAGCCCCAATTAAATCTCGAGATATTCTCGGATTCCAAGACAGCAGCACCTTGCAGGCCCAATTCGGCGACCTTAACGATATCAAAAGAAGAAAGTTTGAATACTAAAGTTGTAGATCTCTTTGAGCTCTACAATTTAGAGTCCAAGTTTGCATTATTTGGACTTCGGATGAGGGAGTTATGGTCGAAATACTAAAAGGCTGCATAATATGGAAAGCTGGTTTCAGGAAGGATTAGGACAATGACTTCTTCTCCAACCAAGGAAGCTTCATGGACGACCGGGACTCTTCAAGATACATGTATATACATAGCAATAGGTGTTTTAGATGTCTTAGGACTCTTAGAACCGACCTATTAGATTCCATGTATAGGGGACTCTCCGGAGTATAAATATATGGCCTCCCTAGAGGGAGAGACATCCAATTCCATCGAATTCACTGTAAACCAGAGCTCCAAAGTTAGGGTTTAAGGCCGATGATCAAGTAACTCGGTGAGTAGGAGATCTCGGCGAAAGGAGGCAGCGAGAGGAGGCAGGACCAGAGGGGGTCGGCCGACCTACCCCGCTAGTGTCGGCCGACCTCACCTGTTCTCGTGGAGTCTTGAGTTCATCTTCGAATATGTTCTTCGTCGAGTTCGTCTCGATGACTATGTGCTTCTAGTTCATGATGTATCTCGAGTAACTCTCTGTTCTTCTTATTTTCTATGATAAACCTTGAGTTCGATCAATGAAATAGTCTATTTGCTATTAGTTCTTTGTTTATACATGATATATGATCCATATCTTTGCAATGCTTCATCTCTACATGTGATCTAGCTAGAGTTGATATATCCACATGTCTTTTAGTAGATCTTTTTACTTTAATTAGTTGATTGAATCTACTCATACTTAGAGATGGTTTGGGTTTGCTAGTTCGTCGATTACCTGGTTACTAGTGACAGTAGAGCCCGGGGAAAGGTTCGAGCAAGTCTATGACATTCATGATCATGTTTATTCTATATTTCACGTTAGATCCATGCTCAAGGTAGTTCATAGTTTATAAGAAATTTGTCTCATATCTCTTGCTAATTCCTTAGCCGTAGTAGCTTCTTCATCGATCTTGCTTTTGATCTATTAATCTCTTGTTCTTGATCTAGTTTATGCTATAGTTAGTTTTATATCTAGTTTGTGATTAGAATATTGTTTATCATCCTTAGTTTAGTTTAGATATAGATTAGTCAGTAATTAGACTCTCTTTTATACCTAGTTTAGATCTCTTTTAGACCGTAATTAGACCTGTATTAGAGTATAGATTAGATTGTAATTAGAATAGTTTTAATCCTCTTTTAAGCTTGTTTAGATCTATTAGAGCTAGTTAGTAATTGATTAATCCTTGATTAATAGTAGTTTAAACCTAGTTTTCCATGGATTGACAAAACCTTAGATACTCATCCTAAGGGAAAGGCTACACCGATACTGTCGCTTGCAGTATCAGGTTTGGCGTGCTAAGTGCCGTCAACAAGCTTTTCTGGCGCCGTTGCCGGGGAAAACTATCGTTTAATATATTATTAATCTTGTATTAGCCTTTTACTACTAGTTCTGATAGTTAGCTCATGATTGCTAATTGTGTGTTTATCTAGTTCTAATTCTGTGCTAGTTTAGTTTTAATCGTGTGATAGTCTTGTTCTAATTGTTTGCTTATAGTTTTCTAATTGTGTTCTAAATTAGTTAGTGTGTTCTAATTCGCTAGTTTGTGTTTAATCTTAGTTTCTAATTGTTTAGTGTTTTCTAATTTTAGTTCTAATTACTTTAGAGTTATCTAATTACATTCTTGTTTTCTAATTTAGTTTTTGTGTTCTTCGT
This sequence comes from Paspalum notatum, assembly GCA_022530915.1. Lineage (NCBI taxonomy): Eukaryota > Viridiplantae > Streptophyta > Magnoliopsida > Poales > Poaceae > Paspalum > Paspalum notatum. Next base: position 23,639,686 of record CM039687.1, read on the forward strand.
TCGTTATCGTGTTCGTTCTTAATTCAAACTAACCCAGCAACTTTGCTGTCATAGATCTTTCGTTTTGTGTTTTGTTTTGTGTTTGTGTCAGGTATGATTTCAATGCGTGAAGATCTGCCACTTGGAGAGTTCTTAACTCTAAAACCTGCGAATTTGAAGTTTCAAAGATCAAACAAGAAGCCGGAATCAGGATCCTATGAGCTGAAGCCAGGAATCATCCGAATTGCTGCTGAAAATCAGTTCAGTGGAAAAGATGATGAAAATCCATACAAGCATCTAGAGAAGCTCAAGCAAGTGTGCCGCACCTTCTATCAAGACGGAGTCCCAGTGGAGTGGGTGTTGTGGAACCTCTTTCCATTTACCCTTGTGGATAAAGCCAACAAGTGGTACCAAGCTGCCTCAGTAGAAGCTGAAGGAGACTGGGAGACTCTCGAGCAGAAGTTTCTCACAAGGTTCTTTTCTCCACTTAGAGTACATAAGTTAAGAAAGGAAATTTGGAACTTTGGATAGAGAGAGGATGAAGATATCGATGAAGCTTGGGATAGACTTGAGGAAATGAGGACACAAGGAACGCCACTCGGATTTACACCAGACATGTTCATGTCAATTTTCTACTATAGTCTGAAGACTAAGGACTTTGAGTGACTAAACACTTGCGCAGGAGGATCACTCATGAGCAGGAAGTGGAGTGAAGCTATCAAGATTCTGTCAGATGTCTGCTTAAACTCCAAGACTGAAAGAGATAGGAAAGACAGTGCAGTGAAGAAGCCGAAGAAGGAGCTCATGGCGCCTACCCCTTCCATATTTGAAGACCAGCCACCGGTCAAAAAGACTCCAGTGCCTTATGCATTTGAGGAGGAGTACGAGAGTTTTGCGCTTCAAGAGGAGAACAAGAGTACAGATTATAGAAGTCTTACCAATGCAAAGCCTTTGACAGAGTTTATGAGCTGGATGCTAGTGGAGTTTAGAGGTACACTCAAGTGTGTAGGACCACTTTCACCAGAAGACTTAGTGGAGGAAGAAGAGCTGTTTCCACCAGGAATTCCACTAAGAAAAATTAGTGAAGACCAAAGTACAGGGAAGATGCTGCAGAATTTTGAAGTCAATGAGTAAAGCTATCCTCACTCGGTGACAACCAACACAACTGAAGAAATATTCTATGGCATGTCATTTGAGAGACAAACAATGGGATTTAATGTAGATTGGAGTGATGATGAGTGGGAGACAAGCTATCAATCAGATTGGAGTCACTCAACTTGTAGTAGCTCACTCCAGGAAGATTCCAGATATTCAGCTACTTTCTCAGTTGTTAACACTGTTGCTTCTCAAAATTTCACTCCACAGAATCAGTATGTGACAAAGCTTGAAGATGAAGAGACATTCAACATCAACTATGCTCAAGACTGAATATTTAGAGGGACAACTCAGTGGTGAAATTGAAGATCATCAAAGCAATAAGGAATCATTTCAAGATGTTGAGGTTCAAATTTCAATTGAGACGCTGGCAGGTGATCTATTCGAAAATTCGAACCCAAGGTACACAAATGTTTCTCAAAATTCTATTTGTTTTGATGAATCTTTCAATTTGAATAAGTCAAATCTTGTTGTTAAGCCTTATTATGATAATAATTATGTTTATAAGCTAGATTTTCCTGAAAATAAAAATGAGACTATAAATTTTAACTTTGATTATTTTATGCCTAATAAACCTAAGTTAGAGAAAAAAATTTAATGCTAAATATATTATCCATACTCTAGTTAACCATAATTTGTTTTGCTTCTGTAATTTAATCATAATTGTGGTTATGGATGCTTATGTTTATCACACGTTTTGTAAATCCCGTTTATATTCTTAAACTTGTGATATTATTTAGTCTAGCTCTAGACTTTAAATTAAGCGATTTTCGGAAGGCAACCCGTTTTTAGTTTGTTTTAATTTTAATTTTATGTGATAATTAGAAAGCTTAAACACCTTCCTTTGATAACTAATTCGTGGCTAATTACCTAGAAAAATTTGGTTTAGATTGCATTTATATCATATCTTATGTTTCATTTAAATTATATTTTGCATTTATCACCTTGTTGCATTTTAGATTAAAGTTGCATGTTTGCATTTTAATTAGCTTGGTTGTTTATTTAACTTCATGATATGTGCTTTCATGTTTTTGTTAAATGCTTGATCAGTATTTTTTCTTAGCAATTTTGTGTAAGCATGGTTCTTAGACTAGATTGTTGATCATCACGATGAAGTTCATTAAACCTTGCTAGTTATCCATATTTATATTTTGTTGATTAGTTTATGAGCTTTGCAATGCGCTTAGTTTTTCTTGTGCTGTTGTTAGTTAATAATCATGATAAAACGTGATGTTTTAATCTTGGTTAGTTAAATCATAAATGGCTATAGAGAGACTTAGCAATCATGTTGTAGACGTGGTGGTTAGAACTTGATTTAATCATTGTCTATGTTTATATGCTTATCCAATGCATGCATTTACATTTGCACATTCATATATTCATATAGGTTTTACTAATCCTTGTTTTAACTAGAGTAATTAAGCCACAAATTAGAAATTATTGGATGTGTTAGATGAAGGTAGATTCTATCTACTTCCCGATTATCATCACGGGAGTAGATTTGTGCACTCAATTTGTTTTGCAGGTATAGAGAAAATTTATAAAAGATTGGAAGAACCTTTTTGTGATGAAGATGAAGTAGAACATTGAGAGGAAGTGTTTCAAGAATCAACACATATGCCACCATGGTGCCCAAGGATTGAAGGATTAAGAATTGTCAACATCTCTGAAGCTCAAATCTGAAACCTGAAGATGTCATCAAGATTCTGGTCAACTCCAGAGGATAAAAGCAGAATATTTTCTTATATTTGGAAGCCCATCAAGTTAGCTTTCTAACGGATCAAACGGAGCTTCATTTCGAATTTTCTACAAGGATTTATGGCCAAAACATTGGACGTGACTCGAGCTGAAAACAGTTCTGACAGCACGAGGTCTCTGGAGTAAAGATGGCATAACTTCTTCATTCGAAATCGGATTTTGGTGCATGAGTACTCGTTGGAAAGGAGTCCAGCTACAATGGTGACGACAAGAGGAGGAAGATGACGGCACTAACAAGAAAGAAAGGATGGGCAATGCTTACATAGAAGACTCCATGAGTCAGACATTCAAAAAGGTGGTGTAATATCTGAAGATGCCATAAGAGAAGTAATATGGAGAAGGCATCAAGTCAGCTACATCAACACTATCTATATTTGGTGAAGCCACAAGTGGGAAGATTGAAGATTGATGGATGATGAACAAGTGAAGAGTGTGAAGATGAGATTGCTTGTACATTAGTAAGCAACCAATAAGAAGCCAAGAAGACCATCTAATTTTCATCCATCCATGATAAGAGAGATTTGACTACACTTCATCCAAAGGACGGTAACATTTTCTTAAATCCTCTTCTCTGCATTCATACTTTATCTACTATTATGCTTTCATTTGATGATTATATCTTATGCTTTGAGTGAATAACAATGAATATTGCATTGTTTAAGTGTGGAAAGGTGTATCATCAAATGTGTTTTTGCTTTATTTATAAAATAAATTTTGTTTTTATGTGAATCTTAGTTTATATTAAAAATAAAATTTCTCACTTAATTTAAGTTTGTTCTTCATGATTACTTTAAGAATTAATCTTGTTCAGAATCATAATATGTTTATTGTGGTGCTTAAAGGATTGATTAGTAGTGCATAACCCATGATTTGATTAGAGAGATAATGATTTGGAGCTTTGCTAAGCTTCTTTAGGAAGAGATTTGGAGGATGATTTATTTATTTACTTAAAAAAACTCTTATGATCAAGTGTTCCATCCCTTTGTCAAGAGAGAGGATAAATTCTATTAGACCCTAGTTGAAAACACAATTTATATGCTAGTTATCTGAAATGAGTTTGGTTAAGGTTGATTTCTTTAGAAAATTTGATCTGTTAAAAAATTTGGTCATCTATCTTTATCTCTTGATTGCTAGCCTCCACATATATATTCAGTGCTTGTTGTTCTACACTGGAGCACTAGCATTTGCTGAATTCCAAATCCTTAAACTCTTTGATCTTTCGACACTCATTGCCTGTATAGTGAAGTTTTTGCTCATTTGCTAATCACAAGGGAAAATTTTATAGTTATTTTGATCTAGCAAATCAGTAGAGTAAAAAGGAATAGAGTTCAAAAAAAAAGTGAGACAAAAGGGGCAAAAATTAAAAAAGAAAAAAGAGAAAAAAAGAGAGGTGGCGCCCAAGTAAAAAAAAAGAGCAAGAAAAAAAGGACCAGGTGGTCGAATTAAATAAAAAAAAGAGAGATAAGTAGAATTAGGAAGAGGAGAAAAAGGAGAAAAAAAGGGAAAGAAAGTAGAATTAGGAAAATTTTGGAAAAGAGAAAGAGAGGCTTAGTGTTTACTAGTGTAATGAGCAAAAGCTTTCACTTTTTCAACCATGTGCAATTTTTGGGAATTATCCCACTTCATTTATTCAATACTGCACATGTCCACTGTCTATATCTTCTTTTTCCTTCTCTCTATTTATGCATATATTTATTTTCTTATTTCCGATGACCAAGTTAATTCAAGGTGATTAGATGATCTTTAAGAAAATATCTTAGTTGAACAATAAGTTGATTTAACTTTGCTAGCCTTTACCAAGCTCCTCTTAAACTCTTGGAGATGTGAGAAAGGAGTGATTTTTATATAGGATAGCCACAAAATATGAGTGACTTCATGTGAGCTTGACAAAGAAAAAACGATGTAATTTCTTGATCTATAGAGATTGTTTTTCATAAAAAACCCCTCCATTTTAAATCTAAAGGAAGTTTTGGTTTTGCTATGATTCATTTGATTTCGAAAATTTCTGTGGGGATCTCTATGCATGAAAGTTGATTAAAATGCCCATGTTGAGATTGAATTGAATTCTGAACTTGTTTAATTTAAGAAGTGATTATTTAGAACTAGCTTAAATTTAGTTGAATTTATACTAGCTTAAATTTAGTTGAGTTTTTGATCGATCTCTTTGCTCGAGGACTAGCAAGATCTAAGTGTGGGGATATTGTTGACGCGTGTTATGGACTAAATTTATGCTCTATTTTTACATGATTTTATTCCTTTTCAGAAGATAATCTTATGATTTAGTATTATTTTGCTAACAAATAACCCCGTTTTCGAGAATGCTCTTTGTTTTTAGACATTATTAAATATTGCAGGAAAATAGCAAATAATTGGAGAATAATTGCAATAATTGAGAAGATTACTCGTTGATGGATCAAAGCTACAAGTCCAGGGAGGTGCGATGATTAATAAAAGAAGGACAACTGAAACCCAAAAGAAGGCCTAAGCCCATTATAGAGAAGGTTCCGGAGGCTAAGGCTTGCTTGAGGAAGAAGATTACGAAGACAAGGAAGGTTTATCAAGAGTCCAATCCAAGCCCCAATTAAATCTCGAGATATTCTTGGATTCCAAGATAGCAGCACCTTCCGGGCCCAATTCGGCGACCTTAACGATGTCAAAAAAAGAAAGTTTGAATACCAAAGTTGTAGACCTCTTCGAGCTCTACAATTTAGAGTCCAAGTGTGCATTATTTGGACTTCGGATGAGGGAGTTATGGTCGAAATACTAAAGGCTACAGAATATGGAAAGCTGGTTTCAGGAAGGATTAGGACAAGGACTTCTTCTCCAACCAAGGAAGCTTCATGGACGACCGGGACTCTTCAAGATACATGTATATACGTAGCAATAGGTGTTTTAGATGTCTTAGGACTCTTAGAACCGATGTATTAGATTCCATGTATAGAGGACTCTCCGGAGTATAAATAAATGGCCTCCATAGAGGGAGAGACATCCAATTCCATCGAATTCATTGTAAATCAGAGCTCCAAAGTTAGGTTTTAGGGCCGACGATCAAGTAACTCGGCAAGTAGGAGATCTCGGCGAAAGGAGGCGGCGAGAGGAGGCAGGAACAGAGGGGGTCGGCCGACCTACACCCCTAGTGTCGGCCGGCCTCACCTGTTCCCGTGGAGTCTCGAGTTCATCTTCGAATATGTTCTTCGTCGAGTCCGTCTCGACGACTATGCGCTTCTAGTTCATGATGTATCTCGAGTAACTCTCTGTTCTTCTTATTTTTCTATGATAAACCTTGAGTTCGATCAATGAAATAGTCTATTTGCTATTAGTTCTTTGTTTATACATGATATATGATCCATATCTTTGCAATGCTTCGTCTCTACATGTGATCTAGCTAGAGTTGATATATCCACATGTCTTTTAGTAGATCTTTTTACTTTAATTAGTTGATTGAATCTACTCATGCTTAGAGATGGTTTGGGTTTGCTAGTTCGTCGATTACCTGGTTACTAGTGACAGTAGAGCCCGGGGAAAGGTTCGAGCAAGTCTATGACATTCATGATCATGTTTATTCTATGTTTCACGTTAGATCCATGCTCAAGGTAGTTCATAGTTTATAAGAAATTTGTCTCATATCTCTTGCTAATTCCTTAGCCGTAGTAGCTTCTTCATCGATCTTGCTTTTGATCAATTAATCTCTTGTTCTTGATCTAGTTTATGCTATAGTTAGTTTTATATCTAGTTTGTGATTAGAATATCGTTTATCATCCTTAGTTTAGTTTAGATATAGATTAGTCAGTAATTAGACTCTCTTTTATACCTAGTTTAGATCTCTTTTAGACCGTAATTAGACATGTATTAGAGTATAGATTAGAGTGTAATTAGAGTAGTTTTTATTCTCTTTTAAGCTTGTTTAGATCTATTAGAGCTAGTTAGTAATTGATTAATCCTTGATTAATAGTAGTTTAAACCTAGTTTTCCATGGATTGACAAAACCTTAGATACTCATCCTAAGGGAAAGGCTACACCGATACTGTCGCTTGCAGTATAAGGTTTGGCGTGCTAAGTGCCGTCAACAACCCTCAGCGCCCGTGGCGGGGTTCCCAACCCCGGGAGCCAACCTCGGTGCTACCAAAGCAGCGGGAACTGCCCTCTGGCCGTCGACCTCGGGGGGCCCTAAGCGCCATTGCTCGGGCTCGTTGTTGGGGTTCACCCCCAAATCGGGGATCTCGACCCTCCCCGTAGGGTCAGGGTCCAGTTCGAAACCCCCGGCGGCGGTGCCTTCTGCCGCCGCCAGGGCCAGCTCTGCATCCAGGGACTGGGGGCCCGAAGGGGAGTCCAGTTGAGGAGTTGAGGGAGGGGGAGTGCACCTCCTAGAAAAAACAAACAACAAACGATTACGCAGTTGAACCAGAAAGACGCGGCAAGCAAAAGATCAGCAAGCTCAAGCTCGAAGAAGAACTTGATGCGTTTAGCTATCTTCTTCCGAGACAGCAAGATGAACCGTCTCATGTCGTCAGGCGAGGTCGGGGCGCCTCCAGAGGACCCGGCCCCAGCATCTGGGCTGCGTTTGCGACCGGTGGGCACGGACCCAGAAGGAGTCGACGCTGCACTGGAGCCTAGGGCGTCAGAGGCCACAGGGGCTGCAGCATCGCCTGCCCGGGAAGGCCTCCTTGGCCGGACCCAGCGGGAGGATGTAATCCCCACCAGTGGGGCATGAAGCTGAATCCCTAAGGGGTGCAGCTGCCCCTCCGAGGTTGTTTCTTGCATAGCCCCGCCTGGAGAATTGGGGCCAGGCGAGCCCTCCAAAGGTTCCAGCCCTGCCCGCAGTTCCATGTCCCCAAGGGCGGACTGGGAAGTGCAGGTTCTAACTATGGCCGTCACGGTGGCCAGATCGAGCGCAGCGGGAGAAGTGCACATGGGATTGGTGGGGCTCACTGTATAGAGCCACATCCGCTCGTCTTGGCGCTACAGCGGCGCGATGCGGTGCGCGGTGTAGTGCGTCAGCAGCGCCGTCGTATGAAGCCCCGCCGCGCGCAGGGCCTCAATGCGCTTGAGCGCCGGCTCCCAAGCCTCGTCAATCTCAGGGCAGGCCTCCCACTCAGGGGAGGCAGTAACGAAGCGCGAGACCCTCAGGCGCTCGTTCACCTCTGTGCGGAGGTAGAACCACGACCTCTTCTAGTGGTCCCACATGCTGGAGAAATTGCTGTGGATGTACTCCGTCCGTGGGCTCAAGCGCGTCTGGAATCGGCATGAGCCGAAAGTCGCCGAGTCCCCGCCCGAGGAGCGCAGCACGAAGAAGTGGCGCCATAGCGCCATGTAGGGTCTCACCCCGACGAACGCCTCGCAAAGGTAGGCGAACGTCGCCATCATCAGCACGGAGTTGGGGGCAAGATTCCCCAACCGGATTCCGTACGAATCCAGGACGCACTCGGCGAAGCGGCTGAGCGGGAAGTTCAGCCCCGCTTGGACGTACACGAGGAAAGTAATGTACTCCCCCGCATCTTGATTGGGGACACGCAGGGGTGAACTCCCCAGCGTCACCATCTCGCCGCCGGTGCCCGCCGATGAGCCGAGTGCCTCCACTATCTCAGTGAAGGAGTGCTTTGGGTCAGGGAGGGCATCAACAAGCACCGCCCTGAGAGAGCTGGCCATGCCGGTCGAGGGAGGGCGTGCGGCAGGCGGGGCAAGAGGAAGAAGATGAACAGCAAGAAGAAGCAGATGCAAGAGGAAGGCGAGAAGGCTTGAAAGGAATAAGCACAGAAGACCTAATGACGGGCCTCGCGCCCCACGCCCTTAATAAGTAGCTGCAGAAGCTGAACCGCCGTGCCCCCTCGGATGATGAGTTAATCATGGGGCGAGCGCATTATTAGAGACTCCTCGCCTTCGGATCTCATCACCCTGAGGAGAGGCGGTTCCGCTTCCACAAAAAAGAAAAAAGAAAATAAGAAAAGAAGAGAGGCTTTGGGCCCACCGCTCAGTAACACTGAGCCGTGGACCCGAGGGCCTCTATTGGCGTACTGAGGACCGTATACCCCAGAGACGCCTACTCAGGAATACGCCAAGTATTCGAAGAGGGTTCTCTCTCCTTGGGCAAGGAAGAGAGCCGAAAGGAGGGCCCACAAAAAGGCCCCACCTGCCCCACTGCCGCGTGGCCAAGACGCTGCTGGGGCGACAGGGACGCGTAGCCACGGGCACAGCAACCCCCGCCCCGCCAATGGATGGGGAACCCTGGGCGGGCTGCAGCCAACGGACGGGAAACCCCGGAGGGGTTATCCCTCGAGAGGTGGAGCCACCCACTCACCGCATTAAATGTGGAGGGGCCAGCGGGCCCAGGATAGACCGGCATGCTGCAGGCGGCGTGCGGGTCACATCGTGTCCCCATGACCAGGCAAGGGCAGCCGCCCTCCGTCGCCGACCGTGGAGGCGTGCGGCGCAGCGACAAGACGGCCACGACCGAGCATGGCGTACGGAGCAAAAAGGAATGAACTTAAGCCATGACTATGCACAGTAGAAACAGTGCCCAGTGTGTTTATCGAGACCACACTGTGGCTTGGCATGGCAGGCTTGTACCACCCACTCCTCCCTTGGTCTATAAAAGGGAGGGGAGGGCTACATAGAAAATGGGGCTCTTAGACTCTCTACACACAAACCATTCGACCAGAGAGCTTACAGAAGGTCTTTGGCACACACATACATCCTAGCACTTGAGATCTGGCTCGCAGATCTCAACACCACACCAGAGGATCCCTCTAGTTGTAGTTCTTGCCATTCACCCCATATAATCTCACAATCTCAAGAAGACGTAGGGTATTACACCATATCGGTGGCCCGAACCTCTCTAAATCTTGTTGTTCAAATCTCCCTTGGCAGTTCCACCAGCAGGTACTAGCGGTAGCGTCCACGTTCCTACTCTCCTTCATCCCTGCAAGACGTCGTCACCGTCGACATGTTCTGTTCGAGACCAATGAGTTATACCACGAAGAAGGAGGTGGCAACAATGGTGATGTCTACTTGAGGAAGATGATGACAACAATGATGAAGAAGGCTTGGACAGTGCTTCTATGAGATTTTCAGGATCAAGTTCAGTTGCAAGGAGCTTCAAAGACATTGGCACATGAACACATAAATAGAGGATTGTGCACACAAGTGATTGTATGATCAAGATACGATGAAGCTGCACAATCAAGTTATCAAGCTGCATGGACACTTCGGATTCTTACTCCAAAGACCATGGCTTCACTTCAACAGAGATAAGTAAGAAGTCTAGCTTTATGACTTTAAATTAAGCGTTTTTCGGGAGGCAACCCGTTTAATTATTTGTTTTTAGTGTTAAGAGTCTTAGAGTTTTTTTTAATAGAGAAATGGGAAGCATAACACCACCCTTTGAATCTTTAGCTTGTGGCTAGTTAACTTAATCTAACCTTTGTTTTAGTTAACACCATCACATCATTTCAATTTATGTTTTCTATCTTGCATTTTCATTTTCATTTATTTCTTCACACTTGCTACGTTAGTATTGAATTTTTCATAAACTTCATGATAGAAGCCTTATATTTATGTTGAATCTCGACGGAGTTTTCTTTTTGATAAATTAAGTGTAAACATAGTGTTTAGATTTAATTTGAGACCATCATCATTAAGTTCAATTGAAAGTTTCTTGCTAATCATGTCTCTTGTGGATAAACTTTCCGCATTTGTTTTTCATATTCCATACATGAACCACCCTTTTGTATTTAGATTAGAATTGCATGTTTACATTATAATTGGCTTGATTGTTTAATTTATGTAAGCATGGTGCTTAGATTAAATTGTTGATCATCATGATGAAGTTATTTAATCTCGCTGGTTATCCATAATTTCATTTGATTAATTTATAAGCTTTGCAATGTGCTTTGTTTTTCTTGTACTTTTAAAGAGTTAATGACCTTGATAAAACTTGGTGTTTTAATTTTGGTTAATTAAAGTTTTTATGGATATAGAGAAACTTAGCAATCATGTTGTAAACATGGTGTTTAGAACTTGATTTAATCATTGTCTCTATTTATATGCTTATCTCTACACCTCGCATTCACATACACCCGTTAGATATTTGTTTTTCTTTTATTTAAGATTAATTATGCCACGAGTTAAAAGTCAATGGGGATATTATTAGATTATGGTAAATTGTTTCTACTCTCGATCGTTACCTCGAAAGTAGTATGTGCACTTGAATTCTTTTACAGGGAATTATTTGATGACAAGAAAATTGAAGGAATATCCGGTAACATATTTCTAACACCTTCTCTTTTCATTTTAAATTCTGCAATTATTAGCTATACCTATTAATTTGGTGTTCCCATTGTATTTCTCTTGTTTTTAGTGTGTTAGTCTAGAGTTATAGTTTGATTAATGCTATAACCATGGTCTATGCCTAATTAATTAATGATAAAAATGCTTTCAAGAAAATGATGAAAGTTGCTGCTTTATCTTTATCATTCTTTGGTTTTGATTAGTTAAATTGGCAGGTTCTCATAATACATGTTTAATTGAACTAGCCAGCAAATTTGTGATTGATTATGATTGTTCATAAAGACCCATATAATTTAATTTTTGCAAGATTTAATCTTATCATGATCATCTCGTTGTTTATTTTTACTGCTTACAAATGCCATGATCAACTTTATGAGATTATCCTGGAATAGCCATTCCTACCTACCAGAGCCATATATTTTTAAAACCTTAAATCTATCAAATTTGTTTTTCAAATGAATTGGATCAAGACTGTGATCTAGGGTATGAGATTTAGAAGCTGGTCATTCATTCGCGTATCTTTTCTTTGCTAGCCTTTACTATCCATGCATTGTGTCTCTCTACATTGAAGAGAGTACAAACTTCACAGAATATCCATCCTTAAACCAAGATTATCTTTTTGTGTATCCTCCTTGAACACAACCTATTATTTTCTGGAGTATTTAAGGAATTAAATATTATTGTTTCTATTAGACAGCTCTATCCTCTATGTTAAATTATTTTAGATATATACTCAAGGGCGAGGGTGAGTATTATTCAAGAGTGGAGATGGAAAGCTGCCATATATAGTTTTTTTTATAGAGAAAGATTTATGAGGGGGCAAAAGCAAAAAAAAAAGAGGGACCAAGTGGTCGCCATATGTATAAAAAAAGAAAAAGAAAAAAAAGACCATGTGGTGCTATATAAAAAAAGAGAGTTGCCCCTCAATAATCTTCTAAGTATTTATTTTTAAGAGTTTTATATATAGTTCTTTTTAGTATTAGTGAAGAATATCTTGCATATATACTCCAGAAAATATTCCAACCATGTGCAATCCGATAGCAAGGACTTCATTTTGTACCTTGAGATCAGCCATTGACACTTGCACATGTCCACTCTTCTAAATGTGTGTTCCATCCTTTCTCTCTCAACATTATTTTATTCCATAACCTTTTTGACAAGTCTCAGTAAAAACAGCAGATTTTTTCTTGGTTTGATGATATTTTTGAAAACAAGTTTTGATTAGGATTCATATCAAGCTCCAGATAAACTTCCACTTTATATATATTTTTATTTAATACCATTTAGATATTGAGAGACAGAAAAGTTGAGTGTGTTCCTTTGGCTTTGCAATAATTTATCTCTTAATGTTTGATTATCTTTTTTAAAAAACTTATTGCTAAAATGAGGAGATGTGTCATTGATAAATTTGAACTCTTGCTAATTCTTTTTGTTGTGAGATGAGCTTAATTAAATATCTTTTCTTTCATAATTTGCTGGTTTAGAGAACTTTTTAGTTTGAATAATTATGGTTAAGGTATGAAAAAGTTAATGAAAGGCAACACTGATTTTTGACTTACTCGAGGACGAGTAAGGTTTAAGAGTGGGGATATTGTTGACGCGGCTTATTTACGAATATTTTGCATCGTTTTATATGATTTTTCACTGTTTTTATGCATCAACTATATCTTTTACTAACAATTATCACCGATTATTGTGGATTTTGCAACATTGTCTTGGAAATATGCTATATGTGATTTTTACAGTTTTTGACCAATTTTTGCGAAATTCACAACGATCTACATCGAGTGAGAAAAGACCCCTGAGATGGCATTCACTGAAGATGATGAACAAGGAAGGCTTGGTTAATTCATGCCCCCCTCTGTGTTGATAAGGCTTTCTAATCAGAAACTTCATGAAGACATCAAGTGCTACAAGACTATGGAAGAACATGCGGGAAAAGTACTTCAATCATATCCAAAACTAGAAGACTTCATCAACTCTCGGAGAATACCGAAGATTCCAGAACCCCAAGAGTCTGAGCACCATTGCAAAATTAATACTTACGCGACAAGGAACGACTCCGCAAAAGATAGAAAGAAACGGGCGAGGGAAGAGTCCGGGTCGACCAACCCAGACCCCCTAAGTCGGCCGACTGGCTCCTCTCTGATGCCGTCTCATGTACCCCTTTCTACCACGCCTCATCCAGAAGATTCCAAAGAAATAAAGATTGTTTTGGTGTGAAGGAATTGAAGATAAGGTATATTACAAGATCCATGTGATATTCTCGGATTCGAGGACAGCAGCACCTTGCGGGCCCAATTTGGAGACCTAAAAGATGTTAAATGGAGAAAGTTTGAATACCAAAGTTGTATATCTCTTCGAGCTCTACGATTTAGAGTCCGAGTTTGCCTTATTTGGAGTCTGAATGACAGTGATATGGGCAAAATACGAAAGCTGCAGAAAACAGGAAAGTCCGGTTTCGGGGGAAACAAGAGTCCTACTCCAACTCCAAGCGAGAGGAAGGTGGGGGCGCCGCATGGCACCTCCGGGGTGTAAATACAAACCCCCATGAGCCCCCAAGGCCATCCAATTCATTCCAATTCATTATCAAGGCGACACGATACAGAGGGACCACAACTAGAGGAGAGTAGAGGGTCAAGTTTCTAGTCTAGGATTAGAGTTCTTCTAGTTCGTAGAGGTGATTAGAGGCCCTGAGTGGTGCTCTAATTACCTAGCTACAGAGGTCTAATTGTATCATCAAGGGAAGGTATGATCATGGTTGTAAGTATGATACAATTTATTACGTTCTTGTTCTAATTATGCTTGTTCTAGCTCTAATTAGCTTTAGATCTTGATGCTTGTTGATTAGATCATGTTTTTAAAGGTTATAGATGATCTAGTTTACTAATATTATGGTTATGTTTCTAGTTTTTGTAATTATGGTGATTAGAGATTCTAGTTGCTCTAATTATGTTATTAGACTATGTGAAGTAATTAGAAGCCGGTTCTCTAATTATGTATGCCTGTTGAAAGTTTCTCGTTGATTACCTGGTTACTAGTGACAGTAGAGCCTGGGAAAAGGTTAAACTGATATAGGGGATTAGATTGTTTGATCTTGATTTAATTATGCTATGATGAATATGCTTAAACATGCTTGTCTATCTTGAGCTACTAGTTATCTCGTTGCTTTTATCTAATTGTGGCACCTATTTTATGCATATCTTGGATCTAATTAGAGCTTGATTAGACTCTAGTTAATACCCCTTAATTAGTGTTCTAGTTCTGTTCTAATTGCTTATCATATGGTATTAGTATAGTTTAGGTGTAGATTAGATATAGTTTAGGCTAGTTTAGAGAAAGATTATATTACCTTTTTACCCCTTAGTTTACCATAAACTCTTGTTAATTAGTTTTCAATTAGTTCGTTTCCTGGATTGACAAAACCCATGATACTTATCCTGGGGAAATACCACACACGATACTGTCGCTTGCAATATAAGGTTTGTCGTGCTTATGTGTCGTCAACAGTCGTGATACTACCTTTAATCTTTAACCTTGCGGGAGCAAGTGCATTTAAACCATGTCTAAGTTGTTGTGAGATGTGATATAATCAAAGTTTGAGTTTAACCCACCTTGATCCTAGTAAGGTGAATTCTCAGAGTTTTCTTTTAGAAAATGAAAATGAGAAAGTTCCCAAATGCTTTCATGATGAAACCTATGCATATGCTTCCTATTGTTATGTTGAGTTTTGTCAAATTTTGAGTTCTTATGAAGTAGTGACACTTTAGGTCCCGATCAAAATTCCTCACATACACATTCATTTGCTAGCCTTTCCTCTGTCTGGTTATGCTTAAATCTACACTGGATTCAAGCATCGTCTTAAACCAGATATTTCTCCACCATATCCATCATCCACTTACCCATCTACAAATATGATCTCCAAATAAATACTCTAGTCACATCCCAGCAATATCCCCAAAATTCTCATACAAGAAGGAGACATGGAGCTATCGAAAAAAAGAAATAAAAAGAGAGAAAAAAGAAAAAAAGAGAAAAAAGAAGGAAAAGAAAGTAAAAAAAGGGAAGAGAAAAGAAAATGATAGCTCCATGCTCTCAAAACCATCAAAGTTTCAAAAGGGGATTCATCAAATAATGAGTTTTCATCCAAAGACCATATCCATCCACAAAACAAGTCCACTCCTCTTTGATCGGGATGAGATGTATCACAAACTTTGCTAGGACCAATCTTTGACTTAGCAAAATACATGACATAGGTAAGCTAACTTTATCCCTACCTTGAGCTCCACATAAGCCTTTTAGTTGATAGGGGAAAGTTTGGACAATGGCCAATCTTTGACTTAGCAAAATACAAACACTTGAGTGATCGAGGGTACCATTTGAGGAATTTAGTGCTTTCTTTTCAAAATTTTCAAAACCCTCCGAGTATGGAGCCAGAAAGGAGATAGAATTCGGTGACACTCAATTGAGATTGTTCCATCTCTCAACCGTCAAAGACAAGGTAAGAATTGCCAAAAGCCCCATGGGTACGGATAAAAAGGTTGGGGTACACTTATGCCAATTTGGTCAATCATAAAGGTAGAATGTTGAATTGTACACTTAATATTTGTAGGACATTAACATTGATGCAACTCTTGATCTGCCGAGCCTAAGTCTTAGCTTTGCTCGAGGACGAGCAAAAGTTTAAGCTTGGGGGTGTTGACAGTCGTTATTTCACCATTTCGATTGTCAATCTCTCGGTAAATAAATGGGGTATACAAAAAGTTCCATGCATTATTTACCTAACACTAATGAATTCCATGAGTTTTGGTGGTTTTCGATGTATCATAGGGAGAAGCTCACATTCCGTGCAAAAGAATATCATATGGAGCAAGAGAGAATCATCACATAAAAGGGCTTGAGAATGAATGGGAAATAACATCATTATGAATTATCTTAAATACCCTCATGGACCAAGCCATTGCAAAGAGTTCATCAAAACAATCAAAATGGAGTTTTGGTTCACTCAATTTGGAGTCCGGACGCTAAAGTTACGGCCGTCGCAAGATTGACAACATGGGGTGTGAGAAATGGTCGGGCGACCATGACCTTGGTCGGGCGACCAAAGGCATGGCCGGCTGACCACCTACTCTCCCAAAATGCATCATACCTTATCTTATTCATCCAAGGAAGTCACCAAGAGCCCAAATGCACAAGGTGGAACAAGCCCAAGTCGAATCCAACATCGGAAGGCCACCACACGGGCCAAAGAACTGCTGAAAGACTGAAATGATGGCCGGCCGACCTTGGGCTTGGTCGGCCGCCCTAAGCTTGGCCGGCCGACCACCTCAAATGGTCGCCCAGCCCATTACTTGGCCTACACGGTCACCACATTGGACGCACGGACATGTTCAACATGTGTATCAACGGAAACCGACTTCAAAAAGGCATCCTAAGTGTTGGAGAAGTGAGGTGGTGCATCGCATGGTCGGTCGACCTTGGGGGATGGTCGGCCGACCATGGGCTTGGTCGGCCGACCTCCGTGATGGCCGGCCGACCGCCCAGGTGGCCGCCCGACCAACCGCCTTTGCTCCCCCCACCGACCTTGTGACTGCTATAAGTAGAGGGGCACTCCCCCACTCCAAAAATGTACCAATCACCATGTGATTTTTCTCTTCCTCCCTCTAGGAGGCACCCCACGGGAGGTGCCTCCACTCTGAAAATAGTGTTTGGTTAGGAGTGAGAGAAGGGTCTACTGTATCGGAAGTACTCAGTAATATATTTTATTTGCTTATCTTGAGCATTACTTTCCGATTATTGACTAGTGCAAGTACTTTACTTTCTTACTTTATGCACTTATCTTCTGCTCTAGTTAGTCACTCGCTTGGTATGTATGTGGCTTTTTAGCACCTTTTTCCTTTTGGGCATGCCAAGTTTGAGGCCTGAGTTGTGCTAAACTAGAATTGATTGATCATTTTTATGCTTGCCGGTGTTACAATCCAACTTATACGCTAGGCTCTGGTTAGTTCCTCTCCTCTAGCTAAGGATGAACTATTGTAGTTCAAGCTTCACTTGAACACGTTTGTAGCATGCCAGCCTATCCACGTAGATTTGCTTGGTAGCCCCACTCGGTGACAGCGTGTGGTGTGCCTGTGTGTCCCAGACCCGTTCGTTCGGTAGGCCCGTAGGCATTAGCCGGGTCTCCTTCAGTGGTCTACTATCTACCCCCTGACCCCTCGAGGCACCAGAATTTCGCTCAATGCATGTCATAACTCTGTTGAGATTCTTTTGACCTTTTAACTTACTACAGAGTCTTCTATCTCTGCTAGCATACAAGAGCTATCCGTGCTAAGGGTCGAAAGGATCTCAACAGAGTTATGAACTTGCGTCGAGCGAAATTCCGGCACCTCGAGGGGTCACGGGGTAGATAGTAGACCACCGAAGGAGACCCGGCTAATGCCTACGGGCCTACCGAATGAATGGGCCTGGGATACACAGGCACACCACACGCTATCACTGAGTGGGGCTACCAAGCAAATCTGCGTGGATAGGTTGGCACGCTACAAACGTGTTCAAGCGAAGTTTGAACAACAATAGTTCATCTTTGGCCAAAGGAGAGGAACTAACCAGAGCCTAGCGTATAGGTTGGATTGTAACACCGGCAAGCATAACAATGATCAATCAATTCTAGTTTAGCACAACTCAGGCCTCGAACTTGGCATGCCCGAAAGGAAAAATGTGCTAAAAAGCCGCATACACACCAAGCGAGTAACTAACTAGAGCAGAAGATAAGTGCATAAAGTAGAAAAGTAAAGTACTTGCACTAGTCAATAATCGAAAAGTAATGCTTAAGATATCAAAATAAAATACATTACCGAAGATTTCGACTGACTCCAAAACAGCAGAATCTTCTCTAACTCCTAACTAAACATTGCTTTCAGAATAGAAGCACCTCCCGTGGGGCGCCTCCTAGAGGGAAAAGAGATAATTCACTTGGTGAATGGTACATTTTGGAGTGGGGGGAGTGCCCCTCTATTTATAGGTCGAAGAAGGTCGGTTGGGGCAGCAAACGGTTGATCGGGCGGCCACGTGGGTGGTCGGTCGACCATCACGGAGGTCGGCCGACCGTCTCCCAAGGTCGGCCGACCGTCCGATGCACCGCCTCACTTCTTCAACCCCTAGGATGCCTTCTGGAAGTCGGTTTCCATTGATACACGTGTTGACATGTCCGGACGGCCAAGTAATGGGCCGGGGGCCTTTTGGGTTGGCCGACCGGCCATGTGAAGTGGTCGGCCAACCATAGGCATGGTCTATGGTCGACCGACCATCATTCCAGTCTTTCAGCCCTTCCTTGGTCTATGTAGTGGCCTTCCGACGTTGGATTTGACTTGGTCTTGTTCCTCCACTTGTATTTGGGCTCTTGGTAACTTCATTGGTTGAATAACATGAAGGACAAGACATTTGTAGAGAGTGTATGATCGGCCGGCCATGCCTTTGGTCGCTCGACCAAGGTCATGTGTAGGACCGAGACGTGCAACTAGAGGGGTGAATAGGAGCACTTGAAAACTCAAACTCAATCCCCCGCAGTGCAAACTGAAACAACACCCACAACAAAGCTAGACACCGTCAACTGAGAGGATACTTATCTAGCTCACAACATGTGCTTGGTACCGTCCACTGAACAGATACACACCAAGCACAAAATGGAAGCACCCACACTCAAAGGAAGCAAAACGAACAAGCTCTGAGAAGACAGCAGAAAACAACTGATATGGCTGCAAAGAGAAATGCCGAAACCCATCAGGCAAAGCTCAAAACCACCCCCAAAAATTACCACACCTCCGCAAGTCAATAAGGAACAGATCCAAAAAAATTCAGATCAATTGGAGCAAGTTGTGACCATCGGACTGTCCGGTGGTTAATCACCGGACTGTCCGGCGCTCACAGCCTGACACTCCGAAGACCATTGATCCAAAACCATACAAAATCAACTCTACAAATTATGAAATTTTTATTGTAGGTTGAGAAGGAGCCAGGGAATAACTCCACAAAATTTCAGCTCAATTGGACAAGGAACCAAAATTCTAGAGCCATCGGACGGTCCGTTGTAGACCCACCGGACTGTCCGGTGGTTGAAAACTGGTAGACCAACCCGAAGAGAAAAATACCAAAACCTGGTCTAAACACCTACAAAAATCCTAAACTTTTGATGGGAGCTTTATGATTCACAGGAAAAGAGCTCCACAAAATTTCAGATCATTTGGAGTACGTTGGATCACTGCAAGAACCACGGGATGAAATAGGAACCCACTAGACAATATAGCTCAGACAAAAACAGCCATCCGAAACTTGAGCTTCCGATGCCAAAACTTGACCAAACATTCACCAATCTTCACGAAATTTTGTATACACTAACCTAGCTCCATTACAAACCTATTCACAAAAGATCTATAGAAAAAGATCAAGAGATTAGCGGAAATTTTAGATCTTGTGAAGAGGGAACCTTTGGGCAAGAAAAGGGGAAAGCTCAAGAACAACTTGCTCGCGGGAATCCTTCGGGATTAAGACGTTCTAAGACATAATCTCCACTTCCTTGCAAGTCCAAAACACAAGCAAAAGAAAGGGTTCAATCTCGACCAAAGCAAACACACGAAAAGCAAAGAATTGAGTCCAAGAACCAAAGGAAAAATGGGGAAGAACAAGCACACAAGTTGCTGTACGAAATCACTTGGATTAATGGCCCAAAATGGGTCTCAAGATCAGATTACAACCAAGGAATTCGTGCCAAGCAACCACTCTCTCCTTCCCTCTTGATTTAGAGGCTAGATCTCACCCTATCCCACCTAAACTTTGTGCTCAAGGCTTGAGGACAAAAATTACTCTAAGGAAATGAAAACCTAGCAACCAAGAGGAGTCCTAATGATCAGCTCTTAGGCTATTTATACACTGGTTCGGTTTTTGTATTTTTACACATAGAACCCTAACACTAGAAATGCATGGAGGGGCTAAAACAGAAAAGGACCCGAAATATCGGGGGCGGACGACCACGATGAAGACTTCATCTTCTTAGCTTCCATGCAATCTTCAGATGCTCTCCACGTGGCCCGTAGTCCAATCGACCTTTGCACCCCCGGTTTTGAAGTCAGAAACCGGGAAACTTTAGGAAGTTTCCATCTAGGCCGGACTGGGCCCTTCTTCTCTATCTTGGCGAGTTGTGGCCCAACTCACTTGGGTAGCTTGGGTGGCGGTTTTGAGCGGAAGCCGCCAAAGCCTCCCTCGCACGCCTTCGCACCATGCACTCGGGTTAGAGTACCATGGTGGCACCCAGTTTCTCCAGTCTATCGGAGTTGTCTCGCAGTCCATTGGAGGGCTTACACCACCGTTGTCAAACCGCTCCTCCGTGTACCGAGCTTCCTTGGCCGACCGACGCTGAGCACTTGTGCCTCCGGTCCATTGGAGGACTTTTGCCTCAGTCCATCGAGATCTTTCTCCTTCTATCTCCAGTCCATCGGAAGACTTGTGCCGTTGACAATCACTCATCACACCAGGAGAGCAATGAGGCCAGTCCACTGGCTCTCAATCTTCCCCTTGATGAGTGCATTGTCAACACCTTCAACCTGTTACCTGAAATAGAACATAAACAAGAGAAAAACGTAAAACTAAAAAAGAAAGAGAAAAAGAACATTTGCTCAAGCTGCCCAATACAAACAAAGGCAAAACACAAAGCAGCTTGAAGAAATAAAAGAAAGCAAAGCATCGGCTCCTCAAGACAGAGGCAAAAGGCTCAACTCACCGATGCAAAAAGCATGCTAAAAACTCAAACTCCCTGAAATGCATCCTCACAAATGCAAAGCTCCTCCTCAACTAAGTCTCTCCCGAGTCCTCCACCTTTGTCCAATACTTCTCCCCCTTGTTGACAATGGACACATCAAGGGTTCATAGGACTCCCCCTGACCTAGACAACTCCCCCTCGACATATGTCATGAGATGCAGAGAGTGTACCAGAAATAGCTCAGAAGAGATGGAAAGCTAGTATTCAAAAGTTCTAGCATACAGAGCAAGTGAGGGCAAGGAAGCATGCAACAAGCCCAAATGAATCTATCCTACACAGATTAGGAGTAAGCATGTTTTTCAGGGTTGTTTAAAAGAACGCATCACCAACATGAATAGCACCTAGCAAGATAGGCATGAACAGCAAGATGCTAGCAATGCATACAAGGTGTGCTACTCTCAACCAAAGCATACACAACAAGCCATAAGCATTTTAGAGACTTGCATATTTCAAATTTAACCACTTGTATTTCATTAGCAAGTTTCATATTGTGTCAGGGGTTATTCACTTGTCTTGCCACTTCTTACCAACCAATGCCAAGCCT
Source organism: Paspalum notatum (assembly GCA_022530915.1). Taxonomy (NCBI): domain Eukaryota; kingdom Viridiplantae; phylum Streptophyta; class Magnoliopsida; order Poales; family Poaceae; genus Paspalum; species Paspalum notatum. The sequence goes on from CM039687.1 coordinate 23,661,216, forward strand.
AGGTTCAAGGAACCATTAGAAGCTTAAGGCAAGGTTTTGGTCATACACAGCTTAGTCCAAGTTCATGCCAAAGTGCAAACACTACAGGAAACCAGAGAAAATTCGTGGACCAAAAACCTACGAACTTATAACCGACGAACTTATCCGTCGTTTTTAACTCCACGAATTTATCCGGATAAGTTCGTCGGCCCCCACGAACTTACTCTAAGTTTGTCGGTTTCCACGTGGCCGACGAACTTATCCGGGCGCCGGCCTTAAGTTCGTCGGCCACATGCAGGTAAGTTCGTCGGTTTTTATGGGCCCATGAATTTATTTATTTTTTAATTAAAAAATAATTTCATTCCCTTTGAAAATCTGATAATTCATAGAAAATTCAAAAAAAAATCACAGAAAAATAGTAGAACATCATATACTAGAGTCCATATAAACATGTGGAAAAAAATATGTAGTCACATACAGTCCATATAAAATAACATCGACTGAAGTAATACATCAATAAAAGTTCTGAAGCAACTATTAAGGTTTACTAGAGAACCTACCAGGTTACACTAAAAGTTTCTAAGTGTTACAATCAACGGTATTTCTAAAACAATGAGATCAACTACTATTTCTAAACTATTGTATAAAATGAAACTACTATCTCAAAATGAAAAGGAGTTCATATATCATTGACCTGATAGAGAACAAAAAAATTAAGTCATTTGCTTATTCCGTTCTTCGATTTTCCAATCAAAGATCTGCAAAAAAAATTGAAGCAATTAAATAGTGAATCAAACAGCTATTGGCAAACAGGGAGAAGAAAAATCTCAGGTCAGTTTGAGCAATCTGTAATAGCAAAATTTACAGACCAACTTGTATCATAGCTCATGAGCCATATCTAACTGTACAAATAATATATATCAAGATTCAAGCAGGAAAACAACTAGAACACTAAGGCATCCGCATACCCGCATTCAATTAGTATGCCCCAACTAGCAAAATCTAATCCACTGCATTCTAATTAACTGCATAGATGCTAGTAGCAGTTCTACCAATTTATATTGAGCACATTAAAAAACAATTACTAGACTGACACTACCAGTTTAAATGAGAAATTATTAACTGAGTACATTATTGACTTAAGAAGGACTGGAACTAATTTATAATATATATGCTAATATAACTGAGTACATTAAATCCAGCATCCGTAACTTTACTCCGGTTAGTTCAACGAAACTGGAATCAAATATACATGCATTTAATAAAGTTCGTCAATAGTCACATTTGGTTACAATCAACTAATCAATCACCCAACAGCAAGTTTTGTCCCAACTACTAAAACAAATTCTTACGCCCAGGTCAGAATCAAATAATCAATCACCCAACCACAAGTCACCTTGAACCACCATCAAACCTCAAGTAAATTTCACATGGAAAGTGCTAGAAAGGAAGCAACTCACCCTCTAAATTTAACCTGAATGTGTCCAGGAGGAGGCGCTATACTGGACCATGATAATGACATGGGAGGAGAAACCTATATAATAAGTAACCAGGGGCAGTCAGAGAATATAACAAAGCTAGGCACATTTAGATGGAAAGCTGACAGGTAAAAAAAAGATAAGCTTGCAAAGTTCAGTATATATCTTGGCTTCATTTAGACATGACTAGAGATGTTGACCTTGGTGAAAATAGGAGAGGCGCACATGTTAATACCTGAGACTCTTGGTGTTGGGGGAACATAATCTTGTTGTCGAGCTCGATAGCAACCTGGATGTGGCAGCGTTCAAAGCACAGATCGGGTGTCGGGTGGCCAGTGACCGGCGTCAGCCCGTGGCAGGGGCCAGGCCGCCAGGGAGACGGGGTCGGGTAGCCGCGTGGAGGAACGCCGTCGCCGCCGCCGCGTGGAGGAGCGCCGCCATCGGGAGGAGAGCCGCCGCCGCGTGGAGGATGCCGTCGCCGCCGCCACCGCCAGGAGCGCCGCCACCGCCGCGTGGAGGAGCGCCGCCACAGGGAGGAGAGCCGGTGGGGAGCCCGCCCGGTGCGGATCCGGACACGAGGAGGCGCCGACGACGGGCGGCGCGGCCGGCCCGCGCGGAGAAGACAGGCGACGGCGGCGGGCGACGCGGCCGGCCCGCGCGGAGGACGAGCTGCTGGCGCGGGGGTGGCTACCCGGCGAGCGAGGGGAGGCAGCTCCACGGTGGCTGATGGGACGCAGCTCTGCGCGGTTGGGGCTCCGTGGCGGCTTGGCCCCTGGCGGCTCCGTGGTGAGCGAAGGGAGGCGGTTCCACGTGGCAGCGAGGGAAGGCAACAGCGGTGGCGCCCGTCTTGCGCACGGGCTTGGGGAGAGGAGCGGGGTCGGGAGACGATGGCAGGCGCAGGTGGAAGGTGGCGCGCGAGCAGTGTGAGCGAGTGGGGAAGGGAAAGAATGGATCTGGATCTAGGGGAGGACGTACATGGTACACGCAGTGATAGTTCCAATTAGGTTCGTCGGGCGCCTACGTGGCCGACGAATTTAATTAATTTCATCGGCCAGTGAGACAAAACCGATGAACTTAACATAATTTCGTCGGCCAAATCTGAACCGACGAACTTATGTGTATTAAGTTCGTCGGCTACTAAGGGCCCGACGAAATTAAAAAAACCGACGAATTTTGTCAGTTTTCCTGTAGTGAAAGGCAAGCAGTCTCGAACTAAGTAAGTGTGACAAGCAAACCCACCTGTATCTTTTCATTTCAGCACAAGACACCACTTGTACACATTTAATTTAGATTTCAAATTAAACAAGGTATCATAAAAGCTTTGGCATTAATTTAGCAAAGGCATACAACTAGCATATCAAGGTATGAAAAGATAGCATAGCATTTAACACTCCTACACATGCTAGGCAGCCAAGTCATATGGTAATCATGTTTTTTGATTTTAATAAAAGGGCTTAGCTTAGAATTAGTATTCAACAGACTCAAGTGAGCTTAGCTAACCATGATCAAGCAAGCATCTGTACAACCTAGCACAAGCAAATACTAACTCAACATACCAAAAGAGCTCTAGTGCTAGTGTAAGCGAAAATGCATATGATACATGAATATCATGCATGCTGTGATCCAAACATGCAGAAAAGCTATCGAAGAAGCCAAGACCAAAGTCTTTCCAAAGGAAGACAAGAACCACATCATATACTTGACAAGCTCAAAAGCTTGAGGCGATCCCGTTGGACCTTTTGGGGTGCATGCACGCCCTAAGATCACCTCCCCTGCGTTCTTAGTGGGTCCATCTTTGTATGTGCAAGAAGCGATCCTTGTAGAGGTGGAACATGTGTAGTAGTGGAAGTAGTAGTACAAATGTCCTCCTCCAAAGTGATAAAACAGAGATGATGCTCCCCCTCAAAATAAGCTTACTAGCTGTACAAAAGCTAAAAACAAGAGAAACAAAAGAAACCAATGAAATATGATAGTCCATGGCCCAAGTTAGGGGTTTAGAGCAAACAAACATGAATAACAGAAGCCACTTATGGAAAGTATGACTTGTGGGATTAAGCATAAAGCATGATATCTACCGTCAATTATCCACCAAATGAAGTAAAGCATGTGAATAAAATCGGACTAACCTTGCTACTAATGAGCTCCACTAGTTGTGTATGAATATTTGGTTGCAGGTACGAAATTTCACACAAAATAGATGAAGCAAGGCGAAGAAGTGAAGATAGGCTGAAATGGGAAAAACACCCTAGCTGCCTGACCATAGCCATGGTCGGCCGACTACCTGGCAGGTTGGCCGACCACCTGCCAAGTCGGCCGACCAGGTGGCATGGTTGGCCCACCATCTGCCAAGTCGACCGACCAGGTGGCAGGGTCGGCCAACCACCTGCCAGGTCGGGGGACCACCCTTCTGAGTCAGTTTGCCCCCCCCCCCCTCACTCCTGCATGCAAAGGAACACAAAGCCAAGTGAATCCAACCATTGTATCAAGCATCCAAAGTATATAAGGGCCGAAAGATCACTGAAACATGAATCCATCATGTCACTAATCCAAGGGAAGGGCCATGCAACAAATCCAAAGCTGACACATGGTCGCCCGACCTCCCCTAGGGTCGGCCGACCTTTCCTCGGAGGCAATTTACACGTGCATCAACCGTCCTAACTGCCAACCGACGTGGGCAAGCAAGATCAAGCCGTTGGAAGGTTGAGGTGGTGGATTGGGCGGTCGCCCGACCTTCCCCTAGGTCGGCCGACCACCGACTTCACCCCCAACCGACCTCAGCCACCTACAAGTACCCCCTCCTGGTTATAGACTATAAATAGGCCCTGAATTTGTGAAGGCGTGGAGAAGTTGAGAGCTACATTCTACCTTAGAGAGTCTTATTTCCACATCTTAGTAGTTAGGATAGTCCTAGGAGTTAGAGTGAGTCGAGATTTGTCTTGGAGTTCTCGGAGATCCTTCTGAGTCTGTGGTAAAGTTATTGTATCTTTGTACTCTTTTTTATCTCCAATATAATTTATTTACTTTACTTTATTTCTATCTCCTGCAAGTGTGGTGTACCTTTCTTTGCATACTTGCTAGGCTTAGACTGTGGTTACCTGAGTTAGTCAAGTCTTGTTATTCTTGCCGGTGCTTTAAGCCTTTCCTAGACTTAGATCTAGGAGTCTGGTTAGCTCTAACCCTTGGAATCAAGGACGAGTTTTAGTGCTCAATCACTATCGTGGTGATAGCGCTTGAACACAAGTATAGTGTGCCATCCTACCCACGCAGATTTGCTTGGTAGCCCCACTCGGTGACAGCTTGTGGTATGCCTGTGTATCCTAGGCCCATTCGTTCGGTAGGCCCGTAGACGTTAGTCGGGTCTCCTTCGGTGGTCTACTATCTACCCCCTGACCCCCGAGGCGCCGGAATTTCGCTTGACGTGAGACCCTGACTTGTTTACTTGAGTTTTTTAGTTAACCACAACATAGTCTTTGCAGTCGAATAGAATAGAGTTTGGGAACTTTAACAAGTATAGTGTGCCATCCTACCCACGCAGATTTGCTTGGTAGCCCCACTCGGTGACAGCTTGTGGTATGCCTGTGTATCCTAGGCCCATTCGTTCGGTAGGCCCGTAGACGTTAGTCGGGTCTCCTTCGGTGGTCTACTATCTACCCCCTGACCCCCGAGGCGCCGGAATTTCGCTTGACGTGAGACCCTGACTTGTTTACTTGAGTTTTTTAGTTAACCACAACATAGTCTTTGCAGTCGAATAGAATAGAGTTTGGGAACTTTATCTCACTCGTTGTCCTCCCAGGCAACTATACCTTTCTACATGTATCTTAGATAGTTTATTTTACTTCTTCACCATACACCTATCTTTATTTGACTTACCCCTGTTTAGATACTAGTTGGTACATTTATTTAAGTTTACGGAACATTTGATTTGAGTTTATCCAATTATACTCTCTTGCCTGCCGCTTCCCTGTGGAAATTACGATACTCGGAATACTCTGGGTGAAAGACTGCAGTGGTCTTCGTGCGCTTGAGGAGTAAAACTTGTTAAGGCTAAGAGACGCCAAAATTCTCCAGAACTCAAACCTGCAAGATCAGCGATAGTATGGAGGGGCAGATAGTCCAACACTGGGGTTAGTGAAACTACTGAACCAGTGCCTTGCCATCTGCTCAAAGGTAGGGTAAGCACAGTCAAAGAAATCACCACGAAGATCAGGGTAACCACTACCACCTAAGCATGAACTCGAAAGATCTCTCAAAGCCTCGGTCACGAGTTCCATAGCCGCACTAAAAACGACTAGGAGCTCGACCGGCAGGGCGTCTCTCACCAGCAGGAGGTTGAAAGCCGCCTCCTCTCTCACCACAAGCAAAACGGTCTCTCATCTCACCGCGGTGGGGAGGATCTTGCCTATCGCCCAGGTAGAACTTATCCTAGTTCCCCCAAGCTCTCTCTTGCCTCTCAACCCGCTTTCTCCTACAGAAAAACTCCCCTAGGTGGCCATTCTGTTGGCAGAACTCACAGTGGTAGACATGCCTCCTAGAACTAGGGTTAAGCTGGGACTTGGGCTTTGGTGGCATGGCCTTGGGTGGCTCAGGCTGCTGGACTGGCTTCTTGTCTTTGGACTTACCTCTATAATCTTGTCCCATGTAGCCTTAGAAGGCTTGGGTGTCCAGTACTGCTTCTTTGGGCCAGCCTTAGGTGGCTCATGGTAAACCCCATCAACAGTCTCACCTGGCTGGGTAGGAGCAGTTTTGATGTTAATTAGAGCACTCTTCGCACCCAAAGTACTGCACTCCTGTTGCACCAGGAAACTGAGAGCCAATAGACCGGCCTCATTACTTTCCTGGTGTGATAAGTGATTGTCAACGAGCTCAAGTCATCTAATGGACTAGAGGCCCTTCGATGGACCGGAGGTAGAGGATGATGAAGACCTTGATGGATTGAGGCAAAAGCCCTCCGATGGACTGGAGGAAAGTCTCGGCATCGGTCGGCCATGGGAGCTCAGTACACGAAGGGGCGGATTGGCAACGGTGGTGTAAGCCCTCTGATGGACCGCGAGGCAACTCTGATGGACTGGAGAAGTCGGATGCCACCGTGGTGCTCCAACCCGAGTGCATCGGAGGCTTTGGCGGCTTCAGCTCAAAACTGCCACCTAAGCTACCCAAGCCTTGGTGAGTTGGGCCACGACTCGCCAAGATAGAGAAGATGGGCCAAGTCCGGGCCAGACGGTGACTTCCTAAAGTTTCCCGGTTTTTGACTTCAAAACTGGGGGTGCAAAGGCGGATTGGACTACTGGCCACGTGGAGGACATCCGAAGATTGCGTGGAAGCTAAGAAGATGAAGTCTTCATCGTGGTCGTCCATCCCCGATATTTCGGATCCATTTCTGTTTTAGCACCTCCGGGCATTTCTAGTGTTAGGGGTCTATGTGTAAAAATGTCAAAACTGAACCGGTGTTTAAATAGCCTAAGAGCTGGTCATTAGAACCTCTCTTGGCTGCTAGGTTTAGAGTCTAAGAGAGTGATTTTCGTTCCTAAGCTTTGAGCTCCAAGTTTAGGAGGGTTAGGATGAGATCTAGCCTCCAAATCAAGGGGGAAGGTGAGGGTGGTTGCTTGGGACGAGATCCTTGGGTGTAATCTGAATCTTGAGACCCTTTTGGGCCATCTAATCCAAGTAAATTCGTGCTGCAAGCTTGTGTGCTTCTCCTCCCCTCTCTAGTTTGGTTTTTGGCTTCAATTCTTAGCTTTTGAGGTGTTTGGTTTGGCCAAGGTTGAATCCCTTCTTTTGCTGGTGTTTTGGACTTGCAAGGACATGGAGATTGTGCCATAGTGCATCTCAAACCTACAGGTTTGCCACGAGCAAGTCAAACTTGAGTTTTACTCCATCTTGCCCAAATATTGCCATCTTCACTAGATCTGAAATTCCCGCTAATCCCATGGTCATTTTCAGTTGATCTTCTGGGAAACGCTTTGGAATAGTGTCAGTTTAGCCTGTGCAAAATCTCATGAAGTTTGCACAAGATTTGGTCAGGTTTAGGGTTTGAGTGGCTCAAGTTCCAGCTTTCCACCGGACAGTCCGGCCCTGTCACCGGACTATCCGGCTCCATCGGACAGTCTGGCGCAGGCCATCGGACAGTCCGGCAAGTGCTTCTGTCTCGGTCCCCACCGGACAGTCCGGCATGTTCCACCGGACTGTCCGGCTGAGCCTAGGAGGTGGCTGGTTGCCAGTTTTGTTGGTGTTCTTGCCGTTCGGATTTTGATTCATCCTTGCCTGAGTGATTCTCACCACTGGCCCATACTCTTCGCTCTCTATTCATCAGTGAGACACATTTAGGTGCGGAGTGGCTACATGGGATTCTCTTTTGCAAGAGACGTTGTTTCAATTGACTTGCGATCTCGTGGTCGTTGAGTCTTGTGCTTCCGTTCGCTTGGTGTGTACCCATTCTGTGGGCGACACCAAGTGATTGCTAGACACGTTTCCTTTCAGTGGACGGTGTCTAGCGTTTGTGGTGAAGCTGTGTGTCAGTTTGCACCAGGAGGCTGTGAGTTTGAGTTTTTGGTGCTTCTATTCACACCCCTCTAGTTGCATGTCTCAATCCTACAAGTGGTATCAGAGCCAGGTTAGGTTTTCCATACCTTAACTGGTGAAGAAACCGTAGCGACTATTGTGATACCCCGGGTATCACGTTGTGCACATCATGAGCGTCATGAAAATTTTTTTATGCATGAATGTTGGTTGAATGAATGAGCGTTGCTTTGCTCGTCGAGCCGTGGATGCAAGTACTTGGAAAAGGAAACCTAGGTCTCAAAATTCTTTTCTTGTGCTCCTAATGGATCTAGAACTTGTTCCTAAATTCTGCTAAGTTATGGGCAGTTTCAAGAAAAACTTTGCATACGAAAGTTGCAGAGCATAAAATTCTAAGCAACTTTGGTATATAAATTTCTCCAAATTCTTCCGTTTTCATTTGCTCTACCCCTACAAAAGTTTCTTCGGTTCCAACGCTTCGTGTGTTCGCCCCGAGCGGTTTCCGCTCCCCCGGCCCCACCCACCCCTCCACTGACTCCCGCAGTCTTCTGACTCACACCGCCAGGACTCAAATCATTTTGACTGCAAGGGAACCCTAATCCCCTTCGCTCACTCCCTTGGCCCCCGCCGCCGCCGACCGTGGTCCTCGCCGATCTCTCTCCGCGCTGCACCCGCGGCAAACCTCCTCGACGGGAGTGGATCCGGCGCCACCGCCACTGGTTGCCCCTCGAGCCAAATTCCCTCCTCTCCGTTCTTCCGCCACCGCCCGGGCTCCTCCGCCTCCCCTGCCGCCTCCGTGAGTCCGCGCTAGGGCTGGGAGGAGGGGGAGCGGGCGAGTGCGGTGGCACCCCAGGGAGGACGCGCGGCGGCGGGCGCCCGCGAGGCGAGGGTGGTGGAGCCCCACCGGCAAGAGGAAGTTCCACAACCGCCGATCCCAATCTGCCGCCGCCGGGTTCGCCAGGGATCCGCCTCCGGCCGGATCTGTGGCGGCCGCCTCTTCGTCGCTAGGCTGAGCGGAGGAGACGGCATGGCCTCCTCTCGCACGCCCTCTTTGTTCGCCACACCAGCGCCAGCCGGCCGGGGTCATTGGGCGGGCTGGGCAGTTCGCCGTGTGCATGTGCGTCATGGCCTCCGCCGGCTTCACCAACTACACCGCCTTCTGGTACTTCCCCATCCTGCTTACGGCCCCATGTATCTCCTGAATCCCTGATTTGCTTAGCATAGCGGTCAAATGTTTCCTACTGGAGGTCAGATATACCTTAAACTTGGAACCTGACTACCATTCCTGCAAATAGCAGTGAACCAGTGCGTTGATTAACCAGCACTAGGAGGAGGTTTCAGTTTTGAAATATATACATCCATTAACAAGCCGTTTAGTTCAGTCAATGAAATTGTGGTCTCGTTAATTTCACACCGCCACGATAGCAAGTCACTTGTATTGTAGGGAAGGTACTAAATTTACAGGAAAAGTTCAAATGGGATGGAAGTGCGTTTTCTTTATCTTATGTTCCTATGGGACTTAATAATAGCATATTCCTTTTGGAACTAACTTCGGGTCTGTTGGACTTATATATTATTACAAGCATTCATTGTCCTTTTGATTTGTTATTTCCTGTGTAGCATTATTTTCTTAATATAAGTAACTTGGGTGGAAATCTAACTTGGGTAGAAATCTCTTCTCTATTCTATAAAAAGTGCAATCTTTGGGAAAATAGAAATTCAACTCTGTTTCAGTGGCTCATAAGATACATTATTCTTAATGATAGCCTTCCTACGGGGACTGTAGCTGCTGTAGAGAATGTCGAGGCAGGCAATGAGACTGTGGATCTCTTTCCTCAGAACATAGGTCTCTGCTTTGCATCAGATGAGGTTCAGTTTGTATTATTTTCTAAAAACCGGCCTGTACTGTCATTAGTTAACTGATGGTCCAGTTACCGTTTCAATTTGGTTTCAACACGATGTGTTAATTTCTTTGTATGCCCACAACCCAAATATATAAATTGACTTGGACATGATCACACAATAATCAATGTTGTGCCTTTTTTTTTTTGCTAAGACAACAATAACTTTGTTCAAGAGGTTTGGATGCAGGTCCTTGCCTGGGAAAACATGACTTTACCACATCGGATCGACCCGACAAGCTTTTCCAGCAGAGGAATGGTGGGGAGAAACAGAGGCCGTCTTCCCAAAGGACCGTAGGAGGATGTATAACGGCGTCGTTATTTACACCTTGTGGAATATCTGGAAGGAGCGCAGCCATAGAATCTTTGAGCATAGCTCGCTTTCTCCACTCCAAGTTGCTGGGAGAGTTAGGGAGAGCCTGTGCCTTTATAGGAGTGCGTTCCGTTGATTCCGGACCTTGACCTGTGTTCGTGTTCGTAAGTGTCTAGGCCTTGGTTGGCTTGCCACCGGCCCGCGTGTATTTCTGACTTCTTTCCTTCTTAATTGAAACGCAGAGCTCCTGCCATTGCGTTCAAAAAAAAAAAACAATAACTTTGTTCACCAAATACCATGCCAGAAATATTTGGATTAGTTAAGCAGTCATTTACTTTTTATATTTTTATCACTAACATGGCTGCATTTGAGTTTTTAAGTATAATCAGCTGACCACCCGGAAACATGGTGTAGAGAACATCTGTAGTGCCCCATGGATGCTTGCTTCTGCCTTCATCTAGGTATTTCAATTTTTTTTTTGTTGATAGCAATTCTTGACGCTCTTAGAAATGGCCAAATGCATCTTTGACTTCTGGGAATTTTTTTTCTTTGCAAGGGCTTGTTGGTTTGTTGCTGTTGAGGTGAGGTAGAAGCTGCTATTTGTTGAAAAAGGTACAAAATCTTTTTTACCTTGATGCCTCATGCTATTTATATCATATCACATAAGTTCATAGGATTTAGTAAAGGCTTGTTACGTTTTCCTGAAACAAAGACATACAGTAACATACATGTGCTTACCAAATCTGTACTACTCTGATTCATGTTTGTGTTCTTGAAGGTTGAAGAGAGTACTTGAAATTGGTCCGTATGTCTGGTTCTTTGTAAAAGAAAAAGAGGCACAATCAATGCTGGCTTAGAATTTCCTTAATTGGTATGTCGGTTTTGGCAAGCCGGTCAGGCCAGATGAGGCTTGGATCCGAAGTCCACAGACAAGGAGGCTGCACCAGGGAACCACGTGACATGAAACTTAATAATCACCTGTTCAATTTTGCAAGTAGAACATCTGTGATGATTTTTTTTTGTAGTTCATGATTGTAGTTTAGGTGAACAAGATGTGACGTTGTTATGCTACTCCTCTTTCAAGTCATCTCGATGCTAGGCATTTTTAACTGAAGGCCTGACCGTATATCTATGGTGGCAAATGTTTTTTAACTGATCATTAAAGAGCTCTTGATTTTTTTTTTGTGTATATTGAAAGTTGTTTACATGTGATACATGACTGATGATCCATCTTTTTCGATTACCGCCGTGATGATATAGCCACATAATCTGACAATACTCAACAAAAAGAACTTGTTTTAGCATTTTATTTACTAAAACGACATCAATTGGAATGATAAAAAGTACTTTTGACGATGAGATATATGATAAATACGTTTTATTTAACTAAATACACATTGCAGTAATAAGGATATAATATAACAAATGGTTGTCATATTTCAATAACGTCTTCTGAATAATTACTCTTGTGTAAATGGTGATTGTCCATTGCAACGCACGGGTAGTTACCTAGTCTAATCTTCAATTTAAACAAGAGAGAATTTCTGGTCGAAAAATTCGAAAGGGGATTGTTTTTCTTCTTCTCTATGACATCTAGGCCCCACGTACCCATCCCTCTTCTGTCCCTGGCGACTGGGCCTTAGCCCAGAAGCCTCCCACCGCCCCTGCCTCCTCCCGAGAAACCCCAACGCTCCTGCCTCATCTTCCCGATAGAACGACGCCTTCCGCGGTCTTCCTCTCCCACACGCCTCTTCCTCTTCCCTCCCATGGCGCCTCCCCTCCTGCTCCCCTCCCATGGCGCCCTACCTCCTCCTCCTCCCTCTCCAGCCTAGCGCCCTCCTCCCTGCGCCTCCCCGGGCGACAGCAGCAGCAGCAGCGCTGCGCTGCTGACCGGCCCTGCCTCCCTCCATGTCGGCGCCCCACCGGTGGAGCAGCCTGGCCCTCTCCTCCTCCCTGTCTCTTGCCTTTTCCCCACCGAGCGGCAACCCTTTGATTCTCCTTGTATTCTCCTCCTGTCCTGTACGTGCAGCAGCAAACACCAGCAGCGGGCAGCAGACGTTCCCTCTCTGCTCGTTCAAAATTAAGGGACAGCAGCCAAGGTGATCTGCCTTTCCTTTAGATTTGGATGAGATGCAATTCCATAGATGTTTGGTTGGTGGTTGAATCCTTAGGGTAGGTGGCACAATTCTGTTTATGTGTGCATCTAGGTATAATGACTCACTGGTGCGATGTAATTGATTTTTGAAAAGAAGAAGCAGTTGACGGGATTCTCATGTATCTCTTTGTGAGCTAGGAGTAGTTTGTTCTTAATTAATTGTTTCTCTGTAATTTTGCTAGGTCATTACTTGTCGCTGTGGTTATCCTCTATGATTGAAAGTGGTCACGGGAATTGTTACTTCTTCGGGGAGATGAACTTAACAGTAGCCCAGGTCTTTTCCTTTACTTTTAGATATATGGTACCTTAATGGTGTTTTAGGAATTTTGATTAGCCCTTGCCCATCTGTTATATAGAGTCTACTACCTGCATGGTTAATTCATATGGAAATTTTAATCCTAGAGTTGTGAATCCAAAATTCCCCCTCCATGTACTGGTGCTTAACAAGTGCAAACTAAATTTGTTTCCCTAGGTCTTTGTCAGGTTGTAGTGGATCGCTTGGGCGCTGCCTGTATACGTGATCACATGTTTGATTGCACTAATTTACTTAGTGTTAACTGATTGCCATGGTTGCTTTGAACTTTAAATTTTCTAGCTGTTATTGGTGAGGTCCAGAGCCAGCTAAGTATCTTTTTGGGCTGCTGAAAGCATTTGTTTTCTAAAAAGGGTTTGTTTAAAAGTAGTTCCCAGAGTAGGATCGATTGCTAAGAGGAAGAGGAAGTCTGACATGCCTGCCTTTTGGTTTGGCTGATTTCACATGCTTCATGCTTTGGGTGAAAATAAAACAATATTTACCTTGTACTATGTAATTTACTCCATGATAGATATCTGTTACTTCTTTGATTGATCTGCAGTGTAGTTGCCGAGATCCAGTCATGTTTTAATTGTGCATCTTATCGTCTTATGTGTTCTTTAGAAACTTATATATCTATAAATTGAAGACTGCAATTTAGCTTTCTTTCCTTAAATCTGCATGTCTTCCATTTAGAGGCTGCCAGTGTGCATACTTTGGAGTGTTGAGTGGTTGTTTAGATCAGTCTCCATGTGCCATCTGATGGGTTAAGTCTACTGCTAGTCCTGTTCAATTAACATGAACTGCTGTAGTATTCCAGATACTATACTAAGTTGCAGTAACCTGTTTTACTGTGTGGCAAGTAGAAGTGTGTTCCCTTCTTTCACTCTTGCCCAATTAATTTCATTCCTGTAGGATTTGTGTGCTCTTGTTCGTTTGGGAAATAAGAGGAGTTCATTAGTGCTTGTCTATCCATGGTTGATACTCTAGTTGGGATCTGCTGCTATGCAATTATTGTTGCTGAAATAAAGATTCAGATTTTTCGTTGGCTAGGTTAGGTTTTACTTACTCTCAAGTAATAAACTATTCTCATTAAGACCTTAAGCCATATGAGTAACTGAATTAACTCATTGTTTAGAGCAACCCAACTAAACACTAGTTCATCTAGAACCCGCCTCTCGTATCATTGTTGAGTGTTGATTGCCTTGTCTAATTAAATTAGGTCTTTTACTTTTGTGCATATTTCTTGCACCTTTGCATGTTTGCTTTGCATTCTTGCATTATAATACATTACTCATTCCATGCATACATAGGTACGCTAGTTATGAAGCGAGATGCCACGCAAGAAGCTTTGGAGTACATTCTCATGAAGTCTTGGTATTCTTTGGAGGAATCATCTGAAGCCTCAAGTTGTAATTGTTTCTGACTACTGGTATCCCCTGAGTACCAGGCAAGCCCCAGTGCATTACCTATCTCGTCTTTTGAGTCCTAATTAATGCGTTATGTTTGTGCATTAGAGTTAGGAGTTGATTGAAACCTTAGTGCATGCTTTACCCCTGAATTCAGCATGATTAATCCTATACGCAGTAGTTAGTATGCTTAGCCAAAAAGAAAATGTTAGGCCGATTTTACTTTTAAAACCGAAATCTAATATGAAAAGTTTATGAGATATTAAATTGGAGATAGCGGGCGGGGGCAGTTATGCTTTCAGTATGGATAACTAAGAACCCTAATGAATGAACATGGATGTGGATCCTGACCCCGCCTGTGTTGCATAAGGCCGTCCGATGTTTGGCCAGGCTTTCGGCTTTGAACGCGCCCCTTACATGTGTCGTCCTGAATTGGGCTCTGGTAATCTTTCATCCCTTTATACCTAGGGTTGGAACCGTCGCTCACCCACTGGCTGGAGGTAGTACGTCGAGTATCGTGGGATACTCGGGGTCGGTGCGGACGGTTCAGGCTAGGTGGTAGTTGGGATGCGAGAATGCCATATGCGGTGTCGACGTACACGCATATGGCGCGTGTTTGGGTTTCCTCCCGGTAGTGAACAAATCGATTCGAATCGCTGAACTTACCAGGTGTAAGCAGCTTGATCACTACCAACATCGTAGTTAAGAAATTAATGTTCTTGATAAAGAATGATTTCGCAAAGTGTTTGCTCTTGTTTGATAACAGAGTAGGTATAGCTTAGTCAAGCAGGTAACCACTAAAAAGGAAGTTAATCTTAAAGCTAAGGACCTACAAATAGGCCTACTGCAGTGTGAGTTGACCTAACCAGCTCCGGCCATAGGTTAGCAAGTTGGGGTTAGATCCCAGTGGTTGGGTAAGTCTTGCGGAGTACCTAGTACACACGGTTTGTTGTTTATGTTTTTTTTCAGATAGACTCTCGAGCTTATCCCCGTTGCTTGAAGAAGATGCCTAAGATCTTCTCATAGTGGTTTCCACCTCTTAAAGTTGAAGAATTAAAGAGACCTGATGATGAAGTTCCCTTCTTGAAGCTGTTCGATGTGAGAGAACATTGGTGGGCTCGATGTTGGTTTCACATGTTATTTTGTTTGATCAAGAGAGTCCCACTTAATGGTACTCATCTCTGCCGTAAGTTTTAAACTCTGTTTCATGCTTTTGTAGAGATTACTCCAATTCATACCTATTCTTCCTCAAAATTGGTTTGTAATAATTAAAGTTTATTTGTGTAAATGCCTGTGTTGAAGTAATCCAACGGCTCGTTCGTGGGTCAATCCGTGTATATTTGAGGCCTGTGTTTCATGCTCATTTATGTAAACTGGTTTGTAATAATTGCTTTTTGTCTTGATTTCCAAACATAGTCAACCGCCTTTTGGGCCCATAAGAACAATCAGTGCCCGAGTTGGGCCTGTTACTTCTTCTAGGCCTTGCAACAGCCCATGTACTGAATCCGTGTTTTGAGGACCCAGAGGATATCTATCCCCCACAAGCCCCCGAGATTTGAGTTAATTTAGGAATCAATTAGCTCGAAACTCAAAAAAGAGAACACCATTTGTAAATCAACATTATTTCTTTCATTAGGTGCGCCACATGGGGTAGCCTCTGAGCTTCAAGTTGATTTGAGTAACAATCAACTTGAAGGTCCAAAAAAGAGAAACTAATGAATCTATTCTGACAGGTGCACCCAATGGGTGTAGCCCTCGAGCTTTGAATCAATTTGAGTAGCAAGTGACTTAAAGATCTAGTAATCAATAATTTCACCCGAGTTATTCTCTCCATTTAATATTCCGAGTTATAAAGAGCCGACTGAAATTCTCAAATTCTAATTTTAAGGAAAAGAAACTTTTTCCAACACGTCCTACACCCATGGGGTGAACCCAATGGGTGTGAATAGGAACCACCACGAGTAATTTTAGGGGGAAAAGAGGGCATAGAATACCGAACAGCCATTCTTTCCGAGTGTTCATGCAGTTAACTAACGCGTATCCCTTAGAATACGAAACGACTCTACGTCTTGTGTCAAATATTGAGGAGCCGAAACGACGCTATTCCCCTGTATAAAGATCACGAGAACCATTCTTTCCCTTATCTTCCTTCTCTATTCTTTGCCAAGAAGCACTCAAAGTTCCATCTGTATCGCCTGCCATGGCCAAGGAAAAGAAGCAGCAAGGCTCGCCGAAGTACGTGTACTCCGACGAGGTCGCGTACTCGCCGGTGAGTTCGATGACGAGCCGGACTCCCCTCTTCACTCCTCCAGCTCCGAGGAGGAGATCCCCAAGGAGGCGGTGCTGTTCGGCGACCCGCCTCCAAAGGACAACGACGACGACCCCAACTCAGAGGATTCCCAGGGGTACAACTACAAGGAGCGAGCCAAGCTCCGCAGCCTCCACCGCGCCGGCCTCGACGGATCCAATGACGAGGAGAAGGATGAGGAGGAGGAGGAGGAGGAGGACAACGATGATGACAACGACGGCAGAGACGGTGACGATGACGGCGACGACGACGGCAATGGCGGCGACCAGAGTGGCGAGGCCAACCCTGGCAACGACGATGGCAACGACGACTATGACAGCGATGACGAGGGTGCAGCTCCGGCAGCAAAGCGCCGCCGCACCGCCGGGCCATCCTCCGGCCAGTAGGCGCGCCACCACCACCATAGTAGTAGTAATAGGATTAATATATTAGAATAATCCATCTATATGCACTCCCCAATGTAATGAAATATATAATGAATATATTTGTCTTCTTGCATTTGTGTGTTATGCATTCTGCTGATGGCTGAGTTCTCGCCCTTCATCAATCATACACATGTACCGACTGAACTTAATTAACTGAAACAATACCGACTGAAATGGCGTGACTGAAATTTCACCAACTGAACTAAGGCGACTGAAATAACACCGACTGAACTGGCGCAACTGAAATAGCACCAACTGAACTGGCGTGACTGAGATGGCACCAACTGAACCAATACGACTGATATAGTTTCAGCCTATACAACAGTTTTGAGTCAGCGTCGTTCCGAGTTAAGAGCCATGACGTTATAACGTCATTATAAAGCATCACACGTCATGAATTTCTGATATAGACGCCGTCAGGGTTACAAGAGATTTAACCCCCTTCTTCTTCATTGAATCCATCGCTACTCTTGTTGTACTTCGCATTGTCTCGTTCTTGCTCATTACCTCGAGAAATCAAAGACCTTCCCCTAGAACTAATGGCTCCCAAGAAAAAAACCGCCAGCGAGGTCTGTTGCCTAGGTCTTCCAATCTGCTCATTCGTGCGAGGTCTGTTGCAATTTTATTCCATCAATTTGACTCATCTGAATCCAAACTCGATTATGCAAATTGCAATCTTTATCCATCTTTGCGAAGCATTTCTTGGAATTGTTCCACATTTTGGCCTATGGAAGTATCTGTACCACTACAAGCCCGGTTTGAGTAATGGAGTTCTTCAAGTAACTGGTGGGGCCAGTCTGGAGCTTTGCTGGAATCGCAAATCAGTGTACCTAGATATTCCTCTCCTAGATAGCAACAGGGGATGGCATTCTGAGTGGTTCTACATAGAGAATCATAACCACTCACTGCCAACCCGCACACGAAGGCAGCCTAACACCAAGCTACCTAGTTGGGAAGAAGCACCAACTTCTGAAGGATATCGTGAGATTATGACCGTCAACAGTGATCGAGGGTACCATTTGAGGAACTTAGTGTTTTCTTTTCAAAATTTTGAAAACCCTCCGAGCATGAAACCTAAAAGGAGATAAGAGTTCGGTGACACTTCTAAGATTGTTCCATCTCTCAACCGCCGAAGACAAGGTAAGAAATTCCAAAAGCCTCGCAGGTATGGGTAGAAGGGTTGGGGTACATTTATGCCAGTTTGTTCAAACATAAAGGTGGAGTGTTGCTTTGTACACTTAATACTTGCAGGACATTGACATGGATGCAACCTCTAATCTGTTGAGCCTAAGTCTTAGCTTTGCTCGAGGACGAGCAAAAGTTCAAGCTTGGGTATGGGTTGACGGTCGTTATTTCATGGTTTCGACCATCAATTCCTTAGTGAATAAATGGGGTATAACTAATGTTATGTACATTATCTACCTAACAATAACGAATTCCACGAGTTTTGGTGGTTTTTGATGTATCACAAGGAGATGCTCATCTTCCATACAAAAGTATACCATATGGAGCAAGAGAGAATTCACGCACAAAGGGTTTGAGAATGATTTGAAAATAACATCACTATGAAGTATCTCAAATGCCCTCATGAACCATACCATTGCAAAGAGCTCATCAAAATAAT
The DNA here is from genome assembly GCA_022530915.1 of Paspalum notatum. NCBI lineage: Eukaryota > Viridiplantae > Streptophyta > Magnoliopsida > Poales > Poaceae > Paspalum > Paspalum notatum. Next base: position 23,679,616 of record CM039687.1, read on the forward strand.
CAAAATAGAGTTTTGGTTCACTCAGTTTGGAGTCCGGATGCAAAAGATATGGCTGTCGCAAGAATTAACAACGCTAAGAAGATGGACCATGGCCCCCCGGCCATCATCTTGGCCACCTGGCCACTACCCATGGTCGCCCAGCCATCATCTTGGCTTCCCAACCACGCCATATGGTTCCCCTGACACAAAGTTGCACGCAAGAGCTTGTCACGTTCAAATAACGAAGGAAACATGGGAAACAAAGGAAGAACGCCAAGTGGGGAGGCACTTAGCCAGGTAACATGGCCGGCCGGCCACCTCCTATGGCCGGTTGACCACTCACTTTGGTCGCCCGGCCATGCCACAGTGGCAATCCAACACGTCCTTCGACCTGCATGCAAAGAAACACAATATGGATTGAATCCAATCGGGGGATCAAGAATCCAATGTATCCAAGCATTAGAAGGCCATTACACAAAGATCGATGACGTCAGCAGTAATCTATGGGATGGCCGCCCGACCAATGAGAGTGGCCGCTCGGCCACCCTTTCAGCTCATTTTCCACGTGCATCAACTCCCTCAACTATCAACCGACTTGGGGAGTGAACATCAGCCGAAGGATCACACAAGTCCGTAAAATGGATGGCCGCCCGACCACGTGACTTAACCGTTTTACATGCAAACCGACTTGGGCGACTACTACCGACCTTGGGGAATGAAGATCATCCATCGGATGCACAAAGGCGGTTAATCGAGTGGCCGCCCGATCACTCCTCATGGCCGCCTAGCCATGCACAGTGGCCGCTTGTTGGGGGAAAGGGCAAAGGGTGCCTTTCATCCCTTAGGGAAAAAGGCCCAAGAGGCCCATGTAACACTTGTAACTCATGTTTTGCCTCCCCTTCCTACCTATAAAAGGGGAGGATGAGAATGAGAAGAGGGAGGTCGGAGAAATGAATGATGGACCTTCTCTCCCTCACGAACTATGTTTCTACACATGTTGCTGAAATTCCGAAGCTACCCCTGGTATGAAATTCGAAGTTACTTTCCTTAGTAGTTCGAAGCTATCCATGATGTGAGCTTCGAAGCTGTGGGATGTGATGAGATTGAAGGCTACATTGAGGTTGAGGTATGTACGAAGCTAGACTTAACCCCAACATTTGCCGCCCAACGTGCTTCGGCTTGAGGGGGGCATGGCCAAAAGGTTCTGTTTTTCTTCCTCTATCTAAAATTGGAACTTCGAAGTAGCAAGAGGGGCTGCAGGTATCTCTCTCCAACACATTAACTTGAAGTAGCAAATTGGCCACGTTTGGAAAAAAGATTTGGTTTCTCTCTATAATACAACTTCGAAGTGATAAAGGAGGCCTCAGGTATGGTCCAAGAATTCATCCCGATCTTGTCAAAAAACATGGTACGAAGGTACATTCTGCATGGGCTTCGGATCTTGCACTTTACATAACCTTCAAATGATGAGTTCAGCACAGTATTATACATGTTTATAGATGCTTCATTCAAGTTATAGCTTTGTATTTTCATACCTAACTTTGAAGTTAGATCTTTTATGATATATTCATCAAAACTAACACTCCCAAAGAGGGTTTCGCTTTTTTGTTCAAGTGTATGAGCTTCAGAATTAGGGGCTTCGAATTTGGAGAACATGGTGCCACTTTCCACCATCGGATTTTATACCTTCGGGGTTTATTGGCTTCGGATCTCAATGCCAAGACACTGTAACTTTGAACTTTAGATTTCTTTTTTTGGTTTCGGATTTCACCGTCAAAACTTTGGCAGTTGGAATACATCACTTTCGGATTTCATAACTTCGTCAAGTATACGTGCTTCGGAGTTAATTGCTTTGGATGTGAAGTATTTTGAGCTTCGGAGTTGGCACTTTTGGGCTTTCATAGCTTCGGCATCTGATACATGTGAGCATCAGAATTGATAGCTTCAACTCATTACGGCTCGTCCTTGTGACCCAGATAAGTATCCCCAAGTACCTCTGTAAGTTTTGAGAAGAAACCATCCTTTATAGCATAACATATCCTTCCTAGCAAGCACTTTTTGGTGTCCTTTAGTAAAATGGCCACAACTTTCTCATACGGACTCGAAATAGGGCAAATAAGTAAATTTCAAAAATTTGTAGAAAATTTCGCATCTCGTTGTCCCCCGCAATGTCAGGTTAGCTGAATCTATTTTTGTGAAATTCGGCCTTGAAGATTGAGTTTTTGCCCTCTGAAGTTTTTTGGTGCAGTTTCTTGAATAATTTTTGCTAACTAAACATTAAGCCATTGGTTTTAGTTTTGCAGGCATGGACTTATATGCATATTTTTTGGGTTATGGCCTTCTCTAATCATTCTTCAGTATCACTTTGTCCAACCTATATGTTTACATGATAAATCTGTATCTTCATTCCATTTTCTTTGAAGTTTTCTAACGTTGTTTCCTGAGCCGATCCTAGGGTTTTTTATGGAACTTCGGAGTTCAACTTCAAACTTTCTATATTGTGCTTCGGATTTTAGGAGTCATGAAATGTCACAAATTCATGTTATACTTCGGATTAAGTTTACAAATACCATCTTCGGATTGAACTTCACATCAAGTTTCGGATTGAGCTTCATTTTCAAGCTTCGGATTGAACTTCATATCAAGTTTCGGATTGAGCTTTATTTCAAGCTTCGGAACGAACTTCATTTTCAAGTTTCAGATTGAGCTTCATATCAAGCTTTGGATTGAACTTCATATCAAGTTTCAGTTTCGGGTTTAGCTTCATATCAAGCTCCATATTAAGCTCTATATTGAGCTTCGGAGTCAGCCTCATATTGAGTTTCGGATTACATCTAATATCATCTTTGAATTGAGCTTTGGATATTGAGCTTGCCGGTGCTACAATTCAACCCTAGACTTACACGCTAGGCTCTGGTTAGCTCCTCTCCTCTTTCAAAGGACAAGCTATTGTTGTTCAAGCTTCGCATGAACACGTTTGTAGCGCGCCATCCTCTCCATGCAGCTTTGCTTGGTAGCTCGACTCGGTGACAGCATGTGATGTGCCTGTGTAGTCTAGGCCCGTCGTTCGGGAGGCCCGTAGGTGTTAGCCAGACTCTTTTTCGGGGCCTACTATCTACCCCCTGGTACCATCGAGACTGGAATTTTGCTTCACGCAAGTCATAACTTTATTGAGATCCTTTCGACCTTTAGCACGGATAGCTCTTGTGTGCAAGCAGAGAAAGAAGACCGTACTGCTGTCCCTGTCTCGTTGTCCTGCTATCTATACCTGTTTTCTTGCCAACGGTGCTTGGCTTTTATCCTATGGTGATTGGTGTCAACCTTTCCTAGCTATCAGGTTGATAGGAATGAGTAGTAACGGTTTGATGAGTGATAGTTTGATCTCTACTTTAATGCTTCCATGTGGATAAATACGATACCTTGGAATACTCTTGGGTGAAACGCTACAGCGGTCTTCGTGTGCTTGCGGAGTAAAATCCGGGAGGCTAAGAGCCGCCAACACTTGGTCTTATACTTGTCTATATTGGACACTTTGAAGTTCTGAGGCCATTCCACTTCATGTTGTCGCCGTGTGAAAGCGGCGATCCCAACCACGCCTTGATCCCAAACTGGTGTGCCACCGTCCCGGGCTCCTCCCTATGGGCGTCGCAGCGACCGGGGTTGGGGACGGTCTCCTAGCCGTTCGTAGACCGAGCAATGCTGGTTTGGGCTGTTGACTGAGCCCATGCCTGAGTCCTCTCTTCCATCATCCCTCTAGCGAGGAACACCATAATTCTGATCATACTCTTAGCGACGCCCCAGCTCTGCGTTGTGTCGCTGCATGCGCGAGTTCTCGATCTGGCGGCACGCATCGCGCCGGACGTTGAGGTGTTCCCGTGCATCGCCGGCGTTAGCTGCGTCAGCAGCGGCATTGGCACCAGCATCCGCAGCAACGTTTGCTGCGCCAGCACCATTACCAGCACCAGCAGTAGGCGGCTGCCGCACGGGCATGAGGAGTGCCGCTGCATGTGTGAGAGCTTCTCGCTGTTCATTTCCCTCTGGGCATGCACTGGCGAGGCGAGCTAGCATGCCGCCCACCTAGCATGGGGTTTGCCCGAGCCTAGCGAACTCCTGCTCTAGGTTCCGTGGAAGGATTCTCCCACCGCGAGGTTGATGGCCCCCCGCCAGCGCCGCGCCGCATTTCTTCGCCAGTGCGCATTGATCTCCTCCAGAGTCTCGCTGAGTGTGGTCACCTCGTCCATTGAGATTTGCCGAGTTGGGTCTAGATTTCCGACCCTATGATGACGCTTGATGCGGTGGAGGTGGTTGTGGCGATGACGTGTGGCACGCTGCTGCTCATTTTACCCATCCACCGTGTTCGAGTCATCAGATACCTGGTCCTCCAGATGGCCGCTGATAACGAAGACATTGAGAAATCGGAGAGTTGGGCCCGAGGGCGAGCCCACCTCACCATCTAGGACGGTCGGAGCGTCCTCGAGGTGAGAAGCAGAATCCGAGATAGCAAGCTCCGTGGTTGCAGCGGCAGCTGTTTGCTCCTCAGTTGTAGTAGGTGAGTCGATGTTGCAGATCATGGGAAGGTCATGCCGATGTTGTCCGAATGATGACGACGTTGACGGAGGGTAGATGATTTCAGCGCCGACTGAGGACTGCGCCACGAGCGGTTCTGCCGGCAGGGATAGAGTCGATGATGAGCCCCAGCCGGAGTCTGGTCAATGGTACTTCCTCTGCGTAGAAGACGTCGTTATCTGTGAGAGCCTCTTTCCGTGCACCCTCGTCGTCTTTGAGGGGAGCCAAGGCGCGGATGGAGAGCTCCCGATACGTAGTGGCGGCATTGCGAAGTCCATGCGGAAGGCTAAGTTCTGGCGCCGGGCTCAGAGTTATCACCGAGGGTGATGATGTGTCGGGGCGTTGGCTCCGACGAGGCCTCCATACCAAGCCGGCACCCGACTAACGTTCTCTTCTTCCCCGCCCAACTTGAGTCAGAGTTAAGGATCCTGATGCTGACGGACGATGAGTCGACGAAGATGATTTCACCGGTCGGGACGAATGAAATGGTGTAGATCTTCCTCCGACCGTTGCCGAAGAGATGCCTTGCGGACCCGATCTAGGATGGACTGGTACCATGCGCAATCCTTCCCTGACCCGACTAAGGAGAGTCCAGGTCGAAGTCGGAGAGGTAGCTAGGAAGCGGAGTGCATCGAGTTGGAGACAAAGAGCTTGCCACCCTGGATGGAGCAGGCTTGTTTGAACTAAATTGGTCCGGCATGTTCCTCCGAGGAGCCCCTCGAAGCGGAGCCGACGAACTTGGCACAAGCCCGATGCCTGGTCGTGGTGCTAAGACCCGAGAATAAGTCGGCGTATCGCGTGGTGGCCCCGTGGTCGATGAAGTCCTAACTGTGGGCCGAGCAAATCTAGCCGCCACAGTGGCCGGAGGGTGTTCCTGAGCGAGCTCAACGTACCTCCGATTGTGTGCCCGCTCTGGAGCACGGTTGGGCAGATGAAGGTCGCCATAGATGTTGACGATGAATGAGAGATCCGAAACAGACCATTTCCCCCGGAGCGAAGTTGATGTCGTTGTTGGCCATGGAGCTAGCTTGATGTCGATGTCGCTTGACCCCTACCTGGCGCACCAACTTTCGGGGTTTAGTACCGGCAGTGCACCACGCGATGTCTCACGTGGTACTTTTGGGATAGGCGAGTCCTACCGTAGCTCGATGATTCGTGTGTAACACGACAGAAAACATAGGAAACACGAGTTTATACAGGTTTGGGCCGCGAGGTGCGTAATACCCTATGTCCTATTTGCTGCTGATTGTATTGATTATGAGTGCTCGAGATTACAATGAAGGCTAGGGTTTCAGTGTACGTGGTGCGAGGGCGTGCGTGATGTAATGAAGATGCTTCGTAGGGGTCCCTTACCCGCCTTATATAAGCCGACGTGGCTTGGGTTATAAGTCGGTTCCCTTTTACGATTCCTAGTCGGTTCAGACTACAACACGTTACAAGAAATCTATACTCTTTTCCATCTTTGAGCCCGCCGATTCTCGAAAGTCATATCCGAGCTGCGCACTTTACGAAGCCTTCCTTGATTGCAACACCCTTGTCTTGACCTCCACGACTTGATATCTTCATGATTGAGTTTGAGTTATTCGGTCGGCCCAATAACCCTACCGGACGGTCATCTCGAGCCCTCCACTGGCCCATGACTTGAATCCACACCATGAGGAGTCAGGGGATAGTTATCCCCCACATACACGATACTAGTCTTCTCTAAACACTAATTAAATACTACTAGGTGAAAACCCCGTGTGTTTCTACGGAAATTTCAACAGAATAGTAGATTAACACATGATAGTTAAATAAACAAATAGTAAAGTAAATAAATTTGTTGTAATAGAATTTTATTTGGAAGAACAAATGTAAATCGAATGGAGACAAAATATTGCAGAGAGAGGTTAATCTTACGTTTACAGTTACATGTTCTATTGGAAGTTGGTGCAGCATGCTGATATGATTGTGAGGTTGTGGAAGGACCAACAATAACTATCTTGAATAACTGAGGTTGATTCCAGTGAGGAAGGTATCTGAGAGTCATGCAACTTCCAATAGACAGCCGTTGTGAAGAACTTGCACCTTCATCCATGCTGATGAGATGATGATATGAAGAGTATGGAGCATGTAGTCATGTAGATAAGTGGGACAATTGTTCATGGTTTACAATAGACAGCCCGAAAAGTCAAATATTCATACACATTCATGCCTAAAGGGCCAACATACACTAGTAAATGGCCAAGCGTCAGCAGACACATTTCCATACAGGGGCATGGACTATGACAAATAACCAAGGTTTATTACAGATGTGCGACTGGTGAAAGTTGATTTTGTAAAATTTATCAAGTGGTCAATCTTACACGCAACAACTATAAAACTAAATAAAAATAACCTAAATGCTACTCTCCTTGTGCGCGGGATTTGGTGGCGCAGCGCGCGCACCTCCCTAACCGTCCATCACGATAAACGGTGGATAGAGGTCAATGGCAAGGGACGAGCACCCTTCCTTGGTCACCACTCTAGCAGTCATTGGTCTCGGCGTTGAGGGACCGATCCGCCCGGCTCCCCGCCGCCGGCCGGCCGATGCGCCGTGAAGCAGCCGTCGCGCGTCGCGGAGCAGCTCTCGGCGGGAAGCGCCTGCACGCGGCTCCAGTCTGGAGTGGCTCGGCGTTGGCCTTTCTATCAAGCATCCGTGGTGGCCAGTGAGAGGGTGGCGTGGTCGGGGATGGGCCGCTCCGGTGGCTCCTCGGCCGGATCCAGTGCCTCCAAGGCCAGATCCGGCGCTCCCTCTGCTGGATCTGTGTGGGAGCCGGCCAGAGAGGCTCATACGTGCGCCGCTGCTTCCGAGGTAGACCCGACGGACGGCAACAATCCCGCCGTTGCGGGTGAGCAGGACCTCTCAAGTCTGATCTCCTCCTCGATTTCTGCAATGCAGAGGCTCCACCCACATGGCTCCTCGTCTCCAATTCCTCCAAGCATCCTGAGGCCGGCACAACGCTATAGAGCCTCTCCCGGGTGGCTGTTGTACTTTGTACCTTCCATGACAGTCTCCTGCCATCCGCCGAGGAAGTACGGTGCGGCCACTCAGCCTCTGCTTCCGTCCAGTTCGTGACATTTCCCTCCCGCTTCGACCACAGACCTTCCTGTACGTAGCATAACCCTGTCCCTCCAGTTCGTGTGTTTCTGCTTCAAAGCAGAGAGCAACTGCTCACTCATTACTTCATTAGAGAGCAACCACTCTAGTGGCATTACGATATTCAGTGGGGGTTTAGGTCTGTTGATGCCAAGGTACTCACTCTTGACTTTTCATAGTTGTTTCTATGTCATTTCTATATCTTTTTAGACGAGTTTATAAGTAGCTATAAAGTGGCTATTAGTCGAAATCTCGGTTCAATATCCTTACAGACAAGTCTTGGATCAGTTGCTATTAGTTTTTGATGCATATATGCTTTTCTGTGTACTAAATAATACCCCAATCAGTGAGCTTTGTCATGAAAAAAAAATCAACCAAATGCTAAGTGACCTAAGTCTTTTATTTACAACTGTTAAGCAATATTTCAACATTTATAAAGTCTTTTACTTCAAAGTAAACCGGCAACATTGTTAACCACTATATTAGCTCTTTTATTAAAAAATACTAGGCAATAATGCAGGACTTTTTTAGTCTTCATTTGAGTATTTTGAGGCATTTTTATATACTACATAAAGCATTTTCTGTTGTCTGGTACTCTGGTCACTTGGTTACCTTTGTGTTCAGTTTGTTCCTTGTCTTAGAACGGGCTGTTGAAGGTATCTTAATGCTTGAGGAATAGGTCAGTTGTAGGTGAGTACTTTTAATTTCCGATCGAAGCAATTCTACAATATTTGTGCATATATTGTAGGAGGTATTTTGATGCCTTTTTGTAGCGTTAATTTTACTGTAGCTATAGCATTGTATATGCAAAAAGAGTACGGATGATGAAAAAACTACATGATTTAAATAGAGAACTAACCATTAATCATATGTATGCATAAGTATGTTCATCAGTGCTTTTTCAATGAATCCACCGCAAATTTAGTGACCCTTGGTGGAAATGGGAAAGAGTTCGTGGATGAGGGGTCCCTATCCCTGCTGGATCTAGTAGCGGAGGATGAATAGCTTCAACGAAGTTTTCGTTTTTGACGGTGTGTTTTTCATCTGGTGTGTGGGTGCTCCCCAATTTTTGTCATGTTACTCTCTAATTACTTCTCCATCGCTTCTAGCTACTGATGTTACTTTTGTTACTGTGGAATCACAACATGATGATTTCAATCGTAGAGTTATGGTTGTTATCATGAAGTCAACATGTGATTTTTCCACCCTTCAAATCGGCTTGCCTACCAAGTTTATCATCTGATATTAGATTCATCATTGGGTTAACTTGGGACTAGGCAGTACATCTATATAGCAAGGACTGTAGATGCAGCCATAGATAAAAAAGCCCTCTTGACTAGTATAACATTCAGTCTAACAAAATAGCAGCTCTGCAGGCAGTCCATCCTTTCCTTTTTGTTGGTGGCAACTGCCAGGGTGTATTATAATGTGTTTTTTGATGATATCAGTTGCTATTAGTCTTCGATGCGTATATGCTTTTCTATGTAGTAAATAATACTCCAATCAGTGAACTTTGTCATGAAAAAAATCAACTAATGCTAAGTCTTTTATTTACAACTGTTAAGCAATATTTCAACATTTGTAAAGTCTTTTACTTCAAAGTAAACCGGCAACATTGTTAACCACTATATTAGCTCTTTTATTAAATACTAGGCAATAATGCAGGACTTTTTTAGTCTTCATTTGAATATTTTGAGGCATTTTTATATACTACATAAAGCATTTTCTGTTGTCTGCTACTCTGGGCACTTGGTTACTTGGTTAGCTTTGTGATTTTCAGTTTGTTCCTTCTCATAGAACGGGGCTGTTGAAAGGTATCCTAATATTTGAGGAATAGGTCAGTTGTAGGTGAGTACTTTTAATTTCCAGATCAAAGCAATCCTACAATTTTTGCGCACACATTCTAGGAGGTATTTTGATGGCTTTTTATCGTGTTAATCTTATACTTCTGTTATTATTATACTTCTATTTTTAGACATATGCCAACCTATTCTATTTGGATACTAGACAATTCTCTAATTGTTTGGAAAAGCTGTCTACTTATTTTATTGTGTGAATTTAGAAAAGGCATGCAGATTACATGAAAATAAAGAATCCAAGGCTTATTAGCTGAATAAATTACAGATATATAACAAACTGTTATATTATGTTCTGTGTTTCTATCCATAGTGCTATCCACAACAGAATATGAGTAAAAGTTTCAAACATATTACATCAAGTATTTTATTCTTACAACAAGCCAACTCTCGTAGCATTTATTTTCTTGTTTCTACCACTACCAGTTTCAAACACACTAGAACACGAACAGAAGTAATTGCATAGTTTTCTTCAGCATATTAATGCACAGATTATACTTTGCAGCACTGTTCATCAACCAACAAGTCTTTCTTTGCAGCACTAGTATTTTTGCAGTATTTTGACGCTACATTATACTTTCTTGCTTTTTCTGACAGGAACTGCTTACATGGATGGATGCAGTATCTAGAAACATAAAGTGGCGTTTTTTCTCTAGGCTTGGAGATAAAACAAAAGCTATCCAGAAACATAGAAATGGCGTTTTTCTCTGGGCATGGAGATGAAACAAAAGCTATTTTGTCTTCCGTATGAAACTTTGTAGAAATATATTTTTCTGCAACTATGCTGCTGTTTTTCTCAGTTTAAAAGACACCACATGGATCTTTATACTGGTTGTATTGGCAGGTTAACAATACTGTTCGAAGAGGGTATAAGGCAGGGATATATCATGTGTTCTTGTGTTTTTCTTCACCAAGCATCAGCGAGTTTTACCTGTGGGGGGATCAGGACATTTTTTGTGTTCCAATGATTCTGGGGGAGGGGCAGATCAGATCTGCTATTCGCGCTTTCTACAGGATGGGGTCTCCTTTTTTTACCTGTGAAGCACGGTGTCACGTGCATCGGAGGTTGGTCTAGAAGATGGAGTGCGAGGGGGTTGGGTGGGAGAGAAAAAGTTTCCGTTCTGTGCTTTTTTTACTCGGTGGGCGGTAGAACTTGAGAAAGTTGCAAAAAATAGTAATAGCAATGAGTACTTTCCAAAAAAAGACTGTGCAGGCGAGGGATGTAAATCCTGCGCGCGCAGGCGTTAGCGCGCTCCTAAAAATAAACAGTGAAGATAGAGATCAACAGAGATCATGCGTACCCGGAAGTGATGAAGTAACCAAACAAATCATTAGGCTGATTCAAGAATGAAGAGCACATAATGCCATCGAGGTTACAGTGCTGCATGTACAGAATCGTTAGTAAAGTAACTTGTTGCCCCATGGAGAGCTTCACATAATAGGACCGGGAGGTGTATGTAGACCATAGGGATCGTTCCTCCTTGCTGCGACCCACGACCAGCTGAACGACTCAGCCGATCGTCTTGGCTTGATGGTGGTTGGGCGTGCCACTTGGCTGACGACCTAGTCAGGGAGGTTGTGGTGGTGGTGACGGCGTTGGTCGGCTCCTGTTTCCCTGCATAAACAAACAAAACAGAGCAAACATTAAATACTAGCCGAATCGCTCGGATCGGCTCATCCTGGATCGAATCTTCTGCGTTGGCAAGACCCTGTTGTCTTAGCAGTAACATATCCATATATAATATACAAAGTATTTAAATAAAGGAAGAAAAGGTACGACTAGATCTATTCCAGACGGCTAAAAACCCAGATGAATATCGATCATTCCTTAAGATCTACTATTACACCCTTAAGATCTACTATTACGCCAAAGATTACATAGGAAAGCTATAAAAGTAGATGCATCTTTGATAAAATCGACAAAAGGCATAGCAGGGTATACATCGGATCTTCTTAATAACATGTGATCTGTAGATGAAACTGTAAGAACAGATCTAATCTATGCTCTAAGCTTGTGCTATGCTAATCTATAACGAGCCAGCAGCATGAAAGCATACATCATGGAAGATATTAACATAACAGCAAATTGTACATGAGCCGATGTGCAAGCATATCGACTCATGCACATGATGGATCTTACGCCAAGCTAGGCTTGACGTAAGATTCATCGGGATAACTAATGGATCTCGCCCTAGGCTAAGCTTAGCGCGAGATTCATCATGGTAACTAGCAAACCGTGCCATAAAAAACGCTTCAGTACACGATCTGCCAGGCGACTAACATCGTAATGCCCATAACGAAGTAAATCATTAAGACAGCATGACGATTATCTGAAACTCTAGTCGCTAGAGGTGGCGATGCACTGAGGGAATATGGAGACAACCGCTGCTTGATGAACGTGTGTCGTTAATTTTATTTGATAACAAAGGGTACATATTTATAGTCCATAGACTTGGGCGGCAAGCCTGCTCTTCCTTAATTAAACTACAAACCCTAACCGACTCGAACATGACTCTTTTAACTAATCACTAATTTACGATACAAGGCCCAATGGTCTGCTTTAACACACATCGCCGCTTCCTTGGACAGCTTCTCCTCAGCCCAAAGCCGATTTTAGCCCATTAACAGGGACGGCCAAATTCCGATGTCAACACATGCCCCCTTGGTTTTGACAAATAAAGATTTGTTTATTTCAAAACCAGATAAGTGTGAAATATGGCCATGCACGTCCCATCAACCTACACCGCCACATGGTCTTCCATGGCAACCGTCATGATGACTCGCGTGACCCTGTGGCTTCCCGTACAGCGCCCCTTCACCTTCCATCGCCTTACACTTAATAAAAGACAGGGTTCCCCTGTTTTCCCCCAATCGGATCTGCTTTTCTTCTTCCTTAAGCCAAAAAAGAGCCGAGCAAAAACCCCTTTCTCACCATGTCTTCCATCGGCAGCAATGATCCACCATCGCCACCTTCCTCCTCCTCTGTGATGGGGTCTCGAGCGCCTACACCACCTTCTTCGCCCTCCATCGCCTCTGCTCCAGGCGCGGCGGCCAATGCGCCAGCGCCGCTGCCGCCTTGCCCGGCCGTACTGCCGGTCTTCGTTTCGTTGCCGGCAGCAGGAGCCGATCAGGCTCCTTCAGCCGCTCCAGCGGCCGACGAGAGGCGGTCCCCAGACCCGGCCAACAAGGCCTGGCTAGAGGTCTGCGGCAAGGATATCCTGTCCCCTCCGTCCGGGGCGAGGATCAACCTCGGCTGTGCCGAGGATCTGGAGGATGCGGTTGCTTCCCCTCCATGGGTCCCTCTTCTGGACCACCAGTCACCTAAGCGCCCTGCCAAGAGGAGGCGCTTGGGGGCGCCACCCTCCGATGATGAAAAAGAGGGTGATGAGGATGAGGAGGACGAGAAGGAGGCCAGCGACGACGAGAACAGCGCCGATGAGCCGGAGTACTCCGACGAAGCTGAGCCAGAGGAGCCAAACGAGGATGAAGACCTCGCGGCTCAGTACGAGGAAAGCTCGTCTGACCTTGCTCCACCGAGAGCGAGGACGCCGGCGACGAAGTCGACGGCGGGGACGAGGAAACCGATGAAGAATCAGCTGATGATAGTGAGAGCATCCTATCTTAGTAATAATATTAGTTTTTAGTAATAGCCGTTGCATCGGCTCTTAGAAGGAAACCCCCAAACTTTTGGCAGTTTGTCAGCCGTGATGTCGGCTCTTGGGGATGTAATTATATTTTGCTATGCAAATTAATGAAATTTCCCTTCCAAAATTTCATTTTCACTTTTGCTGATCCTCTTTATCTTAGACCTCTGCAACAAACATCGGCTTAGTCGCAATGCACGACATAGTGGTAACGCACTATCTCAAAGACTCCCAGGATCGGTGTTGGCAGCTTTTAGCCTAACAGATTTTACTCCGCAAGCGCACGGAGACCGCTGTAGCTTTTCACCCAGGAGTATTCCAAGGTATCGTATTTATCCACGGGGAAGCATTGAGATAGAGATATCAAACTATCATTCATCCAGTTGTTACTACTCTTTCACGTCAACCGATAGCTAGCAAAGGTTGACACCAAACACCATGGGGTAAAAGCCAAGCACCGTTGGCAAGAAAACAGGTAAAGCTAGGAGGACAGCGAGACAGGGACTGCTATACGGTCTTCTATTTCTGCTAGCATACAAGAGCTATCCGTGCTAAGGGATGAAAAGATCTCAACAGAGTCATGCCTTGCGTCGAGCGAAATTCTAGCGCCTCGAGGGGTCAGGGGGTAGATAGTAGACCACCGAAGGAGACCTGGCTAACGCCTACGGGCCTAACGAACGAACGGGCCTGGATACACAGGCACACCAGACGCTGTCACCGAGTGGGGCTACCAAGCAAATCTGCATGGATAGGCTGGCACGCTACAAACGTGTTCAAACGGAGCTTGAACAACAATGGTTCATCCTTGGCCAAAGGAGAGGAACTAACCAGAGCCTAGTATATAGGTTGGATTGTAACAACGGAAAGCATAACAATGATCAATCTATTCTAGTTTAGCACAACTCAGGCCTCAACTTGGTATGCCCAAAAGGAAAAAGGTGCTTAACAGCTGCATACATACCAAGCGTGTAACTAACTAGAGCAGAAAGATAAGTGCATAAAGTAGAAACATGTAGTACTTGCACTTGTCAATAAAAGGAAAATAATGCTCTAGATAAACAAATGAAATACATTAACGAGTACTTCCAACTGACTCCAATACAGTAGACCTTCTCAAACTCCTAAACTTAACACTGCTTTCAGAATGGAAGCCCCTCCCGTGGGGAGCCTCCTAGAGGGAGAAAGAGAGTTCACATGGTGTGAAAATGGTACAAGTGAGAGTGCGGGGGTGCCTCTCTATTTATAGCTTCAGGTGAGGGGATGTCTTCCATGGGTTCCCAAGGTGGGATTAATCCCCCAAACAGTTCTTGGGGCTGCTAAGTGGGCTTGGCTGCGCTGTGTGGGCCTGAACCGGCCGGCTGCATGCTGCTGGGCGCCACATGGGCCTACTAGGCCGAGGAAGCCTAAGCTGTACGGATGGGGGGCTGCTAACGTCAACTATGACGTCAGCAGTGCCTATATTTTTGTATTTTCCATATCTTTTCCACCGAAGCTCCAAATGAGGCAAATAATATGTCCGTTGGAATCGCCTCGACGAACTCTACGCAACGGTGTAGTCCTTGAGGGCATTTAATATACTTTTCGGATGTGGAATTTGCAAATCTTATCTTAACCCTTTTTGTGCATGATTTCTCTTATGCTCCAAATAATGTTCTTTTGCATGGAATGTGAGCATCGAAAACCACCAAAAACTCATGGAATTCATCAGTGTTAGGTAAATAATGCATGGAACTTTATGTATACCCCATTTATTAACCGAGACGGTCGAAATGATGAAATAACGACCGTCAACACCCTCCCAAGCTTGAACTTTTGCTCGTCCTCGAGCAAAGCTAAGACTTAGGCTCGGCGGATTAGGAGTTGCATCGATGTCAATGTCTTGTAAGTATTAAGTGTACAAACCAACACTCTACCTTTATGTTTGAACAAACTGGCATAAGTGTACCCCAACCTTTTTATCCGTACCTGTGGGGCTTCTGACTTCTCTTACCTTGTCTTTGGCGGTTGAGAGATGGAACAATCTCAGTAGAGTGTCACCGAACTCTATCTCTTTTCTGGTTTCATGCTCGGAGGGTTTTGAAAATTTTAAAATCAAAGAACCAAGTTCCTTAAATGGTACCCTCGATCGCTCAAGTGGTTTTATATTCCTCACCAGGCCATTGGCCAAACTTTTTCCTATCAACTAAAAGGTTTATGTGGAGCTCAAGGTAGGGACAAAGTTAGCTTACCTATGTCATGTACATTGCAAAGTCAAAGATTGGTCCTAGCAAAGTTTGTGATACTTCTCATCCCGATCAAAGGAGAATGGATTGGTTTTGTAGGTGGATATAGTCTATGGATGAAAACTCCTTATTTGATGAATCCCCTCTTGAAACTTTGAAGCATTTGAGTACATGGAGCTGTCATTTTCTTCTCTTTTTTTGTCACTTTTTTCTCTCTTTTTTTAGCTCCATGTCTCCTTTTTGTATGAAAACTTTGGGGATATTGCTAGAACATGACTGAGTATTTATCTGTAAGACCATATTTGTAGATAGGTATGTGGATGATTGATGTGGTGGAGAAATATCTGGTGCAAGAGGATGCTTGAATCCAGTGTAGATTTAAGCATGACCAGACGAAGAAAGGCTAGGAAATGGATGTGGATGTGAGGGATTTTGATCGGGATTTGAAATGCCACTACCTCATAAGAGCTTAAAATTTGACAAAACTCAACACAACAATATGTAGCATATGTAGAGGTTTAACATGTAAAGTACTTGGCTCTGGATAGGTATTTAAACCACAGAGGAACTTTCTTATTTTATTTTCACAAAGAAAACACCGAGAATTCACCTTACTAGGATCAAGATGGGTTATGCTCATACTTTGATTATATCACATCTCACAACAACTTAGACTTGGTTTAAAAGAACTTGCTCCCACAAGGTTAAAGATTAAAGGTAGGATCATGACAAATGCCAATAAGTTCAAATTTTAGAAGAGTGTCAAGTTGTATACGAAATACTTACAAGAATTTAACAGAGTAACTATTCATCATTTCCTTTAAGCAAGGGTATAAACAAAGTTCTAGCATTATGGCTAGGAGTTAGTTTATTCATGATGAAAGCAAATCTTTTTGTAGTTTTTGAATTATGCAATTTTTTGTAGTTTTTCTTTTATTCAGGGTAATAAAAAGTAAATATTTTTGGTGTCATGGCAGTTTTCAAGATTTAAGATATCGTATTGATACAGAGCATTCGGGGTACTCACCGGGTGATCTTTCCCCGAAGCTTAGTTCTTGCAAGTGATTGCCAAGAAACTGAGCTTCAGCATTACCTGGCATTGCCTCCCGCAAGCTTGCTTGTTCCCTGGGTGACGACGATGCTGCTTCTGTTGCACACCTGTGTTAGGCGAATTCGCTTCTCTCTCTACTTTTGTTCTGCCTCCTCTATTTCTAAAATGACTGTTTGATGAGCAGTTCTCATGCTGCTGTTTGGACCGTCTACAAAGTGTCGGGAGCTTGGATTTATCTTATCTGATGGTACTACTCCCATGGATGAATGTCTCTTGTTGGATCTCCCTCTCCAACATCATATTTTTGCCTTTAGCCTGACATTCTTCCAAAGTGACACCGTTTCGGTCGCGGCCAGCTGTTTATTTCCAAACATACTGTGTGGAATGATAGAGGTGAATGTTTGTTGGAGTTGATTCCTTTGCATCCTTGGCAGTTTGCCACCAATCTTTGGGAGATGGCTATTCGCCATGTTTGTGATTGGCGTACTGACTCATGCTGTGCCATGCTTGTGATGTCAGGTGGCTCATTGGCGCATTGACTCATGAGTAGAGTAGATCAACCTGACCTCTGGTAAACTGCTTTGTCTTTTTGTGTGTCCGGCCGGGGGAAGGGAATTAAGGAATGCTCACTCGTAGCGTTCCTCCATACTTGGGTGATGTCACTACATAGATCTTATGCCAGTTGCAATCTCATACTATAGTGACATCTGGTCTTGTGGTGTTCAAGAACTAGTCTCGGGATGAGAGATGGCCTTTATGTTTGCTTCTCAAGTGATGCAGAGCATGGTCAATGTCTTGCAGTGATCAACCACTGTTGTAGGTTGAATATCGAAGTCCTTCCTCTCAGGGGTTGGGTTGGATGATGGATCTTTGGCCCATCTTCCCCCAAGCTTGATTCTTGTGTTGTCATGAAACAAACCTTCAGTTGAAGTTTTCATGTTCCGCTTTGACTTTTATTCAGATTCCAGTGGACGACATTGTCCAATCATGGCGCGAAAAAATACTCAAGATCGAGAGTGGATGGCGTGATAGCATTTTCGTTTCTTTTTTATGGTCTCCGGAAACCTCCTTCTACCTTCCCTGCATGTTAGGGGTCGACACATGCATTTGTCTACCTAACAAGATTTTTCCTAAGTTGGACAAAGTAGAGAGCTAGCTTAACTGATCTAGATAAGCTAACATATGATAGCACTTTTAGAAACTCTTATGGTCGTAGGATCTTAGCATGAAAGTTTGGTTTCAAGTGCTACCATGATAGCACTACTAGAAGATCCTAGCACAATGAAAGTTTTGTTCCAAGAGCTATCGCTAACAGGCATTGATTTAAAACAGCCTCTAAAAAGAGAATGTTGAAAATAGCTGTTCGAGGGGGTTACCTTCATTGACTTTGGAAGTAACGATGTTAAAATTCCATCTCGGCAGTAGGTACATCGGGTTCTTGCTCCATGGTTGGTCATTGGAATGTTGATGTAGCGGATATCCTTTAAACATTGCTTCATTGGCTTGGAAATTTTGGTAGTTTCTCTAGAAACTTGTCAAATGCCAAACAATTTTCTCCCCCAAGCTTAGATTCTGCACTGGGTACTGATTCCAAACTTGCTCCCTATCATGCTCTTATTGGGCTTGATACTTGTTGGGTATGACATGTGCCACCAGTCATTGTCTGCCTTCGTGCCACACAGACATCGACTGCATATCATGACCTCGACGTTCTCACCATGCTTGTAGGTATTGATTTGTGTTTGCCTTTGTGGTGCTTAAGATGGAGCTCTCCCGCAATGGGAGATGTCTATGCCTGCCGATTTTGGGATCTACACCACAACTCCATCGGGTACGCAACTTTTCCGTGGGGCAGTAGACCAGTGGCCTACTAGCTGTGCAAATTCAAGCATGGAAGATAGCATAATGTGATATAGAATTTTCATACCAACCTTGATATGATGCTTTTTTTTGTGATTATGACGGTCGTGTCACACCACTTCATCAGTCATCTATGTCACAATGCTATCATTTTCCAAAAAGGGCAACAGGTTGAGCATGAGAATGTCGGCCATGCGGCCTCTCTTCTCTTGTCGGGAATGAATGCCTCCTGCAACAGGTTAGTGTAAAACATATACAAAGGGTCCAAAATATGCATGAAGAGCATTAACTACCAGGCCCATTGTTCACAAGGTGCTAGCAAAATATTTCAATCAAAACATAGCACAAACCTGTTGCTAAACCATGACTTCCATCTCTACAACTTTACTCAAAATCACGGTCTTAAAAAAAACGGGTGCATTTTTGAAACAACATCGGGATTTTTGTATCTCCATGAAACTTGAGAGATCCAGCTAGCTCAAGGATCACGGTTCATGAACTAGCATGGAACATTACTACCAAAGTCTACAATTCTGACACATCGTTTGATAAAAAGAGGCTAATCCAACCTAAGCACCACGCTTAATTTGAAAATTAGCCTCTAGGCACACAATGGCCCAAGCTATGCTTTCACGGTAAACTTTGGGCAGCATGAACATGATCAAGATTTACTTAACAGATAGAGCAAAATTGAAGAGAAGGTTTTCTATTTTTCTATTTTTTTGGATTTTCAAAATAAAATGAAAGAGCAATAACAAAAGGATGAATAACAGAATAATATTCTAACTCGGCGCTTCCCCAGCAACGGCGCCAGAAAAGCTTGTTGGCGGCACGGAACATTTCACCCAGGAGTAATCCAAGGTATCGTATTTATCCACAGGGAAGCATTGAGATAGATATATCAAACTATCATTCATCCAGTTGTTACTACTCTTTCACGTCAACCGATAACTAGGAAAGGTTGACACCAAACATCATGGGGTAAAAGCCAAGCACCATTGGCAAGAAAACAGGTAAAACTAGGAGGACAACGAGACAGGGACTGCTATATGGTCTTCTATCTCTGCTAGCATACAAAAGCTATCCGTGCTAAGGGACGAAAGGATCTCAACAGAGTTATGCCTTGCGTCGAGCGAAATTCCGGCGCCTCGAGGGGTCAGGGGGTAGATAGTAGACCACCGTAGGAGACCCGGCTAACGCCTACAGGCCTACTAAACGAACGGGCCTAGGATACACAGGCACACCACACGCTGTCACCGAGTGGGGCTAACAAGCAAATATGCGTGGATAGACTGGCACGCTATAAATGTGTTCAAACGGAGCTTGAACAACAATAGTTCATCCTTGGCCAAAGGAGAGGAACTAACCAGAGCCTAGCATATAGGTTGGATTGTAACAGCGGCAAGCATAACAACGATCAATCTATTCTAGTTTAGCACAACTCAGGACTCAACTTGGTATGCCCAAAAGGAAAAAGGTGCTTAACAGCTGCATACATACCAAGTGAGTAACTAACTAGAGCAGAAAGATAAGTGCATAAAGTAGAAACATGTAGTACTTGCACTTGTCAATAAAAGGAAAGTAATGCTCTAGATAAGCAAATGAAATACATTAACGAGTACTTCCGACTGACTCCAATACAGTATACCTTCTCAAACTCCTAAACTTAACACTGCTTTCAGAATGGAAGCCCCTCCCGTGGGGAGCCTCCTAGAGGGAGAAAGAGAATTCACATGGTGTGAAAATGGTACAAGTGAGAGTGAGGGGGTGCCTCTCTATTTATAGCTTGAGGTGAGGGGAGGTCTTCCATGGGTTTCCAAGGTGGGATTAATCCCCCAAACTATTCTTGGGCTGCTAGGTGAGCTTGGCTGTGCCGTGTGGGCCTGAACTGGCCGGCTGCATGCTATTGGGCGCCACATGGGCCTGTTGGGCCGAGAAAGCCTGCGCTGTAAGGATGGGGGCTGCTGACGTCAACGATGACGTCAGCAGTCCCTATATTTTTGTATTTTCAATTTCTTATCCACCGGAGCTCCAAATGAGGCAAATAACATGTCCGTTGGAATCGCCTCGACGAGCTCTATGCAACGGTGTAGTCCTTGAGGGCATTTAAGATACTTTTCGGATGTGGAATTTGCAAATCTTATCTTAACCCCTTTTGTGCATGATTTCTCTCATGCTCCAAATAATGTTCTTTTGCATGGAATGTGAGCTTTTCCCTGTGATACATCGAAAACCACCAAAACTCATGGAATTCATCAGTGTTAGGTAAATAAGCATAGAACTTTATGTATACCTCATTTATTCACCGAGGACTTGACGGTCGAAATGATGAAATAACGACTGTCAACAATCGGCTTTGAATGGTGATGCGTTAAGCCGATCTGCTCTGCTTTATTCAATCGATCCCCTGCAGAGCCGAGCCATTAATAGATACTAAATCGGCTCTAGAGCCAAGCATCGGCTTAGCTGCCAAATTAATACAACTTAGCCGATCTGGCGAAAGGCAGATTTCCCTTAGCCGAATTTCCAAGTCCCGCGCAGGTCAGCACCCCATAAAAGGCTTCCGTGCCAAAACCTAAAGCATACCTTTACCTCTTGCCACTGACAAACACTTTTCCACCACCTCCCTGCTCCAAGCAATTTGTGAAATGGCGACGTCCAGCAGCACGACATAAGAACTGACCCTTTGCGAGCGCGTATTTGGATTGAAGGTAAAGACCTCACCCATTTCTGAAATTACGATCCTCGTATATCTGTTCTCTTTACCTTGTACTTGCCTTTAATCATCCAGGCTGATGAAATACTGATCCCAACCTCGGCCAGCTCCAATTCCTTCAGTTTAGGACCCAAATCCTATGAGCCCCCATATGACCTTGTTAGGACAGAAACCAAATGTTTGCCTTCTGTTCATGCCAATCAAGACCTAAATCTATGGATAGACCAGCTCCGCGCCTGACCATTCCCCATGGACGGTTGTGTTGATTGGTACAAACATGTTGAGCGTGCACACAGCTCAACCTGGCAAACTGTCCGCATAGCCGATGCCCTGACTCTATCCTTTTCTCCCATAGAGAAGGATGACAACCTGCTTAGATCCATCGGCTACTTCTGGTCAGACAGCCTGAATTGTTTCTTGTTCGGCTCTGGTCCCATGACACCCACTCTCATGGACATTGTCATGATTTTAGGACTGGATGTGCAGTCCACCTGTCCTTCTCCCTTCTTTCTAGCTGAATGCCCTCACAAGAAAATAGTGGAGAATAGCAGCATCCGAAACTGGAGCCAATACATTGCCCAACACAACAAGCACTCTGGCTCAGTTTCAGAGAAAGAACACATCGCCTTTCTGAACCTCTGGCTTGACCATTTTCTCTTTAATGGTCCTTCTCTGGCCCCAACCAAGAATTATCTCAACCTGGCCACTGCTCTAGCCAAAGGCCAGACTCTTGCCCTAGGAAATTTCCTAGGCGTGCTGTACCATCATCTTTCTTTGAACACCCACCGCATTCTGGCTGGACAACGTATCAAGATAGGCGGACCCTAGTGGTATGTCCAGCTCTAGAGTCAACTGTACTTTCATAATGAAATTCCAGACTTTACACAACTTGAGTCTCAGTCTTTCCCACATCTTTCAGGCAAATCTATCCGTTGTACTTCATTTGGCCAAGCCTTGCATCAATTACCCATAACCCAAACCGATGCAGCTGAAACAGCCAAATGGTACAAATGCTTCTACAGCTCTCAAACCACCCCTGTATATAACGCATATGCTGAATCCGAGCAATTTGAGAATCCATCCTTCTTCAGACCAGATACTTTTGGATTTGATGAAGATACTCGTTCCATATTCGGCATCAAGGTTACTCCTTGCCTTCTTCCAGTCAACATGAGCACTAGTAACAGAATTAACAAGCCAGGGTACGAATCATACCAACCTGTTCTAGCTTCTCGCCAACTCGGCTTGAACCAGACTTCTCCCCGCCTGATTATCCATGAGGAAATCCAAAGCTGAGCCGAACTGACTGACTCCCTTGTAGCCACCAAAGCATACTCCATCTTCTCTGAACTGAAGCTGAATATACCCGACACAATGGAGTTTGTGTATACAGCCGATGGCTTCAACACCTGGTGGGATTTCTGGGGGCCCCACCTTTTTCAAAATGCTATGGCATCGGCTCTTATAGCTATCGATCCAGAGCATGAGGCTACCCTAGAGGAGGTAATCCCACGCTCAGTTCGGTCTTCTTTTTGCCTCGTTGTCTTATGATGTAACCGAACTTCTTGCTTACAGATGCAAGCAGGACCTATTCCAACTGATGATGCAGGCCAGCCATTCAAGTACTTGCAAAAGGCACCACTGCCCATGTACCAGGCCAACATGCCTTCTTTTGACAAGGTAATCTTTTCAGCCCCTGGGATGAAGCGCAAGAAGGAGGACAAAGGACTTCGTCAGCCGAGGCTTAAGAAAGCCGCTATCAATCTCAAGTCCACTGTCTCGGCTCAACCTCCTCCCCCTGAATCACTAGTAAGCTCCCCTTCTGTCATCCAGACTTCAGTAATGAGAACTGTACTGAACATATTTTTTCCCATCACGCAGGAACACAGCTCTCACAGACAAGAACAGGAGGGTGCTGGAGAAGAGAGCTCTTCTGAACATCCCAGTTCTTCTCCCAAGGACACATCCGGCCGCATAGACGAAGTCCACAGTATGGAAGTTAGCCCTCCATAGGTGCGTTTCTGCCCGTACGCTTCCTTTGTCCGTAGTTCGTGAACTAACCATGCTGTTGCCAAACCTTTGATGTTGCATCCCTGCTGAACTTTGATCCCTCAACCATCGGTGAATCCTTGGTGACTGAGAGTCCTCCCACGTCCCCAACAACTGCAGCCGATGTTACCTTGAGCTTCGAGGAAATTGCCAGGCAACTGGAAGCTCCAATTGAGAAATTGATTGTTGAATGTGACGGAGTTCGCACGGCCTTTGAGCCGATTGCTGACGTGCTGCCTTCAGGCCTGAAGCAAGTGCTTCGGCCTACAGCTTACCTTAGATTTCTTCGTGAGGATGTGTTGGCCGCTACGTCACGCATAGCCTCTCGCAAGCCGGCCCTAAAAGAAGAGATCACCAAGGAGTGCCCAGCAGCGAACCAGTTCAAGGCAGACCTGGATGACAAGAGTGAAGAGGTGCGACTAAAAACGTCCAGACAGGCGCTTGATGCAAAGAAGACAAAGATTACTGAAGAAATCAAGCGCCTTAAGGAAGAGCTGTCTCGGGTTGATGCCGCCGTCCTGGCCAACGATGCAGACGTGAAGGCACTTGCAGGTAATAAGCAAAAACTGTCAACATCGCTCAAAGCCAGCATCGCGCGTATCCGTGAGCTGAACAAGGGACTGGTTGTCGGCTCTGACGAACCAGATCAACAAATCATCAACTCTGCCGATGAAGTCAGGACAAAGGCTTTGGCTGCAGTTCGCCAATACCTTCAGAGATTGTCAGCATCTTCCTCTGAACACTGTCAATCATGCCTCCCGAGCGTGTAGCTCAGTCAAGAACATTATGCTATTTTTTGTATATTGTACTAAAGGCGATGCCTAGCATCGGCTTTTATCTAAGGCCAACGGCACACGTTGGCCCTGCCACTCACAGTTTGCTTATTTATATTTTTTTTCTAAAGGCGATGCCTCAATACATCGGCTCTGTTGAGACCAGATGGCAACGCATCGGTCTAATTTTGTTTCTACTAGAGGCGATGCTGATGCATCGGCTATCCCAAGCCCAGGTATTGCTACACCGGCTCTCACATAAGTTACGACCCGATCCACAGACTAGGATAATATTTTTTTTCAAATATTTACCATTGACGTTTTTGAAGAACCGGATCCCTTCTAGTGTCTCCATCCTGTATGAATTTCCTGGAGCAGTCTCCACTATGCGATAGGGCCCATGCCAGTTAGGCGGCCCATTTTCCAAATGCTGGATCCTTCGTTCCAACTGGCAAGACTAGCTCCCAGACAAGATCGCCTATTTTGAAATTCTTTGGCTTCACCTTGTTATAGGCTTTTGCTACCCTGGCTTTGTTGTCTCTAATTTTCTCAAAAGCCCATAAACGAAGTTCTGTTAAATCGTCTGTGTTGATGTTCATGAGAGACGCATATTCATCGGCTGACAGATCATTCTGAAACTGAACTCTACAAGAGCCGATGTTGACCTCCCATGGCATGACGGCCTCCTGGCTGTACACCAACTGATATGGAGTGCATTTAGTCGCCCTGTGGCATGACATCCTGTATGCCCACAATGCCTCCGCTAGCAGATCATGCCATTGCTTAGGATATTCATATATCTTTCTTCTGATCAGCTTAATGAGACTCTTGTTCGACGCCTCGGCCTGCCCGTTGGCCTGAGCTTAGTAGGGGGACGACTGCAACAACGTGATGCCCATCTCTTTGGCAAAATTTTTGAATTCCTCAGCCAAAAAGACGGTACCCTGATCCTTGGTAACAGACTGTGGTATACCAAAGCGATAAATAATATGTTCTTTAACAAAATGCACCACATCCTTGGCCGTGACGTTTTTCATTGGCACGACCTCCACCCATTTGGTAAAGTAATCTGTGGCAATCAGGATCCATTTGTGTCCCTTGCTGGTCGGAGGATTAACTTGCCCAATCATGTCCATACCCCAGCCCCTGAATGACCATGGCTTGACAATAGGATTCAATGGTCCAGCTGGCGCCATCTGGACATCTCCAAATTTCTGACATTCCTGGCAACCTTTATAATATTTGAAGCAATCCTCCAACATGGTTGGCCAGTAATATCCTGACCTTCTAATCAGCCATTTCATTTTATAAGCCAATTGGAGAGTACCACACACTCCTTCATGGACATCGTGCATAACTTTGAGCGCTTCTGTTGGTCCCAAACATTTTAGCAATAGCCCCTCCATGGTTCTGAAGTATAACTCATCGCCAATAAGCACGTGTTTCAAAGCATGATGTCTTATGTTCTTATCTGCCCCTCGAGCCGGATCCCTCAAGTAATTGAGGAGATCGGCTCTCCAGTCGTTTGGATCAATCGGCATGACGTCAACACAAACATCATCGTCTTGTTCCGCGTATCCAAAAGCTATTTGTGCTAACTTGTTGGCCTCCATATTGGCTTTCCTCGGTATCCATTTCAACTGGACAAACCTGAATTTCGCCATCAACTCTTGACAACGCAGGAGATAAGGATATAATAAATCACTGGCATAATTAAAATCCTTCGTTGAGTGATTGATGGCAACCCTGGAATCGCCAAAAGCTTCCACTGCTTCGGCTCCGGCTTCTAGCAATAACTCAAGGCCCTTGCACAAAGCTTCATACTCTGTTTGGTTGTTAGTGCGTCGCTCGCTGAGCCGAAAAGCAAATTCATATTGTGCCCCCCAAGGGAAAATATTAAGAAGCCCAACACCGCAACCAGCATCACACGTAGAACCGTCAAAAAACAAAGCCCAAGACGATATGCCGACGAAATATTGTTGTGGAGCCGATCATTCAGTAATGGGATCGGCTAATGCTTGACCTTTCACAGCCCTGACTGGCTTGTACCTGATATCAAATTCCAAGAGAACAAACATCCACTTGCTGAGCCTCCCTTTAAGGATTGGGGCTGATAGCATATGCTTAATAATATCGGCTTTATATACTACCCATGTTTCAGCATTGAGCAAGTAATGTCGTAATTTGGTACATGTAAAATATAAACATAAGCATAAACGCTCCATCTCAGAGTACCTGGTCTCCGTGTCGAGCAACCGTCGGCTGAGGTAGTAGATAACCCTCCTTCCCATCGACTTCTTGAATCAGCACAGAGCCGATGGTCGTCTTGTCAGTCAATAGATAAATGATAAACGGAACATCGAGAAGAGGTGGAGCCATCATTGGTGGTGCCGTTAGGTACTTCTTCAAATTATCAAACGCCAGCTGCTGATCAGGCCCCCATATGAACTCGTCGCTATTTTGTGTCCTGATCAACGGCATGAATGCTTCAAGTTTGGCAGACAAATTAGGAATAAACCTTCTGATATAATTGATCTTGCCAATTAGCTTTTGAAGTTCATTCTTGGTTTTTGGAGGCTCCATTGTCTCGATGGCGTCTTTACTTTTTGAGCCAATTTCTATTCCTCTTTCGTGGATCATAAAGCCAAGAAATTGGCCAGCTGTGACACCGAAAGCGCATTTATCAGGATTCATCCTCATCCCATGCTTCCGAGTGGGCTCAAGAACTTGGCGAAGATCGGCTAAATGATTCTCTTATAGAACCGATTTCACCACTACATCATCAATATAAACCTCCACAAGCCAGTCAAACAAGTCATGGAAAATATAATTCATGGCTCGTTGGTAAGTAGCTCCAGCATTGCGCAAATCAAAAGTCATAACCACAAACTCGAATAAACCTTGAGGGCAATGAAAAGCTGTCTTGTAGACATCTTCTTCGGCCATGAATATCTGGTTATACCCAGCATTACCATCGAGGAAGCTCATCATTTTATGGCCGGCTGCAGCATCAACCAGTGATTCGGCAATGGGCATTGGATACTCATCCTTTGGGGTAGCTCTGTTCAAATCTCTAAAGTCAATACAGATCCTAAGCTTCCTGCATTTCTTCCACACAGGAACAATACTCGATATCCAGGTGGCGTATCGGCAAGGACGAATAAACCCGGCACGAATCATCTTCTCTATTTCTTCCTTGACCGTATCTAAAATCTTCACATCGATTTTCCTAGGGTGTTGTGCAAATGGTCGAAACCTAGGCTTTGTTGGAAACCGATGTTCAACAATAGATCGATCAAGGCCAGACATCTCATGGTACTCCCAGGCAAAACAATCAGGATACTCCCTAAGCAGTTCTATCAATTTAGCTTTAAATTCTGGTCAAGCTTTTTACTCACCCATATGAGCCTGGGACGATCGCCTAGACCAACCAATATCAACTGCTTCAAGCTCATCAGAAGGAGTAAAACCAAAACCAAGCTTACCCTCCTCGGCAAATTCCTGAGTAGAGCTTGATGATGCCGGAGATGGATGGGGAGGTGCGATCTTGGGTTTCTCCTCATCATCAGACAATCGACCATCGCACGACAAAACATCATTGTTAGAAGAAGCATAAATTAAATTGATGTCTTGTGACCAATAATCCAGATTGGCCAATACAGAATTGTTACAAAAAATATGATTACAAATTTTTTGGGGCCGATCGCGCAGATCGGCCACTACGGACTGTGCGTCCGTAGACACGCTACTAGCATCCAGAAGCCAACGAAGATTGGTCGATGCCGTCGGCTGAAGCAACCTACTGTCTACTAGTGAATGCCGATTGTCAGAACCGGCGTGATCACGTTTTTTGCCTCATTTACGAAGCTCCAGTCGAATTTCTGCCAGCCTGACAGACACTGCTTCGTCTGATGTAGAGGATTGCGCAACACTGCGAGAGTCGTCCGCGGGCACTATCTCAATGTTGTCACCATCCCACTGGATCAAACATTGGTGCATTGAGGAAGGCACACAGGCAGTTGGCATGAATCCAGTCTCGACCAAGAAGAGCCGAGTAAGGACCATGATCATCGACCACAAAGAAGGAAGTATTCATTGTCTTGTGGCCAATTATCAGCTCAACATTAATGACCCCTTTGACCTGGGACGAATTCCCCTTGAAATCATTGAGGGTGGCATTGGTCTTCACAAGATCTTCGATGGACCTCCCAATTTTGCGACACAAAGAGTACGGCATGATGTTGACAGTTGCGCCAGCGTCGACGAGCATCCCGCCAACTGTCTTGCCATTGATGAAACCTTTCACGTAGAGAGGCTTAAGGTGCCGATATTTCTTGTCAATCGGCTTTTCAAAAATCGCAGCGGTGGGGCCGAGACTGAGTTGTGCCATAGACTTGGCCATCTGTTCACTGCTGGGAGGGCGGAAATCTTCAGGGAGATAGAAGACCATGTTCATTCCTGCTACGGCCTTCTTAATCACCTCGTTGACTTCGTCTTCAATATCATCCTCGTTGCTGGATGGATCATCACTAACCATGCGCGACGGTACTTCTCATGCATCTTCTTTAGCCGGCTCAACCGATGCCGGCTTTGTCAATGCTTCAGCAGCATCGGGTTGTGGCTTCCGTTTCCAAACGAGATTACGCTCGGGGCACAGGCTTAGA
This sequence comes from Paspalum notatum, assembly GCA_022530915.1. Classification (NCBI taxonomy): domain Eukaryota; kingdom Viridiplantae; phylum Streptophyta; class Magnoliopsida; order Poales; family Poaceae; genus Paspalum; species Paspalum notatum. The sequence continues at coordinate 23,708,114 of CM039687.1, forward strand.
ATCTGCATGATGTCCCCGACCTTCTTGAGCAGCCGAAGATATTCCTCTTCGGCTTGTTCTAGGCTGCGCAAGCGCTAAACCCTGAGCTTCTATGATCTTGATAGACCCTCAGGGCACTACCTTGGCAGGTGGCACTCTGCGCGACGTCGAACGCCCTCCGGCTCGTCCTACCCTGTCGTAGAGGGCGAGCACGCCGGCGACGGAGATGCAGGTCGCCGCTTTGGCGGCGGAGATGGAGGCCGATGTGGCGGAGGACTAGGGTCCCGAGGACGGCGTGGCGAGGCCGTGCGATATCGTCGTGGCGATGGCGCGCGTCGCAGACATTCGAACACAGATGTTTTGCCATGGTGACCCCTGCGATCAGAACATTCTGGACAATCATCAATGGTAGGAAGCCTCCCCATACCTTGTGTCCAGCAGAAGTGAAAATGAGGGTAGCACCAATGCTCTTCGCGGTTCATGGCATGACGACACTCTTCGTACCAACGTTGATCCTCGCGGTTCCTCTCCTCGTGCCATACGTTCTGGCGACGTCGTTCTTCATGATGGCGCCGTCGTTCGCGGTGGTACGCCTCCTTTTCTTCAGCTCGACGTCACTCCTCGCTCCGTCGATGGTGGCATGCGTACATGCCAATCAACACTCCTGAGTTCGGGCGGTAGTCGATTTCTCTGAATCGTCCTGACCGAAGTATGCTCTTCGGCCCTGAATTCCAGAGTGAGGTCGTCACGAGGGTCCGCCTTGGCCTTCCCCTTCTCATCCTTGGATGCGTGGACCATGTTGATCGAGGCAGCAGAACTTCGGAGGAGATGAGAACATTGATCTTGATTACCCCGGCGCAAGATGTTGCCTATAGAAATAGCTTTGCCCAGGCACGCTGGGAACATCGACTCGGATACGAATTCCGAGTAACACTCTTCAGGCAACAGACTCGTGGTGTAGACGGCGTTGACTGGGAACGGCGTCGTGTCTATCTTTATTGGAGCGCGAGCAAAAACCAGTCTTCCTTACTCAATGGCCTTCTGGATCTCAGACCGCAGAATCATGCAGTCAATCGTGTTGTGACCGTCTAACTTGTTGTGCCACTTGCAGTACTTGCAGCCGCGCATCTCTTCGGCCGTGGGGGTTTGATGCCCCAGGAGCGGCACCAGCAACTTCTCTTTGATGAGCATGTCAAAGATAGCTTCGGTCTTTGAGACGTCGAAGTCAAAACCTGGGATAGGCTCTGGCTGCTTTACCCATTGACACTGAAAGGCTTGTTAGTCCTTGCCCATTGAACGAGGTAAGCATCGGCATCGTCCAAGGTATCATCCTCTTCGGTCTGAATGCAGCCGATGTTCCGTCTTTGCCTTTCTTACAAAGCCTCTGGATGGCTTCGTTCATAGGCAGAGACCTTTGACACCAGATGGCCGATGGAGTCAAAATCGGTCGGCCCATATGCTGTCTTGACAGCCTTTCTCAGGCCGTTGTATGCTATCTGTGCAAGGATCTTCTCCTCAAGATGGAGGGAGTAGCATCGGTTTCTCAGTTCGCGGAACCGCTGGATGTACTTATGGACTGGTTTTCCTGGGAGTTGGTGGATATTATTCAGGTCTATGAACGTAGCTTCGTCAGACCCAGAGAAGAACTGCGCATGGAACCTCTCTTCAGGCTGCTTCCAGGTGGTAATGGATCCAGGGGCTAACGTGGTGTACCAACCAAAGGCTGGCCCAGTTAGTGACAGAGAAAACAGCCGAATTTTCATATGTTCGGCCCTTGATGCAATCTCCAGTTGTGCCAAGTACCGGCTAACATGCTCCACGGTACTAGCCCCGTCATTGCCACTGAACTTGGTGAAGTCAGGGATCTTGAATTTAGGGGGCGCCTCGACGTGATCATACACCTCTGGATACGGCTTTGCGTAGGTGATGGCACCCCGCAGAGGTGGGATGCCGTACTGGTTCTTCAAAATCTCAGAAAGGTTTTTCGGAGACTTATCGAAACCTGCTCCTGCCGTGTATATGGCCTGATCGTTATGGATCGGCCCGGCTCCGTAGGTGTTTTGCCAATCAAGCACCTCCTAATCCGCTGTCTTTACTACTCCTTGTGCGGGCCAAGCTTCTGGCAGATTTTGCTTTGGTCCTCGTGGTGGGTTAACAGGGACCGGGTTAGGGTATAGGGAAGGAGAAGCTTCCCCTTTTTCCAGCTGACGGTACCTCATCTGGCATACAAAACCGTCAGGTGTGACCAAGGGCGGAGTGGAGTACACCTTGGTCTCCAGAGGGAGTTTGTCACGTGGAGGATGCATGACAAATTCTGCAATATTGTCCCCCTGTACCTCAATGCGGATTGGTATGAGCGGCCTAGATTAGATCATGGCTTCTCCAACGTGGCCGTTCAACTCGGGGCCGGTGATATGAAGAGGTTCACCGGCCAAAGCTGCTCTGACCGTCTTGACTAAGATATTGTCCATGCGATTTATGACCGCCTCGGATTGCCTGATCAGAGCGTGCGCCGTGATCCTGTGTAACTCCTCGCGAAGCGCGTCAGTACGCTGTTGCGAGGGAGCCATGAGGTCAACTTCGTCGAGAAGCGACGAAGGGACTCCGTGTATCTTGACGCCGCCGTGGCGAGACCTCCCGTACATAGCGAGCACTTTAGCCCTGAGTTCATCCACGATCTCAGCGCAGCGCCTCTAGTGAGCTTCGAGAAGATCTTCGGGCTTGTCAATGGGGGTGTATTCCTCGCCATTCTCGTCGACGAACTTGCTGCGTCCTTTTCCAGCCATGTGTGAGTTAAGATCTGCGTGTCTCACCGGACGTGCCAAAAATGTGTTGCACCAGGAAACCGTTGAGGGGTCCCCTGGAGAGCTTCACACAATAGGGCCGGGAGGTGTATGTGGACCGTAGGGATCGCTCCTCCTTGCTGCGACCCACGACCAGCTGAATGACTCAGCCGATCGTCTTGGCTTGATGGTGGTTGGGCGTGCCACTTGGCTGACAACCTAGCCAGGTAGGTTGTGGTGGTGGTGATGGCATTGGTCGGCTCCTGTTTCCCCTGCATAAACAGACAAAACAGAGCAAACGTTAAATACTAGCCGGATCGCTCGGATTGGCTCATCCTGGATCGGATCTTCTGCGTCGGCAAGGTCCTCCTGTCTTACCAGTAGCATATCCATATATAATATACAAAGTATTTAAATAAAGGAAGAAGAAGCACGACTAGATCTATTCCAGACGGCTAAAAACCCAAATGAACATCGATCATGCCTTAAAGATCTACTATTACACCAAAGATTATACAGGAAAGCTATAAAAGCAGATGCATCATTGATAAAATCGACAAAAGGCATAGCAGGGTATACATCGGATCTTTCTAATAACATGTGATCTGTAGATGAAACTGTAAGAACAGATCTAATTTATACTCTAAGCTCTATAACGAGCCAGAAGCATGAAAGCATGCATTATGGAAGATATTAACATAACAGCAAGTTGTACATAAGCCGATGTGCAAGCATGTCGACTCACGCACATGATGGATCTCGCGCCAAGCTAGGCTTGACGTGAGATTCATCGGGATAACTAATGGATCTCGCACTAGGCTAAGATTAGCGCGAGATTCATCATGATAACTAGCAAACCGTGCCATCATAAACGCTTCAGTACACGATCTGCCAGGCGACTAACGTCGTAATGCCCATAACGAAGTAAATCATTAAGCAAGCAAGACGATTACCTGAAACTCTAGTCGCTAGAGGTGGCGATGCGCTGAGGGAATATGGAGACAACCGCTGCTTGATGAACATGCGTCGTCAATTTTTTTTTTGATAACAAAGAATACATATTTATAGTCCGTAGACTTAGACGGCAAGCCTGCTCTTATTTAATTAAACTACAAACCCTAACCGACTCGAACTGGATTCTTTTAACTAATCATTAGTCTATGATATAAGGCCCAATGGCCTGCTTTAACACACGCCGTCACTTCCTTGGACAGCTTCTCCTCAGCCCAAAACCGATTTTGGCCCATTAACAGGGATGGCCAAATTCCGATGTCAACGTAACTAAAGATCTTAATTCTGAAATTTAGTAAGGAGGGCATGTTTAAAGAAAAAACACGTGTCTTACCTCATTTGGAATTCTGGATGGAGGACGGTGACTTTGTTTTCTGAAAGGATGTATATACAGAAAACTAATAAATACTCCCTTCGCCCCCCAATAAATGTTGTTTTAGGATTTTAGGACAGACTAGTTAAGATGCACGCGCCTCACGCGCGTATTTTAATAAATGATTCAAGGAACTATAACGTATTTTAATAAATGATTCAAGAAACTATATCGGTGTTTATCTACTAAGCTCAGTGATATGTTAAAATTACTATACTGGCATCTCAAGATTGAATTTACTAATGAAAATTCCACTTTGATAATGAGAGAACTTATTGGTGTCTAAGTTATGGGCAGCTCAGGATTGAATTTACTAAACAAATTCCACTTTGATAAAGAAAGCACTTATCGGTGTTCATCCACGAAGAATACGTGCCTACTCCAACCGTGACACAATTAAAGAAACTACATAAATATTAGAAAGCCAAAGATCTACAAGGAAAAACCTGGTTGCACAACCTTTTGAATCACCCAACTGACAATTTGACTAATCAATAAAATACAATATCCAAATACATTTAAACTTTGACGGCCAACCTTGCGCGCTCACCTAAGTGACAGTTGCACTGATCAATGAAATCCGATATCTAACTACAGCAGTTTCTCCGATGACTAAGCTGTTCTGAACTTTTTTGAACCTAAGAACAGCTCTAACTGGATCCTGAAAACACAGCTAAATATAATTATTCAGTTATCTGAAACCTGGTTTACTGCGTCGACCATAAACAGGCCTGAAAAAAAGTTAAATGTTAGAAATGAGTTGAACTTGTGTTCCTTGAAAAAACACTATGAACATGTTAAATTTTAGGCTTACATTTTCTAGAAAGATAAGCCCATTAAATCTCATGTTCTTGATCAACATGTCACTATGGTGTTTTAAAAAGCACTACGAACATGATAATTTGAGGCAAACATTTTTTAAAGCAACGGGTTTATCTATGACAATGGTTGCTCATTCGCTGCATTGATGCTATCCTCTACAGACCGCACGGATATTGGCCAAATAATGCTGATTCTTCTTGTCAGCATCATCTGTTGTTGTGCTTCAAACAAAAACATTATGAGTGGTATCATGTAATGCTGATTCTTCATGTCGGCATCCTATGCTGTTGTGCCTCAAACAAAAACATTCTGAGCCATATCAGTGATAGAAACACATGCTAACCCTAGCATGAGTGTGCTTCCCTGCTGGTACCATGAAGTATGAGGCAGGATAGGGCAGCTACGAAACCAAACTACAATGATCCTATCCCTCTTTAGATGTGGTTGCTATCGGAATCACGAGCAACCTAAAACCGATGAATTAGTGATAGGTACTGGTTTTGCCAGTAGCTACGAAACCAAAACCAAACTATCATGATCCTATCCTTTAGTGACATATACTTGCAGTGTGTAGAAGTGGTTTCTTTGGGTCATTGTCCTATGCGATGAAACACAAAAACTGTTTCAAAATTGGTACAAAGACAAAAGATATCTTATGCTTTCATATTGCTGGCATAATCAATTTATTTTAACAAATTAATATCTGAAAGGGAGATATGGAATAGTTGGCAGCAAAAAAAAAAATTTAAGACCACGTTATCTTCATTGGCAAGAACTGGTTAAGGTCAAGCGCACCACTGTCCTAGAAGAATATGCTACCAAGGAAATATAAGATTACTAAATTTGAATATCCACCATGCATAGACAATGAAAGGAAGGATAATAGAATCTGGGCTGGCAAATGGGTTTGCCAAAGAGAGCTTAATTCTAGAACCTGAAACAATCAAACAATTTGATGGTGAACCACGACATGTTTTAGCAGCAAATGAAATCTTTAGGATATGGAAAAGGATGAACAAGAAATTCTATAAAGATTCATATATAAACCAATACTCCTTAGTAAATTTATTCCTGATGTATTTGATAAAACCCAAATATATAGCAGCAGAGCGTGTTAAAATGATTACCAAACTCCCTGTAAAGCTCCCAAAATTTCATGAATTCAACCAATCAGCCAAGCGATTAATGATAGCCATTTGTGGTTAGAAAATCCTGCAAAAGGAAAGAGAAAATTTTAGGGAATATTAGTCTGGCAGGATTAACAATTACACAACAAATAAGTTATCATGTTTGAAACATGCAACCATCATGTATGATCAAGTTTTAAGGGGATCTGTAATCTAATAATTTGATCTTTCTTGTGTCACAACTTTGCGGATAAAATTATATATATTGTATTGGTCAACCCATAAAGCATAATTAGGGAACTCCATAAATATAAGCAGAAAGGATATCTATGTTTAAACTGATACGAAGAAAATACGGAGAACAGACCAAAACCGAATTTTGTGCTAAGCATGTCTGATTGTCTGAGCTAGCAAAATTTCATTAAACAATGATATTGACCTGATTATATCTTTTTCCCTATCTAATATGTTGTCAGAATGGACCAGTACAATCTCTATAAAGACTAAGAATCTGCATATAACTGCAAGAAAGAACTATTCACTCTATAAATCTTCTTTATTAGTCTGGCCTTCCTATTCATCCAATCACTGCCTAACTGACTATTATTGGCATGACCCTTTGTTTCCTTATATTATTTGGATGATTCTCAGTTGTTTGGCTCCTACAATCAATACATACTCTTTTCCATAAAAATGCAATCACTGGCAATTCAAATGGCATGGCTCTTTTCTTGTGTAGAACACTGCAGGGTCTAAAATTTCACCTGCTTTGACCAATGTGGTGTTCACTTCAAAAAAAAGAAACTATAGTTACATACCTGCATGGCGGGCACATCCAAAGTCCAAACTCCTGCTGCTGTATTCCAAGCACCACCCAGAGTAGCCACCAGTCCACCATATTGCCCCTTCATTGTCACTCTTGTCTGCTAGACGGTTCCACCGAGTACCAACAGGAGGGTGAGGAGTGTCGAAGCCTGTGACAAGCCGACGACAAAAACATAGTAAAATGCAAGAACATTAGACTTCAAGAAACAAGAAGAACTGTACATGGCATGAAGCAAGAATACCCCATTGGAGTTGTACAAATCAAAGATTTAACCGCAAAGGTCTTTACCAGCTTACTAAAGCCACCCACCCCCCCCCCCCCCCCCCACAACACACACACACACATTGCCTGGAACCTTGACAATCTCTCAGAAGCGAGAAATACATTAGCCGATGGATTGAAACTCAAGCACCAAGCAGGTAAGCCATCAGTTTTTTTTTCCAAAGACCAACTCCTGTACTAAAAGGAAGATTCTGACACAACTCACAAGCCAGGGGAGTAGGCATGCTTTACCTCAGAAAGCATAACAAATTGATAGGCATAACAAAGTGAAATTAACATCATAGTTATGAGCTCAGAACATATGAAAATATTATGCCTACACCATCATTCCAGAGTTGAATTATGTGGCAATGTGATACATCACATTTTATAGCAAGCAAGACATGGAAGACAATACATAACCTATTGACCTTGATGTTGGCAATTGATGTTTGACAAGCATGGACACGTATATGAAGGAAGTTGGCAATCCAAATGAAACAGAAAATACCATACCTGACAGGTCTCAAAAATTAGTTTGTAATGCTATCTCCAGCCAAAATCCTGCAAAAAATAAAAATAAACCATTATGAGTGAAACCTACAGAGTGTATTCTACTATTACGCTTTTAAACATCTATAAACATTGCTGGTTATTTTTTTTAGAAAACCTTAGGACATTCTATTAATTAATTTAGCTAGATGTCTAGCAAACTAAACCTAAGAAAAGGAGGACCATGCCTGCAATCTAGGCAGCAACCGTTTGACACCTACAAAATACAAGCAAAGAAATATAAGGAAGAATTCCACCTGCAAAGAAATATGTTGGGATAAAGATATGAAACTTCCAACAAAGAGCAGATGCAAAGAAATATACCGGGATAAAGCTGAAATGATCAGCAAAGATCTATACTAATTTGTAAATCAACAGTAAAAATATGCAGATAAGAAGCGGATAACCAATTCTCTACCTCGAGGTTGCTTTACAGACCAAAATAATCAGGCCTGAAATCAATAACAACAATAAGCATTTAGCCCAAATGTTCCTCGTACATCGCCGAAATCCATGACGCAAATTGAAAAAACAAAGATAAAATAAATAAACCATGCAGGAGCAACATGTGCTATTTCACCGGTGCTATTTCAAATACAATATAAGTAAGCACATCAACTGAGCATCTGGCCTAATCAATATTGCAATGGACAAGAAGGGAGGTCACAGAGATAGAACGACGCACATCAATAAGTAGGGAGGTTTGTTTTAGAGAAAAATGCTAAACAGATATCAGTACCACTCTTACTCTACATTTACAGTCCTGAAAACAACGATACCACAGTGCAGAGGACAAAACCAAATGTCTCATCTCACCACAACACATTCAGGCAGGAGAAAAATCAATAATTTGCCTTCCCCCAACAGATGCATTGCAGTTCAGTTGAGAATTAAGTATTTTGTTTCTTTGAAAACAAGACACTATTTCCCCCTAACAGTAAAAATATCACCATCATAACACATTCACATAGAAAAAGTCTATTTCTCCTGAACACTTGCATTTTTGAGTTATATCAAATCAGATCAAACCTACAGGACTATTGCAATGTGAGGGGTACCTGGAAAATGGATTGTAATGAAAACAGGCAAGTTGAGGATTGCCAATGTTGTGATGTTTGTTGTTGCAGAGACGGCTTGACCTTCTGCGAGAAACTCCGGCTCAGCAATGTCATGTGCTTCAGGTTTCGGCTGCACCCTAGCATCCTCATTCCTTACACCTGCTGCGATCAACCGTGCAGACAAATTGTTGGAATTTTATATGTCAAACCCTACACAAATAAAATCCTGATGATGGATCTGTTACCAGGTGACGAAACCTTCACCGATGGCGGCGCATGCCTATTCTCCCACACAGGGCCGGGACCGATGCCAATCATCCCAGTTGCATCGCGCCTTGCTCGCCAGTTGCCAACTCACCAGGAGCGACGCCAGCTTCCGATCTGGTTGGGTCGGGATGGCCATGGGAGCACGATGGTGGCAGCGCACGGGGCTGGCACTGCTGGTGTCCAGTGGGGGCCATCCGCGGTGAGCCGCGGTGAGGAGGATGGCTTGGGAGGCCCGTTCATGATCTGGTTGCGTCGGGGGCGCGCCGGGGTGGGGGCGCTCCACGGCGGCCGAACGTGGAGGCGACCACCGAGCGGCCCTCTCCCGCTGGAATGGCCGTAGGGCCGTGCCCGGCAGCAGTCAAGCGGGTCTTCGAGCCGCTCTGTGCCGTCGAGTGGCATGGTTGCTGTGGCAGGGACAGAGGGGTCGTTGTGCGGCGCAGGCATCCGAGGCGCGTCCGGGGCCCATGTCGCTGGGGCGGGAACGGCGTGGGGGGGGGGGGGGGGGGGGGGGGGCGGAGGCGGCGTGTAGCGCCGGCGGCTGCGCGGCCGGGGCGCGCGAGCCGCGGCGTGCACACCCCGGCTCCCGCACCTCCGTGACGCCGCAGCTCTGCTGGTTCACACGGCCGCCCTGCGCCAGGTCCCCTGCCGGCCTTCACCTCCGCCGCTGCCAGAACCAGGCTCCTAGATCTCGTCGAGCCCCTGAGCTGCCGCCCTGTCTCCTCAACGTCGTGTTGCGCCGTCGGTTGCTCCTCCGCGCGCCGGACACCCGCTCTAGCGCGCACGAGTATGGGGCCAGCGATGGCTAGGGGAGAGAGTGGGGTGGCGCGAGGATGGTGCTGGGCATGGTCTCGGGGGCGGAGCGGTGGGTGAGGAGGCGCGGGCCGCTAGGGGAAAAGGGGTGGGGCGAGGGTTTGATGCGGGATCTTGAAGGCGCAATCATCGGAGAAGTTTCTAAAATTTTACGAATTTTCCTTCGTTCGTTTTTCAACCCTTTCCACCTTTTCCTACCTTTCCCAACCTGCGCAGTGGGACCAACGTGAGGGGTACTGTGAAACCATCTTAAGTAAAAAAGATTTAGAGAAAACTCGTTCTTTTATAGTGTAGATAGATAGATCAATGAGAGTGAGATGTGACGCATGTGTCCCTAATTAATAGATAAATCTTTTTTTTGGTGCCTGCAGACATATAGGTTAATTTTCTTTTAAAATCAGCTAAATTCCTAAAACAACATTTATTATAAAAAAATTTGAATTCTAAAACATTATTTATTGTGTGACGAAGAGGAAGTACTACAGTAGAAGATGTAGCTTATTCCCTCTTTTGCACAAATGCTGCTGCCATCTATTGTGAGTATAGTTTCCTCTTAATTACCTTCCGTTCTTGTTTATGCTCCAGCAGTCATTGTCTTCTGTTCACGTTTCAGATGCTCATATTGCCTAGACCCCTGGGTTGTTGGACTCCATGCGGTCAGGTGCCAACCAGTGCACTCAGCAACTGGCCGCCTGCTCTGGCCGCCTGCTGCGACGGCTCGGCACCCGGGCTCCTGCGACGCTGGCACACGGGGATGGGAGCTGGCCCAAAACCAACGCCTGTCTGCCTACTGCGACGCTACGACTGCTTGGCGCTGTGGGCTGCTGAGTTCGCGGTAAGAGCAGCTAGTCGGCTATTAGACTATGTTCATCAAAGTGTCTATCCAATCTGTCCATCCACTATTCCAACTACTTTTCTCTCTGTCTACGGTGCAAAACAGTGTTTTGGACTCTCCTTTTAGACCCTTTGGTGAGAATAGCCTTACGGTTTGCGGCGGCGGGCGTGGCAATGCGGAGGGATGGGAGGCTGGCCCAACACCAACGCCTGTTTGGCTACTGCGACACTACAACTGCTTGGCGCTGTGGGCTGCTGAGTTCGCGGTAGGAGCAGCTAGTCGGCTATTACGGTTTGCGGCGGCGGGCGCGGCCTTGCGGAGGGAAGGGGAATAGTTTGTGGCGGCGGGTGTGGCAATGCTGAGAAATGCGAATTGGCTGGAAGCCAATTGTGCCGGTCTGTGCAAAGAAGCAGGCAAAGTTAATGCGTGAGTGATTCTTGGGCTAGATTAAATGACGTGCATGTCCAGAAAAATAGACTTAATAAATCTAAGTGGGTTGTGTTTATATAGATTTAGTGCATGCTATGACATTAGAGTTTCTCTCGTGTATTCATTTGTTTTAGATGACATTTAAAAATAGGTTTTAGTGTTTTTGTCCCTACTCAGAACTACAATTGTGATTTTGCCCTCTACCATTCACGGGTCAACGTGATATTGCCGTTGGTTTTTGCATTTTTACTTCTGTTTTTCTCGTTGACTAGAGGCAAAATCGCATTGACTTGTGAATAGTAAAAGGCAAAGTCACAAAGTTTGAAAAATGAAGACAAAATCATAATTACTTTTCAAAGTAGGGGTATAAACACCAAAACTGCTTTAATACTCTCTCCTCTACTAAATGCATTTGTTAATCTATCTATTAAATATTTCTTGATTTATCAGTATTTATATTAATGATGACAGATAAAAAGAGGATTAGAACCTCTTTCATTAGGGAGGGAGTAGATACAAAGGCACAGAAAAATTTGAACCAAATTAATTTACTATATATGTGGTATCTAATGAAATCTTTTAATGTACGACGGAGGTGGATGTAGAGAGATGTGATATACAATGAAATCTTCTAAAGTACGGCGGGAATATGGCACTCAAATAATTTTTTTCTAGAGATGGAAATTTAGAAAAAAAAGAGTATAGGGAAAGGAAGAGATTCAACTGGTTGGTGCGCCGTTGCTATCCCGGCCACGAAGACAGTCACGGACTCACGATACGCGGGCAAACGGCGTCCGTGCACCTCCACGCGTCGCCCTCTGGTTGGGTACGATCGCTATCGTGCGACTCCACTTTCCACGGTCAAATTTCACTTCCACGCCGCGCAAGGCCGCAAAAATCATCCGGTTCGGCCGTGGCGCACCACCGGCCGTCTGATCCGGCGCGTCGATTCGCCCCGGGTCCCGCGTGCAGTGCAGCTGCCTACCATCGGAACGGAACCGTGGATTCCGAGCCCGGCGTCTTGCTCGCTTACCCTTGACTCGAGCCAGTCCATTGTCTTGACCGACCCCGATCATCCCCGTCCCATTCTGCACTTCTGCTATAAACCTCTTTGCTGCCCTTGGTTCACGACGTTTTCCATTCCGTCACTCCCTTGCGTGCACTTCCTTTGACTTGCCGTGGCTACGCTTCTCAGCTCGCCCTCCCTCGCCATGATCACCATCGATGACCTGATGAGCTGCGGCGGCGACAGCGGAGGCGCTCCGGCAGACAGGCAGATGATGGTGATGGGAGAGCAGCAGCACCAGCTGACGGTGTCCGGGATCCGGACGGCGGTGTCCATGCTCAACCATCGCCGCACGGGCCACGCACGCTTCCGCCGGGGCCCCGTCGTGGCACAGTACCCGCCGTCGGAGGGCGCACCCGGCGTGACGCTGGATTTCGCTGCCAAGAGGCACGAAGCCTTCAGTGGGTCGGCCTCGGGGACCAGCTCGTCGCTGCCGTCGACGACGACGCTGACGAGCCTTACCGCAGGCGAAGGGAGCGTGTCCAACGGCCGCTCCAAGCTGGGATACATCGTCGCACCTGCCGTGAGGGGCCACTCCGCCGCCAAGTCACTCCCGCCGCCAACATCGATGCCGCAGCCTGCTGCCTCCGATTACTACGCCTCCCTCCCCGGCGGCGAGCTGAAAAGCAAGTGCCACGGCCGTGCGCGCTCCGAGAACAACGACGGCGGCAGGACGTACGGCGGCCGCTGCCACTGCTCCAAGAAACGGTAGTATACACTATCTATACGTACTCGCTCATCAAATTCATACGGTACACGTTTAATAGATTGATTGTGCAAACCAATGATCCTCAAAACTAAACGCAGGAAGTCGCGCGTGAAGCGGACGGTCCGTGTGCCGGCGATCAGTTCCCGGAACGCGGACATTGCGCCGGACGATTACTCGTGGCGCAAGTACGGCCAGAAGCCAATCAAGGGGTCGCCGTACCCGCGGTAAGCAGCCAGACCAGACCCCCATAATTTTCTACGCATACCTACCCCAGCTGTGAGCTGACCAAACCATGCACGCACACGATCGAACGCAGCGGGTACTACAAGTGCAGCACGGTGCGCGGGTGCCCGGCCCGGAAGCACGTGGAGCGCGACCCCGGCGAGCCGGCGATGCTCATCGTTACCTACGAGGGTGAGCACCGCCACGACGCCCAGCAAGACCGGAGGGCGGCTGCTGGCGGCGTCGCGGAGGCGGAGCACACGACGCCCAACTGAAGTTGCAGGTCTCCGCACCAGCCCCGGGCCTTTCTTCTCTGTCAGTTTTTTTCGCTTCGAGGACGGGTTCAGACTCGTAGTCGTAGCTGGTGACTGTCACGTCGCCGTCGCTTGTAGCTGTAGACGAAATTCAGGGAAACGAAAGATAAGACACGGTGTTTGAAATTTTGACCATGAACTGATGAGACCACGCATGCGTGTAGCTTTTTTCTCGCGGTTTGTCAAAGTTTGCTTTGAGTTGTAGTGTTGATTGGCGCCAATGGTCAAAAGGAAGATCAGTGCACTTTGCTCGGTGCCGGAGTATAGGGAAGCAGGAGATTAAAGACTTACGGTGGGGCCAGGCCAGGTGCAAATGGCGAAGTGGTTAGACCGTTAGATGATCTAGGGCACGTTTCGTTCATGATCAAAATTGTATGCAAATTTTAGCCATGTTTGACCATGATTTTGGCCGCGAACCAAACAAACCTCTAGATACGGCATACGGGTACCCGTTCCATTCTAGTTTAGTGTGACTTCTCGTTCTATTCAAAAAATATAAAAAGGATAAAAAATGTAAGTCATCTTTAAATTATACTAGGTCTATGCCCGTGCTTCGCCACGGGGTAACAATTATGAATAGAGATGCAAATTTGTTAGTGTAACACGTGATGGTACAAATACTTCTACATGCATGTCAGTTTTGCTTTAAATGTACCATTCAATCAACATAACTGGTGATCTTTTTCTTTCCTATTGCTCCTTGCAACGCTTATATCATCAAGTATAAAATTGCAAAGGGAAAAGTCATCTACAAACATGAGGCCATTTTTGTCCATATTATCAAAAAGTTCTTTTTTAGCCATCCTTTGCTCGGCACACTTTTTTAACTCTGTTGTTCTACTATCCTAGACTGCCTGAAACATAAATAGGAGACTAAACTGAAGGAGAACAACTCATTTTTGAAGATTCCTCTGTTGATACATGTATGTTGCTTTTGCGGCACTTTGGAGACAAAAAAAAAGAAAAAAAAGGCAAGTGCATAAAAAAAAAGCCGCACAAAAAAGAAGAAAAAAAATCAGAAGTACTTGCATCCTTTGTATCCTTTGTACTTGGTATGTGTGACCTGCTTGAGCTAGTTGTAGGAACAAGTTTAGGCCAGCAACATTGATAAATATTTTGGACACTTTTTCAATTTTGCTGTCTGATTTAGATTTGTGATAATCCTTGCTACTGTATAAAGCCTCCCAAAGCTCCACATACATATACTTCTGATCAGTACAGGTTCAACCTTTACAATCGCATCGCTAACGTCCTCACAGTATCACGAACCAACCGCCGGTTGTACCATCCCTTGCTTTGCATCGGTAAGAACACTCGTAAGAGCTTGATAAAACGCTTGAGAGTGTGTGATTCTACTACACATATATAGCAGTTGATAGAAAAATATATTTTTGTGTGTTTTCTTGTTTTTTTGCTAATAATGACAGGGTATAGCACCACTAACAAAGGGGCCATGAATGATTATGGAAAACACATCACTGCTGCTAACTCTTCTCACACAGGTTATATCCTTCCAAATCTTCCTTTATATAATGGTTTTGGTTCCAACAAATATATTGATCGGGAAATAGCTATGGATAAAATTTTTTTATGGTGTCGAATGTGTGATAGAAGAAAGATTAAGAATGCTGCTAGTGCTCTTAAATCATGTGATTTAATTTGGTGGAATGATCTTTATGATTATGATAAAAATACACAATCGAGTGTCTTTCTTTGGTTATGTTGTGACACCATAGGGAATTGAAGTTGATGAAGCCAAGGTTGAAGAAATACACAGTTGATCGATCCCTACCACGGTCACACAAGTCTAGAGCTTTTTCGGTCTTACTAGGTTCTACCATCACCTTGTGAAGGATTTTAGCACCCTTGTTGCCCCGCTGCATGAACTCACCAAGAAGGGTGCACCTGCAACACATGAAAACTCCTTCAACACTTTGAAAGATAAGTTACCACATGCCCCTTTGCTCCAACTCCTAGATTTTAATAAAACTTTCGAGCTTGAATGTGATGCAAGTGGGATTGGTTTGGGCGGTGTGCTAATGCAAAGAACATTTGCTTATTTTAGTAAAAAATTGAGTGGGCCTTGTCTGAACTATTCTACTTATGATAAGAAATAGCATAAGAAAGGCAAGGAGAACATCATAACTGATGCTTTGTCTCGACGTTACACATTTCTTTTAGAACTTCTTTTCAGATTTTTGGCCTAGAAACATCCAAAGAATAATATGCTGTGGATGATGATTATAAAGATGTTTTGCAGAATTGCAAAAAGGAAAAAACTTAGAAAAAAATCATCCTTGATGATGGATTTGTGTTTGGAGCTAACAAGCTATGCATTCTAGCTAGCTCTGTCCATCTGTTGTTGTTACAAGAGGTGTTGTTGTTACAAAAGGTGCATGGAGGAGGGCTCATGGGACATTTTGGTGTAAAGAAGACAGAAGACATTCTTGCTGCTCATTTCTTTTGGCCAAAGATGAGAAGGAATGTGGAGAGCTTTGTTTCTCGGTGCACCGCATGTCAAAAAGCTAAGTCCGGCCTTAACCCTCATGGTTTGTATATGCCTGTCCCTAGTGCACCTTGGAATGGTATTTCTATGGACTTTGTTTTAGGTTTGCCGAGAACAAAGAAGGGGAGAGATAGTGTATTTGTTGTAGTTGACCGATTTTCAAAAATGGCACACTTCATACCATGTCATAGACTTGATGATGCTACAAATGTTGCTGATTTGTTTTTTCATGAGATTGTTCGCTTACATGGTGTATCCAATACTATTTTTTCTATCGTTATGCAAAGTTTCTCAGCCACTTTTAGAGACCTTTGTGGACTAAATTAGGAACTAAGTTGTTATTCTTCACTACTTGTCACCCCAAAACTAATGGCTAAACCGAAGTTGTGAATATAACTCTGTCTACCATGCTTAGGGCTGTTTTGAAAAGAACATAAAAATGTGGAAAGAATGCTTGTCTCATGTTGCGTTTGCTTATAATTGGTCGCTACATTCTACTACTAAAAAATGCCCTTTTGAGATTGTTTATGGATATGTACCACATGCTCCTATTGACATGCTGCCTCCACCACCATTGGAGAAACCTTGATGCTAATCAGCATGCTGAGTTTATACTAAAAGTGTATAAAACAACCAAAGAGAACATAGAAAACATTAATGTGAGGTACAAGTTTGTAGCTAGCAAAGGGAAGAAACATGTTACTTTTGAACCAGGTGATCTAGTGTGGCTTCATTTGATGAAAGATAGGTTCCCTGAGTTAAGAAAGTCTAAGTTGCTGCCTAGGACTGATAGTCTTTTCAAAGTCCTACAAAAAATAAATGATAATGCATACAAACTTGAGATGCCTACAGATTTTGGCGGTAGCCCCACTTTTAACATTTCAGATTTGAAACCCTACTTCGGCAAAGAGCATGAGCTTGAGCCGATTACGACTCCAAAATGCAAGAAGAGGAGGATGATGAGGACATCTCTTCTAGTGATACAACCATACATGGGTTGCAAGGACCAATGACACGTGCTCGTGCTCGTGAACTTAATTATCAGGTAAAGTCGTTGCCTGCAAACAATATAATCTCTCCTCAAGATTGGATGCTACTAAAGTCTTGTGTTGATTATCTTATCTTAAGGAATGATGGAGAGTGTGGCGATGGCTGTGGGGCAAAGGATGGAGGAGGTGCCAAGATTGGCCACCAAGCATAATTAAGAGGAGGTCCAAGTTCCAATACACCATTGTTCCAGCTCACTCCGAAACTAGCAGCAAGTACCCCATTAATGTGACCATAACTCCTTCATACGACATCCAATGAAGATGATCGAGGACTTGTTGGAAAGCTCATGAAGTCTCCTTTCAAAGCAATCAGTCCCACCCACAAATTCGGTATGGGCTGTTGAAAGGAATGTGCCGGGGTATCCGACCCAAGAGGGGGAGGGGGTGAATTGGGTCGCTAATCGCTCAACTAAAACCTAGGGCTATCTAGTGCATAAAGATAAACCTATCGCGTCCTACACATGCTAGTTAAGTCTAAGGTTTGTCTATGTGCTCTCTAACTTACCCAAAAGACTTGCAACTTAGAGACAAACCTAATCAAACTAACTAGGAAAGCTAAAAGCACACAAGCAAAACATGCGAAAACGTAAATACGGTAAGTAAAGAGATAAGGGCAAGGGGATGCAAACTCCCGAGGAGACGCGAAGATTTAACATGGTTCACCATTAAGGGCTACGTCCACGGGCTCGCCACCAAAGGCAATATCCGAGCCAAGCACCAATACTCTCCCAATCACCGTCTTGCGGTCGCCACCAAATGGCTCACGCCAAGTAAAGGCTAAGTTCCACCAAGCCACAAAGGCTTAGCCACCGCCACCGTCTCTCTTGGTCACAAGGCACCGGATTCTTCACTATGGAGTTTGTAGGGTCTCCTCGTCCCTGCACAAGTTGTCGCCGCCGCTCTACACTAAGGCAGATGGGTCTAGCAATGAGTACAAGTGGTTTGGCCGCAGCTAAGGCTTCTCCAATTGCTCTTGCGGGAGCAACACACAAGAAGAGCTCGCAAGCTCACTCTCTCTAAGCTCTCACCTAGCTTGGATGTGCACTAAGCTCTCATATGGTGGTTGGAGTGATGGAAATGCTTGGAATACTCTCTCACACTTGCTCCGATCTTCAGTGCATGAACTAGCCGTTGCTCCAACGGGCTGCTAACGCAGTGTAGACCGTACTATCCGGTCTGCCCTTTTACCATAGACCGGACCATCCGATCCGTGCACTTTCCCAACGGTCACTGAAATCCTATGTCACTGTACTTTAGTCCGAAGGTTAGTACGGTCTATAGAGACCGTACCATTCGGTCCGTTGTGCACTACAAATCCTGATGCAGTGAGACCGTACTATGTTACCTCCAGTCCGAGGGTTTGGTACCCTCGGGTTATTTGGTACGCTCCTTGGACGGTCTTCTAGACCGTACCTTCCGGTCTTTGTATCTTCCAAGGCCTTTACATCTTCGCCTTCTCGAGAAACATGGTTCGGTTTTCATAGACCGTACCATGCAGTCTTTGTAACTCGCCAGGCATCTATTCCTTCACCCCTTCAAGAAACTTGGTAGCGGAACCCCCGTTGGGGCGGCCCTTCGGGCCTATCCTTTTGCTTTTCTTATTCTTCATCCCTTGGACCAAAATGTGCATCTAGACAAGTTCATTAATCCAAGTGTTGGTTGTCAATCAATCACCAAAACACAACCATGGAAATATGGCACATGAGGCCATTTTCCTTACAGCTGTCCATAATCACCTAGGGGCATTCGAGCCATCCAACCTGGGTTATGGGCTGTGTTACTTTTAGAGCCCATTAGGGGGCGCCTCCTTTAGGGTTTCCACCACCTCCTGTTCACTTAGCTGCCACCTGAAGCCCTAGGTTTTGTTTTGTTGAAAGAAAGCTACGACTTCTTCCTTTTAAACTCGTGACTCAGCTGAGTACTTGTTTTACTCGATTCAAAACCTCATTTCGTGTTTGAGAGATTCATCCTTCGTGCAAGGACTCTGTGTTGTTTGCTTGTCCACTCGTTCTTGTTTTTTCTTCGATTTGCTTGCATGTTTCGGGTTCTTGGCACAACAAGAACAACAACTATCCAAATCGAGTTATCCCTAGCTCTCATCGAAAGATCAAGAACCCGTTTGACACATCATTATCTCCACAAGGCAAGAGCTTAAGCTTAGTAGATCGAGGAAATGAATTGAAAGATAGGCAGCCTTGAGTGGAATCATGTCAATTTGTGTGGCATTGCTGAATTGCGGAAAAATGAAATCATGTCTGTTTCTTTGGCAATACTGTGTTTTGCCTTGATCTACTTAGTTAGGCTAGTGTCACCAGACCATGTATATGGACGTGCAAAATACTGTTTGCGCATTGTAGACAGAGTGAAGTTTGAAATATAGATGGTATGATAGGCGAGCAGGTGACACATTGCTCTGGTGTGTAGGTGATATATCCTCTTGCAAACAAGGTCTGTAAAGCATTTATACAAAAATAATAATTGGTTTATGCCACACCTCAAGAAACTGTAGTTTGCTGTGTTGTTCTATTTTCTGCAAAATCCTGAGTGTCTGGTTTTGGAAACCAGTTGACAGACTCCACAATGAAGTTCTATTTAATTTTAACAAAAGACATATTGAACCCTTTCCTCTAGGCGGTATCTCAATTTGAGACTTACTACCTCAGTTTATTTTATGTATGATGTTCTGTAGCTCATTTTTTAAGCTAGTGGATGTCGTACAAATAAAAAGGGTCAGTAACATTTAAATTTTGGTTTTGTACGTACTTTAGTGACCAAGTTGCGTAAAGCGATATGTGTGGTGATCTTAGCCTTCAACTGAGATTACCGGAATTGGCGATTACCTAATTGCTTTCGTCATAATTGAACTTGTCGGTGTGGTTTAGAAAGTGACACCTGACACGTCATACATATGTGCTTATATGCTAACTCAAGCTACACATGGCAGCCGGTAGTATAGCTAGTTAAACTAAGTGCAGTTTGGATAGCTCCTCAAATCAAAGTTAAGCGCATGATAGCAACTTTATCTACGAAAAGTCTAACGTACGTGCAGACGAATCTAAAATAGTGTCTGCCGTTAGATTAATCTTCTTATGGTCATGCACAGTATTTTTCCAACCTAGGCAACTATATATGACAAAGGCTTGGATCGAATAACTCATAATCTTTGGTTGAACGCGTACTGATTTCCGGTGCTATTTGGTTCAGAACTTCAGATATGCAAACGGTAACGTAAATGGGATTAGATCCCGGCGCAAAGGGTTGCAGGGAGACGAAAAGCGATGATTGTTTGTTTGGATTCTCGTAAGGGCTGCCGGTACCTCGACTGGAAGACAATGGCTGGCTCTCGCGGACAGCTGTTTTCCTCCTTGGTCGCGACGAGGCTGGACAAGACCCACTTGGACGGCTTCGGCGATGTCGACTTGGGCATCCTCGTGATCGCGGGCAAGGATGCGCGCGATGCAGGCCTGAAGACCAGCGGAGACGACGCCCACGTGACGGCCTTGATGGAGGGTGACAGACCTCGCTACGAGTGGTGGTGGTGCTGCTTGGACGGCGCGGGGGACGAGATACAGCACTTGCCGGCGGGAATGAGGTCCTGGCGGTCTTCTTGGGCATAAGGACAGTCCTTTCGGCAGCCGAGGCATGAGCGGCAGCGCGGCGTCAACGTTGGTGTTGGGCTGGATGGCGCCGCGCATGCAGGTGGCGGGGCGGGCAATGAGTGGCGGCGGACTGGCGGCGCAGGGGTGCCTCGCACTTTGCAGCCGAGGAGCATCTTGTTACGAAAGGAATGGAGGGAGGGCGATGATTAGTCAGCTGCTGAGATGCGGGATCCGATCGCGCTGCCAGGGGCTGGGGTAATGAGATTGTACGGGCCGGAGTCCATTCCACCGCGACCGATTACGGGCTGCTCAAACCAAACGTTAAACAACGGCATCTGGTTACGCTGTGAATGGTTGCGTGACAGAAAAGGCCGAACCAAACAGATTTATTATGCATACGATACAGTAAGAGTCAAGCTATCACAAGCAAGCTGCCCCGTCGATCCACCTTTGATAGGCTACAAATGCTTCAAATGGCAAATAGTCCGATGGAACATGACCAGCCCCCTAACGTGAATGTACGAAATTCAACCGATTAGTACACAGTGGTATGATTATAACGACATTTTGATTATAAGTAGAAGATATGCATACCTTTATTGTCGCAAATAATATATTATTCTCATACCCAATTGAATACCTATTTAAAACGGTCAAAGCAAAAAAATTACCCTAAGTAAAAATATTTGTTTAAATTTACATATTTGCATGTTTTTTTTTAGAAAAAAGGAATTGTTCCGGCAGCCAATTTGCACGTAGTTTACTTCTAATTTCAGTTTAGCACTACCATAACTTACTCAACCTGCACAAACTGGTTGGCTATGGTCACTGCTGTCAACTAAGACATTTTTCTGTGTTAACTAACCGATGGATCAACTCCACTCTCCACATCTTCTACGCTGTACATGTCCACGAAATAATTTTATTTTATTAAACCTATCATACTTGTTAGGTTCAGTCGTTGAATTTTGAGAACCAAAGCAATAGCTCCGTTCCATTGGTGGGCCCTGTAATTTTCTCTATATGGTACGCATGGTATGTCTAAATAGTTTCTAAACAAACGTTTTACGGTGGTTAGAAAAGTGTCCAACGATACCAGGAAGCACCTCTCCCATTGTACCTTTCCCAATGGATTTTTCCCGGTGTTATAAAAATAAGAACGATAGTGAATTAAAAAATATATATGGGTACTGGTTCCACTTTTTTATCGGTCCTAAGTTTTTGGTATTGTGTGGTATCTCTTTGTTGGTATCACCCATTTTTAAACTACTGGATCTCGCTCGATGAGTGGCTAGCGACATAAAAATTCAATGGAAGAAGTACTTCATAGGAGAGGTACCTCAAAATACTGGTGGGTATTTTTCCAATCACCATAAAACATTGCTGCACGAATTGCCCATAGTTCAAGGGTGGCCGGCCATACTTACCCAGCAACATGGAAAACGAATCTTAAGACAAACTAAATCCAATAAGGGATGTCTTCTCCCTGTCGTGACGTATTTACTGAACTTTCTCCATTATACCAGCGTGCGCATTAGGAAAGTGTGGCGTGAGTCTATTGCTTTTCCTGCACATATATGGCAGACCTATACTTGGCTCACGAAAATGAGATTTGATGACGTTAACATATTTAATAATACTATATTTAGAATTAGAATGTGGGAATACAATAAAATGTTACTTCAACTAATTATTATGTTTCTTTGAACAGATATCTAAGACAGAGAAACCGGTTATAAGATACATACAGAATAAGCAAATTACTGTTAGAGTTTGTGTCGAATATATGTACGGCTTTGGTTATGGTAGAATTTGAGTTGTAATAGGGGTTTAGATAGAGTCCTAGTCAAACTCTATTTAGAGGGGGCCATAAATATGAGGCCGATCCTGTGTAACCGCACAATGACTAGATGGCTTGGTTTGGGGGTGCAGCGTTGCCGCGGTGTACCCGGATACCGGCATAGCTATCTAATAATGGGGAGGAGCGCCCATAGTCATGCCCCAGGGATGTAGGCTTCAGCTGAACCTCGTTAACAAATATCGTGCTTTCGGAGTCGTCTGTGATTGTGCATGGGTATCTCGATCGATCCATAGGCGCTTCCGCTTGTTTGTTTTCTAACAAGTGGTACCAGAGCTATGGTTAGATTGGATCTCGAGATGTATGCGGCGGATCACGTGGAAGCACGAGGAGAATATGCTCGACGGGCGCTAGGAAGACAACTCGATTTGGTGCAAGGTGGAGCATGGGACGATTGACGATTTGATCGGTGGTGTCGAACACTTCAGGCGGGTGGCCTGAACCCTTCGTAGGTTGCAGTTAACGGGGATTGATCAGACGTGATAATCGAGTTAACACGGTGGCCGGCTAGATCGTTATAGGCGATGATCTCGGTGCTCGGAATCAGACCAGGCGGTCCAGACGTGGAAAAGCTTGGCGAGATTGGAGCGGACGGAAGCAGCGATGCGACCGAGATGTTACACGGAGGCTAATATCATGACACGTCGAGTTGGTTGTGCCATGGATGTGAGGTCAAGGTGTGACATGGATTTGCGGTGATTTACACGGAGTTTGGCGGAGGATTGCAATATTGGTTTTAGAGGCTGCAGAAGATCCTATCTGTGAGGAGGACACGGGTGCTAGGCGAACACGTGTGGGGCTATGCGCTGGGTGCATCAGGCATCCAGTGGCGCGCGGGAGGCGTGCAGGTGCGAGACTCAGAGTTCGAGGGCGAGACGACCTTTGTGTGCGGCGCGGAAACTAGGCAAAGTCGCAGAAAATCAGGCAGTTTGGCGGTGCGGTCTCGGCAGGACGCAGGGGCACGCATGTGTGTTGGCTGGCTGGTTCTTGTAAAGGCGGGACTTGCGTAGAGGTGCTGCACGGAAGGTTGCATGCGCATGCATGCGTGCCTGCATGGGATTGCTATTGATTCTCGTAAAGGCTGCATGCGTATGGCATGGTGCGGTCTAGAGTTGGACTCTGGGCGCAGCACAGGAGAGCCCTAGGCGAGGTCTAGCGGGGCTACACATGGCGTGGAGCATGGGGCTACGGCTCGGGTGCAGAGTCCGAGCGAGGCAGGAGCTCGGGGCGCTCACGGGAGTCCAATCGGCGCGGTGTTTTCTCGAAGCGGATTGGACAATACCAAATGTCAGGTACGCGTTTGTTTTCCAATACGAGTCAGATATGTTTTTCGGCAGGAGGAAGGAAAAGAACGCGGTGCAGCATAGAATAAAACCAGGGGCAGTCAAGCCAAAGGAGATCAGATCCAACAGAAGCAGAAGAGAGTTTCGGGTGCCTAAAGAAGCTCAGATCTGCAGTTTGGAGGAAGCTGTGAGCGCAGGTGTTTCAGGACAAGGTTGTTCGTGCGGGATCTGAAGGGGAGGCGTTCAAGCGGATTTTTCGGTGATCCGTGGCAACAAGCGGATGGCGTCGATGGCGTCCAAATTCGATGTGGTGAAGTTTGATGGGACCGGAAACTTTGTGCTGTGGCAGACGAGGGTGAAGGATATGTTGGCGCAATAGGGTCTTTCCAAGAAGCTCAGCGACAAGAAACCGGACAAGGTGGATGATGACAAGTGGTAGGATGAGAGCACAAGCCTGTGCAACCATCAGATTGTGTATCTCCGATCAGATCATGTACCACGTCATGGAAGAAATATCACCGAAGAAGATTTGGGAGACACTGAAAAGTAAGTTTATGTCCAAGACTTTGACCAATAAGCTGTTTCTAAAGCAAAAGTTGTTCAGCTTAAAGATGCAGGAAGGGTCAAACCTCACAGCATACATCAATGTCTTCAATCAACTAATTGCTGACCTGCTTAAGGTGGAGGTAAAAGTTGAGGATGGGGACGGGGCAATTATTCTTCTGTGTTTGCTGCCGAGTTCTTATGAGCATTTGGTTACTACATTGACAGTTGGCAAGACAGAAATCACCACAGCAGAGGTTGTTGCCGCGTTGCTTGCTCATGATCAGATGAAGAAGCACAATGCAGCTGGAGACTCTACGGACGATTGTTTGCATGTCAAAGGTGATCAAAGCGCTGGAGATAAGAAGAGCAGGAAGAACAAGAATAAGGGGCCGATGTGTTATGAGTGTGGGGAGTGGGGCCATATAAAGAGAAACATATAAAGAGAAACTGTCCAGTACTGAAGAAGGATAGTGGATCCGCAAGTGTTGCTAGTGCCACCAAGAGTGGTGACTCAGATAGCGATGGTGATCTTCTCAGAGTATCAAGTGAAGAGTCTTGTGAAACGTGGTTGTTAGATTCAGGTAGCTCTTTTCACGCAACACCAAACAAGGAGTTGTTCTTGTCTTACACTGAGGATGATCATGGTGCTTTCGCTTTCCTAGGAGATGGCTCGGCGTATCGTGTCATGGGGGGTAGGTGACATCAAGTTCAAGACATGTGACGGGCAAGAGGTGATACTCAAAGGGGTAAAGCATGTGCCGGGGCTGAGGAGGAATCTAATTTCGCTTGGGCTTTTGCATGATGAAGGTTGGTTGTATCAGGTGGAGCCTGATCGGAGGACCTTGAAAGTCATGCATGGCTGGAAGACTGTCTTGTTGGGTGAGAAGTCAGGCGTGCACCAGTACAGGCTGCGAGGGAGCGCTGTTGAAGGTGGAGTCATGGATGGCAATGCAACTGTGGCGGTGTTCTGTCCAGGAGATGGTAAGGCTGTGGGATCAGCCTCGCCAGATCGTTCGATGTGAGCAGCGAAGGAGACGACTCAAGTCCGGTACACGGAGGTTCACACAAGAAGGCGAATTCAAGGTGGCGGCCATATTCGTCAAGGTGGAGTTTGTTAGAGTTTGTGTCGAATATGTGTACGGCTTTGGTTACGGTAGGACTTGAGTTGTAATAGAGGTCTAGACAGAGTCCTAGTCAAACTCTATTTAGAGGGGGGCCATAAATATGAGGCCGACCATGTGTAACCGTACGACGACTAGATGGCTTGGTTTGGGGGTGCGGCGTTGCCGCGGTGTACCTAGATGCGGGCATAGCTATCTGATAATGGGGAGGAGCGTCCATAGTCATGCCCCGGGGATGTAGGTTTCGGCTGAACCTTGTTAACAAATATCGTGCTTCCGAAGTCGTATGTGATTGTGCATGGGTATCTCGATTGATCCATAGACACTTCCGCATGCTTATTTTCTAACAGTAACGGATCAAAATGTTTGGATTTATTTTTTATCTATTAAGTAGGCATACTTACCCAGCAATCTGATTCTCAATAAACCAACATTTCTCGATTTCCATGCAGTTTAGTGTCTTCGGTCACTCCAAAGTTGCAGAAAATGGAACAAGCATGGAATGATCTCCACTGCATTAATTTGTAGCATTATTAATTCAAATTGCAGAATAGATAGATGCAAATTACTCCACGTGTGTTGCTGCGGAGCTAATGATTCCTCAAATATGTTTTTAGTAGTACTGTTCATTGCTTGCATTCATGATATTAAACAGCATAAAAATTGTTCTAAATAGGGATTTTAATCGAAATTTAACTAGAATACACACATTTGTTTAGTATATGATAACAATGGAGGAACATAACTAATAGTTATTAACTTGATATTTGAATGATATTCTATTTTGCAAACAACAAGCTACATAATTATTATAGCTGTACAATGACAATGATTATACGTGGACTCGAATATAGAACTCATCGTAGTACAATGATTTAAAACATAATGGTTCCATGTAGTCAACCCAAGCCCATAGTAGAAAAGACAGCAGCATGTCCAGTTTTGCGCAATTAATGGATACATGTCAAAGTATTGTTTGGCTAGCATACTTACCTAGGCTTAGTGTAATCAAGTCCCTCATGGGGGTTTCAAGTACAAAGTACAAAAAAGATGATTGAATTTAAGGTTTTTTTTTTGCTTGTTGTGTTGGGCCAAGACGGATGCATGTAGTGGTAAGTACAATTTTTCAAATGAGTGTTACATGACGAACAGTTTAGAGTGGAATTCATAATGACACAAAAATTGTATATATGTACTGCTATAAAAAAACTAGCATGCTATATTAGTGCCACATAAGAATGAAATGTTACCTATCTAATTTGCTCACCTATAAAGAAACACTCTGTAACCTCTGACAGTTATGTTCAGGTGATACTCTGTTAGTGTTAAAATATCCCTTGTGTATCGAATGTGCCCGGGGCATCTCTTCCATTTTCCTGGTACGTCAGTCTATAGAAATGGGCACAATATATGTACAAATTTAGTAATCAAATTCATCTTGCTTATTTACCAAATTCAGTAACAGCTTACTTGCCTTTTTCGCATGAAGTTTTTCTCTGCCCAATTTTGTGTTAAAGAGTTTCTCCAGGGCCAGTTTTTGATCCTAGAATGAAAACCCATATCACTCAACATTTTGTTAAGCTAAGGTATATACTGATATGAAGAGTCAGTGGACCAGTTACTAACATGGCATTCTAAACCATGCGTGGAGGTTTTTGAAATGCTCTCAAACATTTGACCAGAATCATATTTCACAAATTCTTTGGTTATCCCCATCTTGTATCGACATGGTGGGCACAAAATATGCTCCATATTAATACTTTTGATTTGCTGCATCTCTCATTATTCAAAATTATTAGACATGATCTAATAACACTTACAGGTATATTGAAAAAGGAAGAGATGTAAATTACCATATAAAACTGCTCCATGTTCCCTTGGCATCATGGAGTTGAGTTATTCCAATACTTTCCATTACATGTAGTAACCAAATCCTGTTTTTTTAAAAAAACAAAATGTTGGCGTAGATAGAAATTTCTAATATTAGAGATAGAAAGGAACAAAGGCAACGGTGCTATGTTTGGAACAATTTTACCAGAAACAATTCATCTGAAATCAGACCCATTCGAAATGCATACGGAACATGTGCATTGTTCTCTATGTTAACATCAACAGCTGGATTACACAATGAATAGCCCTGTGGAAATAAACATGGTAATGAATTATTTGCAAAATATAATGATGTTTATAATACCATTAAGAATGTAAATTGTAGGACAAGTACAATACAAATTGTATATGTAATAGTATATGCAAAGTTGATATAGTGAAATTAATATGGGACCAGAGAAATAAAACAAGGTTGTTTGCTGGAATCAACAGACCTAGTACACCAAGTCATGGAGACCGTAGCTTGGTTCAGGTATCCAATCATATAAATGTTTTCTTTGAGCACACTTAAGAAACAAAATATCTTCAAGGATTTGTAAATGTAAAAAAGAAGCAAACACCTTGTCTCAGACCTATGCGTAACTATCATAGTACCTCATGTACCAAAATCTCATTGTGCGAAGGAGGATCTCTAGTATCAAAATGGTCAGTGAACTTCAGTTTAAGGCTTGCTGAGAGTTTAATCTTGGGGTGACAGGTGTAGGATTATTTTCTGTTATCTGTAGGCTGTGCACATAAAACAACTCAATACAAAAAGATATGATTCCTTTACCAAATATTAATTGATTCAATTGGAGCCTTTCCATGTGATCAACTGGCTGGTAGGGTTTCACCATTTGCATGCTAGGATATTAGGGTGTTCAACTTGACCAAGCCCAGAATATGTACAATTGTACTAAGTAGAGGACACAGAAGCACCCGAGCCCAAAATACGTAGAAGTTTATTAAGTGAAGGACAGAAGCTCTCTCTTTGTGGTTTTGAATGCACCAGTTAATTGTTGGCTGACATCATCACATTACAAATATTATAGTAATAAATGGCATTTTTGGGTATGTATATATATATATATTATGCTATAAATCAAATATAGATAGTTATTTGTGCATTACCTTGAAGTTTATCTTCATTCCACTGGATTCATCATTTCCTAAGTATTGCATATTATCATGGCATACAAACAAAAACCAGACATGATTAAGAGACACATTAGCTATATACTTTGAGTTAAAACCACATCACATAGTTATGGTGTATAATAAATAGACAAACGTTTGTGTTGTAACTTACTCTTTATAATTTCCTGTGAAAGCACAGGTACTAGCACTCCACTATAAGAGCATCCAGCTATGTAGAAAGGATTTGACAGAAATTCAGTATATTCCGTGAACCACTGGGACAAGAACCACCTCATCAGACAAATGTCATAGTAATATAGTATGTTTTACAATGCAGTGGTGATCATAAATCACTCTGACCTTTGTCAGAAAATGATACAAGTCCACTACTCTGCTCGTATCGTTTGTTACGTAATCAACTTCATTATCAGAATAACTGTAGCCCACACCTGCTGGCGAGTCAACTAAAAGGAGGCTAGCCATCTGTAATTTATTTTACAACAAGGGCGTCAATTCAGTTACATATTTCTGGTAGTAAAAAAAAATTGGAGATTTCATTTTTCCTTGATTGGTCAGCCTTGTTTCATATATAACCTTGCAGTAAAAAATGCTATACTAAATTTTATATACCTTTGTCCACGAGTAGGGGTTTATAGTTACTCGTGGATCGTCATTCACACGCAACTGTTTGGAGTCAATTCTAAATGGTCCTGTAAATTTTTTTCCCCATGGGTCATAGTTAAGTTGCTTGTTCTGAAATGAAGCACATCATATGGATACATCATATGAAAGATCACTGAAAAGTAGGTAGTACTTACCAATGGAATGTAGAAATGCACTAAACCCTGAACATGCTGGACCACCGTTTATCCAGATGACCACAGGATCTAAGGTAGGGTTCCTTTCAGAAACGGCAAGATAATAGTATAGATGTCTCTTTCGTTGTTCGTGGCCAACTGTTATATACCTGCACAACACGAGAGTGGGAAAAAAAGGACATCACTATAGGAAGAAGGTTTTTTTTCATGGGCCAAAAGCCCACGAAAAACAGTAAAAAAAACCTACAAAAAAAGTTCTTTTTCGTGGGCTTGCCGACGAAAAAGTCCGACGAAAAAAAATCTCACGAAAAAATATGACTTTTTTCGGCGGCCCCCACGAAAAATTGTCTTTTTCGTGGGCCCCTGCCGTGGCCGACGAATAAACGCCTTTTTCATCGGCCGGCGGTGGGGCCGACGAAAAAGTTTTTTCGTGGGCCCATAAGGACCAACGAAAAAGTCCACCCAGGCGGCAGCTTTTTCGTCGGTCCCACCACTGGCCTACAAAAAAGCTGGCAACCTCCCTCCCCCTAAAACAGAGCCTTTTTTCCCTTTCCATCCAACAAGAATCACAGTATACAGCACATAGCATGCAACAGAATGCAACAGAAATCCATCCATCACATAAGTAGGAGTGGCGGCGGCCGGCGGCCGGGGGCAGCGGGAGCGGCGGCGGTCGGGGGTAGCGGGAGCAGCAGTGGCCCAGGGCAGCGGGAGCGGCAGCGGCCGGGGGCGGCGGCGGCATGGGTTTGGCGCACGTGGGCTCGAGCGAGAAACGACTGGATGAAGATTTGGATCGAGAGAGCGGGCCGGGTCTAAGGCCCTCTAGTTTTTTGTCGGCAGCCTCGTGGGCCTACGAAAAAACAATGATTTTCGTCAACAGCCTCACGGGCCCACGAAAAGGACAGCAGCTTTTTTGTCGGCCTTCACCGGACCGATGTTTTTCGTCGGTTTTTAGACCCACGAAAAAGATAATATTGTTTTCGTGGGTCGGTCCACGAAAAAAAGTGGCCCATGAAAATTTATTCTTTTCCTGCAGTGCATGTTATTGAAAATGGAAATGTCCAAATTAGTGATTTCACGTATGGATGATGTCCGGATAACCACCTGAACTAATTCTGTCTTCAATTTACGTTTCCAATTAAATTCATCATTTGGTCCAATCTACCCACTTTGCTAGTAGTTTGGGTACTCTTAGACTGAAATGTTTTGCGGAGGACTGGGACCATACATCAAAATCTTTCTCAATGCCTCTCAATAGATAGTTGCCAAACTAGGGGCTTGTTTGGATCCAGGTAACTAAACCCAAAGTGACTAAAACCAGTTACTAAAGCTTTAGCTACCCCTGTTTGGATCTAGTGACTAAAGTAGCGACTAAAGTCTTTATTGATGTGGAGAAAGACTAAAATACCCCCATGTTGGTTCCCTTTTCTCACACCACCCCACTCCCACTCGCCCCTCTCTCTCCCCATTCCAGCTCCCCCGGTGCCCCTCTCTCTCCCTGCTCCCGCTGGCGCCCCTCTCTCTCCCCCGCTCCCGTCGGCGCCACCTCTCTCTCTCTCCCTCTGCCGCTCCCCACCGACGCCGAGCGCCTGCACGAGCAAGCTCGCGCAGATTGAGGCCGGCAGCGTGCTCGCCGCGCGCGGCGCCCTCCACGACGCCGGCCGCAACGACCGGAGGCGAGGCGCCATGCGGGAGGCGAGGTAAGGCACGGTGCCATGCAGGAGGCAAGGGCGTCAGCGGGAGGCAAGGCCGGTCCGGCGGCGAACGGCGTCGCGAGGCAAGGCGAGGCCGGCGGCACGAGGCGGGGGCGGCGGCCGTGGCGGACGGCGTCGAAGAGGCGAGGTGGGGATGGTGTCGGAGGGAGAGAGAGAGAATGGGGCAGAGAGAGAAAGGTGAGAGAGAGTGTGGGGACTGGGGTAGGGTGGGAAAGGGGGTTTTAGTCACCCTTTAGCTCCTCCCAAGTGACTAAATAATCCTTAGTCAGTTTTGCAACTTTAGTCACCTTTTAGCGCAATGTCCAATCGACATTCGCTCGTCCGGCTTGAATTTAACGAGCAATCCGACAACACGTCTTTTTCCCGAGCGGCCGATTCTCCGGCGCACAAGGAAGGGGCCCACGTGAGATGGCGACCAATCCTGCTGCCTGAGTGCACAGCGCACTTTTTTCTTTTTTCCTGCCGCTGTTTCATGCGGTTGCCTCCTCCCGTACGTTACTGAGTGGTGTGTTGTTTTCGTTTTAGCTCTCCAGCGGTTTATTTCACTTTTTATGACATAATTTTATTCAAGGACATAATTTTATTAACGGAAAATTATGCTGACATAATATCATGACATAATTTTATTCACGGAAAATTATGCTGACATAATTTTTATTCATTGAAAATTATGCTAACATAATTTTATGACATCGTGGTAAGTTTATATTTCCTTAAAGTTATCGTGATAAGTTATGATTGCAAAGTTGACGTGATAAGTTATGCTTGCATAAAATTATTACGATAAAGTTATGCTTTTATAAAATTATGCTCCCATAAAGTTATCATGATAAGTTATGATTATAATTTTTTATTATAATTTTAGAATAAAAAGGAAATATAACTAATAAAAAAAACTCACTTGGGCCCACCACGTGGGAGATGCGGGTGCCTGAGAAATCGTCGCTGTGCTATACCGCCTGGGCCCCACCTGGCTCCCGCGCCCCGCACGAGGCCCCATCGGCGCCATGGGCTGTGCCGCCTGGGCCAGCGTCGCCCGCACGGGAGGGACCCACCATCGTTCGCTTGTTTCTAGATTAACGAGTGTTCGCTAATTAGTCACCCTCACCTTTTAGTCCATCATGTTTGGTACTTTAGTCACCTAGTGACTAAATTTTTGTCAATTTGGCTTTAGTCAATAGGATCAAACAGGCCCTAGGCTGAGCTTGCTGTGTGCGTGACATCATTTCATAATTCAAATTGCGTCGAGGGCGCAGGACACAATGGTCAATGGAGACGATTAAAACACTTCAATTGCGTGCTGTGCCAGACAAGAAGGGGGTCAGAACACACGTCGATCTTGCTCTCTTGCGTACAAAGCACAGAAGGATTTCACGAAATTGCAAAAAATGACATCACCCGTGGCACGATCTCTGCCGCTAGCTTTTGTAATGCCTGATGACGAATATCTAGACATCTCTTCTCACTAAATCACAGGAGCGAGGAACGGAGGAAGATGCAAAATTTTTTGGAAACGTGACAGAAGAAACGCCAGATCGGCGAGAGGAGAGAAACTCAGAACGTAAAAAACATAGCGAGGCAGGCGCCGTCTCATGATGATACTGTGCATCTTACCCGGCGTAGTGCTTGGAGGGGAACTCGCCTTGGAACCCTGGGAACTCGTCGACTTGGGCGCCGGCTGGAGCCGCGCGTCCCGGCGGAGGGGCACACAGGCACAGCAAAACCGCTAGCAGCAGCGGCGCGCCTGCGCCAGCGGACTCCACGGAGGCATGGATTCTTTGGCGACGGGACATGGCGAGCTAGGCTAGAGCTAGATTACCAGGCAATGCAATGTTGTGAGGACGAAGCTCGGGGAGAGGGCAAAGCTGGAGAGATATACACGGCGGAACGGGGAAACGTACGTCCGTCACGCCGGTGGGCAGCTGGATGCCAAGACACATGGTTCTCGCGGCATGACACCACGGGCTGCCGTGCATGCATTAACCTCCTCCGCCCGTCCGCTGTGAGTGACACTTGGCGCGTTGGCTTGTGTTCTTCCTGTCGCGGAGTCGACGGATTTCAGCAACTGCCCGAGTGCGAGTGCACACATCCCTTTAACACCCTACTAAAAAAGACTTTTCAAAATACCTCCGTCCAAAATTATAAAGTTATATCCATTATTAGATTTATTTATTACTCCTATATGTGTGTGAGAGATACATGTGTAAATTCATTAACATTTATAAAAAGGTGGACAGACAACGTAAGATTAAAACCTGTTAGGCTGCTGTCACAGGTGAGCCCATCCAACCCCGTCCATCCACTTTTCCAACTACCTCATTCTCTGTCTACAGTGCAAAACAGTGTTTTGGACTCTCTTTTTTGGCCATCTGGTAACAGCAGCCTTACAACGTGAGAGATACATGAATGAACACTGTATATATGTGCCAAATCATGACAACCTCAACAAGCATATACATTTTATCTCTTCTCATGCGCCGCACCTGCGCACCACGAGTGGCACGATGGCACGCCAGACAACCACACGCAAGCCACGCCCTCACTCGAGCTTTTTATTTCGAACGGCACCCTACTACTACAGAAACTTGCACCAGGAGCGATAGAAAAGCCTCCTACAGGAGCGGTTTTAGGAAGAGCTCCTACTCGTGGGCTCCTGAGTGGAGTCCACTGTAGAACCGCTCCTGTAAGGAACATAGCCACTACAAGAATCCCTTTGATTTATGACATTCCATTTACGTCACAATACCTGTTATTTACGTCATATATTGCCATTAGTGACGTCTGCGACGAATATCACTGCGTCGGTAATTGAGCGTTTTTAATGGTCATTTGCGACGTCATTGATTTTTTACGTCATAAATTTAGTGACATTCTGTCCTGCGTCACATGCGTCACAAATTTATGATGCTCTATTTTTGTCATTGTTATACCCAAAAAACGTCACAAAACCCTAAGGGTCACTGGCTGTACATTTAGCACGTAGGCTTCAAAAACGTCATAAAACAGTTTGACGTGGCAGAGGCGCAACCGCGCAGGGAAAGAGAAAGCCGGGGAAAGTGAGAGCGAGTAGGGTTTCGCTTGGCTTCTCGCCGTATTTATGCAGTGCTGAGGAGTTTGTCGCCGTCCGATCGCATATACAATGGCCACGCGGTGCTACGCATAGTTGAAACGGGCTGGGCCAGTACAAATGGGTCAAAATCAAGTTTTTCAATTTCATTTCACTTAACACAGTTTTATCACTTATTTTGTGCATTCGTCCATATTATAAGCATTTTTTAGACTAAGTATTGTGGTGATTATGTAATTTAAGCTGAAAATTATTTGTAACAATTATTTAGCGAAGTTTGAGTTGATTGTGTATTCAAAATACTTATGTTAAGATTAAATGGTGGTGTGGGTTACACGTGAACTCGTCTTAACCATCCAAGTTTCAACATGGCAAATAGTTCACTTTATCATTTTCATGTGGGGACTTGAGATTACCTTCTTATAGCATTTTTATTGGCCCAGATAACTTATTTGAAATTTTCGGTCAACAGTAGAAAATTTTGTGAATTTAATTGCACTTATGATGATTTAATATATAAAAAATTAAAGAAATTCATGATACTTGGCAGAGGATCAACGTACGTCCAGGTAACATTCTTAAAAAAAATTTAGACAGCAAACTCCACAATGTGATAGTGTTTCTTTCATGCGGCTTTCACTCATTGTGCGGCTTCCACGAAGCCACTCTAACCATTCAAGTTTCAGCATGATTAATAGTTCACTTTATCATCCTCATGTGTGGACTTGAGGTCACCTTCTTATAGCATTTTTATTGGTCTAGATAACTTATTTGCAATTTTCAATCAATACTAGAATATTTTATGAATTTAAATGCATTTCTTATGATTTAGTGCAGAAAGAAATTAATAATACATAAATAGCTTTAGAAATTCATGATATTTGGCGGAGTGGCAACATATATTTATGTAGCATCTTTAAAAAACTTCGGACAAGAAACTTCATAAGGTGTCGGCATTTCTTGCATATGGCATCCACTCGTTGCTCCTGTTACATGTGAAGTCACTCTGGCCATCCAAGTTTCAACATGATCAATAGTTCACTTTATTATTTTCATGTGAATACTTGAGGTTACCTTCTTATAGCATGTTTTTGGTCCAGATAACTTATTTATAATTTCCAGTCAACATTGAAATATTTTATGAATTTAATTGCATTTCTTATGTTTTAGTGTAGAAAGAAATTAATAATACATAAATAGTCTAAAAAATTCATGATATTTGATGGAGGGGCAATATATGTCCACATAGCATACCCAAAAAAGTTTGGACAAAAAACTCCATATGGTGTTGGTCATATGTATTACACTTGTAGTGTGGGTTCACTTAAAGTCACCCTAGCTGTCCAATTTTCAACATGACTCACTTTATCATTTCTATACGAGAGTTTGAGGTTACCTTCATATAAAATGTTAGTGCAATTTTCGGACAACACTGCAATTTTCACTGGAAATGATCGAACCCAAAAAGGAAAAAAGTTCTTCTCCCTAGAAGAGTGGTGCTGCTATGACCGCTTGGGCCTCAAACATGATCCGGCCAGCAGACACCTTGGCCCATCCATCCTAGCCCACCAGCGGCCTAGCATACGCTAAAAATGTTTTACCCAAAATGGTTTTCACAAAACAATGCTAGTTGAGTAGGCTGAAGCTCTCCGCTACGAGTCAGGATTGCAGGTTCGAATCCTGCTGTCGTTGAATTTGGCACAGCCGTTCTTTTTTTTCCCTTAACAATTTTTCTCGTGGCCCATTTTTTATTTTAATTTTTCTGTCATAAAAATTTTCATTCCAAACCCGTTTATTAGAACAATCGCATGAAAAAAAAAGGAAATGAATGGAGAGATTTTGGGAAAGGAATTGATAAGAGTTAAATTTAAACAATTTTTGCTAGTTTCGGACTTCCAATATAGTACATATTTCTATATTAATGCAAAAATTTTAAAAATTGATTACAAATAAAGTGTTTCCTAAAACAAATAAATTTATTTGTTTAAAAGTTTAAATACTCTAAAATTTGTATTGACTTTTTTATAGGTGAAAAAATTAGGGTGGTATCTTACATTATTTTTTATTAACACTAATCTGTTCTACAAAATTAAGATTAACACAGTAACAAAAATATAAGAACAGAAGAGTAATTTGTGACGTTTTCTAGTTTCCCACTTATGACATGTTACAATTTGTCTCAATACAACTTCACGGTAGTTTATGACGATTCCTATATGGTCTTTGCGACAAACATCTAAATTTCATCACTAAGTCATCCAACTTCCTTCAAAACATCATAAACTAAACTTAGATAACGACGAAAAGCTCGAGCGTCACGAGGAAATCGTCGTAAATCGCAAGGTTTCTTGTAGTGAGCAGGAGCGGCTCACTGCTGCGTACCTTACAGGAGCGGTGCATTCTGAAATGTATACTAGCACCGCTCCTGCTGAGGTTCCTAGCAGGAGCGGTGCATCGTGTGCGGGAGTGGTTTGAGATTGCACTGCTCTTGCTACAATTTGAGGCCCCCCTTGTTTCATTCCCGCTATGATTTGAAAATGCCTAGTGTTTTGTGTTTCCTGCCATACTTTCCGCCTAATTAGAAAGTGATTTGTTTTCCTATATATACACACACACATTTTCGAGGCACATTTACATAAATATTCAATTGTGTCAAACCATGCTGTGCGTGCTAGCTAGTTACAAAATACATCGCACAAGGATTAGTAAATGTTTACATTGACCACAACAACTCAACTATAACGGGTAATACTCCCACTCGATCAATGGGCTGTATTTTTCTTCTTTTGCTAAAACTGAATTGTGATCAAAGAATTGCCCTCGCCGGTTGATTGCCTCGTGTAATGTGAAACGGCATGGGTCGGCAATGTTTTCCATGAGATGAGCCTCGGTGAGAGGCCTACTTGTCAAGGGGATTGAGGGAGCTGGACCAAAAAAATATGATATGAGTGTCAATAGTGCCAAAGTGGTCTTAGTTATGGGCACATATGCAATACATACAATGAAACGAGATAATGTTTTTCAGTACTTACATCTTCAGGATTAGTTCTCTACCTCCCATTGACCTTAAGGAACTCAAAAACATAGTATCCACAGTATCTGGTTCCCCTTGGTTGCTTGTGGCACTATGTTTTACAAGCAAGTTCAATTAGTTTTAGATTTATAATACATTGTTTGAATATATGCATATGTACGTGTCTTTTCTTCCATACCGGGAATTTCGATCGGACACTGATCTCATGCTTGCGCACAAGATGAAATGGCAGATTGTACTTTTCGATACCAATTTGGAAGGCCCTGTTATAATTAGAAGACATATCGAAACTCAGATATAAGTATGACGACTTGATATATAAGAACAAATATGGCATGCATGGTATATATCTTACAACCGTATTATATTCAAAATGGTCGAATATCTCTTGATTGGGACATCCAACGAGTCCAAGACCAATACCTTGCTCTCCTTAGGCATGATGTATAGACAGATCCAATGTCCGCTGCAATGAACAAAGCGAATGTAGTTAGATATGATCGTGTTTGATTAATTTTCGCTTAGTATGAAAGGCAAGGGTTGTGACATACTCAAACTTGTATGGAGCAAAGATTTGGTCACTCCCTTCTTCATGGAGGAACTTCAATGCAGTGATAATGTATGAGGCAACTTTCCTCTTATACTTTCTGTGTAAGTCCATCCGGATTGCCTCCTTCTCATCTTTTGTTTTTCTTGCC
This sequence comes from Paspalum notatum, assembly GCA_022530915.1. Lineage (NCBI taxonomy): Eukaryota > Viridiplantae > Streptophyta > Magnoliopsida > Poales > Poaceae > Paspalum > Paspalum notatum. Next base: position 23,745,858 of record CM039687.1, read on the forward strand.
TGCAGTTCTTTGCTATCGTCTTTTAGCTTGAGTGGATAGTCGAGTTGACTTGGTTAATTAGTGAAGGGTCCAAGAACCCGATTCTTGTATCACCAATCTTTTCAGCTACTTGATACTGCATTCTGAAATATATATTATAAAGCAAATGGATGTTACAGATGAGAGTATTATTTTGACAATTATTGCCACATAATTAATGGGATTGGGAGGAAGACTTACAGGCACCAAAGGGTCATCGCAGTAATATCCACTTGTCCTAGGCGGAACATGTTTTGGAACTCCAAAAAATCAGCGATTGTAGTCTTGCTTAGGGTGGTGAAACATCGGCTGGGAATGTGAGCAGTTACGAAATTAACCCCAAGTCTACATGCCCTTAGATACCAAGCGTGAAATTTTTTCATCTTCCCTGGGAAGTTTTTATCATTTGGAGCCCAATCTGCTAGGAATTGTTTGCCTTGTTCATATTTTAGGGGACAATCCGGTATTTCTAGACTTTCATCAAGGCCAATCACAGTTTTGTAGAATTTTTGGTCTGGAACAAGATCAATTTCGTTTGTTGGCCTCTTTCTCTTTTGCGGCTCTTTTCCTTCGGTTTCTGCATTTCCTTTCCTGCCGCTGTTTTCGTGAACCATTTTTGCACCTCCTCTGTCGCAGCCTTTTTCATACGTGTGTACCATTTTTGGCACCACGCTTTTCTCGCATGTCTGTGCTGCCGCTGGCTCCTCGGCTTTTGGAGGTTGTTTTGATGGAGCCGGCTTCTCGACGGCTTCTGGTGGTGTAGCCAGCTTGTCGGGGAGATCTAGAGGTGTAGCTGGCTTCTCGACGACTTCTGGAGGTGTAGCCGGCTTCTCGGCGACATCTTGAGGAGTTACTGGCACGAATTCGTCAGTGGATCTGAATATGCATGATCTTGTTTGAGTGCTAGCTGCCTTTGTTCGATTGGTCGTTGTTCGACTGCTAGATGCCTTTGTTCGAGTGCTAGGTTGAGGATGTATAACTTATTTCACGAGATGAACTGGTCGACACACTGACCGAGGAACTCTATCTCCTTTGGCATGGGGATGTCTATCCTTTCTTCTGCATGTTTGGGTTCAATGCTAAGGACCTGGGCCCTTGCATTGTTCGGTGGGATCTCCTTGCCATGGAAAAGTGTGCTCTCTAGAATCACCAGTGCCCTTGCTACCTTCTCTATCTTTCCATGTATTCCTAAAGGGATGTGCAGCTCGCAAGGAGTCGGAGACATGACCACATCAATTCCTAGATGGCGCCCCTCTGGATCGGTGGGTGTATTAGAACGCCAAGATATTTCATTGATTTTTCATGTAGATTTCTGAATTGTTCCATGAACACCTCTCGGGCCGCTTCTTTCATAGCTTCCTCGTAGCGATCGTGCTTTTTGTACTTGGCCTTGTCCTGGGAGAACCCGTCCTTCCAATTGACCTTGGACAAGAGGCCTCTGACTCGGCCTCCATGCTCTTTTGTCCCTATTGCTTCAGTTAACACGTCGTTCTCCCTATCAGGGACAAAATTGCCCACCTTCTGGTCCTCTACAAGCTTCATGATTTTGCTCACCACCTCTTTGGTCTCAGGCTTTGCAAAAATCTTTTTGTCCCCCTAGCATCTTGACCTCTTGGACTTTGACCCACTGGAACGTCCAGTCGTTCAAGCCTTCGTACGGGTCTTGTAGGCCTTTAGCTATTATATCTTGCTTTTCTTTGTTCCATTTGTTGACTTTTGCGGCGTACCCACCGGGGCCAAGTTTCGTCTTGTGCATGTCTCTCTTTGCAAGAGTTTTGTTACCTGTGCTAAGCTCTTTGGCTTCTTTAGTTGTCCATTGCCTCACGAACTCATCCCACTGTGCTTGGGTGATCTTACTGTACTCCGCAAACGGAGTAAGGTTGGTCTTCACATATTTTCTCATGAGCTCCACTTTCCATCGACGGTAGGCTTCTCCTAGCTGCTTTAGTGCAAATGCCTTAGCCTTCCCCAAGCTATCACGTGGCAACTGGAACACTTTCTGCAACTCTGTCCATAATAGCTCCTTCCTTGCATTGGAAACCTTCCTCCAATCAGTCCACGTAGGATCGATCCACTCCCTCGCTACCACCCCCACGGCGTTGCAGAACTTTGCTCATACCTCAAAAGGTTCCAGTGGTTGTCTTGCATCACTAACCTCATGCACTACGAAAATTGTTTCAGGTAATTTGTTCTTCGCTCCCTTTCTGCCTCTCCTCTTGCTCGATCCAATTGTCTCAATGAGGTTTTCTTCAGCCGGATTGTCCTGAGGTGTGGTGGATTTTTCAGCCATTTGTTGTTCCTGCTTGGTGTGAGATTATTAACAAAATGGGAAATTCCCATCGTTACAACAACTAAACGAGATTAGTGTTTGGCTCACACCTCGGCGGAGGGCACATAGTTCGGATCCCTCGCGAGTTCTCGAGCGCATTTGGCGGCAATTACGTCCTTGGCATGTGGGTCTTCTGGCTCTAGGTTGTCACATGGCAAATCGTAATCGACTTCATCGGGTTCATCGTTAAGAACATCTTCGAGCCATGCATTGTCTTTGGCGTATCGCTCTGATGGTGACCTACTATCCATTTTGTCTAGAAAAGACCGTGTAATCTAACGATAATAAAATTCACACACATGAAATTTGTATACATGAAATATAGTTACATGAAAAGTTAATATACAGATAATGAATATCCATGAAAATTACACATAACAAAGCAAAGCAGATGAAATTTGTATATACATGAAAAATGGTTATACATGATAGATGATAATACATGAAAGATAAAAACAAATGAAATTTGTATATACATGAAAAATGATAATACATGAAAGATGAAAATACATGATAATACATGAAAGATGACAATACATGATAATACATGAAAAATGGTTATACATGATAGATGATATAATACATGAAAGATGAAAAGAAATGAAAACACATGAAAAATACATGAAAGATGAAAATACATGAAAAATGGGTAAACTAACCAACTACCTAACTCACTAGCTAACTAGCTATCAAAATCCCTAACTATAACTCACTAAGTAAACTAACTAGCAAAATCCCTAAGTATAACTAGTTAAATTAACTAACTAACTAACTCACTAGCTATCAAACTAACAAACTAACTAAACTAACTAACTCACTAACTAGACACATGATAAAAGAAATGGATGTTACCGTGTGGTCCGTGGAGAGGAGTATCGAAGCCGGCGCCGAAGACGAGGATCGGAGGAGGCCGCGGCGCTGATGAGGCCGGGCTGGGGCGGAGGAGAAGAAGGATGAGGTGGCGGCGCCGACGAGGAGGCTGTGGAGGAGAGGTGCCGGCGCGGGGACGACGTCCGGGCCGGGGCGGAGGAGGAGGCGGCGCCGACGAGGACTGCCGCCGCGGAGGATGAGGCGGCACGGACGATGAGGCCGGGGCGGAGGCGGCCGACGAGGCCGCGGCAGAGAAGGAAGCGGCGCGGGGACGACGCGGCGAGGCCGGGGCAGAGAGCTTCGACGGCAGCGGAGGATCGCGCGCGGAGCACAAGGGTGGCTTGGATGGCGCGCGGAGGACGGAGCACCGGCGCTGGCTCAGATGGCGCGGCGCGGAGTGGAGGCGGCTAGATGGCGCGGTGCGACAGCGGGGAGGTGGAAATTTTGGCAGCCTGATGGCGCGAAGAAGAGAATGGAAACGCCGGGGGACTTAGAAAATTTCGCCTCCCCCACGCACTCTTTTATTAGAGGGACTTCAGCAGGAGCGGTGGACCTGCAGAGGAAGCGTCAGGAGCAGTTGAAAACTTGCACCGCTCTTGATGCTTCCTGTACAGGAGAGGTGGAAGGCGTCCACCGCTTGCTATTTTCAGTAGGGGCAGTGGGCGTTTGCGGGAGCAGTTCCCTAATGGGCCGCGACCCTAAGTGGGATTTCCGCAGGCCGGCTTTTTCTTTTTGATTTTAATTTCTTTATTTTCATTTCTTAATTTCTTTTCATATTTTGTTTTCCTATTTGATTTTTATATATTCTTTTCAGTATATTCAATAATTCTTTTCATTCTTGTCCCGCACTATGCGTACCTGGTCCTCAAGATGCTGGGGCCAAACGGCATTGGCTGAAGAAGATTAGGAGGAGATGGCTTCCATCACACCTTTTGGAGCATTCTGCTACAATACTTCATCGATGACATACCGCAAGGCTTCAACAGCGTCACGAGATTCCGCTGGAAGTTAAACCCCACCAAATGTGTCTTTGGGGTGCCGGCCGGTCAATTGCTCGAATTCGTTGTTAGCAAAAGGGGGATCGAGGCTAATCCTGAGAAGATCGATGCTATTCTTCGGATGGAAGCGCCAAGATCGCTCAAAAAGTTTAGAAGCTGACTGCATGCATGGTAGCCCTGAGCCGATTCATCTCACGGCTTGGTGAGAAGGGCATGCCTTTCTATAAGCTCTTGAAGAAGGTGGACAGATTTCAGTGGTCACCAGAAGCTCAAGAAGCCCTGGATGCTCTCAAGACGTTCCTTACAACTCCTCAGGTACTGCAGTCCCCGAGACGTGCTGCAGGAGGCCAGCCAGCGGAAGAATTGCTACTCTACATCGCCTGCACGACTCATGTTGTCAGTACAGCACTGGTGGTCGAAAGATGAGAAAAAGGGCATACACAGCTGGTTCAATATCCCATCTACTTCATCAGTGAAGTTCTCAGCCCATCTAAGATAAGGTATCCTCAAGTTCAGAAGTTGTTATATGCCGTCCTCTTCACTGCTCGAAAATTGCGGCATTATTTCGAGGAACACAAGGTCGCAGTGATCACACAATTCCCGATTGGCGAAATACTACACAACAGGGAAGCAACAGGGAGAATAGCCAAGTGGGCATGTGAACTAGGAGCGCATGAAATCGACTTTCGACCGCGCACTTCTGTCAAATCTCAGATTCTGGTGGAATTCATCTCAGAGTGGATAGAAAATCAAGTGCCAGACAACCTGGAGCCTATAGAATCCTGGAAGATGTATTTCGATGGGTCTCTAAAGCTCGAAGGAGCAGGACCAGGGGTCATCCTGACGTCTTCAAAAGATGGAAAGCTCAAGTATGTTCTGTAGATTCTCTTTCCTATATCCAACAATGCAGCCGAGTATGAAGCCTTGCTTCATGGCCTGCGCATATGTATTTCACTCAGAGTTCAGCGTTTGGTGACCTACGGGGACTCTATGGTCATTATCAGTCAGGCCAACAAAGACTGGAAACGAGTCAATGGATCAGTATTGCGCAGAAGTTCGCAAGCTTGAAGGGAAATTCCAGGGGATCGAGTATCATCATGTTGACAGAGATAAGAATTTAGATGCAGACTAGTTGTCGAAGCTGGGCTCTTCTCGGGCCAAGATTCCACCAGGGATATTCGTCCAGGAACTGTCCTGGCCATCTGTACATAAAGGCGAGTCAACTACACCTCAAGAGGAGCATGTCTTGAGTCTGGAAGATTCCCCGACTAACTGGAGGGCCCCAATCATCAAATACATCAGAAACGGGGATGAGCCAGATGACAAAGCCGAAGCTGCACGATTAATCAGGCGATCAGCCAGCTATACTCTGATTGGCAATGACTTATATAGACGCAGTGCATCTGGTGTTCTCCTCAAGTGCATTGACATATCTCGCGGCAAAAGTTTGCTGCAGGAAATTTATTCTGGTCATTGCAGCAATCATACAGCGTCAAGGACATTAGTCGGGAAGGCATTCAGGGTAGGATTCTACTGGCCAACAGCAAAGCAGGATGCAATTGATCTGGTAAAGCATTGTGAAGCATGTCAGTTCCTCGCCAAGCAACACCACTTACCAGCTCAGTAGCTACAAAACATTCCTATATCTTGGCCCTTCGCTTGCTGGGGGCTGGACATGATAAGGCCATTCAAGAGGGCTCAGGGAGGCTATACTCACGTCCTAGTAGCTATTGACAAATTTACAAAGTGGATCGAGTACAAGCCAATTGCTTCATTGACGTCAGCCAAGGCAGTGGAGTTCATTCAGGAGATCATATTCTGCTTCGGCATCCAAAAAAACATAATAACCGCACTGGGATCCAATTTCACAGGTGATGAATTCTTCAGCTTCTACGAAACAAGGTCTATCCTCAACAACTATGCTTCAGTAGCTCATCGCCGAGCCAATGGTCAGGTCGAGCGAGCTAACGGCATGATCCTTGATGCTCTCAAGAAGAAAATCTTTGACAAGAACGAAAAATTTGTGGGCAAGTGGATCAGGGAACTTCCATATGTGGTTTGGAGCTTGAGGACCCAACCCAGCAAAGCACTCAACGGAAACACACCTTTCTTCATGGTGTATGGTTCAGAAGAAGTACTACCGTCTGACTTAGCGTTCGGCACACCTCGACTCACATTTGACAATATAGTTGACGCAGAAGCGGGTCACGCGGACGATATTGATGTGCTTGAGGAGGAACGACTCAACTCTATGATTCAGTCGGCACGGTACCAACAAACTCTGCAGTGCTATTACGACCGCAATATGTGTCCCAGGGCATTCAGGATTGGGGAGCTGGTCCTTCCTAAAGTCCTCAAGAAAGCGAGAAGTCATAAGTTGTCCCCCCCTTGGGAGGGACCATATATTGTCACGGAAGTCACCCGCCCGAGATCTTATCGTCTGAGCGAGATGGATGGAACTCCAGTTGGAAACTCATGGAACATAGAGCACTTGCGCAAATTCTATGCGTAAAAGTCCTCGTAGCGTTCTCGTTTGTACTCACGATGGTCGTTGTGGTTGTTGTGTCCTCAAAGCAACTTGTCCTCATATGTATTCTGATGCTTCGTACTGTTGACAGTCGTAATATCACGATATCAACCGTCAATTATCCACCAAATAAAGCTAAACATGTGAAATATATGGACTAACGCTTGCTACTAATGAGTTCCACAAGATGTACATGAATATTTGGATGCAGGTACCAAAATGTATACAAAATGGTTGAAAACACACCATATACCAAAGATAGGCTGAAATGGTGATAGGGCCCTGGCCGCTCGGCCATGTGCCATGGCCGCCCAGCCACCCCCCCATGCCCATTTGTAACCACGACCACGTGGAATGGTCCCTTGACCACTTCACTTGCCATTTCTTCGATCCTGCGTACAACAAACACAAAATAGTGAAGATCCAACCATACAAAGGAGCATCCAATGTATCCAAGGGTCACAACGTGTTGGGACAAGGATTGGTGATGTCAAGGATCCGAGGGGAACAACATGCATCCAATTGGAGCCAGACACGTGGCCGCCCGACCACTTAGGGTGGTCGGCCGACCACCCCTCAGCGGCATTTTGTGATGCTCCGGTATCTCGAGTGCATTTTCATCCCACCTACATGCAACCCTCATCATGATGCATCATACAATGACATGCATTTAAACCCTAGTTCAAATTTGGTTGAGGTGCAAATTGTTGAAACCTGTTTTCTGCATGTATGTCTCGGTGATTGTGCCCATAACTTTAATTCTATTTAGATTTGGGTGAAACTCATATTGACAAACTTGTAGACAATTTCATGGTGAACAACTTTGGTAATTGGTGCTAGGACATGCATGAAGGTTTGCATAGAGTTTTGGGGCTTTTTCTGTCAGTATGTGTTTTCTGCCCAAACTTGATTTGTTTAGTAATTTCAAATTTAAACAGGTATACAGCCATAATCTTGCAAAACTCGAATTGAATAGGTTGTAGATAATTAAATTCTGAACGACATTGGTATAAAACTCCTTTTGTGAAAGTGTCTAGAAAACAGACTTTTAGAATTTTTAAACTGGAAGGTTCTGTTGGTCAAACCTTGGTCAGCAGATTCAATTTAAATTTAAACCACATTTTTGAATATAACATGGTATAAAAGTTTATAAGAAAGTTGTAGAGATCGAAATTTAGAACATTTCATCCAATTGGGGTATTTTCCCATTCGGCCTTTAACTCATTCAAAAATGCGAAATACAAACAAGTGTATTTGGAGTCAAACTCCTTTTTCCATTTTTTCGGGATTTTCCTTTTATTCTGTCTCTATGACATGCGGGTCCCACCGGACGGATTCCCGCCAGTGGGTTCGGAACGCGCCGACGGTGGGCCCCACCCCACACGTTGCTTGGTGCACCCGGTCCGGTGGACCTCTCTCTCTTTCTCCCTGGGTCCCACCGGTCAGCCTCTTCGGGTCCATGGACCGAGTTTCCCCACCGCGTCTCGCCCGTCCTTCCCGCTCCGTCGCCTCCACGCAGCGGGCACCGCCTGCCGTCGGCCGACGGCCGAGGCCGCGCCCCGCGCCCCGCCCGCATCTGGACGGGACCCCGGCCAAGTTCGCCCCGCCCTCCTCCTTTTCCTACTCCACTCCGTCTCCTCTCCCACTTGGCCCTCACAGAGCCCCTCACTCCCTCTGTTTTCCCCACCGCCGCCGCCATTGCCGAAGCTCGGGCCGACCTCGCGCCCGCCGTTCCGGCCACCTTCGTCTCCCCAGAACCCCGCGCCGCTCTTCCTCACGCGCCGCTCCGCCCATTCACCTAGGCCTAGACCGTCACCGCCCTACGCGCGCGGCGCATTGCCACGCCGAAGATCTCCGCCTGCCGTAGCTGCGAGCTCGGAGCTCGAGTTGCGCCCGCCGTTCCTTGCACCACCGTGCCTCCACACCACCGCGCCGACCCTCCTCAGCCTTCCCTCCATCGTCCCCCTAGATCTAGTCCGCCGGCATTGCTCCACCGCCGCGCATTCCGCCGCCAGACCTCCACCTCTTCGGGTCACCGTCGCCGTGCCACTCCGGTCATTCCCCGTTGCCACAGGTAGCACGGTGAGGTTCCCCACTCCCTCCTCTCTCTCCCCGACCACCGCTGGCGAGCCCGCGGGCCCCGCGCGGCCGGTTGAACGTGCCGCCACCGCCGGTCAACTCCCCACCAGCGGGAGGTTGAAGAAGGAAGAGGTTTCGCATTTTAACCCTCGGCCTTTTGACATTTCACGAGTAAATCCGACGCCCTGTGTACTGTGCCTTGAGAATCTTACGTTCTAGCCCCTGAGGTCTACGGTTAATTGCGTACAAGTCTCTGGATCTAATGTTTTCCATTTATTTTTACATTATTTCTGCTGAAACTTTGAAAAATCATAACAATTAAAATAAAAATCCAAAATGGACAAACTCGGTGGCTATAGACTCCTCTTGAATAGATCTACGGGATAGGTATGATGTGGATGTATGAAAAGACTGTTTTGCCCCTGGTAAAAGTGGACCAAATGAACTCCAAAAATTATGGAACTTGGATAGTAGCTTCGCTATGGCATCTAGGTACTGTGTGATTTTTGGTAGCCTTAGCATTAGCTGTGAAATTACTGTTTTGCCCTTATGCATGTATTTTATGTATTTAATTAGCTTGGAAAAGGAAGGCTATATAAAATATGCTCAAATAGGACCTTTAGTATTTTTCATGTACTTTCTATAGTATGAGTAGCTCACTGGTAAAGTATGGGGTTGTGCATGTTTGTTTTATCTGCTGATTTGAAAATGGTAAAATGTTACTAGTTGAAAAAAAATAGGAAAAAGTGTATTTAAACTGCTAGGAAAATTATGGGAAAAATCTAGTAGCCTACTAGTGATGTCTTGATAACAGAAAGTAATTTTGTGCACTTTAATACCGCTGTTTTGATTTATATGATTTTCATGGTGAAATAAAATATGGAAATTAGATGTCCTATCAAGCTATGGATTTTGTGCTTGCTAATTTTTGTACATGTTGTTCATGCAATGTAATGGTTGCTGTAGAAATTTCAAGTCCAGAACCCATTCCTATAAATTATAAAAAATCCGAGAAGCTGTAGGGCTAATAACTTGTTGGAATTTCAATAAATTAAAGCTGAAATTTTGGCAGTAGCGCTATGAAGTATATTTCTGCATGTGGTAAAAATTTGAGATCGATTTGAGTTGTCTAACTACATGAACTTATGAATACATTATATTCATAAAGGTGCTTTCAAGAGACAACTTCATTTCATTTGATAGGGACTGTGTACACATATAGAACAATTATTCCTAATAACTTCAAAGATAAAATGTGGTGATGGTTTGTATGAATTTTTTTAGTGATGGGTTGTATGATTTCTTAGGAATGTTGTTAGGTTTTCTTGTTATGGGATGTGTTAAACTGAGAGCACTCGCATCCATGCTTCACAAACGGTTTGATCATGCATTATATTTCATTGACACCTCATGCATACATTTGCCATTCGTTGCACTCATGATTGCACTATGTTATGCATATAACCTGTATCATATGCATGTATTTGCATTCTCTTGCACTCACTTGCATTCTATCATGCATATAGACCCCGCGTGCAAGGAGCTATCAACGCAGAAGAAACCAGTGATCAAGGAACCGGACGACAGGCTATATCCGGAGCAAGAAGACGAAGTGTCGCTGATTAAATCCGTCTCTACTTCAAGGGGTTACCTGGGGCAAAGCCTCACAACCCGGCAAACTAACTTAGTTTAGTTTGTTGGTTTTCTTAAAAACAATCAAAGGTAGGCAGGACCATGAATTCTCCCAGCTCATACAATCTTGTTTGATGATTACGCATATGCATTAGGAGTTGTTTGGAACCAACTGCAATAGACTTCCTGGCCGCCCTGGCCCTAGAACCTACACCTAGAGTTCGTAGGACGAGTGCCTAGTAATGCTAGGTACGAGTAGACACGGGTGAATGAAGTCACTCGTCGCGTTGGTGATTTCAAAAATTTATAGAAATCTCACTGAGGTAGGTTGTTATATATACTTCTGATTTAAATGGAGACCGGGCGGAGATTTTATGAGTTATTCATGGTTTATGGTATTGTGCACTGGACTCCGCCCGAGTCGCATAAGGCCCGTTCGCTGTTCGCCTGCTGATCGGCATAACATTGCTAAGGTGCTTATCCGGGATAATAGACCGGTGAAAGTCTTACTTGTGCCATCCGAAGAACAGAGACTTGGTCCTACCATCGGGCCCAGGGGCACTTGGGGTGTAGACTCGTGGAGGGCTGGACCCGGTGCGGCCGAGGTAACGCTTCACGGGGGCTAAACCTGGGGAATGGCGGGTTGGAATCGAATTTGGGATGGGACAAGTGGAGATGGGGGCTATATGTGAGAACGCTGGGAGTTAGTAAGCATATACCCCTGGCATTTTTAGTTGTTCCCGGGAATTAACAAATCGATTCGAATCGCTGATGCTCACCAGGTGCGAGAATGCCAAATATCGCACACGGGCAACGTAGTAATAACTATAACATGCTGTTTATTAAGTCACGCCTTTTTATACAACATGCTTGGATGTGTATGATCCATCTCACTATTTAGGGAGTCGTCCATCCACTGCTAGGAGGTCGATGGACTTGGGAGATGCTTAGAGGTCGAGGGAGGGCTGACCCGACGTACCGTGGTATCGCTCCTGAGACGGCTACTCCCAAGGGGTTGGATGGAGGCACTGTGAATCTTGGGACGGGACATGTATTCATGTTTTACTTTTCTGCAAGTATTTACGTTATGATATAATTGATCCTCATGATTAATGGATTGCACCTGTAAAATCCTGCTATCTTATGTCAACATGACCTTGTTTAAGAATCTACAGCTAAGGATCCACATGATTAGTAAGCATGCTTTGCGTCAGCCGTAAGCCCCGTCCATTAAATCCTACTGAGTAATTAGTACTTTGGGTTTGCCCCCACTTTTGGATTACAGGTACTGACGACTTTCGGACATCTGTGTTGGAGGTGGTAGTACCGGTAGGCTCGGTGCTACTCGCCTTGTTCATCTTTTCATGAAGGCTACTTAAGTATATTGTTTCCGCTGCGAGATTTTGAAAACGTTTCCGCTTTATATATACTCTGAATTCGCTTTCGCTATATTTGAACATGTATTTGATTTCATACATTTGAAAACGTTTCCGCTTTATATATACTCTGAATTCTATACATGTATTAAGTAGTTAGGATAGTCCTGGGAGTTAGAGTTGAGTCGAGCTTTGCCTCAGAGTCTTCGGAGTTATCTTTGAGTCTGTCGTAAAACTCTTGTATCTTTTGGATTCAGATTATCTTCAACATAATTCAATTATATTTTACTTTATTTCTATCTCCTGCAAGTGTGGTGTACCTTTATTTTGCATACTTGCTAGGCTTAGTTTGTGTTTCACTTAGTTATTCAAGTCTTGTTATTCTTGCGGGTGCTATAACTCAACCCTAGACTTAGACACTAGGCTCTTGCTAGATCCACTCCTCTGATCCAGGAAGATCTATCATTGTTCAAGCTTCGCTTGAACACGTTTATAGCTTGCCATCCTCTCCATGCAGCTTTGCTTGGTAGCCCCACTCGGTGACAGCGTGTGGTGTGCCTTTGTAGTCCAGGCCCGTCGTTTGGGAGGCCCGTAGAAGTTAGCTAGACTCTCTTTCGGGACCTACTATCTACCCCCTGGTACCATCGAGACTCTGGAATTTCGCTCGATGCAAGACCCTGGCTTGTTTATTTGAATAGCTTAGTTAGACACGGATAATCTTTGCAGCCGATTAGAATAGAGTTCGGTGACTTTATCTCACTCGTTGTCCTCCCAGGCAACTATACCTTTCTACAGATAGCTTAGATAGATATCCTCCTCCACCATACACCTATCTTTATCACGTTTACCCTTGTTCAACTACTAGTTGGTATAATTTATCCAAGTTTACAGTTCATTCAATTTGAGTTTATTCAATTACACTCTTGAGCCTACCGCTTCCCTGTGGAAATTTACGATACTCGGAATACTCCGAGTGAAAGGCTACAGCGGTCTCCATGCGCTTGCGGAGTAAAACCTGTAAAGGCTAAGAGACGCCAACAAGCTTTTCTGGCGCCGTTGCCGGGGAAGCAATTGGCCAAAAGATAATTGATATCTCATTTTGAACCTGTATACTTGATAGATTTTACCGCTAGGTGTTAACAGGCTCACTTTGCTCTGTTGTCTTGTAGTGGTTGCAACAGAGAGGTGTATGACCGGTTTCGACCTGCCGGTAAATTTCCATGACAACCCAGAGTCACTGCTCCGGAAAGTCCGTCGCAAGACTATTCACGGGCAGAGACCTGTACCTAGGGAGCTGGAACCAAGTACTTCAACCAGTACTCTACGTTTCACCACCATGGCCGAAAAGACTATCCGTGAGTTCTCCATCCCCTCGAGCAGCAATATCCCCAAGGGACCTGATGTTCAAGTGGGGGAGGATTTTGAGCTCAAACTGGGGGTGATCCATATGGTTCAAGCTATCCCTTTCTGCGGACTGGCTACGGAAGACGCCAATAATCATCTGCAGCACCTTCAACATGAAAGGAGCAGCACCGGATGCCGTCAAACTTCGTCTCTTTCCCTTCTCTGTTATTGGGAAGGCAAAATAGTGGTTCTACCTCAACAGAGCAACACTCACAACTTGGAACGCATGTTTCGATGCTTTTCTGGCGAAGTATTTCCCGCTAGGGAAAACTAATGCGTTGAGGAACAAGATCTCGAGTTTCCAACAACTCACTGATGAAACCATGGCAGAAGCTTGGGAACGTCTGCAAGAGTACATTGCAGCGTGCCCACACCACGGGATGCAAGAGTGGCTGATCATTCAGAGCTTCTTTCATGGGCTTCACCGCTTAGCTCAAGAACACCTGGATGCAGGTGCTGGAGGATCCTTCCTCTCCTTGAGCATCACGGCGGCCAAGAATCTCATTGAGAAGATGGCCACCATCCAAGGATGGAGAGAAGAGAGGTCAAGTACCCATTCCCGAGGCGTCCATCAGATCGAGAGCACTGACATTCCTGCCGCAAAGATGGATTTGCTATTAAAGAAGCTAAACGACACTCTAGAAGCTGCTCCGGTGCAAGCCCTCGATGCTCACATGACTTGCGAAGTCTGTGGGAATACGGGGCACTCGGGGAACAGCTGCTCCGAGACGTGACCTGAAGATGCGAACTTCAATGGTAATAGTACCAATAGCTTCAACAATGGGAATCGTCCTCAGCTAGGATGGAATTCACGACCACATCTCCCTTTCTCTAGACAAGGTAACTCTTCCAATTCACAGCAATTTCCTAAGAGTTATTACGCTTTTGATTAGAAAGCTGTGAATGATAGCATTAGTAAAAAGTTCCATGCTAATGATAGGATGCTTGAGTCTATATCTTTACAAATGGAAACTTTGAATAGTGCTATGAAAAACCAACTTAGCTTCAACAAATGCTTGAAATTCAAATAGCTCAGTTGGCTGCTGCTTTACCTAACACAAATCTGGGTAATCTGTCTGGGCAACCTCAAGCTCCTCCCAAGGAGCACATAAATGCAGTAACCACTAGGGGTGGAAAGTCCACATAGGACCCCCATCTCCTAGCCGTGCAGGTAAAGAGCAGGAGAAGATACCTGAGCCCGAAGAAAAGGTTGCAGATGAAGGTGCACTTGGCAAGGAGGAAAAGTCAGCATCGAAACATCTACCTCATGAGTTCTATGATACAACGGTGCTACCATTTCCTCCAAGAAACAAGAAGGCTGCTGCTGACGAACAATACAGTAAGTTCGTTGAGGTCATTAAGAAGCTTTATGTCAACGTGCCCCTGCTAGATGCTATGCAGGTACCGACATACGCAAAGTACTTGAAAGATATCCTCAACAACAAGAAACCCCTACCGTCAACGGAAACTATGCACTTAACAGAGGAGTGTAGCGCAGCTATACTCAAGAAGAAGGACCCTGGAAGCCCTACTATCTCATGCTCAATTGGGAAGCAACAATTTGACTAAGCATTATGTGATCTTGGAGCTAGTGTCAGTGTAATGCCGAAGGTCATCTTCGACAAGCTGAACCATGCTGCACTTGCCCCCACAGCTATGTGCCTACAGCTCGCGGATCAATCCGTCCGGTACCCAGAAGGAGTCGCAGAGAACGTCCCGGTGAAGATCCGAGATTTTTCTCATCCCGGTTGACTTTATGGTATTGGATATGGTGATTGACTCAAAGACTCCGCTCATCCTTGGGCGACCGTTTTTGAGCTCCGCTGAAGCGACTATTGACGTCGGGGCAGGAAAAGTCCACCTAAACATCAATGGCAAGAAGGAGACTTTTGCCTTCAAAACAAAAGTTGAACAATGCAACAAGATGCACACTTTCAAGTGCCAAGCTCCATAGAATGCATCCAAGGTCAAGTTTGAAACCAACAAGTCAAATTCCAAGGAAGACAGCCTCGTCATATTCATGAAGAAGAAGTTGAAAATGGAGGCTGAGATCCAACAGAAAGAGTATGAGAGGGCAATGCAAAGCAGAAGATCGAGAAAAGAAGAGACAAGCCATGGCAAGCCCAGTCCTGCACCAGGAGGCAAAGCTCCTGAGAACAAGGTCGGCACCGACAACGAGTTAACTACTCCGAGCCGGCGCAGAGGAAAGAGGTCACATAGAAAGGCAGCCCCCCAGCTTTGGTGGTGACAAAACCCCAAAAGGCAAAACTTGTGCTCCCCTCGCCAACAGGTAAATTGGCACTACCTTTTCAGCGGCATATTTTTCGCCTAAATTTAAGTTTCGCACTCCACTGCATATTTAATTTTCACGCATCCAATTTTTATTTTTGCATTAGTTTAGTTTCAAAACCTTGCATTTTTGAAAAAAAATTTTGAGTGGCTGGCCGACCATGCCACTCCACCCCTCCCCTCCTTTCCTTTCCTCTCTCCCTTTCACTCCCCTTCCTTTTGCTTTCTCTCCCTCTTTACCCCCTCCTGGAGCAAAGCACAAGAGAAGCAGCAGGCAATGGCCGGTCGGCCAAAGGGCATGGCCACCCGACCCCCCTCTCGTGCACACTAACACTCCACTGCTTACCAAAAGCCACACATCTTCCCTCCTTCCATCATTTCACGTGAACGCTCGACTTTCGACAGGAAATGGTGGCCGGCCGACCGCCATAAGTGGCCAGCCGAACCCTATCTTTAGCTTTCGGTGCATTAGACATCAACCCTACTCATTCCACTTACTCAAGTGCTCATCCATGCAAAAGCCAAGTGCATTAGCACCACTGTAGTGGCCGGCCGACCGCCCCAAGTGGCCGCCCGGTCCCTCCACTCTCCTCCTTTCGGCGTGCCACTGCACTCACATGCAAAGGTGGCCGCCCGGTCTACTGCTATGGCCGCCCGACCAAGGGTTGTGGCCTCCCGGCCCCCCTTCTCTCCTTTCTGCGAGTGCGCTCTCCACTTCTGCTCCCACGTCCTCTGCTTCCTGACGCACGAGCTAGCGCCACAGCCCGGCACCCTGCCATGGCCGGCCGCCATGGGCAGTGGCCGGATGGCCATCCTGCCTGCTCCCCTTCGCCTATAAATGCTGCCCCCTGCTTCCTTGATCGATGCACCAAGCACAAACACTCTTCTCCCTCTCTAATCCCTCTCATTTAGTGCTTAATTAAGTTTGGTTAGTGAAAATAATGCACGAATAAATTTTGGTTAGCCAAATAAAATTCCGGCAACACTCTCTCTTTTGTGAAGCAGGATGAGAACGTTTTGTGGAGGCTCTGCCCCACCAGGACGCTGTTTCTTTTAGATGACTAGCCCGCTAACGCTAATCTTTATTGTCGTCTATCCTTTGGGTATCGTGTATTTTTTGTGCTTTGCAGGATGAAGAATGCATTTAAGAAGGCAAAGAAAGCCGCTAGCAAGGCAGGACAATACATCCGCTGGTCATCCTCGGAAGGTGGCTCCGGCCTGGCAAGCCAGCATGCTGCCTCCGAGAGGATGTCCATCAGCATGGAGGAGCCTGAAGAATTCCAGACATCGTCCACCCACCGGCCAATACTCATCCTCGACTCACAGCTCGTGCCGCGCACTCAGGAGGAGGCCAAGGCATTAAGACTCTTAAACCAAAAGTCTTACGCCCTGACCAAATGCTTCAACGAGGACCTCCTTGTCGACACCAGCATGCTGAAGGAGTTTAACGAGGTATTTAAGGCCATTGGGTTGAGTGACTTTGCAGAAATCCCAGAGAGAGGAATCATCCTCCTCACCAAAGAATTCCTCATGACGCTCCGCACCGACACCCGAAGGGATGGTACGTACGTCTGGTTCCGCCTTTTCAATACCGATTATGAGCTTACTCTATGCCAATTTAGCAACTTGCTTGATTTCTCGCTGCAATGCACTTTGAGTGAGGATTTAGCAGGATTTAATTCAGTAGAGTTTTGGAAAGAATTGGTTGGACCAGATGCTCCCAAGAGAAAGAGCATCGCTCACATTAGGCACCCCACTTTGTGGTTTTTAGCTCGCTGGCTCACCATGGTTGTTTTTTCGCGGGATGATACCCGCTGTGTCACAGTAGAGGATGTTAGATGTCTCTATGCCATGTGGAAGAAAAATAAAATTTGCTCCTACACTTAGCATGGTCCGCCACTGGCAAGGACTAGCTCAGAGTGGTCATATCATCTCGATCACGTCATTCGTGACAAGGATTGCCAACGGGTTGGGAGTGCTAGCAAATGCTACCGTCTCCTTCATGCCAAATGACCCTACACGAGTAGTCAAAGAGTCACACTTCATCCATGCACACTTTTTGAGGAAAGACACAAACGGGAAATACATCATGACATTTAGAGGCTGCGACTTTGAGCTGCCACTCCCAGTACCGCAGTTCAAATTATACTCTATGAGAACACTAACCATGCAGCTGGAGCCCGAGCCAGAACCAGGAAGAAACAGTGTCTCCGGAGTCATGACTCGCGCCCAACGACGCCGAGCAGAGGAGCAAATCCGCAAGGCCAACGAGGATGCACAGCAGCCAGGAGCCGAACCTGCATGGTCTCATCCAAGCAGACCCGCTTGGGAAGCCAACCCACAGGGTTCATGGCACAGCTCGTGGAACTCCATTGTGCCCTCCACCAACCTGACACCTTCACATCATAGTGGAGGTAAGTACTCTTATGGTTATGGTGCAGGTCCGTCCCATTCTGCCCGCTACACATGTGGCGAACTCGAAGGGAACTTCACCACCCTCTTCAGGGCGTTAGATCTCCAAGAGCATCGCACCTTAGGGATGATGGACAGCATCACCGACACTCAGCAGCAACAAGGAGTCGACCACAACTTGATCCTAGAGACAAGCGACTGTCGACCGCATGCAAGAGCAGAACCTTATGTACTACAACTGGAAAGGGTTCTATCCCAACTGAGCTTCATTGAAGCTTAGGGGGAAGAACCCACAGCTAAGGTATGTGTGTTCCATCGTCGCCTTGTTCACCCCTGTACCTTTTCCTCGAACATGTCTAGTTCTATCTGCCCACCTATGAGAGAAGTGCCCGTTGTATCTTTTAATTCCAGTAGTTATATTTAAAAAAAAGTGTGTATCCTAATAAATAACTCCCATGCCAGAACTAGACGGGCAACTCCTGATCCACTTTCAGTCTTAGCTTTGCTCGAGGATGAGCAAAAGTCTAAGCTTGGGGGGTGTTGACGGTTGTAATCTCACGATATCAACCGTCAATTATCCACCAAATAAAGCTAAACATGTGAAATATATGGACTAACGCTTGTTACTAATGAGTTCCACAAGACGTACATGAATATTTGGATGCAGGTACCAAAATGTATACAAAATGGTTGAAAACACACCATATACCAGAGATAGGCTGAAATGGTTAGAGGGCCCTGGTCGCCCGGCCATGGGTGGTGGCCGCTCGGCCACCCCCCAGTGCCCATCTGGAACCACGACCACGTGGAATGGTCCCTTGACCACTTCACTTGCCACTTCTTCGATCCTGCATGCAACAAACACAAAATGGTGAAGATCCAACCATACAAAGGAGCATCCAATGTATCCAAGGGTCACAACGTGTTGGGACAAGGATTGGTGATGTCAAGGATCTGAGGGGAACAACATGCATCCAATTGGAGCCAGACACTTGGCCGCACGACCACTTAGGGTGGTCGGCCGACCACCCCTTGGCGGCATTTTCCACGTGCAACCGCCATTCCAACTACCAACCGACATAGGAAGGCCTCCTAAACCGTCGGATGCACAAAGTCGGTAAACTGGGTGGCCGCCCGACCACCCCCTATGGTTGGCCGGCCACCGACCTTTGCACCCAACCGACCTCATCTGCCTACAAATACCCCCCTCACTTGTACAAGCTATAAATAGTCCCCAAGAGCTCATTTGTAAGGAGTGGAGTTGAGTTGAGAGAGTTCTATCTTAGAGTGCTTTATTCCTTCGTAGTAGTTATGATAGTCCTGGGAGTTAGAGTTGAGTCGAGCTTTGCCTCGGAGTCACCGGAGTTATCTTCGAGTCTGTCGTAAAACTCTTGTATCTTTTGGATTCAGATTATCTTCAATATAATTCAGTTATATTTTACTTTATTTCTATCTCCTGCAAGTGTGGTGTACCTTTATTTTGCATACTTGCTAGGCTTAGATTGTGTTTCACTTAGTTATTCAAGTCTTGTTATTCTCGCGGGTGCTATAACTCAACCCTAGACTTAGACGCTAGGCTCTGGCTAGATCCACTCCTCTGATCCAGGAAGATCTATCATTGTTCAAGCTTCGCTTGAACACGTTTGTAGCTTGCCATCTTCTCCACGCAGCTTTGCTTGGTAGCCCCACTCGGTGACAGCGTGTGGTGTGCTTGTGTAGTCCAGGCCCGTCGTTCGGGAGGCCCGTAGGTGTTAGCCAGACTCTCTTTCGAGACCTACTATCTATCCCCTAGTACCCACGAGACTCTGGAATTTCGCTCGATGCAAGACCCTGGCTTGTTTATTTGAATAGCTTAGTTAGACACGGATAATCTTTGCTGCCGTTTAGAATAGAGTTTGGTGACTTTATCTCACTCGTTGTCCTCCCAGGCAACTATACCTTTCTACAGAAAGCTTAGATAGATTTCCTCCTCCACCATAGACCTATCTTTATCACGTTTACCCCTGTTCAACTACTACTTGGTATAATTTATCCAAGTTTACAGTTCATTCGATTTGAGTTTATTCAATTACACTCTTGAGCCTACCGCTTCCTTGTGGAAAATTACGATACTCGGAATATACTAAGTGAAAGGCTACAGCGGTCTCCGTGCGCTTGCGGAGTAAAACCTGTAAAGGCTAAGAGACGCCAACACGTTCTCAATGAATAAAGGTGCTTGACCTCTGTGCAATTATCTTGTGTTTTCGTAATTTCTGTTTATTACATTACATTGTTATTTCGCTTTTGGGTACTCTGATAATCATTTTATGGGGCAATTGAGTTAAGTCTTTAAACGACCTATGACTCAATGATACATGCCTGTCGCACAACTCATTCAAAGGGTGTCCTCTATCCCTCCTTACGGGGCAATCGAGTTAAATCATTAAACGACCTATTACTCGGTGATACATGCCTATCGCAAAACTCATCAAAAGGACGTTCTCTATCCTTCTTTACGGGGTGTCAGATTAAGTCACCTCGCGATCTATGACCTGGTATTACACGCCCGTCGCGAAGTCATTTTTGGTGTATTCGATAAATCCAGCAATAGCGGAGCAACTCATACTAAGTCCTTTACGATTATATGTTGACATAATTACTGTCTTCTAGACTGTCCTCCTGTTTTCATATGCAGGCATTCTTTTCTCATACAGATGGTGACTTGGCCCATCACGTACTCTTGCGATCACACTCAAGTCGTCAACCACGATAATTCGAGTCGCGTTGCCGACTCAACTACATACTCAGGATTGGTTCGAGACTCAACAAGAACACATATGTCATCCTCAAAATTTCAAATAGATAGGCTTCATTACCAAAACAGTGGTACTGACATTACAAGATTTTAGAGCTGGATCAGGCGCGTATGACATTACAAGAAGAGCTCACCTGATTCAAGATACTCCCAACTACCATCCTAGAGGAAGGCTAAAACAAAAGCTGTTGCAGACTCCACAAGTCGGCCAGAAGGGACTATAATTGGGACTGCCCCAAGAACTCCGCAAAAAAGATAGCATCTAGACACCAGCTGTTGGCCAAACAACACCAACAAGAGGGCAGATACCACTCATAACAGAGGAGGAGAAGCCATTCAGGAAAAGAATGGCACGACAGTTGCAGAAAAGGGAGCTTTACCTTCCCATGACACAGCAAAGCTGAGCCAACTCACCGGATGCCTCTAGGAACGTTAACCACAAACGTGCCGACATTAGATCTCCTGTCTACACCAAAGGCTTAGAGGCTCCAGCGTATTAGGGACTAATCTCTCTAGGCATCAGCATGGTTAGAGGTAGCGCACCAAAAGCTAGAGTAGGAGAACAACTTTAGAGTGTTCTCGTACCCTAGAACCCTGCGCGTGAGGTCTTTACGCACAGGGCACTTAGAGAGTTCTCATACCCTAGAGCAATCACAAAGGTGGAAGTTAAGAGCTAAACGCAGATCAGACTTCTTCATGGTGTTTATATCTTCAGAGAGAGGGAAGTGTTTTTGCTGGCAGAAGATGTCGTTCTCAGCGCTTCCCTTCGCCTTTTATAGGCCAGAGGTGTGAGCAATTTCTGACGAGTGGGGGTCTTAGCTAATGGTGCCCCGATGTCACGGGCATACAGTATCCTACAAGTTTTTTCTATGTCGAGGCAGTGTTCTGAAAAAGGAAACGCACACAGTACGGCTATGATACTAGCACAATTGATTAAAGCGGGTACTGGTGGACAAAGGTCGGTGGCTCACGCATACACAGTACTCTTCGACTTTTTGTTCAGTGGCAGACAGCAGGCGCGCAGGCGGGCATCATTCACGGGTGCACAATGGCACAATCCTTTTTCAGTGCTCAACGCAATCTCTTGCAAGGGGAAACAGTCATGCAAAATTTACTCTACAGAAACGACAGTCGGCGCGGTTATAGATAAAGGGTTCCAGTGCGACAGCACTACAACTAGAAGTCGATACAGAGGCAACCAACAGTACAATTACAAGGAGTCATCTGAATTAATACAATTCTCCTACAAATCAAGGTCACTAATGAGTTGTTTCACCACGGCGTCAGTTTCTGCAGCATATTGAGCAAACTTCTCATCATCAGCCTGCATCTCAGCATCCTTGATTAGATCTGCCAAGCTCAACTCTGGCTTTGTGACTTTGAGAACAGTCAAGGCTTGCTTCAACAATGACTCGAGCTTGCCGCGCAATTGTTTCTTCATGTCACCTAAAAGGCTTGTCAATCGTTCCTACTAAGTCCTTGGGGTATGAGTTTCAGGAGCGCATGTATCCAGAGCAGTCGTCAGCATTACAGTCGCTAACTCAACAGCACTCTTAGCATTCTCGTAAGCAGTCCTGAAGGTCTGGCAGTTCTTCATGGAAATTTTGTAGTTTTTGAGAGCCTGATCTCGTTCCACTCAGAGTCTCTTCATATTGGCCTCTGAATACTTGAGGGCGTTTCTTGTAGAATTCAAAACAAGAGTTTGGTCTCGGTTGTCTTTCTAGATCTATACAAGACGAGTGTCAGCTTCTATTAACTCGGCATTCTTCTTCTTGAGGTCTTCTAATGCCAGTTTGTGGCTCTTCCTCAACGATTCCGGAGTGCTGGCAGCTTTGTTGAAATTCTTCTCTAATCCATCAGTTGACTCACGCAGCTCCTTGACTCAGCCAAGCAATTAGGAGACCTCTTCCTTATAATACAGTGTGTCGTCCTGCGGATTGATTCAGTTTATAGGCCTCGGTGAGCAAAGAATAAGCAAGTTGGGTTTCTTGGCGGGTTACCTCATGCCCTTTCTTCTCTAAATCTAGTGACCTTTGCAAGTTAGCAGCTTCTTCTCTTGCTGCATCACGTTCACGCAACATGTCCTGATATGCTGTTTCGCGTTGAGCAATTGCATCTTCAAGCTCCTTTATTTTCTTGGCAGCAGCTGCAAATGGTAGTCTCTTATTTAACAAGGTGCACACAAAACTGTGGGCTGTGTAACTGACAATAAAGGCAAGTTTGTTTACCAGTGGCTTCGTTCGTTTGGGCAGTCTTTGTTTCAGCCAATTGTTGCTAAAGCCGAATAACATCACTTTTGAGTATTGGTGCCATCCTTTGATATAAAATTGCTCCTTGCTTCATCCAATTCTGCATATGACCAAGCATTGTCAGCATCATTCAGAATGGTTATGAATCTACAACCTAGTTGAATCACCTCAAAGGCGTTGCCTATGCTTGAGCTGGTTGATGAGATGGCTAGCTGCAAATTTGAATACAGATGACCAAGAGGTAGATCCTCAGCAGAGATGCTAGTCGATCCCAGTGGCATAACTCGGGGGCTTGATGCAAGGGTAGTAGCCTCAAGCATAGTATTAGCATTTGGCACCGTCGCAGCATCAGCAATCGTTTTTTCTTCTTGAAAAGCCGTTTCCAATCTCGAGTCATCCTGGGCGACCTCCAACTCAACTCCATCTGGCTGAATCGGGGATTGTTTACTGCCATACGTCATCATGTTTTCAATCTGTGAATCGGGCTCTAGTGAAGCTTGGTTTCCCGATATCACGCCAATGTTCGGATTCCCTAAAGCCCCCCCAAGATTATTCAGTTGAGTCATGGTCAGGATTTTCTGTTGGCCCATGACTTGTTTCAGTTTTCTTTTCAATATTGGTTTCAACAGAGGTGCTAATGATAGAATCCTAGGCAGCAATGGTGCTGTCTTTCTCTACTTGACGATGGTCCTCTATTGTGATCTTTTGGGCGATGTCTGCGGTATCTTGGAGGCTAGCACTAGAATGGCCCCTAGGTTGGGAACTACCTTGATTCGTGCCTTAGATGGTCTCAAGGTGGAAGCTCCCAGAGGTAGTGTTGGTGCAGACCTGCATGAAATTTGAATTCTAGTTACAACTAATGTGGAGTCAAGTGATATTAAGATGGTAGAGCAGATTCTACTTACTTTGGCTGCTCAAGTTCTTTTTGACTCATGGCATCCTTTAGAGTCTTTGTCCTCTTCTGAACAATGGCATGCAGGTCAATATCAAGAGAAGATAAGTCTATTTCCACTTCTGTTTGAAGCAACACGCGGGGAGGAGACTTGGGTATCTCGTGTTGACTCTTTGACCTCTTTTCATAGTGTGTGGAAAGAGTTGATTCTTCTTCTTCTTCTTCTTCAGATTCTTCTTCATTGACTAGCTTGTTCCGATTGACACAGGTGTCGGCAGACTCATCAATGTTGAGTGAAGACTCATGATATTTGGCCTTCTTTTTGGGCCTCTCAGTGGACACATTTGACTCGGAGTCAGTATTAACGTTGCTCTTGTCGATCTTGCGACGATGTGCTGTCTTCTTCACAACGGATGGCTTATGTTTCAGACCAGCAACATTGCTCCTTGTCTTCCTGGGTACAGGGTGCTCCTTGGCACCGTGGAGGGATGTCTCGGGGGCTTCTTCAGTGGGCACTGTGGCGGAACTGCCCTGCTTAATCTAGACTAAGCACACCTGCCACCTCTAGCTCGCAGTGCACCTAGGCCAGACTAAACCCGGTAGTCCGTCGAGAGTACTTCGGCTCTCGATAACACCAAATCCCAGAGAAACCGACATCAAACACATCCGACTCTCGAAGGAGCCACAACAGTTACAATCATCACAGGCAGTTGAAACAGAGAGTAATAGACTTTAATTTACAGACCAAATATATGTAATCGAACATTTTTCAAAATATAGCGGAAGTGATTTCAGAGTATATATATAGCGGAAGCGTTTTTAAACTCTCGCAGTGGAAACAATATACTTAAGTAGTCTTCATGGAGAGATGAACAAGGCGAGTAGCACCGAGCCCACCGGTACTACCACCTCCAACACAGTTGTCCGAATGTCGTCAGTACCTGTAATCCAAAAGTGGGGGCAAACTTTGAGTACTAATTACTCAGTAGGACTTAATGGAAAGGGCTTATGGCTGACGCAAAGCTTGCTTACTAATCATGTGGGTCCTTAGCCATTGATTTTTAAACAAGGTCATGTTGACATAAGATAGCAGGATTTGACAGCTGTTATCCCTTAATCATAAAGATTCATTTACATCATAAAGTAAATACTTGCATGAAAGTAAAGCATTAGAACCCATCAGTAACTTGCATAATAGTATATCATACACATCCAAGATATACCCCTCATCTACACATGTCCCGTCTGTAGGACCGAGACGTGCGACTAGAGGGGGGTAAATAGGAGCACTTGAAAAACTCAAACTCAAACCCCCAAAGTGCGATCTCACGAAAACACACACACCCGCGATACCGTCCACTGAACAGATACGTATCGGGTGGAAAGCGGAAGCACTCGAATTAACGCCCAAAGAAAAGGACATAAGACGAGCAACCAAACTACACCTAAAAGAGCAATCACACTACACCCAGACAAACACACACAACAAATCAATCGAAAGCAACACGGCACAAACAAAACAGAACAAGCTACAAAGCTTGCAAATGTCTCACACTAGCCACTCAACACACCGAAGCGTGTCCCACTAAGAATAGGGAGTGAAGAGTATGGGCATGCAGTGGTTGACAAACAAGCTTGAAACCAACAACACACACACGAGGAAGAACAACTTGGAAATAGAGAAAAATCCTTACGCATGCAGCTAGACTATCCTAGACCCTGACCGGACAGTCAGGTCTAGCTCCTAGAGCTTGACCGGACAAACCTACAGACCAAGCAGCTCAACACGCAAAGGCAGAAGAAGCACAAGAGACCGGATAGTCCGATTCTACCCGGAGGGCCTGACCGGACAAAGCTTCGGACAAAGCAACTCAACACGCTAAGTGCCGAAGAGAACAACGGACCGGACAGTCCGGTTCTACCCGGAAGGCCTGACCGGACAAAGCAGATGAGAAATGAACTACGGGTGGTGAAAACCAAAGGACCGGACAGTCCGGTTTAGCAGACCGGACAAAACTTCGGACAAAGAAACCCGATACACACACTCGAGGTGGCCAAGCCTCAGTTTCTCCGTCACACAGACCGGACAATCCGTTTGAACGGACCGGACAAATGGACGGAATGTCCGGTCAGGTCTCGCTGCTGGCCCGAGTCTGGACGCGAGAAATCAGTGCGCGAATCTACCGAAAAATCGACCAAACCCAAGCCAAAACTCAACCAAACTTCACGAAAATTTGCACAGAGGGACTTGATTCCATTCCAAAGTAAACCCCTCAAAAATCAACTCAAAATGATCTAGGGATTTATGGGAATTGCAGATCTCGTGGAAGTGGTGTGAGAAAACCTAGGAACCGAAAAACATCAAGAACGGCCTTTGCTCGTGGTTGAATGATTCTAGCACTTGGCTAGTGAGATGCACCACATCTTAGCAAGGCAAAATTCTGGCAAAAGAAAGGTCTCATCCTTGGACAACACAAAATGAGCCAAAATCCAAGAAACGGGACCAAAAAACCAAACTAGAAGGGAGAAGGAAGGAGGAGGGACGAAATTGCTGCTCAAGACATAGAATTTCTCAACAAGGAACCTTGGATTGATCACGAAATTCAGATTACACAAGTTCCCTAGAGCCTACCTCCCTTCATCCTCCCACTAAAGACAAGATTAGACTAAACTAGGCACTCATCTCCTAGCTAATCCTCTCTCTTTCTCTCTTTGGACCTTGGCTGCTAGGGTTTGGAAATCCTAAGGTTTGTGGCTGCCAAGATGAGCTCCAAGGGAGCCTCTCAAGTCTATTTATACCCTAGGCCCCAAACGACACAATTACATTAAGACCCCTACTCTAAAAATGCCCGGAGGGGGCCAAACCGAAAAGATACAATCGGACGACTACGATGACGTCTTGATCATCTTCGGTTTCTCCGCCTCGCTTGGATGTGCGCCACGTAGCCAGTAGTCCGGAAGCTTTCCCCGGGTTTTGAAGTCAGATACCGGGAAACTTTATTCTGCGGGCTTCCTGGGCCGGGTCTTGGCCCAATCTTCAATCTTGGCGAGTCGGAGCCCAACCCACCAAGTCATCTGAACTTGGGTGGCGGTTTTGAGCCGAAGCCGCCAAAGCCTCCCTCGCACGCCTTCGCGCCGTGCACTAGGGTTGCTTCTTAGCGCTAATCTTGCGTTTTCAGCACCCGGCTTCTCCAGTCCATCAGAGTCGCCTCGCGGTCCATCAGAGGGCTTACACCACCGTTGCTGAACCGCCCTTCCGTGTACCGAGCTTCCATGACCGATCGACGCCGAGCATTGCCTCCGATCCATTGGAGGACTTTTGCCTCAGTCCATCGAGGTCTTCATCATCTACGTCCAGTCCATCGGAGGGCCTCCAGTCCATCGGAGGGTTTGAGCTCGTTGACAATCACTCATCACACTAGGAGAGCAATGAGGCCGATCCATTGGCTCTCAATCTCCCCCTTGATGAGTGCATTGTCAACACATCTCCAACCTATAACCTGAAATAGAACAAAGACAAAAGAAAAGCGTAAAACCGAAAAAGAAAGAAAAACGAAAAGAAATGCTCAAGCTGCCCAAAACCAAACAAAGGCAAAACACAAGGCAGCTTGAAGCAAAACGAAAAGCAAAACATCGGCTCCTCAAGACAGAGGCAAAAGGCTCAACGCACCGATGCAAAGAGCATGCTAAAAGCTCAAACTCCCCCTGAAATGCATCCTCTCAAACGCAATATGAATGCAAAGCTCCCCGTCAACTAAAATTCTCCTGAGTTCTCCCCCTTTGTCCATATTTTAAGACTTCTCCCTTTGGAAGTACACTAATTTCTCCCCAAATTTCTCCCTCTTGTTGACAATGGACACATCAAGGGTTCTTTGAACTCAACTCCCCTGAACTAGACAACTCCCCCTCAAAATATGCCATGAAATGCAAGGAGTGTAACTGAAAGAGCTCAGAAGGGATGGAAAGCTAGTAATCACAAGTTCTAGCATAGAGAGCAAGTGAGGGCAAGGAAGCATATAACAAGCTCAAATGAATCTATCTTACACATGTCAAGAGTAAGCTTGTTTTTCAGGGTTAATGAAAAAAAAGCATCATCGATATGAATAGCACCTAGCAAGATAGGCATGAACAGCAAGATGCTAGCAATGCATACAAGGTGTGCTACTCTCAACCAAAGCAAATACAACCAGCCATAAGCATTTTAGAGGCTTGCAAATTTCAGATTTAGACATTTGTATTCATAAGCAAGTTCTTTTTGTGCCAGGGGTTATTTACTTGTCTTTTGCCACTTCTTACCAACCAATGCCAAGCCTAGGTTATATAACCATTAGAAGCTTAAGACAAGGTTTTGGTCAGACACAGCCTAGTCCAAGTTCATGCCAAAGTGCAAAGGCAAGCTGTCTCGAACTAGATCAGTGAGACAGGCAAACCCACCTAGATCTTTCTCAATTCAGCACATAAGACACCACTTGTAAGCATTTTGATTCAGATTTCAATTTAAGCAAGGTGTCATAAAAGCTTAGGCATAAACATGGCAAAGGCATACAACTAGCATATCCAGGTATGAAAAGATAGCATAGCATTCTACAATCCTACACATGCTAGGTAGCCAAATCAAGTGGTGATCATGGTTTTTGATTTGCAAAGAATAAAATGACTTAGCTCACAACTAGTATTCAACAGACTCAATAGAGCTTAGCCAACCATGATCAAGCATGCATCTGTACAATCTAGTACAAGCAATTACTAACTTATCATTTCAAAAGACCTCTAGTGCTAGTGAAGTGAAAATGAAACTGATACAATGTGATGCATGATATGATACAATATGGAAAAGAAGCAAAAAGAAATAAAAACAGATAAAAGCAGAAACTAAACTACAGAAGCTATCCCTTACTAAAAGGAATAGCACATTATCCCTGACTAAAAGGGATAGCACACTCCAAGCTCACCTCTCAAGCGCACAAAAGCGCCAAACTCTAGGGGCTTGGTAAAGATATCGGCCAACTGGTTTTCAGATGCTACGTGGACTAAGTCTATGTCCCCCTTCTCATAGTGATCTCTCAGAAAGTGAAACTTCACGTCTTATGTGTTTAGTTCTAGAGTGCAAGACGGGGTTCTTAGCTACAGAAATAGCAAAAGTAGAATCAACTAGAAGAGGGATTTTTCCAAACCTAAGGCCGAAATCACTAAGGGTGGCTTTCATCCATAAAAGCTGGGAGCAGCAACTAGCAGCAGCTATATACTCTGCTTCTGCGGTAGACAAAGATACGCTAGCTTGCTTGCGAGAGAACCAAGAGACAAGAGAGGTTCCTAAGAGTTGGCATGTGCCGGAGTTTGACTTGCGATCAATCCGGCAGCCAGCATGGTCAGCATCTGAGAACCCTCTAAGACAAAGAGAAGAACCCGAGGAATACCAAAGACCAAGCTCAGGAGTGAATTTCAGATACCTGAAAATGCGCTTCGCCGCTTGACGGTGAGAAGTCCTAGGAGAAGCCTGGTAGCGCGCACAGAGGCTGACCGCGAACTGAATGTCCGGCCTGGTCGCCGTCAGGTACAGAAGTGAGCCGATCATCCCCTGAAATTCCTTCTGGTCCACCGCTTCCCCATCTTTATCAGCATCAAGCGCCGTGTTTGTACTCATAGGAGTCGTCATGGGCTTGGAGTCACCCATCTCAAACTTCTTGAGTATGTCTCTTGTATATTTGGCTTGATGGACGAATGTTCCTTCAGGTCCTTGCTTGATCTGCAGCCCGAGGAAGAACTGGAGCTCACCCATAAGACTCATCTCAAATTCCCTGCTCATCTGTTCAGCAAAACTAGACACCAAAGCGTGAGATGAACCACCAAAGATTATGTCATCAACATATATCTGAACTATCAGGGTGTCACCTCCACGACTCAACAGAAACAAGGTCTTGTCTACTGAACCCATCACAAACCCAGACTTGAGCAGGAAACTCTTCAACCTAGCATACCAAGCTCTAGGAGCTTGCTTCAGACCATAAAGAGCTTTCCTCAACTTATACACCCGGTCTGGAAATCTAGCACTCTCAAAGCCAGGAGGTTGTCTCACATATACCTCCTCCTCTGTGAACCCGTTTAGGAAAGCAGACTTGACATCTATTTGCTGCAGTTTGAAGCCTTTAGAGGCCGCAAAGGCAAGCAAAATCCTAATGGCTTCCAAACGAGCTACAGGGGCAAAGGTTTCCTCATAATCTATCCCCTCCTTCTGACAGAAACCGTAGGCTACCAATCTCGCTTTGTTCCTCACAACCATTCCATCCTCACCCTGTTTGTTCTTGAAGACCCACTTGGTACCTATAGGGCAATAGTTTGCTGGAGTTTCAACTAAATCCCAAACATGGTTTCTCTCAAAGTTCTCCAACTCCTCATGCATGGCGTTCAGCCAGTTAGGATCAGATAATGCATGTGACACATCCCGGGGCTCAAAAGAAGCAACATATGCAGAGTGGGAGAAAAAGGCTAGAGAGTTAACCGAAGAGCGTGTGACACACTGGTGAATATCTCCAATCATCCTGTGTGGAGGGTGATCCCGCTGGACCTGCCGAGATGGTACAATCTCGGAGGTCACCTCCCCTGCATCCTCAGCGGGTCCAACCTCTGCATGAGCTTGCTGTTGGGGGAGTGAGGAGAAAGCCGTGGGCAAGGGTCCTCCTTCATCATCTAAGCTCGTAGCAGAGGGGGCAGGAGCTGCAGCCGGTGCAGTGGCTCCTGCATCACCAACATCAACCGCACCTTCCTCATCCTCAAAGATGGGGGTGCCTTCTTCATCATCACCTGAAAGCTCAAAGGCAGGGGTTGTGCAGGGCATAGTTTCATCAAACGAAACCTCACAAGTCTCAACAACTTGCTTGGCCTCCAAAATCCACACACGAAAAGCCCTAGAATTAGAAGCATACCCCAGAAAAATCCCATCCAAACAACGAGACTCAAACTTGTCCAAATGCCCCGCCTTCTTCAGCACAAAGCACCTGCAGCCAAACGCTCGCAAATGCTTGACGCTGGGCTGCCTACCAAATCGAAGTTCATACGAGGTCTTCCCAAGGAAAGCTCGCAAGAAAATCCGGTTTGCAATGTAACAGGCCGTATTCACTGCCTCAGCCCAAAAGCGCCTCGGAGTCCTATGCTCATCGAGCATCGTCCGTGCCATCTCAACAAGTGTGCGGTTCTTGCATTCCACAACATCGTTCTGCGGAGGGGTATATGGAGAAGAAAACTGGTGTTCAAGACCTAGGTCACGACAGAAGTTTTCGAAACGAGAGTTTCTGAATTCTCCGCCATTGTCACTGCGGATAGCCCTCATGGCCTTATGACTCTCGTTTCTCAACCTCAGTACCAGATCCCGAACAAAACCAAACGCCTCATCCTTAAACTCCATGAAAAATACCCACGAGAACCGCGAAAAATCGTCCACAACGACAAGCACGTACCACTTCCCACTGACTGACGCTACCCGAGCGGGACCTACTGTATCCATATGGAGTAGCTCACCCGGATAGGAGGTCATAACCTGAGACACAGGAATGTGAGAGGCGGCAACCATCTTGCCATGACGACAGGGGTGGCAAACTAAGTCCTTCTCAGCTCTCAATTTGGGCAATCCTCGGATTAGGCCCATTGAACTTAACCTGACTAGCAGATCAAAGCTCAAGTGACCAAGTCTCCTATGCCACTTCCATATATCAGCAGAAGGACTAGCAACCAAACAGCGCGCAGGGCCAGAAACAGATGTGAGGTCGACCCTAAAAACCTGACCAAAAGGTAGCAAAGAGCAAACAAGGGTCTCCTCAGCATCAAGAACGCAGCACGCACCCTTCTTAAACCGAACCTCAAATCCTTCATCGAGAAGTTGCGAAACAGAGACCAAATTGAACCCTAGATTCCGAACAAAAGCAACTTCTCTCAGGGAAAGCTTAGCAGAGAGCGAAACAGAACCAACACCCATCACTTTACCTTGACCATTGTCCCCGAATGTGATGTACTCCTTGGTGCTTACGGGGTTGAGGCTGGAGAACCACTTGCGGTGCCCTGTCATTTGTCTAGAGCAACCGGAGTCCATGATCCACACGTCCTCCATGCCTCGATCCTGCAAAGTCAAGTAAAGCGACGGTGAATAAACAGTCCGGCACTGGGTTAGTCCCAAAATTGTTGTACCAGTGCCGAGCCATCTGCTCAAAGGTGGGGTAAGTACAATCAAAGAAATCATCACGACGATCAGGGTAACCACGACCTCCAAAGCGTGAACCCTCGAAAGCTCTCTCAAAGCCTCGGTCACGAGGTCCATAGCGCGCTGAAAATAACTAGGAGCTCGGCCAGTAAAGCGTCTCTCACCACCAGGAGCACGAGCCTGAAAGCCGCCTCCTCTCTCACCACCGGCAAAGCGGTCTCTCATCTCACCGCGGTGGGGAGGATCTTGCCTACCACCCTGGTAGAACTGATCCTGGTTCCCCCAAGCTCTCTCCTGGCTCTCAACCCGCTTCCTCCTGAAGCAAAACTCCTCTAGGTGGCCATTCCGCTGGCAAAACTCACAGTGGTAGACAGGCCTCCTAGGAACTGGGTTAGGCTGGGACTTGGGCTTAGGTGGTGTGGCCTTGGGTGGCTCAGGCTGCTGGACTGGCTTCTTGCCCTTGGGCTTAAGCTCTTCCTCAACAATCTTATCCAGCTTAGCCTTAGAAGGCTTGGTTGTCTAGTACTGCTTCTTTGGGGCAGCCTTGGGTGGCTCATGGTAAACCCCATCAACAGTCTCTCCTGGCTGGGTAGGTGCAGTCTTGACCTTAATTGGGGCACTCTTCTCACCCGAAATGCTGCACTCTCCAAAGCCA
The DNA here is from genome assembly GCA_022530915.1 of Paspalum notatum. Lineage (NCBI taxonomy): Eukaryota > Viridiplantae > Streptophyta > Magnoliopsida > Poales > Poaceae > Paspalum > Paspalum notatum. The sequence goes on from CM039687.1 coordinate 23,778,573, forward strand.
ACACCACTTGTCTCACCCTCAGCTCTTTTGGTGCTCTCTATGATCATCTCTAGTTGAGGTTGCCTCGCATATACCCAACTGAGCACCTCTCTCAACCTATTGTTATCATTTTGCAAAGACAACATCTCCTCCCTCAGATCCTCCAGAATCACAGTCTGGGCAGCACAGGTATCACAGTCTAGGGAGGGAACCACAACAGCTTTCTCCAACTTCCTAATGGTGGCATCCCTATCCACCAGCTGCATCCTAAGGGTTAGGCAGTTCTCACAAGTATCAGTAGGTGCTGAAAGCACCTCAAAGTCAGCTCTCAACTGCTCTAACTCACCTCTCAAAGTAGGATAGACCATACACGCACCCAAAAGCATAGGTCTAGCCCTAAGCTCCTCAAGCTCCATGAGCTGCCCCTCAAACTTCTCCTTCAGAATAGCTAGCTCTCTAGCTAGACAGGGGCAAGACTCACACTCAAGCTCTCCACTCAAAGTAGGCTCATCCAGTTTAGACTGGAGTTTGCCTAGCTCAGCCTTCAGTTCATCTATCTCCTCTACCCGCTTGGCATACCTATCTCTCTAGTCACCAAGCTCCGTCATGAAAGACTCACAGCTAGGGCACTCAATCTCACTAGGTTGGGGTCTCACACTCCTCAACCTCTCATTCTCCTCTAAAGCCTCAGCAAGTTGGGCTTTCACCTTCTGCAGCTTCTTAGCTGCCTTCTCCAACATCTTATCCTGGGCTTTCAACTCACGGCTGTTCTGCTCTAGCATCTCAAGGATTTCGGCTTGCTCAGGAGTTACCTCATCATCGGAAGAAGAGTTGCTACCGTCATCCTTGTTCTCCTTGTCCTCAAGCGCCATGGAGCAAACCGAGCTCCTCTTGTCCTTGTTCTTGCGCCTGGACTTGGTGGAGACGAAGCACAAGCCAGCTGGACCGCCTTGATCGTTCCGCTTGAGCTCGACGAGGACGAAGAGGAAGAAGATCCGCTGCTGCAGAACCCCATCTCGGCGAAGAAGGCCTTGTCCCGCTTTCGGTTGTCCTTCTGGTAGCTCTTGAAAGCCTTCCAGAAGTTCTTCTTGCCGAAGGGACGCTTGTCGGAGCCGTGCTTGCTGGAGCGGTGCTTGTCAAAGCCTGCCTTGCCGGGGTGGTACTTGTCGGAGTCGCGGGAGTAGCTCTTGCCCTTCTTGTAGTAGTCGTTCTTGTTGGGGCACTCGGCGATGAAGTGGCCGACCTCTCCGCACTCGAAGCACTTGGGCCGCTCTCCCCTCTTCTTGCTCATCCGGTTGTCATAGGCGCACTGAAAGCGACTAGACACCAGACACAACTCATCATCCCCAAGCGTCGCTAGCTGCTCCTCTGTAACAGACATCAAAGCAGAAAACGAGAAGTTGTGTAACATGGGGTTAGTGACAGACTCACTAGAGGGGGTAGCCAAGGCCAGACTCCTGGAACCTGTACAAGCGAGGGAATCCCTCATCTTGTAATCTACCTCGGTGGCCTTGAGCTTACTATAGAGCGCCTCTACTCCAATCGTATCATACCCTGCCGACTCAATGATTGAGTTCACCTTGATCTCCCATATTTTTCTGTCCAAAGCATACAGCAACTTGACAGCCTGCTGATGATCGGTATATGGGAGGGCAGCGGGGGCAGAGTTGACACGCAACTTGTTGATGATCGACTGAAAGCGACGAAACAAGTCGTCTACTGACTCTCCCGGCTTCTGGATGAAATTCTCATATTCGCGCCGGTAAGTCTCCACAAGTCTAGCCTTAATTGTCGCAGTACCCTCATGGTGTGCACTAAGCAGTGACCATATCTCACACGCAGTCTTAAGGTGACTCACTCTCTCATAATCCATGGGACCAAGCCCGGAGAAGAGAAAGTTAACAGCCTTGGCATTCGCCTCATGCTGAGCCACGATGTCCTGCGTAGTACGCTCAGCAACTGGAAGCACCACAAAAGTCATACTCTGAGTAGCATCCCATATGTCCTGACTCTGGCTAACAAGGAACGCCTCCATCCTACCTTTCTAGTAGGGATAGCCATCGGAGCCAAGGACGGGAATTTTCCCGGAGTAAGTCATCGTCGCTACGGTTTCGTCACCGGTTAAGGTATAGGAAACCTAACCGGCTCTGATACCACTTGTAGGACCGAGACGTGCGACTAGAGGGGGGTGAATAGGAGCACTTAAAAAACTCAAACTCAAACCCCCAAAGTGCGATCTCACGAAAACACACACACCCGATACCGTCCACTGAACAGATACGTATCGGGTGGAAAGCGGAAGCACTCGAATTAACGCCCAAAGAAAAGGATGTAAGACGAGCAACCAAACTACACCTAAAAGAGCAATCACACTACACCCAGACAAACACACACAACAAATCAATCGAAAGCAACACGGCACAAACAAAACAGAACAAGCTACAAAGCTTGCAAATGTCTCACACTAGCCACTCAACACACCAAAGCGTGTCCCACTAAGAATAGGGAGTGAAGAGTATGGGCATGCAGTGGTTGACACAAACAAGCTTGAAACCAACAACACACACACGAGGAAGAACGACTTGGAAACAGAGAAAAATCCTTACGCGTGCAGCTAGACTATCCTAGACCCTGACCGGACAGTCAGTTCTAGCTCCTAGAGCTTGACCGGACAAACCTACAGACGAAGCAGCTCAACACGCAAAGGCAGAAGAAGCACAAGGGACCGGACAGTCCGATTCTACCCGGAGGGCCTGACCGGACAAAGCTTCGGACAAAGCAACTCAACACGCTAAGTGCCGAAGAGAACAACGGACCGGACAGCCCGGTTCTACCCGGAAGGCCTGACCGGACAAAGCAGATGAGAAATGAACTACAGGTGGTGAAAACCAAAGGACCGGACAGTCCGGTTTAGCAGACCGGACAAAACTTCGGACAAAGAAACCCGATACACACACTCGAGGTGGCCAAGGCTCGGTTTCTCCGTCACACAGACCGGACAATCCATTTGAACAGACCGGACAAATGGACGGAATGTCCAGTCAGGTCTCGCTGCTGGCCCGAGTGTGGACCCGAGAAATCAGCCCGCGAATCTACCGAAAAATCGACCAAACCCAAGCCAAAACTCAACCAAACTTCACGAAAATTTGCACAGAGGGACTTGATTCCATTCCAAAGTAAACCCCTCAAAAATCAACTCAAAATGATCTAGGGATTTATGGGAATTTCAGATCTCGTGGAAGTGGTGTGAGAAAACCTAGGAACCGAAAAACATCAAGGACGGCCTTTGCTCGTGGTTGAATGATTCTAGCACTTGGCTAGTGAGATGCACCACATCTTAGCAAGGCAAAATTCCGGCAAAAGAAAGGTCTCATCCTTGGACAACACAAAATGAGCCAAAATCCAAGAAACGGGACCAAAAAACCAAACTAGAAGGGAGAAGGAAGGAGGAGGGACGAAATTGCTGCTCAAGACATAGAATTTCTCAACAAGGAACCTTGGATTGATCACGAAATTCAGATTACACAAGTTCCCTAGAGCCTACCTCCCTTCATCCTCCCACTAAAGACAAGATTAGACTAAACTAGGCACTCATCTCCTAGCTAATACTCTCTCTTTCTCTCTTTGGACCTTGGCTGCTAGGGTTTGGAAATCCTAGGGTTTGTGGCTTCCAAGATGAGCTCCAAGGGAGCCTCTCAAGTCTATTTATACCCTAGGCCCTAAACGACATAATTACATTAAGACCCCTACTCTAAAAATGCCCGGAGGGGGCCAAACCGAAAAGATACAATCGGACGACTACGATGACGTCTTGATCATCTTCGGTTTCTCCGCCTCGTTTGGATGTGCGCCACGTAGCTAGTAGTCTGGAAGCTTCCCCCGGTTTTGAAGTCAGAAACCGGGAAACTTTATTCTGCGGGCTTCCTGGGCCGGGTCTTGGCCCAATCTTCAATCTTGGCGAGTCGGAGCCCAACCCACCAAGTCATCTGAACTTGGGTGGCGGTTTTGAGCCGAAGCCGCCAAAGCCTCCCTCGCACGCCTTCGCGCCATGCACTCGGGCTGGAGCACCACGGTGGCACCCGGCTTCTCCAGTCCATCGGAGTCGCCTCGCGGTCCATCGGAGGGCTTACGCCACCGTTGCCGAACCGCCCCTCCGTGTACCGAGCTTCCATGACCGATCGACGCCGAGCATTGCCTCCGGTCCATTGGAGGACTTTTGCCTCAGTCCATCGAGGTCTTCATCATCTACCTCTAGTCCATCGGAGGGCCTCTAGTCCATCGGAGGGCTTGAGCTCGTTGACAATCACTCATCACACCAGGAGAGCAATGAGGCCGATCCATTGGCTCTCACCGTCCCAAGATTCACAGTGCCCCCATCTAACCCCTGGGAGTAGCCGTCTCAGGAGCGATACCACGGTACGTCGGGTCAGCCCTCCCTTGACTTCAAAGCACCTCCCAAGTCCATCAACCTCCTATCCGTGGATGGGCAGCACCATGAATATTGGGACGGATCATACACATCCAAGCATGTTGTATTGAAAAGCGTGATTTAATAAACAACATGTTACAGTTATTACTACATTGCCCGGCAGTGATACTTGGCACTCTCACACCTGGTGAGCATCAGCGATTCGAATCGATTTCTAATTTTCGGGAATAACTAAAAATGCCAAGGGATATATGCTTACTAGCCATCGTGTTCCTCACATATACCCCTCATCTCCACCTGTCCCGTCCCAAGATTCACAGCGCCCCCACCTAACTCTTGGGAGTAGCCGTCTCAGGAGCGATACTACGGTACGTCGGGTCAGCCCTCCCTTGACTTCCAAGCACCTCCCAAGTCCATCGGCACCCTATCAGTGGATGGGCAGCACCATGAATAGTAGGACGGGGCCGGTAAAACTTTCACCGGTCCCATGTCCCGGATAAGCACTCTTAGCAATGTTGTGCCGATCCCAAGCGAACAGCGAACGGGCCTTATGCGACAAGGGCGGAGCCGGAGAACAACAACGCACACCACGAAAGTAAACTTACGCTCCGCCCCATCTCAATTTAACATCAACCTAAATAATCATAAATTGCATCATAGTAAGATTTCTGAGACTTGTAAAATCACCTACACGATGAGTGACTCCATTCACTCGTATCTACTCGTACCTAGCAACTCTAGGCACTCGTCCTACGAACTCTATGTATAGGTGCTAGGACCAGGGCGGCCAGGATGTCTAATGCAGTTGGTTCCAAACAACTCCTGATGCATATGCCTAATCATCAAGACATAAGTTGTTTGCTGGGTATAGTATAGTCCTGTTTACCTTTGATTCAGTTTAATAAAACCAACAAACTAAGCTAATTATTAGTTTGCCGGGTTGTGAGGCTTTGCCTCAGGCAACCCCTTGATCCCTTGGACCACTCCTCCATCCAAACATGACTGATGGGCCCTCCAGGTCATGCTTGGGGCTTAGTTGGTCTTCTGGACCACCGTTGATTGATGTAGCTCCACGCACTTGGTTCTTGATCACGTAGCTGTAATAAGCGTCACTATATGAACGATATGCATGGTGCAATGAATGAAATGCACAAATATCAAGCACACGTGTGCACAAGAATGCATATGCTTGCAATGGATGTAGGTAAAATGCGAATGATAGAATGCAGCATGTATTTCATGGATAAATAACATGGTATAGTAGTTTTACATATTGCATATGCTTATACCTAGGTAATTTATCCTCGTTTGTGAATTAATTTATGCACATAGGCTGTAGCAGTAAAACACAATCAAATGAGAAAAACTTTTATGACATACAGATACTTCATACCTAAAGCTACTGCCAAAATTTCAGCCCAATTGGAGTTATAATTATTTTATTATAATTCCAGCAAGTTCTCAACCCTACACATTGTCAGAATTTTCATAAATTATCGGAATGGTTTCTGAAGATGAAAATTTACCACTGAGCTAGATTCAGTACGGACTACATGCACAAAAATTTACAGGTTAAAACTCCCAAGTTTGACAGGACATATATTGTCCATATATTAATCTTGTGCGTAATCTAGATGTACATATAAACAGTGTGAATAGCCCTCTAGCATATACTTTTTGGACTCTACGCATCAACATTAGGCTACCAAATTTTTCAGAGAATTTTCCTAGCCATTTATGACCACTTTTCCAAATTATCTTTTCCAACATGGAGCATTTTATCATTTTCAAATCACCGCTCAAACATGACATGCAGAGGCTCATATTTTACCAGTGGGATTCCTAAGCTATATAGGACATATGAAAAATACTAGTGAGTCATATTTGTCATAATCTGCATAGGCCTCATTTCCAAGCTATCAAATAATGCATAAAGTACATGCAAAATGATAAAACCATGAATGAACAGTAATATATTGATCCACCAAAATTTTCACAGTGTCCAAACATCCTAAGAAAGCTACTGACCAAGTTTCATCGGATTTGGAGTTCATTTAACCCTTATTTATGATTTATCTTATTTTATCATGCATGCAACCAAACTGGGGCAAAATGGTCATTTTACACTTCTACATCATAACTATTCAATAGAACTATTAAAGAGGAGTATAATGCAACTGAGTTTGCCTTTTTAAGATTTTTATTTGATTTGTTATGATTTTCCAAAGTTCACAGCCGAAAATAACAAATCTAAAAAGAAAAATCCAAGATCCAGGACCTAAACGAGATTAACCCTAACTTCCAGGGGCCTACACATAAATGTACACAGACTCAGTGCATAGTAAATAAACTAGAGCGCGTAAAAACAGAATAAGGCAGGGGGTTTTCCGCGAAACGGCCACCTCTTCTTCTTCCTTTGGCCGGGGGACGATGGCGCGCGACGGCCCGCGTTCCCGGCGTGCGGTTCGGCGCGTGGAGGCCCGGGCTTGAGGCTGAGTGGGCCGCCGGAGGTGCCCCCGGTGATGGGCTACTACCTCGGGTAGATCTAGTCGTCGGCGGTGCAGAGGACAAGCGAAAACGGCGGCGGTGAACTCGCGAGCCATGGCGCGACGTGCGCGGCGACGCGGACTCTATCAGGCGACACGAAAGAGGAGATAGTGGCTGTGGCTGGGCCTCACAGCTGCGCGGTGAGATGGGAAAACCGGTGGCGGTGGAGTGGAGGCACGGTGGTGGCCCGAGGGTGGTCCTCCGCAGTGAGGGGTCGGCGGCTATGGCGGCCGCGGTGGCGCGCATGTGGGGAGAGGGGCTAGAGGCAATGGTGGCGGCCGAGGCTTCGGGGGTTCGGTAAAGGGGCTCGAGGAGAGCGCGAGACACGCGGCGTCGCGGAGGGAGAGGGCTGGAGGCGTGGGGCACGGGAGCTCGCCGCGAGCTTGGCCATGGCGACGGCCATGGCGTGCGCGAGTGGAGGCGGTGGTTGGGGGAAAATGGACGCCTACTTCATTGGGGAACCGGTGAAGTGGAGCGAGGTGAGCGCGGGACGCGCGTGGGGTAGGGTAGCGGTAGCCCGAGACGGCGGTGGTGCAAGCTCGAGCTGGGCTCGGCCATGGTGGCCATGGCGGGTGGCTCCCTGGCGCTCGGGGAGGGGGAAGGGGAAGACGAGTGAGGGAGTGAGAATGGAGCTCGGATGGCGTCCAGGTACAGGGGGTTCCTTCGTCTTGAAGGGAAGCCGGGGCGAGGCGGCGGGGCGCGTCCTCGACCGGCCATGGCATGGTGCGGCAGGGCGCGCTCGCCGCGTGGGCGCGGGGGAGAGGAGAAGGAGAGAGGTGGCCATGGCGTGGACGCGGTCCACCGAACCGGAGGGCTGACAGGTGGGGCCGGGCGAGGGTGAAGAGGTGGCAGTCCAATGGACCGTGCTCATGGAGGAGAAATCTAGGCGGGGCCCACAGCTGCGGTTGCCCGCGCCCGGATCCGAAGTCCGACAGGTGGGGCCCACCTGTAAGTGACTCAGGGGAAAAATGAAATACGAATTTGGAAAATCTTGTTTTGACTGCACAAACCCCCGTCTGAAAATTGTGTATTTGATTAGTTTAACGACCGAATTTGGAATACCTCCAATTAGAATAAATGTTGCACACTTTGCGATCTACAACTTTGTCAAAAGCTTTGACACCATGTTTTGTACGGAAATGTGGTTTAAATTTGAATTTAATCTGCTGACCAAGGTTTGACCAACTGAACACATCAATTTAGAAATTCTAAAAGTCCCTCTTATGGTCACATTTGCTCAAGGAGTTTTATACCAATGTTGTTTATAATTTCATGATCTACAACTTATTTAATTGGAGTTTTGCAAGATTATGGCTGTAGTCCAATTTAAATTTGAAATTACCAAACAAATCAAGTTTGGACAGAAATCACATGCTGACAGAAAAGGTTCCAAAACATTATCCAAATCACTGTGCATGTCAACACTCCAATTACCAAAGTTGTTCCTAATATAATTTTTTACAAGTTTGGTATATAAAATTTGGCTTGGATCACCACAGATTTTGAATTACAAGCACAAACATTGTTGAGGGTTTGGTAAAACTGCAGCTTTAGTTTAAGTAGTCTTTCTTGTTTCAAACTTTTGAATACTCAAATGAAGTCTAAACACCTCCACTCTAGGTGCATTTAAAAGGTGATAACTTTAATTTCACTTTATAGAAAGGAAGATTTTGAAGTTGTATGGTGAAAACAAAAATAATTTCAGATTCAAATTTGGAGTGAGCTGAAATTCAGACTTGGGAATTTTTCTGTGGACTAACTTGGGGCTGATTTCATGAGGTACATGGTATCAAAATTTAAAATAGTTAGAGGCAGTTTTAAACCATGCTCAGGGTAACAAAAGTGAAGTTCACGGTATGTATGACAACTTTGATAATGGGGCTAAGCTCAGTTGCTTAATGAATCTAAAAGTTTTATTAGGGCCCAAATTTGTTCACGATCACGATTGGCACCTTCCAAGGAATTTCGGGTTTGGTTTGGTCTCGACTTTTAAACCTCGCAACCAATGATTTTAAAGGTGGTCATAATATCAAAGTTGAAGATAGCATCCTGAACTAAGACTTTTGTATTTGGTGTTTTGCATAAAAGCCTGTGGGTGGTGACTTAAACAACCAAACCACATAGTGTTTTGTATTCTCCTAGGAAAATTTTGGCTTAGTGATTTCTCCATCTAGTCTTCGTTACTCTTTCTAAACGTCATCAAGTCCTAATTCATTATTAACTTGTCTCAAGCTGCGTGTTAAGGCTCTTGAGATGCCGGGGGCATCAGAACCCACCCCCTTAAAGAAATCTCGTCCCGGGATTTCAAGGAAGCGGGGCTTTACGGCTTACTGCGTAATGCGAATGGTCTTTGGCTCGAGGTTCACGTGCTTCTGTCACACATGGTAATATTCGAATCGTCTATTAGCTTTGTTAACTGGCTCATGAATGGTCAGTGCCTCTTTAACACAAGGTAGTTACAAAGCTTCTCGAATAGGTCGAGGGTGGTCTTTCTAAGTTACTTGCCGAGTCGAGTCTTATATGAGAGCGAATGAATAAACCACAAAGAAGGTGTGGCCACAGTGCGAAAGCGACATCGATTGATTCGAACAATAGAACAGGGTTACTTCCTGACTTTGACACCAAGATTTAGAAACGTGCTAAATATATCGGTCTTAGAACAATAGAAGCAAGGTGTACACAATTGGAAAAAATCGAACCATGAAGGATCTTATGATTTAAAGGGGTATCAATGGATGTGCTTTTGAGAGACACATTCATTTCATTTGATAGGGATTGTGTACACATATAAGATAGTAATTCAAGATAACTTCAAAGGAAAGATGTGGTGCAGTACAACACATCCTGCCTTTGGAAGCAAGAATGTACACAAGGGTTGAGATAGACTTGACAAGGCGATGGTTTGTACGATTTCTTAGCTTGGTCAAGACTGACCAAGAAAGTTTAGGTATATGATGTGTGCTTACTAACGAAACAATAGACAGTGTTAGTAAGCTTAACTGAGGATGATTTTCAAAGAAGAACAAAGCAACTTCTTGAAAAGGATGATATGACAAGAGCACTAGCCGAGAACAAAAGCTTAGTGCAGCGGATGATGCTGAAGTTCACCTTCAGGAGATAAGGTTCAATATATACAAGAAAGGAATGTAAGAGAAAGCAGTGAAAACAGAGTTGATGGTTCCCACAGATCAAGAGAGGTAAGTTGTAAGAAGGCAATGGGATGATGTAGCAAGACAGTGGAAATGGAACCAAGCATTCCCACAAATACCAGACGTTAAAGATAATCAAGGTAACCATAGAGATAGAATTGATCATCCCCATGAATCACAACTAGCAAGTGTAAACAAAGCAATGAAAGGTGTGGACTAAGTGTGAACATAGAATTGATCCGTCTCACGGATCAAGAAAGACATGGTTCAACAAAGCAATGGAAAGATGTGAACGACAGTGGGATTAAGATGGATCCTTCCCCACAGACCGAGAAAGGCAAGGTGAAACGACACAAGGAAATGATACAATGCGGTAGTGTAAATAGAGTAAATCGTATCAACGAATTAGATGTATAGGGTTGACAAGGGGATAGAAAATGGATACGAATGTTCCACAACTTAAGCGGCGTCATGCCTTTGTATGTCTTGATATAGCGCGAGCCTAGGGATTTACCCGGTGTCGGCCATACACATGGGACCCTAGGTTCCATCGCGGCACCATAGACTACTTGGGTAAACACCACATCAAGAGTGGCACAGCTATCCAATGTCAGGAGATGCAAGCAATACAAGGTTATGGAAAGACACGAACAAGGAGTTGGGAGCACATGAATGTCAATGTGTGGGTGACCTGAATCAAAGAGTCGAAGGCACATAGATTTCAAGGGTTGGAAACACAAGAATCATGAGAATGAGAAACATATGGACCACCAACCTTTGAGTTGTGGTGTTGCATGGATTTGGAAGTACATGAATTGGCGAGAGCTCAAAGCATGTGCACCACAAGAGTTTGAAATGCGCGAAGTGCAGGAGCTTGAAATGCACGGAATAGTGGAGCTTGGAACTCAAGAATTGCAATGGTTGGAAAATACATGATACACCAGAGTTGAATCAAAGAAGTTAGGATCAAGTGGCACAATGAACCATACGAACCCTATGTCCAGCCAATACAAGTCCAAGCTAAACGTTGTTAATACGCTAATCAATACCCGTTCCAGTTTTCCAAATCGTACGTTCAAAACAATTGGGTCAAAAGCGAGCTTATTCTTTCATTCATGTTGATGCGGCGTTGAGCTTCATGTGGGAGACACCATGGTGTTGAATCTTGATTAAACGCCAAATCTGGGGACGTTGCTGAAGTCGAGGTTGGTCCAGGATGCTTTCTCTCTGTCACTCATGTTGCCAGATAGGAACTCTATATCGTTGCCTAGGGACATGTGAGCGACGGTCAACTCTCGATCGAGGCTTCTTCTAGACTCGTTTCTGTCTTGGTGGAGCTTCAACTTGTTGCGTCAACGTAGATGTTGATGCTGTGTACGTCGGGTTGATTGGAGAAAAGTCTTCGATGATGAAAGCTCAGGCATTCTTCTCAAAGACTTCTTGGAGGCTTGCTTATTGTTCCGGTGGCTAGGCTTATAGAATCCTATGGACCCGGTACGTAAAAGTAAATATGTACGAACTATCCTGACTTCATCTTGAGGCTTGGGAGGCCCTTTAGTTGAATAATCGTGTGTTGTCGATGTAGGAGTCGATATTTCGTTTGTTGGGTCGACTGGAGAAGCTCATCCCGCTCCGGCGATGTGTCTTGGGAAATCTTCTTTGTATGCTTCGGTACATCAGGGGCTTATGCGTCATCCTTGTGGTTGTAGACATGCCTACCGAGTCATAGCAAACTAGGACCTAGATGATAACACGTCCAATTGTCTTGACTTGATCTTTGGGCTTATAGAATCTCATTAACTGAAGCATCCTAGGCTGCATATGTTGAATCGAAGTAGTGTTTGTGGAGTATTCATCAGCTTCGCTTATTCTTCACCCTTCTTGTGATATCTTTGACGAGGTCAATAAAGCTTTAGTCAATGGCGATATGGCTCTCGAAAATCTTTTGTATGATACAAGTGTGTTACATTTACGAGCTCAAGAAAATATGCCAAAAAGGGGAGACTACCACCAATTTCGGGGCCTGATTACTACCTTTCCTTCTAACGTGTACAGCTTGCAGCCAACTACCAGAGGTGAATTAAGATAGTCTGCAAAAGATCAGGATGCCATAGTCATACCTAAGTTTGTTCTCTATGACTTTGGTATAGAAAGTTTTCCTTAAATGTCTTTAGAGTATCACCAGATTTGAAATTTCAAGCTGTAGGTCGCATAAGTGCAGATTTTGGTTTTTAACATGTTTTAGGTTGGGCTTTGAAACCCAAGCATTTTCGGAGAAAACATTGTATAACAGAGTGATTACGAATTTTTCGTTCTACAATCACCTTATATAAGATTTGTACCAATTCTATTTGCATCTTGAAATTCACATCCGAAACAGTAGCCACAGACAAAACTCATGTGCAACTTGTTACTACCAAACAAACATATTTATAGATGCAGTAAGAATCTAGTTACTTTCAATCAAACACATAGCAAGGCACATGAGATGAGATGGAATGATGCATGATTCGTCCTATTCGGTCTCACATCACACATCCTTTGTATATTATATATATATCTAACGATATTTCGGTGACATATATGCACGTCTCTCCTTAATGCATCTAGCCGTTCTCTAGTCGTTCTTAGTTTCGCACGTGGTTAGTGTACCTACGGAAAAATGCATGCTCATACATTACCACCTAGTGTGGCATCCACGCGTGACCGCTGCGTGGACAACGTTGGTGGGCCGTTGCACCTTTTCCTCAAAACTTGACTTTCCACTAGTATTGGGGATTGTCGAGAAAAAGGTGTATCCCAAAACCGAATGTAAGTGTGGTGGGTATGAAAGCCTCAAACATGCCCACCACCCTTAAAGAGCTTTTACTTATACAGCATGAATGCAGGGTTTACAACCGTTCGCAGATCTCAATAGCTTCCACCAGTACTGGGGATAGCTATGGCCGAAAAGTTGCTTTCCAAAGTATCTAATATGCATATGAGTTCTATCTAGGTCAGAATGTCAGTGGTGTCACCTGGATAACACTAACATCCTTAATATGGGCATATCGCATACCTTTATTTTTAAATTACTTGAAAAGGGTTTTCTAAAATAGTTTTTGTAAACCAAAACTGGATGATATAACTGTTGTCTGTGTATGATCGGCTCTAATACCAGCTGTGGTGGAACCGCCCTGCTTAATCCAGACTAAGCACACCTGGCACCTCTGGCTCGTAGTGCACCTAGGCCAGACTAAACCCGGTAGTCCATCGAGAGTACTTCGGCTCTCGTTAACACCAAATCCCAGAGGAACCGACATCAAACACATCCGACTCTCAAAGGAGCCATAACAGTTACAATCATCACAGGCAGTTGAAACAGAGAGTAATAGACTTTAATTTACAAACCAAATATATGTAATCGAACATTTTTCAAAATATAGCGGAAGTGATTTCAGAGTATATATATAGCGAAAGGGTTTTCAAACTCTCGCAGCGGAAACAATATACTTAAGTAGTCTTCATGGAGAGATAAACAAGGCGAGTAGCACCGAGCCCACCGGTACTACCACCTCCAACACAGTTGTCTGAATGTCGTCAGTACCTGTAATCCAAAAATGGGGGCAAACCCTAAGTACTAATTACTCAGTAGGATTTAATGGAAAGGGCTTACGGCTGACGCAAAGCTTACTTACTAATTATGTGGGTCCTTAGCCATTTATTTTTAAATAAGGTCATGTTGACATAAGATAGCAGGATTTGACAGCTGCTATCCCTTAATCATGAAGATTCATTTACATCATAAAGTAAATACCTGCATGAAAGTAAAGCATGAGAACCCATCAGTAACTTGCATAATAGTATATCATACACATCCAAGATATACCTCTCATCTACACATGTCCCTTCCCAAGATTCACAGTACCCCCATCTAACCCTTGGGAGTAGCCATCTCAGGAGCGATACCACGGTACGTCGGGTCAGCCCTTCCTTGACTTCAAAGCACCTCCCAAGTCCATCGACCTCCTATCCGTAGATGGGCAGCACCATGAATAGTGGGACGGATCATACACATCCAAGCATGTTGTATTGAAAAACGTGATTTAATAAACAACATGTTACAGTTATTACTACGTTGCCCGGCAGTGATACTTGGCACTCTCACACCTGGTGAGCATCAGCGATTCGAATCGATTTCTAATTCCCAGGAATAACTAAAAATGTCAAGGGATATATGCTTACTAGCCATCGCGTTCCTCACATATACCCCTCATCTCCACCTGTCCCGTCCCAAGATTCACAGCACCCCCACCTAACCTTTGGGAGTAGCCGTCTCAGGAGCGATATCACGGTACGTTGGGTCAGCCCTCCCTTGACTTCCAAGCACCTCCCAAGTCCATCGTCCTCCTATCAGTGAATGGGCAGTACCATGAATAGTAGAACGGGGCCGGTAAGACTTTCACCGGTCCCATGTCCCAGATAAGCACTCTTAGCAATGTTGTGCCGATCTCAAGTGAACAGCGAACGGACTTTATGCGACAAGAGCGGAGCCAGAGAACAACAACGCACACCACGAAAGTAAACTTACGTTCCGCCCCGTCTCAATTTAACATCAACATAAATAATCATAAATTGCAACATAGTAAGATTTCTGAGACATGTAAAATCACCTAAGCAACGAGTGACTCCATTCGCTCGTATCTACTCGTACCTAGCAACTCTAGGCACTCGTCCTATGAACTCTATGTATAGGTGCTAGGACCAGGGCGCCCAAGATGTCTAATGCAGTTGGTTCCAAACAACTCCTGATGCATATGCCTAATCATCAAGACATAAGTTGTTTGCAAGGTATAGTATGGTCCTGTCTACCTTTGATTCAGTTTAATAAAACCAACAAACTAAGCTAATTGTTAGTTTGTCGGGTTGTGAGGCTTTGCCCCAGGCAACCCCTTGATCCCTTGGACCACTCCTCCATCCAAACACGACTAATGGGCCCTCCAGGTCATGCTTGGGGCTTCGTTGGTCTTCTAGACCACCATTGATTGATGTAGCTCCACGCACTTGGTTCTTGATCACGTAGCTGTAATAAGCGTCACTATATGAATGATATGCATGGTGCAATGAATGAAATGCACGAATATCAAGCACACATGTGCACAAGAATGCATATGCTTGCAATGGATGTAGGTGAAATGCGAATGATAGAATGCAGTAGGTATTTCATGGATAAATAACATGGTAAAGTAGTTTTACATATTGCATATGCTTATGCCTAGGTAATTTATCCTCGTTTGTGAATTAATTTATGCACCTAGGTTGTAGCAGCAAAACACAACCAAATGAGACCAAACTTTTATGACATACAGATACTTCATACCTAAAGCTACTGCCAAAATTTTAGCCCAATTGGAGTTATAATTATTTTATTAAAATTCTAGCAAGTTCTTAGCCCTACACATTGTCAGAATTTTCATAAATTATAGGAATGGTTTCTGAAAATGAAAATTTACCAATGAGCTAGATTCAGTACAGACTGCATGCCCAAAAATTTACAGGTTAAAACTTCCAAGTTTGACAGGACATCTATTTTCCATATATTAATCTTGTGCGAAATCTAGATGTACATGTAAACAGTGTGAATAACCCTCTAGCATATACTTTTTGGACTCTATGCATCAATATTAGGCTATCAAATTTTTCAGAGAATTTTCCTAGCCATTTATGACCACTTTTTCTAATTATCTTTTCCAACATGTAGCATTTTATCATTTTCAAATCACCACTCAAACTTGACATGTAGAGGCTCATATTTTACCAGTGGGATTCCTAAGCTATATAGGACATAAGAAAAATAATAGTGAGTCATATTTGTCATAATTTGCATAGGCCTCATTTCCAAACTATCAAATAATGCATAAAGTACATGCAAAATGATAAAAACATGAATGAACAGTAATATATTGATCCACCAAAATTTCCACAGTGTCCAAACATCCTAAGAAAGCTACTGACCAAGTTTCATCGGATTTGGAGTTCATTTAACCCTTATTTGTGATTTATCTTGTTTTATCATGCATACAACCAAACAGTGGTAAAATGGTCATTTTACACTTCCACATCATAACCATTCAACAGATCTATTAAAGAGGAGTCTAACGCAACTGAGTTTGCCTTTTTAAGATTTTTATTTGATTTGTTAGGATTTTCCAAAGTTCACAGCCGAAAATAACAAATCTAAAAAGAAAAATCCAAGATCCTGGACCTAAACCAGATTAACCCTAACTTCCAGGGGCCTGCACAGAAATGTACACAGACTCAGTGCATAGTAAATAAATCAGAGCGTGTAAAAACAGAATAAGGCAGGGGGTTTTCCGTGAAACGGCCACCTCTTCTTTTTCCTACGGCCGGGGGATGATGGCGCGCGACGGCCCGCGTTCCCGGCGTGCGGTTCGGTGCGTGGAGGCCCGGGCTTGAGGCCGAGTGGGTCGCCGGAGGTGCCCCCGTCGATGGGCTACTACCTCGGGTAGATCTAGTTGCTGGCGGTGTGGAGGACAAGCGAAAACGGGGGCGGTGAACTCGCGAGCCATGGCGCGGCGTGCGCGGCGACGCAGACTCGATCCTGAAACAGGAAGGAGGAGACAGATGCTGTGGCTGGGCCTCACAGCTGCGCGGTGAGATGGGAAAGCCGGTGGCGGTGGAGTGGAGGTGCGATGCTGGCCCGAGGGTGGTCCTCCACGGTGAGGGGTCGGCGGCTATGGCGGCCGCAGTGGCGCGCGTGTGGGGAGAGGGGCTAGAGGCAATAGCGGCAGCCGAGGCTTCGGGGGTTCGGTAAAGGGGCTCGAAGCGAGCGCGAGACGCGCGACGTCGCGGAGGGAGAGGGCTGGAGGTGCGGGGCACGGGAGCTCGCCGCGAGCTTGGCCATGGCGATGGCCATGGCGTGCGCGAGTGGAGGCGGTGGTTGGGGGAAAATTGACGCCTACTTCATTGGGGAACCGATGGAGTGGAGCGAGGCGAGCGTGGGACGCGTGTGGGGCAGGGCAGCGGCAGCCCGAGACGGCGGTGGTGCAAGCTCGAGCCGGGCTCGGCCATGGTGGCCATGGCGGGTGGCTCCCTGGCGCTCGGGGAGGAGGAGCAAGGGGAAGACGAGTGAGGGAGTGAGAATGGAGCCCGGATGGCGTCTAGGTACAGGGGGTTCCTTCGTCTTGAAGGGAAGCCGGGGCGAGGAGGTGGGGCGCGACCTCGGCCGGCCACGGCGTGGCGCGGCAGAGCGCGCTCGCTGCGTGGGCGCGGGGGAGAAGAGAAGGAGAGAGGTGGCCACGGCGTGGACGCGGTCCACCGAACCGGAGGGCTGACAGGTGGGGCCGGGCGAGGGTGAAGAGGTGGCAGTCCAATGGACCGGGTGCACGGAGGAGAAATCCAGGCGGGGCCCACAGCTGCGGTTGTCCGCGCCCGGATCCGAAGTCCGACAGTTGGGGCCCACTTGTAAGTGACTCAGGGGGAAAAATAAAATACGAATTTGGAAAATCTTGTTTTGACTGCAGAAACCCAGTCTGAAAATCATGTATTGGATCAGTTTAACGGCTGAATTTGGAAAACCTCCAATTAGAAGAAATGTTGCACACTTTGCGATCTACAACTTTGTCAAAAGCCTTGACACCATGTTTTGTACAGAAATGTGGTTTAAATTTGAATTTAATCTGCTGACCAAGGTTTGACCAACTGAACACATCAATTTAGAAATTCTAAAAGTCCCTCTTATGGTCACATTCGCTCAAGGAGTTTTATACCAATGTTGTTTATAATTTCATGATCTACAACTTATTTAATTGGAGTTTTGCAAGATTATGGCTGTAGTCCAATTTAAATTTGAAATTACCAAACAAATCAAGTTTGGACAGAAATCACATGCTGACAGAAAAGGTTCCAAAACACTATCCAAATCACTGTGCATGTCAACACTCCAATTACCAAAGTTGTTCCTAATATAATTTTTTACAAGTTTGGTATATAAAGTTTGGCTTGGATCACCACAGATTTTGAATTACAAGCACAAACATTGTTGAGGGTTTGGTAAAACTGCAGCTTTAGTTTAAGTAGAGTCTTTCTTGTTTCAAACTTTTGAATACTCAAATGAAGTCTAAACACCTCCACTCTAGGTGCATTTAAAAGGTGATAAGTTTAATTTCACTTCATAGAAAGGAAGATTGAGCTGAAATTCAGACTCGGGAATTTTTCTGTGGACTTTGGGGCTGATATCATGAGGTACTTGGGGTCAAAATTTAAAATAGTTAGAGGCAGTTTTAAACCATGCTCAGGGTAACAAAAGTGAAGTTCACAGTATGTATGACAACTTTGATAATGGGGCTAAGCTCAGTTGCTTAATGAATCTAAAAATTTTATTAGGGCCCAAATTTGTTCACGATCACAATTGGCACCTTCCAAGGAATTTCGGGTTTGGTTTGGTCTCGACTTTTAAACCTCGTAACCTATGATTTTAAAGATGGTAGTAATATCAAAGTTGAAGATAGCATCCTGAACTAAGACTTTTGTATTTGGTGTTTTGCAAAAAAGCTTGTGGGTGGTGACTTAAACAACCAAACCACGTAGGGTTTCGTATTCTCCTAGGAAAATTTTGGCTTAGTGATTTCTCCATTAGTCTTCGTTACTCTCTCTAAACGTCCTAATTCATTATTAACTTGTCTCAAGCTGCGTGTTAAGGCTCTTGAGATGCCGGGGGCATCACAGGCACCGTTTTTCCCTTGTCTCCTAGTTTGATAGTTGTTGGATCATGAATCACTATGTAAGTTGACTCAGGTGTATTCTCATCACTTCGAAGAGCAGCAAGAACGGCATCCATCTCTTGCTGATTCAAGTTAGAGCTCTCCTTCATCATTTGAGCCAAATCCTCTAGGATTGGTCTTGCCAGAAAGTTAGGAATTTCTCTCTACATCACAAGGAAAAGAGTCATTAGTTCGCCTCATTATACATTTAGAATTCCATGTTCATTTAGTCAAGTGGAATGGGAGTACTCACTGAGCATGATGGTGAAAGATGCCAAATAGAATGAGGCTGTGGCGAACCATCGTTCATCAGAGTTTTAGTCTTCAGCATCAAACTCATACGAGCTCGGACTTCATCTTCAGAAATCGTTTGCGGCAACTCTCGATTGGGATCCGTGGCTCCAATATATAAATAAGCCAGGAATGATCTTTCTTTCAATGGTTGGAGGCTATGAAACACGAAGTCTTTAACTACTGCTACAACAGTCAAGCCGTGCTCTGTCGAATCATTGATCTCCTTCAGCAGTTCATTCACTTGCTCCACCTCTTCGGGCGTTGGTGCATCTTCCCAACTGGCTAGCTTGGGGTTTGGTTTGTGACCAGTAGGCGTGGGCAAGGATAATTGATGATTCTTGATTGTAAACCACTCGGAATGCCACCCTCTGTCGGTGTCCTTTAGAGGGATTTTGAGGTACACAGCTCTGCGGCCACGTCTTAATTCTAAACTGGCACCGCCAATCACTTGAAGCACTCCGTCCTTGTTGCCGGGGTTGCAATGCTTGCAATGGTACAAATACTTCCACAAACCAAAGTGGGGGGTCAATTCCCAAGAAGGCCTCGCATAGATGGATGAAGATGGATATTTGGAGAATCGAGTTGGGATTCAGATGAGTCAATTGAATTTGATAGAAATCAAGAAGTTTGCGGGAGAAGGAACAAATCGGTAACCCTAACCCATTGATGAAGAAGGGGGAGAAAAAGACGGTCTCAGTTGTATTCTCAGTAGGCATCGCTTCTCCCAAACAGCTCCTCCAACTCCCAATCTCTTGATCAGGTAGAACTTCCATTCTCTCCATATTCTTGAGGAGGCATCAGAAACGGTTGACGGGCGAAAGGCTTGAATGGAGGAGGGAGTTGGAGCATTGGGATCAAATGGGAGTTCCTCTGTGGTATTTCTCGCTCGCTGGCGGTCTTCTTCTTGGGCACGATGTGGAATCAAACAATTTCTCGGATGGGCCATTGTGGGGAATCTCTTCCCGCTCTAGAGCAGTGGCGGCGGCTTGAATGGGGAATTCAAGTGAATTGACTTCAAAGGGGTGGTTGTTGGGGTATTGATGGTTTCGTGTACACATAACGGCATTTGTTCGAAATCGTCATAATGATGGATGGCGTCAGTAAGTTAACTTGGGGGCTGCCCTTCCATTCAGAACAGTGCATTATGTGATTTGACAACGGTACAGTCAGTCGGATATCTTTCAACATTACATAACAGGAAGTTTTCTTGGTACGATGGTAACTCGGAATTCAAGTTGACTCGGGTGAAGTTTTCCACACTGGTTGTTGTGCATTCATTAAGTCGGATTGACGATTTGATTCGCCATATTATCAATATCTTTTGCATAAGGTAGTTTCTTCATTCAAGATTCGTGAAAGCAATTTAAGTCGGGACATTTCTGACAAGACCAAATGCACAAAAAGAGCAAACAAACACAAGAGTTTTTGTTTCAAGTTCAAATGGATTTCATTAAAGCATATAATTAAGATACATGGCGAGGGATACATAGAGGCTAATGGATCATATCCTATGGCTACTTCTATTCCCTATTCATGGAGGCGGTGGCGCTTCAGAGGGTGTGGGTCGACTGGCTCGCCGTCATCGCCGTCGTCGCCATCGTCATCATCATCGTCCGTCGTCCTCGTCACTGTCGCCGTCAGGGCCATCGAGGCTTGGGGTCTCGAGGGCCTTGAGATAGGCCTTTTCCTCCTCGTTGTATTGGTCGGAGTTAGAGGAGACTTCAGGGAAAAGTTCTTCTTCGTCCTTGACGTCGGAGGATGACTCATCGCCGGATTCGTCGCCGTCGCTGTAATCCCCTTGGAGATACTCATCCTCCGAGTAGGAGTACTCATACTTCTTCGCCTTGGAGGGGCTTGCAGCCTCCTTGCCCTTGCCGCCGGCCATGGATTTGTGGAGGAGAGGGAAGTTTTCTATGGTGGCTGGTTTTTGGTAAATGGAAGTCTCAAAGGCAAGTGATGGTGTGCAGAGGGCGATGTCATGCCTTTATTATATAGGGGAAGTTGTGCCCTTTCGCATTTCAAGCCCGCATGGAGGAGGCGCTTCGTATTCTAGGACCACGCGTTGGCAATCTAGACGCAGAATGGATCTTTGAAGGGACTTTGATGGCGGTTGCACAAATTCCAAGGGTGGCAACGCACGACGTTTCATATTCTGTGCAGTTTTACTCAGTGCACACCATTGGGTTTTCTCTGTACGAGAAAGTTTATGGCGTTTACACCCATTGGGTTTTCTCTATACGAGAAAGGATTCAATTCACCCATTGGGTTTCTTTTTCAAAGAATGTTTGCAGCACACCCATTGGGTGACAGTTATTCAGTTGATTGACAAGATGAGTTGGAGACATGTAATTCAGCATCAAAAATCAAGTTAAGACGGAAGATCATGATTGAGATGACTCGGGAGGAAATTTTCTCTGGATTCTGGATCTTCGAGCTGATTGTTACTCAAGTCAACTCAAAACTCGGGGGCTACACTGATTGGGTGCACCTAGTCGGTGCTACCAATGTTTAAAATCAAGTAATTTGGAGTGGATCATTTTTTGGATCTTCGAGTTGATTGTTACTGAAGTCAATTCGAAGCTTGGGGGCTACACCCATTGGGTGCACCTAGTAGGTGCGGCCAATGGAGAAGGACTTCTGGAGAATTCAGGGTGTTTTGATTCGGAGCATTGGTTCTATTTAGAGTCTCGAGTTAATTGTTCTCAAAATTAACTCAAGCCTCGGGGGCTGGTGGAGGATAAATATCCCGTGGCTCCTCATCGCTTGAAATCAAGACATGGGCCATTGGAGGGCCCAAGACGATCGGTTAATTGGCTTCTGGGCCAACTGATCGGTTTAGGCCTGTAAAGGTGGCATGATTTCGTGAGGCTTGGAGATCAAGGCAAAGAAGTCGTAATCCACGAAAGCTCTATGGCGTGTGAGACTCGGAGAAGGGTTCTCGGGAATCCAGAACCTCGAAGATAGGAATAGAATTAAGTACAGATTATGTGATGCCCCCGACATCTCAAAAGCCTTAACACACAGTTGGAGACAAACTAGCAATGAATGGAGACTTAATTACGCTTGGAGAGTAACGAGGGCTAGATGGAGAAGTCACTAAGTTAAATTTTTTCTAGGAGAATACAAAACTCTACGTGGTTTGGTTGTTTAAGTCACCACCCACAAGTTTTTATGCAAAACACCAAATACAAAAGCCTTAGTTCAGGATGTTACCTTCAACTTTGATATTATGACCATCTTTAAAATCATATGTTATGAGGTTTAAAAGTCGAAACCAAATCAAACCAGAAATTCTTTGAAGGGTGCCAACTGTGATCCTGACCAAATTTGAGCCCTAATAAAACTTTCAAATTCATAAAGCACCTGGGCTCAACTCCATTATCAAAGTTGTCGTACATGCTATGAACTACATTTTTGTTACACTGAATATGGTTCAAAAACTGCCATTTAGCTATTTTAAATTTAGCCCAAACATCTCTTAAAAATCAGCTCAAGCTGATTCACACTTTGAACATCTCCAAGTCTAAATTTTCTGCTTGTTCCCAAGTTTCATTCTGAAATTGCTTTCAATTTTACTAACAACTTTAAAATCTTCTTTTCTATGAAATGAAATTAAACACATCGCATTCAAAATGCTTCAGACCTAGAAGTGATTAGACTTCATTTGACACTTGAAAAGTTGAAAACAAGAAAGGCTCTACAGAAAGTAAACTTGCTGTTTGACCAAACCTTTGAGCACTTTTGTGTTTGTATTTCCTATTGTGATATAGACAAAACTTAATATACCAAACTTGTAGGAAATTTCATGGTGAACAACATTGTTAATTGGTGCTTTGACATGCATTAAGGTTTGCAAGGTGTTTTAGCTTGATCTCTGTTGAACTAACAAATCTATCAAAACCTGACCTGTGCAGTAAATTCAAAATTTCCTTGACCTACAGCCATAATATTGCAGAACTTTATTTGAGAAAGTTATAACTCATTTGGAAATGTCTAACTGTATAAACTGAGAGTTGCCTTTTCATTCTTAAAGTAAGCATTGTTGCATTGCATGCATATATATAAAATTGCTAGCATAGTGTTGAATCATTCGTAGATGAGTATCAAAGATACTTGCTGCATATTGTGATTATTACACCAACACTCTAAGCATGCATTTTTATTCGATGCACTCACTTGCATTATATCATGCATATTTCAACCTGTCATTTGCTGCATTCTATTTACCATTCTCCATGTCATACTTGTTAAGGAATTAATTAACTTACTCTTTGTTAAGGAATTAATTAACTTACTCTTCTAAAACACCTAAAGTAAGTATAGGGTTGTAATTCGTTAAATAATAACCATGGTGCTTGATGTAGTCATAGAGTGTTTCCTATGAATGCGTGAAATATATGTTTTTCAACTCATTACTAAATGGAAATAAACATCACCACAATCATCTCAATGGACTGGGTAACTATTGCTTGCTTTCGTCGAGTCACATCATTAACGTGTTTGTTGTATGATTAGTAACTTGCATAAGTGTTTATGTGTGTTTGTTGTTCTTGCACTCATTTACTACATTATACGCATCATTCATATAGAGACGCTCATTGCAGATACGTGATCAAGAAGCAAGTGCGTGGAGCTACTCCAACCAACGGTGATCCAAAGGACCAACTAGACCCACTCACGACCTGGAGGGCCCATCAGTCGTGTATGGAAGGAGGAGTTGTCCAAGGGATCAAGGGGTTGCCTGGGGCAAAGCCTCACAACCCGGCAAACTAACATTAGCTTAGTTTGTTGGTTCTCTTAAAGTAAAGCAAAGGTAAGCAAGACCATACTTTTCCTACCAAATATATTATGGTTGATAATTACGCATCTGCATTATTAGTTGTTTGAAACCAATTGCATTAAATTCCTTGGCCGCCCTGGCCCTAGCACCTACAATAGAGTACGTAGGACGAGTATGCCTAGTAATGCTAGGTATGAGTAGACACGAGCGAATGGAGTCACTCGTCACGTAGGTGATATTTCAAAATCACAAAAATCTTACTATTATGGAAGTTACTATTATGTTTATGAACTAAGTAGAGACAGGGCGGAGAAATGAACAAAATCACAAAAATGACGATGATGATGTTGATGGTTTGGTGGACTCCACCAGAGTCGCATAAAGCCCGTCCGCTATTTGCCTGTTAATCGGCATAACATTGCTAGTGTGCTTATCCAGGCCATGGGACTGGTGAAATCTTACTTGTGCCATCCGAAGAACAGAGACACGCTCCTACCCACTGGTTGAGAGGAAGGTGGCCCGGAGGAGCTTTGTACTCATGGTGGGGAGACCGAGATGTCGGCAGGCATACCATGGGGGCACAACCCGGGGGTCAGGTGGGATTGAATCGAATTTGGAATGGGGCAAGTGGAGATGGGGGCTATATGTGGGAACGCGGCTAGTAAGCATATACCCCTGGCATGATAGTTATTCCTGGGAATTAAAAATCGATTGGAATCGTTGATGCTCACCAGGTGTGAGAATGCCAATATCACTAATGGGCAACGTAGTAACTACTTGAATACATTATGCTTATTACTCATGTTTTCAAACACCACATGCTTGTATTATATGTTTACATTCCTGCAAGTTATTATGATTATGTTGATACATGCAAATGATGGAACTTGTTACTTTATGGTTAACTCATCCCTGTTTAACAATCAATGGCTAAAGATCCACTTCTTAGTAAGCATGCTTTCCGTCAGCCATAAGCCATTCCATTAAGTCCTACTGAGTAATTAGTACTCAGGGTTTGCCCCCACTTTTGGAGCGCAGGTATTGACGACATCTGGTCAACTGTTTGGAGGAGGGTAGAACTAGTGGGCTCGGTGCTACTCGCCTTGTGTTCATCTCTGCATGAAGACTACTTAAGTACTTTGTTCCGCAGCGAGATATTTTTGAAATCGCTTCCGCTATATTTTGAACATGTATTTGAATACATATATTTGGTTCGTGAACTAAGTCTACTTACTCTCTATTTCAACTGCCTATGATGATGTAACTGTTGTGGCTCCATCGAGAGTCGGATATGTGTGATGTCGGTTCCTCTGGATTTGGTGTTATCAAGGGTCGAAGGACTCTCGGCGGACTACCGGGTTTAGTTCAACATAAAGGCGCTACGAGCTAGAGGTGGCAGGTGTGCTTAGCCTAGATTAAGCAGGACAGTTCCGCCATAGCTGGTATCAGAGCCGATCATATACAGACAACAGTCATATCATCAAGCTTTGTTTTACAAACTATTTTTGAAAACCCTTCCAAGTAATTCAAAAATGAGAGTATACGACATGCCCATATTAAGGATGTTAGTGGATATCACGTGACATTGCTAACATTCTAACCTAGATAAAACTCATATGCATATTCGGTGCCTTGGGAAGCAACTTTTCGGCCATAGCTGTCCCCAATACTGGAGGAACGCTAATGGGATTTGCGAATGGTTGTGAACTCTGCATTCATGCTAGGTAGAAAAACCCTTTAAGGGTGGTGGGTATGCTTTGGATGTTTTCATGCCCACTACACTTACATTTGGTTTGGGGATCCACCTTTTTCTCGACAATCCCCAGTATTGGTGGAAAGTCAGGCTTTGAGAGAAGGTGCAAAGGCCCACTCAACATTGTCCATGCAGCGGTCACGCGTGGATGCCACACTAGGTGGTAATGTATGAGCATGCATTCTTCTGCATGTACACTAACTCTGTGCGAAATTAAGTACAACTAGAAAACGACTAATTGCATTAGGGAGAGACGTGCATATATGTCACCGAAATAACGCTAGCTATATACCATAGGAGGTGTGATGTGAGACGGGTAGGACGATCATGCATCATTCCATATCCTCTCATTTCATGTGTTTTAATGTATGACCATAAGTGACTAGATTCATGTCGTATTATACATGTGTTGTTCGGAAGTAATAAGTTTGAAGTGGGCTTGTATATGTATTGCTACTTTTTGGATGTGTAGTTCAAGTTGCAAATGGAATTAGTAGGAACTTTGCATATTAAATTGGTAGTACATATAATTTGTGAGAACTTTTCTATACATCACCCACTCTGAGTATGGATGGTTCAACTAATGCAAGCCAAATAAGTTAATTGTGTCGTTCAGCCCAAAAATCCGACCATTCACCAAGTTTCAGATTTAAATTGAGTTCCAGCCTTGCCCTGTGAAAACTTAGCATATAAAAGTTGCAGCTAACAACTATGTGAACACATTTTGTAATTAGGTCTATGTCTAAAGATGCTTTGCTCTGTGGGTTATCCATATGTGAAAACGAGAAGTAAATCAGGAATAGTAGTAACCGATCCATGAATTAAGGGTTTGAGCATTTTCAAAATTGAATCTGTAAAAAACTTGTATAACAAACTTGTATAACTCATAGTTGGCGATCATTTTGCTATGGAACCCTACCTCTGAAAGTTCTTAGATCGTGAAGTATGAGTCAAAACATGTTCAAACTAAAAATCTGTACCCATGGGTCCTACAGTTGAAGATTTTGAATTCTTCATTGATCCAAATGATTTCCGCAAAAACTTTCTATACAAAAGTTTTGTCTAATGACTTAATGAACAACTTTTCTATATTACTCTTGTTGCCAAAATGCTTGTAAGTCTGCCTTTCAATCACCTTATCCTGAAACTTAAATCTGGACAGTCAGTCCTAGTCTTAGAAGTTGGAGTTCTGGGCATGATCTAAACAAATTCAGCTAATGATCATTTTATAAAAGTTGTAGTACATAAAATATGTAAAAACTTTACTATTTTGACCATCTCTAGAAAATGCTTCTAACTAGACCAAATGCATGACACTTAAATAGCACTTAAATCTGAACAGATTTAATCACCTCTTGGTAATCTGAAGTTTCACCTATTTTCGACTCACAACTGGTAGAAGTGTTCTATACAGATGATGTGGAGAACAACGTTGGTATTCGGATGTTGGTCCAGAACAGCTTGTATGTTGAGTTATAGCAAGGTTAGTACAGAACTTGCAATCTGGACAGATTTTGGCTAGCCAAATAAATTGAGTTTTCGGACCGTTTCGAAGTAGGACTAACAAACCTTTTCTATACCAACACTGTAGAATGTAAAATTTTGCACGACCATCATATTCAGAGCTTCTGCCAGATCCCTTTTTGTTACCTTCTAAGGCCTAGCTGTAAACTGTGCACATGAGAAAACGAACGGCATAAGGTTGTGGCATAGTGTTGAGTTGGATTCACTTATCAGGCATATTTATATTTTCTTCAGCACATAAGTATGAAATGCCCTATGACCCCATTAGGCCTTAAAATTCTTGAATTGACTGGAACCTTAATTCTTCCTGCCACAGATGTCACAACACTCGATGCAGCCCTTCGACTTATGCCCTGATCACAATGAGTCCATGAAAGCTAAACCAACAATACCTCAACGTCATAAGAAGAGAAAAGCGGGAGAATCCTCCACTGATGCAGCTTCAGTTCAACATCTACGACCCAGGATGGTTCTACTGAAGGGATTTGTCAAGCCTGAAGATCAAGTCAAGATGGTTCGGGTGTGCCGACAACTGGGTAGTGGTTCGGGGAGATTCTATAGACCAAGCTACAAGAAAGGTACCAAGCTGAATTTATGGATGATGTCTCTAGGGAAGAACTGGGATCCGATTACATGCTCATATGGACCCACACATCCATTCGATGGTGCAAGAGTCCCTGCGATACCAAAAGCTTTCAAGATGATTGCTCAAACCGTAAATTCTACGGCAAGCGGGTTTCCTCAAATTAACCCTGACATATGCATTGTCAACTACTACACCAACTCCGGGAAGCGCGGACTCCATCAAGACAAGGATGAATCAAAGAGTAGCCTCAACCAAGGTCTACCCTTCATCTCCATCTCCATAGGTAACACCGCTGAGTTCTTGTTCGGCGACACTAGAGACAAAGACAAGGCGACCAAGGTCAACCTCAAATTTGGTGATGTTCTCATACTTGGTGGAGAATCGAGACTACTATTTCATGGCATTTCCCACATGAAGACCAACACTGCACCAACTTGGTTCAAAGAAGAAACGGGCCTTCGTCCTAGACGCATCAATCTTACGTTTAGGCCGCACTAGCTAAATGTCAGCGGGTATGTTGGCAATCATTGCAAACTTTTGTAATATGAGGATTCTGATTCTCATAGCTAATGGGGTTCTCATGTATCTGGCTCCTTAGGATCAACGTATGTCCAATCCTCGTGACTAGCGTGTTTTGGTTTTCCTGCGATGCATTTCGAACTCTTAAAGTCGTCATATTTCGAACTCTGTCATTCATGAGCTTTAGTCATTGTAATCCACGATGCTTTGGTTTGTTGTTACTATGTTCCTGAAATCGAATTAATATGATGATCCAGATCTTCGAAATCGTTGTGACCGCACCTCTTTGGTCCATATCATCCAAGTTTGAGATTCATGTGCCCTAAGCTGCTATAGTATGTAAACTCCTTGATCAAGTTTTGTCATGACCTTGTATCATTCATGTCCCCCAGGGTTTGGATTGGGTATTCGTTCCGCTCCTGGTGTGGTGTTTACCTAAGTAGTCTATGGTGCCGCAACGGAACCTACAGTGCCATGTGAACGGCCGCCACATGGTAGTGCCAATAGGGGCGCGCTGGTATCAAGACGTGCGAAGGCTTAACACCGCTTCAAGTGCGGAACATTCATATCCATTTCTCATTGCCTTAGGAAACTTGCTACTCTTGATCCATGGAAATGCTACTCCGCTTCCACGGCCTCATTACATCACTTCATTGCTTTGTTTCACCTTGCCTTTCATGATTTGTGGGAAGGATCCACCTCAATCCCACAGCTTCCTCATACTTTTATTACCCTACTAGTATTATCTTCCTTGCTCTACAGTAGTGATCAGTCCTAGTTTCATTCCTTGTTCGCATGCTTTCATTGTTTCGTTTCACCTTGCCTTTCGACGCGCGGGAAAAGCAACCTCAACCCCACTACTTGGTCACATCTTTCCATTTCCCTGTTAGACCGTGTCTTTCTTAACCCATGGGAACGACCAATTCTGTTTCCATAGCACCGTTATATCCGTTGGTCCCAATCTCATGGCTTCTCTATGATTACCCTGATTATCTTTGACGTCTTGTACTTGTGGGAATGCTTGATTTCATTTCCACTGTCTTGCTACATCATTCCATTGCCTTCTTCCAACTTACCTTCATTGATTTGTGGAAACGATCAACTCTGCTCTACTATTTCACTTGTATATTTTCTTTCGACTAGCTAAACTTAATTCTCCGAGGGTGAATTTCAGGGTCACCTTCTACACTAGCTTTTGTTCTCGGCTGGTGCTCTTGTCATATCATCTTTTTATGAGTGTTTCTTCCCTATTTGAAATTATCCTCAAAGGTGGGCTTACTAACATTGCGGGTTGTTTCGTTAGTAAGCACATATCATCTACCGGGACTTTTCTGGATCAATCTTGACCAATGCTAGAAATCATACAAACCATCACCTTGTCAAGTCTATCTTAACCCTCTTGTACCTTTCTTCCCGCCATGAGCAGGATGTGCTATACTTCACTACATCTTTTTCTTTGAAGTTACCTTGAATTATTGTCTTATATGTGTACGCAGTCCCTATCAAATGGAATGAACGTGTCTCGCAAAAACACATCCGGTGATAACCCTTTGAATCACAAGATCCTCCATGGTCCATTTCATCGTGTACACTTTGCTTCTATTGTTCCAAAGGCCTGGATATTTACCGTGTTTCTAAATCTTGGTGTCAAAGTTAGGGAGTAACTCTGTTCTATGGTTTGAATCAATCTCTACCACTCTCTCTCTCTCTGCAGCCACACCATCTTTGTGGTTTGTTCATTCGCTCCCATATATAACACGATTTGCCGAGTACCTTGGAAAGACCACCTTGGACCTATTCAAGAAGCTTTGTAACTACCTTGTGTTAAGAAGGCACTAACCATTCACGAGCCAGTTAACAAAGCTAATAGATGAAGAATTAAGTGTTACCATGTGTCACCATAAACACACGAGCGGCATGCCAAAACCATTCACATTACGCAGTAAGTTGTAAAACCGCTTCCTCCAAATCTCAGGACGAGATTTCTTTAAGGGGGGTGGGTTGTGATGCCCCCCGCATCTCAAAAGCCTTAACACACAGTTGGAAACAAACTAGTAATGAATGGAGACTTAATTACGCTTGGAGAGTAACGATGACTAGATGGAGAAGACACTAAGTCAAAATTTTTCTAGGAGAATACAAAACTCTACGTGGTTTGGTTGTTTAAGTCACCACCCACAAGTTTTTATGCAAAACACCAAATACAAAAGCCTTAGTTCGGGATGTTACCTTCAACTTTGATATTATGACCATCTTTAAAATCATATGTTATGAGGTTTAAAAGTCGAAACCAAATCAAACCAGAAATTCTTTGAAGGGTGCCAACTGTGATCGTGACCAAATTTGAGCCCTAATAAAACTTTCAAATTCTTAAAGCACCTGGGCTCAACTCCATTATCAAAGTTGTTGTACATGCTATGAACTACACTTTTGTTACACTGAATATGGTTCAAAAACTGCCATTTAGCTATTTTAAATTTAGCCCAAACATCTCTTAAAAATCAGCTCAAGCTGATTCACACTGAACATCTCCAAGTCTAAATTTTCAGCTTGTTGTTGACGCGGCTTAAGTACTAAATTTATGTTATAATTTCATATGATTTTATGCCGTTTAATGAATTAATATTGTGATTTATTATTATTTTACTAACAATTAACCCCGTTTTCGAGAATGCTCTTTGTTTTTGTGCATTATTCATTTTTTGCAGGAAATCAGGTAATAATTGATATATTTGAAGAATTCTCGGAAATAGGATTTATGCTAAGATGAGCAAAGCCCAAGTGCAAAAGGATAATGAAGCCCAATTGAAGGATAAAGCCCAATTAAAGGAGTATTCTAGAAGATGAAGGTTGCTAGGAAAGGCAATTCCTGAAATATTCGCGAAGTCAATAACAGCAGCAACTTGTGGGCCCAATTTGGAGACCTTAACGACGTCAAATGAAGAAAGTTTGAATACCAAAGTTGTAGATCTCTTCGAGCTCTACAATTTAGAGTCCGAGTTTGCATTTATTGGACTTCAGAAGGCAAAGTTATGGTCGATTTACTACAAGTTGCAGAACCGGGAAGGTTTATTTCGGGAATTAAAGAGAGAAGACTTCGTCATCAAGCAAGGAAAGATATGGACGACCGGGACTCTTCTAGAAGCTTGATTATACTTGGAAATAGATGTATGAGGTGTTCTAGGACTCTTAGAACCGACCTATTAGTTTCCATGTATAGGGTTTCCTTCGGGATATAAATAGAGGGCTCCATCTAGGGAGATGAGAGGAGAGACTCGCCACAAATCCATTGTAACCGAGAGGCTAGGGCAGAGCTCGAGGGCCAAAGGAGTTCAACTCGGCGGGAGGAACATCTCGGCGAAAAGAGGAAGCAAGAGGAGACAGGACCCAGGGGGGTCGGCCGACCCCTAGGGGTCTGGCTCGGCCGACCCCTGGCATCCCGAGGGCAGATCGAGTTCGTCTTTCGTCGACTTCTTCGTCTAGTTCATCTCGACGACTTTGGATCACGAATTCCGATGTATCTTGAGTAAACCCCTCGAACTTCTTCTGTACTATGATAAAACCTTGATTATGGATCTATAAAGTTGTCTTTTAGACTTTGCTTCTTGTTTATGCTTGTTCATGATCTATGCTTAGCAATGCTTGTTGTCTAATTGTGTAAATCAGTGGCCACTGTTAAGTACTTCACATGTCTTTTAGTAGATTTAATCTGCTCATGTTAGGCATAGTTAGGGTTTACTAGTTCGTCGATTACCTGGTTACCAGTGACAGTGGAGCCCGGGGAAAGGTTCGAGTAGGTTCTTGACGTTCATGTTCATGCTTATTTTATGCTTAATGTTTAGATCTAAGTCAAGGTGGTTCGTAGTACTTTAGTAGTTTGTCTCATATCTCTTGTGGATCCTTTTGCCTGTTTAAATCCTATATACCCCGAGTTTAAGTCTTTGCTTATACCTTTTATGCAATAGATTAGAATATAGATTAGATCTTGATTAGAGTAGAATTAGAGTCTTTATTAGTTGTAATTAGATAACTTTTATCTCTTATTTAAGCTTATTAGATATATTAGAATTAGATAGTAATATTGTTAATAATTGATTAATAGCATTTTAAACATAATTAATCCCGGATTGATAAACCCAAGATACTCATCCTGGAGAAAAGCTACCGCGATACTGTGCGCTTGCAGTATAAGGATTTGGCATGCTTAAGTGCTGTCAACAAGCTTTTCTGGCGCCGTTGCCGGGGAATAATTATCGTTTAAATTATTATTAATCTTTTATTAAGTTTTGCTACTTCTAGTTTTAATATTTAGTTTTGTTTATTGTTTTTAGTTAATTTTGTTATTAATTAGTGTTTTAGATTTATTTTATTTTACAATTTTCGAAATTAGGAGTAATTTTTAAATTCTGAAATTTTAAATTCTGTTATTTTGTTTGGATTTAATTTGGTCTAAAGTACAGCAAATTTTTGCTGTCATAGATCTTTGTTTTTGTTTTTGTTTAAATTTCAGGTATGACTATGTTGGGCAGAAAATTGACGCTTGGGGAGTTTTTAACTCCAAGAGCGGAAGATTTGAAGTTCCAAAGATCAAATCTGCAGCCGGAATCAGGATCCTACGAGCTGAAGCCAGGAATCATCCGAATTGCTGCCGAACATCCGTTCAGTGGTGAAGACGATGAGAACCCGTACACTCACTTGAAGAGGCTAGTGCAAGTGTGTCGCACATTCCATCAAGACGGAGTTCCAGAAGAATGGGTTTTGTGGAATCTCTTTCCGTTTACATTGGAAGACAGAGCCAGAAAGTGGTACGACACTGCATCAATAGAAGCTGAAGGTGATTGGGACGCTCTCAAATTGAAGTTCACCAAAAGATTCTTTTCTCCAATAAAAGTACACCTGTTGAAGAAAGCAATCATAAACTTCAAGCAACTTGAGAGTGAAGACCTTGATGAAGCATGGGACAGACTGGAAGAACTGAGGACACAAGGACCACCCATTAACTTTGACAAGGAGACAATCATTTCAACCTTCTACTTCAGTCTAAACACTAGAGACTTCAAGCAAGTGAACATCTGTGCTGGAGGATCACTGCTGAGCCGAAATGTAGATGAAGCTATGAAGATTCTGTCAGATTGCTGCTTGACCGCGAAGGCTGAAAGAGATAGGAGGGAGAGTGAAGAGCAGAAGCTAGCAGGAGTGACGTCTACATATGCTATCTACAAGGAGCAACAACCTGCCAGAAAGACTCCAGTGTCTTATGCAGCTGAGGAAGAGGAGTACGAGTGTTTTGCACCACAAGTGAAGACAGAGTGTTCAGATTTTGGAAGCCTTGCTAGTGCAAAACCACTGACAGAATTCGACAAGACGAGCTGGATGCCAGTAGATTTTGGAGATACACTGATGTGTGCAGGACCACTTCCACTAGAAGACTTAGAAGAAGAGAAAGAGCTGTTTCCACCAGAGGTACCACTAAGGAGAAGCTCAGATGATCTAAGTACAGGGGAGGTACTGCAGAAATTATTCCAAGAAGAGGAGCTGGACAGTGACTTTGTCTCTGAAGTGAAGCGGGTGATTGGTGTCAAGCCGGAGTCATCACTAACTGAGGAGGTTATCGTCCACCTGGAGCCAGAAGAATCTTCGACTGGTATTTCTTGCTCCATCAACAAAGAAGACTTCAACAATATTCACTGCTCTATGGAAGCCCAGGTAAGTACTATGAGCTATGAAGTTTATTGTACTTTAAGTGATAAACCACACTTAGTTTCTACTAGTATTAAGATTAAACTTCCTAATAATGAAATAATTCGACCTGTAGGCTTAATTAAAGATGTTGAAGTTAACTTTGCTAATAATATTATACCAACTGATTTTTATATAATTAATGTCTACGATAATGATATTAATATAATTCTTGGTAGACCTTTTCTTAAGTTGGTTAATGCCGTAGTAAATAATGATAAAGGAAAAATCAATATTAATATTAATGGATTAAAATATGACTTTGATTTCCTACCGGCATCTAAAGTGCCTATTAATCTCACTCCCGATATAGAGGAGATAGAGAGTATTAATTATATTAATGCCTTTAGAGAGCCATTAAAATTAGTATTAGAAGGAGGAGAAGAAGGATTCTTCTCTGAGGAAACAACCATTGCCACTAAACAACTTGACCTTAATCAAGAAGAAACCAAAGACATTCCTGTAGAACCATTAGGAGACCTTAATCCACAGGAGGCGCCCGATGTTGAGCTTAAACCACTACCCGAAGGACTTAAGTATGAATTCTTAGGAAAAGATAAAACCTATCCTGTAATAATTAGTGACCAGCTAAGTCCAGAAGAGGTGGAAAGACTGCTAGGAATGTTGAGGGAACATAAGAAGGCAATAGGTTATTCTCTAGCAGATCTTAAAGGAATTAGCCCAGCATTTTGTACTCATAGGATTCCAATGGAAGAAGACCACAAACCAGTGGTAGACAATCAAAGGAGACTGAGTAACGAAATGAGATCTGTAGTGAAGAAGGAAGTAATCAAATTACTAAACGCCGGAATTATCTACCCAGTACCAACTAGTGAGTGGGTTAGCCCAGTTCATTGTGTGCCTAAGAAGGGAGGTTTAACTGTAGTTAAAAATGAGAATAATGAATTAATTCCACAAAGGACTGTCACTGGTTGGAGAATGTGTATAGATTACCGGAAGCTTAATAAAGCCACTAAGAAAGATCACTTCCCTTTACCCTTTATTGACGAAATGCTAGAGAGACTTGCTAAGAATACCCATTTTTGCTATTTAGATGGTTATTCTGGATTCTTTCAAATCCCTATCCATCCAGACGATCAACACAAGACAACTTTCACTTGTCCTTGTGGAACCTTTGCCTATAGGAGAATGCCCTTTGGATTATGCAATGCACCAGCGTCATTTCAACGGTGTATGATGGCCATTTTCTCAGACTTCATTGAGGATATCATGGAGGTTTTCATGGACGATTTCTCAGTTCACGGCACTAGTTTTGACCACTGTCTAAAGAATTTAGAGAAAGTTCTGAAGAGATGTGGAGAAGTAGACTTAGTGTTGAATTGGGAGAAGTGCCATTTCATGGTGAGAAGAGGACTTGTGTTGGGACACATCATTTCTGAGAAAGGAATTGAAGTAGATAAAGCCAAGATAGAGACTGTAGAAAGATTGCCACCACCTACAGATATTAGATCTCTTAGAAGCTTTCTCGGACATGCTGGGTTTTATAGGAGATTTATTAAGGATTTTTCTAAAATAGCTAAGCCACTGAATTACCTACTCCAGAAGGACGTTCCATTTGAGTTTACTGATGAGTGTGAAGTAGCCTTTAGAAAAATTAAGGAATTACTAGTTAAGGCACCTATCATTCAACCACCTGATTGGAATTTACCCTTTGAGATCATGTGTGATGCCAGTGACTATGCCGTAGGAGCTGTGCTGGGGCAGAGAAAAGACGGAAGAGTACATGCCATTTATTATGCCAGCAAGACTCTTAACGAGGCCCAAGTTAATTATGCAACCACTGAAAAGGAGTTATTAGCAGTAGTTTTTGCCTTTGAGAAATTTAGATCCTACATAGTTAATTCAAAGGTTATAGTCTACACTGATCATGCTGCTATCAAATACCTTTTAACTAAAAAAGATGCTAAACCTCGTTTAATTAGATGGATCCTTATGCTACAAGAATTCGATGTAGAGATCAGAGACAAGAAGGGAGTTGAGAACGTAGTGGCAGATCACTTGTCTAGGATGAGCCATAGTAAAGGAGGTCCACCAATTGAAGATGCATTAAGAGACGACACCCTTTATGCAGTTATAGACAAGGACTCTTGGATGTTAGACGTAATTAGAGCCATTAAAGGAGAGCCATTGACTCATCTCAACTATAATTCAAAAAGGAAAGTCCTTGCCGAAGCCAAGAAATTTTATTGGAATTCACCCTACTTATATAGATTTGGATCTGATGGAGTCCTCAGAAGATGCGTACCTGCAGATGAGAGAAGTGAGATTTTGAGAAAGTGTCACGCTGCAGAATATGGGGGGCATTATGGACATTTCAGAACCCAGGCTAAGATATGGGCGAGTGGATTCTATTGGCCAGGAATGCATGAAGATGCAAGGAAATTTGTCGCTTCTTGTCCTGAGTGTCAGAGAACTGGAAATATAACAGCTAGAAATTCTATGCCTTTGACATACAATCTACAGATTGATTTATTTGATGTTTGGGGAATGGATTTTATGGGACCCTTTGAGAATTCACATGGATATGAGTATATTTTAGTAACTGTGGATTATGTCTCAAAGTGGGTAGAAGCCTTGCCATGTAAGAAAGCATCAACGCAAGAGTCCATAGAGATGATCAAGAATAACATCTTTCCAAGATATGGAGTACCTAGAGTAATTATCTCTGATGGAGGATCGCATTTTATTGGTAAAGAGTTTACGGATTATCTGGCTAAGATGGGAATTGAACATAGAGTTTCTACAGCTTATCACCCACAGACTAATGGCCAAGCCGAAACATCAAATAAACAATTAAAAGAAATCCTTAAAAAGATGGTAATTAAAGGAGGCAAAAATTGGTCAAAGAAGCTTAATGATGCTCTTTGGGCTTATAGGACTGCATTTAAAGCACCTATTGGAATGACACCCTATCAATTAGTTTATGGAAAGACTTACCAGTTGAGCTAGAACATAAAGCTTATTGGGCAATTAAGGAATTAAATTTAGACCTAGATGCCGCCTTAGTTAAAAGAAGGATTCAATTAAGTACCCTTGATGAAGCTCGTTTGCAAGCCTATCATAATGCTACCATTTATAAGGAGAGGATTAAGAGATGGTTTGACAAGAAGCTCGTCAAGAAGGAGTTTAAGCCAGGTGATAAGGTTCTTCTTTATAATTCAAGATTCAAATTATTTGGAAAAGGAAAATTACAAAGTAAATGGGATGGACCTTATATTGTTCATGACGTATCACCTGCCGGAGCTGTTACCATTATGGATTTTGAAGGGAACAAGTATATGGTAAATGGACAAAGATTGAAGGTCTACGTTGAAGAGGAAAAATTTGACATCAATTATATCGAGACTTTCATTTTCGAAGAAGTTAGAGTTGGTTACCATAGATATGACCCTTAGATTTCCATAAGTAACCTATCCTTTGTATATATTTTAGTTGCGTAGTTTAAATATTTTTCAAATTTTTTCTGTACATAAATATTTTTATTTAATAAATAAACCTTCCGACCAAACCTGAGGCCCAGCAGCCAGAAGGGGGGCCCAGGTCAGCCGACCAGAGAGGCCCAACTCGGCCGACATGGGGGGTTTTCGAGTCGGATTCATTTCAATTTTTGGTATGCGATGTCTCGCGGTGTTCTGAGTTGTTTTGGATTGGAGTTCGAGTCGGATTGGAAACTTTTCCTACCAAAACTATCGTTTCTCCGGAGTATAAAACCATAGGCAGACCTTTACATCAAGACATCAAAATCAAACACAACCAAATCATAGCCACAACAGTTTCCAGAGACATGGAGAAACAGCCCGAGAAGAACGGAGGCGAGGAGAGCAACAAGGAAGGGGGCTCGGCCGACCAGAAGGCCCAGGATCGGCCGACCTACCTCGTTTTCAAGGGTGCTCGCAACAATTTTTCTCAGGTTGTCTTCTCTGATGATGAGGAACTTGAGAGGGTATGTGCTGCAGCTGGAAGACGTCGTGATGTTTCGAAGAGGTTAGCCAAGCTATCCATTGAGCCAGTAGAGATGAAGCGGTCTAAGCGGATTGCAGGCAAGAAGAAGATCAATTATGCAGAGTCTTCAGTCAGCAAGGGAGGGACCATCAACTCTAATGACAGTGATTATCCAGATGATGACCATGAAGAAGTAAGTTCTGTTCATGTTGTCCCTAGTATTGACACTTATCATCTGGGAGGTGGAGATGGACAACGTTGCTGTGCCAAGTGTAGGGAGGCCATTAGAGCTCTTTTGCAGAAGAATAGTGACACCTTCACCATCATAGATGATCTCGAAGACAGGCTTTCCACTGAGATGATCGGAATTAGGAGAGATGTTGGGAATTTCTCTAGGCGTATGAAAGGAGAAGTGAGCTTTATGCTAAGAGAAATGCAACATCTAAACAATGCTCTGGAGAACATCAACTTCAAGCTGTATAATCCTCAGTATTATCAACCAAATGAAGTTTGGAATGAGCCAGAGGTTGAAGAACCAGCTTTCTACAGGCCAGGAGAAGATCCACTCGATGATCCAGAGGATGGCTGGGAGTGGAACACCGAAGATGAGTAGGACACTTAGCATTAGCTAAGTGTGGGGATGTATTTTCCCCTTTAGAAGAATAAAGCGTTTGAAATAATAACGCCATTTATCATTTATCTTTTTTTTCATTTATTATTTTCTATTAGGTGTGAGTTGCTGGGATGGCGTTATTATGAATATTCTTATTATTAATAAAGTATTAATATTTAGTGATAATTTTGTCTCACTTTATTTAAGTTTATTCTATGCAATTACTTTGATATTTAATTTTGCCTAAGTTATCATGATTAGAGTAATATGGGAATTACTAAAATAATTAATAATGTATAACCCATGTTCTGTTGGGAGATGATGTTTTATAGCTTTGCCAAAGTTTCCAATTAAGAAAAAATTAGAGGGGTTTATAAAAATCTTTTGTTTAAATTTATCTTTATTTGATCAAGTTTTACATCCCTTAATCAAGAGAGAGTTTTTAAATACCTATTAGAGCTTAGTTTTAAGTCCACTTTATAAGCAAGTTATTTCATGTGAGTTTGATTAAGTTTGATTTCTTTAGTAATTTTGATCATTTAAAATAATTCTTGGTCATTGATATTTTTCATCGTTTGCTAGCCTTATTATATTTCAATTGCTTAAAAATAATAAGCAATTCCTTTACCTTATAAACCTTTCATCTCATTTGTCTATCTTTACCTATTTAAGTGAGGTTTTTGCTCATTAATTAAAATTGAAATAAAAAGGGACTTTTTGAGATGAAAAAGGAGAAGAGGT
The DNA here is from genome assembly GCA_022530915.1 of Paspalum notatum. Classification (NCBI taxonomy): domain Eukaryota; kingdom Viridiplantae; phylum Streptophyta; class Magnoliopsida; order Poales; family Poaceae; genus Paspalum; species Paspalum notatum. The sequence continues at coordinate 23,817,951 of CM039687.1, forward strand.
TCTAGTTAAAAAAAAAAGCAAAGACCAAGTTGTCGAAATTAAAAAAAAAAGAGAAAAAAAAAGAAGAAAAAAAATAGAGGGAGAAAATAATGGCCAAGTGGCCGAAGTAAATAAAAAAAGGGGTAAGGAAAAGAGAGGTAGAATTAGGAAAAAGGAGAAAAGGGGGAGAAAATTTATATAAAATTAAAAGTTAGTTTCTTTGAAAGTCTCACAGATTGTTGTTTAAAAATTAATGGGCAAAGACTTTCACTTTTTCCAACCATGTGCAAAAATTCCGGAATTTATTCCAATTTCATCATCTATATGCACATGTCCACTATCTATATCTTCTTTTCCTTTGTCTATATATATTATTTTCTTTATTCTCGATGACCAAGGTTGTTTAATTTGATTGATTGAGCTTTAGAAAGATAACTTATTTGAGCAATAAAATGTTTAACTTTGCTAGGCCTTTACCAAGCTCCATATATATTTCCTTTTTGAGAGAGAGAGAGTGTTATCTTTTAAGATAGCTACCTATATAGAGTGTCTTTTTGAGAGCTTGATTAAAAGGGATTAGTAATTTCTTGATCATTTGAAGAGTTTTTTGCTTTTTCTAAAAAAATATATTGAAAATCCTCTTTTATATTCTGAAAAGAGACTTTGGCATAGTTATGATTTATTTAATCTCGATAAATCTTGTGGGGATCTATATGCATGAAAGTTAAATAAATTTTCCCATGTTATGATTTGAGTGATTTCTGAAGTAAAGTTATTTTTGATGGGTATTTGTTTAGAATGAACATAAATTTAGTTGAGAGTTTATTTTAAGATTTATCGACCCTATGCTCGAGGACTAGCATGATCTAAGTGTGGGGATATTGTTGACGCGGCTTAAGTACTAAATTTATGTTATAATTTCATATGATTTTATGCCGTTTAATGAATTAATATTGTGATTTATTATTATTTTACTAACAATTAACCCCGTTTTCGAGAATGCTCTTTGTTTTTGTGCATTATTCATTTTTTGCAGGAAATCAGGTAATAATTGATATATTTGAAGAATTCTCGGAAATAGGATTTATGCTAAGATGAGCAAAGCCCAAGTGCAAAAGGATAATGAAGCCCAATTGAAGGATAAAGCCCAATTAAAGGAGTATTCTAGAAGATGAAGGTTGCTAGGAAAGGCAATTCCTGAAATATTCGCGAAGTCAATAACAGCAGCAACTTGTGGGCCCAATTTGGAGACCTTAACGACGTCAAATGAAGAAAGTTTGAATACCAAAGTTGTAGATCTCTTCGAGCTCTACAATTTAGAGTCCGAGTTTGCATTTATTGGACTTCGGAAGGCAAAGTTATGGTCGATTTACTACAAGTTGCAGAACCAGGAAGGTTTATTTCGGGAATTAAAGAGAGAAGACTTCGTCATCAAGCAAGGAAAGATATGGACGACCGGGACTCTTCTAGAAGCTTGATTATACTTGGAAATAGATGTATGAGGTGTTCTAGGACTCTTAGAACCGACCTATTAGTTTCCATGTATAGGGTTTCCTTCGGGATATAAATAGAGGGCTCCATCTAGGGAGATGAGAGGAGAGACTCGCCACAAATCCATTGTAACCGAGAGGCTAGGGCAGAGCTCGAGGGCCAAAGGAGTTCAACTCGGCGGGAGGAACATCTCGGCGAAAGGAGGAAGCAAGAGGAGACAGGACCCGGGGGGTCGGCCGACCCCTAGGGGTCTGGCTCGGCCGACCCCTGGCATCCCGAGGGCAGATCGAGTTCATCTTTCGTCGACTTCTTCGTCTAGTTCATCTCGACGACTTTGGGTCACGAATTCCGATGTATCTTGAGTAAACCCCTCGAACTTCTTCTGTACTATGATAAAACCTTGATTATGGATCTATAAAGTTGTCTTTTAGACTTTGCTTCTTGTTTATGCTTGTTCATGATCTATGCTTAGCAATGCTTGTTGTCTAATTGTGTAAATCAGTGGCCACTGTTAAGTACTTCACATGTCTTTTAGTAGATTTAATCTGCTCATGTTAGGCATAGTTAGGGTTTACTAGTTCGTCGATTACCTGGTTACCAGTGACAGTGGAGCCCGGGGAAAGGTTCGAGTAGGTTCTTGACGTTCATGTTCATGCTTATTTTATGCTTAATGTTTAGATCTAAGTCAAGGTGGTTCGTAATACTTTAGTAGTTTGTCTCATATCTCTTGTAGATCCTTTTGCCTGTTTAAATCCTATATACCCCGAGTTTAAGTCTTTGCTTATACCTTTTATGCAATAGATTAGAATATAGATTAGATCTTGATTAGAGTAGAATTAGAGTCTTTATTAGTTGTAATTAGATAACTTTTATCTCTTATTTAAGCTTATTAGATATATTAGAATTAGATAGTAATATTGTTAATAATTGATTAATAGCATTTTAAACATAATTAATCCCGGATTGATAAACCCAAGATACTCATCCTGGGGAAAAGCTACCGCGATACTGTGCGCTTGCAGTATAAGGATTTGGCATGCTTAAGTGCTGTCAACACTTGTTCCCAAGTTTCATTCTGAAATTGCTTTCAATTTTACTAACAAGTTTAAAATCTTTCTTTCTATGAAATGAAATTAAACACATCGCATTCCAAATGCTTCAGACCTAGAAGTGATTAGACTTCATTTGACACTTGAAAAGTTGAAAACAAGAAAGGCTCTACAGAAAGTAAACTTGCTGTTTGACCAAACCTTTGAGCACATTTGTGTTTGTATTTCAAAACCTGTTGTGATATAGAAAAAACTTAATATACCAAACTTATAGGAAATTTCATGGTGAACAACATTGTTAATTGGTGCTTTGACATGCATTAAGGTTTGCATGGTGTTTTAGCTTGATCTCTATTGAACTAACAAATCTGTCAAAACCTGACCTGTGTAGTAAATTCAATATTTCCTTGACCTATAGCCATAATATTGCAGAACTTTATTTGAGAAAGTTATAGCTCATGAAATTCTTAACAACTTTGGTATAAAACTCTTTTTATGTAAGTGACTAGAAAATGGACCTGTAGAATTTCCAAACTGGTGGGTTGTATTAGTCAAATCAGGGTCAGTTATTCAATTTCAAATTTAAAGCATATTTTTATACAGAACCTGGTGCCAAAGTCTATAAGGAAGCTGTAGAGTACAAAAGTTACAACAGTTCTTGTATTTTGGGTTTGATCAAATTCGGCCACTAGGGTGTCCAAAACGTTGAAATTCAAACGGATTTTTCTGCAGTCAAACTGACTTTTTCCATTTTTCAAGATTTTCTTCCTCTACGAGTCTATGACACGCGGGCCCCACCTATCGGCAAATTTCGGACTCCCGCCCATGGTCAAATGACGACACCCATTGTGGGCCCCACTTCCCCGTGCCTCTGTGCACCTGGTCCATGGACAGCACCCTCTCCATCCTCACCCCGGCCCTACCCGTCAGTGGGTCGGTCCACCGGACCGAGTCTGCGCAACCACCACCGCCCCTCTTCCCCTCTCCTGCACTCCCACGCGGTGGGCACCTCCTGCACCATGGCCGCCGGCTGCCTCCAAAAGGGAGCGAGCGCCCCTCTCGGCTCGCCTCTCTCCCTCAGTCTGGTCTCACCCTCACCCACCTCCCCGCTCCACTGCTCTCTCTCGCTCTGCCCATCTCTCTCGAGTGGAGCAAAGGCGCTAGCCACCATTGGTGAGCCTAGAGCCGAACTTGCATTGCCGTCTTCGGCCGTCCTCGCGCCTCCATTCCACCGTGTCGCTCTTTTCCGTCCTCCTCTCCACCGCTTACCCTAAATCTAGGCCGACGACACCGCTCCACCGCGCCACAGACCGCCGCCGAACCTCGGCACCACGCCGCGATCGTCGCCGGCCTCGTCCAAGCTCTCCCCGTCAACCAAAGTAGGGTGTAAGGACCTTCAGCCCCTCCTCTCTCTCTCCGGCCACCTCCAGTGAGCCGCCGGCCCTTTACCCGGCCGAGCCGGCGCACGCTGGAGCTCCCCTTCCTCTCTAACGGGAGTGTGCGATTTGGCCCCTGGGTTTGCTTGATATTCCTACTTAGCCTCTGCGCTGCACACTGAGTCTCGAGGATCTTATGGTCTAGCCCCTGGAAGTTATAGTTAATCACGTATAAGTCCTAGATCTAGGGTTTAAATGCCTTTTTCAGCTATGAACTTTGAAAAATCATAACAAATCAAATAAAAATCCTAAAAAGGCAAACCATGTTGCATTGTGATCCCCTAGAGTAGATCTACAGAATGGGTATGATGTGGATGTATAAAAGGACTGTTTTGCCCTTGGTATGTTGCATGCATGACAAAACAAGATAAATAGCAAAAGTGGGATAAATGGCCTCCAAATGCTATGAAACTTAGACAACAGCTTTATTATGGTATTTTGGCACTGTGTGAAATTGGGTAGCCCTAGCATTGACTGTTTGATTACTGTTTTCCTATTAAGCATGAGATTTGTGTGTTTACTAACATGGGAAAGGGACACTATATAAAATATGCTTGAAATGGCTCTCTGGTATTTTTCCTATACTCTCCTTAGCATAAATAGCTCACTGGTGAAAGATGATGCTGTGCATGTTTAGTTTTTTACTGATTTAAAAATGACAAATTGTCACTTGCTTAAATGGATAATAGGAAAAAGTGGTTCTAGAGTGCTAGGAAAATTCAATGATAAATTTGGTAGTTTTCTGGTGATTTAAGGGTTCTAAAAAGTATTTTTTGGAATTATGTGAACACTTTTTTAAATTAACTTTGCAATAGGCTAAAATAAACAATTCAAAAATAGATGTTCTATCAAACTAAGGATTTTACACTTGCTGATTTTTGTACATGTTGTTTATGCCCTGTGTTGTTTACTAAGTGAATTCCAAGACCAGAAACTCATTCTATGAATTAAGAAAAATCTTGGAATATTAATGGGCTGATAAATTGCTGGAATTTTAATAAACTCACAATAGCCCATTTGTGGCTGAAATTTTGACAGTAGTATTATGTGGTATGTTCCTGTATGTCATAAAATTTTGAACTCATTTAGAAATGTCTAACTGTATAAACTGAGGGTTGCCTTTTCATTCTTAAAGTAAGCATTGTTGCATTGCATGCATATATATATAATTGCTAGCATAGTGTTGAATCATCGGTAGATGAGTATCAAAGATACTTGCTGCATATTGTGATTATTACACCAGCACCCTAAACATGCATATACATTTGTTGCACTCACTTGCATTATATGATGCATATTTCAACCTGTCATTTGCTGCATTCTATTTATTGTTCCCCCCATGTCACACTTGTTAAGGAATTAATTTACTTACTCTCGTAAAACACCTAAAGTAAGTTACAGGGTTGTAATTCGTTAAATAACCATGGTGCTTGATGTATTTATAGAGTGTTTCCTACGAATGCGTGAAATATATCTTTTTCAACTCATTACTAAATGGAAATAAACATCACCACAATTATCTCAATGGTCTAGGTAACTATTGCTTGCTTTCGTCGAGTTACATCATTAACGTGTTTGTTGTTCATGCACTCATTTACTGCATTATACGCATCATTCATATAGAGACGCACATTGCAGATACGTGATCAAGAAGCAAGTGCGTGGAGCTACTCCAACCAACGGTGATCCAAAGGACCAACTAAGACCCACCCATCAGTCGTGTTTGGAAGGAGGAGTTGTCCAAAGGATCAAGGGGTTGCCTGGGGCAAAGCCTCACAACCCGGCAAACTAACATTAGCTTAGTTTGTTGATTCTCTTAAAGTAAAGCAAAGGTAGGCAGGACCATGCTTTTCCTATCAAATATATTATGGTTGATAATTACGCATCTGCATTATGAGTTGTTTGAAACCAATTGCATTAGATTCCTTGGCCGCCCTGGCCCTAGCACCTATAATAGAGTACGTAGGACGAGTATTCCTAGTAATGCTAGGTATGAGTAGACACGAGTGAATGGAGTCACTCGTCGCGTAGGTGATCTTTCAAAATCACAAAAATCTTACTATTATGGAAGTTACTATTATATTTATGAACTAAGTAGAGACTGGGCAGAGAAATGAATATATGCCCGTCCGCTGTTCGCCTGCTGATCGACATAATATTGCTAGAGTGCTTATCCAAGCCATGGGACCAGTGAAATCTTACTTGTGCCATCCGAAGAATAGAGATACGTTTCTACCCACTGGTTGAGAAGAAGGTGGCCTGGGGAAGGTTTGTACTCAAGGTGGGGAGACCAAGATGTCGGCAGGCTCACCATGGGGGCACAACCCGGGGGTCAGGCGGGAGTGAATCGAACTTGGGATGGGACAAGTGGAGATGGGGGCTATATGTGGAAACGCCATGGCTAGTAAGCATATACCCCTCGCATGATAGTTATTCCCGAGAATTAAAAATCGATTCGAATCGCTGATGCTCACCAGGTGTGAGAATGCCAATATCACTGACGGGCAGAGTAGTAACTACTTGAATACATTATGCTTATTACTCATGTTTTCAAACACCACATGCTTGTATTATATGTTTATATGCCTGCAAGTTATTATGATTATGTTGATACATGCAAATGATGGAACTTGTTACTTTACGGTTAACTCATCCCTGTTTAACAATCAATGGCTAAGGATCCACTTCTTAGTAAGCAAGTTTTGCGTCAGCCAAAAGCCATTCCATTAAGTCCTACTGAGTAATTAGTACTCAGGGTTTGCCCCCACTTTTGGAGCGCAGGTACTGACGACATCTGGTCAACTGTTTGGAGGAGGGTAGAACCAGTGGGCTCGGTGCTACTCGCCTTGTGTTCATCTCTGCATGAAGACTACTTAAGTACTTTGTTCCGCTGCAAGATATTTTTGAAATCGCTTCCGCTATATTTTGAACATGTATTTGAATACATATATTTGGTTTGTGAACTAAGTCTACTTACTCTCTATTTCAACTACATGTGATGATGTAACTGTTGTGGCTCCATTGAGAGTCGGATGTGTGTGATGTCGGTTCCTTTGGATTTGGTGTTATCGGGGGTCGAAGGACTCTCGACGGACTACCGGGTTTAGTTCAGCCTGAAGGCACTGTGAGCCAGAGGTGGCAGGTGTGCTTAGCCTGGATTAAGCAGGACGGTTCCGCCAGTGGCGGAGGACCCGTTATGGCTTAGTACGGCAGCCGCCATACCTAGATTTGTAGTACAACATATCTCCCAACTATGAACAACAACGTTTGTGGCGTAGTGGTACTCAGGTTTCTTGCAAATCCAGGCGTCCTGCTTTCGAATCCTGGACTTATAGCAATTTTTTTTTCGTTTTTCTTTCTTTTTCCCTCTAATCCATGCATCTTGTGTTCAAATCCTGAGTAGTTGCACTTTTTTTTGTTCATCTTTCTTTTTTCCTTTCTCTTTTCCTATTAGAGCCATACCTCAAGAATTGGTTGTCCTCCGCCACTGGGTTCCGCCACATATTCTATGGGATCTGTTGTAATCTGAACCGTAGAGTAGAAGGAACTCGACTTGTAGCCCAAGAACCCGTCAGCCTATATAAGGCGGGTGAGGGACCTCTATGAAACTCTCTCAACTCCTCGCAACCTCTCATACCAAAGCCCTAGTGCTCATTGTAACCTCGAGTACTCACAATCAATACAATTAGCAGCAAACAGGACGTAGGATGTTACGCATCTCGCGGCCCGAACCTGTATAAACCTCGTTTCACCTCGCACATCACGCGAACCATCGAGCTACAATCGAACTCGGCAGCCCACAAAAGCACACCGTGACTGTTGACGCCACTTAAGAACGTCAAACCTTATACTGTAAGCGTACAATATCGTGGTAGCTTTTCCCCAGGATGAGTATCTTGGGTTTTGTCAATCCAGGGATAATTATGTTTAAGATACTATCTATCTAATATTAACGGAATTACTAACTAATTCTAATAGATCTAAACAAGCTTAAAAGAGGAATAAAACTATTCTAATTATACTCTAATCTATAGTCTAATTATGTTCTAAAAAGAGTTTAAACTATTGCATAAAAGGATAGAACAAGGTTTAAGCTATAAACGTGAAAACGATAGGTTTAACATGGCAAAAGGATTCATAAGAGATATGAGACAAACAACCATCATACTAAGAACCACCTTGAAACTGGATCTAATCATAAAGCATAGAATAAACATGATCATGAATGTCGAGGACCTACTCGAACCTTTCCCCAGGCTCTACTATCACTACTAACCTGGTAATCGACGAACTAGCAAACCCCAACCATCTCTAAGCATGAGTAGATTCAATCAACTAGTTAAAGTAAAAAGATCTACTAAAAGAACATGAAGATATCTATATGTCGGCCGACAAAACATGTTGGAATTAAGCATTGCAAAGATATGGATCATAAATCTTGTATAAACAACAAGCTAGGTCTAAAAGACAATCTTTGTTGATCGAATATCAAGGTTTCATCAAATTATCGAAGGAAGTACAAGTAATTACTCAAGATACATCGTAAACTCTGAAGCATAGTCGTCGGGATGAACTCGACGAAGAACATGTTGAAAGATGAACTCGAGGTCTCCTCAGGAGGGCCTAGGTCGGCCGACCAGACCCCCTAGGGGTCGGCCGACCGGCCTGCCTCCTGTCTGCCTCTTGTCTCCTCTTACTTCCTCCTTTCGCCGAGATGAGCTTCTCGCCGAGTTGAATGCTTCTAGCCCCCGAACTTCCTATTTCCAAGTATATACAAGTTTCGAAAAGAGTCCCGAACGTCCATGCCCTTCCTTGCTTGTAGATGAACCTTCCATCCTTATCCTTCCCGAGTTGGACTCTTCCATATTCTGTAGCCTTTAGTATTTCGACCATAACTTCCTCATTCGAAGTCCAAATATGGTAAACTCAAACTCTAAATTATAGAGCTCGAAGAGATCAACAACTTTTGTATTCAATGTTTCTTTATTTGACATCGTTAATGTCTCCGAATTAGGCCTGCAAGCTACTGCTGTCATGAATTTCGAGAAGATTTTAGGATTTAGTCCTTCAAGCAAACTTTATCTTCCATGACTTCTTTTCTTGTTGGGCTTCTTACTCAAGTGGGCTTTAATTAGTCTTTATTTCATAGCCCGCTCCATAGCATAAATCCTTTCTTCCAGAAATTCTCAAATATCCTCAATTTTTCCCTATTTTCCTGCAAAAATGAATATTGCACAAAAACAAAGAGCATTCTCGAAAACGGGGTTATTTGTTAGTAAAACAAGACTAAATGATAAGATTGACTCTCGAAAAGATATAAAATCATATAAAAATAGAGCATATTTTTAGTACATAACGAGCGTGAACAATATCCCCACACTTAGATCTTGCTAGTCCTAGAGCAAAAGATCGGTAAAAGAACTTAACTATATTTAAGCAAATTCTAAATAATTACTTTTCAGAAATAATCGTGCCTTAGAATTCATTCAAATCATAACATGGATCCTTTTAGATTAATTTCATGCATACAGATCCCCACAAAGTTTACCTAAGTCAAATGAATTATAGCAATGCCGAAGTCTCTTTCAGAATCATCAAAGAAGTTTTTTTTAAAGCAAAACAAAATTTCAAAGATCAAGAAATTACTATATCCCCAAATGTTAAGCTCTCAAAAAGGCACTCTTATAAGTGGCTAATCCTATAAAATTACTCTCTTTCTCTTATCTCACGAGAGTTTAAGTGGAGGGTAAAGGCTTAGCAGAGCTGCTTATTCTATTGTCTAGCTAAAGTATCTCTCTAAAGATTATTCAATCAACTTTTAAACTATCTTGGTCATCAAAATTTAGAGAAGAAATCATAGTAAGGTAAAGGAAAAAGAAGATATAGATGGTGGACATGTGCAAGAACAGATGGAGTGGAATAATTTCTGAAATTTTGCACATGGTTGGAAAAAGTAAAAGTTTTTGCTCATTGTATTTAACAAGATTATAAAACTCCCTTCACTTCACTTCTCCAAACTTTTCCTAATTCTACTTTATTATTTTTTAATTCTACCTTTTCCTAATTCTCCAAACTTTTCTCCCCTTTCTCCTTTTCCTAATTCTACCTTTTTAATAATCGACCACTTGGCCATTTTTTTCTCCCTCTTCTTTTTTTTTCCTTTTCCAGGCGCCATAAATTCCTCATTTTCTCTCTTTTTTTATTATTATTGTTGGGCGCCTTCTCCCCTTTTACCACCTTTTTGGATAAATTGCTTTTATGAAAGATTATTTGAGCAAAAACTTTATATAGGTAAAGATAAAATAATGAGATGAAAAAGGCTTTTAGGATTAAAGAAATTGCTCTATTGATGTAAGCAATTGGAATATAGCAAAAGGTTAGCAAAAAGATAAAAATAGATTACCCAAATAATTTTAAGTGATCAAACTATCTAAAGGGATCAAACTTAACCAAACTCATATAAAACAACTTGCTTTTTAAACTGGTTTTCATAAATCTAAGCTCTACTAGAAATTTTTAGCTCTCTCTTAACATAGGGATGTAATACTTGATCCAAGAAAAAGAAATTTCAATGAAAAGATAATACTCCTTTAATCTTTTTCTTAATTAAACTTTGGCAAAGCTATAAAACATAATCCTTTAATAAAGATATGGGTTATGCAAATTTAATCAATCTAGCAATCACCATACTAATCAAATCATAAAACTTTAAGCAAGATTAATCATCAAAGTAAAAATAAAGAACAAAGCAAAGTAATTTATTCAATCACACACTTTATTAATATTGTAGACCATTTACATAAAATATAAAAGATAACTGACTCTTAGACTAACTCTAATAAAACTATAAAAACACTATAAAAGACTTTTTTTATTTTAGACGTTTTTATCAAAACGCTTTATTCATCTAATGGGGAAGTTCTACTAATATCCCCACACTTAAACTAAGCATAGCTTCTAATCGTCACCACTGAACCAGTGTCTATCATTCACTGGACCATCAAGAGGATCTTCACCAGGCAGGTAGTTGGGTGGAAGTGAATATGTCTCTTCTGGTTTTTCCCAAGTGTCATCTGGCTGATTACCTCCTCCTTCCAGTCTTGTAACATGGTCCCAAATGGAATCAATAACATGCTTCTGACTCTCACAAACCATTTGGAGGTAGTTCACTTGCCCCTTTAAGTTGCTAACAAAATTGTCAACTCTCTTCCTAGTGTCCTCTATTTTCTCCTGAAGCCTCTCCTCTAAGTCATCGATTACATCAAGGATATCTTCACTCTTTTTTTTGTTAAAGTAGATGGCTTCTCTACACTTTGGGCAGAAATCCACTCCATCCTCTGCTCCAATATGATAAGTATCGAAATAAGGAACGATAGTGATTGAGTTTTACCTCCTCAGTCTCTGATCCTCGATAATCACTGAAGCTCATTGATTGATCCTCACTTGAAGGGATGGTTCCTCTAGAACGGACAGGGCTCTATTGATAGTCTATCCTGGGCATCTCTCCAATCTCTAGGATCTCCTAACCTTCATCCTCCTTGGTTTGATTGAAAGCTTGGCCATGTGCTTGGAGATCTCACGCTTCTTGCTAATCCACATACCCTTGCCTCTTGCTCTTCATCGTCGAAGACCACCCGCGAAAAATTGCGGCGAGTACCCCAGCAGACAGGGCTGTTCGGCTGACTTGGCCCTTTCTGGTCGGCCGACCAGGCCCCCTTTTGCGGCGCCTCGGCTTTCTTCTTTACGAGTTGCATCTCCATTGCTTTGGAACTTGTCGTGGCTAGTTTGGATGTGTTTTGAGTTAGATGTCTCGGCTCTATGGCTTGCCTATTGTTTTATACTCCGGAGATTGGCGAGATTTGGAAACAAAACAGTGATTCCGATCCGAACTCTACCCTAAATTTATTTGGAATACAACGCGGACTTTACCAGCAAAATTTGGAAGCAAACCGTCTCGAAAAGTCCTAAGTCGGCCAACCTGGGCTTTTCCTTGTGCGAAAAGTTCTCAAGTTTTGTCGGTATCCCTAATTCCTTATTTAAAATAAAAATAAATCTAAATTTTTAGAAAAACCGAGACTAAACGTGACTATTTACATACAAAGATATGAAAGCTATGGAAAACTAGAGATTATGGCCACGGTAATGAATCCTTACTTCCTTGAATTCATATGTACCAATATAATTAACTTCAAATTTATTTCCCTCAAGGAATACTTTAAGTCTTTGACCATTCACCATAAACGTGTTTCCTTCTAGATCCATAATAGTAACTGCTCCAGTAGGTGATACATTATGTACTATATAAGGTCCATCCCATTTACTTTGTAATTTCCCTTTTCCAAATAATTTAAATCTTGAATTAAAAAGAAGAATCTTATCACCTTCCTTAAACTCCTTTAGGATTCTCTTATCAAACCATTTCTTAATCCTTTCCTTATAAATAGTAAAATTATGATAGGCTTGCAATCTTGCCTCATCAAAGGTACTAAGTTGAATCCTTCTTTTGTCTAAAGCAGCATCTAAATCCAAATTTAATTCTTTAATTGCCCAATAAGCTTTATGCTCCATCTCTACTGGCAAATGACAGGTTTTTCCATAAACTAACTGATATGGCGTCATCTCAATAGGTGCTTTAAACACAGTCCTATATGCCCAAAGAGAGCCGCTAAGCTTATTTGACCAAATTTTACCTCCTTTAATTACTATCTTTTTAAGAATTTCTTTTAATTGTTTATTTGATGTCTCGGCTTGGCCATTTGTTCGTGGGTGATAGGCTGTGGAAACTCTATGTTCAATTCCCATTTTCTCCAAATAATTAGTAAACTCTTTACCAACAAAATGCGATCCTTCATCCGAGATGATGACTCTAGGGACTCCATATCTTGGAAAGATATTATTTCTAATCATTTCTGTAGACTCCTATGTAGTCGCCTTTTTACATGGTAAAGCTTCTACCCATTTTGAGACATAATCCACAGTCACCAAAATGTATTCATAACCATGTGAATTTTCAAAAGGACCTATAAAATCCATTCCCCAAACATCAAACAAATCAATTTGTAGGTTATAAGTGAGAGGCATTGAATTTCTAGACGTAACATTTCCAGTCCTCTGACACTCAGGACAAGAAGCAACAAATTTCTTTGCATCGTCATGCATTCCTGGCCAATAAAATCCTTTCCCCTATATCTTAGCTTGGGTTCTGAAATGTCCATGATGCCCTCTATATTTTGTAGCGTGGCATTTCCTAAGAATTTCTTCTCTCTCTTCTACAGGCACACATCTTCTAAGGACTCCGTCAGATCCAAACCTATATAGGTAAGGGGTGCTCCAATAGAATTTCTTAGCTTCGGCTAGTACTTTTCTTTTGGAATTATAGTTGAGATGAGTTAGTGGCTCTTTCTTTATGGCTGTTATAACATCTATCATCCATGAGTCTTTATCTAAAACTACATAAAGGGTATCGTCTCTTAACGCATCTTCTATAGGTGGTCCACTCTTAGCATGGTTCATTCTACATAAATAATCCGCCACTACATTCTCCACTCCCTTCTTGTCTCTAATCTCTACATCGAATTCTTGTAACATTAAAATCCATCTAATTAAACAAGGTTTAGCATCTTTTTTAGTAAGTAGGTATTTGATAGCAGCGTGATCAGTGTAAACTATAACCTTTGAATTAACTATATAAGATCTAAATTTCTCAAAGGCAAAAACTACTGCTAACAACTCCTTTTCCATAGTAGCGTAATTTACTTGAGCTTCATTAAGAGTCTTACTGGCATAATAAATGGCATGTACTTTTCCGTCCTTCCTTTGCCCCAGCACAGCTCCTACTGCATAATCGCTTGCATCGCACATGATTTCGAAAGGTAGACTCCAATCAGGTGGTTGAATGATAGGTGCACTAATAAGTAACCCCTTGATTTTTCTGAAAGCGACCTCACATTCTTTAGTGAACTCGAAAGGAATATCCTTTTGAAGCAAGTAAGTGGTTTAGCTATTTTAGAAAAGTCTTTAATAAATCTCCTATAGAATCCAGCATGACCGAGAAAGCTTCGTAGAGATTTAACATCAGTAGGTGGTGGCAATTTTTCTACCGTCTCTATTTTGGCTTTATCTACTTCAATTCCTTTCTCAGAAATGATGTGTCCCAACACAAGTCCTCTTCTAACCATGAAGTGGCATTTCTCCCTGTTTAGCACTAAGTCGACCTCTTCACATGTCTTCAGCATCTTCTCTAGATTCTTTAAACAGTAGTCAAAACTCGTACCATGAACTGAGAAATCGTCCATAAAAACTTCAGTGATATCTTCAATAAAATCTAAGAATATAGCCATCATACACCTTTGGAAAGAAGCAGGCGCATGACAAAGTCCAAAAGGCATTCTCCTATAGGAGAATGTTCCGTAGGGACATGTAAAGGTAGTTTTATGCTGATCATCTGGGTGAATAGGGATTTGAAAGAATCCAGAATATCCATCTAAATAGCAAAAATGGGTATTCTTAGTAAGTCTCTCTAACATCTCATCTATAAAAGATAAAGGAAAGTGATCTTTTTTAGTGGCTTTATTAAGCTTCCGGTAATCAATGCACAATCTCCAACCAGTTACTGTTCTTTGTGGGATTAATTCATTTTTATCATTTTTAACTACTGTTAATCCTCCTTTCTTAGGTACACAATGAACTGGGCTTACCCACTCACTAGTTGGTACTGGATAGATAATTCCGGCATTTAAAAGTTTGATGACTTCCTTTTTAACTAGAGACCCCATTTCGTTACTCAACCTCCTTTGATTATCAACTACTGGCTTGTAGTCTTCTTCCATTGGAATGCGATGAGTACAAAATGTTGGCCTGATTCCTTTTAGATCAGCTAGAGAATAACCAATTGCCTTCTTGTGCTTTCTTAACACTTCTAGCAGCCTCTCTACTTCCTCTGGACTTAGCTCATCATTGATGACTACTGGGTAGGTTTTATCTTTTCCTAAAAACTCGTATCTAAGTCCATCAGGCAGTGGCTTTAACTCTACATCTGGCGCCTCCTATTGATTAATGTCACCTAGTGGCTCTACTGGAATGTCTCGGGTTTCTTCTATATTTTGTTCTAGTTCGTTAGTGGCATTGGGTGCTTCTTCAGAGAAAAATCCTTTGTCTTCTCCCTCTAAAACTAGATTTAAAGGTTCTCTAAAAGCATTAATATAATTAATACTCTCTATCTCCTCTGTATCCGGAGCGAGATTAATGGGCACTTTAGATGCCGGTAAGAAATCAAAATCATATTTTAATCCATTAATATTAAGCGTGACTTTTTCTTTTTCATTATTAACTACGGCATCAACCAACTTAAGAAAAGGTCGACCAAAAATTAATTTAATATTATTATCATAGACATTAATGATATAGAAATCAGTTGGTATAATTTTTCCAGCAAAGTCAACTTCAACATTTTTAATTACGCCTACAGGTTCAATCACTTCATTACTAGCAGTTTAATCCTAAGATTGGTGGAATTTAAGCATGGTTTATCACATAACTTAGAATAAACTTCATAGCTCATTGTACTTACCTGGGCTTCCATAGCGCAGTGTATGTTGTTGAAGACTTCTTTGTTGATGGAGCACGAAATTCCAGTTGGTAATTCATCGGCTAGTAGCTGAACAATAACTTCCTCAGCAAGTGATGACTCCGGCTTGACCCCGATCACTTGCTTCACAGAGACAAAGTCACTATCCAACTCCTCCTCTTGGAATAATTTCTGTAGCACTTCCCCTGTATCTTGACTATCATCACTCTTCCTTAGTGGTAGTTCTGGTGGGAACAACTCTTCTTCTTCCACTAAGTCTTCTGTAGGAAGTGGTCCTGCACACTTGAGTGTATCTCTAAACTCCACTGGGATCCAGCTTATCTTCTCGAACTTTGTCAAAGGCTTTGCACTGGCAAGACTTCTATAATCACTTTTGGTCTCCTCTTGAGGTGCAAAACTTCCATAATCCTCGTCAGAGGCATAAGACACTGTAGTCTTTTTGACAGGTGGTTGGTCTTCAAAAACGGCAGTGTGGGCGCCATGTGGTCTTTTGGTTCCTTCACTCCGTCGTCCTTCCTTTCTCTGTTGCTCTTGCAAGCCATGCAGATATCTGACAGAATCTTGTTACCTTCACTCCATGTCCTGCTCAACAATGATCCTCCAGCTGTAATATTCAGTTTCTCAAAGGCTTCTAGCGTCAGACCATAGTAGAAGGTATGAATATGCACGTCTGGCGTTACTCCAAGTAGTGGTCCTTGTGTGAGCATGTCATCGAGTCTCTCCCAGGCTTCATCGATGTCTTCGTTCCGTCTTTGCTCGAAGTTAAAAATCTGCTTCCTCAACTTGTACACTTTTAGTGGTGAGAAGAATCGTGCGAGGAATTTATGTTTAAGAATTTCCCAATCTCCTTTAGCTTCAATTGAGGCAGCTTGATACCATTTGTTGACTTCATCCACAGGGGTAAATGGAAGGAGATTCCACATGACCCGCTCTACTGGGACTCCTTGATAGAAAGTGCAGCATACTTGCTTGAGCTTCTCCAGGTGTTTGTACGGATTTTCGTCGTCTTCTCCACTGAATGGATCTGCGGCAGCAATCCTGATGAGTCCTGGCTTCAGCTCGTATAATTCTGACTCTGGCTTCTTGTTGGATTCTTGAAACTTGAGGTCTACAGCTTTTGGAGTTGAGCGCTCTCTAAGTGTCAAAAGCTCCCAGACTTCAAGCTTTGAAGTCATATCTGAAACCAATTACAAAAACGAAAACACAAAACGAAAAATCCAAGACAGCAAAGTTGCTGGGTTAGTTTTACTAAAAATAAACTAAGAACAAGAATGAATTTAAACAAATCTAAGTAACTAAAATTTATGAAACTAAATTAAATGTAAAATAACGATTATTATACTATCAAAAGTAAAAACTATAAACAAATAAATAAAATGAAATTAAACACACAAATAGCAAATAAACTAACTATCAAAACTAGTAACAACAAAGTTAATAAAAGATTTATAATAACTTAAACGATAATTATGATTCCTCGGTAACGGCGCCAGAAAAGCTTCTTGACGCCACTTAAGAACGTCAAACCTTATACTGCAAGCGTACAGTATCGTGGTAGCTTTTTCCCAGGATGAGTATCTTGGGTTTTGTCATTTCAGGGATAATTATGTTTAAGATACTATCTATCTAATATTAACTGAATTACTAACTAATTCTAATAGATCTAAACAAACTTAAAAGAGGAATAAAAGTATTCTAATTATACTCTAATCTATACTCTAATTATGTTCCAAAAAGGGTTTAAACTATTGCATAAAAGGATAGAACAAGGTTTAAGCTATAAACGTGAGAACGATAGGTTTAACATGGCAAAAGGATCCACAAGAGATATGAGACCAACAACCATCGTACTAAGAACCACCTTGAAACTAGATCTAATCATAAAGCATAGAATAAACATGATCATGAATGTCGAGGACCTACTTGAATCTTTCCCCGGGCTCTACTGTCACTAGTAACCTGGTAATCGACGAACTAGCAAACCCCAACCATCTCTAAGTATGAGTAGATTCAATCAACTAGTTAAAGTAAAAAGATCTACTAAAAGAACATGAAGATATCTATATGTCGGCCGACAAAACATGTTGGAATTAAGCATTGCAAAGATATGGATCATAAATCATGTATAAACAACAAGCTAGGTCTAAAAGACAATCTTTGTTGATCGAATATCAAGGTTTCATCAAAGTATCAAAGGAAGTACAAGGAATTACTCAAGATACATTGTAAACTTTGAAGCATAGTCGTCGGGATGAACTCAACGAAGAACATGTTGAAAGATGAACTCGAGGTCTCCTCAGGAGGGCCTAGGTCGGCCGACGGGCCTGCCTCCTATCTCCTCTTGCTTCCTCCTTTCGCCGAGATGAGCTTCTCGCCGAGTTGAATGCTTCTAGCCCCCGACCTTCCTATTTCTAAGTATATACAAGTTTCGAAAAGAGTCCCGGACGTCCACGCCCTTCCTTGCATGTAGATGAAGCTTCCATCCTTGTCCTTCCCGAGTTGGACTCTTCCATAATCTGCAGCCTTTAGTATTTTGACCATAACTTCCTCATTTGAAGTCCAAATAAGGCAAACTCAAACTCTAAATTGTAGATCTCAAAGCGATCTACAACGTTGGTATTCAAACTTTCTTCATTTGACGTCATTAAGGTCTCCAAGTTGGGCCTGCAAGCTGCAACTGTCATGTATTTCGAGAAGATTTCAGGATTTAATCCTTCAAGCAAACTTTATCTTCTAAGACTTCTTTTTTTGTTGGGCTTCTTCCTCAAGTGGGCTTTAATTAGTCTTTATTTCAGAGCCCGCTCCATAGCATAAATCCTTTCTTCGAGAAATTCTCAATTTTTTCCTATTTTTCTGCAAAAATGAATATTGCACAAAAACAAAGAGCATTCTCGAAAACGGGGTTATTTGTTAGTAAAACAAGACTAAATGATAAGATTGACACTCGAAAAGATATAAAATCATATAAAAATAGAGCATATTTTTAGTACATAACGAGCGTGAATAGTGACCTATCCCGTGGTGTATTGCCGGACTAGACCCCGACAACACCCCGGCTGAATCGTTTTTTCCTCAATTACATACAGACCATTACAAAAGATAGAAAATGGAAGCAATACATTAGGGGGTTACAATTCTTGCCTCTCCATCCATGCGTACCCAAGGCTTCACCCCTTTAATTGTGGCTTCCACTTCCTTCATCTTCGTTGGTAGGTTTGTAAAAAGCTCCATGTTGTCATAGTCATTGAATGCCTCGACATCATCCACATCATCAACTCCGACAATACTCTGTTTTCCAAAACAACTATGTGCTTCTGATACTTAAGACATGGGTTGAGGATATAAAGAACTTGTTCAACGCGTTTGGCTAGCATCCAAGGGTCATCTTTGTATCCAACCTTTGCAAGGTCAACGATTGTGAGCTCATAATTGTCAACCTGCACACCTCGTGGCTGTTTAACCAATTGGTACCGAAAGACAGGAATTTGTGTGATGCTCCAGCATCTCAAGTGCATAACTATCACTCATATATGCATCATTTATCATGAAGCATCCTGCAATAGCATATAATTGAACTACATGAGCAAACTTGGGTAGGATGCAATTTTGTGAGCCCGGTTTTGTGTTTGGTTGTCTCTATGTTTGTAGTCATAACTTCAATTCCATTGAGATCTAGGTGAAGCTTATATTACCAAAATTGTAGGCAGAGATGTGGTGAACAACTTTGATAATTGGGGCTTGAGCCACTACTACAGATGTGTTAATATAAGACGTACTTTTTAAGATGGATACAAGTACATTTTAGAGAAGCATCTTCTATCATGTGGTGTCGAGCAAGATAAGACAGCTGTTTGGACAACCGTCTTAAAAAGAAATATGTTTTGAGACACTTATATAAAAATAAATGTCTCATATTAATTTAAGACAGTTCATTACTGCAAACCGTCTATGTTAATATAACTATATGAGACACCTGGAGTATAAGATCCGTCTTAGATGTTTGTGAGTATATTTAGATATTTTTTATATGTAATTGTCTCATTTTAATTGTTCTTATAAGACGTCATGTAAAACAAACGTAGTAAATAATCATTGTTCTTATTAGATGTCTTGGAAAAATTTAGTAATTATAAAATGTGTATGGTTAGTTTGTAGCCACGATCCAAGGTGCAAAACTTGTCCATGCAATTAGCTATAGAGATGGTCCCACACGAGGCATTGTATTCTTGAAGGGTCGCAGTGGTTTTGCCACTAGTCCATTGTTGCCTGAGGAAATAGCAAATGTGCGAGAACGATTGCTTGACTTCTTCATGACAGAGGTGATAGACATTGGTGGATCATGTAGGGTGGAGAGTGCTTCATACAATTAAAATTTATATGATTGCCTTGGTAAGATTTTACATGCATATGACCTATGTTACATGATTTAACCCTGATTTTTGCATGCATGTGTTTGTCAGATTGATTACTAGTGATTACCCTTTTTTTACTTATGTTGTTTCAATATAGTTTGCCTGCAATATATTTGTTTGGGCAAGCAATACAGAAGCAGTTTATCCTAATTTGCACATGTTGTTTCATTGTGTACAAAAGCAGTTCATTCAGTTGCCAGTATGATACATATATTCAATAATGGAATGTAAAATATTGATAGTGATGTACTTGCTACTTTCAGATTTTTTACCTTAATACTATTATATGTAGTTTACTAGACCCTGACTGTAATACTCTTTTATGGTCAGATGTTAACGCCATTTGACCTAAATGCTTTACCCTTAGTTTAAATTTATTTCCTTGTCAATACCTGTCACAATGTGAGGCTCCCAACACGTTTTTCTAACGGCTAACTTTTGTTTTCTCTATTTTTTCCTACAGAAAAGATGGATGCAATTCATATTCTAGTGCCCTATCAAGTGTGGAAGAACAAGCTTCTCATGGAGACTTGGAGTCCTATGCGCGTAGTCTAGGCAAAATGACGACATAAACAGTTGTCAACCTAGTGTTTCAATTTTGAATTTTGTTTGCACTTATGTATGGATGGATTGTCTAGATGTGCTTACTTATGACATGTTAAATGGTACTAATCTTATTATATATATATATATACGTGTTTGCTTTAAAATTATTAATTTTGCTTATAAAAAAGGTAAAACTAAGAATGTCCAGATATGTAAGACTGCTTGAATCTAACAAGGATGGTTCTCAAAGTGGGAGATACGTCTTATATGAGTCTAAAAAACGTATATTATTCTCAGAAATTTAAGACAGTTTGATAAAGATCTTGTGACTTATAAAATATTTTTTCTGGACGGTTGTTCGGAAGAAGTGTCTTAAACAAAACATAATTCAAGACGGCTTTACCGAGTGAAATGACTTAAATAGTAGCCTTTTTAAGACGGTTGTACACTAAAAACCGTCTTATATAATTTCATTTAAGTCAGTTGATAACCGTCTTAAAAGAGCTGCATCTTTTGCGACTCCCTGATAATTGGACACTTTGTTAGTGTCTTTAAAAACAAAATTGAACCGTCTTACTTTAACACATCTATACTAGTGAGCATATATTGAGGTTTACATGGTGATTAGGGTCATTTCCTACCAACACAGAAACAAACTTAACCTGATTAGTAATCTCAAATTTTCTCTAACCTATGTAGGACCGAGACATGCGACTAGAGGGGAGGGTGAATAGGAGCACTTAAAAGCTCAAACTCATAACCCCCAGGTGCAAACTACCACACTTCACACAACAAACGCTAGACACCGTCCACTGAAAGGAAACATGTCTAGCAAGCACTTGGTGTCGCCCACTGAACGGGAATACACCAAGCGAGCAGAAGCACAAGACTAAATGACCACAAGATCGCCAGTCAAGTGAAACAACGTCTCTCGCAAAAGAGGATCCCACGTAGCCACTCCGCACTTAAATGCGTCTCACTGATGAACAGAGAGCGATGAGTATGGGCCAGTGGTGAGAATCACTCGGGCAAGGACAAAGCAAATCCCAAATGGCAAAAACTCCAACAAAAACTGACTGCACAGCCACACGCCGGATAATCCGGTGCACCTCACCGGACAGTCCGGTAAAAGCCGGATAGTCCGGTGGCCAGCACCGGATAGTCCGGTAAAAGCTAGGATGAGGGCCGGAGCTGGATTGTCCGGTGCTCGCCGTCGGACTGTCCGGTGAAGGACCGGATAGTCCGGTGGTTGCACCGGATAGTCCGGTAAAACCCTAGAACTTGAGTTCCCAAACCTAAATCCTGACCAAACCTTGTTCAATCTTCACAAAAATTGACACAGGCTATCTGAGCACTATTCCAAAACTATTCCCAAAAGATCCATAGAAAAAGATCAAGGGATTAGCGGAAATTTCAGATCTCGTGAAGAGGCAAGCCTTGGGCAAAAAAAGGAGAAAACTCAAATTCGATTTGCTCGTGGCAAACCTGCAGGTTTGATATGATCTAAGTCATAATCTCCACTTCCTTGCAAGTCCAAACACCAAAAGAAGTGGGGAAAACTCGTAGGTAAAGCAAAGCACCAAAAGCCTTTGAGAAATCACCCAAAAACCAAACTAAAGAAGGGAAAGGTAGAGGGCAGCACACAAGCACACAAGCACCCAAAAGTTCCTACAGCCTACCACCCTTCATCCTTCCCTCTTGATGTAAAGAACCCTAGGGGACTCAAATCCTAGCCTAAAGCTCTCCTTTCTCTCTTAAGCACTTGGTTGTATGGAAATTAAGCCTAGGGTTTTCTAATAGTGGAAGAGTCACCTAAATGACCAGCCACTTAGGTATATATAGCCTAGGCCTAACGACACCATTTAACACTAAGACCACTACTCTAGAATGACCGGAAGGGGCTGAAATGAAAATAATACAATCGGACGACTACGATGACGCTTTGATCTTCTTCTTCTCCACGCCTCGCTTGGATGTACGCCACGTAGCCAGTAGTCCAGAAGCTTCCCCCGGTTTTGAAGTCAGAAACTGGAAAACTTTATTCTGCGAGCTTCCTGGGCCGGGTCTTGGCCCAATCTTCTATCTTGGCGAGTCAGAGCCCAACCCACCAAGTCATTTGAACTTGGGTGGCGGTTTTGAGCCGAATCCGCCAAAGCCTCCCTCGCACGCCTTCGCGCCATGCCCTCGGGTTGGAGCACCACGGTGGCACCCAGCTTCTCCAGTCCATCGGAGTCGCCTCGCTGTCCAACGGAGGGCTTACACCACCGTTGCCGAACCGCCCCTCTGTGTACCGAGCTTCCATGGCCGACCGACGCCGAGCATTGCCTCTAATCCATTGGAGGGCTTTGCCTTAGTCCATCGAGGTCTTCATCATCTACCTCCAGTCCATCGGAGGGCTTGGCTCCTTGACAATCACTCATCACACCAGGAGAGCAATGAGGCCAGTCCATTGGCTCTCAACCTACAGCCACTTTTATGCAATGCTCAAATTAGATAAGTCATAGGTCTGAAAATTCTAAGCAACATTTCCAAAGGGTGCATCGGGTGAAAATGCTTAGAAATGGGACTTTTGAATTTCCGAAGCAATAAAGGTCCACTATCCAAATTGGGGGCTGCAGGGTAAATTCAAATTTAAATCATATTTACAAATAGATTTTGACTCCAAGCCTTTTGACAAAGTTGTAGAGCTTAAAGAGTAGAACATTTCATCCAATTGGCACTTTTCCAGATTCGGCTTCTAAATAGGTCAAAAATGCTATTTACAGAAGGGGAGAAAACACACATTAATCTGTTCTTTTCCTGAGTCACTGACAACGGGGGCCCACCCGTCAGCGCCGCCCCGCTTCCCCAGCCCGTGGACGCCGCGTGGCTGCCGGCGTACGGTCACGCCGCGGTGCCCACGGATCGTGCCCTCGGCCGTGGCGTTAAGTGGAGGCCGACCCCACGGTCTCCTCTTTCCTTTCCCTTTGCCTCTCAGCTCACCGCAGCTCCGCCCTCGTCCTCCAGAGCCGAGCCGCCATTGACGAGCTCACGCTCAGAGTCGAGCCCATGCCGCCGCCTTCACCCACCGCCGATCCTCTAGGCCACCATCACCGCAACCGCCACCCTCACGCGCATCTCCTCCGCCAATCCTCGTCGCCGTTCCGCCCTCCTACGCCAAGGTCCGACCCCGCCGCGCCGCCGGTTCACGCCGTCGCCGCGCGAGTTCACGCTCAGTTCACCGCCTCCGCTGTCTCGTCCGCGCCTCCTCTGACGTTCAGACCTAGCCACGGTAGTAGCCTCTGGTGAGGGCCACCGCCCGCACCCCGGGTCGCGGCTCCGGCGAGCCCCAGCTCGCCGGCGCACGCGCACCTCACCGCGCGGCCTCGGCCAGCGCGAGGTTGAAGATGAAAGGGGGCAGATTTTAGATCTAGCCCCTGGAGTTTCTTCTTTTTACGATTTGGTCCGAGTCCTATTCCCTGAGTCTTACGAATCTTGCATGCTAGCCCCTGAAAGTTAGGTTTAATTGTGATCTAGTCCCTGGATCTTGGGTTTTTCATTTTCTTTTTCCATATTTCGGCTGAAACTTCAGAAAATCATATAAATAAAATAAAAATCCAAAATGGACAAACTGAGTGGTTATGAACTCCTTGTGACTAGGTCTACAGAATGGGTATGATGTGGAGATGTGCATCGTCTGTTTTGCCCTTGGTATTGTGCATGCATGTTATTCTATCTAAAATGTAAAATATGGTCAAAATGAACTCCAATTGAACTGAAACTTGGATAGTAGCTTTCTTAGGCTATGCTTGCACTATGGAAAATTTGGCAACCCTAGCACTCACTGTTTATTTGCTGTTTTGATGTTTGCATGTATTTTATGCATTTTTATTAACGTGAGATATGGATGCTATGTGAAATATGCTTAAAATGGCTCTCTGGTATTTTTCATATGCTTCATATGGTTTAAGTAGGTCACTGGTCAAATATGAAGCTGTGCATGTTAAATTTGATCCCTGTTTTGAATATAACCAAAATGGTACTAGCTAGATGAGAAAATAGGAAAAATGGTCCTAGATGGCGGGGAAAATTCTAGAAAAAATCTGGTAGCTAGTTGGTGATGTCTAGTCTCCAGAAAGTATTTTTTTAAATTTTTTTGCTACTGTTTTGCTCGGCATAAACATTGTGATGAATTAAAATATGGAAAATAGATGTCCTATAAATACATAACTTCTGAGCTTGCTGATTTTTGTGCTAAGTTGTGCCATCTGTGAAAAATTCATGCCTAAACTCCATTCCTACCAATTATGAAAAATCTAGAAAATTAAAAGGCTTATATCTTGCTGGAATTTTAGTAAAATATATATAACTTTTCTAGGGCTGAAATTTTGGCAGTGGATTATCACAGTATTGTCCTGCATGTCATAAATATTTGAGCTCATTTGGAATTGTGTAACAGTATGAACTAGACCGGAGAACTTTAATGTAATAAAAAGATAAACTTGTATAATAGGCCTAAGTATAGTTTCTGGTATGTGTGCGTTACTATTGGCTTCACCATGATGCTTGCTAAAAGTTCCTGTGATGTTATGAATGATGGGTTAAACTAAGTTTAGGTGATGGTTTGTACGATTTCTTAATAATGGTTGTGTGATTTCTTAAAGTAAAGCTTGTAAGTTTCCTTTGTTGTGGTATGAGTTTAAAAATGAGGCTACTTAGGTCTTGCATCAAACGTTATGCACCATGGTTATTTTGTTGCACCCTATGCCTGCATTTGCACACCTTTGCACTCATTCACATTATGGCCTCGCATATAGATCCCGCGAACGAGGTGCTGACGCAGGAGCTGCCATTGATCGAAGAACCCGACGACCAGGAGCTGGAAGAGCAGCAGCAGGAGGACCCACCTCAGGCCATTGACCCTGCATCTGAAGAAGCTAACCCCAGCGAAAAAGATAGGCAGGACCATACTTCAACCCAGCAAATACTATATGATTTAAATTACGCATATGCATTAGGAGTTGCTTGAAACCCCTTTGCTAGACTTCTCGGCCGCCTTGGCCCTAGCACCTATACATAGAGTTCATAGGACGAGTATGCCTAGTAATGCTAGGTACGAGTAGACACGAGTGAAAGGAGTCACTCGTCGCGTAGGTGATATTTTAAAATCAGAAAAATCTCACTATGGTGGAAGATTTTCATTATGCTCAAGTTTTAAGTGGAGACCGGGCGGAGATTTTATTCAGTATTTACTTTTCATGATGTTGCACTATGGACTCCGCCTGAGTCGTGTAAGGCCCATCCGCTGTTCGTCTGCTAATTGGCATTACATTGCTAGAGTACTTATCCGAGCCATGGGACTGGTGAAATCTTACTTGTGCCATCCTGAGAATAGAGACACGTTCCTACCCACTGGTTGAGAGGGAGGTAGCCCGGGGGAGCTTTGTACTCATGATGAGGAGACCGAGATGTCGGCAGGCTCACCATGGGGGCACAACCCGAGGGTCAGGCTGGAGTGAATCGAACTTGGGATGGGACAAGTGGAGATAGGGGCTATATGTGAGAACGCGATGGCTAGCAAGCATATACCCCTAGCATGATAGATATTCCCAGGAATTAAAAATCGATTCGAATCGCTGATGCTCACCAGGTGTGAGTGCCAAATATCACAATCGGGCAACGTAGTAACTACTTGAATACCTTATGTTTTTGCTCATGTTTTCAAATACCACAGGCTTAATTATATATCCTGATGTTTTACTTTCATGTAAGTTCAATTATTGACAATATGGACCAATAAAGATGGAAGAGGGCAGCAGTCAAATCCTAACCATGACTTTAAAATCAATGGCTAAGGACTTGCATGACTAGTAAGCAAGCATTGCGTCAGCCGTAAGCCATTCCATTAAGTCCAACTAAGTAATTAGTACTCAGGGTTTGCCCCAACTTTTGGATTACAGGTATGGAGTTCGCCATATGTGCCTGTGCAAGCGGGGGTGTCTGTTCTCAACAGGGCTGATGACTTTCTTACGTGGCTGCGAGGCAGCATCCGTGGTCTCGATGTTGTCTTGATGTTTCAAGATTTGATTACCATGGATCATGAACTTTAATTTCCGCTGCGAGATACTTTTAAGAACTCACTCTATCTTATGATATTATGTTGTGATTTGTACCTTAAATTCGAACCTAGTTTGTAAACCTAAAGTCTATTATTATTACTCTATTCACTGCCTGCGATGATGTAATTGTTGTGGCTCCTTCGAGAGTCGGATGTGTATGATGTCGGTTCCTCTGGATTGGTGTTATCGAGAGCCGGAAAGACTCTCGATGGACTACCGAGTTTGGTCTAGCCTAAGCGCACTGCAAGCCAGAGGTGGCAGGTGTACTTAGTCTGGATTTAGCAGGACGGTTCCGCCACAACTTGTATGTTTGATCCATAGTCCAAGTCCCATATCTCTTCTATGAAGCCAAAATATGTGATTTTGAGGCTCGACATGTCATCGATGGCATCAATCCGAACCCACTATTTTTAACACGCTTTTCTTGTCCTTGGCAACTATATAGAATGTTTGGCCATTAATGTCGTACGCCTGCCATGTAGTGACCTGTGAAGATGGGCTAGAAGCTAGTCTTTTCAAGGTTACTTCCTCGGCAGTTGTTCCTTCAGGTATGTTTAGGTCAACGAGCCAGCTGGTGAAGCGATGTTTGTGCTCTTTCATGATCCAGGAATCTGAGCGGTCGGGGTTTTCCGCGCGGATAATACCAATGTGCTGCTTGATGAAAGGAGTCATCATCTCTAGCTGATGCAAGACACTGAAATGAGCATTTGACACTTCTTCATAGGCACTATTGTGGCGGAACCGCCCTGCTTAATCCAGACTAAGCACACCTGCCACCTCTGGCTCGCAGTGCACTTAGGCCAGACTAAACCCGGTAGTCCGTCGAGAGTACTGTAGCTCTCGATAACACCAAATCCCAGAGGAACCGACATCAAACACATCCGACTCTCGAAGGAGCCACAACAATTACATCATCACAGGCAGCTGAAATAGACAATAATAGAATTAATTTACAACTCAATTGTATGAAATTAAATACATGTTCAAACATAGCGGAAGCGAATTCAGAGTATAAAAATATAGCGGAAGCGTTTTCAAAACATCTCGCAGCAGAATATTATACTTAAGTAGTCTTCAGGAAGAGATGACAAGGCGAATAGCACCGAGCCCACCGGTACTACCACCTCCAACACAGTTGTCCAGCTATCGTCGGTACCTGTAATCCAAAAGTGGGGGCAAACCCTGAGTACTAATTACTCAGTAGGACTTAATGGACGGGGCTTACGGCTGACGCAAAGCATGCTTACTAATCATGTGGATCCTTAGCTGCTGATTTTTAAACAAAGTCATGTTGACGTAAGATAGCAGGATTTGACAACTGCTATCCATTAATCATGAATATCACTTATATCAAAAATAAATACTTGCAGGAAAGTAAAACACAAACACATGTCCCGTTCCAAGATTCATAGCACTTCCATCACACCCCTGGGAGTAGCCGTCTCAGGAGCGATACCACGGCGCGTCGGGTCAGCCCTCCCTTGACTCCAAAGCATCTCCCAAGTCCATCGACCTCCTACTAGTGGACGGGCAGCTCCAGGAATAAGGGAACGGATCATATACATCCAAGCATGTTGTATAAAAAGACGTGACTTAATAAACAGTATGTTACAGTTATTACTACGTTGCCCGTGTGCGATATTGGCATTCTCACACCTGGTGAGCATCAGCGATTTGAATCGATTTGTTAATTCCCGGGAACAACTAACAATGCCAGGGGTATATGCTTAGTAGCCCTCGCGTTCCCACATATAGCCCCCATCTCCACTTGTCCCATCCCAAGTTCGATTCCAACCCGCCATTCCCCAGGTTTAGCCCCCGTGGAGCGTTACCTCGGCCGCACCGGGTCCAGCCCTCCACGAGTCTACACCCCAAGCGCCCCTGGGACCGATGGTAGGACCAAGTCTCTGTTCTTCGGATGGCACAAGTAAGACTTTCACCGGTCCATTATCCCGGATAAGCACCTTAGCAATGTTATGCCGATCAGCAGGCGAACAGCGAACGGGCCTTATGCGACTCGGGCGGAGTCCAGTGCACAATATCATAAACCATGAGTAACTCATAAAATCTCCGCCCGGTCTCCATTTAAATCAGAAGCATATATAACAACTTACTTCAGTGAGATTTCTGTAAGTTTTTGAAATCACCTACGCGACGAGTGACTCCATTCACCCGTGTCTACTCGTACCTAGCATTACTAGGCACTCGTCCTACGAACTCTAGGTGTAGGTTCTAGGGCCAGGGCGGCCAGGATATCTAATGCAGCTGGTTTCAAACAACTCCTAATGCAGATGCGTAATCATCAAACAAGATAGTATTTGCTGGGAGAAATCATGGTCCTGCCTACCTTTATTTGATCTTAAGAAAACCAACAAACTAAACTAGGTTAGTTTGCCGGGTTGTGAGGCTTTGCCCCAGGCAACCCCTTGAAGCAGGGACGGATTTAATCAGCGACCCTCCGTCTTCTTGCTCCGGATATAGCCTGTCGTCCGTTTTCTTGAGCACTGGTTTCTCCTGTGTTGGTAGCTCCTTGCACGCGGGGTCTATATGCATGATAAAATGCAAGTGAGTGCAAGAGAATGTAAATACATGCATATGATACAGGTTATATGCATGACATAGTGCAGTCATGAGCGCAACGAATCGCGAATGTATGCATGAGGTGTCAATGAAATATAATGCATGATCGAACAACTTGTGAAGAATGGGTTCAGGTATCCTTAGTTTGAACACACCCCATAACAAGAAAACTTAACGACTTTGCTAAGAAATCATACAGCCCATCACTATGAAAATCGTACAAACCGTTACCACATCTTATCTTTGAAGTTATTAGAAATAATTGTTCTATATGTGTACACAGTCCCTATCAAATGAAGTGAACATATACATGCAAATTAATGGACACGCTACCATTATGAATAAAATGCACTCATAAGTTCATGTAGTTAGAAAGCTCCAATCGATTTCAAATCTTTACCACACGCAGCAACATACTCCATAACGCTACTAGATTTTTCCCATAATTTTATTAGCAGTTTAAATACACTTTTCCCTATTTTCTTTTTCAACTAGTAGCATTTTATTATTTTCAATTCAGCAGCTTAAACATGCATGCACAACCTCATATTCTGCCAGTGAGTTACTCATACTATGTGAAGTGCATGAAAAATACTAAAGGTCATATTTGAGCATATTTTATATAGTCTTCCTTGTCCAAGTTAATTAAATACACAAATCACATGCATAAGGGCAAAACAGTAATTAAACAGTCAATGCTAGTGTCACAAAAAAATCACACAGTAACTAAATGTCATAACAAAGCTACTGTCCAAATTTCATAATTTTTGGAGTTCATTTGGTACACTTTTATCATTTATTTACCTACACCATGCATGCACTAAACCAGGGGCAAAACAGTCTTTTCACACATCCACATCATACCTATCCTGTAGATCTACTCACAAGGGGTCCATAGCCATTGAGTTTGTCCATTTTGGATTTTTATTTTAATTGTTATGATTTTTCAAATTTTCAGCCGAAATAACTAAAAATAAATGGAAAAACATTAGATCCAGGGACTCATACGTAATTAACCGTAGATAACAGGGGTTAAACCGTAAGATTTGTGAGACTCAGTGTACAGCGCGCTGGATCTAACCGCGAAACGCCGAAAGCCCGGGGTTAAATCTGCAAAATGCGACGGCTCGGGTTAAACTGTAAAACCCTAATAGATCTAGGGGTGTATTCATAAGTTATTCAAGACTCAATCAACAGTGATAAAATATGCCATAAACGGAAGGACTTTTCTGCAAAAACAGACTCGTCTTCTACCTTCGGCCGAGGGAGGGGACGAACGCGCGGCGGCTCGCGTTCCCGCGCTCGGTGCGGCACGCAGAAGCTTAGGCTTGGAGCCGACGAGGTCGCCGGAGGTACCCCTGGTCACGGGGTTCGTTTCCCCCTTGATCTCGTCGCGCGAGGTGGAGAGGAGCGGCGGTGCGAGGCCGGTGAACCGAGCGGCAACGGCGCACGGGGCTCGTGGCGGCCGGGGCTCGACCTCGCAGCTCCGGCGATGGGAAGGGGAGCGGAGGGGTGCTTCGGCTGCGCGACGGTGTGGCGAGTCCGGCGGTGGAGTCGTGGAGGCTAGGGGAGGGCCCGAGGGTGGTCCTCCGCGGTGAGGGGTCGGCAGCGATGGCGGCCGCGGTGGTGCGCGCGTGGGGAGAGGGGCTAGGAGCGATTGCGGGGCACGAGATCTACCCCGGAGGGTGGAGGGAGGCGAGGGGCGTGCGGGGCGCGCGTCGGACGGGGAGGAGGCGGCCCGAGGCGGCGGCGGGGTGAGCTCGCCGCGGGAGCTCCAATGGCGGGCGACGGTGGGAAACAGAGGGAGTGAGGGCGCGCTCGGTGGAGCGGTAAGAGGAGGAGTGAGGCGGGGAGTGGAGGAGTGGGGGCACGCATCCGGCCGGGGTGCCGTCCAGGTGCGGGCGGGGCGCGGGGCGCGGCGTCGGCCGGCGCGGCCACGCGCGGCGCGGGCAGGCTGCGGCCGCCGCGTGCGCGTCGCGGAGAGGAGGAGGAGGCCGGTGGGGAAAGGGAGGACGCGGTCCAGTGGACCGGGCGGTTGACAGGTGGGCCCGAGGTGAGAAAGAGAGAGAGGTGGTCCACGGACCGAGTGTACGCAGCGAAAAGAACGGTGGGACCCACCGTCGGCCGGTTCCGAAACCCGCGGGCGGGAATCCGTCCGGTGGGGCCCGCTGTCAGTGAGCGAGGAAGAGGGAAAAATCCCGAAATTGCAAAACCTCAGTTTGACTGCAGAGACTAGGGTTTGTATTTCGCGTTTTTGAATGAGTTAAAGGCCTAATTCGAAAATACCCCAATTGGATGAAATGTTCTAAATTTGTTCCTATACATTTCTCTTATAAACTTGTATACCATGTTCTATTCAAAATTCTGGTGTAAATTTGAATTTAAACTGCTGACTAAGGTTTGACCAACAAAACCCTCTAGCTTGTAAATTCTAAAAGTCTATTTTATAGGCACTTTCACAAAAGGAGTTTTATACCAATGTTGTTTAGAATTTCATGACCTACAACTTTCTCAATACCAGAATTGCAAGATTTTGGGTTTAAGATCAAAAAAATTTAAAATTACTAAACTGGTCAGGTTTGGACAGATTTCACATGTTAACAGAAAAAGCCCCAAAACTCTATGCAAACCTTCATGCATGTTAAAGCACCAATTACCAAAGTTGTTCACAACAAAATTTTCTACAAGTTTGTCAATATAAGTTTCACCCAAATCTAAATAGAATCAAAGTTATGAGCACAATCACAGAGACGTATCTGCAGAAAACAGGTTTCAACAATTTGCACCTCAACCAAATTTGAACTAGGGCTCAAATGCATGTCATTGCATGATGTATTATGATGAATGTTGCATGTATGATGAAGGATTATGCACTTGAGATGCCGGAGCATCACAACCCACCCCCCTTAAAGAAATCTCGTCCCGAGATTCTGATGTGAAGTGGGTGTATAAGTTAATGAGAAGAAAGTGCATTGTGTATGAGTTCAAAACTTTAAATTGCTGTGACGTACTCAATTCGAAGTGGATGGAAGGAATCCGGGATACTTTGTTCGTAAAAATTCCTCTTGTTCCCATGTTGCCTCTTCTTCGGAGTGATTACTCCATTGCACCTTGTAGAAGTTGATGGTTCTTCGCCGTGTTGATCTTTGCTTTTGGTCGAGGATTTTTATGGGCTTCTCTTCATAAGTGAGGTCTGGTTGGATCCGTATTTGAGATGTATCAATCACTTCCTCTGGCACTCTTAAACACCTCTTGAGTTGCGAGACATGAAACACGTCATGAACCGCAGCTAGATGTGGTGGTAGCTCCAGTCGATAAGCAACTGGCCCACATTGCTCTGTGATCTTGAACGGACCAACATATCTTGGTGCTAGCTTGCCTTTTACTCCAAACCGGTGTACTCCTTTCATGGGTGATACTCGAAGATATACATGATCATCCTCTTCAAAGGTTAGCGGTCTTCTCCTCTTATCTGAGTAGCTTTTCTGCCTAGACTGGGCCCTCTTTAGATTTTCGTGAATGAATTTAACTTGTTCTTCTGCTTGTGTTACCAAGTCAGGTCCAAATGTGACACGCTCACCTGGCTCAGACCAGTTGAGTGGTGTTCTACACCGTCTACCGTATAGGGCCTCGAAAGGTGCCATATCTAAGCTCTTTTGATAGCTGTTGTTGTAGGCGAACTCTGCCAAGGGGAGACATTCATCCCACTTGGTGGAATAGGTCAATGCACAGGCTCTCAACATATCTTCAAGGATCTGATTCACTCTTTCAACTTGGTCGCTGGTTTGAGGATGGTATGCCGAACTGTGAATTAATTTGGTTCCAAGAGCAGTTTGCAATTGCTCCCAGAAGCGTGACAAAAACAGTGAGCCTCTGTCCGAAGTGATGGTTAGAGGGACACCGTGCAAGGATACAATCCGGGAAATATATAGTTCAGCATATTGTTTTGCTCGATAGGTGGTCTTGACAGGGATGAAATGTGCAGATTTTGTGAACCGGTCAATAATCACCCAAATGGAATCATACCCCTTCTGTGTGCGAGGCAATCCCACAATGAAGTCCATGTGTATATCCTCCCACTTCCAGGCGGGAACTGCTAGGGGCTGAAGCATACCCGCAGGCTTCAAGTGGTCAGCTTTCACTCTTTGGCATACGTCACATTCAGACACATACTTGGCGATCTCCCGTTTCATCCGGGTCCACCAAAATTTTTGCTTTAAATCTTGGTACATCTTGTTGCTGCCCGGGTGTAGGGTGAACATGGAGGTGTGAGCTTCATCTAGGATTTTCTTTCTCAGCTCCATATCCTTTGGCACTACTAAGCGGTTTTTGAACCACAAGACTCCTTCTTCGTCAAGCTTGAAACAGGCCTTCTTCTTGTCATCGATCTCATCTCGAATATGTGCCATGCCCTTATCTTGCTTTTGTGCTGCTATGATTTGATCCTTGATGGTTGGTTCAAGGACAAGGTTATAAAGTTCTGCTTCTATTGCTGTTGGCATTTCTATGTTCCCAATCTCACAGCATAGCACTCTCACTGTTGGACGAGCTTCAATGAAGTTGCAATGAGCTTTACGGCTCAATGCATCTGCTACTACATTAGCCTTACCGGGGTGGTAATGAACCTCTAGATCATAATCTTTTATCAACTCTAACCACCGTCTTTGCCTCATATTTAATTCAGGTTGGGTAAAGATGTATTTGAGACTCTTGTGGTCAGTGTAAATGTGACAAGTGTTGCCTAGCAAGTAATGTCTCCATTTCTTCAGAGCATAGACAACCGCAAGTAGCTCCAGATCGTGAGTTGGGTAATTCACCTCATGTTTCCTCAGTTGGCAGGATGCGTATGCAATCACTCTTCCTTCTTGCATCAGAACACAACCGAGGCCGCTACCAGAGGCATCACAATAAACGTCAAACGGTTTGGTGATGTCTGGTTGAGCAAGAACAGGTGCTGAAGTTAGAAGTTTCTTCAGCATTCCAAATGCTTCTTCGCATTTTGGACTCCACGCAAACTTTGCATTTTTCTGGGTTAACGCTGTCATAGGCTTTGCTATTTTGGAGAAATCTTTGATGAAGCGGCGGTAGTAGCCCGCTAAACCAAGAAAACTCCGTATCTCTGTCACAGTTTGTGGCTGCTTCCAATTCAGCACATCTTCCACCTTGCTGGGATCGACAGCCACTCCCTTCGCTGACAAGATATGGCCTAGGAATGCTACTTCCTTTAGCCAAAACGCACACTTGCTGAACTTGGCGTAAAGTTTATGTTCTCTAAGACGAGATAGCACTATTCGCAAATGCTCTTCGTGCTCCTTCTCATTCTTGGAATAAACCAGGATGTCATCAATGAATACTACTACAAATTTGTCAAGCTCATTCATGAACACCGAGTTCATCAGGTACATAAAGAAAGCCGGTGCATTTGTCAAACCGAAGGACATGACAAGATACTCATAAAGCCCATAACGTGTGGAGAAAGCAGTCTTTGGTATGTCTTCTTCTCGGACCTTAATTTGATGGTACCCGGACCTAAGGTCAATCTTGGAGAAAACTGTGGCTCCCCCAAGCTGATCGAATAGGATATCGATGTGTGGCAGTGGGTACTTGTTCTTGACTGTAACAGCATTCAACGGTCGATAGTCCACACATAATCTCTTACCACCTTGGTCTTTCTTCTCAACAAAGAGGGCGGGACAACCCCAAGGTGATGAGCTAGGTCGAATAAACCCTTTGTCTAACTGCTCCTGCAGTTGTGTTTTTAGCTCCTTCAGTTCATCAGGTGCCATTCTATACGGTCTCTTGGAGACAGGTGCCGTGCCCGGAACAAGGTCTATTCTGAACTCTACATCCCTATCTGGTGGTAGTCCGGGCAGCTCTTCTGGAAACACATCTGGATACTCACAAGCTACAGGGATTTTTGCAAGTGCTTGTGCTTCAGTCTGAGTTTCGGCAACATTAACCGTGTGAGACACGTGCTTGTGAAGTGGCACATGAATGATCACATCGGTCCCATTGCTGGAGCGCAACTGAACGGTCCTGCTCCCAACATCTATCATCGCCTTGTGTTGTTTTAGCCATTCCATACCAAGAATAACATCAATCCCTAGTTGTGGAAGTACTATAGGACTGATAAACAAACTTTCTTTGCCTACTTTCAGACACAAGTCCCTCACTATGTGATTGGTACTGATAGATGACCCGGCAGCTGTGATGTGGTATCTCTGTTTCAGCTCTATAATTTCATACCCGTGCTTCAGTGCATATGCTTGGCTGATGAATGAAAAAGTCGCTCCAGAATCAAACAAAACAACCGTAGGGTGGTCATTGACAAGAAATGTGCCTGCCAAGACTGGTTCACCCTCCGGAACTTGCTCAAGCTGGCTGTAGTGCAGTTGGCCCATCTTTGGGGCTGATTTCTTCCCTTTGCCCATAGGCACTGATCCTGGAGTCTTTTGGTGCGAGTGACAGGTGCGACTGAAATGTCCGGCCTTCCCACATTTGAAGCAGGTATAGCCGGTGCTTGATTTGGCTGGTGGCATTGGAGCAGGTGGGGAAGGTGGTGCACTGTAAAATGACATGGGTTGTTCTGCCCCACTGTATTGTTCTTGTTGCGGAGGCTCTTCTAGGTAGTATATGTGCGTTGGGAATTGATACTCAACCCGTGGCCGCTGAGATGGACTCGATGGAGGTGTACTGGCAAGTCTTTTCTTCTGCTGGTCCTCATGGGCCTGACGGAGGCGATGCTCCATGTCGATGGCGACATCCACCAACTCATTGAAGCTGTCATAGCTGCGCCCCAAGTGAGTCAGCAGAGTGGGATCGAATCCATCCAACAGACGGGTAGCCCTCCGTGGGTCAGTGTTGACGTCTTCCGGGGAGTACTGGGACAAGCGGATGAAAGCTTGCACATATTCGAGTACCGACATGTCCCCTTGCCGTAGTGCACGAAATTCTCTTTGTTTGAGCTCGATGAGACTAGGCGGGAGGTAGTGAGCCCGAAAAGCCGCACGGAACTCATCCCACGTGACCTGGTGCCCGGCTGGTTGCATTGCCAGGAATGAAGCACACCAGGCCCCCGAGGGACCATGCAGACATTGCGCTGCAAAGCGAGCCTTCTGTTGCTCACTGAGGTGAGGCAGTAGACTGAACTTGGACTCGATGATCCGAAGCCAGTCATCAGCATCCAATGGATCTGGGGCAGTGGTGAAGATGGGTGGTTGTAGCGCCGCAAAGTCAGTGTAGCTGATCTCTTGCGGGTCGCGCCGTTGTTTCTCTTGAGCTATCAAGTCGATGAGTTGCTGAGCGACCTGAGTGGCCAACTCAGAAGGAGATGGTGCTCCATGAGCAGCCCCCTGAGCAGATGTCTCTGGTGGGGTGACCATCTGCAGAAATAAAGCCAGTCGAGTTTAGTCCAAGAGCTTTTGTGCAGCCGATGCGGTGATAAAAAGGTCATAACACCATAATTACATGCTGGATGCATGAAAGCATGTAAGTGAACAGAAAAACTGGATGGCACATAAAGTGTTATCCGTCATCCAGTAAGATCGGGCAATCGTATTAGTTAACGGAAAACTTGTGCGCAATGTCTCGATGGTATGGGTGTCCTGATTTTTGAACCCAAATGTTTTCAGCTATAGCTCTCGAACGAACACTTTCCTGGGAAACTCCATAGGAGAGGCTTTTACTTAGCGAGTTGTATTAGTTGCTTACAATTGACAGATTATGTAGCGAAACGTGCAGAAGGTAGATTTAAGTCATGATTTATTCCATTTGTCTTTTATTAATATCCCCCAAAATGATAACAAAAGATACATGATGCATGATTCGTCCTATTCGGTCTCACATCCCACTTCCTATGTATTATATATATAGCTAGCGATAATTCGGTGACATATATGCACGTCTCTCTCTAATGCAACTAACCGTTCTCTAGTCGTTCTTAGTTTCGCACGTGGTCAGTGTACCTGCAGAAGAATGCATGCTCATACATTACCACCTAATGTGGCATCCACGCGTGACCGCTGCGTGGACAACGTAGGTGGGCCGATGCACCTTTTCCTCAAAGCCTGACTTTCCACCAGTACTGGGGATTGTCGAGAAAAAGGTGGATCCCAAAACCGAAGGTAAGTGTGGTGGGTATGAAAGCCTCAAACATGCCCACCACCCTTAAAGAGCTTTTACTTATACAGCATGAATGCAGAGTTCACAACCGTTCGCAAAGCCCGATAGCTTCCACCAGTACTGGGGATAGCTATGGCCGAAAAGTTGTTTCTCAAAGCACCGAATATGCAGATGAGTTCTATCTAGGTCAGAATGTCAGCGATGTCACCTGGATAACACTAACATCCTTATACGGGCATAGCGTATACTCTCACTTTGAATTACTTGAAGATGGGTTTTCGAAAATAGGTTTGTAAAACAAAACATGATGATATAACTGTTGTCTGTGTTTGATCGGCTCTGATACCAGCTGTGGCGGAACCGCCCTGCTTAATCCAGACTAAGCACACCTGCCACCTCTGGCTCGCAGTGCACTTAGGCCAGACTAAACCCGGTAGTCCGTCGAGAGTACTGTAGCTCTCGATAACACCAAATCCCAGAGGAACCGACATCAAACACATCCGACTCTCGAAGGAGCCACAACAATTACATCATCACAGGCAGTTGAAATAGACAATAATAGAATTAATTTACAACTCAATTGTATGAAATTAAATACATGTTCAAACATAGCGGAAGCGAATTCAGAGTATAAAAATATAGCGGAAGCGTTTTCAAAACATCTCGCAGCAGAATATTATACTTAAGTAGTCTTCAGGAAGAGATGACAAGGCGAATAGCACCGAGCCCACCGGTACTACCACCTCCAACACAGTTGTCCAGCTATCGTCGGTACCTGTAATCCAAAAGTGGGGGCAAACCCTGAGTACTAATTACTCAGTAGGACTTAATGGACGGGGCTTACGGCTGACGCAAAGCATGCTTACTAATCATGTGGATCCTTAGCTGCTGATTTTTAAACAAAGTCATGTTGACGTAAGATAGCAGGATTTGACAACTGCTATCCATTAATCATGAATATCACTTATATCAAAAATAAATACTTGCAGGAAAGTAAAACACAAACACATGTCCCGTTCCAAGATTCATAGCACTTCCATCACACCCCTGGGAGTAGCCGTCTCAGGAGCGATACCACGGCGCGTCGGGTCAGCCCTCCCTTGACTCCAAAGCATCTCCCAAGTCCATCGACCTCCTACTAGTGGACGGGCAGCTCCAGGAATAAGGGAACGGATCATATACATCCAAGCATGTTGTATAAAAAGACGTGACTTAATAAACAGTATGTTACAGTTATTACTACGTTGCCCGTGTGCGATATTGGCATTCTCACACCTGGTGAGCATCAGCGATTCGAATCGATTTGTTAATTCCCGGGAACAACTAACAATGCCAGGGGTATATGCTTAGTAGCCCTCGCGTTCCCACATATAGCCCCCATCTCCACTTGTCCCATCCCAAGTTCGATTCCAACCCGCCATTCCCCAGGTTTAGCCCCCGTGGAGCGTTACCTCGGCCGCACCGGGTCCAGCCCTCCACGAGTCTACACCCCAAGCGCCCCTGGGACCGATGGTAGGACCAAGTCTCTGTTCTTCGGATGGCACAAGTAAGACTTTCACCAGTCCATTATCCCGGATAAGCACCTTAGCAATGTTATGCCGATCAGCAGGCGAACAGCGAACGGGCCTTATGCGACTCGGGCGGAGTCCAGTGCACAATATCATAAACCATGAGTAACTCATAAAATCTCCGCCCGGTCTCCATTTAAATCAGAAGCATATATAACAACTTACTTCAGTGAGATTTCTGTAAGTTTTTGAAATCACCTACGCGACGAGTGACTCCATTCACCCGTGTCTACTCGTACCTAGCATTACTAGGCACTCGTCCTACGAACTCTAGGTGTAGGTTCTAGGGCCAGGGCGGCCAGGATATCTAATGCAGCTGGTTTCAAACAACTCCTAATGCAGATGCGTAATCATCAAACAAGATAGTATTTGCTGGGAGAAATCATGGTCCTGCCTACCTTTATTTGATCTTAAGAAAACCAACAAACTAAACTAGGTTAGTTTGCCGGGTTGTGAGGCTTTGCCCCAGGCAACCCCTTGAAGCAGGGACGGATTTAATCAGCGACCCTCCGTCTTCTTGCTCCGGATATAGCCTGTCGTCCGTTTTCTTGAGCACTGGTTTCTCCTGTGTTGGTAGCTCCTTGCACGCGGGGTCTATATGCATGATAAAATGCAAGTGAGTGCAAGAGAATGTAAATACATGCATATGATACAGGTTATATGCATGACATAGTGCAGTCATGAGCGCAACGAATCGCGAATGTATGCATGAGGTGTCAATGAAATATAATGCATGATCGAACAACTTGTGAAGAATGGGTTCAGGTATCCTTAGTTTGAACACACCCCATAACAAGAAAACTTAACGACTTTGCTAAGAAATCATACAGCCCATCACTATGAAAATCGTACAAACCGTTACCACATCTTATCTTTGAAGTTATTAGAAATAATTGTTCTATATGTGTACACAGTCCCTATCAAATGAAGTGAACATATACATGCAAATTAATGGACACGCTACCATTATGAATAAAATGCACTCATAAGTTCATGTAGTTAGAAAGCTCCAATCGATTTCAAATCTTTACCACACGCAGCAACATACTCCATAACGCTACTAGATTTTTCCCATAATTTTATTAGCAGTTTAAATACACTTTTCCCTATTTTCTTTTTCAACTAGTAGCATTTTATTATTTTCAATTCAGCAGCTTAAACATGCATGCACAACCTCATATTCTGCCAGTGAGTTACTCATACTATGTGAAGTGCATGAAAAATACTAAAGGTCATATTTGAGCATATTTTATATAGTCTTCCTTGTCCAAGTTAATTAAATACACAAATCACATGCATAAGGGCAAAACAGTAATTAAACAGTCAATGCTAGTGTCACAAAAAAATCACACAGTAACTAAATGTCATAACAAAGCTACTGTCCAAATTTCATAATTTTTGGAGTTCATTTGGTACACTTTTATCATTTATTTACCTACACCATGCATGCACTAAACCAGGGGCAAAACAGTCTTTTCACACATCCACATCATACCTATCCTGTAGATCTACTCACAAGGGGTCCATAGCCACTGAGTTTGTCCATTTTGGATTTTTATTTTAATTGTTATGATTTTTCAAAGTTTCAGCCGAAATAACTAAAAATAAATGGAAAAACATTAGATCCAGGGACTCATACGTAATTAACCGTAGATAACAGGGGTTAAACCGTAAGATTTGTGAGACTCAGTGTACAGCGCGCTGGATCTAACCGCGAAACGCCGAAAGCCCGGGGTTAAATCTGCAAAATGCGACGGCTCGGGTTAAACTGTGAAACCCTAATAGATCTAGGGGTGTATTCATAAGTTATTCAAGACTCAATCAACAGTGATAAAATATGCCATAAACGGAAGGACTTTTCTGCAAAAACAGACTCGTCTTCTACCTTCGGCCGGGGGAGGGGACGAACGCGCGGCGGCTCGCGTTCCCGCGCTCGGTGCGGCACGCAGAAGCTTAGGCTTGGAGCCGACGAGGTCGCCGGAGGTACCCCTGGTCACGGGGTTCGTTTCCCCCTTGATCTCGTCGCGCGAGGTGGAGAGGAGCGGCGGTGCGAGGCCGGTGAACCGAGCGGCGACGGCGCACGGGGCTCGTGGCGGCCGGGGCTCGACCTCGCAGCTCCGGC
This sequence comes from Paspalum notatum, assembly GCA_022530915.1. Taxonomy (NCBI): domain Eukaryota; kingdom Viridiplantae; phylum Streptophyta; class Magnoliopsida; order Poales; family Poaceae; genus Paspalum; species Paspalum notatum. The sequence goes on from CM039687.1 coordinate 23,858,940, forward strand.
GATGGGAAGGGGAGCGGAGGGGTGCTTCGGCTGCGCGACGGTGTGGCGAGTCCGGCGGTGGAGTCGTGGAGGCTAGGGGAGGGCCCAAGGGTGGTCCTCCGCGGTGAGGGGTCGGCAGCGATGGCGGCCGCGGTGGTGCGCGCGTGGGGAGAGGGGCTAGGAGCGATTGCGGGGCACGAGATCTACCCCGGAGGGTGGAGGGAGGCGAGGGGCGTGCGGGGCGCGCGTCGGACGGGGAGGAGGCGGCCCGAGGCGGCGGCGGGGTGAGCTCGCCGCGGGAGCTCCAATGGCGGGCGACGGTGGGAAACAGAGGGAGTGAGGGCGCGCTCGGTGGAGCGGTAAGAGGAGGAGTGAGGCGGGGAGTGGAGGAGTGGGGGCACGCATCCGGCCGGGGTGCCGTCCAGGTGCGGGCGGGGCGCGGGGCGCGGCGTCGGCCGGCGCGGCCACGCGCGGCGCGGGCAGGCTGCGGCCGCCGCGTGCGCGTCGCGGAGAGGAGGAGGAGGCCGGTGGGGAAAGGGAGGACGCGGTCCAGTGGACCGGGCGGTTGACAGGTGGGCCCGAGGTGAGAAAGAGAGAGAGGTGGTCCACGGACCGAGTGTACGCAGCGAAAAGAACGGTGGGACCCACCGTCGGCCGGTTCCGAAACCCGCGGGCGGGAATCCGTCCGGTGGGGCCCGCTGTCAGTGAGTGAGGAAGAGGGAAAAATCCCGAAATTGCAAAACCTCAGTTTGACTGCAGAGACTAGGGTTTGTATTTCGCGTTTTTGAATGAGTTAAAGGCCTAATTCGAAAATACCCCAATTGGATGAAATGTTCTAAATTTGTTCCTATACATTTCTCTTATAAACTTGTATACCATGTTCTATTCAAAATTCTGGTGTAAATTTGAATTTAAACTGCTGACTAAGGTTTGACCAACAAAACCCTCTAGCTTGTAAATTCTAAAAGTCTATTTTATAGGCACTTTCACAAAAGGAGTTTTATACCAATGTTGTTTAGAATTTCATGACCTACAACTTTATCAATACCAGCATTGCAAGATTTTGGGTTTAAGATCAAGAAAATTTAAAATTACTAAACTGGTCAGGTTTGGACAGATTTCACATGTTAACAGAAAAAGCCCCAAAACTCTATGCAAACCTTCATGCATGTTAAAGCACCAATTACCAAAGTTGTTCACAACAAAATTGTCTACAAGTTTGTCAATATAAGTTTCACCCAAATCTAAATAGAATCAAAGTTATGAGCACAATCACAGAGACGTATCTGCAGAAAACAGGTTTCAACAATTTGCACCTCAACCAAATTTGAACTAGGGCTCAAATGCATGTCATTGCATGATGTATTATGATGAATGTTGCATGTATGATGAAGGATTATGCACTTGAGATGCCGGAGCATCACAACTATCAATAAATGTTTTCCTCCTCCTCGTGCCTTTCCCTACTAACCTTCCAGTATGATGAGAAGCAGCTAAGCCGATAGGCTTTTTAGCAACCAAGTAATCCTTACAGCACACTATGACCTCTACGGTGCAATAGGCCTCGATCATAGATCCCTCAGGGTATGCACGGTTGAGAACGTAATGGTTTAGGGTCGACATGAAACGCTCATATGCCCACATCTCATGTAAGTAACTTGGACCAAGTGCATGGATCTGGTCAACCATGTGTACCATGAGGTGTGGCATATATCAAAAAAAGAAGGAGGGAAGCACATCTCGAGCTAAGCCATAGTCTCCATGCAGAATTCTTGCAATGAATCCAATTCATCTTTACAAATCTCCTTCTGTGAGATCTTGCTAAAGAAATAGACCATCCAAGTGACCACCATCCAAATACTAGATTGATAGCCATGATAGCAACCACAAGGAACACTATCAACATCATATGGCAATCATGAGCGTTGTACCCACTTATGGACAAATCTTTCATGGATACTAGACTCCCGATATTAGACGATAATCCAGTGGGAACTTCTAGACTACGTAGACACAGGCACAATTCTCTTTTCTCATCAGATGTCAGATTGAAGCTCGCGACAGGGAGCTTAAATTTGCCATTGCCTTGTTCCACAGGGTGGAGCTCACTTCTGATCTTCATATTTACCAGATCCCAACGTGACTTTAGGCTGTCCTTTGTCTTCCCTTTCACATCCATCAATGTACAAATAGTGCTATCAAACACGTTCTTCTTTAGGTGCATACAATCGATGGCGTGTGGAACCTCCAAGTCCTTCCAATATGGCAAGTACTTAAAGAAGATTGACTGCTTTTTGAAAGGCACGCCTTCAATTGGGGGTTTAGTTTTCTCATAGACAATGTTAATCTTCTTAACCATATCGAAAACATGTTTGCTATCGTGTCTTCTTTTTGGCACTGAAGCTTTCTCGTCCTTGCCATCAAAGTGGTTGTTGAACTATTTTCTGCGGTACCGATGCCCTTTGCATGAAATATGAGTTTATGTTCCTATGCCTCATCATACATGGTCTGAAGCATCCTGACACCCATCTGAATGTGATGCTAACACCTCTGATTGAAGAGTTGAAGGTTTTGTGGAGAGGCGTAGAAGTGTATGACAATCACAAGAAGCAGAAGTTCAAAGTTCGAGTTGCATATCTATGGTCGGTGCATGACTTCATGGCATATGGTATATTTGCTGGATGGAGCTGCCATGGGAGATTGACTTGCCCAATATACGGTGCGGAGATGAATTGTTTTCGTCTTACCTTTGGTGGAAAGATTTGTTACTTCAGTTGCCATAGGTGTTGGCTCGACATTTTAGTTTGAAAAGAACGCTTTTAGGAAGGACACGATTGTCATGAAGGGACCGCCAAAGCATCTTAGCAGGGAAAAATGACCACTAAGTTGAGTGCACTGGTTGTAGCCGCTAATGGTAATGGGTTTGCAAGGTTCGAAGAGGAGCACAATTGGACTCATATTTGTTCTTTGTGGGAGCTACCGTATGCGGAGGCACTGATTTTGATGCACAACATTGACGTAATGCACCAAGAACGAAACGTTGCTGAAAGCATATTTAGCACATGTATGGATATGAGTGACAAAACAAAAGACTACTTGAAATCCCAAAATGACATATCATTGGACAACCCTCGAACTCACAAGGAATTGTGGTAAGCCACGAGCTCCATTTTGTCTTTTGCCTTGGGAGAAAAAAGAAATAATTAGGTGTGTTGGCGTTCCTTAGCCTATCGGATGTAACTCCACAAGCACACGGTAAACGCGTTGTAGCCTTTCACCCATGAGTATTCTGGGTATCGAATCCGCAAGTAACGAGGAGTATAATAACACACAAAACAACCAGCCGAACTAGTGAAGCCAGCAATGCAGAGGATAAAAGACAGAGAAGCAGGTTCTCGACAAAAGTGAAGTCACCTTACTATACTAGTCATGCAAAGATTTATACTTGTCGTGCAAACATAGACACCAAAGTTGTAGAACCACTGCCAGGCACCAGAGTGCTGAATACCTCGCCGAGAAAGGTGGGCGCTACAGAATTTGGCTATATCATCAGCGAGTCTATCTGAATGTAAGGCATTGGAATACTGAGAACAAAAATCCATCACCTAGTGCCTGGTGTGTCTATAAACCAGAGCTGAGTGAGATAACCGAACAACAAAGGTAAGGTAAGTATAAACACTGTCGTGTCTACTCAAAGGAGTTTACTACTGAATTGGTAATAAGCCAAGGTAAACTGAAGAGCAACACTATATAGCCAACACTATAAGCATGCACAAGGTTCCTGTAAGCAGGAAAGCATAAGACTAAGTACGAAAATAAAGTAAGAATGAAATAACAAAGGTAGAGAATATCCTTCCTCTCAGATTACAAGTCTGGGCGAGAAGAGAATTCCCACTCCCTCACTCTTCACCTCACTACTCTTCTTGATACAAGAGGCACTCTTTCTACAAGCCAAGGGAAAGCTTTACTTCTTTAACACTATACACTTTACACTCTCAAGTGCTACTTTACCACTACACACACTTCATACCAGGATAAAGGGGGTGTTTATAGATGTCTTATGGCGGTTATGATAGTAAAGTCATTGGAGAATGGGATAGGTGGTAGGCTGGGCGGCCACCACCTGGCCAGATTGCCTGGGCCTTAGGCCGGTTGGCCCTCCGATCCACCGACCTTGTGTATTCAATGCTCTAGGATTCTTGGTTGAGGCGGTTGACCGTTATGCATGTGTGCTTTTGCATGTATCATTGGATTTGTCTTATGTTTCTTTCTTAGCCATTGGATGACACTCCCCTAGATCGCTGACTTCATCAATCCGTGGGCAGGATTGCTGAGGTGGAGGCCTTCTAGGGTGTTTGTGCTTCCTATCTAAGCTTCTACCTTCAATATATCTTTGACACGTTGAGTTTGCATGTAGGTCGACTTGCGTGGCATTTGGAGGTATTGAAGGGCCGTACGGCCTGACACTTAACCCCTTATGTTGGTCCTTGGTGCTGAGAGGAAGAAGATGTCGTGTAGTTTGATGACTTGGCTTGCAGGCTTGGTGTTGTAGCCGGTCGACCGTTGGTTTATCTAGGGTTGCCCTTATTTCCTCTGATTCACCTTTCTTTGCCATGTTTTGACATGTTTCCTTTGTAAAGATGTGTTCCTGCATGAACTCAAACACAACTTGTGGAACCAGTTAAAGTATATGAACTTTGCATAAAAATTACCTTCCGAGCATGAAATATTGGTGACTGAAATAGATTATAACAACCACCAACTAGGTAGATGAAAAAACTTGAACTCCTGTCATGAATTCTTAAGCTTGAGCCGTGCTGTGAATGTGAAGACATGGAAAGTTAATAGGCTGAAGAGCCATGATTTCCACATAATAATGGAAATGCTCTTGCCTATCATGTTTTGGGGTTATCTTAAAGATGACGTGTGGAGGGTACTATGAAGGTTGGACTGACACCTAAGAGGGGGGGTTGAATTAGGATTTCGAAAAAAACTAAGGCTCCTAAAAACTACAACTACTAAGCAAAACCTATCCAAGATAAATCTAAATTATGTGCACTACAGTTTTTCTAAGTGTTACTAAAACTACCGTGGCCAAGTCTTGCAACCTAGTTCCACCTAGAAACTAACCTATCAAGCTAGTCTAGGAAAGTAAACACACAATTGCAAGAAAGTAAATGCGGAAGCTAAAAGATAGGTAGAGAATGCAAACTCCTGATGACAATATCTGCAATGGCACACGATGGAGACACGAAGATTTTTACCCGAGGTTCGGGGAGGCCAACGTGCCTCTACCCTCTACTCCTCATTTGGCGCCCCCTGTAGGGCTTTGCTCTCACACGATCCTAAAAGGAGTGCGGCCTGGCCCACGCAAGGGTGGAGGATGGCATAGTGACTTCCGCGGAAGTCAAGCAACCCGATTAGGTCTCCGGATATCCCCAGTACACACCCATACGATCCCTTCTCTCGCGTAATCTTGGACTATGGCCTCACCACGCAAGGGTAGAGGATTGTTGGGGCTATTGGTGTCTTCCGAGTCCTTCTCGCGGAGCTCCCCCTCCATCTTCACTATGGGAAGCTTTTGCCAAATCGCTGAGGGCCTTCCTACGTCTCACAAGATGGTGGCGGCCACTCTGGAGGGTCTCGCAAGCATGTGCATGCAGGCATGAAGAAGACAAATAGGCCTAAGCCACGATACTATGCAAGCTCTCGCTATGCCAGGATGTGTCTATAAGCTCTTATGGTGGTTGGGCTCTGAAATGTATGTATCAGGCTCTTAGGATGGATCAAAAGGGTGCCTCAACACTTGTGTTAGCTCAAGAGTCTCCAACCACACTGTGTGGAGGCTGGCCATGGGGGTATATATAGCCCACACCTCCAAAAGGGTGCCTCAACACTTGTGTTAGCTCAAAAGTCTCCAATCACACTGTGTGGAGGCTGACCATGGGGTATATATAGGCCACACCACCAAACTAGTAGTTGGGGGCATCTTCTTCTGCTTTCTACGTTACCACTGGATCATCTGGTGGTACACTACCGGACTATCCGGTGCGTGTAACTTGCCCCCTCTCTGAGTCGACAGTTGCTCTGACAATGTGACCGTTGGAGCAACCACTGGACTGTTCGGTGGGTGTTGGCGCAGGGTCTTTGACATGTGTTGTCCTCGGTCTATATCGTCCGATGGTGCCACCGGAGTATCCGATGGTGTCCCACCAGACTATCTAGTGCCTTCAGTTCTAGGTCTTGGTCGCTTGTTCTACTCAGCCTACATCGTCCAGCGGAGGACCACTGGACTGCCCGATGGTTATCCACCGGACTATCCGGTGCATGAATTTGCACTGGGTCTTCAGCCTTTGTCGTGGCTCCTTGTTCTTCCTTCTGGACCTCCGAGTTAGGACCCTCGCTTCAACTTGATGGCTGCTTGGGTCTTTTCTTGTGTCTTTTAAGTCCTCCTTTGAGGTGTTTATACCCCACGTCCACCTCTTGCACCCTGGGACTTTAAGAAAAACACTTGCACACTAATATAGTCTCATGGCACGTGTTGTCACTTCAACCACCAAGATCACATTAGAGAACTAAGCACAAGGCTTAGGGCACATTTTCCTTACATACTAGCTGAGCTAAGTCATTTCTATCACCAACTTGTGCTAAAGAGACCACGATAGAGATGATGGAGAAGCTATAGAAAGATGCACATGTGCTTCTATGCAAGATGGAGAAAATATTCTGTGTTGGACTCTTCAATCCAATGTAGCATCTTTTGATTCATCTTGCATATGAAGCTAAGGTTGGCGGACCTATGCAATATAGGTGGATGTATCACATTGAAAGGGCTCTAAAGAAGCTAAGAGCAATGGTTGGCAATAAGGCAAGAGTTAAAGGGTGCATCGCTGAGGCGTTTTTGTAACACCCTAAATTTCATCTTCAATATTTAAAATAATTAAAAAAATTTCTCAATTTATTAAGGATTTTCATGTTTAGAATGAGTATTTAAATGTTTTTATAAAATTAAGTTTAAAGCAAATAAAATGAATTTAGGACAACATGTTGCTGCATTCATGCAGTTGCATTTGTTGTACTTGAGCGGTTGCCTAAGGACATGGATTCAAATTTTATTTGAATTCATGGTGTGTTTAAACCTTCAAAATAAAGGAGTTTGAAAAGTTTTCAAAATGAAAGGCCGGAAATTCCCTCCTCTCTCTCCTTCCTCTCTTTCGGTCCAGCAGACAACTGAAGTTGGTATCGACTCATCTCTTCTCATCTTCCTCTTCCCTCACCCTTTCTTTTTGTCATGTGGTCCATCCCCGTTCTTTCTTTGTTATACAAGTTCTGCTTGTCATAGTTTCCTTTCCCTTGCCGTCAATCCTATCGTCCATGTCATCCTACTGTGCCAAGTGGCATAGTGTATTGAGTGTGAAAATCCTTTTAAATAACTTTGTTCATCATCAAGTTGTTTCTGGAAATTTTCAGGAATAAGGATTTTCCCTTTTTCCTAGACCAAATTCCATTTATTGCAGGCTCTTCTGAATCTTTTCATGAGCTCTAAATATTTTATTTTAGTTCATTAGGTGCCAAAACAATTCTAGGAATTTTTTCTGGAATTTTTGGAGGCATCGGAGTATTTTTTTTTTTGGGACACGAATACCAGTTCTCGATTTTCTGGAATTATTTTAATGCCCGAAATTCAATTTTCAAAAAATAGCCCAAATCCAACCCGGCCCAAACCCGTGCATATAAATATTCATCGGAATCCTCTCATCGCCCTCTTTTCAGAACCGGTCTCCATTTTTCAATCCCGAAACCCTAGCTCTGTAGATCGAGGAAAGAAGTTCAAAGGTTGTTCCAACTCCGAAGAAGGTTCGGCGTGGATTTGCCCCCTGTCCGTTCATTTCCGGTGGAAACCAAGCCTACTGTAACGTGCGCCTCATTGAGCTCTTCGTCGGGGTGGCCTCGGTTTTGCGAGGGAATTCTCGATTCTCCGTAGATCTAAGTATTGGTGAGTGTTTGTCAGAGCTCGGCGAACTTCCGACGACCTCCGTTTTCCGCGCCACCGTCGTCGTCCTTTTCCCCGCCCTGCGCGCAGCAGCTGCAGCCCACCGCCGCCACGTGTCGGCGCCATAACGGAGCCACACCGCCGCCTGCACAGCCGCCGCCACACCAGATCCACGCTCCGCCGCACCGGATCCCGCCGTTCAGCCGCCGCCAAGTGTCGCGCTGCCGTTGGCCGCTGGCGCCGTTTTGCGAAGTAGCCCTTGTGTTGCACTAGGAAACCGATGTGTAATATCCGCAGTAGGCAACACAATGCAAGCCGGGAGGTGTATGTGGACGTGGGGGTCGCTCCTTCTAGATGCGGCTTCCGATCGGCCAGACAGCTAGCCGATCGCTGGTGGTGGTGGCCGATCAATGGCTGTGGTGGTGATGCGGGAGTGCCACCCGGCTTGACCTTGCAGCCGGGGAGGTTTGCGTGCGTGTGCATGATCAGAGGATCGCCCTGTAGATACAGAGACAAGTAAACGGGCGTAAAATCCTAGCCGATCGCGTGGATCGGCTCATACGGGCCGATCGCCTCCTTGTTTCCTGTCAGATTAGTTCATCGGCAGAGCGCAAACAAGGAGACAAAAGAAGTATGGAAACCCTATCTAAATGCATGATATAACAGATTTGCATAGCCAAATCGGCTTCTAACCAGGACCTCCAAGAAGTCCATCTAACTAGACATATGCATATTACGACAAAATAGATGGGGTGCTCGATGTACGCTGATCTATCGGCAGGTCGTGTGCACACGCTGCGGTGACATGTCGTGGATTGTAATAAGTAATTAGGTAGCGTACAACGAACTACATGTGAACCGATCAATAACGTGAAGCACAGATACATAAACAGATCGATAAACATGCAAAGGTAAAGACATATCTCATGCCTAGCTTGCCGCGAGGTTCGTCTAGATAAATGATAGATGATTCATCGGGATAACTAATGGATCTCGCGCTGAGCTAGGCTCGACACGAGATTCATCATGGTAACTAGCAAACCGTGCCATCAAAAACGATTCAGTACACGATCTGCCAGGCGACTAACGCCCTAATGCCCTAACGAAGTAAATCATTAGAGCAGCATGACGATTACCTAAAACTTTAGTCGCTAGATGTGGCGATGCACTGAAAGAGAGGTGACGAGACACGTAGCTGCTTGGGGCGTAATGTCCGCGTCATTTATTATGAACAAAGGGTTACATATTTATAGTCCGGAAACTTAGCCCTCAAGGCAAATCCTTTCCTAGATAAACTCAAACTCTTTCCTAACTAGCAAATTACAATTAGGACTCTATGACTTGATAACATAATCTGGACTCTTCCTTTTATTGATCCAGATCCTCATGAGGCTTCCAAATATCAGCCGAAACATGCCGTATAATTTTGATAGATTCTGGTCATCCTATTGTTTCGGCAATTCCCGTCGACTCCGAACGTATCTTGACGTGAATCCAGCGGCGATGGAAAGCTTCTCCTCAGCTTTCCATCCATATGTAGAACGTCCAAAATGGAGTCCGTATGAGGCCTGGGCACCCATTTTCGTGCGGCCTACTCCAGCAGGCCGAAACAGCCTCGCGAATAAACTAGGTTTCAACATGGATTAGGCCTGTGACTCCATTTCGGCTTGGGCCTTGAATACTCGCTTGGTATTTGGCCAAACTTATGATATGAGCCTGGCCAAGTAGACTCCATCAATATGAGCTTCTTCTGACACTTTGGCCTGACTAATCTTGGTCAAATTCCCGTGTTAACACTTTGCTTTTATAAAAATAAAACCTGCAGTACTGTTTTCAGCAGTAGACCCTGTAGTTTTCAAATCTTCCCAAAATAGCCCTTTCAACACCGTTTTGAGCATAATTTCTTCATTTTAACTCCGTTTTGAGCGATTCTCAAACCTACGGATTTGTAGCGACGAGTACAGCAGTTTAAAAGCCTTTTTATTTTCTGTTTTTCATGTATGATGTGTTGCTTCTTAGATTTTATATGTGTTGCTTGCATGTATTGTCGCGTAAGTTCGACGTGAAGGTCCCAAAATCGGTCCAAGCTGTCGACAAGAGTTGGTGATCAACTTTTTCAAGTGCAAGCGGTTGATTTGAGCATATACATATTGGTTTCCTCTGAACAAATAATATCTATATTCGGGAATTGCAGGCAAGTGTTCTTTAACATTATTGTTTTGCTACTTTTAATTGTGTATGCGATTTAATTTGAACATTTAGCGATGATCTAGGACTACAGCGCAACCATGGGGTTAGAATGGGATGACCTTGGCTAATTAATTTGGGGATACTTATGTGGACATTAGATCCATAGTTGTTGGGATGGATAATGCTTCTATGCTCATCTGCCTTCGTTAAGAAACGTGAACAGAAGTGTTTCTAGGGCGAGTCTTGCCAATTTCCAGATGGTTGGGACAGGAGGATTGATCCAGCCATACGACTGTGTATCTAATACGCATAGGAGGAACCTTTGTAAAGGCCTCGTAGTTGAGACCCTGCTGACTTGTGCAGTGTTTTGGCGTAAAGGGAAGCATGACCTATGGTGAAAGTGTGCAACCTCTCGAGAGTGTAAAACTGTTATAACAGCTGAGCTTACGGTCATAGCGGCCTGGACCCTTTATGTGATAATTAAATTCATGTATATGTTTAATTGTTAGCATTCAATTTATGTTTCTGAATATCTTGCTGAGTAGTAAGTGCTCAGCCCCTTGCAATTCCACCACATATAGACTTGCTCAAGAGATGATATGGTGTATCTAGATGGCATCCAGCAGCTGAGGCGTGCGTGCCCCCAGTCAGTTTCCCTGTGGATGGCTTGAAGATTTAGTTACGTTTCCGCTACTCTGTGTATGTCCTATGTAAATGTTGTTTAACGTTATATAATAAAGCATGTTCTGTGATATCACTGTATATTGTCTCTATATGTGTGGAGATTAGATCCTAGCACACATATAGTTTTGCTCTGGTTTGTCTTTTTAAAACCAGGGTGTGACAGTTTTCGCTGAAGGAGATAGCATATTTCACAAGCGTGTACTTTGCAGAGGAACATAATTCATAGCCACCTACATTGCGGTACAATGTTGATGAAGAAGCACCAACTAGTGATATCTCCATTTTCAAGAATAGTGGGGTGGCACAACCGTTGGTAACTCGACGGCCTACTACTACACTATTCCTGAAAAAGGGTTGCTTTAGTCTACATGTACAATTTGTTTAGTTAAGTTGCTCTAGATCTCATTCTATACATTCCCATGTAGTGAGTTTGATAACCAAAACTGGAAAAATAAGAATATTTTCATCGGCTGGTGGAGAGATCAAGTAAATTCTTATCGTATCATTCTATTAATTTTATGTTTTAATAATTTATAACCTTACTGTGAAATGTTAATGATAGTGTCATAAAAAAACATACATAAGGACCTTAAACAGATGGCTCTTGGATCCATTACTATAAAAAGCTATGTCTGGTATGACATCAATGGGTTTCATTTCCGATCTACCAAGTTTGAAACTGTTCAGCCACTTGCCGCCACAGTAAATACAGGAGTTGTGGTAAGGGCAGCCGATGCAGAAGACCATGAAAGCGATTATTACGGGATCATCAAGGATATCCTAGAGTCTACTTCTGTAGGTAATAAGAGACTCAGAGTAGTCTTCGTCGATTGTGAGTTATTCGATAACAAACATGGTACTCATCAAAACCAGTTTGGGATGGTCGAAGTAAAACACAACCAATGGCCAAGTGGTCTTGAAAATTTTGTTTTTGCACACCAAGCAATCTGTGTGTACTACAAGGAGGTTAAAGGAATTCCAATGAACCAATCACGGAGAGCTGTGGAAATAGACCTGAAAGAGGATGAGTATGCGCAGGTAGATGAATAGACATGAAAGAGGATGAGTATGCGCAGGTAGATGAGATGACATTTACCTTACTGACTGATGCATTGATATTGTCTCAATGAATTACACCTTTGTATAGGTCACTCCTAAATGGATGGAAGATAAACCAGAAGCATACCAAGCTCTTTGTTGGCAATGGGCTTCTGACAAATGGATCGAAGACTCAAACTCAAAAAGGAGAAACAATGAGAAAGATCTAGGACAGAATTACAACGGTGACGGGCATATTCGTTAGGCAAAATGCATGGCAATACGAGGCTTTCTAAATCTCTTCAAACGTGAACATTATATGTGGGCTAATTTTTAGTTACAGGAAGAAAAAGACGGTGTCACACCAAATGACATTCAGGTGTATGTCCACTGATACAGTGTTACGGATCCTGTAACACCCTAATTTTTAATTCCAGCATTTTACAATAAATTTAATATGGTATATTTAATTTTCTGTGGTTTATTTATTGCATGTTCATGGTTTTTATTATTAAACAAGTAATTTAAATTCATCATAGGTCAACACTGATGGTGCATTCATGCTGGTGCATATTTTATTTCTTGTATGAATTAAGGACTGAAAATTTACTTTTTAACTGAATATTAGATTTTGTTTTGGCTTTGTTTGAAAAGAAAATGGAGAAAAAAGAAAAACATAAAACAAAAGGGCTAGCAGCCTAGGCCATCCAACCAAGCCGTGGCCTAGCTCCCTCTCATCTGCTCTCGGCCCAGCAGCCGCGCCCCCTTCCCTCGGCCCAACTCATCCCCACTAGGCCCAATAGGAGCCGGCCCAGCTCCTCTAACCGCCTCCCTTTTCTCTCCCTAGCCAGTGGACCACACTCTCCCGAGCCACTGACTCGCGGGCCCGACCGGTCAGTTCCCTCTTCCTCCTTACTCTCTCTTCCTGCTCACGCCGGTGGACCATCCACCGAGCTCGCTGCTCTTCCCCCTCTATCCTTGGGCCTGGCCGCCTCTCTCCCTCTATAGCTGGACACGCTAGCACTCGCCTACTCCACGCCCCGGGCCTGTTCACCGATCTCCACACCGCTGCCCTACAACTCGAACTCGAGCTCGAGTCAGACTCGAGTGTGAGACATCATCCTCACTGCACCGCCCTATAAAGGGGTCTCCTAGATCCGCAACCGTGTCACTTTTCGCCTCCAAGTCTTAGCCCGAGCTCTGCTGCTCCGCGCCGCGTCCAATTTTGCCGCCGAGGCCCACCACGGTGAGCCGTGCCGCCGCATCAATTTCCCGCAGGCAAGCCTCTTCCTGTCCTCTCACCGCTAGTGTAACCTTTGCAGGACCTACCTGAGGCCATCCCGCAGGTTCTAGATGGCCTCCCTCGCCTTCTCAACATTGTTCTATGAACCCCGACAGCCGCCGCCGCTCACGCTCGTCCCCCGGCCTCTCCATCGGCTCCAGGCCTGCGACAAGCCCCTAGTGAGCTCCTCCACCTTGCCCTCTTGCTCCTAGGCCTACCCTAGTGGTCCCTAGTCCTCTCTAGGAGGTGGGACGCACCGCTCCGGCGAGCCGCCACCGTGGACGGGCGTACACCGCTGCAACCCGTGGTCACAGCTTGTTGGACCCCGCTCCCTTTAACCCTTAGTGTTTGATCAAGATCTAATGGTCCAAACGCACCTGTGATCGGTCAACTCAGGTCAACCGCCGGTCAGCCATGTCGATTTTGATAAAGAACCCCTGCACTTTTGTATATTTAACCCGCAGTACATCGTAGTAGTGGGCAGGACCCTATTTCATCATTTTGAACCCTAGTTTTTGAAAAGTATTTATATTTAGGTCCTATCAACTTCAAAAGGCCATATCTTCACTGTTTTAAATTCGTTTTCGACCATTTTTGCACTCACGTGATCGTGGCCACATGTAGAATAATTTTAAATAAGTTTTAAATTCTGTTTTTATGTGATTGTGTACTATTCTTATCGTTTGCCTTTGTTTACATGCATGTGTGTATCTGGATGCGTGTTTGGCGTTATGAACATGAGTAGACGTTGAGAAGCCTCTAAGCAGCAGTAAGGAAATTTTGAAGAAGGCAAGTATAACATAAACAAAACCCAATAATATTTTTAGTCATTGCATGTGTACTTAATTTTGTGTACCTGTAAGGATTTACCTAGCTACTTTATTCCTTATATCTACCTTTTGGGATGCATATGGTAAAGTTGTGCTAGGTGTAGCGTGAACACCTATCCTTTTGTTAATTAATGTTGATTAATGGTTCTATGCAATTAATTGTTTGGGCTTGAGCAATAAGTGGTTCAAATCTCTTTAAAAGTATTCTTTTCTAGCAACATGGTTTAGGGAACTTGAGCAATGTGCTCGTGTGCTTTTGCGGTTCTCTCCCTAAGGACCGGTTCACAAAGCGACCACCTGGGACAACAGTGCTACTACAAGCTAGAATGAGACGGACTTAGCTGGTTAATTAGGTTGTTTTGGTTTGGGAGTAACTTACCTACGAGGCAAGATGGGAGGTGAGCTTCTGTGGCACTTGTGCTACTTGGGTTTAGTGTGCTTTACGTTATATGTATGTGCTTCTCCCCTTGAGGCTTGCCCCACCGTCGCATAACCTAAATCCTTAGCGGTTACACCTTACTAACACAATCTTTATAAGGCTTCGTAGTGTGCTTGCTAGTCATCTCATCTAAGGTAATGTGATGAACTCCTAACGTAGCTCATGACTTGTAGGTAAAGATGTGCCACCTCTCAAGAGTAAAACTAACACATCAGTCGTGCTCACGGTTATGAGCGGCCCAAACCCTTCCAAGTGATTAGTAGGATCCTTGGCTGAGGTTCTTTGGTTTTGGTATGGATATGGTGTTGGTTATCTCTATTTTAATGTTATTTAATTCTTATGCAATATCTTCTTGGCTAATGGCGTTGCTACTAATTTATAGTAATTAGGCATTAATAAAAGTAATCAATTAAAAGCTAATGCAGTCTGTCAGCTAACCCTAAAGCCGTATGGTTTATGTTATATTTGTTGGGTACCTTGTGCTCACACATGCTTCTTTACATTTATTCCTTGTTGGGGGGGGGGGGAATCCTACCACTGCTCAGTTGACGGAGGTGTTGAAGACTATGTGCAAGACTATTTGTATTAGGAGCTTCGTTCACCGGTCGATGTCCTTGTGGCACCCTAGTCATATTTCATTTTACGCTTCCGCAATGCTACGTTATACTCTGTGTTTCCAGACATAATATCACTTTGTAATAATGATATATTTAATGTTATGTATGTTTTTATCTTTGGCATGTGTCTGTGGTACTTTTGTAATTTGTCATGTATGTGCGAGACTCGATCCTAGCGCATATATAATTCTTGGTTTTGTTCGTTGGAAAATGGGTGTGAAAAATTTGGACCAGAGCCGTGTCGACTGTAGGACGAAATCCTAGTTAGAACTGGTCATATTTAAAGATTTCATCTTCCCCTTGTCTTACCTGCTTACTTTTAAAATTTTGTCTTTATTTTATTTTACTGCTTAATTACTCACATTATGTTTGAAAATTTTTATTTATTCTTTTTGTCATATAGGACTTAAAGTATTTCTATTGTTTCTATAGATGACACTACTAGGTTGCTCTTCATGAGGATTAAATTACCAATATAATGTCTCATTAGCATGCTTTTATTTGAGTTAAAGTTGAGAGCCAATGGACCGGCCTCATTGCTCTCCTAGTGTGATGAGTGATTGTCAACGAGCTCAAGCCCTCCGATGGACTGGAGGTAGAGGATGATGAAGACATCGATGGACTGAGGCAAAAGCCCTCAGAAGGATTGGAGGCAGCGTCGGTCGACCATGGAAGCTTGGTACACGGAGGGGCGGTTGGGCAATGGTGGTGTAAGCCCTCCGATGGACTGCAAGGCAACTCCGATGGACTGGAGAAGCTGGGTGCCACCATGGTTGTTGCACCAGGGATCCAACGAGTAGCAACCTTGATAGGCTAACACAATAGAGCCGGGAGGTGTATGTGGATGTAGGGGTCTCTCCTCCTTGCTGCGGCTCACGATCGGCTGAAAACAACTAGCCGATCGACTGGCGGTGGTGGTTGGGCATTCCACCTAGTTGATAACCTAACCAGGAAGGTCATGGTTGCAGTGATGATGATGATGGTCAACTCCTGTTCCCCTGCAAAGAGAACACAGACAAATGAAACGTTATACACTAGCAGATCGCTCGGATCGACTCTTCTCGCGTCGGATCTTCTACATCGGCTTAACATGCCATCTTGCCAATGATACATTCAAGTTGTGTATAAGATATGCAATAAAAGAAAAGTAAAAGCCAGACTAGATCTATCCTAGACAAGCAAGCTTCAATTAAATACTTCCATACTTTCAGAACCGAACTTGTACTAGAGATTATACTAATAAATTAACAAGAAGACAAATCTCTATAAATATCGGCAAAAGACAAGAGCATGGGGATATTGGATCTTCTCTGGTGAGAAACAATCTGCAGATACATCTTCTAACGGCAGATCAAACTTGGATATAAAACCTGCTTTATGCTAATCTTACAACATAAACCATGTAGCATAGGGGCATACATCATAAAGATCATTAACATAAAGCGTGTGGTGTATGAGCCGACATGCATTGGCTCATTGCATGTGAACCAATCTATGACATGAAGCACATATAAATGAAGAGATCGGCAAACATACAAGGATAAAGATAAACCTAGCTTGTTACAAGATTCATCTGGATGGATGATGTACCTCACGTTGAGCTAAGCTCACCATGAGATTCACCGAGGTAACTAATGGATCTCATGCCAAGCTAAGCTTGACACGAGATTCATCGTGGTAACTAGCAAACCGTGCCATCAAAAATGCTTCAGTACACGATTTGCAAGGCGACTAATGCCCTAATGCCCTAACAAAGTGAATCATTAGAGCAGCATGACGATTACTTGAAACTCTAGTCACTAGAGATGGCGATACGCCAAGGAAATATGGAGACAACCATTGCTTGATGAACGTATGTCGTCAATCTTATTCAATAACATAGGTACATATTTATAGTCCCGTGGACTTGGGCGCCAAGCCTGCCCTTTCCTTAATTAACGCTAAAACCCTAACCGACTCAATTCCTAACTGGACTCTCTTATCTCAGATTACTAAACTACGATACAAGGCCTGGCGGCCTACACGGACTTGGTGCGCGCCATCGCTTCCTTGGATGGCTCTTCTCAGTCCAAAGCCAATTTAGGCCCATTAACCGGGTCGGCTAAATTCTGGCGCCAACACATGCCCCCCTGGTTTTGGCAAATAATACTTTTTATTTCAATACCAAGATAAGAAGGAACCTCTGGCCCATACGTCCCGTCGAACTGAACCACCACACGGTCTTCTATGGAAACCATAATGATGACCCGCGTGACCCTCCAGTTTCCCCGTGCGGTGCCCCTTCGCCTTCCATCGCCTCACGCTTAATAAAAGGCACGGTTCCCCTACCTCTCCTTCATCGGCATCTGCTCTTCTTCTTCTTCCTCTAGCCTGAAAGAGCTGAGCCACAACTCTTTTTCCCGCCATGTCTTCCATCGGCAGCAACATCCTCTCGGAGCCCTCTTCTCCCTCTGTGATGGGACCTCGAGAGCCCACTCCACCAGCCTCGCCCTCTTTCGCTTCCTTCAAGGGCACGGCGGCTCCAGCCGCCAATGCGCAAGCCCCACCGCCACCTGGCCTTGCGCCGCCGGCCCTTGCTCCCCTGCCAGCGGCGGAAGCTGACCACGCTCCTCCAGCCGGGCCGGCGGACGGCGAGGAAGGATCGCTGGATCAGGCCACCAAGGCCTGGTTGAAGATCTTTGGCCCTGACATCCCAGACCCTTCGTCTGGGGTATGGGTGAACCTTAGGTGCACCGAGGACCCAGAGGATATGGTGGCATCTCCTCCGTGGAACCCTCATCCCCCGCAGCGGTAGCCAACACCAGAGCGCTCCGCCAAGAGGAGGCGGGTGGAGTCACCGTCAGCCGACGACGACGAGTACGACGAGAAGGAGGAGGACGACGAGGAAGATGGCGACGACGAGCCGGAGGAGTCCGACGAGGATGCCCCGGTGGAGGAGTCGGACGAGGACGCGGACCTCCTTGCTCAAAACGAGGAGAGCCCGTCCAACCTTCACTCCTTCAAGAGTGAAGACACCAGCGACGAGTCGGCCGACAATAGTGATGCTTAAAGCATCACTATTTAGCAAAAATAGGACTAGTTAGATATTAGTAATAGCCGTTGCATCGGCTCCTTGGAAGGAAATCCCCAAATTTTGGAGATCGCAATGTCAACTTCAGGGGATGTAAACATATTTTGCTATGTAAATTAATGAAATTTCCCTTCCAAACATTCTGTCTCCTTTTACCGATTTCCTCGTCTTAGTGCTTTCACCATAGCAAACATTAGCTCAGTGGCAAAGCACTGACTCGAGAACTCTTAGGATCGGCTTCGAGTAATGACACAACAAGCCGATCCGCTTAATCAGCCGATCTCAATAGTAAACTCGAGATCGGCACCGACCAAACATTGACTTTAGTCGCCAAATTAATGCACTTAGCCGATCTAGCCAATGGCCCTCTGGCCAAAATTTCCAAACCCCACGCGGGCCAGCACCATACAAAAGCACACGTGCCAAGCCTAAAGCACATCTCCGTCTTTCACCACTTAAATCATCCTTCCACCATAACCCTGCTCCAAGCAACTCGTGAAATGGCGGTGTCCAGCAGCACAACAGAAGAACTGACCCTTTGCGAGTGCGTCTTTCGATTGAAGGTAGAGAACTTGCCTCTTTCTGAAATCTCACGATACTTGCATGACTGTCCTCTTTACCTTGAACTCGTTTTTAATTATTCAGGCCGATGAGATGTTGATCCCTACGTCGGCCAACTCCAAATCTTTTAGCCTAGGACCCAAATCCTATGAGCCCCCATATGAACTTGCTAGAACAGATACCAAACGCTTGCCTTTTGTACATACTGATCTAGACCTAGATCTGTGGACAGACCAGCTCCGTGCCTCGCCATTTCCCATGGATGGGTGGGTCGAACGGTACAAACGCGTCGAGCGTGTACACAGTTCCATTTGGCAAACCACCCGTATAGCCGATGCTTTAACTTTAGATGACAATCTTCTTAGATCCATGGGTTATTTCTGGTCAGATAGCCTGAACTGTTTTCTGTTCGGCTCTGGACCCATGACACCTACTCGGATGGACGTTGTAATGATCTTAGGTCTGGATGTGCAATCCACCTGCCCTTCTTCCTTCTTTTTTGTTGAATGCCCCCACAAGAAAATAGCAGAGAAGAGTAGTACCTAGAACTGGAGCCACTACATCAGTCAACACAATAAACAAACTGGCTCGGTCATAGAGAAAGAACACATCACTTTTCTAAACCTTTGGCTTGACCATTTTCTCTTCAATGGTCCTTCTCTGGCCCCAACAAAGAATTACCTCAATTTGGCCACGGCTTTCGCCAAAGGCCAGACCCTTGCTCTAGGAAAGCTCTTCCTAGGTGTGCTATACTGTCACCTTTCTCTGAACACCAAGCGTATCCTGACTAGACACCGCATCAAGACAGGTGGACCTTAGTGGTTTGTTCAACTCTGGAGTTAACTGTACTTTCGTAATGAAATTCTAGACTTTCCATAGCTTGAGTCCCAGTCTTTTCCAGACCTTTCAGGCAAATCCATCTGCTGTACTTCAGTTGGCCAAGCCTTGCTCCAATTGCCCATAACCCAAACTTATGCAGCCAAAATAGCCAAATGGTACAAATGCTTCTACAGCTCTCAAACCATCCCTATGTATGATGCATATGCCGAATCTGAGCAATTTGACAATCTATCCTTCTTCAGACTAGATACCTTTGGGTTTGATGAGGATACTCGTACAATATTCGGCATTATGATTACTCCTTGCCTTCTCCCAGTCAGCATGTGCACTAGCAACAGAATCAACAAGCCAGGATATGAGTCATACCAACCTATTCTAGCTGCTCGTCAACTCGGCTTGAACTAGACCTCTCCTCGCCTAATTATCCATGAGAAAATTCAAAGCCAAGCCCAACTGATTGACTCCCATGTAGCCTCCAAAGCCTACTCCATATTTTCTGACCTTATACTGAACATATCTGATGAAATGGAGTTCGTTCGCACAGCTGATGGCTTCAACCCTTGGTGGGACTTCTGGAAGCCTCACCTTGTCCAGCATGTAGTATCATTAGCTCTCCTTGCAATCAACCCAGATCATGAGGCTACACCCGAGGAGGTAAATATCGTTCTGCTTGTTCCTTCCCTGCTGTACTGCTTTATTTTAACCGAACTCTCTCTCTCTCTCTCTCTGCCAGTCATAGTTAGGTCCTATTCCAACTGACGAAACTGGTCAGCCATTTAAATACCTTGAAATGGCCCTATTGCCTGTATATCAAGCTAAAACACCTTCCTTTAACAAGGTCATCTTTGCTGCTCCTGAATGCAAATGCAAACGAGAAGGAAAAGAACCTCGCCAGCCGAGGCTCAAGAGAATTTCTACTAAGATTCCAATCGCTGCCTTGGCTCCGCCACATCCTTCCAATTCACCAGTAAACATCCACCAGCAATCTAGACTCTTATTGCTCACTGAATCTTGCATTCAATTATGCATTTTGCTTGTTGCACAGGACAACAGTTCTCATAGCCAAGTGCAAGAAGCTGATAAGGAAGAAGTCTCTCATGGTCAAACTCATGCTTCCTCCAAAGAAACGTCGGGCCATATGGACAAAGGACACAGTGCAGAACCTGATCTTCCTGAGGTATATTTCTTTCGGCACCTTCTTTTACTTGAAATCATTCAACTTGACTTGCTTTGCTTGTCAGACTTTTGATGTAGCAGAACTGTTGAATTTCGATCCTTCATCCATTAGTGAATCTTTGGCAACCAAGAGTCCTCCCACATCACCCATGACTGCATCTGATGTGATCTCCAAGCTTGGAGACATTGCCAAGCAGCTGGAAACTCCAATTGAGCAGCTAGTCATTGAATGTGACAGGATTTGCACGGCCCTTGAGCTGATCGCTGATGTGTTGCCCACAAGCATGAAGCAAGTACTCCGGCCTACAGCTCATCTTGGTTTCCTCCATGAAGATGTGTTGATGGCCGCATCACGCATATCCTCCCGCAACAACCAGCCAGCTCTGAAGGAAGAGATTACCAAGGAATGTACTACAGCAAACCAGCTTAAAGCGGCTCTGGATGACCAAAGGGAGGAAACACGACTGAAGACGTCCAGGTAGGAGCTCGTTGCGAGGAAGACGAAGATTACTGACGAAATCAAGCGCCTTCAGGAAGAGTTGACTAAAGTTGATGCCGCTATCCTGGCCAATGACGTAGATGTGAAGACGGTTGCTGTATGTAAATAAGAACTATCCATAGCACGCATCCGAGAGATGAACAAGGGGCTAGTCATTGGCTCTGATGAACCAGATCGGCAAATCCTCAATTTTGCCGATGAAGTCCGATTAAAAGCCCCCCCTGCGGTTCGTCAACACCTCCAGTAACTGTCAGCATCTTCTTCTATGTAACTGCTCCTTCCATTACTGAACATGTCCCCTTAGTCATGCCTCCCCGAGTGTACAGCATGGCAAGAACATTGAACTCCTTTTTTGTAAGTTTGTATTGAAGGCGATGCCTAGCATCGGCTTTACTTTGAGGCCAATGGCATACGTCGGCCCTAATACTCGTAGATATTTTCCTCATTTTTTAAAGTTTTTCTCCTAAAGGCGATGTTTTCAGCACATCGACTCTATTGAGACCAGATGTCAAAGCATCAGTCCAATTTTTCCACTAGAGGCGATGCTGGTGCATCGGCTATGTCGAGCCCCGATGTTGCTATATCGGCTCTCATATGGGTCATGATCCGATCTATAGGCTAGGATAATACTTCTTTAAGTATTTGCCATTGACATTCCTGTTGAACCGGACTCCTTCTAGTGTCTCCATTCTGTAGGAATTTCCTGAGTCAGTCTCTACTATACGATAGGGTCCATGCCAATTAGGTGACCACTTCCCAAATGCCGGGTCCTTTGTTCCAACTGGCAAGACTAGCTCCCATACAAGATAACCAACCTGGAAATTCTTCAACTTCACTTTCTTGTTATAGGCCTTTACTACCCTAGTTTTATTGTCTCTAATTTTTTCAAAAGCCCACAACCGAAGTTCTATTATATCATTTGTGTTGATATTCATAAGAGATGCATATTCATCGGCTGATAGGTCATTCTGAAATTAAACTCTCCGGGAGCCGATGCTGACCTCCCATGGCATGACGGCCTCCTGGCCATACACCAACTGATATGGAGTACACTTAGTTGCATCGTGCCATGACATTCTGTATGCCCACAACGTTTCAGCGAACCGATCATGCCATTGCTTGGGATATTCATCTATTTTCCGTTTGATGAGCTTAATGAGGCTCTTGTTCGACGCCTCGGCCTGCCCATTAGCCTGAGCGTAGTAGGGCGACGACTGCAACAATGTGATGCCCATCTTTTTGTCAAAATTTTTGAATTCCTCAGCCAAAAAGACGGTGCCCTGATCCGTAGTAATAGTTTGTGGTATACCAAAACAATAAATAATATGTTCTTTAAGAAAATGTACTACATCCTTAGCCTTGACATTCTTCATTGGCACGACCTCCACCCATTTAGTAAAATAGTCGGTGGCAACCAAAATCCACTTGTGTCCCTTGCTGGTTGGAGGGTTTACCTGTCTAATCATGTCCATACTCCAGGCTCTGAACGGCCATGGCTTAACAATATGATTCAATGGCCCGCTGGCACCATCTGGATAGCTCCAAATCTCTGACATTCCTGACAACCTTTATAGTACTTGAAGCAATCCTCCAGCTATGGCGGAACCGCCCTACTT
This sequence comes from Paspalum notatum, assembly GCA_022530915.1. Taxonomy (NCBI): domain Eukaryota; kingdom Viridiplantae; phylum Streptophyta; class Magnoliopsida; order Poales; family Poaceae; genus Paspalum; species Paspalum notatum. The sequence goes on from CM039687.1 coordinate 23,881,754, forward strand.
AATCCAGGCTAAGCACACCTGCCACCACTAGCTCGCAGTGCACTTAGGCTAGACCAAACTTGGTAGTCCGTTGAGAGTCCTTCGGGCTCTCGATAACACCAATCCAGAGGAACCGACATCATACACATCAGACTCTCGAAGGAGCCACAACAATTACATCATCACAGACAGTTGAATAGAGTAATAATAATAGACTTTAGGATTACAAACTGGGTTTGAATTTAAAATACAAATCTCAACATAATGTCATAAGATAGAGTGAGTTCTTAAAAGTATCTCGTAGAGGAAATTAAAGTTCATGGTCCATGATAATCAAAAGCCTTGAAACATCGAAACAACATCGAGCCCACCGATGTTGCATCGCAGCCACGTAAGGAAGTCATCAGCCCTGGTGAGGACAGACACCCCCGCCTACACAGGCACAAACGACGAAGTCCATACCTGTAATCCAAAAGTGGGGGCAAACCCTGAGTACTAATTACTCAGTAGGACTTAATGGAATGGCTTACAGCTGACGCGATGCTTGCTTACTAGTCATGTAGGTTCTTAGCCATTGATTTTAAATAATGTCATGATTACACAAGATGGCAGAATTTGACAGCTGCCCTCTTTCATCTTGATTGGTCCATATTGACAATATTAGACTTGCATGAAAGTAAAACATCATGATATATAGTCAAGCATGATATATAATCAAGCATGTGGTATTTGGAAACATGAGTATAAACATAAAGTATTCAAGTAGTTACTACGTTGCCCGTGTGCAATATTTGGCATTCTCACACCTGGTGAGCATCAGCAATTCGAATCGATTCTTATATTCACGGGAATAACTATCATGCCAGGGGTATATGCTTACTAGCCTTCGTGTTCCCACATATAGCCCCCATATTCACTTGTCCCATCCCAAGTTCGATTCACTTCCGCCTGACCCCAGGTTGTGCTCCATGGTGAGCCTGCCGACATCACAGTCTCCCCACCATGAATACAAAGCTCCCCCGGGCCACCTTCCTCTCAACCAGTGGGTCGGAACGTGTCTCTGTTCTCGGGATGGCACAAGTAAGATTTTACCAGTCCCATGACCTGGATAAGCACTCTAGCAATGTTATGCCAATCAGCAGGCGAACAGCGGACGGGCCTTATACGACTCGGGCGGAGTCCATATTGCGACATCATGAAAAGTAAATACTGAATAAAATCTCCGCTTGGTCTCCACTTAAAACTGGAGCATAATGATAATTTTCCACCATAGTGAGATTTTTCTGATTTTTGAAATATCACCTATGCGACGAGTGACTCCCTTCACTCATGTCTACCTGTACCTAGCATTACTAGGCATACTCATCCTACGAACTCTAGGTATAGGTGCTAGGGCCAGGCGGCCGGGAAGTCTAATGCAAAAGGGTTCCATCCTAATGCATATGCATAACTTAAATCATATAGTATTTACTGGGTCGAAATATGGTCCTGCCTACCTTCTTCGCTGGAGTTAGCTTCTTCAGGTGCAGGGTCAATGGCCTGAGCTGGGTCCTCCGGCTGCTGCTCTTCCGGCTCCTAGTCGTCGGGTTCTTCGATCAAGGGCAGCTCCTGCGTCAGCACCTCGTTCGCGGGATCTATATGCGATGACATAATGCAAATGAGTGCAAAGGTATGCAAATGCAGGCATAGGGTGCAAGAAAATAACCATGGTGCATAACGTTTGATGCAAGACCTAAGTACTCTCACTTTTAACTCATACCACAACAAAGAAAACTTACAAGCTTTACTTTAAGAAATCACACAACCATTATTAAGCAATCGTACAAACCATCATCTAAACTTAGTTTAACCCATCATTCATAATATCATAGGAACTTTCAGCAAGCCTTATAGTAAAGCCAATAGGATCACACACATACATAACTATACATAGGCCTAATATACAAGTTTATCTTTTTATTACATTAAAGTTCTCCGGTCTTGTTCATACTTTTACACAATCTCAAATGAGCTTAATTATTTATGACAGCAGGTCAGTACTGTGATAAGCCACTGCCAAAATTTCAGCCCTAGCAAAGTTATATTTATTTTACTAAAATTCCAGCAAGATACCAGCCTTTTAATTTTCAGATTTTTCATAATTTGTAGGAATAGAATTTGGGTATGAATTTTTCACAGATGGCACAACTTAGTATGAGTAGTAAGCACAAAAATCAGCAAGCTCGGAAGTCATGTATTCATAGGACATCTATTTTCCATATTTTAATTCATCACAATATTTATGCCTAGCAAAACAGTAGCAAAAAAATTCACAAAAATACTAGAAGCTAGACTTCACCAACTGGCTACCAGAATTTTACTAGAATTTATCTTGCACTCTACAACCCATTTTTCCATTTATTTAGTTCTCCAAGATAAAGTTTGTCATTTTCAAAGCACCTTTCAAACCTATCATGCAGAGGCTCATATTTCATGAGTGAGTTTCACATGCTATGTAAGACATAAAAAAAATACCAATGAGCCATTTTAAACATATTTCACATAGCATCCATTTCCCATGTTAAAAAAATGCATAAACTACATGCAAACATCAAAACAGTAAATAAGCAGTGAGTGCTAGAGTTTCTAAATTTTCCACCGTGCAAGTGTAGCCTAAGAAAGCTACTGTTCAAGTTTCAGCTCAATTGGAGTTCGTTTTGACCGTATTTTCCATTTTAGATAGAATGACATGCATGCACAATACTAAGGGCAAAACAGGCAATGCACATCTCCACATCATACCCATTCTGTAGATCTAGTCATAAGGAGTTCATAGCCACTGAGTTTGTCAATTTTAGATTTTTATTCGATTTTATATGATTTTCCAAAAAAAATGGAAAAACATTAGATCCAGAGGCTAGATCACAATTAAACCTAACTTCCAAGGGTTAGGATGCAACATTCGTAAGAGTCAGGGAATAGAACTTGGACGAAATCGTAAAAAATGGAACTCCAGGGGCTAGATCTAAAATCTGCCCCCTTTCATCTTCAACCTCGCGCCGGCCGAGGCCGCGTGGCGAGGCGCGTATGCGCCGGCGAGCTGGGGCTCGCCGGAGTCGCAACGCGGGTAGGGGAAGGAGCGTGCGGACACGGCGCACTACCTCGTGTAGGTCTCATCGGTGGGGAGGGCGTGGACGAGGTGGCGGAGGCGGTGAACTGAGCATGAACTCGCGCGGCGACGGCGTGAACCGGCGGCGCGGCGGGGTCAGATCTTGGTGTAGGAGGGCAGAACGGCGACGAGGATTGGCGGAGCAGATGCGCGCGAGGGTGGCAGTTGCAGTGATGGTGGCCTAGAGGGTCGGTGGTGGGCGAAGGCGGTGGCGCGGGCTTGACTCCGAGCGTGAGCTCGTCAATGGCGGCTCGGCTCGGGAGGATGAGGGCGGAGCGGCGGTGAGGTGAGAGGTGAAGTGAAAGGAAAGAGGAGACCGCGGGGGGTCGGCCTCCACTTAACGCTGCGGCTGAGGGCGCGATCCGTGGGCGCCGCGGCGTGACCGTACGCCGGTGGCCACGCGGCGTCCACGGCTGGGGAAGTGGGGCGGCGCTGACGGGTGGGACCCGCGTGTCAGTGGCTCCGGGAATAACCATGAAAAGTGTGTTTTCTCCTCCACTATAAATCAAATTTTTGACCTATTTAGAGCCCAATTTTGAAAAGGTCCCCATTGGAAGAAATGTTGTACTCTTAGAGTTCTACAGCTTTGTCAAAAGGCAAAATACCCAAATCTTAATGGAAATGTGAATAAATTTGAATTTACCCTGCAGCCCCCAATTTGGACAGTGGACCTTTATTGCTTGTGAAATTCAAATGTCCTATTTCAGAGCATTATCACCCAAAGTGCCTTTTGGAAATGTTGCTTAAAATTTACAGACCTATGACTTGTCCAATTTGAGCATTGCATAAAAATGGCTGTAGGTTAAAGAAAATTTGAGATTATTAATCAGGTCAAGTTTGAACTGGTTTTCTGTGTTGGTAGGAAATGACCCTATTCACCATGTAAACCTCAATATATTGTGATGCTCCAGCATCTCAAGTGCATAATCGTCTTCCATACATGTGGCATTCATCATAAAACATCATATTTTGACATGCATTTGATCCATGGTCCAAAGTTTGGTTGGAATGCAACTTGGTGAACTCAGTTTTCTACATAAATGCAACTGTCTTAGAGTCATAACTTGAATTTTGTTGACAACTAGGTGAAGCTCATATTAACAAAATTGTAGACAAACAAGAGAAGAACAACTTTTATAATTGGGGCTTAGACATATAATGATGTTTACCTAGAGTTTTGGACCTTTTACTGCCAACACAGAAAACCTGCCAAAACCTGAACTGCAGAGTGATTCAAATTTTTCTCCAACTTACAAACATGTTTTGGCACAGTCCTAATTAGAAAAGTTGTACATCCTGGAGTTGGCAACAATATTTTCAATAAGCTCTTTGAGTGAAAATGGCTGGAAAGGGGTGTTTTAGAATTGTTCAATAAACTGGGTCTGTAGGCCAAATTGAAACTTGAGAGCTAAATTCAAATGAAATTCATATTTCCAAACACTCTTAGGTATCAAGCCTTTTAACAAACTTGTAGAGCTTAAAGAGTAGATCATTTCATCTAACTGGCATTTTTCCAAAATCGGGATTTAAATATGTTAAAAATGCGAAATATAGAGAGGGAGAAAACACACTTGGGCTGGTTTTTGGCCCTGAGCCTATGACAGGTGGGGCCCCTCTGTCGGGGCCGCCACTCTGTCAGGGGCGCCGCACGCTGCGTGGCCGCCGGTGTACGGCTCCGCCCGCGACGTCGCGGATCGCCGCCGTGGCCGCGCCTTCTAAAGGGAAAACGGAGCCCTCCCCTCCCTCTTTCGGTCGCCGCTCTCCACTCCACCACCCGAGCCCTCTCTGCCTCTCTCTCGCCCGCGCGACGCCGAGCCGCCATTGCCGGCCGAGCTTCAAGCTCGAGCTCGCGCCGTCCACTCCGCCGCCTCCCCGTGCCCTAGACCTACACCACTACACTCGCCGGGAGCTCGCGCGCCTGATGCGCCACTTGTCGCCGTCGTTCCCTCACCCGACGCCAAGATCCACCACCGCCTCGACGTCGCGCCGCGCCGTCCTCGCCGCCGTTCAAGCTCGGTTCACCGCCTCCCATGCCGCCGCCCGTCCCTCTCCGCCGCCGACACCTACCCGACAGTGAGCGTCGCGCGCGTCTTCCCCAACCCGCGTCGCGGCCCCGGCGAGCCGGAGCTCGCCGACGCACGCGCGCTGCGCCGCGCGGCCACGTGCCAGCGCGAGGAGGAAGACGAGGGGATTTTTCAGATCTACCCCATCGGTTTTTCTCTTTTTACAGGCGCTGTTCACTGAGTCTTAGGAATCTTGCATGCTAGTCCCTGTAGGTTTGAAACTATCACGAACTAGTCCCTGGATCTAGGTATTTTCCATTTATTTTAGTTTAGTTTGGCTGAAACTTTGATAAATCATAATAAATCGAATAAAAATCTAAAATGGACAAACTCAGTGGCTATGAACTCCTTATAAAATGCTCTACACAGTGGGTATGATGTGGAGATGTGCATGTACAGTTTTACCCTTACTATTTTGTGTGCATGTTAAAGCAAGTAAATAGGAAAAGATAGGCTAAATGGCTACCAAAAATTATGAAACGTGGTCAGTAGCATGATTAGGGTATTTTGACAGTATGTGAATTTTTATAGCCCTACCATTGCTCATTTGCTCACTGTTTTGCATTTTTGGGTATTATTTGTGCATTAAATCAATTTAAGAAATGAGGCCTATATGAAATGGTCTCAAAAGTAACTCTCTGATATTTTTTCTAAGCTTTAGTTAGCATAAGTCTCTGGTAAAATATGGAACTGTGCATGTTAGTTTTGAATGGTGATTTGAAAATGACAAAATACTACTTGCTAGACTTGATAATAAAAAAAATGATGTTAGAATGCAAGGAAAATTCTATGGAAAATTTGGTATGCTATTAGTATGATAGCGAGTTCAGAAAGTATTTTTTGGAGAATTCGTTAGCATTGTTTATATGTATATCTTAAATTGCATAAACTAAATAAATGGAAAATAGATGACCTAACAAACTAAGGATATTTCACTTGCAAATTTTTGTACATGCTTTTTATGTCAAATCATGATCACTGGATAAATTGCAGGTCAAAATACCATTCCTACAATTTATGAAAAATCTGGAAAGTTAATAGGCTGATATCTTGGTAGAATTTTAATAAAATAAATATAACTTTTCTGGAGCTAAAAATTTGACAGTGGTCTAGCACAGTAATGATCTGCTTGTCATAATTATTTGAACTCATTTGGGACCATGTAACAGTATGAACTTGACATGAGAACTGTAGTTGCATAAATAGATAAACCTACCTACAAATCTATGTATAATTATTTTATGAGTACAATGGTTGCTTGTTAAGATTTGATGCTTGTTGAAAGAATCTGCTATATTGTGCAAGATAGGTTGCATTAACTTTAAGTGATGGGTTGTATGATTTCCTAACTAAAGCTTAAATGGTCTCTTGGTGGAAGCTTGTAAAAATTCCCTTTCTTGTGGGGTAAATGTAAAAGGAGGGGCAATCATGTCTATCATGTCTATCATGCTATATTGTGCAAGATAGGTTGCATTAACTTTAAGTGATGGGTTGTATGATTTCCTAACTAAAGCTTAAATGGTTTCTTGGTGGAAGCTTGTAAAAACTCCCTTTCTTGTGGGGTAAATGTAAAAGGAGGGGCAATCATGTCTACCATGCTATACTGTTCATCATGAATTGCATTCCTGGTGTATTTGCAACAGCATTGCAATCTTTTGCACTTATTGCACATATTGTCATGCATATAGACACCGGGAGCGAAGGAGTGACACCAGAGCTGCCCCCTGATCGAGGAACTGGACGAGCAGGAGCAAGGAGGACAACAGCAGGAGGAGAACCCGCACGCCGCACCTGACTTTGCATCCGAGGCACCCTCTGAGCCTAACGAAAAAGGTAGGCAGAATCATACTATTCCTAGCTAACAAATGATTTTGGTTTACGCATATGCTTTAGGGTTGATTGAAACCAAACTGCATTAGATTTCCTGGCCGTCCTGGCCCTAGCACCTATACATAGAGTTCGTAGGTGCGAGTGCCTAGAATGGCTAGGTACGAGTAGACACGAGTGATTCTACTTGTCTCGTAGGTTCTACTTTTCATTATGGCAAAGATTTAAATTGAAGTTATTATTATGCTATGTTTTAAACAGAGACCGGGCGGAGATTTATTTCAGGATTATTTTCATGATGTTGTTGCTTATCGGACTCCGCCCGAGTCGCATAAGGCCGGCCGTTGTTCGCTTGGGATCGGCATAACATTGCTAGGATGCTTATCCAGGCCATGGAACTGGTGAAAGCCTTTCCTGGGCCGTCCCACTGTTCAAGATGCTGCTCATCCACTGATAGGGGGCCGATAGACTCGGGGGGCGTTTGTAGTCGAGGAAGGGCTGACCCAGTACGCTGTGGTAATGCTCCTGAGGTGGCTATCCTCCGGGGGTTAGGTGGGGGCGTTTTGACCCTTGGGACGGGTCAGATTGAGGTGGGGGGCATATGTGAGAACGCCGGGGGTTAGTAAGCATATGTCGCCTGGTGTTTCTAGTTATTCCTGGGAATTAGAAATCGATTCGAATCGCTGATCCTCACCAGGTGTGAGAATGCTAGTATCACTGCCGGACAATGTAGTAATCCACTTGAATATGCTGTATCATGGATTCATGGTTTGAATAATTACATGCTTGGATGTGTATATGCTTTAGTTTCATGCAAAGATTATTTACATTCATGATGAAATTTTTAATATGATGGTGGATAGCGGTTGTTAAATCCCGCTATCTCATGTTAACATGCTTTTGATTAAAAATCAATGGCTAAGGACTCACATGATTAGTAAGCAAGCTTCGCGTCAGCCATAAGCCTATCCATTAAGTCCTACTGAGTAATTAGTACTCAGGGTTTGCCCCCACTTTTGAGTTACAGGTATGGAGTTCATGTTCTGCACCTGTGTTGGAGGAGGGGCATGTTATCATCAGGAGTAATCATCGTGGATGGCATGGGAACGACATTGGTGGGCTCGATGTTGTTCCATCGTTGCAGTCTTTTGCATCTCTATGAACTTGGATCTATGAACTTTAATTCCGCGGCGAGCTACATTTGAACTCAGTTATGTTATGATACTATGTTGGGACTCTATTTGATTCGAACTGGTTTGTAAACTATCCTTAAATATTATCCTCTTCAACTATCTGTGATGATGTAATTGTTGTGGCCCCATCGAGGGTCAAATGTGTGTGATGTTGGTTCCTCTGGATTTGGTACTATCGAGGACCGAAGGCCTCTCGACGGACTACCGGGTTTAGTACAGCTTAAGTGCACTGCGAGCCAAAGGAGGCAGGTGTGCTTAATCTGGGTTAAGCAGGGCGGTTCCGCCACAGCTGGTATCAAGTCAGGCTTTGAGAGAAGGTGCAAAGGCTCACCCTACGTTGTCCACGCGGCGGTCACGCGTGGATGCCACACTAGGTGGTAATGTATGAGCATGCATTCTTCTGCAGGTACCCTAACTACGTGTGAATTTAAGACGAATAGAGAACTTAGGGAGTACCGTGCATATATGTCACCGAATTAATGCTAGCTATACTATATGGACCTAAGGTGTGTGGTGTGAGAACGATTAGTACGAACCATGCATCATATATTATGTTTTATTCTTGTTGGGGCTTTTGTGAATGCAATTGATATAAATCGTAACTTCAAATTGCCTTCTGCACGCTTTCATTATTATACTCATACCAGTTTTCATTTATACAAGTTGTTCTAAATCATTAATCTAAGGCCTTGCTTATTAAAAACAGTTGGTTAGAACCAAGCAGACGGCACGTAAAGCCACCGGAGCACGGATCACCGTCCTTCCCGACGTGACTCACACTCCTCCTATGGTGGAGGGTGGGTTGCACCACACCCGTTGCCGTGAGGCATGTCCCCTGTCCCAGATCCTGTGCAGGGCCTTGAGGGAGATGGGGCGTCGTCCCTGTCCCTTCATCTCTGTGCAGACGGTGCACGAGGAGGGGGATTGCTGGGCCTAGGTCGTCCTTCCACGAGACTCTCTCATGGGCCAGAACACGATCACTGTCTACGGGGCCAACGAGGAGGAGGCCTACATGAAGGCAGTGTTGACCGTGCTCACCTCACTGAGCTCTAACGAGGAGGCAGGCCGTTTGATCCTGTGCTACCTCCCCACTGATGAGACAGACGATGAGTGGCACCGTCGCCACGAGCAGCTCCAGGACTGTCCCGGCGCCCGACCCTATGCCATGTGCATGGAGTACGCCCACGAGGCACGCGGGATGTACCTCCGTGCAGAGGACCGGAGCCGCTTCTACTTTGACAGGTTCGTGGAGACACGCGCACGAGTGGAGGAGTTGGAGGCGCAGGTGGGTGAGCTTTAGCAGCGTCTTGCAGGGCACGAGCAGCCAGCTCCTATGGAGCAGGACCCTCCTGCTATGACTACAGACCTGGAGGAGGTTGAGGGAGAGGCCTCGGTGTCTTACGCCCGCTCTGCCGTCTAGCGTGGGGGATGAGAATGTGATGATGATGACGATGACTTACGTTCGTGGTAGTAGCATGTTGAAAGCGATGTTTTGTATTATTCCGCTCTGTGCTTTAATTCATGGCTGTATTAAACATTGGTGAGGTGTGAGAGCTCATTTGTGTACGCCATTTGAGTAGTTGATGGACACCTTAGCATGTGATATTTGATGGTTGGTCGATGCGACCATCACCCTATGATGTAATAGTAAGACTCTTTAGTGTCATTCGAACCTTTTATGTGGCTCTTGAAGCTAGTCCTATGTCCTTGAGATATTTAAGATGTGTCGCATGGATAAGTATGGAGTTGCACCGGTCCAGAAATCTGGACAGAATTGATATACCCTAATATACACTGAAATTCAACCAAGTTACAAACTGAATCACCAAAAACTTTCTATACCAAAGTTGAAGAACATAGAACAAGGGACAACTTTGTTAAAAGGGTTATGGTCAAGAAATGAACGGTTGAAGAACAGTTTACAATCTAGACAGTCGCTATCCCCGGTTGGGTAGAAAAACCTGAGCATAGTTAGTAGAATTACTTTTACTCCATCTCTTAAGTCAATTTAGCAGAAACGATACATACAAAAGTTGGAGAGCACTAAATTTCGAACAACCTGCGTATTCATACATTTGCACGAGTCGGTCGTTTCGATGCCCGAATCAGTAAAGCGATACCAGGGACTGGCAATCAAAAATAGCACACTCAATTTTCGGCTACCATGAGCAAGTGACAACCTATGCGAAATGATGGCTAATGCTTTATGGGCAACTAAATGCTTCTGTTTTCTTACATGTTTTTCATGTATTCAGAATGTATTGTTGGTGTCGTGGTCTTTTGTCGCTATATCTACTGCACTAAAGTTTTGGACTAAACACAAGTGGCCTTATTCTTGCAGATAGTTAACACTCGCCAAGGGCAAACCTCGGGGTCGGGGCAGCAGCCGCAGAACGCCCCACCTCCACTAGAGCTCGCTACTCTGGTTGTGCAGCAGGCGGAGTTAATCCGCATGATGGCAGAGGAACGCCAGGGCCATGATCAGCGGCGGGAGCACCATCCCCGCGGCATCACATATCAAGATTTCGAGGGACTGCGCCCTTCAGTCTTCACCACCTGCTCGGAGCCACTCACTGCCGACGACTGGCTCCGCACTATTGAGTCCAAGTTCACACTCCTACCAGGGTTGACTGAGCAGGAGAAAGCTCGGTTTGCTGCGCAGTTGCTTCAGGGGCCAGCTGGAGCATGGTACGCCACGTTCTAGGCGATGCAGTAGCAGGGACACGTGATCACTTGGGGAGAGCTCCGTATGGCCTCCCGGGCTCACTATATCCCGGCAAGCCTTATGGAGCAAAAGCAGCGTGAGTTCCGCGAACTCAAGCAGGGTAACAAAATTGTGATGCAGTACGTACAGGCCTTTATCCATCTGTCTCAATATGCTTCGGGGGATGTTGCTGATGAGCCTAGCAGAGCGGCCAGACTCCTACAGGGTTTTGACCCCACGCTCCAGACACACCTGGGGCGTCGTTACCAAAGCTTCACGGACTTGGTAGATACCGCACTAGACATGGAGCACCACCTCCGCGTTGCCAATGAAGATCAGAGGCACAAGCGCCAGGCTAGCACCGCACCTGCTGGTTCTTCATAGAAGCAGAAGAGCACTTACCAGCAGCCACAGCAGAACTTCCAGAGGCCTCGCTTTGTGATCCGGCCCAATCAGTCGGGTTGGGTGCACAAGGTGCCACAGCAGCAGTTCCCGTCCTATAGAGCACCGGCACGGTTTCCCGCAGCTCCTAGTGCTTCAGGGGCTAGGGGTCCATGCTTTAACTGTGGCAAGACGGGGCATTTCAGCAGGGAGTGTCGTGCACCTCGCCGGCTGCAAGGCCCTACTTCTGCAGGGGGCAGCCAAGGGAAACCGAAGGGGTCCGCACCTAAGACGCGTCGTGTCCACTTCATTCACTTGGGGCAGATTCTAGCCGGAGAGCCGGTACTTGCTGGTACATTCCCAGTCAACGGTCATCCGGCCGTCGTGTTGTTTGATTCCGGGGCTACTCATACCTTCATTAGACAGTCATATGCATCAAGGCATGGGATAAAAACTTCTTGCATAAAAGAAAAGTACAACATCTCTGCACCAGGGAACCCCATCAACACAAATTTGACAGTGAAGAAGCTACACTTAAGTATAGGAGGGGAAGAGTTCACTATTAACCCCGTGGTGATGCCACACCAAGGGATTGATATAATTTTGGGGATGAGTTGGATGACAGAAAATGATGTGGTCCTAGATATTGGCAGCAGGACAGTGCAGTTGAAATCTAGTGTCAGTGGCAGAGTCTTGAAAGTACACATGCCAGATCAGAAGAACATAGAACCCACAGTAAATGCAACCGAAATCAAAGAGGTTAAAAGATACCGGTCGTATGTGATTTCCCTGATGTGTTTTCGGAGGAGCTTCCTGGGCTTCCTCCAGACAGAGATGTGGAATTTAAAATTGACCTTGTCCCAAGAACGGCACCTGTTTCAAGGAGACCGTACAGAATGGCACCCGATGAACTCAAAGAACTAAAAACACAACTGCAAGAACAATTAGATAAAGGGTTCATCCGTCCCAGCTCATCACCTTGGGGTTGTCCAGCTCTCTTTGTGGAGAAGAAGGACCAAGGTGGTAAAAGACTCTGCGTTAACTATCGGCCTTTGAATGCAGTCACGGTCAAGAATAAATACCCGTTACCACACATTGATACACTATTTGATCAATTAGTGGGGGCTAGAGTCTTCTCAAAAATTGATCTAAGGCCTGGCTATTACCAAATAAAAATTAGAGAAGAAGACATACCCAAGACGGCTTTCTCAACCAGATATGGTCTATATGAATATCTAGTCATGTCCATTGGGTTAATCAATGCACCGGCTTTCTTCATGTATATGATGAATTCGGTGTTCATGAACGAGCTGGATAAGTTTGTAGTTGTATTCCTCGATGACATCTTAATTTATTCCAAAGATGAGAAAGAGCACGAGGAGCACTTGCGGATAGTACTCACGCGGCTTAGAGAACACAAGCTCTATGCCAAGTTCAGCAAGTGTGCATTCTGGCTGAAGGAAGTGGGTTTCTTAGGTCACATTTTATCTGAGAAGGGAGTAGCAGTTGACCCTAGCAAGGTAGAGTGTGTACTGAATTGGAAGCAACCCAAAACCGTAACTGAGATCTGGAGTTTCCTCGGTTTAGCGGGCTACTACCGCCGCTTTATCAAGGATTTCTCCAAGACTGCAAAGCCAATGACCTCACTGACCAAGAAAAATGCTAGGTATTCGTGGAGTCCGAACTGTGAGGAAGCCTTTGAGAGCTTAAAGAAATCATTAACAACGGCGCCAGTTCTAGCACAACCGGACGTCACGAAACCTTTTGAAGTGTATTGTGACACCTTCGGCCATGGGCTTGGCTGTGTCCTAATGCAAGAAGGGAGAGTAGTTGCTTACGCTTCTCGTCAATTGAGAAAACATGAAGCCAACTATCCGACACATGATCTTGAGTTAGTGGCGGTCGTTCATGCTTTGAAAATATGGAGGCACTACCTACTGGGCAACACTTGCAATATCTACACTGATAATAAGAGCCTCAAATACATCTTCACGCAACCTGAATTAAAGATGAGGCAACGACGGTGGTTAGAGTTAATAAAGGATTATGATCTAGAGATTCACTACCACCCTGGAAGGCGAATGTGGTAGCTGAAGCGCTAAGCCGTCGGGCTCATTGCAATGTGCTTGAAGTCCGACCCATGGCAAGAGTGATCTGTTGGGAAATGGATCAGATCGAGGTGCCTACGGAACAACTAGCTGAACTTTATAACCTCATTATTGAATCCACCATCAAAGAGCAAATCATAACGGCACAAAAACAAGATAAAGGCATGGCGTTCATTCATCAGGGTATGGATGAGAAGAAGAGGGCGTGCTTCACACTCGATAACCAGGGTGTGTTATGGTTTAAAAATCGATTGGTGGTACCTAAGGACATGGAGTTAAGGAAGAAAATACTTGATGAAGCTCACACCTTTATGTTCACCATGCACCCGGGTAGCAATAAAATGTACCAAGACCTAAAGCAAAAATTTTGGTGGACCCGTATGAAGCGGGAAATTGCCAAGTACGTGTCTGAGTGTGATGTGTGTCAGAGAGTGAAAACAGACCACCTAAAGCCTGCTGGTATGCTTCAGCCGCTAGCGCTTCCAGCATGGAAATGGGAGGATATACACATAGACTTCATTGTGGGATTGTCTCGTACTCAGAAGGGCTATGACTCCATTTGGGTCATCATTGACCGCTTCACCAAAACTGCTCACTTCATTCCGGTGAAGAGCCGGTATAATGCACAGAACCACATAGAGATTTATATCTCCCGCATTGTTTCATTGCACGGGGTTCCTAAAACCATCAGTTCAGATAGAGGCTCGTTGTTTGTGTCCCGTTTCTGGGAGCAGTTGCAAACGGCTCTTGGCACCACTTCGATTCACAGTTTCGCATATCACCCTCAAACTAGTGGTGAAGTTGAGAGAGTAAATCAAATCCTGGAAGACATGTTGAGAGCTTGTGCTTTATCCTATTCCACCAAATGGGACGAGTGTCTCCCACTAGCTGAATTTGCTTACAATAACAGCTAACAGAAGAGCTTAGAAATGGCTCCTTTTGAGACTCTGTATGGCAGAAGATGTAGAACCCCACTCAACTGGTCCAAACCTGGTGAACGTGTCACTTTTGGCCCTGACTTGGTCATGTGTAACACCCTAATTTTTGCTATATGAAAAATCTTTCCTAAAATAAATCAATTTTGCTTAGAGTTGGATTTATTTATGCATGACACCATAATGTTTTGTTTATTTCAAATCTTAACGAAGTAAAATAAATCATAGGAACCATATGTTTGAGCATTCATGCCATTGCATATTTTTATTGGATGTTTTGCAGTGTTTGAAGTTTGAATTCAAACTCATTTGGACTCTCTAAATATTCCTCAAATCCTAAGGCCAAATCTGGAAAAGTTTATTTTCCCTCCCCCTCTTTTTTTCTGGTTTTTGGCCCACCTCCATTTCCTCAGCCCAGCCAGCCACAGCAGTCTTTCGGCCCAAATCACCAAATCGGCCCACTCTCCTTCCCCCTCCTTCTCTCCTTCGCCACGGCCCAGCGCGCCGCGCGGCCCAGCCTACGCGCCGACCTAGCTGTGGAGGCAGCCCACCCGCACTCCCGTCTCCCCATCGCCGATAGGTGGGACCCGCATGTCATCCCCTCCCTCTTCCTTTTCCTTTCTCCGCGCGCGCCGACGGACAGAGTCCGGAGCAGACTCATCGCCCGGCCGAGCCGGACCCCGTCTCTCCCTCCCAAACCGCGTGACCCCGCCGTCTCCCCATGCCCACACCGCGCCTCTCCTTCCTTTCCGAGTGCCTGCGCCTTGCCTTTCCAAGCTCACGCCCGCGCCGAGCGACGCGGACCCGAGTCCAACTCGAGTCGGACACACCGTGCGTCGCCTCTCCTTGCCCCTCCCGCAAGCTTTGGCTTCTGGACTATAAAAGCCGCCGAACCCCGTTGTCCCGAGCACCAAACCCCTAGCCCTAAACCGCCGCCTTGCGCTTGAGCTCGCCGCGAGTTCTTCAAGTCGCGCCGCGACGTTCATTGAGTTCACGCGCTGGGTTTCGCATCTACAAGCCACCGTTGCCTACAAGTGCAAGCCTACGACATTCGCCGTAAGGTATAGCACCTAAATGCCTGATCTCGGCTTTGCTTTCGCCTCTAATCGCCGGATCGACCTCACCGCGCCGCTTAGTTCGTGCACAGGAAGCCGCCACCGCCGCCGCACACCGTCGCCATCTCTCCGTCGACTACATCTAGACCTGGAACTTCGCCGTGAGGTGAGGAAGCTTCCTAGCCAACTCTAGTCCCTAATCGTGCCCCACCCCGGCGGCGATTGCTCACCGGAGCTCTACCTCCCCTCCGTCTCGCCGCCCGCCGCCTACAGCCGCTGTGCCGCCACTCGGACAGCCCCGCCTGCTTCGCACCACCGCCCGCTCTCTCGTGTGCCCGACCCTGTTAACCCTAGGCCACTGGAACCGCGAGTCCGCATGTCGCCGGTGAGCCTCCGCCGCGCGCCGAGGTCATCGCCGGCAACAGTCGCCGCCGGGTTTTCCTCTTCTACCGCCCGATCCAATCTGAACCATCCATCCTAGATCCAACGGCTAGAGCCGCGCGACCCGGGGTTAATACCGGTCAACGCCTGGAATTTTGCTAAAGAGTCCCTGAACTTTCTGAGAATCAACCCGCGGTCCAGATCATTCACATTTAGGTCCCTGGTTTTCGCAGTTTAGCCTCTGGAGTTTGAAATCTCTTTTATTTTAAGCCTTTAAACTTGTTTTATTCATATCTTTTGCGTTTTAACTCCGTTTTGAGCGATTTTCGAACCTACGGAATCGTAATAATGCGTAGATTAGTTTTAAAACCTTTTTAATCTCTGTTCATGATGTTTGTTTTAGTCAATTTGTATTTATTGCTTGTATGTGTGCAACGCGTAGCCGACATTCCGTCCGAGTTTGCTGAAAACCAAGCTCAGGTTTTTGTGGATCAAGGCAAGTATTCTTTGACCTATGTCCTATTTACGTTAATTACACAATCTAGAGCCCAATTTGCTTGCTCCTATTAAGGATAACGAGCCTCATATGTCTTTATATGCATATGAAACTTGGGATGGGCTGTGATGTGTAGATCAATGCTACCGCTCAACATCTTTATATTCATGTTGCTACTCTTGTTTAATTAATGATGAACTTGATGATAAAAGTTTGGTTTTAGCAACATGGAGACTTGGGCATGTTTTGTTGGTTTTTGCCCAAGTGCTTCACCCCAAGGGTCGGTTCGCCGTGCGACCACCTAGGAAAACAGTACAACCACAAGACTCACATGGGCACTGGGCTTGACTGATTAATTAGATGAACTAGAGTTTTGGCTTACTTTCCTGAAACATGGCGTATGAAGGGTCTGGGGGATATGGGACTTTGCCCTTTGCCAATGTGGTGCAATTTGATTTGTCACCCTTTGGAACGGAACTCTCATATCTTTAGTTAACTGGAGTAACCTGTAACGAGTGGGCCATAACTCTAGGAATTCTTTGCAAAGGTCTCATAGTGAAACCCTGCCGACTCACCAAAGGTCAGTGTTTGAGGGCCCGTACAGCCCGAGGCAAATGGGAATCACGACTTGTGGGTAAAGTTGTACAACCTCTCGAGAGTGTTTAAAACTGATATATCAGCCGTGCTCACGGTTATGAGCGGCCTGGACCCTCACAGATTAGAGTTTCATGTTCAAGGTAAAAGGCTCGTGTTGATCATGGTAATGATGATGGTTATGGTTATGGATCATGTTTATCTACTTATTATGTTTTGTTGTCTTTATGATAAAGGGATGGGTTACGCTAATCATTGCTAGTAACTAAAACTTGACCAACTAAAAGCAACTGCAATGCCTGTCCACCATAAAGCCAGTCCACTTTTATCCTAAACGGAATACTTGCTGAGTGCGTCATGTACTCATTCTTGCTTATTTTATACCCGTTGCATCCATTACAACCACTGCTCAGATCCAGAAGGGAGTTGTGGTGATCCTAATCAGGAGTTCCAAGACTACGTCGAGTTCTAGGCTGGTGTGCCATCCGTCAGTTGCCTGTGGATCATGGTCGTCTTCCGCTGTCATTTAGTTAACTCGTTTTCGTTAAGATACTCAGTTTCGTTAAAGACATTTATGGTCTGTAATATTGGTTATTACTTTTAAGTTAAAGTACTGTTTGTGTTATTACATCTGTTTATGTTGTGTATATGGTTAAACTGATCCTGGCACATACATGGTGAGCACTTGGTTTTGTTTCTAAAACCGGGTGTCACAGAAGTGGTATCAGAGCCGTGCTCACCGTAGGACGCAAGCCTAGAATAGAACTGGTCGTTTTTAAGGATTTTACTTACCTTTTCTTGCTTTCTCCCTTCAAATACTTGCAATATATGCTATTTTGGATATCTGTACTTGTCTATTTCAATTAAGACTTTCTATACCTGCTTATCTATCTGATAATAGAGCTGTTTCTTATGGTTGCTTTCGTTGTGGGCCTGTAGATGTCGAGCTTTAAGCGTGGTGCTCGCATGCGTGTTGGCGGACGCATTGGTAGACTTGACAAGACCAGGCTGCCAACACCAACCCCACCATCCCCACCACCACAAGAGAGGGAAGATCGGACCGACTCTGATGAGGAGGACCCCGAAGAGCTAGTGCCAGATTCGTCAGATGAGGAGCAGTCAGAAGAGCCTGAAGTGCAGCCAGAAGTGCCACCTGCTGTTCCAGAAGACCAAGCCGCAGCTCAAGGTCAAGAAGGAAGACAAACCCAACAACAACAACATGAGAATGAAGATCACTGGCACGAGAGCATCCACCGTTGGTTCGACTACCCACTGCCGTTTCCTCGAATGTTGCGGGAAGCGTTAGTGAGGCTCTAACTTGGCCACGCGTGGGTCACGTATGTGGGAACTCGTTATCGTCACCATATCTATCAAGAAGAGTGGGCCATGGTAGTACAGATCAGCGTTTTGGACGAGTATGGAGCACGATGGGACATTGCCCTCAGCTACGCCCCTTCCCTTCGCCACACCTACGAAGCCGCCATCAGTGATGCAGCTCAGGAAGCCCTGACAACCCTATGCTACTCTTGCCATAGCCAGTTAGCCGACGGTACGCTGCGTTACCTTCCCCGCGTCAGCCTAGAGGACCCGACACGTGGATCGTTACTCCTATCGCAGAGAAGAACCCGCGCCTTGAAGCCACTGTCGACTACCTTGTCGCGCTCAACACCGATTACAATGCCCTTGCTGAGGAGTTGTGCACGGCAAAGCTGGAAATTTCAAGATTGCGCGCTCAAATTACACCAAGCATGCCATTGTTCAACCCCGTCAAGGAAGAAGGTCCGCTACAATGATCCAACAGCAAGGACCTACATTCGGCATCCTTAGGAGAGTTACCATTGTAATAGGGTCTATCAGCATCGTCTAGTTTAGTTAGATCGGATAGACTTAGATCGTTTAAAAGTGTTCACGTTTGCTTGTAATGGTGTCATATGGATGATTTGGTTCTTTGTAACGAGTGCTTAAGTTGTGGGGTAATGTCCACAATTTAGTCTTTTGGTTGGATGCTTAGAAAAAAAAGAGTTTAATAAAGATAGCTAGTTTGGGAAAAGCCTTGCTCTATCTATATCTATGATTAGGTCTTTATCTTAACTATCTTGGTTACCAATGTGGAATGAGAACTATGACCTGGGATAAGTGCTAATGATATGTTTGGTCAAATCAGATGAGTACGGGACGTGGTCGTGGTCGTGGTTGTGGAGGTAGAGGAGGTCGCGGAGGTGGACTCCCGAATCCACCGCCGCCGATGACTATGGAGCAGCTGATCATGAACCAGACCCAAGTGATACAAGCTCTCGGTCAAGCAGTGGCAGCCATGCACCAGGCGCCACAGCAACCACCCCCGCCACCGCCGCCGCAACCGCGGGACAGACGCGCAGATTTTCTGAAAGGACACCCACCGGTATTTACTCACTCTACCGACCCCATGGATGCAGAAGATTGGCTCCGCGCAATAGAGCGGGAGTTGGACATCGCTCAGTGCACCGATCAAGAGAAGGTTCTCTACGGTCCTCACCAGTTGCGTGGTGCCGCCCAACAATGGTGGGAGTCGTACTGCCTTGCTCATAACAACCCCAACACTATCACCTGGCAAGAATTTACAGAGAGATTTAGAGCGCACCACGTTCCAGCTGGTGTGATGTCGTTGAAGAAGGAGGAGTTTCTAGCACTCACTCAGGGTGCTATGTCTATCAGTGAGTATCGGGACAAATTCCTACAGCTGTCCCGCTACTGTCTAGAGGAAGTTGATACCGATCCCAAGAAGCAGTACAGTTTTCTCAAAGGCTTGGTTGATCCACTTAGGTACCAGCTCATGAACCACACTTTCCCTAACTGCCAGCACCTAATAGACCGAGCCATTGTGATGGAAAATACTCGTCGCGAGATGGAGGAGAAGAAGCGTAAGAAAAAGGCGCAACAATCTAGCAGCAACACCCGACCTAAGTACTCTGGGACGACCTATTACCAGAACCACCCTACACAGAGCACCGGACAACAAGGCAATGGTCAAGTACAGCACTCCAACAATCAAGCTCAGCATTATCAAACCCCTGTCAGCACTCCTGTGAAAGCCGGCACACCAATATAGTCAGGGAGTAACAATTGCTTCAAGTGTGGTGGAACCGGTCATTGGTCCCAGCAGTGCCCGCAGAAAAATACACCGCAACAAACCCTAAGATGAGGCTCCACCACCCCGGCTTCTGGCCAACAGCGCAGTACAAAATGGACAAGTGAACTATGTGTCAGCCGAGGCTATGCAAGGAGCTCCCAATGTAATGCTAGGTACGTTCTTCGTAGATTTTGCACCCTGCCTTGATCCTTTTTGATTCCAGTGCCTCGCGTTCATTTATTACTGCCCAATATGGGGACCATCATAAAATACCAGTAACAACTATGGAGTGTCCCATGTTAGCAAGTTCACCAGGAGGAAGAACGAAGGTAGATAGTATGTGTCTGAATATCAAAATTAATTTAAGGAGGGTAGAGTTTCCTGCCGACCTTATAGTTTTGGAAACAACTGGAGTAGGTGTCATTTTGGGAATGAATTGATTGCAGAATTTCAACGGAATAATAGTATGTGCTAAGAGGAAGGTGACTTTGACCACGCCGTCCGATGAACACCTGGAAGTTAGATGAGCATACCCCAGTCAGGAGAATTTAAGGGTACCGGAGAAGTAGCTACCGAAGGATGACCTTGTAGTAGATTCCCTGAAACTCTTTGCTAACCAACACAAAATCTCGGGACGAGATTTCTTTAAGGGGGGTAGCAAGCCAAAGAACAAGTAAAATTCATTCATGCTAATCTAAAAAGAGCACAGTCGAGGCAAAAGAGTAATTCTGATAAGATGAGAAGACCACTAGCCTTTGAGAAAGATGACCACGTGTATCTTCGAGTGTCACCCATGAAGGGGGTACATCGCTTTGGAGTGAAAGGGAAGTTGGCACCAAGGTATGTCGGTCGATCCTAGAAAGATGTGGTCCAGTTGCTTACCGATTAGAGTTGCCACCACACCTTGCTGCGGTTCGTGACGTGTTTCATGTCTCGCAACTTAAGAAGTGTTTGAGAGTGCCAGAAAAAGCAGTGGACACCTCTCAAATTCAGGTTGATCCTGACCTCACTTATGAAGAACACCCCATAAAAATCCTTGATCAAAAACAAAGATCAACAAGAAGAAGAAAAAATCAACTTTTACAAAGTGCAATGGAGTAATCACTCCGAAGAGGAGGTAACTTGGGAGCAAGAAGAATACTTGCAAACCAAATATCCGAGTTTTCTTCCGTCTACTTCAAACGAGTATGTATAGCCATCTAAATCCAGATTTCATTCGATACCTTACACAATGCATTATCTTCTCATTTAACGTAACCACCCACATCACATCACAATCTCGAGACGAGATTTCTTTAAGGGGGTGGGCTCCAGTATCTCAAGTGCATAATCATCTTCCATACAAGTGGCATTCATCATAAAACATCATATTTTGACATGCATTTGATCCATGGTCCAAAGTTTGGTTGGAATGCAACTTGGTGAACTCAGTTTTCTGCATAAATGCTACTGTGTTAGAGTCATAACATGAATTCTGTTGAGAACTAGGTGAAGCTCATATTAACAAAATAGTAGACAAACAAGAGGGGAACAACTTTTATAATTAGGGATTAGACATATAATGATGTTTACCTAGAGTTTTGGACCTTTTACTGCCAACACAAAAAACCTGCCAAAACCTGAACTTAAGAGTGATTCAAATTTTGCTCCAACTTACAGAAATGTTTTGGCAAAGTTCTAATTAGAAACGTTGTAGATCCTGGAGTTGGCAACAATATTGTCAATAAGCTCTTTGAGTGAAAATGGCCGGAAAGGGGTGTTTTAGAATTTTTTAATAAACTGGGTCTGTAGGCCAAATTGAAACTTGAGAGCTAAATTCAAATGAAATTCATATTTCCAAATACAGAGAGTAGATCATTTCGTCCAATTGGCATTTGTCCAAAATCGGGCTCTAAATAGGTTAAAAATGTGAAATACAGAGAGGGAGAAAAAATACTTGGGCTGTTTTTTGGCCCTGAGCCTATGATAGGTGGGGCCCCTCTGTCGGGGCCGCCACTCTGTCCGGGGCGCCGCGCGCCACGTGGCTACCAGTGTACGGCTCCGCCCGCGACGCCGTGGATCGCCCCCGTGGCCGCGCCTTCTAAAGGGGAAACGGAGCCCTCCCCTCCCTCGTTTGGTTGCCGCTCTCCACTCCGCCTCCCGAGCCCTCTCTGCCTCTCTCTCGCCCGCGCGACGCCGAGCAGCCATTGCCGACCGAGCTTCAAGCTCGAGCTCGCGCTGCCCACTCCGTCGCCTCCCCGCGCCCTAGACCTAAACCACTACACTCGTCGAGAGCTAGCGCGCCCGACGCGCCACCTCTCGCCGTCGTTCCCTCACCCGACGCCAAGATCCACCACCGCCTCGACGTCGCGCCGCGCCGTCCTCACCGCCGTTCAAGCTCTGTTCACCGCCTCTCTCGCCGCCGTCCGTCCCTCTCCGCCGCTGACACCTACCCGACGGTGAGTGTCGCGCTCGTCTTCCCCGACCCGCGTCGCGGCCCCGGCGAGCCGGAGCTCGCTGGCGCACGCGGGCCGCGCCGCGCGGCCGCGGGCCGGTGCGAGGAGGAAGACGAGGGGGATTTTTCAGATCTACCCCCTCGGTTTTTCTCTTTTTACAGGCGTTGTTCACTGAGTCTTAGAAATCTTGCATGCTAGCCCTTGTAGGTTTGAAATAATCGCGAACTAGTCCCTGGATCTAGGTATTTTCTATTTATTTTGGTTTATTTCGGCTGAAACTTTGATAAATCGTAATAAATTGAATAAAAATCCAAAATGGACAAACTCAGTGGCTATGAATTCCTTATAAAATGCTCTACACAATGGGTATGATGTGGAAATGTACATGTATAGTTTTACCCTTACTATTGTGTGTGCATATTAAACCAAGTAAATAGAAAAAGATAGGCTAAATAGCTACCAAAAATTATGAAACTTGGTCAGCAGCATGATTAGGGTATTTTGACAGTATGTGAATTTTTGTAGCCCTAGCATTGCTTATTTGCTCACTGTTTTGCATTTTTGGGTATTATTTGTGCACTAAATCAATTTAAGAAATGAGGGCTATATGGAATGGTCTCAAAGTAACTCTCTGGTATTTTTCTTAAGCTTTAGTCAGCGTAAGTAACTTCCTGGTGAAATATGGAACTGCGCGTGTTAGTTTTGAATGGTGATTTGAAAATGACAAAACACTACTTGCTAGACTTGATAATTAGAAAAAGTGATGTTAGAATGAAAGAAAAATTCTATGGAAAATTTGGTATGCTACTAGTATGATAGGGAGTCCAAAAAGTATTTTTGGAGAATTTGTTAGCACTGTTTATAAGTATATCATAAATTGCATAAACTAAATAAATGGAAAATAGATGACCTATCAACCTAAGGATATTTCACTTGCCAATTTTTGTATATGCTTTTTATGTCAAATCATGATCACTGGATAAATTGCAGGTCAAAATACCATTCCTACAAGTTATGAAAAATCTGAAAAGTTAATAGGCTGATATCTTGCTAGAATTTTAACAAAACAAATATAACTTTTTTAGAGCTAAAAATTTAACAGTGGTCTAGCACAGTAATGATCTACCTGTCATAATTATTTGAGCCCATTTGGGACCATGTAACAGTATGAACTTGACATGAGAACTTTAGTTGCATAAATAGATAAACCTACCTACAAACCTATGTATAATTATTTTATGAGTACAATGGTTGCTTGTTAAGCTTTGATGCTTGATGAAAGAATCTGCTATATTGTGCAAGATAGGTTGCATTAACTTTAAGTGATGGGTTGTACGATTTCCTAACTAAAGTTTAAATGGTTTCTTGGTGGAAGCTTGTAAAAATTCCCTTTCTTGTGGGGTAAATGTAAAAGGAGGGGCAATCATGTCTATCATGCTATGCTGCTCATCATGAATTGCATTCCTGGTGCATTTGCAACAGCATTGCATTCTTTTGCACTCATTGCACATATTGTCATGCATATAGACACCGGGAGCGAAGGAGTAACACCGGAGCTACCCCTGATCGAGGAACCGGACGCCTAGGAGCAAGGAGGACAGCAGCAGGAGGAGAACCCGCAGGCCGCACCTGACTTTGCACCCGAGGCACCCTCTGACCCTAACGAAGAAGGTAGGCAGGATCATACTATTCCCAGCTAACAAATGATTTTGGTTTACGCAGATGCATTAGGGTTGATTGAAACCAAACTGCATTATACTTCCTGGCCGCCCTGGCCCTAGCACCTATACATAGAGTTCGTAGGTGCGAGTGCCTAGAATGGCGAGGTATGAGTAGACACTAGTGATTGTACTCGTCTCGTAGGTTCTACTTTTCATTAAGGCAAAGATTTAAATTGAAGTTGTTATTATGCTATGTTTTAAATAGAGACCGGGCAGAGATTTATTTCAGAATTATTTTCATGATGTTCTTGCTTATCGGACTCCGCCCGAGTCGCATAAGGCCGGCCGTTGTTCACTTGGGATCAGCATAACATTGCTAGGATGCTTATCTAGGCCATGGGACTGGTGAAAGCCTTTCTCGGGCCATCCCACTGTTCAAGATGCTGCCCATCCACTGATAGGGGGCCGATGGACTCGGGGGGCGCTTGTAGTGGAGGGAGGGCTGACCCAGTACGCTGTGGTAACGCTCCTGAGGCAGCTATCCTCCGGGGGTTAGGTGGGGGCGTTTTGACCCTTGGGACGGGTCAGATTGAGGTGGGGGGAATATGTGAGAACGCCGGGGGTTAGTAAGCATATGTCACCTAGTGTTTCTAGTTATTTCCGGGAATTAGAAATCGATTTGAATCGCTGATGCTCACCAGGTGTGAGAATGCCAGTATCACTGCCGGACAATGTAGTAATCTACTTGAATATGCTGTATCATGGATTCATGGTTTGAATAATTACATGCTTGGATGTATATATGCTTTAGTTTCATGCAAAGATTATTTACATTCATGATGAAATTCTTAATATGTTGGTGGATAGCGGTTGTTAAATCCCGCTATCTCATGTTAACATGCTTTTGATTAAAAATCAATGGCTAAGGACTCACATGATTAGTAAGCAAGCTTCGCGTCAGCCGTAAGCCTATCCATTAAGTCCTATTGAGTAATTAGTACTCAGGGTTTGCCCCTACTTTTGAGTTACAGGTATGGAGTTCATGTTCTGCACCTATGTTGGAAGAGGGGCATGTTATCATCAGGAGTAATCATCATGGATGGCATGTGAGCGACATCGGTGGGCTCGATGTTGTTCCATCGTTGCAGTCTTTTGCATCTCTATGAACTTGGATCTATGAACTTTAATTCCGCTGCGAGCTACATTTGAACTCAGTTATGTTATGGTACTATGTTGGGACTCTATTTGATTTGAACTGGTTTGTAAACTATCCTTAAATATTATCCACTTCAACAGTCTGTGATGATGTAACTGTTGTGGCCCCATCGAGGGTCCCATCGAGGGTCAGATGTGTGTGATGTCGATTCCTCTGGATTTGGTGCTATCGAGGGCCGAAGGCCTCTCGACGGACTACCGGGTTTAGTATAGCTTAAGTGCACTGCGAGCCAAAGGAGGCAGGTGTGCTTAATCTGGGTTAAGCAGGGCGGTTCCGCAACATATATGCTCAAGCCCCAATTGACAAAGTTGTTCACCACATCCCTACCAACAATTTTGGTATATTAGCTTCACTTAGATCTCAATGGAACTGAAGTTATGACTACAAACATAGAGACAACACATACTAAAACAGGGTTTGGAAACTTGCATTTACATCAAGTTTGCTCATGATGCTCAAACATAGGCTATGACTATGTGCTTTATGATGCCTGCTTCATGTATGAAAGATGATTATGCACTTGAGATGCCTGGGGCATCACAACCCACCCCCCTTAAAGAAATCTCGTCCCGAGACTGCTGATGTGTTGTGGGTGGAGAGGTTAAATGAGAAGGTGGTGCATTGTGTATGTTTTAAACAGAAATCAGAAATCAAAGCTGATATGACATACTAATTTGAAGTGGTTGGAAAAAAAACTCGGATATTTAGTTTGCAAGTATTCTTCTTGTTCCCAAGTTGCCTCTTCTTCGGAGTGATTACTCCATTGCACTTTGTAAAAATTAATAGTACTCCTTCTTGTTGATCTTTGTTTTTGGTCAAGGATTTTTATGGGCTTCTCTTCATTTGTGAGGTCTGGTTCAATCTGAATTTGAGACGTATCGACCGCTTCCTCTGGCACTCTCGAGCATTTCTTTAGTTGCGAGACATGAAACACGCCATGAACTGCAGCTAAGTGTGGTGGTAACTCTAGTCGATAGGCTACTGGCCCACATCTCTCGGTGATCTTGAATGGACCCACGTACCTTGGTGCCAACTTCCCTTTCACTCCAAACCGATGTACTCCCTTCATCGGTGACACTCAAAGGTACATGTGATCGCCCTTCTCGAACACTAACGGCCTTCTTCTTTTATCGGAGTAGCTTTTCTGTCTAGATTTTGCTCGTTTCAGATTTTGGTGTATGAATTTCACTTGCTCCTCACCTTGTGTTACCATGTCTGGACCGAACGTGATCCTCTCACCTAGTTCGGACCAGTTAAGTGGGGTTCGACATCGTCTTCCATAAAGAGCCTCGAAAGGAGCCATTTCTAAGATCTTCTGGTAGCTGTTGTTGTAAGCGAATTCTGCTAAGGGGAGACACTCATCCCACTTGGTAGAGTATGTTAGTGCACAAGACCTCAACATGTCTTCTAGGACCTGATTGACCCTTTCAACTTGGCCACTGGTTTGAGGATGGTAGGCTGAACTGCCAAGTTAGTTTCGAGAGCAGCTTGTAACTGCTCCCAGAAGCGGGACACAAATAGTGAGCCTCGATCCGAAGTGATGGTCCGAGGAACACCGTGTAAGGACACAATCTAGGAAATGTATAACTCAGCATACTGCTTCGCCCGATAGGTGGTTTTGACAGGAATGAAATGCGTAGATTTCGTGAGTCGATACCCCTTTTGGAATCATTCCCCTTTTGTGTGTGGGGCAGTCCCACAATGAAGTCCATGTGCACGTCTTCCCATTTCTAGGCTGGGATTGCTAGTGGCTGAAGCATACCCGCGGGCTTCAAATGATCAGCTTTTATTCTTTGACACACATCACATTCGGACACATACTTAGCGATCTCTCGTTTCATACGAGTCCACCAGAATTTCTGTTTCGGGTCTTGGTACATTTTGTTGCTGCCCGAGTGTAGGGTTAACATGGAAGTGTGTGCTTCATTGAGTATTCTCTTTCCAACTCCATGTCCTTAGGCACCACTAAGCGGTTTTTGAACCATAGTACACCCTGGTCATCGAGTGTAAAACAGGCTTTCTTTTTATCATCTATCTCTTCGCGAATATGCGTCATACCCTGGTCTTGCTTCTGTGCTGCTATGATCTGTTCTTTTAATGTAGGTTCAATGATCATGTTATAAAATTCGGCCATCTGTTCGGTGATCACCTCGATTTCATCTATCTCGCAGCATATCACCCTTGCCGTGGGTCGGACTTCAAGCACATGGCAATGAGCCCGACGGCTTAGTACATCTGCCACGACATTCGCTTTGCCTAGATGGTAGTGGATCTCCAGGTCATAATCTTTTATCAACTCTAACCACTGTCACTGTCTCATATTCAGTTCAGGCTGTGTGAGTATGTACTTGATACTCTTGTGGTCAGTGTAGATGTGACAAGTGTTGCCTAATAAGTAGTGTCTCCATATCTTCAACGCGTGCACAATGGCTGCCAGCTCTAGGTCATGTGTTGGGTAGTTTACTTCATGCTTTCTTAGCTGGCGGGACGCATAAGCAATCACTCTTCCCTCTTGCATCAGGACACAGCCAAGCCCATTGCCGGAGGCATCACAATACACATCGAACAGCTTAGTGACGTCCGGTTGTGCTAGCACTGGTGCAGAGGTTAGCAATTTTCTTTAATGTCTGGAAGGCTTCCTCACAATTCGGACTCCACACGTACTTTGCATTTTTCTTCGTCAAGGAAGTCATAGGCTTTGCAGTTTTGGAGAAATCCTTGATAAAGCGGCGGTAGTAGCCTGCTAAACTGAGGAAACTCTGGGTCTCAGTTACTGTTTCAGGTTGCTTCCAATTTAACACATCCTCCACTTTGCTAGGGTCGACTGCTACTCCCTTTTCAGATAGAATGTGCCCTAAGAAGCTTACTTCTTTCAACCAAAAGGCACACTTGCTGAACTTAGCGTAGAGCTTGTGCTCTCTGAGTGGAGTGAGTACTATTCGTAGGTGCTCTTCGTGTTCTTTTTCATTTTTGGAGTAGATTAGTATATCGTCGATGAATACTACCACAAACTTGTCGAGTTCATTCATGAACACCGAGTTCATCATGTACATGAAGAAAGCCGGTGCATTGGTTAGTGCAAAGGACATGACCAAATATTCGTGCAAGCCGTATATGGTGGAGAAGGCTGTCTTTGGTATGTCTTCCTCCCTGATTTTTATTTGATAGTATCCGGACCTTAGATCAATTTTTGAGAAGACCCTAGCTCCAGCTAGCTGATCGAACAAGATGTCAATGTGGGGCAATGGGTATTTATTCTTAACCGTGACTGCGTCCAACGGTCGATAATCAACACAGAGCCTTTTGCCACCTTGGTCCTTCTTCTCAACAAAGAGAGCCGGACAACCCCAAGGTGACGAGCTGGGACGAATGAACCCCTTGTCTAGCTGTTCTTGTAGTTGTGTTTTCAGTTCTTTAAGTTCATCTGGCACCATTCTGTACGGCCTCTTAGAAATAGGTGCCATTCCTGGGACGAGTTCAATTCTAAACTCCACATCTCTATCTGGTGGAAGACCAAGAAGTTCCTCCGGAAACACGTCTGGAAATTCATGAACTACTGGTATCTTTTTTATTCTGTGAGTTCGGTTGCATAGACCATGGGCTCAATGTGCTTTTGATTTGGCATATGTACCCTTAAAACCTTTCCACTGACGTTAGATCTTATCTACACCATCCTGCTGCCAATATCTAGCACTGCGTTGTTCTCTGTCATCCAATTCATGCCCAATATGATATCAATCCCCTGGTGTGGCAGCACCACAGGGTTGAGGGTATAACTCTCTGTGCCGATAATCAACTTTAATTGTCTAACCACGAAACTTGTATCTATGGGCGAGCTCGGAGCTGTGATGTGGTGGTTCTCTTTGTCGATGTCTCAGCATCGTCGGGTTGTGGCTTCCCTTTCCAAATGAGATTGCGCTCTGGGCGCAAGCTTGGAATCTCCATGACGCCTCCGACCTTCTTGAGCAGCCAAAGATATTCCTCTTCGGCTTGTTCTAGACTGCACAAGCGCTGAACCCTACGCTTTTGTGATCTAGACAAACCCTCAGAGCACCACCTTAGCAGATGGCATTCCGCACGCCGTCGATCATCTTTGGGCTCGTGCTGCTCCGCTAGAGGTAGCGAGCGTCTTGGTGGTGGGGATGCAGGTCGCCACTTTGGTGGCAGAGATGGAGGCCGACGTGGCGGAGGAGTAGGGTCCCGTGCATGGCGCGGCGAGGATGTACGATGTCGATGAGGTGATGGTGCACGTCGCAAGCGTTCGAACACAGACGCTTTGCCATGTTGACCCCTGCGGTTGGAACACTCTGGACAATCATCAATGGTAGGAAGCCTTTCCATACCTTGGGTCCAGCAAAAGTAGAAATATGGGCAGCACCAATGTTCCTCGCGGTTTATGGCGACACGACGCTCCTCGTACCGCCGTCGATCCTCCCGGTGCCTCTCTTTGCGCCACAAGTTCTGGTGGCGACGGTCCTCATGATGGCGACGCCGTTCACGATGGTAGGCCTCCTCTTCTTCAACTCGACGCCGCTCTTCATTCCGTCGATGGTGGCGTGCATAAATACCAATCAACGCTCCTGAGTTCGGGCGGAATCGCCGATTTCTTTCAATTGATCTGGCCGAAGTATGTTCTTCAGCCCTGAACTCTAGAGGCAAATCTTCACGGGGATCTACCTTGGCATTCCCCTTCTCATCCTTGGATGCATGGACCATGTTGATCGAGAAGGCAGCACCTTGGAGTAAATGAGGGTATTGATCTTGATTGGCATGGCGCAAGATAGACAATGTACCTCACATTGAGCTAAGCTCACCATGAGATTCACCAAGGTAACTAATGAATCTCGTGTCAAGCTTACTAGCAAACCGTGCCATCAAAAACGCTTCAGTACACAATTTGCTAGACGACTAATGCCCTAACGAAGTGAATCATTAGAGCAGCATGACGATTACCTGAAACTCTATTCGCTAGAGGTGGCGATGCGCCAAGGGAATATGGAGACAACCGCTGCTTGATGAACGTATGTCGTCAATCTTATTCAATAATATAGGTACATATTTATAGTCCTGTGGACTTTGGCGGCAAGCCTGCCCTTTCGTTAATTAACGCTAAAACCCTAACTGACTCAATTCCTAACTCGACTCTCTTAACTCAAATTACTAAACTACGATACAAGGCCTGGCGGCCTACTCGGACTTGGTGCGCGCCATCGCTTCCTTGGATGGCTCTTCTCAGCCCAAAGCCGATTTAGGCCCATTAACCGGGTCAGCTAAATTCTGGTGCCAACAGTGGTGCTCCAACCCGAGTGCATGGCATGAAGGCGTACGAGGGAGGCTTTGGCAGTTTTGGCTCAAAACCGCCACCCAAGTTCAAATGACTTGGTGGGTTGGGCTCTGACTCACCAAGATAGAAGATTGGGGGAAGCTTCTGGACTACTGGCTACGTGGCGTATAACGAGGCATGGAGAAGAAGAAGATCAAAGCGTCATTGTAGTCGTCCAATTGTATCATTTTCATTTCAGCCCCTTCCAGGCATTCTAGAGTAGGGGTCTTACTGTTAAATGGTGTCGTTAGGCCTGGGGTATAAATAGACTTAGTGGCTGTCTTACATGGCAATCTTGGCTGGTTACAAACCCTAGGTTTAGCTCTTCCTAGCAGCCAAGTGCTTAGAGGAAAATCCGGTCCATAGACTAGGTTTTGAGAGCCTAAGTGTGAGGGCTTTGCATCAAGAGGGTGGATGAAGGGTGGTAGGCTGTAGGAACCTTGTATGAACTGATTTCCCATCTTCTGTACATCAAGATTTAGCAGCAATTCGAGTGCATGTGCACAGCCCCTTCCCTTTCCCCCTTCTAGTTTGGATTTTGGATGAAACTCAAAGGCTTTTGGTGATTTATGTTTGCCCGCGAGTTAATCACTTTCTTTTGGTGGTTTGGACTTGCTAGACATGGAGATTATGACCTAGTTAATCTCAATCCTGTTGGATTACCACGAGCAAGTCATTCTTGAGTTTTCACCTTTTCTTGCCCAAAGCTTGCCTCTTCACGAGATCTGAAATTCCCGTTAATCCCTTGATCTTTTTCCATGTATCTTTTGGGAATAGCTTTGCAATAGTGCTCAGATAGCCTATGTCAATTTTTGTGAAGTTTGGACAAGGTTTGGTCACGTTTTAGGTTTGGGAACTCAAGTTTCAGGGTTCCATCGGGCTATCCGGTGCAACCACCGGACTATCTGATTTTCTACCGGACAGTCCGGCGGCGTGCACCGGACTATCCGGCGAAGGTCCTCGCCTCATCCTCAACCGCACTGGACTATCCGGTTTCTACCGATGTCTGGTAAAGCGCACCGGACTATCCGGCTCTGGTCTGGGCTGTGTGTTTCCGTTGGTGTTTTTAGTGTTTGGCTTTTGCTTCGTCCTCGCCTGAGTGATTCTCACCACTGGCCCATACTCTTCGCTCACTGTTCATCAGTGAGACGCATTTAGGTGTGGAGTGGCTACGCGGGATCCTCGTTGGAAAGAGGCATTGTTTGACTTGACTTGTGATCTCGTGATCGTTGAGTCTTGTGCTTCTGCTTGCTTGGTGTGTTCCCTTTCAGTGGGCGACACCAAGTGCTTACTAGACATGTTTCCTTTCAATGAACGGTGTCTAGCGGTTGTTGTGGGTTGTGTCTCAATTTGCACCAGGGGGTTTGTGTTTGAGTTTTAAAGTGCTCCTATTCACCCCCCCTCTAGTCGCACGTCTCGGTCCTACAAGTAGTATCAGAGCCGGTTAAATTTCTCTATACCTTAACCGGTGACGACCGTAGCGACGATGACGCACTTTGGGAAGGTTCCAATCCTTGGCGACAATGGCTATCCCTACTGGAAAGGTAGGATGGAGGCTTTCATGCATAGCCAGAGCCAGGACATATGGGATATTTCTCAGAGTACGACTTTTAGGGTGCTTCCAGCTGCAGAGCGTACGACGCCTGAGATCGTGGCTCAGCATGAGGCGAATGCCAAGGCTGTTAACTTTCTCTTCTCTGGGCTTGGTCCTGTTGATTATGAGAAGGTGAACAACCTCAAGGCGGCGAGAGAAATATGGTCCATGCTTAGTGCACACCATGAGGGTACAGCTACGATTAAGGCCCGTCTCGTTGAGACCTACCGGTGCGAATATGAAAATTTCGTGCAAAGGCTGGGTGAATCTGTGAATGCCTTGTTTGCTCGGTTTCAATCGATCATTAACAAGCTCCGGGCCAATTCCGCACCTGCTGAGCTCCCATACACTGACCATCAGCAGGCTGTCCAGCTGCTGTATGCCTTGGACAGGAAAGTGTGGGAGATTAAGAAGAGCTCAATCATTGAGTCAGCAGGATATGACACAATTAGAGTGGAGGAGCTATATAGCAAGCTCAAGGCCAAAAAGGTGGATTACCGGATGACAGAGAGACTGTACTGGCTCCAAGAGCCTCGCCTTGGCCACTCCCTCAAGTGAGGCTGCTATTAACCCCCTAATGCACAACTTCTCGTTTTCTACTTTGATGTCTGTGACATAGGAGTAGTTGGTGTCTCTTGGGTATGACGAGCTTTGCTTGGTGTCTAGTCGCTTTCAGCATGCCTATGACAACCGGATGAGCAAGAAGAGAGGCGAAAGGCCCAAGTGCTTCAAAGTGTGGAGAGGTCGGCCACTTTGGCAAGCCCAACTACAACAAGCATCGCTCCGGCAAGCACAGCTCCGGCAAGCGCCACTTTGGCAGGAAGAACTTCCGAAAGGCTTCAAGAGCTACTAGAAGGACAACCGGTAGCGGGACAAGCCGTTCTTCACTGAGACCGGGCTCTACAGCGGATCTTCTTCCTCTGTAGGACCGAGACGTGCGACTAGAGGGGGAGGTGAATAGGAGCACTTGAAAACTCAAACTCCATCCCCTGCAGTGCAAACTGAAACAACACCCACAACAAAGCTAGACACCGTCCATTGAAAGGATATGTATCTAGCTTATAACACGTGCTTGGTACCGTCCACTGAATAGATACGTACCAAGCACAAAGTAGAAGCACACACTCAAATGCCTAAGACAAAGAATGCAAAAAGAGCCAACTCCGGGTAACAGCAGATTTCAGACAGACAGGGCTGCAAAGAAAAATCTCAAAACCCTAGAAGCAAAGCACCAAACCACCCCAAAACAATACCACACCTTCATAAGACAATAAGGAGCAGCTCCAAAAAAATTCAGACCAATTGGAGCAAGTTGTGACCATCAGACTGTCCGGTGGTTAAGCACCGGACTGTTCGGTGCTCATAGCCTAACACTCCAATAAGATTCAGACGAAACCCCAATCACACCAACTCCAAAAACTATGAAATTCTTTCTGAAGGTTTAGAAGGACCCAAGGAACAACTCCATAATTGTTTAGCTCAATTGGGCAAGATATAAAAATCCTAGAGCCACCGGACTGTCCGGTGCAGACCCACCAGACTGTCCGGTGGTTGAAAACTGTCAAACCAACCCCAAGAGAAAAATACCAAAACCCGGTCAAAACACCTCAATAATTCTGAAATTTTTATGGGAGCTTCATGATTCACAGGACAAGTGCTCCACAAAAGTCCAGATCATTTGGAGCACGTTTGACGACTACAAGCACCGCCGGACGAAATAGGAACCCACCGGACGATATAGCTTAGACAAAAACAGCAACCTGAAACTTGAGCTTCCGAAGCCAGAACTTGACCAAACCTTCACCAATCTTCATGATGATTTGCACACACTAAGCTGGCTCCATTCCAAAGCAATTCCCAAAAGATCTTTAGAAAAAGATCAAGGGATTAGCAGGAATTTTAGATCTCGTGATGAGGGAACCTTTCGGCAAGAAAAACGAAAAGCTTAAGAACAACTTGCTCGTGGCAATCCTTGAGGATTGAGATGTTTTAAGACATAATCTAGACGTCCTTGCAAGTCCAAAATACAAGCAAAAGAAAGGATTCAACCTCGGCCAAAGCAAACACCTGAAAAGCCAAGAATTGAGTCCAAGAACCAAAGGAAAAAGGGGGAAGAACAAGCACACAAGTTGTTGTACGAAATCACTTGGATTAATGACCCAAAATGGATCTCAAGATCAGATTACAACCAAGGAATTCGTTCCAAGCAACCACCCTCTCCTTCCCTCTTGATTTGGATGCTAGATCTCACCCTAACCCTCCTAAACTTTGTGCTCAAGGCTTGAGGATGAAAATTACACTAAGCAAATGAAAACCTAGCAGCCAAGAGGAGTACTAATGACCAGCTCTTAGGCTTGTGTGTCTGTACTGCTTCTTTGGGGCAGCCTTGGGTGGCTCATGGTAAACCCCGTCAACAGTCTCACCTGGCAGGGTAGGAGCAATTCTAATCTTAACTGGTGCACTCTTCTCACCTAAAGTACTGCACGCCCCAAACCCAAAACCACTCAAGTCACCCTCGGCTCTCTTGGTGCTCTCTATAATCATCTCTAGTTGGGGTTGCCTCGCATACACCCAACTCAGCACCTCTCTCAATCTACAGTTGTCATCTTGCAAAGAAAACACTTGCAACCTCAGATCTTCCAGAACTACTGTCTGGGCAGCACATGTATCACAATCTAAAGAGGGAATCATAGGAGCAGCTTTCTCCAACTTCTTAATGTGGCATCCCTATCCACCAGCTGCATCCTAAGGGTCAGGCAGTTCTCACAAGTGTCAATAGATGCTGAAAGCACCTCAAAGTCGGCTCTCAACTGCTCTAACTCACCTCTCAAAGTAGGACAGACCATACACGCACCCAAAAGCACAGGTCTAGCGCTAAGCTCCTCAAGCTCCTTGAGCTGCCCTTCAAAGTTTTCCTTCAGCACAGCTAGCTCACTAGTTAAGTAGGGGCAAGACTCACACTCAAGCTCTCCACTCAAGGTAGGCTCATCTAGCTTGGATTGGAGTTTGCCTAACTCGGCTCTTAGCCCATCTATCTCCTCTATTCATCTGGCATACCTGTCTCCCTGGTCACCAAGCTCCAACATGAAAGACTCGCAGGTAGGGCACTCAAACTCACTGGGCTGGGGTTTTGCGCTCCTCAACTTCTCATTCTCCTCCAACGCCTTAGTAAGTTGGGCTTTCAACTTCTGCAGCTTCTTAGCTGCCTTCTCCAACATCTTATCCTGTGCTTTCAACTCCCGACTGTTTTGCTTTAGAATCTCAAGAATTTCAGCTTACTCAGGAGTTACCTCATCATCAAAGGAAGAGTCGCTGTCGCTTCCCTTGTTCTCCTTGTCCTCAAGTGCCATGGAGCATACCGAACTCCTCGTGTTCTTGTTCTTGTGCCTAGACTTGGTGGAGATGAAGCACAAGCCAGCTAGACCTCCTTGATCGTTCCTCTTGTCCTTCTTGTGTGTGTACTCCTCATCACTTGAGCTTGACGAGAATGAAGAGGAAGAAGATCTGCTGCTGCAAAGGCCGATCTCGGTGAAGAACGCCTTGTCCCACTTCCGTTGTCCTTTTGGTAGGACTTGTAGGCCTTCCCGAAGTTCTTCTTGCCGAAGTTGCGCTTGCCGGAGCCATGCTTGCCGGAGCCGTGCTTGTCAAAGCTTGGCTTGCCAGAGTGGTAATTGATAGTCTTGGGAGTAGCTCTTGCCCTTCTTGTAGTAGTCGTTCTTGTTGGGGCACTCGACGATGAAGTGGCCGACCTCTCCGCACTCGAAGCACTTGGGCCTCTCGCCCCTCTTTTTGCTCATCCGGTTGTCATAGGCACGCTGAAAGCGACTAGACACCAGACAAAGCTCTTCATCCCCAAGCATTGCCAACTACTCCTCTGTAACAGACATCAAAGTAGAAAATGAGAAGTTGTGAAACAGGGGGTTCGTAGTAGACTCACTACAGGGGGTAGCCAAGGCCAAACTCATGGAACCTGTACAAGCGAGAGAATCCCTCATCTTGTAATCTACTTCTGTGGCCTTGAACTTACTATAGAGCGCCTCTACTCCTATCGTATCATACCCCGCCAACTCAATGATTGAGTTCACCTTGATCTCCCATATTTTTCTATCCAAAGCATACAACAATTTCATAGCCTGATAATCATCAGTGTATGGGAGCTCAGCGGGGGCGGAGTTGACACGCAACTTGTTGATGATCGATTGAAACCGACCAAACAAGTCATCCTAAGACTCCCGGCTTCTGGACGAAATTTTCATATTTGCGTCGGTAGGTCTCAACAAGCCTCGTCTTAATGGTGGTGGTACCCTCATGGTGTGTACTAAGCAGAAACCATATCTCGCGTGCCATCTTGAGGTGGCTCACTCTCTCATAATCCATGGGACCAAGCCCGAAAAAGAGAAAGTTGACAGCTTTGGCATTCGCTACATGCTGAGCCACGATCTGAAGCGTAGTATGCTCAGCAATTGGACGCACCACAAAAGTCGTACTCTGAGTAGCATCCTATATGTCCTGACTCTGGCTAACAAAGAATGCATCCATCCTACCCTTCCAGTAGGGATAGCCATCGGAGCCAAGGACCATCAGAGCCAAGGACGGGAATCTTCCCAGAGTAAGTCATAGTCGCTACGGTTTCTTCACCGGTTAAGGTATGTTAAACCTAACCGGCTCTGATACCACTTAAAGGACCGAGAAACCGTCCACGGAGAGGATACGTATCTAGCTCACAACACATGCTTGGTATCATCCACTGAACAGATATGTACCAAGCACAAAGTAGAAGCGCACACTCAAACACCTAAGACAAAGAATGCAAAAAGAGCCAACTCCGAAAAATAGCAGAAGACAGACAGGGCTGCAAAGAAAAATCTCAAAACCCTAAAAGCAAAGCTCCAAACCACCCCAAAAAATTACCGCACCTTCACAAGACAATAAGAAACACCTCCAAAAAAATTCAGACCAATTGGAGCAAGTTGTGACAATAGGACTGTCCGGTGGTTAAGCACCAGACTGTCTGGTGCTCACAGCTTGACCCTCCAAAAAGATTCAGACCAAAACCCAATCAAACCAATTCCAAAACATATAAAATTTTTACTGAAGGTTTAGAAGGGGCCAAGGAACAACTCCACAAATGTTCATCTCAATTCGACAAGATATAAAAATCTAGAGCCATCGGACCATCTGGTGTAGACCACCGGACTGTCCGGTGGTTGAAAACTGTCAGACCAACCCCATGACAAAAATACCAAAACCCGGTCAAAACACCTCCAAAAATTCTAAAATTTTTACGTGAGCTTTATGATTCACAGGACAAGAGCTCCACCAAACTTGAGATCATTTGGATCACGTTTGACAACTACAAGCACCACCGGACGAAATAGGAACCCACCGGACCATATAGCTGAGATAAAAACAGCCACTCGAAACTTGAGCTTCCAAAGCCAAAACATGAACAAACCTTCACCAATATTCACAAAATTTTGCACACACTAACCTAGCTCCATTACAAAACTATTCCCAAAAGATCTAAAGAAAGAGATCAAGGGATTAGCGTGAATTTTAGATCTCATGAAGAGGGAACCTTTGGGCAAGAAAAGGGGACAGCTCAAGAACAAGTTACTTGTGGCAATTCTTCAGGATTGAGTTGTTCTAAGACATAATCTCCACGTCCTTGCAAGTCCCAAACACAAGCAAAAGAAAGGATTCAACCTCGGCCAAAGCAAACACCTAAAAAGCCAAGAATTGAGTCCAAGAACCAAAGGAAATAAAGGGGGAGAACAAGCACACAAGTTGCTGTACGAAATCACTTGGATTAATGGCCCAAAATGGGTCTCAAGATCATATTACAACCAAGGAATTTGTTCCAAGCAACCACCCTCTCCTTCCCTCTTGATTTGGAGGCTAGATCTCACCCTAACCCTTCTAAACTTTGTGCTGAAAGCTTCAGGACAAAAATTACACTAAGAAAATGAAAACCTAGCAGCCAAGAGGAGTCCTAATGACTAGCTCTTAGGCTATTTATACACTGGTTCAATTTTGGCATTTTAC